>JASWHV010000005.1:56368589-58868589 GCA_030760725.1 Neostapfia colusana | reverse complement strand
TGAATTGAACTTAAACTTGTGAAGACTAGAAGTCCTACTAGACAGACCCAATGACTCTGAAATTTTTACTGTGGTTTGGTTACAACCTAAACAGAGACTTGACCAAGTTTTAGTTGCAGTAAAGCTCATTTGAGCTCTCCACAAATAATTATGTACTTGACCTTAATTGGAGCTTCTAGGGTGTTCTAGGGATTTTCATGGAGCAAGCCATGACTTCCTGAAAACTAGATTTTTAGAAGTTTCTAATGGAGTTGGTCTCACTTAATTTGAAGGTTCCTAGCTGAAGATATGAGCTAAACAATTTCAGAGAAATTCTGAAAATGCTTCTGGACATTTTCTATTTTCTCTGGCACAGTTTTATTAATCACAGCATTAGGTGGATCAAATGAGCTCAAATGGATCTGAAATTTTTATGGTAGCTCCGGGTTATTTGGGTGAACCTCCCAGCAAAATTTCAGAATTTTCCTCCAAAGGGTTCTCCAGTTAAAATTCAAACCACTTTGACTTTTGAAGAATTAATTCTGGAGAAATAGGGATTTTCATGAAGTGAAACTTGATTTGCTGGAATTACTCAGAGAGCTGAATCCAACAAAATTTGGTTCACTCGATTTGGAGTTTCCTAGCCAAAGTTATGTGGATTTGAAGTTTGAACTAAATCTGAAAATCGGGAAATGTTTAAAATACTGCACGTGGGTCCCATGCACAGTGCCTTCGTCTACCTGCCGCCAGCGCCCGAGCGCGCGACTTCCAGCGCCGGTGGCGTGGGTCGTTCTCGTCCGCTACTGCCTAATTTGTTACGCGGTTTCTTCCTACATGATCCCTGGAACACGGCGCACACGCCGGTTACCTTCTCGGACCTTGACATCGTCGGAAACCTAGTCGGCGACGGTGGAGGCGGAAGAAGAGCTCGGGTCCGACGGTGCTAGCTCGTGTCAGCGGTGAACACGATCAACCAATGGGTCGCAAAGCACCACTGGGGCACGAGGAAGCTAACCCTGCCCTTCTCTTGGCCGGAGATCACCGGGAAAATTGACTTCACCGGTGACCCGAGCCTTTTTCACCGGCGATGGCCAAATTCCGGTGCTATGCTCATCGGGTTGATCATCACCGCTAGAATTTGGCTGAGGTGACCGCGAGGTGCTACTTTAGCTTCAGCTCGACTAGGATCCCTGGTGATCAAGTGATCGAGGCGAATTTCGAGTTTTGGTTCTCGGTGTTCTATACGGTGATCATCGGAAAAATTGAAATTCTGGCTAACCGGCACTAAGAGGGACTTAGGGAGTTCGGGGAGAGCTACTATACTTGGATGCAAACCTCAGGGACACGTTGGTCACGCCGGAGAAGCTTTGTGCTGCTCGGGTGATGGTGTTGAGTCGGAGGAGCTCTCGGTTAACAGAGCGATGAAAGAACGGCTCGGTCAAGCTTCACCGAAGCTGATCACGAGCAGCTGAGGGCTGTAACTCGTCGAGCAAGGGTCGGCGGTGCCGTTTGTAGCCTCAGCTCACAGTGGAAGGCACTTCTTTAGCCGGTCGACGGCGAGGTGATGCGGTGGGCGGTGCGGCGACCAGCTCGGTGTTTTCAGCGCTGGACACGTCGAAGCAGTGGAAAGGTGAGCTGCTGCCGGCGGCAGCTCGCAGCTAAATAGCTGGAGACGTCGGTTGAGATGGTGATCGGCGACCAGGAGGTGGCAGCGGTCGGCAATCGCCATGGCGACCTCACGGGCGCGCGCAAGAACCGAGCCCGGTGACTTCAGTCGGTTGAATTGCTTCAGTGGCTGATATGTGGTTCCCACCCGGGGTTTTAACCTCTGAAATTAACTTTTCTCCACTGCTCTAAACAGTAGAGACCAAATTAACCTTGGTCATTTGAATTATCTACCCCTGAACCATTTGAATTGGATGGACATTCAAATTGGGTTTTGTTTGGACATGTTTTCAGCACATATGCAGTTTTGAATTTCAAATGGAGTTTGAATTTGCTAAACTTAGCTCATGTCAAGATCAACTCCAAATGGAGTAAAAATTGGTGTGTGAGCTCACAAAAATGTGCTGAGTAAGAATATGTCTCCCACTTTTGAATTTATGGGATGAAAACAGTTTGAATTCGAATTTGAGTTCAAACCACCCTCTTTCAAGCTATACCCAAAAGGACTTCAAAAAGGTTTTGAATTTGGGTAAAACTTGGCATGGACATTCCTAGCAAAGTGTAGGAGTTTTTCATATGCCCAGCCCCTATATGATGCATGTAGGAAATGCCACTTTTGCATTTTGTGAGTTTGTTCCCTAATGAGCATGTTGATGGTGGTTACTTGCTCTTCAAATGTGTTCATCAAGTTTCTTCAAATGAAGGGTGTGTGTGGTGATGAACACTTTGAATATGTGCCAAAAACTTAGGCCCTTATAGCGGTAGGGTCAGGCTTCGTGCCTGTCTCTTCGCGTGCGGACTCCGCATTGCTTTGAAGTCTTTCCTTTGTGTTTTCTTGCCGTAATTTAAGGTTTTCCACCTTTTGCGGGTCGACATTGCTTTCCGCCCTTGGGGACTGGTCTTTTACGTCCCGACCCTTAGGGTCCGGCTGCTTTCTCCCGACCCCGAGGTCAGGCGTCGTCACCGGTTCCTACGCCCTGACCCCAAGCCAGGTCCAGGTGCGGGACCTTCTTTGGGTGGCTCGATCGGCATATCGAGACCACGTGGCATCATCGTTCTTGCCGTTCCTTTGGTACCGGGGGTCCGTCACCCCGTCAGTAGCCCCACGGGCCCTCCTTCATTCAGTGGGGACTTGTTATAAACATGAGGACGAAACACAAGAGAGTTAGCATACTACTTCGTTCCGTTCGGAGCCATGTTAGGCTCGGTATCTTGGATATTGAATCCTTCATGGCGGGGGTCGTTCCGCCAATCGTCGGGCCCTTTCTTCGTCGGTTGGTCTCGGCTCGGGCCGTGATCCCACTTCATCTGATTCGGAGCCTGCATTCAGGCTCGGCATTTCGGGTGCTGCGCCCTTGATGGTGGAGGGCTGTTTCGACAGCCCCCGGGCCCTTTCTTCGTCGGCCGGTTTTGGCTCGGGCCGTGATCCCGCTTCCTCCAATTCAGAGTTGCGTTCCGACTTGGCGTCCCGGACGCAGATCGATTCATCACATGGGGGACTTTATTAGCCCCCGGTCCCTTCCTTCGGTGGTCGGGCTTGATTCGGGCTGAGATTTTGTATCGTTCCCCGTCCTCAAACCACCTGTGGTTTGGAGGGGTTGAGTCACCAGGAATTCACCTCGGTTGGCCGAATTCCCGGGCTCCGTGAGCTGCCTAACGGGCTAATCTGAGTGGAAACCCTCTGCCTTCTCAAGGGCTGGGGAACCAAGTTTGGACCTGGTTGGGACTCAGTGTCCATCTGTGAGACCTATGTGTGCTGAATACATTGGCTATGACGATAAAAGTTTTTAATTCTGCCAAAACACTCTTTTTGTCAAGGTCCGACCCTAGGTCCGAGCTCCGACAAGATATGACGTAAGGTACAATTTGCTATGGCTAGGTCCGACATGTGTTTGGTTAGCTCCGGCGGTAGGTCCGACTAGCTTTGGAAAGTTCCGATGCTAGGTTCTGCTAGCTTTGGTAAGCTCCGGCTCAAGGTCCGGTTAGCTTTGGCAAGGTACGGAGCTAAATCGCAATGGTTCTGTTTTTACCATGCAAATGATTCGAACTTGCTTCACATCTATGGAAAGTTTGCTTAGTATTCTTTCACTAAGTTTTTGAAGTGTTATGGCTGTTTACGGTGGTTAACATTTTGCTATGGTTTGCAACATGCTTATGTGAGGTGTTCACGTAAGGTGTTGTGGTTTTCGGAACTAACGTGAGTCAAGTCGCGGACTTGTGCTCGAAAGTATTGGTTGTTTATTCTTGTGCAGGTGTTGCCTGAGTTCATGATATGGCTGGTGAAGGGATCCATTGAACTAGTCTTAGGGAGAAGATGAGGTTCAACAACCAAGTTCAGGAGGAATTGTGGTTGAGTTGATTGGGAGGTCGCACAGAATGTTTGGATCAAGAACAATGCATATGAAGGTATCGTGGACGTCGTTGGAAGGTGTTTGCACGTGTGAAAGGAGTGCATGGACGTGGCAACATTGTTCCAAGGCGTGATGAAGAGATGTGGACGTAAAGAATTGGTAGGAAAGGTCCAACCGACTAGATTATGGACTCAGGCTGCGGCTGAGTCGGTTATGGCCCAAATATGGAAAGATTTGAGTTGGTTATGATAGGATTTCGTGTGGGACACGAAGTTGAGTTGTTTTAGGAATGTGAGATACGTTCCTAAGGTGTTTGGAAGTCTTAAGATTGCTTCTATCTGCGTATAGAAGAGTCTTGAGCAGTTATGCAAAGTTTCGATTCAGAAACTGAGTAGGATTAGAGTCCTAATTTGAATTGTGTTGGCCTCCGGGCTGGTTATATAAGCAAGGGATGCCAGTGCTCGTGAGAAGATGATCTTGGGCTGTTCCTATTATGTTTTGATCAATAAAATTCGTAATTTAGAGGAGCTTTTGTGCCTTGTTCGTCCGACTTGTTTTTGTCAAGTCTTTCTCGTCGAGTTTCTGGACAGCACGACAGTGCTTCGGTGTTTTGATCATAACTCAAGTTTTACAGTTCCAATTGACGTGATTCTTTTTGGATTGTCTTTACAACTTAATTATCTATCATCTGTGAAAATTTCACGGTCATTGGATTTGTAGTTTCTGATCTACACTAGTTTCTTTGCAGTGTTGCAGATCTGGTTTTTACTCGAGTAGAACAGATTGACCCTCGTTTGATATTTCGATCATTACTTGAGTTTTTATTGACGGATTTCCGTGATTCTTGTTGTCTTGTCTTAGTAACTTGATTCTCTATAATATATACCACTTTTGTCACGGTTGAACACATTTAGATCAGTCACATACATGGTTTCTTTAACAGATCAATTTTCTGCCGAGGGGTTTTTTGTTGCTTCCGCTAAAAAGTTTAAATCTACCATTCACCCCCCTCTGGTAGCTTTTCATGTGCTCTTCGATCCTACAATTAGTATCAGAGCCACGGTTCTCTAATCTTTGTGATTTGCACGTGTTTTGACTAATCATCATGGAGAAATACTCCGCAAAACCTTGTGTGTTCAGTGACATTGATTTTCAGGTTTGGAAGGCACGAATGGAGGCTTTCATCCAAGCACAAGGCTTCGGAATATGGAGGAAGGTGTACAAGCCTTATGATGTGCCGCAAAACAATCAAGTCATGGATAAAAACATGAGAGATGTCGACAACAACAACAAAGCACGGAACTTGATCATACAAGGATTAACTCAATGTGACTTCGACCGTGTTGCACACCTCCGATCTGCATACGATGTGTGGAAAGCACTTTGTGACTAACATGAAGGATCCAACACGATCAAGGAGGTAAGACAAGATATGTTCAAGAAAGAATACATGCGCTTCGATATGCAACCCGGTGAGTCAATCGATGACCTCTTTGCTCGCTTCAATAAAATTCTCAGCAACTTGCGTAGTGTCAACGTTAATTTTTCAGATGCTGAAAATGTTAGGCAATTACTAAGTGCATTAGACATGTCAATTTGGGAGATGAAAGTTACATCTGTAAAAGTCCCAAAAATGTGAATGCAAAGAAACTGATGTTTGAACGTAGTTGTGTTTTTGGTTCATGAAAAATGGGACTTACAAAAAACTTTCTTACATGGGATGGTATACATGAGGTGCAACCACATGGGTTCAAGCATTCCTTTCAATGTGTTAGACCAAGGTGAAGTTAAACCCATGTGTAAATCATACATGTGCTTGAGAGAGAATTAAAAGAAGATCTTTAGACTCAAATGCTCACCGCAAATTGCTGCCAAAGTGTTGAATACACATGGAACCTCATACATTTGAAAGTGAGCAGATTTATGGTGGCAAACTTTCTGTTTTTAGGGTGAGCCAAAAATGAGTGAATTATGACCATGTTGGTGATGCAGTCACATTTGAAAGGCAAAGTTTAAACTGAACTGGTGAGGTTTAGACTAGGACCAAAAAGTGATCAAGTATGTGTTATGAGCAAACCAAACTTGTTCACTAAATTCAAAAGTGGCCATTTCAAAAATGGAATACAAACTGTGGTTGCAAACATTCTAAGTGCGGCAACCAAATTTAAAAGTTAATTCCATAATTGAAATCCTCAGCCCAAATTGTGGCAATATAAATTTTCACCACATTGGGAAAAATGTTGGCTAAGCATTTGCAAGGGGACTTAAAATTCAGTTTGAACTAAATGGTTCACTTCAAGGGAAAGGAGGCCATGTCCAAAAAGGAAATTCAAACTGTTGGTTAAAAATTTGTATTTGCAATGGCCAACTCAAAGATCAGAAGGCATATTCAAATTCTTCAGTTTTGAATCAGTGAGAAAGCAAATTTTGAGAAAGTTTGGAGTTGCTTTGATATGAATATCAAAGGGGATTATGAATTTCCTTGAAATTTGAATTCAAATTTAAAACTAAGGTAAAACTTGTCAAATTGTCAAATGGCTTTTGAATTCGAGTTCCTCATGGTCGATGTTTGCACTGTGCCAAATTTGAGAGATTTTGGAGAGGATAAGGGGGAGAATAGCAGTGGACCCCACATGTCATAGTGCCATTTAAACTTACACTCAAAGTCACCTTCTCTGTCTGACTCGAACACACCCGGGGCTGCACCGGACGCCACCGAGGGCGCTGCTACCACCTCCTCGTGAAAATTTCTCGTGCTGGCGACCTTCTCGGCGTTCCACTCGTGCCCTCATCCGTTCACGACGCGCTCTGTTCGTGCACAACACCGCCACCCCGAGGCCCTGTGACCCTCACGCAAGAACCGAGCAAAAACGCCGCCGCCTCCTCGGTGATCGATGGGAAACAATCCAATGTCACACACTCCACCCCGCTGAGCTGCAAAATGGTCCTGAGGGAGCTCCTCATACGTCCTCGGCGCAAAAACAGCCGGGTTCCGGCCTCCCTAACCCCACAATCGCTCTCTTCCGCGGCGACCTAACGGCATGGCAACGTGGTGTGCACGTGGACAGCCCACACCGGGGACTTTCACGCCCAAGCAAGGATACCCCCAGACGTGCTGTAGACCCTTGCTGCTCACCCCCAGACCTCAAGTCGAGCCATGGATCACCGAAAGCCAATTCAGGAATTTTCTTTCGGAGGGCGCAGTTTGACCTTCCGGTACGGGATCATTAAATTCAGTTGCAATTCATGTTTGTAACTCACCAAATCTTGCACACGGGAGCTAGACTAGCTAGTGACCCCATTTCCTTCGTAATCCTAGCTTAGAACCGAATGGTATCAACTAATTTCGAGATTTCCGAGCGGCGGTCATGGCGGGAACCGCCGGGCACACGGTGAGACCTCATTTTGAGCCATTGCCGATCAAGTATTAACCAAAGCCGAGCACCCCCATGAACCACTGATGCTGTAGAACCAATGACCCGTTGGTTTGGGGCTCTAGAGTGGGTGCGCGACGTCGCCGGAGGGAGAACCGAGCCGCCGCACGTCGCCCGGTGGTTTAGAGCCATCGCCGGCCTCTAGTGAGCACGGGGACGAGTTCCTCACGTCGAGAGTGAGGCTAGCGGTGAGTTTCAGCCCCTAAATCCACCGGAAAGGGAGGGTCCGAAGCAGCGCCGCTGCGCCGGCGAGGGGGGCAAAGCGCGCGGGAAAAAGGGTGCGGGAGGAAGAAGAAGCTTCCGGCCCCACCGGTCAGTGGCGGTTGCGGTAGACTGGGATTTGCTGTGGCCATTTGATCAGTTGTGGCTACAGACTGATTTGCTGTGGACCACGGTGTGGCTGCATCAAGGGATTGACACGTGTGCCCGGGACCCATGGTCAGAGTTTAAACATTTCCCGGTTTATTTGAATCCCCAAATTCAGTTCAAACTTTAGAACCTCATAAATTTTGCTAGGAAGCTCCAAATTTAGTGATTCAAATTGGGTTGGATTCAGATTGAAAAACTCTATCCAAATGTGCAACGCAATTTGTATGAAAATTACTATTTAATTCTGGAAAATTCGTTAAATCTTTTCAGCAAAAGAATTTTAGAGGGAGTTTGGTTCATTCAAAAATCCTCAAATTTTGCCAGAATATTCTTTAGGATGTTAGGGAACTCCTGTAAAAGTTTCAGCTCAGTTGGAGTTTATTTAATTTGGATAATTCTGATTTCAATTTTCTGTGTTCAAATGAATACAGAAACAATTTCAGAGAATTTCCAAAACATGGAAATTCAGTTCTGAGCAGTTCTTAGCTCCTAAATCCTAGGAAAATTCATTCATGCTACCTGAGCTATGTTTGAAATTGTAGTTCACTTTAATTTGCATGAAAGTGCAAGTTTATTCAGAATTAATTCCTTTTCGCCTAAATGCTTCGGAAATTGTTCTAAGTGATCTATTCATGGGAAAAATTCAAATTGTGGTCCAGATGACTTTCTTGTGACAAGGAACTCACATGAAAATTTTCAGCTCCATTGGAGCTCTGTATCAGTACTTTTTGATACAACAGTCCTATGTGAAAATGCAACAATTAGGAAGAACACTTAGCACTTGATTAGGTGGATTAACCCAAACCAAAACCACTAGCTACAGTATCATTTTAAATTATTGAACAGAGTTCCAGTTTTAAACTTGTCTTTAGAACTGGTTAGCAAAAGTTTACAATTAAACATATATGCATATTCATGACGTGTAGTGATTAAACGTGGAAAAGTGGATGAGAAGTGAAACTTGGATCAAGGAGCAAGAAGGGCAGGGATTAAGCTTCAAGTCATTAGCAACTAACTGCATAAATTATATGACTTTAGTCACCTGCAAAACCAAGGCAATCTCCGGTTTGCATTTAAGTTATTTATAAAGTTTTTACTTTGATCACAATTATAGTTGAGGGTTTGTATGTGCATTAGGTCAAGGATGTTTTATACTCCAAATCCATGACCAAATGAACCCTAAAGTTGAGGGTAGAATATAGTTTTCCGCTGTATAAGGTTGCCGTGCTAAATAGGTTATGACATCCGGTAGAAGTCGAGTAGTTGGAATCTACTCGCGAGCTATAGTCGGGATTACATGGGTGTAGTTGAAAAGGCAAACTAAAATTTATATTTCTAAATATGATACTGGGCAGGAGGGTTAGGCAGCGACAATATGAGGTCTTGGTCGAGTAGCTCTGCCTGTGTCGGTTAAGGACCGATGCGTTTGCCGCATCCAGGAGCAAGTATTGAGTTGTGTACCAGATGCTTACTGCTATATGGGACCAAGGAAACCGATGTACCAGGTTAACTGGATTGTAGAGGCATACCACATCGTCTTGTTAGATCTATGAGCCCGATACGGCGCGACCGGTTCTACAGTCGAGTGTCCTGCGAAAGGTTGCCACATACGACGTAATGAAGGACGCCAGATTTGGGTCTTCAGAGGCGGGCGTATGTGTCGAGCTATCCGGGCAGTGTTTGATTTGAATCACCGCCCATCGTGGTTATTGAGTACCGCTTGCTCCCATGTTGTGACGTAGTAATCAAGTTGTGTGGAAACAGTTTGCAAAGTTTAAATTGCTGCTATGATAATTGGAATTGCATGAAAACCATGTATGAAGTAGTGATAGAGCAAACTAAAGTTATTTTTCACATTGGGACAAGTAACATTGGAATGAAGCGTTTCTTGTTTGATTGTGGAGTTCCAATGTTGCTGGGCACAAGGTCACTATATGATGGCTAAAATCTGAAAGTTAAGGATGAACTCGTAGGCGAGTCGTTTTGCAACTTATGTGTTTAGGTCTTAAGTTACATTCATGTACAGTTGCATGTCTTAGGAGAGACGGTTAGGTCTTGCTGAGCCTTTGTGCTCACTCTTGCTATATGAGTGGTTTTGCAGGTTCATATCGATGCTTATAAAGAAGGTTGTCCGGTGAGACTCGGAAACTTCTAAGTCGGGTAACACATGGAGAACCTAGCCGCTGCCATGTCTTCGTGTTGCTAGCGAGAGGAGTCGCGGGCTGGACCTCCTCTTGAGAGCTCATTAGTTATTCGACGTGAGTTGTTTATAGACTTACGCTGTAGTTAATTTATGTAAATTATTTACAAAGAACATTTGTAAGCTTCTGCTTTTGATTTATGTTACAGTTTCTTATATGTGTGTTGTTGGGTGCCGAATAACACGGCACCACCCAATGCGATTCGCGGGCGAGGTGCCCCGTCCCCGTGACTGAACGGGCGGCGTCGGGTGACCACAGTGTGGTATCAAATCCGCATTGGTAATAGCGCATGGAATAAGGATCATATTACGACAAAAACTTAGGATACGGTGAGGAAACGGTATTAGGCCCACATAAGAACTATAGTAGTATAGTTACTTAAAGTGGCATGACTAACTTACTTGTTATAATTCTGAATTTTGATTATGTAACGACACACCTACGCTCAGGTAAGCATGGTAAGGAACGCCACCAAAAGCGGTTCAATTACGGTTAGCTCCCCTGACGAGGAATGTGGTTCAGGGATAAGTCTCACAGCTTGGTGTGAGACGTTAATATGAAACTCTTGGACTCTTCATGTTCCTGAGTTCATATGAAACGCTGATCCCTAGCGTGCATTAGGCAAGAAAGTGGAGACCCCATCATGTGGTCAGTAACACGATAGTGTGTTCTTCTGGAAATAGCCTAGGAGGACATACGCAGCGCTTGCCATCGGCGTGCCCTGCAGGGCAGTAGGTGGTATCTGTTGGGGTGCTAAAATTCCCAACTGTGATGACCCATTCGTGCTCTACTCAGGTTCCCTGTCGTGTGGTGTAAAAAAACGATCACGTACCTTGAGACGTGGCTTAACTCAAGGACGGTCGTATGGCAATGATACGGGCGTGTGTATTTACTTTCAAATATGGACCTGCCTGAAATGAAAACAACCCATGAGTGCACCACTATTGAGTGTTCTTCTGCAGGTACTAACTACCTACGTATCCCGTGTAGTGCACGTGTGTGAGAGACTGTCTTAGTGCCACTGATAAAACGGATATGCCGGTATAATCCGGTTTAGGATTTTCTTTGGTGAGGCTACGTAGTACCGACATGTTTCTTACGGTGCATCGACACCGTACTACACTTAATAACCTCTTCCCTATGAAGAAATGATTCATGAACTAACTTTCAACTAAAAAAATGTGAGTTTGAAACAAATATTAGTTACTGAACTCTTATTTTGAGCTAAGATTCAAATGAGAGAATGACTAGGCTTCAAAGGTTTCAAAAACAGAGTGCTCTGTTTTCTGGCAGGAATTTTTGCTGGACTTTGATAGAGCATAACTCTGATTAGATTTAACCAATTAAGGTGTATGATACAGTTCTGGAAATATTTTCAAGTGCTCTACAATTTTTTTGTAGACCTCCAGAGCAAAATCACATGTTAAGATTGTGGAAAGTCCAGTTGAAGGCAAACTGTTCAGAACCAGGACAGTAGCAAAAACCTCTCTGGACTTTCTGTTTTTAAGCCATAACTTCCTGTAGAAAAATCTTAAAGGATCCTATGATACACCGTTTAAAAGTTTATGAAATTTGCAACATTGTTGTAGTTCAAAGATTGTTCAGATTCTTAGTGTATTTGCATATGCAACTGTGATAAAAATAGTCACATACAAAGGAGATGCTGGCAAATTTTATCTAGGAATGCTGTCGACTTTGAGCAATCATAACTTTTGATCCAGAAATGATCTAGAGGCATATGAGTACTCAATGGAAAGATCCTGAAGTTAAATGTAACTTTGGTATTCAACTTGAGTTATGACAATGCTATTAAATGGATCAAAATCTGGGTTAGGACAGACAGATCTGTTCTGAACAACAAAGAGGGCTAGAAAGGCCTACCCCACGGAAGTGATTAAACTCAAGAATATTCCGGTGGGAAGTGAAGAACCGATGTCTTTCCGATGAGTTATCGGGCATGCCGGCTAACGGGACATCGAGTTCAAGATTGAAATGGTGCCAGAAACAACACCGATTTCACGAAGGCCGTATAAGATGGCACCTAATGAACTAGCGGAATTGAAGGAGCAACTAAGTGAACTTATGAGCAAAGGTTTTATACGATCAAGCTCATCACCTTGGGGTTGCTCTGCGCTGTTTGTTAAGAAGAACGATGCGACACATAGATTAAGTGTTGATTATCGTTCGCTCAATGCCATCATGATAAACCACAAGTACCCTGCCCCGCATCGATAGTTTAATCGATCAACTAGTTGGTACAAGGGTATGCTCGAAGATGGTTGGAGCTCATCAAAGATCATAACTTCGAGATCCACTACCATTCGAGAAAAGTGGATGTGGTTGCCAGTACGTTTAGTTGGAAAGCCCACGTTCACAACTTGACGATGACTGAGTTGGAAGAAGAGGAACCAAGTCTCCGTGTCATTCCGTATGGAGCACTCTATAAGATTGCTCCCATTCCAACAATCTGAGGAGAGATTGCTGAGGTTCAAAGGAGAGACAAGGGTATGTCTCACATATGGAGAAGAATAGACAACGAAGAGATGAGGTGGTTCAGGAGGAACAATGAGGGTACTCTATGGTTTAAAGACCGTATAGTTATACCTCGTAAGATGAAGCTCTACGGCCGGAAATGTCGCACACCGCTGAAGTGGTGTGAGTACGGTGAAAGAGTACTGTTCGGGGTTGATTAGTCAACCAAGCTGACGACCGAGTTCGGGTAATAGAAGCGAACTTGAAGGCGGTACAATCCCGACAGGAAATTCACGATAGTCAAAGGCATAGACCGTTGCATTTCGACGGCGGAGAACACGTTTATCTTCGCGTGCCTCCGATGAAAGGAATTCACCGGTCCGATGTAAAAGGGGAATATTGCTCCCTGAACTTAGATCCATTTGCTATCACAGAGAAGTGCGGACCGTGCCTACCGGCTGGAACTATCGGCAAACCTTGCTGGTGTTCAAGACATATTTCACGTGTCGCAGCTACGGAAGTGCTTTAAAGCTAACAGTGTCGTCCGCACCGAAGAGATCGACGAATGGAGACCAGACCTTACGTATGTCGAGTGAACGGTTCAGACAACCGAAACAAGGATCGGGAACACCTGGAACCGCACATAAAAATTTTACAAGGTGCTATGGAGTAATCGTACCACGGAGGAAACAACGTGGAAAGCAAAGATTACTTCCGCAACAACGATCCGGAACTTTTATCGTCAAACAGTTGGAATTACCTCTCCCGTCTCGTTCTGCTTTTGGAATCTCGGGACGAGATTCTTTTTAAGCTGGGAGGAATGTAAAAGTCCCAAAAATGTGAATGCAAAGAAACAGATGTTTGAACATCGTTATGTTTTCGGTTCATGAAAAATGGGACTTACAAAAAACTTTCTTACATGGGATGGTATACATGAGGTGCAACCACATGGGTTCAAGCATTCCTTTGAATGTGTTGGACCAAGGTGAAGTTAAACCCTGTGACACCCGGTTCCGAAAACAGAACCTAGTTAATGCATATGTGTGCCCAGGATGTTCATCACACATACACATAAAATCCACAAATTGAATTCAGAATATAACCACGAATAAATAGTGTTTAAGTACTTTTCTACATTGACTCATTGTCTCATTCATAAATCTCTAACTTATTCTTGCAGAGGAAGTCTCTAAACGACAGCGGAAAATAACTAAACAGCAGCGGCTCCATCTCCAACTCCACAGGCAAGTTGACGGTAGTTCGCACGCCTAGTAATCCACATGGTCCTCGAAGTACTCTTCTCCTGTTGCTGATGTTGATGTGATGATGCAAGGGTGAGTACATGTCGTACTCAGAAAGTGCGGGAAAAGTATGACATGTAGCTTACAAAAAGGTAGGAATAAAAAGGCTCATTGCAGCAAGCAAATTTTATTTCACAAACATGATAAAAACAGCAACTATTTCTAAGTGATATTTATCCCACCATGACCAAGTAATTCAGCATCTTTTTCTCCATCATAACTCATACTTTTCTCAAGTCTCAACCAGCCATTAACCTTTCTCAAGTTCATCTCATAATCATAAACATTCATACCATCTCATATTCATATAACCGAAGCCAAACATATTTTCATGACTCAAAAAACCGTCCCAAAACCAATCCCAATGACCATAACCATGCCGAACATCCATGCCAAGTTTTTCCCTTCTAATCATGTGAGTTGGCCAGGTTCTTGTGACCGTAAGCACGGCTATCATGATAGTTTTACACTCTGCAGAGGTGGCACCACTTTACCCAGAAGTTTGTGATTTCGTCACCCGTTGGCGAATGCAGAACCACCATTATACCAGTACACAACCGTCGGTGTATGGCCAAGAGATCACAAAATAGCCTTTACAAAGGGGCTACTAGATGTATGGACTCACTAAGGTTTCACCGGCAGGCTCGAATCACCATTCTCCCACCCACGGGCCCCCTATTGTGCCATGCAGTTCCCATGACAGTCCTCTCTCGAATCCCATTCCCCGCGCCATCCACGGTCCATAACAAGCTAGCAACACACCTAATTAGTCAGCTAAGCCGCACCCATATTTGGCCTTGTGGTGGCACTGTTTTCCTGGCATGTGCTGGCATGAACCGGTCCTTAGATCTACGGCAAGTAAACCACCATCTCATTCAGCAACATCCACGAACCAAGCTTGCCTAGATCTCCCCCAATTCCATTCTCAATAACATCATCAAGTTCTCATCATCATTATTCATATGAGTGCAGTAGCTAACCATGTTTTAATTCAACTTTCCATATCCAGTGGGTTAAGCGAAGCAAAAAGGAAAAAACGACCATACCCGACTCATCAAATTTCCCGGTGACAAGGATGGTTAACAAAACTAGTAAACTCCTATAAAAGGGTGTCCCATCAAGTTGACTCAAGCATACACGTTTTCGCAAACAAAACAGTTTCAAAACATGGGATCAATATGGTCAAGGGGCACCTGCCTTGCTCCCGTGGCTCTTGTTGTCAGAGTGTCTCGAAGTCTTGGTGGTGTAGTTCTTCGTAGATGGCTTCCTGAGCTTGTACTTCTACTCACGACCATGCACATACAAAATTTACAGCAATTAAACATCATGCACACACTTTACTCAAGATGCAATGGTGTAGATGAATGCAAATCCTATGGTGCTGTTTTATTAAACCAGTTTGTACGTGTTCTTGCATATTTTAATGGCTTTCATGGGGTTTTACGAAGAACAAGGGTGTAGGGATCAAGTGTGGACATGGTGATGATCTTGACTCAATATCTAGATCAATCCCACCGTCAAAAACCAATCAAAATGTGATCTGTCCACACGAAAAAGTTTTGGTTCGAAGGGAGTGAAGAAAACGGATGCGTAGAAACAACAACGACATCGTAAGATGGGTAACGGAGACCTACCTCACTTCCCTTTGGTGGCAGGGTCTTCCTCCTAGCGATGGAAGCAATGGGGGCTCACCGGCGACTGAACTCCGGTGAGGGGGGTTTAACTCGTCGAGTTGGGGGCTAAGGCCTCCAAGTCGTCGACTTGGGAGGAAGAAAAAAGAAAGGGGTTACGGCCAAAAAGGGGTTTTGGGTTCTATTTATAAGGGGAAAAAGAAGAGTCCTACTCCAATTGGAGCTCAAATTAGAGTCCAACTCAACTTTGGATTTCAACAAACTTATCTTTTCAGTTTGGTGCGGTAGCAATGTGGGGAAAGATTGAGGAAATTGTGTCGGTACCTTCATTACCGGGTACCCCTGCACGCAGGAGAAAAATCCGCCTAAGGACCTCGCCCACCTCCGCAGGGGTGAGCTCCAAAAGCGCCACGTGCCCAGCGGGGCCGGGCCACCCTCTTCCTCAGAGGCGAGCTCCGGGCCTGCCACGCGACCAGTGGAGCCGGGCCTCGCCCCCTCCGCAGGGGCGAGCTCCGAGGACGCCACGCGTCCAGCTGGGTCAGGCCTCCCTTCTCCTCAGAGGCGAGCCCCGAGGGCGCCACGTGTCCAGCGGGTGCTGGACCTCACCCCCTCCGCGGAGGTGAGCTCTGAGAGCGACACGTGTCCAGCGGAGCCGGACCTCACCCCCTCCGCGGAGGTCAGCTCCGAGAGCGACACATGTCCAGCGGTGCCGGACCTCACCCCCTCCGCGGAGGTGAGCTCCGGGGGTGCCACGTGTCCCGCGGTGCCGGACCTCACCCCCTCCGCGGAGGTGAGCTCCGAGGGTGCCACGTGTCCCGCGGTGCCGGTCCCGCGGTGCCGGACCTCACCCTCTCCGCGGAGGTGAGCTCCGCGGGCGCCATGTGTCCCGCGGTGCCGGACCTCACCTTCTCCACGGAGGTGAGCTCCGCGGGTGCCACGTGTCCCACGGTGCCGGACCTCACCCCCTCCTCGGAGGTGAGCTCCGCGGACGCCACGTGTCCCGCGGCCCGGGAATGTGTCGACAGCGCACTTAGACAAAATGGAATTGGCTCATTTCAGCTATATTTTTTCCCATTCCCCATCATTTTTATGATTCTTTCTCCATTTCTACTTCTTTTTTAACGTTTCTCTATATGAAAAATGTATGCATGCATGAAAATGAATTTGAGGGTGTTACAAACCTACCCCCCTTAAACTGAATCTCACCGTCGAGATTCGATAGAGTAGAGAATAGATGAGGGAATTCTGCTTTGAGGTATTCCTTACGCTCCCACGTAGTTTCGGCTTCCGTGTGATGGCTCCACTGTACCTTGCACCAACGGATCACTTTGTTCCTCGTGACCCTTTCCTTCACGTTCAAAATTTGGACGGGGTGCTCCACATAGGTCAGATCCCCTTGAATCTCAAGCTCATCCATTGGTACTTGTTCTTCCGGTACTCTTAAGCACTTCTTGAGTTGGGATACGTGAAACACGTCGTGTACGTCGGAGAGGCGCGTTGGCAGCTCCAGTTGATAGGCTACTTCTCCTCGCTTGCCCAAAATCTTAAATGACCCGATGTAGCGAGGTGCTATTTTTCCCTTGACGTTGAACCGTCGTTGGCCTCGGATAGGCGATACCTTAAGGTACACGAAGTCTCCTACTTCGAAGGTCAATCTTCTTCGCCTATTGTCCGCATAACCTTTTTGTCGTGACTGAGCCGCCTTCAAATTTTCTCGTATCGTTTGGACTTGCTTTTTGGCGTCTTGCAGCACTTTGGGTCCAAACACTTGTCTCTCTCCGGTCTCATTCCAGAACAGCGGCGTTCTACACCGTCTACCATACAATGCTTTGAAAGGTGACATCTTCAAGCTGGCTTGATAGCTGTTATTGTATGATAATTCAGCATACGGCAAGCTCCTATCCTGACTTTGCCCATGTTTCAAGGCGCAAGCTCTCAACATGTCTTCCAAAATTTGATTTGTCCTCTCAGTTTGCCCGTCGGTTTGCGGGTGATAAGCGGAGCTGAAATTCAGCTGTGTGCCCATGGCTTCATGCAGCTTCTTCCAGAACCTAGAGGTAAATTGAGAACCCTGAATGGTAGCAACTAATTTCAAGATTTCCGAGCGGCGGTCATGGCGGGAACAGCCGGGCACATGGTGACACCTCATTTTGAGTCGTTGCCGATCAAGTTTGAACCAAAGCCGAGCACCCCCATGAACCACTGATGCTGTAGAACCAAAGACCCATTGGTTTGGGGCTCTAGAGTGGGCGCACAACGTCGCCGGAGGGAGAATCGAGCCGCCGCACGTCCCCCGGTGGTTTAGAGCCATCGCCGGCCTCTGGTGAGCACGGGGACGAGTTCCTCACGTCGAGAGCGAGGCTAGCAGCGAGTTTCATCCCCTAAGTCCACTGGAAAGGGAGGGTCCGAAGCAGCGCCGCCGCGCCGGCGAGGGAGGCAAAGCGCGCGGGAAAAAGGGTGCGGGAGGAAGAGGAAGCTTCCGGCCCCACCGGTGAGTGGCGGTTGCGGTAGACTGGGATTTTCTGTGGCCATTTGATCTGTTGTGGCTACAGCCTGATTTGCTGTGGACCACGGTGTGGCTGCATCAAGGGATTGACACGTGTGCCCGGGACCCACGGTCAGAGTTTAAACATTTCCCGGTTTATTTGAATCCCCAAATTCAGTTCAAACTTTAGAACCTCATAACTTTTGCTAGGAAGCTCCAAATTTAGTGATTCAAATTGGGTTGGATACAGGTTGAAAAACTCTATCCAAATTGGCAACCCAATTTGAATGAAAATCAGTATTTAATTCTGGAAAATTCTTTAAAGCTTTTCAACAAAAGAATTTTAGAGGGAGTTTGGTTCATCCAAAATTCTTCAAATTTTGCCAGAATATTCTTTAGGATGTTCAGGAACTCCTGTAAACGTTTCATCTCAGTTGGAGTTGATTTAGTTAGGATAATTCTGATTTCAAGTTTCTGTGTTCAAATGAATACAGAAACAATTTCAGAGAATTTCCAAAACTTGGAAATTCAGTTCTGGGCAGTTCTTAGCTCCAAAAATCCTAGGAAACTTCATGCATGCTCCCTGAGCTATGTTTGAAATTTTAGTTCACTTTAATTTTCATGAAAGTGCAAGTTTATTCAGAATTAATTCCTTTTCGCCTAAATGCTTAGGAAACTGTTCTGAGTGATCTATTCATGGAAAAATTCCAAATTTTGGTCCAGATGACTTTCTTGTGATAAGAAACTCACATGAAAATTTTCAGCTCCATTGGAGCTCTGGATCAGTACTTTTTGATGCAACAGTCCTATGTGAAAATGCAACAATTAGGAAAACACTTAGCACTTGATTAGGTGGATTAACCCAAACCAAAACCACTAGCACCAGTATCATTTTAAATTTCTTAAACAGAGTTCCAGTTTTAAACTTGTCTTTAGAACTGGTTAGCAAAAGATTACAATTAATCATATATGCATATTCATGACGTGTAGTGATTAAACATGGAAAAGTGGAGGAGAAGTGAAACTTGGATCAAGGAGAAAGAATGGCAGGGATTAAGCTTCAAGTCATCAGCAACTAACTGCATAAATTATCTTACTTTAGTCACCTGCAAAACCAAGGCAAACTCCGGTTTGCATTTAAGTTATTTATAAAGTTTTTACTTTGTTCACAATTATAGTTGAGGGTTTGTATGTGCATTAGGTCAAGGATGTTTTATACTCCAAATGCATGACCAAATGAACCCTAGAGTTGAGGGTAGAATATAGTTTTCTTCTGTAGAAGGTTGCCGTGCTAAATAGGTTATGACATCCGGTAGAAGTCGAGTAGTTGGAATCTACTCGCGAGCTATAGTCGGGATTACATTGGTGTAGTGGAAAAGGCAAACTAAAGTTTATATTTCTAAAGATGAGACCGGGCAGGAGGGTCAGGCAGCGACAAGACGAGGTCTTGGTCGAGTAGCTCTGCCTGTGTCGGTTAAGGACCCATGCGTGTGCCGCATCTAGGAGCAAGTATTGAGTTGTGTACCTGATGCTTACTGCTATATGGGACCCAGGAAACTAATGTACCAGGTTAACTGGATTGTAGAGGCATACCACATCATCTCGTTAGACCTATGAGCTCAAGACGGCGCGACCGGTTCTACAGTCGAGTGTCCTGCAAAAGGTTGCCACATACGACGTAATGAAGAACTCCAGATTTAAGTCTTCAGAGGCGGGCGTATGTGTCGAGCTATCCGGGCAGTGTTTGATTCGAATCACCATCCCTCATGGTTATTAAGTACCGCTTGCTCCCATGTTGTGACGTAGTAATCAAGTTGTGTGGAAACAGTTTGTAAAGTTTAAATTGCTGCTATGATAATTGGAATTGCATGAAAACCATGTATGAAGTAGTGATAGAGCAAACTAAAGTTATTTTTCACCTTGGGACAAGTAACATTGGAATGAAGCATTTCTTGTTTGATTGTGGAGTTCCAATGTTGCTGGGCACAAGGTCACTACTACGATGGCTAAAATCTAAAAGTTAAGGATGAACTCGTAGGCGAGTTGTTTTGCAGCTTATGTGTTTAGGTCTTAAGTTACTTTCATGTAGAGTTGCATGTCTTAGGAGAGACGGTTAAGTATTGCTGAGCCTTTGTGTTCACTCTTGCTATATGAGTGGTTTTGCAGGTTCATATCGACGCTTATAAAGAAGGTTGTCCGGTGAGACTCGGAAACTTCTGAGTCGGGTAACACATGGAGAACCTAGCCGCTTCCATGTCCTCGTGTTGCTAGCTAAGGAGTCCGTGGGCTGGACCTCCTCTTGAGTGCTCATTAGTTATTCGACGTGAGTTGTTTATAGACTTCCGCTGTAGTTAATTTATGTAAATTATTTACAAAGAACATTTGTAATCTTCCGCTTTTGATTTATGTAATACAGTTTCCTTATATGTGTGCTGTTGGGTGCTGCATAACACGGCACCACCCAATGCGATTCCGGGGCGAGGTGCCCCATCCCCGTGACTGAACGGGCGGCGTCGGGTCACCACAACATCTATTCGTGAATCTACTGTCATGAGTACATTTACATTAGATGTGCTATATTCTAAGTGAAAAACTCATGAAATTGATATAATATCACGTAAGAACCCCAACAAGTCTCCTGTATTTGTTTCACAACGTGACATGCCTAGCTCTAGTCAATCTTCATCTTGTGGTACACTTTCTTTGTTGTCCTCTCTAACCCTTGAACAGATTGAAGAGTTTCCAGAGGAAGAACTTGCACTCATCTCTACTCGGTTCTCAAAAGCATTGCAAAATGTGAGAACTAGAAGGAGAAGAAGTGCCGGACCTCAACAATGCTTTGAATGTGGTAAGACATGACATTTTCTTTTGGATTTCCCTAACATTTCAGGTCCTACTTCATGTGATGAAAAGCAAACTAGGACGAAGCACTCCTCTGCAAACGATAAGAAAAAGAAGAATGGTTTTATAGGACGCCAATTGGTAAATAGTTTTATCTCCGCACTTCAAGAACTTGGCTCGAGCGATGTGGACATCAGAAGTGACAAAGATGAAGATGATTTGGCAAACTTATGCTTCATGGCGGGCAAGTCAAGTTTAAATATGGAGGAGGCAGAACACAACAGCAACAATGAAGAGGTATGTCCTACTTGCGAAGAAATGTGTGATGCTATTTCTCGTGCCACTATTATAGTTAAGAAAAAGGACAAAAAGCTTAGGGACAATGCTGTTAAAATTGAGTCACTAGAATCTGAAAATAATCATTTGAAATCTTTGATTCCTAGTGATGATTCTTGTTCCTCATGCGATTTAGTATATGAACAATTGTCCTCTCTACGAAGTGCACATACCTCCACATTTGATAAACTTGAGTTAGAGATTGAAAAGAACAGAGAGCTTACTGCACTTAATGATAAAACTTGAAAGATGCTTGTTGTTCTACAATTGATTTGCATTGTTCTATTTGTGATCATCTTAATAAGAAACTACAAGATGCTATGAATGAATATCTATATTGAACAATGCTTTACGTTCTCATGAAGTTAAGTAGTGTTCCAATTGCAAACTAAAAGGAAAAACTTCATGTCAAAACTGCCTAGACTTGTCTAAGAAACTTGATGACATGAATAGGACACTAAAGCGGTTTTATAATGGGAATAAGAATCTGGACTTGCTGTTGAATTCTTCTAAATCTTGCAGTGATAAAACTGGTTTACGTTTTGATTCCCATGCTCATGCTAAAACACATCCACCTAAAATTGTAAAGTCATTAGGAAGTGGTTTGATTAAAACAGTTCCTAAACAAAATAAGTGGTTTTTAAATCTACAGGAGTGTTGTCTCATTCGGTTTCAAATAAACATGTTGTCTGCTCATCTAGACATGAACATAAAGTTAAATTTAATTATACCTACTGTGGTACAGATGGTCATGTCATAGATTTTTGTTATAGACTAGCTAAGCAACAGAAAAAAGGAAAGAATGATTGCTAGATCACATAACAACTGTGCAAAACCTGTTGCGTGTGCTGAACTGAATGTTAGGAATATGCAACCTGCTGTATTGAGTCAAAAACATGCAAAGTGTGACGCCCTCGTTTCTGTAGAACACAGAACCGAGAACTGATGCATATGTGTGCCCAGGATGTTCATCACACATATATATATGTTCCACAAACTGAATTCAGAATATATATTACCACGAATAACAGGGTTTATTACAATGATTATGAGTCTTGGACTCATGCTAGCAGCGGAAGTCTTATCTTAGCAGCGGAAGTCTAATCTTAGCAGCAGAAGTCTTTATTCTAGCAGCGGAAGTCTTCTAAACCAATGCGGAAGCAACTAAGCAGCAGCGGCGGCTCCATCTCTACTCCACAGGAAAGGTTGAAGACAGATTACACGCCTAATCCTCCACGTGGTCTTCATAGTACTCCTGTCCTGTTGCTGATGATGAAGTAATAATGCAAGTTTGAGTACATGATGTACTCAGCAAGTGCGGGAAAATATGATATGTAGCTTACAATAAGGCAGGTATAAAAAGGCTCATTGCAGAAAGCAAAGTTTATTTCTCAAAACACGATAAAAACAGCAACTCAGCTTTAAGTGAATGTAATCCCAACATGTATTTAAACATTAACATACCTCCATTATGATTCTTCCCTTTCCATGTCTCAACCAGACATCATCTTTGCTCATGAATACCATCTCGTATTCACTACCATCTCATGAATACCATCTCGTATTCACTATCATTCATCTCATAATAAATTCCATCTCATTCTGAGACCCAATCTCATTGCCATGACTCAACAGTCATGCAACCAATCTCATTACCCGGACTCAACAGTCCCAAAACCCAAATCCAAAGACCAAACCATCACCAATCAATAACCAAACCAAAAACCATCCCAACTAATCATGTTAGTTGTCCAGGCGCTTGTGACCGTAAGCTCGGCTATCATGATAGTTTTAGACTCTGCAGACTTTGTACCACTTTACCCACAAGTTTATGATTTCATCACCCGTCGGTGAACGCAGAACCTCCATTATACCAGTGCACAACTGTCGGTGTATGGCCAAGAGATCACAAAATAGCCTTTACAAAGGGGCTACTACATGTATGGACTCACTAAGGTTTCACCGGCAGGCTAGAATCTCCAATTCTCCAACCCACGGGCCCCCTCTTGTGCCATGCAGTTCCCAGGGCAGTCCTCACTCGACTCCCATTCCCCGCGCCTTCCACATTCCATAACAATCTAGTAACTTACCTAATTACTCAGCTAAGCCACACCCATACTTGGCCTTGTGGTGGCACTGTTATCCTGGCATGGCTGGCATGAACCGGTCCTTAGATCTACGGCAAGTAACCACCATCTCATTCTACCTTATTCACAAACCCAGGCTTGCCTAGATCTCCCTCCGATTCATGTTCATTCACAGATTCTCATTAACATTATTCATATGAGTGCAGTTAGCTAGACACATCTATCTCGCTTCCCGTATCCCATGGACTCAGCGAAGCATAAAAGCAAAAACCATACCCGACTCATAAACTTCCCTGGCGACAAGGGTGGTTTAACCAAAACTAGTAAACTCATATAAAAGGGTTTCCCATCAATTTGACTCAGCACACACACCTTTTCGCAAACAAAACAGTTTTCCAAAAACATGGGATCAATATGGTCAAGGGGCACTTGCCTTGTTCTTGCGGTTCCTGTTGCTCAAACTCTTGCTGTTGTAGTCCATCGTAGGTAGCTCCCTGAGCTTGTCCTTCTATACGCGATCACGCACATACAAGATTCATAACAATCAATCATCATGCACAAACTCTACTTTAAGATGCAACGATGCATATGCATGTTAATCCTATGATGCAGTTTAGTTTGTACGTGTTCTTGCATGACTTGCATGGGTTTTACGATGAACAGAGGTGTAAAGATCAATTGTGGACATGGCGATGATCTTGACTCAAGATCTAGATCAGACTGATCAACACGTGATCTGTCCATGAAAAAGCTTCTGTTCGAAGGGATCGAAGAACAGATGCAAAGAAAACATGATGATGTCGTAAGGTGGTATTGGAGACCTACCTTACTTTCTTTGGGTCCTTCCTTAGATCGTCGGCTCTTCTCCGGCGATGGCAATCGTCTCTGGCTCGTCGGCAATCTCTCTAGTGGTCAAACTCCGGCGAAGGGGTTTACTTGGCGAGCTGGGGGCTAGGGCTCTAAGTTGTTGGCTCAAGAGGTGGAAAATAAATTCGTGGTTGCGGCCAAAGGTTCTGGGTTCTATTTATTAGAGGAAAGAGAAGCGTCTTAATCTGATCGGAATTCGAATAAGAGTCCTATTCAAATTGTTTTTGAATCTTAACAACTTATCTTCAATTGATTTTGTTGCAGTATTCAACGTAGAAGAGTTCATGTCGGTTTCCTCAGTAACGGGTACTCACGTACAGAGGAAAACCGCTTCAGAATCGCGTCCTTATGCATGGATAAGCTCCGGAGGCTCCACGTGTCCTGCGGAGGCCTGGGCTTCCCCTTTCCGCAAAGGCGGCTCTAGTTGTGCCGCGTGTCAGACGGGCGAGACCTCCCTCTTCCTCAGAGGTAAGCTCCGCGTGCGCCACGCGTCCTGGCGGGCAGGAACCTCCCCTCTCTCTAGAGATGAGCTCTGTGTGCGCCACGTGTCTGGTGGGTCGGGACCTCCCCTCTCAACAGAGGCGAGCTCCGCGAACACCACGTGTCAGTTCCGGACCTCCCCTCTCTTCGGAGGTAGCTCCGAATGTGCCACGTGTCAGTGCCGGA
The DNA here is from genome assembly GCA_030760725.1 of Neostapfia colusana. NCBI lineage: Eukaryota > Viridiplantae > Streptophyta > Magnoliopsida > Poales > Poaceae > Neostapfia > Neostapfia colusana. Next base: position 58,843,904 of record JASWHV010000005.1, on the reverse strand, counting down.
CCTCCCCTCTCTTCGGAGGTGAGCTCCGATAGTGCCACGTGTCCTAACAGCGCCAGACTTCCTTTCTACTCAGAGATGAGCTCCGAGGTTGACACGTGTCCAAGCAGTGTCGGACCTCCCGGAGATGAGCTCCGGAGGTGACACGTGTCCAGTAGGACCGGACCTCTCAGAGGTTAGCTCTGAGAGCGACACGTGTCCCATGGGGTCGGACCTCGCCCTTTTTCACAGAGATGAGCCCCGAGCCTGCCACGTAGCCAGCTTAGCGGCGGACCTCTCCCCACTTGTGGAGATGAGCTCTGAACACTCCACGTGGCCAGCGGGCCGCGGGAGTTGTCTTCGGCGCTCTCGGTAAATTGGAATTTCGCTCTTTTTGGCTATCTTTATGATATTTTCTCTGTTTCTACTTATTTTAAAATGTTTTCTCTGCATAAAATATGAATATATGCAGAAATTAAAAATGAGGGTGTCACACAAAGTTTGCTTCCGGACCTACTGTTTTTAGTGCTACTCATGTAACACCTCGTAGGTCAGTAGTTGGGTACAAAAATCCTCAAACTTTGACTCATAAACCTGCTGTTTTATCTCAGCTTTTGCGTGTTACTTCTGCTGGACATCGTGTGACTCAGTACTGGATTCCTAAATGCCTTTTGACTAACCCCAGTATTGAGTCATTGACGTATTGTACTTCTATGTAGGTTACACGCTTGAGGAAGGAGAACATTTGGATTGTGGATTCAGGATGCTCACGCCACATGACCGGTAACAAAGAATGGTTCTCCTCCCTCTCTTTTGTGTCACATGTAGAAAATGTCACTTTTGCCGATAATTCTTCAACTCCTATAATTGCTAAGAGTTCGGTTAGAGTAAATAATCACTACACTTTAAAAGATGTGGCACTTGTTAAAGATTTGAAATACAACTTGCTTTCTGTTTCACAATTGCTAGATGAAAATATGGAAATTATTTTCACTAAAAATTTTTGCAAGGTTGTAGATTCAAATAGTGAGCTCATTTTTAATATGTCTCGGTTTTGAAGAGTTTTAAAGATGATTTTGATATTTCATCCTCTAAGCATAGGTGTCTAGTTGCTAATTATTCAAAAGACTTATATTTTTGGCATGGTAGACTTGGTCATGTAGGCTTTGATCATCTCACACGTGTTAGTGCTCTTGATCGCATGCGTGGGCTGCCTAAGCTTAAAGGGGACAAAGAAATTGTGTGCTCTTCTTGTAGACATGCTAAGATGGTTGCAGGTTCATACGCTCCTCTCACAATGACCATGACAACTGAACCGGGTCAACTTTTGCACCTTGACACCGTAGGACCTTCACGTGTTCAATCCTTCGGAGCTAAATGGTATGTTCTTGTGATTGTTGATGACTATTCTAGATACTCTTGGGTTTATTTTATGGCATCTAAGAATGAAACTTTTAGTCACTTTAGAACCTTATTTCATAGATTATCAATTGATCACCTAGGATCTTTAAAAGCAATTAGAAGTGATAACGGAACCGAATTTAAAAATCAATCGTTTGATCACTTTTGTTCTGAAAATGGAATAGATCATCAATTTTCTTCACCATATGTACCTCAACAGAACGGTGTTGTAGAGAGAAAGAACTGAACCTTAGTTGAGATGGCTAGGACTATGCTTGATGAATATCAAACTCCTAGAAAATTTTGGGCACGCTGATGCAACTGCTTATTATGTCTCAAATCGTGTTTTCTTACGTGCTAAGCTAGGTAAAACACCATATGAACTTTGGTTTGGACATAGGCCTAGTGTCACATACTTTCGGGTCTTTGGTTGCAAATGCTTTGTTAAGAAACATGGTAATCTTTATAAATTTGAACCTAGATCCGTTGATGGCATGTTTCTTGGTTACCCATCTCATACTAGAGGCTACCATGTGCTTTTACATGACACTAACAAAATTGTGAAGACTTGTGAGGCTTCTTTTGATGAAGCTAGCCCAGGTACTAGCTCTAATATTGCAAGACCAGACCCATATCTGCAGGAGGAGAGTATTTTCATCAAAGAAGATGAAGAAGTGATGCTGCTGCACGAAAATTCAGGAGCTAATGACATTGTTCCAGCTCCTGATTTTGATTCACAACCAGCACCGACGACCATCATTGCTGGTCCAGATCATCCTCAAGTCACAAGTTCTTCAATTTGTGATGAACATGAAGAAGAAGGAGCTTGTGAATTGTCTATTCCTCTCCGGGTCCTCAAAAGTCATCCTCCACAACAAATGATTGGAAGCTTGCATGAACGAGTCACACGGTCCAGGTTTTGTGATCCAAACTCTCACGCTCATTCTGCATTTGTTGCTTCTTTTGAACCCAAAGATATATCACAAGCACTCACTAATGAATCTTGGATTATTGCCATGCAAGAAGAGTTAGAAAATTTTGAAAGAAATAATGTTTGGAAACTTGTACCTCCACCTCAAGGTCACACTCTAATCGGATCTAAATGGGTGTTTAAAAATAAACAAAGTGAGGATGGGGTTGTGGTTACAAATAAGGCTAGGTTGGTTGCTCAAGGTTTCACACAATTTGAAGGACTAGATTTTGGTGAAACTTTTGCTCCTGTTGCTAGATTAGAAGCCATAAGAATTTTGTTAGTATTTGCTGCATCTAAAGGTTTCAAGTTATATCAAATAGATGTTAAAAGTGCTTTTCTTAATGGCTACATAGATGAGGAGGTTTATGTCAAACAACCACCGGGTTTTGAAAATCCAAATTTTCCTAATCATGTCTACAAACTACAGAGCCTTGTATGGTCTTAAACAAGCCCCTAGAGCATGGTATGATAGGTTAAAAACATTCTTACTTGAAAAGGGGTTTACCATGGGCAAGGTTGATAAAACTCTTTTTGTGCTTAAGCATGGCAATGACTCATTATTCGTTCAAGTGTATGTGGATGATATTATCTTTGGTTGTGCTTCTCATGATCTTATGTCCAAGTTTTCAGCTATGATGAGTTCAGAATTTGAGATGAGTATGATGGGAGAACTCACATACTTTTGGGGGCTGCAAATCAAGCAAACCAAGGAGTGTACTTTTGTGCATCAAACAATGTATACAAGAGACCTTCTTAAGCGCTTGAACATGGACAAAAGCAAGCTCTCTTCGTACACCAATGGGTACAGCAACGACACTTGAACTTGATGAAGATGGTGAACCCATGGATCAAAAAGAATATAGAAGTATAATTGGATCACTTTTGTACCTCACGGCATCAAGACCAGACATACAATTCAGCGTATGTCTTTGTGCACGATTTCAAGCTTCCCCACATGCTTCACATCGTCAAGCCGTCAAAAGAATTCTCAGGTACTTACATGGAACTCAAGAATTTGGAATTTTTCTTCCTTCTACCTCAACCATTACTTTGAAAGCTTTTTTCAGATGCTGATTTTGGGGGTTGTAGAATTGATAGGAAAAGTACTTCGGGTGCTTGTCATTTTCTTGGTAATTCACTTGTTGCTTGCTCCTCTAGAAAACAAAATTCAGTTGCACAATCCACAGCCGAATCTGAATATGTAGCTGCTGCTAGCGCTTGCTCACAAATTCTTTGGATTGTTCAAACACTTAAAGACTATGGGGTTGATCTAGATAGTGTTCCACTATTTTGTTATAACACTAGTGCCATTTGCATTGCTAAAAACCCCGTGCAACATTCGAGAACAAAGCACATTGACATTAGTTATCACTTTCTCTGTGATAATGTTGAAAAAGGAAACATTGTGCTTCACCATGTAGATACCGAACAATAATTGGCTGACATTTTTACAAAACCTTTGGATTTCACTTGTTTTTGTTTCATTCATAGTGAAATAGGGGTTATGCATCCTCATGGCTTAAATTGAGGGGGGTTTTGAAACTTGGGAAGTCTTTGTGTGGATCTGAATTTAAAATAATATGAGCATAGTATTTCATACATATATGTCTTTGTGATTCCTTTTATATGCTGAAAGTTCTTACTACATTACTCAAGTTATACATTTTGTAGTTTTTGCCATGACTAGTAATTGGAATAATTATTTACACTAAATCTGGTCATGATCAAACTTTCTTGCTATTTTAAACTTGTTGCATGCTCACAAGTGCTTTTAATAATGAAAAAATAATCAATCAACTATTCACATGTTGAGCTTTTATTTTCAAATGAAAAATTGAGAAAAAGATCAAGAGAATATGCATGCATCGCACTTCTTTTGAGATGGCTTATCATTGCACTTAGATATGAACTTGGAAGAAGTTGTGTATGATAAAAACCATGTCCTTAAGCTTCTGATTGTCAAATGACATAGGCTTGGCTTGGTTGGTTAGAATAAGGCTGATGTGGCATATAATCTCTTGCAAATGTCATATGATCTGAATTTGTGCTTTGAAAAATAATTCAAATGCAGCAACAAGTGTCATGCTTTCAGGTCTTGACATAGTTAAGTTTGTGAGATCATGACTTGCTTAAATTGAAAATTACACTTGATCTCTAGCATGGCTTACACTACTTTATGTATCTCATTGATGTGATAGTGTAAGTTACTTGATAGTATGGCTTGGATGAGCTTTGTTTTATATGTATATGTTATAAGTATGCTCATAACAATTAAAATTTCTCTTTTGAACCTTGCTGAATACATTGTCAAAGGGGGAGAGATTGATCATACATTGCACGATTCACAAGTGTTTTGCCACGATTCTTCTCAGGGGGAGAATTTTTGTTTTTTTCTCATTTTATTTCTGATTTACAAAGGGAGAGAAATATGTATAGGGGGGGGGGGAAATTTTTGTTTCGAAATTTCTTTCTCATTTGATTGTTTTCAAAACTTTTCATGCGAATAAACCAATGTTCGGATTTTAAGTGGTGTTGCCAATGCATTCATCAAGGGGGAGATTGTGAGACCTATGTGTGCTGAATATATTGTTATGATGATAAAAGTTTTGAATTCTGCCAAAACACTCTTTTTGTCAAGGTCCGACTCTAGGTCCGAGCTCCAACAAGATCCGACGTAAGGTCCGACTTCCTATGGCTAGGTCCGACATGTGTTTGGTTAGCTCCGGCGGTAGGTCCGACTAGCTTTGGTATGTTCCGGTGCTAGTTTCTGCTAGCTTTGGTAAGCTCCGGCTCAAGGTCCGGTTAGCTTTAGCATGGTCCGAAGCTAAATCGCAATGGTTCTGTTTTTACCATGCAAATGTTTCAAACTTGCTTTACATTTTTGGAAAATTTGCTTAGTATTCTTTTACTAAGTTTTTAAATTGTTATGGCTGTTTACGGTGATTAACATTTTGCTATGGTTTGTAACATGCTTATGTGAGGTGTTCACGTAAGGTGTTGTGCTTTTCAGAACTAACGTGAGTCAAGTCGCGGACTTGTGCTTGAAAGTATTGGTTGTTTATTCATGTGCAGGTGTTGCTTGAGTTCAATATATGGCTGGTGACGGGATCCATTGAACTGGTGTAACACCCTCATCTCTGGTATCTGCATGTATTCATATTTCATGTAGAGAAATTTTTTTTTTAAAGAAGTGGGGACAGAGAAATTATCAAATAGATAGCCAGTAAGAGCCGAATTCAGTTCACAGAGAGCGCCGAAGACAACTTCCACGGCCCGCTGGCCACGTGGCGTGTTCGGAGCTCATCCCTGTGAAGTGGGGAGAGGTCCGCCTCTAAGCTGGCTACGTGGCAGGCTCGGGGCTCATCTCCACAAAGGAGGAGAGGTCCGACCCTGTGGGACACGTGTTGCCCCCGGAGCTAGTCATCATGGAAATCCGAGGACTGGTCGCGCGGGATACGTGTCGATCTGGGAGCTCACCTCTGAGAAGTCCGGTTCCATTAAACACATATCGTCACAGGAGCTTATCTCCGGGAGGCCCGACACTGTTGGACACGTGTCAACCTTGGGGCATGTCTCTGAGGAAAGAAGGAAAGACCGGCACTAACACGTGGCGTGCGCGAAGCCACCTCCGAGTAAGAGAGGAGGTCCCGACCGCCAGGATACGTGGCGCACGCAGAGCTCACCTCCGAAGGAAATGGGAGGTCTCGCTCGTTTGACACGCGGCACAACCGGAGCCCGTCTCTGCGGAAAGGGAGAGACCAGGCCCGGTGGACACGTGGAGCTTCCGGAGCTCATCACCGCGAAGGTAACGGGTTCTGAAGCGATTTTGGAACTATACGCGTAAGAATACCGGTACGTAAAGGATACCGAACTGAATTCCACAATGTTACTGCACCAAATCAACTAAAGATAAGATGTTAGGATCCAACGACGATCTGAATAGGACTCTTATTCGGGATACAATCAGATTAGGACTCTTCTCTTCCCGATTATAAATAGAACCCAGAACCTCTGGCCAAAACCACAAACTTCTTTTCCAACTCCTGAGCCGACGACTTAGAGCCCTAGTCCCAAACCGCCAGGTAAACCATCGCCGAAGCGCGGCAAGGAAGATCGCCGGAGGAAATCCCAACGATCTGAGGAGGACCTCGAGACTGAGAAGAACGTAAGGTAGGTCTCCGATACCACCTTACGACATCGTTGTGTTTTCTTTGCATCTGTTTTTTTGGTTCCTTCGAACAGAAGCCTTCTCGTGGACAGATCACTTGATGATCAGGTTGATCTAAAGACAAGATCACTGCCACGTCCACCTTTGATCCGAACACCTCTGTTCATCATAAAATCCATGCAAGCCATGCAAGAACACGTACAAACCAATCTAATAAAAACTAATCATAGGATATGCATCATCGCATCTAGTTTAAGGTTTGTGCATGATATTGATTGCTGTGAATCTTGCATGCACGTGATCCTACATAGCAGGACAAGCTCAGTGAGCTGTCTACGACGAACTGCAGCAACAAGGTTTTAAGATCCAAGAACAACCGGAACCGCAAGAACAAGGCAAGTGCTCCTTGACCATATTGATCCTATGTTTTGGGTAAAACTGATTTGTTTTGCAAAAAGGTGTGTGTGCTGAGTCAAACATATGGGAAACCCTTTTATAGGAGTTTACTAGCTTTGGTTAAACCACCCTTGTCGCCAGAGATGTTTTATGAGTCGGGTATGGTTTTTGCTTTATGCTTCGCTGCGTCCATGGGATTGGGAAGCGAGATAGATGTGTCTAGCTAACTGCACTCGTAATGATAATGAGAAGCTGATGTTGTTAATGAACATGAATCGGAGGGAGATTTAGGCAAGCCTGGGTTTGTGAATGAGGTGGCTTGAGATGGTTGTTTACTTGCCGTAGATCTAAGGACCGGTTCATGCATGCACATGCCAGGATAACAGTTCCACCACAAGGCCAAGTATGGGTGCGGCTTAGCGCGGGGAATAGGGGTCGAGTGAGGACTGCCCTGGGAACTGCATGGCACAAGAGGGGCCCCGTGGGTGGAAGAATTGGAGATTCTAGCCTGCCGGTGAAACCTTAGTGAGTCCATACATCTAGTAACCCCTTTGTAAAGGCTATTTTGTGATCTCTTACACCGACGGTTGTGTACTGGTGTAATGGAGGTTCTGCAGTCGCCGACGGGTGACGAAATTACAAACTTGTGGGTAAAGAGGTGCAAACGCTGCAGGGTTCTTAACACTATCATGATAGCCGAGCTTACGGTCACGAGCACCTGGCCAACTGCCATGATTAGTTGGGATGGTTCTTGGTTAAGGCTATTGGTTATGGTTTTGGTTTTCGGGACTGTTGAGTCCGGGTAATAAGATGGTTGCATGACTGTTGAGTCATGGCAACGAGGTTGGTCTCGGTGTGAGACGAAGTTGTCTATGAGGTGAGATGGTAGCAAATACAAAGAGGTATTCGTGAGCAAGAATAAAGTGGTTAATGTTCAGGTGGAACATGGAAAGTGAGGGAGGTATGTTGGTAATTTAATACATGCTGGGATTACATTCACCTAAAGTGAAGTTGTTATTTTATCGTGGTTTTGATAACTTTGCTTTTCTGCAATGAGCCTTTTTATATCTACCTTGTTATGAGCTACATATCAGGTTTTCCCGCACTTGCTGAGTAAATCATTGTACTCAAACTTGCACTATTATTTCATCATCAGCAGCAAGAGAAGACTACTATGAAGACCAAGTGGAGCATTGAGGCGTGTGATCTGTTCTCAACCTTGCCTGTGGAGGGAGTAGAGATGGAGCTACTTCGGCTTAGATTTGCTTCAGCATTTAGTTAAATTGCTTCCACATTAGAATAAAGACTTCTGCTGCATAGAAATAAAGACTTCCGCTGTAAGTATGAGTCCAAGACTCATGAGATATTGTAACAAACTCTGTTATTCGTGGTAATATATAATCTGAATTCAGTTTGTGGAACATATGTGTATGTGTGATGAACATCCTGGGCACACATATGCATTAGTTCTCGGTTCCATGGTTTTTCCACAGAATTGAGGGCGTCACAACTGGTCTTAGAGAGAAGATGAGGTTCAACAACCAAGTTCGGGAGGAATTGTAGTTGAGTTGATCGGGAGGTCGCGCAACATGTTTGGATCAAGAACAATGCATATGAAGGTATCGTGGACGTTGTTGGAAGGTGTTTGCACGTGTGCAAGGAGTGCATGGACGTGGCAACATGGTTCAAGGCGTGATGAAGAGATGTGGATGTAAAGAATTGGTAGGAAAGGTCCAACCGACTGGATTATGGACTCAGGCTGTGGCTGAGTCGGTTATGGCTCAAATCTGGACCGATTTGAGGTGGTTATGATAGTATTTCGCGTTGGACATGAAGTTGAGTTGTTTTAGAAGTGTGGGATACGTTACTAAGGTGTTTGGAAGTCTTAAGATTGCTTCTATCTGCGTATAGAAGAGTCTTGAGCAGTTATGGAAAGTTTCGTTTCAGAAACTGAGTAGGATTAGAGTCCTAGATTGAATCGGGTTGGCCTCCGGGCTGGTTATATAAGCAAGGGAGGCCAGAGCTCATGAGAAGATGATCTTGGACTGTTCCTCTTATGTTTTGATCAATAAAATTTGTAATTTAGAGGAGCTTTTGTGCCTTGTTCGTCCGACTTGTTTTTGTCAAGTGTTTCTCGTCGAGTTTCTAGACAGCACGACAGTGTTTCGGTGTTTTGATCATAACTCGTGTTTTACAGATCTAATTGACGTGATTCTTTTTGGGTTATCTTCACAACTTGATTATCTATTATCTGTGAAAATTTCATGGTCATTGGATTTGTAGTTTCTGATCTAAACAGGTTCTTTGCACTGTTGCAGATCAGTTTTTACTCGAGTAGAACAGATTGACCCTCGTTTGATCTTTCGATCATAACTTGAGTTTTTCTTGACGGATTTCCGTGATTCTTGTTGTCGTGTCTTTGTGACTTGATTCTCTATAATATATACCAATTTGTCACGGTTGAACACATTTAGATCAGTCGCATACACAGTTTCTTTAACTGATCAATTTTCTGCCGAGGGGGTTTTTGTTGCTTCCGCTAAAAAGTTTAAATCTACCATTCACCCCCCCTCTGATAGCTTTTCACGTCCTTTTTGATCCTACAATTGGTATCAGAGTCACGGTGATCTAATCTTTATGATTTGCACGTGTTTGACTAATCATCATGGAGAAATACTTCGCAAAACCTTGTGTGTTCAGTGGCATTGATTTTCAGGTTTGGAAGGCACGAATGGAGGCTTTCATACAGGCGCAAGGCTTCGCAATATAGGAAACGGCTACAAACATGAGAGATGTCGACAACAATAACAAAGCACGGAACTTGATCATACAAGGATTAACTCAAAGTGACTTTGACCGTGTTGCACACCTCCGATATGCATACGATGTGTGGAAAGCACTTTGTGACTACCACGAAGGATCCAACACGATCAAGGAGGTAAGAAAAGATATGTTCAAGAAATAATACATGCGCTTTGAGATGCAACCCGGTGAGTCAATCGATGACCTCTTTGTTCGCTTCAATAAAATTCTCAGCAACGTGCATAGTGTCAACGTTAATTTTTCAGATGCTGAAAATGCTAGGCAATTACTAAGTGCATTAGACATATCAATTTGGGAGATGAAAGTTACATCTATTTGTGAATCTACTGTCATGAGTACACTTATATTAGATGTGCTATATTCTAAGTTAAAAACTCATGAAATTGGCATAATATCATGTAAGAACCCCAATGTGATATCCTACCTCCCAGGATAATAGAATTGATAGAGTACTCATACCACCAAGGTATACCTTCTTTTTTGGAAGCCCACCTGCAAAGAACTCCACGGTTAAGCGTGCTTGGCCTGGAGGAATTTGGGGATGGGTGACTGACCGGGAAGTTTTCCCGGGTGCACACAAGTGAGGACAAAGTGCGCAGAAAAGACGAGTGGTGGTATGTGGGGACAGTCTATGATCCTAGAGAACCATCAGAAATGGTATCAGAGCCGACCCTCGTAGTTTCACGGGTGCGTACGGGTAAGTGACAAGGATACGGTAGCGCACGGGTCAGGGACGCAGGTACGTATGCATGACGCGTGGGTCCTCCGTGTGGGACACGGTATGCTACGTATGCTGCTAACCAGACGTACGGTATGCGTATGACAGTACTGAACGTACGGACGTGGCTAAGAGGGGACATTCCTGTCTTGGCATTGACCGACGAGGACGTCGGTCTTCTAAGGGGTGTGGATTGTGTGATATCCTAGCTCCCAGGTTAATAGGATTGATAGAGTACTCATACCACCAAGGTATACCTTCTTTTCCGGAAGCCCACCTGCAAAGAACTCCGGGGTTAAGCGTGCTTGGCCCGGAGGAATTTGGGGATGGGTGACCGACCGGGAAGTTTTCTCGGGTGCACACGAGTGAGGACAAAGTGCGCAGAAAAGATGAGTGGTGGTATGTGGGGACAATCTATGATCCTAGAGAACCATCAGACTTCTGTCACACCCGGTTTCTCCGAAGAACAACCGAGTGAATATCACATGTATGCCAGGATCATTTTCTCATACATGTGACGACAAATAGTGAAGCATCATCATATTACAAGCGAGATATTCGATTATAAATAAGTCTTACATAGCATACGTCTCGATGGACTATAATAATTTCATAATATGTAAATAAAACAGCAGCGAAATATAAATCTTGAGGGCTCCGTCACAGGCGTTGCCCGAGGGACTCCGTGAACCTAGAATCCTTCCTTGAGACCAAAGTCTTGGTCATTAAACACCACATCATTCTCTTGACCTGAGCAGCAATATAAACCAACAGAAAAGCAAGTTTGAGTACCGTGGGTACTCAGCAAGTGTGGGAAAGTTATGTCATGCATGGCTAGAGCAAGGAGAGGTTCAACTCATGGTTAAAGCACTACACAATTAATACCTATCACCTTAGCTTATTAAGCACCTATATTACTACACAGGTGAAATGGATCCCAATCTCTCAACCCATCATCATTATCAAGTAAACATAGTCTCATCTCCAATGTTAAGCTTCCCGCTTAACATCCACAACTTCCCAATTCATCATCCTCTAATCATGAATAAGTCCAAGCCGCTCTTGACCGTGAGCACGGCTGTCATGACAATTTTGACTCTGCAGAGTTTGCACCACAGTACCCACATGTAGTGATTTCATCCCCCGTTGCTGGGTGGACTAAAAGAACCTCCATTATGCCAGTGGCCGCGAACCACGTTCACACTTCCCAGATGTGTAGCCAGGAGATCACTACGAAGCCTTTACAAAGGGATTCCCGACGAGCGTGGGTCCACTGAGGTTTCACCCCTAACATCATACAAGAGGCTCCAACCCCGCTGCAGCGGCCCCCTCTTGAGCCTTGCGGTTCATATGGTAGTCCAGCTGACACCTATTCCCCGCACCATCCAAAACACCCATACTATGCCGGGGATACACCTAATTAATTGGCCAAGCTGCCCCATCTCAGCATGTTGTTGGCACGGTAAAGCCAGGTTACATGCTCCATGAACCGGTCCTTAGGATCCAGGCAAGTACTAAATACAAACCCGAGTCTTGTGCATCCAGCACCAACCAAATCATCCAACTTGCCTCGATCCCTACCTCTACATAACTCATAATATCTCATTCAAGAGTAAGGTAAATAAATTGATGATCTCATATCCCAATTTTCCCATTCTAAGCATGGCTAAGCATAAGCATATAAATAAATGACATGATAAAATAAATCCCAACCCAAGCTACAAGGAAACAAGGTAATGCAATTCTAGAGAAACTTCCTAGCATGGGTTTCATATTTCAATTGACAATGCAAATAATTCTATCTACACATCCTAGTATAGGATCGAAGTGGTCAAGGACACTTGCCTTCTTCCTGCTGCTCTAAGAATGGAAAGTCTTGGTCTTGGAAGGTGAGAACTTGCTCTGGGGCAGGTTCTACTCATGCCAATACACATAGCAAAAGAAAACAACAATCCATAAGACATGGTTCACACTTTCACTTCATGCAAACCCCACATACATACCTATGAAAGTCATTCACATTTCTAAGTGTTGTGGTTACTCTACATGTATTGATTTTTTGCCTACATGCACTTTTAAACATATGTATATGATTTCTACTTTTGTATTCAGATTTCTGTTTGCACACTATATATGAATTTCCAATTTGAACAAATTCTTTATATTTATTTAATACACTTCTTAGCTACAAGTTTGCATGAAAGGTAATTTCCTACTCCAAATAGGTTTTCAGATCTTCTACAAAATCCTAAATTGAAGCTTTTGGATTTGGAGAACTCATTTATCCTTTTCTAATTATGTATACTTATTTTCCTATATTTTCAGATTTATTTTCTATGCCTAAAAGTGAACTTTATTATGAAAATAGTAAGACACATCATCTAAACAGAATAGGTTCTGATCTAAAATGTTCAATATTATATTTTTGAACTTCCTCTCTGATGTGCAACAAATTAAATTTATTTTACTAGTTTTTAGAATTATTTCCTAGCGTAAAATGTGTCTCTAGAGAAAATAAAAATGACCAACACTTAGGCAGATATCATTTCAGCCTAAAATCTATTTTTAACTCATTCTAAAGTTTTCCAAGTGCTAGGAGAGTTTAAATTTGAATTTGCACATGTGTTTGCCTTACCTTTTAAATTTAAATCCTAGTCACCTATTCAAATTTCTAAATTTAATATCATATAGGGTCAAAAAGGTAAATCGACCCTACTGCAGGGTCTAATTTACTATTTCTAAATTTCCAGGGGTCTAACTACACATAACAGAGGGGTTTTCCTAATTTTTATTAAGTCCAGGGGCTAAAACTGATTTTTAAATGAATTTACATGAATTTCTGATGTTCCAGGGGCTAGATCAGAAGTTTCCGGGGCTAGCTCGTGTTTTCCGAGATCCCTAGGGGGTAGCGCGTAAGAATCCCGGCCTTTATAATGCGGGGCTGACGTGGACCGTTCGATTTAAAACAGACGGCTCAGATTAGATCGCCGAAACGGTACGCGGGAGTTTTATTTCTACCGTGCGATTTAAAATAGACGGCCCTCAAGGGGCCACGTCGCCCTGGGCGTGTGCGGGCGGCGCTGCCCGGCGGCGCGCGGCGGCGGGAGGCGGCGATCTCACCGGAGATCTTCGGGTTTTCGTCTATACTTCCTAAAACTTGGATTTCTTGGCATAGAATGGTAGAGGGAAGGTCGGGGATCTCACCTCGGAGTTTTTCTTTTGCTCGGAGGCCCTGGAAGGTGGTTGGCGACGAGGTCCGAGATGAAAACGTGGTGATGCTCGCCGGAACTGCGTCTAGAGTGCAAAACACCAGGTTTTCTTCACCTGCGTGACTCCTCGGAGGCGGTGGAACATGATCAGCGCGTTAGATCAGAAAATCTGAGCAAGGATCGAAAGAAAACGGTGATCGAAGCTTCGGTTCTCACCGGAGAGAAAAGTGGAGCTGCGCTGGGGAACTCGGCGAGTTTTCCTGGCGTGAATTGCGCGAGGGGAGGCGGCGGCGGGTCGGTTTGGATAAGTGGCATCGCCCAGGGCTGAAGATCGGGATGGGGCGCGATTTTCCGGAGGTCAGTTGCGATCGGGCGCGAGAGAAGAGTCCGGGGCCGTTGGGGGCGCGAGGGGAAGGAGATGACACGCGGGCCCCGCGTGTCAGTGAGAGGGAGAGAGGGGGCGCGGGTTCGGGCTGGCACGGGGGATTTGGGCCGGCTGGCGGGTTTCGGCCCACTGGCCGGTTGGGGTTTTTCTTTTTCCTTTTCTTTGCTGTTTTGATTTGAATTTGAATTCTAGTTTGAATTTGAATTTTTGCACCACATGCAATACGTCCAAAAATTTTAAAATTCCCCTCTTTAGCAGGTTTATGGGTGTTACACCCAACAAGTCTCTTGCAATTGTTTTACAACGTGACATGCCTAGCTCTAGTCAATCTTCATCTTGTGGTACACTTTCTTTGTAGTCCTCTCTAACCCTTGAACATATTGAAGAGTTTCAAGAGCAAGAACTTGCACTCATCTCTACTCAGTTCTCATAAGCATTGCAAAATGTTAGAACTAGAAGGAGAAGAAGTGTCGGACCTCAATGATGCTTCGAATGGGGTAAGACATGACATTTTCTTTTGGATTGCCCTAACCTTTCAAGTCCTACTTCCCGTAATGAAAAGCAAACTAGGACAAAGCACTCCTCTGCAAATGATAAGAAAAAGAAGAAGGGTTTTATAGGATACCAATTGGTAAATAGTTTTATCTCCGCACTTCAAGAACTTGGATCGAGCGATGTGGACATCGGAAGTGACAAAGATGAAGATGATTTGGCAAACTTATGCTTCATGGCGGGCAAGTCAAGTTCAAGTATGGAGGAGGCAGAACCCAACAGTGACAATGAAGAGGTATGTCCTACTTGCCAAGAAATGTGTGATGCTATTTCTCGTGCCACTTTTATAGTTAAGAAAAAGGACAAAAATCTTAGGGACAATGCTGTTAAAATTGAGTCATTGGAATCTGAAATTAATCATTTGAAATCTTTGATTCCTAGTGATGATTCTTGTTCCTCATGCGATTTAATATATGAACAATTGTCCTCTCTAAGAAGTGCACATACCTCCTGTGACGCCCTGGTTCTAAGAGGAAAACCTCTCGGAACCGAGGCTGATGCGTATGTGTGCCCAGGATGTTCATCACATATACACATATACTTCACAAACTGAATTCAGAATATATATAACCACGAATAACAGGGTTTATTACAATGTCTCATGAGTCTTGGACTCATTCTAGCAGCGAAAGTCTTATCTTAGCAGCGGAAGTCTCATTCTAGCAGCGGAAGTCTTTATTCTAGCAGTGGAAGTCTTCTAACTAGTGCGGAAGCAAAAAACTAAGCAGCAGCAGCGGCTCCATCTCTACTCCATCCCCACAGGCAAGTTGACGGTGGATCACACTCCTAATACTCCACAGGGTCTTCATAGTACTCCTCTTCTGTTGCTGATGATGTATGATAATGCAAGTTTGAGTACATGACGTACTCAGCAAGTGTAGGAAAATATGATATGTAGCTTACAACAAGGCAGGTATAAAAAGGTTCATTGCAGAAAGCAAAGTTTATTTCTCAAAACACGATAAAAACAGCAACTTAACTTTAAGTGAATGAAATCCCAACATGTATTTAAACACTAACATACCTCCATTATGTTCCATCACTTTCATGTCTCTCTCAGACATTTATCTTTCTCAATTATCCTGAAGGTCGTGAATACCATCTCGTATTCACTACCATCTCATAAATAACATCTCGTATTCACTACCATTTCATCTCATATTCAATTCCGTCTCATACCGAGACCAAATCTCTTTGCCATGACTCAACAGTCATGCAACCAATCTCATTACCCGGACTCAACAGTCCCGAAAACCAAATCCAAAGACCAAAACATAACCAAATACCATCCAAACCATCCCAACTAATCATGGAAGTTGTCCAGGTGCTCGTGACCGTAAGCTCGGCTATCATGATAGTTTTAGACTCTACAGAGTTTGTACCACTTTACCCACAAGTTTGTGATTTCATCACCCGTCGGCGACTGCAGAACATCCATTATACCAGTACACAACCGTCGGTGTATGGCCAAGAGATCACAAAATAGCCTTTACAAAGGGGCTACTAGATGTATCGACTCACTAAGGTTTCACCAGCAGGCTAGAATCTCCAATTCTCCCACCTACGGGCCCCCTCTTGTGCCATGCAGTTCCCAGGGCAGTCCTCACTCGACTCCCATTCCCCGTGCCTTCCACGGTCCATAACAATCTAGCAACTTACTTAATTAGTCAGCTAAGCCGCACCCATACTTGGCCTTGTGGTGGCACTGTTATCCCAGAATGTGCTCGCATGAACCGGTCCTTAGATCTACGGCAAGTAAACCACCATCTCATACTACCTCATCCACAAACCAAGCTTGCATAGATCTCCCTCCGATTCATGTTCATTAACAATATCCGTTTCTCATTATTCATACGAGTGCAATTAGCTAGACACATATATCTCGCTTCTCGTATCCCATGGACTCAGGGAAGCATAAAAGCAAAAACCATACCCGACTCATTAACTTTCCCGGTGACAAGGGTGGTTAACAAAACTAGTAAACTCCTATCAAAGGGTTTTCCCATCATGTTGACTCAAGCACACATAGTTTTCGCAATCAAAACAGATTTCCAAAAACATGGGATCAATATGGTCAAGGGGTACTTGCCTTGTTCTTGCGGCTCTTGTTGCTCTTGTGTCTCGATGTTCTGGTGCTGAAATCCTTCGTAGATAGCTCCATGAGCTTGTCCTTCTATTCACTATCACGCACATACAAGATTTATAGCAATCAATCATCATGCAAAAACTCTACTTTAAGATGCAATGATGCATATGCATGCTATTCCTAGGGTGCAGTTTAGTTTATTCGTATTCTTGCATGGCTTGCATGGGTTTTATGATTAATAAAGGTGTAAAGATCAATTGTGGACGTGGCGATGATCTGGACTCAAGATCTAGATCAGACCGATCAACACGTGATCTGTCCATGAGAAAGCTTCTGTTCGAAAGGATCAAAGAGAACAGATGCAAAGAAAACGCGATGATGTCGTAAGGTGGTAATGGAGACCTACCTTACTTCCTTCGGGTCCTTTCTCCTAGCAAAAACAGATCGTCGGCTCTTCTCCGGCGATGGCAATCGTGTTTGGGCTCATCGGTGGTCAAATTCCGGCAAAGAGGTTTAGCTCGACGAGTTTGGGGGCTAGGGCTTCTAAGTTGTCGGCTTAGAAAAGAAGTTACGACCAAGGGGTTGTTTCGGGTTCTATTTATAATCGAGAAGAGAAGAGTCCTAATCTGATTGGATTTCAAATAAGAGTCCTATTCAAATCGTTTTTGAATCTTAACAACTTATCTTCCATAGATTTGGTGCGGTATCATTGTGGAAATCGTGTCGGTTTCCTCAGTACTGGGGATTCCCACGAGTACAGAAGAAAAACCGCTTCAAATCTTGTTACCTTCGCGGCGATGAGCTCCAGAAGCTCCACGTGTCCAGTGGGGGGCCTGGTCTTCCTTTTCCGCAGAGACGAGCTCCGGTTGTGCCGCGTGTCAGGCGGGTGAGACCTCCCCTCTCCTCGGAGGCGAGCATCGCATGCGCCACACGTCCTGGCGGGTGGGACCTCTCCTCTCTACAAAGACGAGCTCCGCGGACGCCACGGGTCAGTGCCGGACCTCCCTTCTCTTCGGACGTGGCTCTGAATGTGCCATGTGTCAATGACGGACCTCCCCTCTCTTTGGAGGTGGCTCTAAATGTGCCATGTGTCAATTCCGGACCTCCCCTCTCTTCAGAGTTGGGCTTCGAAAATGCCACGTGTCCAGCAGCGCCAAATCTTCCTTTCTACTCGGAGGCGAGCTCCGAGGTCAACACGTGTCCATCAGTGTCGGACCTCCCGGAGATGAGCTCCGGAGGTGACACATGTCTGGTAGGGTCGGACCTCTCGGAGATGAGCTCCGGAGGTGACACGTGTCCAGTAGGACCGGACCTCTTGGAGGTGAGCTCCAAGAGCGACACGTGTCCCGTTCGGCTGGTCCTCTTTTTTCTGCGGTGACTAGCTCCGAAGGCGACACGTGTCCTGCGAGGCTGGCCTCGCTCCTCCGCAGAGGCTAGCTCCGGGGGCAACACGTGTCCCATGGGGTCGGACCTCTCCCCCCCCCCTTCGCGGGGATGAGCCCCGAGCCTGCCACGTAGCCAGTTTAGCGGCGGACCTCTCCTCTCTTCGCGGGGATGAGCTCCGAAGGTGCCACGTGGCCAGCGGCCGTGGAAATTGTCTACAGCCCTCCTCGGCGAACTGGAATTGGCTCTTTTTGGCTATCTTTTTTATTCTTTCTCTGTTTCAACTTATTTTAAAATTCCTCTATATAAAAAAAAAAGAATACATGCAGAAATAAAAAATGAGGGTGTCACACCTCCACGTTTGATAAACTTGAGTTAAAGATTGAAAAGAACAGAGAGCTTACTGCACTTAATGATAAAAATTGAAAGATGCTTGTTGTTCTACAATTGATTTGCATTGTTCTACTTGTGATGATCTTAATAAGAAACTACAAGATGCTATGAATGAAATTTCTATATTGAACAATGCTTTACGTTCTCATGAAGTTAAGTATCGTTCCAATTGCAAACTAAAAGGAAAAACTTCATGTCAAAACTGCCTAGACTTGTCTAAGAATTTTGATGATATTAATAGGACACTAGAGCGGTTTTATAATGTGAATAAGAATCTGAACTTGCTGTTGAATTCTTCTAAATCTTGCAGTGACAAAACTGGTTTAGGTTTTGATTCCCATGGTCATGCTAAAGCACATCCACCTAAAATTGTAAAGTCATTAGGAAGTGATTTGATTAAAACAGTTCCTAAACAAAAAGAAGTGGTTTTTAAATCTGTAGGAGTGTTGTCTCATTCGGTTTCAAATAAACATGTTGTCTGCTCATCTAGACATGAACATAAAGTTAAATTTAATTGTACCTACTGTGCTAGAGATGGTCATGTCATAGATTTTTGTTATATACTAGCTAAGCAAAAGAAAAAGGAAAGAATGATTGCTAGATCACATAACAACTGCTAGTTTTCCAAGTGCTAGGAGAGTTTAAATTTGAATTTGCACATGTGTTTGCCTTACCTTTTAAATTTAAATCCTAGTCACCTATTCAAATTTCTGAATTTAATATCATATAGGGTCAAAAAGGTAAATCCACCCTACTGCAGGGTCTAATTTACTATTTCTTAAATTTCCAGGGGTCTAACTACACATAACAGAGGGGTTTTCCTAATTTTTATTAAGTCCAGGGGCTAAAACTGATTTTTAAATGAATTTACACGAATTTCTGAAGTTCCAGGGGCTAGATCAGAAGTTTCCGGGGCTAGCTCGTGTTTTTCGAGATCCCCAGGGGGTAGCGCGTAAGAATCCCGGCCTTCATAACGCGGGGCTGACGTGGACCGTCCGATTTAAAACAGACGGCTCAGATTAGATCGCCGAACCGGTACGCAGGGGTTTTATTTCTACCGTGCGATTTAAAATAGACGGCCCTCAAGGGGCCACGTCACCCTGGCCGTGTACGGGCGGCGCTGCCCGGCAGCGTGCGGCGGCGGGAGGCGGCAATCTCGTCGGAGATCTTCGGGTTTTCGTCTATACTTCCTAAAACTTGGATTTCTTGGCATCGAACGGTAGAGGGGAGGTCGGGGATCTGTAACACCCCAAATTTTTAGTCAAGACTCAAATTTTGATTTAGACCCATAAACCATGTTCAGAGGGGAATTTAGAAATTTTTGGACGTATTGCATGTTTTGCAAAAATTCAAATTCAAACTGGAATTCAAATTATACTCAAAACAGAAAAGAAATGAAAAAGAAAAAGGAAAACCAGAAAAAAACTGGCCAGTGGGCCGAAACCCCAGCCGGCCCAGCTAACCCCCGCGCAGCCCGCCCCCGCGCGCGCCGCGCTGCCCCTCGCTGACATGTGGGACCCGCCTGTCATCCCTAACCCGAGCCCCGCGACCCCGGACTTCTTTCCCCGCGCGCGCGCTCGATCTTAACCGATTGGAAACTCGTTCCCGCAGCCGAATTCCGGTCCCAGAGGACTCCAACTCAATCACAACAGACCCACCGCCCTCCCCCGGCTATAAAACCCCCGATCCGATCAGTTTTTCCCACGCGATCGCCGATTTTCACTCCGGTGAGCACCGAGACTTCGCCGGTGAATTCTGGCCGATCTAAGCTCGGAAACTCTGATCTAACTCGCTAGTCTTGATCCACCGCCTCCGGGGAACCTTGCAGGTGCAGAAAACTCGCAGAGTTACGGTGTAAATCCAGCGCCGACGAGCTTCGCCGTGGTTTTGCCTCGGACCTCGCCACCGATCACTTTCCAGGACCCCCGAGCTCGAGAAAACCCCCGAGGTGAGATCCCCGACCTCCCCTCTACCGATCTAGGCCATAAGATCACAGTTTTAGGCAGAATTCTCGAGGATCCGAAACTTTCCGGCGAGATCGCTGCTTCCCGCCGCCGTGCGCCGCCGGCAGCGCCGCCCGCTCTCGATCAGAGCGACGTGGCCGCTTGTGCGCCGTTTATTTTAAATCGCACGGTAGACTTTAAAACCCCGCGTACCGGTTCGATGTTATAATCTCAGCCGTCGGTTTAAAATCAGACGGTCCACGTCAGCCCCGCGTTATAAAGACTGGAATTCTTACGTGCTACCCCCTGGGGTTCTCTGGAATTGAGAGCTAGCCCCGGAAACTTCAGATCTAGCCCCTGGAACTCCAGAAAATCATGTAAATTCATTTAAAAATCAGTTTTAGCCCCTGGACTTGATAGAAATTAAGAAAAACACCTCTGAAAAGTGTAGCTAGACCCCTGGAAATTATGAAAATGATATTATAGACCCTGTAATGGGGTGAATTCATTATTTTAGCCCTGTTTAGTATTTAATTTAGAAGATTGAATATGTAACTAGTGTTAAATATTAAAAAGGGGGACAAACCTAATTGTCAAAATTATTAAAAACTTTCTCAGTACTTAGAAAACTTTGGAGTGAGATAAAAATATATTTTTGGGGCTGAAATAAATCTGTTTCATCTATTATTCACATTTAATAGTATAGGGACACATTTTTAAGTAAAGAATAGTTAAAGAAAAATAGGGAAAATAAATATGAAATAATATACATCAGAAGCCAAGGTCAAAATATGATCTTAAATTATTTAGGACCAGAACCTAATCTGTTTAGGTAGTGTGTATTACTAATTTAATAATAAAATGCACAATTATGCATAAGAATATAAATCTGAAAATATAGAAACTAGTAAATGATAAATGGAGTTTCTAAAATACAAAGAATTCAGTTTAGGGTTGATAGAAATTATGAAGGCACATATGGAGAAGAAAAATACTTTTCATACATACTTGGTAGTTTAATATATAAGGAATTTATTTAAAACTGAAACACACATATATACATGTATATATATATATAGTATGTGAGTATAAATATGAACACCAAAGTAGGAATCCTACACATGTAAATGAAAGTGTATGCAAGCCCCAAATCAACACACATAGAGTATCCACAACACCTAAAATGGTAAAGAAACTTTCATAAATGTGAATGTGTGGTTTGTATGAAGTAGAAGTGTGAACTATGTCTTATGATTGTTGTTTTTCTTTTGCTATGTGTGATGGTATGAAGTAGAACCTGTTCAAGAGCAAGCTATCAGTTTCCAAGACCAAGACTACCCATTTCAAGAGCAGCAAGAAGGAGGCAAGTGTCCTTGACCACATTGATCCTATGCTAGGATGTGTAGATAGAATTATTTGCATTGTCAAATGAAATATGAAACCCATGCTAGGAAAGTTTCCCTAGAATTGCATTACCTTGTTTCCTTGTAGCTTGAGTTGGGATTTATGTTGTCATGTCATTTATTTACATGCATATGCTTAGCCATGCTTAGTATGGGATATTTGGGATATGAGATCGTCAGTTTATATTACCATACTCTTGAATGAGACAGTGTGAGTTATGTAGAGGTAGGGATCAAGGCAAGTTGGATGTTTTGGTTGTGTGCTGGGTGCACGAGACTTGGGTTTGTGTTTAGTACTTGCCTGGATCCTAAGGACCGGTTCATGGAGCATGTAACCCGGCTTTACAGTGCCAACCACATGCTGAGATGGGGCAGCTTAGCCAATTAATTAGGTGTATCCCCGGCGTAGTATGGGTGTGTTGGATGGTGCGGGGAATAGGAGTCAGCTGGACTGCCATATGAACCGCAAGGCTCAAGAGGGGGCCACTGCAGCGGGGTTGGAGCCTCTTGTATGCTGTTAGGGGTGAAACCTCAGTGGGCCCACGCTCGTCGGGAATCCCTTTGTAAAGGCTTCGTAGTGATCTCTTGGCCACACACCTGGGAAGTGTGAATGTGGATCGTAGCCACTGGCATAATGGAGGTTCTTTTAGTCCACCCGGCAACGGGGGATGAAATCACTACTTGTGGGTACAGTGGTACAAACTCTGCAGAGTCAAAACTGTCTTGACAGCCGTGCTCACGGTTAAGAGCGGCCTGGACTTATTCATGATTAGAGAATTGATGGTTTTGGAAGTTAAGCGGGGAGCTTAACATTGGAAATGATGTTATGGTTATTTGGTTATGATGATGGGATGGGAGATTTGGACCATTTCACCTGTGTAGTAATGTAGGTGCTTAATAAGCTAAGGTGATAGGTATTAATTGCGTAGTGCTTTAACCATGAGTTCAACCTCTCCTTGTTCTAGCCATGCATGATATAATTTTCCCACACTTGCTGAGTACCATTGGTACTCAACCTTGCATATTTGTTGGTTTATATTGCTGCTCAGGTCAAGATAATGAGGTGGAGTATAATGATCAAGACTTTGGACCTGAAGAAGGTTTTTAGGTTCATGAAGACCCCCGGGCAACACCTGTGATGGAGCCCTAAAGAATAATATTCCGCTGCTAGTTTATTTACTTGTGATGAAGCATTAGTGTTTATTAAGACATTTGTGATGTAAGACTTATTTATATTCGACACCTGGCTTGTAATAAATGATGCTTCACTATTTGTCATCACATGTATGAGAAAATGATCCTGGCATACATGTGATATTCACTTGGTTGTTCTTCGGAAAAACCGGGTGTGACAGAGGTGGTATCAGAGCCAAGGTTGCCCGTAGGAACGTGGACCTAGGTAGAAATGGACGTATTTAAGGGCCCTATTTTCTTAAAAACTATTTTCCAAGGTGTGGGTGAAAGAGTGTTATTAAAAGAGTCATTTTCTTCATCTTACCCCAACTTCCATTCAAAAATAGGATTTTTGTTTGAAATTTTATCTAACCTAATTTTAAATTCTTTTGTTTTAGATGGTTCGCATGATTCGCACCGCTCGTAAATCCACGGGAGGGAGAGTTCCCGTAGTTGCCCTTGCTGAAAGAGAGGAGAGTCGTCCAGTGACGTACCTTTCCTACGGATTGGCAGTGGGAGATTTGTTGCGCCGTCTTCGACGTATGCTCGAAGCCGCCGGCAATACGGGCAAGCTCATCATCCACTATAACTCCACCAGGACCATCCGTGAGAAGAGGGAAGAATGGAGTTCGGAGATGAGGATTATACACGAGAATCAGCTGCTTAAGATCCACCACTCTCCAGCTTGTCGAGCAACACAAGTTGACGCGGAGAGAGATGTCACTTGGGAGGCCATCACCTGCCAGAGCCACATCTATCGTCGCCACTTGGACAAAACTGAGTACATGTATGTCCTCCAACGTGAGAGTGGTACCACGGAGTACAAGTACCCACCGGTGCAGCAAGGGACTTCCCATGAGCACATGGACTTGTGCTTGGAGGATGCTGCTATGCTCAGCACTCGACTGCAGGAGTGTCAACAAGAGCTTCAGGATGTCCGAGATACTCTGAAGGAGACGGAGGCATTGCTGCGAGCTTGCTTAAAGGCGAGAGAAAGAGGAGATGGGAATGAACTGTGTGTCACCGTAAGTGATCCATGGACCCCTGACTCCCCGGATCGCCGAGCGATCAGGCGTCGTCGCACTTCTCCACCAGCAGCCTCCCCACCCAAAGCAGAGTCAGAAGGTAGCCGAAATGAGGAGGAAGATCCCGAGGAGCCAGCTCAAGAGGATGAGTAGTGTAGAGTCTTTCCCCTAGCTAGCAAGAGGTCGAGTAGTCGAGTCGTTACGTGGTTAATGGTGTGATAATGCTTGGTGTGTGACGTGAGTTGTGGAAGCCATGAGCAATTGTCCACAGCCTCGTCTTCAGATTGTTTGCTTTGGTGTGTAAACCCACAGGAAATAATAGTGCATTTATTGGGTATGAGATATAAAACCCTCGTAAGATTTAACAAAACTTCAACACTTCAAAGTACAAACAAGTGAAAGTAGTAAGATGATACCAAATGCTTTCAAATTAACATTTGTTGATTCTGCCAGATGGCCGGAAGAGGAAAAGGACGTGCTGCCAACCCCGCCAACAACAATGATGAGGCATGCAACTCTCATCTTTCTGGGGGCCAGAACCGGGGTGGTCGCCGTGAAGAAGTTGATCCTCTCCACCAAATGCTGGAGAATCAAAATCAGCTCATCCAGAACTTGACTCAAGTAGTGGCCAACTTGCATCAAGTTCCACCTCCACAAGCTGCACCACGCCAACCAAGGTTGAGTGAGTTTCTAGGAACTCAACCTCCAAAGTTTGCAAGTGCTGCTGAACCTCTGGAGGCAGATGATTGGCTGAAGACCATTGAAAGTAAGATGAGAATCATACAATGCCAAGGGTATGAGAGGGTGCTGTTTGCCTCTCATCAATTGCAGGGACCTGCTGCTGATTGGTGGACCGCCTACGTGGCCGCCCATCATGACCCTGAGAGCATCACTTGGGAAGAGTTCAAGCGTAGCTTCCGCAACCATTACATCCCAAGAGGTGAACTCAAAAACAAGAGGAAAGAGTTTTTGGGACTGCAGCAGGGAAACATGACGGTGAGGGAATACCTCACTAAATTCACTCAACTATCCCGTTATGCTCCACGAGACATAGAGACAGATGAGCAGAAACAAGATTGTTTCGTGGAAGGACTTACCGCAGAGATGCAGTGTGCAATGTCCTCCAATGAGTATGAAAGCTTTCAAAAGATGGTGGACAGAGCGTTTGTGGTGGAAAGGAAGCTGAAGGCCCTGGAAAATGAGAATAAAAGGAAGGCTGGGTGGTCACATCAAGCCTCAGGGAGCAACACCCGCCCACGTATGATGCAGCAACCTACGGGGCAGACAAGCCGTGCTGCGGTACCCTATTCAGCACCAAGAGGGTACAACCCAAACTACAGGCCACCCGCAGCACCAGCACAGCCGCAACGTCAGTTTATGCAGCAGCCTCGCCCTGCATATCCACCTCGACCAGCAGTGCAAGGACCCCCAAACCAACCCCAAGACAACAAGGGCCAAGCATCTAAGATTGGGGTGCAATGTTTCAGCTGTGGTGAAGTGGGGCACTACGCCCATAAGTGTCCAAAGAAGAAGCCCACGCAGCCACAGCAGCAGAACGTAATGAGAGGACGGGTGAACCACGTCACTATGGAGGAAGCACAAGAGGCACCCGACGTGGTAGTTGGTAAGTTTCCTGCCAATTTACACCTTGCAACTCTGCTGTTTGATTCTGGTGCTACCCATTCGTTCATTGCTCAAGGGTTTGTTAAGAAGCATGACCTAGCAACCACACAAATGAACCATATGCTAGCGGTAAACTCCCCAGGTGGAGAAATAAGGACAAGACAAGTGTGTCCCAAAGTGAACCTAGACATTAATGGGGTAGTATTTACCGCTAACCTCATAGTGATCGATTCACAAGGGATAGATATTATTTTGGGTATGGATTGGTTGACCAAACATAAAGGAATCATCCATTGTTCGACCAGAACGGTGGAACTAACTCACCCTAGTGGCACCAGAGTAAAGTTCATAACGATACACGAGCCTAGGAGGGACATTAAATTAAATCAAGTGGAGGTGAAAGTTGAGGAAATCAGGACTATTAGGGAATATCCAGATGTTTTTCCGGAGGAGTTGCCAGGAATGCCTCCCGACCGTGACGTGGAATTCGCAATCGAGCTAGTACCGGGAACAGCCCCGATATACAAGAGACCTTATCGAATGGACTCCAAGCAGCTAGAAGAGCTCAAGGATCATTTGAGAGAATTGACGGAAAAGGGGTATGTTCGCCCTAGTTCCTCACCATGGGGAGCTCCGGTAATATTTGTGCCTAAGAAAGATGGAACTCAAAGGTTATGCGTGGATTACCGTGCCTTGAACGAGGTGACCATCAAGAACAAGTACCCATTACCCCGCATTGAAGACTTGTTTGATCAGTTGAGGGGAGCTTGCGTGTTCTCGAAAATTGATCTCAGGTCGGGATACCACCAACTCAAGATAAGGCAATCTGATATTCCCAAGACAGCTTTCGTATCTCGATACGGACTGTATGAATACACTGTCATGCCTTTCGGGCTAACCAATGCCCCGGCATATTTCATGTACCTCATGAACAAGGTATTCATGGAATATCTGGACAAATTTGTGGTGGTTTTCATAGATGATATTCTCGTCTTCTCCAAAGATGAAGAAGAACATGAGAAACATCTAAGGTTGGTGTTACAGAGGCTGAGAGAACACCAACTATATGCCAAGTTGAGCAAGTGTGAGTTTTGGCTGAAGAGAGTTCCCTTTTTAGGACATATAATCTCGGAGGGAGGAATCTCCGTAGATCCCGCCAAAATCGAAGATATCCAGAAGTGGAAAACCCCTGAAAATGTCGGGGAAGTTCGAAGCTTTTTGGGATTGGCTGGATACTATCGACGATTTATTGAGGGATTCTCCAAGATCTCGAGACCTCTCACCAAACTGTTGGAAAAGGGAATCACATTCACCTGGACGCCACAGTGCGATACGAGCTTTCAGGAGCTAAAGAAGAGATTGACAACAGCCCCCGTGTTGGTTATGCCAGATATGCAGAAGAATTTCACGGTGTACTGCGATGCCTCTGGAAACGGGTTGGGATGTGTTCTCATGCAAGAGGGACATGTCGTGGCATATGCATCCCGGCAGCTTCGGAAGCACGAGAAGAACTATCCTACACATGACCTAGAACTAGCTGCAGTGGTACACGCGTTGAAAATTTGGCGGCACTATTTGATGGGGAAGAGGACAGAGATATATACGGATCATAAGAGTTTGAAGTACATATTCACACAGCCAGATCTCAACCTTAGACAAAGAAGATGGTTAGAGCTAATCAATGACTTTGATGTAGGCATCAACTATCATCCCGGGAAAGCAAACGTCGTGGCCGATGCCTTGAGTCGGAAAGTGCAGGTCAATAAGTTGAGCTTGAAGGATATGCCTGCAGAATTGAAGGACGAGGTTATAAGGCTCAATCTATGTCTAGTAAATAGTGGTGAAGCCATCGCCATGGAAGTGGACTCCACACTCGAGCAAGACATACGCGAGGGCCAAAAGAATGATGAGAAGATACAAGAGATCAGACAGCTCATCAAGGAAAATAAAGCTCCTGGTTTTAGAGAGGATGAACAAGGAACGGTGTGGCACGGGAAGAGGATCTGTGTGCCAGAAGTAAAGGAGATTCGTAAATTAATTTTGAAGGAGGCTCACGATTCCGACTATTCCATTCATCCTGGGAGTACGAAGATGTATCAGGACCTCAAGAGCAGGTATTGGTGGTATGGCATGAAGCGAGATGTCGCGGAACATGTTGCCCTATGTGACACATGTCAGTTGGTGAAAGCAGAACATCAACGACCCGCGGGATTGCTGCAACCACTCAAAGTGCCTGAATGGAAGTGGGAAGAAATCAGCATGGATTTTGTCGTGGGATTGCCTAGGACCCAATCCGGGTATGATTCAATATGGGTCATTATTGATAGGCTAACCAAGGTAGCTCATTTCATTCCGGTGAAGGAAAGCTACAGCGGAACCAAATTGGCAGAATTGTACATGTCAAGGATTGTGTGTTACCATGGAGTGCCAAAGAAGATAGTGTCGGACCGAGGGACACAGTTCACCTCGAGGTTTTGGCAAAAGTTGCATGAAACCATGGGAACCCATCTGAACTTCAGTTCTGCCTATCATCCCCAAACTGACGGGCAGACGGAGAGAACCAATCAGATTCTTGAAGATATGTTAAGGGCATGTGCACTTAAAAACAGTAGGAGTTGGGACAAGAACCTACCGTATGCGGAGTTTTCCTATAACAACAGTTATCAAGCTAGTATGAAGATGTCACCGTTTGAAGCTTTGTATGGAAGGAAGTGCAGAACCCCCCTATTTTGGAACCAAACAGGAGAAAGTAAAGTGTTTGGTCCCGAAGTGCTACAAGAAGCCGAGGCAAAGGTAAGGGAGATTCGCAACAACTTGAGGATAGCACAAACACGCCAGAAGAGTTATGCTGATGTACGAAGAAGAGAGCTCGTTTTCAACGTGGGAGACTATGTTTATCTCAAGGTGTCCCCTATCAGAGGACTTCGTCGGTTCAAGGTGAAAGGGAAGTTGTCACCTCGATACATCGGACCCTTTCAAGTTTTGGAAAGAAAAGGCGAAGTGGCGTACCAACTAGAGTTGCCGGTTCATCTGTCGGACGTGCACGATGTGTTCCATGTGTCGCAACTCAAGAAATGTCTGAGGACGCCTGAGGAGGTGTTACCCATGAATGAAGTGGATGTAGCTGAGGATTTGTCTTATGCCGAGCAACCATACAAGATTTTGGAGACAATGGAACGCCTCACCAGAAATAAGAGAATCAGGATGTGCAAGGTGCAGTGGAAGCATCACTCAGAAGAGGAAGCCACCTGGGAACGGGAAGATGAGCTTAAGGCACAATTTCCGGAATTGTTTTCTTAGAAACACCAATCTCGAGGACGAGATTTCTTTTAAGGGGGGTAGAGCTGTAACACCCCAAATTTTTAGTCAAGACTCAAATTTTGATTTAGAACCATAAACCATGTTCAGAGGGGAATTTAGAAATTTTTGGACGTATTGCATGTTTTGCAAAAATTCAAATTCAAACTGGAATTCAAATTATACTCAAAACAGAAAAGAAATGAAAAAGAAAAAGGAAAACCAGAAAAAAACTGGCCAGTGGGCCGAAACCCCAGCCGGCCCAGCTAACCCCCGCGCAGCCCGCCCCCGCGCGCGCCGCGCTGCCCCTCGCTGACATGTGGGACCCGCCTGTCATCCCTAACCCGAGCCCCGCGACCCCGGACTTCTTTCCCCGCGCGCGCGCTCGATCTTAACCGATTGGAAACTCGTTCCCGCAGCCGAATTCCGGTCCCAGAGGACTCCAACTCGATCACAACAGACCCACCGCCCTCCCCCGGCTATAAAACCCCCGATCCGATCAGTTTTTCCCACGCGATCGCCGATTTTCACTCCGGTGAGCACCGAGACTTCGCCGGTGAATTCTGGCCGATCTAAGCTCGGAAACTCTGATCTAACTCGCTAGTCTTGATCCACCGCCTCCGGGGAACCTTGCAGGTGCAGAAAACTCGCAGAGTTACGGTGTAAATCCAGCGCCGACGAGCTTCGCCGTGGTTTTGCCTCGGACCTCGCCACCGATCACTTTCCAGGACCCCCGAGCTCGAGAAAACCCCCGAGGTGAGATCCCCGACCTCCCCTCTACCGATCTAGGCCATAAGATCACAGTTTTAGGCAGAATTCTCGAGGATCCGAAACTTTCCGGCGAGATCGCTGCTTCCCGCCGCCGTGCGCCGCCGGCAGCGCCGCCCGCTCTCGATCAGAGCGACGTGGCCGCTTGTGCGCCGTTTATTTTAAATCGCACGGTAGACTTTAAAACCCCGCGTACCGGTTCGATGTTATAATCTCAGCCGTCGGTTTAAAATCAGACGGTCCACGTCAGCCCCGCGTTATAAAGACTGGAATTCTTACGTGCTACCCCCTGGGGTTCTCTGGAATTGAGAGCTAGCCCCGGAAACTTCAGATCTAGCCCCTGGAACTCCAGAAAATCATGTAAATTCATTTAAAAATCAGTTTTAGCCCCTGGACTTGATAGAAATTAAGAAAAACACCTCTGAAAAGTGTAGCTAGACCCCTGGAAATTATGAAAATGATATTATAGACCCTGTAATGGGGTGAATTCATTATTTTAGCCCTGTTTAGTATTTAATTTAGAAGATTGAATATGTAACTAGTGTTAAATATTAAAAAGGGGGACAAACCTAATTGTCAAAATTATTAAAAACTTTCTCAGTACTTAGAAAACTTTGGAGTGAGATAAAAATATATTTTTGGGGCTGAAATAAATCTGTTTCATCTATTATTCACATTTAATAGTATAGGGACACATTTTTAAGTAAAGAATAGTTAAAGAAAAATAGGGAAAATAAATATGAAATAATATACATCAGAAGCCAAGGTCAAAATATGATCTTAAATTATTTAGGACCAGAACCTAATCTGTTTAGGTAGTGTGTATTACTAATTTAATAATAAAATGCACAATTATGCATAAGAATATAAATCTGAAAATATAGAAACTAGTAAATGATAAATGGAGTTTCTAAAATACAAAGAATTCAGTTTAGGGTTGATAGAAATTATGAAGGCACATATGGAGAAGAAAAATACTTTTCATACATACTTGGTAGTTTAATATATAAGGAATTTATTTAAAACTGAAACACACATATATACATGTATATATATATAGTATGTGAGTATAAATATGAACACCAAAGTAGGAATCCTACACATGTAAATGAAAGTGTATGCAAGCCCCAAATCAACACACATAGAGTATCCACAACACCTAAAATGGTAAAGAAACTTTCATAAATGTGAATGTGTGGTTTGTATGAAGTAGAAGTGTGAACTATGTCTTATGATTGTTGTTTTTCTTTTGCTATGTGTGATGGTATGAAGTAGAACCTGTTCAAGAGCAAGCTATCAGTTTCCAAGACCAAGACTACCCATTTCAAGAGCAGCAAGAAGGAGGCAAGTGTCCTTGACCACATTGATCCTATGCTAGGATGTGTAGATAGAATTATTTGCATTGTCAAATGAAATATGAAACCCATGCTAGGAAAGTTTCCCTAGAATTGCATTACCTTGTTTCCTTGTAGCTTGAGTTGGGATTTATGTTGTCATGTCATTTATTTACATGCATATGCTTAGCCATGCTTAGTATGGGATATTTGGGATATGAGATCGTCAGTTTATATTACCATACTCTTGAATGAGACAGTGTGAGTTATGTAGAGGTAGGGATCAAGGCAAGTTGGATGTTTTGGTTGTGTGCTGGGTGCACGAGACTTGGGTTTGTGTTTAGTACTTGCCTGGATCCTAAGGACCGGTCCATGGAGCATGTAACCCGGCTTTACAGTGCCAACCACATGCTGAGATGGGGCAGCTTAGCCAATTAATTAGGTGTATCCCCGGCGTAGTATGGGTGTGTTGGATGGTGCGGGGAATAGGAGTCAGCTGGACTGCCATATGAACCGCAAGGCTCAAGAGGGGGCCACTGCAGCGGGGTTGGAGCCTCTTGTATGCTGTTAGGGGTGAAACCTCAGTGGGCCCACGCTCGTCGGGAATCCCTTTGTAAAGGCTTCGTAGTGATCTCTTGGCCACACACCTGGGAAGTGTGAATGTGGATCGTAGCCACTGGCATAATGGAGGTTCTTTTAGTCCACCCGGCAACGGGGGATGAAATCACTACTTGTGGGTACAGTGGTACAAACTCTGCAGAGTCAAAACTGTCTTGACAGCCGTGCTCACGGTTAAGAGCGGCCTGGACTTATTCATGATTAGAGAATTGATGGTTTTGGAAGTTAAGCGGGGAGCTTAACATTGGAAATGATGTTATGGTTATTTGGTTATGATGATGGGATGGGAGATTTGGACCATTTCACCTGTGTAGTAATGTAGGTGCTTAATAAGCTAAGGTTATAGGTATTAATTGCGTAGTGCTTTAACCATGAGTTCAACCTCTCCTTGTTCTAGCCATGCATGATATAATTTTCCCACACTTGCTGAGTACCATTGGTACTCAACCTTGCATATTTGTTGGTTTATATTGCTGCTCAGGTCAAGATAATGAGGTGGAGTATAATGATCAAGACTTTGGACCTGAAGAAGGTTTTTAGGTTCATGAAGACCCCCGGGCAACACCTGTGATGGAGCCCTAAAGAATAATATTCCGCTGCTAGTTTATTTACTTGTGATGAAGCATTAGTGTTTATTAAGACATTTGTGATGTAAGACTTATTTATATTCGACACCTGGCTTGTAATAAATGATGCTTCACTATTTGTCATCACATGTATGAGAAAATGATCCTGGCATACATGTGATATTCACTTGGTTGTTCTTCGGAAAAACCGGGTGTGACAGGATCTCACCTCGGGGTTTTTCTTGAGCTCGGAGGCCCTGGAAGGTGGTCGGCGGCGAGGTCCAAGATGAAAACACGGCGGTGCTCGCCGGAACTGCGTCTAGAGTGCAAAACACCGGGTTTTCTTCACCTGCGTGACTCCCCGGAGGCGGTGGAACATGATCAACGCGTTAGATCAGAAAATCCGAGCAAGGATCGAAAGAAAACGGTGATCGAAGCTTCGGTTCTCACCGGAGAGAAAAGTGGAGCTGCGCTGGGGAATTCGGCGAGTTTTTCTGGCGTGAATTGCACGAGGGAAGGCGGCGACGGGTCGGTTTGGATAAGTAGCATCGCCTGGGGCCGAAGATTGGGCTGGGGCGCGGTTTTCCGGAGGTCAGTTGCGATCGGGCGTGAGAGAAGAGTCCGGGGCCATTGGGGGCGCGCGGGGAAGGAGATGACACGCGGGCCCCCCGTGTCAGTGAGAGGGAGAGAGGGGGCGCGGGTTCGGGCTGGCGCGGGGGATTTGGGCCGGCTGGCGGGTTTTGGCCCACTGGCCGGTTGGGGTTTTTCTTTTTCTTTTTCCTTTTCTTTTCTGTTTTGATTTGAATTTGAATTCCAGTTTGAATTTGAATTTCTGCACCACATGCAATACGTCCAAAAATTTTAAAATTCCCCTCTTTAGCATGTTTTGGGGTGTTACAGCTCTACCCCCCTTAAAAGAAATCTCGTCCTCGAGATTGGTGGTTCTAGGAAAACAATTCCGGAAACTGTGCCTTAAGCTTGTCTTCTCGCTCCCATGTGGCTTCCTCTTCCGAGTGATGCTTCCATTGCACCTTGCACATCCGGATTCTTTTATTTCTTGTGAGGCGTTCCATTGTCTCAAAAACCTTGACCGGTTGCTCGGCATAAGACAGATCCTCTCTTACGTCAACCTCATTCATGGGTAACATCTCGTCAGGCGTCCTTAGACATTTCTTGAGCTGTGACAGATGGAATACATCGTGCACATCCGATAGGCGAGCCCGTAGTTCGAGTTGATATGCCACTTCGCCTTTCCTCTCCAGAATCTGAAAGGGTCCGATGTATTGAGGTGATAACTTCCCTTTCACCTTGAACCGACGAAGTCCTCGGATAGGGGACACCTTGAGGTAAACATAGTCCCCCA
This sequence comes from Neostapfia colusana, assembly GCA_030760725.1. Lineage (NCBI taxonomy): Eukaryota > Viridiplantae > Streptophyta > Magnoliopsida > Poales > Poaceae > Neostapfia > Neostapfia colusana. The sequence continues at coordinate 58,810,328 of JASWHV010000005.1, read as the reverse complement.
CGTTGAAAACGAGCTCTCTTCTCCGTACATCGGCATAGCTCTTTTGTCAGGTCTGTGCTATCCTCAAGTTGTTGCAGATTTCCCTCACTTTCGCCTCGGCTTCTTGTAGTACTTCGGGCCCAAACACTTTACTTTCCCCTGTTTGATTCCAAAATAGTGGAGTTCTGCACTTCCTCCCATACAAAGCCTCAAATGGTGACATCTTCATACTAGTCTGATAGCTGTTGTTATAGGAGAACTCTGCATAGGTAAGTTCTTATCCCAACTCCTATTGTTCTTGAGCGCACACGCTCTCAGCATATCCTCAAGGATCTCATTGGTTCTTTCCGTCTGCCCGTTAGTCTGGGGGTGATAGGCAGAGCTAAAATTTAGATGGGTTCCCATGGTTTCATGTAACTTCTGCCAGAACCTTGAGGTGAACTGCGTCCCTCGATTTGACACTATTTTCTTTGGCACTCCATGGAAACACACGATCCTTGACATGTACAATTCTGCCAATTTGGATCCGTTGTAGCTTTCTTTCACGGGGATGAAATGAGCTACCTTGGTTAGCCTTTTGATGATGACCCATATCAAATCATATCCTGATTGGGTCCTAGGTAGTCCCACTATGAAATCCGTACCTATTTCTTCCCATTTCCATTCAGGCACTTTGAGTGGTTGCAATAATCCCGCGGGTCGTTGATGTTCTGCTTTCACCAACTGACATGTGTCACATAGGGCAACATGTTCCGCGACATCTCGCTTCATGCCATACCACCAATACCTGCTCTTAAGGTCATGATACATCTTCGTACTCCCAGGATGAATGGAATAGTAGGAATAATGATCCTCCTTAATAATCAATTCACGGATTTCCTTCACCTCAGGACCACAGATTCTTTTCCCGTGCCACACCGTACCTTGTTCATCCTCTCTGAACCCAGGGGCTTTATTTTCTTTGATGAGTTCCCTAATCTCTTGTATCTTCTCGTCATTCTTCTGACCGTTGCGTATGTCTTGCTCTATTGTGGAGTCCACTTCCATGGCGATGGCTTCACCACTATTCACTAGACATAGATTGAGTTTTACAACCTCTTCCTTCAATTCTGTAGGCACGTCCTTTAAGCTCAACCTATTGACCTGCACCTTCCGGCTTAAAGCATCTGCCACGACGTTCGCTTTCCCAGGATGATAGTTGATGCCCACATCAAAGTCGTTGATTAGCTCTAACCATCTCCTTTGTCTAAGGTTGAGATCTAGCTGCGTGAAAATGTACTTTAAGCTCTTATGATCTGTATATATCTCCGTCCTCTTCCCCATCAAGTAATGCAGCCAAATCTTCAACGCGTGTACCACTGCGGCTAGCTCTAGGTCATGCGTAGGATAGTTCTTCTCGTGTTTCCAGAGCTTCCGGGACGCATAAGCCATGATATGCCCCTCTTGCATGAGAACACATCCCAACCCGTGTCCAGAGGCATCGCAGTACACCGAAAATTTTTTCTGCATATCTGGCATAACTAGCACTGGGGCTGTTGTCAATCTTTTCTTCAGTTCTTGAAAACTCGTCTCACACTGCGGTGTCCATGTGAATGTGATTCCCTTCTCCAACAATTTGGTGAGGGGTCTCGAAATCTTGGAGAAACCCAATACCTAGCCAATCCTAAGAAGCTTCGAACTTCCCCGACATTCTCAGGGGTCTTCCACTTCTGTACATCTTCGATCTTGGCGGGATCTACGGAGATTCCTCCCTCCGAGATTATATGTTCTAAGAAGGGAACTCTCTTCAGCCAAAACTCACACTTGCTCAACTTGGCATATAGTTGGTGTTCTCTCGGCTTTTGCAACACCAACCTTAGATGTCCCTCATGTTCTTCTTCATCTTTGCAGAAGACGAGAATGTCATCAATGAAAACCACCACAAATTTGTCCAGATATTCCATGAATACCTTGTTCATGAGATACATGAAGTATGCCGAGGCATTAGTTAGCCCGAAAGGCATGACGGTGTATTTATACAGCCCGTACCAAGATACGAAAGCTGTCTTTGGAATGTCAGTTTGCCTTATCTTAAGTTGGTGGTATCCCGACCTGAGATCAATTTTCGAGAACACACAAGCTCCCCTCAACTGATCAAATAAGTCTTCAATGCGAGGTAATGGGTACTTGTTCTTGATGGTTACTTCATTCAACGCACGGTAGTCTACGCATAACCTTTGGGTTCCGTCCTTCTTAGGCACAAATATCACCAGAGCTCCCCATGGTGAGGAACTAGGATGAATGTACTCTTTCTCTGTCAATTCTCTTAAATGTTCCTTGAGTTCTTCCAGCTGTTTGGAGTCCATCCGATAAGGTCTCTTGTACATCGGGGCTGTTCCAGGCACTAGCTCAATCGCGAATTCCACTTCACGATCGGGGGGCATAACTGACAACTCCTCTGGAAAAACGTCTGGATATTCCCTGATAATCCTGATCTCTTCCACTTCCACCTCAACTTGATTGAGTTTAAGGTCCCTCCTAGGTTCTTGCACGGTTATGAACTTCACTTTTGTGCCACTAGGGTGAGTTAGTTCCACCTTTCTTGTCGAACAATGGATGATTCCTTTATGTTTGGTCAACCAATCCATACCCAAAATAATATCTATCCCTTGTGAGTCTATCACTATGAGGTTTGCAGTAAATACTACCCCATTAATGTCTAGATTCACCTTGGGACACACTTGTCTTGTCCTTATTTCTCCCCCTGGAGAGTTTACTGCTAGCATATGGTTCATTTGTGTTGTTGCTAGATCATGCTTCCTAAAAAACCCTTGAGCAATGAACGAGTGGGTAGCACCAGAATCGAACAACAGGGTTGCAATGTGTAAATTGGCAGGAAACTTACCAATTACCACGTCAGGTGCCTCTTGCGCTTCCTCCATGGTCACGTGGTTTACCCGTCCTCGCGTCACATTCTGCTGTTGTGGCTGCATGGGTTTCTTCTTTGGGCACTTATGGGCGTAGTGCCCCACTTCACCACAGTTGAAGCATTGCACCCCAACCTTAGGTGCCTGGCCTTTGTTGTCTTGGGGTTGGTTCGGTGGTCCTTGTACTGCTGGTCGAGGTTGATATGTGGGGCGATGCTGCTGTACAAACTGACGTTGCGGCTGTGCTGGTGCTGACAGAGGCCTGAAATTTGGGTTGTACCCTCTGGGTGCGGAGTAGGGTACCACCGCACGGCTCGTCTGCCCCACGGGTTGCTGCATCAGACGTGGGCGTTTGTTGCTACCTGATGCTTGGTATGACCATCCCGCCTTCCTCTTGTTTTCATTCTCCAAAGCCTTCAGCTTCCTCTCCACGAGAAATGCTCTGTCTACCATCTTTTGGAAGCTTTCATACTCGTTGGAGGACATTGCACACTGCATTTCCATAGTAAGTCCCTCCACAAAACAGTCCTGTTTTTGCTCATCAGTTTCGATGTCCTGTGGTGCATAACGGGATAGTTGGGTGAACTTAGTGAGGTATTCCCTCACAGTCATGTTTCTCTGCTGCAGTCCCAAGAACTCCTTTCTCTTGTTTTTGAGTTCACCCCTTGGTATGTAATGGTTGCGGAAACTGCGCTTGAACTCTTCCCAAGTGATGTTCTCAGGGTCATGATGGGCTGCCACGTAAGCGGTCCACCAATCAGCAGCAGGTCCATGCAATTGGTGAGAGGCAAACAGCACCCTCTCATACCCTTGGCATTGTATGATCCTCATCTTGCTCTCAATGGTCTTTAGCTAGTCATCTGCCCCCAGAGGTTCAGCAGCACTTGCAAACTTTGGAGGTTGAGTCCCCAGAAACTCACTCAACCTTGGTTGGCGTGGTGCAGCTTGTGGGGGCGGAGCTTGGTGCAAGTTGGCCACCACTTGAGTTAGGCTCTGGATGAGCTGATTCTGATTTTCAAGCATCTGGTGGATAGGATCAGCTCCTTCACGGCGACCACCCCTGTCTTGTCCTCCAGAAAGATGAGGGTTGCCGGCCTCATCGTTGTTGTTGGCGGGGTTGGCACCACGACCCTTTCCTCTTCCATCCATCTATCATGATCAACCAAATGTAAACTTAAAGCATTATGTATTAACATCCCAAATTGCTTCTTTAAACTTAAACTTTGAAGGCCTTAATATATTAACATTTTCTGGGGGTTTCACGTAGATTTTTGGGAGTCACGTCTCACGCGGAAATAAATGCACTCTTAATTCATATGGCTCACACATCAAAGCAAAGCAACCTAAAGACGAGGTTGTGGACAAATGCCCATGGCTTCCACAACTCTCGTCACACACCAAACATTAACACACAAATAACTAAGGTATTGACTCGACTACTCGATAACCTGCTGAAATAAGGGAAAGAACTCTAAACGACTCGCATCACTGAGCTGGCTCTTCGGGGTCTTCCTCATTATTGCGGCTGCCCTCTGATTCCGCTTTGGGTGGGGAAGCTGCTGGTGGAGAAGTGCGGCGACGCCTGCTCGCCCGACGGTCTGGGGAGTTAGGAGTTCATGTGTCATTCACGGTGACACACAGTTCATTCCCATCTCCTCTTTCTCTCACCCTCAAGCTGGCGCGAAGCAATGCCACAGTCTCCTTCAGGGTGTCACGAACATCCTAGAGCTCCTGCTGGCACTCCTGCAGTCGAGTGCTGAGCATAGCAGCATCCTCCAAGCACAGGTCCAGGTGCTCATGGAAAGTCCCCTGCTGCACTGGCGGGTATTTGTACTCCGCGGTGCCACTCTCACGCTGGAGGACATACATGTACTCAGTCCTGTCCAGGTATCGACGGTTGATGTAACTCTGGCAGGTGATGGCCTCCCAGGTGACATCCTTCTCAGCATCGACCTGTGTCGCCCGAGAAGCTGGAGAGCGGTGGATCTTGAGCAGCTGATTTTCATGGATAATCCTCATTTCTGAACTCCATTCTTCCCGCTTCTCACGGATGGTCCGGGTGGAGCTGTAGTGTATGATTAGGTTGCCCGTATTGCCGGCGACGTGGAGCATATGCCTAAGATGGCGCAACAAGCCTCCTACTGCCAATCCGTAGGAGTGGTACGTCACCGGACGGTTGTCCTCTCCCAGGGCAAGGGCAACTACAGGAACTCTCCCTCTGGTGGACTTGCGAGTGGTGCGGATCATGCGAACCATCTAAAACATAAAGCATTTAAAATTTAAGTTAGATAAGAGTTAAACAAAAATTGTATTTTGAATAATAGTTGGGGCAAGATGAATAAAGTGACCCCATTAAATAACACTTTTCAACCCACACCTTTGTAAAATAGTTTTTAAGAAAATAGGGTCCTTAAATACGTCCATTTCTACCTAGGTCCACGTTCCTACGGGCAACCTTGGCTCTGATACCACTTCTGTCACACCCGGTTTCTCTGAAGAACAACCGAGTGAATATCACATGAATGCCAAGATCATTTTCTCATACATGTGACGACAAATAGTGAAGCATCATCATATTACAAGCCATGTATTCGAATATAAATAAGTCTTACATAGCATACGTCTCGATGGACGATAATAAGTTCATAATATGTAAATAAAACAACAGCGGAATATAAATCTTGAGGGCTCGGTCACAGGCGTTGCCCGGAGGACTCCGTGAACCTAGAATCCTTCCTCGGGACCAAAGTCTTGGTCATTAAACACCACATCATTCTCTTGACCTGAGCAGCAATATAAACCAACAGAAAAGCAAGTTTGAGTACCGTGGGTACTCAGCAAGTGTGGGAAAGTTATGTCATGCATGGCTAGAGCAAGGAGAGGTTCAACTCATGGTTGAAGCACTACAGAATTAATACCTATCACCTTAGCTTATTAAGCACCTACATTAATACAAAGGTGAAATGGATTCCAATCCCTCAACCCATCATCATTATCAAGTAAACATAGTCTCATCTCCAATGTTAAGCTTCCCGCTTAACATCCACAACTTCCCAATTCATCATCCTCTAATCATGAATAAGTCCAAGTCGCTCTTGACCGTGAGCACGGCTGTCATGACAGTTTTGACTCTACAGAGTTTGCACCACTGTACCCACATGTAGTGATTTCATCCCTCGTTGCCGGGTGGACTAAAAGAACCTCCATTATGCCAGTGGCTGTGAACCATGTTCACACTTCCCAGGTGTGTAGCCAGGGGATCACTACGAAGCCTTTACAAAGGGATTCCCGACGAGCGTGGGCCCACTGAGGTTTCACCCCTAACAGCGTACAAGAGGCTCCAACCCCGCTGCAATGGCCCCCTCTTGAGCCTTGTAGTTCATATGGTAGTCCAACTGACACCTATTCCCCGCACCATCCAAAACACCCATACTGCGCCGGGGATACACCTAATTAATTGGCCAAGCTGCCCCATCTCAGCATGTGGTTGGCACGGTAAAGCCAGGTTACATGCTCCATGAACCGGTCCTTAGGATCCAGGCAAGTACTAAACACAAACCCGAGTCTCGTGCATCCAGCACCAACCAAATCATCCAACTTGCCTCGATCCCTACCTCTACATAACTCATAATATCTCATAAAAGAGTAAGGTAAATAAATTGATGATCTCATATCCCAATTATCCCATTCTAAGCATGGCTAAGCATAAGCATATAAATAAATGACATGATAAAATAAATCCCAACCCAAGCTACAAGGAAACAAGGTAATGCAATTCTAGGGAAACTTCCTAGCATGGGTTTCATATTTCAATTGACAATGCAAATAATTCTATCTACACATCCTAGTATAGGATCAAAGTGGTCAAGGACACTTGCCTTCTTCCTGCTGCTCTGAGAATGGAAAGTCTTGGTCTTGGAAGGGGAGAACTTGCTCTGGGGCAGGTTCTACTCATGCCAATACACATAACAAAAGAAAACAACAATCCATAAGACATGGTTCACACTTTCACTTCATGCAAACCCCACATACATACCTATGAAAGTCATTCACATTTCTAAGTGTTGTGGTTACCCTACATGTGTTGATTTTTGGCCTACATGCACTTTTAAACATATGTATATGATTTCTACTTTTGTATTCAGATTTCTGTTTGCACACTATATATGAATTTCCAATTTGAACAAATTCTTTATATTTATTTAATACACTTCTTAGCTACCAAGTTTGCATGAAAGGTAATTTCCTACTCCAAATAGGTTTTCAGATCTTCTACAAAATCCTAAATTGAAGCTTTTGGATTTGGAGAACTCATTTATCCTTTTCTAATTATGCATACTTATTTTCCTATATTTTCAGATTTATTTTCTATGCCTAAAAGTGAACTTTATTATGAAAATAGTAAGACATCATCTAAACAGAATAGGTTCTGATCTAAAATGTTCAATAATATATTTATGAACTTCCTATCTGATGTGGAACAAATTAAATTTATTTTACTAGTTTTTGGAATTATTTCCTAGCCTAAAATGTGTCTCTAGAGAAAATAAAAATGAGCAACACTTAGGCAGATTTCATTTCGGCCTAAAATCTATTTTTAACTCATTCTGAAGTTTTTCAAGTGCTAGGAGAGTTTAAATTTGAATTTGAACATGTGTTTGCCTTACCTTTAAAATTTAAATCCTAGTCACCTATTCAAATTTCTGAATTTAATATCATATAGGGTCAAAAAGGTAAATCCACCCTACTGCAGGGTCTAATTTACTATTTCCTAAATTTCCAGGGGTCTAACTACACATAACAGAGGGGTTTTCCTAATTTTTATTAAGTCCAGAGGCTAAAACTGATTTTTAAATGAATTTACACGAATTTCTGAAGTTCCAGGGGCTAGATCAGAAGTTTCCGGGGCTAGCTCGTGTTTTCCGAGATCCCCTGGGGGTAGCGCATAAGAATCCCGGCCTTTATAACGCGGGGCTGACGTGGACCGTCCGATTTAAAACAGACGGCTCAGATTAGATCGCCGAACCGGTACGCGGGGGTTTTATTTCTACCGTGCGATTTAAAATAGACGGCCCTCAAGGGGCCACGTCGCCCTGGCCGTGTGCGGGCGGCGCTGCCCGGCGGCGGGCAGCGGCGGGAGGCGGCGATCTTGCCGGAGATCTTCGGGTTTTCGTCTATACTTCCTAAAACTTGGATTTCTTGGCATAGAACGGTAGAGGGGAGGTCAGGGATCTCACCTTGTGGTTTTTCTTGAGCTCGGAGGCCCTGGAAGGTGGTCGGCGGCGAGGTCCGAGATGAAAACGCGGCGGTGCTCGCCGGAACTGCGTCTAGAGTGCAAAACACCGGATTTTCTTCACCTGCGTGACTCCCCGGAGGCGGTGGTACATGATCAGCGCGTTAGATCAGAAAATCCGAGCAAGTATCGAAAGAAAACGGTGATCGAAGCTTCGGTTCTCACCGGAGAGAAAAGTGGAGCTGCGCTGGGGAATTCGGCGAGTTTTCCTGGCGTGAATTGCACGAGGGGAGGCGGCGGCGGGTCGGTTTGGATAAGTAGCATCGCCCGGGGCCGAAGATCGGGCTGGGGCGCGGTTTTCCAGAGGTCAGTTGCGATCGGGCGCGAGAGAAGAGTCCGGGGCCGTTGGGGGCGCGCGGGGAAGGAGATGACACGCGGGCCCCGCGTGTCAATGAGAGGGGGAGAGGGGGCGCGGGTTCGGGCTGGCGCGGGGGATTTGGACCGGCTGGCGGGTTTCGGCCCACTGGCCGGTTGGGGTTTTTCTTTTTCTTTTTCTTTTCTGTTTTGATTTGAATTTGAATTCCAGTTTGAATTTGAATTTCTGCACCACATGCAATAGGTCCAAAAATTTTAAAATTCCCCTCTTTAGCAGGTTTTGGGGTGTTACACCCAACAAGTCTCTTGCAATTGTTTCACAACGTGACATGCCTAGCTCTAGTCAATCTTCATCTTGTGGTACACTTTCTTTGTATCCTCTCTAACCCTTGAACAGATTGAAGAGTTTCAAGAGGAAGAACTTTCACTCATCTCTACTCAGTTCTCATAAGCATTGCAAAATGTTAGAACTAGAAGGAGAAGAAGTGCCGGACCTCAATGATGCTTCAAATGTGGTAAGACAGGACATTTTCTTTTGGATTTCCCTAACCTTTCAGGTCCTACTTCCCGTGATGAAAAGCAAACTAGGACGAAGCACTCCTCTGCAAATGGTAAGAAAAAGAAGAAGGGTTTTATAGGACGCCAATTGGTAAATAGTTTTATCTCCGCACTTCAAGAACTTGGCTCGAGCGATGTGGACATCGGAAGTGACAAAGATGAAGATGATTTGGCAAACTTATGCTTCATGGTGGGCAAGTCATGTTCAAGTATGGAGGAGGCAGAACCCAACAGTGACAATGAAGAGGTATGTCCTACTTGCGAAGAAATGTGTGATGCTATTTCTCGTGCCACTTTTATAGTTAAGAAAAAGGACAAAAAGCTTAGGGACAATGCTGTTAAAATTGAGTCATTGGAATCTGAAATTAATCATTTGAAATCTTTGATTCCAAGTGATGATTCTTGTTCCTCATGCGATTTAATATATGAACAATTGTCCTCTCTAAGAAGTGCACATACCTCCTGTGAAGCCCTGGTTCTAAGAGGAAAACCTCTCGGAACCGAGGTTGATGCGTATGTGTGCCCAGGATGTTCATCACATATACACATATACTTCACAAACTGAATTCAGAATATATATAACCACGAATAACAGGGTTTATTACAATGTCTCATGAGTCTTGGACTCATTCTAGCAGCGAAAGTCTTATCTTAGCAGCGGAAGTCTTATTCTAGCAGCGGAAGTCTTTATTCTTGCAGTGGAAGTCTTCTAACTAGTGCGGAAGCAAACTAAGCAGCAGCAGCGGCTCCATCTCTACTCCATCCCCACAGGCAAGTTGACGGTGGATCACAATCCTAATACTCCACGGGGTCTTCATAGTACTCCTCTTCTGTTGCTGATGATGTATGATAATGCAAGTTCGAGTACATGACGTACTCAGCAATTGCAGGAAAATATGATATGTAGCTTACAACAAGGCAGGTATAAAAAGGCTCATTGTAGAAAGCAAAGTTTATTTCTCAAAACACGATAAAAACAACAACTTAACTTTAAGTGAATGAAATCCCAACATGTATTTAAACACTAACATACCTCCATTATGTTCCATCACTTTCATGTCTCTCTCAGACATTTATCTTTCTCAATTATCCTGAAGCTCGTGAATACCATCTCGTATTCACTACCATCTCATGAATAACATCTCGTATTCACTACCATTTCATCTCATATTCAATTCAGTCTCATACCGAGACCAAATCTCTTTGCCATGACTCAACAGTCATGCAACCAATCTCATTACCCGGACTCAACAGTCCCGAAAACCAAATCCAAAGACCAAAACATAACCAAATACCATCCAAACCATACCAACTAATCATGGAAGTTGTCCAGGTGCTCGTGACCGTAAGCTCGGTATCATGATAGTTTTAGACTCTACAGAGTTTGTACCACTTACCCACAAGTTTGTGATTTCATCACCCGTCGGCGACTGCAGAACATCCATTATACCAGTACACAACCGTCGGTGTATGGCCAAGAGATCACAAAATAGCCTTTACAAAGGGGCTACTAGATGTATCGACTCACTAAGGTTTCACCAGCAGGCTAGAATCTCCAATTCTCCCACCTACGGGCCCCCTCTTGTGCCATGAAGTTCCCAGGGCAGTCCTCACTCGACTCCCATTCCCCGTGCCTTCCACGGTCCATAACAATCTAGCAACTTACTTAATTAGTCAGCTAAGCCGCACCCATACTTGGCCTTGTGGTGGCACTGTTATCCTAGCATGTGCTCGCATGAACCGGTCCTTAGATCTACGGCAAGTAAACCACCATCTCATACTACCTCATCCACAAACCAAGCTTGCCTAGATCTCCCTCCGATTCATGTTCATTAACAATATCCATTTCTCATTATTCATATGAGTGCAATTAGCTAGACACATCTATCTCGCTTCTCGTATCCCATGGACTCAGGGACGCATAAAAGCAAAAACCATACCCGACTCATTAACTTTCCCGGTGACAAGGGTGGTTAACAAAACTAGTAAACTCCTATCAAAGGGTTTTCCCATCATGTTGACTCAAGCACACATAGTTTTCGCAAACAAAACAGATTTCCAAAAACATGGGATCAATATGGTCAAGGGGCACTTGCCTTGTTCTTGCGGCTCTTGTTGCTCTTGTGTCTCGATGTTCTGGTGCTTAAATCCTTCGTAGATAGCTCCATGAGCTTGTCCTTCTATTCACGATCACGCACATACAAGATTTATAGCAATCAATCATCATGCAGAAACTCTACTTTAAGATGCAATGATGCATATGCATGCTATTCCTAGGGTGCAGTTTAGTTTGTTCGTATTCTTGCATGGCTTGCATGGGTTTTATGATGAATAGAGGTGTAAAGATCAATTGTGGACGTGGCGATGATCTGGACTCAAGATCTTGATCAGACCGATCAACACGTGATCTGTCCATGAGAAAGCTTCTGTTCGAAAGGATCGAAGAGAACAGATGCAAAGAAAACGCGATGATGTCGTAAGGTGGTAATGGAGACCTACCTTACTTCCTTCGGGTCCTTTCTCCTAGCAAAAACAGATCGCCGGCTCTTCTCTGGCGATGGCAATCGTGTTTGGGCTCATCGGCGGTCTCTCCAGCGGTCAAATTCCGGCAAAGAGGTTTAGCTCGACGAGTTTGGGGGCTAGGGCTTCTAAGTTGTCGGCTTAGAAAAGATGTTACGACCAAGCGGTTGTTTCGGGTTCTATTTATAATCGAGAAGAGAAGAGTCCTAATCTGATTTGATTTCAAATAAGAGTCCTATTCAAATCGTTTTTGAATCTTAACAACTTATTTTCAATAGATTTGGTGCGGTATCATTGTGGAAATCGTGTCGGTTTCCTCAGTACTGGGAATTCTTCTAAATCTTGCTGTGACAAAACTGGTTTAGGTTTTGATTCCCATGCTCATGCTAAAGCACATCCACCTAAAATTGTAAAGTCATTAGGAAGTGATTTGATTAAAACAGTTCCTAAACAAAAAGAAGTGGTTTTTAAATCTGTAGGAGTGTTGTCTCATTCGGTTTCAAATAAACATGTTGTCTGCTCATCTAGACATGAACATAAAGTTAAATTTAATTGTACCTACTGTGCTAGAGATGGTCATGTCATAGATTTTTGTTATAGACTAGCTAAGCAAAAGAAAAAGGAAAGAATGATTGCTAGATCACATAACAACTGTGCAAAACCTGTTGCGTGTGCTGAACCAAACGTTAGGAATATGCAACCTACTGTAATGGGTCGAAAACATGCAAAGTTTACTTGCGGACCTACTGTTTTTACTGCTACTCATGTAACACCTCGTAGGTCAGTAGTTAGGTACAAAAATCCTCAAACTTTGGCTCATAAACCTGCTGTTTTTTCTCAGCCTTTGCGTGTTACTTCTGCTGGACGTCGTGTGACTAAGTACTGGATTCCTAAATGCCTTTTGACTAACCCCAGGATTGTGTCGTCGACGTAATGTACTTCTATGTAGGTTACACGATTGAGGAAGGAGAACATTTGGATTGTGGATTCAGGATACTCACGCCATATGACCGGTAAAAAGAATGGTTCTCCTCCCTCTCTTTTGTGTCACATGTAGAAAATGTTACTTTTGCCGATAATTCTTCAACTCCTATAATTGCTAAGGGTTCGGTTAGAGTAAATAAGCTCCGGCTCAAGGTCCGGTTAGCTTTGGCAAGGTCCGGAGCTAAATTGCAATGGTTCTGTTTTTACCATGCAAATGTTTCGAACTTGCTTTACATCTATGGAAAGTTTGCTTAGTATTCTTTCACTAAGTTTTGAAGTGTTATGGCTGTTTACGGTGGTTAACATTTTGCTATGGTTTGCAACATGCTTTGTGAGGTGTTCACATAAGGTGTTGTGGTTTTCGGAACTAACGTGAGTCAAGTCGTGGACTTGTGCTCAAAAGTATTAGTTGTTTATTCATGTGCAGGTGTTGCTTGAGTTCAAGATATGGCTGGTGACGGGATCCATTGAATTAGTCTTAGGGAGAAGATGAAGTTCAACAACCAAGTTCAGGAGGAATTGTGGTTGAGTTGATAGGGAGGTCGCACAACATGTTTGGATCAAGAACAATGCATATGAAGGTATCGTGGACGCCGTTGGAATGTGTTTGCATGTGTGCAAGGAGTGTATGGACGTGGCAACATGGTTCCAAGGCATAATGAAGAGATGTGTACGTAAAGAATTGGTAGGAAAGGTCCAATCGGCTGGATTATGGACTCAGGCTGCGGCTGAGTCGGTTATGGCTCAAATATGAAAAGATTTGAGTTGGTTATGATAGGATTTCGTGTGGACACGAAGTTGAGTTGTTTTAGTAATGTGGGATACGTTCCTAACGTGTTTGGAAGTCTTAAGATTGCTTCTATCTGTGTATAGAAGAGTCTTGAGCAGTTATGGAAAGTTTCAATTCAGAAACTGAGTAGGATTAGAGTCCTAGTTTGAATTGGGTTGGCCTCCGGGCTGGTTATATAAGCAAGGGAGGCCAGAGATCGTGAGAATATGACCTTGGGCTATTCCTCTTATGTTTTTATCAATAAAATTCGTAATTTAGAGGAGCTTTTGTGCCTTGTTCGTCCGACTTGTTTTTGTCAAGTCTTTCTCGTCGAGTTTCTGAACAGCATGACAGTGATTCGGTGTTTTTATCATAACTCGAGTTTTACAGAACCAATTGACATGATCCTTTTTGGGTTGTATTCACAACTTGATTATCTATCATCTGTTAAAATGTCACGGTCATTGGATTTGTAGTTTATGATCTACACGAGTTTCTTTGCAGTGTTGCAGATCTGGTTTTTACTCGAGTAGAACAGATTGACCCTCGTTTGATCTTTCGATCATAACTTGAGTTTTTCTTAATGGATTTCCATGATTCTTATTGTCGTGTCTTAGTAACTTGATTCTCTATAATATATACCACTTTTGTCACGGTTGAACACATTTAGATCAGTCTCATACACGGTTTCTTTAACAGATCAATTTTCTGCCAAGGGGGTTTTTGTTGCTTCCGCTAAAAGTTTAAATCTACCATTCACCCCCCTCTGGTAGCTTTTCACGTGCTATTCGATCCTACACCATCGTTCCATGAGACCCTGTCGGGGTATACCCGCACAGAACTCGGACCTTTTGGGGGCCCGGGCGGCTCGATGCCAACCCTCCTTGGAGAGCAACCGCGGGGTTGGCGAGACAGGACTCGGATAACAGAGCATTGGAGATGTCAGGAGCATCCGGGCGCTCCTGAGTGCGCCGTTTGTTTGGCCATCTCGTGTTGTCCGCCCGTCACTCTAGGTTGTTCCGGGCGGCCCTTTCGACCTGTTCGCCAGGTAGACCTTCAAACCAAAAACTCTGATTGTGTTTATGGATGCAAGCTTTAAAAACTTGTCTATTCTCACGGGTTTATTAATTCGAAATTACACCTTAGAGCGCTGCGTGTATGAATATAAAGACTAGGGGGGGTGTTGCCTCAGTTATACGGGTTTTGAGGAGGTGAATTCGTTCGTTGCTATCTTTGGGCCTAACACGCATTGTTCCCCATCCACAAACCGCCCTAGGTTTGGAGGGGTTGAGCCATCGAGGATTTACCTCGGTTGGCTGAATTCCCGGGCTCGGTGAGCTGCCTATCGGGCTAATCCGACTGGAAACCCTCTGCCTCTTCAAAAGGGCTGAGGAACCAAATTTAGACCTGGTCAGGACTCGGTGTCCATCGTTCCATGGGACCCTGCCTGGGTATACCCACGCAGGAACCTGGACCTTTGGGGGGCCCGGGCGGCTCGATGCTGACCCTCCTTGGAGAGCAACCGCGGGTTTGGTGAGACAGGACACGGATAACAGAGCATTAGAGATGTTAGGAGCATCTGGGCACTCCTGATTTCGCCGTTCGTTTGGCCTTCTTGAGTTGTTTTCCCCTCGCTCTGGGTCATTCCAGGAGTAGCCAAAACTTCGTCAAGGTTCTCGTGAGTGAAAAGACGAGAAGGATTTTTAATCGTCCTAGGTCCCTATTTGTGATCCTGGGGGTACCACATGGGTGGCAGGGGAGGAATTTTTGTGACATGGTGGGAGTCCAAGGAGAGGAAAAGTGTGCATCCTTTTGTATCCTGCCGTGGATGTTGAAGAGGCGGGTTCGTCTGACTATCATTATAGCGGGTGTTGCGTCCCGAGGTATAGGCATGTTTGCCTGACCGTAATTACAGCGGGTGTCACATCCCGAGGATTCAGGAGAGGTGCTTCCCCTCTACGGCCGGGAGGTGATGGGGCACACACATCCTTGGGCCCTGGTGCCTCTACTATTGCCGCTGGCGGCTATATAAACTGCCTCTATGGAGCGAGTCTTCACCTCGTCGCCTCCTATCATACTATCTTTCTCTCGCCTCTATTTTCCTCTAGCAACGTGAGCTTGAGGAAAGAGACAACTTGAGTGCTAGAATGAGGACTTCCTCGTACTATTTGGTGTGGCTTCGGGCTACAGGTGTGCCTCCTCTGGGCGTGGCGATCGATCGTCGGCTTCTTAATCCTGATGGATGGTGGCATCAACATTCGATCCCGGGGTGTGTGCTCACTGCGCTTCACTCCCGCCGCTCCTCGTGGGTTGACCAATTGTCGGCTGGAAGCGGTGGAGCATTGTGGAGGTGTGCGTATGTCAGGCTGTTGTGGCCTTAGGCGTGGGTCAAGGCGCCATGGGTAAGAAATCCAATCGGAGGCAAGCAGGGGAACCGACCGGGCGGAAGCGAGCAAGAATGCTGACCATGGGTCGGCGATCTTGCAAGTTCGTTGAATTAAGGATGTTGCCTGTAATCATCAATTTTCTTACATGCATCATCCTCCTGTAAGACTTTGTTCGGTCACCTTCCCTTTCCTTTTACCTTTTTTCCCTTATAATGTAAAAACATTTGCCCTTCGTGGCTCTTCTAATGAAGAAAAAAGCAAAGAAATTTGTCCAATGTGTGTGACAACCTTGTATTGTGTTTTTATTTGTGATTCTGAGGGCATTTGCAACCCTCATGCACAGGGTGCGAATGCTAGGTTTGAGGGAAGAAGAACGACTATGCCGCTTTCCCCTTTGTGCTCCGTCCAATCCAAAGTCTCGAGGATTTTTCGTAGTTCCTGGCCGTAAGTTGTGCAGCGCAGAGGAGGTTCTAAGGATATAAATGTTTGTCGTTTCCCTAAGGGAGTTAGCCCCCGAGTGTTATATAGCGCCCGAGCTAGTTGGGGCGCTATGCGGCATTTTGTAAGGCACGGGCTCACCAAGGCTTTCGTTAGCCTAGGGTCGGGAAAACTCGGTTTCCTTAGCTTGGCGACACGCCTGGACTCAAGCCCAGGCGGTCAGCTCGTACGTCACTTTGAGATATGCGGGCTCGCCCGGGCTTTTGTTAACCCGGGGTCAGTAAAACTTGGTTTCCTTATCTTTGTGACGCACCTGGGCTCGAGCCCCGGCGGTCGGACCCAGGTTGGAACGCGAGCAAAGTTTTGGAGATAAAGGTAAAGGTAGTGGAGGGTGAGTACTTATTTTTTGGTTTTGCAATCCGCTTCCTCTTGTCCGGAGGTCTGGGCTGCCGTGTGTGACGTTCTGGAGTGCCTGACGTTGCCGTCACCGGGACGGGTGTCCCCGTCATCGCCCTTTTGCCAGTACGGCTTAGGCCGTGGGGTGCTTGTCGCCGTGTCTGGGACCTTTGTGAGGAGGGCAGCTCGTGTTCGCCTTTGTTGATTGGGTGGATCCCCAACCATGAAGGTGCGAGGTCGGGGCTGTTGCGGATGGTGGGAACCAGGCGCCCACCGACCTCTTATCTTGTCGGCTTGTTTGTAAGAGGAGGAGGAAGAAGAGCCCCCAGCCGTCTCTTCGGGGAAGGGTCGAGAATTTCATCTTCCCGTTCAGCCGGAAATGTCCCGTGTGGATGGTCTGAGGGGAGCACCAGTGCCCTCCACGAGGAGGTGAGATCCCTGCTTTTCTTGGTTGGAGGCTACTCCTCGTCTGGAGCAGGCGGCTCGTCAATGTCTTTTCTTCTGCCTAGGACATCAAGTATCGCCTGCCGGCTGGTCATTTCGCCAGGAGATTGGCTGCCTCGATTCCCTTTCGTGGACACGGTCCGACTCGGGACCTCTGGGCGGATCTTTCAGTCCTTGCCGCTTGGGGGATCTGGCCCTTTTGCTAAAAAGTGTCTAAGGAGGGCATAGTCCCTGAGGGCGTGTTTCACCTTGGAGGCGTGGTTGGCGCACGGCTTGTTGATCAGCCTCTCAAAGTGGTCGGTCTTCGGCGGGGCTGGCCTTTTGCCTTTGTGGCGCTTGGCCCCAGTGCCCGAGCCCAAACTCACCTGGTCATCACGTTGTCGTTTACCAGTGCCCGACCTCCCTAACTTCTTGTCCTTTGGGCATGGCACTGTGCTTCATCTCCCATGGAGGGCCTCTACGGTCGTATGATCGGGAGTTGCCCCGACTGTCCGTTTTGCCAAGGCGTAGTCGGCGACAGTAGCGGACGGGCCCTCGGCCTTACTCGGCTCGACCCGACCTGGCCTGGTCGTCAGAACCCTACTTTTTCGCTCTGGGCTGGGAAGTTCCGACGACGTCGCTTGGCGCATGGACCTGCGATGTCCTCACGGTGCTTGCAGTGTGCCCGCATGGGCAGCCGCAGGACGATGCTCTTCGCCGAAAGGCGGGCGAGCCTTCAGCGGATTGGGTCACAACCCCCTTTAGCAGCGGGCTGAGGTCTCGATATCTGGGCCGCGCCTCTTGGTCTTCCGGCTCTGGGATGCTGCGTAGCATAGAAGCCGCGGTCCGGCCATTCGGGGCAAAGCGGGACGCATGTGTTGAAGGTGGCGTGCACCCTTGCTTGGTTGTTGCATAGCCATGCTCTGTCTTTGTCGGAGTAAAGGCTTTGCCTTGAGCGTGGCCTTGTCAGCCTCTATCTGCGCCCTTTCTTCCCTGAGTGTGGTGCTGTGCGTCTCAAGGCGCTCGAGTAGACCTTGCGTGGCAGCCGGCTCATTGTTGCGGCTTCGTTGCGGCGCTTCCTGGCTTGTGGCTGTTGACAGGAGTAAGGTGCTCGTGGGGGGAGCGATCAGAGGAGCACTGTCAGTTCTCGCGACATCGTGCTTCGGGGAGGAAAACGGTCTTTGTTAGGCCTGGTGTTCGTGCTGCAGTCAAAGCCGGTCGCATCTTCCGGAGGCGGGAGGAGACGTGGTGGTAACAGTTCTTCTGCATAGTCCGCCCGGTGATGGATGCCGTCGTCGTTGATGGTGAGCTCCCATGTCATGAGATGGGACTCCTAATGCATTGTGGAGGCAGATTTGACCTCGAGCCCATGGCTGGGGGTGACGGCGAGCTCAGGTCTTCTGAGACAGAGTCTCCCGCCGCCGATGGAGCTTGATCTTGCAAAAGCCATCACAGGGGGGAACGAAGAAACGTGAGGCGCCCCCTACCTGGCACACCAACTGTTGGCGTTCAGATTTCTGACTGTTAATTGTATGCCCCACGTTCTTTCGCTGGATGGCTAGCTAACAAAGGCAAGGATTTATCCTGGCTCTGACAATATGTCCTACGTCCAGCAGGGGTGGGGGGGGGGGGGTTTCGGTCTTGTATTAGCTCATCCGGCTTGTGTGTTTTGGGTTACAAACTAGGGAGAGGGTCCTCTCTATTTTTATCTATGGGTCTCTCCTTCTTATGCTCCTTTTCCCTCTGCCAACCCGCCGCTCTTTGCATGCGGACTTCGCCTTGCATTGAAGTCTTTCCTACGTCTTTTCTTGTCGTCATTTAAGGCCTTCCATCTTTTGCGGGTTGACATTGCTTGCCGCCCTTGGGCACTGGCCTTTTCTGCCCCAACCCTTGGGGGCCGGCCGCTTTCTCCCGAGCCCGAGGTCAGGCATCGTCACCGGTTCCTGTGCCCCGACCCCGAGCCAGGTCCTGGTACCGAGTCCACGTGGCTTCATCGTTTTCCCTGTTCCTTTGGTACCGGTGGTCCGTCACCCCGTCAGATCTGAAATCCCAAGATTTTAACACATGTAGTTCAGCTCATGAACACTTAGCAAAAATAGGAGGAATTAAAAAAACTATTACAATGATGTGAGATCAAAGGTGAAACAGCAACATAACACCTAAAAATCTTTATATGAACTCACATTTCAAATCCTTAGGTTCAAACTAGGCAGGCTTCCGAATGTACCTAAATTTGGAGCTAAGTGATTTATATAAAACTAGAGTATGGTTGAGTAGAGTTCCTCACTAAACATCTGAATTAATTCTACTCACAACATTGCCAAACATGAAGATCTGATTTCACAATTTGGTTCTCCAAGTCCAAATAGTGCCCCTGCTAAATTTCACTAAATTTGGACTAAGTTTGTTATTTATTTCGATGAGGTAAAGTGGGAATCCAAATTTAAATTCAACATATCATATTCTGAATTCAACTTCATCCAAATTAAAATTGAATTGAACCATTGGATTCCTCATATTCAGTTTAGCCGACATGCAAATTCTTACCATTTTTGGAGTCGGTTTACTATTTTTAAACTGAATTTACAAAGTGGATAAGAGGGAAATGGGACTCACATGTCAGTACAGAGAGTGTTGTGTTTTCGTCTCTCGCGCGAGCACGCCACTGAGCGTCGATTCACCGTCGGTTTTCACCGGGGAAGCAGCTACTGGCAAGCAGAAGTAAAGACAACGTGATCCTCAACTCGTTGGCTATTTAATCCCCAACGCACATGGTGAAAAACCACTCACAATTCTCTTCTCCCCGATCGGCCGCACCTGAGCTCATCTCGCCGCCACCTCGGACCTACGACGCCCTAGCGATCCAGCCACTTTCGCACCTCGCTCCCGAAAGCAAAAAGGTGCGCCATCATGTGCTGAAGCTCACGGTGAATGCCGCTCTTCGTTTTATGCATTGAGTGCAATGTAATTTCCATTTGTTCCTTGGACTGTTCATTTGAGCCGAATTGTTTTTGAGGTGAAATTCATCTCACACGATCCTTTAGGGATCGTGCGCGTCTAAGCGCATGATCTAGACATCCATACAGAGCTGTAGGAAGAAGTAGAGCAAGTTTTGCCCAAGAAATCGATGAGTTCACCGAGTTTTCTCCTCCAGCGGAGAAAACCTTTCGGTTCTTTATCGGTGAACTTTAGATTTTGGTCGTTTTCATCAGCTTCTTGGTTCGTTTTCGTGCTCCACATGATCCGGTGATACTTTAGGAGCAATACCTGGTCAAAAAGAGGTCTTCTCGAGATAAAACACCGTCGCCGTTGAGCTTTGAGCCGCTGTCACCATGGTCAGCCATGTTCCGGCCATTGCCAGCATGGGCTGAGGTCACCAGCGTGCTCAGGGTACAAAGTTAGTTCCTAACGGCAATTCTGGAGGATCCAGATGGCCGGAAACAGCTCAGCGGCGAGCTCACCGTCGTGCGCCGCCGCCGGAAGGTCGTGCGTCGGGAGGTAGAAGATGACCCAGTGGGTCCCACATGTCAGCAGCTGTTCTGATCAGTTGCGGCTGGGATTCGGTGTGGCAGCGCAGGTATTACTCTGTATCCCCTTGTTGGTTCGCTCTGAGTGGTCCAATTTAAATGGATGGGCCCGGGCGAGTGTTTAAGTGATTTTCATTAGGAAAATAATTCCAGTTTGAGGGCAAACTTTGGAAATTCATAACTTTCGGTAGGGTTGTCCAAAAGTCCTCAAAAAAAATTTTAGAATCCTTGTGACAAGTACTTTCTATCAATACCATTTAATTGGTATGAAGGTCTCTGGATTTCGCTTATTAATTCCTTCAATTTAGATCTTTAGGAATTAATTATAGGAGATCCCATATTAGGAAAAAATCCCAAATTTGGACAGGACCTCCTTATATCTTTGATCACCAGGCCAAATTTCAGCTTAAGTGGACATTGCTAAGTAGGGTAAATAATGACATTTTGCCCTATGTCCCTGAAAATTCCCAAAAACAATTCCAGAAATTGTTAGCAACTTATAAAAGCCATATCTTTCTGCAGATAGCTTAGAAAATTGTGAAACCAATTTTGTTAGACTCCTCATGACTTGTACTGTATGAATAACATATTTTGATGCATGTCAAAGACCCAAATTTTCTCTGAAAATCCAGAGGAGATCAAGTTTTAGGGAATTATTATGAACACATACATAAGAAATAAATCATAAAACTTGGCTAGCACATAAAACATGATTCACGTTAGCTACCACAGAAATCTAAGGGGCATTGGAGTCACTTATCAATATATTTCATATCACATATGAATTTCATTCATGTAAGTAATACAAATTATTGCATTTTTTCATATTGTTTAGTTTCTGATCTCGAGGAGACTTCGGAGCCACTTGCAAGTCTTCCTCCGGAGACTGACTGGAAACCCGAGCAGCAACAAGGCAAGCCCCGGTTTACATTTAACAAGCTCTTATAATATTTTGCTTTATAACATATAAGTAGTAGTCATAGGATGCGCATTAGGTTAATGTGATTGAAACCCCAATAGCATGACCAAATAATCCATTGTCTTCAAGGGTAGATTAGTATCCTGTTGTGTAAACTCTTGCTAGCCTTATGTCATAGAAAGGATTCGATAGAAGTCGAGTAGTTGGAATCTACTCACGAGAGAAAGAATAGGGCACACGGAGGATCTCAGAACATGTCCCACTCAATTGATAATGAGACGTGGCAGAGATATAGGGTGCAGCAAGATGTGGAGGTCTTGTGTGCGTAGTTCTACTTATGTAGATCAAGGACCGTCCGTGTGCAGCCCTGATGGACAAGTTTGAACTGTACCGGTAGCATACTGGATATATGGGCCCCAGAAAACCGATGTAGCTTGGTTAACTTGGTCGTTGAGGCATTGCTCGCCATCTCAAGGGTGTTGGTTGAGGGCAGCAAGGTGTAAATCAGCTAACGGGCTCCGTCAAGGATGCTTGCTCCGTGTAGGGACCTCCTGCTCGAGACGGTAGGACTGGTTCAACGATTGAGTGTCCTATTGAAAGGTGGCCGTGTACGGCAGAAAGAAAGCGTGCTTCGGGCATCTTCTAGTATGGGCGTACATATGTATTACCGGGTGTCTTTTGATTGCAACCACCGTCCCTCGCGGTTATTTGAGTACCGCTTGTTCATTGCGCTGTGACATAGTAAGAAAGAGTAGTTGGAGTAGGAATAACTTTGATAATATGAGTTCATATTGCATTTCCACCTTGTGTAAAGTAAGATTAGTGCAAACCAAACTAAAATTAATTCCCCCTTGAGGTAAGCAACATCAGGATGAAGCCTTTCTTGTTTGATTGTGGATTCACGATGTTGTGTAGCACTAGGGATTTAATCTGTGCTAAAAGGTGAAGTTAAGAACCTACATTTTAGGCGAGTCTTTTATGCAAACATTTCCTGTCTATGTTAGAACCCTTTTACTCATGTAGAGTTTCATGTTTAGGATGAGTCAGTTAAAACTTGCTGATCCTTCGTGCTCACGGTTGCTATATAAGTTGTTGCTGCAGGTGGGGGGGGCCATCTATGGCTTTGTCTGACGAAGGGCTTGACTGGGAGGCCACACCCCCGTCGGGGTATACGGCTAAGTGGGAGCCCTGCACGACGCCTTGAGGAGCTGCTGCTAGATTGAACAGTCTGAGGGCTGGACTGTTCATTATCTTGCATAATGTGTACGTAGGGTGTGAGTAGAGACAAGATTTCCGCTGTAGAAATGTTCAAACTGTAATACATTTCTGCTTGAACTTGTTGGTTCAAGCTTATGTAATGTAATATGAATGTCTTTTGAAGTGTGTTGTTGGGTGTCGCATCGCACGACACCATCCAATGCAATTCCTGGAATTTTGGGACCCCCGGTCCTCACAAAGGTGGCGAGAGACAGAGGCAAGAAGACCGCCGAGACGAGCCCCCGACGAGCCGAGCTTCCCCACGCCGGATGGCTGCCTCATGATCTTCGGAGGCAGTCAAGCCTCCGAGAGCCGTCACAAGCAGAAGCTGACAACCGGAGAGGTCAGTATCGTCTTTCCCGCCATCCCGACCTTCCTACGGTGGTCCGAAGCGGCGGTCACTTTTGACCAATTGGCTATCCCGATCTCATCCCACAACCTGGGCACTCCCCCCTGGTTGTGGACCTGGTCATCGGCCCAAAACGCCTGACCAGGGTTCTAATGGACGGGGAAAGTGGTCTCAACATACTGTATGTTGGGATCCCACGCACGAGCCTCTGTCCAACAAGAGCCCCTTTCCACGGCGTCATCCCCGGCCAATAGGCAGTGCCATTGGGGAAGATCGACCTCCCCGTCGCATTCGGGGACAAGACCAACTTCCAAACGCAGACCCTCACTTCGAGGTCCCCAATTTTGACGGCACTTACCACGCCATCCTGGGAAGGCCAGCTTATGCCAATCTTCTGGCCATCCAAAACTACACATACCTCAAGTTGAAGATGCCCGACCCCAGGGGAATCATCACAGTAGAGGCAAAATTCTTGTAGGCCTGCTGTGCGAGCAACATGGTTGCGAACAGGCTGCAGTGTCAGCACCCGGCTCGGCTCATCAAGCAGCGGCAAGCACCTCTCCTGACCAACCCTCAATTGGTCCTTCGAAGGACATGAGGATGGTCGACGTTCATCCTGGGGGCTCGACAAAGGAGGCACAGGCGACATTTGCGCAGTCCGACAATTGAAGAGGGGCGTCGCTTGCCTCAGAGTGTAGTCTAGGCGCCAATAATTTCATCTGTAAGTCCCGAAGTCGGGGAGAACTAATATAGACGCCAAGACTTGTGTCTTTTCTGTTTTTTGGTCTCTTTCAACGATCCGACATCCCCCCCCCCCCCAACAACAAAGATGGACCCGACTTCCGACACCATGCAACCCCCTAAGAAACGCATATAGAGAAGCATCGCGCAACGGAAGGAACGAACCAAACTTTGCATGGTGCTCGGGGGCTACCCATCCACTAGAAACCCAAACACAACCTTCAAAAAATATATATATCCTCCAATTCTCGTCTCGATTTTCAACCAAGATATCGGAAGCTTTTTTCATTCCACAAAGGGAGAAATTGTTTTCCCCGCAAATTACAAGGACAAAACCAAAACCCAAGAAGGAGTCCTAACTACGAAGAGGGACTACTCCTCCTCTGCTTCCTGTCCGCCTCGTCCTTGATCGCCTCTGCTGGGACGAGCTCAGCCATGGAGAGCACAGCCAGAGTGATCACACCCTAGCCCCTTCAGGATCCGTAGCCGGCTCGCGAAAACTACAAAGAAGCTGAAGATCGAGGGTGGGGTAGCGAGACAGCATGACCCCAAGCACCACTCGGGACCCACAGAAGACCCCGGATTCCCCAACATCCCGTCTCTGACCGTCCACTTCAACGATTGCCCTTCCCAGCCGCTCGGAGAGCCCGATTCCAGACCGGTCCCAGAGCATCAGGTCACATATTGACCGCCCAGCGCTCCGGAGGCTGGCAAGCTCTGACTGGAGCGCCGCGAAACGCTGGGTAACCTGCTGAAGCCGTGACTCTGGGGAAGCGAGGTCTGCCAAAGTAGTCGCTAGCATCGGACCCAACATCCTATCACAAGTCGCTGCCACCAGGCGCCGAGTCTTCTCCAGTGTTCGTTTCTCAGCGAATAGACGAGCACGAAGATTCTCGACATCCCCTCCCCAAACCTCGGCCAAGTCTCTAGTGACGGTGATGCGCCCTCGCAATTCTACACAAGACACACCACAATGCGTCAGACAAGAACAGGTGCATGAAGCCAAAATAAGAAAGGACCGACCCATGATTTGGTCCCTCGTCCTCTCCACGACGACCAGGGCTTCCTGAATTTCTTGACCGTAGGCTGCCAGCTCCTCCGCAGCCTGAGCGGCACCCCTTGCGCGGCCTCGGCAAACACATGAAGGCGGGTGGGCTCCACGGATGACGCCGCTGCCCCCTCGATCGCAGCCACAACCGCTCGAGCTGCATCCTCCGCAGCGGCCCAAGACCTCTTGAGGATCGTCCACACCTCAACCAGCCCGACCTCCTCACAAAGACATGCGATCCTCGCTCTCACAAAGATGTCGTGAGTTTTCAGCAGCTCGGAAAACCAATTCCTGCCTGTAAGTGCATCTAGATATCTCCGTGGGTTTTGGATGATTGATGATGACAAATTAAGAGACTAATGAGCTGAGATGATCATAAGCACAGGACATTTCCAAGGCGGGCACCTAAACTCTCAAAAAGGAAAAAGATGAAGAACGGCGTCGAAGACTCGAAGAGTAGAAATTAGGGTTTCACTTGAGTCTTTAGTAGGCTAGCCATGTAAAAGAAAGTGTGTGTGTGTGTGTCAAGTGCATTGAGATCATAGAAGAGAGCTCAAAGCGTTAGAAGTGTCAAATCCTTAGTGGAGAGAGGTAGAGAGGTATAGTTGGGCAGGCCGGACTTGTCCAGGGAAGAGGCCGTACTAGTCCAGAAATCCTACGGCTTAGTCCATTTTAGGGCGGACTAAGAGTTCATGACTAAGATCGGACCTGTCTGTTTTGGACAGACTAGTCCGTTTCTCTGTTGGTGAGAGTGTTTTTGGGGCTAAGTCCTGGTAGACTGGACTTATCCACCTGAGTGGCCGGACTAGTCCGGGCTAGCCAGACTTGTCCGTTTTCACACGGACTAAGAGTTCCTGTGTGAGTTCGGGCTAGTCCGTTCTAAGGCGGACTAGTCCATATGGGTGTGAGATGAGAGCTCCCACGGCTAAGTCTTGGTGGACCGGACTTGTCCGCCTTAGTGGTCGGACTAGTTCGGGTCCTCCAGACTTGTCCGTTCTCACCCGGACAAATAATTCCTGTGTGAGACCGGACTAGTCCGGTGTGAGGCGGACTAGTCCGGACTTTCGGTAGGTGGTAATGGTTCGCTTCGGGGCTTCTATAAAAGGAGATGCCATGACGTCATTTAAAAACACCTGGAACCCTAGCGCCGCCACAGCGATCCTAGAGCCCCCCTAAGCCTTCTCTCTTGCCTACTCACCCTCTAGAACTAATTCTTGAGTGGATTTGGGTGTGTGAGGAGAGTAGAAGGAAGAACTTCGTGTTTTGGCTCTCGGAATGATCTCATCCACTTGGTGTGAGTCTTTGTGACCTGTGGCTTGTGAGATCCGTGGAGTTTTGTGGACGTGATCAAGTGGGAGCCTCAGATTGTGAGCAGCCCCAACACTTTGTAGATTCACCCTTGAGAGAGTGAAGAACCGAGTTGGCCTTGGTGGCGACTTGTTGAGGAAAGGGTTGTTAAACCTGGTCCTTTGTGGACTCCTCAACGGGGACGTAGATTCCTGAGTGGAATCGAACATCGGACAAAAATCGTCGTGTCATTTTGCACTTACATTTCATTAATCATTAGAATTTCTTAGGGTTCGTTCGATCATCTCGTTCTTAAAATATCTCAGGTTACAATCTTGCAATCCACCTCAATACTTTGACATATTTGTTAAATTAGATTGCTAGACAATTTATCTGCTTTTCGTTAAACAAAAATCTGAAGAAAAAAACCATAAAAATCAGGTTTAGGCTTTTCAGCAGTCTGACCGGACTAGTCTGCCCCTGAGCCAGACTAGTCCGGCCCCTGTATTTTAATCTCATTTAATTAAGTCATTTCAGGTATTTTAGCCTATTCACCCCCCTCTAGGCAATTTCAATTGGTATCAGAGCAGGTCTCTCCATCAAGAGTCTAACCTCTCGGAGAGAAGATGGCCGGAGTGGAGGGATATGAAATTCTGTCAACATCACAAGGTGGCAACACATATGACAAGAAAAAGGACATGGATGTGCTGTAAGACCACTCGAGTGATGATGAAGAAGTTCGCCAGATCAAGGCACGACTTCGCGAGAAGCTAGGTCACTCCAGTAAAGAGAAGAAGAAGCCGAAGGATCAAGAAAGGAGTGGTCAACCGGACTACTCCCAATATCCTTTCAACTATGAACGGTTAACTTCCAACAATCACTACTTATCTATTCCTCTGGGCAAACCTCCTCAATTCGATGGAAATGATTACTCAATGTGGAAGCATAATATGAAGATGCATCTAATATCCTTAGACCCTAGCTTGTGGCAAATTGTCTTAACAGGTGTCCATCTTCCAAGAAATGAAGAAGACGTTACCCCAGAGCAAGCCATTCTACTTCATCGCAATGCTCAAGTAGTTGGGGTGATCACCTCATCCTTGACTCGAGAAGAGTTCAACCGAGTCAATGGATTGGAGGTGTCCAAAGACATATGGGATACACTCAAGACAGCGCATGAAGGAAACCGAGTCATTAGGGAAGCCAAAATCAAGATGATTGAAGGAGAGATTGGGAGGTTCACCATCATGGATGGTGAGTCCCCTCAAAACATGTGCAACCATCTCAAGGTCCTCATCAACAAGATCAGATCTTATGGATGCACCCGGTGGACGAATCATGAGGTAGTGAAGAGGATGCTTCGGGCATTCATGCCTTGAAACATTGCTCTTTGCTCCTTGATCCGTGAGAGCCCAGGATATGCTCAAATGACCCCGGAGGAAGTTCTTGGAAGAATCATCAAGAACGAGATGATGGAGAAGGAAGCCATATGTTCTACAGCTACCTCCAAAGGCTCGTCTCCTCAAAGAAGAAAGATGTTGCTTTCAAAGCAACATCCCATCAAAAGACTTCGAAGATAGTGATGACTGTGACACCCTCATTTTCGATTTCTGCGTGTATTCATGTTCCATGTAGAAAAACATTTTTAAAATAAGTTGAAACAGATAAAGAATCAAAAATTTCGCCAAAAAGAGCAAATTCCAGTTCACCGAGAGCGCTGAAGACAATACCGCGGCCCGCTGGCCACGTCGTGCCTTCGGAGCTCATCCCTGCAAAGGGGGAGAGGTCCGCCGCCAAACTGGCTACGTGGCAGGCTCGGAGCTCACCTCCTAGAGGTCCGGGCCCGTCAGACACGTGTCGCTCTCGGAGCACACCTCCGAGAGGTCTGGTCCTATTGGACACGTGTCACCTCCGGAGCTCACTTCCGCCGATACTATCGGGCACGTGTCATCTCCGGAGCTCATCTCCGGGAGGTCCATCACTGTTGGACACGTGTCGACCTCGGAGCTTGTCTCTGAGGAGAAAAGGAAGTCTGGCACTGTTAGGACACGTGGCAATATCGGAGCCCACCTCCGAGGAGAGGGGAGGTCCGCCACTGACACATTGCACATTCGGAGCTACCTCCGGAGAGAGGGAAGGTCCGGAACTGACACGTGGCGTTCGCGGAGCTCGCCTCTGTTAAGAGGGGAGGTCCCGACCCACCAGACACGTGGCGCACAAGGAGCTCGTCTCTGGAGAGAGGAGGTTCCCACCCACCAGGACGCGTGGCGCACGTGGAGCTCACGTCTGAGGAAGAGGGAGGTCTCGCCCGCCTGATACGTGGCACAACCGGAGCTTGTCTCTGCGGAAAAGGGAGCCGAGGTTCCCGCAGGACACGTGTAGCCTCCAGAGCTCTTCACCGAGGAGGTGACGAGATCTGAAGTGGTTTTTGCTTCTGTACGCGTGGGAATACCGGTACGGGAGGAAACCGACACAAATTTCACGTTGCTACCGCACCAAATCAATTAAAGATAAGTTGTTAAGATCAAAAAACAATTTGAATAGGACTCTTATTCGAACTCCGATCAGAGGAGGACTCTTCGTTTCCTCTTATAAATAGAACCGAAAACCTTTGGCCGCAACCACGAACTTCTTTTCCACCTCCTGAGTCGACAACTTAGAGCCCTAGCCCCCAGCTCACCGAGTAAACCCCTTCGCCGAAGTACAACCGCCGGAGAGACCGTCGACGAGCCTGGAACACAATTGACATCCCCGGAGGAGAGCCGATGATCTGTCTTGCTAGGAGAAGGACCTCGAGACCAAGAAGAACGTAAAGTAGGTCTCCGATACCACCTTACGATATCATTGCGTTTTCTTTGCATCTGTTCTTTGATTCCTTTTGAACAGAAGCTTTTTCGTGGACATATCACGTATTGATCGGTTTGATCTATTGTCAAGATAATCGCCACGTCCACAATTGATCTCTACAACTCTGTTCATCATAAAACTCATGCAATCCATGCAAGAACACGTACAACCGATCTAATAAAATACTGCATCATAGGATTAGCATGCATATGCATCATCGCATCGTAAAGTAGATTTTGTGTGTGATATTGATTGCTGTGAATCTTGTATGTGCGCGATCGTGTATAGAAGGACAAGCTCAGGGAGCTGTCTACGACGAGCTGCAACAACAAGGTTTCGAGATCCAAGAGCAACAGGAACCGCAAGAACAAGGCAAGTGCTCCTTGACCATATTGATCCCATTTTTTTGGAAAACTGTTTTGTCTGCGAAAAGGTGTGTGTGCTTGAGTCAAACATGATGGGAAACCCTTTTATAGGAGTTTACTAGTTTTGGTTAAACCACCCTTGTCGCCAGGGAAGTTTATGAGTCGGGTATGGTTTTTGCTTTTATGCTTCGCTAAGTCCATAGGATATGGGAAGCGAGATAGATGTGTCTAGCTAACTGCACTTGTAAAAATGATGAGAAACTGATGTTGTTAATGAACATGGATCGGAGGGAGATCTAGGCAAGCCTGGGTTTGTGAATGAGGTAGAATGAGATGGTGGTTTACTTGCCGTAGATCTAAGGACCGGTTCATGCGAGCACATGCCAGGATAACAGTGCCACCACAAGGCCAAGTATGGGTGCGGCTTTGCTGAGTAATTAGGTAAGTTACTAGACTGTTATGGACCGTGGAAGGCACGGTGAATGGTTGTTGAGTGAGGACTGCCCTAGGAACTGCATGGCACAAGAGGGGGCCCGTGGGTGGGAGAATTAGATATTTTAGCCTGCAGGTGAAACCTTCGTGAGTCCATATATCTAGTAGCCCCTTTGTAAAGGCTATTTTATGATCTCTTGACCATACACCGTTACTGGTATAATGGAGGTTCTGCAGTCGCCGATGGGTGATGAAATCACAAACTTGTGGGTAAAGAGGTGCAAACTCTGCAGTCTTAAAACTATCATGATAGCCGAGCTTACGGTCACGAGCGTTTGGCCAACTTCCATGATTAGTTGGGATGATTTTTGGTTATGGTTTGGTTTTCGGGACTGTTGAGTCCGGGTGATAAGATTGGTTGCATGACTGTTGAGTCATGGCAACAAGATTTGGTCTCGGAATGATACAGAATTGAATGGTAGCGAATCCGAGATGGTATTCGTGAGATGGTAGAAAATATGAGATGGTATTCATGAGATGGTAGTGAATACGAGATGGTATTCATGAGCAAAGTTGTTTAATGTCTAGTTGAGACATGGAAAAGGATGAATCATAATGAAGGTATGTTGGTATTTTAATACATGTTGGGATTACATCCACTTAAAGCTAAGTTGCTGTTTTTATCGTGTTTTGAGAAATAAACTTTGCTTTCTGCAATGAGCATTTTTATACCTTCCTTGTTTACTTCATCATCAGCAACAGGAGAAGAATACTATGAAGACCCCGTGGAGCATTAGGTGTGTAATCTGTCCTCAACCTTGCCTGTGGGGATGGAGTAGAGATGGAGCTGCTGCTGCTGCTTAGATTGCCTCCGCACTAGTTAGAAGACTTCCGCTGCTAGATTTAGACTTCCGCTGCTAAGATAGACTTCTGCTGCTAGCATGAGTCCAAGACTCATGAGACATTGTAATAAAACCCTGTTATTCGTGGTAATATATATTTTGAATTCAGTTTGTGGATGATATGTGTATGTGTGATGAACATCCTGGGCACACATACGCATCAGTTCCAGGTTCCGTGGTTTTCCACAGAACCGGGGCGTCACAGATTGGTATCAGGGCCACGGTTGACGGTAGGTTACACGTCTAGATAGAAAACACAAATTGGTATCAACCTGCCATGGGTTGATCATACATCACACAGCCTAGATAGGCCACAGATTGATAATAAGCTGCCAAGCCTAGTCACAGATTTGTACAATCCACAGATTGGTATCAATCTACCACGGTTGACTGTAGGTCACAAACCTAGAATGATCACAGATTAGTTATAGAGCCATGATTGACTGTAGGACGCACCCCTAGTAACGGATTGGTATTAGAAGTCACGCTGACCGTAGGATGCAAGCTTAGGATGCATAGATTGGCATTGGATCCACCTTGACATAGGATGCAAGCCTAGAAGAAGCCATAGTTGGATCACAGATTGGTATCACCCCAAACCACCTTGACATGGGGTGAAGTCACAGATTGGTATCACCCTAAACCACATAGGACCCCCATTGGAAAAGCTTTGAATAGGAGTTGTGTGAGCCTTTGTGATGATTACTTATGCTTGTGTGCTTAGTGTGAGTTGTGAGACGTTTCAGCGTTGTCCATATCCACACATAGTAAAGAGGTGTGAGATGCTTCGGCACTTGTTCACATCCTCATGTGGGCTAATATATACATAGTACAATCCACCTTGATGCATATAGTTGGGAGGGATCCATCTAAACTTCTAAACCTCTATTCTATCCAATTCTACTCAAGATGGTGAGAATAAACACCGGCCGTCAAGGGAGGAACGTCCATGGCAACCAAGAGGAGGACCACATCAAAGTTCCCGAGAATATTAACCCCGGAGCTGGAGCAAACAATTTGGAACGGTTTATGGCCATGCAGAATCAGCTTATGCAAACCATGATCCAAACTTTGGGTCAGCTGCAGGCTAACAACAACAACCCCGTTCTGGCACCACTGCCACCACCGCCACCACCACCAGCTCACAACAGGCTGGGAGAGTTCATGAGAACTCGACCACCTACTTTCTCACAAGCTAATGACCACATGGAGGCCAATGATTGGTTGAAGTCCATGGAGAAGAAGCTTGCCATAGTTCAGTGCAATGACAGAGAGAAGGTTCTCCTTGCATCGCACCAACTTATGGGAGCTGCCGCTGATTGGTGGGACGCCCTTTGCAATGCTCATGTCGACCCATATACGATCACTTGGACTGAGCTCAAGGAGAGTTTCTGATCTCATTACATCCCTGCTGGTGTAATGATGCTCAAAAGACAAGAGTTTGAAGGTCTCCGCCAAGGACAGAAAAGCGTGAATGAGTACCTCAACAAGTTCATGCAACTGTCACGGTATGCCCCTGAAGACGTCAACTCGGACCAACGGAAGCAGTACTTGTTCATGAGAGGATTGAACAATGAGATCCAGGTTCAGCTCCTCAACAATGACTATGCGAGCTTCCAGAAGCTGGTTGACAAGGCTATGGTGGTTGAAAGCAAGATCTGAGAGATCGAGCGAGAAGGCAAGAGGAAGATGCCATATCAGCCACAATAGAGCAACGTACGACCTCGGTACATGCCCCCAGCTACACCGCAGTATGGATCGACCGCTCCTGCATACCGCCCCAATCAACCACCACAGCAACATCCCACCATGCAAGCACCTCGTGTGCCCTGCGCCCCGTCCAAACATCGGCGCTCCTGTTCAAAACCCCCGCCCCAACGTACCTGCTGTCGTGGGCAACAGGGCATGCTTTGCATGCGGGGAGACGGGACACTTTGCGAGCCAGTGCCTGAGGAGAGGTCCTGGACAGCAAGGAAACTGTGGACAGCAGAACTACGCTCGCGGCAACGTGAACCATGTCTCTGCTGAGGAAGTGCAACAGGCTGAGGACGTCGTGATTGGTATGTTCCTTACCAACTCCAACCCAGCCACCATTCTATTTTATTCTGGAGCATCACATTCCTTCATATCATCCAAGTATGTTGCCAAGTATAATCTACCCATATCACACTTGAAATATACTATGTTGGTTAATACTCCCGGTGGAGAGATGAAGACTAATATAGTATGTCTGAAAGTAAACCTTAATTTAAGGGGGGTAGACTTCCTTGCTAACCTCATTGTCTTCGATTCCCAAGGGCTTGACATAATACTCGGAATGGATTGGTTAAGTAAGACCAACGGAGTAATCCAATGTGCCAAAAGGAGCGTGCAGTTGACAAACGAGCACGGAACCCGTATCGAGTTCAAGTCAGCCCAACCAACAGCCGAAGAAGGCAGAATTCCCTCATCTATTCTCTACTAACGAATCTCGAGGGCGAGATTCAATTTAAGGGGGGTAGATTTGTGACACCCTCATTTTTTATTTCTGCGTGTATTCATGTTCCATGTAGAAAAACTTTTTTAAAATAAGTTGAAACAGAGACAGAATCAAAAAGTTAGCCAAAAAGAGCAAATTCCTGTTCACCGAGAGCGCTGAAGACAAATCCCGTGGCCCGCTGGCCACGTGGCACCTTCGGAGCTCATCCCTACAAAGGGGGAGAGGTCCGCCGCCAAACTGGCTACGTGGCAGGCTCGTAGCTCACCTCCGAGAGGTCCGGCCCCGTCAGACACGTGTCGCTCTCGGAGCACACCTCCGAGAGGTCCGGTCCTATTGGACACGTGTCACCTCTGAAGCTCACTTCCGGGAGGTCCGACACTATCGGGCACGTGTCATCTCCGGAGCTCATCTCCAGGAGGTCCATAACTGTTGGACACGTGTTGACCTCGGAGCTTGTCTCTGAGGAGAAAAGGAAGTCTGGCGCTGTTAGGACACGTGTCAATATTGGAGCCCACCTCCGAGGAGAGGGGAGGTCCGGCACTGACACGTGGCACATTCGGAGCTACCTCCGAAGAGAGGGAAGGTCCGGAACTGACACATGGCGTTTGCGGAGCTCGCCTCTATTGAGAGGGGAGGTCCCGACCCACAAGACACGTGGCGCACGCGGAGCTCGTCTCTAGAGAGAGAGGAGGTTACCGCCGGCCAAGACGCGTGGCGCACGCGGAGCTCACCTCTGAGGAAGAGGGAGGTCTCGCCTGCTTGACACGCGGCACAACCGGAGCTTGTATTTGCGGAAAAGGGTGCCCAGGTTCCCGCAGGACACGTGTAGCCTCCGGAGCTCATCACCACGGAGGTGATGAGATCTGAAGCGGTTTTTGCTTCTGTACGCGTGGGAATACCGGTATGGGAGGAAACCAACACAAATTTCACGTTGCTACCGCACCAAATCAACTAAAGATAAGTTGTTAAGATCCAAAAACAATTTGAATAGGACTCTTATTCGAATTCCGATCAGAGGAGGACTCTTCGTTTCCTCTTATAAATAGAACCGAAAACCTTTGGCGGCAACCATGAACTTCTTTTCCACCTCCTGAGCCAACAACTTAGAGCCCTAGCCCCCAGCTGTAACACCCCAAAACCCCTAAAGAGGGGAATTTAAAATTTTTTGGACGTATTGCATGTGGTGCAGAAATTCAAATTCAAACTGGAATTCAAATTCAAATCAAAACAGAAAAAGAAAAGGAAAAAGAAAAAGAAAACCGGAACCGGCCAGTGGGCCGAAACCTGCATAATTAGAAAATGATAAATGAGGTCTCCGAATCCAAAAACTTCAATTTAGGATTTTGTAGAAGATCTGAAAACCTATTTGGAGTAGGAAATTATCTTTCATGCAAACTTGGTAGCTAAGAAGTGGATTAATTAAATATAAAGAATTTGTTCAAATTGGAAATTCATATATAGTGTGCAAATAGAAATCTGAATACAAAAGTTAGAAATAATATACATATGTTTAAAAGTGCATGTAGGCCAAAAATCAACACATGTAGAGTAACCACAACACTTAGAAATATGAATGACTTTCATAGGTATGTATGTGTGGTTTGCATGAAGTGAAAGTGTGAACTATGTCTTATGGATTGTTGGTTTCTTTTGCTATGTGTATTGGCATGAGTAGAACCTGCCCCAGAGCAAGTTCTCCCCTTCCAAGACCAAGACTTTCCATTCCCAGAGCAGCAGGAGGAAGGCAAGTGTCCTTGACCACTTTGATCCTATGCTAGGATGTGTAGATAGAATTATTTGTATTGTCAATTGAAATATGAAACCCATGCTAGGAAGTTTCCCTAGAATTGCATTATCTTGTTTCCTTGTAGCTTGGGTTGGGATTGGTTTTATTATGTCATTCATTCATATTATTTATGCTTAGCCATGCTTAGAATTGGATAAGTGGACTATGAGATCATCAACTTGTTTACCTTACTCTTGAATGAGACATTATGAGTTATGTAGAGGTAGAGATCGAGGCAAGTTGGATGATTTGGTTGGTGCTGGGTGCACGAGATTCGGGTTTGTGTTTAGTACTTGCCTGGATCCTATGGACCGGTTCATGGAGCATGTAACCTGGCTTTTACCGTGCCAACCACATGCTGAGATGGGGCAGCTTGGCCAATTAATTAGGTGTATCTCCAGCGTAGTATGAGTGTTTTGGATGGTGTGGGGAATAGGTGTCAGCTGGACTACCATATGAACCGCAAGGCTCAAGAGGGGGCCACTGCAGCGGGGTTGGAGCCTCTTGTATGCTGTTAGGGGTGAACCCTCAGTGGGCCCACTCTCATCGGGAATCCCTTTGTAAAGGCCTCGTAGTGATCTCCTGGCTACACACCTGGGAAGTGTGAACGTGGTTCGCGGCCACTTGCATAATGGAGGTTCTTTTAGTCCACCCGGCAAAGGGGGATGAAATCACTACATGTGGGTACAGTGGTGCAAACTCTGCAGAGTCAAAACTGGCATGACAGCCGTGCTCACGGTCAAGAGCGGCTTGGACTTATTCATGATTAGAGGAGGATGAATTTGGAAGTTGAGGATGTTAAGCAGGGAGCTTGATATTGGATATGATGTTATGGTTACTTGATTTTGATGATGGGTTGGGAGATTGGGACCATTTCACCTGTGTAGTAATGTAGGTGCTTAATAAGCTAAGGTGATAGGTATTAATTGCGTAGTGCTTTAACCATGAGTCAACCTCTCCTTGCTCTAGCCATGCATGACATAACTTTCCCACACTTGCTGAGTACCAACGGTACTCAAACTTGCTTTTCTGTTGGTTTATTTTGCTGCTCAAGTCAAGAGAATGATGTGGTGTTTAATGACCAAGACTTTGGTCCCGAGGAAGGATTCTAGGTTCACGGAGTCCCCCGGGCAACGCCTGTGACGGAGCCCACAAGATTTATATTCCGCTGCTGCTTTATTTACATGTTCTGAACTTATTATCGTCCATCGAGACGTATGCTATGTAAGACTTATTTATATTCGATACCTGGCTTGTAATAAATGATGCTTCACTATTTGTCATCACATGTATGAGAGAATGATTCTGGCATACATGTGGTATTCACTCGGTTGATCTTCGGAGAAACCGGGTGTGACAGAAGTGGTATCAGAGCCAAGGTTGCCCGTAGGAACGTGGACCTAGGTAGAAATGGACGTATTTAAGGACCCTATTTTCTTAAAAACTATTTTACAAAGGTGTGGGTTGAAAGTGTTAATTTAATAGGGTCACTTTATTCATTTTGCCCTATCTTTTATTCAAAATACAATTTTTATTTAAATCTTATCTAACTTAATTTTAAATGCTTTATGTTTTAGATGGTTCGCATGATCCGTACCGCCCGCAAGTCCACCGGAGGAGAGATCCTATAGTTGCCCTTGCCTTGAGAGAGGAGAACCGTCCGGTGATGTACCACTCCTACGGGTTGGCAGTAGGAGGCTTGTTGCGCCGTCTTCGGCGTATGCTCCACGCCGCCGGCAATACGGGCAAGCTAATCATACACTACAGCTCCACCAGGACCGTCCGCGAGAAGCGGGAAGAATGGAGCTCAGAGATGAGAATTATCCATGAAAATCAGCTGCTCAAGACCCACCGCTCTCCAGCTTGTCGGGCGACACATGCCGATGCTGAGAAGGATGTCACCTGGGAGGCCATCACCTGCCAGAGTTACATCAACCGTCGCCACCTGGACAGGACTGAGTACATGTATGTCCTCCAGCGTGAGAGTGGTACAGCGGAGTACAAGTACCCACCAGTGCAGCAGGGGACTTCCCATGAGCACATGGACCTGTGCTTGGAGGATGCTGCTATGCTCAGCACTCGACTGCAGGAGTGCCAGGAGGAGCTTCAGGATGTTCGTGACACCCTGAAGGAGACTGAGGCGTTGCTTCGTGCCAGCTTGAGGGCGAGAGAAAAAGGAGATGGGAATGAACTGTGTGTCACCGTGAATGACACATGGACTCCTGACTTCCCAGACCGCCAGGCGAGCAGGCGTCGCCGCACTTCTCCACCAGCAGCTTCCCCACCCAAAGCGGAATCAGAGGGCAGCCACAATAATGAGGAAGACCCCGAGGAGCCAGCTCAGTGATACGAGTCGTTTAGAGTTCTTTCCCTTATTTCAGCAGGTTATCGAGTAGTCGAGTCAATACCTTAGTTATTTGTGTATTCCTCGTCTTTAGGTTGCTTTGCTTTGATGTGTGAACCCCTATGAATTAAGAGTGCAATTATTTTCGCGTGAGACGTGACTCCCAAAAATCTACGTGAAACCCCTAGAAAATGTTAATATATATTAAGGCCTCAAAATTTTAGGTTTAAACAAGCAATTTGGGAAGTTAATACGTAATGCTTTAAGTTAACATTTGGTTGATCATGATAGATGGCTGGAAGAGGAAAGGGTCGTGGTGCCAACCACACCAACAACAACGATGAGGCCGGCAACCCTCATCTTTCTGGAGGACAAGACAGGGTGGTCGCTGTGAAGGAGCTGATCCTATCCACCAAATGCTTGAAAATCAGAATCAGCTCATCCAGAGTCTAACTCAAGTGGTGGCCAACTTGCACCAAGCTCCACCCCCACAAGCTGCACCATGCCAACCAAGATTGAGTGAGTTTCTGGGGACTCAACCTCCAAAGTTTGCAAGTGCTGCTGAACCTCTGGAGGCAGATGACTGGCTAAAGACCATTGAGAGCAAGATGAGGATCATACAATGCCAAGTGTATGAGAGGGTGCTGTTTGCCTCTCACCAATTGCATGGACCTGCTGCTGATTGGTGGACCGCTTATGTGGCAGCCCATCATGACCCCGAGAACATCACTTGGGAAGAGTTCAAGCGCAGTTTCCGCAACCATTACATACCAAGGGGTGAACTCAAAAACAAGAGAAAGGAGTTCTTGGGACTGCAGCAAGGAAACATGACTGTGAGGGAATACCTCACTAAGTTCATCCAACTATCCCGTTATGCACCACGGGACATCGAAACTGATGAGCAAAAACAGGACTGTTTCGTGGAAGGACTTACTATGGAAATGCAATGTGCAATGTCCTCCAACGAGTATGAAAGCTTCCAAAAGATGGTAGACAGAGCATTTGTCATGGAGAGGAAGCTGAAGGTCTTGGAGAATGAAAACAAGAGGAAGGCGGGATGGTCACACCAAGCCTCAGGTAGCAACACACGCCCATGTCTGATGCAGGAACCCGCAGGGCAGACGAGCCGTGCGGTGGTACCCTACTCAGCACCAAGAGGGTACAACCCGAATTTCAGGCCTCCATCAGCACCAGCACAGCCGCAGCGTCAGTTTGTACAGCAGCCTCTCCCCACATATCAACCTCGACCAGCAGGACAAGGACCACCGAACCAACCTCAAGACAACAAAGGCTAGGCACCTAAAGTTGGGGTACAATGCTTCAACTGTGGTGAAGTGGGGCACTACGCCCATAAGTGCCCAAAGAAGAAGCCCATGCAGCCACAACAGCAGAATGTGATGCGAGGACGGGTGAACCACGTGACCATGGAGAAAGCGCAAGAGGCACCTGACGTGGTAATTGGTAAGTTTCCTGCCAACTTACACATTGCAACCCTGTTGTTCGGTTCTGGTGCCACCCACTCGTTCATTGCTCAAGGGTTTGTTAAGATGCATGATCTAGAAACAACACAAATGAACCATATGTTAGCAGTGAACTCTCCAGGGGAGAAATAAGGACAAGACAAGTGTGTCCCAAGGTGAATCTAGACATTAATGGGGTAGTATTTACTGCAAACCTCATACTGATAGACTCACAAGGGATAGATATTATTTTGGGTATGGATTGGTTGACCAAACATAAGGGAATCATCCATTGTTCGACAAGAACGGTGGAACTAACTCACCCTAGTGGCACAAGAGTGAAGTTCATAAATGTACAAAACCCTAGGAGGGACCTTAAACTCAATCAAGTTGAGGTGTGGCATGGGAAGAGAATCTGTGTGCCTGAGGTAAAGGACATCCGTGAATTGATTTTAAAGGAGGCTCATGATTCCGACTATTCCATTCATCCTGGAAGTACGAAGATGTATCATGACCTCAAGAGCAGATATTGGTGGTATGGCATGAAGCGAGATGTCGCAGAACATGTTGCCCTATGTGACACATGTCAGTTGGTGAAAGCAGAACATCAACGACCCGCGGGACTATTGCAACCACTCAAAGTGCCTGAATGGAAATGGGAAGAAATAGGTATGGACTTCATAGTGGGACTACCCAGGACCCAATCGGGATATGATTCAATATGGGTCATCATCGACGGGCTAACCAAGGTAGCTCATTTCATCCCCGTAAAAGAAAGCTACAGCTGATCCAAATTGGCGGAATTGTACATGTCAAGGATCGTGTGTTTCCATGGACTGCCAAAGAAGATAGTGTCGGACCGAGGGACACAGTTCACCTCCAGGTTCTGGCAGAGTTACATGAAACCATAGGAACTCATCTAAATTTTAGTTCTGCCTATCACCCCCAGACTGACGGGCAGACGGGAAGAACCAATCAGATCCTTGAGGATATGCTGAGAGCGTGTGCGCTCAAGAACAATAGGAGTTGGGATAAGAACTTACCGTATGCGGAGTTCTCCTATAATAACAGCTATCAGGCTAGTATGAAGATGTCACCATTTGAGGCTTTGTATGGGAGGAAGTGCAGAAGTCCACTATTTTGGAACCAAACAGGGGAAAGTAAAGTGTTTGGGCCCGAAGTACTACAAGAAGCCAAGGCGAAAGTGATGGAAATCCGCAACAACTTGAGGATAGCACAGACCCGACAAAAGAGCTATGCCGATGTACGGAGAAGAGAGCTCGTTTTCAACGTGGGGGACTATGTCTATCTCAAGGTGTCCCCTATTCGAGGACTTCGTCGGTTTAAGGTGAAAGGGAAGTTATCGCCTCGATACATCTGACCCTTTCAGATTCTGGAAAGGAAAGGCAAAGTGGCATATCAACTAGAACTACCGGCTCGCCTGTCGGATGTGCACGATGTGTTCCATGTGTCTCAGCTCAAGAAATATCTAAGGACGCCTGAAGAGATGTTACCCATGAGGTTGACGTACGAGAGGATCTGTCTTATGCCGAGCGACCGGTCAAGGTTTTGGAGACAATGGAACACCTCACAAGAAATAAAAGAAACCGGATGTGCAAGGTGCAGTGGAAGCATCACTCGGAAGAGGAAGCCACATGGGAGCGAGAAGATGAGCTTAAGGCACAGTTTCCGGAATTGTTTTCCTAGAACCACCAATCTCGAGGACGAGATTTCTTTTAAGGAGGGTAGAGCTGTAACACCCCAAAACCCCTAAAGAGGGGAATTTAAAATTTTTTGGACGTATTGCATGTGGTGCAGAAATTCAAATTCAAACAGGAATTCAAATTCAAATCAAAACAGAAAAAGAAAAGGAAAAAGAAAAAGAAAACCGGAACCGGCCAGTGGGCCGAAACCCGTGAGCCGGCCCAAGAAACCCCCGCGCCAGCCCAAGAACGTGCGCCCCTCTCTTCCTCTAACTGACACGCGGGGCCCGCGTGTCATCCCTCTCCTCCCGCGCGCCCACCCGACCCCGGACTCTTCTCTCGCGCCCGATCAAAACAACCCCCGGAACCCACGCTCTCAGCCCCGATTTCTGGTCCCGTACGCCCCCAACATGATCTCAACAGACCGCCACCCTCCCTCGCCTATTTAAACGCCGACAATCGCCCTGTTTCCCCCCCCCCCCGATCGGCCGTTCTTCTCTCCTGTGAGAACCAAAGTTTCTACAGCCGATTTCCGTCGATTCTTGCTCAAATTTGCTGATCTGACGAGCTGATCACGTTCCACCGCCGCCGTGGAGCCCGGAGGTGAAGGAAACGACGTGTCTTGCGCCCCAACTGCCACCCCGACGTGCACCGAAGACCATCTCCGTTGAAGCTCGCCGCCGACCAACTGCAAGGGCCTCCGAGTGCAGGAAAACCCCTCGGTGAGCATTCCCTACCCCTCCACGGTCGAACTGTGCAAAAAGATGCGAGTTCTAACGCACAGCGGCAAAAACCGAGGCTGCGCCGGTGAGATCGCCACCCCCGCCGCCGCGCGCGCGGGCAGGCTCCGGCCAGGGCGACGTTGCCCCTTGAGGGCCGTCTATTTTAAATCGCACGGTAGAAATAAAACCGACGCGTACCGGTTCGGTGATCTAATCTGAGCCGTCTGTTTTAAATCGAACAGTACACGTCAGTCACACATTATAAAGGCCGGGATTCTTACGCGCTACCCCCTGGGGATCTCGGAAAACACGAGCTAGCCCCGGAAACTTCTGATCTAGCCCCTGGACTTTCAGAAAATTCATGTAAATTAACTTAAAAATCAGTTCTAGCCCCTGGACTTAGTAAAAATTAGGAAAACCCCTCTGTTATGTGTAGTTAGACCCCTGGAAATTTAGGAAATAGCAAATTAAACCCTGCAGTAGGGTGAATTTACCTTTTTGACCCTATATGATATTAAGTTCAGAAATTGAATATGTGACTAGGATTTAAATTTAAAAGGTAAGGCAAACACATGTGCAAATTCAAATTTAAACTCTCCTAGCCCTTGGAAAACTTTAGAATGAGTTAAAAATATATTTTAGGCTGAAATGAAATCTGCCTAAGTGTTGCTTATTTTTATTTTCTCTAGAGACACATTTTAGGCTAGGAAATAATTCTAAAAACTAATAAAATAAATTTAATTTGTTCCACATCAGAGAGGAAGTTCAAAAATATATTATTGAACATTTTCGATCAGAACCTATTCTGTTTAGATGATATGCCTTACTATTTTCATAGTAAAGTTCACTTTTAGGCATAGAAAATAAATCTAAAAATAATGGAAAATAAGTATGCATAATTAGAAAATGATAAATGAGGTCTCCAAATCCAAAAACTTCAATTTAGGATCTTGTAGAAGATCTGAAAACCTATTTGGAGTAGGAAATTATCTTTCATGCAAACTTGGTAGCTAAGAAGTGGATTAATTAAATATAAAGAATTTGTTCAAATTGGAAATTCATATATAGTGTGCAAATAGAAATCTGAATACAAAAGTTAGAAATAATATACATATGTTTAAAAGTGCATGTAGGCCAAAAATCAACACATGTAGAGTAACCACAACACTTAGAAATATGAATGACTTTCATAGGTATGTATGTGCGGTTTGCATGAAGTGAAAGTGTGAACTATGTCTTATGGATTGTTGTTTTCTTTTGCTATGTGTATTGGCATGAGTAGAACCTGCCCCAGAGCAAGTTCTCCCCTTCCAAGACCAAGACTTTCCATTCCCAGAGCAGCAGGAGGAAGGCAAGTGTCCTTGACCACTTTGATCCTATGCTAGGATGTGTAGATAGAATTATTTGCATTGTCAATTGAAATATGAAACCCATGCTAGGAAGTTTCCCTAGAATTGTATTATCTTGTTTCCTTGTAGCTTGGGTTGGGATTGGTTTTATTATGTCATTTCATTCATATTACTTATGCTTAGCCATGCTTAGAATGGGATAAGTGGGATATGAGATCATCAACTTGTTTACCTTACTCTTGAATGAGACATTATGAGTTATGTAGAGGTAGGGATCGAGGCAAGTTGGATGATTTGGTTGGTTCTGGGTGCACGAGATTCGGGTTTGTGTTTAGTACTTGCCTGGATCCTAAGGACCGGTTCATGGAGCATGTAACCTGGCTTTACCGTGCCAACCAAATGCTGAGATGGGGCAGCTTGGCCAATTAATTAGGTGTATCTCCGGCGTAGTATGGGTGTTTTGGATGGTGCGGGGAATAGGTGTCAGCTGGACTACCATATGAACCGCAAGGCTCAAGAGGGGGCCACTGCAGCGGGGTTGGAGCCTCTTGTATGCTGTTAGGGGTGAAACCTCAGTGGGCCCACGCTCGTCGGGAATCCCTTTGTAAAGGCCTCGTAGTGATCTCCTGGCTACACACCTGGGAAGTGTGAACGTGGTTCACGGCCACTGGCATAATGGAGGTTCTTTTAGTCCACCCGGCAATGGGGGATGAAATCACTACATGTGGGTACAGTGGTGCAAACTCTGCAGAGTCAAAACTGTCATGACAGCCGTGCTCACGGTCAAGAGCGGCTTGGACTTATTCATGATTAGAGGAGAATGAATTTGGAAGTTGAGGATGTTAAGCGGGGAGCTTGATATTGGATATGATGTTATGGTTACTTGATTTTGATGATGGGTTGGGAGATTGGGACCATTTCACCTGTGTAGTAATGTAGGTGCTTAATAAGCTAAGGTGATAGGTATTAATTGCGTAGTGCTTTAACCATGAGTCAACCTCTCCTTGCTCTAGCCATGCATGACATAACTTTCCCACACTTGCTAAGTACCAACAGTACTCAAACTTGCTTTTCTGTTGGTTTATATTGCTGCTCAGGTCAAGAGAATGATGTGGTGTTTAATGACCAAGCCTTTGGTCCCGAGGAAGGATTCTAGGTTCACAGAGTCCCCCGGGCAACGCCTGTGACG
The DNA here is from genome assembly GCA_030760725.1 of Neostapfia colusana. Taxonomy (NCBI): domain Eukaryota; kingdom Viridiplantae; phylum Streptophyta; class Magnoliopsida; order Poales; family Poaceae; genus Neostapfia; species Neostapfia colusana. The sequence continues at coordinate 58,766,654 of JASWHV010000005.1, read as the reverse complement.
GAGCCCACAAGATTTATATTCCGCTGCTGCTTTATTTACATGTTCTGAACTTATTATCGTCCATCGAGACGTATGCTATGTAAGACTTATTTATATTCGATACCTGGCTTGTAATAAATGATGCTTCACTATTTGTCATCACATGTATGAGAGAATGATCCTGGCATTCATGTGGTATTCACTCGGTTGATCTTCGGCGAAATCGGGTGTGACACCAGCTCGCCGAGTAAACCCCTTCGCCGAAGTACAACCGCCGGAGAGACCACCGATGTGACGCCCTCAATTCTGGGGAAAACCAAGGAACTGAGAACTGATGCATATGTGTGCCCAGGATGTTCATGACACATATACATACGTTCCACAAACTGAATTCAGAATATATATTACCCGAATAACAGGGTTTATTACAAAGTCTCATGAGTCTTGTACTCATGCTAACAGCGGAAGTCTTATCTAAGCAGCGGAAGTCTAACTCTAAGCAGTGGAAGTCTTTATTCTAATGCGGAAGCAATCTAAGCAGCATCAGTGGCTCCATCTCTACTCCATCCCCACGGGCAAGGTTGAGGACAGATTACACGCCTAATGCTCCACGGGGTCTTCATAGTACTCCTCTCCTGTTGCTGATGATGAAGTAATAATGCAAGTTTGAGTACAATGATGTACTCAGCAAGTGTGGGAAAATATGATATGTAGCTCACAACAAGGAAGGTATAAAAAGGCTCATTGCAGAAAGCAAAGTTATTTCTCAAAACCACGATAAAACAGCAACTTAACTTTAAGTGAATGTAATCCCAACATGTATTAAAATACCAACATACCTCCATTATGTTTCATCACTGTCCATGTCTCAATCAGACATTAATCAACTTTATCTTTGCTCACGAATACCTTCTCGTATTCGCTACCATCTCACGAATACCATCTCGTATTTGCTACCATCTCACGAATACCATCTCGTCTTCGTTATCATTCAATTCTGTCTCACACCGAGACCAATCTCGTTGCCATGACTCAACAATCATGCAACCAAATCTTATCACCCGGACTCAACACTCCCGAAAACCAAACCAAAAACCAAAACCATCCAAAACCATCCAACTAATCATGGAAGTTGGCCAGGCGCTCATGACCGTAAGCTCGGCTATCATGATAGTTTTAGACTATGTAGAGTTTAAACCACTTTACCCACAAGTTTGTGATTTCGTCACCCGTCGGCGACTGCAGAACCTCCATTATACCAGTACACAACCGTCGGTGTATGGTCAAGAGATCACAAAATAGCCTTTACAATGTGGCTACTAGATGTATGGACTCACTAAGGTTTCACCGGCAGGCTAGAATCTCCAATTCTCCCACCCATGGGCCCCCTCTTGTGCCATGCAGTTCCTAGGGCAGTCCTCACTCGACTCCCATTCCCCGCGCCTTCCACGGTCCATAACAACCTAGTAACTTACCTAATTACTCAGCTAAGCCGCAACCATACTTGGCCTTGTGGTGGCACTGTTATCCTGGCATGTGCTCGCATGAACGGTCCTTAGATCTACGGCAAGTAACCACCATCTCATGCTACCTCATTCACAAACCCAGGCTTGCCTAGATCTCCCTCCGATCCATGTTCATTAACAACATCAGTTTCTCATCATTCTTACGAGTGCCGTTAGCTAGACACATCTATCTCGCTTCCCAAGACCCCGTGGACTCAGCGAAGCATAAAAGCCAAACCATACCTGACTCAATAACTTTCCCGGTGACAAGGGTGGTTTGACAAATCTAGTAAACTTCCTACAAAAGGGTTTCCCATCATGTTTGACTCAGCACACACACCTTTTCGCAAACAAAACAATTTTCCAATACATAGGATCAATATGGTCAAGGGGCACTTGCCTTGTTCTTGCGGTTCCGGTTGCTCTTGGATCTCGAAACCTTGTTGTTGCAGCTTGTCGTAGACAGCTCCCTGAGCTTGTCCTTCTATACGCGGTCATGCACATACAAGATTCATAAGAATCAATACTAAGCACAAAATTTAACCAGATGCGATGATGCATATGCATGAAATTCCTATGATGCAGTTTTTATTAGATCGATTTGTACGTGTTCTTGCATGGCTTGCATGGTTTTTATGATGAACAGAGGTGTTCGGATCAATTGTGGACGTGGCGATGATCTTGACTTTAGACCAAACCGATCAACACGTGATCTGTCCACGAAAAAGCTTCTGTTCGAAAGGAATCGAAGAACAGATGCAAAGAAAGCGCGATGATGTCGTAAGGTGGTATTGGAGACCTACATTACGTTCCTCTTGGTCTCGGGGTCCTTCTCCTTGCAAGACAGATCGTCAAGGCTCTCTTCCGGCAATCTCGGGCGACTGAACTTCGGCGAAGGGTTTACTCGGCGAGCTGGGGCTAGGGCTCTAAGTTGTCGGCTCAGGAGCTGGAAAAGAAGTTCGTGGTTGCGGCCAAAGGTTTTTGGTTCTATTTATAACCGGGAAGAGAAGAGTCCTAATCTTATCGGAATTCGAATAAGAGTCCTATTCAAATTGTGTTTGGATCTTAGCAACTTATCTTTAGTTGATTTGGTGCGGTAGTAATGTGGAAATAGCGTCGGTTTCCTCTGCACCGGGGATTCCCACGCGTACAGAAGAAAAACCGCTTCAGAATCGCGTCCTTACGCGGTGATGAGCTCCAGAAGCTCCACGTGTCCTGCTGGAACCTGGGCTCCCTTTTCCGCAGAGACAAGCTCCGGTTGTGCCGCATGTCAGGCAGGCGAGACCTCCCTCTTACTCAGAGGTGAGCTCCGCGTGCGCCACTCGTCCTGGCGGGCGGGACCTCCCTCTCTCTAGAGGCGAACTCCGCGTGCACCAAGTGTCTGGTGGGTCGGGACCTCCCCTATCTTCGGAGGTGGATCTGGGGGTGCCATGTGTCAGTGCCGGACCTCCCCTTTCTTCGAAGGTAGCTTCGAATGTGCCACATGTCCTAACAGCGCCAGACTTCCTTTCTCCTCAGAGACAAGCTCTGAGGTCGACACGTGTCCATCAGTGTCGGACCTCCCGGAGGCAAGCTCCGGAGGTGACATGTGTCCAATAGGACCGGACCTCTCGGAGGTTAGCCCTGAGAGTGACATGTGTCTAGCGGGGCCGGACCTCTCGGAGGTGAGCTCCGAGAGCGACATGTGTCCCGCACGGCTGGTCCTCTCTTTTCCTCATAAAATGCTCGGCGGCCGACACGTGTCTTGCGGGACTGGCCTCTCCCCCTTTGCGGGGATGAGCCCTGAGCCTGCCACGTAGCCAGTTTAGCGGCGGACCTCTCCCCCTTTGCGGAGATGAGCTCCGAACACGCCACGTGGCCAGCGAGCCGCGGGAGTCGTCTTTGGCGCTCTCTGTAAACTGGAATTTGCTCTTTTTGGCTAACTTCTTGATTCTTTCTCGGTTTCAACTTATTTTAAAAGTGTTTTTCTACTTGAAACATGAATACATGCAGAACCTGAAAATGAGAGTGTCACAAATCTACCCCCCTTAAATTGAATCTCGCCCTCAAGATTCGTTAGTAGAGAATAGATGAGGAAACTCTGTCTTGATGTCTTCTTCACGTTCCCATGTGGCTTCTGCTTCCGTATGATGGCTCCATTGTACCTTGCACCAACGGATCACTTTGTTCCTCGTGACCCTTTCCTTTACGTCCAAAATTCGGACAGGGTGCTCTGCATAGGTCAGGTCCTCTTGAAGTTCAAGTTCATCCATCGGTACTTGCTCTTCCGGCACTCTCAAGCACTTCTTGAGCTGGGATACATGAAACACGTCATGTACGTCGGAGAGGTGCTTTGGGAGCTCTAGTTGATAGGCTACTTCTCCTCGCTTGTCCAAAATCTTAAATGGCCCGATGTAGCTAGGTGCTAGCTTGCCTTTGAAGTTGAAACTTCGTTGGCCACGGATAGGCGATACCTTAAGGTATACGAAGTCTCCTACTTCGAAAGTCAACCTCCTTCGCCTATTGTCCGCATAGCCTTTCTGCCGGGACTGAGCAGCCTTCAAGTTCTCCCGTATTGTTTGCACTTGCTTCTCAGCTTCTTGCAGTACTTCTGGTCCAAACACTTGGTTCTCTCCGGTCTCGTTCCAAAACAACGGCATTCTACACCGTCTACCGTACAACGCTTCGAAAGGCGACATCTTCAAGCTAGCTTGATAGCTGTTGTTATAGGAGAATTCGGCATATGGTAAACTCCTATCCCAACTACGCCCATATTTCAAGGCGCAAGCTCTCAACATGTCCTCTAAAATTTGGTTTGTCCTTTCGGTTTGCCCATCGGTTTGTGGGTGGTAGGCGGAGCTAAAATCCAGTCGTGTACCCATAGCTTTCTGCAGCTTCCTCCAGAACCTATATGTAAACTGAGAACCACGATCTGAGACTATCCTCTTCGGAACTCCATGGCGGCACACGATTTGCTCCATGTACAGCTCGGCTAGTTGTGCAACGTTGTACATGATCTTTATGGGAAGAAAATGGGCGGTTTTCATCAATCGGTCCATGATAACCCAGTTTGAGTCGTAACCCGACTGAGTACGTGGCAATCCAACGATGAAATCCATACTGATATCTTCCCACTTCCACTCGGATACCTTCAAGGGTTGCAACAATCCAGCGGGTCTTTGATGTTCGGCCTTCACCCGTTGGCATGTGTCGCAAGGGCAACATACTCGGCTATGTCCCTCTTCATACCATCCCACCAATAACAAGTCTTCAGGTCCTTGTACATCTTGGTACTTCCGGGATGTATGGAATAAAGTGAGTCGTGTGCCTCTTTTAATATTGTGTCACGGATGTGCTTTAGGTTAGGAACACAAATCATTTTTCCTAGCCAAAGTGTACCCTTTTCGTCTTCCTTGAAGTCCTTCTCTATTCCTTGCTGGATCCTTTCCTTAATCTCCTTGATCTCCTCATCCGTAGCTTGGCCATCTCTTATCTCTTGTTCCAAAGAAGAATGGAGTTCCATCACTTCCATCTTGTTTAAGAATCCGAGATGTAATCGTTTGAACTCCTTTCGTAGCTCGGGTGGTAGCTCCCGAACCGTAAGTTGGTGACATGCTCCCTTTCGGCTGTGACGCCCTCAATTTCGTGGAAAAACCACGGAACCGAGAACTGATGCATATGTGTGCCCAGGATGTTCATCACACATATACACATCATCCACAAACTGAATTTCAGAATATATATAACCACGAATAACAGAGTTTATTACAAGGTTTCATGAGTCTTGGACTCAACTTGGCAGCGGAAGTCCAATCTTACAGCGGAAGTCTTATTTCTATGCAGCGGAAGTCTTCTAACTAGTGCGGAAGCAGTCTAAGCAGCAGCAGGGGCTTCATCTCTACTCCATCCCCACAGGCAAGGTTGAGGATAGATTACACGCCTAATTCCCCACCTGGTCTTCATAGTAATCTTCTCCTGTTGCTGATGATGAAATAATAATGCAAGTTTGAGTACAATGATGTACTCAGCAAGTGCGGGAAAATATGGTATGTAGCTCACAACAAGGTAGGTATAAAAAGGCTCATTGCAGAAAACAAAGTTATTTATCAAAACCATGATAAAACAGCAACTTAACTTTAAGTGAACGTAATCCCAACATGTATTAAAATACCAATCATACCTCCATTATGTTCATCACTTTCCATGTCCCAACTAGACATTAATTAACTTCATTCTTGCTCATGAATACCTTCTCATATTCGCTACCATCTCACGAATACCATCTCGTATTCGCTACCATTTCATCTCACAAACAATTCCATCTCACATCGAGACCAATCTCGTTGCCATGACTCAACAATCATGCAACCAAATCTTATCACCCGGACTCAACAGTCCCGAAAGACAAACCATAACCAAGACCATAACCAATAACCATCCCAACTAATCATGGAAGTTGGCCAGGCGCTCGTGACTGTAAGCTCGGCTATCATGATAGTTTTAGACTCTGCAGAGTTTGCACCTCTTTACCCACAAGTTTGTGATTTCGTCACCCGTCGGCGACTGCAAAATCTCCAATATACCAGTACACAACCGTCGGTGTATGGCCAAGAGATCACAAAATAGCCTTTACAAAGGAGATACTAGATGTATGGACTCAATGAGGTTTCACCGGCAGGCTCGAATCACCACTCTCCCACCCACGGGCCCCCTCATGTGCCATGCAGTTCCCAGGGCAGTCCTCACTCGACTCCCATTCCCCGCGCCTTCCACGGCCCATAACAATCTAGCAACTTACCTAATTACTCAGCTAAGCCGCACCCATACTTGGCCTTGTGTTGGCACTGTTATCCTGGCATGTGCTCGCATGAACCGGTCCTTAGATCTACGGCAAGTAAACAACCATCTCATTCTACCTCATTCACAAACCCAGGCTTGCCTAGATCTCCCTCTGGTCCATGTTCATTAACAACATCAGTTTCTCATTATAATTACGAGTGCAGTTAGCTAGACACATCTATGTCGCTTCCCAATCCTATGGACTCAGTGAAGCATAAAAGCAAAAACCATACCCGACTCATAAACTTCCCCGGCGACAAGGGTGGTTTAACTAAAACTAGTAAACTACTATAAAAGGGTTTCCCATCATGTTTGACTTAGTACACACACCTTTTTGCAAAAACAAAATAGCTTCCCAAAACATAGGATCAATATGGTCAAGGGGCACTGTCGGCACCGTCGATATGGGGTACCCCCGCGCACAGGGGAAAATGCCTAAGGACCTCGCCCTTCTCCGCAGGGAGAGCTCCGAAGGCGCCACATGTCCAGCAGAGCCGGACCTCCCTCTCCTCAGAGGAGAGCTCCGGACCCGCCATGTGGCCAACTGAGCTAGACCTCCCCCCTCCGTGGGGAGAGCTCCGAAGGCTCCACGTGTCTCGCGGGGCCGGACCTCCCTCTCCATAGAGGAGATCCGGGACCACCACGTGGCCAGCAGAAGCCAGACCTTCCCCCTCCGTTGGGAGGGCTCTGAGGGCTCCACATGTCCCGCGGGGCCGGACCTCCCTCTCCTCAGAGGAGAGCTCCGGGCCCGCCACGTGGCCAGCAGAGCAACACTGCCTGCCCCCGCGCGGTAGGCAGCAGGAGTAAAGACGCGCCATACCTTGCCCGTACAAGGTATTCAAGGCCCGCGCCTTCCCAAGGCGCGGAGACACGGACCACGCCTCTATCAGGTGCCATTGCACCCAGTCACATCGCAGACTGGCGCGCTGTGTCAGAGCCTGCCCGCCAATAAACGCAGCGACAAGACATCCCCTGCCGCCCCTGCCATCATCAACCACTACGACTAGCTTGCGGCATGGGCAGGGCGGCAGAACGAAGACTCGGAAGCCTTCACCAGAGACAACTACCGGTATAACTGCAGATACGGTAGGTGGCAGGCAATCTCCCCGGGACCACCTGTCAGGTCCCGAGCCCACCTTGTAAGCCACTCGATCCATGGACTATAAAAGGCTCGGGTAGGAGACGTTAGCAAGGGCTCGCACTCCAGCCATTTGCACCCTTAGGTTAAAACTCTGTTCGGTTCGCCTCTTACACGCCCTCAAGCTCAGGACTCCGGTTCTGAGCAGCAAGCAATACAGTGAGCATCTCTGCTCACCGTGAAGTAGGGTTTTACGCTCCGGCAGCCTGAACCACGTAAAACTCCATGTGTCAAGCTTCTCCCTCAATCGTCCCTAACGCTGAAGCTCTCCGCGAGGGACTAGCCCCTCCAAAAAAGAACCTCCGCGGGCTGCCCAGAGCAAGCCTGGGGGAAGTGTCGGCTACACACTTCGATATTGGCGCGCCAGGAAGGGGGCTTTTCCCTTGCGCGACGAGCTTCTACCGGCAAAGATGACGAAGCTTCCTTCAGCGGCAAGCTCTCCTCCCCCATGTTCACGACGAACGGTGACTAGCGGGGACTACGTCTCGACACACTCTGGATGGAGTGTGTCGGCGCAAGCTGGAAGCCAGCAGCCGACTCCGGCAACACAGGCTCCAGCGAGCGTGAGATCCTCTGCAGCGCTGAGCGTCCCCCACGGGGGCACGCTAGCTGCAGCAAGAGCGCTACTGCGTAATCCACCTGCTGGGGACGCGCCTCAGTCAGTGACCCAGCAGTGGATTCGCGAGGTAGACCGTCTCGTCGTCGCCGCCGCAAACCCTCGGCTTCGGCGGGGATGACGTCCCGGCCAACCGTCTGTGTCGCTGACGCGCACGCCAACGGTTGACGGGCAGACGGCAGATTCCCGCTCCACCAGGCTCCCATCGACGGACCTGAGGACGGAGCTGGAACGATGCCACTTGGGCAAAGATGCCCGAGTGTTCATTGAACGACGACGAGAAAGGCGTCGCAACCGGGAGGCTGGCGACATCATGTCGACTGCCTCAACGCAGCCTGAGGCGCAGACGTTCGCCACGCGATCTCTGCCCCAGGCATACGCCACGCAGCATATGTCCCAGCCATATGCCCTGCAAACGGCGCCCCCGGTCTATGGCGCAGCCTTGCCCATACCGGGGTACACAGTGCCAGCAGCGAACCAAGCGTTCACGGCACCAACACCTGCAGCAACAGGAGCAGGATGTGCGGCCCTGGCGCCACACCTTCGCTTCGCGAGGTGGCCACGCAAGTTTTGGCCGCACCTGCCCGAGAAGTACGATGGCAGTATCAACCCGGCGGAGTTCCTCCAGATCTACTCCACCGCCATCCTTGCTGCAGGAGGGGACGAGGCCGTCATGGCCATCTACTTCCCTGTCGCCTTGACCGGCCCAGCCTGGTCTTGGCTCATGAACCTCCCTCAGGGTTCCATAACCTCTTGGGGAGAGCTCTGCCGGCAGTTCACTGCTAACTTCGGCAGCTCCTACACCCGGCCTGGCACGGAGCTCGACCTCCACGCCATCCAGCAACAACCTGGAGAGACGCTGCGCTCCTTCATCCAGCGGTTCTCCCAGGTACGGTACACCATCCCACATATCCAAAATGCTTCTGTGGTGGTGGCGTTCCGGCAGGGTGTACGGGACAAGAAGATGCTTGAGAAGCTCGCGACCCGAGAGGTTCACGATGTCTCAGAGCTCTTCAGCCTGGCATACAAGTGCGCCAGGGCAGCAGAAGGGCGGAACTGGCACTCACTTCCAGCCTCCGAGTCAGCAAGATAGCCCGGATCTGGCGCTGCTTCCGATGGAAGCGGCAAGAAGATCAATAACCGGGGCGGTGGCAAGATGAAGCCACCGACCGCGGCTCCCGTTGCTGCAGCAGCAGCACCCAGTGGAGCTCGGGGGCCACGCCCCGACAAAAGGCAGCGACAGTCACCAGCTCCAGATGGTGACCAAGGCGAGCCATGTCCCGTGCATGATACCAGCTACCATACTGCCGCTGAGTGTCGGGATATTCAGAAGCTCGCGGAGCGCTTCCGCAAAGGGAGGCAGCGGCGAGCTGATGCCCCACCTTTCCGTCAAAGGGAGGGCAAGAAGAAGGTCGACGCCCTAGACAACGTCGGCCATCAGGTGGGGTTTCGGGAGCCTCAGCGTGCCATAAAGACAGTGCACAATGGTGAGGACTCCAGCTCTAGTGATGACGAGTCAGGGCGGTAACTGACTATGGCTGCCCCGAAAAGATCTGTGGAGACTGCACTGCTGCGATATCAGCCTTGGAGAAGTTCCAAGCAGTTGCAGCAACCCGAGCACCAGCCCAGGTGGTGCAGAACCGGCCAGCTCTACCCAAGTGCACATCTCTGTGCCTCAGCCTCACCTCCCGGGAGCCGCCCAGGATCCGTCAACCTCCTGTCGGCCTGAGCCAATGGAGGAAGACATCTTGGGTCTCCCGAGAAGAGTTCGGGTCCTCCTACCTCTTGACGACCTGAGCCAGAAGGGGAAAGTACCCCGGGGCTCCCGGGAGAAGCCGTGCAGGATCCGCTCCAGCGCGAAGATATCGACCTCGTACCCGAGTGCACATCTCTGTGCCTCGGCCTTACCTCCCGGGGGCCGCTCAGGATCCGTCAACCTCCTGTCGGCCTGAGCCAATGGAGGAAGACATCCTGAGTCTCCCAAGAAGAGTCCGGGTCCTCCTACCACTTGTGGGCCTTAGCCGAAAGGGGAAGGTACACCGGGGCTCTTGGGAGAAGCTGCGCAGGACCCGCTCCAGCGTGATGATATCGACCTCGTCGGCGAGGCACGATTGCAGGCAACACCCCACAACGCACGGCCCCGGCTGGTGCTCTGGCACTACCACCCAAGGACCAAGCGCGTCTGGGAGCTGCAAGAAGGCAACCTGGTGCCGCGGCGCACACTTTCCCGTGAAGGACCTATAAACTCTCCCCCAGCCGGGAAGGTCCCTTTCGAGTCAAGAAAGTTGCCGTACCAAGTACATACGCCTTTCCACCAAGGATGGGATCCGCTCCCGAACCCTTGGAGCATGGAACATCACAGTAAGTTCTACCTCCTGAGCATTAGTAGAACAGGCCTTTACCTTTCTGTAATAGATTCCATAGAGTCCAGGAACAGCGCTCGGAGCAGCTAAGCCTCAGGGGACGGTCTAGGACTACGTCCAGCTTGGCCTGGTTCCGACCCCAAGCGTGTAGAGTCTTGCTTCCCTCCTTTATGGGGCGGGTGAGTGCCTCCATGTACAGCTTGTCTTCCTCCTGTGGGCATTTACACAGAAACCTGTTCTACCACGCTCTCACTTACGTGCTCATTTAAATTACGCATTAATTTCTATGACCGCACTTTCTATGTATGCTCACCGTACATTTAGCTCCCCTTTCCCGCTCTCATCCATAGTCAGCATTTGCTATCCTACCGAAGGCGGTTGCGCTTGAGGCACCTGCCTGGCCAGGTGGCCTTTCGGGCCTCCCCCAGTCAGGTGTTGCGGTGTCAGTTGGTCACCTCCATGAAAGGCCTCCGCCGTGCATGGGGGTTCCAGGGTGCGTAGCCTGCTTAGCCGGTTCCGTACCCAAAGCGTGCGGACCCTGCCCTTCGGAGGTCCAGGTGAGTCCAGCCGCTTTGCCTTGTTCCGTACCCAAAGCCTGTGCACTCTGCTTCCCCCGACGTACGGTCCGGTACTAGGGGCCGGACGGTCGTACCCTGACCTCGGAGGGAGCCGGAGCCCTGGTGCCTCGCGCACAGAATTGCCCAAGCCCCATATACCGGACTAGGACCGTAAGTCGAATAAGACTAAGAGACGGGGAGGGGAGAACCCCCCGAGGAGAATTACGCTTCCTCTACCTGTGTGCAGGACCTCCAGGTTCTAGCTACGGGGACCGCATGAAGGGGGGGCAAGGAGCTATGGACTACTCCAGCGCAAGACCAGAGGATCCGGGTTTCGCCCTTTCTGCAGGGACGAGTCCCGAAGGCCCCATGTGTCCAGCGGGGCTGGAGCTCCCCTCCCCTCAGGAGGAGCTCCGGGCCTGCCACGTGGCCGGCAGAAGCCAGATCTCCCCCTTCTGCAGGGAGAGCTCCGAAGGCTCCACGTGTCCCACGGGGCCATACCTCCCTCTCCTCAGAGGGGAGCTCCGGGCCCGCCACGTGGTCGGCAGATCCGAACCTCCCCGTTCTCATGGGGCGAGTTCCGGAGACCTCCGGGGCCCTTAACACAATAAGGACCCGGGGAAGGTGTCTGTGCAGAGCTTCAAGATTGGTGAAGGCCTCTGAGTACCTTGCGGAGCTAAGGGCTCGGCCAGGCCAAGTCAAGAAGAAGACAAGAGCACACAGACACAGAAAGTCACAAGAGTCTATTTATTCAAGGCTCCATGAGCTGGACTACAGACTCAATAAAAAAAAGAGATACAAGTCCTAGGGTTCCCCTGGCTCGCGCCGGAACCTAGAGGCTACAAGGGCGGCCACGTCCCTGACTTCAGCGCTGGCGTCTTCCTCCCGCTCCGTGGCAGGGCCCTGTCTCGCTGGCTCTAGTGAGAAGGAAGGGTCCCGGCTCCGGAAGCATGTCAACACGTGCGTGGCAACCTCCACGGCCAGGCCCCGTCCCTCTGCCTCGAGCTCACCGGCGACCACCGCATCTAGCCTGCTTAGCTTGGCACCGATTGACTCGAGCGTGGGGATCACCTCGGCCACCTTCAGCGCAGGGGTCGCTGTCTTCACCGGGCTGAAGCCAAGAGGGACCAGGGCAGACCATGCCTGGTCGACGAAGCTCGAGACCGCACGGGCCTCGGAAGACCATGAGGCCAAGAGCTCCTCTACCTCGAGGCAGGCTGCCAGCAAGGCGTCGTGGCTCCCCTCGGAGAATTCCTTCTCCTTGGCCGCCAGAGAGCTTTCCCGAAGGTGGAGGCTCTGGGCAAGCCGCTCCAACTCTGAAGCCCGGAAGTCGGCAGCCAGTTCCCGATCCAGGATCGCCTGGCGCTCCCGATCCAGGATCGCCTGGCGCTCCCGGGAGACCTGCTCCTCCCTCGTGGCAAGGTCTGCCTTCCGGGACTCTAGCTCCGTCGCCCGGGCTCGCAGGTCGCCCTCGCCCGCCGCCAGCTGCGCGGCGTCTTTCTCCGCCTCGGCCGCCATGGAGCACTCCTGATCCGCAACGGCGTGCTCACGACATGCCAGCCTCTGCCGCACCTCCTCCAGGGCAGAGAAGTTCTCCTCGGCCCGGGCATGCACCTCAAGGGCCTCCTTGTGGAGCCACCGCGTCTCGGAGTCCAGACGGTCGACGGCCCGCTTCTGTCGGTCGAGGAGCGCCTCCATGATATCAAGCGACTCCCGCTTGGAGTCAGGCTCCCCATTGACCTTCTCGGTCCGCTCCCTCTAAAGGCTCCCCCAGGTGAGGAGGCGATCCCTCTCAACCACCTGATCCTCCCGCTCGTGACCGAGCACGGCCAGGACATGCCGGACGCTCGTCTGGGCGAGCATGAGGGCGTCTGCCAGGGGCAGCGGGGCAGCAAAGGCCGGAGCGGCGCCCCCGACCTCCTCCATCACGTGTTCTTCAGGAGAAGTCGACGCACCGGCAACCGGGATGAGACGCCGGTCAGGAGAAGCCGGCGCTGGGACGGGCTGGCTCCCACACGCCCTGTTCGTTGCCCACTGTAAGGCCCGTGGCAGTTCCTTCCGCTCCGGCAACAGGAGGCGGGACTTCGACAGCCGGACCCGCTGAACCCTCACCAACAGCTGGCTCCTGAGCCGGTGAAGAAGGTTGAGTGGGAGGAGTCGACGCTGCCATAGAAGCCGGGCTGACTGGCACAGGAGGAACTTGCGCTGGCTTGGGGGCCGCGGCGACCGTCTCGGCAAGAGGAGTCGATGCTGCCATAGAAGCCGGGCTGACCGGCACAGGAGGAACTTGCGCTGCCTTGGGGGCCGCGGTGACCATCTCGGCTTCCGAGCGCTGCGGCGCAGACCCCCCGTCAGTCGGGGATGGCCGGGAAATAGGGGCGTTACCGGCACTCGGGGAGTCCCTACAAACATGGGAAACTCCTATGTTAAGAAAAGACGAAGACAACACAGGCTCTAGAATATGGTAGGCGTCGCTTACCGAGAGACATGAGCACTCCAATGGGCTCTGAACCCCGGCTTCCGAGCCGGGGTAGGTCCACTAGAGCCCGCCGTCGCCGCCGACGGCTGCCCCACAGTCGCCCTGGCTGGCGGAGCAGGGGATGCTTCTGAAGCCCCCCTGGACGCCGGCCCGGCACCTGAAGCCCGGGGCACCTGAGCTCTTAGATAGCCTCTGGGCATCGACGCGCCAGCAGTTTCCCTTGAGCCTCCACCGCCTGAGGAGGGAGGATGCGACGCCCGGGAACTTTCAGCCCTTCGTCGCTCAAGAGGAGTCCCGTCGGGATGATGAGCCCGAGACCTCTTGGGGTCGCCACCGGACGAGGCACCATCTCTAGAAGCAGGGCGCGCAGGCGCCCTAGATCCCTGACTCGGTGCAGACGCCGCCGCCGGAGGAGATCGAGCGCGCTTCTTCTCCGGAGGCGGGTTGGAAGCCATGGCAGGAGAGAGCTCAAGAACAGGGAAGACAAAGGCGCAAGAACTCAAGGAAGGTGCAAGCGCTGGGAAGTGTGAAGGGAAGCCGTGATGCGGGTAAGATTCCCTTTTAAAACTTCCCAGGTGCGATTCGAAACTCTTCGAATACGCCGCTTGGGCAACCGCTTCGGCTCCAAGACCAAGCGTCGATGACAAGTGGACCCAAGTCGTCCAGCTGAAGCGGTGGGCCAAGAAGTCAGTCTCCCAAGGAGATGAGCCGGCAAGATGCTTCGGCGGTTCCCAATAAAAGCGTTGCAACGTGCAGAAGTGGCAGCTTTGGGAACCGCCGCAGTAAAAGCAACCATCAAGTGGGCACACGCTCCAACGATCACGTGACTGTTTGTGCTCCAGCAACGGTCAATGCGGGCCTTAGAGAAGGTGCGCGGAATGGAAGAGACGGAGGCCCCACCTCGGGCTCTCTATCTCCCCCGAGATGGGCCCGGGGGCCACTATCGGTACCCTCGATATGGGGTACCCCCGCGCACAGGGGAAAATGCCTAAGGACCTCGCCCTTCTCCGTAGGGAGAGTACCGAAGGCGCCACGTGTCCAGCAGAGCCGGACCTCCCTCTCCTCAGAGGAGAGCTCCGAACCCGCCACGTGACCAACTGAGCCGGACCTCCCCCTCCGTGGGGAGAGCTCCGAAGGCTCCACGTGTCCCGCGGGGCCGGACCTCCCTCTCCTCACAGGAGAGCTCCGGGCCCGCCACGTGGCCAGCAGAAGCCAGACCTCCCCCCTCCGTGGGGAGGGCTTCGAGGGCTCCACGTGTCCCGCGGGGACGGACCTCCCTCTCCTCAGAGGAGAGCTCTGGGCCTGCCACGTGGCCAGCAGAGCAACGCTGCCTGCCCCCGCGCGGTAGGCAGCAGGAGTAAAGACACGCCATACCTTTCCCGTACAAGGTATTCAAGGCCCGCGCCTTCCCAAGGCGCGGAGACGCGGAGCACGCCTCTGTCAGGTGCTGTTGCGCCCAGTCACATCTCAGACTGGCGCGCCGTGTCAGAGCCTGCCCGCAAATAAACGTAGCGACAAGACATCCCTTGCCGCCCCTGCCATCATCAACCACTACGACTAGCTTACGGCATGGGCAGGGCGGCAGAACGAAGACTCGGAAGCCTTTGCCAGAGACAACTACCGGCATAACTGCAGATACGGTAGGTGGCAGGCAATATCCCCGGGACCACCTGTCGGGTCCCGGGCCCACCTTGTAAGCCGCTCGAGCCTTGGACTATAAAAGGCTCTGGTAGGCGACGTTAGCAAGGGTTCGCACTCCAGCCATTCGCACCCTTAGGTTCGAACTCTGTTCGGTTCGCCTCTTACACGCCCTCAAGCTCAGGACTCCGGTTCTGAGCAGCAAGCAATACAGCGAGCATCTCTGCTCACCGTGGACGTAGGGTTTTACACTCCTGCAGCCTGAACCACGTAAAACTCCCTGTGTCAAGCTTCTCCCTCAATCGTCCCTAACGCTGAAGCTCTCCGCGAGTGACTAGCCCCTCCGAAAAAGAACCTCCGCGGGCTGCACAGAGCAGGCCCGGGGGAAGTGTCGGCTACACACTTCGACAGGTACTTGCCTTGTTCTGGCTGTTCCGGTTGCTCAAAATCTTGTTTTTGTAGTCCGTCGTAGGTAGCT
Organism: Neostapfia colusana; assembly: GCA_030760725.1. Classification (NCBI taxonomy): domain Eukaryota; kingdom Viridiplantae; phylum Streptophyta; class Magnoliopsida; order Poales; family Poaceae; genus Neostapfia; species Neostapfia colusana. The sequence goes on along the minus strand of JASWHV010000005.1, from coordinate 58,751,083 downwards.
CCCTGAGCTTGTCCGTCTATACATGATCAAGCACATACAAGATTCACAACAATCAATATCATGCACAAACTTTAACTAGATGCGATGATGCATATGCATGTTATTCCTATGATACAGTTCTTATTAGATCAGTTGTACGTGTCCTTCTATGTTTGCATGGGTTTTATGATGAACAAAGTTGTAGAAATCAATTGTGGACGTGGCGATGATCTTGACTTAGTTCAAACCGATCAACAAGTGATCTGTCCGTGAAAAAGCTTCTGTTCGAAAGGAATCGAAGAACAGATGCAAAGAAAACGTGATGATGTTGTAAGGTGGTATTGGAGACCTACCTTACGTTCTTCTTGGTCTCGCGGTCCTTCTCCTAGCAAGAAAGATCGTTGGGGCTCTCTTCCGGCGATCTCCCGCGATTGAACTCCGACGAAGGGTTTTACTCGGCGAGCTGGGGCTAGGGCTCTAAGTCGTCGGCTCAGGAGTTGAAAATAAGTTTGTGGTTTCGGCCGAAGGTTTTCGGTTCTATTTATAATTAGGAAGAAAGAGTTCTAATCTGATTGGACTTCGAATAAGAGTCCCATTCAAACTGTTTTTGAATCTTAACAACTTATCTTTAGTTGATTTGGTGCGGTAACATTGTGGGATTCGTGTTGGTTTCCTCAGTACCAGGGATTCCCACGCGTATAGAAGAAAACCGCTTCGGAATCGCGTCCTTACGCGGTGATAGGCTTTCGGAAGCTCCACGTGTCCATCGGGGGCCTGGTCTCCCTTTTTCCACAAAGACGAGCTCTGGTTGTGCCGCGTGTCAAGCGAGCGAGACCTCCCTCTTTCTCAGAGGCGGGCTCCGCGTACGCCACGCGTCCTGGCGGGCGGGAACCTCCTCTCTTTCCACAGACGAGCTCTGCGTGCGCCATGTGTCCTGGCGGGCGGGTGACCTCCCCTCTCTCCAGAGACGAGCTCCGAAGCTGACACATGTCCAACAGTGACGGACCTCCCGGAGATAAGCTCCGGAGGTGACACGTATCCAGTAGTGTCCGACCTCCCGGAGGTGACACGTGTTCAATAGGACCGGACCTCTCAGAGGTGAGCTCCGAGAGCGACATGTGTCTAACAGGGCCAGACCTCTCGGAGGTGAGCTCCGAGAGCGACACGTGTCTCGTGCGGCTGGTCCTCTGTTTTTCGTGGTGACTAGCTCTGAAGGCGACACGTGTCCTGCGGGACTGGCCTCGCTTCTCCGCAGAGGCTAGCTCCGGGGGCAACACGTGTCCCACGGGGTCGGATCTCTGCCCATTTGCGGAGACGAGCTCCGAACACGCCACGTGGCCAGAGAGCCGCGGGAGTTGTCCTTGGCGCTCTCTATAAACTGGATTTGGCTCTTTTTGGCTATCTTTTTTATTCTTTCTCTGTTTCAACTTATTTAAAAATGTTTTTCTGCATGGAACATGAATACATGTAGAAATAAAAAAAATGAGGGTGTCACAAATCTACCCCCCTTAAATTGAATCTGGCCCTCGAGATTCGATAGTAGAGAATAGATGAGGAAACTCTGTCTTGATATCTTCCTCACGCTCCCATGTAGCTTATGCTTCTGTCTGATGACTCTATTGTACCTTGCACCAACGGATCACCTTGTTCCTCGTGACCTTTCCTTTACGTCTAAAATTCGGACGGGGTGCTCCGCATAGGTCAGGTCCTCTTGAAGTTCAAGCGCTTCCATTGGTACTTGCTCCTCTGGTACTCTCAAGCACTTATTGAGCTGGGATACATGAAACACGTCAGGTACGTCGGAAAGGGGTGTTGGGAGCTCTAGTTGATAGGCTACTTCTCCTCGCTTGACCAAAATCTTAAATGGTCCGAAGTAGCGAGGTGCTAGCTTGCCTTTGACGTTGAAACGTCGTTGGCCACGAATAGGCGATACCTTAAGGTATACGAAGTCTCCTACTTCGAAAGTCAACTTCCTTCGCCTATTGTCCGCATAGCCTTTGTGTCGTTACTGAGCAGCCTTTAAGTTCCCCCGTATCGTTTGGACTTGCTTTTCAGCTTCTTGTAGCACTTCGGGTCCAAAACTTGGTTTTCCCTAGCCCCATTCCAAAACAGCAGCATTCTACACCGTCTGCCATATAATGCTTCGAAAGGTGACATCTTCAAGCTGGCTTGATAGCTGTTGTTATAGGAGAATTCCGCGTACGGCAAGCTCCTATCCCAACTACGTCCATATTTCAAGGCACAGGCTCTCAACATGTCCTCCAAAATTTGGTTTGTCCTTTCTGTTTGCCCGTCGGTCTTCGGGTAGTAAGCGGAGCTAAAATCCAGTCGTGTACCCATAGCTTCCTGCAGCTTCCTCCAAAATCTAGAGGTAAACTGAGAACCCCTATCTGAGACTATCCTCCTCGGGAGTCCATGATGGCACACGATCTGCTCCATGTACAACTCGGCTAATTGTGCAACGTTGTACTTGGTCCTTACAGGGAGAAAATGGGCTGTTTTTGTCAATCGGTCCACGATAACCCAGATGGAGTTGTAACCCGACTGAGTACGTGGCAACCCGACGATGAAATCCATACTGATGTCTTCCCACTTCCACTCGGGTACCTTCAAGGGTTGCAACAATCCAGCGGGTACTTGATGTTCGGCCTTCACCCGTTGGCATGTGTCGCATAGTGCAACATATTCGGCTATATCCTTCTTCATACCATCCCACCAATAACAAGTCTTCAGGTCCTTGTACATCTTGGTACTTCCGGGATGTATGGAATAAGGTGAATCATGTGCCTCTTTTAATATCATGTCGCTGATGTGCTTTACGTTAGGCACACAAATCCTTTTTCCTAGCCAAAGCGTACCCTTCTCATCTTCCTTGAAATCCTTCTTTATTCCTTGTCGGATCCTTTCCTTGATCTCCTTGATCTCCTCATCCATTGCTTGGTCATATCTTATCTCTTGCTCCAATGAAGAGTGGAGTCCATCACTTCCATCTTGTCCAAGAATCTGAGGTGTAACCGTTTGAACTCCTTACATAGTTCGGGTGGTAGCTCCCGAACCGTGAGTTGGCGACATGCTCCCTTCCGGCTCAATGCATCAGCTACTACATTGGCCCTTCCAGGATGGTAGTTGATTCCAACATCATAATCCTTGATGAGTTCCAACCATCAACGTTGCCTCAAATTCAAGTCCATTTGTGTGAATATGTACTTGAGGCTTTTATGATCCGTATAGATCTCATATCGATGACCAAGGATATAATGTCTCCAAATCTTCAATGCATGCACTACTGCTGCAAGCTCCAAGTCATGTGTAGTATAATTAAGCTCGTGCTTCTTTAATTCTCGTGAGGCATAGGCTACCACTTGTCCTTCTTGCATGAGCACACATCCGAGCCCTTGTCTCGATGCATCACAATATATGTCAAAGCTCTTGCTTACGTCCGGCAATACAAAAAATGGTGTTGTGGTTAGCCTTTTCTTGAGTTCCTCAAAGCTCTCTTGGCACGCTGATGTCCACTGTAACACTTTTCCCTTCATTAGCAACTCCGTCATAGGCTTTGCTATCTTGGAGAAGTCCTTGATGAACCTTCGGTAGTATCCAGCCATCCCAAGAAAAATCCGAATATCCCTCACGTTTTGCGGTTGGTTCCACTTCAGAACATCTCCCACTTTTCCGGGATCAACCGATACTCCTTCCTCGGAGATAATGTGGCCTAGGAACGATATCTTCTTTAGCCAAAAATGACACTTGTTAAGCTTGGCATACAATTGATGCTCGCACATTTTCTGCAAGGTCAATCTTAAATGTTCATCTTGCTCCTCCTCACTTTTTGAATACACCATAATGTCGTCGATGAAAACCACGACGAACTTATCCAAGTACTCCATGAAAACCTTGTTCGTAAGGTACATGAAGTATGCGGGTGCATTTGTTAACGCAAAAGACATGGCAGTATACTCATACGAACCATACCGTGTCCGAAAGGCAGTCTTGGGTATATCGGAGGGCTTAATTTTCAGCTGGAAGTATCGTGACCGAAGATCAATCTTGGAGAACACCCGGGCTCCTTTCATTTGGTCGAATAGGTCTTCTATACGGGGCAGAGGGTATTTGTTCTTGATTGTCACCTCGTTGAGAGACCTATAGTCCACGCACATCCTTTGGGCCCCATCCTTCTTGTCTATGAAGAGCACGGGGGCTCCCCATGGTGATGAGCTTGGACGTATAAAACCCTTCTCCAACTGCTCCTGAATTTGCTTCTTGAGTTCCACTAGTTCATTGGTGGGCATCCTATACTTCTGGGAACACGTTCAAGAATTCCTAAACCACTGGAATGCTGTCCAACGCTGCTCCTTCGACGTGGTTCAAACTTGCCTCATTGGTTGTTTGTTGGGCTGACTTAAACACGATACGAATACCATGCTTGTTTGTCAACTGCACGCTCCTCTCAGCACATTGGATTACTCCGTTGTGCTTGCTTAACCAATCCATCCCGAGTATTATGTCAAGCCCTTGGGAATCCAAGACAATGAGGTTGGCAAGGAAGTCTACCTCCCTTATTTTAAGGCTTACTTTCGGACATACTATATTAGTCCTCATCTCTCCACCGGGAGAATTAACTAACATAGCACATTTTAAGTGTGATATGGGTAGATTATGCTTGGCAACATACTTGGATGATATGAAGGAATGTGATGCTCCAGAATCAAATAAAATGGTGGCTGGGTTGGAGTTGGCAAGGAACATACCAATTACGATGTCCTCAGCCTGTTGTGCTTCCTCAGCAGAGACATGGTTCACGTTGCCGTGAGCATAGTACTGCTGTCCACGGTTTCCTTGATTGTCCCCTCCGTTCAGTCGCGGGTTCTGCTTGGGCACGTTGCCTTGCTGTCCAGGACCTCTCCTCGCGCACTGGCTCGTGAAGTGTCCTGTTTCCCCGCATGCAAAGCATGCCCTGTTGCCCACGGCAGCAGGTACGTTGGGGCAGGGGTTTTGAACAGGAGCGCCCATGTTGGGTTGGGGCACAGGAGGCAAGGGCACACAAGGTGCTTGTGCAACGGGTCGTTGCTGTGGTGGATGACTAGGGCGGTATGCAGGAGCGATCGATCCATACTGTGGTGCAGATGGGGGCATGTATCGGGGTCGTACGTTGCTCCCTTGTGGCTTGTATGGCATCTTCCTCTTGCACTCTCGCTCGATCTCTCGGATCTTTCTTTCAACCACTATAGCCTTGTCAACCAGCTTGTGGAAGCTCGAGTAGTCATTGTTGAGGAGCTGAACCTGGATCTCATTGTTCAACCCTCTCATGAACAGGTACTGCTTCCGTTGGTCCAAGTTGACATCTTCGGGGGCGTACCGGGACAGTTGCGTGAACTTGTTGAGATACTCATTCACGCTTTTCTGTCCTTGGCCGAGACCTTCGAACTCCTGTCTCTTGAGCATCATTACACCAGCAGGGATGTAATGAGAGTGGAAACTCTCCTTGAACTCAGTCCATGTGATCGTCTCCGGGTCGACATGAGGGTTGCATATGGCATCCCACCAGTCAGCGGCAGCTCCCATGAGTTGGTGCGACACAAAAAGAACTTTCTCTCGGTCATTGCACTGCACTATGGCAAGCTTCTTCTCCATGGATTTCAACCAGTCATCGGCCTCCATGGGGTTGTTAGCTTGAGCAAAGGTGGGTGGTCGAGTCCTCATGAACTCTCCCAGTCTGTTATGAGCCGGCGGTGGTGGCGGTGGTGGTGGCGGTGGTGCCGGAACGGGGTTGTTGTTGTTGGCCTGCAACTGACCCAAAGTTTGGATCATGGTTTGCATAAGTTGATTCTGCATGACCATCAACCGTTCCAGGTTGTTCTCACCAGCTCCGGGGTTGACAGGAACTTCATCGTGGCCATCCTCTTGGTTGCCACGGACGTTCCTTCCTTGGCGGCCGGCGTTTCCTCTCACCATCTGTGAGAGAGAATGAAATAGAATAGAGGTTAGAAGATTAGATGGATCCCCCTAACTATATGCATCAAGGTGGATTGGACTATATGTATTAGCCTATATGAGGATGCGAACAAGTGCCGATGCATCTCACACCTCCTTTCTACTTATGTGTGGGTACGGACAACGTTTGAGACGTCCCACAACTCACACTCAACATACAACAACAATCATCACAAGGGCTCACACAACTCCTATTCAAGGCTTTATTCAATGGGGGTCCTATATGGCTTAGGGTGATGCCAATCTGGGATTAAACTACGGCTTCTCCTAGGTTTGTATCCTATATCAAGGTAGTTCCAATGCCAATCTATGCATCCTAGGTTTGCATCCTATGGTCAGCGTGGCTCAGCTGCCAAATCTGTGACTAGGCATGGCGGTTTTAATATCAATCTGTGACCTACCTAGGTTGTGTGATCTTCGATTAACCCGTGGCAAGTTGATACCAATCTGTGCCTGATACCAACTTGTGACTTCTATCTAGTCTTGTGTCCTACCTTCAACCATGGCAGGTTGATACCAATCTGGGGTTTCTATCTAGGCGTGTGACCTACTGTCAACCCGTGGCTCTAATACCAATCTGCGACGCCCACAATTTCGTGGAAAAACCATGGAACCGAGAACTGATGCATATGTGTGCCCAGGATGTTCATCACACATATACACATCATCCACAAACTGAATTTCAGAATATATATAACCACGAATAACAGAGTTTATCATAAGGTTTCATGAGTCTTGGACTCAACTTGGCAGCGGAAGTCCAATCTTACAGCGGAAGTCTTATTTCTATGCAGCGGAAGTCTTCTAACTAGTGCAGAAGCAGTCTAAGCAGCAGCGGCGGCTCCACTATAGCCTTGTCAACCAGCTTCTTCCTCTTGCCCTCTCGTTCGATCTCTCGGATCTTGCTTTCAACCACTATAGCCTTGTCAACCAGCTTCTGGAAGCTAGCATAGTCATTGTTGAGAAGTTGAACCTGGATCTCATTGTTCAACCCTCTCATGAACAGGTACTACTTTCGTTGGTCCGAGTTGACATCTTCAAGGGCATACCAGGACAGTTGTGTGAACTTGTTGAGGTACTCATTCACACTTTTCTATCCTTGGCGGAGACCTTCGAACTCCTGTCTCTTGAGCATCATTACACCAGCAGGGATGTAATGAGAGCGAAAACTCTCCTTGAACTCAGTCCAAGTAATCATCTCCGGGTCGACTTGAGCGTTGGATAGGGCATCCCACCAGTCAGCGGCTGCTCCCATGAGTTGGTGCGACATGAAGAGAACTTTCTCTCGGTCATTGCACTGGACGATGGAAAGCTTCTTCTCCATGAACTTGAACCAGTCGTCAGCCTCCATGGGGTCATTAGCTTGTGAGAAAGTAGGTGGTCGAGTTGTCATGAACTCTCCCAGCCTGTTGTGAGCCGGCGGTGGTGGCGGTGGTGCCGGAACAGGGTTGTTGTTGTTGGCCTGCAGCTGACCCAAAGTTTGGATCATGGTCTGCATAAGCTGATTCTGCATGGCCATCAACCGTTCCAGGTTATTTTCACCAGCTCCGGGGTTAACAGGAACTTCGACGTGGTCCTCCTCTTCTTGGTTGCTGGGGGCGTTCCTCCCTTGACGGCCGGGGCTTCCTCTCACCATCTTGAGTGGAATTGGATAGAATAGGGATTTAGAAGTTTAGATGGATCCCCCTAACTATATGCATCAAGATGGATGGACTATATATATTAGCCCATATGTGAACAAGTGCCGAGGCATCTCACACCTCTCTCTACTTATGTGTGGATATGGGCAACGCTTGAGACGTCCCACAACTCACACTAAGCACATAATCACAAACAATCATCGCAAAGGCTCACACAACTCCTATTCAAGGCTTTTTCAATGGGAGTCCTATGTGGGTTAGGGTGATACCAATCTGTGACTTCACCCTATGTCAAGGTGGTTTGGGGTGATACCAATCTGTGATCCAACTATGGCTTCTCCTAGGCTTGCATCCTATGTCAAGGTGGTTCCAATGCCATTCTATGCATCCTAGGCTTGCATCCTATGGTCAGTGTGGCTTCTAATACCAAGTTGTTACTTGGGGTGCGTCCTACAGTCAACGTGGCTCAGCTACCAATCTGTGATCATTCTAGTCTTGTGGCCTACAGTCAACCGTGGTAGCTTGGTACCAATCTGTGGATTGTACCAATCTGAGACTAGGCATGGCAGCTCTAATTCTGTGACCTATCTAGGTTGTGTGATCTACGATCAACCCGTGGCAGGTTGATACCAATCTGTGTCTGATACCACTTGTGTTTTCTATCTAAGCGTGTAACCTACCGTCAACCCGTGGCAGGTTGATACCAATCTGTGGTTTCTATCTAGGTGTGTAATCTACCCTCAACCGTGGCTCTGATACCAATATGTGACGCCCTCAATTCTGTGGAAAACCACGGAACCGAGAACTGATGCATATGTGTGTCCAGGATGTTCATCACACATATACATATGTTCCACAAACTGAGTTCAGAATATATATTACCACGAATAACAGAGTTTATTACAAAGTCTCATGAGTCTTGGACTCATGCTAACAGCGGAAGTCTTATATAAGCAGCGGAAGTCTAACTCTAAGCAGCAGAAGTCTTTATTCTAATGCGGAAGCAATCTAAGCAGCAGCAGTGGCTCCATCTCTACTCCATCCCCACAAGCAAGGTTGAGGACAGATTACACACCTAATGCTCCACGGGGTCTTCATAGTACTCCTCTCCTGTTGCTGATGAAGAAGTAATAATGTAAGTTTGAGTACAATGATGTACTCAGCAAGTGCGGGAAAAATATGATATGTAGCTCACAACAAGGAAGGTATAAAAAGGCTCATTGCAGAAAGCAAAGTTATTTCTCAAAACCACGATAAAACAGCAACTTAACTTTAAGTGAATCCCAACATGTATTAAAATACCAACATACCTCCATTATGTTTCGTCACTGTCCATGTCTCAACCAGACGTTAATCAACTTTATCTTTGCTCACGAATACCTTCTCGTATTCGCTACCATCTCACGGATACCATCTCGTATTTGCTACCATCTCACGAATTCCATCTCGTATTCGTTACCATTCAATTCTGTCTCACACCAAGACCAATCTCGTTGCCATGACTCAACAGTCATGCAACCAAATCTTATCACCCGGACTCAACAGTCCCAAAAACCAAACCAAAAACCAAACCATAACCAAAACCATCCAAAACCATCCAACTTTCATGGAAGTTGGCCAGGCGCTCGTGACCGTAAGCTCGGCTATCATGATAGTTTTAGACTCTGCAGAGTTTGTACCACTTTATCCACAAGTTTGTGATTTCGTCACCCGTCGGCGACTGCAGAACCTCCATTATACCAGTACACAACCGTCGGTGTATGGTCAATAGATCACAAAATAGCCTTTACAAAGGGGCTACTAGATGTATGGACTCACTAAGGTTTCACCGGCGGGCTAGAATATCCAATTCTCCCACCCACGGGCCCCCTCTTGTGCCATGCAGTTCCCAGGGAAGTCCACACTCGACTCCCATTCCCCGCGCCTTCCATGGTCCATAACAATCTAGTAACTTACCTAATTACTCAGCTAAGCCGCACCCATACTCTGCCTTGTGGTGGCACTGTTATCCTGGCATGTGCTCACATGAACCGGTCCTTAGATCTACGACAAGTAACCACTATCTCATGCTACCTCATTCACAAACCCAGGCTTGCCTAGATCTCCCTCCGATCCATGTTCATTAACAACATCATTCTCATCATTCTTACGAGTGCCGTTAGCTAGACACATCTATCTCGCTTCCCAATCCCGTGGACTCAGCGAAGCATAAAAGCCAAAAACCATACCCGACTCAATAACTTTCCCGGCGACAAGGGTGGTTTGACAAATCTAGTAAACTTCCTATAAAAGGGTTTCCCATCGTGTTTGACTCAGCACACACACCTTTTCACAAACAAAAACAGTTTTCCAAAACATAGGATCAATATGGTCAAGGGGCACTTGCCTTGTTCTTGCGGTTCCGGTTGCTCTTGGATCTCGAAACCTTGTTGTTGCAGCTCGTCGTAGACAGCTCCCTGAGCTTGTCCTTCTATACACGATCACGCACATACAAGATTCATAACAATCAATACTAAGCACAAACTTTAACCAGATGTGATGATGCATATGCATGCAATTCCTATGATGCAGTTTTTATTAGATCGGTTTGTACGTGTTCTTGCATGGCTTGCATGGTTTTTACGATGAACAGAGGTGTTCGGATCAATTGTGGACGTGGCGACGATCTTGACTTTAGACCAAACCGATCAACACGTGATCTGTCCACGAAAAAGCTTCTGTTTGAAAGGAATCGAAGAACAGATGCAAAGAAAGCGCGATGATGTCGTAAGGTGGTATTGGAGACCTACCTTACGTTCCTCTTGGTCTTGGGGTCCTTCTCCTTGCAAGACAGATCGTCAGGGCTCTCTTCCGGCGATCTCCGGCGACTGAACTCCGGCGAAGGGTTTACTCGGCGAGCTGGGGCTAGGGCTCTAAGTTGTCGGCTCAGGAGGTGGAAAAGAAGTTCATGGTTGTGGCCAAAGGTTTTTGGTTCTATTTATAACCGGGAAGAGAAGAGTCCTAATCTGATCGGAATTCGAATAAGAGTCATATTCAAATTGTTTTTGGATCTTAACAACTATCTTTAGTTGATTTGGTGTGGTAGTAATGTGGAAATCGTGTCGGTTTCCTCATTACCGGGGATTCCCACGCGTATAGAAGAAAAACCGCTTCAGAATCGCGTCCTTACGCGGTGATGAGCTCTGGAGGCTCCACGTGTCCTGCTGGAACCTGGGCTCCCTTTTTCGCAGAGAAAAGCTCCAGTTATGCCACGTGTCAGGCGGGCGAGACCTCCCTCTTACTCAGAGGTGAGCTCCGTGTGCGCCACGCGTCCTGGCGGGCGGGACCTCCCTCTCTCTAGAGGCGAGCTCCGCGTGCGCCACGTGTCTGGTGGGTCGGGACCTCCCCTCTCTTCGGAGGTGGATCCGCGGGTGCCATGTGTCAGTGCCGGACCTCCCCTTTCTTCGGAGGTAGCTCCGGATGTGCCACGTGTCCTAACAGCGCTAGACTTCCTTTCTCCTCAGAGAAGAGCTCTGAGATCGACACATGTCCATCAGCGTCGGACCTCCCGGAGGCGAGCTCCGGAGGTGACACGTATCCAATAGGACAGGACCTCTCGGAGGTGAGCTCCGAGAGCGACATGTGTCTAGCGGGGCCGGACCTCTAGGAGGTGAGCTCCGAGAGCGACACGTGTCCCGTGTGGCTGGTCCTCTATTTTCCGCAGCGAATAGCTCCGGAGCCGAAATGTGTCCTGCGGGACAGGCCTCTCCCCCTTTGCGGGGATGAGCCCCGAGCCTGCCACGTAGCGAGTTTAGCGGCGGACCTATCCCCCTTTGCGGAGATGAGCTCCGAACATGCCACGTGGCCAGCGAGCCGTGGGAGTTGTCTTTGGCGCTCTCTATAAACTGGAATTTGCTCTTTTGGGCTAACTTTTTTATTCTTTCTCGGTTTCAACTTATTTTAAAAGTGTTTTTCTACTTGAAACATGAATACATGCAGAACCCAAAAATTTGGGTGTCACAGACGACGAGCCTGGAACACAATTGACATCGCAAGGAGAGCCGACAATCTGTCTTGCAAGGAGAAGGACCCCGAGACCAAGAGGAACGTAAGATAGGTCTCCAATACCACCTTACAACATCATCACGCTTTCTTTGCATCTGTTCTTCGATTCCTTTCAAACAGAAGCTTTTTCGTGGACAGATCACGTGTTGATCGGTTTGGTCTAAAGTCAAGATCATCGCCACATCCACAATTGATCCGAACACCTCTGTTCATCGGTAAAACCATGCAAGCCATGCAAGAACACGTACAAACTGATCTAATAAAAACTGCATCATAGGAATTGCATGCAGATGCATTATCGCATCTGGTTAAAGATTGTGCTTAGTATTGATTGTTATGAATCTTGTATGTGCATGATCGCGTATAGAAGGACAAGCTAAGGGAGCTGTCTACGACGAGGTGCAACAACAAGGTTTCGAGATCCAAGAGCAACCGGAACCGCAAGAACAAGGCAAGTGCCCCTTGACCATATTGATCCTATGTTTTGGAAAACTGTTTTGTTTGCGAAAAGGTGTGTGTGCTGAGTCAAACATGATGGGAAACCCTTTTATAGGAAGTTTACTAGATTTGTCAAACCACCCTTGTCACCAGGAAAGTTATTGAGTCGGGTATGGTTTTTGGCTTTTATGCTTCGCTGAGTCCACGGGATTTTGGGAAGCGAGATAGATGTGTTTAGCTAACGGCACTCGTAAGAATGATGAGAAACTGATGTTGTTAATGAACAAGGATCGGAGGGAGATCTAGGCAAGTCTGGGTTTGTGAATGAGGTAGCATGAGATAGTGGTTACTTGCCGTAGATCTAAGGACCGGTTCATGCGAGCACATGCCAGGATAACAGTGCCACCAAAAGGCCAAGTATGGGTGCGGCTTAGCTGAGTAATTAGGTAAGTTACTAGATTGTTATGGACCGTGGAAGGCGCGGGGAATGGGAGTCGAGTGAGGACTGCCCTCGGAACTGCATGGCACAAGAGGGGGCCCGTGGGTGGGAGAATTGGATATTCTAGCCTGCCGGTGAAACCTTAGTGAGTCCATACATCTAGTAGCCCCTTTGTAAAGGCTGTTTTGTGATCTCTTGACCATACACCGACGGTCGTGTACTAGTATAATGGAGGTTCTGCAGTCGCCGACGGGTGACGAAATCACAAACTTGTGGGTAAAGAGGTGCAAACTCTACAGAGTCTTAAAACTATCATGATAGCCAAGCTTACAGTCACGAGCGCCTGGCCAACTTCCATGATTAGCTGGGATGGTTTTTGGTTATGGTTTTGGTTATGGTTTGGTTTTTTGGGACTGTTGAGTCCGGGTGATAAGATTGGTTGCATGACTGTTGAGTCATGGCAACGAGATTTGGTCTCAGAATGAGACAGAATTGAATGGTAGCGAATACGAGATGGTATTCGTGAGATGGTAGCGAATACAAGATGGTATTAGTGAGATGGTAGTCAATACGAGATGGTATTCATGAGCAAAATTGATTAATGTCTAGTTGAGACATGGAAAAGGATGAATCATAATGAAGGTATGTTGGTATTTTAATACATGTTAGGATTACATTCACTTAAAGCTAAGTTGTTGTTTTTATCGTTTTTTGAGAAATAAACTTTGCTTTCTGCAATGAGCCTTTTTATACCTTCCTTGTTGTGAGCTACATATCATATTTTCCCGCACTTGCTGAGTACATCATTGTACTCAAACTTGCATTATTACTTCATCAGCAGCAGCAGGAGAAGAATACTATGAAGACCCCGTGGAGCATTAGGCGTTTAATCTGTCCTCAACCTTGCCTGTGGGGATGGAGTAGAGATGGAGCTGCTGCTGCTGCTTAGATTGCTTCCGCACTAGTTAGAAGACTTCCGCTGCAAGATTTAGACTTCCGCTGCTAAGATAGACTTCCGCTGCTAGCATGAGTCCAAGACTCATGAGACATTGTAATAAAACCCTGGTATTCATGGTAATATATATTCTGAATTCAGTTTGTGGATGATATGTGTATGTGTGATGAACATCCTGGGCACACATACGCATCAGTTCCAGGTTCCGTGGTTTTCCACAGAATCGGGGCGTCACAATGACGAGGGTCTCGACACCGATGAAGAAGAGGCACTCTTCATCAACAAATTCAAGAGGATGATGAGAAGAAGGAAGGGGAGCAACCATTATGAGAACAAGAACAAGGAAAGGTCTAAGCCCAATACGAAAAGAGCATGCTACAACTGTGGTGAATATGGACACTTCATTGTGGATTGTCCATATGAAGAGAATAAGAAGAAGAAAGATGGCAAGTCTCAAGAGAATAAATTCTTCAAGAAGAAGAAGCCATTAGGACATGCTCACCTTGTGAAGGAATGGGACTCAAACAAAGACTCATCCTTTGAGGATGAAGAGAAAGTGGCAACACTTGCCATTGGAAGGAGCAAGCTCTTCCCAATAATTGAAGACTTCAAGTCTACATGTCTCATGGCTAAGGAGGGAAGAAGAAAGGTTAAATCTAAACCATCCTCCTCTACCTCTTCACTTGATAGCTTTGATAGTAGTAGTGATAATGAATCCATGCTTAAGGATCTAAGTAGGAGCACCTTGAAAAAGATGAGATTGCTGTCGGAAGAAACCTTTGAGAAGGATGAAGTCATCAACCGTCAAGAAGACATTCTCATCCTTGAAAAGGAGAGATGTCATGAGCTTGAAGAGCTCCTTGAGGTTGAAAGGGAAAGAAGCAAGGCACTTGAGCGTGAACTCGCTTTGAGCAAGGAAACTTGCTCAAATCTTGAAGACACAACTGCTGTGCTCAAGGATGAAATTGTTAACTTGACAAAAGTCAACAAGATCCTTGAAACACAAGTTGAGTCTTTCAAGATCAATGCACATTCTTCCTCTATGATTTCACCCGATTCAAAGAAATCTCTCGAAGTAACTCAAACTTGCAAGTGCTCAAACTTAATCCTAAAACTCAAAGATGAACTTAAGTTGGCACAAAACAAGCAGTCACCGAAAGGTGGTATATTTGACAAGGAAAAAGTGGCATATGCACAAAGTGCATATACCAATGTAAGACCTCCACATGTCAAAGATGGTCTTGGCTATTCTCGGGAGTGGAGGCAACATGCTAAAACTCCCAAGAAGAGAAAAAACTTGATTGTTTTTGTCAAGGAAGGTTCATCCAACAAAGAAAATGTAAAGAACATTGCAAACTCATCTAACATGCCTAAAAATAAACCTCATCCTTTGTTCCATGATTTTGATGCCTCATATGTTTTATTGAGAAACAAATTTGGAAAGATCTATGCTAGGTGTGTTGCGCCACTCCGCAAGAGTCCAAAACCTTGTGTGTGGGTGCCCAAGTGCCTCTTGACTAACATGAAAGGACCAAACTCCACTTGGGTACCAAAAGGTAAGGCATAACTCTATTTTGTAGACATACTCCTCCGGTGGATCAAAATGGGTGCTTGATAGTGGATGTGCTAACCATATGACCGGAGAGAGAAGGATGTTTGTTGAATATGAGAAAAATGAAGATCCAAGTGAAGGAATATATTTTGGGGACAATAGCCAAGGGAAAATCCTTGGCACCGGTAAAATTGCTATCTCTCCCCATCATACTCTTTCAAATGGTTTGCATGTTAACTCCCTTGATTATAACCTTCTATCCATATCCCAACTATGTGATAAAGGTTATGATTGTATTTTCACTAACGAGGGTGTGACTGTCTTGAGAAGAAGCAACGACTCAATCGCCTTTAAGGGCGTGCTCAAGGGAAAGCTTTACCTTGTGGATTTTACCACGGATAAAGCTCAACTTGACACGTGGTTAATGGCGAAGACTAACATGGGATGACTTTGGCATAGAAGGCTAGCCCATGTTGGGATGAGGAACTTGCAAAAACTTCTCAAGGGAGAACACATTCAAGGCTTGAAATCTTTTGAACCGCGGGTATATTCGTGAAAGCCTTAGTCCTTGTTCTGTTCCTGTTCTTTTGGTTCCTAAGAAAGATGGTAGCTGGCGCATGTGTGTTGATTGTAGAGCGATTAATAACATCACCATTCGATATCGTTATCCTATTCCTCGCTTAGATGACATGCTTGATGAATTGAGTGGTGCTATTATTTTCACAAAAATTGACTTGCGTAGTGGTTACCACCAAATTAGAATGGCACTAGGAGATGAATGGAAAACTGCATTTAAAACCAAGTTTGGACTTTATGAGTGGTTAGTAATGCCTTTTGGTTTAACAAATGCACCTAACACTTTTATGCGATTAATGAATGAGGTTTTATGTGTTTTTATTGGAAAATTTGTGGTGGTTTACTTTGATGATATCCTCATTTACAGCAAGTCATATGACGAACATCTTAATCATTTACGTGCTGTTTTCAGTGTCTTGAGAGATGCACGTTTTTTTGGTAACCTCGAAAAGTGTGTCTTTTGCACCAATCGAGTTCTGTTTCTTGGATATGTTGTTTCATTGCAGGGAATTGAGATGGATAAGGCAAAAATTGTGGCAATCACTAGCTGGCCAACTCCATCGACCGTCATGCAGGTGCGTAGTTTTCTTGGTCTTGCAGGTTTTTATCGACACTTTGTGTGGGATTTCAGCACCATTGCAGCACCTCTCCATGAACTGACGAAGAAGGGAGTGCAGTTTCGATGGGGCGAACATGTGAGACCTATGTGTGCTGAATACATTGGCAATTAGGATAAAAGTTAGCATTAACATTCAAAGTTTTGAATATTGCCAAAACATTCTTCTGTGGCAAGGTCCGACAAGTTCTTTGTTAGGTCCGCCAAGTGTTGGCAAGGTCCGACGCAAGGTCCGGAGAGCTCCTGCAAGGTCCGGAGAGCTTCTGTAAGGTCCGGAGCTTGTTTTTAGGGAGCTCCCGTGAAGTTCAACTCGTAGAACTGCAGCGTCTTGTTTTTGCTTTTAACTCGCAATGTTTCAAACTTGCTTTATGGGAAGGTTTGCTTAGTATTAATTTGATATGTTTTTTGTGTGTTTTGGTGGTTATGGCTGTTATCATTTGATATGGTTTGCAACATGCTTATGTGACGTGCTCATGTAA
This sequence comes from Neostapfia colusana, assembly GCA_030760725.1. Classification (NCBI taxonomy): domain Eukaryota; kingdom Viridiplantae; phylum Streptophyta; class Magnoliopsida; order Poales; family Poaceae; genus Neostapfia; species Neostapfia colusana. The sequence continues at coordinate 58,734,374 of JASWHV010000005.1, read as the reverse complement.
GGTGTTGTGGTTTTCGAACTAACGTGAGTCAAGTCGAGGACTTGTGCTCGGAAGAATTGGTTATTTATTCATGTGCAGGTGTTGCTTGAGTTGAAGACATGGCTGGTGACGGGATCCTTGGACTAGTCTCAGGGAGGAGATGAGGTTCCAACAACCAAGTTCGGGAGGAGCTGTGGTTGAGTTGATCGGGAGGTCGCGCAGCATGTTTGGATCAAGGGCAGTGCATATGAAGGTTGCGTGTACGTCGTTGGAAGGTGTTTGCACGTGTGCAAGGAGTGCATGTGGCAACATTGTTCCAAGGCGTGATGAAGAGAAGTGGACGTAAAGAATTGGTCGGAAAGGTCCAACAGACTAGGTTATGGACTCAGGCTGCGGCTGAGTCGTGTTTGACTCAAATATGGAAAGTTTTGAGTTGGTTATGATAGGATTTCATGTGGGTCACGAATTTGAGTTGTTTTAGGAATGTTTGCGACGTTCATAAGGTGTTTGGAAGTCTTAAGATTGCTTCTATCTGCATATAGAAGAGTCTGAAGCAGTATTGGAAAGTTACAGTTTGAATCCAAGTAGGAGTAGGAGTCCTAGATTGAATTGGATTGGCCATAGAGCTGGTTATATAAGCAAGGGAGGTCAGAGCTCGTGGTGCACGACTTTGGGCTGTTCCTCTTGTGTTTCTATTGAATAAAGTTCATATTTTCGAGGAGCTTTTGTGCCTTGTTCGTCCGACTTGTTTTTCATCAAGTCTTTCTCGCCGAGTTTCTGAACAGACCGATGTTCCTTCGGTGTTTCGTTCATAACTCGAGTTTTGCAGATCCAATTGACGTGATTCTTTTTGGGTTGTCTTCACAACTCAATTATATATCATCTGTGAAATTTTCACGAGCTTTGGATCTCTAGTTTTTGAGATACACGAGTTTCTTTGCAGCGTTGCAGATCTGTTTTATATCGGGTAGAATAGATTGATCTTTGTTTAATGTTTTGATCGTATCTCAAGTTTTACTTCGTGTTTTCAAGTGATTCTTGTTGCATTAGATCCGTGACTTGATTCTCTAGCTCTCTACTTGATTTGTCACGGTTGAACATGTTTGAAAACACTTGCACACATGGTTTCTTTAACCGATTGATTTTTTGCTAAGGGGTTTTTGTTGTTTTCGCTGCGAAAAGTTTTAATCTACCATTCACCCCCTCTGGTAGCTTTTCACGTGCTCTTCGATCCTACAATTGGTATCAGAGCCAATTTGCTCTAATATTTGTGATTTGCACGTGTTTTGACTAACCATCATGGAGAAGTACTCCGCAAAACCTTGTGTGTTCAATGGCATCGATTTTCAGGTTTGGAAGGCGCGGATGCAGGCCTACATACAGGCGCAAGGCTTCGCCATATGGGAAAAGGTCTACCGGAACTTTGATGTACCACCCAACGATCAAGTTACGGCTGCGAACATGAGAGATGTTGACAACAACAACAAGGCTCGCAACTTGATCATCCAAGGATTGACTCAAAGCGACTTCGACCGTGTTGCACACCTCCGATCTGCATATGATGTTTGGAAAGCTCTTTGTGACTACCATAAAGGATCTAATACGATCAAGGAGGTAAGACAAGATATGTTCAAGAAAGAATACATGCGTTTTGAGATGCAATCCGGTGAGTCAATTGATGACCTTTTTGCTCGCTTTAATAAAATTCTCAGCAACTTGCGTAGTGTCAATGTTAACTTTTCAGATGCTGAAAATGCTAGACAATTGTTAGGAGCATTAGATATGTCAATTTGGGAGATGAAAGTTACATCTATTCGTGAATCTACTGTCATGAGTTCTCTTACTTTAGACGTGCTTTATTCTAAATTGAAAACTCATGAAATTGACATCATCTCACGTAAAAACCCCCAACAAGTCTATTGCATTTGTTTCGCAACGTGACATGCCTAGTTCTAGTCAATCATCATCTAGTGGTGCACTCTCTTTGCTGTCCTCTCTAACCCTTGAACAGATTGAAGAGTTTCCAGAGGAGGAGCTTGCACTCATCTCTACTTGGTTCTCAAAAGCATTGCAAAATGTGAGAACTAGAAGGAGAGGAAGCTCCGGACCTCAACGATGTTTTGAATGTGGTAAGACAGGACATTTTCGTACGGAGTGCCCTAACCTTTCAGGTCTGACTTCACGTGAAGAAAAGCAAACAAGGCCGAATAAATCGTTTGCAAAGAATAAGAAGAAGAAAGATTTATCAATGCGCAACATAGTGCATAGTATGATCTATGCACTTCAAGATTTTGGCTCAAGTGATGTGGACACCGGTAGTGATGAAGATGAAGAAGCTATGGCAAATATGTGCTGCATGGCGAGTAAGTCAAGTTCAAGCTCCGAGGAGGCAGAACACAACAGCGACGATGAAGAGGTATGTCCCGCTTGCGAAGAAATGTGTGATGCTATTTCTCGTGCCACTGTTATATTAAAGAAAAAGGATAAAAAACTTAGGAACAATGCTATTAAAATTGAATCACTAGAATCTGAAATTAATCGTTTAAAAACTTTGATTCCTAGTGATGATTCTTGTTCCTCATGTGATTTGATTTATGAACAATTATCCTCTTTAAGAAGTGCACACGCATCTACACTTGATAAACTTGAACTTGAAATTGAAAAGAACAAAGAGCTTGCTGCACTTAATGATAAAAATTTGAAAGATGCTTGTTGTTCTACAATTGATTTGCATTGTTCTTCATGTGATGATCTGAATAAGAAACTAAATGATCCTATGAATGAGATTTCTATTTTGAACAATGCTTTACGTGTGCATGAAGTTAAATATTGTTCAAATTGCAAACTAAAAGGAAAAACTTCATGTGAAAACTGCTTTGATCTGTCCAATAAACTTGATGACATGCATAGGACACTAGATCGGTTTTCTAATGCAAATAAGAACCTAAACTTGCTGCTGAATTCTTCCAAGTCTTGTAATGATAAAACTGGTTTAGGTTTTAATTCTCATGCTCATGCTAAGGCACACCCACCTAAAGTTGTAAAGTCATTAGGAAGCGGTTTGATTCAAACAGCTCCTAGACAAAAAGAGGTGATTTTCAAATCTGCAGGAGTACTGCCCCATTCGGGTTCTAATAAACGTGTTGTTTGCTCATATAGACATGATAATAAGGTTATTTTTCATTGTACCTACTGTGGTAGAGATGGTCATGTCATGGATTTTTGTTATAGACTAGCTAAACACGATAAGAAACAAAGAATACTTGCTAGATCACATAACAACCAAGCAAAATCTGCTAGACCGAATGTTCGGAGCTTGCAACCTGCTGTAATGAGTCAAAAACTTGCTCCCGGACCTACTGTTTTTTGTGCTACATATAACACATCTTCTAAGTCAGTAGTTAGGAACAAAAATTTTTGATGTTTGGCTCATAAACCTGCTGTACCCTCTCAGCTTTCGCGTGTTATTCCTGCTGGACGTCGTGTGACTCAGTACTGGATTCCTAAAAGTCTTTTAACTAACACCAGTATTGAGTCATCGACGTATTGTGCTGCTGTGTAGGTTTCACGTTTGAGGAAGGAGAACATTTGGATTGTGGATTCAGGTTGCTCATGCCACATGACCGGTAACAAAGAACGGTTCTCCTCTCTCTCTTTTGTGTCACGTGTAGAAAATGTTACTTTCGCCGATAACTCTTCTACTCCCATAATTGCTAAAGGTTCGGTTAGAGTAAACAATCTCTACACTTTGAAAGATGTGGCACTTGTTAAAAATTTGAAATACAACTTGCTTTCGGTTTCACAATTGCTAGATGAAAATCTAGAGATTAGCTTTGCTAAAAATTACTGCAAGGTTGTAGCTTCAAAAGGTGAGCTTTTGTTTAACATGTCTAGGTTTGGAAGAGTTTTTAAAGCTGATTTTGATTTGTCAACTTCTAAGCATCGGTGTCTAGTTGCTAATGATACAAAGGATCTATATTTTTGGCATCGTAGACTTGGTCACATAGGCTTTGATCATCTCACTCGTGTTAGTGCTCTCGATCGCATACGTGGGCTGCCGAAGCTTAAAAAGGACAATGATATTGTGTGCTCTTCTTGTAGACATGCTAAGTTTGTTGCAGGTTCACATGCTCCTCTCACAATGACCATGACAACTGAACCGCGACAACTTTTACATCTTGACACAGTAGGTCTGGCACGTGTTCAATCCTTCGGAGGTAAATGGTATGTGCTTGTGATTGTTGATGATTATTCCAGATATTCTTGGGTTTATTTTATGGCATCTAAGAATGAAGCTTTTAGTCATTTTAGAACTTTATTTCTTAGATTATCTATTGATCACCTAGGATCATTAAAAGCAATTAGAAGTGATAACGGAACTGAATTTAAAAACCAATCCTTTGATCACTTTTGTACTGAAAATGGAATAGATCATCAATACTCTTCACCCTATGTACCACAACAAAATGGTGTCGTAGAAAGAAAGAACAGGACCTTAGTTGAGATGGCTAGGACTATGCTTGATGAATATCAAACTCCTAGGAAATTTTGGGCTGATGCAATTGCAACCGCTTGTTATGTCTCAAATCGTGTTTTCTTGTGTGCTAAGCTTGGAAAAACCCCATATGAGCTCCGGTTTGGACATAGGCCTAGTGTTACACACTTTAGGGTTTTTGGTTGCAAATGCTTTGATAAGAAACATGGTAATCTTGATAAATTGAAGCTAGATCTGTTGATGGCATGTTTCTTGGTTATCCATCTCATACTAGAGGCTACCATGTGCTTTTACTTGACACTAACAAAATTGTGGAGACTTGCGAGGTTTCTTTTGATGAAGCTAGCCCAAGTACTAGCTTCGATATTGCAGGTCCGGATCCATATCCGCAGGGGGAGAGTATTTTTATTGAAGAAGATGAAGAAGTGGTGCTTCTGCCCGAAAACTCGGAAGTAAATAACGATCAAGATGCTGATTTTGCACCACAACCAGCACCAACAGTCACTACTGCTGGTTCGGACCTTCCTCAATCAACAAGCTCTCCTAATCAAATGTCCGAACATGAAGAAGAAGGTGCTTGTGAAGTGTCTACTCCCCTCCGAGTACTCAAAAGTCATCCTCCACAACAAATCATTGGAAGCTTGCATGAACGAGTCACTCGGTCCAGGTTTTGCGATCCAAACTCTCATGCTCATTCTGCTTTTGTTGCTTCTTTTGAACCCAAGGATATATCACACGCACTCACTAATGAATCTTGGATTAATGCCATGCAAGAAGAGTTAGAAAATTTTGAAAGAAATAATGTTTGGAAACTTGTACCTCCACCTCAAGGTCACACATTAATTGGAACTAAATGGGTATTTAAAAATAAGCAAAGTGAGGATGGGGTTGTGGTTAGGAATAAAGCTAGGTTGGTTGCTCAAGGTTTCACTCAAATTGAAGGTCTAGATTTTGATGAAACATTTAGCCCTGTTGCTAGATTAGAAGCTATAAGAATTTTATTAGCATTTGCTGCATCTAAAGGTTTCAAGTTATATCAAATGGATGTTAAAAGTGCTTTTCTTAATGGCTACATAGAGGAGGAGGTTTATGTTAAGCAGCCACCGGGTTTTGAAAATCCAAATTTTCCTAATCATGTTTACAAACTGTCCAAAGCCTTGTATGGTCTAAAACAAGCCCCTAGAGCATGGTATGATAGGTTAAAAACATTCTTACTTGAAAAGGGGTTTACCATGGGCAAGGTTGATAAAACTCTTTTTGTACTTAAGCATGGCAATTACTCATTATTCGTTCAAGTGTATGTGGATGATATTATATTTGGTTGTGCTTCTCATGATCTCGTGTCCAAGTTTTCTGATGAGTTCAGAATTTGAGATGAGTATGATGGGAGAACTCACATACTTTTTGGGGCTGCAAATCAAGCAAACAAAAGAAGGAACTTTTGTGCATCAAACTAAGTATACAAAGGACCTTCTTAAGCGCTTCAACATGGACAAATGCAAGCCTCTTCGGACACCAATGGGAACAGCAACAACACTTGAACTTGACGAAGATGGTGACCCGGTCGATAAAAAAGAATACAGAAGTATGATTGGATCACTTTTGTATCTCACGGCGTCAAGACTGGACATACAATTCAGCGTATGTCTTTGTGCACGTTTTCAAGCTTCTCCACGTGCTTCACATCGCCAATCCATCAAAAGGATTCTCAGGTACCTACATGGAACTCAAGAATTTGGCATTTTTCTTCCTTCTTCCTCAACCGTTTTTTTGAAAGCTTTTTCGGATGCTGATTTTGGGAGTTGTAGGATTGATAGGAAAAGTACTTCGGGTGCTTGTCATTTTCTTGGTAATTCACTTGTTGCTTGGTCCTCTAGAAAACAAAGTTCAGTTGCACAATCCACGGCCGAATCTGAATATGTAGCTGCGGCTAGCGCTTGCTCACAAATTCTTTGGATTGTTCAAACACTTAAGTACTATGGGGTTGATTTAGATAGTGTTCCACTGTTTTGTGATAACACTAGTGCAATTTGTATTGCTAAAAACCCCGTGAAACACTATAGAACTAAGCACATTGACATTAGGTATCACTTTCTTCGAGATAATGTTGAAAAAGGAAACATTGTGCTTCACCATGTCGATACCGAACAACAATTGGCTGATATTTTTACAAAACCTTTGGATTTCACTCGTTTTTGTTTCATTCGTAGTGAAATAGGGGTTATGCATCCTCATGGCTTAAATTGAGGGGGAGTTTTTGAAACTCTGAAAGTCTATGTGTGAATCTGAAACTAAAATAATATGAGCATAGTATTTCATACATATATGACTTTGTGATTCCTTTTACAGGCTGAAAGTTCTTACTACATTACTCATGTTATACATTTTGTAGTTTTTGCCATGACTAGTAATTGGAATAATTACTTACACTAAATCTGGTCATGATCAAACTTTCTTGCTGTTTTGAACTTGTTGCGTGCTCACAAGTGCTTTTAATCATAAAAAATTAATTAAGTGATCAGCTCACATGTTGAGTTTTCAAATAAAAAATTGAGAAAAGATCAAGAGAATATGCATGCATCGCACTTCTTCTTTTGAGATTGCTTATCATTGCACTAAGATATGAACTTGGAAGGAATTGTGTATGACTAAAACCATGTCCTTAAGCTTCTGTTTGTCAAATGACATAGGCTTGGCTTGGTTGGTTAGAATAAGGCTGATGCGGCATATAATCTCTTGCAAATATCATATGATCAACTTTGTGCCTTAAATGATTATGAATAATAAAAATGCAGCAACAAGTGTCATGTTTTCAGGTTTTGAAATAGTTGAGTAAGGGAGATCATGACTTGCTTAAACTGAAAAATACATTTGATCTCTAGCATGGCTTACACTACTTTATGTATCTCATTGATGTGATAGTGTAAGTAACCTGATAGTATGACTTGGATGAGCTTTGTTTTGTATGTATATGTTATAATATGCTCATAACATTTAAAAATTTCTCTTTTGAACCTTGCTGAATACATTGTCAAAGGGGGAGAAATATGTATAAGGAGAGATTTTTTTACACTTTGCATATTACACTTTCTTCCTTCTCTGATTTTAAAAAATGGGGAGAAATTAATAAAGGGGGAGAAATGAGTTTTCAAAACTTTTCATAAGCCAATGTTCGGATTTTAATTGGTGTTGCCAATGCATTCATCAAGGGGGAGATTGTGAGACCTATGTGTGCTGAATACATTGGCAATTAGGATAAAAGTTAGCATTAACATTCAAAGTTTTGAATATTGCCAAAACATTCTTTTGTGGCAAGGTCCGACAAGTTCTTTGTTAGGTCCGCCAAGTGTTGGCAAGGTCCGACGCAAGGTCCGGAGAGCTCCTGCAAGGTCCGGAGAGCTTTTGTAAGGTCCGGAGCTTGTTTTTAGCGAGCTCCCGTGAAGTTCAACTCGTAGAACTGCAGCATCTTGTTTTTGCTTTTAACTCGTAATGTTTCAAACTTGCTTTATGGGAAGGTTTGCTTAGTATTAATTTGCTAAGTTTTTTGTGTGTTTTGGTGGTTATGGCTGTTATCATTTGATATGGTTTGCAACATGCTTATGTGACGTGCTCATGTAAGGTGTTGTGGTTTTCGAACTAACGTGAGTCAAGTCGAGGACTTGTGCTCGGAAGAATTGGTTGTTTATTCATGTGAAGGTGTTGCTTGAGTTCAAGACATGGCTGGTGACGGGATCCTTGGACTAGTCTCAGGGAGGAGATGAGGTTCCAACAACCAAGTTCGGGAGGAGCTGTGGTTGAGTTGATCGGGAGGTCGCGCAGCATGTTTGGATCAAGGGCAGTGCATATGAAGGTTGCGTGTACGTCGTTGGAAGGTGTTTACACGTGTGCAAGGAGTGCATGGACGTGGCAACATTGTTCCAAGGCGTGATGAAGAGAAGTGGACGTAAAGAATTGGTCGGAAAGGTCCAACCGACTAGGTTATGGACTCAGGCTACGGCTGAGTCGTGTTCGACTCAAATATGGAAAGTTTTGAGTTGGTTATGATAGGATTTCGTGTGGGTCACGAATTTGAGTTGTTTTAGGATTGTTTGCGACGTTCCTAAGGTGTTTGTAAGTCTTAAGATTGCTTCTATCTGCGTACAGAAGAGTCTTGAGCAGTATTGGAAAGTTACAGTTTGAATCCAAGTAGGAGTAGGAGTCCTAGATTGAATTGGATTGGCCATAGAGCTGGTTATATAAGTAAGGGAGGCCAGAGCTCGTGGTGCACGACTTTGGGCTGTTCCTCTTGTGTTTATATTGAATAAAGTTCATAGTTTTGAGGAGATTTTGTTCCTTGTTCGTCCGACTTGTTTTTCATCAAGTCTTTCTCGCCGAGTTTCTGGACAGACCGACGTTGCTTCGGTGTTTCGTTCATAACTCGAGTTTTACAGATTCGATTGACGTGATTCTTCTTGGGTTGTCTTCACAACTCAATTATCTATCATCTGTGAAATTTTCACGAGCTTTGGATCTGTAGTTTTTGAGATACACGAGTTTCTTTGTAGCGTTGCAGATCGGTTTTATATCGGGTAGAACAGATTGATCTTCGTTTAATGTTTTGATCGTATCTCAAGTTTTACTTCGTGTTTTCAAGTGATTCTTGTTGCATTAGATCCGTGACTTGATTCCTACCTATGTACTTGATTTGTCACGGTTGAACACGTTTGAAAATACTTGCACACATGGTTTTTTAACCAATTGATTTTTTGCTGAGGGGTTTTTGTTGTTTCCACTGCGAAAAGTTTTAATCTACCATTCACCACCCCTCTGGTAGCTTTTCACGTGCTATTCGATCCTACAGAACAGCAGCAACAAGCTTTTGATGTTCTCAAATCAAAGCTTCCACAAGCATCATTGCTACAACTTCCTGATTTTGACAAGACATTTGAGCTAGAATGTTATGCAAGCGGCATTGGTATTGGATGTGTTCTCATACAAGGAGGTAAACCCGTTGCATTCTTTAGTGAAAAATTGCGTGGTCCTTCTCTAAATTATTCTACTTATGATAAGGAATTGTATGCCTTAGTGCGTGTTCTACAAACTTGGCTACATTACCTGTGGTCTAAGGAGTTCATCATACATTCCGATCATGAATCTTTGAAGTATCTTAAGTGTCAAACCAATCTGAATAAACGACATGCTAAATGGATTGAATTCATAGAATCGTTTCCATACATCATTAAGCATAAGAAAGGGAAGGTTATTGCAGATGCATTATCTAGATGTTACACCATGCTGTCCCAACTTGATCATAAAATATTTGGTTTGGAAACAATAAAAGGATTATATCCTACTGATTTGGACTTCAAAGATGCCTTTAAAAATTGTAGAGAAGGAAGAACTTGGAATAAATATGTACTACAGGAGGACCTCCTCTATCGTGCTAACAAGCTACGTGTTCCTTCTAGTTCCGTTCACCTATTACTTTTGCAGTAAGCACATGGAGGAGGTTTGATGGGACATTTTGGAGTGAAGAAAACTGAGGACGTGCTGGTCACACACTTAGTTTGGCCAAAGATGAGACGGGATGTCGAGCGCTACGTGTCACGATGCACTACATGCAATAAAGCTAAGTCTCGACTTAACACACATGGTCTTTATATGCCTCTTCCTGTTCCTAGTGTACCTTGGCAGGATATTTCCATAGATTTTATTTTGGGATTGCCTAGGACTAAGAGGGGGAGGGATAGTATTTTTGTGGTTGTTGATCGTTTCTCCAAAATGGCACATTTTATACCTTGTCATAAGAATGATAATGCCTCACACATTGCTGATTTGTTTATGACGGAAATTATTCGTTTACATGGTGTGCCAAATACCATTGTTTCTGATCGTGATGCAAAAAATTTAAGTCATTTTTGGAGAACTTTGTGGTATAAATTGGGAACCAAGCTGCTGTTTTTAACCACATGTCATCCACAAACCGATGGACAAACTGAGGTAGTAAATCGTACTCTATCCACTATGTTGCGGGCTGTTTTGAAAACGAATTTAAAGGGTTGGGAGGATTGTTTACCACATATAGAATTTGCTTATAACAGGTCAGTTCACTCTACTACAAAGGTAAGCCCATTCCAGGTAGTGTATGGTTTCAATCCCCGTGCTCCTATTGATGTATTACCTTTGCCGCCTTCTGAAACTATAAATTCTGATGCTACACAACTGTGACACCCTCGCTTCTGGTTTCCGCATGTACTCATGTTTCATGAAAAGAAAACATTTTAAAGGAAGTGGGAACAGAGAAAGAATTAAAAAGATAGCCAAAAAGAGCCGAATCCAGTTCACAGAGAGCGCCGAAGATAACTTCCGCGACCCACTGGCCACGTGGCGTGTTCGGAGCTCATCCATGCGAAGTGGGGAGAGGTCCGCCGCTAATCTGGCTACGTGGCAGGCTCGGGGCTCATCTCCGCAAAGGGGGAGAGGTCCGACCCTGTGGGACACGTGTTGCCCCCGGAGCTAGCCTCTGCGGAGAAGCGAAGGCAGTTCCACAGGACACATGTCACCTTCGGAGCTAGTCACCGTGGAAATCAGAGGACCAGTCACGCGGGATACGTGTCGATCTCGGAGCTCACCTCCGAGAGGTCCAGTTCTATTGGACACATGTTGCCACCGGAGCTTATCTCCGAGAGGTCCGACACTGTTGGACACGTGTCTACGTCGGAGCTCGTCTCTGGGGAAAAAGGGAGTCTGGCGCTACTTGACGCGTGGCATTCACGGAGCTCGCCTCCGAAGAGAGGGAGGTCCGAATACGTGGCACACCCGAAGGCACCTCCGGAGAGAGGGAAGGTCTGGCACTGACACGTGGCGTTCGCGGAGCCACCTCCGAATAAGAGAGGAGGTCCCGACCACCAGGATACGTGGCGCACGCGAAGCTCACCTCCGAAGGAAAGGGAGGTCTCGCTCGCTTGACCTGCGGCACAACCGGAGCTCGTCTATGTGGAAAGGGGGAGACTAGGCCCCGGTGGACACGTGGAGCTTCCGGAGCTCATCACTGAGGAGGTAACGAGTTCTGGAGCGGTTTTTGGATTCTGTACGCGTAGAAATATCGGTACGGAGGAGAAACCGACCTGAATTCCACAATGTTACCGCACCAAATCAACTCAAGATAAGTTGTTAAGATTCAACGATAATCTGAATACGACTCTTATTCAAGATACAATCAGATTAAGAATCTTCTTCTCCCGGTTATAAATAGAACCCAGAACCCTTGGCCGAAACCACGAACTTCTTTTCCAACTCCTGAGCCGACAACTTAGAGCCCTAGCACCAACTCGTTGAGTAAGCCCATCGCCGGAGTTCAGTCGAGGAAGGTCGTCGGAAGGGAGCTTAACGATCTATCTTTCTAAGAGAAGAACCCCGAGACCAAGAAGAACGTAAGGTAGGTCTCCAATACCACCATACGACATCGTCGTGTTTTCTTTGCATCTGTTCTTCGATTCCTTTCGAACAGAAGCTTTCTCGTGGATAGATCACTTGTTGATCGGGTTGATCTAAAGACAAGATCATCGCCACGTCCACATTTGATCCAAACACATCTGTTCATCATAAAATCCATGCAAGCCATGCAAGAACACGTACAAACTGATCTAATAAAAACTGATCATAGGATAGCATGCATATGCATCATCGCATCTAGTTAAAGTTTGTGCATGATATTGATTGCTGTGGATCTTGTATGTGCGTGATCCTGTATAGCAGGACAAGCTCAGGGAGCTGTCTACGACGAATTGCAACAACAAGGTTTCGAGATCCAACAGCAACCGGAACCGCAAGAACAAGGCAAGTGCCCCTTGACCATATTGATCCTATATTTTGGGAAAAACTGTTTTGTTTTGTGAAAAGGTGTGTGTGCTGAGTCAAACATGATGGGAAACCCCTTTTATAGGAGCTTACTAGCTTTGGTTAAACCACCCTTGTCGCCAGGGAAGTTTAAGAGTCGGGTATGGTTTTTGTTTTAAGCTTCGTTGAGTCCATGGGATTGGGAAGCGAGATAGATGTGTCTAGCTAACTGCACTCATAATGATAATGAGAAATTGATGTTGTTAATGAACATGGATCGGAGGGAGATCTAGGCAAGACTGGGTTTGTGAATGAGGTAGCATGAGATGGTGATTTACTTGTCGTAGATCTAAGGACCGGTTCATGCGACCACATGCTAGGATAACAGTGCCACCACAAGGCCAAGTATGGGTGCGGCTTAGCTAACTAATTAGGTAAGTTGCTAGATTGTTATGGACCGTGGAAGGCGCGGGGAATGGGAGTCGAGTGAGGACTGCCCTGGGAACTGAATGGCACAAGAGGGGGCCCGTGGGTGGGAGAATTGGAGATTCTAGCCTGCCGGTGAAACCTTAGTGAGTCCATACATCTAGTAGCCCCTTTGTAAAGGCTATTTTGTGATCTCTTGGCCATACACTGACGGTTGTGTACTGGTATAATGGAGGTTCCGCAGTCGCTGTCGGGTGACGAAATCACAAACTTGTGGGTAAAGAGGTGCAAACTCTGCAGAGTTCTAAAACTATCATGATAGCCGAGCTTACGGTCATGAGCGCCTGGCCAACTTCCATGATTAGTTGGGATGGTTATTGACTATGGTTATTGGGTTTGGTTTTGGTTTTGTTTTCAGGACTGTTGAGTCCGGGTGATAAGATGGGTTGCATAACTGTTGAGTCATGGCAACGAGGTTGAACGGTGTGAGACAAAGTTGTTTTATGAGATGAAATGGTAGCGAATACGAGACGGTATTCGTGAAATGGTAGCGAATACGAGAAGGTATTCGTGAGCAAGAATGAGGTTGAATAATGTCTGGTTGTGACATGGAAGGTAATGAACATAATGGAGGTATGATCGGTATTTTAATACATGGCAGGATTACATTCACTTAAAGATAAGTTGCTGTTTTATCGTGGTTTTTGATAAATAACTTTGCTTTTCTGCAATGAGCCTTTTTATACCTACCTTGTTATGAGCTACATATCATATTTTCCCGCACTTGCTGAGTACATCATTGTACTCAAACTTACATTATTTCATCATTAGCAACAGGAGAAGATTTCTATGAAGACCAAGTGGAGCATTAGGCGTGTGATCTGTTATCAACCTTGCCTGTGGGGATGGAGTAGAGATGGAGCCACAGCTGCCTAGAATTGCTTCCGCATTAGTTAAATTGCTTCCGCATTAGAATAAAGACTTCCGTTGCATAGAAATAAGACTTCCGCTGTGAGCATGAGTCCAAGACTCATGAAACATTGTAATAAACTCTGTTACTCGTGGTTATATATATTCTGAATTCAGTTTGTGGAACATATGTGTATGTGTGATGAACATCCTGGGCACATATATGCATCAGTTCTCGGTTCCGTGGTTTTCCACAGAATTGAGGGCGTCACAACAACGATCTGAATTCATTCTTAAGATGCATGAAACTACAAAGAAAAATATTGAAAGGATGAATGAGAAGTATAGAATTTCTGGTAGTAAAGGTAGAAAAGAAGTAAAACTTGAACCAGGAGACTTGGTATGGCTACATTTGAGAAAAGAACGATTCCCTCACTTGAGAAAATATAAACTTATGCCACGAGCTGCTGGTCCTTTTAAGATTGTTGAAAAGATCAATGACAATGCATATAAGCTTGAGTTGCCTCCCGATTTTGGGGTTAGTCCCACATTTAACATTTCAGATTTACGACCATACTTGGGAGAAGAAGATGATCTTGAGTCGAGGACGACTCCGATTCAAGAGGGGAAGGATGATGAGGACATCACAACAGTGGATACTCACATTGATATACAAGAACCAATCACAAGAGCACGAGCACGGTTACTAATCAGCAGGTGAACTCGTTCCTAACTTCCTACCCATGTCATTATAAGAATGGATTGCTATTTAATGATTTCATTCTTATTAGGAACCATGGACATGATCAACAAGTAAAGGGAGGAGGATTTGGGGACATGGAGAACCAGATGGGACGACCACAAGTTGATGGAAACAGTCGCCAACTCGGACTCGAGTTCAACTCAGAGTCCAGGAGCAGTCCATCTTAAAACGGACGCCCAGCATGCATACGGACTCCGTTTTAGACATTCTACATTTGCATGGAAATATGAGAAGATAAACATTCCAATGGTTCTGGCCCCACATTAAAATTCACCTGGAGTCATTGGGAGTTGTCAAAACAAGTCAAATTCAGAGTTCTGTCTGGTGCTGCACCACCGTATTGGGCTTTTGGGCCTTGTATCCCGTATGAGTCCATTAAGGACGTGTCTAAGGGTCTTATGGTCGAACCATAGCCTTTAAATACTATAGCCGCCGGCCAAATTCGTGGGTTTTGCTTAGATTAAACAATCTCGCCGTCCTACGGTTTGTGAGACCCCAATTTTGCAATTTTCAGATTGCTTCTTCATCGTTCTTGCTTTTGTTCTCGGTTGCACCTGCAGGAATAGCCTTCTTGGTGAGGTAAAGTGTGTGAAGCACGGTTGATAACCAACGGATCAGAGGTGTAATGATTGCAGGGGTAATTCGGGTCTGCTCGAGTGCCTCGGATCATCAACGTCGAGATCTCCACTTCAATCGACCTACCTTTCGGAAGATCGGGCCTAAACTACTCATCACAAAAGGTAAGGCATCACTCTATTTTGTAGTCATACTCCTCCGGTGGATCAAAATGGGTGCTTGACAGTGGATGCACAAACCATATGACCGGAGAGAGAAGGATGTTTGTTGAATATGAGGAAAACGAAGATCCAAGTGAAGGAATATATTTTGGGGACAGTAACCAATGGAAAATCCTTGGCACCGGTAAAATTGCTATCTCTCCCCATCATACTCTTTCAAATATTTTACATGTTGACTCCCTTGATTATAACCTTCTATCCATATCCCAACTATGTGATAAAGGTTATAATTTTATTTTCACTAACAAGGGTGTGACTGTCTTGAGAAGAAGCAATGACTCAATCGCCTTTAAGGGCGTGCTCAAGAGAAAGCTTTACCTTGTGGATTTTACCACGGATAAAGCTCAACTTGACACATGCTTAATGGCAAAGACTAACATGGGATGGCTTTGGCATAGAAGGCTAGCCCATGTTGGGATGAGGAACTTGCAAAAGCTTCTCAAGGGAGAACACATTCGAGGCTTGAAAAATGTTGTTTTAGATAAGGACAGGCCATGTAGTGTTTGTCAAGCCAGAAAACAAGTTGGAGTTCAACATCCATCCAAAAATGTCATGACAACTACAAGACCTTTGGAGCTACTTCACATGGACCTCTTCGGTCCAATCGCCTACATAAGCATCAGCGGTAACAAATATGGTCTTGTTGTTGTAGATGATTATTCTCATTTCACTTGGGTGTTCTTTTTGCATGACAAAGGAGAAACTCAAGGTGTGCTCAAGAAATTCTTGAGAAGAGCTCAAAACGAGTTCTCCTTAAGAATTAAGAACATAAGGAGCGATAACGGCACCGAGTTCAAGAACACTCAAGTGGAAGAATACTTGGATGAAGAAGGCATCAAGCATGAGTTTTTAGCCCCCTACTCCCCTCAACAAAATGGAGTTGCTGAGAGGAAGAATAGAACTCCCATTGAGATGGCAAGAACCATGCTTGATGAGTACAAGACATTGGACCGGTTTTGGCAGAAGCGGTTAACACCTCTTGCCATGCCATAAACCGGTTGTATCTTCATCGACTTTTGAAGAAGACGTCTTACGAACTTCTAACTGGTAACATACCAACCATCTCTTATTTTCGTGTCTTTGGGAGCAAGTGTTATATTCTCAACAAGAAGCCCAGGACTTCGAAGTTTGCCTCAAAGTCCGATGAAGGTTTCTTGCTTGGTTATGACTCAAACACCTACGCCTATTGTGTTTTCAACAAAACTTCTGGAATTGTTGAAATAGTGAGAGACGTAGTGTTTGATGAGACTAATGGCTCCCAAGTGGAGCAAGTTGATCAAAGTGTGCTAGATAAAGAAGAGGCTCCACAAGAAGCACTTAAAAGGATGGCACTTGGAGAAATTTTTCCTCAAGAACATCCTCAAGACTCAAATGATCATCCAACAAACAAAAATATGTCCCCCTCCCATGATCAAGCTCAAGATGAGCAAGGCCAACCTCAACAAGATCAAAACGATCAAAGTCAAGATAGAGGAATGGATCAAGGGGGAGACGAAGAAAAGAGTGACAATGAATATGAAGATCAAAGAGTTCAACCACCTCATCCGAGAGTGCACCAAAGTGTTTAGCGGGATCATCCCGTCGACAACATACTAGGAGATATCTCCAAAGGGGTGACCACTCGCTCTCGAATGGCTAATTTTTGTGAACATTACTCTTTTGTTTCCCCTTTGGAGCCCCACAAGGTAGAAGAAGCACTACAAGATCCAGATTGGGTGGTGTCCATGCAATAGGAACTCAATAATTTTGAAAGAAATCAAGTGTGGGAACTTGTGAAGCGACCCAACGCAAATGTTGTGGGAACCAAGTGGGTATTCCGCAACAAGCAAGACGAGTATGGGGTTGTAACAAGAAACAAGGCAAGACTTGTTGCAAAGGGATATGCACAAGTAGAAGGTTTGGATTATGATGAAACTTTTGCTCCCGTAGCTAGGCTTGAATCAATTCGTATCTTGCTTGCTTTTGCAACTCACCATGACTTCAAGCTATACCAAATGGATGTGAAAAGCGCTTTCCTCAACGGTCCAATCAAGGAGGAAGTGTACGTGGAGCAACCACCTGGATTTGAGGACGATAAGTATCCTAACCATGTCTTTAAACTTCAGAAATCCCTCTATGGCCTCAAACAAGCTCCTAGAGCTTGGTATGAGTGTCTTAGAGATTTTTCTTATTAAAAATGGTTTTAGGATAGGAAAAGCAGACTATACACTCTTCACTAAGCATTTTAACGATGATTTATTCGTGTGCCAAATATATGTCGATGACATTATATTTGGTTCTACTAACGAAGCTTTTTGTGACGAGTTTTCAAAGATAATGACTGAAAGGTCCGAGATGTCAATGATGGGGGAATTGAAGTTCTTCCTAGGACTCCAAGTCAAACAACTCAAGGAAGGAACGTTCATAAGTCAAACCAAGTATACTCAAGACATACTTAAGAGGTTCGACATGGACAAAGCCAAACCTATCAAGACTCCCATAGGAACCAACGGACATCTTGACCTTAATGAAGATGTCCAAGTGTGGACCAAAAGGTATTTCGTTCCATGATAGGATCTTTGCTTTACCTTTGTGCATCTAGGCCCGACATAATGCTTAGTGTGTGTATGTGTGCACGGTTCCAAGCCGCTCCCAAGAAGTGCCAATTGACGGCTGTTAAGCGGATTCTTAGATATTTGGTTCACACTCCTAACCTAGGACTTTGGTATCCCAAGGGATCCAAGTTCAATCTCATTGGATACTCCGATGCCGATTATGCAGGTTGTAAGGTAGATAGAAAGAGCACGTCGGGGACTTGTCAATTTCTTGGTAGGTCCTTGGTTTCGTGGTCTTCAAAGAAACAAAACTCCATTGCGTTATCCACAGCCGAAGCGGAGTACGTCGCAGCCGGGAGTTGTTGTGCACAACTCCTATGGATGCAACAAACTCTTAGGGACTATGGTTACATATTGAGCCATATTCCACTCCTATGTGACAATGAGAGTGTCATCAAGATTTCTCACAATCACGTGGAGCATTCTAGAACCAAACATATTGATATCCGTCACCATTTCCTGATAGATCATTCTATCAAGGGAGATATCGTTATCTCTCATGTTAGGAGTGAGAAGCAATTGGCGGACATCTTCAGAAAACCCCTTGATGAGAAACGCTTTTGTGATCTAAGGAGTGAACTGAATATCCTAGATTCTCAAAATGTTGCTTGAAGTGTGCACATCTGTTTGTTGCTTGTTTACAAACTTCAAAAACCACATGTTTTCAACATACTACCCTAATCTCTCTTACTATATGAAAACTATGTTCAAAAGGACTCTTTGTCAAATATGGTCATTGTTTGTTTGATGTATGCTTACTAACCATGTTTGCCAAAGATATTTGCAAAAACTTGTCCAAAAGGATCATATTCTTGAACTAAAACTCAAATTATATGAATTTCAGCTTGTAGCCGGACTAGTCCACCTATGAGGCCGTACATGTCCGGCCCCAGAGAACGCCGGCTCTGGTCCACCAACCGGACTTGTCCGGACACCGAACCCGGACTAGTCCGGCCCCGCTAGACACGTGTTGCCACCGGAGCTCACCCCTGTGGAAGGGATGAGGTCCGGCCCCGCGGGATACGTGTCGCCACCGGAGCTCACCCCTGTGGAAGGGATGAGGTCTGGCCCCGCGGGACACGTGTCACCACCGGAGCTCACCCTGTGGACGGGATGAGGTCCGGCCCTGCAGGACACGTGTCACCACCGGAGCTCACCCCTGTGGAAGGGATGAGGTCCGGCCCTGCGGGACACATGTCGCCACCGGAGCTCACCCCTGTGGAAGGGATGAGGTCCGGTCCCGCTAGACACAAGTCGCCACGGGAGCTCGCCTCTGAGGAGAGGAGAGGCCCCGACCCACTGGACACGTGTCTCCACTGGAGCTTGCCTCTGAGGAGAGGAGAGGCCCCGGCCCGCTGGATACGTGTCGCCACGGGAGCTCGCCTGTGAGGAGAGGGGGGGTCCGGCCCCGCCGGACACATGGCACCCTCGGAGCTCACCTCTGAGGAGAGGGGAGGTCCGGCCCCGTCGGACACGTAGTGCCCTCGGAGCTCGCCTCTGAAGAGAGGGGAGGTCTGGCCCCGCTGGACACGTGGCGCCATCGGAGCTCGCCTCTGAGGAGAGGGGAGGTCCGGCCCCACTGGACACGGGGCGCCCTCGGAGCTCGCCTCTATGTAGAGGGGAGGCCCGGCCCCGCTGGACACGTGGTGCCTTCGGAGCTCACCCTGGCAGTGGCCACGTGGCAGAGTCGGACTTCACAGCGGACAAGTCCAAACCGGACTAGTCCGCCTAGGGAGGATGGACAAGTCCGGCCGCAGAGAAGTGTGGCTCAAGTCCGCCAACCGGACTAGTCCGCTCACATCCTCTCTCAAGCCGGAAGCGCCCACAAATTGGCGATTTTCTCTTTCTTCCACCAAAAATCTTGTCCAATCCACAGATTGGAGACCTAAGGAGTGCGGAAACCCTTCCCCGGGCTTCGTTGCTCAAGTTTCAACTCCAAATTCATCACATTTGAAGATTTCAAGAGGTATTCTTGACCTAAACAAAAATCCCTCCTTTTCTTCACTCTTAGGTCTTTTGATAGAAACCTCTTCACAAATGTTGTTCCTAGTGTCGATGCGATCATAGCCTAGGAGTATTGCAACTTAATTCGAAGTCCTTGCGAAAAATTGTTAGGGTTAGGGTTCTTCCTGTATAACCCGGACTATTCCGGTTTTGGGCGGACAAATCCGTTCTCGAGCAGACTAGTGTGGTCCTTTAATGGACAAGTCCGGTTTACACAGAACAAACTCCAACTTTAGCCATTTTTCATGAATTCTCTTGCAATATTCCACTTTCTTGACCTCTAATATCCTATCTCTCAGAAAATATGTTGAACTCCAACCAAAGCTCTCCCCTTCCAAGTCCCACGGCCGAGGAGGCTCGACAAGCCCTTCATCGGCGCATTGCCGAAGAAAGGGCAGCGAAGGAGGCCCAAGCGGCTAAAGAAGCAGTCCGTCGAGAGGCAAGAACAAAGAAGAAGCATGAACTCAACGAAGAGGCACAAATTGCCCAAGCCATTGAGGAATCCTTGAAGGATCAACGAAGAAAGAAAAGGGCCAAACGTGAAGCCCAGAGCTCGCAAGCTTCTAGTGCCTCAGAGCCCAAGAGAAAGAGGTTGGTCACCTTGGGAGATAAAGAGCGGGAAAAGGAGAAGGAAAAGGAATCCGAGGGTAGGGTTCCTCGTGATCCAAAGAAGGGTAAGGCTCCACTTCCTAAGCAGCCCAAGAACAAAAAGGCAACTGCCAAAGCACCGACAAACAGAGCAGGAGGGATAAAAATCAGAGAGAAAGGGCAACCAAAGCCCATCGTCCCCTTAGAGATGGCTGCCCCTGCTAGAGACCCAAACCGGCAGCCCAACAATCCGGCATTTGTATTCAAAGGAAAGGGTGCTGAAAAGGCGAGAAGGCTGAGGATGGATAAAGTCTATGACTATGAGAAGCACACAACCGACCCCAGGTTTTGGTGTGACTTTCACTGCGATTACCACCGCTTGGTGTACCTAAAAATGAAGACCCCAATCACTCAAGCTCAATGGGTAGATTGGGACAACATGGCCAAAAGGGAGCACAAAGCTTTTGATGCAGTGATTGAAGCCGCAGAGTGCCATGGAATCAAGGAAATCCTGAGCTTCAAGTATGACTGGAACATTGAGGTAATTGTGCAGTTCTACACCACTGTGTATTTCTCCACCTACGGTGACCGGAAAATCACCTGGATGACTCATGGAGAGCAGTACTCAGTCACCTATGAGAGGTTTGCACAGATACTTGGCCTCGAGGAGCACTTGGATCATGAGATTATCATTTCCAATCTCAAGGCAGTGGACAGGGATCAGCTTGACTATATGTATCCTAGTCATGTTCCCTATGAGGCCGGGCTTGCTAGGAACATCAAGCCGTTCTACAACATCCTCAACCGGATTCTGAGGAGGACCATTGCCCCCAAGGATGCAGATGCAGGGGTAATTCAAGGAAACTTAAGGCATCTCCTCCTCTTGATAAATGGTGAAGAGAAGTTCAACCTTGTTGACCACATTTATGATGACATCTTCAACATCTCTCACACTCCCAACCGCTCATGTGGTTATGCACCGTACATCATGCGCCTAATTGAGAAGGTGTCGGGAATAATCTTTGTCAAGGATGTCACTCATCGACCTCTCCGTCCTCAGCTACCCCCCATTCTGCAGAACCCTCAAGGAGGAAAAATGCTCAACCTCCGTCCAACTCAGCGGCCCCTTCTAGCTCAGCGGCTCCCCCATCATCTCCTCCTCCGCAGTCCATGAGCAGATTCTCCAAGTGCTTCAATGCACTTTTCACCTCCTGTCGGCGTGTGGAGGTCCGGACTCAACACATGGAGAGGCGTCAGGAGAAGTACCTCAAGGCTGTGTGTGACAAGCTTGAGGTACCCATGTCTTCCCCTGAGGAGAGTGATGGGGAACTCACTCCATATCCAGAGTTCACCGCTGATGAGCTCGCCCAGTTCAGGGAAGATGGAAGCTCTTCCAAGGCCGTGCCTCCATCCACCACCACCGACGAAGAAGAAGAGAATACGGAGGCTATGGAGAGCGATGAAAATGGCAATGAAGAAGAAGACGAAGAAGATGATGAGTAGACTTAGGCGTATCTTCCTCCCTCCTTTCCTTTTTGGTGCCTTGATGCCAAAGGGGGAGAAATGTGAAAAGGATGTCCTATTTTTATCATCTTCTAGTCTCGTAATAGATCTTTTAGACATGACTCTTTTGGACATGGCTATCTATGTTTTATATTTTATGCATGACTATCTTTTGTGTAACACTACGTGCTGGATTTTATGGCCGTTTTATGCTTATTGTCTTATCACATTTTTATTTTTGAGCACAACACGTAGGCACCCCACCATAACATGTGAATGTATGCCAACTCACCTCTTTTACTCTTGCGTACATTCAGGGGGAGTTTTGCATACATACACTTGTTATAAAAATAAAATTTTTACCTCTTATGTTGAAACTTAATGTGTTGTCATCAATCACCAAAAAGGGGTAGATGTTAAGTGCATCTAGGCATCCCTATGGGTTTTGGATGATTGATGACGACAAATGAAGAGACTAATGAGCTGAGATGATCATAAGCACAGGACATTTCCAAGGCGGGCACCTAAACTCTCAAAAAGGAAAAAGATGAAGAACGGCGTCAAAGACTCGAAGAGTAGAAATTAGGGTTTCACTTGACTCTTTAGTAGGCTAGCCGTGTAAAAGAAAGAGTGTGTGTGTGACACCCTCATTTTTGATTTCTGCATGTATTCATGTTTCATGTAGACAAACATTTTTAAATAAGTTGAAACTGAGAAAGAATAACAAAGATAGTGAAAAAAGAGCAATTCTAGTTCGCCGAGAGCACTGAAGACAACTCCCATGACCCGCTGGCCACGTGGCGCGTTCGGAGCTCATCTCCACAAAGGGGGAGAGGTTCGCCGCTAAACTGGCTACGTGGCAAGCTCGGGGCTCGTCCCTGCGGCAAAGGGCGAGGTCCGACCCCGTGGGACACGTGTTGTCCCCGGAGCTAGCCTCTGCGGAGAAGCGAGGCCAGTCCCGTAGGACACGTGTCCGCTACGAAGCTATTCATCGTGGAAAAGAGAGGACCAGCCACGCGGGACACGTGTCGCTCTCGGAGCTCACCTCCGAGAGGTCCGGCCCTGCCAGACACGTGTCGCTCTCAGAGCTCGTCTCTGAGAGGTCCGGACTTACTGGACACGTGTCACCTTCGGAGCTCACATCCGGGAGGTCCGACACTATTGGACACATGTCACCTCCGGAGCTTATCTCCGGAAGGTCCAACGCTGACAGACACGTGTCCACCTCGGAGCTCGTCTCCGAGCAGAAAGGAAGTCTGGCGCTGTTAGGACACGTGGCACATCCGGAGCTACCTCCGAAGAGAGGGGAGGTCCGGCACTGACCCATGGCACCCCCGGATCCACCTCCGAGGAGAGGGGAGGTCCGGAACTGACACATGGCGTTCGTGGAGCTCGCCTCTGTTGAGAGGGGAGGTCCCGACCTACCAGACACGTGGCGCACGCGGAGTTTGCCTTTGGAGAGAGGGAGGTCCCACCCGCCAGGACGCGTGGCGCACGCGGAGCTCACCTCTGAGTAAGAGGGAGATCTCGCCCGCCTGACACGCGGCACAACCGGAGCTTGTCTCTGCGGAAAAGGGGGCCCAGGTTCCTGCAGGACACGTGGAGCTTCTGGAGCTCATCACCGCGAGGGTCACGATATTTGAAGTAGTTTCGCTTCTGTACGCACGGGAATACCGGTACGGGAGGAAACCGACACGAATTCCACATTGCTACCGCACCAAATCAACTAAAGATAAGTTGTTAAGATCCAAAACAATTTGAATAGGACTCTTATTTGAGTTCCGATCATATTAGGACTCTTCTATTCCTGATTATAAATAGAACCAAAAACCTTTGGCCGCAACCACGAACTTCTTTTCCACCTCCTGAGTCGACAACTTAGAGCCCTAGCCCCAGCTCGCTGAGCTAACCCCTTCGCCGGAGTTCAGTCGCCGGAGATAGCCGGAAGAGAGCCCCGACAATATGTTCTTGCGAGGAGAAGGACCCTGAGACCAAGAAGAACGTAAGGTAGGTCTCCAATACCACCTTACGACATCGTCGCGTTTTCTTTGCATCTGTTCTTCGATTCTTTTCGAACAGAAGCTTTTTCATGGACAGATCACGTGTTGATCGGTTTGATCTAAAGTCAAGATCATCGTCACGTCTACAATTGATCTCTACAACTCTGTTCATCGTAAAACTCATGCAAGCCATGCAGGAACACGTACAAACCGATCTAATAGAAACTGCACCGTAGGACTAACTTGCATATGCACCATTGCATCTTTAAGTAGAGTTTGTGCATGATGATTGATTGCTATAAATCTTGTATGTGCGTGATCGTGTATAGAAGGACAAGCTCAGAGAGCTGTCTACGACGAGCTGCAACAACAAGGTTTCGAAATCCAAGAACAACCGGAACCGCAAGAACAAGGCAAGTGCCCCTTGACCATATTGATCCTATGTTTTTGAAAAACTGTTTTGTTTGTGAAAAGGTGTGTGTGCTTGAGTTAATATGATGGGAAACCCTTTTATAGGAGTTTACTAGTTTTGTCAAACCACCCTTGTCACCGGGAAAGTTAATGAGTCAGGTATGGTTTTTGCTTTTATGCTTCGCTGAGTCCATGGGATACGGGAAGCGAGATAGATGTGTCTAGTTAACTGCACTCATAAGAATAATGAGAAACCGATGTTGTTAATGATCATGAATCGGAGGGAGATCTAGGCAAGCCGGGTTTGTGAATGAGGTAGCATGAGATGGTGATTTACTTGCCGTAGATGGCGATCCACCTTGATGCATATAGGTAGGGAGGGATCTATCTAACCTTCTAACCTCTATTATATTCCATTCGCTCTCACAGATGGTGAGAGGAAACGCCGGCCGCCAAGGAAGGAACGTCCGTGGCAACCAAGAGGATGGCCACGATGAAGTTCCTGTTAACCCCGAGCTGGTGAGAACAACCTGGAACGGTTGATGGCCATGCAGAATCAGCTTATGCAGACCATATCCAAACTTTGGGTCAACTGCAGGCCAACAACAACAACCCTGTTCCGGCACCACCGGCACCACCGTCACCACCACCACCACCACCGGCTCATAACAGGCTGGGAGAGTTCATGAGGACTCGACCACCCACTTTTGCTCAAGCTAACGACCCCATGGAGGCCAACGACTGGTTGAAGTTCATGGAGAAGAAGCTTGACATAGTCCATTGCAATGACCGAGAGAAAGTTCTCTTTGTGTCGCACCAACTCATGGGAGCTGCCGCTGACTGGTGGGATGCCCTGTGCAACGCTCATGTCGACTCGAAGACGATCACTTGGACTGAGTTCAAGGAGAGTTTCCGCTCTCATTACATCCCTGCTGGTGTAATGATGCTCAAAAGGCAGGAGTTCGAGGGTCTCCGCCAAGGACAGAAGAGCGTGAATGAGTACCTTACCAAGTTCACGCAGCTGTCACGGTATGTCCCTGAAGATGTCAACTCGGACCAACGGAAGCAGTACCTGTTCATGAGAGGGCTGAACAATGAGATCCAGATTCAGCTCCTCAACAATGACTATGCGAGCTTCCAAAAGCTGGTTGACAAGGATATAGTGGTTGAAAGCAAGATCCGAGAGATCGAGCGAGAGGGCAAAAGGAAGATGCCATACCAGCCACAAGGGAGCAACGTACAACCTCGGTACATGCCCCCAGATACACCGCAGTATGGATCGACCGCTCCTGCATACCGCTCTAATCAGCCACCACAGCAACGACCCTTTGCACAAGCACCTCGTGTGCCTTTGCCTCCAGCGCCCCGTCCCAACATGGGTGCCCCTGCTCAAAACCCCCGCCCGAATGTACCTACTGTCGTGGGCAACAAGGCATGCTTTGCATGCGGAGAAATAGGACACTTCGCGAGCCATTGCCCGAGGAGAGGTCCTGGACAGCAAGGCAACATGCCCAAGCAGAACCCAGGGCCGAACGGAGGAGCCAACCAAGGAAACCGTGGACAGCAGAACTACGCTCGTGGCAACGTGAACCATGTCTCTGCTGAGGAAGCACAACAGGCTGAGGACGTCGTGATTGGTACGTTCCTTGCCAACTCCAACCCAGCCACCATCTTATTTGATTCTGGCGCATCGCATTCCTTCTTATCATCCAAGTATGTTGCCAAGCATAATCTACCCATATCACACTTGAAATATATTACGTTGGTTAATTCTCCCGGTAGAGAGATTAGGACTAATATAGTATGTCCGAAAGTAAACCATAAAATAAGGGGTGTAGACTTACTTGCCAACCTCATTGTCTTGGATTCCCAAGGGCTTGACATAATACTCAGAATGGATTGGCTAAGTAAGCACAACGGGGTAATCCAATGTGCTGAAAGGAGCGTGTAGTTGACCAACGAGCACGGTACCCGTATCGAGTTTGAGTCAGCCCAACCGGCAACCGAGAAAGCAACATTGAACCACGTCGAAGAAGCAACCCTGTACCGCATTCCAGTGGTTCAAGAGTTTTTGGACGTGTTCCCGGAAGAACTTCCCGGTATGCCACCTGACCGGGATATCGAGTTTTCCATTGACCTAGTACCCGGAACCGCACCTATAGCAAAGAGACCCTATAGGATATCCGTCAACGAACTAGTGGAGCTCAAGAAGCAATTTCAGGAGCAGCTGGAGAAGA
Organism: Neostapfia colusana; assembly: GCA_030760725.1. Classification (NCBI taxonomy): domain Eukaryota; kingdom Viridiplantae; phylum Streptophyta; class Magnoliopsida; order Poales; family Poaceae; genus Neostapfia; species Neostapfia colusana. The sequence continues at coordinate 58,707,850 of JASWHV010000005.1, read as the reverse complement.
GTTTTATACGTCCAAGCTCGTCACCATGGGGAGCCCCCGTGCTCTTCGTGGACAAGAAGGATGGAACCCAAAGGATGTGCGTGGACTATAGGTCTCTTAATGAGGTGACGATCAAGAACAAGTACCCTCTGCCCCGTATAGAGGACCTGTTCGACCAAATGAAGGGAGCCCGAGTCTTCTCCAAGATTGATCTTCGATCGGGATATTTCCAGCTAAAGATTAAGCCCTGCGATATACCCAAGACTGCTTTTCGGACACGGTATGGTTCATATGAATATACCGTTATGTCTTTTGGGTTAACGAACGCACCTTCATACTTCATGTACCTCATGAACAAGGTCTTCATGGAGTACTTGGATAAGTTCGTCGTGGTATTCATTGACGACGTCATGGTGTATTCGAAAAGCGAGGAGGAGCATGAAGAACATTTGAGATTGACATTGCAAAAGCTGCGGGAGCATCAATTGTATGCCAAGCTTAGCAAATGTCAAGTTTGGCTAAAGGAGATATCGTTCCTAGGCCACATTATCTCCGAGGAAGGAGTATCGGTTGATCCCGGAAAAGTGGGAATTGTTTTGAAGTGGAACCAACCGCAAAACGTGAGGGATATTCGGAGTTTTCTTGGGATGGCTGGATACTACCGCCGGTTCATCAAGGACTTCTCTAAGATAGCAAAGCCTATGACGGAGTTGCTAACGAAGGGAAAAGCCTTCCAATGGACACCAGCATGTCAAGAAAGCTTTGAGGAGCTAAAGAAGAGGCTAACCACAGCGCCGGTTTTGGTATTGCCGGATGTAAGCAAGAGCTTTGACATATATTGTGACGCATCTAGACAAGGGCTTGGATGTGTGCTCATGCAAGAGGGACAAGTGGTAGCCTATGCGTCGAGACAACTCAAGAAACACGAGCTCAATTACCCCACACATGACTTGGAACTTGTAGCCGTGGTGCACGCATTGAAGATTTGGAGACATTATATCTTGGTCATCGATGTGAGATCTATACGGATCATAAAAGCCTCAAGTACATATTCACCCAAACGGATTTAAATTTGAGGCAACGTCGATGGTTGGAGCTCATCAAGGATTATGATGTTGGAATCAACTATCACCCCGGAAAGGCCAATGTAGTAGCCGATGCATTGAGCCGAAAGGGAGCATGTCACCAACTTACAGTTCGGGATCTACCGCCCGAGCTACGCAAGGAGTTCGAACGGTTACATCTCGGTTTCTTGAACGAGATGGAAGTGATGGAACTCCACTCATCATTGGAACAAGAGATAAACGATGGACAAGCTATGGATGAGGAGATCAAGGAGATCAAGGAAAGGATCCAGCAAGGAATAGAGAAGGACTTCAAGGAAGACGAGAAGGGTACACTTTGGCTTTGAAAAAGGATTTGTGTGCCCAACGTGAAGCACATCCGCGACACGATATTAAAGGAGGCACACGACTCACTTTATTCCATACATCCCAGAAGTACCAAGATGTACAAGGACCTGAAGACTTGTTATTGGTGGGATGGTATGAAGAGGGACATAGCCGAGTATGTTGCCCTATGCGACACATGCCAACGGGTGAAGGCCGGACATCAAAGACCCGCTGGACTGTTTCAATCCTTGAAGGTACCCGAGTGGAAGTGGGAAGATATCAGTATGGATTTCATCGTCGGACTGCCACGTACTCGGTTGGGTTATGACTCAATCTGGGTTATCGTGGACCGATTGATGAAAACCGCCCATTTTCTTCCCATAAAGATCAAGTACAACATTGCACAACTAGCCGAGCTGTACATGGAGCAAATCGTCTGCCGCCATGGAGTCCCGAAGAGGATGGTCTCAGATCAGGGTTCTCAGTTTACCTCTAGGTTCTGGAGGAAGCTGCAGAAAGCTATGGGTACATGACTGAATTTTAGCTCCGCCTACCACCCGCAAACCGATGGGCAAACCGAAAGGACAAACCAAATTTTGGAGGACATATTGAGAGCCTGCGCCTTGAAACATAGGCGTAGTTGGGATAGGAGTTTACTGTACGCTGAATTCTCGTATAACAACAGCTATCAAGCTAGCTTGAAGATGCCGCCTTTCGAAGCATTGTACGGGAGACGGTGTAGAACGCCGTTGTTTTGGAACGAGACCGGAGAGAACCAAGTGTTTGGACCGGAAGTGCTACAAGAAGCTGAGAAGCAGGACCAAACAATACGGAAGAACTTGAAGGCTGCTCAGTCATGACAGAAAGGCTATGCGGACAATAGGCGAAGGAAGTTGACTTTCGAAGTAGGAGACTTCGTATACCTTAAGGTATCGTCTATCCGTGGCCAACGACGTTTCAACGTCAAAGGCAAGCTAGCACCTCGCTACATCAGACCATTTAAGATTTTGGACAAGCGAGGAGAAGTAGCCTATCAATTAGAGCTCCCAACGCACCTCTACGAGGTACATGACGTGTTTCATGTATCCCAGCTCAAGAAGTGCTTGAGAGTGTCGGAAGAGCAAGTACCAATGGATGAACTTGAACTTCAAGAGGACCTGACCTATGGAGAGTACCCTGTCCGAATTTTGGATGTAAAGGAAAGGGTCACGAGGAACAAAGTTAGCTGATGGTGCAAGGTACAATGGAGCCATCACACAGAAGCTGAAGCCACATGGGAGCGTGAAGAAGACATCAAGACAGAGTTTCCTCATCTATTCTCTACTAATGTATCTCGAGGGCAAGATTCAATTTAAGGGGGGTAGATTTGTGACACCCTCATTTTTTATTTTCTGCATGTATTCATGTTTCATGTAGAAAAACATTTTTAAATAAGTTGAAACCGAGAAAGAATCACAAGGATAGCTAAAAAAGAGCAATTCCAGTTCGCCGAGAGCACCAAAGACAACTCCCGCGACCCGCTGGCCACGTGGCGCGTTCGGAGCTCATCTCCGCAAAGCGGGAGAGGTCCGCCGCTAAACTGGCTACGTGGCAAGCTCGGGGCTCGTCCCTGCGGCAAAGGGTGAGGTCCGACCCCGTGGGACACGTTTTGCCCCCGGAGCTAGCCTCTGCGGAGAAGCGAGGCCAGTCCCGCGGGACACATGTCGGCTATGGAGCTATTCACCGCGGAAAAGAGAGGACCAGCCACGCGGGACACGTGTCGCTCTCGGAGCTCACCTCCGAGAGGTCCGGCCCCGCCAGACATGTGTCGCTCTCAGAGCTCGTCTCTAAGAGGTCCGGACTTACTGGACACGTGTCACCTCCGGAGCTCACCTCCGGGAGGTCCGACACTATTGGACACGTGTCACCTCCGGAGCTCATCTCCGGAAGGTCCGACGCTGATAGACACGTGTCGAGCTCTGAGCTCGTCTCCAAGCAGAAAGGAAGTCTGGCACTGTTAGGACACGTGGCACATCCGGAGCTACCTCCAAAGAGAGGGGAGGTCCGGCACTGACACATGGCACCCCCGGATCCACCTCCAAAGAGAGGAGAGGTCCGGAACTGACACGTGGCGTTCGTGGAGCTCGCCTCTGTTGAGAGGGGAGGTCCCGACCCACCAGACACGTGGCGCACGCGGAGCTCGCCTTTGGAGAGAGGGAGGTCCCGCCCGCCAGGACGTGTGGCGCACGCGGAGCTCACCTCTGAGTAGGGAGGTCTCGCCCGCCTGACACACGGCACAACCGGAGCTTGTCTCTGCGGAAAAGGGAGCCCAAGTTCCCGCAGGACACATGGAGCTTCCAAAGCTCATCACCGCGAGGGTGACGAGATTTGAAGCAGTTTCGCTTCTGTACGCACGGGAATACCGGTACGGGAGGAAACCGACACAAATTCCACATTGCTACCACACCAGATCAACTAAAGATAAGTTGTTAAGATCCAAAAACAATTTGAATAGGACTCGTATTCGAATTCCGATCAGATTAGGACTCTTCTCTTCTCGATTATAAATTTGAAAACCTTTGGCCGCAACCATGAACTTCTTTTCCACCTCCTGAGTCGACAATTTAGAGCCCTAGCCCCAGCTCGCCGAGCTAACCCCTTCGCCGGAATTCAGTCGCCGGAGATCACCGGAAGAGAGCCCCGACAATCTGTTCTTGCTGGGAGAAGGACCCTGAGACCAAGAAGAACGTAAGGTAGGTCTCCAATACCACCTTACGACATCATCACATTTTCTTTGCATATGTTCTTCGATTCCTTTCGAACAGAAGCTTTTTCGTGGACAGATCACGTGTTGATCGGTTTGATCTAAAGTCAAGATCATCGCCACGTCCACAATTGATCTCTACAACTCTGTTCATCGTAAAACTCATGCAAGCCATGCAGGAACACGTACAAACCAATCTAACAAAAATTGCACCGTAGGACTAACATGCATATGCACCATTGCATATTTAAGTAGAGTTTGTGCATGATGATTTATTGCTATAAATCTTGTATGTGCGTGATCGTGTATAGAAGGACAAGCTCAGAGAGCTGTCTACGACGAGCTGCAACAACAAGGTTTTGAGATCCAAGAGCAACCGGAACCGCAAGAACAAGGCAAGTGCCCCTTGACCATATTGATCTTATGTTTTTAAAAAAAACTGTTTTGTTTGTGAAAAGGTGTGTGTGCTTGAGTCAATATGATGGGAAACCCTTTTATAGGAGTTTACTAGTTTTGTCAAACCACCCTTGTCACCGGGAAAGTTAATGAGTCGGGTATGGTTTTTGCTTTTATGCTTCGCTGAGTCCATGGGATACGGGAAGCGAGATAGATGTGTCTAGCTAACTGCACTCGTAAGAATAATTAGAAACTGATGTTGTTAATGATCATGAATTGGAGGGAGATCTAGGCAAGCTGGGTTTGTGAATGAGGTTGTATGATATGGTGGTTACTTGCCATAGATCTAAGGACCGGTTCATGCGAGCACATGCCAGGATAACAGTGCCAGCACAAGGCCAAGTATGGGTGTGCTTAGTTGAGTAATTAGGTAAGTTGCTAGATTGTTATGGACCGTGGAAGGTGCGGGGAATGGGAGTCGAGTGAGGACTGCCCTGGGAACTGCATGGCACAAGAGGGGGCCCGTGGGTGGGAGAATTGGAGATTCTAGCCTGCCGGTGAAACCTTAGTGAAACCATACATTTAGTAACCCCTTTGTAAAGGCTATTTTGTGATATCTTGACCATACACCGATGGTTGTGTACTGGTATAATGGAGGTTCTGCAGTCGCCGACGGGCGACGAAATCACAAACTTGTGGGTAAAGTGGTGCAAACTCTGCAGAGTTCCTAAAAATATCATGATATTCAAGCTTACGGCCATGAGCGCCTGGCCAACTTCCATGATTAGATGGGATGGGATGGTATTTGGTTATGGTTTTGGATGGTATTTGGTTTTGGTTATTGGTTTGGTTATGGTTTGGTTTTCGGGACTGTTGAGTCCGGGTGATAAGATTTGTTGCATGACTATTGAGTCGTGGCAACAAGATTGGTCTCGGTGTGAGACGGAATTGTTTATGAGATGAAATGGTAGCGGATACGAGATGGTATTCATGAGATGGTAGCGAATACGAGAAGGTATTCGTGAGCAAAGATGAAAAAGATTAATGTCTGATTGAGACATGGAAAGTGATGAAACATAATGGAGGTATGTTGGTATTTTAATACATGTTGGGATTACATTCACTTAAAGTTAAGTTGCTGTTTTATCGTATTTTGAGAAATAAACTTTGCTTTCTGCAATGAGCCTTTTTATACTTTCCTTGTTGTGAGCTATATATCATATTTTCCCGCACTTGCTGAGTACATCATTGTACTCAAACTTGCATTATTACTTCATCATCAGCAACAGGAGAAGAATACTATGAAGACCAAGTGGAGCATTAGGCGTGTAATCTGTCCTCAACCTTGCCTGTGGGGATGGAGTAGAGATGGAGCCGCTGCTGCTGCTTAGATTGCTTCCGCTGCTAGAATAAAGACTTCCGCTGCTAGATTTAGACTTCCGCTGCTAGATTTAGACTTCCGCTGCTAGCATGAGTCCAAGACTCATGAGACATTGTAATAAAACCCTGTTATTCGTGGTAATATATATTCTGAATTCAGTTTGTGGATGATATGTGTATGTGTGATGAACATCCTGGGCTCTCATACGCATCAGTTCTCGGTTCCGTAGTTTTTCACAGAAACGAGGGCGTCACAGTGTGTGTCAAGTGCATTGAGATCATAGAATAGAGCTCAAAGCGTTAGAAGTGTCAAATCCTTAGTGGAGAGAGGCAGAGAGGTAAAGTTGGACAGGCCGGACTTGTCCAGGGAAGAGGTCGGACTAGTCCGCAAGTCCTACAGCCTAGTCCATTTTAGGGCAGACTAAGAGTTCCTAACTAAGATCGGACCTGTCCGTTTTGGACGGACTAGTCCGTTTCTCTCTTGGTGAGAGTGTTTTTGGGGCTAAGTCCTGGTAGACCGGACTTATCCGCCTGAGTGGCCGGACTAGTCCGGGCTAGCCAGACTTGTCCGTTTTCACATGGACTAAGAGTTCCTGTGTGAGTTTGGGCTAGTCCGTTCTAAGGCGGACTAGTCCGTATGGGTGTGAGATGAGAGCTCCCACGGCTAAGTCTTGGTGGACCGGACTTGTCCGCCTTAGTGGCCGGACTAGTCCGGGTCCTCCAGACTTGTCCGTTCTCACCCGGACAAATAGTTTCTGTGTGAGATCGGACTAGTCTGGTGTGAGGCGGACTAGTCCGGACTTTCGGTAGGTGGCAACGGTTGGCTTTGGGACTTCTATAAAAGGAGATGCCCCAACGTCATTTAAAAAATCCTAGAACCCTAGCGCCGCCACAGCGATCCTAGAGCCCCCCTAACCTTCTCTCTTGCCTACTCACCCTCTAGAACCAATTCTTGAGTGGATTCGGGTGTGTGAAGAGAGGAGAAGGAAGAACATCGTGTTTTGGCTCTCGGAGTGATCTCGTGCACTTGGTGTGAGTCTTTGTGACCTGTGACTTGTGAGATCCGTGGAGTTTTGTGGACGTGATCAAGTGGGAGCCTCAGATTGTGAGCAGCCCCAACACTTTGTAAGTTCACCCTTGAGATAGTGAAGAACCGGGTTGGCCTTAGTGGCGACTTGGTGAGGAAAGGGTTGTTAAACCCGGTCCTTTGTGGATTCCTCATCGGGGATGTAGATTCCTGAGTGGAATCGAACCTCGGGCAAAAATCTTCGTGTCATTTTGCACTTACATTTTATTGATCATTAGAATTGCTTAGGGTTCGTTCGATCATCTCATTCTTAAAATATTTCAGGTTACAATCTTGCAATCCACCTCAATACTTTGACATATTTGTTATATTAGATTGCTAGATAGTTTATCTGCTTTTCGTTAAACAAAAATCTGAAGAAAAAACCCATAAAAATCAAGTTTAGGCTTTTCAGCAGTCTGACCGGACTAGTCCGCCCCTGAGCCAGACTAGTCCGGCCCCTGTGTTCTAATCTCGTTTAATTAAGTCATTTCAGGTATTTTAGCCTATTCACCCCCTTCTAGGCAATTTCAATTGGTATCAGAGCAGGTCTCTCCATCAAGAGTCTAACCACTCGGAGAGAAGATGGCCGGAGTGGAGGGATACGAAATTCTGTCAACGTCACAAGGTGACAACACATATGACAAGAAATAGGACACGGATGTGCTGCAAGACCACTCGAGTGACAATGAAGAAGTTCACCAGCTCAAGGCACGACTTTGCGAGAAGCTAGGTCACTCAAGTAAAGAGAAAAAGAAGCCGAAGGATCAAGAAAGGAGTAGTCAACCGGACTACTCCCAATATCCTTTCAACTATGAACGATTAACTTCCAACAATCACTACTTATCTATTCCTCAAACCTCCTCAATCCGATGGAAATGATTACTTAATGTGGAAGCATAATATGAAGATGCATCTAATATCCTTAAACCCTAGCTTGTGGCAAATTGTCTTAACAGGTGTCCACCTTCCAAGAAATGAAGAAGACTTTACCCCGGAGCAAGTCATTCTACTTCATCGCAGTGCTCAAGCAGTTGGGGTGATCACCTCATCCTTGACTCGAGAAGAGTTCAACCGAGTCAATGGATTGGAGGTGGCCAAAGACATATGGGACACACTCAAGACAGCGCATGAAGGAAACCGAGTCATTAGGGAAGCCAAGATCGAGATGATTGAAGGAGAGCTTGGGAGGTTCACCATCATGGATGGTGAGTCCCCTCAAGACATGTGCAACCGTCTCAAGGTCCTCGTCAACAAAATTCGATCTTATGGATGCATCCGGTGGATGGATCATGAGGTGGTGAAGAGGATGCTTCGGGCATTTGTAAAAGCCCAAGAAATGGGACTTGCAAAAACTTTTCTTCACCTCACCACACCACAGTTTTTATTGTGGACACCTTAGGAAATGTTGTGAAGAGCAAGTAACCTCCATCGAAAGAATGATTAGAGGGGAAAGCCTTCACTTTCACAAAGTTGGGTTTCTACACATGAACATGAGAGGTTGAGCTCACCCCTAGAATTTAAAAAGTCTTGGGAAGGTTCAGTCCAAAGCTCATGCAAATTCAACAATTTTTGAGGCACTTTTGGGTTATTTCAAAAAGAGGCCAATTTGAATGTAAATTCAAATTGCAGCAACTTTCATCACCCAAATTCAAAAGTTAGCTCCATATCTATACTCAGCACATTTTTCTGAGTAAACCCACCAATTTTCATCTCCATTGGAGCTCACCTTGTCAAGAGCTAAATTTGCAAGAATTCAAAACTGAATTTGAATTTCAGTTTAAATATGAAGCAAATTTAACCAAACAAAGTTTGAATTTGAGAATTCAAATTCAAACAAAGACTTGGGAGCTAAGTCTCACATTAAATTGTGAGTAGCTGGTGGGATAATTAGCAAAAACAGAAAAGAAATATTAGGGAAAAAGAAGAAAGGGGGAGGCCCACATGTCAGCTGCACACCCGAGTACACAGTGGGTTGCTGCAGCCGGGTCTCGACTTCGCGCGCAAGGAAACAGGCGAGGCGGCGATCCACCGAGGCGTCGACGTGCCACCCCCTGCGCTTGATGCTTCGTGCGGGTAACACCTCAGTGAAGGAAACCGAGTACTCCACTCACCTTCTCCCCGTTTTCCCCCGAGAGCAGCCGCACCAGGCCGGAAAAACGATCGCCGCCGACCACTCTTCGCGCCCGCACGTAGATCAGTACCTCTAGGACCTCCCACGACCACCGGTGATCGTGAGAGCGTGCGCGGGACGCTGCTGGACCTCACCGAGCTACCAAGCCGATCCCTCACCCTCTGTGTGTGGCGCACAGCACCAACCACCATGAGAAATTTCAGTTTGTGCCGCCGCCGGGCCTCCTCGACGTTCCGGAAATACAGAGCCCATCACACCCCGAGTTAAATAGCAAAAAGGTGCGCCTATTCCTTCTCTTCACGCTGCAGAAAGCCCCAGTCCATCCCTCCATGGGAGCCGCGGGAATTTGTGAAACACCGAGGACATGTCCATAGGTCAGGGGGATTGATCTTCCAAAATTCACGACCCATGTGTGTTCTCTAGCCATTCTAGTCATAGGGTAGGCCAAAGACCTCGGTGCGAGTCGCCGAGACTGAAAAGAACTAGGATTTGTGGAGCCTACACGGTGCTATTCAAGTTTTACTCTCTGCCGCCGGTTTTCAACCGGGGGCGCACGGTGACATAGGGTTTGGAGGAGTTTCCAAGCTCTTTGGCATACGGGACGTCCTTTGCCATGAGCCACTGATGCTCTAGGGCGAGAGAGACGGGAAATTAAGCCAGCAGAGAGGATGACCGACATCGCCGGACCCGGTCCGAGGCCGCCGTCCGTCGCCCGACTTCTGTGGACCGTTAGAGCTCACAACGACCTCGGAAACGGTTTCCCCGACCCTCAAAACCCCTAGGCGGCGAAATCCAGGCCGGAAGATCGCTTAGGAAGGAGGAACCGAGGGGGGGAGGAAGAACACCGGCGAGAGAGGCGTGCGCGGGAAGAGGGGAGCGGGAGGTTGAAGACGAAGCGCCGACCCCACCTGTCAGCCACTCGGCGGTAGAGCTGAGATCTTCTGTGGCTGCCGATCTTTTGTGAGTACACCAGGGGAAACCCAGTAACCCTGTGTGTTCTCGTTTCTCACTGGCTGAGATTTAAAGAGTGGGCCCGGGTTCTTTTCCAATAGTAAAACAATTCCAGTTTCCACTCAAACTTTAGAAATCCATAACCTTTGCTAGGAAGCTCCAAATTTAGTGATTCAAATTGGGTTGGATTCATCTTGCCTAGCTCTGTCCAGATCTACAACCCAATTTGTATGAAACACATTAATTAATTCTGGAAAATTCTTTAAAGCTTTTCAGCAAAAAAATTTTAGGGGGAGTTTGGTTCATCCAAAAATCCCCAAATTTTTCCAGAATGTTCTTTAGGACATTAGTAAACCTCTGTAAAAGTTTCAGACCATTTAGAGTTGATTTGGTCAGAGGAATTCAAATTGGAAGGTGCTGTGTTCATTTGAATACAGAAACATTTTCAGAGAATTTCCAAAACTTGGAAATTCAGTTCTGGGCAAATCTTAACTCCAAAAATGCTAGGAAAATTCATACAAACTCTATGAGCTATAATTGAAATTGTAGTTCACTAATTGGGCATGAACAGGGGTATGACCTCAGAATTAATTCTTCCTTGCTTATTTGCTAAGAGAATTATTCTGAGCAAACCACTCTATGAAAAGTGCTAGTGTTTGGTCCAGAGAGTTTTCTTGTGACAAGGAACTCACACAAAAATTCTCAGCTCCATTGGAGCTCTGGATCACCCCCGTCCTGTTTAACCACTTGAGGGATTAATATGGAAAAGGGGGAAGACCACTTAGCATTTAACCAGGGGGATTAAGTCTAAGCCAAACCACCAACACTCAGTTCACCTTTAAATTCTTAAACAAGGTTCCAGATGTTAGAGGCTGGTTATTAGGACTAATAGTAGAAGTCTTACCCTAAACTCACATTTGCATCTAAATTAACATATAGTGTTTCATTAACGTGTAGCCGTTGAAGAAGAGACTCCGGAAGTGCTGGACTTCCTTCTTCCGGACGAAGAACTAACTCCTGACCAGCAGCAACAAGGCAAGCCCCGGTTTGCATTAACCTTTTATAAGTCTTACTTTCTTTACACGTGTCATATGAAGTATGTATGTGCATTAGGTATAGGATGAATGAAACCCCACTTGCATAACCAAAGGTTCCTAAAAGAGTGAGGGTAGTGTCAAGGATCTCAAGTAGACAGGCTATGCTTAATGAGTCATAGGGCTTCGGTACAAGTTGAGTAGTTGGAATCTACTCGCGAGATAGGCTTGGGACACATGGGTTCGGTTGAGTGATGTGAGATCACTATAGTAATGAAAATGAGACTAGGCAGGGGCTAGGGCGCAGCAAGAGGAAGTCTTGTGTGCGCAGCCCTGCCCGTGTCGATTGAGGACCGATCCGTGTGCGGCCCTGCTGAACAAGTATTGAACGTACCGAAGGCATATCGGATATATGGGCCCCGATAAACCGATGTAGCCTAAACCTCCGGGCGTCGAGGCATAGCACACCGATTTATAGGTGTAGGTTGAGGGCAGCAAGGTGGAAATCTGCCAATGGGCATAGAGAGATGCTCCGTGTGGGGAACCTCCTGCTCGTTTCGGTGCGACCGGTTCGACGTTTGGGCTGTTGGGTGAAAGGTTGTCCCGTACGACATCGAGTGAGCGTGCTGTGCAGCTGCACGGGTGGGCGTACGTGACGTGCTCTTTGGGTTTCCCTGCAGGTGTATATTGAGTCGATTCGCCGTCCCTCGCGGTGACGAGTACCGCTTGCTCACTGCGTCGTAACGTAGACTAATGAATGAAATGTTATGATTCAATATTGCTGTTATGATATAATTGTATTGCTACATGTGTGCCACCAAATATTGCTTACTAAATTTCAGCTTCATGAACTGTTAACTTGTTGCTAAAAGATGAATTAAGGATGAACTTGTAGGCGTATCCATTTGCTGCAATATTACTACCCTATGTCATTGTAGCCCTCATGTAGAGTTTCATGCTTAGGTGAGTCGGTTAAGTCTTGTTGAGCCTTCGTGCTCACGGTTGCTGCCTAAGTGTTTTTCAGGTGAGGAGCCACCCACGGACTCGGAGTACGAGTCCACCGGCGAGGGTTACCCTCTGTCGGGGACCACGGCTGAGTGGGAGCCGTACACGCCGCGCTGAGCTGAGGAGTGCAGCTAGTGTGGGTTGCCCTAGGGCTGGGCGACCACTTTTGCTAGATAGGCGGGCGTGAGTTGTATAAAAAAAACTTCCGCTGTGTAATAAAGACCCTAGTTTGTAACTGAGAAGTGTACTATTTTGTACATTCAGTTGTTTTTCCCATGTAATATAATGTGTTCTTATGACGTGTGATGTCGGGTGTCGCACCGCGCGGCACCACCCTCTGCGATCCTGGATGAGCGGATTCCGGTCCGCCATAGCCTGGTATCAGAGCTGCAGTGGGGATAGAACAGTACTTAAGGACTGCATTATGGGGAAAACTTAGGTATACGGTGAGGATTTGGTAGCTGCCCATTTAAGGACTATACTAGCATAGTTACTTAAAGTGGCAAAGATTAACTTATGTGTTATAACTCTGAATTTCAATTATGTAACGACGCACCTACGTTCAATTTCGGTTAGCTCCCCCTGACGAGGAACGTGGTTCAGGGACTGATCTCACAGCTTGGTGTGAGATGTCAATATGAAACTCTTGGACTCTTCATGTTCCTGAGTTCATATGAAACGCTGATCCCTAGCGTGCATTAGGCAAGTAAGTGGAGACCCCATCGCGTGGTCAGTAACGCGAGAGTGTGTTCGTCTGGAAATAGCCCAGGAGGACATACGCAGCTTGCCATCGGCGTGCCCTGCAGGGCAGTAGGTGGTATCTGTTGGGTTGATAACATTCCCAACCGTGACGACCCGTTCATGACCTACTCGGGTTCCCCGTCGTGTGGTGTTGAAACACGATCACGTACCTTGAGACGTGACCTAACTCAAGGACGGCCGTATGGAAATGATACGGGCGTTTGTATTTACTTTTAAATATGGAACTGCCTGGAATGAACAACCTTTGAGTGCACCATTATTGTGTGGTCTTCTGCAGGTACTAACCACGTATGTATCCGTGTAGAAAACGTGTGATAGAGACCGTTTAGTGCCACACTTGAGACGTATATGCCGGTGTGATCCGGTTAGGATTTTCTTTTGTGAGGAACGTAGTACCGAGTTATTGTAGGCATATGCATGAAAATAACGATAACAAAGAATTAAAATCTATAGGTTCAACCTTTAGGACCCTGGTTGGGTATAAGAATGGCATAGTGGAGCAGTGTAGTTCCAAAAGGCTGAAAAACAGAGTGCTCTGTTTTGGACAGCAGGTTTGCTGATCTTCAACAGGGCATAACTCACAGGTCTTTTAGCCCAGAGAGGTGTGCTATATAGTTATGGAAAGGTATTTAAGTACTCTACAACTTTGTTGTAGACTTACAGAGCTGAAACTCACCTTAAGATGGCTAAAATCTCAGAGGAATGTGAACTGTCCAGAACCAGGACAGAGTAGAACATTCTCTGAACTGTCTTGTTTTTCAATGATAACTCCCAGTAGCAAAACCCAAAAATTTCATATGGTACCTCCTTAGAAAGAGTAGAAGATGTGTGATATCTTTGCAATATAAAGTTTCTGAAGTTCAGCACAGATTTCAGTGGAAACTCGAATGGGAAAACAGCAACTTCCAAGGGAGGTGCTGTTTAAAATTCTTCCAGAAATTCTGCTGACTTTGAATTAGCATAACTTTTTAACCAAGGCCGATCCGGGGGCAATTGAATACTCTATGGAAAGATACTGAGGTTAACTTTAACTTTGGTATTCAACTTGAGTCATGAAAATGCCAAGAACCAGATCAAAACTTGGAATAGGTAGAAACTGGTCATTCTGACAGAAGAATGACAGTTGAACTCATTGGAGAGGGTGTTGTACCCTAAGGGTGGTATACGTGATGACAACGCGATAGTAATGTCTCGTGGTGGCCAAACCTAGTTTTGGTGAGCTTCCAAAGTGGAGGTTCATCAAGTTGGATTAAACTAGCTTGTGTTTGGTCTGGTAATGGTGTAGCTTGTGCAAAGTTATTACACTATCTACTTACGAGATGTATCGCTTGTTTTCATTGTCATTATGTTTTACACCTATTTCATTTAGACTGCATGCACTCTGTTGCGGGACTGATGTTATTGTCGTATGGTTGCAGATGGTTCGCACTAGGACCACGCACGAGGTTGGTGGCTCTAGCCAAGGTGGAGGCGATGACTCCCAGCCACCGGCCTACGATAGCACCCCGCAGCAGCAGCCACCACCGCCGCCTCCGCTTACTCTAGCGGATGTGATAGCGGCACTGGTGGGAGGTCGTGAGGAGCAGACCGACCTGCTCCGCACGATCGTGCAGAATACGTCCCAGGCGGGGGGGCGTCAAGAGCGAGGGCCTCGTGAGCCCCGCGAAGTGTCGTACTCGGATTTCATGAGTACGCACCCTTCAGTGTTCACCGAAGCTGAAGAATCACTGGAGGCTGACAACTGGCTGCGGACCATCGAGTCCAAGTTTGGGCTGCTCCAGTGTACGGAGCGGCAGAAGACCCTGTTCGCAGCACAGCAGCTCCACGGTGCCGCTGGTGCGTGGTGGGCGAATTATGTCGCCTCATGTCCGGCTGGCCATGCCGTGGAATGGCAAGAGTTCCGGGAGGCGTTCCGCGCCTATCACATCCCTCCCGGAATAATGAAGAGGAAGTTCCAAGAATTTTTAGAACTGAAGCAGGGCGGGAGGAGTGCCCACGACTACTCCCGTGCCTTCAACCATCTGGCGCAGTATGCGTCAGACTACATCTCCACGGAGGAGAAGAAGAGGGAGCACTTCTATCAGGGGTTACACCCCAAAATGAAGACCCACCTCGTACAGTGGAACCGCGGCACATTCAACGACTTAGTCAATGCCGTGATCATGCAAGAGGATGCTCAGCGGGAATTGGCAGCTGAGCAGCGGAAGCGCAACGCTCCACCCAGCGGTGGGAGTGGCGCTCCCCAAAAGTACCGTATGGTGTATCGGACACCATCCGGGCAGCAGTGGCGTCCCCCGGCGCGACCTCAACAGTTCGCGGGACGTTCGTTCCAAGCACCCCCGTTCCGTCCGCCGATGCCACCACCAAGACAGCAGCAGCAGCAGACGGTACCCCGGGCGTTTCAACCGCCACAACGCGCCCCGGGTTTCCGTCCACCGATCAGCGGGGGACCGCCCCGTTTCACCTGCTTCACGTGTGGCCAGGCGGGCCACTTCGCGAAGGACTGTCCCAGGGGCAGCAGAGCAGCGGGCAAGCCCAGTTCCAGGGCGGTGTTCGAGTATGACCTCCGGTGAAGAAGGTTGGTCAGCGGACTGGAGGCGTCCGCAACCTCGACAATGAGGACGCTCTAGAGGGAGACAACGTGCTGGCGGGTACGTTTACTCTCAACAATCAAGCCATCGTCATATTATTTGATTCTGGTGCAACCCACAGCTTTATAAGTGCATCCTATGTGGCTAAACATCAATTGCAAGTCTTCCCAACCGACTGCACTTATATGATCTGCTCACCGGGAGGGAAGATTTCAGCTAATATGATGATTCCAAAGGCACCTCTGTGCTTAGGTGGGAAACTATATCCCACCACCTTGATAATCCTTATGGGACAAAAGATTGATGCAATCTTAGGGATGTCATGGCTACAATACCATGGCGCTGTCCTAGAGACTCGGACACGGACGGTTCACTTAAATTCTCCATTCCACCGTTCACATTCCATGGTGTTAGACACGCCAGTCCGGTAAGTTTTAGCAATTAATAACGCTGAAGCTCTCAAGTTAGAAGACATCCCCGTAGTCCGGGAGTATCCTGATGTGTTCCCGGATGATCTTCCGGGCATGCCACCTGAGCGGGATGTCGAGTTCAAGATTGAACTTGCACCCGGGACTACGCCCATATCACGGAGACCATACAAGATGGCCCCAAATGAGCTGGCTGAACTGAAAGAACAGCTCAATGATCTGTTGAGCAAGGGTTTCATTAGGCCGAGTTCCTCGCCTTGGGGATGCTCGGCGCTGTTTGTAAAGAAGAAGGATGAAACCCTGAGGCTGTGTGTGGACTACCGGCCGCTTAACGCCGTCACCATCAAGAATAAGTACCCACTGCCCCGTATTGACATCTTGTTTGATCAACTTGTGGGGGCAAGTGTATTCTCAAAGATGGACCTTCACTCTGGATATCACCAGATCAAGATCCGGGCGGAGGATATCCCGAAGATGGCGTTCTCGACGAGATACGGCTTATATGAATATCTCGTCATGTCCTTTGGTCTCACAAATGCTCCAGCCCATTTCATGTATCTCATGAACTCGGTGTTCATGCCGGAGCTGGACAAGTTCGTGGTAGTGTTCATCGACGATATCTTGGTTTACTCCAAGACAAAAGCCGAACATGCCGAACACTTGCAGATCGTTCTTCAACGATTGCGAGACCACAAGCTTTACGCCAAGTTCAGCAAATGCGAATTTTGGATCAGCCAAGTGCCATTCTTGGGACATATCATCTCAGCTGAAGGCATTGCGGTTGACCCAAGTAAAATAGAGCAAGTGTTGAAATGGAAAGCTCCCACTTCAGTTCATGAAGTCAGAAGCTTCCTCAGGTTAGCGGGATACTACCGGAGATTCATTCCAAGCTTCTCCAAGCTCGCTAAGCCGATGACAGAGTTGCTGAAGAAAGGGACGAAATATGTTTGGAACACGGCGTGTGAAGGAGCGTTCCAAACATTGGTGAAGCATCTCACAACAGCCCCGGTGTTAGCTCAGCCGGATACAACAAAGCCCTTCGACGTGTATTGTGACGCGTCCGGTATTGGGCTCGGCTGCGTGTTGATGCAGGAAGGATGTGTGGTCGCTTATGGCTCACGCCAACTTCGGAACTATGAGCAGTATTATCCCACTCATGACCTTGAGCTTGCTGCAGTGGTTTTGGCGCTGAAAATGTGGAGGCACTATCTCCTGGGGAATTTGGTGCATCTCTACACCGACCACAAGAGCTTGAAATACATTTTCACCCAGAAGGAGCTGAACATGAGGCAGAGGAGGTGGTTAGAACTGATCAAAGATTATGAGATTGAGATCCATTACCACCCCGGCAAGGCGAATGTGGTTGCCGACGCGCTGAGTCGGAAATCACATGTCCATCACCTCACCATTACACCGGTGGAGGAGGAAGAGCCAAGTTTATACTTGGTTCCTTATGATCGCTGTACAACCTTGCCCTCATCCCTACTATTAGGGAGGACATCATTGCAGCTCAGAAGACGGATAGAGGCATGGCACATCTCCGGAGACGGATAGACAATGGAGAGATTAAATGTTTCCGGAAGGATGATGAGGGGACGCTATGGTTCAACGACCGCATAGTCGTACCCCGGGACATGGAACTGAGGAAGAAAATCCTCGACGAAGCCCACTTGTCTAAATACTCCATTCATCCGGGCAGCAACAAAATGTACCAAGATTTGAAAAAGAAATTTTGGTGGACACGGATGAAGCGGGAGGTAGCGAAGTACGTATCCGAATGTGCTACGTGCTGACGAGTGAAGGATGATCACATGAAGAAATCAGGGATGTTGCAACCCCTGAAGATTCCGGCATGGAAATGGGAAGATGTGAGCGTGGATTTCATTGTGGGATTATCCCTAACATCCAACAAGCATGATTCCATATGGGTAATCATTGATCGGTTAACCAAGACGGCTCACTTCATTCCGGTGAATACACGTTACAATGCCGGCAAATATGCGGAGCTATACATAGCGAAGATTCTATGCCTATACGGGGTACCCAAGACCATTATCTCAGATCGAGGTGCATTATTTGTATCTCGCTTTTGGGAGCAGCTACACGCTGCATTGGGTACTAAGTTGATCAGGAGCTCCGCTTATCACCCTCAAACAGATGGCCAGACAGAGAGGGTGAATCAAGTTCTGGAAGACATGTTGAGAGCATGTGCCATCCACCATGGTAGGAACTGGGATGATCACCTACCATTGGCGGAATTCTCGTACAACAACGGCTATCAGGCGAGTATCAAGATGGCACCCTACGAAGCTCTCTACGGTCGTAAATGCCGCACCCCACTAAATTGGTGCGAGTCCGGTGAAAGGGTCACATTCGGGGTTGATGTGGTGAACGACGCCGAAGAGCGCGTTCGGACAATTCAAGCCAATTTGAAGGCCGCTCAATCCCGACAGAAGAGCTACGCTGATAAGAGGCGTAGACCGTTGCACTTTGACGTCGGGGAACACGTGTACCTCCGCGTGTCTCCAATGAAGGGCGTGCACCGGTTCGGTGTGAAGGGGAAGCTCGCTCCCCGTTTTATTGGACCCTACGCTATCACCGAGAAGTGTGGACCAGCGGCGTATCGATTGGAACTACCGGCATCTCTTGCGGGTGTCCGTGATGTTTTCCATGTTTTGCAACTGCGAAAATGTTTGAAGCATACAGCTGCTGTTCCTACCGAAGACATCGGCGAGTTGAAACCGGATTTAACATATGATGAGTATCCGGTGGCCATTCTTGATGAGAAAGCCCGAACCACGCGTAGCAGAACGTTGTGGTTCTACAAAATACTCTGGAGCAACCACACCGCTGAAGAAGCGACGTGGGAGAGTCAGGAGTTCCTTCGCTCCAAGTACCCGGAGTTCTTGGCTTCTCAACACGGGTAAGTCCCTATTACATCGCTATCTCTTCTTTTATAATCTCGGGACGAGATTCTTTTAAGGGGGGAGAGATGTAAAAGCCCAAGAAAAGGGACTTGCAAAAACTTTTCTTCACCTCACCACACCACAGTTTTTATTGTGGACACCTTAGGAAATGTTGTGAAGAGCAAGTAACCTCCATCGAAAGAATGATTAGAGGGGAAAGCCTTCACATTCACAAAGTAGGGTTTCTACACATGAACATGAGAGGTTGATCTCACCCCTAGAATTTAAAAAGTCTTGGGAAGGTTCAGTCCAAAGCTCATGCAAATTCAACAATTTTTGAGGCACTTTTGGGTTATTTCAAAAAGAGGCCAATTTGAATGTAAATTCAAATTGCAGCAACTTTCATCACCCAAATTCAAAAGATAGCTCCATATCTATACTCAGCACATTTTTCTGAGTAAACCCACCAATTTTCATCTCCATTGGAGTTCACCTTGTCAAGAGCTAAATTTGCAAGAATTCAAAACTGAATTTGAATTTCAGTTTAAATATGAAGCAAATTTAACCAAACAAAGTTTGAATTTGAGAATTCAAATTCAAACAAAGACTTGGGAGCTAAGTCTCACATTAAATTGTGAGTAGCTGGTGGGATAATTAGCAAAAACAGAAAAGAAATATTAGGGAAAAAGAAGAAAGGAGGAGGCCCACATGTCAGCTGCACACCCGAGTACACAGTGGGTTGCTGCAGCCGGGTCTCGACTTCGCGTGCAAGGAAACAGGCGAGGCGGAGAGCCACCGAGGCGTCGACGTGCCACCCCCTGCGCTTGATGCTTCGTGCGGGTAACACCTCAGTGAAGAAAACCGAGTACTCCACTCGCCTTCTCCCCGTTTTCCCCCGAGAGCAGCCGCACCAGGCCGGAAAAATGATCGCCGCCGACCACTCTTCGCGCCCGCACGTAGATCAGTACCTCTAGGACCTCCCACGACCACCGGTGATCGTGAGAGCGTGCGCGGGACGCTGCTGGACCTCACCGAGCTACCAAGCCGATCCCTCACCCTCTGTGTGTGGCGCACAGCACCAACCACCATCGGAAATTTCAGTTTGTGCCACCGCCGGGCCTCCTCGATGTTCCGGAAATACAGAGCCCATCACACCCCGAGTTAAATAGCAAAAAGGTGCGCCTACTTCTCTTCACGCTGCCGAAAGCCCCAGTCCATCCCTCCATGGGAGCCGCGGGAATTTGTGAAACACCGAGGACATGTCCATAGGTCAGGGGGGATTGATCTTCCAAAATTCACGACCCATGTGTGTTCTCTAGCCATTCTAGTCATAGGGTAGGCCACAGACCTCGGTGCGAGTCGCCGAGACTGAAAAGAACTAGGATTTGTGGAGCCTCCACGGTGCTATTCAAGTTTTACTCTTTGCCGCCGGTTTTCAACCGGGGGCGCATGGTGACATAGGGTTTGGAGGAGTTTCCAAGCTCTTTGCCATACGGGACGTCCTTTTCCATGAGCCACTGATGCTCTAGGGCGAGAGAGACGGGAAATTAAGCCAGCAGAGAGGATGACCGACGTCGCCGGACCCGGCCCGAGGCCGCCGTCCGTCGCCCGACTTCTGTGGACCGTTAGAGCTCACAACGACCTCGGAAACGGTTTCCCCGACCCTCAAAACCCCTAGGCGGCGAAAGCCAGGCCGGAAGATCGCTTAGGAAGGAGGAACCGAGGGGGGGGAGGAAGAACACCGGCGAGAGAGGCGCGCGCGGGAAGAGGGGAGCGGGAGGTTGAAGACGAAGCACCGACCCCACCTGTCAGCCACTCGGCGGTAGAGCTGAGATCTTCTGTGGCTGCCGATCTTTTGTGACTACACCAGGGGAAACCCAGTAATCCTGTGTGTTCTCGTTTCTCACTGGCTGAGATTTAAAGAGTGGGCCCGGGTTCTTTTCCAATAGTAAAACAATTCCAGTTTCCACTCAAACTTTAGAAATCCATAATCTTTGCTAGGAAGCTCCAAATTTAGTGATTCAAATTGGGTTGGATTCATCTTGCCTAGCTCTGTCCAGATCTACAACCCAATTTGTATGAAACCCATTAATTAATTCTGGAAAATTCTTTAAAGCTTTTCAGCAAAAGAATTTTTGGGGGAGTTTGGTTCATCCAAAAATCCCCAAATTTTGCCAGAATGTTCTTTAGGACATTAGTAAACCCCTGTAAAAGTTTCAGACCATTTGGAGTTGATTTGGTCAGAGGAATTCAAATTGGAAGGTGCTGTGTTCATTTGAATACAGAAACATTTTCAGAGAATTTCCAAAACTTGGAAATTCAGTTCTGGCCAAATCTTAACTCCAAAAATGCTAGGAAAATTCATACAAACTCTATGAGCTATAATTTAAATTGTAGTTCACTAAGTTGGGCATGAACAGGGGTATGACCTCAGAATTAATTCTTCCTTGCTTATTTGCTAAGAGAATTATTCTGAGCAAACCACTCCATGAAAAGTGCTAGTGTTTTGTCCAGAGAGTTTTCTTGTGACAAGGAACTCACACAAAAATTCTCAGCTCCATTGGAGCTCTGGATCACCCCCGTCCTGTTTAACCACTTGAGGGATTAATATGGAAAAGGGGGAAGACCACTTAGCATTTAACCAGGGGGATTAAGTCTAAGCCAAACCACCAACACTCAGTTCATCTTTAAATTCTTAAACAAGGTTCCAGATGTTAGAGGCTGGTTATTAGGACTAATAGTAGAAGTCTTACCCTAAACTCACATTTGCATCTAAATTAACATATAGTGTTTCATTAACGTGTAGCCGTTGAAGAAGAGACTCCGGAAGTGCTGGACTTCCTTCTTCCGGACGAAGAACTAACTCCTGACCAGCAGCAACAAGGCAAGCCCCGGTTTGCATTAACCTTTTATAAGTCTTACTTTCTTTACACGTGTCATATGAAGTATGTATGTGCATTAGGTATAGGATGAATGAAACCCCACTTGCATAACCAAAGGTTCCTAAAAGAGTGAGGGTAGTGTCAAGGACCTCGAGTAGACAGGCTATGCTTAATGAGTCATAGGGCTTCGGTACAAGTCGAGTAGTTGGAATCTACTCGCGAGATAGGCTTGGGACACATGGGTTCGGTTGAGTGGTGTGAGATCACTATAGTAATGAAAATGAGACTAGGCAGGGGCTAGGGCGCAGCAAGAGGAAGTCTTGTGTGCGCAGCCCTGCCCGTGTCGATTGAGGACCGATCCGTGTGCGGCCCTGCTGAACAAGTATTGAACGTACCGAAGGCATATCGGATATATGGGCCCCGATAAACCGATGTAGCCTAAACCTCCAGGCGTCGAGGCATAGCACACCGATTTATAGGTGTAGGTTGAGGGCAGCAAGGTGGAAATCTGCCAACGGGCATAGAGAGATGCTCCGTGTGGGGAACCTCCTGCTCGTTTCGGTGCGAACGGTTCGACGTTTGGGCTGTTGGGTGAAAGGTTGTCCCGTATGACATCGAGTGAGCGTGCTGTGCAGCTCCAAGGGTGGGCGTACGTGACGTGCTCTTTGGGTTTCCCTGCAGGTGTATATTGAGTCGATTCGCCGTCCCTCACGGTGACGAGTACCGCTTATTCACTGCGTCGTAACGTAGACTAATGAATGAAATGTTATGATTCAATATTGCTGTTATGATATAATTGTATTGCTACATGTGTGCCACCAAATATTGCTTACTAAATTTCAGCTTCATGAACTGTTAACTTGTTGCTAAAAGATGAATTAAGGATGAACTTGTAGGCGTGTCCATTTGCTGCAATATTACTACCCTATGTCATTGTAGCCCTCATGTAGAGTTTCATGCTTAGGTGAGTCGGTTAAGTCTTGTTGAGCCTTCGTGCTCACGGTTGCTGCCTAAGTGTTTTTCAGGTGAGGAGCCACCCACGGACTCGGAGTACGAGTCCACCGGCGAGGGTTACCCTCTGTTGGGGACCACGGCTGAGTGGGAGCCGTACACGCCGCGCTGTGCTGAGGAGTGCAGCTAGTGTGGGTTGCCCTAGGGCTGGGCGACCACTTTTGCTAGATAGGCGGGCGTGAGTTGTATGAATGAAACTTCCGCTGTGTAATAAAGACCCTAGTTTGTAACTGAGAAGTGTACTATTTTGTACATTCAGTTGTTTTTCCCATGTAATATAATGTGTTCTTATGACGTGTGCTGTCGGGTGTCGCACCGCTTGGCACCACCCTCTGCGATCCTGGATGAGCGGATTCCGGTCCGCCATAGCATTCATGCCTCGAAACATTGCTCTTTGCTCCTTGATCCGTGAGAGCCCGGGATATGCTCAAATGACCCCGGAGGAAGTTCTTGGAAGAATCATCAACAACGAGATGATGGAGAAGGAAGCCATGTTCTACAGCGACCTCCAAAGCCTCACCTCCTCAAAGAAGAAAGATGTTGCTTTCAAAGCAACATCCTCATCACAAGACTTTGAAGCAAGTGTTGACGAGTGCCCACCATGCTCCAGCAAAGCCGTGAAGCTGCTGAGCGGCATACAGAGTCTTCGAGAATTTATCACATTGGATCAACCCAAACTTGGACTCCATGACACATAACCAGTGATTTGCTTCACAATGGTCAGCCGCCTCAGAGAATACCGGCGGTTGTGTCGCCAAGAAATCCAGATACGTGCTCTGGGTTGGCATGTGACGTTGAGCTTCTCGATCTATGCCTTGCTGAACTAGAGTTTGGAGAGTTTCATTCATTTTGGCCATAATTTCCGCCAATCCGGTTGGCAATGGCTCTTGTGATGAAGTCGAGTCATTCCCACCTCGACTTGAACCTCCAATCTCCATTTGAGAGTGTGCGCGTACCATACTGCACGAAACAAAATTTTGAGTCAATCAAAATTCTATCTCAGTAGTAAATAAGATAAGCAAAACATGAACATGTCATGAACTTTATGAAAGCATAACCACATTCATGTTTAAACAAATCTTAAGTACGCTTAACTAATCAGCGGGACTACCCTGACCAGTTCACACAAACTCCTAATTTTACCCAAGTTATCAACAGATTCTTGACTTGAGTTCAATACCAAAGTTTTACTAAACTTCAGTAGCTTTCCAACAAGTACTTATGTGCTCCTTAAGGATTTTTCTACAGGAAGTTATGGCTAAAAAACAAAAGGTCCAGAGAGGTTTTTGCTACTGTCCTGGTTCTAAACAGTTTGCCTTCAACTGGACTTTTCACCCACTTAACGTGTGATTTTGCTCTGGAGGTCTACACAGAAGTTGTATAGCACTGGAAAATCTTTCCAGAACAGTATCATACACCTTATTTGGGTCAACCTACTCAGAGTTATGCTCTGTTAAAGTCCAGCAAGAATTCCTGCTAGAAACAGAGCACTCTATTTTTGAAAACTTTGACACCTAATTATACTCTCATTTGAAACTTAGCTCAAAATAAGAGTTCAGTAACTAATATTTGTTTCAAACTTCCATTTTTAGTTGAAAGTTAGCTCATGAATCATTTCTTCATAGGTAAGAGGTTATTCAGTTTGGTACGGTGACGATGCACCGTAAGAATCATGTCGGTACTACGTTACCTCACCAAAGAAAATCCTAAACCGGATTATACCGGCATATCCGTTTTATCAGTGGCACTAAGACGGTCTCTTACACATGTGTATTACACGGGATACGTACGTGGTTAGTACCTGCAGAAAAACACTCAATAGTGGTGCACTCAAAGGTTGTTTCATTTCAGGCAGTACCATAATTGAAAGTAAATACAAACGCCCGTATCATTGTCATACGGCCGTCCTTGAGTTAAGCCACGTCTCAAGGCATGTGATCATGTTTCAACACCACACGACGGGGAACCCGAGTATGTCATGAACGGGTCGTCACGGTTGGGAATGTTATCAACCCAACGGATACCACCTACTGCCCTGCAGGGCACGCCGATGGCAAGCGCTGCGTATGTCCTCCTGGGCTATTTCTAGACGAACATACTATCGCGTTACTGACGACACGATGGTGTCTCCACTTACTTGCCTAATGCACGCTAGGGATCAGCGTTTCATATGAACTCAGGAACATGAAGAGCCCAAGAGTTTCATATTAACATCTCGCACCAAGCTGTGAGATTTAGCCCTGAACCACTTTCCTCGTCAGGGGAGCTAACCGAAATTGAACCGCTTTCGGTGGCGTTCCTTACCATTCTTACCAGAACGTAGGTGCGTCATTGCATAATGAAAATTCAGAATTATAACAAGTAAGTTAGCAATGCCACTTTAAGTAACTATACTGCTATAGTCCTTATGTGGGCCTAATACCGTTTCCTCACCGTATCCTAAGTTTTTGTCGTAATACGATCCTTACTCCGTGTGCTATTACCAATGCGGCTCTGATACCACGCTGAGGGGGCCCGACCTCCATCACGGGGCCGTGCCGCCTCGCCCGAGGAATCGCATTGGGTGGTGCCGTGTTATGCGGCACCCAACAGCACACATATAAGGAACACAGTATTACATAAATCAAAAGCGGAAGCTTACAATTATTCTTTGTAAATAATTTACATAAAATAGCTACAGCGGAAGTCTATAAACAGCTCACGATGAATATCTAAGAGGCACTCGAGAAGAGATCCAGCCCGCGGACTCCTCTCGCTAGCAACACGAAGACATGGCAGTGGCTAGGTTCTCCAAGTGTGACATGACTCGGAAGTCCCCGAGTCTCACCGGACAACCTTCTTTATAGCGTTGAGGGTTACCTGCAAAAACACTTATATAGCAAGAGTGAGCACAAAGGCTCAGCAAGGCTTAACCGTCTCTCCTAAGACATGCAACTCTACATGAAAGTAACCTAAGACTTAAACCTGTCATTTGCGAAAAGACTCGCCTATGAGTTCATCCTTAACTTTCAGATTTTTAGCCATAATAGTAGTGACCTTGCGCCCAGCAACATTGGAACTCCACAATCAAACAAGAAACGCTTCATTCCAATGTTACTTGTCCCAAGGTGAAAAATAAATTTAGTTTGCTCTATCTCTACTTCAAACAAGGTTCTCATGCAGTTTAACATAATCATAGAAGCAATTATACTTTTGCAAACTGTTCCCACACAACTTGCTTACTACGTCACAACACAGTGAGCAAGCGGTACTCATAACCGCGAGGGATGGCGATTCGAATCAAACACTACCCGGATAACTCGACACATACGCCCGCCTCTGAAGACCCAACTCTGGCGTCCTTCATTACGTTGTATGTGGCAACCTTTCTCAGGACACTAAACTGTAGAACCGGTCGCGCCGTCTCGGGCTCATAGGTCTAACGAGACGATGTGGTATGCCTCTACAATCCAGTGAACCTGGTACATCGGTTTCCTGGTTCCCATATATCAGTAAGCATCCGGTACACAACTCAATACTTGCTCAGCGGGGCTGCATACGCTTCGGTCCTTGACCGACACGGGCAGAGCTACTCGACCAAGACCTCGTCTTGTCGCTACCTAACTCTCCTGCCCGGTCTTATCTTTAGAAACATAAACTTTAGTTTGCCTCTCTTTCCAACCCCACTTATGTGATCCTAAACAAAGCTCGCGAGTTAATCCCAACTACTCGCCGGATGTCCTAGCCTATTTAGCACGGCCTTATTCTACAGCGATGACACAATGCTACCCTCTACCTCAAGGTTCATGTTTGGTTATGCAAGTGGAGTATCAACATCCTTGACCTAATGCACATAGAAACCTTGACCAAATGTAGTGAACAAAGGGAAAACTTTAAAAACAACTTAAGTGCAAACCGGGGCTTGCCTTGGTTTTGCAGGTAACTAAAGTCAGTTGAGGGGAAGTCAGTTTCTGATGTCTTGAAGTTCACTCCTGCCCTTCTTGTTTCTTGATCCAAGTTCACCTTCTCCTTCTTCCCTTTCCACGTTTAATCACTACATGTTATGAATGTGCATACAAGTTTAATTGTAAAACTCTTGCTAATAAGTGCTAAAGACAAGTTTTAAAACTGGAACTCTGTTTAAGAATTTAAAATGAAACTGGTGCTAGTGGTTTGGGTTCGTGTCTAGGCACTATCATCAAGTGAGAAGTGAGGTTCATCACTTGGGTGGTGATCACCTAATTGGTTCAACAGAACACTACTGATCCAGGGCTCTAACGGAGCTGGAAATTTTTCTTGTGATTTCCTTGTCACAAGAAATTCCTCTGGACCAAAATTCAGAATATGTCACTAAGTAGATCACCCAGAATAATTCCCTAAGCATTTAGGCAAAAAGGAATTAATTCTGAATAAATTTGCACTTTCATGCAAATTCAAGTGAACTACAATTGCAAGCATAGTTCAGAGAGTATGCCTGAATTTTCCTAGAATTTTTGGAGCTAAGGAATGGCCAGAACTGAATTTCCAAGTTTTGGAAATTCCTGAAAATGTTTCGGTATTTATTTGAATGCAGAAACTTGGAATTAGAATTACCCTAACTAAATCAACTCCAAATGAGCTAAAACTTTTACAGGAGTCTCCTAATATCCTATAGAATATTCTGGAAAAATTTGGTGAATTTTGGATGAACCAAACTCCTTCAAAAATTCTTTTTCTGAAAAGCTTTAAAGAATTTTCCAGAATTTTCTATTGCTTTTCATACAAATTGGGTTGCATATTTGGATAGAGTTTTTCATCCTGAATCCAACCCAATTTGAATCACTAAATTTGGAGCTTCCTAACAAAAGTTATGAGGTTCTAAAGTTTGAACTAAATCTGGAATTCAAATTAATTCGGGAAATATTCAAACTCTGACGGTGGGTCCATCCAACACGTGTCGGTTGCCGGAGCTAAGCCACACGGGGCCACAGACCTTTTCCCGCGCCACCACACTGGATCACACGCCACAGCCGATCCGGATTTTTAATCTTCAGCTGCTGACACGTGGGCCCAATGGGGGTCTTCTTCTTCCTCCCGCTCCCGCGCCTCCCCCTCGCCGGCGCTCCACTGGAGCTCGCCGGACCCGGCTTCCCGGCCGCCTCTCGGCCGGAGACTCACCGCCTGGGGGTTTTCAGGGTCGGGGAACATGTCTACGGGGTCGGCTCGGGCTGCCGGTGGCTGGAAGTAGGCCGGCGACGAGCCGTGGCCTTCGGTGACGATCGGCGCTGTCGCCTGGCCCTTGTAGCCCTCTAACAGCTCAACCGAACCGCCCAAAAGCACCAGCAGAGGATGGGTTAGCTCGGCATAGCCTCAACGTGGCTCGGAAACGGCGGGAAGTGGGGGTTCACCGTGCGCCCGAGACTTCTTTCACGGTGGAGCTCGGAAAATATAGAATTTGTGCAGTCTACGTGTGTTTTTCCAGCTAGGGTTGTGAAGGGCTAATGATCGCCGACTAGTGGCGGTCCTGTGTGCAAGAATTGACGATCTAAGAATCAGGGTAGCAGGTGAATTTGAAGTTACCATGCCGGGAGTTCAGTTCGTGCCCGCCGGGGAACTTTCTTCAAATTCGCGCTCGGTGGATCATGTCACGGCTTGAGCTTCGGGGACGAGCATCAGGGGATCCTAGCGCGTCCGAGGGGGCTCTCGTTCGGGCTTGAAAGTGTTTGGTGTAGGCTGTCCACGCAAGCCCGTTCGGGTTTTTTCTCTCGGTCAGCACATGAACGCACGGTTCTTGGTTGGGGCAGCCGAAAACTTCTCGGGTTTGTGCGGAGAGAGCAGAGGGAAGTCCCCTGGTGTCGATTTTTCGGCTTTGGAGGCGCTGTGGCACAAGCCTGGCGGTTTCCCGATCAAGGACCCGAGGCGGCTACGAGCGGCGGCCCGATTTTCTTTCTTGCGTGGGGAAGAAGCAGCGAACGGGGACTCGATCACTCGGGGATGGATCACGCCGAGAGTTAAGGTGCCACGAGCAGCTCTCCAGCGTGCTGCTTCGGTGAGGAGTTGGCGTCGGCCGCAGTCCTCTGTGGCGCCTCGTGCTGGCTTGCTTCGGGCTCGGGTATGAACAGAGCAAACTGTTTGCTTCGGTTGAAAGTCTCCTCTCTTTTTAGTCCATGACAGGTGGGTCCCACAGCTCCTCACTGGCCCCCAAAAGATCTCCAAATTTTGACACCTCGTAAACTCATCTGTGAGGGATCCAAATTCAAAGGCCATCTTGCCATTTGACAATTTATGCCACAGTTTCAAATTTAAATTCAAATTTGGATGAATTTTACAAGTTCCTTTGATATTCATATCAAAGCACCTCCAAATTTCCTCCAAATTGGTCTCCCTCATAATTTGAACCTGAGGAACTCAAATATGCCACCTGATTCTTGAGTTGGCTACAAATACACTTTTTCAAACAACAGTTTTGAATTTTTCCTCTTTTGAAAATGCCCTTCTTCTTCTTGAAGTGCACCTCTTAGTTCAAACTGAAATTTAAGTTGTATTGCACATGCCAACACTTTCATGGGTAGTCAAAAGTTTTTGTAGGTCCCATTTCTTGTATTCCAACTCAACTTTATTCATAGCTCAAGTTTTCTATTTACAAGTTTTGGGACTTTTACATCATCCTCCGAGGATGAAGAGAAAGTGGCAACACTTGCCATCGTCAGGGAAGATAACCGAAATTGAACTGCTTTCGGTGCGTTCCTTACCATTCTTACTAGAACGTAGGTGCTTCGTTGCATAATGAAAATTCAGAATTATAACAAGTAAGTTAGCAATGCCACTTTAAGTAACTATACTTCTATAGTCCTTATGTGGGCCTAATACCGTTTCCTCACCGTATCCTAAGTTTTTGTCGTAATACGATCCTTACTCCGTGTGCTATTACCAATGCGGCTCTGATACCACGCTGAGGGGGCCCGACCTCCATCACGGGGCCGTGTCGCCTCGCCCGAGGAATCGCATTGGGTGGTGCCGTGTTATGCGGCACCCAACAGCACACATATAAGGAACACAGTATTACATAAATCAAAAGCGGAAGCTTACAATTATTCTTTGTAAATAATTTACATAAAATAGCTACAGCAGAAGTCTATAAACAGCTCACGATGAATATCTAAGAGGCACTCGAGAAGAGATCCAGCCCGCGGACTCCTCTCGCTAGCAACACAAAGACATGGCAGTGGCTATGTTCTCCAAGTGTGACATGACTCGAAAGTCCCCGAGTCTCACCGGACAACCTTCTTTATAGCGTTGAGCGTTACCTGCAAAAACACTTATATAGCAAGAGTGAGCACAAAGGCTCAGCAAGGCTTAACCGTCTCTCCTAAGACATGCAACTCTACATGAAAGTAACCTAAGACTTAAACCTGTCATTTGCGAAAAGACTCGCCTACGAGTTCATCCTTAACTTTCAGATTTTTAGCCATAATAGTAGTGACCTTGCGCCCAGCAACATTGGAACTCCACAATCAAACAAGAAACGCTTTATTCCAATGTTACTTGTCCCAAGGTGAAAAATAAATTTAGTTTGCTCTATCTCTACTTCAAACAAGGTTCTCATGCAGTTTAACATAATCATAGCAGCAATTATACTTTTGCAAACTGTTCCCACACAACTTGCTTACTACGTCACAACACAGTGAGCAAGCGGTACTCATAACCGCGAGGGACGGTGATTCGAATCAAACACTACCCGGATAACTCAACACATACGCCCGCCTCTGAAGACCCAACTCTGGCGTCCTTCATTACGTCGTATGTGGCAACCTTTCTCAGGACACTAAACTGTAGAACCGGTCGCGGCGTCTCGGGCTCATAGGTCTAACGAGACGATGTGGTATGCCTCTACAATCCAGTGAACCTGGTACATCGGTTTCCTGGTTCCCATATATCAGTAAGCATCCGGTACATAACTCAATACTTGCTCAGTGGGGCTGCATACGCTTCGGTCCTTGACCGACACGGGCAGAGCTACTCGACCAAGACCTCTTCTTGTCGCTACCTAACTCTCCTGCCCGGTCTCATCTTTAGAAACGTAAACTTTAGTTTGCCTCTCTTTCCAACCCCACTTATGTGATCCTAAACAAAGCTCGCGAGTAGATCCCAACTACTCGCCGGATGTCCTAGCCTATTTAGCACGGCCTTATTCTACAGCGATGACACAATGCTACCCTCTACCTCAGGGTTCATGTTTGGTTATGCAAGTGGAGTATCAACATCCTTGACCTAATGCACATAGAAACCTTGACCAAATGTAGTGAACAAAGGGAAAACTTTAAAAACAACTTAAGTGCAAACCGGGGCTTGCCTTGGTTTTGCAGGTAACTAAAGTCAGTTGAGGGGAAGTCAGTTTCTGATGTCTTGAAGTTCACTCCTGCCCTTCTTGCTCCTTGATCCAAGTTCACCTTCTCCTTCTTCCCTCTCCACGTTTAATCACTACATGTTATGAATGTGCATACATGTTTAATTGTAAAACTCTTGCTAACAAGTGCTAAAGACAAGTTTTAAAACTGGAACTCTGTTTAAGAATTTAAAATGAAACTGGTGCTAGTGGTTTGGGTTCGTGTCTAAGCACTATCATCAAGTGAGAAGTGAGGTTCATCACTTGGGTGGTGATCACCTAATTGGTTCAACAGAACACTACTGATCCAGGGCTCCAACGGAGCTGGAAATTTCTCTTGTGAGTTCCTTGTCACAATAAATTCCTCTGGACCAAAATTCAGAATATGTCACTAAGTAGATCACCCAGAATAATTCCCTAAGCATTTAGGCAAAAAGGAATTAATTCTGAATAAATTTGCACTTTCATGCAAATTCAAGTGAATTACAATTGCAAGCATAGTTCAGAGAGTATGCCTGAATTTTCCTAGGATTTGTGGAGCTAAGAAATGGCCAGAACTGAATTTCCAAGTTTTGGAAATTTCCTGAAAATGTTTCTGTATTTATTTGAATGAAGAAACTTGGAATTAGAATTACCCTAAATAAATCAACTCCAAATGAGCTCAAACTTTTACAGCAGTCTCCTAATATCCTATAAAATATTCTGAAAAAAATTTGGTGAATTTTGGATGAACCAAACTCCTTCAAAAGTTCTTTTTCTGAAAAGCTTTAAAGAATTTTCCAGAATTTTCTATTGCTTTTCATACAAATTGGGTTGCATATTTGGATAGAGTTTTTCATCCTGAATCCAACCCAATTTGAATCACTAAAGTTGGAGCTTCCTAACAAAAGTTATGAGGTTCTAAAGTTTGAACTAAATCTGGAATTCAAATTAATTCGGGAAATATTCAAACTCTGACGGTGGGTCCATCCAACACGTGTCGGTTGCCGGAGCTAAGCCACACGGGGCCACATACCTTTTCCCGCGCCACCACACTGGTTCACACGCCACAGCCGATCCGGATTTTTAATCTTCAGCTGCTGACACGTGGGCCCGATGGGGGTCTTCTTCTTCCTCCCGCTCCCGCGCCTCCCCCTCGCCGGCGCTCCACTGGAGCTCGCCGGACCCGGCTTCCCGGCCGCCTCTCGGCCGGAGACTCGCCGCCTGGGGGTTTTCAGGGTCGGGGAACATGTCTACGGGGTTGGCTCGGGCTGCCGGTGGCCGGAAGTAGGCCGGCGACGAGCCGCGGCCTTCTGTGACCATTGGCGCTGTCGCCCGGCCCTTGTAGCCCGCTAACAGCTCAATCGAACCGCCCAAAAGCACCAGCAGAGGATGGGTTAGCTCGGCATAGCCTCAACGTGGCTCGGAAACGGCAGCAAGTGGGGGTTCACCGTGCGCCCGAGACTTCTTTCACGGTGGAGCTCGGAAAATATAGAATTTGTGCAGTCTACGTGTGTTTTTCCAGCTAGGGTTGTGAAGGGCTAATGATCGCCGACTAGTGGCGGTCCTGTGTGCAAGAATTGACGAGCTAAGAATCAGGGTAGCGGGTGAATTTGAAGTTACCGTGCCGGTAGTTCAGTTCGTGCCCGCCGGGGAACTTTCTTCAAATTCGCGCTCGGTGGATCATGTCACGGCTTGAGCTTCGGGGACGAGCATCAGGGGATCCTAGCGCGTCCGAGGGGGCTCTTGTTCGGGCTTGAAAGTGTTTGGTGTAGGCTGTCCACGCGAGCCCATTCGGGTTTTTGCTCTCGGTCAGCACATGAACGCAGGGTTCTTGGTCGGGGCAGCCGAAAACTTCTTGGGTTTGTGCGGAGAGAGCAGATGGAAGTCCCCTGGTGTCAATTTTTCGGATTTGGAGGCGCTGTGGCACAAACCTGGCGGTTTCCCAATCAAGGACCCGAGGCGGCTACGAGCGGCGGCCCGATTTTCTTTCTTGCATGGGGAAGAAGCAGCGAACGGGGACTCGATCACTCGGGGATGGATCACGCCGAGAGTTAAGGCGCCACGAGCAGCTCTCCAGCGTGCTGCTTCGATGAGGAGTTGGCGTCGGCCGCAGTCCTCGGTGGTGCCTCGCGCTGGCTTGCTTCGGGCTCGGGTATGAACAGAGCAAACTGTTTGCTTCGGTTGAAAGTCTCCTCTCTTTTTAGTCCATGACAGGTGGGTCCCACAGCTCCTCACTGGCCCCCAAAAGATCTCCAAATTTTGACACCTTGTAAATTCATCTGTGAGGGATCCAAATTCAAAGGCCATCTTGCCATTTGACAATTTATGCCACAGTTTCAAATTTAAATTCAAATTTGGATGAATTTTACAAGTTCCTTTGATATTCATATCAAAGCACCTCCAAATTTCCTCCAAATTGGTCTCCCTCATAATTTGAACCTGAGGAACTCAAATATGCCACCTGATTCTTGAGTTGGCTATTGCAAATACACTTTTTCAAACAACAGTTTTGAATTTTTCCTCTTTTGAAAATGCCCTTCTTCTTCTTGAAGTGCACCTCTTAGTTCAAACTGAAATTCAAGTTGTATTGCACATGCCAACACTTTCATGGGTAGACAAAAGTTTTTGTAGGTCCCATTTCTTGTATTCCAACTCAACTTCATTCATAGCTCAAGTTTTCTATTTACAAGTTTTGGGACTTTTACATCATCCTCCGTGGATGAAGAGAAAGTGGCGACACTTGCCATTGGAAGGAGCAAGCTCTTCCCAACAATTGAAGACTTCAAGTCTACATGTCTCATGGCTAAGGAGGGAAGAAGAAAGGTTAAATCTAAACCATCCTCCTCTACCACTTCACTTGATAGCTTTGATAGTAGTAGTGATAATGAATTCATGCTTAAGGATCTAAGTAGGAGCACCTTGAAACAGATGAGATTGCTGTTGGAAGAAATCTTTGAGAAGGATGAAGTCATCAACCGTCAAGAAGACATGCTCATCCTTGAAAAGGAGAAATGTCATGAGCTTGAAGAGCTCCTTGAGGTTGAAATGGAAAGAAGCAAGGCACTTGAGCGTGAACTCGCTTTGAGCAAGGAAACTTGCTCAAATCTTGAAGACACAACTGTTGTGCTGAAGGATGAAATTGTTAACTTGACAAAAGTCAACAAGATCCTTGAAAGACAAGTTGAGTCTCTCAAGATCAATGCACCTTCTTCCTCTATGATTTCACCCTCCTCAAAGAAATCTCCCGAAGCAACTCAAACTTGCAAGTGCTCAAACTTAATCCTAAAACTCAAAGATGAACTTAAGTTGGCACAAAACAAGCAGTCACCAAAAGTTGTTATCTTTGACAAGGAAAAAGTGGCATATGCACAAAGTGCATATACCAATGTAAGACCTCCACATGTCAAAGATGGTATTGGCTATTCTCGGGAGTGGAGGCAACATGCTAAAACTCCTAAGAAGAGAAAAGACTTGATTGTTTTTGTCAAGGAAAATTCATCCAACAAAGAAAATGTAAAGACCATTGCAAACTCATCTAACATGCCTAAAAATAAACCTCATCCTTTGTTTCATGATTTTGATGCCTCATATGTTTTATTGAGAAACAAATTTGGAAAGATCTATGCTAGGTATGTTGGGCCACTCCGCAAGAATCCAAAACCTTGTTTGTGGGTGCCCAAGTGCCTCTTGACTAACATGAAAGGACCCAACTCCGCTTGGGTACCAAAAGGTAAGGCATAACTCTATTTTGTAGGCATACTCCTCCGGTGGATCAAAATGGGTGCTTGACAGTGGATGCACAAACCATATGACCGAAGAGAGAAGGATGTTTGTTGAATATGAGGAAAACGAAGATTCAAGTGAAGGAATATATTTTGGGGACAATAGCCAAGGGAAAATCCTTGGCACCGGTAAAATTGCTATCTCTCCCCATCATACTCTTTCAAATGTTTTGCATGTTGACTCCTTTGATTATAACCTTCTATCCATATCCCAACTATGTGATAAAGGTTATAATTGTATTTTCACTAACAAGGGTGTGACTGTCTTGAGAAGAAGCAATGACTCAATCACCTTTAAGGGCGTTCTCAAGGGAAAGCTTTACCTTTTGGATTTTACCATGGATAAAGCTCAACTTGACATGTGCTTAATGGCGAAGACTAACATGGGATGGCTTTGGCATAGAAGGCTAGCCCATGTTGGGATGAGGAACTTGCAAAAACTTCTCAAGGGAGAACACATTCGAGGCTTGAAAAATGTTGTTTTTGATAAGGACAGGCCATGTAGTGCTTGTCAAGCCGGAAAACAAGTTGGAGTTCAACATCCATCCAAAAATTTCATGACAACTACAAGACCTTTGGAGCTACTTCACATGGACCTCTTCGGTCCAATCGCCTACATAGGCATCGGCGGTAACAAATATGGTCTTGTTGTTGCAGATGATTATTCTCGTTTCACTTGGGTGTTCTTTTTGCATGACAAAGAAGAAACTCAAGGTGTGCTCAAGAAATTCTTGAGAAGAGCTCAAAACGAGTTTTCCTTAAGAATTAAGAACATAAGGAGCGATAACGGCACCGAGTTCAAGAACACTCAAGTGGAAGAATACTTGGATGAAGAAGGCATCAAGCATGAGTTTTCAGCCCCCTACTCCCCTCAACAAAATGGAGTTGCTGAGAGGAAGAATAGAACTCTCATTGAGATGGCAAGAACCATGCTTGATGAGTACAAGAAATCGGACCGGTTTTGGGCGGAAGCGGTTAACACCGCTTGCCATGCGATAAACCGGTTGTATCTTCATCGACTTTTGAAGAAGACGTCTTACGAACTTCTAACCGGTAACAAACCAAACATCTCTTATTTTCGTGTCTTTGGGAGCAAGTGTTATATTCTCAACAAGAAGCCTAGGACTTTGAAGTTTGCCTCAAAGTCCAATGAAGGTTTCTTGCTTGGTTATGACTCAAACACCTACGCCTATCGTGTTTTCAACAAAACTTCCGGAATTGTTGAAATAGCGAGAGACGTAGTGTTTGATGAGACTAATGGCTCCCAAGTGGAGCAAGTTGATCAAAGTGTGCTAGATAAAGAAGAGGCTCCACAAGAAGCACTTAAAAGGATGGCACTTGGAGAAATTTTTCCTCAAGAGCATCCTCAAGACTCAAATGATCATCCAACAAACAAAAATACGTCTCCCTCCCATGATCAAGCTCAAGATGAGCAAGGCCAACCTCAACAAGATCAAAATAATCAAAGTCAAGATAGAGGATTGGATCAAGGGGGAGATGAAGAAAAGAGTGACAATGAATATGAAGATCAAAGAGTTCAACCACCTCATCCAAGAGTGCACCAAAGTGTTCAACGGGGGTAACCACTCGCTCTCGAATGGCTAATTTTTGTGAACATTACTCTTTTGTTTCCTCTTTGGAGCCCCGCAAGGTATAAGAAGCACTACAAGATCCAGATTGGGTGGTGGCCATGCAAGAGGAAATCAATAATTTTGAAAGAAATCAAGTGTGGGAACTTGTGAAGCGACCCAACGCAAATGTTGTGGGAACCAAGTGGGTATTCCGCAACAAGCAAGACGAGTATGGGGTTGTAACAAGAAACAAGGCAAGACTTGTTGCAAAGGGATATGCACAAGTAGAAGGTTTGGATTATGATGAAACTTTTGCTCCCGTAGCTAGGCTTGAATCAATTCGTATCTTGCTTGCTTTTGCAACTCACCATGATTTCAAGCTATACCAAATGGATGTGAAAAGCGCTTTCCTCAACGGTCCAATCAAGGAGGAAGTGTACGTGGAGCAACCACCTGGATTTGAGGACGATAAGTATCCTAACCATGTCTTTAAACTTCGGAAAGCCCTCTATGGCCTCAAACAAGCTCCTAGAGCTTGGTATGAGTGTCTTAGAGATTTTCTTTTTAAAAATGGTTTGAGGATAGGAAAAGCAGACTATACAGTCTTCACTAAGCATTTTAACGATGATTTATTCGTGTGCCAAATATATGTCGATGACATTATATTTGGTTCTACTAACAAAGCTTTTTGTTATGAGTTTTCAAAGATAATGACTGAAAGGTTCGAGATGTCAATGATGGGGAAATTGAAGTTCTTCCTAGGATTCCAAGTCAAACAACTCAAGGTAGGAATGTTCATAAGTCAAACCAAGTATACTCAAGACATACTTGAGAGGTTCGACATGGACAAAGCCAAACCCATCAAGACTCCCATAGGAACCAACAGACATCTTGACCTTAATGAAGATGGTCCAAGTGTGGACCAAAACGTATTTCATTGCATGATAGGCTCTTTGCTTTACCTTTGTGCATCTAGGCCCGACATAATGCTTAGTGTGTGTATGTGTGCACGGTTCTAAGCCACTCCTAAGGAGTGTCACTTGACGGCCGTTAAGCGGATTCTTAGATATTTGGTTCACACTCCTAACCTAGGACTTTGGTATCCCAAGGGATCCAAGTTCAATCTCATTGGATACTCCGATGCCGATTATGCCGGTTTTAAGGTAGATAGAAAGAGCACGCCAGGGACTTGTCAATTTCTTGGTAGGTCTTTGGTTTCATGGTCTTCA
This sequence comes from Neostapfia colusana, assembly GCA_030760725.1. Lineage (NCBI taxonomy): Eukaryota > Viridiplantae > Streptophyta > Magnoliopsida > Poales > Poaceae > Neostapfia > Neostapfia colusana. The sequence goes on along the minus strand of JASWHV010000005.1, from coordinate 58,670,283 downwards.
AAGAAACAAAATTCCATTGCCTTATCCACAGCCGAAGCGGAGTACGTCGCAGCCGGGAGTTGTTGTGCGGAACTCCTATGGATGCGACAAACTCTTAGCGACTATGGTTACATCTTGAGCCATATTTCACTCCTATGTGACAATTAGAGTGCCATCAAGATTGCTCACAATCCCGTGGAGCATTCTAGAACCAAACATATTGATATCCGTCACCATTTCCTGAGAGATCATTCTATCAAGGGAGATATCGTTATCTCTCATGTTAGGAGTGAGAGGCAATTGGCGGACATCTTCAGAAAACCCCTTGATGAGAAATGCTTTTGTGATCTAAGGAGTGAACTGAATATCCTAGATTCTCGAAATGTTGCTTGAAGTGTGCACATCTATTTGTTGCTTGTTTATAAACTTCAAAAACCGCATGTTTTCAACATACTATCCTAATCTCTCTTACTCTATGAAAACTATGTTCAAAAGGACTCTTTGTCAAATATGGTCATTGTTTGTTTGATGTATGCTTACTAACCATTTTTACCAAAGATAATTGCAAAAACATGTCCAAAAGGATCATATTCTTGAACTAAAACTCAAATTATATGAGTTTCAGCTTGTAGCCGGACTAGTCCATTTATGAGGCCGGACAAGTCCGGCCCCAGAGAAGTCCAGCTCTGGTCCGCCAACCGGACTTGTCCGGACACCGAACCCGGACTAGTCCGGCCCCGCTAGACACGTGTTGCCACCGGAGCTCACTAGTGTGGAAGGCATGAGGTCTGGCCCCGCGGGACACGTGTCGCCACCGGAGCTCACCCCTGTGGAAGGGATGAGGTCCGGCCCCGCGGGACACGTGTCACCACCGGAGCTCACCCCTGTGGAAGGGATGAGGTCCAGCCACGCGGGACACGTGTCGCCACCGTAGCTCACCCCTGTGGAAGGGATGAGGTCCGGCCCCATGGGACACGTGTCGCCACCGGAGCTCACCTCTGTGGAAGGGATGAGGTCTAGTCCCGCTAGACATGTGTTGCCACGAGAGCTCGCCTTTGAGGAGAGGAAAGGCCCTGGCCCACTGGACACGTATCGCCACCGGAGCTCGCCTCTGAGGAGAGGAGAGGCCCCGGCCCGCTAGACACGTGTCGCCACGGGAGCTCGCCTTTGAGGAGAGGGGAGGTCCGGCCCCGCTGGACACATGGCGCCGTCGGAGCTCGCCTCTGAGGAGAGGGGAGGTCCGGCCCTGCCGGACACGTGGTGCCCTCGGAGCTCGCCTTTGAAGAGAGGGGAGGTCCGGCCCCGCCAGACACGTAGCACCCTCGGAGCTCGCCTCTGAGGAGAGCGGAGGTCCGGCCCCGCCGGACACGTGGCGCCCTCGGAGCTCGCCTCTGCGGAGAGGGGAGGCCTGGCCCCGCTGGACACGTGGTGCCTTCGGAGCTCACCCTGGCAGTGGCCACGTGGCAGGGTCAAACTTCAAAGCGGACAAGTCCAAACCAGACTAGTCTACCTGGGGAGGACGGACAAGTCCGGCCCTAGAGAAGTCCGGCTCTGGTCCGCCAACCGAACTTGCCGGACACCTAAACCGGACTAGTCCGGCCCCTGGGGACTTAAAATCCCAAGGGCAGCCAGACTTCTCTCTTCACAAACTAGTCCGCTCACATCCTCTCTCAATCCGGAAGCGCCCACAAATTGGTGATTTTCCCTTTCCTGCACCAAAAATCTTGTCCAATCCATGGATTGGAGACCTAAGGAGTGCGGTAATCCTTCCCCGGGCTTCGTTGCTCAAGTTTCAACTCCAAACTCATCACATTTGAAGATTTCAAGAGGTATTCTTGACCTAACAAAAAATCCCTCCTTTTCTTCACTCTTAGGTCTTTTGATAGAAACCTCTTCACAAATGTTGTTCCTAGTGTCGATGCGATCATAGCCTAGGAGTATTGCAACTTAATTTGAAGTTCTTGCGAAAAATTGTTAGGGTTAGGGTTCTTCCTGTATAACCCAGACTAGTCCGGTTTTGGGCGAACAAATCCATTCTCGAGCAGACTAGTCCGGTCCTTTAACGGTCAAGTCCAGTTTACACAGAACAAACTCCAACTTTAGCCATTTTTCGTGAGTGAATTCTCTTGCAATATTCCACTTCCTTGACCTCTAATATACTGTCTCTCAGGAAATATGTCGAACTCCAACCAAAGCTGTAACACCCCAAAATTTTGATTCAAAACACTAAACCATGTTCAGAGGGGGATTTAAAAAATTTTGGACGTGTTGCATGTTTTGCAAAAATTCAAATTCAAACTGGAATTCAAATTAAACTCAAATCAGAAAAGAAATGGAAAAAGAAAAAGAGAAAACGGGAAAAAACCGGCCAGTAGGCCGAAACCCGCCAGCCGTCCCAGTTTCCCCCGCGCCAGCCCGCAGCCGCGCGCCCACGCTATCTCTCACAGACAGGTGGGACCCACCTGTCATCCCTAACCCCGAGCGTCTGCGGCCCGGACTTTTCCCCCCGAGCGCGCGCGATCGTAACCGACTGGAAACCGCGTCCCTCAGCCCGAATTCTGATCCCAGAAGACTCAAACTCGATCACAACCGACTCACCGCCCTCCCCCGGCTATAAAAACCCCAGCCCCGATCGGTTTTTCCCACGCGATCGCCGATTTTTACTCCGGTGAGCACCGAGACTTCGCCGGTGAATTCTGGCCGATCTAAGCTCGGAAACTCTGATCTAACTCGCTGGTCTTGATCCACCGCCTCCGGGGAGCTTTGCAGGTGCAGAAAACTCGGAGAATTACGGTGTAAACACAGCGCCGACGAGCTTCGCCGTGGTTTTGCCTCGGACCTCGCCGCCGATCACTTTCCAGGACCCCCGAGCTCAAGAAAACCCCTGAGGTGAGATCCCTGACCTCCCCTCTACCGATCTATGCCATAAGATCACAGTTCTAGGCAGAATTCTCGAGGATCCGAAACTTTCCGGCGAGATCGCCGCTTCCCGCCGCCGTGCGCCGCCGGCAGCGCCGCCCGCGCTCGATCAGAGCGACGTGGCCGCTTGTGCGCCGTTTATTTTAAATCGCACGGTAGACTTTAAAACCCCGCGTACCGGTTCGATGTTATAATCTCAGCCGTCGGTTTAAAATCGGACGGTCCACATCAGCCCCGCGTTATAAAGACTGGAATTCTTACGTGCTACCCCCTGGGGTTCTCGGGAAATAAGAGCTAGCCCCGGAAACTTCTGATCTAGCCCCTGGAACTCCAGAAAATCATGTAAATTCATTTAAAAATCAGTTTTAGCCCCTGGACTTAATAAAAATTTGGTAAAACACCTCTGATAAGTGTAGCTAGACCCCTGGAAATTATGAAAATAATATTATAGACCCTGTAATGGGGTGAGTTCATTATTTTAGCCCTGTTTAGTATTTAATTTAGAAAATTGAATATGTAACTAGTGTTTAAAAATTAAAAAGTGGGACAAACATAATTGTCAAAATTAATTAAAAACTTTCTCAGTACTTAGAAAACTTTGGAGTGAGATAAAAATATATTTTTAGGCTGAAATGAATCTGTTTTATTTATTATTCACATTATTTAGTATAGGGACACATTTTTAAGTAAAGAATAGCTATAGAAAAATAGGGAAAATAATTATGAAATAGTTTACATAAGAGGCCAAGGTCAAAATATGTTATTAAATTATTTAGGACCAAAACCTATACTGTTTAGATGATGTGTATTACTAATTTCATAATAAAATACACAATTATGCATAGGAATATAAATCTGAAAATATAGCAACTAGTAAATGATAAATGGAGTTTTTAAAATCCAAAGAATTCAGTTTAGGGATTGATAGAAATTATGAAGGCACATATGGAGAAGAAAAATACTTTTCATACATACTTGGTAATTTAATATAAGGAATTTATTTAAAACTGAAACACACACACACACACACACACACACACATATATATATATATATATATATATATATATATATATATATATATATATATATATAGTATGTAAGTATAAATATGAACACCAAAGTAGGAATCATACACATATGAATAAAAGTGTATGTAAGCCACAGATCTACACCCAAAGTAACCACAACACATATAATGGTGAATGAAGGCACATATGAATGTGTGGTTTGTATGAAGTAAGAAGTGTGAACTATGTCTTATGATTGTTGTTTTTCTTTTGCTATGTGTGATGGTATGAAGTAGAACCTGTTCAAGAGCAAGTTATCCCTTTCCAAGATCAGGACTACCCATTTCAAGAGCAGCAAGAGGGAGGCAAGTGTCCTTGACCACTTTGATCCTATGCTAGGATGTGTAGATAGAATTATTTGCATTGTCAAGTTAAATATGAAACCCATGCTAGGATGTTTCCCTAGAATTGCATCACCTTGTTTCCTTGTAGCTTGGGTTGGGATTTATTTTGTCATGTCATTTATTTCCATGCATATGCTTAGCCATGCTTAGAATGGGATATTTGGGACATGAGATCATCAGTTTATATCACCATACTCTTGAATGAGACATTGTGAGTTATGTAGAGGTAGGGATCAAGGCAAGTTGGATGTTTTGGTTGTGTGCTGGGTGCACGAGACTTGGGTTTGTGTTTAGTACTTGCCGGGATCCTAAGGACCGGTTCATGGAGCATGTAACCTGGATTTACAGTGCCAACCACATGCTGAGATGGGGCAGCTTGGCCAATTAATTAGGTGTATCCCCGGCGTAGTATGGGTGTGTTGGATGGTGCGGGGAGTAGGTGTCAGCTGGACTACCATATGAACCGCAAGGCTCAAGAGGGGGCCACTGCAGCGGGGTTGGAGCCTCTTGTATGCTGTTAGGGGTGAAACCTCAGTGGGCCCATGCTCGTCGGGAATCCCTTTGTAAAGGCTTCGTAGTGATCTCCTGGCTGCACACCTGGGAAGTGTGAATGTGGATCATAGCCACTGGCATAATGGAGGTTCTTTTAGTCCACCAGGCAACGGGGGATGAAATCACTACATGTGGGTACAGTGGTACAAACTCTGCAGAGTCAAAACTGTCTTGACAGCCGTGCTCACGGTCAAGAGCGGCCTGGACTTATTCATGATTAGAGGATTGATGGTTTTGGAAGTTAAGCGGGGAGCTTAACATTGGAAATGATGTTATGGTTATTGGATTATGATGATGGGATGGGAGATTGGGACCCTTTCACCTGTGTAGTAATGTAGGTGCTTAATAAGCTAAGGTGATAGGTATTAATTGCGTAGTGCTTTAACCATGAGTTCAACCTCTCCTTGTTCTAGCCATGCATGATATAATTTTCCCACACTTGCTGAGTACCATTGGTACTCAACCTTGCATATTTGTTGGTTTATATTGCTGCTCAGGTCAAGATAATGAGGTGGTGTATAATGACCAAGATTTTGGACCCGAGGAAGGTCTTTAGGTTCATGAAGACCCCCGGGCAACGCCTGTGATGGAGCCCTAAAGAATAATATTCCGCTGCTAGTTTATTTACTTGTGATGAACTTATTTATTGTCCATTGAGACATTTACAATGTAAGACTTACTTATATTCGACACCTGGCTTGTAATAAATGATGCTTCACTATTTGTCATCACATGTATGAGAAAATGATCCTGGCATACATGTGATATTCACTTGGTTGTTTCTTCGGAAAAACCGGGTGTGACAGAGGTGGTATCAGAGCCAAGGTTGCCCGTAGGAACGTGGACCTAGGTAGAAACGGACGTATTTAAGGGCCCTATTTTCTTAAAAACTATCTTTACAAATATGTGTGTTGAAAAGTGTTATTTAATGAGTCACTTTCTTCATCTTACCCCAATTTTCATTCAAAAAAAGGATTTTTGTTTAAAAAGTTATCTAACCTAATTTTAAATTCTTTTTGTTTTAGATGGTTCGCATGATTCGCACCGCTCGCAAGTCCACAAGAGGGAGAGTTCCCGTAGTTGCCCTTGCCGAAAGAGAGGAGAATCGTCCAGTGACATACCTTTCCTACGGATTGGCAGTAGGAGGCTTATTGCGCCGTCTTCGGCGTATGCTCGAAGCCGCAGGCAATACGGGCAAGCTAATCATCCACTATAACTCCACCAGGACCATCCGTGAGAAGAGGGAAGAATGGAGTTCGGAGATGAGGATTATACACGAGAATCAGCTGCTTAAGATTCACCACTCTCCAGCTTGTCGAGCAACACAAGTTGACGCGGAGAAAGATGTCACCTGGGAGGCCATCACCTGCCAGAGTCACATCTATCGTCGCTACTTGGACAAAACTGAGTACATGTATGTCCTCCAACGTGAGAGTGGTACCACGGAGTACAAGTACCCACCGGTGCAGCAAGGGACTTCCCATGAGCACATGGACTTGTGCTTGGAGGATGCTGCTATGCTCAGCACTCGACTGCAGGAGTGTCAACAAGAGCTTCAGGATGTCCGAGACACCCTGAAGGAAACGGAGGCGTTGCTGCGAGCTTGCTTAAAGGCGAGAGAAAGAGGAGATGGGAATGAATTGTGTGTCACCGTGAATGATACATGGACTCCTGACTCCCCGGATCGCCGAGCGATCAGGCGTCGTCGCACTTCTCCACCAGCAGCCTCCCCACCCAAAGCAGAGTCAGAAGGTAGCCGAAATGAGGAGGAAGATCCCGAGGAGCCAGCTCAAGAGAACGAGTAGTGTAGAGGCTTTCCCTTAGCTAGCAAGAGGTCGAGTAGTCGAGTCGTTACGCAGTTAATGGTGTGATAATGCTTGGTGTGTGACGTGAGTTGTGGAAGCCATGAGCAATTGTCCACAGCCTCGTCTTTAGATTGTTTTGCTTTGGTGTGTGAACCCACATGAAATAATATTGCATTTGTTTTTGTGTGAGAAATGAACCCTCAGAAAAGTACAACAAAGCCTCAACACTTCAAAGTACAAACAAGTGAAAGTAGTAAGATGATACTAAATGCTTTCAAATTAACATTGGTTGATTCTGCCAGATGGCCGGAAGAGGAAAAGGACGTGCTGCCAACCCCGCCAACAACAACGATGAGGTGTGCAACCCTCATCTTTCTGGAGGCCAGGACAGGGGTGGTCGCCGTGAAGAAGTTGACCCTCTCCACCAAATGCTGGAGAATCAAAATCAGCTCATCCAGAGCTTGACTCAAGTGGTGGCCAACTTGCATCAAGTTCCACCTCCACAAGCTGCACCACGCCAACCAAGGTTGAGTGAGTTTCTAGGAACTCAACCTCCAAAGTTTGCAAGTGCTGCTGAACCTCTGGAGGCATATGATTGGCTGAAGACCATTGAAAGTAAGATGAGGATCATACAGTGCAAAGGGTATGAGAGGGTGCTGTTTGCCTCTCATCAATTGCATGGACCTGCTGCTGATTGGTGGACCGCCTACGTGGCCGCCCATCATGACCCTGAGAACATCACTTGGGAAGAGTTCAAGCGTAGCTTCCGCAACCATTACATCCCAAGAGGTGAACTCAAAAACAAGAGGAAGGAGTTTTTGGGACTGCAGCAGGGAAACATGACGGTGAGGGAATACCTCACTAAATTCACTCAACTATCCCGTTATGCCCCACGGGACATAGAGACTGATGAGCAGAAACAAGATTGTTTCGTGGAAGGGCTTACCGCAGAAATGCAGTGTGCAATATCCTCAAATGAGTATGAAAGCTTTCAAAAGATGGTGGACAGAGCATTTGTGGTGGAAAGGAAGCTAAAGGCCCTGGAAAATGAGAATAAGAGGAAGGCTGGGTGGTCACATCAAGCCTCAGGGAGCAACACCCGCCCACGTATGATGCAGCAACCTACGGGGCAGACGAGCCGTGCTGCGGTACCCTATTCAGCACCAAGAGGGTACAACCCAAACTACAGGCCTCCCGCAGCACCAGCACAGCCGCAACGTCAGTTTGTGCAGCAGCCTCGCCCCGCATATCCACCTCGACCAGCAGTGTAAGGACCCCCAAACCAACCCCAAGACAACAAGGGCCAGACATCGAAGATTGGGGTGCAATGTTTCAGCTGTGGTGAAGTGGGGCACTACGCCCATAAATGCCCAAAGAAGAAGCCTGCGCAGCCACAGCAGCAGAATGTAATGAGAGGACGGGTGAACCATGTCACTATGGAGAAAGCACAAGAGGCACCCGGCGTGGTAGTTGGTAAGTTTCCTGCCAATTTACACCTTGCAACTCTGCTGTTTGATTCTGGTGCTACCCACTCGTTCATTGCTCAAGGGTTTGTTAAGAAGCATGACCTAGCAACCACACAAATGAACCATATGCTAGCGGTAAACTCTCCAGGTGGAGAAATAAGGACAAGACAAGTGTGTCCCAAAGTGAACCTAGACATTAATGGGGTAGTATTTACGGCTAACCTCATAGTGATAGATTCACAAGGGATAGATATTATTTTGGGTATGGATTGGTTGACCAAACATAAAGGAATCATCCATTGTTCGACCAGAACGGTGGAACTAACTCACCCCAGTGGCACCAGAGTAAAGTTCATAACAATACACGAGCCTAGGAGGGACATTAAATTAAATCAAGTGGAGGTGAAAGTTGAGGAAATCAGGACTATCAGGGAATATCCAGATGTTTTTCCCGAGGAGTTGCCAGGTATGCCTCCCGACCGTGACGTGGAATTCGCAATTGAGCTAGTATCGGGAACAGCCCCGATATACAAGAGACCTTATCGAATGGACTCCAAGCAGCTAGAAGAGCTCAAGGATCATTTGAGAGAATTGACGGAGAAGGGGTATATTCGCCCTAGTTCCTCACCATGGGGAGCTCCGGTGATATTTGTGCCCAAGAAAGACGGAACCCAAAGGTTATGCGTGGATTACCGTGCTTTGAATGAGGTAACCATCAAGAACAAGTACCCATTGCCTCGCATTGAAGACTTGTTTGATCAGTTGAGGGGAGCTTGTGTGTTCTCGAAAATTGATCTCAGGTCGGGATACCACCAACTCAAGATAAGGCAATCTGATATTCCCAAGACAGCTTTCGTATCTCGGTACGGACTGTATGAATACACTGTCATGCCTTTTGGGCTAACCAATGCCCCGGCATATTTCATGTACCTCATGAACAAGGTATTCATGGAATATCTGGACAAATTTGTGGTGGTTTTCATAGATGATATTCTCGTCTTCTCCAAAGATGAAGAAGGACATGAGAAACATCTAAAGTTGGTGTTACAGAGGCTGAGAGAACACCAACTATATGCCAAGTTGAGCAAGTGTGAGTTTTGGCTGAAAAGAGTTCCCTTTTTAGGACATATCATCTCGGAGGGAGGAATCTCCATAGATCCCGCCAAAATCGAAGATATCCAGAAGTGGAAAACCCCTGAAAATGTCGGGGAAGTTCGAAGCTTTTTGGGATTGGCTGGATACTATCGACGGTTTATTGAGGGATTCTCCAAGATCTCGAGACCTCTCACCAAACTGTTGGAAAAGGGAATCACATTCACCTGGACGCCACAGTGCGATACGAGCTTTCAGGAGCTAAAGAAGAGATTGACAACAGCCCCAGTGTTGGTTATGCCAGATATGCAGAAGAATTTCACAGTGTACTGCGATGCCTCTGGAAATGGGTTGGGATGTGTTCTCATGCAAGAAGGACATGTCGTGGCATATGCATCCCGGCAGCTTCGGAAGCACGAGAAGAACTATTCTACACATGACCTAGAACTAGCTGCAGTGGTACACGCGTTGAAAATTTGGCGGCACTATTTGATGGGGAAAAGGATAGAGATATATACGGATCATAAGAGTTTGAAGTACGTATTCACACAGCCAGATCTCAACCTCAGACAAAGGAGATGGTTAGAGCTAATCAATGACTTTGATGTGGGCATCAACTATCATCCCGGGAAAGCAAACGTCGTGGCCGATGCTTTGAGTCGGAAAGTGCAGGTCAATAAGTTGAGCTTGAAGGACATGCCTGCAGAATTAAAGGACGAGGTTATAAGGCTCAATCTATGTCTAGTAAATAGTGGTGAAGCCATCGCCATGGAAGTGGACTCCACACTCGAGCGAGAAATACGTGAGGGCCAAAAGAATGATGAGAAGATACAAGAGATCAGACAGCTCATCAAGGAAAATAAAGCTCCTGGTTTTAGAGAGGATGAACAAGGAACGGTGTGGCACGGGAAAAGAATCTGTGTGCCAGAAGTAAAGGAGATCCGTGAATTGATTTTGAAGGAGGCTCATGATTCCGACTATTCCATTCATCCTGGGAGTACGAAAATGTATCAGGACCTCAAGAGCAGGTATTGGTGGTATGGCATGAAGCGAGATGTCGCGGAACATGTTGCCTTATGTGACACATGTCAGTTGGTGAAAGCAGAACATCAACGACCCGCGGGATTATTGCAACCACTCAAAGTGCCTGAATGGAAATGGGAAGAAATCAGCATGGATTTTATCGTGGGATTGCCTAGAACCCAATCAGGGTATGATTCAATATGGGTCATCAGTGATAGGCTAACCAAGGTAGCTCATTTCATCCCTGTGAAAGAAAGCTACAGCGGATCCAAATTGGCAGAATTGTACATGTCAAGGATTGTGTGTTACCATGGAGTGCCAAAGAAGATAGTGTCGGACCGAGGGACACAGTTCACCTCGAGGTTTTGGCAGAAGTTGCATGAAACCATGGGAACCCATCTGAACTTCAGCTCTGCCTATCATCCCCAAACTGACGGGCAGACGGAGAGAACCGATCAGATCCTTGAAGATATGTTAAGGGCATGTGCACTCAAAAACAATAGGAGTTGGGACAAGAACTTACCGTATGCGGAGTTTTCCTATAACAACAGTTATCAAGCTAGTATGAAGATGTCACCGTTTGAAGCTTTGTATGGAAGGAAGTGCAGAACTCCCCTATTTTGGAACCAAACAGGAGAAAGTAAAGTGTTTGGTCCAGAAGTGCTACAAGAAGCCGAGGCGAAGGTGAGGGAGATTCGCAACAACTTGAGGATAGCACAGACACGCCAGAAGAGCTATGCCGATGTACGAAGAAGAGAGCTCGTTTTCAACGTGGGAGACTATGTTTATCTCAAGGTGTCCCCTATCAGAGGACTTCGTCGGTTCAAGGTGAAAGGGAAGTTGTCACCTCGATACATCGGACCCTTTCAAGTTTTGGAAAGGAAAGGCGAAGTGGCGTACCAACTAGAGTTACCGGTTCATCTATCGGATGTGCACGATGTATTCCATGTGTCACAACTCAAGAAATGTCTGAGGACGCCTAAAGAGGTGTTACCCATGAATGAAGTGGATGTAGCTGAGGATTTGTCTTATGCCGAGCAACCCTACAAGATTTTGGAGACAATGGAACGCCTCACCAGAAATAAAAGAATCTGGATGTGCAAGGTGCAGTGGAAGCATCACTCAGAAGAGGAAGCCACCTGGGAACGGGAAGATGAACTCAAGGCACAATTTCCGGAATTGTTTTCTTAGAAACACCAATCTCGAGGACGAGATTTCTTTTAAGGGGGGTAGAGCTGTAACACCCCAAAATTTTGATTCAAAACACTAAACCATGTTCAGAGGGGAATTTAAAAATTTTTGGACATGTTGCATGTTTTGCAAAAATTCAAATTCAAACTGGAATTCAAATTAAACTCAAATCAGAAAAGAAATGGAAAAAGAAAAAGAGAAAACGGGAAAAAACCGGCCAGTGGGCCGAAACCCGCCAGCCGGCCCAGTTTTCCCCGCGCCAGCCCGCAGCCGCGCGCCCGCGCTATCTCTCACAGACAGGTGGGACCCACCTGTCATCCCTAACCCCGAGCGTCTGCGGCCCGGACTTTTCCCCCCGAGCGCGCGCGATCGTAACCGACTGGAAACCGCGTCCCTCAGCCCGAATTCTGATCCCGGAAGACTCAAACTCGATCACAACCGACTCACCGCCCTCCCCCGGCTATAAAAACCCCAGCCCCGATCGGTTTTTCCCACGCGATCGCCGATTTTTACTCCGGTGAGCACCGAGACTTCGCCGGTGAATTCTGGCCGATCTATGCTCGGAAACTCTGATCTAACTCGCTGGTCTTGATCCACCGCCTCCGGGGAGCTTTGCAGGTGCAGAAAACTCGGAGACTTACGGTGTAAACACAGCGCCGACGAGCTTCGCCGTGGTTTTGCCTCGGACCTCGCCGTCGATCACTTTCGAGGACCCCCAAGCTCAAGAAAACCCCCGAGGTGAGATCCCTGACCTCCCCTCTACCGATCTATGCCATAAGATCACAGTTCTAGGCAGAATTCTCGAGGATCCGAAACTTTCCGGCGAGATCGCCGCTTCCCGCCGCCGTGCGCCGCCGGCAGCGCCGCCGGCAGCGCCGCCCGCGCTCGATCAGAGCGACGTGGCCGCTTGTGCGCCGTTTATTTTAAATCGCACGGTAGACTTTAAAACCCCGCGTACCGGTTCGATGTTATAATCTCAGCCGTTGGTTTAAAATCGGACGGTCCACGTCAGCCCCGCGTTATAAAGACTGGAATTCTTACGTGCTACCCCCTGGGGTTCTCGGGAAATAAGAGCTAGCCCCGGAAACTTCTGATCTAGCCCCTGGAACTCCAGAAAATCATGTAAATTCATTTAAAAATCAGTTTTAGCCCCTGGACTTAATAAAAATTTGGTAAAACATCTCTGATAAGTGTAGCTAGACCCCTGGAAATTATGAAAATAATATTATAGACCCTGTAATGGGGTGAGTTCATTATTTTAGCCCTGTTTAGTATTTAATTTAGAAAATTGAATATGTAACTAGTGTTTAAAAATTAAAAAGTGGGACAAACATAATTGTCAAAATTAATTAAAAACTTTCTCAGTACTTAGAAAACTTTGGAGTGAGATAAAAATATATTTTTAGGCTGAAATGAATCTGTTTCATTTATTATTCACATTATTTAGTATAGGGACACATTTTTAAGTAAAGAATAGCTATAGAAAAATAGGGAAAATAATTATGAAATAGTTTACATCAGAGGCCAAGGTCAAAATATGTTATTAAATTATTTAGGACCAAAACCTATACTGTTTAGATGATGTGTATTACTAATTTCATAATAAAATACACAATTATGCATAGGAATATAAATCTGAAAATATAGCAACTAGTAAATGATAAATGGAGTTTTTAAAATCCAAAGAGTTCAGTTTAGGGATTGATAGAAATTATGAAGGCACATATGGAGAAGAAAAATACTTTTCATACATACTTGGTAATTTAATATAAGGAATTTATTTAAAACTGAAACACACACACATATATATATATAGTATGTAAGTATAAATATGAACACCGAAGTAGGAATCATACACATATGAATAAAAAGTGTATGTAAGCCACAGATCTACACCCAAAGTAACCACAACACATATAATGGTGAATGAATTTCATAAATATGAATGTGTGGTTTGTATGAAGTAAGAAGTGTGAACTATGTCTTATGATTGTTGTTTTTCTTTTGCTATGTGTGATGGTATGAAGTAGAACCTGTTCAAGAGCAAGTTATCCCTTTCCAAGATAAGGACTACCCATTTCAAGAGCAGCAAGAGGGAGGCAAGTGTCCTTGACCACTTTGATCCTATGCTAGGATGTGTAGATAGAATTATTTGCATTGTCAAGTTAAATATGAAACCCATGCTAGGATGTTTCCCTAGAATTGCATCACCTTGTTTCCTTGTAGCTTGGGTTGGGATTTATTTTGTCATGTCATTTATTTCCATGCATATGCTTAGCCATGCTTAGAATGGGATATTTGGGACATGAGATCATCAGTTTATATCACCATACTCTTGAATGAGACATTGTGAGTTATGTAGAGGTAGGGATCAATGCAAGTTGGATGTTTTGGTTGTGTGCTGGGTGCACGAGACTTGGGTTTGTGTTTAGTACTTGCCGGGATCCTAAGGACCGGTTCATGGAGCATGTAACCTGGCTTTACAGTGCCAACCACATGCTGAGATGGGGCAGCTTGGCCAATTAATTAGGTGTATCCCCGGCGTAGTATGGGTGTGTTGGATGGTGCGGGGAGTAGGTGTCAGCTGGACTACCATATGAACCGCAAGGCTCAAGAGGGGGCCACTGCAGCGTGGTTGGAGCCTCTTGTATGCTGTTAGGGGTGAAACCTCAGTGGGCCCATGCTCGTCGGGAATCCCTTTGTAAAGGCTTCGTAGTGATCTCCTGGCTGCACACCTGGGAAGTGTGAATGTGGATCGTAGCCACTGGCATAATGGAGGTTCTTTTAGTCCACCCGGCAACGGGGGATGAAATCACTACATGTGGGTACAGTGGTACAAACTCTGCAGAGTCAAAACTGTCTTGACAGCCGTGCTCACGGTCAAGAGCGGCCTGGACTTATTCATGATTAGAGGATTGATGGTTTTGGAAGTTAAGCGGGGAGCTTAACATTGGAAATGATGTTATGGTTATTGGATTATGATGATGGGATGGGAGATTGGGACCCTTTCACCTGTGTAGTAATGTAGGTGCTTAATAAGCTAAGGTGATAGGTATTAATTGCGTAGTGCTTTAACCATGAGTTCAACCTCTCCTTGTTCTAGCCATGCATGATATAATTTTCCCACACTTGCTGAGTACCATTGGTACTCAACCTTGCATATTTGTTGGTTTATATTGCTGCTCAGGTCAAGATAATGAGGTGGTGTATAATGACCAAGATTTTGGACCCGAGGAAGGTTTTTAGGTTCATGAAGACCCCCGGGCAACGCCTGTGATGGAGCCCTAAAGAATAATATTCCGCTGCTAGTTTATTTACTTGTGATGAACTTATTTATTGTCCATTGAGACATTTACAATGTAAGACTTATTTATATTCGACACCTGGCTTATAATAAATGATGCTTCACTATTTGTCATCACATGTATGAGAAAATGATCCTGGCATACATGTGATATTCACTTGGTTGTTTCTTCGGAAAAACCGGGTGTGACAAAAGCTCTCCCCTTCCAAGTCCCACAGCCGAGGAGGCTCGACAAGCCCTTCATCGGCGCAGTGCCGAAGAAAGGGCAGCAAAGGAGGCCAAAGTGGCTAAAGAAGCCGTCCGTCGAGAGGCAAGAACAAAGAAGAAGCATGAACCCGACGAGGAGGCACAAATTGCCCAAGTCATTGAAGAACCCTTGAAGGATCAACGAAGAAAGAAAAGGGCCGAACGTGAAGCCCAGAGCTCCCAAGCTGCTAGTGCCTCAGAGCCCAAGAGAAAGAGGATGGTCACCTTGGGAGATAAAGAGTGGGAAAAGGAAAAGGAAAAGGAATCCGAGGGTAGGGTTCCTCGTGATCCAAAGAAGGGTAAGGCTCCACTTCCTGAGCAGCCCAAGAACAAAAAGGCAACTGCCAAAGCACCGACAAACAGAGCAGGAGGGATAAAAATCAGAGAGAAAGGGCAACCGAAGCCCATCGGCCCCTTAAAGATGGCTGCCCCTGCTAGAGACCCAAACCGGCAGGCCAACAATCCGGCATTTGTATTCAAATGAAAGGGGGCTGAAAAGGCAAGAAGGCTGAGGATGGATAAAGTCTATGACTAGAGAAGCACACAACCGACCCTAGGTTTTGGTGTGACTTTCACTGCGATTACTATTGCTTGGTGTACCTAAAAATGAAGACCCCAATCACTCAAGCTCAATGGGTAGATTGGGACTACATGGCCAAAAGGGAGCACAAAGCTTTTGATGCAGTGATTGAAGCCGCAGAGCGCCATGGAATCAAGAAAATCATGAGCTTCAAGTATGACTGGAACATTGAGGTAATTGTGCAGTTCTACACCACTGTGTACTTCTCCACCTATGATGACTAGAAAATCACCTAGATGATTCATGGAGAGCAGTACTCAGTCACCTATGAGAGGTTTGCACAGATACTTTGCCTCGAGGAGCACTTGGATCATGAGATTATCATTTCGAATCTCAAGGCAGTGGACAGGGATCAGCTTGACTATATATATCGTAGTCAAGTTCCCTATGAGCCCGGGCTTGCTAGGAACATCAAGCCGTTCTTAGCATCCTCAACCGGATTCTGATGAGGACCATTGCCCCCCAAGGATGGAGATGCAGGGGTAATTCAAGGAAACTTAAGGCATCTCCTCCTCTTGATAGATGGTGAAGAGAAGTTCAACCTTGTTGAGCACATTTATGATGACATCTTCAACATCTCTCACACTCCCAACCGCTCATGTGGTTATGCACCGTACATCATGTGCCTAATTCAGAAGGTGTCGGGAATAATCTTTGTCAAGGATGTCACTCATCGACCTCTCCATCCTCAGCTACCCCCCATTCTTCCAGAACCCTCAAGGAGGAAAAATGCTCAACCTCCGTCCAGCTCAGCGGCCCCTTCTAGCTCAGCGGCTCCCCCATCATCTCCTCCTCCGCAGTCCATGAGCGGATTCTTCAAGTGCTTCAACGCACTTTTCGCCTCCTGTTGGCGTGTGGAGGTCCGAACTCGACGCATGGAGAGGCGTCGGGAGAAGTACCTCAAGGCTGTGTGTGACAAGCTTGAGGTACCCATGTCTTCCTCTGAGGAGAGTGATGGGGAACTCACTCCATATCCAGCCCAGTTCAGGGAAGATGGAAGCTCTTCCAAGGCCGTGCCTCCATCCACCACCGCCGACGAAGAAGAAGAGGATACAGAGGCTACGGAGAGCGATGAAAATGGCGATGAAGAAGAAGATGAAGAAGACGATGAGTAGACTTAGGCGTATCTTCCTCCCTCCTTTCCTTTTTGGTGCCTTGATGCCAAAGGGGGAGAAATGTGAAAAGGATGTCTTTTTTATCATCTTCTAGTCTCGTAATAGATCTTTTGGACATGACTCTTTTGGACATGGCTATCTATGTTTTATGTTTTATGCATGACTATCTTTTGTGTAACACTGCGTGTTAGATTTTATGGCTGTTTTATCCTTATTGTCTTATCACATTTTTATTTTTGAGCACAACACGTAGGCACCCCACCATAACATGTGAATGTATGCCAACTTCTCTCTTTTACTCTTGCATACATTCAAGGGGAGTTTTGCATACGTACACTTGTTATAGAAATAAAAATTTTACCTCTTATGTTGAAACTTAATGTGTTGTCATCAATCACCAAAAAGGGGTAGATTGTAAGTGCATCTAGACATCCCCGTGGGTTTTAGATGATTGATGACGACAAATTAAGAGACTAATGAGCTGAGATGACCATAAGCATAGGACATTTCCAAGGCGGGCTGTGACGCCCTCAATTCCGTGGAAAACCACGAAACCGAGTTTTGGCCAGAGGTTCTGGGTTCTATTTATAATCGGGAAGAGAAGAGTCCTAATCTGATTGGACTTCGATTTAAGAGTTCTATTCAGATTGTCGTTGAATCTTAATCTTATATCTAGTCGATTTGGTGCGGTAACTTTGTGGAATCCGGGTCGGTTTCTTCTCCGTACCGGTATTTCTACGCGTACAGAATCCAAAAACCGCTCCAGAACTCGTTACCTCCTCGCTGATGAGCTCCGGAATCTCCACGTGTCCACCGGATCCTGGTCTCTTCCTTTCCGCAGAGACGAGATCCGGTTGTGTCGCGTGTCAAGCGAGCAAGACTTCCCTCTTCTTAGGAGGTGAGCCCTGCGTGCGCCACGTATCGTAGCGATCGGGACCTCCTCTCTAATCGGAGGTGGCTCCGTGCACGCCACGTGTCAGTGCCGGACCTTCCCTCTCTCCGGAGGTGGCTCCAGCGCCAGACTTCCTTTCTTCTCAGAGACGAGCTCCGAGATTAACACGTGTCCAACAGTGACGGACCTCCCGTTGATAAGCTCCGGTGGCGACACGTGTCCCACAGGGTCGGACCTCTCCCCCTTTGCGGAGATGAGCCCCGAGCCTGTCACGTAGCCATTTTTAGCGGCGGACCCCTCCCCACTTCGCAGGGATGAGCTCCGAATACGCCACGTGGTCAGCGAGCCGTGGAAGTTGTCTTTGGCGCTCTCTATGAACTCGATTCGGTTCTTATTGGCTATCCTTTTGATATTTTTCTCCGTTCCCTCTTTTAAAAATGTTTTCTCTTCATAAAACATGAATATATGCTGACACCAGAAATGAGGGTGTCACAAATCTACCCCCCTTAAATTGAATCTCGCCCTCGAGATTCGTTGGTAGAGAATAGATGAGGAAATTCTGCTTTGATGTCTTCTTCACGCTCCCATGTGGCTTCAGCTTTGGTGTGATGGCTCCGTTGCACCTTGCACCATCGAATCACTTTGTTCTTGGTGACCCTTTCTTTTACATCCAAAATTCGGACAGGGTGCTCCGCATAAATCAGGTCTTCTTGAAGTTGAAGCCCTTCCATTGGTAATTGCTCCTCTGGTACTCTCAAGCACATGAAACACGTCATGTACGTCGGAGAGATATGTTGGAAGCTCTAGTTGATAGGCTACTTCTCCTCGCTTGTCCAAAATCTTAAACAGTCCGATATAGCGAGGTGCTAGCTTGCCTTTGACAGTAAAACGTCGTTGGCCTCGGATAGGCGATACCTTAAGGTATACGAAGTTTCCTACTTCGAAGGTCAACTTCCTTCGCCTATTGTACGCATAGCCTTTCTGTCGTGACTAAGCAGCCTTTAAGTTCTCCCGTATCGTTTGGACTTGCTTTTCAGCCTCTTGTAGCACTTTGGGTCCAAACACCAGGTTCTCTCTGGTCTCGTTCCAAAACAGCGGCGTTCTACACCGTCTACCATATAATGCTTTGAAAGGCGACATCTTCAAGCTAGCTTGATAGCTGTTGTTATAGGAGAATTTGGCGTACGGTAAACTCCTATCCCAACTACGCCAATGTTTCAAGGCGCAAGCTCTCAACATGTCCTCCAAAATTTGGTTTGTCCTTTTGGTTTGCCCATCAGTTTGTGGGTGATAGGCGGAGCTAAAATCCAGTTGTGTACCCATGGCTTTCTGCAGCTTCCTCCAGAATCTAGAGGTAAACTGAGAACCTCGATTTGAGACTATCCTCCTCGGAACTCCGTGACGGCACACGATCTGCTCCATGTAGAACTAGGCTAATTGTGCAACTTGTAATTGGCCCTTACAGGGAGAAAATGGGATGTTTTCGTCAATCGGTCCATGATTACCCAGATGGAGTCATAACCCGACTGAGTACGTGGCAATCCGACGATGAAATCCATACTGATGTCCTCCCACTTCCACTCTGGTACCTTCAAAGGTTGCAACAATCCAGCGGGTCTTTGATGTTCGGCCTTCACCCGTTGGCACGTGTCGCATAGGGCAACATATTCGGCTATATCCCTTTTCATACCATCCCACTAGTAACAAGTCTTCAAGTCCTTGTACATTTTGGTACTTTCGGGATGTATGGAATAGGGTGAATCATGTTCCTCTTTTAATATCATGTCACGGATGTGCTTCACGTTAGGCACACAAATCCTTTTTCCTAGCCAAAGCGTACCCTTCTCATCTTCTATGAAATCCTGCTCTATTCCCTGTCGGATCCTCTCCTTGATCTCCTCATCCGTTGCTTGGCCATCTCTTATCTCTTGCTCCAATGAAGAGTGAATCTCCATCATTTCCATGTTGTTCAAGAATCTGAGGTGTAACCGTTCGAACTCCTTAAGTAGTTCGGGTGGTAGCTCCCGAACCGTGAGTTGGTGACATGCTACCTTCCGGCTCAATGCATCAGCTACTACATTGGCCTTCCCGAGGTGGTAGTTGATTCCAACATCGTAATCCTTGATAAGTTCCAACCATCGACGTTGCCTCAAATTCAAGTCCGTTTGTGTAAATATGTACTTGAGACTTTTATGATCCGTATAGATCTCACATCGATGACCAAGGATATAATGTCTCCAAATCTTCAATGCATGCATTACTGCTACGAGCTCCAAGTCATGTGTAGAATAATTAAGCTCGTGCTTCTTTAATTGTCGTGAGGCATAGGCAACCACTTGTTCTTCTTGCATGAGCACACATCCGAGCCCCTGTCTGGATGCGTCACAATATATGTCAAAGCTCTTGCTTACGTCCGGCAATACCAGAATCGGCGTTGTGGTTAGCCTTTTCTTGAGCTCCTCATAACTTTCTTGGCATGCTGGTGTCCATCGAAAGGCCTTTCCCTTTGTTAGCAACTCTGTCATAGGCTTTTCTATCTTAGAGAAGTCTTTGATGAATCTTCGATAGTATCCCGCCATCCCAAGAAAACTCCGAATATCCCTCACGCTTTGCGGTTGGTCCCACTTCAGAACATCTCTCACCTTACCGGGGTCAACCGATACCCCTTCTTCAGAGATAATGTGGCCTAGGAACGATATTTCCTTTATCCAAAAATGACACTTGTTAAGCTTGGCATACAATTGATGTTCACGCATTTTCTGCAAGGTCAATTTTAAATGTTCTTCATGCTCCTCCTCACTTTTTGAATACACCATAATGTCGTCGATGAAAACCACAACAAACTTATCCAGGTACTCCATGAAAACCTTGTTCATGAGGTACATGAAGTATGCGGGTGCATTTGTTAACCCAAAAGACATGACGGTATATTCATACAAAGCATACCGTGTTCGAAAGGTGGTCTTGGGTATATCAGAGGGCTTAATCTTCAGCTGAAATATCCCGACCGAAGATCAATCTTGGAGAATGCTCGGGCTTTTTTCATTTGGTTGAACAGGTCCTCTATACGGGGCAGAGGGTATTTGTTCTTGATTGTTACTTCGTTGAGAGACCTATAGTCCACGCACATCCTTTGGGTTCCATCCTTCTTGTCTACGAAGAACACGGGGGCTCCCCATGGCGACGAGCTTGGACGTATAAAACCCTTCTCCAACTGCTCCTGAATTTGCTTCTTGAGTTCTACTAGTTCATTGATGAGCATCCTATAGGGTCTCTTGGCTATGGGTGCAGTTCCAGGTACCAATTCTATGGCAAACTCAATGTCCTGATCAGGGGGCATACCTGGAAGCTCCTCTTGAAATACGTCCGAGAATTCTTGAACCACTGGAATGCTGTCCAATGTTGCTCCTTCAACGTGGTTCAAATTTGCCTCTTCAGGGGTTTGTTGGGCTGACTCAAACTTGACACGGATTCCATGCTCATTTGTCAACTGCACGCTTCTTTCAACACATTGGATTACCCCGTTGTGCTTGCTTAACCAATCCATCCCGAGTATAATGTTAATCCCTTGGGAATTCAAGACAATAAGGTTGGCAAGGAAGTCTACCCCCCTTATTTTAAGGCTTACTTTCGGACATATTACATTAGTCCTCATCTCTCCACCGGGAGAATTAACTAACATAGCACATTCTAGGTGTGATATGGGTAGGTTATGCTTGGCAACATATTTGGACGATATGAAGGAATGTGATGCTCCAGAATCAAATAAGATGGTGGCTGGGTTGGGGTTGGCAAGGAACATACCAATTACGACGTCCTCAGCCTGTTGTGCTTCCTCAGCAGAGACATGGTTCACGTTGCTGCGGGCATAGTTCTGCTGTCCTCGGTTTCCTTGATTGTCCCCTCCGTTGGGTCGCGGGTTCTGTTTGGGCACGTTGCCTTGCTGTCCAGGGCCTCTCCTTGGGCACTGGTTTGCGAAGTGTCCTATTTCCCCGCATGCAAAGCATGCCCTGTTGCCTACGGCAGCAGGTACGTTGGGGCGGGGGTTTTGAACAGGAGCTCCCACGTTAGGTCAGGGCACAGGAGGCATGGGCACACGAGGTGCTGGTGCAACGGGTCGTTGTTGTGGTGGCTGACTAGGGTGGTATGCAGGAGTGGTCGATCCATACTGTGGTGCAGCCGGGGGCATGTACCGAGGTCGTACGTTGCTCCCTTGAGGCTGGTACGGCATCTTCCTCTTGCACTCTCGCTCGATCTCTCGGATCTTGCTTTCAACCACTATAGCCTTGTCAACCAGCTTCTGAAAGCTTGCGTAGTCACTGTTGAGGAGCTGAACCTGGATCTCATTGTTCAACCCTCTCATGAACAGGTATTGCTTCCTCTAGTCTGAGTTGACATCTTCGGGGGCATACCGGGACAGTTGTGTGAACTTGTTGAGATACTCATTCACACTTCTCTGTCCTTGGCAGAGACCTTCACACTCCTGTCTCTTAGGCATCATTACACCAGCAGGGATGTAATGAGAGCGGAAACTTTCCTTGAACTCAGTCCAAGTGATCGTCTCCGGATCGACATGAGCGTTGCTTAGGGCATCCCACCAGTCAGCGGCAGCTCCCATAAGTTGGTGCGATGCAAAGAGGACTTTCTCTCGGTCATTGCACTGCACTATGGCAAGCTTCTTCTCCATGGATTTCAACCAGTCGTCGGCCTCCATGGGGTCGTTAGCTTGAGCAAAGGTGGATGGTCGAGTCCTCATGAACTCTCCCAGCCTGTTATGAGCCTGTGGTGGTGGTGGCGGTGGTGCCGGAACAGGGTTGTTGTTGTTGGCCTGCAATTGACCCAAAGTTTGGATCATAGTTTGCATAAGTTGATTCTGCATGGCCATCAACCGTTCTTGGTGGTTCTCGCCAGCTCCGGGGTTAACAGGAACTTCATCGTGACCATCCTCTTGGTTGTCACGGGCGTTCCTTCGGCCGGCGTTTCCTCTCACCATCTGTGAGAGATAGATTAGAAGGTTCGAAAGTTTTAGGTAGATTCCCTCACTATATGCATCAAGGTGAGTTGGACTATATATATTAGCCCATATGAGGATGTGAACAAGTGCCGAAACATCTCATACCTCCTTCTACTTACGTGTGGATATGGACAACGTTTTGAGACGTCCCATAACTCACACTAAGCATACAATCACAAACAATCATCACAAGGGCTCACACAACTCCTATTCAAGGATGGTTTCCTATGTCAAGGTAGTTTCAAGGCCAATCTAAGCGTCCTAGGATGCTTCCTTGGGTCAGCGTGGCTTAGCTACCAATCTGTGTCCAATACCAATCTGTGATTGTATCTAGGCGTGCAATTTACCCCTATCTGTGGTTTTTGATACCACTCTGTGTTTTCTATTTAACCCATTGTCAACCCATGGCTCTAATATCAATCTATGATTTCTATCTAGGCGTCTAACCTACTGTCAACCCGTGGCTCTGATACCAGTCTGTGACGCCCTCAATTCCGTGGAAAACCACGGAACCGAGAACTAATGCATATGTGTGCCCAAGATGTTCATCACACATACACATATGTTCCACAAACTGAATTCAGAATATACATATCCACGAATAACAGAATTTATTACAATGTCTCATGAGTCTTGGACCCATGCTCACAGCAGAAGTCTTATTTCTATGCAGCGGAGAGTCTTCTAACTAATGCGGAAGCAATTTAACTAATGGGGAAGCAAATCTAAGCAGCAATGGCTCCATCTATATTCCATCCCCACAGGCAAGGTTGAGAACAGATCACACGTCTTAATGCTCCACTTGGTCTTCATAGTAGCCTTCTCCTGCTGCTGATGCTGAAATAATAATGCAAGTTTGAGTACAATGATGTACTCAGCAAGTGCGGGAAAATATGATATGAAGCTCATAGCAAGGTAGGTATAAAAAGGCTCATTGCAGAAAGCAAAGTTATTTATCAAAACAGTAACTCATCTTAAGTGAATGTAATCCCAACTTATATTAAAATACCAATCATACCTCCATTATGTTCATTACCTTTCCATGTCACAACCAGCCATCAATCAAACTCATTCTCACGAATACCTCCTCGTATTCGCTACCATTTCACGAATACCATCTCGTATTCGCTACCATTTCATCTCATAAACAACTTCATCTCCCACCGAGACCAATCTCATTGCCATGACTCAACAGTCATGCAACCCAACTTATCACCCGGACTCAACAGTCCCAAAACCAAACCATAACCAAACATCCAAAACCATAAAGAATAACCATCCCAATAACCATCCCAACTAATTATGGCAGTTGGCCAGGCGCTCGTGACCGTAAGCTCGGCTATCATGATAGTTTTAAGAACTCTGCAGAGTTTGCACCTCTTTACCCAAAAGTTTGTGATTTCGTCACCCGTCGGCGACTGCAGAACCTCCATTATACCAGTACACAACCATCGGTGTATGGCCAAGAGATCACAAAATATCCTTTACAAAGGGGCTACTAGACGTATGGACTCACTAAGGTCTCACCGGCAGGCTAGAATCTCCAATTCTCCCACCCACGGGCCCCCTCTTGTGCCATGCAGTTCCCAGGGCAGTCCTCACTCGACTCCCATTCCCTGCACCTTCCACAGTCCATAACACTCTAGCAACTTACCTAATTACTCAGCTAAGCCACACCCATACTTGGCCTTGTGGTGGCACTGTTATCCTAGCATGTGCATGCATGAACCAGTCCTTAGATCTACGGCAAGTAACCACCATCTCCTGCTACCTCATTCACAAACCCAGGCTTGCCTAGATCTCCCTCCGATCCATGTTCATTAACAACATCAGTTTCTTATTGTCATTACGAGTGCAATTAGCTAGACACATCTAACTCGTTTCCCAATCCCATGGACTCAGCGAAGCATAAAGGTAAAAAAACCATACCTGACTCATAAATGTCCCTGGCGACAAGGGTGGTTTAACCAAAGCTAGTAAACTCCTATAAAAGGGTTTCTTATCATGTTTGACTCAGCACACACACCTTTTCGCAAAACAAAATAGTTTTTCCTAAAACATAGGATCAATATGGTCAAGGAGCACTTGCCTTGTTCTTGTGGTTCCGGTTGCTCTTGGATCTCGAAACCTTGTTGTTGCAGCTCGTCGTAGACAGCTCCCTGAGCTTGTCCTTCTATACAGGATCACGCACATACAAGATTCATAACAATCAATACTATGCACAACTTTAAACTAGATGTGATGATGCATATGCATGCTATCCTATAATGCAGTTTTATTAGATCGGTTATGGCTTTATGATGAACAGGGGTGTTCGGATCAGATGTGGATGTGGCGATGACCTTGTCTTTAGATTAACCCGATCAACAAGTGATCTGTCCACGAGAAAGCTTCTGTTCGAAAGGAATCGAAGAACAGATGCAAAGAAAACACGATGATGTCGTAAGGTGGCATTGGAGATCTACCTTACGTTCTTCTCGGTCTCGGGGTCTTTCTCTGATCAGACAGATCGTTGGGCTCTCTTTCGGCGATCTCCCTTGAACTCCGGCGATGGCTTTCTCAGTGAGTTGAGGGTAGGGCTCTAAGTCGTCGGCTTAGGAGTTAGAAAAGAAGTTTGTGGTTTTGGCCAGAGGTTCTGGGTTCTATTTGTAATCGGGAAGAGAAGAGTCCTAATCTGATTGGACTTCTATTTAAGAGTTCTATTCAGATTGTCGTCGAATCTTAATCTTATATCTAGTCGATTTGGTGCGGTAACTTTGTGGAATCCGGGTCGGTTTCTTCTCCGTACCGATATTTCTACGCGTACAGAATCCAAAAACCGCTCCAGAACTTGTTACCTCCTCGGTGATGAGCTCCGGAAGCTCCACATGTTCTCCGGGGCCTGGTCTCTTCCTTTCTGCAGAGACGAGCTCCGGTTGCGCCACGTGTCAAGCGAGCAAGACTTCCCTCTTCTTCGGAGGTGAGCCCTGCGTGCGCCACGTATCCTAGCGGTCGGGACCTCCTCTCTACTCGGAGGTGGCTCCGCGCACGCCACGTGTCAGTGCCGGACCTTCCCTCTCTCCGGAGGTGGCTCCAGCGCCAGACTTCCTTTCTTCTCAGAGACGAGCTCCAAGGTTAACACGTGTCCAACAGTGACCTCCCGGAGATAAGCTCCGGTGGCGACACGTGTCCCACACGGTCGGACCTCTCCCCCTTTGCGGAGATGAGCCCTGAGCCTGCCACGTAGCCAGTTTTAGTGGCGGACCCCTCCCCACTTCGCAGGGATGAGCTCCGAATATGCCACGTGGTCAGCGAGCCGTGGAAGTTGACTTCGACGCTCTCTGTGAACTGGATTCGGTTCTTATTGGCTATCCTTTTGATATTTTTCTCCGTTCCCTCTTTTTAAAATGTTTTCTCTTCATAAAACATGAATATATGCTGACACCAGAAATGAGGGTGTCACACGGGCACGTAAACTCTCAAAAAGGAAAAAGATGAAGAACGGCGTCGAAGACTCGAAGAGTAGAAATTAGGGTTTCACTTGAGTCTTTAGTAGACTAGCCGTGTAAAAGAAAGAGTGTGTGTGTCAAGTGCATTGAGATAATAGAAGAGAGCTCAAAACGTTAGAAGTGTCAAATCCTTAGTGGAGATAGGTAGAGAGGTAAAGTTGGGCAGGCCAGACTTGTCCGGGGAAGAGGCCGGACTAGTCCGCAAGTCCTACAGCTTAGTCCGTTTTAGGGCAGACTAAGAGTTCCTGACTAAGATCGGACCTGTCCGTTTTGGACGGACTAGTCCATTCCTCTCTTGGTGAGAGTGTTTTTGGGGCTAAGTCCTGGTAGACCGGACTTATCTGCCTGAGTGGTCGGACTAGTCTGGGCTAGCCAGACTTGTCCGTTTTCACACGGACTAAGAGTTCCTGTGTGAGTTCGGGCTAGTCCGTTCTAAGGCGGACTAGTCCGTACGGGTGTGAGATGAGAGCTCCCACGGCTAAGTCTTGGTGGCAACGGTTGGCTTCGGGACTTCCATAAAAGGAGATGCCCTGACGTCATTTAAAAACACCTAGAACCCTAGCGCCGCCACAGCGATCCTAGAGCCCCCTAAGCCTTCTCTCTTGCCTACTCACCCTCTAGAACCAATTCTTGAGTGGATTTGGGTGTGTGAGGAGAGGAGAAGGAATAACTTCGTGTTTTGGCTCTCAGGGTGATCTCGTGCACTTGGTGTGAGTCTTTGTGACCTGTGGCTTGTAAGATCCGTGGAGTTTCTTGGACGTGATCAAGTGGGAGCCTCAGATTGTGAGCAGCCCCAACACTTTGTAAGTTCACCCTTGAGATAGTGAAGAACCGGGTTGGCCTTAGTGGCGACTTGGTGAGGAAAGGGTTGTTAAACCCAGTCCTTTTTGGACTCCTCAACGGGGACGTAGATTCCTGAGTGGAATCGAACCTCGGGCAAAAATCTTCGTGTCATTTTGCACTTACATTTCATTGATCATTAGAATTGCTTAGGGTTCGTTCGATCATCTCGTTCTTAAAATATTTCATGTTACAATCTTGCAATCCACCTCAATACTTTGACATATTTGTTATATTAGATTGCTAGACAGTTTATCTGCTTCTTGTTAAACAAAAATCTGAAGAAAAAACCCATAAAAATCAAGTTTAGGCTTTTCAGCAGTCTGACCGGACTAGTCCGCCCCAGAGCGAGACTAGTCCGGCCCCTGTGTTCTAATCTCGTTTAATTAAGTCATTCTGGTATTTTAGCCTATTCACCCCACCTCTAGGCAATTTCACTGCCGACAAGGGAGAGGCCCCTCTTCAAAGTCCAAGAGCTCGTAGTAAGAAGAACGAGAGGAGGAAAAGTCTAACCAGTCCGCTCAAAGGTATTTCCTGCAACTGCCCGAGCACGACGCCCAGGCGATCACACTCCGTCGAGAGACTCGACTAGACGCCGACGAGTTGGGAACTAAATGAGCCCAGGTCTCCTTCCCCACACCTCTGCTCGTCTGGCCTCGAGGCGCCCTTAGCTTCGTCCCCAACAACCCCCCATGCGTCGGAAGTCGGGGAAAGGAGCCCGAAGCCACCACTCCACCACCAACAATGAAAGAGCCCAGAACGACCACCATACAGGAAGTCGGGACAATACCCGCCCTCCCCGGGTCAGTCACCGGCGAGGCGGGCCTCCTCACCGAGTCCTCAACCAGAGTCACGGCGCGCGGTAAAGCCTCAAGCGCCGGGACGGATTTCCTTCACGAAGGCATGGGTCAAAAAACCTGACTGAAAAGAGGACGATACAACAAGAAGAAGAACAAAGTTATCTTCCCTACTAGTAAAGAATGGTGCGCGATGAAGTCGCACCATTCGAGGAACGGGGAATGACAGGCGGCGGAGCGAAGGCTAGAGCTGCCACCGCGACAGCGGTAGGAGCCGAAGCGACCCGAACCTCTGACCTTCGAGCTCCCAAGGACGTGGAGACGCGCTCAACAAGAGCCGTCAGTCCAGGCTCGACGCGACTGACCTCCCTCCAACGCTCGACCGCCAATATGCCGCAATCCCTCTCCGAAGGGCAAGGGCTCCTGTAGGATCCAAGAGCACGTGAAAAGCTACCATAGGGGGTGAATGGTAGATTAAACTTTTCGCAGCGGAAACAACAAAAACCCCTCAGCAAAAAATCAATTGGTTAAAGAAACCGTGTGTGCAAGTGTTTTCAAACGTGTTCAACCATGACACATCAAGTAGATAGGTAGAGAATCAAGTCACGGATCTAATGCAAAAAGAATCACTTGAAAACACGAAGTAAAACTTGAGATACGATCAAAACATTAAACGAAGATCAATCTGTTCTACCCGATATAAAACAGATCTGCAATGCTGCAAAGAAACTCGTGTATCTCTAAAACTACGGATTGGAAGTTCGTGAAAATTTCACAGATGATATATAATTGAGTTGTGAAGACAACCCAAAAAGAATCACGTCAATCGGATCTGTAAAACTCGAGTTATGAACGAAACACCGAAGCAACGTCGGTCTGTCCAGAAACTCGGCGAGAAAGACTTGAAGAAAAACAAGTCGGACGAACAAGGCACAAAAGCTCCTCGAAACTATGAACTTTATTCAATAGAAACACAAGAGGAACAGCTCAAAGTTCTCTACCTCGAGAGCTCTGGCCTCCCTTGCTTTTATAGCCAGCCCTCAGGCTAAACAATCCAATCTAGGACTCCTACTCCTAATTGGACTCGTATCCTAACTTACCATAACTGCTCAGTACTCTCCTATTCGCAGATAGAAGCAATCGTGAGACTTCCAAACACCTTAGGAACGTCCTAAACATTCCTAAAACAACTCAACTTCGTGCCTAGCACGAAATCCTATCATCAAATCTTCCATATTTGAGCCATATCCGACTCAGCCTCAGCCTGAGTACGCAATCCAGCCGGTTGGACCTTTCCGACCAATTCTTTACGTCCACTTCTCTTCATCACGTCTTGGAACAATGTTGCCACGTCGATGCACTCCTTGCACACGTGCAAACACCTTCCAACGACGTACACGCAACCTTCATATGCACTGCTCTTGATCCAAACATGCTGCGCGACCTCCCGATCAACTCAACCACAGCTCCTCCCGAACTTGGTTGTTGGAACCTCATCTCCTTCCTGAGACTAGTCCAAGGATCCCATCACCAGCCATGTCTTGAACTAAAGCAACACCTGCACATGAATAAACAACCAATTCTTCCGAGCACAAGTCCTCGACTTGACTCACGTTAGTTCGAAAACCACAACACCTTACATGAGCACGTCACATAAGCATGTTGCAAACCATATCAAATGATAACAGCCATAACCACCAAAACACACCAAAAACTTAGCAAATTAATACTAAGCAAACCTTCCCATAAAGCAAGTTTGAAACATTGCAAGTTAAAAGCAAAAACAAGACGCTGCAGTTCTACGAGTTGAACTTCACGGGAGCTCCCTAAAAACAAGCTCCGGACCTCACAGAAACTCTCCGGACCTTGCGTCGGACCTTGCTAACACTTGGCGGACCTAACAAAGAACTTGTCGGACCTTGCCACAGAAGAATGTTTTGGAAATATTCAAAACTTTGAATGTTAATGCTAACTTTTATCCTAATTGCCAATGTATTCAGCACACATAGGTCTCACAATCTCCCCCTTGATGAATGCATTGGCAACACCAATTAAAATCCGAATATTGGCTTATGAAAAGTTTTGAAAAGCTTTGAAAACTCATTTCTCCCCCTTTATTAATTTCTCCCCATTTTTTAAAATCAGAGAAGGAAGAAAGTGTATAACATATGCAAAGTGTAAAAAAAATCTCTCCTTATACATATTTCTCCCCCTTTGACAATGTATTCAGCAAGGTTCAAAAGAGAAATTTTTAAATGTTATGAGCATATTATAACATATACATACAAAACAAAGCTCATCCAAGTCATACAATCAGGTTACTTATACTATCACATCAATGAGATACATAAAGTAGTGTAAGCCATGCTAGAGATCAAATGTATTTTTCAGTTTAAGCAAGTTATGATCTCCCTTACTCAACTATTTCAAAACCTGAAAACATGACACTTGTTGCTGCATTTTTATTATTCATAATTATTTAAGGCACAAAGTTGATCATATGATATTTGCAAGAGATTATATGCCGCATCAGCCTTATTCTAACCAACCAAGCCAAACCTATGTCATTTGACAATCAGAAGCTTAAGGACATGGTTTTAGTCATACACAATTCCTTCCAAGTTCATATCTTAGTGCAATGATAAGCAATCTCAAAAGAAGAAGTGCGATGCATGCATATTCTCTTAATCTTTTCTCAATTTTTTATTTGAAAAATCAACATGTGAGCTGATCACTTGATTAATTTTTTATGATTAAAAACACTTGTGAGCACGCAACAAGTTCAAAACAGCAAGAAAGTTCGATCATGACCAGATTTAGTGTAAGTAATTATTCCAATTACTAGTCATGGCAAAAACTATAAAATGTATAACATGAGTAATGTAGTAAGAACTTTCAGCCTGTAAAAGGAATCACAAAGTCATATATGTATGAAATACTATGCTCATATTATTTTAGTTTCAGATTCACACATAGACTTTCAAAGTTTCAAAAACTCCCCTTCAATTTAAGCCATGAGGATGCATAACCCCTATTTCACTACGAATGAAACAAAAACGAGTGAAATCCAAAGGTTTTGTAAAAATATCAGCCAATTGTTGTTCGGTATCGACATGGTGAAGCACAATGTTTCCTTTTTCAACATTATCACGAAGAAAGTGATACCTAATGTCAATGTTCTTAGTTCTAGAGTGTTTCACGGGGTTTTTAGCAATACAAATTGCACTAGTGTTATCACAAAACAGTGGAACACTATCTAAATCAACCCCATAGTCCTTAAGTGTTTGAACAATCCAAAGAATTTGTGAGCAAGCGCTAGCCGCAGCTACATATTCAGATTCGGTCGTGGATTGTGCAACTGAACTTTGTTTTCTAGAGGACCAAGCAACAAGTGAATTACCAAGAAAATGATAAGCACCCGAAGTACTTTTCCTATCAATCCTACAACTCCCAAAATCAGCATCCGAAAAAGCTTTCAAAGAAACGGTTGAGGAAGAAGGAAGAAAAATGCCAAATTCTTGAGTTCCATGTAGGTACCTGAGAATCCCTTTGATGGCTTGGCGATGTGAAGCACGTGGAGAAGCTTGAAAACGTGCACAAAGACATACGCTGAATTGTATGCCCGGTCTTGACGCCGTGAGATACAAAAGTGATCCAATCATACTTCTGTATTCTTTTTTATCGACCGGGTCACCATCTTCGTCAAGTTCAAGTGTTGTTGCTGTTCCCATTGGTGTCCGAAGAGGCTTGCATTTGTCCATGTTGAAGCGCTTAAGAAGGTCCTTTGTATACTTAGTTTGATGCACAAAAGTTCCTTCTTTTGTTTGCTTGATTTGCAGCCCCAAAAAGTATGTGAGTTCTCCCATCATACTCATCTCAAATTCTGAACTCATCATAGCTGAAAACTTGGACACGAAATCATGAGAAGCACAACCAAAGATAATATCATCCACATACACTTGAATGAATAATGAGTCATTGTCATGCTTAAGTACAAAAAGGGTTTTATCAACCTTGCCCATGGTAAACCCCTTTTCAAGTAAGAATGTTTTTAACCTATCATACCATGCTCTAGGGGCTTGTTTTAGACCGTACAAGGCTTTGGACAGTTTGTAAACATGATTATGAAAATTTGGATTTTCAAAACCCGGTGGCTGCTTAACATAAACCTCCTCCTCTATGTAGCCATTAAGAAAAGCACTTTGAACATCCATTTGATATAACTTGAAACCTTTAGATGCAGCAAATGCTAATAAAATTCTTATAGCTTCTAATCTAGCAACAGGAGCAAATGTTTCATCAAAATCTAGACCTTCAATTTGAGTGAAACCTTGAGCAACCAACCTAGCTTTATTCCTAACCACAACCCCATCCTCACTTTCCTTATTTTTAAATACCCATTTAGTTTTAATTAATGTGTGACCTTGAGGTGGAGGTACAAGTTTCCAAACATTATTTCTTTCAAATTTTTTCAACTCTTCTTGCATGGCATTAATCCAAGATTCATTAGTGAGTGCGTGTGATATATCCTTGGGTTCAAAAGAAGCAACAAAAGCAGAATGAGCATGAGAGTTTGGATCGCAAAACCTGGACCGAGTGACTCGTTCATGCAAGCTTCCAATGATTTGTTGTGGAGGATGACTTTTGAGTACTCGGAGGGGAGTAGACACTTCACAAGCACCTTCTTCTTCATGTTCGGACCTTTGATTAGGAGAGCTTGTTGATTGAAGAAGGTCCGAACCAGCAGTAGTGACTGTTGGTGCTGGTTGTGGTGCAAAATCAGCAGCTTGATCGTTATTTACTTCCGAGTTTTCGGGCAGCAGCACCACTTCTTCATCTTCTTCAATAATAATACTCTCCCCCTGCGGATATGGATCCGGACCTGCAATATCGGAGCTAGTACTTGGGCTAGCTTCATCAAAAGAAACCTCGCAAGTCTCCACAATTTTGTTAGTGTCAAGTAAAAGCACACGGTAGCCTCTAGTATGAGATGGATAACCAAAAAACATGCCATCAACAGATCTAGCTTCAAATTTATCAAGATTACCATGTTTCTTAACAATGCATTTGCAACCAAAGACCCTAGTGTGTAACACTTTAGGCCTATGTCCAAACCGGAGCTCATATGGGGTTTTTCCAAGCTTAGCACGCAAGAAAACCGATTTGAGACATAACAAGCGGTTGCAATTGCATCAGCCCAAAATTTCCTAGGAGTTTGATATTCATCAAGCATAGTCCTAGCCATCTCAACTAAGGTCCTGTTCTTTCTTTCTACGACACCATTTTGTTGTGGTAAAGAGGGTGAAGAGTATTGATGATCTATTCCATTTTCAGCACAAAATTGATCAAAGGATTGGTTTTTAAATTCAGTTCTGTTATCACTTCTAATTGCTTTTAATGATCCTGGGTGATCAATAGATAATCTAAGAAATAAAGTTCTAAAATGACTAAAAGCTTCATTCTTAGATGCCATAAAATAAACCCAAGAATATCTGGAATAATCATCAACAATCACAAGCACATACCATTTACCTCCGAAAGATTGAACACGTGCCGGACCTACTGTGTCAAGATGTAAAAGTTGTCCTGGTTCAGCTGTCATGGTCATTGTGAGAGGAGCATGTGAACCTGCAACAAAATTAGCATGTCTACAAGAAGAGCACACAATATCATTGTCCTTTTTAAGCTTTGGCAGCCCACGTATGTGATCGAGAGCACTAACACGAGTGAGATGATCAAAGCCTATGTGACCAAGTATACGATGCCAAAAATATAGATCCTTTGTATCATTAGCAACTAGACACCGATGCTTAGAAGTTGACAAATCAAAATCAGCTTTAAAAACTCTTCCAAACCTAGACATGTTAAACAAAAGCTCACCTTTTGAATCTACAACCTTGCAGCAATTTTTAGCAAAGCTAACCTCTAGATTTTCATCTAGCAATTGTGAAACCGAAAGCAAGTTGTATTTCAAATTTTTAACAAGTGCCACATCTTTCAAAGTGTAGAGATTGTTTACTCTAACCGAACCTTTAGCAATTATGGGAGTAGAAGAGTTATCGGCGAAAGTAACATTTTCTACACGTGACACAAAAGAGAGAGAGGAGAACCATTCTTTGTTACCGGTTATGTGGCGTGAGCAAACTGAATCCACAATCCAAATGTTCTCCTTCCTCAAATGTGAAACCTACACAGCAGCACAATACGTCGATGACTCAATACTGGGGTTAGTTAAAAGACTTTTAGGAATCCAGTACTGAGTCACACGACGTCCAGCAGGAATAACACGCGAAAGCTGAGAAGGTACAGCAGGTTTATGAGCCAAACATCGAAAATTTTTGTTACCAACTGCTGACTTAGAAGATGTGTTATATGTAGCACAAAAAACAGTAGGTCCGGGAGCAAGTTTTTGACTCATTACAGCAGGTTGCAAGCTCCGAACATTCGGTCTAGCAGATTTTGCTTGGTTGTTATGTGATCTAGCAAGTATTCTTTGTTTCTTATCGTGTTTAGCTAGTCTATAACAAAAATCCATGACATGACCATCTCTACCACAGTAGGTACAATGAAAAATAACCTTATTATCATGTCTAGATGAGCAAGCAACACGTTTATTAGAACCCGAATGGGACAGTACTCCTGCAGATTTGAAAATCACCTCTTTTTGTCTAGGAGCTGTTTGAATCAAACCGCTTCCTAATGACTTTACAACTTTAGGTGGGTGTGCCTTAGCATGAGAATGAGACTTAAACCTAAACCAGTTTTATCATTACAAGACTTGGAAGAATTCAGCAGCAAGTTTAGGTTCTTATTTGCATTAGAAAACCAATCTAGTGTCCTATGCATGTCATCAAGTTTATTGGACAGATCAAAACAGTTTTCACATGAAGTTTTTCCTTTTAGTTTGCAATTTGAACAATATTTAACTTCATGCACACGTAAAGCATTGTTCAAAATAGAAATCTCATTCATAGCATCATTTAGTTTCTTATTCAGATCATCACAGGAAGAACAATGCAAATCAATTGTAGAACAACAAGCATCTTTCAAATTTTTATCATTAAGTGCAGCAAGCTCTTTGTTCTTTTCAATTTCAAGTTCAAGTTTATCAAGTGTAGATGCGTGTGCACTTCTTAAAGAGGATAATTGTTCAAAAATCAAATCAAATGAGGAACAAGAATCATCACTAGGAATCAAAGTTTTTAAATGATTAATTTAAGATTCTAGTGATTCAATTAACAGCATTGTTCCTAAGTTTTTTATCCTTTTTCTTTAATATAACAGTGGCACGAGAAATAGCATCACACATTTCTTCGCAAGTGGGACATATCTCTTCATCGTCGCTGTTGTGTTCTGCCTCCTCGGAGCTTGAACTTGACTTACTCGCCATGCAGCACATATTTGCCATAGCTTCTTCATCTTCATCACTACCGGTGTCCACATCACTTGAACCGAAATCTTGAAGTGCAGAGATCATACTATGCACTATGTTGCGCATTGATAAATCTTTCTTCTTCTTATTCTTTGTAAACGATTTCTTCGGCCTTGTTTGCTTTTCTTCACGTGAAGTCGGACCCGAAAGGTTAGGGCACTCCGTACGAAAATGTCCTGTCTTACCACATTCAAAACATCGTTGAGGTCCGAAGCTTCCTCTCCTTCTAGTTCTCACATTTTGCAATGCTTTTGAGAACCGAGTAGAGATGAGTGCAAGCTCCTCCTCTGGAAACTCTTCAATCTGTTCAAGGGTTAGGGAGGACAGCAAAGAGAGTGCACCACTAGATGATGATTGACTAGAACTAGACATGCCACGTTGCAAAACAAATGCAATAGACTTGTTGGGGTTTTTACATGAGATGATGTCAATTTCATGAGTTTTCAATTTAGAATAAAGCACGTCTAAAGTAAGAGAACTCATGACAGTAGATTCACGAATAGATGTAACTTTCATCTCCCAAATTGACATATCTAATGCTCCTAACAATTGTCTAGCATTTTCAGCATCTGAAAAGTTAACATTGACACTACGCAGGTTGCTGAGAATTTTATTAAAGCGAGCAAAAAGGTCGTCAATTGACTCACCGGGTTGCATCTCAAAACGCATGTATTCTTTCTTGGACATATCTTGCCTTACCTCCTTGATCGTATTGGATCCTTCATGGTAGTCACAAAGAGCTTTCCAAACATCATATGCAGATCGGAGGTGTGCAACACGGTCGAAGTCGCTTTGAGTCAATCCTTGGATGATCAAGTTGCGAGCCTTGTTGTTGTCAAAATCTCTCATGTTCGCAGCCGTAACTTGATCGTTGGATGGTACATCGAAGTTCCGGTAGACCTTTTCCCATATGGCGAAGCCTTGCGCCTGTATGTAGGCCTCCATCCGCGCCTTCCAAACCTGAAAATCGATGCCATTGAACACACAAGGTTTTGTGGAGTACTTCTCCATGATGGTTAGTCAAAACACGTGCAAATCACAAAGATTAGAGCACCTTGGCTCTGATATCAATTGTAGGATCGAAGAGCACGTGAAAAGCTACCAGAGGGGGGTGAATGGTAGATTAAAACTTTTCGCAGTGGAAACAACAAAAACCCCTCAGCAAAAAATCAATCGGTTAAAGAAACCGTGTGTGCAAGTGTTTTCAAACATGTTCAACCGTGACAAATCAAGTAGAGAGGTATAGAATCAAGTCACATATCTAATACAACAAGAATCACTTGAAAACATGAAGTAAAACTTGAGATACGATCAAAATATTAAACAAAGATCAATCTGTTCTACCCGATATAAAACAGATCTGCAATGCTGCAAAGAAACTCGTGTATCCCTAAAACTACAGATCCGAAGTTTGTGAAAATTTCATAGATGATAGATAATTGAGTTGTGAAGACAACCCAAGAAGAATCACGTCAATCGGATCTGTAAAACTCGAGTTATGAATGAAACACCTAAGCAACGTCGGTCTGTCCAGAAACTCGGCGAGAAAGACTTGACGAAAAACAAGTCGGACGAACAAGGCACAAAAGCTCCTCAAAACTATTAACTTTATTCAATAGAAACACAAGAGGAACAGCCCAAAGTTCTCTACCCTCGAGAGCTCTGGCCTCCCTTGCTTTTATAGCCAGCCCTCAGGCTAAACAATCCAATCTAGGACTCCTACTCCTAATTGGACTCGTATCCTAACTTACCATAACTGCTCAGGACTCTCCTATTCGCAGATAGAAGCAATCGTGAGACTTCCAAACACCTTAGGAACGTCCTAAACATTCCTAAAACAACTCAACTTCGTGCCTAGCACGAAATCCTATCATCAAATCTTCCATATTTGATCCATATCTGACTCAGCCTCAGCCTGAGTACGCAATCCAGCCGGTTGGACCTTTCCGACCAATTCTTTACGTCCACTTCTCTTCATCACGCCTTGGAACAATGTTGCCACGTCCATGCACTCCTTGCACACGTGCAAACACCTTCCAACGACGTACACGCAACCTTCATATGCACTGCCCTTGATCCAAACATGCTGCGCGACCTCCCGATCAACTCAACCACAACTCCTCCCGAACTTGGTTGTTGGAACCTCATCTCCTCCCTGATACTAGTCCAAGGATCCCGTCACCATCCATTTCTTGAACTCCAGCAACACCTGCACATGAATAAACAACCAATTCTTCCGAGCACAAGTCCTCGACTTGACTCACGTTAGTTCGAAAACCACAACACCTTACATGAGCACGTCACATAAGCATGTTGCGAACCATATCAAATGATAACAGCCATAACAACCAAAACACACCAAAAACTTAGCAAATTAATACTAAGCAAACCTTCCCATAAAGCAAGTTTGAAACATTGCGAGTTAAAAGCAAAAACAAGACGCTGCAGTTCTACGAGTTGAACTTCACGGGAGCTCCCTAAAAACAAGCTCCGGACCTCACAGAAACTCTCCGGACCTTGCAGGAGCTCCCCGGACCTTGCGTCGGACCTTGCCAACACTTGGCGGACCTAACAAAGAACTTGTCGGACCTTGCCACAGAAGAATGTTTTGGCAATATTCAAAACTTTGAATGTTAATGCTAACTTTTATCCTAATTGCCAATGTATTCAGCACACATAGGTCTCACAGCTCCCCAACAATCCGAGCACCCAGCGCCCAAGCCCCCGAAAGGCCAGCGTCGTACCCCACGCAGGGGCACTCAGTGGTGTCGGCGCTTGCCTCTCCCCTTCGGCCCCCGATCACGGACCGGCTCGAATGCCCGCTCCATCACAGTCTCAGCAACGGAGGCCGGAATATCGGCTGGGCCACCGTCGCTCTTCTCCGAGTCGGTGTCATCTTCCGATGAAAACTCCGGAGTAGATTCGTTGGCCGCCCACGCTGCTCCCCTCCATTTCTCACGTTGGACCCAACGAATCTTGTCGTCATCTTTCTTCCGCTTCCTGGCGGCCCGTACCACCTGCATCTCCCAGTCTTCAGGGACCTTCGGAAGATTGACGATTCCCCAAACCCAGTGAACATTCTGAGAGGCCACATTGAGAGGGGGCGGCCCGGGGGAGCAAGGCTCGCTGGCGTCTGGCCCCAGGATTATCCGAAAGTGATGGGACAACTCTTCCTGGGAGATCTCCTCGACCTATTCCCGGGACGGATCACTTGGCCCCCTGTAAAAATTCAGGGTATGGGGCCGAATGTGGATAGGAAGCTCCCTCTGCCAAAGAAAAGTCTAGAGAAGTTGGGTGCCCGAGAGGCCGCTGTTCTTCAGATTTTGGACAAGCCAAAGGATCGGGTCAAGTCTCCCCATCTCCCTCCTTGGGGTACCCCACTTCTATGAGTCTCGCTCTTGAGGAGCCCTACCTGAGAAAGACGAAAGGGAGGGAGCGTAGTTCTTTATGTAGAACCACTAACGCTCCCACAGGCTTGGGAGAGGGACCGAGCGCTTGCTGACGAAGTCCGATCGCCCTCGGCGCAGCTCGATGACGGCTTCCCCCATGGACGGAACTGGAACTTGATCAGACGACGGCCGCATGCGGAAGAAGTGCCTCCATAGCACGAAATGGAGAGCCATCCCCAAATAGGCTTCACACAAGACGATGAATAGTGACACTAGAAGTACGCCGTCCGGCGTCAGGTGGTGGAACTTTAGCCCATACTCATACAGCAGGCTCCGGAAGAAGTGTTGTGCCAGCAAACCAAGCTCGCGCAAGTGAAATGCGCTCAGCGACACAACCTCGTTGGCCTGAGGGATGGGGAATAGCTCGTCCACAGGGACGTGAATGGCGCGGGCATCACGCTCTGACAGCAGCCCCATCTCCTGAAGGATCGCGATGTGGCTCTGGCGGAATTCTGACTTCGACCACGAAGACATCTCACCGGGAGAACAGAAAGGTGCGTCATGCAAGAGAAAGTGGCATTTTCCCTCACTGGCGGAGGCACTGAGAGGAAGGAGCAATGGCAGGACAAAACATGAAAGAGCAGAGGAGGACAGGAGCACTACGCAAAACAGAGGAGCATGAAGGCAAAGCAGGTGAGCCCAAAAGAAAGTCTGGGTGGAGGGGAATATAAAGTGGACGAAGCGGCGCCAAAATTGACAACCGTCATTTGGAAAGCGACCATTCGCAACCGCCTCAAAGAAACCGTCACATAATGCCACTCAACCGCCCCCCCCCCAGATTAAAACCGCATGGGCCACTGGGGAGCCAAGTCGAGCGGCGCCTCCTTGGTTCTCCACGATGAAACAGTCCAAGAAGACATGGAGGTCCCATCAGGCAGCAACCGTTTGGGCCTCACGATGCGAGACCATGGTAACAACACTGGAGTTGAGTCGAATGGCGCCTCCTCAAATCTCACCAGACACGGAGAACGTGGAGGACGACATGGCCATTGAAGGAAGGTAAGTCTTGAGGCCCGCACTATGGGCTCGAAAATTCTCGGGTTCATAGGCTGGCCAGCGAAAGGCTCAGAGGCCGCCCGGGGTGACTCCGAGTGAGGGCAAGCAATGTGACACGGTCAGCGATAGAGACAACCTCGGGTACGACAAACCCACCCGACGCCTACAAGATTGTGGTTGAGTCCCAACACTGCGAGCTCCAAGGTAACCACCCGAAGGGTCGGCAGCGAGCCGCCCGAGCTAGCGACGAGCTCGAGAACCATGCGCACGCCTCGATCAGGGATCTCATGAAGTGCGAGCACCGAGCCCTGAACAGAAAGACCTTTGGCTTGAAGTAAAGCCAATGGTTCTAGACGTCCAAAACAAACAGGACGAATGGGTTTCACTCGGCTCTACCCTATAGGCAGCTCATCGGGCTCGGGGGCTCGACCATCGAGGAAAGCCCCCGATCGACCCGACCCCTCCGAGTCATGAACGGCTTGCGGATGGGGGGTGAGACGAACTCGCCATAAACGGCAACCTCGTTCCTCAAAAACGGAACCGGGGGCTTGCCGCGGGATCCTAGCAGGGACAACCAAGGGTCATGACCGACCGCTGGAGGTTCATCCGTCGCGGCTATCTAGTAAAGCCAAGTACTAACAATTTTTTTCATTTTCTTGTTTCTAGTTCTGCAGGTACGAGGCCGACTAGTGTTCACCCGATAATCTATCGGCGAGATCGATCAGGGGCTCATGAGCTACTGACGGGGTTCTTGACTCTGACCCCCCGGGGAGAAGTGGGAAGACATCCCACGAAGGACGACGAAGGAGCAGGTCCGAGCCCGAGTTAGGGAGAAGGCGGAGTGAATATTTGACACCCTCATTTTTGGTTTCTGCATGTATTCATGTTCCATGTAGAGAAAACATTTTAAAAGAAGTGGGAACAGAGAGAATCAAAAAAAAAAGATAGGTAAAAAGAGCAAAATTCAGTTCACCAGGAGCGCCGAAGACACTTCCCGCGGCCCGCTGGCCACGTGGTGCCTTCGGAGCTCATCCCCGCAAAGGGGGAGAGGTCCGATCCCGTGGGACACATGTTGCCCCCGGAGCTAGCCTCTGCGGAGAAGTGAGGCCAGCCGCGCGGGACACGCGTCGCTCTCGAAGCTCACCTCCGAGAGGTCCGTCCCCGCTAGACACATGTCGCTCTCGGAGCTCACCTCCGAGAGGTCCGGTCCTAATGGACACATGTCACCTCCGGAGCTCACCTCCGGGAGGTCCGACACTACTGGATACGTGTCACCTCCGGAGCTTATCTCCGGGAGGTCCGTCATTGTTGAGGGGGGGGGGTCCCGACCCACCAGACACGTGGTGCACGCGGAGCTCACCTCTGAAGAAGAGGGAGGCCTCATCCGCCCGACACGCGGCACAACCGGAGCTCGTCTCTGCGGAAAAAGGGAGCCTGAGTTCCCAATGGACACGTGGAGCTTCCAGAGCTCATCACCGCGGAGGTAACGATTTTGGTTTGGTTATGGTTTGATTTTGGTTTGGTTTTCGGGACTGTTGAGTCCGGGTAATATGATTTGGTTGCATGACTGTTGCGTCATGGCAACGAGATTGGTCTCGGTGTGAGACAGAATTGTTTATGAGATGAAATGGTAGCGAATACGAGATGGTATTCGTGAGATGGTAGCGAATACGAGAAGGTATTCGTGAGCAAGAATGAGGTTGATTAATGTCTGATTGGGACATGGAAAGTGATGAACATAATGGAGGTATAATTGGTATTTTAATACATGTTGGGATTACGTTCACTTAAAGTTAAGTTGTTGTTTTATCATGGTTTTGATAAATAACTTTGCTTTCTGCAAATGAGCCTTTTTATACCTACCTTGTTGTGAGCTACATATCATATTTTCCCGCACTTGCTGAGTACATCATTGTACTCAAACTTGCATTTTTATTTCATCATCAGCAACAGGAGAAGATTACTATGAAGACCAATTGGAGCATTAGGCGTGTAATCTGTCCTCAACCTTGCCTGTGGGGATGGAGTAGAGATGGAGCCACTGCTGCTGCTTAGATTTCTTCCGCACTAGTTAGAAGACTTCCGCTGCATAGAAATAAGACTTCCGCTGTTAGATTAAGACTTCCGCTGTTAGCATGAGTCCAGGACTCATGAGACATTGTAATAAAACCCTGTTATTCGTGGTAATATATATTCTGAATTCAATTTGTGGAACACATGTGTATGTGTGATGAACATCCTGGGCATAAATATGCATCAGTTCTCGGTTCTGTGGTTTTCCACAGAATTGAGGGCGTCACTGATTTGTATCAGAGCCACGGGTTGACAGTAGGTCACACACCTAGATAGAAACCCCAGATTGGTATCAACCTGCCATGGTTGACGGTACGACACAAGACTAGATAGAAGTCACAAGTTGGTATCAGGCACAGACTGGTATCAACCTGCCACGGGTTGATCATAGATCACACAACCTAGAATGATCATAGATTGGTAGCTGAGCCACGATGACCATAGGATGCAAACCTAGGATGCATAGATTGGCATCGGAACTACCTTGACATAGGATACAAGCCTAAGAGAAGCCATAGTTGGATCACAGATTGGCATCACCCTAAGCCATATAGGACCCCCATTGAATAAAGCCTTGAATAGGTGTTGTGTGAGCCCTTGTGATGATTGTTGTGATTGTATGTTGAGTGTGAGTTGTGGGACGTCTAAAGCGTTGTCCGTACCCACACATAAGTAGAAAGGAGGTGTGAGATGCCTCGGCACTTGTTCACATCCTCATATGGGCTAATATATAGTCCAATCCACCTTGATGCATATAGTTAGGGGATCCATCCAATCTTCTAACCTCTATTCTATTTCGTTCTCTCTCTCACAGATGGTGAGAGGAAACGCTGGCCGCCAAGGAAGGAACGTCTGCGGCAACCAAGAGGATGGCCACGATGAAGTTCCTATTAACCCCGAAGCTGGTGAGAACAACCTGGAATGGTTGATGGCCATGCAGAATCAACTTATGCAAACCATGATCCAAACTTTGGGTCAGTTGCAGGCCAACAACAACAACCCCGTTCCGGCACCACCGCCACCACCACCACCACCACCGCCGGCTCATAACAGACTGGGAGAGTTCATGAGGACTCGACCACCCACCTTTGCTCAAGCTAACGACCTCATGGAGGCCGACGAATGGTTGAAATCCATGGAGAAGAAGCTTGCCATAGTGCAGTGCAATGACCAAGAAAAGGTTTTTTTGCGTCGCACCAACTCATGGGATCTGGCGCTGACTTGTGGGATGCCATATGCAACGCTCATGTCGACCTGGAGACGACCACTTGGACTGAGTTCAAGGAGAGTTTCCGCTCTCATTACATCCCTGCTGGTGTAATGATGCTCAAGAGACAGGAGTTCCAAGGTCTCCGCCAAGGACAGAGAAGCGTGAATGAGTATCTCAACAAGTTCACACAGCTGTCCCGGTATGCCCCCGAATATGTCAACTCAGACCAGAGAAGCAATACCTGTTCATGAGAGGGTTGAACAATGAGATCCGGGTTCAGCTCCTCAACAATGACTACGCGAGCTTCCAGAAGCTGGTTGACAAGGCTATAGTGGTTGAAAGCAAGATCCGAGAGATCGAGCGAGATTGCAAGAGGAAGATTTATACCAGCCCCAAGGGAGCAACATACGACCTCGGTACATGCCCCCCAGCTGCACCACAGTATGGATCGACCGCTCCTGCATACCGCCGTAGTCAGCCACCACAGCAACGACCCGTTGCACAAGCACCTCGTGTGCCCTTGCCTCCTGTGCCCCGACCCAACATGGGCGCTCCTGTTCAAAACCCCCACCCCAACGTACCTGCTGTCGTGGGCAACAGGGCATGCTTTGCATGCGGGGAAACAGGACACTTCGCGAGCTAGTGCCCGAGGAGAGGTCCTGGACAGCAAGGAAACATGCCCAAGCAGAACCTGTGACTGAACGGAGGAGACAATCAAGGAAACCGTGGACAGCAGTACTATGCTCGCGGTAACGTGAACCATGTCTCTGCTGAGGAAGCACAACAGGCTGAGGACGTCATAATTGGTATGTTCCTTGCCAATTCCAACCCAGCCACCATTTTATTTGATTCTGGAGCATCACATTCCTTCATATCATCCAAGTATGTTGCCAAGCATAATCTACCCATATCACACTTAAAATGTGCTATGTTAGTTAATTCTCCCGATGGAGAGATGAGGACTAACATAGTATGTCCGAAAGTAAGCCTTAAAATAAGGAGGGTAGACTTCCTTGCCAACCTCATTGTCTTGGATTCCCAAGGGTTTGACATAATACTCGGGATGGATTGGTTAAGCAAGCACAACGGAGTAATCCAATGTGCTGAGAGGAGCGTGCAGTTGACAAGAGCACGGTATTCGTATCGAGTTTGAGTCAGCCCAACAAACAACCAAGAAGGCAATTTTGAACCACGTCGAAGGAGCAACATTGGACAGCATTCCAGAGGTTCAAGAATTCTCGGACTTGTTTCCGGAAGAGCTTCCACGTATGCCACCTTACCGGGACATTGAGTTTGCCATCGATTTGGTACCCGGAACTGCACCCATAGCAAAGAGACCCTATAGGATGCCCACCAATGAACTAGTGGAACTTAAGAAGCAAATTCAGGACCAGTTAGAGAAGGGTTTTATACGTCCAAGCTCCTCACCATGGGGAGCCCCCGTGCTCTTCGTAGAAAAGAAGGATGGGACCCAAAGGATGTCCGTGGACTATAGGTCTCTCAACGAGGTGACAATCAAGAACAAATACCCTCTACCCCGTATAGAAGACCTATTCGACCAAATGAAAGGATCCCGAGTGTTCTCCAAGATTGATCTTCGGTCGGGATACTTCCAGCTGAAGATTAAGTCCTCAGATATACCCAAGACCGTCTTTTGGACACGGTATAGTTCATATGAATACACTGTCATGTCTTTTGGGTTAACAAATGCACCCGCATACTTCATGTACCTTATGAATAAGGTTTTCATGCAGTATTTGGATAAGTACGTCGTGGTTTTCATTGACGACATTATGGTGTATTCAAAAAGTGAGGAGGAGCATAAAG
Source organism: Neostapfia colusana (assembly GCA_030760725.1). Taxonomy (NCBI): domain Eukaryota; kingdom Viridiplantae; phylum Streptophyta; class Magnoliopsida; order Poales; family Poaceae; genus Neostapfia; species Neostapfia colusana. The sequence continues at coordinate 58,625,579 of JASWHV010000005.1, read as the reverse complement.
AACATTTAAGATTGACCTTGCAGAAAATGCGCGAGCATCAATTGTATGCCAAGCTAAACAAGTGTCAACTTTGGCTAAAGGAGATATCGATCCTAGGCCACATTATCTCCGAGGAAGGGGTATCGGTTGATCCCGGAAAAAGTGGGAGATGTTCTGAAGTGGAACCAACCGCAAAACATGAGGGATATTCGGAGTTTTCTTGGGATGGCTGGATACTACCAAAGGTTCATCAAGGACTTCTCTAAGATAGCAAAGCCTATGACGGAGTTGCTAACGAAGGTAAAAGCCTTCCAATGGAAACCAGCATGCCAAGAAAGTTTTGAGGAGCTCAAGGAAAGGCTAACCACAGCGCTGGTTTTGATATTGCCGAACGTGAGCAAGAGCTTCGACATATATTGTGACGCATCCAGACAAGGGCTTGGATGTGTGCTCATGCAAGAAGGACAAGTGGTAGCCTATGTTTCACGAAAATTAAAGAAGCACGAGCTTAATTATCCTACACATGACTTGGAGCTAGCAGCAGTAGTGCACGCATTGAAGATTTGGAGACATCATATCCTTGGTCATCAATGTGAGATCTATACGGATCATAAAAGCCTCAAGTACATATTTACACAAACGGACTTGAATTTGAGGCAACGTCGATGGTTGGAACTCATCAAGGATTACGATGTTGGAATCAACTACCACCCTGGAAGGGCCAATGTAGTAGCTGATGCATTGAGCCGGAAGGGAGCATGTCACCAACTCACGGTTCGGGAGCTACCACCCAAACTATGCAAGGAGTTCAAACGGTTACACCTCGGATTCTTGAACAAGATGGAAGTGATGGAGCTCCACTCTTCATTGGAGCAAGAGATAAGAGATGGCCAAGCAACGGATGAGGAGATCAAGGAGATCAAGGAAAGGATCCGACAAGGAATAGAGAAGGATTTCAAAGAAGATGAGAAGGGTATGCTTTGGCTAGAAAAAAGGATTTGTGTGCCTAACGTGAAGCACATTCGCGACATGATATTAAAAGAGGCACATGATTCACCATATTCCATACATCTCGGAAGTACCAAAATGTACAAGGACTTGAAGACTTGTTATTGGTGGGATGGTATGAAAAGGGACATAGCCGAATACGTTGCCCTATGCGACACATGTCAACGGGTGAAGGCCGAACATCAAAGATCCGCTGGATTGTTGCAACCCTTGAAGGTACCCAAGTGGAAGTGGGAGGACATCAGTATGGATTTCATCGTCGGATTGCCACGTACTCAGTCGGGTTATGGCTCCATCTCGGTTATCGTGGACCGATTGACGAAAACAGCCCATTTTCTCCCTGTAAGGGCCAAGTACAACGTTGCACAATTAGCCGAGTTGTACATGGAGCAGATCGTGTGCCGTCATCGAGTCCCGAGGAGGATAGTCTCAGATCGAGGTTCTCAATTTACCTCTAGATTTTGGAGGAAGCTGCAGAAAGCTATGGGTACACGACTAGATTTTAGCTCCGCCTATCACCCACAAACCGATGGACAAACCAAAAGGACAAACCAAATTTTGGAGGACATGTTGAGAGCTTGCGCCTTGAAACATGGGCGTAGTTGGGATAGGAGTTTACCGTATGCGGAATTCTCCTATAACAACAGCTATCAAGCTATCTTGAAGATGTCGCCTTTCGAAGCATTGTACGGTAGACGGTGTAGAACGCCGCTGTTTTAGAACGAGACCGGAGAGAACCAGGTGTTTGGACCTGAAGTGCTACAAGAAGCTGAAAAGCAAGTCCAAACGATACGGGAGAACTTAAAGGCTGCTCAGTCATGACAGAAAGGCTATGCGGACAATAGGCGAAGGAAGTTACCTTTCGAAGTAGGAGACTGACCCGACCCCACGGTCTTGTCGAGCCAGGATCACACGTTGCACAGCACCGGATAACACACATCAAAGGCACAAAGCGGAAGCAAAGTTTTATTACATAAAGTGGTTTATGAACATTTGTACAACAAAATATGTTCAGTCTACACTCACGGGCGTAGACTACGCATCGAGTTCACGTTCAGCCCGTGAACCTGTCCCCGCTAGCACGCACACACACTAACACGGCGGCATGCACGACTCCTACTCGACGGGGTTCCCCTCCTGGGGTTCCGTCTCCTCCTCGGGAGTCCCTTCCTCATAGAACCCTGCCAAAGCTTCAAACACAAGCAGTGAGCACGAAGGCTCAGCAAGACTGGCCCGTTTCTCCTAAACATGAAACTTCTACATGGAGGGTTATAGGTTACATGAGGTAAAACAAGTTGCAAGGACACGCCTAATTAGTTGAACCTTATTTTCATGTTTTAGCAGCAGGTTGTGGAGAACCTTACGCTAAGGCACATGAGAGAGCCGCAATCAAACAAGAAACGCATTTCTCTCATGTACTTTGCCCAAAGTTGAAAGGAACTTTAATTAGCTCTAAACTACAGCAAATCATTAATAATCAAAGTTCATCTTTCAATCAGCAACATTTTAACATGTAACTAGCCTGTTCTTTCTACGTCACGGTTCAGTGAACAAGTGATACTCACTGACCGCAAGGGACGGCGATTATAATCGATTTATACCTGCAGGGTTACCCGAATAACCCGTCATGTACGCCCGTACTCGATGTTGCCTACAGAAACCATCACGGACGCCGTACGTAACCACCTTTCACCCGTCAGCCAAGTATTGAACCGGTCCTATCGTCCCGAGCAAGAGGTCTCTGCACGCGCATCTCAGTGCCGCCAGCCGATTTACACCTCGAGCTCTCAATCTACCCTCTGAACGACAAGCAATGCCTCAATACCCAGCTACCCGATTACATTGGTTTCCCAGTTCCCATATAGCCGGTAGGTCTTCGGTACTGTTCTAGCTTGTTCAACAGGCCCGCACACGGCTCGGTCCTCAATCGACACAAGCGGAGCTATGGCACCCAGGCCCCAAAGTCCTGCTGCCCTTACTCTCCGCTCGGTCTCATTTTTCTTGCCATGTGTATCATGTGCTATCTCTACCCGAGTCGAGTGCCTCTAGCCTATTCTCGCGAGTAGTTCCAACTACTCAACTTGTACCAAATCCTACTCTATCTTTAGCATTGCAGTGGCTAACGAGGTTTTCAATCTTAATTCCAACCCATGGTTTTCTTGGCTATGCATTTGGGTTTCAAACAAGACTCTAATGCAAGAGATAAGTGGTACTCAAAGAAAGTGCTCAAAACAATAAAATTTTGTAACGAGGTTAATGCAAACCGGAGCTTGCCTTGCTGCTCTTGGTCGTAGGCTAGCTGCTCTTCCGGAGTAACGAAGTCTAAGACTTTGGGTTCCTCCTCGACCTTAGCGACTACATGAGATAACAAGTACATGTATTAATTTAAATGCATTTGAATTGAATTTACACTTGTGAAGTTTAAAAGTCTTACTAGAAAGACCCAATGACTCTGAAATTTTTACTGTGGTTTGGTTACAACCTAAACAGAGACTTGGCCAAGTTTTAGTTGCAGAAAAGCTAATTTGAGCCCTCCACAAATAATTATGTACTTGACCTTAATTGGAGCTCTTAGGGTTTCCTAGGAATTTTCATGAAGCCATGACTTTCTGAAAACTAGATTTTCAGAGGGTTCTAATGGAGTTGGTCTTATTTAATTTGAAGGTTTCTAGCTAGAGATATGAGCTAAACAATTTCAGAGAAATCCTGAAAATGTTTCTGAACATTTTCCATTTTCTCTGGAACAGTTTCATTAATAACACCATTAGGTGGATCAAATCAGCTCATATGGATCTGAAATTTTTATGGTAGCTCAGGGATATTTTGGTGAACATCCCAGAAATATTTCAGAATTTTCCTTTAAAGGATTCTCCAGTTAAAATTCTAAACAGTTTAAATTTTGAAGAATTAATTCTGGAGAAATAAGGATTTTCATGAAGTGAAACTTGATTTCATGGAAAGTGCTAAGAGAGCTGAATCCAACAAAATTTGGTTCGCTTGATTTGGATGTTCCTAGCCAAAGTTATGAGGATTTGAAGTTTGAATGAAATCTGAAAATCGGGAAAAGTTCAAATCTGCTGGTGGGACCACGGTTACACGTGTTAGGCGCTGAGGCGATGGCACACCGGGGTCCACGGAATTTTTGCGCGCCAGCACAACGGATCCGAGCCGCAGACGGATCCCAATTTAAAATCCGAGCCGCTGACACGTGGGCCACCCGGCTTCTTCTACCTCCCGACGCTCCCTCGCGCGCACGCCGCCTCCCCTCGCCGGAGCAGAACCGCAGCTCGCCGGGTTGCCGCTGCCGGCCACCGCACGATCTGAGACTCGCCGCCAGGGGGTTATCAACATCGAGTAACACGTCTGTGGGGTCAGTTCGAGCTGGTGGTCACCGGAAATACCCCGGCGACGTGCGGCGGCCTCGGTTGAGGTTCGGCACCGTCGGCCGTGGGTTCTAACCTGTCAAGACCTCGAACAAGTTTTTCGGCACCATGCGACTGAGCGTGCCCGCCATGAACGCCTTTGATCGAGCTCAAAATCCGTCACTCCTAGCCGGTTTCATGCAACGGATGCTAAAAGGAAAATGATCTCCGGCTAGTCCAGCGTCTATGTGCAAGGTTTGATAACCTAAGAAGGATCAGAGAGCGGAAATTCGAAGAAACCATACCGGAAGCTCGGGTTGAGGCCACCGGAGCAAAATCTGGAAATTCTCGGTGGATGCTTCACGGTTTGCTTCATGAATCGGAGGAGAGCAGCACCAACCTAGCACGCTCCCGTGGCCTGGATTGCTTGACCATGAGAACCCCTGTGGAGGGCTGTCCACGATCACCCGATCGTCGGCCGAAGCTTGATCGCCACTGTGGCGGTCGTTTTCGGGCAAAGAAGGTCGGAACTCGCTTGTTTCCGGATCGGGAAGGTGGGTGCGGAGCTCAGAGCAGGGTGTAGCAGCTCGGGGAGGAGACGGTGTGAGTGTTCCACCGTTCTCCCGATCAATCCGAGCGGCTGAGGGAAGAACTTTGGCTCAGTGTTCTTGCGAGGGGGAAAACGGGTGAGGGGACCTCGGCAGAGGCGAGGAGCGCCTTAAGAAGGGCTCAGCACCAACCTGGCTCGCGCGTGGGCGAGCAGCTGGTGGCGCGGTGGCCCCCCTTCGGTGGCGCCCTCTGCTGAAGCCCGAAGAACCGAGTGAGGAAGTTTCAGTCGGTTGAATCTCTTCAGTGGCTGACATGTGGGTCCCAATTCCCTTTTAACCTCTGAACTTAACTCCCTCTTACTGTTGTAAACAGTAATCCCCAAAATGCCCATGGTGATTTTAATTATCTACCCCTGAGCCATTTGAATTGGTTAGAATTCAAATTGGGTTTGGTTTGACTAAATTTTCAACACATATTCAGTTTGTAATTCAAATAAAGTTTGAATTTGCTAAACTTAGCTCATGTCAAGATCAACTCCAAATGGAGTGAAAATTGGTTTGTGAGCTCACAAAAATGTGCTGAGTAATAATATGCCTCCCATTTTTGAATTCATGGGATGAAAACAGTTTGAATTTTAATTTGAGTTCAAACCACCCTCTTTCTAGCTATACCCAAAAGGACCTCAAAAAGGTTTTGAATTTGGGTGAAATGTGGCATGGACATTCCTAGTAAGGTGTAGGAGTTTTTCATATGTCCATCCCCTATATGATGCATGTGGGAAATGCCACTTTTGCATTGTGTGAGTTTGTTCTCTAATGATCATGTTGATGGTGGTTACTTGCTCTTCAAATGTGTTCATCAACTTTCTTCAAATGAGGTGTGTGTGTGGTGATGAACACTTTGAATATGTGTCAAAAACTGAGGCCTTTACATTCCTCCCCCCTTAAAAGAATCTCGTCCCGAGATTATAAGGTGAAAATGAGAGGTAGGACGGTGGAAAATTACCGGATATGCGACGTGAAAAAGTCGGGGTAGTTCGCACGAAGAAAGTCTTCGCTCTCCCATGTCGCCTCGTCCACGGAGTGATTACTCCACAGAACTTTGTAGAACCACAACGTACGGTTGCGTGTGGTTCGGGCCTTTTCATCAATAACCTGAAACGGTTCCTCCTGATATGTGAGATCCGGTTTCAGTTCTTCTATGTCCTCCAGCTGAATGGTAGTTGATAGCTTAAGACACTTCCTCAGCTGGGAAATATGAAATACGTCGTGCACACCGGAGAGTGCTTCTGGTAATTTCAGCCGGTATGCTACTGATCCACATCTTTCGGTAATCTGAAATGGACCGATGAATCGGGGTGCCAACTTTCCTCTCACCCCGAATCTGTTCATGCCCTTCATTGGAGACACACGTAGGTATACGTGATCCCCGACTTCGAATTGTAATGGGCGTCTTCCCCGGTCCGCATACTGTTTCTGTCGGGATTGTGTGTCTTTTAGGTTTGCTTGAATCAGCCAAACCTTTTCCTCCACGTTGTTGACAAGGTCAATCCCGAAGGTAACCCTTTCGCCAGACTCACACCAATTCAATGGTGTGCGGCATTTTCTCCCGTATAGTGCCTCGTAAGGCGCCATCTTGATGCTGTCTTGGTACCCATTGTTGTACGGGAACTCGGCTAACGGCAAGTGATCATACCAATTCTTTCCATGGTTAATAGCGCAAGCTCGTAGCATATCTTCTAAAATTTGATTTACCCGCTCGGTTTGCCCATCTGTCTGCGGGTGGCATGCTGAACTACAGATTAGCTTTGTCCCCAATGCAGCGTGTAGCTGCTCCCAAAAACAGGACACAAATAAAGTGCCCCGATCCGATATGATGGTACGGGGTACGCCGTACAAGCATAGGATTCGTGAGATGTACAGTTCAGCGGACTTCTTGGCATTGTAGTTGGTGTTGACCGGGATGAAATGGGCAACTTTGGTGAGCCGGTCGACGATTACCCACACAGAATCATGTTTATGAAAAGTGGTGGGCAAAGCGATGATGAAGTCCATGCTCACGTCTTCCCACTTCTAGGAGGGAACGCCCAGTGGTTGTAGCAGTCCCGGTTTCCGCATATGATCTACCTTCACCCTTCGACATGTATCACACTCGGACATGTACTTGGCGATCTCCTGCTTCATCCGTGTCCACCAAAACTTGCTTCTGAGTTCTTGATACATTTTGTTGCTGCTGGGGTGAATAGAAAACTTTGATAAGTGAGCCTCATCAAAGATTTTCTTCCGTAATTCCGGGTTACAGGGTACGACGATCCGGTCCTTGAACCATAGGACGCCGTCTCCGTCTTTCCGGAAACATTTAAGCTCCCCACTGTCTATACGTCTCTGCAAATGCGACATACCCTTGTCATGTTTCTGAGCTGCCGCTACCTCTTCACGGATGGTGGGGATCAAAGCTAAGATGTAGAGAGTTCCGTGTGGAATCACATGTAGTGGTGGTTCGCTCTCTTCCAACGGTGTGATGGTCAGATTGTTGACATGTGACTTGCGGCTCAGCGCATCTGCCACTACGTTTGCCTTGCCAGGGTGATAATGGATCTCTATTTCATAATCCTTTATCAACTCTAACCATCTTCGCTGCCTCATATTCAGCTCCTTCTGAGTGAATATGTACTTGAGGCTCTTGTGGTCGGTATATAAATGTACGAGGTTACCGAGTAGGTAGTGCCTCCACATTTTCAGTGCAAGTACCACGGCAGCGAGCTCCAAGTCATGAGTTGGATAATTCTGCTCATGGTTTCTAAGCTGCCGTGATCCATACGCGACCACCCTTCGGTCTTGCATCAGCACACATCCGAGCCCAATGCCGGATGCATCGCAGTACACATCGAATGGTTTTGTTGTGTCTGGCTGCGCCAAAACCGGTGCTGATGTCATGTTCTTTACTAATGCCTTGAATGCTGCTTCACATGCTGGACTCCAAACATATTTGGTAGCCTTCTTCAGCAGCTCCGTCATGGGCTTAGCAATCTTCGAGAAGTTCGGAATGAACCTCCGATAATATCCCGCGAGTCCGAGGAAACTCCGTACCTCGTGAACAGTCCTCAGGGATTTCCAATTCAGCACTTGTGTGATCTTGCTTGGGTCTACAGCGATGCCCTCCGCTGAAATGATATGCCCGAGGAAAGGCACTTGCGATATCCAGAATTCGCATTTGCTGAATTTTGCGTATAGCTTGTGATCCCTCAGCCGTTGCAAGACTATAGGCAGATGCTTCTTGTGATCTTCCTCCGACTTGGAATATACCAGTATGTCGTCGATGAAGACCACGACAAACTTGTCCAGCTCCAGCATGAATACCGAGTTCATCAAATACATGAAGTGAGCTGGAGCGTTGGTGAGGCCGAAAGACATGACCAGGTACTCATAAAGCCCGTACCTCATCAAGAAAGCCGTCTTCAGAATATCCTCAATCTGTATCTTAATCTGATGGTACCCGGATCTTAAATCCATCTTGGAAAAGATCTTTGCTTCGACCAACTGATCAAACAACATGTTGATCCGTGGTAACGGGTACTTGTTCTTGATGGTTACGGTGTTTAATGGATGATTGTCCATGCAAAGACGCAACGTCTCATCCTTCTTCTTCACAAATAATACCGAACAGCCCCATGGTGAGGAGCTCGGCCTAATAAAACCCTTTTCCAGCAGGTCCGTTAGTTGGGTCTTCAGTTCAGCCAACTCCTTGGGCGCTATCTTGTATGGCCTTCGGGATATTGGCATGGTTCCCGGTGCAAGTTCAATCTTGAACTCCACCTCTCTGTCAGGTGGCATCCCCGGTAAATCGTCCGGAAACACGTCAGGGAACTCTCGGACCACTGGAATGTCTTCCAATCTGATGGTTGTGGATTGATAGACACTTGGAATTTTTATTTCTGGACTGTCCAGAAATAAAGAGTGAGATCCATGCACTTCTGAGTTCAAGTGCACGATTCGAAGGACGGTGTCTAAAACAGCGCCATGGCAGGTTAACCACGACATCCCTAGGATGACATCGACCTTCTGTCCCTCTAAGATTATGAGAGACATAGGGTACACTCTATCCGCTAAGCATAATGGTGCTTTGGAAACCATTACGCTTGCTGAAATCTTCCCACCCGGTGAACAAATCAAATATGGACTATCGGTGAGTAGTATTTGCAAACTGTGTTTAGCAATGAAAGTTTGGCTAATAAAATTGTGTGTGGCGCCTGAATCAAACAACACTATGGCGGGATGCTGGTGGAGTTGGAACATACCCGCAAGGATTGGCTCACCCTCCGGCACGTCCTCTATGGCAAGTTGGTGGACGGTGCCAGGCCTAGGATTTGCCCGCCGGACATTAGTAGGATTCCGGGGCTGATTCCTCCCCGGAAGTTGCGGTGCAACTCTGCCGCCTTGCCTCTCCGGACAACTGCTGGCGAAGTGTCCTGGACGACCACACTTGTAACATGTGGCTGCTGCTTGTCCGGTGCTCGGGGGACGAAAGCCCGGCATGTGCTGCTGAGGTGCATACGCACGCGGCATCGCCCGCTGCTGCTGATGTTGTTGCAGAGGTGGTGCTGGTAGTGCCTGCCTGAACGCCGGTGGAGAATAGGGCCGACTGTGGAATGGCATCGACCTCTGTGGTGGCTGCCAGCGTGGACCTGATGGTGGGCGATTCACCATCCGAAATTTCTGAGAAGGACCGCCTCCTTCTCCGCTGCTTTGCAGCGCGCTTCGCTTCCTTTCCGCCGCCACTAACTCCTTGCCGGAGTCCTCCTGAACAATCACAGCATCAATTATGTAACTGAGGCTGCCGCGATTAAACATTGCCAGTTTGTCCTTCAGGGGTGGATTAAGCCCCTGGTAGAAGTGATCCCACCGCTTCTCATCGGTATCGGCGTAATACGAAGCATCGAGCGCGAGATCGTTGAACGCCCTGGAATATTCCAGAGCGTTCCGGCTCCCTTGTTGCAGGTGTAAGAACTCCTGCGTCTTCCTCTTCATGAGACCCGGCGGTATATGTTAGGCCCTGAAGGCCGTTCGGAACTCCGCCCAGGTCATAGCTCGGTCGGTGGGCTGTGAAGCAAAGTAGTTCGCCCACCACGCACTCGCGGATCCCTGGAGCTGCTGGACCGCGAACTGAGTCTTGCGCTGCTCACTCACTTGGAGCAGCCCGAACTTCATCTCCATCGTGCGGAGCCAGTTGTCCACATCGAGGGGTTCATCCGCCCTTTAGAATACCGGGGGATGAGTCGCTAGGAAGTCGGAGTAGGAGCTCTGCTGGAGCTCCTCACGATCTTGACGCCTCTGTGGTTGAGACGTATTTGCGATGAGAGTTTGCAGCGACTCCGTGTGCTGCTGATGAGAACCCGCCATTGCCGCAACGATGTCGGCCAATGTAACCGTTGGCGGTGGCGGTGGTGGTGTTTGTTGTTTGTTGTTGCTGTTGCTGTCCCGAGGAGTCCTCGGGAGGTTGTTGGGAGGTTTCTCCCCCTTGACTAGAACCCCCAACGTCTGGGTTGGCACGAGTACGAGCCATTCTGAAATTTAAAACAGCAGCGATCAGCACATGTCATACTTAAAATTCCATATGAAACATTAGGTATGGAAGTGACGCATGAATAATTTGCACAACATTCACATATATTGATAAAGCATAAACTTTATACAAGATACATTATTCTCGGGTCTCCGAGAAGTCATGCTCATGTCGTCACTACCTATACATACGCTACTGCCTACACGACAATGTCATTGGTTACAAAAGTTTGGGTTACACCACTCTGGTTGCCCTACTTGGCAACGGTAATCCCTTACTCGGAGTAGAACTCGACCTCCTGTGGGTTGTCCTCCTCCGGTACCTCTGCTGGTGGCTCCAGATCTACAACCTCCTCTCCCATCTCAGGTTCTCCCATTGCCGGAAGACCCAAGACCACCGGTATGCCCAATACCGGAGGTACGAGGTCCTGCAACGCGTGCACCTCGTCCATGGCCTGGTTGTAGTGTTCTTCCCAGCCTTGCCCTTCCTCAATAGCGTCGTCCCGCTCTTGAGTAAGGACCTCGTTCTGCTGGGTCAGAGCCTGCACTTGCTCTTGCAAAGCCGTGATGTCAACACGGCTTTTCTTCCTTGCCTTCTTCAGGCGATGCAACTGATTATGCTGTTTGTTCAGTCGCTTAATCGTCGGAAGGAGCACATTGTGGAGTGCGCTGTGAGCACTCTCGAAATGGTCTTCACGGCTTGTGCTCTCCTTGAGCTTTGCAGCAAGACAATCCATATGAACAGCTTTGCTGTCCATCACGGCTTTTCCTGCCCTCAATTGGAGACTAAGGTTTGCCTCCGCGGGATTGTACCTTGGACAACCCGGATCGGTTGCCTCCATATACCTCCCTTCCAACACGTGATTAGCCCGTCCCTCCACCAGAACGAGCGCATATGGAGTGCCCTCCATAGCTCTCACGTGTAGTTGGCAGAAACGCGACATGGTGTCGCGGGCTGCCACTTGCCACATCCCCTCCGGTTGTCCACCTCTCACCGTAACGGTGAACGGCGCCCAACCGGGTGGCGTAGGCCCTGCAGGAACCTCGACATGGATCGTCCACATCTTTTTCCCCTCCTCGTCTTCTTCTTTGGCAAAGTACTGCGGCATCTTGTTATACCCGAAATATTGAAGCATTTGCCTCAACGTTTCCGGATAGCCGCTGCGGTGAGAACAGGGGGACACCACCCACCCGTTCTCCAACTGTCTATCCGCTGTCATCTGTACAAACATATTTGAGAAATGTCAAATATTTATTTGAACAGTAAACCATTGAGTTATAACATAAAACATGTCATTGAACTCTTAAGACTTGGAATCATAGTTCAAATTTAAACAAATTTGACTGCAGATCTGCTGTCCAACATGACAGCCCTGACCAGTTTCCATTTTAACCTGATTTAGGCCATGCTAAAGGCAAAACCAATTCTGGAGCTCAACATTAAAGTTAAAGCTAACTTCAATATCTTTCCAGGAATTATTTGCTTGGCCTAAGATCTGTCCTGGGTCAAAAGTTATGAGATATCAAAGTTAACATAATTTCTGGAGAAAATTGGACAGCACCTCCCTGCTTGAGGTACTGATTTGATCCAAGAATTCCAGTTAATTCTACTCCCAATCTGACATAACTTTCTATTATAAAGTTGTAACCCATCTCATAAACTTTTCATAAGTACCTCATTTTCTATTTTTGGATTTTTATGCAGGAAGTTATGCTCAATTTACAGAGAGTTACAGAGAGTATTTGCTCTGCCCCTTTTTCTGGACAGTTTCAACTCTACTGCATCTTTCGATTGGTTAAGGGATGAAAAACCTCTGGACCTCAACAGAAAAGTTGTAAAACTCTTCCAAAGCTTTCCAGAAATGTATCATATGACCCCAACCTCGAAAGAACTCCACCTATAACCTCTGATTAACTTCAGTATTAATTCAGCTGAAAACAGGGGACTCTGTCCTTAATAGCCTATAAGTTGAAAACTTGTTAACTTTGAATATCCTGATTAAGGGAAGGAGTTACATAAAGTTTTAATGCTTTGGATTAAAACTTTCAATTTTTATAATGAAGTTGCTCATTTAATGGGGTGTGACGTCGATGCGTCACCAGATCATGTCGGTACTACGTCCTCACAAAGAAAAACCTATACCGGACTTAGCCGGCTTCGTTATTCCAGTGGCACTAATCGTCACTCGCACACGGATGCTACACGTCTACCGTTTCGTGGTTAGACTACCTGCAGATAACTCACACAATCGTCAGACTCGGCTGCACACCGAGCCCGGTATCCATACAGTTCGTACACCCGGCCGTCATCACTCGCCCGAATGTTCTCAAGCCAAACACGCCTTGAGCTAAGTGTTCACGTTACTGACCACGTGACGGGGTCTCCCAAATTGCACCACGCACGCCAGGGACAGACGTTGCTCGAATACCCCAAACGACATGAAGAGTCATAGAGGATATCAAAGCGGGTCGGGTTACCTGCCACCCATGGGGCTCCACCCTTCAGCCTGTGCGCACTGGTGGACAGCGCTTACGTGCACCCCCCCAAGGCATAAAGCGTCCCGAGATGCATGATTTTTCGACATAAACAAATAGGTTAGTATGCCACTGTCGAAGTGTTCGGTCGATACTTCCCCCGGGCCTGCACTGGGCAGCCCACGGAGGTTCTTTTTTCGGTGGGGCTAGTCACTTGCGGAGAGCTTGAGCGTATGGACGGGTTAGTAAGAGCTTGACACGGTGAGTTTTACGTGGTTCAGGCCGCCGGAGCGTAAAACCCTACGTCCAAGGCGAGCTTTGGAGCTCGCTGTATTGCTTGTTGCTCAGAACCGGAGTCCTGAGCTTGAGGATGAGTTACAGCTTGGATGTGAATGGCGAGAGTCTAGCGTATGAGTTGCGAGAGTGCGAACCCTTGCTACCGTCACCTACCCGACTCTTTTATAGTCCAAGACTCGGGTGGCTTACAAGGGGGGCCCAGGACCTGACAGGTGGTCCCGGGGAGATTGACTGTTATCTACCGTATCTGCAGTTATGCCAGTAGTTGTCTCTGGCGAAGGCTTCTGAGTCTTTGTCTTGCAGCCCTGCCCATGCCGCATGCTAGTCGCAGTGGATGATGACGGCGGGGGTGGCATGGGATGTCTTGTCGCCGCATTTATTGGCTGGCAGGCTCTGACACTGCGCGCCAGTCTGTGATGCGACTGGGCGCAACGGCACCTGACAGTGGCATGCTCCGCGTCTTGTGAAAGCGCGGGCCTTGAATACCTTGTACGGGCAAGGTATGGGGCGTCTTTACGCCCGCTGCCTATCACTCGGGGGCAGGCTGCGTTCTTCTGCTAGACACGTGGCGGGCCCGGAGCCCTCCTCAGAGAAGAGGGAGGTCCGGCCCCGCAGGACACGTGGAGCCTTCGGACCTCTCCCCGCGGAGGGGGAGGTCCGGCTTCTGTTGGCCACGTGGCTAGCCCGGAGCTCCTCTCTGAGGAGAGGGAGGTCCGGCCCCGCTGGACACGTGGCACCTCCGGACCTTTCTCCCGCGGAGGGGGAGGTCCGGCTTCTGCAGGCCACATGGCGAGCCCGGAGCTCTCCTCTGAGGAGAGGGAGGTCCGGCCCCACCGGACGCGTGGCGCCTTCGGAGCTCTCCCCACGGAAGGGGGAGGTCTGGCTGCTGTAGGCCACGTGGCGAGCCCGGAGTTCTCCTCTGAGGAGAGGGAGGTCCGGCCCCACTGGATACGTGGCGCCTTCGGAGCTTTCCCTGCGGAGAAGGGCGAGATCCTTATGCATTTTCCCCTGTGCGCGGGGGTACCCCATATCGCGGGTACCGACAGTGGCCCACGGGCTCTTCTCGGGGGAGGTAACGAGCTCGAGGTGAGGCCTTCTCCTACCCGCGCACTTTCTTGTCTTGAGTACTCCTTGTGCTGGCAGGGTCTTGACGGCTTCGGAGTTCAGCCTCTTAGGAGAGGGTGAAGCCTGGCATCGGAGCACGGCCCGGCTGTTGGGGCGGAGGTCCGGGAGTCATCGGAGCTCAGGTCCACGAAGGGCGTGAGGTCCGGCATCAGGGCTCGCCTCTGAAAGGAGGGCGAGGGCTGGCATCGGAGCTCGGCCCAGCTGTGGGGGCGGAGGTCCGGAAGTCATCGGAACTCAGGCCAGCGAAGGGCGTGAGGTCCGGCATCAGCGCTCGCCTCTGAAAGGAGGGCGAGAGCTGGCCTCGGAGCTTGGCCTGGCTGTAGAGGTGGAGTCCGGAAGTCATCGAAGCTCAGGCCAGCGAAGGGCGTGAGGTCCGGCATCAGCGCTCACTTCTGAATGGAGGGCGAGCGCTGGCCTCGGAGCTCGGCCCAGCTGTGGGGGCGGAGTCCAGAAGTTATCGGAGCTCAGGCCAGCGAAGGGCGTGAGGTCCGGCATCAGCGCTCGCCTCTGAAAGGAGGGCGAGGGCTGGCCTCGGAGCTCGGCCTGGCTGTGGAGGCGGAGTCCGGAAGTCATCGAACCTCAGGCCAACGAAGGGCGTGAGGTCCGGCATCAGCGCTCGCCTCTGAAAGGAGGGCGAGGGCTGGCCTCGGAGCCCGGCCCAGCTGTGGGGGCCGAGGTCCTGAACTGCTCAGTGGTCCCCCCTTTCCTGTCCCTTAGTCTCATTTGGCTTACTGTCCCAGGCCGGAATACAGGGCTTGGGTAATCCAGTGCACTTGGTCCCGGAGGTCTGGCCCCAGCCCCAGTCAGGGTGTAACCGTTCGGCCCCCTGGTACTCAGACCGCAGCGCCGGGGGGCAGAGTGCGCATGCTTTGGGTGCAAGACCGGGCAAAGCAAGGCTCCTGACCCCCCGGCCTAGCGTAGGTCTTTTCTCGGAGGAGACCAGCTGGCGGTACAGTACCCTTACAGGGGGAGATCAAAAAGGCCACCGGGCCTCTAGCAGGTACCCCAAGCACTACCGCCTTCGGCAGGACGACAAATATCGACTATGTATGAGAGCAGGAAAGAGGAACCGAGTGTACAATGGACGCACACTGTCTAGAGCGTGGGGAGGTGTTCATATAAATTAATGCATAATTTAAATAAACACCTAAGTAAGCTTGGTGAACTTGCTGGGGTGGCGTCGGAGCGCCTGTCTTCACGCAGAGCGGGTCATGCGTGGCTTCGTCGTACGCCGGACACGGGGGGACCCCCATGGCGATCTCAGGGGGAAGCACGGCTTCGGCCCCGCATACCATGTGGAAGGGTAGTTCCCGTGACCCGGCCCTGGGAAGTCTGGCTGGCCCTCGACATGGAGGAGCCGGTATCCCCCGACGGCTTTGGGTGCGCGTCTGCACCGGTTGTGTGGGTCTGCTTGCGTGGACCTGGCACGCATTGCATCCCTAACCGGTTTGACGGCGTCCAGGTGGCTCTCGGTCAGTAGGAGCCATGCCGGGTAGCTTAACCGACCAGCGTGCGGGACGATGAGCGTTCCCAGCACTCGCCTCCTTGGACTACTGCAAGCTATTCGCAGCCTTCCTCCTGGGTTATGCACCGCAATAGGATGTCGTGGCACCACG
The DNA here is from genome assembly GCA_030760725.1 of Neostapfia colusana. Taxonomy (NCBI): domain Eukaryota; kingdom Viridiplantae; phylum Streptophyta; class Magnoliopsida; order Poales; family Poaceae; genus Neostapfia; species Neostapfia colusana. The sequence continues at coordinate 58,609,607 of JASWHV010000005.1, read as the reverse complement.
CCAGTAAAGATACCAGCGCGTAGCACTTAGCCATCTGCACCACCCGTTCAGCGAATGCATGTTCATCAGGAAGGATGTCCTTCAAGGAGTCCCGGACCTCCGTGGTCCATGCATTGGGACTACTTAAGCCCTGGGTTGCACGGAGAACCCAGTGACGCTTACGATCCTTTGGCGGCATCCATGGCTGCCGGGACTGCCTAGCTTCGAGGCACTGGTTCAGCCCCCTTCGCCCGGCTCGGCAGGCCGGGCTGTGGACCGCAGCAACGTCCTCTCGAAGTCTCCTTCGGGCGCAGGGGCTTCGATGGAGGCCTTCGTTGAGAGGTCGTCAGCTGCGGCCTTGCCAGCGCGCGGTACATGGCACAGGTCCAAGGCGAGGAAGTCTTTCTCCAACATCCGCACATGGAGCAGATAAGCAGCTAGCCGTGGGTCATTGCAGGGGCATTCACCCTTAACTTGCTTGATAACTAGCTGGGAGTCGCCCTGCGCCAACAACTGGCGAGCGCCCAGAGACAGGACTGTCTTTTAGGCCAAAGATGAGTGCTTCATACTCTGCCAAGTTGTTGGTTGCCTTGGAATTGAGACGCACCATGTACCCAGACTGCTCCCCCGATGGCATGAGAAGCAGTACGCCGGCACTGGCCCCCTGCTTTCGCGAGGAGCCGTCGAAGAAGAACATCCAGTGAGGCCCGGTGAAGACTGGAGCTCGGTACATTGGTTCACCGTCTTCGCAGCCCCCTGGGTCAGCCTTCGTTTGCGTCCACTCAGCCACAAAGTCAGCCAGTGCTTGGCTCTTGGCTGTCTGACGTGGTCTGGAGCTCAGCTTGAACTCCGCCGTCTTCGGGCTGTCTTCCGGCTTCGGAAGCTGGCAGTGAGTGCCAATTCTGCCCTTCGGCTGCTCTGGTGCACTTGTCCGCCAGGCTGAAGAGCTCAGAGGCATCGCAGACCTCTCTGGTCGCAAGCTTCTCAAGCATCTTCTCGTCCCGGACACCCTGCCGGAATGCTACCACCACAGAAGCACTTCGAATGTGCGGGATGGTGTTGCGTACCTGAGAGAACCGCTGGATGAAGGAGCGCAGTGATTCCCCAGGTTGTTGCCTGATGGCGTGGAGGTCAAGCTCCGTGCCGGGACGGGTGTAGGAGCTGCCGAAGTTGGCGATGGAACCCTGAGGTAGGTTCATGAGCCAAGACCGGGACGGGCCGGTCAAGGCGACGGGGAAGTAGTTGGCCATGACGGCCTCATCCCCTCCTGCGGCAAGTACGGCGGTGGAGTAAATCTGGAGGAACTCCGCCGGGTTGACACTGCTGTCGAACTTTTTGGGCAGGTGCGGCCGAAACTTGCGCGGCCACCTCGCGAAGCGAAAGTGGGGCGCCAGGGCCGCACATCCTGCTCCTGTTGCTGCAGGTGTTGGCGCCGCGAACGCTTGGTTCGCCGCTGGCACAGTGTACCCCGGTATGGGCAAGGCTGCTCCATAGACCGAGGGCGCCGTTTGCAGGGCATATGGTTGTGGCATATGTTGCGCGGCGTACGCCTGGGGCATAGCTCGCGTGGCGAAGATCTGCCCTTCAGGCTGGGTTGAGGCCGACATCATGCTGTCGCCAGCCTCTTGGATGCGACGCCTTTCTCGACGTCGCTCGAGGAACACTCGGGCATCTTGGCCCAAGCGGCATCGCTCCAGCTCTGCCCTCAGATCCATCGACGGAAGCCTGGTGGAGCTGGAGTCCGCCGTCTGCCCGTCAACCATTGGCGTGCGTGTCAGCGACACAGCCGGTTGACCGGAGCGTCGTCCCCGCCGAAGTCGAGGGTTTGCGGCGGCGACAACGAGGCGGTCTACCTCGCGTATCCACTGCTGGATTACCAAATGAGGTGCGTCCCCAGCAAGTGGATTGCGCAGTAGCGCTCTTGCTGCAGAAGATCTCATGCTGGTCGGAGCCTGCATTGCCGGGGTCGGCGCTGCCAGAGCCGGCTGCTGGCTCCCAGCTTGCGCCGACACACTCCGTCCTGAGTGTGTCGACATGTACTCCACCCTGGTCATGGTTCGCCGTGAACGCGGGGGAGGAGAGTTTGTTGCTGAAGGAAGCTTGGTCATCTTTGTTGGCGTGCGCATCAGCGACACAGCCGGTTGGTCGGAGCGTCGTCCCCGCCGAAGTCGTGGGTTTGCGGCGGCGACGACGAGACGGTCTACCTCGCGAATCCACTGCTGGGTCGCTGCCTGAGGCGCGTCCCCAGCAGGCGATTGTGCAGTAGCGCTCTTGCTGCAGCTAGCGCACCCCCGTCGGGTACGCCCAGCGCTACTGAAGACCTGACGCTGGTTGGAGCCTGCATTGCCGGGGTCGGCGCTGCCAGAGCCGGCTGCTGGCTCCCAGCTTGCGCCGACACACTCCGTCCTGAGTGTGTCGACATGTACTCCCCCCTGGTCACGGTTCGCCGTGAACGCGGAGGGGGAGAGTTTGCCGCTGAAGGAAGCTTGGTCATCCTCGTCGGTGGAAACTCGTCGCGCAAGGGAAAAGCCCCCTACCTGGCGCGCCAAATGTCGAAGTGTTCGGTCGACACTTCCCCCGGGCCTGCACTGGGCAGCCCGCGGAGGTTCTTTTTCGGTGGGGCTAGTCACTTGCGGAGAGCTTGAGCGTATGGACGGGTTAGTAAGAGCTTGACACGGCGAGTTTTACGTGGTTCAGGCCGCCGGAGCCTAAAACCCTACGTCCACGGTGAGCTATGGAGCTCGCTGTATTGCTTGTTGCTCAGAACCGGAGTCCTGAGCTTGAGGATGAGTTACAGCTTGGATGTGAATGGCGAGAGTCTAGCGTATGAGTTGCAAGAGTGCGAACCCTTGCTACCGTCGCCTACCCGAGTCTTTTATAGTCCAAGACTCGGGTGGCTTACAAGGGGGGCCCGGGACCCGACAGGTGGTCCCGGGGAGATTGACTGTTATCTACCGTATCTGCAGTTATGCCGGTAGTTGTCTCTGGCGAAGGCTTCTGAGTCTTCGTCTTGCAGCCCTGCCCATGCCGCATGCTAGTCGCAGTGGATGATGACGGCGAGGGCGGCATGGGATGTCTTGTCGCCGCGTTTATTGGCTGGCAGGCTCTGACACTGCGCGCCAGTCTATGATGCGACTGGGCGCAACGGCACCTGACAGTGGCGTGCTCCTCGTCTCCGCGTCCTGGGAAGACGTGGGCCTTGAATACCTTGTACGGGCAAGGTATGGGGCGTCTTTACACCCGCTGCCTATCACTCGGGGGTAGGCTGCGTTCTTCTGCTAGACACGTGGCGGGCCCGGAGCCCTCCTCAGAGAAGAGGGAGGTCCGGCCCCGCAGGACATGTGGAGCCTTCGGACCTCTCCCCGCGGAGTAGGAGGTCCGGCTTCTGTTGGCCACGTGGCGAGCCCGGAGCTCCTCTCTGAGGAGAGGGAGGTCCGGCCCCGCTGGACACGTGGCACCTCCGGACCTTTCTCCCGCGGAGGGGAAGGTCCGGCTTCTGCAGGCCACGTGGCGAGCCCGGAGCTCTCCCCACGGAGGGTGGAGGTCTGGCTGCTGTAGGCCACGTGGCGAGCCCGGAGTTCTCCTTTGAGGAGAGGGAGGTCCGGCCCCACTGGATACGTGGCGCCTTCGGAGCTTTCCCTGTGGAGAAGGGCGAGATCCTTATGCATTTTCCCCTGTGCGCGGGGGTACCCCATATCGCGGATACCGACAGCCACTATCTATACACTAATAACATCCTTATATGGGCTACTAACTCGTTCCTCACTGGATTTTTGAAAAGATGACCTTTGTAGTGCGTTAAACCTTAAGTGAGCTCTAATACCAACGCAAACACGACACCACGGTCCTGTCGAGCCAGGATCACGCTGAGGGGTGCTGCGTTGCACAACACCGGATAACACACATCAAAGGCACAAAGCAGAAGCAAAGTTTTATTACATAAAGAGGTTTATGAACATTTGTACACAAAATATGTTCAGTCTACACTCACAGGCGTAGACTACACATCGAGTTCACGTTCATCCCGTGAACGTGTCCCCGCTAGCACGCACACACACTAACACGGCGGCGTGCACAACTCCCACTCGACGGGGTTCCCCTCCTGGGGTTCCGTCTCCTCCTCAGGAGTCCCTTCCTCATAGAACCCTACAAAAGCTTCAAACACAAGCAGTGAGCACGAAGGCTCAGCAAGACTGACCCGTCTCTCCTAAACATGAAACTTCTACATGGAGGGTTATAGGTTACATGAGGTAAAACAAGTTGCAAGGACTCGCCTAATTAGTTGAACCTTACTTTCACGTTTTAGCAGCAGGTTGTGGAGAACCTTACGCTAAGGCACATGAGAGAGCCGCAATCAAACAAGAAACGCATTTCTCTCATGTGCTTTGCCAAAAGTTGAAAGGAACTTTAATTAGCTCTAAACTACGGAAAATCATTAATAATCAAAGTCCATCTTTCAATCAGCAACATTTTAACATGTAACTAGCCTGTTCTTTCTACGTCACGGTACAGTGAACAAGTGATACTCACTGACCGCGAGGGACGGCGATTATAATCGATTTACACCTGCAGGGTTACTCGAATAACCCATCACGTACGCCCATTTTCTCTGGAATAGTTTCATTAATCACACCATTAGGTGGATCAAATTAGCTCAAATGGATCTGAAATTTTTATTTTAGCTCAGGGATATTTTGTTGAACATCCCAGCAAAATTTCAGAATTTTCCTCCAAAGGATTCTCCAGTTAAAATTCTAAACAGTTTAAAATTTGAAGAATTAATTCTGGAGAAATAAGGATTTTTATGAAGTGAAACTTGATTTTCTGGAAAGTTCTCAGAGAGCTGAATACAACAAAATTTGGTTCGCTTGATTTGGATGTTCCTAGCCAAAGTTATGAGGATTTGAAGTTTGAATGAAATCTGAAAATCGGGAAAAGTTCAAATCTGCTGGTGGGACCACGGTTACACGTGTTGGGCGCTGAGGCGATGGCACACCGGGGTCCACGGAATTTTTGCGCGCCAGCACACCGGATCTGAGCCGCAGACTGATCCCAATTTAAAATCCGAGCCACTGACACGTGGGCCACCCGGCTTCTTCTACCTCCCGACGCTCCCTCGCGCGCGCGCCGCCTCCCCTCGCCGGAGCAGAACCGCAGCTCGCCGGGTTGCCGCTGCCGGCCACCGCACGGTCTGAGACTCGCCGCCAGGGGGTTATCGACGTCGAGGAACACGTCTGTGGGGTCAGTTCGAGCTGGTGGTGACCTCGAACAAACGGCTCTACAGCATCAGTACACCTCTAGGAAGCTCGACAAAGCCTCAAAGGTGTTCAAAACTGGCGGCAAGTTGGTCGGTACCGTGTGACCAATCATGCCCGCCATGAACGCCTTTGATCGAGCTCAAAATCCATCACTCCTAGCCGGTTTCATGCAACGGATGCTAAAAGGAAAATGATCGCCGGCTAGTCCAGCGTCTATGTTCAAGGTTTGATAACCTAAGAAGGATCACAGAGCGGAAATTTGAAGAAACCGTACCGGAAGCTCGGGTTGAGGCCGCCGGAGCAAAATCTAGAAATTCTCGGTGGATGCTTCACGGTTTGCTTCAAGAATCGGAGGAGAGCAGCACCAACCTAGCATGCTCCCGTGGCCTGGATTGCTTGACCGTGAGAACCCCTGTGGAGGGATGTACACGATCACCCGATCGTCGGCCGAAGCTTGATCGCCGCTGTGGTGGTCGTTTTCGGGCAAAGAAGGCCGGAACTCGCTTGTTTCCGGTCACGAGCGCCTGGCCAACTTCCATGATTAGTTGGATAGTTGTTTTGGGGGGGGGGGGGGGTTGGATGGTTTTGGTTATGGTTTGATTTTGGTTTGGTTTTTGGGACTGTTGAGTCCGGGTAATATGATTTGGTTGCATGACTGTTGAGTCATGGCAACGAGATTGGTCTCGGTGTGAGACGGAATTGTTTATGAGATGAAATGGTAGCGAATACGAGATGGTATTCGTGAGATGGTAGCGAATACGAGAAGGTATTCGTGAGCTAGAATGAGGTTGATTAATGTCTGATTGGGACATGAAAAGTGATGAACATAATGGATGTATGTCACACCCGGTTTCTCCGAAGAACAACCAAGTGAATATCACATGTATGTCAGGATCATTTTCTCATACATGTGATGACAAATAGTGAAGCATCATTTATTACAAGCCAGGTGTCGAATATAAATAAGTCTTTCAAAGCATATGTCTCGATCGACGATAAATAGTTCATCATAAATAAATAAACTAGAAGCAGAATATTATTCTTGTGGGCTCCATTATAGGCGTTGCCCGGGGGTCTCCATGAACCTAGAAACCTTCTTCGGGTCCAAAGTCTTGGTCATTATACACCCCCTCATTATCTTGACCTGAGCAGCAATATAAACCAACAAAATATGCAAGGTTGAGTACCAATGGTACTCAGCAAGTGTGGGAAAATTATATCATGCATGGCCAGAACAAAGAGAGGTTGAACTCATGGTTAAAGCACTACGCAATTATACCTATCACCTTAGCTTATTAAGCACCTACATTACTACACAGGTGAAATGGTCCCAATCTCCCATCCCATCATCATAATCCAATAACCATAACATCATTTCCAATGTTAAGCTCCCCGCTTAACATCCACAACTTCCAAAACCATCAATCCTCTAATCATGAATAAGTCCAAGCCGCTCTTGACCGTGAGCACGGCTGTCATGACAGTTTTGACTCTGCAGAGTTTGCACCACTGTACCCACATGTAGTGATTTCATCCCCCGTTGCCGGATGGACTAAAAGAACCTCCATTATGCCAGTGGCCACGAACCACATTCACACTTTCCTGGTGTGTAGCCAGGAGATCACTACGAAGCATTTACAAAGGGATTCCCGATGAGCGTGGGCCCACTGAGGTTTCACCCCTAACAACATACAAGAGGCTCTAACCCCGCTGCAGTGGCCCCCTCTTGAGCCTTGCGGTTCATATGGTAGTCCAGCTGACACCTACTCCCCGCACCATCCAACACACCCATACTACGCCGGGGATACACCTAATTAATTGGCCAAGCTGCCCCATCTCAGCATGTGGTTGGCACGGTAAGCCAGGTTACATGCTCCATGAACCGGTCCTTAGGATCGAGGCAAGTACTAAACACAAACCCGAGTCTCGTGCACCCAGCACACAACCAAAACATCCAACTTGCCTTGATCCCTACCTCTACATAACTAACAATATCTCATTCAAGAGTATGGTAAAATAAACTGATGATCTCATATCCCAAATATCACATTCTAAGCATGGCTAAGCATATGCATAATAATAAGTGTCATGATAAAATAAATCCCAACCCAAGCTACAAGGAAACAAGGTAATGCAATTCTAGGAAAACTTCCTAGCATGGGTTTCATATTTCAATTGGCAATGCAAATAACTCTAGCTACACATCCTAACATAGGATCAAAGTGGTCAAGGACACTTGCCTCCTTCCTGCTGCTCTTGAAATGGGTAGTCCTGATCTTGGAAAGGAATAACTTGCTCTTGAGCAGGTTCTACATCATACCATCACACATAGCAAAAGAAAAACAACAATCCATAAGACATAGTTCACACTTCCACTTCATACAAACCACGCATTCACATGTAACAAAGCCATTCACAACTTCTATGTGTTGTGTTTACTCTATGTGTGTTGATTTGTGGCTTGCATGCACTTTTGATCATATGTATATGATTCCTACTTTTGTGTTCACATTTATACTTACATACTATATATATGAGTTTTCAATTTAAATAAATTCCTTATATTCAATTACTACACCTTTTAGCTACCTAGTATGAATGAAAGGTATTTTCCTTCTCCATATGTGTCTTCATAATTTCTACCAACCCTAAACTGAATTCTTTGGATTTTAGAAACTCCATTTATCATTTATTAGTTGCTATATTTTCAGATTTATTTCCTATGCCTAAGTGTGAACTTTATTATAAAAATAACAAGACACATCATCTAAACAGAATAGGTTATGATCTAAAATATTTGCTAATATATTTTTGACCTTTTCCTCTGATGTAAACTATTTTACAATTATTTTCCCTATTTTCTAGAACTATTCTTTACTTAAAAATGTGTCCCTAAATGTGAATAATAAATTAAACAGATTCACTTCAGCCCAAAATATGTTTTTATCTCACTCCAAAGTTTTTCTAAATACTGAGAAAATTTTTAATTTAATTTTGACAATATGTTTGTCCCACTTTTTAAATTTTAAACACTAGCCACATATTCAATTTCCTAAATTAAATATTAAACAGGGCTAAAAAGGTAAACTCACCCCACTACAGGGTCTATAATATTATTTTAACAATTTTCAGGGGTATAGCTATACATAACAGAGGAGTTTTTCCTAATTTTTATTAAGTCCAGGGGCTAAAACTGATTTTTAAATGAATTTACATGATTTTCTGAAGTTCCAGGGGCTAGATCAGAAGTTTCTGGGGCTAGCTCTTATTTTCCGAGAACCCCAGGGGGTAGCACGTAAGATTTCCAGTCTTTATAACGCGGGGCTGACATGGACCGTCCGATTTAAAACAACCGGCTGAGATTATAACGCTGAACCGGTACGCGGGGGTTTAAAGTCTACCGTGCGATTTAAAATAGACGGCGCATAAGCGGCCACGTCGCTCTGATCGAGTGCGGGCGGCGCTGCCGACGGCGCACGGCGGCGGGAGGCGGCGATCTCGCCGGAGAGTTTCGGATTTTCGGGAATTCTTCCTAGAACTGTGATTTTATGGCATAGATCGGTGGAGGGGAGGTCGGGGATCTCACCTCGGGGGTTTTCTTGAGCTCGGAGGTCCTGGAAGGCGGCGGGCGACGAGGTCCGAATTGAAACCACGGCGAGGCTCGTCGGCGCTGTGTTTGAACCGCAAGTCACCGAGTTTTCTGCACCTGCAGGGTTCCCCGGAGGCGGTGGATCAAGACCAGCGAGTTAGATCAGAATTTCCGAGCTTAGATCGGCTAGAATTCGCTGGAGAAGGCTCGGGTTCTCACCGGAGTAAAAACGGCGGATCGCGTGGGAAAAACAGAACGAGGTCGGGGTTTTTATAGACGGGGGAGGGCGGCGGGGTGGTTAAGATCGAGTTCGCGTCGCCCCCGAGCGAAATTCGGCTAGGATTAGCAGAAATCCGGATCGGTTTGGATTCGGGGTGAGAGAGTCCGACGCTGGCGCGAGGTAGACGAAGAACTGGCGGGCCTCGCCTGTCAGTGGGAGGAAAGGGGCGAGCGCGGCTGCGGGCTGGCGAGGGTTCTGGTTGGGCTGGCTGGTGGGTTGCGGCCCACTGGCCGGTTTTTTTCTGTTTTCTTTTTTTCTTTTTTCTATTTATTTTCTGATTTGAGTTTAGTTTGAATTCCAGTTTGAATTTGAATTTTTGCAAAACATGCAACACGTCCAAAAATTTTTAAATTCCCCTCTTAACATGATTTAGGGTCTTAACAAGATTTTTGGGGTGTTACAGCTCTACCCCCCTTAAAAGAAATCTCGTCCTCGAGATTGGTGGTTCTAAGAAAACAATTCCGGAAATTGTGCCTTTAGCTCATCTTCCCGCTCCCAGATGGCTTCCTCTTCTGAGTGATGCTTCCACTGCACCTTGCACATCCGGATTCTTTTATTTCTGGTGAGGCGTTCCATTGTCTCCAAAATCTTGTATGGTTGCTCGGCATAAGACAAATCCTCAGCTACGTTCACTTCATTCATGGATAACACCTCTTCAGGCGTCCTCAGGCATTTCTTGAGTTGTGACACATAGAATACATCGTGCACATCCGATAGATGAGCCGGTAACTCTAGTTGATACGCCACTTCGCCTTTCCTTTCCAGAACTTGAAAGGGTCCGATGTATCTAGGTGACAACTTCCCTTTTACCTTGAACCGGCGAAGTCCTCCGATAGGGGACACCTTGAGATAGACATAGTCTCCCACGTTGAAAACGAGCTCTCTTCTTCGTACATCGGCGTTGCTCTTTTGGCGTGTTTGCGCTATCCTCAAGTTGTTGCGAATTTCCCTCACCTTCGCCTCGGCTTCTTGTAGTACTTCTAGACCAAACACTTTACTTTCCCCTGTTTGGTTCCAAAATAGGGGAGTTCTGCACTTCCTCCCGTACAAGGCTTCAAACGGTGACATCTTCATACTAGCTTGATAGCTGTTGTTATAGGAAAACTCCGCATACGGTAAGTTCTTGTCCCAACTCCTATTGTTTTTGAGTGCACATGCCCTCAGCATATCCTCAAGGATCTTATTGGTTCTCTCCGTCTGCCCGTCAGTTTGGGGATGATAGGCAGAGCTGAAATTTAGATGGGTTCCCATGGTTTCATGCAACTTCTGCCAAAACCTCGAGGTGAACTGTGTCCCTCGGTCCAACACTATCTTCTTCAACACTCCATGGTAACACACGATCCTTGACATGTACAACTCTGCCAATTTGGATCCGCTGTAGCTTTCCTTCACGGGGATGAAGTGAGCTACCTTGGTTAGCCTATCAATGATGACCCATATCGAATCATATCCTGATTGGGTCCTAGGCAATCCCACGATGAAATCCATGCTGATTTCTTCCCACTTCCATTCAGGCACTTTGAGTGGTTGCAATAATCCCGCGGGTCGTTGATGTTCTGCTTTCACCAACTAACATGTGTCACATAGGGCAACATGTTCCGCGACATCTCGCTTCGTGCCATACCACCAATACCTGCTCTTGAGGTCCTGGTACATTTTCGTACTCCCAGGATGAATGGAATAGTCAGAATCATGAGCCTCCTTCAAAATTAATTCACGGATCTCCTTTACTTCTGGCACACAGATTCTTTTCCCGTGCCACACCGTTCCTTGTTCATCCTCTCTAAAACCAGGAGCTTTATTTTCCTTGATGAGTTGTCTGATCTCTTGTATCTTCTCGTCATTCTTTTGACCCTCGCGGATGTCTCGCTCGAGTGTGGAGTCCACTTCCATGGCGATGGCTTCACCACTATTTACCAGGCATAAATTGAGCCTTATAACCTCGTCCTTCAACTCTGCAGGCATGTCCTTCAAGCTCAACTTATTGACCTGCACTTTCTGACTTAAAGCATCGGCCACGACGTTTGCTTTCCCAGGATGATAGTTGATGCCTACATCAAAGTCATTGATTAGCTCTAACCATCTCCTTTGTCTGAGGTTGAGGTCTGGCTGTGTGAATATGTACTTCAAACTCTTATGATCCGTATATATCTCGGTCCTCTTCCCCATCAAATAGTGCCGCCAAATTTTCAACGCGTGTACCACTGCGGCTAGTTCTGGGTCATGTGGAGGATAGTTCTTCTCGTGCTTCTGAAGCTGTCGGGATGCATAAGCCACGACATGCCCTTCTTGCATGAGAACACATCCCAACCCGTTTCCAGAGGCATCGCAGTACACCATGAAATTCTTCTGCATATCTGGCATAACCAACACTGGGGCTTTTGTCAATCTTTTCTTTAGCTCCTGAAAACTCGTCTCGCACTGTGGCGTCCATGTGAATGTGATTCCCTTCTCCAACAGTTTGGTGAGGGTTCTTGAGATCTTAGAGAATCCCTCAATAAACCGTCGATAGTATCCAGCCAATCCCAAGAAGCTTCGAACTTCCCCGACATTTTCAGGGGTCTTCCACTTATGTATATCCTCGATTCTGGCAGGATCCACGGAGATTCCTCCCTCCGAGATTATATGTCCTAATAAGGGAACTCTCTTCAGCCAAAACTCACACTTGCTCAACTTGGCATATAGTTGGTGTTCTCTTAGCCTCTGCAACACCAACCTTAGATGTTTCTCATGTTCTTCTTCATCTTTGGAGAATACGAGAATGTCATCTATGAAAACCACCACAAATTTGTCCAGATATCCCATGAATACCTTGTTCATGAGATACATGAAGTATGCCGGGGCATTAGTTAGCCCGAAAGGCATGACGGTGTATTCATACAGTCCGTACCGAGATACGAAAGCTGTCTTGGGAATATCAGTTTGCTTTATCTTGAGTTGGTGGTATCCCGACCTGAGATCAATTTTCGAGAACACACAAGCGCCCCTCAACTGATCAAACAAGTCTTCAATGCGGGGTAATGGGTACTTGTTCTTGATGGTTACCTCATTCAAGGCACGGTAATCCACGCATAACCTTTGGGTTCCGTCCTTCTTGGGCACAAATATCACCGGAGCTCCCCATGGTGAGGAACTAGGGCGAATATACCCCTTCTCCGTCAATTCTCTCAAATGATCCTTGAGTTCTTCTAGCTGCTTGGAGTCCATCCGATAAGGTCTTTTGTAAATCGCGGTTGTTCCAGGTACTAGCTCAATTGTGAATTCCACTTCACGATCGGGAGGCATACCTGGCAACTCCTCCGGAAAAACATCTGGATATTCCTTGATGGTCCTGATTTCCTCAACTTTCACCTCAACTTGATTTAATTTAATGTCCCTCCTAGGTTCATGTATTGTTATGAACTTTACTCTTGTGCCACTAGGGTGAGTTAGTTCCACCGTTCTGGTCGAACAATGGATGATTCCTTTATGTTTTGTCAACCAATCCATACCCAAGATAATATCTATCCCTTGTGAATCTATCACTATGAGGTTAGCAGTAAATACCACCCCATTAATGTCTAGGTTCACTTTGGGACACACTTGTCTTGTCCTTATTTCTCCACCTAGAGAGTTTACAGCTAGCATATGGTTCATTTGTGTTGTTGCTAGGTCATGCTTCTTAACAAACCCTTGAGCAATGAATGAGTGGGTAGCACCAGAATCAAACAGCAGGGTTGCAATGTGTAAATTGGCAGGAAACTTACCAACTACCACGTCGAGTGCCTCTTGTGCTTCCTCCATAGTGACGTGGTTCACCCGTCCTCTCATTACATTTTGCTGTTGTGGCTGCGTGGGCTTCTTCTTTGGGCACTTATGGGCATAGTGCCCCACTTCACCACAGCTAAAACATTGCACCCCAACCTTAGGTGCTTGGCCTTTATTGTCTTGGGGTTGGTTTGGAGGCCCCTGTACTGCTGGTCGAGGTGGATATGCGGGGCGAGGCTGCTGTACAAACTGACGTTGTGACTGTGCTGGTGCTGCGGAAGGCCTGTAGTTCGGGTTGTACCCTCTTGGTGCTGAGTAGGGTACCGCAGCACGGTTCGTCTGCCCTGTAGGTTGCTGCATCAGACGTGGGCGGGTGTTGCTCCCTGAGGCTTGATGTGACCACCCGGCCTTCCTCTTATTCTCAGTTTCCAAGGCCTTTAGCTTCCTTTCTACCACAAATGCTCTGTCCACCATCTTTTGGAAGCTTTCATACTCATTTGAGGACATTGCACACTGCATCTCTACGGTAAGTCCCTCCACGAAATAATTTTGTTTCTGCTCATCAGTCTCTATGTCCCGTGGGGCATAGCGGGATAGTTGAGTAAATTTAGTGAGGTATTCCCTCACCGTCATGTTTCCCTGCTGCAGTCCCAAAAACTCCTTCCTCTTGTTTTTGAGTTCACCTCTTGGGATGTAATGGTTGCGGAAGCTACGCTTGAACTCTTCCCAAGTGATGTTCTCAGGGTCATGATGGGCAGCCACGTAGGCGGTCCACCAATCAGCAGCAGGTCCATGCAATTGATGAGAGGCAAACAGCACCCTCTCATACCCTTGGCACTGGATGATCCTCATCTTGCTCTCAATGGTCTTTAGCCAATCATCTGCCTCCAGAGGTTCAGCAGCACTTGCAAACTTTGGAGGTTGAGTTCCTAGAAACTCACTCAACCTTGGTTGGCGTGGTGCAGCTTGTGGAGGTGGAACTTGATGCAAGTTGGCCACCACTTGAGTCAACTTCTGGATGAGCTGATTTTGATTCTCCAGCATTTGGTGGAGGGGATCAACTCCTTCACGGCGACCACCCCGGTCCTGGCCTCCAGAAAGATGAGGGTTGCATGCCTCATCATTGTTGTTGGCGGGGTTGGCAGCACGTCCTTTTCCTCTTCGGCCATCTGACAGAATCAACCAGTGTTAATTTGAAAGCATTTAATATCATCTTACTACTTTCATTTGTTTGTACTTTTGAAGTGTTGAGGCTTTGTTATACTTTTCTGAGGGTTTATTTCTCACACAAAAATAGATACAATGTTATTTCATGTGGGTTCACACACCAAAGCAAAACAATCTAAAGACGAGGTTGTGGACAATTGCTCATGGCTTCCACAACTCACGTCACACACCAAGCATTAACACACCATTAACTTAACACACTATTCGACATCTTGCTAACTAAGGGAAGGTCTCTACACTACTCGTTTTCTTGAGCTGGCTCCTCGGGATCTTCCTCATCATTTCAGCTGCCTTTTCTAACTCTGCTTTGGGTGGGGAGGCTGCTGGTGGAGAAGTGCGACGACGCCTGATCGCTCGGCGATCCGGGGAGTCAGGAGTCCATGTATCATTCACGGTGACACACAGTTCATTCCCATCTCCTCTTTCTCTCGCCCTTAAGCAGGCTCGCAGCAACGCCTCCGTTTCCTTCAGGGTGTCCCGGACATCCTGAAGCTCTTGTTGACACTCCTGCAGTCGAGTGCTGAGCATAGCAGCATCCTCCAAGCACAAGTCCATGTGCTCATGGGAAGTCCCTTGCTGCACCGGAGGGTACTTGTACTCCGTGGTACCACTCTCACGCTGGAGGACATACACGTACTCAGTCCTGTTCAGGTGGTGACCATAGATGTGACTCTGGCAGGTGATGGCCTCCCAGGTGACATCCTTCTCCGCATCGACCTGTGGCGCTCTCCAAGCTGGAGAGCGGTGGATCTTCAGCAGCCAATTTTCGTGTATAATCCTCATCTCGGAACTCCATTCTTCCCTCTTCTCACGGATGGTCCTGGTGGAGTTATAGTGGATGATTAACTTGCCCATATTACCGGCGGCTTCGAGCATACGTCGAAGACGGCGCAACAAGCCTCCTACTGCCAATCCGTAGGAAAGGTACGTCACCGGACGGCTCTCCTCTCTCTCGGCAAGGGCAACTACGGGAACTCTCCCTCCTGTGGACTTGCGAGCGGTGCGAATCATGCGAACCATCTAAAACAAAAAGCATTTAAACTTAGGTTAGATAAACTTTTAAACAAAAATCCTATTTTGAATGAAAATTGGGGTAAGATGAAGAAAGTGACTCATTAAATAACACTTTTCAACACACACCTTGTAAAAATAGTTTTTAAGAAAATAGGACCCTTAAATACGTCTATTTCTACCTAGGTCCACGTTCCTACGGGCAACCTTGTCTCTGATACCACTCCTGTCACACCCGGTTTCTCCGAAGAACAACCAAGTGAATATCACATGTATGCCAGGATCATTTTCTTATACATGTGATGACAAATAGTGAAGCATCATTTATTACAAGCTAGGTGTCGAATATAAATAAGTCTTACCAAGCATATGTCTCGATGGACGATAAATAGTTCATCATAAATAAATAAACTAGTAGCGGAATATTATTCTTGTGGGCTTCATTACAGGCGTTGCCCGGGGGTCTCCATGAAACTAGAAACCTTCTTCGGGTCCAAAGTCTTGGTCATTATACACCCCCTCATTATCTTGACCTGAGCAGCAATATAAACCAACAAAATATGCAAGGTTGAGTACCAATGGTACTCAGCAAGTGTGGGAAAATTATATCATGCATGGCCAGAACAAGGAGAGGTTGAACTCATGGTTAAAGCACTACGCAATTAATACCTATCACCTTAGCTTATTAAGCACCTACATTACTACACAGATGAAATGGTCCCAATCTCCCATCCCATCATCATAATCCAATAACCATAACATCATTTCCAATGTTAAGCTCCCCGCTTAACATACACAACTTCCAAAACCATCAATCCTCTAATCATGAATAAGTCCAAGCCGCTCTTGACCGTGAGCACGGCTGTCATGACAGTTTTGACTCTGCAGAGTTTGCACCACTGTACCCACATGTAGTGATTTCATCCCCCGTTGCCGGGTGGACTAAAAGAACCTCCATTATGCCAGTGGTCACGAACCACATTCACAATTCCCAGGTGTGTAGCCAGGAGATCACTACGAAGCCTTTACAAAGGGATTCCCGACGAGCGTGGGCCCACTGAGGTTTCACCCCTAACAACATACAAGAGGCTCTAACCCCGCTGCAGTGGCCCCCTCTTGAGCCTTGCGGTTCATATGGTAGTCCAGCTGACACCTACTCCCCGCACCATCCAACACACCCATACTACGCCGGGGATACACCTAATTAATTGGCCAAGCTGCCCCATCTCAGCATGTGGTTGGCACGGTAAAGCCAGGTTACATGCTCCATGAACCGGTCCTTAGGATCGAGGCAAGTACTAAACACAAACCCGAGTCTCGTGCACCCAGCACACAACCAAAACATCCAACTTGCCTTGATCCCTACCTCTACATAACTCACAATATCTCATTCAAGAGTATGGTAAAATAAACTCATGATCTCATATCCCAAATATCCCATTCTAAGCATGGCTAAGCATATGCATAATAATAAGTGTCATGATAAAATAAATCCCAACCCAAGCTACAAGGAAACAAGGTAATGCAATTCTAGGGAAACTTCCTAGCATGGGTTTCATATTTCAATTGACAATGCAAATAACTCTAGCTACACATCCTAACATAGGATCAAAGTGGTCAAGGACACTTGCCTCCTTCCTGCTGCTCTTGAAATGGGTAGTCCTGATCTTGGAAAGGAATAACTTGCTCTTGAGCAGGTTCTACATCATACCGTCACACATAGCAAAAGAAAAACAACAATCCATAAGACATAGTTCACACTTCCACATCATACAAACCACGCATTCACATGTAACAAAGCCATTCACAACTTCTATGTGTTGTGTTTACTCTATGTGTGTTGATTTGTGGCTTGCATGCACTTTTGATCATATGTATATGATTCCTACTTTTGTGTTCACATTTATACTTACATACTATATATATGAGTTTCCAATTTAAATAAATTTCTTATACTCAATTACTACACCTTTTAGCTACCTAGTATGAATGAAAGGTATTTTCCTTCTCCATATGTGTCTTCATAATTTCTACCAACACTAAACTGAATTCTTTGGATTTTAGAAACTCCATTTATCATTTATTAGTTGCTATATTTTCAGATTTATTTCCTATGCCTAAGTGTGAACTTTATTATAAAAATAACAAGACACATCATCTAAACAGAATAGTTTCTGATCTAAAATATTTGCTAATATATTTTTGACCTTTTCCTCTGATGTAAACTATTTTACAATTATTTTTCCTATTTTCTAGAACTATTCTTTACTTAAAAATATGTCCCTAAATGTGAATAATAAATTAAACAGATTCACTTCAGTCCAAAATATGTTTTTATCTCACTCCAATGTTTTTCTAAATACTGAGAAAGTTTTTAATTTAATTTTGACAATATGTTTGTCCCACTTTTTAAATTTTAAACACTAGCCATATATTCAATTTCCTAAATTAAATATTAAACAGGGCTAAAAAGGTAAACTCACCCCACTACAGGGACTATAATATTATTTTAACAATTTTCAGGGGTCTAGCTATACATAACAGAGGAGTTTTTCCTAATTTTTATTAAGTCCAGGGGCTAAAACTAATTTTTAAATGAATTTACATGATTTTCTGAAGTTCCAGGGGCTAGATCAGAAGTTTCTGGGGCTAGCTCTTATTTCCCGAGAACCCCAGGGGGTAGCACGTAAGATTTCCAGTCTTTATAACGCGGGGCTGACGTGGACCGTCCGATTTAAAACAACCGGCTGAGATTATAATGCCAAACCGGTACGCGGGGGTTTAAAGTCTACCGTGCGATTTAAAATAGACGGCGCACAAGCGGCCACATCGCTCTGATCGAGCGTGGGCGGCGCTGCCGACGGCGCACGGCGGCGGGAGGCGGCGATCTCGCCGGAGAGTTTCGGATCTTCGGGAATTCTTCCTAGAACTATGATTTTATGGCATAGATCGTTGGAGGGGAGGTCGGGGATCTCACCTCGGGGGTTTTCTCGAGCTCGGAGGTCCTGGAAGGCGGTGGGCGACGAGGTCCGAATTGAAACCACGGCGAGACTCGTCGGCGTTGTGTTTGAACCGCAAGTCACCGAGTTTTCTGCACCTGCAGGGTTCCCCGGAGGCGGTGGATCAAGACCAGCGAGTTAGATCGGAATTTCCGAGCTTAGATCGGCTAGAATTCGCCGGAGTAGGCTCGGGTTCTCACCGGAGTAAAAAAGGCGGATCGCGTGGGAAAAACAGAACGAGGTCGGGGTTTTTATAGACGGGGGAGGGCGGCGGGGTGGTTTAGATCGAGTTCGCATCGCCCCCGAGCGAAATTCGGCTGGGATTCGCAGAAATCCGGATCGGTTTGGATTCGGGGTGAGAGAGTCCGGCGCTGGCGCGAGGTAGACGAAGAACTGGCGGGCCCCGCCTGTCAGTGGGAGGAAAGGGGCACGCGCGGCTGCGGGCTGGCGCGGGTTCTAGTTGGGCCGGCTGGTGGGTTGCGGCCCACTGGCCGGTTTTTTTCCGTTTTCTTTTTTTTTCTTTTTTTCTATTTCTTTTCTGATTTGAGTTTAGTTTAAATTCCAGTTTGAATTTGAATTTTGCAAAACATGCAACACGCCCAAAAAATTTTAAATTCCCCTCTTAACATGATTTAGGGTCTTAACAAGATTTTTGGGGTGTTACAATGTATGATTGGTATTTTAATACATGTTGCGATTACGTTCACTTAAATTTAAGTTGTTGTTTTATCATGGTTTTGGTAAATAACTTTGCTTTCTGCAAATGAGCCTTTTTATACCTACCTTGTTGTGAGGTACATATTATATTTTCCCGCACTTGATGAGTACATCATTGTACTCAAACTTGCATTTTTATTTTATCATCAGCAACATGAGAAGATTATTATGAAGACCAATTGGAGCATTAGGCGTGTAATCTGTCCTCAACCTTGCCTGTGGGGATGGAGTAGAGATGGAGTCGCCGCTGCTGCTTAGATTGCTTCCGCACTAGTTAGAAGACTTCCACTGCATCAAAATAAGACTTCCGCTGTTAGATTAAGACTTCCGCTGTTAGCATGAGTCCAGGACTCATGAGACATTGTAATAAAACCCTATTATTCGTGGTAATATATATTCTGAATTCAGTTTGTAGAGCACATGTGTATGTGTGATGAACATTCTAGGCACACATGTGCATCAGTTCTCGGTTCCTTGGTTTTCCACGGAATTGAGGGCGTCACTGAATAGGACAGGGAGCCTGGGACCAACTCCTGGGCGAGCCGTGAGACTTGCCCCTAGGGAATGGACGAAGTAAAGACCTCGAAAGGAAGGTCCGAGCCTGACCTCGGGTAGAAGAGAAGCAGGTGGCCTTCAATGCGGAGCAGGCGCCGCCCCGGCCAAGTGGGAGGACACTCGAGTGTCTTCCCTGGCGACGGCATTGAATGCCCGTCACCTCCAACAGAACCCAAGAGGAGTGGAACGCGGGGCGCGCGTGCGACTCGGTATGGGCTACCCTGACGACGGGACAGGAGCAGGCATAGCGGCAGGCTACGAATACTGCGCCTCCATCGAGTGCCCTGTCCGGCGTACGATAGGACAAGGCGTCCCTGTACCCACGACTTGCTCCTCCTGTGTAAAACGGAGGGAGACGAGAGAGAAAGAGAGAGTATAAATAGAGGTGTCTGTCAACATGAGGAGGACAGACTCCCGCACTTGTAAGAACCACCCAATTCTTGAGTAAGAACAAGTGCGACACCCCATGTAGAACACCTTGCCCGAACAAGGAAGCAATCTCGAGATAGAACGCACGACAGATTCGATTACTAGTCAAAAATCTGAACGGCGACACTGACACTCTTGACTTCTTAATATTTGGAGCGCGGTTTAGTATAAATCTAAACCATTAATATTTAAATGGCAGAGCCTTCTAAGACACTTAGACGTGATTCAGATTTTCTCTGTAAAAGTCCATTGATTCAGAAAATTTATTCTCTAAATCATATGAACTAAGATTTAATGCCCCTAGGATCCAATGAAGATTTCATGGTCAAATTTAAACAATGTAATATAAAAATTCAATGATGTGACATCTACGTTCTAAGTAAACATATATTAACAATAGATTTCTTTGGCATCCAATGCAATTTTTCAACCTACTTAATTGCTTACGTGCATATTTTACTTCATATCATCTTGTGTTGTTTCATTCCCATTGATCACAATATCTACTAAGGTTTTTCATCTCATAATCCTACAGTACGCTACCATTGATGTCCTATATCTTCACACCTTTTAAATACGTTGTAGATAAAAAGTGATACTCTATTATCATAAACCGGTAAAAAGGAGGATGTGGTGGAAGTTTGTGGGATCAAGTGGTAAAAAAAATACAAATACTATAAAATACTAAGAATACACGTTATGGTACAAATACTTAACCCAAGTTGATATTAGCTCCTAGACCAATGCACGAGTAGAGAGCTCAAGAAATTTATTGCCCTTCAAAAAAAGATAAAAAACATGAGGCAACCTCTCTGAAGTCTGATCTACTTCGCGTCCGTCGGCCAGGCACCATTGCACAAATCAACAGAACCCCAGGAAACTCAACTCGCCTTGTCACGTCGCCACGGCTGCAGTTCTGCGAACCAGGACCATTCAATCCGCCGTGATCGCCATCTATGGGGATGAAAAAGGTTGAAAACGATCGGTAAAATATCTGTATTTATTTTCTTTTTATATATTTTAATCAGCAGGACGAAAATGAAAACAAAATGTTACGAACGGAATGCAGGATCAAGATTATCGGTTATTCGAAAACGAAGAAGTCATACAAAAATATGTTGATAACGGTCAAAAAATGATAATTCGAGTCAGGAAAACAAACTTTAATATAGTAGAATGGAATATGGCATAGTTTATTTCTATAAAATCCTGTAATAAGTAAATGGCACACTCAGTACTGAAAACTCCCACACATTGTGGGGTCTGAAGAAGGGAATTTCTAGGCAGTCTTCCCCTTGCTTATTTTGCAAGGAGGCTGATTCGAACCCAGGACCTCCAGGACACAAGTGGAGAGACTCTACCACTGCGCCAGGCCTGCCCTTCCAACAAGGTAATAAGTAAGAGTAATATTTCTGGTCAACAAAATTAGTTTCTTAAAAAAGGGGGAGCAATCATCTCATTCTTTTGCTTCTCCAGCATTTGACCTGAAATTTAAAAGCAATAATTAGTTAAGTTAAAAGAGAAATAGCTATGAAAATACGTCAACAGTAAACGACAGAAAATAGCAACACAGGAGAGTGCAAAGTTAATGAATTTCTAATTTAGTGGGAATTATGGTCAACAATCAATAACATGCAGTACATGCATCACAAAAAAATTGCATGTAGGCAGATGTAGTAACACAAATATGTTTAGAATCTTTTTTTTTGAAAGAAACGCCAGAAGACCTGGCTATATATTATAAGAAGATGATGATGAAAAACATGTACAAATAGTTTAGCTCACATTGGCGCTTAAACTAGAGGTCCTTAGTGTTAAACTACTATGCATCGACCAGTTGCACCTAAAAGCTTAAACTGATGGGGAAGGATGGCAATTCATTAATATTTCAACACCCCCCTCATGTGCAGGCTCTCTTAGGCCGCAAACATGGAATAGGAGTCAGCTGCAATTTATTTAATAAATCGCGCCCGCCAGGATCCAAACTCGAGACCTCTGGTTTGGTACCATGTTAAGCTAGTATGCACCGACCTATTGACCCCAAAAGATTAAGCTGATGGGGAAGGGCACTTATATTTCAATACTCCCCCTCACGTGCAGGCTCTCTTAGGCCACAAACATGGAATAAGAGTCGGCTGCAATTTACTTTAATAAATCGCGTCCGCCAGGATTCAAACTCGAGACCTCTGGCCCTGATACCATGTTAAGCTACTGTGAGCCGACCAGTTGACCCTAAAAGCTTAAGCTAAACTTAAGCGGATAGGAAAGGGTGGGCAATTTACTTATATTTCAACACTTAGTACTACTACAACTGAGAGCTGTGTACAACCGGCTAAAGACCAGAGCCATATATCATTTTGCAACCTAGAAATAATCTCTTCAACAGTGTGCTCCGTTGCTTGAAGATTCTCCCGTTGCGCTCTCGTCAAATTGCCCACATCACAGCAATGACAATGGACCGAACACACTTGGCTCTCCGCATCCTAGATTTTGGCGATAAACAATTAAACCAGTCAGACAGTGAAACATTTGGATCCCAAGAAAATGGGTGAAGTTTGGGCTCCCTTGTCCAATCACTTGTTCTAGACCATATTTGATGTGCCAGCGGACAGTCGCAGAAGAGATGCCACACCGTCTCAAGATTACTGTAACAGAGTACACAAAAAAAGTTGTTTAGCCATTGTCTCTGTTGTAACCTGTCGGCAGTCCAGATTCTCTTTTGTAAGAGCAACCAAAGGAAAGTTTTATACCGCAGGGGCGCCCATACTTTCCATACTTTAGCAGCAGAGGTGGACCGGATGCTGCCCTCTTACTGCAGGAGATAAGCCGATCTCGCTGTGTACTCCCCACTTGAAGTATGGATCCATTTAATTTGATCTGGTCCAGCTTGGTTCAATGTTAGTTGCATCTCCTCGATAAGAATCCATAATCTCAGAAACTCAACAAGCAGGTCGGCTGTTATATTCCTTTGAAGATCATTGATCCAACGACTATGCTGCATCGCCTCGGCCAGTCCTGCGTTTACCTCTGCTGATTTTGAAAAGAGCTGGGAACATGGTCACCGGCGCCTTCCCTTCTAACCAGCTGGAGTGCCAGAAAAGCGCAAGATTTCCATCTCGAATTGTGACCGTTGTTGCTGCAGAAAACAAAGCCATGTCTGAATGATCCACAGGTAGCTCCATTCCTTCTGGTTGTGACCAAGCCAGCCATAACCAACGAATGTGCAGAGCCTGACTAAAACATTCCAGGTCTTTGATACCTATGCCCCCACAGCTCAGCGGCCGACAAACTCTCTGCCAGTTCATTTTGCACTTTGCGCCGTGCATTGTGTCATTTCCTACCCACAGGAACCGACGTCTGATTTTGTCCAAAATCTTAATAAACTTCTTTGGTGGTTTGAGCACAGACAGAAGGTACGTAGCTGACGAGCTAAGCACAGAATGTACCAATTCTCTTCATCCCGCAAAACTTAGCAGTCTTCCTTGCCATCCAGAGAGTTTTGCCATTACGCGGTCCTGTGTGTCTTGCAAGTGCACTAGTTTGATGCGTTTGCGGGTGAGCGGCAGTATTTGATCGGCCATTCTGAGCGCTGCCCTTGGAAGGCAGCAAGTACTTGGTCCATGTCTAAGTGTTGACAGTTAATTTGCACAATGGAGCTTTTAACCATATTGATCTTTAGTCCGGTGGCCATGCCAAAACGGTGTAGTATGTCCATCATGTTTTCCACATCTGCTTGTACCAGGTTTAAGAACAATGCCACATTGTCAGCATATAGGGACAACCTTAGATGCGCATGAGCGCCTTCAAGTGGTGAGAGTAGCCCATCTTCTGTTGCCAGTTGAAACAGGCGCTGCAATGAATCGATTGCTAAGATGAATAAGTAGGTGGACAGGGGGTCACCTTGGCGTAGGCCTCGGGCATGATGAATCTCTGGCCCTTGCACACCGTTGAGGACTGAGGAGGATGCTGTGGACAGTAGAAGGGAGAGCCAATTTGTCCATCGCCTTGGAAATCTTTGGTGTTCTAGGAGTTCCAGCAAGTACTCCCAAGAGACTGAGTCGAATGCTTTGAAAATATCCAGTTTGAACATCAGAACATGGCTCTTTGCATGGTGCTACTTGTGCACTAGATTATGTACATATAGAAAATTCTCTTGTATGCATCGACGCTTGATGAAAGCACTCTGTGCTATGGAGATGAGAGCATTGATTTCTGTTGCAAGGCGTAAGGCCATTACCTTTGAGATGAGCTTGGCAAATGAATGCGACAGGCTAATGGGCCTGAAATCACTTGCCGTCAATGTGATATCCTTCTTCAGGAGAAGTGTGATCACTGCCTTGTTTAGATTATGGAGAGACCCAGCGTTCATGTTATAGAACTGGTGGAAGGCTACGGTTATGTCTGTTTTGATCACCAGCCAACAACATTTGTAAAAGGTGCCTGTGAACCCATCTGGTCCAGGAGCTTTGTACCCCGGCGTGTTTAAATTGCCTTGAGAACTTCTTCCTCTGTGAAGGGAGCATCCAGAGTAGCTTGTTGCACATGTGGTAGGTTTAGCCTTGTCCAGTTTAGAGTCATTTCGTGCTGTTGTCTTGTGCCGAAAACTTGATTGAAACAGGTGTGGATTTCATGCTCTTTATCATCATGAGTCCATAGGTATTGTCCATCATCTTTCTGGAGGCTTGGAATGATTTTTTTCTAGAGCGTGTTAGAAATATGACTACGAAGAGATTGAATTGGTTACGATTGTAATCAATTCAATCTCTAGGAGCTTTGATCGAAAGCTCCCTCAAACGAATCGGTTAGGAGGCCCCCTAGGATGCCTCCTCGTCTATAAAAAGAGAGGCTTTTGCCTCATCGGGGATCGATAAGAGAAAGAACACGAAAAGAAAAGAGGGAATTAGAAGACTAACCCGATTAAGCAAAGGATCAGAAGAGAAGAGGAAATCTCTGGAAGGTCTTTCCTTCTTCATCAACGTATGAACGTTCTTCACCATCCCCAATGGTTACGAACACCTCTGCAAACGAAGATATGCATGCATCACTCATCAGCTTAACTTCAACTGGAAGTAGGTTAGAGTTGATTGATGTTTGCTTAATTCATGAAATCAGTATTAAGACCGAGGCAATTGAGCAACCAAACTAAGTTTCCAAGCACTAAGAAAATAACAATGGCGTCAAATCTAATTTGGTTTGCAAATTGCTTTCGGTACTAAGAATGATGAATTCCACAACAAATTATATGCAAATTAGAAAAGATCTTTAGGACTTGCAATTCGAATCGAATTCAAGTCAAATTGGGGATAAGAATCCTCAATCCCCAAATTAGAATCCAAATCGGATCAAATCAGAAAAGTTCACATATAACAGAGATCAAATCGAATCGATATAGATTATGATCTAAACCTAAGCAAAAGTGATCCAATCATCAGAAGATTTAGAGAAACAAAGAGGAAAAGAAAGGGGAAACCTTATTTATTTTTTTTCTCAATTCCTCGCCGGTGTCGAAGAAATTACCATAGGATCTCCCTATGTGCACATACACCATAGAGAACTCATCTATGCCGCTTCACTTAGTCCACCGGGAAGGCCATCGGGAACGAGGGCTGGAAACCCTAACCTGTGGAACTTCCGGCAAGACCGAGCAAGCACACCGACCGATGCGAAGCCGCTATGCGGCAAACTCACGCCATCAGGTCGGCGCTGCCGACGCCTCGACCTCACTCGGACTCCCTCTGCCATCAGGTCGGTGCTGCTGATACCGCCGCCTCGCTCGGATTCCCTCCACCGCCGGCGCTCAGACCCCATTCATCGTCGGCGCACGGGCCCCCTCTGATGCCGGCGACCTTTCATCGCCGGCGCTCCATCTCTTAGTCGCGCCGCGGGAGAAGAGTCCGAGATTGGGGAAGAGAGAAATGAATTAGGGTTTCACAATTTCGGGTTTTTATATTTTGTGTGCTTCACTCTCAGTCGCTCGATCACAAACCGACGCCTCAGATCATTCTGGTGGCATGTACTTCTTAATCTGTTCCATCCTCCTTAGATCGAATGGCCCAGAGCATGCGGCGCAGTAAGCGGGCCACGCCTCAGCCTAGGCAGGCGTGATCGGGCTAGCTGGGCTGCCCTTTCTATTTTTCAATCAATTTCCAGAAATTAAATAGCAGCCTTTGGGCCGGTTCAGAGGAGAAACGGGCCAAACGGGCCTCTTTTTCTTTTATTTTTTTGGAATTTTGTGGAATCACTGAGAGGGCCTTTGGGCCAAATTTAATTATTGGGTTGGGCCATCACCTAAGGCTCTTGGGCCAAAATCAGTGTGGGTTTTTCTTCTTTAAGAATTTTCTTTTCAGAAAAATAATTAAGGGTAGTTAAAATTAGTTAAACCCACTATAATTAAGTTTGTGGCCTATGAAAAATTTAGAAATTTGTGTGTGATGATTGTAATGTATTGGTGTACTGTTTTTAGCATATTTCATGCATTTTCATAAATTATTACTGAATTTTAGTATTTTCTATGCCATAAACTTGATTAAATTGTGGAATTTTTCTAAGAAAATTTCAGAAAATGCCTAAAATTAAATTTAGCTTCCGTTGTAACTAGCTATAGCATTATAAATCCTTGTTAAGTAGGCAAAGTGAACAACAATTTTGTTATTCTATAAGAAATTGAGATTTTTATGGTAAATAAATGTTTAGTAGCCAACATGAAAAACATTATTTGCTATGATTAAACAAGTAAAATTAAGTTGTGGTAATATTTCAATGAGTAGCCAAGGTGAAAATAAAAAATACCATTTCATAAAAGAATTTTGTTGCATATCATTAAGAAGACAACGTGAAAAATGAAATGCAACATTTCATGCAGATTTAAGTCTATAAATGACATGTCTTTTTGTTTACTAGCTAAGGTGAAAAACAAAAACACGCCATTTTATGCACTTTTATGTCTCTATACATTTGCTTACTTTGTATATTATTTTGCATAAGGAAGGTTCTATCGGAATTAACAACCCACACAGTTACATCTCCTCCATTGAATATTTAAATGGCAACAATTATGGTTCATGGAGGGAAAAATTAGAAATTGCTTTGTCAATCTCAGAGATCCACCTTGCGATCATGACACCTCGTCCTACTGAGCCTGAGGTTCTGCCTTCTCGTGGACCAGCAGAATCTCAGGAAGAATACAATTAAAGAATAAATGCCTTTCATAAAGAACTTAAAAAATTCTATGAGGCTCGTGCCAAGTGGAACACTTTCAATAAAAATGTCTTATGGTGATTAAGGGCACAATCATTGAGCCAATCAGGGGAGACATTCCCGACTGTGAGATAGCTACAGAATACATTTAGAAAATTTAAGTAGAAAATTCAAAGTCAGTTCAATGGCTCTTCTAAGGCAACATCAAGTAATCTAATTAAGAGACTTGTAACTAAGAAATACACTAGAGGCGATGTACGTGAACAAATTCTTAGGATGTCAAATATGGCTTCAAAACTCAAATCTTTGGACCTGAGGTTTAAAGATGAATTTCAAGTTCATCTTATCTTTGCCTCTCTCCTTAAAGAATTTGAAGTTTTTGTCATCAACTATAACTCACAACTAGAACAATGGAACTTAGAAAAGCTCATAGCCATGTGCGTTCAAGAAGAGGAGCAAATTAAGACCTTTCGCGGAAGTAACACTGTCAACTACATGAAAGGAAAAGGAAAGAAGTTTAATAGGCCTACTACTAGAAATTTCTATGCTTCTCAAAATGATAAGGGAAAGCGCAAAGTTCCAAATGAGCAATCTTCTAAAGAGATTAAGGTGTCAAAAGATCAGTGACTGTTTTACAAGTAAAAAGGACACCGTCAAAAGGATTGCATAGGCTTCCTCAAATGGTGCAACAAGAAAGAGGTAAGGATTTCATTAGTAATTTTGATAAACCCCTGTACTTAAAATATTTCTCATCCAATTGATGGATTAACTCAGGTGACACCGTGCACATTTGCAATTCGTTACAGGGGTTAAGTACGAGGAGGACACTTCAAAGAGGAGAAAGAAACATTAGAGTTGCAGATGGTCATGAAGCACAAATTGAAGTCGTTGAAAAATTTTCACTAGCCTTTAGAAATGGTTTTATACTTACACTTCATGATGTACTTTATTTTTCCATCATCAATATCAAGTAAACATAGTCTCATCTTAAATGTTAAGCTTCCCGCTTAACATCCTAATTCATCATCCTCTAATCATGAATAAGTCCAAGCCGCTCTTGACCGTGAGCACGGCTGTCATGACAGTTTTCACTCTGCAGAGTTTGCACCACTGTACCCACATGTAGTGATTTCATCCCCCGTTGCCGGGTGGACTAAAAGAACCTCCATTATGCCAGTGGCCACGAACCACATTCACACTTTCCAGGTGTGTAGCCAGGAGATCACTACGAAGCCTTTACAAAGGGATTCCCGACGAGCGTGGGCCCACTGAGGTTTCACCCCTAACAGCATACAAGAGGCTACAACCCCGCTGCAGTGGCCCCCTCTTGAGCCTTGCGGTTCATATGGTAGTCCAGCTGACACCTATTCCCTGCACCATCCAACACACCCATACTACGCCGGGGATACACCTAATTAATTGGCCAAGCTGCCCCATCTCAGCATGTGGTTGGCACGATAAAGCCAGGTTACATGCTCCCTGAACCGGTCCTTAGGATCCAGACAAGTACTAAACACAAACCCGAGTCTCGTGCACCCAGCACCAACCAAATCATCCAACTTGCCTCGAATCTTACCTCTACATAACTCATAATGTCTCATTCAAGAGTAAGGTAAACAAGTTGATGATCTCATATCCCACTTATCCGATTCTAAGCATGGCTAAGCATAAGTAAATGAATGACATAATAAAACAAATCCCAACCCAAGCTACAAGGAAACAAGATAATGCAATTCTAGGGAAACTTCCTAGCATGGGTTTCATATTTCAATTTACAATGCAAATAATTCTATCTACACATCCTAGTATAGGATCAGAGTGGTCAAGGACACTTGCCTTCTTCCTGCTGCTATGGGAATAGAAAGTTTTGGTCTTGGAAGGGAAGAACTTGCTCTGGGGCAGGTTCTACTCATGCCGTACACATAGCAAAATAAAACAACAATCCATAAGCCATAGTTCACACTTTCACTCTTGCAAACCACACATACATACATATGGGAGTCCTTCACATTTTTAAGTGTTGTGGTTACCCTAGATGTGTTGATTTTTGGCCTACATGCACTTTTAAACATATATATATTATTTCTAATCTTTTGTATTCAGATTTCTATTTGTACACTATATATGAATTTCCAATTTGAACAAATTCTTTATATTTAATTATTACACTTCTTAGCCACAAAGTTTGCATAAAAGTTATTTCCCTACTACAAATAAGTTTTCAGATCTTCTACAAAATCCTAAGTTGAAGTTTTTGAGTTTGGAGACCTCATTTATCATTTTCTAATTATACATACCTATTTTCCTATATTTACAGATTTATTTTCTATGCCTAAAAGTGAACTTTACTATTAAAATAGTAAGACATATCATATAAACAGAATAGGTTCTGATCTAAAATGTTCAATAATATATTTTTAAACTTCCTCTCTGATGTGAAACAATTTAAATTTATTTTACTCGTTTTTAGAATTATTTCCTAGACTAAAATGTGTCTCTAGAGAAAATAAAAATGAGCAACACTTAGGCAGATTTCATTTCAGCCTAAAATCTATTTTTAACTCATTCTAAAGTTTTTCAAGTGCTAGGAGAGTTTAAATTTGAATTTGCACATGTGTTTCCTTACCTTTTTAATCTAAATCCTAGTCACATATTCAAATTTCTGAATTTAATATCATATAGGGTCAAAAAGGTAAATCTACCCTACTACAGGGTCTAATTTACTATTTCCTAAATATCCAGGGGTCTAACTACAAATAACAGAGGGGTTTTCCTAATTTTTATTAAGTTCAGGGGCTAAAACTGATTTTTAAATGAATTTACACGAATTTCTAGGTTCCAGGGGCTAGATCAGAAGTTTCCGGGGCTAGCTCGTGTTTTCCGAGATCCCCAGGGGGTAGCGCGTAAGAATCCCGGCCTTTATAACGCGTGGCTGATGTGGACGGCTCAGATTAGATCGTCGAACCGGTACGCGCGGGTTTTAATTCTACTGTGCGATTTAAAATAGACGGCCCTCAAAGGGCCACGTCGCCCTGGCCGGAGCCAGCCCGCACTGCCTGGCGGCACGCGGCGGCGGGAGGCGGCGATATCGCCAGAGATCTTCGGATTTTCGTCTATACTTCCTAAAACTTGGATTTCATGGCATAGAACGGTAGAGGGGAGGTCGGGGATCTCCCCTCGAGGTTTTTCTTGAGCTCGGAGGCCCTCGAAGGCGGTCAGCGGCGAGGTCCGAGGTGAAAACGCGGCGGTGCTCGTCGGAGCTGTGTCTAGAGCGCAAAACACCGGATTTCCTTCACATGCGAGATTCCCCGAAGGCGGTGGAACATGATCAGCGCGTTAGATCAGGAAATCTGAGCTAGGATCGAAGGAAAACGGCGGGAGAAGCTTCGGTTCTCACCGGGAGGAAAAACAGCCGATCGTGAGGGAAAACAGGGCGATGTCGACGTTTATATAGACGAGGGGGGGGGGGGCGGCGGTCTGTTGGGATCGAGTTGGAGTCGTCCGGGATCGGGAGTCGGGATGGGGACGCGGGTTTCTGGAGTTGGTTGCGATCGGGTGCGGGGGAAAAGTCCGGTCGGTTGGCGCGAGCGGGAGGTAGGGAGATGACACGCGGGCCCCGCGTGTTAGTGAGAGGAAGAGAGGGCGCGCGGTTGTGGGCTGGCGCGGGGGAGTAGTGGGCCGGCTGGCGGGTTTCGGCCCACTGGCCGGCTGAGGTTTTCTTTTTCTTTTTCCTTTTCTTTTTTGTTTTGATTTGAATTTGAATTCTAGATTAAATTTGAATTTCTGCACCACATGCAATACATCCAAAATTTTTTAAATTCCCTCTTTAGCAGATTTTGGGGTGTTACAATGGTTGAAGCTGCTCGTCGGAACCGATGCTAGGGCATGAAACTTGTCGCTTCCTTCACCTGCAGGGCTCCCTAGAGGCGGTGGAGCATGGAGAGCTCGTTATTCCAACGAAAAACGAAGAGATCCGAAGGTTTTTCGGTGGGGGATGATCGGTTCTCACCGGAGGAAAAGATGGAGCGGTGCTGGGGAATTCGGCGAGTTTTTCTTGCGTGGAATGCACGAAGGGAGGCGGCGGCAGGTCGGTTTGGATAAGTAGCATCGCCCGGGGCCGAAGATCAGGGCTGCGAGCGCGGGGTTCGGGAGGGTGGTTGCGATCGGGCGCGATAGAGAGAGACGGGGCCGTTGGGGGCGCGCGGGGAGAGGGATGACACGCGGGCTCCGCGTGTCAGTGAGAGGGAGAGAGAGGGGCGCGGGTTCGGGTTGGCGCGGGGGTATTGGGCCGGCTGGGGGTTTCGGCCCACTGGCCGGTTTGGGTTTTCTTTTTCTTTTTCTGTTTTTATTTGAATTTAAATCCCAGTTTGAATTTGAATTGCTTTATCACATGCATTACGCCCAAAAATTTTTATATTCCCCTCTTTAGGGCGTGTTTGGCATAGCTCCGGAGTCCAAATTCACCTCGGAGCTGAAAAAATCCACCCAAACACCTTAACTCCATAACTCCGTGGAGCAGCCCAACTCCACAGAGTTGAAGGAGTTGCAGTTCATTTTTTCAGAGTACCTCATTTGTTGCTCCAAAACCAGTGCATATAGACAAAGTCGTGGAGTTGGGGGACAATTACCCGCAATTGCCACTGGTTAAAAATGTTTCGTTTTTTCTTTTCCTCCACCCGGTTGGTCTCTTCCCTGCGAACCTAGGGCGCCGCCGGCCGCGCCCGCCTCCTCACGCCCGCTCCGGACGCCAGCTCGCCCGCCGGTCACCCTCGTCCAGACCCCGCCGGACGTCGCCGGCCGCGCCCGCCTCCTCACGCCCGCTCTGGCCGCCAGCTCGCCCACCGGTCGCCCTCGACCCCGCCGGGCGCCCGCCTCCTGCACCGCGCGCTCGCCTCGTCACGCCCGCGGCGGCCGACAGCTCGCCCGCCGGTCCCCCTCGTCCAGACCCCGCCGCCTATCCTCCCTGCTCGCCAGGCCCCCTGCATCCCTCGACAGGCCCGCTGCAGCTCGTCAGGGTCAATTGATTAGAATAATCTCATTATTGTAGAGTGAAAAAATCTCATTATTCCTGAAATAATATATAATTTAAAATATTTCACGAATTCATATACTTTACTATTCATTAAATGCATACAATCAGCGTAGCAGGGGTAATAATGGTATCGCACCCTCCAAACTCTCTTTTCTGGAGCTGAGAACAGTATTTCAGCCAAACACCACTCTGAACACCTCTAACTCCACAACAGAGTTGCTCCACCTCAGAGTTTTGGGCAGAGTTGCTCTACTGTAGAGTAGAGCCATGCCAAACACGCCCTTAGTAGGTTTTGGGGTGTTACAGCTCTACCCCCTTAAAAGAAATCTCGTCCTCGAGATTGGTGGTTCTAAGAAAACAATTCCGGAAACTGTGCCTTAAGCTCGTCTTCTCGCTCCCATGTGGCTTCCTCTTCCGAGTGATGCTTCCACTACACCTTGCACATCCGGATTCTTTTATTTCTTGTGAGGCGTTCCATTGTCTCTAAAACCTTGACCGGTTGCTCGGCATAAGACAGATCCTCTCTTACGTCAACCTCATTCATGGGTAACATCTCTTCAGGCGTACATCATGCACATCCGATAGGCGAGCCGGTAGTTCTAGTTGATATGCCACTTCGCCTTTCCTCTTCAGAATCTGAAAGGGTCCGATGTATCGAGGTGATAACTTCCCTTTCACCTTGAACCGACGAAGTCCTCAGATAGGGGACACCTTGAGATAGACATAGTCCCCCACGTTGAAAACGAGCTCTCTTCTCCGTACATCGGCATAGCTCTTTTGTCGGATCTGTGCTATCCTCAAGTTGTTGCGGATTTCCCTTACCTTCGCCTCGGCTTCTTGTAGTACTTCGGGCCCAAACACTTTACTTTCCCCTGTTTGGTTTCAAAATAGTGGAGTTTTGCACTTCCTCCCATACAAAGCATCAAATGGTGACATCTTCATACTAGCCTGATAGCTGTTGTTATAGGAGACTCCGCATATGGTAAGTTCTTATCCCAACTCCTATTGTTCTTGAGCGCACATGCTCTCAGCATATCCTCAAGGATCTGATTGGTTCTTTCCGTCTGCCCGTTAGTCTGGGGGTGATAGGCAGAACTAAAATTTAGATGAGTTCCCATGGTTTCATGTGACTTCTGCCAGTACCTTGAGGTGAACTGTGTCCCTCGGTCCGACACTATCTTCTTTAGCACTCCATGGAAACACACGATCCTTGACATGTACAATTCCTCCAATTTGGATCCGCTGTAGCTTTTTTTCACGGGGATGAAATGAGCTACCTTGGTTAGCCTGTCGATGATGACCCATATCGAATCATATACCGATTGGGTCCTGGGTAATCCCACTATGAAGTCCATACCTATTTCTTCCCATTTCCATTCAGCCACTTTGAGTGGTTGCAATAGTCCCGCAGGTTGTTGATGTTCTGCTTTCACCAACTGACATGTGTCACATAGGGCAACATGTTCCGCGACATCTCGCTTCATGCCATACCACCAATATCTGCTCTTGAGGTCATGATACATCTTCGTACTTCCAGGATGAATAGAATAGTCGGAATCATGAGCCTCCTTCAAAATCAATTCACGGATCTCCTTTACCTCAGGCACACAGATTCTTTTCCCATGCCACACCGTACCTTGTTCATCCTCTCTGAACCCAGGGGCTTTATTTTCTTTGATGAGTTCTCTAATCTCTTGTATCTTTTCGTCATTCTTCTGGCCGTTGCGTATGTCTTGCTCTAATGTGGAGTCCACTTCCATGGCGATGGCCTCACCACTATTCACCAGACATAGATTGAGTTTTACAACCTCTTCCTTCAATTCTGTAGGCATGTCCTTTAAGCTCAGCCTATTGACCTGCACCTTCCGGCTTAAAGTATCTGCCACGACGTTCGCTTTCCCAGGATGATAGTTGATGCCCACATTGAAGTCGTTGATTAGCTCTAACCATCTCCTTTGTCTGAGGTTGAGATCTGGCTGTGTGAAAATATACTTTAAGCTCTTATGATCCGTATATATCTCTGTCCTCTTCCCCATCAAGTAATGCCGCCAAATCTTCAATCCGTGTACCACTGCGGCTAGCTCTAGGTCATGTGTAGGATAGTTCTTTTCGTGTTTTCGGAGTTGCCGGGACGCATACGCCACGACATGCCCCTCTTGCATGAGAACACATCCCAACTCGTGCCCAGATGCATCGCAGTACACCGAAAAATTCTTCTGCATATCCGGCATAACTAGCACTGGGGTTCTTGTCAATCTTTTCTTCAATTCTTGAAAACTCGTCTCGCACTGCGGTGTCCATGTGAATGTGATTCCCTTCTCTAACAATTTGGTGAGGGGTCTCAAAATCTTGGAGAAACCCTCAATAAACCGTCGATAATACCCAGCCAATCCTAAGAAGCTTCGAACTTCCCCGACATTTTCAGGGGTCTTCCACTTCTGCACATCCTCGATCTTGGCGAGATCTACGGAGATTCCTCCCTCCGAGATTATATGTCCTAAGAAGGGAACTCTCTTCAACCAAAACTCACACTTGCTCAACTTGGCATATAGTTGGTGTTCTCTCAGCTTTTGCAACACCAACCTTAAATGTCCCTCATGTTCTTCTTCATCTTTGGAGAAGACGAGAATGTCATCAATGAAAACCATCACAAATTTGTCCAGATATTCCATGAATACCTTGTTCATGAGATACATGAAGTATGTCGGGACATTAGTTAGCCCGAAAGGCATGACGGTGTATTCATACAGCCCGTACCGAGATACGAAAGTTGTCTTTGGAATGTCGGTTTGCCTTATCTTCAGTTGGTGGTATCCCGACCTGAGGTCAATTTTTTAGAACACACAAGCTCCACTAAACTGATCAAATAAGTCTTCAATGCGGGGTAATGGGTACTTGTTCTTGATAGTTACTTCATTCAAAGCACGGTAGTCTACGCATAACCTTTGGGTTCCGTCCTTCTTGGGCACAAATATCACTGGAGCTCCCCATGGTGAGGAACTAGGACGAATATACCCCTTCCCCGTCAATTCTCTTATATGTTCCTTAAGCTCTTCCAGCTGTTTGGAGTCCATCCGATACGGTCTCTTGTATATCGGGGCTGTTCCAGGCACTAGTTCAATCGCGAATTCTACTTCACGATCAGGGGGCATACCTGGCAACTCCTCCAAAAAACGTCTGGATATTCTCTGATAATCCTGATCTCTTCCACTTCCACCTCAACTTGATTGAGTTTAAGGTCCCTCCTAGGTTCAGGTACGGCTATGAACTTCACTTTTGTGCCGCTAGGGTGAGTTAGTTCCACCGTTCTTGTCGAACAATGGATGATTCCTTTATGTAGGTGTAGACGACATCCTGCAGAATTCAGCCTAGGGTCGAAACCGGCTCTGATACCACGATTGTTGCAATTCTGGTGTTATTTACACCAAATTGCCTCTGCACTCTTTTCTGATGAAGTACAATAGCAGTTGCAGTCCTCAACTTTCTTCCACTTGCTGCTGCAACTTGCTCCCACTTGATGTTGCAACTTGCTGGCACTTGATGGATGCTGCAACTTGCAATAGTCTTCTGACGTAAGGGACAGAGGCAGCAGGAGATAGCAGATGCAATCTGCTATGGCTCAGCGCAAGAAGAAAAACAAAAAAGGAGATAATAGAGTTGCCGCCTGTTGGATCGTGTCTCTGGTCGGGACAGAACAGAGAAGAGAGAGAGAAGCTGGTCTGTTCTGATCTGGGTGCAGAACAGGGGAGAGGCAATGGCTAGAGGGAGAGGCGGCTAGGGCACAGGAGGTGGAGGAACTTTTCTTTTATTGATCTCTCACAATTTAGGGTGTTTTTGGCTTGTATATATAGCCCCTCTTACAAGAGTCCTAATCTATTATAAAAGGATCTTTTAGTCTATCTCTAAGAAGATTAAACTCAGATTTCTTCTAGAAAGGGGGCCCGGCCTGGGCCAGGGCAGACCAACCTACTCGACCCAGTTCTAGCCGCCCTAGGCCAGGGGCAGATCAGCCCACACACTAGGACCAGGAGACACCCACTAACCTGAATAAAAAACAACCAACAACTTGTTGCCTGTGATGGCATAGACAAGCAGGTTGGGGAATACACTTCCACAAAACTGCATAGGAAGGCTAACATCTGGGAACCGATGGCACTGACTCTGATCTGAGCATCTGCTCTAAGCGGCAGTAGCCTGGCCATTGAGCTCGTTGGCAACAAGGCTGCAGTTGCCCGGACTAGTCCATCCTTCGCCAAGCATGTGAGTTGGCAAATTGCTGAGATGGCCATTGGTGGTAGGGGCTGCTTATACATGGATTCATACTTCTTCAGAGTGTCCTCCCAGATTACCTCGTCCTTGCTAGCCAAGTCCAATTGGCGGATGAGCCTGTGAGTAGCGCGCATGGCTACAGGGATGTTAATGTTCTGATGTGCCTGACGTGTGCTGCGGCAGGATGGTTCCGCCGGAACAGAGCGCGAGCGAGGCGTCCTCTGCTTTAGTACCGGGGTCTCCACTATGGCGGGAGCCCTTGTTTAAACAACCGTTCATGAGCTTTAGGTCTTGGAATGCGACCCTCCAGGGTTTTGGTCTGTCGGTCCACCAAGGTATTGGCTTGGCCCATGGGTGAAATCTCTTCTGATATTTGGGGGCCCAATAAAATGTGTTGGAATTTAGTGCTAGGCCCAATAGAAATTTTGAATAATTTCAAATAAATCTCAAAGGCCCATTAGTGGCAAAGTGAGTGGTGTTGTGTATTTAGTCCCACATGGGAAGTTGAAGGGGAGCAACTCCTACATATAAGGGAGGTTGTTCTACCACTACTTGAGTGAGTGAGAACATGAGATGAGAAGGGTGGCCCACGCGCGCTCCTCCTCCTCCTCCTCCTCCTCCTCGCCACGCACCGCACCGCACCGCACACGCGTGTGTTCGTGTGAATTCGAGCCTCGAGCCGAGCCCAACTTTTATTTTTGCTGTCGAAGAAATACGCTTCGAATTGGGCCGGGTCTATTGGAGACGGACGCGTCTACAACAACCGAGTCGGTTCAGATGCGGATCCATCGAATTGCCTCTCCAGGACTATATAAATAGCGGGCGTGCGTGGCAGGGAGAGGCATCCACGATCACGATCCCACGTCCGAGTTCCTTGCGCCGCGTTTGTAGCCTACTCCATCCCGAGCGCCGACGTGCACCGACGATCGGGAGAGCAGGTCTCCAGAACCTCTCGACCTTGCGATCCTGCACCGGGAAAGGGCGAATAAGATTTTTGGGAAGCGCTTCGCGCGACTGCTCGCGTTTTCATCACGGGTCATCTACCGCCGAGATCGGGCACTGCTGCCCAACGACGCCACCAACGCCTGCAGCGACAAGTCGTCGTCAGAGTTACAGCGATTTCTCCGGCTTCCAATCGGTACGCAAATATTCTCGTTCCGATTATCGAGCAGTGTTTCTCGCTGTTGGATTAGCATGTTTTTTTTCGGAATTGTTCAGTAAATTGCCTTCTACATCTAACAATCCAAAAACCTTATTTAGGCAATTTCCTGAGTTGAACACGATGACTTTAGCCGATGCACTGAGGCCGGAGAAGTTCTCTGGTGTGCACTTTAAGAGGTGGCAAGTTGAAGTCACGCTCTGGCTCTAGGCGCTTAAGATCTTCTGGGCAACCGAGGGCAGACCTCAAGGTCCTTTGACTGTTGAAGAACAGACAAAGTTCGAGGAAGCCAATTCTGCCCTGAGAGGATGCATCTTAAGCGTTCTTGACAATAAACTCTGTGATGTCTATCTGACAGTCACAGATGGGAAAGAGCTCTGGGATGCACTAAACACTAAGTATGGTGCAGCCGATGCAGGCGGTGAACTGTACATCATGGAGAATTTTCATGACTACAAGATGGTTAACAACCGTCCCGTAGTGGAACAGGCTCATGAGATACAGTGCATCGCGAGAGAGCTCCACCTTCTTAAGTGTCCTTTACCCGATAAGTTTAGTGCATCGCGAGAGAGCTCCACCTTCTTAAGTGTCCTTTACCCGATAAGTTTGTGGCTGGTTACATTATTGCGAAGTTGCCTCTTTCATGGAGGAACTTCGCCACAACTCTCAAACACAAGAGACAGGAAATATCAGTTGAAAACCTGATAGCATCTCTTGATGTTGAGGAGAAGGCTCGGGCTAAGAATGCTACTGAGAAAGGAGGTGACGGTCAATCTAGCGTCAATATGGTGCAGAAACCCGTTGTCAAGAATAAAGGAAATAACAAGCCAAACAAAACCACTGCTTTCAAGAAAAGGAAGAAGTCAAACAAAGCCAATGAGGGCTGCTATACCTGTGGCGAGCACGGACATTTTTCCAAGGACTGTCCTGAGAGGGCAGACCGTAGAGGGAAAAAGAATGTCAACGTCGTGACATC
This sequence comes from Neostapfia colusana, assembly GCA_030760725.1. NCBI lineage: Eukaryota > Viridiplantae > Streptophyta > Magnoliopsida > Poales > Poaceae > Neostapfia > Neostapfia colusana. The sequence goes on along the minus strand of JASWHV010000005.1, from coordinate 58,571,183 downwards.
TAGCAATGCAGATGGGTACGGTAATTCTTTTACTGTTCTTTCTGTTTCTCAAACACCATCTTGGTGGTTTGATACAGGTGCTAATGTTCATGTATGTTCTGACATGTCGATGTTTACTTCTTACCAGTTCATCCGGGATTCCTCCGTGCTGATGGGGAATGGGTCACATGCTTCTATTCGTGGTGTTGGCACGGTCGATCTGAAGTTCACTTCGAGAAAGATTGTCCAACTGAAGAACGTGCAGCATGTCCCTACTATGAACAAGAATCTTGTTAGCGGGACCCTTCTGTGTAGAGATGGGTTTAAAGTAGTGTTAGTCTAATAAAATTATTTTGTCTAGGCATGGACAATTTATTGGTAAAAGCTATGAGTGCGGAGGCTTGTTCCGCTTCTCTATTTTGGAGTTTAATAATAAGTCAGTAAATCATATTTGTGGCAGTGTTGATGATGATGCAAGTCTTTGACATTCTCGTTTATGTCACGTTAATTTTGGTTTATTGAATCGGCTATCTAGTCTCAAATTAATTCCGGAATTCACTATTGTCAAAGGTTCTAAATGCCATAGTTGTGTGCAATCAAAGCAACCTCGAAAGCCTCACAAGGCAGCCGAGGAGAGAAACTTGGCACCACTAGAACTCATACATTCTGACCTTTGCGAGATGAATGGTGTGTTGACAAAAGGTGGAAAGAAATATTTCATGACATTAATAGATGATTCTACCAGATTCTGCTATGTTTACTTGTTGCAAACTAAAGATGAAGCGTTAGACTATTTTAAAATCTATAAAGCTGAAGTAGAAAATCAGTTAGAGAGAAATATCAAACGTCTTAGGTCAGATCGTGGTGGAGAGTATTTTCCCAAAATATTTGATGAATTTTGTGAGGAACACGGTATTATACATGAGAGGACGCCTCTCTATTCACCCCAATCAAACGGGGTAGCCGAGAGGAAAAATCGAACACTGTGTGACTTGGTGAATGCCATGCTAGACACTTCCGTTTTATCTAAGGCATGGTGGGGGGAGACTCTATTGACTTCATGTCATGTCCTAAATCGTGTTCCAAACAAGAATAAAGAGAAAACCCCTTATAAGGAGTGGGTTGGGAGAAAACCATCACTTTCATACTTGCGTACTTGGGGATGTTTGGCAAAGGTCAATATTCCATTTACCAAGAAACGCAAGCTTGGACCAAAGACAGTGGATTGTATCTTTCTAGGCTATGCTCAGCGGAGCATCGCATATAGATTTTTAGTAGTTAAATCTGAGATACCTGATATGCATGTTGATACTATTATGGAATCTCGTGATGCAACATTTTTTGAGAATATATTTCCTATGAAAGATATGCATAGCATTGTTAGGATTTCATTTTTTGTCCTGATTCTACCGCAACTAGTGAGTTTCTTGAAACATTTGAGAATGTCCTGGAGGAGGAATACAATGAAACAACTCAGTTGAGTAAGAGATCAAGGATTGCAAAATCCTTTGGTGATGATTTCATTGTGTACCTTGTGGACGATACTCCCAAATCCATAACAGAGGCATATGCATCACCTGATGCAGATGACTGGAAAGAAGCAATTCATAGTGAGATGGACTCAATTCTTTCTAATGGAACTTGGGAGCTAACTGAACGACCGTACGGGTGCAAACCAGTAGGTTGTAAGTGGGTGTTCAAGAAGAAGCTTAGGCCTGATGGTACTATCGAAAAGTACAAGGCGAGACTAGTTGCAAAAGGCTATACTCAAAAAGAAGGTGAAGACTATTTTGACACCTATTCACCTGTCGCCAGAATGACGATAATTCGTGTACTACTTTCCTTGGCTGCCTCTTATGGTCTGATCATCCATCAAATGGATGTGAAGACAGCTTTTCTTAACGGAGAGTTGGAAGAGGAAATCTATATGAAACAGCCTGATGGGTTCGTAGTAAAGGGTGAAGAGAGAAAGGTGTGCAAATTGTTAAAATCCTTGTATGGTCTGAAACAAGCACCTAAGCAATGGCATTGAGAAGTTTGATAGTACTTTAACGTCTGCAGACTTTGTCATTAATGAGGCTGATCGGTGCGTGTATTATCGTCATGGTGGGGGCGATAGTGTTATATTATGCTTGTATGTGGATGATATACTCATTTTTTGTACGAGCATTAATATAATTTCTGAGGTCAAGTCGATTCTATCAAAGTGTTTTGATATGAAAGATCTGGGAGAAGCTAATGTTATTTTAAAAACAAACAACAACAACAAAGCCTTTGTCTCAAGCACGTTGAGGTAGGCTAGATATGAAACCCAAACTGGGTTTCATATCCATAGAAATGGCTGGTTTTGATGCTGGCTCGCCAACCCTATCACAACCCTCCTCCTTTACCCGGGCTTGGGACCGGCTATACTTAGAAAGGCATAGGCGGAGTTATTTTAAACATTAAGCTAAATAAGGATGAGAGTGGAATTACTTTAACGCAATCCCACTATGTTGAGAAAATCTTGAGTTGCTTCGGCTTTTTGGATAGCAAGATTTCTCCAACACCTTATGATCCCAGCGTGATACTCAGAAAGAACAAGAGAGAGCCAAGAGATCAACTTAAATATTCTCAGATGATCGGTTCACTCATGTACTTAGCAAGCGCAACGCGTCCCGATATCTCATTTGTTGTGAGCAAATTGAGCAGGTTCATGTCAAACCCGGGTATAGATCATTGGCATGCACTTGAAAGGGTTATGCGCTACTTGAAAGGTACGATGAGTTATGGAATTCACTATACGGGGCATCCGGCCGTGCCTGAGGGTTATAGTGATTCGAACTGGATCTCTGATGTTGATGAGCTCTATGCCACGAGTGGATATGTGTTCACTCTAGCTGGTGGCGTTGTATCATGGAAGTCTTGTAAACAGACCATATTGACGAGGTCAACCATGGAAGCAGAACTCACTGCTTTAGAGACAGCAACTGCGGAGGCAGAATGGTTGCGAGAGCTCTTGATGGATTTGCCTGTGGTTGAGAAACCATTCCCGGCAATCCTTATGAACTGTGATAATCAGACTGTCATTGTCAAAGTGAACAGTTCTAAGGATAATGCAAAATCATCAAGACATGTCAAAAGACGACTAAAATCTGTCAGGAAAATGAGGAACTCCGGAGTTATTACTGTTTCGTACATACAAACAGATAAAAACCTGGCAGATCCCTTTACGAAGGGACTATCACGTGATGTGATAGAAAGTGCATCGAGGGAGATGGGTTTGAGACCCATGGATATGACACCATAGTGGTAACCCAGCCTATGTGATCGGAGATCCCGTGAATTAGGATATGGGATAAACAAGCTAGTGGTTCACTGAGGAGAGTACTTCGTTGAGACCCTCTCTATGTGAAGATGCACAAATATACTCTCAAACTGTAAGGCAGGTTGGTACTAAGCCTTAATGTGTTTCTGTTGGCTATGTGTAGCAAAGATGCCGTCCTACAGGGCAATCTTGAAAGAAACACACCTATATGAGTTCCGACTGTCTAACGTCGGAGTCTGTGAGATTTGGGTGATCTCTACAAAAACTCATGAAGAGACCAGGGAGTACGACGCATATGCTCCACCCGCGGGATAGACTACTGGTAGTCAAGTACTAGTAATGGCCTTTGAGTGAAATTGGTTCGCACAAAACTTGCAATTCAAGGCGTAGTCCATTGTTCAAGTTGTGAATTGATGTAACTTGAAGATCTAGGCAGAAGTTCAACTTAACAGTCTCTGCTGAAACACTAGTATATCAAAAGGAACGAGAATGATGTCTCTCCTAATGGCTTTGAGATCTGGTGGGGGATTGTTGGAATTTAGGGCTAGGCCCAATAGAAATTCTGAATAATTCCAAATAAATCTCAAAGGCCCATTAGTGCCAAAGTGAGTGGTGTTGTGTGTTTAGTCCCACATGGGAAGTTGGAGGGGAGCAACTCCTACATATAAGGGAGGTTGTTCTACCACTACTTGAGTGAGTGAGAACATGAGATGAGAGGGGTGGCCCACGCGCGCTCCTCCTCCTCCTCCTCCTCCTCGCTCGCCACGCCACGCCACGCCCCGCCCCGCCCCGCACACGCGCGCGCGCGCGTGTGTTCGTGTGAATTCGAGCCGAGCCCAACTTTTATTTTTGCTGTCGAAGAAATACGAGTTGAAATCTGGGCTTCGAATTGGGTCGGGTCTATTGGAGACGGACGCGTCTACAACAACCGAGTCGGTTCAGATGCGGATCCTCCGAATTGCAACCGAATTGCCTCTCCAGGACTCTATAAATAGCGGGCGTGCGCGGCAGGGAGAGGCATCCACGATCGCGATCCCACGTTCGAGTTCTTTGCGCCGCGTTTGTAGCCTACTCCATCCCGAGCGCCGGCGTGCACCGACGATCGGGAGAGCAGGTCTCCAGAACCTCTCGCCCTTGCGATCCTGCACCGGGAAAGGGCGAATAAGGTTTTTGGGAAGCGCTTCGCGCGACTGCTCGCGTTTTCATCACGGGTCGTCTACCGCCGAGATCGGGCACTGCTGCCCAACGACGCCACCAACGCCTGCTGCGACAAGTCGTCGTCAGAGTTACAGCGATTTCTCCGGCTTCCAATCGGTACGCAAATATTCTCGTTCCGATTATCGAGCAGTGTTTCTCACTGTTGGATTAGCATGTTTTTTTTCGGAATTGTTCAGTAAATTGTCTTCTACATCTAACAAAATGCTCACCTCGTGCTCCTGCAGCTGCTGGACAGGGCGAGTGTCCGGCGCAGCCATCGTCGTTGGTCCGTGAGGCTCCCGTTGAGCTGCTAGGGAGGGGTCTTCGAGGCAAGTTGACTGGCTCTCCTAGAACGGCAATGCACTGCAAGGCAGGTTAGAAATTGTCGGGCTTGTTGGCTTGTGAACTACCTCCTCAGAGGCAAAGGGGTGTCCAGCTATGGCTGGCACTGCACCGCCCAGCAGGGCGCCAGCTCGTGGATCATTGGGTCGTGCTCCCTCTAAAATAGGAATGCATAACTAGGGTCCCCGCCGAGGGCAGTGTTTGCCATGTGCTTCACAAGTGGGTCTTCCACTGCCTTTGCCTTGTTTGGCATGTCGCTTGCGACCTGCCCATTGCACGTTGTAGCATGCCGCTGTTGCATGTAGGCCGTGGTCTCGGACATCGTGTCCTCACGGGGGTGGCCTGCAGAGACTGCTACAGCGTGTGGGGCTGACGAGAGAGACCTGCGCCGTTCCCAGCCCTCGTCGTCTTGACGAGGTGGGTCACGCTTTCGCAGAGCACCGGTGATGGTGACGTCAGTCGTCCACGAGTTCCCTCGCAGTCGCCAGTAGGGCGTTGTGGCCTTCTTACATTGTGACCAGAGCGCTGCGATGCACCGGAGCGTGATGGCAGTAGATCTTCTGCTAGCCTCCCGTCGGTGTCATCATCATGAAGGTCCGGGTGACCGTGTGAGGCAACGCGATGACATAGCTCAAGGGTGCGCGACCGAGGGGGCCTTAGCATGTCGTTCGGGACTCCAGGGGTCCAGCCGAAGCACTGGACGGAGGGGAAAGGCCTGTCGGAGGAGTCTGCAGAGAGCGAGTATGGTATGCCACTATCCCTCGAGCTCGCTGAGTGCCTCAGGGCAAGAGACCAGTCGTAGAACTGGGCGAGGTGGATGATGAGCTCCGTTGTGTTTCCCTTTGGCGGATATTCCGCTGTAGCAATTTCTAGCGATGACTCGCGTCAGGAAGAACGTAACCATTTTGTGCATGGGAGGCGACTAGGATTTGCCATCCACACCCAAAAGACACATTTCCGTGTTCTCCTTTGTGTAGGACAGATCGTCCATTTTGTCGAACATGGAATGATCTCCGAAGACTTGCTTGATGCCATCTTCACACCATTCATGGAAGGGGGGGGGGGGATTCTCCACATGTATCTTGACGTGATAGTACCGGTTGGATGGACGGGATGACATACGCCAAGGCTAGAAGGTGAAGCTGGTGCCGCCACAATGAACACGGCCTGCTCGCAGAGCCGTTGCCCTCTGCTCTGCATAATTGAAACGGACAAAAAAGTCTTTCGGCCTGTGTCGAGAGACCATGATGTTGCAGCGTGGAATGCCGATCTGCATGCTGATAGCTGCAACCATGTCCAAAGAGTTGGCTTTGTAGTCGCGGTCCAATGCAGTAAGGACTACCGCCGTTTCTTGCAGCTTGTCACCTTCATCGGTCATGGCTCCCCCCCGGAACGACTGCAGCGAACCCAGTGGCTGGGCGGTCATGGGGGAAACCAGGCTTGTACAGCTCCGAGGCAGCCATGGTCACACGCCGGTTTGTTACAGCCGCGGCGTAGGTTGGGGGCGGAGAACGATGATTGTTACTGGCAACCAACGGCGGAAAATCCAGGCGTGAGGGGATGCTAGGTTTAGTTGGAGGCTTCCAAGAGGTGGGCGCTGCAGGGCAACTGCGCGCAAAATGACCGCTCCCTCCGCAGGAGATACACTTCTTCGGCTCTTGGCACTGGTAGCGGTGGTGGTTTGTTGCGAGGCAGCGGAAGCAACGGCCCCAGAAGATGCCTTAGTGATGGGACGAGTCCCTGGTGTCGAAACTGCTTTGGAAAGGCCGCGTCCTTCTTTCCTCGCGTGCGCTCCGGCGAGATCCTTTTTGATGAAAGATACCTTTGCCATGAATTGCGAGCGCAACCTGCCCTGTCCGTTGTAGTAGCGATTTTTTCCAGATTGAATGGTGTGTCCAGCAGAGAGGGTCGGCTCTGCCTCGGCCTGACTTTCTTGTGACCAGTATCCATTTCGATGAGTCCGGCGCTTGCACTGATTTCTCTGCGACATTGAAGGTGAGGGGGGTCGCCGGAGTAACGAGCTTCAGGAACCGCAACTATTGATTTCAGGCTGGCCTTTCCAGCCTGACCTGTGCTCTTCTTTACTGTCTTCATAGCTTCCAATCTGGTTGGATCCGCTTGAATGTGGGGGTCGACCAAGGTTGCTGAGAGCTGCATTTGAATGATCTCTGGCTGGGAGGAGCGTGAGGTCAGGAGACCATCGTCGTCAATGACGGAGGAGTCGTCTTCCTTTGGGAGGAGATTGATGGCGGTAGCCTGTGCCTCTGAAATCAATCTAGGTGTTAAGGACAGAGAACCCGCTGACCGGACATAGCTGGATGAGGGTGTCTTCATGTCTGGTTCAGCAGCATTCAAGGTCACCGGAGCTACTGCTTCCAGCCTAGCCTTGCTTTGACTGGCATACAACGCCTGGATCGGCAGTTCAGGGAGGGCTCCAACTGGCTTCTCTTTATCCCCGGCGTTGGGAGACATTGCCTCAACCTCCGGACTTAGGAGCGAAGGTAGCTCCGTGGATTTCATCAGCAAGGCAAAAGACTTCTTCTTCGATAAGCCTGCGGTGGTGGGCGAGCCGGCCGCCTGCCGGCTCGAGAAGGAAAGTCGCACCTCCTCATCTTCCGAGTCGTAGATCTCTCCATTCAGAACGGGGAGAAGGGAGTAGGCGCTATTGCTGACCTCACCTGGCGCTTCCGGGCTCTGAAGGATGAAAATGGCGTGCAGGGTTGCGGCGACAAATCTCCGGACGCGTCACTGAGGGAGGGAGCTGTACGGGTGGTGCGAGAAACGACAAGGGGGAGCACTAGAGGGGTGTGGGTGGACGCCGGGGCCAGAGGGGCCGTCGGTGAGGGGGTGTCGGGGCCGAGGTGGCCGTCGGCGGCGGGGTGGACGCGCTCTCACCCTCGCTCTCACTCATCAGTGTCTGGATATGTTGGATTTGCGTGGACAATAAAAATCAAAGAAGTATGAAAACAACTAAATATTAGTATATCACCGTAGGCGAGAACAATTCAACGTTCTTACCCGTCGGACATGGAGGCCGCCGCGCTCGAGGGTGCATCCGCCTTCGCCTGCACAATAGAACAGCAAAATTCAGTACATCTGCAGATGCCTGTGCAGAAAAGCAAGGCAAGAAACCGAAATCAGAGAAGGGATCCGCAACTGGCGCACGAGCGAGCAGCCTACAGCGGTCAGCGGCTAGCATCCTTGCAACCATCACCACGTGCAGTCTAATTGCCGCTGCAGCAGAAGATAGCAGACAGAGCGTAAGCACACAAACTCAGCAGGAGATCTACGCCAAAGTGGAATATGAGTCTGGGGCTGTATACACTTGGTGAACGCGTGGCCACTGACCAGCAAGGAAAAATGAGGTGTCGCGGCACGCGGCGGAAGGAGCCGGAAGCATGGTAGCGGCAGCGCGCTTGTGTGATGGCTAATGGTGACATGGTGTCGACTGTGGAGAGACGAAGGCAGAGGTAGGGATTGCCGTCGGTGTGGGCTACTGGGCTCCGGTTGTTGTCTGTTTGTTGGGTTTGGGCCTTCTATGATTAATGGGCTGAGTTTCGAATAACAGAAAACAGGAAAAAAATAGGATCATCCTGAATAAAAAACGGGAGCCGAAAAAAATAATCGAGAAAATATGTAAACCGTTTTCGGTTCAATTTCACGTCCGAACACGGGACGGTACTGGATTTTGCCGTGGTGTTTTCACACCTAGGCGTCCCTTCCCCTGGCTCTAGCTCCTCCCGGTCCCGAGCTCGGGAGGCAGCGCATCCTCCGTTCTATCTAGACGCCTCCGCCGTCCCATCCGCTTCCCCCTCCCCCGGCTTTCGCCACCGCCGCCGCCATCGGTCCCCGCTGCCCGCGACTCCATTCTCTGCTCCACCCCCGTTTCGTCCGACCATCACAAGGCGCAGCTCCTTCACACCGGAGCGTTCCCCTGCGTGGAAATCCCTGTGTTTGATTCGTCTGTCGGTGGTAATGAACCCTACCCTAGCTACGCTTGGATCGACTTATTCGTTTTCTTATGCACGTGCGAGCCCTAGAATTCAAATCGCCGTACCGCTCCCCAACCTGTTGCGAATTCGTCCGTCGTGCTGGAATATTGCTAATACCGTTGATTATTTTCTTTTTGGAATTCAGCGAAGCTCCACGCCGTGGTTCGTCCCGGTTTTGATCTGATCTGTTTCCCTTCTGCCATTGAGAATGGCTGCGCGGAGCACTTCTGTGGCATCTGAGGATGATTATGAAGTAAGAAAAAATGAATTCCGCTTCTCTCTCTTTCTGTCGCTGTATTTCTCCATTTTAGACAGAAACCAAGTTGTGCTAGTTGAGCGCAGGCTGATCCATGATGACAATACAACCAGCATACGCAACTACTATATTTATCAATGGGTTAGACTGTCTTCTGATTGTGCCTCCATTTAAAAATGACATCTTACACGAGCACAGTATTTAAAGGGTATTTTTGTTTTGACAAAGTCTGGGAAGCTTCTAACAGACTTTATTTCAAGGAGTAAATCTACTTAACCCCGCCCCCCCCTCCACGTTCGTCTACTTCACCCACTCAAATATAAAACAAGGCATTGTACACCCAAACTATTCAAAACCGTCTAAATAAGCCCCTAGAGTGGTTTTATGTTTTACTGTCAGTTTTGCCTATGTGGCAGTACAACTGGATGATGACATTTCGCTATCAGTGTTATCCAAAACGGTATTAAACAGCCGTTTATACGTGTTTAAACGGTAAACAGCTTGTTGTATAGTTTAGGCACTAAACGAACATTTAAACGGTTAACGGGTCAACAACTGTTTAAACAGTGTAAACGGATTAAACAAAACAGTTTTTATATGTTTTTAAACGCGTTTTGATCCATGTAGGCGAAGCGAAAATGTTAGAACTAGGTTCTTTCAACCCATTAAGCTGTACGCGGTCGAAGACTCCTATTGATTCCGTCGACACGGGTCTGTTGTAGTCTTCGATCTGCCATCGATCCGCTGCCACCTGGTATGCCCCCGCTCCCTTGGCTCGCAACCGAAGTAGCTCGTCATCGGCCACTGCCCACGTGCAGCTTGGTCGCCCTCTCCCCCACCCCCTGCTACACACCCCCACCCCGTGCACCCGAGTCCCTGCGCGGCGCATGTAGCTCCGTCTCCCCGCGCGCGCTTTCAGCTCAAGAACATAAAGTATACACATGGCACATGTGGGTTGCATATTTTATTAGCTTCTTATTTTATAACTTGCTAGATTTTATGTTTGTGGGTTGCAGGACAGCTGAAACTCAATAAGAGTATGGGGTTCTAATTTGTCTAAATAACCTCCATGTGATTCAATGCAAGTTATGTATTTTAGTTGTAAAGACTAGAATTTATAGATTAAAATTACATATTTTAATTACTGCAATTGTAACTACAGTAGAAACTCCGCCTATGTTGTAATAACATAGCCGGTCCCAAGCCCGGGTAAAGGGGGAGGGGTTGTGATAGTCTTGGCGAGCCAACAACTACACTTAGCCATTCTCATTGAAATGAAAGCCAATAGAAATTCGTTGGGAGCGTAACCCTCTTAGCGATGCGCCATATCGGAACCCGGGTATGGTGTTAAGTGGGCAAGGGCCGGGTCGCCACCGGCTTAGTGGCGCGCCATATCGGAACCTAGATATGGTGTTAAATGAGCAAGGGCCGGATCGCCACCACCTTAGTGGCGCGCTACATCATCGTCCGGATGTAGTGATAACTGAGCAAGGGTCTTTGCATCTTACTCGACGGGTGCAAAGCGTAAGGAAGCTAGCCGAGGAACATAGATTTCAGGTGGGTAGTTGGAATGTAGGATCGTTGACGGGAAAGCTACGTGAGTTAGTAGATATTGCCATTAGGAGACGAGTAAATATCCTTTGTGTACAAGAGACTATATGGGCGGGTCAAAAGGCAAGAGAAGTCGAGAATACCGGTTTCAAGCTTTGGTATTCTAGATCGGCTGGGACTAGGATATTAGATATAATCCCGTTTTTCTAGAATAATTAGTGTTAGAGATAGAGTCCTAGTCCAATAAGAGTAGGAGTTAGTATTAGATAAGGGCTCTGTAATTTGGGGCTATATATACAGCCCTCCCATTGAGAATAGATCAAGAGAAGAGATTAGAGAGAATTAACCCTGGATTTCCAACATTTGGTATCAGAGCTTTAGGTTGAGAAAACATAGGGGGGGCGGGATCTCACCGCGCAGAGGTCCTTGGCTGCGTAGGTGGCCGGGCGACAGCGGGCTAAGCCGTCGGCGGGAGGAGGCCAAGAACACGCACGCGCTGGTTTGTCAGGCGCCCCCCCCCCCGAAACCCTAGGCCACGTGCGGCAGCTATATCCGACGAACTCAGCGGCTGAATCCGACGAAGGGGAGCACGGGCTCGGCGGCGCTCAATCCAGAGGAGGCCGCGGCAAGCACGTGGGAGACGACGCCTGCGAGGTCGGAGCGGGCGAGAAGGAGGCGGTCAAGCGCCGCCCCGGCCGCGGCGGCGGGCTCCGCGGGAGGAAGGGGCCTGGTGCGGAGCGGGTGCCGCAGCGCCGTCGACTTGGGTCCAAGTCTCTTCTGCATCGTCCCTGCGCGAGAAAGAGAGGGGCGCTGCAGGCTCGGGAGGAGCTCTGTGTTGTGGCGGCGCTAAAGGAGCAGCGGCGGCTAGACAGAGAGGAGGAAGAGGATTGTGTGGCTGATTAGGGTTTGCTGTGTGACAGGCTGGCTGGGCTGTTTGGGCCCTTCAGATCACTTGGCTGAATTGAATTGGGTCCAGCTGCTGTTGTTATTTGCTAAAGCCACCCGAAGTATACCAGAGATTGATATTGATTTACTAAACGTACACAAGAGGTGTACATAATATGGGCTATAAAGATGAAGGTTTTCTTGAAGGCGCAAGGGGTATGGGAAGCTATTGAGGAGAAGAAAAGCAACGTTGATCCAAAGCAAGATCAGCTGGCTCTTGCGGCCATCTATCATGCTATTGATGAAGACACTCTCATGCGAATTTCTGAGAAGGAGACAGCTAGAGAAGCATGGGAGTTGATCAAGATCAAGTTCTTGGGTGAAGAACACCTGATGGAAGCAAGAATCCAGACTCTTCAAAATGAGTTTGACCTAATGCGCATGAAGGAAGGAGACTCCATCGACTTTGCCACAAGAGTAATGATCATTGTCACAAAGATCCGTGGTCTCGGGGGAAGAGTTGAAGAAAGCTACATCGTGAAGAAATTATTGCGAGCTCTACCTTCGAAATTCCTTCACATTGCATCCACCATTGAGCAATTTGTGGACTTAAAGGCAATGACTGTGGAAGAACTCGTCGATAGGCTCAAAGCACATGAGGAGCGTGTACTTGGCTTCAACAACCAAGATCATGAAGAAAGACTCCTTTTAACAAGAGAGGAGTGGAGAGCAAGAGAAGCAAAGGGTAGAGAGAAGCTTCTTTTGACAAGAAAAGAGTGGAAGGCTCAGGAGGGTGGTCAAAAGAAGAATAAGAAATTTGACAAATCGAAGATTCGATGCTTCAATTGTCAAAAACTTGGTCACTTTGCCAAAGAATGCTCCAAGAACGAAAAGGAAGATGAGATGGCGCTTCTTGCGTCAGAAGATACTTTGTTTTGATCTCACAAGCAAGGTGTGCTCGAGATGAAGATGTGACCATCTCGAGTATGTGGTCGGAATGAAGATGTGTCCATTCCGAGATCATATGCTGGATGAAGATGAGTCCATCCTAAGGTTGAAGATGTGACCAACCTGAATGCGTGTGCAGGATGAAGATGAGCCCATCCTGGGTTGAAGATGTGACCAACCCGAATTTGTGTGCAGGATGAAGATGCGGCCATCCTGGGGATGAAGACGTGCCCATCCCAAAATTGAGTTGTGCAGGGTGTAGATGTGACCATCCTGGGGGTGCAGTTGTGTCCATCCCGAAAGTGCGTTTAGGGTGGAAGTGTGTCTCCATCCTAATTAGTGTGAGTGTGATCTAGAAAAACGAGATTAGGGGGTGATTATTAGATATAATCCCGTTTTTCTAGAATAATTAGTGTTAGAGATAGAGTCCTAGTCCAATAAGAGTAGGAGTTAGTATTAGATAAGGACTCTGTAATTTGGGGCTATATATACAGCCCCCCCATTGAGAATAGATCAAGAGAAGAGATTAGAGAGAATTAACCCCGAATTTCCAACATAGGAATGGCGTAGGTGTTCTAATAGATAGGAGTCTTAAGGATGGAGTAGTAGATGTTCGAAGACGAGGGGATAGGATCATCTTAATCAAGATAGTAATTGGGGACATTGTCTGCTTATGCCCCACAAGTTGGGCTCAACATGAGTGCTAAGTGGCAATTTTGGAAGGACATGGAGGCTATGGTTGGTAGTGTACCGATAACTGAGAAACTCCTCATAGGAGGAGATCTCAATGGTCATGTGGGTGCAACTAACCTAGGATTTGAGGGAGTACATGGAGGCTTTGGATGCGGCGATAGAAATCAAGAGGATAAGGACATCCTAGACTTTGCCGTAGCCTATGATCTGTTGGCAGCTAACACCCTCTTTAGGAAGAGGCAATCTCACCTAGTAACCTTTAGTAGTGCCCAACACTCTAGTCAGATTGACTTTGTCCTCACTAGGAGAAGGGATAGACGGGAGTGTCTAGATTCTAAGGTTATTCCCGGGGAGTGTGTTGTGACACAACATAAGCTTGTGGTAGTTGACTTTCGCTTCCATACATGTTCTTTACGGGACAAATGTGTCAAAATCACAAGAACAAAGTGGTGGAAGTTGAAAGGAGAATCACAAGAATCCTTTAAAAATAGGGTGATCACAGAAGGACCCTAGGCATAAAATAGAGATGCAGATAGTATGTGAGTGAAGATGGTAACTTGCATTAGGAAGGTAGCTAGTGAGGTGTTCGGTGTGACAAAAGGAAGGAAACTTATAGATAAAGACACTTGGTGGTGGAATGAGGATGTACAAAAGGCCATTAAGGAGAAGGAGTGTTTCAAGAGTTGACATAATGATAGAAGCGCAAGCAACATGCTTAAGTACAAAGAGACCAAGAAAAATGCAAGGCGAGCTGCGAGTAAGGCAAGAGGACATGTCTATGCTGAGTTATATGAGAGACTAGAAACAAAAGAAGGTGAAAAGGACATATACAAGGTAGCAAAAATCCGCGAGAGAAAGATGAAGGATTTTAATCAAGTTAAATGCATCAAAGATGAGACTGACCGCATTCTAGTGAAGGATGAAGAGATTAAGAATGATGACTCTAACAGACGGTTCGTGCGGAGGATACAAAAGTTTGAGGTTAAGGAGGCCTTAAAAAGGATGAAAAGAGGAAAGGCTCTCGGCCCTGATGATGTCCCTATTGAGGTGTGGAGATGCCTTAGAGACGTGGTAATAGTATGGCTCACAAAGCTATTCAATCACATTTTTCAGTCAAACAAGATGTCTGAAGAATGGAGGAAAAATATATTAGTACCTATCTTCAAAAATAAAGGAGATATTCAAAGTTGTACTAATTATCGAGAGATTAAGCTTATGAGTCATACTATGAAGCTTTATGAGAGTGATTGAACACCGCCGGAGGAAAGTGACCAATGTCACTAAAAACCAGTTTGATTTTATGCTTGGGAGGTCTACAATGGAGGCGATTTTCTTGCTTCGTCACCTTATGGAGAGATATAGGGAGCAGAAGAAGGACTTGCATATGGTGTTCATTGACTTAGAGAAGGCGTACGACAAGATATCAAGGTCAGTCATGTGGTGGGCACTGGAGAAACATAAAGTGCCAATAAAGTATATTACCCTTATCAAGGATATGTACAATAATGTTAGGACATGTATGCGCATAAGTGATAGTGAGACTGATGCATTTTCTATCACGGCAGAACTACATCAAGGATCAGCTTTGAGCCCATACATCTTTTCCTTGGTGATGGATGAGGTGTCGAAGGATATACAAGGGGATATCCCTTGGTGCATGCTCTTTGCCGATGATGTAGTGTTGCTAGATGAAACTAGGGATGGTGTTGATAAGAAATTAGAGTTATGGAGACAAACCTTAGAGTCCAAGGGGTATAGACTTAGTAGGACCAAGACCGATTATAGGAGGTGTGACTTTAGTGGTGTTAGTCGTGAAGAGTGAAATGTTAGTCTACAAGGACAAATAGTATCTAGAAGGGACCCTTTCCGATACTTAGGATCAATGTTACAAAGCAATGGCGATATTGATGAGGATGTTTGTCACAGGATCAAGGTAGGGTGGATGAAATGGCGACAAGCCTCTGGAATTCTATGTGATAAGAAGGTCCCACAAAAGCTAAAAGAGAAGTTCTATAGGACGGTGATCAGACCCGCGATGCTTTATGGGGCGGAATGTTGGCTAACTAAACGGCAACATGTCCAACAAATGAGTGTCGCAGAAATGCGCATGCTACGGTGGATGTGTGGGCACATGAGAAGAGACCGAATAAGGAATGAGGTGATTCGTGATAGGGTAGGGGTGGCACCGATTGAAGAGAAGTTAGTCCAACATCGACTTAGGTGGTTTGGACATATCCAGCGGAGGCCTCCAGAAGCACCGGTTAACAGTGGGATTTTAAGAGGTAGTGAAAATATTAGAAGGGGTAGAGGACGACCAAGTTTGACCTGGGAGGAGGCGGTAAAACGAGATTTGAGAGATTGGAATGTATCAAGAGACTTAGCTCATGATAGGATCGCATGGAAAGTAGCAATTCATGTGCCATAATCTTAGTCTTGTTTTTTTTCTTTTTTCTTGTTCTTATATTTCTTCCTCCCTTTTACTTAATTGATATTGGGTTTCATGTCTAGCCGACCCCAACATGCTTAGGATAAAGGCTTGATTGTTGTTGTTGTTGTAAACTACAGTACAAACCGTTTAATATGTTTAAACACCGCTAAACGGTAAACAGACTTCTACAACTGTCTACCGTTTACCGTTTAGGATAACACTGGTTGCTATGGCCATGTTTGGCACAATTTAAACTTGTTAAAAAAGCAGTTTGTCTAAAAAGCTGGTGAACAGCAGATTAAGCTTGTATCCTGCTTTTAATTCATCCTGAGAAACAGCTGAACTAATAAGCTGTTGGAGAAGTTGGTTGTTTGGCACACCCCTATCTTATTTTTATAAAAAAAAACTGGTGCAGAAGCTGTGCCAAATAAGGCAGATATCATTTTATTATCATATCTTTCTTCTCTTTATGCTTTCTTACACTTGGCCCCATGAACAATCTTCATCTTTTTCTTTTGAAGACAAACTTGAAGCATCAAATCTCCCATTCACATACTCTCACTCGCACAACATGAACAAAAAATTATTCTTACCTACTCTCTTCTTTACAAAATCTTTAAGTCATTGTTACTTATATGATCAATATTTATTTTTTTCTAAGTATGGTAGTCTTCTTATGAGCTTAGAATTATTTTAAAAAGTATCATTGTCAATTTATCATGTCATTATCCGCGTGTAAGGCCATATAGACAAAACCATCTTTAAAACCGCCTTAGGGGGTTATTAGATGGTTTTAAGATAGTTTAGGGGGCAGGACACCTGATTTTGTAGGTGAGGGGGTTAAATAGACAAACCTCAATAGGTGAGGGGGTGAAGTAGAATTATTCCTTAGTTTAACATCTCTGACCTAGTTCTAGTTGATTGAGTGCTATTGTTAATGCTTTTGGGTGACTATGAAATTTCATATAGCGTGCAGAGGTGATCTCTTGGTGCTATTAACTATTTTTACTTACTATGGAATAGTTCAAGATGTAGATAGAATTGTGAAAACAATAAGAATTAAGATAAATGAAGAAAAGTATGGCAACACAAAATAGTAAGATGGATGAAAAAACATACAGCAGAAGAATGATGGTATGAGTAGGGGGATTGTGTGGCAGCAGAACAGGGAAGTATAGTGCTTTTTTTCCCTTCTGTTTTTAAGAATATCTGTATGTATGTCTGAATCCACTTAAAACTGTGGTAATGTATGATGTTGTGGTGAGTTATGTGTTGCAGACACAACAAAAGAAGCAAGCTGCTGCGGATGTTCTTTTCCACTATTCACAATTTGTTATGGTGTGCATTGGCGAGGACGTTCACCCAACTGATCTCAGGCTGCACCTTATGAAGGTAAATTAGTACTTGATCTTGAATTTGTGGTTCCTCCATTTTTGTAGCATAGGCTGTAGTTATGGCAGACAAGCTCCTCAGCCTCAGTGACTAGGTGGTACTTGATATAGCTTGAGATGTGCTGGCAGCACAAGAGGAAGAAGGGCAGGAAGAGGCTTTGGTCTTACTTGTCTTTGATCAATGATGCTTATGCCCGGTTGGTATGGTTCTAGATTCTCTGAGAATTAGAAACATTTTAGTTTCAACCTAGAAATATTTCTCAACTCAAAATAAAATCACTTTAGAAACCGTTTGACTAGTTTTTGGTTTCAGTTTCAGTATAGAGAGAAGGATTGGAATGACTCATTTACCATTGGATGGACTATATTATTTTTACCACAGTGTAACATATAATGAAGTCTTATAATATACATAATTTATAAGTGTATTGTAAAATATATGTCATCATCCACATGTACGGATAAATCTCTGTTGCACGGCGACGACGTTGAGTTGCACAGCTTGAGCGGTGGCGAGGTGAGGATAAGGGCAGATGGTGGTAAATCTCTGTAAATAATAGTGAAACTGGAGGGAAGGTACAATAATATGAAGCGTTTCAAGGTGTGGAACACCCTTCCAGCGGTTTCACGTTCGTAGGCTAAAAATGTGTTTCATTTCTTCTGGATTCACTGCTGAAACTTTTTTTTTACTGTTTGTTACCGTTTCAACTGATTCAACCTGAAACTGAAACGTTTCTTCTTGGAGACACACCCTTAGTTCTTAAAATTGGAACTTCCTTACAAAATGAATCTAGTCTGGAACTCTAAGTGTTGCAATTCCGGTGCTTGATCACACCAAAAACTGCCCTGTTCCAAACGGTTCAGCACCTCTCCTAGGTGCTGTTCTTGCTGATCTGTTCTAGCAGATCTGTTCAGGGAAAGAACAGATTGTTGCTGCGTGTTTCTTGAGGTGCTGATCATCTAGATCAATCTGTTTTCAGCCGAACAGATCTGATCAAGGTGTTCTTGACACCGGAATTTCAACATTCGTGGCATCAGAGCCGGTTTTCGACCCTAGGTTAAATTCTGCACGATGTCATACACACCTCCAAGCAGCGGCAACACCACCAGCCATGCGACACCCTCACCGGCAGCTCATGAGGTGAACACCGAGACGGGGTTCCCTGTGCTCACCAAGACCAACTACGAAGAGTGGGTTGTCATGATGAAAGATCAAGCTGAAGGCACAACTGCTTTGAAAGGCCGTGGAGAAGGGCAACGTGAGCGAGCAAGAAGATATGATGGCGCTTGACATCTTGGTCAGCGCTGTCCCGTCGGAGATGATCACGACGATAGGAGAGAAGAGGACAGCGAAGGAGGCATGGGACACGATCGCCATCATGCGGGTCGGGGTCGACCGCGTGAAGAAGACGACGGCACAGCAACTCCCGAAGGAGTTCGAAGCCGCTGCCTTCAAGGATGGCGAGAGCGTGGACTTCTCCATCCGCCTGAGCAGCATGCTATCACGGCTTGCGTCGCTAGGGGAGGAGATAGGAGAAGAGAGGTCCGTGGAGAAGCTCCTGCGAAGCGTTCCAGAACGCTTCCAACAGATCGTGGTGGCGATCACGACACTGCTGGACGTGTCGACCCTCACCTTGTCGGAGGTGACGGGGTGTCTCAGGGTGGCGGAGAACGCCTTCGACTCGACACAGCGGAAGGGAAGAGTACATGACGGCCAGTTGTACCTCACTCGAGAGGAGTGAGAGGTACAGCGGAAGGAGGAGCGGTCTACCCAGTCCGCAGGTTCATCTAAGAGGGGCGGCCGAAAGGGCCCGCCCAAGAAGAACGGAGGCAGGAAGGGAGGTTTCGGGAAGGATATTTCGCGGGACCAGTGCAGGAAGTGTGGGAAGAAGGGCCGTTAGGCCAGGGAGTGTCGGTCGAAGCCTAAGGAGGAGCCGCAGCAGCAGGCTTTCGTGGCGAAGGCAGAGGAGGAGGGCGCCTTGTTTATGACAAGGGTGGCCTCTATACAGCAAGAGCCTGTACAGGAACGTCCTACGCGTCCACTGGAGATAGTGGAGGGACATGTGTTCGCTCACCGTGGCAATGACGATGACTTTGACGACACTCGTTGGTACCTCGACACGAGCGCGACCAACCACATGACGGGTTCGCTCGCCGTCTTCTCCGAGCTCGACGAAAATGTTGTCGGAACCATCAAGTTCGGCGACAACTCCGTCGTACGTATCCAGGGGAAGGATACGGTCCTATTCGCCGCCAAGACGGGTGAGCATAGGAGGCTCACCAGTGTCTACCTCATCCCGCGCCTCACCACCAACCTCATCAGCGTCAGCTAGCTGGATGAGGATGGCTACAGCATCACGGTGCATGGAGGAGTGATGCACATACGGGATGAGCAGCAGCGTCTCCTCCCACGAGTTCAACGCGACAACGGCAAGCTGTACTCCATCAGGCTCAACATCACACGGCCGGTTTGCCTAACCGCGAGACGTGATGATGTTGCGTGACGTTGGCACGAAACGCTACGGACACGTCAGCTTCCAGGCGCTTCGGAAGTTGGCACGAGAGGAGATGGTGTTCGGGCTTCCGCAAATTGATTCATCGATCAATTGTGCGAAGCTTGCTTGGTCGGAAAGCAGAGGCGCTCTAGCTTCCCCAAGCAAGCTCGGCGGCGTGTGGAGAGCACGCTCGACCTCGTCCACGACGACATCTGTGGGCCTATCACGCCGACGACTCTAGGCGGCAAGATGTTCTTGTTGCTAACATGAGCCGCTATATGTGGCTCTATCTTCTAGCAACCAAGGACCAGACGCCCGACTTAATTCAGCAATTCCAGGCGACGACTGAATTAGAGTCCGGGAGGAGGCTGAAGCTACTTCGTACTGATCGCGGAGGGGAGTTCACCTCACAGGAGTTCGGCGAGTACTGCACTCAGCACGGAGTACAACGTCAGCTCACAACCCCGTATACGACGCAGCAAAACGGGGTTGTGGAGCGGCGCAACCGGACGGTGGTCGGTACGGCGAGGAGTATGTTGAAGGCGAAGTGTATGCCCGGGATTTTTTGGGGTGAGGCAGTTGTCACGGGTGTCTATATCTTAAATCGATCCCCCACCCGCGGCCTCAACGGGAAGACGGATATGAAGCTTGGCATGGAGAGCAACCAGCCGTCAACTACTTCCGAACTTTTGGGTGCGTGGGGCATGTCAAGAACACCGCCCCATCTGAAAAAGTTGGAAGACCGGAGTACTCCGATGATTTTTCTTGGCTATGTTGCAGAGACGAAGGGCTATCGGATGTATAATCCGGCTGATGGGTGCACACACATATCACGTGACGTGATATTTGACGAGACGGCCAAGTGGGACTGGGGAGACGGAGAAGGAGAAGAGGACTACACCGCCTTCCACGTCGACTCCTTAGGTCCAGCAGCTGCTGGATCTGCTGTTCCAACACCCGTAGAGGTGCTGCAGGGTCCGGAGGGGCCGAACAACACCCCAGCAGTGCCCAGGAGGGGCACAGAAGGGTCAGTCCAGACCCTAGGAGTTCCTGCGCCAGCCTCCATACCTGCTGGAGGGGATCCAGCATCCACGGCGTCGCCCCAAAGGCACCTGCAGGGACTGTCCAGCGCAAATCAGGACCGAGACAGTCCTGCACGGGGGTCAGCAGCAGCGGGGGGTTCCGGTCTTAAAGATTCCAGCACCTTCGTCACGCCCCGGAATTCTCCACGGCCCATCCGCTTCGTCACACCGCTGTCGGACCTCGGTAATAATGTCGTCGACGCCTACTATGATGACGGCGCGAAACTACGGTTCCGCACGATGCGCAACGTGCTTGGAACCCTCACCCTCACCCCTCCTAGTCGTGCTTGGTGGGCGCTCAGCCAGACCAGGAGGGGTGAGGGTTCCAAGCACGTTGAGCATCGTGCGGAACCGTAGTTTCGCGCCGTCGTCGTAGTAGGCGTCGACGACGTTGCTGCCAGGGTCCGACAGCGGTGTGGCGAAGCGGATGGGCCGTGGAGGATTCCGGGGCGTGACGAAGTTGCTGGAATCTTCAAGTCCAGAACCCCCCACTGCTGCTGACTCCTGAGCAGGACTGTCCCAGCCCTGATCTACGATGGACAGTCCCTGTAGGAGCCTTTGGGGCGACGCCATGGGTACTGGACCCCCTCCAGCAGGTCTGGAGGCTGGCGTAGGAACTCCTAGGGTCTGGACAGACCCTTCTGTGCCCCTCCTGGGCACTGCAGGGGTGCTGTTTGACCCCTCCAAACCCTGCAGCACCTCTTCGGGTGTTGGAACAGCAGGTGCTGGTCCTAAGGAGTCGACGTGGAAGGCGGTGTAGTCCTCTTCTCCTGCTCCTCCCTAGTTCCACTTGGCCACCTTGTCGAATACCACATCACGTGATACGTGTGTGCGCCCATCAGCCAGATTATACATCCGATAGCCCTTCGTCCCTGCAGCATAGCCAAGAAAAATCATCGGAGTACTCGGTCTTCCAACTTTTCCAGGTGGGTGCGTGTTCTTGACATGCCCCACGCATCTAAAAGTTCGGAAGTAGTTGACGGCTGGTGGCTCTCCATGCCAAACTTCATATGGTGTCTTCCCATCGAGGCCGCGGGTGGGGGATTGATTTAAGATGTAGACAACTGTGATAACTGCCTCACCCCAAAAAATTCCGGGCATACCCTTCGCCTTCAACATACTCCTTGCCATGCTGACCACCGTCTAGTTGCGCCGCTCCACAACCCCGTTTTGCTGCGGCGTATACGGGGTTGTGAGCTGACGTTGTACTCCGTGCTGAGCGCAGTACCCGCCGAACTCCTATGAAGTGAACTCCCCTCCGCGATCAGTACGGAGTAGCTTCAGCCTCCTACCGAACTCTTATTTAGCCGTTGCCTGGAATTGCTATATTAAGTCGGGCGCCTGGTACTTGGTTGCTAGGATAGAGCCACATATAGCGGCTCATGTCATCCACTAGCAACAAGAACATCTTCTTGCCGCCTGGAGTCATCGGCGTGATAGGCCCGCAAATGTCGCCGTGGACGAGGTCGAGTGCGCCCTCTGCGCGCCGCCGAGCTTGCTTGGGGAAGCTGGAGCGCCTCTGCTTCCGGACCAAGCAAGCTTCGCACAATTGATCGACGTGATCAATTTGCGGAAGCCCGAGCACCATCTCCTCTCGTGCCAACTTCCGAAGCGCCTGGAAGCCGACGTGTTCGTAGCGTTCGTGCCGACACCACGCAACATCATCACTCATCGCGGTTAGGCAAACCGGACGTGTGATGTTGAGCCTGATGGAGTACAGCTTGTTGTCGTCACGCTGAACTTGTGTGAGGAGACATTGCTGCTCATCCGTATGTGCATAACTCCTTGCACCGTGATGTTGTAGCCATTCTCATCCAGCTGACCGACGCTGATGAGGTTGGTGGTGAGGCACGGGATGAGGTAGACGCCGGTGAGGCTCTTGTGCTCTCCCGTGTTGGCGGCGAATAGGACCATACGCTTCCCCTGGATACGCACGACGGAATTGTCGCCGAACTTCATCGTTCCGACGACGTGTTCGTCGAGCTCAGAGAAAACGGCGCGCAAAACCGTCATGTGGTTGGTCGCGCTCGTGTCGAGGTACCAACGAGTGTCGTCAAAGTCGTCGTTGCCATGGTGAGAAGAAGACACGTCCCTCCATTATCCCTAGTGGGCGCGTAGGGCCTTCCTGTACAGGCTCCTTCTGTACTGAGGCCACCCTTGTCATAAACAAGGCGCCCACCTCCTCTGCCTTTGCCACGAAAGCCTGCTGTTGCGGCTCCTCCTGCTTTGGCTTCGATCGACACTCCCTGGCCTAGTGGCCCTTCTTCCCGCACTTCCTGCACTGGTCCTGCGGAATATCCTTCCCGGAACCTCCCTTATTGCCTCCGTTCTTCTTGGGCAGGCCCTTTCGGCCGCCCCTCTTAGAAGAACCTGCGGACTGGGTAGACCGCTCCTTCCGCTGTGCCTCCCACTCCTCCCGAGTGAGGTACAGCTAGCTGTCGTGTACTCCCTTCCGCTGCGTCGAGTCAAAGACGTTCTCCGCCGCCCTGAGACGTCCCGTCACCTCCGACAAGGTGAGGGTCGACACGTCCAGCAGTGTCGTGATTGTCACCACGATCTGTTGGAAGCGTTCTGGAACGCTTCGCAAGAGCTTCTTCACGGCCCTCTCTTCTCCTATCTCCTCCCCCAGCGACGCAAGCCGTGATAGCATGCCGCTCAGGCGGAGGGAGAAATCCTCCATGCTCTCGCCAACCTTGAAAGTAGCGGCTTCGAACTCCTTCTGGAGTTGTTGTGCCGTCGTCTTCTTCATGCGGTCGGCCCTGACCCGATGATGGTGATCGTGTCCCATGCCTCCTTCGCCGTCCTCTTCTCTCCGATCGTCGTGATCATCTCCGGCGGGACAACACTGACCAAGATGTCAAACGCCATCATATCTTCTTGCTCACTCACGTTGCCCTCCTCCACGGCCTTCTAAAGCAGTCGTGCCTTCAGCTTGATCTTCATCATGACAGCCCACTCCGTGTAGTTGGTCTTGGTGAACACGGGGAACCCCGTCCTGACATTCACCTCTCGAGCTGCCGAAGAGGGTGTCACATGGCCGGTGGCGCTGCTGCTGCTTGGAGGTGTAGACGACATCTTGCTGAATTCAACCTAGGGTCAAATCGGCTCTGCTGCCACGAATGTTGCAATTCCGGTGTTGTTCTTGTTGAAACTGTGTCTGAACCTGCTGTATAACCTGATCTGCACTAGTAGATCTGTCTGCCTTTCAAAGAAAACAGACCAGAAACTGGTTTTTTACAGCAGAAGACAGAAACCTGATTCAGCAGAGAACAATAGGGGGATTGAATATTCAGCAGTTCTGTTCAGTGGAATAGAACAGATGCGAGGAAGAGCAGAAGAGGAGCCAGCACTGATCTGATCTGATGCGCTGAACGGATGAGAACAGGGAAGGACAGGGAGCCGCAGGTCTGTTCTGCTGTTGAGGGAGGCGCAGAAACAGAGGAGAGAACAGAGGGCGGCGGCTAGGGTTCCTGGTGGGCGGCTAGGGCTCCCAGGAGAGAGGTGGCGGTTAGGGTTGAGGTGGAGGAATTTTGCTTTATTGATCTGATCTAAAACTGGGTGTTTTGGCTTCTTTATATAGCCCCCTTACAAGAGTCCTGATCTATTACAGCTTAATCTTTTAGTCTATCTCTAATTCTATCTCTAAAAAGACTAAACTCTAATCTCTTCTAGAAGGAGGATCTGGCCCTGTTCTGGCCGCCCATGGGCTAGGGGCAGATCAGCCCACAGACCTAACAGCTTACCAGGAGTGGAGTGGGGATTTTGACACAGTAGCCAAGGCCAGGCACTCAGTCCTGTGCATGGTGCACAACTGCTGCTCAATCCTGCCGGTGGCACTCAGTCCTGTGCATGGTGCACAACTGCTGCTCAATCCTGCCGGTGGCAGTGAATATTCACCATGACGCTTGCACTGTTGTCAGGTGGCAGTGAATCTTCGCCATGACTCTTGCACTGTTGTTAATTGGTTACATTGCTTTTTGCTCGTGGACCTGAGATGGGATTAGCTGATTTGTTTGATCTAACTTCTGGAAACTTAAGTTCAGATTTACACTCGATATGCTCCTACACCCGTGATGTGTTCTTTTAGTATGTTTTTCCTTTTGTAAAGACGAAAGAGTTGGATATGATTCCAGGCCATTCTCTTTTTTCCCTTCAGTGCAGTATTTTTCTTTCCTTTCAGTTGATTCTTGCTGTGGTCCATAAGCCTCATATGATGCTAATGTAGATCATTTGCTCTTTTTTCTTCAGGAAGTTTCAGGAATGCCCACTTCATTAAAGAAGGAACCACAACAGGCAGCTGCCTCACCAGGTTCTAGTGGTGAACCATCATCCTCTGGAACAATTAAGGGGGACAAGAACGAAAGCTCCTAAGCATTGGTCATCCAGCTCTAGTCTTCTGGTGTTCCCTATGGTTAGAGAAGGCACCAGTGTCCACATCGTAAAATCTTCTTGCTGCTTTCGCTTTTGACTAGCATTGATTGTATCATGGAATGTAAATAGCTTGATTATCTAGCTAAAAATCATGCTCCTACTGTTAGTATCTGAAGTATTTAGAGAGGATGACACTAAGGGTTGGAAAATTTTTCTTGTTTCAATCCACACACAATGTCATGTCCAACCTAGGAGTTGGGTTACATATTTATAGCTAAGGCAGCCAAGCATATACCTAGATGCTAGTCTAAGATGCTGTTCTATCAAAGGACTAATATGCTGTCCTCTTGGTCTAAGATGTTGTCCTACCAAACGACTAAGATGTTGTCCTCTTGGTTTAAGATGATGTCCTATCAAAGGACTAAGATGTTGTCCTATAAGAACTGAGATGTCCTAACTAGAGACCACATAGACCAAGAGTACAAGACTTATTTATTCATTTTCCCTCTAAGTCTTGTGCGTTGTCTTGTGTGGGAGTTGGACCATTCTGATCCTAGAGTAAAGCTAAAGGAATGTGATCCTCCTAAGGGGTTTGGTGAGCAGGTCTGCAAGCTGGTCCTTGGTGTTGATGTATCACGCCTTGATGCTCTCTTCCTCAAAGCAGACTCAGAGGAAGTGGTACCTCACTCAGATGTGCTTGCTCCATTCATGAAAGACGGGGTTCTTTGCTACAGCCAGAGCGGACTTGTTGTCCACCCTGAGTTCCACCGCTCCGGTGTCTTTGCCGAGGAGATCACCAAGCAGTCGAACTAGCCAGAGCGCATGAGTCAAAGCAGTAGAGACTGCTATGTACTCGGCCTCGCAGCTGGACAGGGCCACCACCCGCTGCTTGACCGACTGCCAGCTAACGAGGCACTTGCCGAGGAAGAGAATCCCGCTCGTGCTCTTGCTAGTGTCGATGTCACTGGCGTGGTCGTTGTACCCGACAAGGTGTGCCTCCCCAGGGCACCTCAGGTAGTAGAGGCCGTGGTCGAGAGTGCCGGCAACGTAGCGGATGATCCTTTTCACAGCCTGCTGGTGCTCCGTTGTCGGTCGCTACATGAATCGACTGACGTAGCTGACAGAGAATGCCAATTCCGGCCGTGTGTGGGCGAGGTAGCGAAGGCTCCCCACAAGACGTCGATACTGCGTGGCGTCCACCTCCTTCGTCGTGCTGTTGCGGCTCAGCTTCAGTCTCTCCTCCATGGGAGTGAGAGCTGGGTTGCAGTCTACGAGCCTAGCTAGCTCAACAATGCGCTTGGCGTAGACAGTCTGTCGAAGCATGATCCCGGAGTCGGCCTGGTGCACCTCGATCCCTAGGTAGGAGAGAGATCCCAGGTCACTCATCTGGAAGGTGGCTTTCATCGTTTTCTTGAATGCTGCCACCTCCGCATCCTTGATGCCGGTGATCACCAAGTCGTCGACGTAGACACCCACCAGTAGGGCATTTCCTCCATTGCCCCGCCGGTAGATGGCCGCCTCATGCGGGCTTTGCTCGAAGCCCATCCTCTTAAGCGTGGAGTCCAACTTGACATTCCACGCCCTTGGTGCCTGCCACAGGCCATAGAGGGCGTTGCGCAGGCGCAACACCTTGCCCTCCTTACCAGGAATCGTAAATTCCGGCGGTTGGTGCACATAGACCTCCTTTAAATCGCCGTTAAGAAACGCCGACTTGACATCCATGTGCTGAACCCGCCAGCCTCCCTGAGCAGCCAGCGCAAGGAGGAGTCGCACAGATTCCATCCGTGCCACGGACGCGAAGGCATCGTCGAAGTCGATCCCCTCTTGTTGCACGAAACCGTGTGCCACCAAGCGAGCCTTGTGCTAGACGATGGCGTCGGCTTCATCCCTCTTCAGCTTGAACACCCACTTAAGGGTGATCGCGCGGTGACCATGAGGGAGGTCTGCAAGCTCCCAGGTGCGGTTGTTCTCAACCGCGTCCATCTCCGACTGCATCGCGACACGCCATGTCGCGTGTCTCTCAGCCTCTGCGAAAGACCGAGGCTCGCCGTCGTCGCACGCAAGATGCAACTGTGCCTCCAGATCACGAGGGACCAGTCCTGGCACCGACTGGTCACCGAGAAGATCCTCCATCGTACGATACCGCAACGGCTCGCCATCGTGGTACGCGTCGATGCGCTCCTCGTCGTGGGAGAGCGGAGTAACGAACTCCACCGGTTTATGCTCGAGACGAGCTGGTGTCGGAGTGGACGTACCCGGAGGGATGGCAGTCGGTGCTGGAGTGCGTGGGGTCGCTGGCTGTGGTGGTGGAGAGGTCGTCGCAGCCGAGGTCGTGACTGGGAAGCGTGGCGCTGAAGTTGGTGGAGAAGAGCTGCCTACTCCCTCAGTTCCCTTGAAGTGGACGTACTCGACGATGAAGTTGTCGTAGGTCGGAGTCGAGCCGTCGTCTACCGCCTTGTCCCATGCCCATCCTCGCCCTTCATTAAACACTACATCACGTGCCGTGCGCACGCGTTGTGTTCCTAGGTCGAGAATGCGGTAGGCCTTCGAGCCCTCCACGTAGCCGATGAACACCCCTGGAAGGCTCCTGTCGTCGAGCTTGCTGATGTGGCCAAGCTGCTTGGCAAATGCTAGGCAGCCGAAGACCCGTAGGTGAGAGACTGTCGGCTTGCGCCCATGCCAAGCCTCGTACGGCGTCCTACCATTGAGAGCCTTGGTGGGCGAGCATTTGAGGATGTAGACCGCCGTCACCACCGCCTCTCCCCAGAAGATAGCCGACATTCCCCTCTGCTTGAGGAGGGCCCGAGCCATCCCCACAACCCTCTGGTTGCGTCGCTCGATGATGCCGTTCTGCTTCGGGCTGTACGGCGCGGAGTAGTGGCGTTGAACACCCTCATCCGCGCAGTACGACGCGAATTCACCCGCCGTGAATTCGCCGTCGTTGTCGGTGCGCAGCACGCGCAGCTTGCGGCCGCACTCTGCCTCTGCAATGGCCTGCGCGCGCCTAATGGCGTTCGCAGCCTCTCCCTTGCTCCCGAGGACCATCACCCACATGTAGCGGGAGAGGTCATCGACAAGCAGCAGGATGTAATGTCGTCCTCCCGGTGTAGCCGGTGTCACCGGGCCACACAAGTCCCCGTGCACGAGGTCGAGCCGCTCCTTGGCTCGGAAGCTCGAATGCTGGAGAAAGGGGAGCCGCCTCTGCTTTGTCACTACGCAGACATCGCAGAACTGCTCCACATGGTCAAGGCACGGCAGGCCCCGTACCATCTCCTTGGCACTGAGCCGCTTCAGGGCCTTGAAGTGAAGGTGCCCAAAGCGCTCATGCCGCTGCCACGCCTCGTCATCCCGGTGAGTAGCAAGGCAGAGAGGTTTTGCTACTTGCACGTTAAGGACGTAGAGTCGATTGGTGCCTCTGGTTACCTTGGCAAGAAGGCGACGATGGCGATCCCAAATCCTCATGACTCCGTCCTTGATATCCACGCGTGAACCATTTTCATCCAGCTGGCCCAAGCTGATGATAGAGTTCCTCAACACAGGGATGTAGTAGACTCCGACGAGCAGCCTGTGCTCACCAGACTCGGCGGTGAGGATGACGGAGCCGACGCCCTTGATCTCCACACCAGAGGCGTCCCCAAACTTGACGGAGCCTCGAACATTGGGGTCGAACTCAGTGAAGAACTCCCGTCGACCAGTCATGTGATGGGTGGCGCCGGTGTCGAGGCACCACCCGTCAGTCTTGTCGTTGCTGGAGCCGTCACCGAGAAAGGCGTGTGCTCTTGGCTCATCGATGTGGAGGAGAGTCGCTGCGGCCGATGCCACTGGAGGTGGCTCGATGCTTGCGTGCACCAGGAGCAGAGCCGGCTCCTCCTCCACCTGTGCGACGTGGGCCTGGCCACGTCGTTGCTACCGACACTCCATGGCCCAATGACCAAGCTTGCCACAGTTGTGGCAAGTGTCGTCTCATGCTGGCTTCCGGTTGCCGACGGCGCCGTTTTGGGTGCCTCCGTGGGTGCCCCCCTCGGCACGTCTTTGCGCCCCAGCTTGGGCACCTCCGCGCCCCTTGCTTGGCTTGCCGCGCTTGCGGCCGCCTTTTGAGGAGGATGGCTCCCCCTTCTTCCCGTCATCTTGGCAGGTCTCCCACTGCTCCCGAGTGAGATGTAGCTTTCCACCGATGGTGAAAGGCCCCGAGAGAGGCTCAGATTCGTCGCTGTCGATGACCTTGAGGGGGCCTATCGCCTCTTCGATCGACATCGTGGAGAGGTCCAGCAGAGACTCGATCGAGCGAGTGATCTGCTTGTACTTCTCGGGGATGCAACAGAAGAGCTTCTCGACGGCTTTCTCCTCATTGTAGGTGTCGTCGCCAAACTGCACCATCTTCTACAGTAGTGTGTTGAGACGGAGAGCATACTCATCAACATCCTCACCTGGTTTGAAGGTCAGGTTCTCTCACTCCTTGCGGAGTGCCTGCAGTGTGGTCTTGCGGGCGCGGTCGCTGCCGATGCGTGCCGCAGCTATGGCGTCCCAGGCCTCCTTGGCAGTCCGCTTATTGGAAAGCGAGAACTGCATCTCGGGCGGTACTGCAGCAATGAGAGCATCTAGCGCCCGTCGATCCTCGTAGTAGTCGATGTCGCCGTACCGGACTGCTTCCCACATGTGCCGCACTTGGAGCCGTGTCCTCATCACCGCGGCCCACTCGACGTAGTTTGTCTTGGTGAGGGTAGGCCACCCACCGCCGGGACCAACGTCCATGACAATGGCTTGGATCCCGTGGTGACCATGGTACCTGTTCGGGGAGGGAGAATCGTGCCGCCTATAAATGCCTCGATCTTCGTCGACCCAATCACCCCTGCCGGGAGCGTCGCCAGCGCGTCCGCGCCCGTCTGGGCTGCAACCGCCGCGCTCATGGGGGTGCGCATCTGCCCACTGTGGCGTCTTTGGTCGTGCTACCTTCCTCGCCAGCCTGAGGTCTTCGTTGGTGCCGCCATCGGTAGAATCAGAGCCTCTATCGCTATCGCTACGCAGAGCCTCAAGCTATGTTGCAGCCGCACGCGGTGCATCCGCAGCCGCTGCTGCTTCTACTTCCGCCTTCGTCGCTGCCAGTTTCGCCGCCGCCAGCCTCGCCGCCCTTGCTGCAGCCTCTGCCGCTGCTCGCTCGCGTTCTGCTGCCGTGGCGACCTCGGCCTCCTGCCGATGCCGCGCGCTCGAAGCGACCGAGTGCTGAGACCGTCCTTCGGACATGGCGCGCTAGTGGGGGAGTGTTGTGTGGGGAAGAGGCTGTCTCAGACAAGTTGTTGCTTGTTTGTGCAGAAGAGGGGGAATGAGTTGAAACAACCGGTGTTATTGCTGCCGGCTGAAGACGAAGAGAGGCGTGGGAAGGAGATGAGCAGGAGATGTCTAGGCTACAGGATAGAACGGCTCTGATACCACTTGTTAGTATATGAAGTATTACTCTCATGGAGAGGATGACACTAAGAGTTGGGAAATTTTTCTTATTTCATTCCACACACAATGCCATGCCCAACCTAGGGGTTGGGGTTATATAATTATAGCTAAGGCAGCCAAGCATATACCTAGATGCTAGTCTAAGATGTTGTCCTACCAAAAGACTAATATGTTGTCCTCTTGGTCTAAGATGCTGTCCTACCAAAGGACTAAGATGTTGTCCTCTTGGTCTAAGATGTTGTCCTAACAAAGGACTAAGATGCTGTCCTACTAAGAACTGAGATGCTGTCCTACTAAAGACTGAGATGCTGTCCTAACTAGGGGCCACACAGACTAAGAGTATAAGACTTATTCCTTCACCTACCCCGCGATGTGTTATCTAGCCAATATTGTTCTCGTCAAAGCTCAGGGTTATGTGTTGATGTGCTTTAGACATGCATTCAGCGCTTTAGCTGATGTCGTTTTGTGCTGTTATGGATCAGTATCAGTTCTTCAGTTGCTATATTTTCGTAGTTTTGCAGTTATTGTTTGTGCGATAATTCTGATCATCAATTCTATAACGAGAACACAAGATAAAGCTGGTCTATTTTTCTACCCCTTTCATACTCTGTCTTGTGATGTTCTGACTCCCTTATCAACTACTATCACGGCGTCCTCCTGAATTCGTTAGCCCCATTCCATTGTTACAAAAAGAATCCTCTGCTCTGCCTTTGCCTTCGAGACAAGTTTGTGATGAACATACCGGAATAAAAGTATGAGAAGTCTATGAATTTAATCAGTTGTGTCATCCAACCTATAAACTTGTCCATATATGTTAATTGGGATTCTGGTCTTTTTCTTTACAATTATAGGTGTATGAACTTTTTAAATGGTGTGGTATAGGTTCGTACTCTTTCACCGGACATTTACATCCGCCATTAGTTGTTGCTGGAAAGGAGCGTCGGACTGCAGCATGTAGAAGCGGTTGCTATCACCATTTCTAGCATCAACATGTGGATGAGAGCTCGCCTTAAGGATCTCTAGTCTATTATGTTGTTTATAATCCAATTTGTTGAAGGGTAAATATTGTAGAGAGGTAAAGTAATCCACAATGTTGCCTGTATTATCAGCCTCGAAAGATAGTAGTAATCCTAATGGCTTTCTCTCGGTACCGCTGTTCGGTCAAAGAAAGAGAGGGAGATGAGTGACGTGTGCGATGTATACATCATGATTATAAAAGTTCGGACCACATCGATAAAGAGATATGGACATGCAATGCAGTACTTAAAAAAATTTATACGTTTATAACTAAAAAAGAAAAGTTTATATGCCTAATTGACACAAAAGGACAAGTTTATGAATCTAAAATGTAAAATAAAAATTTATAGACTTGGATGACATAGTGGAACAATTTCATAAACCTCTGGTACATTTTACTCAACCATCAGAAAAGATTTCATGTTCGGTCTGTGGTTGTCCATGGAACAGAATACAAGTCTCTAGTCTGCTGATCTTGGAACTATGAATTATTGTTAGTTAGAGCCTCGTGATTGACATGGCAATAACATAAAAAATGCAACATGACGAGACGATGCAAAACTGGCTGAGGAACCCCAGTTTTTTTTAGACCAAGGAAAATATGTCTCCGTTTCATTGAAGAAAAAAGATACACAGTTTTTTTTCTAAACCTATTACAACACCTTCAACCTACATTCTAGATCACCACATCTCTATCAAACGCCTACAACTTGTATTTTTTATAGTCAATATATCAACATTTTATTAGTTAATAAATAATCCTAAAAAAGAAAAGCATCATACAACAAACTTACAACAACAACAACAACAACCAAGCCTTTATCCCAAGCCTGTTGGGGTCGGCTAGACATGAAACCCAATATCAATGAAGTAAAAGAGAGGAAGAGTTATAAGAACAAGGAAAAAAAGAAAAAAAGAAAAAAGAAAAAAAAAAGAAAAAAGAAAAAAGAAAAAAAGAAAAAGAGAAAAGAGGAAGGAAAAAGAGAAAAAGAAAAAGAAAAGAGAAAAAAAAACAAGACTACGATTCTGGCACATGGATTACTACTTTCCATGCGGTCCTATCATGAGCTAAGTCTCTGGATACATTCCAATCTCTCAAATCTCGTTTTACCGCCTCCTCCCAAGTCAACCTTGGTCGTCCTCTACCCCTCCTAATATTTTCTCTACCTCTTAAAATCCCACTGTTAACTGGTGCTTCTGAAGGTCTCCGTTGGATATGTCCAAACCACCTAAGTCGATGTTGGACTAACTTCTCTTCAATCGGCGCCACCCCTACCTTATCTCGAATCACCTCATTACTTATTCGGTCTCTTCTCGTGTGCCCGCACATCCACCGTAGCATGCGCATCTCTGCGACACTCATTTGTTGGACATGTTGCCGTTTAGTTGGCCAACATTCCGCCCCATAGAGCATCGCGGGTCTGATCACCGTCCTATAGAACTTCCCTTTTAGCTTTTGTGGGACTTTCCTATCACATAGGATTCCAGAGGCTTGTCGCCATTTCATCCACCCTACCTTGATCCTGTGGCAAACATCCTCATCAATATCGCCATTGCTTTGTAACATTGATCCTAAGTATCGGAAAGAGTCTCTTCTAGGTACTATTTGTGCTTGTAGACTAACATTTCCCTCTTCACGACCAACACCACTAAAGTCACACCTCATATACTCGGGTTTGGTCCTACTAAGTCTAAACCCCTTAGACTCTAAGGTTTGTCTCCATAACTCTAATTTCTTATCAACACCATCTCTAGTTCCATCTACCAGCACTACATCATCAGCAAAGAGCATGCACCAAGGGATATCCCCTTGTATATCCTTCGACACCTCATCCATCACCAAGGAAAAGATGTATGGGCTCAAAGCTGATCCTTGATGTAGTCCTACCGTGATAGGAAATGCATCAGTCTCACTATCACTTACGCGCACACTTGTCCTAACATTATTGTACATATCCTTGATAAGGGTAATGTACTTTGTTGGCACTTTATGTTTCTCTAGTGCCCACCACATGACTGACCTTGGTATCTTGTCGTACGCCTTCTCCAAGTCGATGAACACTATATGCAAGTCCTTCTTCTGCTCCCTATATCTCTCCATAAGCTGACGAAGCAAGAAAATCGCCTCCATTGTAGACCTCCCAGGCATAAAACCAAACTGGTTTTTAGTGACATTGGTCACTTTCCTCAGGCGGTGTTCAATCACTCTCTCCCAAAGCTTCATAGTATGACTCATAAGCTTAATGCCTTGATAATTAGTACAACTTTGAATATCTCCTTTATTTTTGAAGATAGGTACTAATATACTTTTCCTCCATTCTTCAGGCATCTTGTTTGACCGAAAAATATGGTTGAATAGCTTTGTGAGCCATACTATTGCCACGTCCCCAAGACATCTCCACACCTCAATAGGGACATGGTCAGGGCCGAGGGCCTTTCCTCCTTTCATCCTTTTTAAGGCCTCCTTAACCTCAAACTCTTGTATCCTCCGCACGAACCGCCTATTGGAATCATCAAAGGAGTCATCCAACTCAACCATAGTGCTCCCATTCCCATCATTGAATAGCCCATTAAAGTAATCACGCCATCTATTCTTAATCTCTTCATCCTTCACTAGAATGCGGTCAGTCTCATCTTTGATGCATTTAACTTGATTGAGATCCCTCATCTTTCTCTCGCGGATTTTTGCTACCTTGTATATGTCCTTTCCACCTTCTTTTGTCTCTAGTCTCTCATATAACTTATCATAGGCCTGTCCTCTTGCCTTACTCACAGCCTGCTTTGCATTCTTCTTAGCCTCTTTGTACTTAAGCATGTTGTTTGCGCTTCTATCATTATGCCAACTCTTGTAGCACTCCTTCTTCTCCTTAATGGACTTTTGTACATCCTCATTCCACCACCAAGTGTCTTTATCTACAAGTTTCTTTCCCTTTGTCACACCGAACACCTCACTAGCTACCTTCCTAATGCAAGTTGCCATCTTCATCCACATACTATCTGCATCTCCATTTTCTGCCATACAACAAACTTACGAATCTTAAAATAGATCTGATAACTTAGAGCGTAGATTGGAAGTAGATGCTAATTTTAGACAACTAAAAATTGTTATCCTAGAATTGCTATCAGGTCTTCTTGTCTCTTGCGTGTTGCATCCTTCTTCCCGCGATCTCTTCTGCGTAGACTCCATGTTTGATTTTGTCGTTATCTTCTTCGTTCTTCTGCAAACCCCTGCCGAATATGATAAAAACATATATCTTATTAAACACATTTGCAGGATTAGTGAAATTGAACTGATCAAACACCACACTATATATTCCTAGCAGAAGGCTGCTAAGAAGACACAATGTATCTGCTCATCGCCTGGTACACTTTCTGGAGCCTAGGATATGAACTCCAAAAAGGTTCTTGGCTTAGTTAGACATCCTAGGTTATAACCAATTAAGCTCCTTGTAATGCGGCAACTGGACACCCAAAAAATAAGTGGTTTATTGGCTCTTCTTGATCACACATGGTGCACTTGTTCACTCCTGTCCATCACTCCATTCCCTTTTCTGTTCTCTAGTTAGGATCGAGTTCCATGATATTTGCCACAGAAAGACGTTCACTTTTATTGGAATTTTGATTTTCCACATCTCCCCAGTATGGGAATTTTGATACGAGGAACCCCAGTTAAACATATATTGGTCGTGCATATGCTGCAAATAAATATGCACATGATACCATCAATCTACAGGATCTTCTTGCAGATTGATAGATGTATATTGTACTCTTACTAGACATGCATATTGCACAATAGTTCCACATGCACCAACAAATTGCACGACAGGGTAACGGCCAGATGAAGTTAGCTCTGGGACTCAAGCATGCCAGGTGAGAGATTCATGTCTTCTGCCGTTACTGAACGAAGTGTTGGTGGTGCGGCTGTTGTTCATCGTCGTAGGTGGCTTCGAACTCTTGCCAAGGAAAACATCACTGAGCACAGTCTTGGACTGCAGCGAGGCCTTGAGAATCTCCAAGCCTGCAAATGCATATATCGGTGAGTTTGTGCACGAATATAGAACATGCAAGCATGCAACACGATCGACTATATGACCTCCTAGTAGCCAATCTCTTGTAGCGACCCGAGGTCCCTGACGGCGCAGGCGTTGATCAGCGCGATGCTGGAGACGTTGGAGATGCGAGATCACGATACGTCGCCATCCCGCCCGGCACGAGCTCTCTTCGCCGCTCCCTGGCAGGCAGCCAATGGCTGTTGAGGCGGCAATGGCCCGACGATCTTATCTTGGCTTCCTTCACCATCTGGTTGCCGCAGTTCAGACACCGAGTGCCCATTACCTATGGAAATCCTGCCTCTTATAATTTCATTAAAATTTAAATCATCAATCAACAAACTCCACCTTAAGACAAATTTCATGTTGTAGTGTCAAAGTAGTAATCCTCCACCTAGATGAACAATTCAACCGCCGACACCAAAAGAGACTAGGGGTTAATTAGTACCACCAACTAAGTTTACGCAAAGCTCAAACTTAGCAATATGAATAAATTTTGTTATTATACCTGCAGTATTATCATGAGTGCTGATCTTGTGAATTTTAATCATACCTTGATCAATAATATCTCACACAAAGTGATACAGGGTATCAATGTGTTTTATCCTTTCATGGAACATGACATCTTTAATAAGATATATGTTAGTAGCTGAACTCTTACTCTCATTAAGGAAGAGGATGACACTAGAAGTTAGGGCAATTTTTTTCTGATTTATTTCACACAATGTCATACCCAATGAAGGGATGGGGTTACATATTTATAGCTTAGCTCGAGACAGCCAAGCATATGCCAGGATGCTAGTCTAAGATGTTGTCCTTAAGATGTTGTCTTAAAAGATGCTTAGTCTAAGATGTTGTTCTTAAGATGGTGTCCTAGAAGATGCTTAGTCTAAGATGTTGTCCTAGAAGATGCTACAAAGACCAACAGGATGTTGTTCTAGTTGGGGCCACAAAGATCAAAGGTACAAAGACCAACATGATGTTGTACTAGTTGGGACCATAAAGACCAAAGATACAAGACTTATTTCATCACCCCTCCCACCCCTAAAGTCTTGTGCATCGTCTTGTGGGAAAGTTGGACCACCCCGATCCTGGAGCAAAGCTCAAGGAACTTAATCCTCCCAAGGGGTTTGGTGAGCAGGTCCGCAAGATGGTCCTTGGTGTTGATGTAGCGCTCCTTGATGCTCACTTCCTCCAAGCATCCTCGGATGAAGTGGTACCTCATCCGGATGTGTTTGCTCCGTTCATGTAAAACGTAGTTCTTTGCCAGCGCCAGAGCGGACTTATTATCCACCCTAAGTTCCACCGCTCTAGTGTCTGTGCCGAGGAGATCACCAAGCAGTCGAATAAGCTAGAGCGCCTTAGTCGAAGCGGTGGAGGCTGCTATGTACTCGGCCTCGCAGCTGGACACAGTCACTACCTGCTGCTTGACCGAGCTGAGTCGAGCCATTGTCCACCGTCTTGTCCCATGCCCATCCTCGCCCTTCGTTGAACACTACATCACGCGTCTTGCGCACGTGCAATGTCCCTGGGTCTAGAATGCGGTAGGCCTTCGAGCCCTCGGCGTAGCCGATGAACACCCCCAGGGTGATCCTGTCGTCGAGCTTGCCGATGTGGCCAAGCTCCTTGGCGAACGTGAGACAACCGAAGACCCGTAGGTGAGAGACTGTCTGCTTGCACCCATGCCAAGCCTCGTATGGCGTCCTACCGTGGAGAGCCTTGGTGGGAGAGTGGTTGAAAATGTAGACAGTCGTCACCACCACCTCTACGCCGAAGATAGTCAGCATTCCCCTTTGCTTGAGGAGGACCCGAGCCATTCCCACAACCATCTGGTTGCGCTGCTCGATGACACCGTTCTGCTACGGGCTGTACGACGAGGAGCAGTGATGCTGAACACCCTCATGCGCGCAGTATGACGCGAAGTCACCCGCCGTGAATTCGCCACCTTGTCGGTGCACTACACACGCATCTTGCAGGCGCACTTCGCCTCCGTAATGGCCTGCGCGTGCCTGATGGCATTCGCAGCCTCTCCCTTGCTGCCGACGATCATCACCCACATGTAGCGGGAGAGGTCATCGACAAGCAGCAGGAAGTAGCGTCGTCCTCCTGGTGTAGCCGGTGTCACCGGGCCACACAAGTCCATGTGCACAAACTCGAACCGCTCCTTGGGTCAGAAGCTCGACTACCGGGGAAAAGGAAGCTGCCTCTGCTTCATCAACACGCAGACGTCACAGAACTGTTCCATGTGGTCAAGGCACGATAGACCTTGTACCATCTCCTTGGTACTGAGCCGCATCAGGACCTCGAAGTGGAGGTGCCCGAAGCGCTCGTGCCGCTGCCATGCCTCGTTGTCTCAGCAGGCAGCAAAAATATTGTGCCACCGGCAAAAAGGTTGTGCCACCCGTGAAGGGGTTGTGCTACCTGCACGTTGAGGATGTAGAGTCGATTGGTGCCTCTGGTTAACATGGCAAAAAGGCGACGATGGCGATCCCAAATCCTCATGACTCCGTTCTTAATCTCCACGCATGAACCGTTCTCATCCAGCTATACTAGGCTGATGATAGAGTTTCTCAACGCGGGGATGCAGTAGACTCTGATGAGCAGTCGGTGCTCACTAGATTTGGAAGTGAAGATGACGGAGCCGATTCCCTTGATCTCTACGCTGGAGGCATCCCCAAACTTTATGGACCCTCAGAATTGGGTTCGAACTCAGTGAAGAACTCCCGTCGATCGGTCATGTGATGGGTGGCGCCGGTGTCGAGGCACCACCCGTCAATCTTGTCGTTCCTGGAGCCGTCAACGAGAAAGTTGTGGTCCCTCGGATCATAAAGGTGGAGGAGAGCCGCTGCAGCAAATGCCGCTAGGGGTAGCTCGATGCTTGTATGTGCCAGAAGAAGAGTCGGCTCCTTCTCCTCCACCTGCGCGACGTGGGTCTGACCGCGTCATGGCTGTCGACACTCCTTGGCCCAATGACCAAGCTTGCCATAGTTGCGATAGGCGTCGTCTCGTGGAGGCTTCTTGTTGCTGGTGGCACTGCCCTGGGCGCCTCCTCGGGTGCCACCATCGGCACGTCCTTGCGTCCCGTCCTAGGCACCTCCACGCACCTTGCACGTCTTGCCGCGCTTGCAGCCGCCTGTTGAGATAGAGAACTCCCCCTTCTTCATGTCACCCTGGAAGGCCTCCCACTGCTCTCGAGTGAGATGTAGCTTTCCGTCAATGGTGATAGGCCGCGAGAGAGGATGTGGTTCGTCACTTTCGACAACCTTGAGGCAACCTATCGCTTCTTTGATCGACATCGTGGAGAGGTCCAACAGAGACTCGATCGAGCAAGCGATATGTTGGTACTTCTCGAGAATGCAACGGAAGAGTTTCTCAACGGCTCTCTCCTCATCGTAGGTGTAATCGCCAAACTTCCCCATCTTCTACAGCTGAGTGTTGAGACGGAGAGCAAATTCATGAATGTCCTCACCTGGCTTGAAGACCAGGTTCTCCCATTCCTTGCGAAGTGCCTGCAGTGTGGTCTTGCGGTTGAGGTTGCTGCCGATGCGTGCCGCAGTGATGGCGTCCTAGACCTCTTTGGCAATCCGCTTCTTGGAAAACGAGAACTGCATCTCGGGCGGAACTGCAGCAATTAGAGCATCTAGCACTCGTCGATCCTCGTAGTAGTCGACGTCACCGTACCGAACTGCTTACCATATGTGCTGCACCTAGAGCTGTATCCTCATCACCGCGGCCCACTCAACGTAGTTGGCCTTGGTGAGGGTAGGCCACCCACCGCCGGGACCAACGTCCCTGACAATGGCATGGATCTCGCGGTGACCATGGTATCTATCCAGTGCGTGAGAGCCGCGCCGCCTGTAAAGGCCGCGATATCCGTCGACCCGACTACCACCACTGGAAATTCTGCCGGCGCGTCCGCGCCCGTCTGGTCTGCCGCCATCACGCCCATGGGGGTGTGCAGCTGCCCACTGCGCCTCCTGCGCTCGCGCTGCTTCCCTCTCTAGCTTGAGCTCATCGTTGATGCCGCCATTGGCAGAAACAGAGCTGCTGGTGCTACTGCAGCGCAGAGCCTCGAGCTCTGCTGCCGCTGCACGCGCTGCATCTGCCGTCGCTGATGCTTATACTTCCACCTCGCTGCTGCCAGTTCTGTTGCCGCCAGCCTTGCCACCCTTGCCGCGGTCGCTGTAGTCTGCCACCGCTCGCTCATGTTCCTCTGCCGCGGCGACCTCGGCCTCCTGCCAATTCTGCGCGCTCGAGGCGACCGAGCGCTGAGACTGTCCTTCGGACATGGCGTGCTAGTGGAGGGCTGCTGTGTGGGGAAGAGGTTGCCTCAGACAAGCTGCTGCTCGTCTGCGCAGGAGAGGAGGTATGAGTTGGAACCGCCGGTGTTCCTGCTGTCGGCTAAGGACCGAGAGAGGCGTGGGAAGGAGATGAGCAAGATATGTTTAGGCTACAGGATAGAACGGCTCTGATACCACTTGTTATTAGCTGAACTCTTACTCTCATTGAGAAAGAGTATGACACTAGGAGTTGGGGCAATTTTTTTCTGATTTATTCCTCACATAATGTCATACCCAATAAAGGGTTGGGGTTACATATTTATAGCTTGGCTCAAGACAGCCATGCATATGCCAGGATGCTAGTCTAAGATGTTGCCCTTAAAATATTGTCCTAGAAGATGCTTAGTCTAGGATGATGTTCTTAAGATGTTGTTTTAGAAGATGTTTAGTCTAAGATGCTGTCCTAGAAGATGCTACAAAGACCAACAACATGCTATCCTAGTTGGGGCCACAAAGACTAAACGTACAAACACCAACAGGATGCTGTTCTAGTTGAGGTCACAATGATCAAAGATACAAGACTTATTTCATCAATATATGACACTTTGACTATCACAATGTAAGTGATGCAAGACTGAGTTTCTCAAATCTCATAATACAGACCTTTCAACCAAATAGCTTCCTTACATGCTTGTGAAACAACCATATACTCAGCCTCTGTAGTTGACAAATAAATCACAGCTTGCAAACAAGCTTTCAACTAACAACACAACCTCCAACGACGAACACATATCCTGTGAGAGACCTTTTTTTTGTCCAAATCAGCAGCATGATCAACATCAACATAGCCAATAAGACCATCTCTAGTCTTTTCAAAACACAAACAAGCACTAGAAGAAACCCACAGATATATGAAAATCCACTGAACAACCTTCCAATGTTCTTTACTAGGGTTAAACATGTATCTACTAAATATGCTCATAGCATGTGACAAATCAGGATGAGAGCACACCATATATAGCATGCATGAGTGACCCAACATCACTAGAGTATGGAACTTTTAACATATACCCAATATCCTCATCAGTTTCTACACACTGATAAATAGACAACTTAAAATAAGGAGCCAATAGTGTACTCACGAGTTTAGTATTATCCATATTGAAGCGATGAACGACCTTCTCAATATAATTTTTCACACTCATATAGCGAAGCCCGGATTTCCATTCCCTGATTAGCTCCATACCAACGATTTTCTTAGTAGCACCAAGATCCTTCATATCAAATTCATTACTTAAACGTGCCTTCAAAGTAGTGACTTCTTTCTCCACTCCGGCGAAGCCTCCCGGCAACGGGTCTCCACTTTGCTGCGAAAATTCCGCCTCTTATAACTTCGCTCCGGTCCAAGCCTCCCGACGACCGTTCTCCACTTTGCTACAGATATCTTGCCTCTTATAACTTCATTAGAATTTAGATCATCAGTCAACATCATCCAACAGGATCCTGGTTTATTTTTTTGGCCAAAACTCATCAAAGTTGTGACGGTCATGACAACCATTTTGTATATCTAACTTACAGCGTGACTTCACTTACAACCTGGTAAAGTTTAGACTCCGTCCAAACATCCCAAAGGTAACAGCGCATCCCCGCACAAGAAGCATAAGCCGACATGTCGTCCTCCAACCAGGCTTCCCTGATCCAAGGAGCGCTGTAACACCCTCAAATTCATTTCCATGCATTGCATACATTTTTCATATAGAGAAACATTATAAAAGAAGTAGAAATGGAGAAAAGAACTGTATAAATGGAGAAAGAATCATAAAAATGATGGGGAATGGAAAAAAAGATAGCTGAAATGAGCCAATTCCAATTTGTCGAAGTGCGCTGTCAACACTTCCCCGGGCCGTTGGACACGTGGCGCCTTCGGAGCTCACCCCTGTGGAAGGGGTGAGGTCCGGCCTCGCTGGACACGTGGTGCCTTCGGAGCTCACCCCTAAGGAAGGGGGTGAGGTCCGGCCTCGCTAGACACGTGGCGCCTTTGGGGCTCACCCCTGTGGAAGGGGTGAGGTCTGGCCTCGCTATACACGTGGCGCCTTCGGGGCTCACCCCTGCAGAAGGGGTGAGGTCCGGCTGCTAGACACATGGCGCCTTCGGAGCTCACCCCTGTGGAAGGGGTGAGGTACGGCCCCGCTGGACACGTGGCGCCCTCGGAGCTCGTCTCTGAGGAGAAGGGAGGTCCGGCCCCGCTGGACACGTGGCACCCTCGGAGCTTGCCTCTGAGGAAAAGGGAGGCCTGGCCCCGCTGGACACGTGGCACCCTCGGAGCTCGCCTCTGAGGAGAGTGGAGGCCCGGCCCCGCTGGGCATGTGGCGCCCTCGGAGCTCGCCTCTAAGGAGAAGGGAGGCCTGGCCCCCGCTGGACACGTGGCGCTCTCGGAGCTCGCCCCTGCGGAGGGGGCAAGGCCCGGCTCCGCTGGCCGCGTGGCAGGCCCGGAGCTCGCCTCTGAGAAGGAGGGTGGCCCAGCCCCGCTGGGCACGTGGCGCTTTCGGAGCTCACCCCTGCGGAGGGGGCGAGGTCCCTAGGCGGTTTTTCTACTGTGCGCGGGGATACCCGGTACTGAGGGTACCGACACAATTTCCCCAAATTTTCCCCACATTGCTGCCGCACCTAACTGAAAAGATAAGTTTGTTGAGATCCAAAGTTGAGTTGGACTCTAATTTGAGCTCCAATTGGAGTAGGACTCTTCTTTTTCCCCTTATAAATAGAACCCCAAACCCCTTTTTGACCGTAACCCCTTTCCCTTTTTTCTTCCTCCCAAGTCGGTGACTTGGAGGCCCTAGCCCCCAACTCGCCGAGTTAAACCCCCCTCGCCGGAGTTCAGTCGCCGGTGAGCCCCCGCTGCTGCCATTGCTAGGAGGAAGACCCTGCCACCAAAGGGAAGTGAGGTAGGTCTTCGTTACCCATCTTACGACGTCGTCGCTGTTTCTACGCATCCGTTTTCTTCGCTCCCTTCGAACCGAAACTTTTTGGTGTGGACAGATCACGTTTTGATCGGTTTTTGACGGTGGGATTGATCTAGATTTTGAGTCAAGATCGTCACCACGTCCACACTTGATCCCTACAACCTTGTTCGTCATAAAACCCCATGAAAGCCCATTAAAACATGCAAGAACACGTACAAACTGGTTTAATAAAACAGCACCATAGGATTTGCATTCATCTACACCATTGCATCTTGAGTAAAGTTTGTGCATGATGTTTGATTGCTGTAAATTTTGTATGTGCGTGGTCGTGAGTAGAAGGACAAGCTCAGAAAGCCATCTACGAAGAACTACAGCACCAAGACTTCGAGACGCTCGGACAACAAGAACCATGGGAGCAAGGCAAGTGCCCCTTGACCATATTGATCCCATGTTTTGAAACTGTTTTGTTTGCGAAAATGTGTAAGCTTGAGTCAATTTGATGGGACACCCTTTTATAGGAGTTTACTAGTTTTGTTAACCATTCTTGTCACCGGGAAAGTTGATGAGTCAGGTATGGGCAAGCTTGGTTCGTGGATGTTGCTGAATGAGATAGTGGTTTAATTGCCGTAGATCTAAGGACCGGTTCATGCCACCACATGCTAGGAAAACAGTACCACCACAAGACCAATTATGGGTGCGGCTTAGCTGACTAATTAGGTGTGTTGCTAGATTGTTATGGATCATGGATGGCACGGGGAATGAGAGTCGAGAGAGGACTGCTATGGGAACTGCATGGCACAAGAGAGGGCCCGTGGGTGGGAGAATGGTGATTCGAGCCTGCCGGTGAAACCTCAGTGAGTCCATACATCTAGTAGCCCCTTTGTAAAGGCTATTTTGTGATCTCTTGGCCATACACCGACTGTTGTGTACTAGTATAATGGAGGTTTTGCAGTCGCCGACGGGTGACGAAATCACAAACTTGTTGGAAAAGTGGTGCCACCTCTGCAGAGTGTAAAACTATCATGATAGCCGTGCTTCCGATCACAAGCACCTGGACAACTCACATGATTAGAGGGAAAACTTGGGATGGCTACTCGATATGGTTGTGGTATGGTCATTAGGATTGGTTTTGGGACTGTTTTGAGTCATGAAAATGAGTTTGGTTTCGGTTATATATGAATATGAGATGGATATGAATATTTATGAGTATGAGAAAGATTATTGGCTGGTTGAGACATGATAAATGGTGAGTTATGATGAAGGAAAGTTGCTTATATAACATGGCTATGATGAGATTAAACTCACATAGAAATAGTTGCAGTTTTTATCATGTTTGTGAAATAAAATTTGCTTGCTGCAATGAGCCTTTTTATCCCTACCTTGTTGTAAGCTACATGTCATATTTTTCCCGCACTTGTTGAGTACGACATGTACTCACCCTTGCATTATCACATAAACATCAGCAACAGGAGAAGAGTACTTTGAGGACCATGGGGAGTACTAGGTGTGCGAACTACCGTCAACATGCCTGTGGAGTTGAAGATGGAGCCTGCTACTATTTAGTTATTTCTGATGTTGTTTAGAGACTTCCGCTGCAAGAATAAGTTAGATATTCATGAGTGAGACGATGAGTCAATGTAATAAAGTACTTAAACACTATTTATTCGTGGTTATATTCTGAATTCAGTTTGTGGATTACATGTGTATGTGTGATGAACATCCTGGGCACACATATGCATTAACTTGGTTCTGTTTTCGGAACCGGGTGTCACAGATTGGTATCAGAGCCATGTTGACCGTAGGACGCAAGCCTAGGTAGAATGGACACTCTAAAACACATAGGCACACCCCTCTAAACTGCTATTTTCAAAAATTTGCTTGCCGCTGCATTTTTCTTGTCAATTCAGCCACCGCAAAGTGCTATTTTCAGCCCCTCTTTTCTCTTCTTTTGGACAACAACACTTTTGCTTTCTTGCTTCATAGCTTCTGAAGTTTTGAAGTATTTTCTTCCTTCTCTAAAGTTTATCATGTCCTATTTGTAGATGCCGATGATCCGGAGCACGACACGCATAAGTACTCGTTTACCACCACATGGGAGTGCACTTAACCCCATTGAGGTGTCTGATGGACCACCTCCGTCACACGGCGGGAACAGCACTAGTTCACATGCTTAAGTTTAGGATTCCCATTGAATAAGATGTAAT
The DNA here is from genome assembly GCA_030760725.1 of Neostapfia colusana. Taxonomy (NCBI): domain Eukaryota; kingdom Viridiplantae; phylum Streptophyta; class Magnoliopsida; order Poales; family Poaceae; genus Neostapfia; species Neostapfia colusana. Next base: position 58,526,308 of record JASWHV010000005.1, on the reverse strand, counting down.
AGGAACGTTTAAATCGTAGTAGCGTGAATAGGAGTGGTGTGTTAAACTTTTGATATGATTGCTTGTGTTTGTGTGCTAGTGTGAGTTGTGGGACGCTTCTGCGAAAGTCCACATCCACACATAGTAGAGAGATTTGAGATGCTTCGGCATGTGTTCACATCCTCATATAGGCTGAAATTAATAAAAGAAGATATTTAGTTCATACCCTTGATGCATATAGTTGGGGGGATCAATCTAAACTTCTATTCTCTATTCTACTCAACTCTCTCTCATAGATGGTGAGGGAAAACGCCAGCCGTCAAAGGAGGAACGTTCGTGGCAACCATGAACCACAAGAGGATGGCAACGTTGAAGTTCCTGAAAATGCTAACCCCGGGGCTGATGCAAACAACCTTGAACGGTTGATGGCTATGCATAACCAGCTCATGCAAACTATGATACAAACTTTGGGACAGCTGCAAGCCAACAACAACTACAATCCTAACCCCGTTCCTGCACCCCCACCACCACCACCGCCACCACCGCCGGCTCACAACAGATTGGGAGAGTTCATGAGGACTCGACCACCTACTTTTGCACAAGCTAATGATCCCATGGAGGCTGATGATTGGTTGAAATCCATGGAAAAGAAGCTTGCTATTGTTCAGTGCGATGATCGGGAGAAAGTTCTCTTCGCATCACACCAATTCATGGGAGCAGCCGCTGACTAGTGGGACGCTCTCTGCAATGCTCATGACAACCAGGAGACAATCATTTGGGCTGAATTCAAGGAGAGTTCCCGCTCTCATTAAGTCCCTACTGGAGTCATGATGCTTAAAAGGCAAGAGTTCGAAGGTCTCCGCCAAGGAAAGAAGAGCATGAATGAGTACCTCAACAAGTTCACGCAGCTGTCAAGGTATGCTCCCGAAGACGTCAACTCGGATCAAAGGAAGCAATACTGGTTCATGAGAGGATTGAACAATGAGATCCAAGTACAACTGCTCAACAATGATTATGCAAGGTTCCAGAAGCTCGTTGACAAAGCTATAGTGGTTGAGAGCAAGATCCGTGAGATCGAGCAAGAGGGCAAGAGGAAGATGCCATACCAGCCACAAGGGAGCAATGTACGTCCCAGTTTCATGCCCCCAGCTGCACCACAGTATGGCTCGTCCGCTTCTACTTTCCGCCCTGTAAATCCACCTCGCCCTAATCAGCTACCGCAGCAACATCCTGTTATGCAAGCACCTCGTATGCCTTTACCTACTGCACCCGTCCCAACATAGGCGCCTATGCTCAAAACCAGCCTCGCCCCAACATTCCTGCTGTTTTGGGCAACAAAGCATGCTTTTCATGCGGAGAGGCAGGATACTTTGCAAGTTAATGCCTAAAGAAAGGCCTTGGACAGCCAAGCAACACACCAAAACAGAACCCACGGCTGAATGAAGGAGCTACGCAAGGTAACCGTGGGCAGCAGAACTACGCTCGTGGCAACGTGAATCATGTCTCTGCTGAGGAAGCACAATAAGCTGAGGACGTCATGACTGGTATGTTCCTTGCTAACTCCAACCCAGCCACTATTTTATTTAATTTCGGAGCATCGTATTCATTCATATCATCCAAGTATGTTGCCAAGCATAATCTGCCCATATCACACATGAAACACACTATGTTGGTTAATTCTCCCGGTGGAGAGATGAGGACAATATAGTATGTCCGAAAGTAAACCTTAAAATAAGGGGGTAGACTTTCTTGCCAACCTTATTGTCTTGGATTCCCAAGGGATTGATATAATACTTGAAATGGATTGGTTAAGCAAGCACAACGGAGTAATTCAATGTGCTGAGAGGAGCGTGCAGTTGACAAATGAGCACGGTACTCGTATTGAGTTCGGGTCTGCCCAACCGGCAGCCGAGAAGGCAGCGTTGAACCACGTCGAAGAAGCAACATTGGAAAGCATTCTGGTGGTTCAAGAATTTTCAGATGTGTTCCCGGAAGAACTTCCTGATATGCCACCTGACCGGGACATTGAATTTGCCATTGATTTAGTACCTGGAACTGCACCTATAGCGAAAAGGTCATATAGGATGCCCACTAATGATCTAGTAGAACTTAAGAAGCAAATTCATGAGCAGCTAGAAAAGGGTTTTATACGCCCAAGCTCATCACCGTGGGGAGCCCCCATGCTCTTCGTAGACAAGAAGGATGGGACCCAAATGATGTGTGTGGATTATAGGTGTCACACCCGGTTTCTCCGAAGAACAACCGAGTGAATATCACATGTATGCCAGGATCATTATCTCATACATGTGATGACAAATAGTGAAGCATCATTTATTACAAGCCAGGTGTCGAATATAAATATGTCTTACAACGCGTATGTCTCGAATGGACGATAATAAGTTCATAACATGTAAATAAAATAGCAGCGGAATATTATTCTTGTGGGATCCATCACAGGCGTTGCCCGGGGGACTCCATGAACCTAGAATCCTTCTTTGGGTCCGAAGTCTTGGTCATTGAACACCACATCATCCCCTTGACCTGAGCAGCAATTTAAACCAACAAATATGCAAGGTTGAGTACCGTTGGTACTCAGCAAGTGTGGGAAAGTTATGTCATGCATGGCTAGAGCAAGGAGAGGTTGAACTCATGGTTAAAGCACTACGCAATTATTACCTATCACCTTAGCTTATTAAGCACCTACATTACTACACTGGTGAAATGGTCCCAATCTCCCAACCCATCATCAAAACCAAGTAACCATATCATCATTTCCAATGTTAAGCTCCCCGCTTAACATCCACAACTTCCAAAGTCATCATCCTCTAATCATGAATAAGTCCAAGCCGCTCTTGACCGTGAGCACGGCTGTCATGACAGTTTTTGACTCTGCAGAGTTCGCACCACTGTACCCACATGTAGTGATTTCATCCCCCGTTACCGGGTGGGCTAAAAGAACCTCCATTATGTCAGTGGCCACGAACCACATTCACACTTCCCAGGTGTGTAGCCAGGAGATCACTACGAAGCCTTTACAAAGGGATTCCCGACGAGCGCGGGCTCACTGAGGTTTCACCCCTAACAGCATACAAGAGGCTCCAACCCCGCTGCAGTGGCCCCCTCTTGAGCCTTGCGGTTCATATGGTAGTCCAGCTGACACCTATTCTCCGCACCATCCAACACACCCATACTACGCCGGGGATACACCTAATTAATTGGCCAAGCTGCCCCATCTCAGCATGTGGTTGGCACGGTAAAGCCAGGTTACATGCTCCATGAACCGGTCCTTAGGATCCAGGCAAGTACTAAACACAAACCCGAGTCTCGTGCACCCAACACCAGCCAAATCATCCAAGTTGCCTTGATCCCTTCCTCTACATAACTCATAACATCTCATTCAAGAGTATGGTAAATAAACTGATGATCTCATATCCCAATTATCTCATTCTAAGCATGGCTAAGCACAAGTAATATGAGTGAATGACATAATAAAACAAATCCCAACCCAAGCTACAAGGAAACAAGATAATGCAATTCTAGGTAAACTTCCTAGCATGGGTTTCATATTTCAATTGACAATGCAAATAATTCTATCTACACATCCTAGCATAGGATCAAAGTGGTCAAGGACACTTGCCTTCTTCCTGCTGCTCTGGGAATGGAAAGTCTTGGTCTTGGAAGGGGAGAACTTGCTCTGGGGCAGGTTCTACTCATGCCAATAAACGTAGCAAAAGAAAACAACAATCCATAAGACATAGTTCACACTTTCACTTCATACAAACCACACATACATACCTATGAAAGTCATTCACATTACTAAGTGTTGTGGTTATCCTAGATGTGTTGATTTTTGGCCTACATGCACTTTTAAACATATGTATATTATTTCTAACATGCACTTTTAAAGTCTTTGGATTTGAAGACTTCATTTATCATTTTCTAGTTATGCATACCTATTTTCCTATATTTTCCAGATTTATTTTCTATGCCTAAAAGTGAGTTTTAATATTAAATAGTAGGGCATATCATCTAAACAGAATAGGTTCTGATCTAAAATATTAAATAATATATTTTGGAACTTCTCCTCTGATGTGAACTAATTTAAATTTATTTTACCAATTTTCAGAATTATTTCCTAGCCTAAAATATGTTTCTATAACTAATAAATATGAACAATCAACTAGACAGATTCATTTCAGCGAAAAATCTATTTTTAACTCATTCTAAAGTTTTCCAAGTGCTAGAAGAGTTTAAATTTGAATTTACAATGTGTTTGTCTCACCCTTTTAAATTTAAATCTGAATTACATATCCAAATTTCTAAATTTAATGTCATATAGGGTTAAAAAGGTAAACTCACCCCACTACAGGGTCTATTATATTATTTCATAAATTTCCAGGGGTCTAACTACACATAACAGAGGGGTTTTCCTAATTTTTATTAAGTCCAGGGGCTAAAACTGATTTTTAAATGAATTTACATGAATTTTTGAAGTTCCAGGGGCTAGATCAGAAGTTTCCGGGGCTAGCTCGTATTTTCCGAGATCCCTAGGGGGTAGCGCGTAAGAATCCCGGCCTTTATAATGCGGGGCTGACATGGACCGTCCGATTTAAAACAGACGACTGAGATTATAACGTCGAACCGGTACGCGGGGGATTCAATTCTACCGTGCGATTTAAAATAGACGGCGCATAAGCGGCCACATCGCTCTGTCCGTGCGCGGGCGGCGCTGCCCGGCGGCGCGCGGCGGCGGGAGGCGGCGATCTCGCCGGAAAACTTCGGATCTTCGTCTATTCTTCCTAAAACTGGGATTTCATGGCATAGATCGGTAGAGGGGAGGTCGGGGATCTCACCTCGGGGTTTTTCTTGAGCTCGGAGGTCCTGGAAGGCGGTCGGCGACGAGGTCCGAGATGGAACAGCGGCGATGCTCGTCGGAGCTGTGTCTAGGGCACAATCTACCGAGTTTTCTGCACCGGCGTGATTCCCCGGAGGCGGTGGAACAAGATCAGCGCGTTAGATCAGAAATCCCGAGCGAAGATCAAGAGAAAATGGCCGGAGAAACTCTAGTTCTCACCGGGAGGAAAAACAGCTGATCGTGGGGGAAAAACGGGGCGATGCCGGCGTATTTATAGACGAGGGAGGGCGGCGGGTTTGTTTAGATCGAGTTTGAGTCGTCTGGGACCGGGAGTCGGGTTAAGGGACGTGAATTTCCGGGTTAGTTACGATCACGCGCGCGCGGAAGAGTCCCGCGGTTGGCGCGAGCGGGAGGTCAGGGATGACAGGCGGGCCCCGCGTGTAAGTGAGAGGGAGGGGGGGGGCGCGCGGCTGCGGGCTGGCGCGGGGGTGGGTGGGCCGGCTGGTGGGTTTCGGCCCACTGTCCGGGGGGTTTTGTTTTTTTCTTTTTCTTTTTCTTTTTTTCTTTTCAGTTTTGAGTTGAATTTGAATTCCAATTTGAATTTGAATTTCTGCACCACATGCAATACGTCCAAAAAATTTTAAATTCCCCTCTTAACAGGTTTTGGGGTGTTACAGCTCTACCCCCCTTAAAAGAAATCTCGTCCTCGAGATTGGTGGTTCTAGGAAAACAATTCCGGAAACTGTGCCTTAAGCTTGTCTTCTCGCTCCCAGGTGGCTTCCTCTTCCGAGTGATGCTTCCACTGCACCTTGCACATCCGGATTCTTTTATTTCTTGTGAGGCATTCTATTGTCTCCAAAATCTTGAATGGTTGCTCGGTATAAGACAGATCCTCAGCTAAGTCAACCTCGTTCATGGGTAACATCTCTTCAGGCGTCCTCAGACATTTCTTGAGCTGTGACACATGAAATAAATCATGCACATCCGATAGGCGAGCCGGTAGTTCTAGTTGATATGCCACTCCGCCTTTCCTCTCCAGAACTTGAAAGAGTCCGATGTATCGAGGTGATAACTTCCCTTTCACCTTGAACCGACGAAGTCCTCGAATAGGGGACACCTTGAGGTAGACATAGTCCCCCACGTTGAAAACTAGCTCTCTTCTCCGTACATCGGCATAGCTCTTTTGTCGTGTTTGTGCTATCCTCAAGTTGTTGCGGATTTCCCTTACTTTCGCCTCGTCTTCTTGTAGTACCTCGGGTCCAAACACTTTACTTTCCCCGGCTTGGTTCCAAAATAGGGGAGTTCTACACTTCCTCCCATACAAAGCTTCAAACGGTGACATCTTCATACTAGCCTGATAGCTGTTGTTATAGGAGAATTCCGCATACGGTAAGTTCTTGTCCCAACTCCGATTGTTTTTGAGTGCACATGCCCTCAGCATATCCTCAAGAATCTGATTGGTTCTTTCCGTCTGCCCATCAGTTTGGGGATGATAGGCAGAACTAAAGTTTAGATGAGTTCCCATGGTTTCATGTAACTTGTGCCAGAACCTTGAGGTAAACTGTGTCCCTCGATCTGATACTATCTTCTTGGGCGCTCTATGGAAACACACGATCCTTGACATGTATAATTCTGCCAATTTGGATCCGCTGTAGCTTTCTTTCACAGGGATGAAATGAGCTACCTTGGTTAGCCTGTCAATGATGACCCATATCGAATCATATCCTGATTGGGTTCTAGGCAATCCCACTATGAAATCCATGCCGATTTCTTCCCATTTCCATTCAAGCACTTTGAGTGGTTGCAATAATCCCGCGGGTCGTTGATGTTCTGCTTTCACCAACTGACATGTGTCACATAGGGCAACATGTTCCGCGACATCTCGCTTCATGCCATACCACCAATACCTGCTCTTGAGGTCATGGTACATCTTCGTACTCCCAGGATGAATGGAATAGTCTGAATCATGAGCCTCCTTCAAAATCAATTCACGGATCTCCTTTACTTCAGGTACACAGATTCTTTTCCCGTGCCACACCGTACCTTGTTCATCCTCTCTGAAACCAGGGGCATTATTATCCTTGATGAGTTCTCTGATTTCTTGTATCTTCTCATCATTCTTTTGACCATCGCGTATGTCTTGCTCTAATGTGGAGTCCACTTCCATGGCGATGGCTTCACCATTATTCACCAGACATAGATTGAGTTTTATAACCTCTTCCTTCAATTCTGTAGGCATGTCCTTCAAGCTTAACCTATTGACCTGCACCTTCTGGCTTAACGCATCTGCCACGACGTTCGCTTTCCCAGGATGGTAGTTGATGCCTACATCAAAGTCGTTGATCAGCTCTAACCATCTCATTTGTCTAAGGTTGAGATTTGGCTGTGTGAAAATGTACTTTAAACTCTTATGATCCGTATATATCTCTGTCCTCTTCCCCATCAAGTAATGCCGCCAAATCTTCAATGCGTGTACTACTGCAGCTAGCTCTAGGTCATGTGTAGGATAGTTCTTCTCGTGGTTCCGGGGCTGCCGGGACGCATAAGCCACGACATGCCCCTCTTGCATGAGAACACATCCCAACCCGTTTCCAGAGGCATCGCAGTACACCGAAAAGTTCTTCTGCATATCTGGCATAACTAGCACTAGGTCTGTTGTCAATCTTTTCTTCAGTTCCTGGAAACCCGTCTCGCACTGCGGCGTCCATGTGAATGTGACTCCCTTCTCCAACAGTTGGGTGAGGGGTCTCGAGATCTTGGAGAAACCCTCGATAAACCGTCGATAATACCCAGCCAATCCCAAGAATCTTCGGACTTCCCCGACATTCTCAGGGGTCTTCCACTTCTGTACATCCTCGATCTTGGCGGGGTCTACGGAGATTCCTCCTTCCGAGATTATATGTCCTAAGAAGGGAACTCTCTTCAACCAAAACTCACACTTGCTTAACTTGGCATATAGTTGGTGTTCTCTCAGCTTCTGCAACACCAACCTTAAATGTCTCTCATGTTCTTCTTCATCTTTGGAAAAGACGAGAATGTCATCAATGAAAACCACCACAAACTTGTCCAGATATTTCATGAATACCTTGTTCATGAGATACATGAAGTATGCCGGGGCATTAGTTAACCCGAAAGGCATGACGGTGTATTCATACAGTCCGTACCGAGATACGAAAGCTGTTTTGGGAATATCAGTTTGCCTTATCTTAAGTTGGTGGTATCCCGACCTGAGATCAATTTTCGAGAACACACAAGCTCCCCTTAACTGATCAAACAAGTCTTCATTGCGGGGTAATGGGTACTTGTTCTTGATGGTTACTTCATTCAACGCACGGTACTCTACGCATAACCTTTGGGTTCCGTCCTTCTTGGGCACAAATATCACTGGAGCTCCCCATGGTGAGGAACTAGGACGAATGTACCCCTTCCCTGTCAATTCTCTTAATTGATCCTTGAGTTCTACCAGCTGCTTGGAGTCCATCCGATAAGGCCTCTTTTATATCGGAGTTGTTCCAGGCACTAGCTCAATCGCGAATTCCACTTCTCGATTGGGGGGCATACCTGGCAACTCCTCCGAAAAAACATCTGGATATTCCCTGATGATCCTGATCTCCTCCACTTTCACCTCAACTTGATTTAATTTAATGTCCCTCCTAGGCCCTTGTATTGTTATGAACTTTACTCTTGTGCCACTAGGGTGAGTTAGTTCCACCGTTCTGGTCAAACAATGGATGATTCCCTTATGTTTGGTCAACCAATCCATGCCCAAAATAATATCTATCCCTTGTGAATCTATCACTATGAGGTTGGCAGTAAATACTACCCCATTAATGTCTAGATTCACCTTGGGACACACTTGTCTTGTCCTTATTTCTCCACCTGGAGAGTTTACTGCTAGCATATGGTTCATTTGTGTTGTTGCTAGATCATGCTTCTTAACAAACCCTTGGGCAATGAATGAGTGGGTAGCACCAGAATCGAACAACAGTGTTGCAATGTGTAAATTGGCAGGAAACTTACCCACTACCACGTCGGGTGCCTCTTGCGCTTCCTCCATGGTCACGTGGTTCACCCGTCCTCGCATCACATTCTGCTGTTGCGGCTGCACGAGCTTCTTCTTTGGGCACTTATGGGCGTAGTGCCCCACTTCACCACAGTTAAAGCATTGCACCCCAACCTTAGGTGTCTGGCCTTTGTTGTCTTGGGGTCGAGGTTGATATGTGGGGCGAGGCTGCTGTACAAACTGACGTTGTGGCTGTGTTGGTGCTGACGGAGGCCTGAAGTTCGGGTTGTACCCTCTTGGTGCGGAGTAGGGTACCGCATCACGGCTCGTCTGCCCTGCGGGTTGCTGCATCAGACATGGGCGGGTGTTGCTACCCGAGGCTTGGTGTGACCATCCCGCCTTCCTCTTGTTTTCATTTTCCAAGGCCTTCAACTTCCTCTCCACAACAAATGCTCTCTCCACCATCTTTTGGAAGCTTTCATACTCGTTGGAGGACATTGCACACTGCATTTCTGCTGTAAGTCCTTCCACGAAGCAATCCTGTTTCTGCTCATTAGTCTCTATGTCCCGTGGGGCATAACGGGATAGTTGGGTGAATTTAGTGAGGTATTCCCTCACCGTCATGTTTCCCTGCTGCAGCCCCAAGAACTCCTTTCTCTTGTTTTTAGTTCACCCCTTGGTATGTAATGGTTGCGGAAACTGCGCTTGAACTCTTCCCAAGTGATGTTCTCAGGGTCATGATGGGCGGCCACGTAAGCGGTCCACTAATCAGCAGCAGGTCCATGCAATTGGTGAGAGGCAAACAACACCCTCTCATACCCCTGGCATTGTATGATCCTCATCTTGCTCTCAATGGTCTTTAGCCAATCATCTGCCTCTAGAGGTTAAGCAGCACTTGCAAACTTTGGAGGTTGAGTCCCTAGAAACTCACTCAATCTTGGTTGGCGTGGTGCAGCTTGTGGAGGTGGAGCTTGGTGCAAGTTGGCCACCACTTAAGTTAGGCTCTGGATGAGCTGATTTTGATTTTCAAGCATTTGGTGGATGGGATCGACTCCTTCATGGCGACCACCCCTGTCTTGTCCTCCAGAAATATGAGGGTCGCCGGCCTCATCGTTGTTGTTGGTGGGGTTGGCAGCACGACCCTTTCCTCTTCCGGCCATCTATCATGATCAACAAGATGTTAACCTAAAGCATTACGTATTAACTTCCCAAATTGTCTTGTTTTAAACTTAAAATTTTGAGACCTTATTATATTCATATTTTCTGAGGGTTTCATGTCTCATGCGAAATAAATGCACTCTTTATTCATATGGTTCACACATCCTGAAGACGAGGTTGTGGACAATCGCCCCTGTCTTCCACAACTCACGTCACACACCAAACATAATCACACCCTTAACTAAGGTAACGACTTGACTACTCGACATCTGCTAAACTAAGGGAAAGGACTCTACACTACTCGTATCACTGAGCTGGCTCCTCGGGATCTTCCTCATTATTGCGGCTGCCCTCCGACTCCGCTTTGGGTGGGGAGGCTGCTGGGGGAGAAGTGCGGCGACGCCTGCTCGCCTGGCGATCCGGGGAATCAGGAGTCCATGTGTCATTCATGGTAACACACAGTTCATTCATCTCTCGCCCTCAAGCTGGCTCGAAGCAACGCCTCAGTCTCCTTCAGGGTGTCACGTACATCCTGAAGCTCCTGCTGACACTCCTGCAGTCGAGTGCTGAGCATAGCAGCATCCTCCAAGCACAAGTCCATGTGCTCATGGGAAGTCCCTTGCTGCACTGGCGGGTACTTGTACTCCGTTGTACCACTCTCACGCTGGAGGACATACATGTACTCAGTCCTGTCCAGGTGGCGACGGTAGATGTGACTCTGGCAGGTGATGGCCTCCCAGGTGACATCTTTCTCCGCATCGACCTATGTCGCTCGACAAGCTGGAGAGCGATGGATCTTAAGCAGCTGATTTTCAAGGATAATCCTCATTTCTGAACTCCATTCTTCCCGCTTCTCACGGATGGTCCGGGTGGAGCTATAGTGTATGATTAGCTTGCCCGTATTGCCGGCGGCTTGGAGCATACGACGAAGACGGCGCAACAAGCCTCCTACTGCCAATCCGTAGGAGAGGTACGTCACCGGACGGCTCTCCTCTCTCAGGGCAAGGGCAACTACGGGAACTCTCCCTCCGGTGGACTTGCGAGCGGTGCGGATCCATCTAAAACACAAAGCATTTAAACTTAAGTTAGATAAGATTTTAAACCAAAATCCTATTTTGAATAAAAGTTGGGTAAGATGAATAAAGTGACCTCATTAAATAACACTTTTCAACCCACACCTTTGTAAAATAGTTTTTAAGAAAATAGGGTTCTTAAATTCGTCCATTTCTACCTAGGTCCACGTTCCTACGGGCAACCTTAGCTCTGATACCACTTCTGTCACACCCGGTTTCTCCGAAGAACAACCGAGTGAATATCACATGTATGCCAGGATCATTATCTCATACATGTGATGACAAATAGTGAAGCATCATTTATTACAAGCCAGGTTGAACTCATGGTTAAAGCACTACGCAATTATTACCTATCACCTTAGCTTATTAAGCACCTACATTACTACACTGGTGAAATGGTCCCTATCTCCCAACCCATCATCAAAACCAAGTAACCATATCATCATTTCCAATGTTAAGCTCCCCGCTTAACATCCACAACTTCCAAAGTCATCATCCTCTAATCATGAATAAGTCCAAGCCGCTCTTGACCGTGAGCACGGCTGTCATGACAGTTTTTGACTCTGCAGAGTTTGCACCACTGTACCCACATGTAGTGATTTCATCCCCCGTTGCCGGGTGGACTAAAAGAACCTCCATTATGCCAGTGGCCACGAACCACATTCACACTTCCCAGGTGTGTAGCCAGAAGATCACTACGAAGCCTTTACAAAGGGATTCCCGACGAGCGTGGGCCCACTGAGGTTTCACCCCTAACAGCATACAAGAGGCTCCAACCCCGCTGCAGTGGCCCCCTCTTGAGCCTTGCGGTTCATATGGTAGTCCAGCTGACACCTATTCCCCACACCATCCAACACACCCATACTACGCCGGGGATACACCTAATTAATTAGCCAAGCTGCCCCATCAAAGCATGTGGTTTGCACGGTAAAGCCAGGTTACATGCTCCATGAACCGGTCCTTAGGATGCAGGCAAGTACTAAACACAAACCCGAGTCTCGTGCACCCAACACCAACCAAATCATCCAACTTGCCTTGATCCCTACCTCTACATAACTCATAACATCTCATTCAAGAGTATGGTAAATAAACTGATGATCTCATATCCCAATTATCTCATTCTAAGCATGGCTAAGCACAAGTAATATGAGTGAATGACATAATAAAACAAATCCCAACCCAAGCTACAAGGAAACAAGATAATGCAATTCTAGGGAAACTTGCTAGCATGGGTTTCATATTTCAATTGACAATGCAAATAATTCTATCTACACATCCTAGCATAGAATCAAAGTGGTCAACGACACTTGTCTTCTTCCTGCTACTCTGGGAATGGAAAGTCTTGGTCTTGGAAGTGGAGAACTTGCTCTGGGGCAGGTTCTACTCATGCCAATAAACGTAGCAAAAGAAAACAACAATCCATAAGACATAGTTCACACTTTCACTTCATACAAACCACACATACATACCTATGAAAGTCATTCACATTACTAAGTGTTGTGGTTATCCTAGATGTGTTGATTTTTGGCCTACATGCACTTTTAAACATATGTATATTATTTCTAACATGCACTTTTAAAGTCTTTGGATTTGAAGACTTCATTTATCATTTTCTAGTTATGCATACCTATTTTCCTATATTTTCCAGATTTATTTTCTATGCCTAAAAGTGAGTTTTAATATTAAATAGTAGGGCATATCATCTAAACAGAATAGGTTCTGATCTAAAATATTAAATAATATATTTTGGAACTTCTCCTCTGATGTGAACTAATTTAAATTTATTTTACCAAATTTCAGAATTATTTCCTAGCCTAAAATATGTTTCTATAACTAATAAATATGAACAATCAACTATACAGATTCATTTCAGCTAAAAATCTATTTTTAACTCATTCTAAAGTTTTCCAAGTGCTAGGAGAGTTTAAATTTGAATTTACAATATGTTTGTCTCACCCTTTTAAATTTAAATCTGAATTACATATCCAAATTTCTAAATTTAATGTCATATAGGGTTAAAAAGGTAAACTCACCCAACTACAGGGTCTATTATATTATTTCATAAATTTCCAGGGGTCTAACTACACATAACAGAGGGGTTTTCCTAATTTTTATTAAGTCCAGGGGCTAAAACTGATTTTTTAAATGAATTTACATAAATTTCTGAAGTTCCACGGGCTAGATCAGAAGTTTCCGGGGCTAGCTCGTATTTTCCGAGATCCCCAGGGGGTAGCGCGTAAGAATCCCGGCCTTTATAATGCGGGGCTGACGTGGACCGTCCGATTTAAAACAGACGGCTGAGATTATAACATCGAACCGGTACACGGGGATTTCAATTCTACCGTGCGATTTAAAATAGAGGACGCATAAGCGGTCACGTCGCTCTGTCCTTGCGCGGGCGGCGCTGCCCGGCGGCGCGCGGCGGCGGGAGGCGGCGATCTCGCCGGAAAACTTCGGATCTTCGTCTATTCTTCCAAAAACTGGGATTTCATGGCATAGATCGGTAGAGGGGAGGTCGGGGATCTCACCTCGGGGTTTTTCTTGAGCTCGGAGGTCCTGGAAGGCGGTCGGCGACGAGGTCCAAGATGGAACAGCGGCGATGCTCGTCGGAGCTGTGTCTAGGGCGCAATCTACCGAGTTTTCTGCACCGGCGTGATTCCCCGGAGGCGGTGGAACAAGATTAGCGCGTTAGATCAGAAATCCCGAGCGAAGATCGAGAGAAAATGGCCGGAGAAACTCTGGTTCTCACCGGGAGGAAAAACAGTTGATCGTGGGGGAAAAACGGGGCGATGCCGGCGTATTTATAGACGAGGGAGGGCGGCGGGTTTGTTTGGATTGAGTTTGAGTCGTCTAGGACCGGGAGTCGGGCTGAGGGACGCGGATTTCCGGCTTAGTTACGATCGCGCGCGCGCGGAAGAGTTCAGCGGTTGGCGTGAGCGGGAGGTCGGGGATGACAGGCGGGCCCTGCGTGTCAGTGAGAGGGAGAGGGGGGGCGCGGCTGTGGGCTGGCGCGGGGGTGGGTGGGCCGGCTGGTGGGTTTCGGCCCACTGGCCGGGGGGTTTTGTTTTTTTCTTTTTCTTTTTCTTTTTTTCTTTTCAGTTTTGAGTTGAATTTGAATTTCTGCACCACATGCAATACGTCCAAATTTTTTAAATTCCCCTCTTAACAGGTTTTGGGGTGTTACAATAGGTCTCTCAATGGGGTGACGATCAAGAATAAATACCCGCTGCCCCGTATAGAGGACCTATTCGACCAAATGAATGGTGCCCGAATTTTCTCCAAGATTGATCTTCGGTCGGGATACTTCCAGCTGAAGATTAAGCCCGTTATACTGCATTTCAAACACGGTATGGTTCGTATGAATATACCGTTATATCTTTTGGGTTAACAAATGCACCCGCATACTTTATGTACCTCATGAATAAGGTCTTCATGGAGTACTTAGATAAGTTCGTCGTGGTTTTCATCGACGATATCATGGTGTATTCGAAAAGCGAGGAAGAGCATGAAGAACATTTGAGATTGACATTGCAGAAACTGCGAGAGCATCAATTGTATGCCAAGTTCAGCAAGTGTCAATTTTGGCTAAAGGAGATATCGTTCCTAAGCCACATCATCTCCGAGAGAGAGGAGTATCGGTTGATCCCGGAAAAGTGGGAGATGTTCTGAGGTGGAACCAACGGCAGAATGCGAGAGATATTCGGAGTTTCCTTGGGATGGCTGGATACTACCGACGATTCATCAAGGATTTCTCCAAAATAGTGAAGCCTATGACTGAATTGCTAATGAAGGGAAAAGCATTTCAGTGGACACCAGTGTGCCAAGAAAGCTTTGAGGATCTCAAGAGAAAAGACTAACCACAGCGCCGGTTTTGGTATTGCTGGACGCGAGCAAGAGTTTCGATATATATTGTGACGCATCAAGACAAGGGCTTGGATGTGTGCTCATGCAAGAAGGACAAGTGGTAGCCCATGCGTCGAGGCAACTAAAGAAACATGAGCTGAATTACCCCACATATGACTTGGAACTTGCAGCCGTGGTACTTGCATTGAAGATTTGGAGACATTATATCCTTGGCCACCGATGTGAGATCTATACGGATCACAAAAGCCTCAAGTATATATTCACGCAAACGGATCAGAATTTGAGGCAACGTCGATGGTTGGAACTCATCAAGGATTATGATGTTGGAATCAATTATCACCCCCGAAAGGCCAATGTAGTAGCTGATGCGTTGAGCCGAAAGGGAGCATGTCACCAACTCACGGTTCGGGAGCTACCGCCTGAGCTGCGCAAGGAGTTTGAACGGTTACATCTCGGGTTCTTGAACGAGATGGAAGTGATAGAACTCAACTCTTCGCTGGAACAAGAGATACAAGATGGCCAAGCAACAGATGAGGAAATCAAGGAAAGAATCCGACAAGGCATAGAAAAGGATTTCAAGGAAGACGAGAAGGGCACGCTTTGGTTAGGGAAAAGGATTTGTGTGCCTAACGTGAAGCACATCCGCGGCACGATATTAAAGGAGGCACATGACTCACCTTATTCCATACGTCCCGGATGTACAAAGATGTACAAGGACCTGAAAACTTGCAATTGGTGGGATGGTATGAAAAGGGACATAGCTGAATATGTTGCCTTATGCGACACGTGCCAACGGGTGAAGGCCGAACATCAAAGACCCGCTGGACTGTTGCAGCCATTGAAAGTACCCGAGTGGAAGTGGGAAGACATCAGCGTGGATTTCATTGTCGGATTGCCACGTACTCGGTCGGGTTACGACTCTATTTGGGTTATTGTGGACCGATTGACAAAAACAACCCATTTCCTTCCTGTTAGAACCACGTACCGCGTCACAGAACTAGCCGAGCTGTATATGGAGCAAATCGTGTGTCGCCATGGAGTTCCAAAGAGGATAGTTTCAGATCGGGGTTCTCAATTTACCTCTAGATTCTAGAAGAAGCTGCATGAAGCCATGGGTACATGGCTGAATTTCAGCTCCGCTTATCACCCGCAAACTGACGGGCAAACTGAGAGGACAAATCAAATTTTGGAAGACATGTTGAGAGCTTGCGCCTTGAAACATGGGCGCAGTTGGGATAGGAGTTTGCCGTATGCTGAATTCTCATACAACAACAGCTATCAAGCAAGCTTGAAGATGTCACCTTTCGAAGCATTGTATGGTAGACGGTGTAGAACACCGCTGTTCTGGAATGAGACCGGAGAGAGCCAAGTGTTTGGACCCAAAGTGCTGCAAGACGCCGAAAAGCAAGTCCAAACGATACGAGAAAATTTAAAGGCGGCTCAGTCACGACAAAAAGGTTATGCGGACAATAGGCGAAGAAGATTGACCTTTGAAGTAGGAGACTTCGTGTACCTTAAGGTATCGTCTATCCGAGGCCAACGATGGTTCAACGTCAAGGGCAAATTAGCACCTCGCTACATCGGGCCATTTAAGATTTTGGTCAAGCGAGGAGAAGTAGCCTATTAACTAGAGCTGCCAACGCACCTCTCTGACGTACACGACGTGTTTCACGTATCCCAACTCAAGAAGTGCTTAAGAGTACCGGAAGAACAAGTACCGATGGATGAGCTTGATCTTCAAGAGGATCTGACTTATGTGGAGCACCCCGTCCAAATTTTGGACGTGAAGGAAAGGGTCACAAGGAATAAAGTGATCCGTTGGTGCAAGGTACAGTGGAGCCATCACACGGAAGCCGAAACTACATGGGAGCGTGAGGAAGACCTCAAGGCAGAATTCCCTCATCTATTCTATACTCTATCGAATCTCGAGGGCGAGATTCAGTTTAAGGGGGGGTAGGTTTGTAACACCCTCAAATTCATTTCAATGCATTGCATACATTTTTCATATAGAGAAACATTATAAAAGAAGTAGAAATGGAGAAAAGAACCGTATAAATGGAGAAAGAATCATAAAAATGATGGGGAATGGAAAAAAGATAGCTGAAATGAGCCAATTCCAATTTATTGAAATGCGCTGTCGACACTTCCCCGGGCTGCTGGACACGTGGCGCCTTCAGAGCTCACCCCTACGGAAGGGGTGAGGTCCGGCCTCGCTGGACACGTGGCGCCTTCGGAGCTCACCCCTGCAGAAAGGGTGAGGTCCGGCCTCACTGGACACGTGGCGCCTTCGGGGCTCACCCCTGCGGAAGGGGTGAGGTCCGGCCTCACTGGACACATGGCATCTTCGGGGCTCACCCCTGCGGAAGGGGTGAGGTCCAGCCGCTGGACACGTGGCGCCTTCGGAGCTCACCCCTGCGGAAGGGGTGAGGTCCGGCCCCGCTGGACACGTGGCACCCTCGGAGCTCGTCTCTCAGGAGAAGGGAGGTCTGGCCCCGCTGGACACGTGGCACCCTCGGAGCTCGCCTCTGAGGAAAAGGGAGGCCCGTCCCCACTGGACACGTGGCGCCCTCGGAGCTCACCTCTGAGGAGAGGGGAGGCCCGGCCCCGCTGGACACATGGCACCCTCGGAGCTCGCCTCTGAGGAGAGGGGAGGCCTGGCCCCCGCTAGACACTTGGCGCTCTCAGAGCTCGCCCCTACGAAGGGGGCAAGACCCGGCTCCACTGGCCGCGTTGCAGGCCCGGAGCTCGCCTCTGAGGAGGAGGGTGGCCCGGCCCCGCTGGGCACGTGGCGCTTTCGGAGCTCACCCCTGCGGAGGGGGCGAGGTCCCTAGGCGGTTTTTCTACTGTGCGCGGGGATACCCGGTACTGAGGGTACCGACACAATTTCCCCAAATTTTCCCCACATTGCTGCCGCACCTAACTAAAAAGATAAGTTTGTTAAAATCCAAAATTGAGTAGGACTCTTATTTGAGCTCCAATTGGAGTAGGACTCCTCTTTTTCTCCTTATAAATAGAACCCAAACCCCCCCTTTGGCCGTAACCCCTTTCCCTTTTTTCTTCCTCCCAAGTCGGCGACTTGGAGGCCCTAGCCCCCAACTCGCTGAGTTAAACCCCCCTCCTCGTCGGAGTTTAGTCGCCGGTGAGCCCCCGCTGCTGCCATTGTTAGGAGGAAGACCCTGCCACCAAAGGGAAGTGAGGTAGGTCTTCGTTACCCATCTTACGACATCGTCGCTGTTTCTACCCCTCCGTTTTCTTCGCTCCCTTCGAACCGAAACTTTTTCGTGTGGACAGATCACGTTTTGATCGGTTTTTGACGGTGGGATTTATCTAGATCTTGTGTCAAGATCATCACCACGTCCACACTTGATCCTTACACCCTTGTTCGTCATAAAATCCCATGAAAGCCCATTAAAACATACAAGAACACATACAAACTGGTTTAATAAAACAGCACCATAGGATTTGCATTCATCTACACCATTGCATCTTGAGTAAAGTTTGTGCATGATGTTTGATTGCAGTAAATTTTGTATGTGTGGGGTCGTGAGTAGAAGGACAAGCTCAGGAATCTATGAAGAACTACAACACCAAGACTTTGAGACGCTCGGACAACAAGAACCATGGGAGCAAGGCAAGTGTCCCTTGACCATATTGATCCCATGTTTTGAAACTGTTTTGTTTGCGAAAACATGTAAGCTTGAGTCAACTTGATGGGATACCCTTTTATAGGAGTTTACTAGTTTTGTTAACCATCCTTGTCACCGGGAAAGTTGATGAGTCGGGTATGGTCGTTTTTCCTTTTTGCTTCGCTTAATCCACGGGATACGGGAAGCTGAATTAAAACATAGTTAGCTACTGCACTCATATGAATAATGATGATGAGAACTTGATGATGTTAATGAGCATGGAATCGGGGGAGATCTAGGCAAGCTTGGTTCGTGGATGTTGCTGAATGAGATGGTGGTTTACTTTCCATAGATCTAAGGACCGGTTCATGCCAGCACATGTCAGGAAAACAGTACCACCACGAGGCCAAATATAGGTGCGGCTTAGCTGACTAATTAGGTGTGTTTCTAGCTTGTTATGGACCGTGGATGGCGCTGGGAATGGGAGTCGAGAGAGGACTGCCCTGGGAACTACATGGCACAAGAGGGGGCCCGTGGATGGGAGAATGGTGATTCGAGCCTGCCGGTAAAACCTCAGTGAGTCCATACATCTAGTAGCCCCTTTTAAAGGCTATTTTGTGATCTCTTGTCCATACACCGACGGTTGTGTACTGGTATAATGGAGGTTTTGCAGTCGCCAACGTGTGACGAAATCACAAACTTGTGGATAAAGTGGTGCCACCTCTGCAGAGTGTAAAACTATCATGATAGCCGTGCTTCCGGTCACAAGCACCTGGCCAACTCACATGATTAGAGGGAAAACTTGGGATGGCTACTCAGTATGGTTGTGGTATGGTCATTGGGATTGGTTTTGGGACTGTTTTGAGTCATGAAAATGAGTTTGGTTTCGGTTATATATGAATATGAGATGGATATGAATATTTATGAGTATGAGAAAGATTATTGGCTGGTTGAGACATGATAAATGATGAGTTATGATGAAGGAAAGTTGCTGATATAACATGGCTATGATGGGATTAAACTCACATAGGAATAGTTGTTGTTTTTATCATGTTTGTGAAATAAAATTTGCTTCCTGCAATGAGCCTTTTATTCCTACCTTGTTGTAAGCTACATGTCATATTTTTCCCGCACTTGCTGAGTACGACATGTACTCACCCTTGCATTATCACATAAACATCAGCAACAGAAGAAGAGTACTTCGAGGACCATGGGGAGTACTAGGCGTGCGAACTACCGTCAACATGTCTGTGGAGTTGAAGATGGAGCCTGCTGCTATTTAGTTATTTCCGCTGTCGTTTAGAGACTTCCGCTGCAAGAATAAGTTAGAGATTTATGAGTGAGACAATGAGTCAATGCAATAAAGTACTTAAACACTATTTATTTGTGGTTATATTCTGAATTCAGTTTGTGGATTACATGTGTATGTGTGATGAACATCCTAGGTACACATATGCATTAACTTGGTTCTGTTTTCGTAACCGGGTGTCACACGTGTCCTCCCGCTTCCTCCCGCAATTTTCTCCCTCCATTCATGATCTGGTCGGGAAATCTCTACCCTCTCCGCTGCCCTCACGCGCGCTGAGCTGCCTCGAGGAGCTCCTGGACAACGCCCGGTGGCGGACGTGGCGTCAGGGCGCCACCGTATGGCACACCTCAGCCTAGACCGCTGCGTCGACACCGAGGAGGAGGAGCCACTACTATAGAAAGCATTTTCTCAGATTCAGACGCCTTTCATTTTTTACATGTGGTCCGTTAAAAAACGTCTGTGATGTCCAATCCAAGTCACCTATGATAATACCCGTCAGTTATAATAGATTATCATAGACGATTTTTAATAAAGACCGTCTATTAAAATCCATATATTTTCACAGGCAATTTTCAATAACAACCGTATGTGAAAATCCATATTTTCACAGGCAGTTTTTAATACAGACCGCCTGTGAAAATCTAAGTCCTATTATCATAGGCGGTTTTTAATAACGACATGTTAAAATCCATATATTTTCACAGGCCCACCTGTAAAAATCCATATTATCACATGTGATTTTTAATACGGACCGTCTGTGAAAATCCAAGACGAACAGGGAATTTCTGAGCAGAATCTGTACATGCAGCATTATATTTTCCCAAAATCTTCTTGAGATACGGCATTATTAGCTTAATCAACGCCGGCATTGACCTTGAAGTTCGTGGTCTACTGGCAACGAAGAATGCAACAACAAGCGAGTTCTTGACAAAGGTTGGAGAAACTGATGAAGATAAAGACGTCAACATCCATTGAATACAACGTGAGATTTGCCGCTCCAGAATTATTAAGACCTACATACCTATCAAGGAATAAAAAATCGAAACTTGGATAGTTGGATGGGTAAAACAAACTGATTTTTTTGCGGTACCACAAATTGGTTCGGACCATTGAGTGTAGGAACTTTTACATGCATGCGTCACATATCTGTGTGTGAAAATCTATATATTCTCACAGGTGGTTTTTAATATGGACCGTCTGTGAAGATGTTATTTGCAATGGGCCACGTGCAATTTTGGCCCATGAGTCGGCCACTGGCGCGCCGCGCGCCTGCGCTGGCATGGGAATTTTTTTCCGACCTTGAAATGTTGCTGGCGTTGTACCCGACTTATAAGGTGAAGCGTGTTTCTCCCTTCGAAATCACTTGATATTGCTTCCCTTTACCACACTTTAAGATGGAGCTCTAGCAGCAATAGATGGAGCCCAGTGGGGAATAAGCGCCGGACGGGGACCTCAAGTGGCCTAACAGGCTGTAATTCTTCACTGCACTCACTGGCCTCGCGAATGACGCGGAGCTTCTGTTCGGTGGAAACGGTGCCGGACGCATATATGACCGAGGTATGAGAGCCACTCGAATAGGGCAAGGAGGGTGGTAAAGCATAACCGCGTGTGATAAAACATCTTCACATGCGGTCAGTGGTAACCAGCCGACTGTGATAAGGCATTTTCATAGATGGTTTTTTTAACGGACCCACTACTACAAAAACAATTATCACAGGCGCCTCGTTTTCCAGACCCAGCCGGTCCGTAAAAAAATGCACGTGTGATGTCGAATGAATTAATAGACGCCTATGATGAATAAACATCACAGATGGCTCACAACGACAAATCCCCTGTGTAAACATATCAATTTTCACAAGCGGACTGTGGAGTAGGAGCCGCCTGCAATATTGGCTATTAATACAGGTGGCTGAAACAACCGGGAGTAGGAGCTGCCTGCAATATTGACCATTAATACCGAGGGGAACGCGCCTTTGAAATTCAACTCGAAGCCGCATTAATATAGGTGGCTGAAGCGACCGGGAGTAGGAGCCAACTGGAATATCGGCCATTAGTACTGAGGGGAACGCGCCTTTGACACCAATTCGAAGCCACCAAACGTCGCCTCCCGGTATACATCAACCACATTTAGCATCAAACAAAAAGACAACAAACAAAAAAAACATTCATCATCAAAAACACATTCATTAAAAATTAAATTCTTACAAACAACAAAAGAAAACAACAGACGATCGCCTAGTCCTCCAGTGGTGGAGGAACCCCACACTTATCGGCGATCACCTCCACCAACTTCCTGCTGCCTTCCACCCCAAGCACTTCACCGACTGCCTCCTGCATCGCATCAAGACGACCGACCACTGTGTTTAATCCGAAGAGGTAGTGGGCTATGATGCCCATTCCATTATATTCTAGAAGGCGACCAAGACCCAGAAGATCCATGGCATCAAGTGTACTGTTAAATACATCCTTTATCATCTGCCGGCGTAACGGTGATAGGTCATCGTCCGTCTGTGTCCTAAGGGCAACCAAACTCTGCTATAGGAAAGCGACTTTCCTAAGCAGGCGCACTCTCTCTTCCGCCCAGGAAGGCAGCGGAAGTGCGGTTGGAGCCAGGGACGGAGGCGGTTGGAGCCAGGGACGGAGACGCGGTTGGAGCCGGGGATGGAGGCGCGGTTGGAGCCGGGGACGGAGGCTCCGCGAGTGGAGAGCATGGTCGGGAGCGCTTAGTTGGTGGTGCCATTGAGACTAGGGCTACAGTGCGGCGAGAAAGACGAAGACTAGAGGTAAGAGGAAGACTGTGATGGTGGTGCAGACTGTAGAGAAGGGGAAGGTGCAAGTTATAATAGTGCGGAGAAGGAGAGGTTGGATCGCTTTGAGACGTCCCACAACTTACACTAAGCACACAATCACAAAGAATCATCACAAGGGCTCACACAACTCTTGTTCAAGGTTGGTTTTCTATGTCAAGGTAGTTTCAAGGCCAATCTATGCATCCTAGGCTTGCATCCTATGGTCAGCGTGGCTTAGCTACCAATCTGTGTCGGATACTAATCTGTGATCTATCTAAGTGTGTAACCTACCGTCAACCCGTGGTTCTGGTACCAATCTGTGATTGTATCTAGGTGTGTAATCTACCCTCATCCGTGGCTCTGATACCCATCTGTGACGCCCTCAATTCTGTGGAAAAACCACAGAACTAAGAACTGATGCATATGTGTGCCCAGGATGTTCATCACACATACACATATTTTCCACAAACTGAATTCAGAATATATATATAACCACGAATAACAGAGTTTATTACAATGTCTCATGAGTCTTGGACTCATGCTCACAGTGGAAGTCTTATTTCTATGCAGCGGAAGTCTTTATTCTAATCAGGAAGCAATTTAACTAATATGGAAGCAATTCTAGGCAGCAATGGCTCCATCTCTACTCCATCCCCCACTGGCAAGGTTGAGGACAGATTTACACGCCTAATGCTCCATTTGGTCTTCATAGTAATCTTCTCCTGTTGCTGATGATGAAATAATAATGCAAGTTTGAGTACAATGATGTACTCAGCAAGTGCGGGAAAATATGATATGTAGCTCATAACATGGTAGGTATAAATAGGCTCATTGCAGAAAGCAAAGTTATTTATCAAACCATGATAAAACAACAGCTCATCTTTGAGTGAATGTAATCCCAAAATATATTAAAAATACCAATCATACCTCCATTATGTTCATTACCTTCCATGTCACAACCAGTCATCAATCAACCTCATTCTTGCTCATGAGTACCTCCTCGTATTCGCTACCATCTCACGAATACCATCTCGTATTCGCTACCATTTCATCATAAACAACTTCGTCTCCCACCTAGACTAACCTTGTTGCCATGACTCGACAGTCATGCAACCCATCTTATCACCCGGACTCAACAGTCCCGAAAACCAAACCAAAACCAAACCATCCAAAACCATAATCAATAACCATCCCCACTAATCATGGAAGTTGGCCAGGCGCTCGTAACCGTAAGCTTGGCTATCATGATAGTTTTAGAACTCTGCAGAGTTGCACCTCTTTACCCAAAAGTTTGTGATTTCATCACCCGTCGGTGACTGCAGAACCTCAATTATACCAGTACACAACCGTCGGTGTATGGCCAAGAGATCACAAAATAGCCTTTACAAAGGGGCTACTAGATGTATGGACTCACTAAGGTTTCACCGGCAGGCTAGAATCTCCAATTCTCCCACCCACAGGCCCCCTCTTGTGCCATGCAGTTCCCAGGGCAGTCCTCACTCGACTCCCATTCCCCACGCCTTCCACGGTCCATAATAATCTAGCAACTTACCTAATTACTCAGCTAAGCCGCACCCATACTTGGCCTTGTGGGGCACTGTTATCCTGGCATGTGCTCGCATGAACCGGTCCTTAGATCTACGGCAAGTAAACCACCATCTCATGCTACCTCATTCACAAACCCAGTCTTGTCTAGATCTCCCTCTGATCCATGTTCATTAACAACATCAGTTTCTCATTATCGTTACGAGTGCAGTTAGCTAGACACATCTATCTCGCTTCCCAATCCCATGGACTCAGCGAAGCTTAAAACAAAAACCATACCCGACTCATAAACTTCCCTGGCGACAAGGGTGGTTTAACCAAAACTAGTAAACTCCTATAAAAAGGTTTCCCATCATGTTTGACTCAGCACACACACCTTTTCGCAAAACAAAACAGTTTTTCCCAAAACATAGGATCAATATGGTCAAGGAGCACTTGCCTTGTTCTTGCGGTTCTGGTTGCTCTTGGATCTCGAAACCTTGTTGTTGCAGCTCGTCGTAGATAGCTCCCTGAGCTTGTCCTTCTATACAGGATCACGCACATATAAGATCCGCAACAATCAATATCATTCATAAACTTTAACTAGATGTGATGTTGCATATGCATGCTATCCTATGATCAGTTTTATTAGATCGGTTTGTTCGTGTTCTTGCATGGCTTGCATGGTGTTATGATGAACAGAGGTGTTCGGATCAAATGTGGACGTGGCGATGATCTTGTCTTTAGATCAACCCGATCAACAAGTGATTTGTCCACGAGAAAGCTTATGTTCGAAAAGGAATCAAAGAACAGATGCAAAGAAAACACAACGATGTCGTAAGGTGGTATTGGAGACCTACCTTACGTTCTTCTCGGTATCGGGGTCCTTCTCTGATCAGACAGATCGTTGGGGCTCTCTTCCGGCAATCTTCCTCGCTGAACTCCGGTGATGGCTTACTCAGCGAGTTGGGGCTAGGGCTCTAAGTCGTCGGCTCAGGAGAAGTTCGCGGTTTCGGCCAAGGGTTCTGGATTCTATTTATAATCGGGAGAAGAAGAGTCCTAATCTGTTTGTATCTCGAATAAGAGTTCTTTTCAGATTGTCGTTGAATCTTAACAAGTTATCTTTAATTGATTTGGTGCGGTAACATTGTGGAATTCAGGTCGGTTTCTTCTCCGTACCGGTATTTCTACGCGTACAGAATCCAAAAACCGTTCCAGAACTCGTTACCTCCGCGGTGATGAGCTTCGGAAGCTCCACGTGTCTACCAGGGCCTGGTCTCCCCTTTTCCACAGAGACGAGCTCCGGTTGTGCCGCGTGTCAAGCGAGCGAGACCTCCCTCTCCTTTGGAGGTGAGCTCCGCGTACGCCACGTATCCTGGCGGTCGGGGACCTCCTCTCTATTCGGAGGTGTCTCCGCGTGTGCCACGTATCCATTCTGGACCTCCCTCTCTTCGGAAGTGAGCTCCGTGAATGCCACGCGTCAAGTAACGCCGGACTTCCTTTCTTTTTGTAACACCCCAAAATCCTGTTAAGAGGGGAATTTAAAAATTTTTGGACGTGTTGCATGTATTGCAAAAATTCAAATTCAAACTGGAATTCAAATTAAACTCAAAACAGAAAAGAAATAGAAAAAGAAAAAGGAAAACAGAAAAAACCGGCCAGTGGGCCGAAACCCACCAGCCGGCCCACCGATCCCGCGCCAGCCCGCAGCCGCGCGCGTCCCCTTCTTCCCAATGACATGCGGGGCCCGCCAGTCTTTCTTCTTCCTCGCGCTCGCGCCCGCGCTCGGCCGGACTCTCTCACCCCGAATCAAAACCGACCCGGATTCCTGCGTATCCCAGCCGAATTTCATTCGTGGGCGACGCAAACTCGATCACAACCGAACGCCGCCCTTTCCCCGTCTATAAAAACCCCGACATCGTTCTGTTTTCCCCACGATGTGCCGATTTTCACTCTGGTGAGAACCCGAGCCCCTCCGGCAAATTCTGGCCGAGCTACGCTCAGGAAATAAGAGCTAGCCCCAGAAACTTCTGATCTAGCCCCTGGAACTTCAAAAAATCATGTAAATTCATTTAAAGATCAGTTTTAGCCCCTGGACTTAACAAAAATTAGGAAAAACCCCTCTGTTATGTATAGCTAGACCACTGAAAATTCTTAAAATAATATTATAGACCCTGTAGTGGGGTGAGTTTACCTTTTTAACCCTATTTGATATTAAATTTAGGAAATTGAGTATGTGGTTAGTATTTAAAATTTAAAAGGTGGGACAAACATATTGTCAAATTCAAATTAAAAACTTTCCCAATACTTAGAAAACCTTGGAGTGAGATAAAAATAGATTTTTGGCTGAAATGAATCTGTTTAATTGATTATTCACATTTATTAGTTATAGGGACACATTTTTAAGTAGAGAATAATTCTGAAAATTAGAAAAATAAATGTAAAATAGTTTACATCAGAGGAAAAGATCAAAAATATATTATTAACTATTTTGGATCAGAACCTATTCTGTTTAGATGATGTGTCTTACTATTTTCATAATAAAGTACACATTTAGGCATAGGAAGTAAATTTGAAAATATAGCAAGCTAGGTATAAATAATTAGAAAATGATAAATGAAGATTCCAAAATCCAAAGAATTCAGTTTAGGGTTGGTAGAAGTTTTGAAGACACATATGGAGTAGGAAAATACCTTTCATGCATACTTGGTAGCTAAAAGGTGTAGTAATTGAATATAAGGAATTTATTTAAATTGGGAACTCATATATATAGTATGCAAGTATAAATGTGAATACAAAAGTAGGAATCATATACACATGATTAAAAGTGCATGTAAGCCAAAGATCAACACACATAGAGTAACCACAACACATAGAATTTGTGAATGACTTTTATACATGTGAATGTGTGGTTTGTATGAAGTGGAAGTGTGAATTATGTCTTATGGATTGTTGTTTTTCTTTTGCTATGTGTGATGGTATGATGTAGAACCTGCTCTAGAGCAAGTTCTTCCTTTCCAAGATCAGGACTACCCATTCCAAGAGCAGCAGGAAGGAGGCAAGTGTCCTTGACCACTTTGATCCTATGCTAGGGTGTGTAGATAGAATTATTTGCATTGTCAAATAAAATATGAAACCCATGCTAGGAAGTTTTCCTAGAATTGCATTATCTTGTTTCCTTGTAGCTTGGGGTGGGATTTAATTTGCCATGTCATTTATTTACATGCTTATTCTTAGCCATGCTTAGAATGGGATATTTGGGATATGAGATCATCAGTTTATTTTACCATACTCTTGAATGAGATATTGTGAGTTATGTAGAGGTAGGGATCAAGGCAAGTTGGATGTTTTGGTTGGTGCTGGGTGCACGAGACTCGGGTTTGTGTTTAGTACTTGCCTGGATCCTAAGGACCGGTTCATGGAGCATGTAACCTGGCTTTACCGTGCCAACCACATGCTGAGATGGGGTAGCTTGGCCAATTAATTAGGTGTATCCCCGGCGTAGTATGGGTGTGTTGGATGGTGCGGGGAATAGGTGTCAGCTGGACTACCATATGAACCGCAAGGCTCAAGAGGGGGCCACTACAGCGGGGTTGGAGCCTCTTGTATGCTGTTAGGGGTGAAACCTCAGTGGGCCCACGCTCGTCGGGAATCCCTTTGTAAAGGCTTCGTAGTGATCTCCTGGCTACACACCTGGGAAGTGTGAATGTGGTTCGTAGCCACTGGCATAATGGAGGTTCTTTTAGTCCACCCGGCAACGGGGGATGAAATCACTACATGTGGGTACAGTGGTGCAAACTCTGTAGAGTCAAAACTGTCATGACAGCCGTGCTCACGGTCAAGAGGGGCTTGGACTTATCCATGATTAGAGCATGATGGCTTTGGAAGTTGTGGATGTTAAGTGGGGAGCTTAACATTGGAAATGATGTTATGGTTATTTGATTATGATGATGGGATGGGAGATTGGGACCAATTCACCTGTGTAGTAATGTAGGTGCTTAATAAGCTAAGGCGATAGGAATTAATTGCGTAGTGCTTTAACCATGAGTTCAACCTCCCCTTGTTCTAGCCATGCATGACATAACTTTCCCACACTTGTTGAGTACCATCGGTACTCAACCTTGCATATTTGTTGGTTTATATTGCTGCTCAGGTCAAGATAATGAGGTGGTGTATAATGATCAAGACTTTGGACCCGAAGAAGGTTTCTAGGTTCATGGAGTCCCCCGGGCAACGCCTGTGACGGAGCCCTCAAGAATAATATTCCGTTGCTAGTTTATTTACTTGTGATGAACTTATTATTGTCCATCGAGACATTTGCTATGTAAGACTTATTTATATTCGACATCTGGCTTGTAATAAATGATGCTTCACTATTTGTCATCACATGTATGAGAAAATGATCCTGGCATACATGTGATATTCACTCGGTTGTTCTTCGGAAAAACCGGGTGTGACAGAAGTGGTATCAGAGCCAAGGTTGCCCGTAGGAACATGGACCTAGGTAGAAATGGACGTATTTAAGGGCCCTATTTTCTTAAAAACTATTTTACAAGGTGTGTGTTGAAAAGTATTATTTAATGGAGGCACTTTCTTCATCTTACCTCAATTTTCATTCAAAATAGGATTTTTGTTTAAAAGTTTATCTAACCTAAGTTTAAATGCTTTTTGTTTTAGATCGTTCACATGATTCGCACCGCTCGCAAGTCCACAGAGGGAGAGTTCCCGTAGTTGCCCTTGCTGAAAGAGAGGAGAGCCGTCCGGTGACGTACCTTTCCTACGTATTGGCAGTAGGAGGCTTGTTGCGCCATCTTCGACGTATGCTCGAAGCCGCCGGCAATACGGGCAAGCTAATCATACACTATAGCTCCACCAGGACCATCCGGGAGAAGCGGGAAGAATGGAGTTCAGAAATGAGGATTATCCATGAAAATCAGCTGCTTAAGATCCACCGCTCTCCAGCTTGTCGAGCGACACAGGTCGATGCGGAGAAGGATGTCACCTGGGAGGTCATCACCTGCCAGAGTCACATCTATCGTCACCACCTGGACAGGACTGAGTACATGTATGTCCTCCAGCGTGAGAGTGGTACCACGGAGTTCAAGTACCCACCAGTGCAGCAAGGGACTTCCCATGAGCACATGGACTTGTGCTTGGAGGATGCTGCTATGCTCAACACTCGACTGCAGGAGTGTCAGCAAGAGCTTCAGGATGTTTGGGACACCCTGAAGGAAACGGAGGCATTGCTGTGAGCCTGCTTGAGGGCGAGAGAAAGAGGAGATGGGAATGAACTGTGTGTCACCGTGAATGACACATGGACTCCTGACTCCCCAGATCGCCGGGTGATCAGGCGTCGTCGCACTTCTCCACCAGCAGCCTCCCCACCCAAAGCGGAGTCAGAAGGCAGCCGCAATAATGAGGAAGATCCCGAGGAGCCAGCTCAGTGATACGAGTAGTGTAGAGTCCTTCCCTTAGTTTAGCAGGATGTCGAGTAGTCGAGTCGTTACCTTAGCTAATGGTGTGTTAATGCTTGGTGTGTGACGTGAGTTGTGGAAGCCATGGGCGTTTGTCCACAACCTCGTCTTCAGGTTGTTTTGCTTTGGTGTGTGAACCCATATGAATTGAGAGTGCATTTATGTTCACGTAAGACATGAAATCCTCAGAAAATATAAATGAAATAAGTTCTCAAAATCTTAAAGTTTAAACAAGCAAAAATTGGGAAGTTAATACGTAATGCTTTAAATTGACATTTGGTTGATCATGATAGATGGCCGGAAGAGTAAAGGGTCGTGCTGCCAACCCCGCCAACAACAACGATGAGGCAGGCAACCCTCATCTTTCTGGAGGCCAAGACAGGGATAGTCGTCTTGAAGGAGTTGATCCCATCCACCAAATGCTTGAGAATCAAAATCAGCTCATCCAGAACCTGACTCAAGTGGTGGCCAACTTGCATCAAGTCCCACCTCCACAAGCTACACCACGCCAACCAAGGTTGAGTGAGTTTCTAGGAACTCAACCTCCAAAGTTTGCAAGTGCTGCTGAACCTCTGGAGGCAGACGATTGGCTAAAGACCATTGAGAGCAAGATGAGTATCATACAGTGCCAAGGGTATGAGAGGGTGCTGTTTGCCTCTCATCAGTTGCATGGACCTGCTGCTGATTGGTGGACCGCCTACGTGGCCGCCCATCATGACCCTGAGAAC
Source organism: Neostapfia colusana (assembly GCA_030760725.1). Classification (NCBI taxonomy): domain Eukaryota; kingdom Viridiplantae; phylum Streptophyta; class Magnoliopsida; order Poales; family Poaceae; genus Neostapfia; species Neostapfia colusana. The sequence goes on along the minus strand of JASWHV010000005.1, from coordinate 58,495,926 downwards.
ATCACTTGGAAAGAGTTCAAGCGTAGCTTCCGCAACCATTACATACCAAGGGGTGAACTCAAAAACAAGAGGAAAGAGTTCTTGGGACTGCAGCAAGGTAACATGACTGTGACGGAATACCTCACTAAATTTACCCAACTCTCCCGTTATGCCCCACGGGACATAGAGACTGATGAGCAGAAACAAGATTGTTTCGTGGAAGGACTTACCGCAGAAATGCAGTGTGCAATGTCCTCAAATGAGTATGAAAGCTTCCAAAAGATGGTGGACAGAGCGTTTGTGGTAGAAAGGAAGCTGAAGGCCTTGGAAAATGAGAATAAGAGGAAGGCCGGGTGGTCACATCAAGCCTCAGGGAGCAACACCCGCCCACGTCTGATGCAGCAACCCGCAGGGCAGACGAACCGTGCTGCGGTACCCTACTCAGCACCAAGAGGGTACAACCCGAACTACAGGCCTCCGGTAGCACCAGAACAGCCACAACGTCAGTTCGTACAGCAGCCTCGCCCTACATATCAACCTCGACCAGCAGTGCAAGGTCCCCCAAACCAACCCCAAGACAACAAAGGCCAGACACCTAAGGTTGGGGTGCAATGTTTTAGCTGTGGTGAAGTGGGGCACTACGCCCATAAGTGCCCAAAGAAGAAGCCCACGCAACCACAACAGCAGAATGTAATAAGAGGACGGGTGAACCACGTCACCAGGGAGGAAGCGCAAGAGGCACCGGACGTGGTAGTTGGTAAGTTTCCTGCCAATTTACACCTCGCAACCCTGTTGTTTGATTCTAGTGCTACCCACTCGTTCATTGCCTAAGGGTTCGTTAAGAAGCATGACCTAGCAACAACACAAATGAATCATATGCTAGCAGTAAACTCTCCAGGTGGAGAAATAAGGACAAGACAAGTGTGTCCCAAAGTGAACCTAGACATTAATGGGGTAGTATTTACTGCTAACCTCATAGTGATAGATTCACAAGGGATAGATATTATCTTGGGTATGGATTGGTTGACCAAACATAAAGGAATCATCCATTATTTGACCAGAACGGTGGAACTAACGCACCCTAGTGGCACAAAAGTAAAGTTTATAACAATACAAGAGCCTAGGAGGGACGTTAAATTAAATCAAGTTGAGGAGATCAGGACCATCAGGGAATATCCAGATGTTTTTCCGGAGGAGTTGCCAGGTATGCCTCCCGATCGTGAAGTGGAATTTGCAATTGAGCTAGTGCCCGGAACCGCCCCAATATACAGGAGACCTTATCGGATGGACTCCAAGCAGCTGGGAGAACTCAAGGACCATTTGAGAGAATTGACGGAGAAGGGGTATATTCGTCCTAGTTCCTCACCTTGGGGAGCTCCGGTCATATTTGTGCCCAAGAAGGACGGAACCCAAAGGTTATGCGTGGAGTTGAGGGGAGCTTGTGTGTTCTCGAAAATTGATCTCAGGTCGGGATACCACCAACTCAAGATAAGGCAATCTGATATCCCCAAGACAGCTTTCGTATCTCGGTACGGACTGTATGAATACACTGTCATGCCTTTCGGGCTAACTAATGCCCCGGCATACTTCATGTATCTCATGAACAAGGTATTCATGGAATATCTGGACAAATTTGTGGTGGTTTTCATAGATGACATTCTCGTCTTCTCCAAAAATGAAGAAGAACATGAGAAACATCTAAGGTCGGTGTTGCAGAGGCTGAGAGAACACCAACTATATGCCAAGTTGAGCAAGTGTGAGTTTTGGCTGAAGAGAGTTCCCTTCTTAGGACATATCATCTCGGAGGGAGGAATCTCCGTGGATCCCACCAAAATCGAGGATATACAGAAGTGGAAGACCCCTAAAAATGTCGGGGAAGTTCGAAGCTTCTTGGGATTGGCAGGATATTATCGACGGTTTATTGAGGGATTCTCTAAAATCTTGAAACCTCTCACCAAACTGTTGGAGAAGGGAATCACATTCACATGGACACCGCAATGCGAGACGAGTTTTCAGGAGTTAAAGAAAAGATTGACAACAGCCCCAGTGCTAGTTATGCCAGATATGCAGAAGAACTTTACGGTGTACTGCGATGCCTCTGGAAACGGGTTGGGATGTATTCTCATGCAAGAAGGGCATGTCGTGGCTTATGCATCCCGGCAGCTCAGGAAGCACGAGAAGAACTATCCTACACATGACCTAGAACTAGCCGCAGTGGTACACGCGTTGAAAATTTGGCGGCACTATTTGATGCGGAAGAGGACAGAGATATATACGGATCATAAGAGTTTGAAGTACATTTTCACACAGCCAGATCTCAACCTCAGACAAAGGAGATGGTTAGAGCTAATCAATGACTTTGATGTGGGCATCAACTATCATCCTGGGAAAGCAAACGTCGTGGCCGATGCTTTAAGTCAGAAAGTGCAGGTCAATAAGTTGAGCTTGAAGGACATGCCTGCAGAATTGAAGGACGAGATTATAAGGCTCAATCTATGCCTTGTGAATAGTGGTGAAGCCATCGCCATGGAAGTGGACTCCACACTAGAGCAAGACATACGCGATGGTCAAAAGAACGACGAGAAGATACAAGAAATCAGGCAACTCATCAAGGAAAATAAAGCTCCTGGTTTCAGAGAGGATGAATAAGGTACGGTGTGGCACGGGAAAATCTGCGTGCCTGAAGTAAAAGAGATTCGTGAATTGATTTTGAAGGAGGCTCACGATTCCGACTATTCCATCCATCCTAGGAGTACGAAGATGTACCAGGACCTCAAGAGCAGGTATTGGTGGTATGGCATGAAGCGAGATGTCACGGAACATGTTGCTCTATGTGACACATGTCAGTTGGTGAAAGCAGAACATCAACGACCCGCGGGATTATTGCAACCACTCAAAGTGCCTGAATGGAAATGGAAGAAATCGGTATGGATTTCATAGTGGGATTGCCTAGGACCCAATCAGGATATGATTCAATATGGGTCATCATCGACAGGCTAACCAAGGTACCTCATTTCATCCCCGTGAAAGAAAGCTACAGCGGATCCAAATTGACAGAATTGTACATATAAAGGATCGTGTGTTACCATGGAGTGCCAAAGAAGATAGTGTCGGATCGAGGGACACAGTTCACCTCAAGGTTCTGGCAGAAGTTGCATGAAATCATGGGAACCCATCTGAACTTTAGTTCTGCCTATCATCCCCAAACTGATGGGCAGACAGAAAGAACCAATCAGATTCTTGAGGATATGCTGAGGGCATGTGCACTCAAAAACAATCGGAGTTGGGACAAGAACTTACCGTATGCGGAATTCTCCTATAACAACAGCTATCAAGCTAGTATGAAGATGTCACCGTTTGAAGCTTTGTACGGGAGGAAATGCAGAACTCTCCTATTTTGGAACCAAACAGGGGAAAGTAAAGTGTTTGGTCCCGAAGTACTACAAGAAGCCGAGGCGAAGGTGAGGGAAATTTGCAACAACTTGAGGATAGCACAGACACGCCAAAAGAGCTATGCCGATGTACGAAGAAGAGAGCTCGTTTTCAACGTGGGAGACTATGTCTATCTCAAGGTGTCCCCTATCCGAGGACTTCGTCGGTTCAAGGTGAAAGGGAAGTTGTCACCTCGATACATCGGACCCTTTCAAGTTCTGGAGAGGAAAGGCAAAGTGGCATATCAACTAGAATTACCGGCTCGCCTATCGGATGTGCACGACGTATTCCATGTGTCACAACTCAAGAAATGCCTGAGGACGCCTAAAGAGGTGTTACCCATGAATGAAGTGGACGTAGCTGAGGATTTGTCTTATGCCGAGCAACCATCCAAGATTTTGGAGACAATGGAACGCCTCACCCGAAATAAAAGAATCCAGATGTGCAAGGTGCAGTGGAAGCATCACTCAGAAGAGGAAGCCACCTGGGAGCGAGAAGATGAGCTTAAGGCACAATTTCCGAAATTATTTTCTTAGAACCACCAATCTCGAGGATGAGATTTCTTTTACAGGGGGGTAGAGCTATAACACGCCAAAATCCTGTTAAGAGGGGAATTTAAAAAATTTTGGACGTGTTGCATGTATTGCAAAAATTCAAATTCAAACTGGAATTCAAATTAAACTCAAAATAGAAAAGAAATAGAAAAAGAAAAAGGAAAATAGAAAAAAACCGGCCAGTGGGCCGAAACCCACCAGCCGGCCCACCGATCCCGCGCCAGCCCGCAGCCGTGCACGCCCCCTTCTTCCCACTGACATGCGGGGCCCGCCAGTCTTTCTTCTTCCTCGCGCTTGCACCCGCGCTCGGCCGGACTCTCTCACCCTGAATCAAAACCGACCCGGATTCCTGCGTATCCCAGCCGAATTTCGTTCGTGGGCGACGCAAACTCGATCACAACCGAACGCCACCCTTTCCCCGTCTATAAAAACCCCAGCATTGTTCCGTTTTCCCCACGATCTGCCGATTTTCTCTCCGGTGAGAACCCGAGCCCCTCCGGCGAATTCTGGCCGAGCTACGCTCGGGAAATAAGAGCTAGCCCCGGAAACTTCTGATCTAGCCCCTGGAACTTCAGAAAATGATGTAAATTCATTTAAAAATCAGTTTTAGCCCCTGGACTTAATAAAAATTAGGAAAACCCCCTCTGTTATGTGTAGCTAGACCCCTGAAAATTCTTAAAATAATATTATAGACCCTGTAATGGGGTGAGTTTACCTTTTTAACCCTATTTGATATTAAATTTAGGAAATTGAATATGTGGTTAGTATTTAAAATTTAAAAGGTGGGACAAACATATTGTCAAATTCAAATTAAAAACTTTCCCAATACTTAGAAAACCTTGGAGTGAGATAAAAATAGATTTTTGGCTGAAATGAATCTGTTTAATTGATTATTCACATTTATTAGTTAGAGGGACACATTTTTAAATAGAGAATAATTCTGAAAATTAGAAAAATAAATGTAAAATAGTTTACATTAGAGGAAAAGATCAAAAATATGTTATTAACTATTTTGGATCAGAACATATTCTGTTTAGATGATGTGTCTTACTATTTTCATAATAAAGTACACATTTAGGCATAGGAAGTAAATTTGAAAATATAGCAAGCTAGGTATAAATAATTAGAAAATGATAAATGAAGATTCCAAAATCCAAAGAATTCAGTTTAGGGTTGGTAGAAGTTCTGAAGACACATATGGAGTAGGAAAATACCTTTCATGCATACTTGGTAGCTAAAAGGTGTTATAATTGAATATAAGGAATTTATTTAAATTGGAAACTCATATATATAGTATGCAAGTATAAATGTGAATACAAAAGTAGGAATCATATACACATGATTAAAAGTGCATGTAAGCCAAAGATCAACACACATAGAGTAACCACAACACATAGAATTTGTGAATGACTTTTATACATCTGAATGTGTGGTTTGTATGAAGTGGAAGTGTGAATTATGTCTTATGGATTGTTGTTTTTCTTTTGCTATGTGTGATGGTATGATGTAGAACCTACTCCAGAGCAAGTTCTTCCTTTCCAAGATCAGGACTACCCATTCCAAGAGCAGCAGGAAGGAGGCAAGTGTCCTTGACCACTTTGATCCTATGCTAGGGTGTGTAGATAGAATTATTTGCATTGTCAAATGAAATATGAAACCCATGCTAGGAAGTTTTCCTAGAATTGCATTATCTTGTTTCCTTGTAGCTTGGGTTGGGATTTAATTTGCCATGTCATTTATTTACATGCTTATGCTTAGCCATGCTTAGAATGGGATATTTGGGATATGAGATCATCAGTTTATTTTACCATACTCTTGAATGAGATATTGTGAGTTATGTAGAGGTAGGGATCAAGGCAAGTTGGATGTTTTGGTTGGTGCTGGGTGCACGAGACTCGGGTTTGTGTTTAGTACTTGCCTGGATCCTAAGGACCGGTTCATGGAGCATGTAACCTGGCTTTACCGTGCCAACCACATGCTGAGATGGGGCAGCTTGGCCAATTAATTAGGTGTATCCCTGGCGTAGTATGGGTGTGTTGGATGGTGCGAGGAATAGGTGTCAGCTGGACTACCATATGAACCGCAAGGCTCAAGAGGGGGCCACTGCAGCGGGGTTGGAGCCTCTTGTATGCTGTTAGGGGTGAAACCTCAGTGGGCCCACGCTCGTCGGGAATCCGTTTGTAAAGGCTTCGTAGTGATCTCCTGGCTACACACCTGGGAAGTGTGAATGTGGTTCGTAGCCACTGGCATAATGGAGGTTCTTTTAGTCCACCCGGCAATGGGGGATGAAATCACTACATGTGGGTACAGTGGTGCAAACTCTGCAGAGTCAAAACTGTCATGACAGCCGTGCTCACGGTCAAGAGCGGCTTGGACTTATCCATGATTAGAGGATGATGGCTTTGGAAGTTGTGGATGTTAAGCGGGGAGCTTAACATTGGAAGTGATATTATGGTTATTTGATTATGATGACGGGATGGGAGATTGGGACCAATTCACCTGTGCAGTAATGTAGGTGCTTAATAAGCTAAGGCGATAGGTATTAATTGCGTAGTGCTTTAACCATGAATTCAACCTCCCCTTGTTCTAGCCATGCATGACATAACTTTCCCACACTTGCTGAGTACCATCGGTACTCAACCTTGCATATTTGTTGGTTTATATTGCTGCTCAGGTCAAGATAATGAGGTGATGTATAATGATCAAGACTTTGGACCCGAAGAAGGTTTCTAGGTTCATGGAGTCCCCCGGGCAACGCCTGTGACGGAGCCCTCAAGAATAATATTCCGCTGCTAGTTTATTTACTTGTGATGAACTTATTATTGTCCATCGAGACATTTGCTATGTAAGACTTATTTATATTCGACACCTGGCTTGTAATAAATGATGCTTCACTATTTGTCATCACATGTATGAGAAAATGATCCTGGCATACATGTGATATTCACTCGATGTTCTTCGGAAAAACTGGGTGTGACACTTTTCAGAGACGAGCTCTGAAGTTAACACGTGTCCAACAGTGACGGACCTCCCAGAGAAAAGCTCCAGTGGCGACAAGTGTCCAATAGGACCGGACCTCTCGGAGGTGAGCTCCTAGATCGACACGTATCCCGCGCGACTGGTCCTCTGATTTCCGCGGTGACTAGCTCCGAAAGTGAAATGTGTCCTGCGGAACTGCCTTTGCTTCTTCCGTAGAGGCTAGCTCCAGGGGCAACACGTGTTCCATAGGGTCAGACCTCTCCCCCTTAGCGGATACGAGCCCCGAGCCTGCCACGTAGCCAGTTTAGCGGCGGACCTCTCCCCACTTCGCAGGGATGAGCTCCGAACACGCCACGTGGCCAGCGGGCCACGAAAGTTGTCTTCGGCGTTCTCTGGGAACTGGATTCGGCTCTTATTGGTCATATTTTTGATATTTTTCTCTGTTCCTCCTCCTTTTAAGATGTTTTCTCTTTATAAAACATGAATATATGCAGAAACCAAAAATGAGGGTGTCACAAATCTACCCCCCTTAAATTGAATCTCGCCCTCGAGATTCGTTAGTAGAGAATAGATGAGGAAATTCCGCCTTGATGTCTTCTTCACGCTCCCATGTGGCTTCAGCTTCGGTGTGATGGCTCCATTGTACCTTGCACCATCGGATGACTTTGTTCCTGGTGACCCTTTCCTTTACGTCCAAAATTCGGACAGGGTGCTCCGTATAAGTCAGGTCCTCTTGAAGTTCAAGCTCTTCCATTGGTACTCGCTCCTCCGGTACTCTCAAGCACTTCTTGAGCTAGGATACATGAAATACGTCATGTACGTCGGAGAGATATGTTGGGAGCTCTAGTTGATAGGCTACTTCTCCTCGCTTGTCCAAAATATTAAATGGTCCGATGTAGCGAGGTGCTAGCTTGCCTTTGACGTTGAAACGTCGTTGGCCACGGATAGGCGATACCTTAAGGTATACGAAGTCTCCTACTTCGAAGGTCAACTTCCTTTGCCTATTGTCTGCATAGCCTTTCTGTCGTGATTGAGCAGCCTTTATGTTCTCCCGTATCGTTTGGACTTGCTTTTCAGCTTCTAGTAGCACTTCGGGTCCAAACACCTGGTTCTCTCCGGTTTCGTTCCAAAATAGCGGCGTTCTACACCGTCTACCGTCCAATGCTTCGAAAGGCGACATCTTTAAGCTAGCTTGATAGCTGTTGTTGTAGGAGAATTCGGTGTACGGTAAACTCCTATCCCAACTACGCCCACGTTTTAAGGCGCAAGCTCTCAACATGTCCTCCAAAATTTGGTTTGTCCTTTCGGTTTGCCCATCGGTTTGTGGGTGATAGACGGAGCTAAAATCCATTCGTGTACCCATAGCTTTCTGCAGCTTCCTCTTGAATCCTCCTCGGGACTCCATGACGGCACACGATCTACTCCATGTACAACTCGGCTAGTTGTGCAACGTTATACTTGGCCCTTATAGGGAGAATGGGTTGTTTTCGTCAATCAGTCCACAATAACCCAGATGGAGTCATAACCCGACTGAGTACGTGGCAATCCGACGATGAAATCCATACTGATGTCCTCCCACTTCCATTCGGGTACCTTCAAGGTTTGCAACAATCCAGCGGGTCTTTGATGTTCGGCCTTCACCCGTTGGCATGTGTCGCATAGGGCAACGTATTCGGCTATATCCCTTTTCATACCATCCCACCAATAACAAGTCTTCAAGTCCTTGTACATTTTGGTACTTCCGGGATGTATGGAATAGGGTGAATCATGTGCCTCCTTCAATATCATGTCGCGGAGGTGCTTCACGTTAGGCACACAAATCCTTTTTCCTAGCCAAAGCGTACCCTTCTCATCTTCTTTGAAATCGTTCTCTATTCCTTGTCGGATCCTTTCCTTGATCTCCTTGATCTCCTCATCCGTTGCTTGGCCATCTCTTATCTCTTGCTCCAATGAAGAGTGGATCTCCATCATTTCCATGTTGTTCAATAAGCCGAGGTGTAACCGTTCGAACTCCTTACGTAGTTCGGGTGGTAGCTCCCGAACAGTGAGTTGGTGACATGCTCCCTTCCGGCTCAATGCATCAGCTACTACATTGGCCTTCCCAGGGTGGTAGTTGATACCAACATCATAATCCTTGATAATTTCCAACCATCGACGTTGCCTCAAATTCAAGTCCGTTTGTGTAAATATGTACTTGAGGCTTTTATGATCCGTATAGATCTCACATCAATGACCAAGGATATAATGTCTCCAAATCTTCAATGCATGCACTACTGCTGCTAGCTCCAAGTCATGTGTAGGATAATTAAGCTCGAGCTTCTTTAATTGCCGTGAGGCATAGGCTACCACTTGTCCTTCTTGCATGAGCACACATCCGAGCCCCTGTCTGGATGCGTCATAATATATGTCAAAGCTCTTGCTTACGTCCGGCAATACCAAAACCGGCGCTGTGAAAGTTGCCTAGAGGGAGGGGTGAATAGGCTAATAAAACCTGAAATTAAAATAAAGAGCGGATAAAACCAGAGTGGGCCGGACTAGTCTGGTATGAGGTCGGACTAGTCCGATCTAAGCCTACTTTGTGTTTTAGGTTTCCTGTTAAGTTTGTTTGAGCTGAAAATATGTGGTAGTCAAATGATGTCATAAATTAGTTGAGAATAATCAGATTGCAAAATAATAGAACAATTTGCGGAAAATAAAACAATGAAAGTTTAACAAGTAATTCTAGTGAGCAAGTAAGATAGTAGAGAAGACAAGAGACCCGAATTATCCTGAGGTTCGATTCCACACAGGAACCTACGTTCTCGTTGAGGAGTCCACCAAGGACCGGGTCTTTTCTAACCCTTCCCTCACCGAGCGATCACCAAGATCAAGCCTGGGCTTCCTCACTATCAATTGAATGTGAATACAATGCTCTTAGGGGATTAGTCCGAGCTCACACAGGAACCTTTGTTCCGTCCTAATTCGGACTAGTCTGAAGAGATCGGACTAGTCTGGTCTGTGGAGCGGACTAGTCCGATGGCACTCAGAGACTTCTTCTCCGGAACCTAAGCGGCTTAGTCCGCTTAGCGGACTAGTCCGGCCTTCTGAGACTTAGTCTCATAACGGCTCAGACTCTCACAACAACGGACTAGTCCGGCCTTTAACGGACAAGTCCGAACTGACTCAGAGACTCTTTATCCGGTCTAAAGCGGATTAGTCCAGTTATGAACGTACTAGTCCGACCATTTGTCCGGACAAGTCCGGTCTTCCCCTTTTCTTCATATCTATGACTACTTCGTCTCATGATTCTAACATTCTATCCTTCGTTTGAGCTCTCTAGTGATTCTCAAGCACTCTAAAAGAGAAGACCCTATAAACAACTAGAAAAAATGTGAAGATTAATAGAAAATTCTATTCTCAACTCTTCCAAGTCTTCTTCTTTTCCTTTTTCTTCTTGAGAGACTCCATATCCGTTTCTTTGATAAACACCTGTGCTCATACTCAGTAGAAACTTATTAGCATCTTAATTGTTGTCATCAATCAACCAAAACTACGGGGATTATCTAGATGCACTTTCAATCTCCCCCTTTTTGATGATTGATGACAACTCATTAAGATTTTCGAGAAGTAGATATAGTAGATTGTTTCCATAAATATTTACTCCCCCTAGATGTGTTCATAATGGATTATCAAGAACGAGAGAAAAATGTGCACAAGAGTGAGTTTATGGGGAATTTTATGCTTACATGTGTTGTGGTGGTGGGACTAAGTATAAGCAGTAACCACATTTAGAAAGATATAACATTTATGAGCAAGCAGATTTCATTATGGCATAATTTGAAGAGATAAAGTAACATAGTCATTACAAAAACAACATAACGTGGCATAATGTAGCATAGTTATTACAAACCATCATGAAATGAGTTTAATGAGCAAGACTAGACTATGACTATGACTAGAATACTCCCCCTTATTGTCTCCCCCTTTGGCATCAAGGCACCAAAAAAGGGAAGGAAAAGGAGAAAACCTAATCACTATCATCTTGATCTTTGTCGTGGTCACTCTGGGTCTCTTCGTCCAAATCCTCTTCTTCATCGTCATCTTGGTGATGGGTGTGGGAGGTAGGAGGAGCAGCTGAGATGGATCCAAAATAGGCAAGCTCATCCTCCGTGAGAGTGGGAAACTCTGTCACGTCGTCATCATCTGATGACGGTGGAGACATAGGTATCTCCATCTTGTCGCACATGGCCTTGAGATACTTCTCTTGGCGTTGCTTCATCTTCTGCGTGCGAACTCCCACCTTCCGGCATGAGGAGAATACGGCCTTGAAGATCTTGAGCAGTCCACTAGAGGAGCCACTCGATGACGGAGGAACGGATGGTCCGACAGAAGAGGATGGAGCTGCATTGGATCCCCTGCCCATGGATGCAGGAGGGCGAGGAAGAGGAGTCGGCATCTAAGGACGGAGCTTCCGGTGCTTCACATCCTTTGCAAACTCTAGCCCCATGACTTTTTGAATCATGCACATGATGTATGGTGCATAGCCACAGGATCTGTTCGGGGTGTGGGAGATGTTGAATATGTCGTTGTAGATGTAGTCAAAGACATTGAATTTCTCTTCTTCATTGAGCAGCTTCAACAGGTTTCTGAGGTACCCCTGTATCATCCCCGCATCTCCATCTTTTGGAGCTAGAGTCTTCCTCAGAACTCTGTTCATCACTCCAAAGAAGGGTTTGATGTTGTGGGTGGAGGATGCCTCATAGGAGAGATAGGAGGGATACATGAAGTCCAAGTCATCCTTGCCCAGAGTTCTCTCATTGTGAACTATTATCTCATAGTTCAAATGCTCCCCAAGTCCTAGGATGCGAGCAAACTCATCATATAGGACCGAGTACACCACGCCATTTGTCATCCATGTGATTTTCCTGTTTCCGTAGGTGTGGAAGTAACAGGTGGTGTAGAACTGGACTATGACCTCAATGTTCCAATCATATTGAAAGGCCATCAAGTCTTTGATCCCATGGCGTTTTGTTGCTTCAATTACTGCATCAAAGGCTTGATGTTTCTTGTTGGCCATGTATGGCCAATCCACCCACTGAGCATCAACTACCGGTGTCTTCATTGGGAGATAGACATGCCGGTAGTAGTCACAATGGAAGTCACACCAGAAGCGAGGGCCTGGTGTGGACTTCTCGTACTTGTAGACCTCCTCCTCCCGGAACCTTCTGGCCTTGTTGGCTCCTCTCCCCTTGAAGGTTGCACTCGCCAAATTGGGTTGGCGGTTTGGGTTGTGCATGGGCGGTGCCCTTTCAAGGGGCCCAACAGGTCCCTGCGGGGGATTTTCCCTTCCCAGTCTAGGGTTGTCACAAATGACGAGTCCCCTGTTGGCTAGAGCCTTTTTCCTAGAGGGATCAGCTGCTTTGCCTTTTCCTTTGTCCTAGGTTGATTTTTGTGGCTCGGCAGTCTGTTTGTCCTTTAGGGTGACTAGTCTCTTCCTCCTCGGAGGGTCAACGGACTGGGAGGCTTGGGCTTCCCTGTCAGCCCGTTTCTTCGTCCGAGCTTCCCTTGCAGCAGCCTCTACTGCCTCTGCTTCGGCTGCCGCACGATAAGCGGCTTGACGAGCCGCTTCAGCCTCAGGATTTGAAAGAGGGATGTCGTTGGGTCCTGACATGATCTGGTGAGTAAAGAAGTTTTTAGTTGATGGAGTATTGCGTTTAAATTAGTTTACAAACCCAAAGTTAGAGGTTAAGATTGTATCATCCGGACTTGTCCGGGCAGGAGGCGGACTAGTCCGATCTGGCTGGACTTGTCCGGCCCCTAACTAATGTGATTTGCTTATCAATTCATCAAAGTAGGTGCAATATTATGGGGGTTTGAAATAATATGGCCTAGGAAACTCAGAGAGGCCCTAAGGTACCCAAGATATGTTCTAGGAATAGGATTTTTTGTGAAAAATCAAGGCTAGGTTAAAAAGTACCTTGGAGTGAAGGAATGTGATGAAATCCGCTGTTCGAAGGAGCGGAGATGGTCGGAGAAGAGTTCCTCGCACTCCACAGGCCTTGAATCAAGGATGCCCTCGAGGGATTTGAGGGAGAACTCCAAAATCGCCAATGGGGGCGAGTTTTGGAGGAGAGAAGTGGAGTGGAGGTGAATGAGGGAGAGGGAGGGGTTTCAGCCCGACCCTTGGAGGTTAAGTCTCCAAGGGCCGGACTAGTCCGGTCCCCAGTCCGGACTAGTCCGGTCAGTCGGACTAGGTCCGGACTAGTCTTCAGTCCGGACTTGTCCGGGTGCGAGGCGGACTAGTCCGTTGTGGACTTGTCCACTGCTCCTCGGACTTCTTTAGAATGCCCGGACTTGTCCGGCCTCTAGGTCGGACTAGTCCGGCTTTTAAAGTATAAAAAAACTTATATATCAGAATTTTGCCTTGGTTTGCGGTGGATTTACTTGTACCTGCTATATGGTCCACATATATATATATATATGTATATTAAACACATAATTATGTGATGACAATATAGCCAAAAAAATGTGAGATGAAAATAGAGGATGTACAAGTTTTCACAATCATGCACATTTTTGAAGGTTGTGAGAGAATTTTTGAGAACTTCTATTTGCACAAAAAAAATTTTTAACTTACATTCCTAGAGTCTAATATATTCAGCTCATTTCGAAGTTCACAAAATTGTTTTTCATCTAGTGGTTTGGTAAAGATATCGGCTAGTTGTTTTTCAGTTCTTACGTGTGAGATTGCTATGTCCCCCTTTATAGAGTGATCTCTTAAAAAGTGATGCCGAATGTCTATGTGTTTGGTTCTAGAGTGCTCAACGGGATTGTGGGCTATCTTAATAGCACTCTCATTGTCACAAAGGAGTGGAATGTTGTTCATATTGTGTCCATAATCCCTTAAAGTTTGTCGCATCCAAAGAAGTTGAGCACAACAACTTCCAGCTGCGACATACTCCGCCTCTGCTGTGAAGAGAGCAATGGAATTTTGTTTCTTGGATGACCATGATACTAGGGACCTACCCAAAAATTGACAAGTTCCTGAGGTGCTTTTTCTATCTATTTTACATCCGGCGTAATCCACATCGGAGTATCCGATGAGATTAAACTTAGACCCCTTTGGATACCATAATCCTAGGTTGGGTGTGTGAACTAGATATCTTAAGATCCTTTTAACAGCTGTTAAATGGCATTCTTTAGGTGATGCTTGAAATCTTGCGCATAAACATACACTAAGCATGATATCGGGTCTAGATGCGCAAAGATAAAGTAATAAGCCAATCATGGAACGATATACCTTTTGATCTACGCTTGGTCCATCTTCATTGAGGTCAAGGTGCCCATTTGTTGCCATTGGTGTCTTGATAGGTTTTGCTTTGTCCATGTCGAACTTCTTGAGTATGTCTTGTGTGTACTTGGTTTGACTAATGAACGTGTCTTCCTTGAGTTGCTTGACTTGAAATCCGAGGAAGAACTTCAACTCTCCCATCATGGACATTTCAAACCTATCTGTCATTATCTTGCTTCGACTTGAGCATATCCCTTTGCCAAAAGTCTGGCCTTGTTTCTTGTTACCACTCCGTGTTCATCTTGCTTGTTGCGGAACACCCACTTGGTGCCTACCACGTTTGCGTTTGGTCTTTTCACTAGCTCCCATACTTGATTTCTTGTGAAGTTGTTTAATTCTTCTTGCATGGCTACTACCCAATCCGGGTCCTTGAGTGCATCTTCCACCCTAAATGGTTCCAAGGATGACACAAAAGTTAGCTATACGAGAACGTGTTGTTACTCCTTTTGTGATATCTCCGAGGATGTTATCAACAGGGTGATCTCATTGAATGCTTTGATGAACCCTTGGGTGATGCACTTGATTTCTTGAGTGGTTTTCTTCTTCTTCATCTTCTTCTCCCCCTTGATCAGCACCATGGTTTTGATTTTCTTCTTCCTCAAACTGACCGTCTTGATCTTGGAGTGCTTGGTTTTGATCTTGAGTGAGGGGTGCCACTTTTGATGAGCTTGTAGCATCTTGTCCTACATTTTCTTGGGGACGAATTTCTCCAAGCCCCATTCTTCTTAGTGCTTCACTTGGTGCTTCTTCTTCATCTAATACACATTGATCAACTTGCTCCACTTGAGAGCCATTAGTTTCATCAAACACCACGTCACGTGCAATTTCAACGCACCCGGAGGTTTTGTTGAAGACACGATAAGCGTAGGTGTTTGAGTCATAACCAAGTAGGAAACCTTCATCGGATTTTGAAGAAAATTTTGAAACCCTAGGCTTCTTGTTAAGAATATAGCATTTGCTTCCAAAGACTCGAAAGTAGGAGATATTGGATTTGTTACCGGTTAGCAGCTCGTATGAGGTTTTCTTTAAGAGTCGATGAAGGTAGAGGCGATTTGTAGCATGACAAGCGGTGTTGATTGCCTCCACCCAAAATCGATCCGAGGTCTTGTATTCGTCGAGCATGGTTCTTGACATCTCTATGAGTGTCCGGTTCTTCCTTTCAGCTACCCCATTTTGTTCGGGAGTATAAGGGGCTGAAAACTCATGTTTGATGCCTTCTTCATCCAAAAATTCTTCTACTTGAGTGTTCTTGAATTCATAACCGTTGTCACTTCTAATCTTCTTAGTTTTTGAAGAAAACTCATTTTGAGCTCTCCTCAAGAACTTCTTGAGGATTCCTTGAGTTTCTCCCTTATCATGCAAGAAAAATACCCAAGTGAAACGAGAATAATCATCAACAATTACAAGACCATACTTGTTACCACTAATGCTTATATAGGTGACAGGGACGAAGAGGTCCATGTGAAGCATCTCCAATGGTCTTGTTGTCGTCATCACGTTCTTGGCGGGGTGAGCTGTTCCAATTTGCTTTCCTGCTTGGCACGCACTACATGATCTATCCTTTTCAAAAACAACACCTTTTAGTCCACGGATGTGATCCCCCTTTAGAAGTTTCTGTAAATTCCTCATTCCAACATGGGCTAGTCTTCTATGCCACAGCCATCCCATGTTGGTTTTTGCTATTAAGCATGTGTCAAGCTGAGCTTTACTTGTGGAAAAATCCACCAAGTAAAGCTTTCCTTTTAACACACCCTTAAAGGCAATTGAGTTGTCACTTCTTCTAGAGACGGTCACATCCTCGTTAGTAAATAAGCAATTATAACCTTTCTCACATAGTTAAGATATGGACAATAGGTTATAATCCAATGATTCAACGTGTAGAACATGTGAAAGAAAGTGTTGAGAAGAGATTGCGATTTTACCAATACCTAGTACCCTTCCTTGGCTGTTGTCACCAAAATAGATGCCTTCATTTGGATCATCATTTTCTTCATACTCAACAAACATTTTCTTCTCTCCGGTCATATGGTTAGTGCATCCACTATCTAGCACCCATTTAGTGCCACCGGAGGAGTAGGCCTGCAAAACAATTTAAACATTGCTCTTAGGTACCCAAACTTGGTTGGGTCCTTTGAGGTTACTTACTAGGCATTTGGGCACCCACACACAAGTTTTTGGACTCTTGTGGAGTGGCCCAACATATTTTGCATATACTCTACCATACTTGCTCTTCATAAGAACATAAGATGCATCGAAATTATGAAATACTATAGATTTTATATTTTTGGTAATCTTATGTGAGGCAGATGCAAAGTTATTACTCTTGTCTTGACTTGAGTTTTCTTTCACGAAGACTACAAATTTGCTATTGTTTTTAAGGATTCTAGCATTTTGCTTTCCTCCCCTAGTATATCCAAGTCCATCTTTGATGAAGGGACATCTTGTGATTGTGTATGCACTGCATGCATAATTGATTTTTTCTTTATCAAAGATCCCACTCTTGTGTGTATTCTTGCTTTGTGCCTCTTTGAGCTCATTTTTTAAGTTTAAGACAATGCTAGCACATTTGCAAGTTTTAGTGTTGGATTTTGTCTTTGTTGAGAGAGAGCTTTTAGAGGATGGATTAATTGGGACGCTAGACTTAAGTGAGTCAAGTTGTGCTTCAAGATTCTTGTGAGCTTTGGTTAAACTTACGAGTTCATCTTGAAGCGCTATATTCTCACTTTTAAGCTGAACGCATGTCTCTTTGCCCATGGCAAGTTCGCTTTCAAGTGTTCTACACTTTTCTCTCTCAAACTCAAGAAGTTTCTCAATCTCAAGGTTTCTTTCCTTTTCAAGGATAAGCAATTCTTCTTGTTGATTGAGAAGCTCTTCTTGTTGAAAAATTTCATCCGATAGCATTTTCATTTTAGCTATAGCCTTTTTGTTTAATCCTCTAAACATGAATTCATTTTCACTACTACTATCGAAGTCACTATCATCTTCAATATGTAACTTAGAAGGTTTAGTTATTACCTTGCGTTTTCCTTCCTTTGCCATAAGGCATGTGTGACTTCGGCTCTTCCAATCACCCTTGTTTGGCAAGAGTGATTTCTTCATGGTTGGCCTCTTGATGGTTACGGTCGCCACTTTTTCTTCATCTTCGGAGGAGGATTCTTCATTTGAGTCCCATTCTTCTCCGATGTGGGCTTGTCCATATGTCTTCTTCTTTGTGAAGAATTTCTTGTCTTGCCGCTTCCCATCCTTCTTCTTTCTTTTCTCATCTTCCTTGCTATGGGGGCAGTTCACAATGAAATGCCCATGTTCTCCACAGTTGTAGCAAGTCTTCTTTGTTCTTGACTTGCCTTTGTCTTTGCTCTTGTTCTCATAGTGATATCTTCTCCTTCTCCTCATCAACCTTTTGAATCTTTTGATGAAGAACGCCATTTCTTCATCATCCATGTCTGTGCTTTCATCATCACTTTCTTCATCTTCACTTGTGAGTTGTGTTTTTTTCCTTTGACTTGGATGTGGCCTTGAGAGCAATGCCCTTCTTCTTGGATGAAGTGATCTTGGCTAAGTCATTGACGTGTTGGGCTTCCTTCTCCATCATCTCATGGTTAATGATCTTCCCTAGCACTTCATCCGGAGTCATCAAATGAAAGTTTGGACTTTCCCGGATTAGGGTGCATAGGGTCACATTGCGAGGCAAAAATGCTCTTATCATCCTTTTAACCACTTCATGGTCATTCCATTTCTTGCATCCGTACGCCCGACTCTTGTTGATAAGAGTTTTGAGTCGGTTGTACATTTCTTGAGGTGTTTCGCCTTCTTCCATGGCAAACCTTCCAAGCTCTCCTTCTATCATCTCAATCTTAGCTTCCCTCACAGATCGGTTTCCTTCATGTGCGATTTTGAGGGTGTCCCAAATATCTTTGGCGAGCTCCAACCCATCTACCTTGTTAAATTCTTCAGTGCTCAAAGATGAGTTGAGCACAGCTGCTGCTTGTGCATTGCGATGGATTTGTTGTTCTTGTTCTAGAGTGAGTTTATCCTCGTCTTCGAGGATATATATACCTGTACATACCACATGCCAAAGACTTGGGTTCAAGGAAATTAGATGCAACTTCATGTTGTGTTTCCACAATGTATAGTTAGTTCCATCAAAGTGAGGTGGTTCGCCTAGAGGAATTGATAAATAACTGGAATGAGAATTTAGTCGTTCATAGTTAAAAGGATATCGCGAGTAGTCTTGTTGACTACTCTTGAGTTTCTTCTCTAACTTCTCCTTCTTTTTCCTTTTGGCCTCCTCCTTCTTCTTTTTGAGGAGTGCCATGAGACGAAGAACTTCTTCATCTTCTTCTGAGCTTGTAACGTCTTGTGGAGGAGCAACTGCGGGAGGTGGGTTAGAATCTTGTTCTTCAAAGTTGCTCGAGCTTGCTCCTTTTCCCTTGTTGAGATCAATTTGGCTACCGACCTTGTCCCCCATCTCCTCTCCAAGCGGTTAAGCTTTTGTGGAGAGTTAGGCTCTGATACCAATTGAAAGTTGCCTAGAGGGGGGGTGAATAGGCTAATAAAACCTGAAATTAAAATAAAGAGCGAATAAAACCACAGTGGGCCGGACTAGTCCGGTATGAGGTCGGACTAGTCCGGTCTAAGCCTACTTTGTGTTTTAGGTTTCCTGTTAAGTTTGTTTGAACTGAAAATATGTGGTAGTCAAATGATGTCACAAATTAGTTGAGAATAATCAGATTGCAAAATAATAGAACAATTTAAGGAAAATAACACAATGAAAGTTTAACAAGTAATTCTAGTGAGCAAGTAAGATAGTAGAGAAGACAAGAGACCTGAATTATCCCGAGGTTCGATTCCACACAGGAACCTACGTCCTCGTTGAGGAGTCCATCAAGGACCGGGTCTTTTCTAACCCTTCCCTCACCGAGCGATCACCAAGATCAAGCCCGAGCTTTCTCACTATCAATCGAATGTGAATACAATGCTCTTAGGGGCTACTCACACTTTGAGGCTCCCTACACCAACCAAGCAGTTCTAGAATTCAAAGTACAACTGTTGAGAACTCAAAACAACAGTTAGAGTGCAAAGGAATCAAACCGAGAGCTCAAACGTCGGTCACCACGTCTTTCCTCTCACAAAAACCACTAACACCTTAAGATCCAATCTTAGGGGTCTAGAAGGTGAGGAAAGAGGCTTAGAAGAGCTCTAGAATGAGTTTTCAGCGTTTGGGTTCGTGTCTCCTGAATTCTCAGCCGGGGGGGTCTCCTTTTATAGAAATCCCGGCATTTAGCCGTTACCAACTAAAGTCTGGACTAGTCCTGTCCCAACCCCGGACTAGTCCGATCTTAAGGGACCACTCACGTCACAGCTTACCAAATAAAGTTTTAGTGACCGTTGGATTCAAATGGTCATGAAACTCCGGACTAGTCCGGCCAAGAGCGGACTAGTCCGATCTCAATCAGGAACCTTTGTTCCGTATGAGAACGGACTAGTCTGGTAGGGGCGGACTAGTCCGGCCCAAAGGGCGGACTAGTCCGGTCTTACCAGACTTAGTCTAAAAACTCTCTCAACTGGAGCTGCGGACTAGTCCAGCCAACCGCGGACTAGTCCGAGCTCACACAGGAACCTTTGTTCCGTCCTAATTCGGACTAGTCTGAAGAGATCGGACTAGTCTGGTCTGTGGAGCGGACTAGTCCGATGGCACTCAGAGACTTCTTCTCCGGAACCTAAGCGGCTTAGTCCCCTATCCGAGGACTTCGTCGGTTCAAGGTGAAAGGGAAGTTGTCACCTCGATACATCGGACCCTTTCAAGTTCTGGAAAGGAAAGGCGAAGTGGCGTATCAACTAGAGTTACCGGCTCATCTATTGGATGTGCACGATGTATTTCATGTGTCACAACTCAAGAAATGCCTGAGGACGCCTGAAGAGGTGTTACCCATGAATGAAGTGGACGTAGCTGAGGATTTGTCTTATGCCGAGCAACCATACAAGATTTTGGAGACAATGGAACGCCTCACCAGAAATAAAAGAATCCGGATGTGCAAGGTGCAGTGGAAGCATCACCCAGAAGAGGAAGCCACCTGGGAGCGGGAAGATGAGCTCAAGGCACAATTTCCGGAATTGTTTTCTTAGAACCACCAATCTCGAGGACGAGATTTCTTTTAAGGGGGGTAGAGCTGTAACACCCCAAAATTTTGATTCAAAACCCTAAATCATGTTAAGAGGGGGATTTAAAAATTTTTGGACGTGTTGCATGTTTTGCAAAAATTCAAATTCAAACTGGAATTCAAATTAAACTCAAATCAGAAAAGAAATAGAAAAAGAAAAAGAGAAAACAGAAAAAAACCGGCCAGTGGGCCGAAACCCACCAGCCGGCCCAACCTGCCCCCGCGCCAGCCCGCAGCCGCGCGCCCGCGCTCTCTCTCTCAAACAGGCGGGACCCACCTGTCATCCCTAACCCCCGATCGTCCGAAACTCGGACTGTTCACCCGCGCGCGCGCGATCACAACCGACCGGATTTCCGGCCGAATTCTGGTTCCGGAGGACTCCCACTCGATCTAAACAAACCCACCGCCCTCCCCCGTCTATAAAAACCCCGGCCTCGTTCTGTTTTTCCCCCACGATCGCCGATTTTTACTCCGGTGAGAACCGAGACTTCTCCGGCGAATTCTGGCCGATCTAAGCTCGGAAATTCTGATCTAACTCGCTGGTCTTGATCCACCGCCTCCGGGGAACCTTGCAGGTGCAGAAAACTCGGTGACTTGCGGTGTAAACACAGCGCCGACGAGCCTCGCCGTGGTTTCACCTCGGACCTCGTCGCCGATCACCTTCCAGGACCTCCGAGCTCAAGAAAACCCCCGAGGTGAGATCCCCGACCTCCCCTCCACCGATCTATGCCATAAAATCACAGTTCTAGGAAGAATTCTCGGAGATCCGAAAATCTCCGGCGAGATCGCCGCTTCCCGCCGCCGTACGCCGCCGGCAGCGCCGCCCGCGCTCGATCAGAGCGACGTGGCCGCTTGTGCGCCGTTTATTTGAAATCGCACGGTAGGGTTTAAACCCCTGCGTACCGGTTCGATGTTATAATCTCGGCCGTCGGTTTAAAATCGGACGGTCCACGTCAGCCCCACGTTATAAAGACTAGAAATCTTACGTACTACCCCCTGGGGTTCTCGGGAAGTAAGAGCTAGCCCTGGAAATTTCTGATCTAGCCCCTGGAACTCCAAAAAATCATGTAAATTCATTTAAAAATCAGTTTTAGCCCCTAGACTTAATGAAAATTAGGAAAAACACCTCTGATAAGTGTAGCTAGACCCCTGGAAATTCTGAAAATAATATTATAGACCCTGTAATGGGGTGAGTTTACCTTTTTAGCCCTGTTTAGTAATTAATTTAGGAAATTGAATATGCGGCTAGTGTTTAAAAATTAAAAAGTGAGACAAACATATTGTCAAAATTAAATTAAAGACTTTCTCAGTATTTAGAAAACTTTGGAGTGAGATAAAAACATATTTTGGGCTGAATTGAATCTGTTTAATTTATTATTCACATTTAGGGACACATTTTTAAGTAGAGAATAGTTCTAGAAAATAGGGAAAATAATTGTGAAATATTTTACATCAGAGGCAAAGGTCAAAATATGTTATTAAATTATTTAGGACCAGAACCTATTCTGTTTAGATGATGTGTCTTACTATTTTCATAATAAAGTACACATTTATGCATAAGAAAATAAATCTGAAAATATAGCAACTAGTAAATGATAAATGGAGTTTCTAAAATCCAAAGAGTTCAGTTTAGGGTTGGTAGAAATTATGAAGACACCTATGGATAAGAAAAATACTTTTCATACATACTTGGTAGTGAAAAGGTGTAGTAGTTGAATATAAGGAATTTATTTAAATTTGAAACATATATATATATATATAATAAATATGTAAGTATAAATGTGAAGACCAAAGTAGGAATCATATACACATGATTAAAAGTGCATGCAAGCCACAAATCAACACACATAGAGTAACCAAAACACATATAATGGTGAATGACTTTCATAAATATGAATGTGTGGTTTGTATGAAGTGGAAGTGTGAACTATGTCTTATGGATTATTGTTTTTCTTTTGCTATGTGTGATGGTATGATGTGGAACCTGCTCAAGAGCAAGTTATTCCTTTCCAAGATCAGGACTACCCATTTCAAGAGCAGCAGAAAGGAGGCAAGTGTCCTTGACCACTTTGATCCTATGCTAGGATGTGTAGATAGAATTATTTGCATTGTCAAATGAAATATGAAACCCATGCTAGGAAGTTTCCCTAGAATTGCATTACCTTGTTTCCTTGTAGCTTGGGTTGGGATTTATTTTATCATGTCATTTATTATAATGCATATGCTTAGCCCTGCTTAGAATGGGATATTTGGGATATGAGATCATCAGTTTATTTTACCATACTCTTGAATGAGATATTGTGAGTTATGTAGAGGTAGGGATCAAGGCAAGTTGGATGTTTTGGTTGTGTGTTGGGTGCACGAGACTCGGGTTTGTGTTTAGTACTTGCCTGGATCCTAAGGACCGGTTCATGGAGCATGTAACCTAGCTTCACAGTGCCAACCACATGCTGAGATGGGGCAGCTTGGCCAATTAATTAGGTGTATCCCCGGCGTAGTATGGGTGTGTTGGATGGTGCGGGGAATAGGTGTCAGCTGGACTACCATATGAACCGCAAGGCTCAAGAGGGGGCCACTGCAGCGGGGTTGGAGCCTCTTGTATGCTGTTAGGGGTGAAACCTCAGTGGGCCCACGCTCATCGGGAATCCCTTTGTAAAGGCTTCGTAGTGATCTCCTGGCTACACACCTGGGAAGTGTGAATGTGGTTCGTGGACACTGGCATAATGGAGGTTCTTTTAGTCCACCCGGCAACGG
The DNA here is from genome assembly GCA_030760725.1 of Neostapfia colusana. Classification (NCBI taxonomy): domain Eukaryota; kingdom Viridiplantae; phylum Streptophyta; class Magnoliopsida; order Poales; family Poaceae; genus Neostapfia; species Neostapfia colusana. The sequence continues at coordinate 58,472,737 of JASWHV010000005.1, read as the reverse complement.
GGGATGAAATCACTACATGTGGGTACAGTGGTACAAAGTCTGCAGAGTCAAAACTGTCATGACAGCCGTGCTCACGGTCAAGAGCGGCTTGGACTTATTCATGATTAGAGGAGTGATGGTTTTGGAAGTTGAGAATGTTAAGCGGGGAGCTTAACATTGGAAATGATGTTATGGTTATTTGGTTATGATGATGGGATGGGAGATTGGGACCATTTTCACCTCTGTAGTAATGTAGGTGCTTAATAAGCTAAGGTGATAGGTATTAATTGCATAGTGCTTTAACCATGAGTTCAACCTTCCCTTGTTCTAGCCATGCATGACATAACTTTCCTACACTTGCTGAGTACCATCGGTACTCAACCTTGCATACTTTGTTGGTTTATATTGCTGCTCAGGTCAAGATAATGAGGTGGTGTATAATGACCAAGACTTTGGACCCGAAGAAGGTTTCTAGGTTCATGGAGACCCCCGGGCAACGCCTGTGATGGAGCCTACGAGAATAATTATTCCGCTGCTAGTTTATTTACTTGTGATGAACTTATTATTGTCCATCGAGACATTTGCTATGTAAGACTTATTTATATTTGACACCTGGCTTGTAATAAATGATGCTTCACTATTTGTCATCACATGTATGAGAAAATGATCCTGGCATACATGTGGCATTCACTTGGTTGTTTCTTCGGAAAAACCGGGTGTGATAGAAGTGGTATCAGAGCCAGGTTGCCCGTAGGAACGTGGACCTAGGTAGAAATGGACGTATTTAAGGGCCCTATTTTCTTAAAAACTATTTTTTACAAGATGTGTGTTGAAAAGTGTTATTTAATGAGTCACTTTCTTCATCTTACCCCAATTTTCATTCAAAATAGGATTTTTGTTTAAAAAGTTTATCTAACCTAAGTTTAAATGCTTTTAATTTTTAGATGGTTCGCATGATTCGCACCGCTCGCAAGTCCACAGGAGGGAGAGTTCCCGTAGTTGCCCTTGCCGAAAGAGAGGAGAGTCATCCGGTGACGTGCCTTTCCTACGGATTGACAGTAGGAGGCTTGTTGCGCCGTCTTCGACGTATGCTCGAAGCCGCCGGCAATACGGGAAAGCTAATCATCCACTATAACTCCACCCGGACCATCCGTGAGAAGAGGGAGGAATGGAGCTCAGAGATGAGGATTATACACGAAAATCAGCTGCTTAAGATTCACCACTCTCCAGCTTGTCAAGCAACACAGGTTGATGCGGAGAAAGATGTCACCTGGGAGGCCATCACCTGCCAGAGTCACATCTATCGTCGCCACTTGGACAAAACTGAGTACATGTATGTCCTCCAACGTGAGAGTGGTACCACGGAGTACAAGTACCCACCAGTGCAGCAAGGGACTTCCCATGAGCACATGGACTTGTGCTTGGAGAATGCTGCTATGCTCAGCACTCGACTGCAGGAGTGTCAACAAGAGCTTCAGGATGTCCGGGACACCCTGAAGGAAACGGAGGCGTTGCTGCGAGCCTGCTTAAAGGCGAGAGAAAGAGGAGATGGGAATGAACTGTGTGTCACTGTGAATGATACATGGACTCCTGACTCCCCGGATCGCCGAGCGATCAGGCGTCGTCGCACTTCTCCACCAGCAGCCTCCCCACCCAAAGCAGAGTCAGAAGGAAGCCGAAATGATGAGGAAGATCCCGAGGAGCCAGCTCAAGAAAACGAGTAGTGTAGAGTCCCTCCCTTAGTCAGCAAGATGTCGAATAGGCGAGTCGTTAAGTTAAGTTAATGGTGTGATAATGCTTGGTGTGTGACGTGAGCTGTGGAAGCCATGAGCAATTGTCCACAGCCTCGTCTTTAGATTGTTTTGTTTTGGTGTGTGAACCCACATGAAATAATATTGCATTTATTCTTGTGTGAAAAGTGAACCCTTAGAGAAGAATAACAAAGCCTCAACACTTCAAAGTACAAACAAATGAAAGTAGTAAGATGATACTAAATGCTTTCAAATTAAATCAAGTTGAGGTGAAAGTGGAGGAGATCAGGATTATCCGGGAATATCCAGATGTTTTTCCGGAAGAATTGTCAGGTATGCCTCCCGATCGTGAAGTGGAATTTGCAATTGAGCTAGTGCCGGGAACAGCCCCGGTATACAAGAGACCTTATCGGATGGACTCCAAGCAGCTAGAAGAACTCAAGGATCATTTGAGAGAATTGACGGGGAAGGGGTATATTCGTCCTAGTTCCTCACCATGGGGAGCTCCGGTGATATTTATGCCCAAGAAGGACGGAACCCAAAGGTTATGCGTGGATTACCGTGCCTTGAATGAGGTAACCATCAAGAACAAGTACCCATTACCCCACATTGAAGACTTGTTTGATCAGTTGAGGGGAGCTTGTGTGTTCTCGAAAATCGATCTCAGGTCGGGATACCACCAACTCAAGATAAGGCAATCTGATATTCCCAAGACAGCTTTCGTGTCTCGGTACAGACTGTATGAATACACTGTCATGCCTTTCGGGCTAACTAATGCCCTGGCATCATGAACAAGGTATTCATAGAATATCTGGACAAATTTGTGGTGGTTTTCATAGATGACATTCTCGTCTTCTCCAAAGATGAAGAAGAACATGAGAAACATCTAAGGTTGGTGTTGCAAAGGCTGAGAGAACACCAACTATATGCCAAGTTGAGCAAGTGTGAGTTTTGGCTGAAGAGAGTTCCCTTCTTAGGACGTATAATCTCGGAGGGAGGAATCTCCGTGGATCCTGCCAAAATCGAGGATATACAGAAGTGGAAGACCCTGAAAATGTCGGGGAAGTTCGAAGCTTTTTGGGATTGGCCGGATACTATCGACGGTTTATTGAGAGATTCTCTAAGATCTCGAGACCCCTTACCAAACTGTTGGAGAAGGGAATCACATTCACCTGGACGCCACAGTGCGAGACGAGTTTTCAGGAGCTAAAGAAGAGATTGACAACAGCCCCAGTGTTAGTTATGCCAGATACGCAGAAGAACTTTACGGTGTACTGCGATGCCTCTGGAAATGGGTTGGGATGTGTTCTCATGCAAAAAGGGCATGTCGTGGCTTATGCATCCCGGCAGCTTCGGAAGCACGAGAAGAACTATCCTACACATGACCTAGAACTAGCCGCAGTGGTACACGCGTTGAAAATTTGGCGGCACTATTTGATGGGGAAGAGGACCGAGATATATACGGATCATAAGAGTTTGAAGTACATATTCACACAGCCAGACCTCAACCTCAGACAAAGGAGATGGTTAGAGCTAATCAATGACTTTGATGTAGGCATCAACTATCATCCTGGGAAAGCAAACGTCGTGGCCGATGCTTTAAGTCGGAAAGTGCAGGTCAATAAGTTGAGCTTGAAGGACATGCCTGCAGAATTGAAGGACGAGGTTATAAGGCTCAATCTATGTCTAGTAAATAGTGGTGAAGCCATCGCCATGGAAGTGGACTCCACACTCGACCGAGACATACGCGAGGGCCAAAAGAATGATGAGAAGATACAAGAGATCAGACAACTCATCAAGGAAAATAAAGCTCCAGGTTTCAGAGAGGATGAACAAGGTACGGTGTGGCACGGGAAAAGGATCTGTGTGCCTGAAGTAAAGGAGATCCGTGAATTGATTTTGACGGAGGCTCACGATTCCGACTATTCCATTCATCCTTGGAGTACGAAGATGTACCAGGACCTCAAGAGCAGGTATTGGTGGTATGGCATGAAGCGAGATGTCGCGGAACATGTTGCCCTATGTGACACATGTCAGTTGGTGAAAGCAGAACATCAACGACCCACGGGATTATTGCAACCACTCAAAGTGCCTGAATGGAAATGGGAAGAAATCAGCATGGATTTCATCGTGGGATTGCCTAGGACCCAATCAGGATATGATTCGGTATGGGTCATCATTGATAGGCTAACCAAGGTAGCTCATTTCATCCCCGTGAAAGAAAGCTACAGCGGATCCAAATTGGCAGAGTTGTACATGTCAAGGATCGTGTGTTACCATGGAGTGCCAAAGAAGATTGTGTCGGATCGAGGGACACAGTTCACCTCGAGGTTTTGGCAGAAGTTGCATGAGACCATGGGAACCCATCTGAACTTTAGTTCTGCTTATCATCCCCAAAATGATGGGCAGACGGAGAGAACCAATCAGATCCTTGAAGATATGCTGAGGGCATGTGCACTCAAAAACAATAGGAGTTGGGACAAGAACTTACCATATGCGGAGTTTTCCTATAACAACAGCTATCAAGCTAGTATGAAGATGTCGCCGTTTGAAGCTTTGTACGGGAGGAAGTGCAGAACTCCCCTATTTTGGAACCAAACTGGGGAAAGTAAAGTGTTTGGTCCAGAAGTACTACAAGAAGCCGAGGCGAAGGTGAGGGAAATTCGCAATAACTTTAGGATAGCACAGGCACGCCAAAAGAGCTACGCCGATGTACGAAGAAGAGAGCTCGTTTTCAACGTGGGAGACTATGTCTATCTCAAGGTGTCCCCTATCCGAGGACTTCGTCGGTTCAAGGTGAAAGGGAAGTTGTCACCTCGATACATCGGACCCTTTCAAGTTCTGGAAAGGAAAGGCGAAGTGGCGTATCAACTAGAGTTACCGGCTCATCTATCGGATGTGCACGATGTATTTCATGTGTCACAACTCAAGAAATGCCTGAGGACGCCTGAAGAGGTGTTACCCATGAATGAAGTGGACGTAGCTGAGGATTTGTCTTATGCCGAGCAACCATACAAGATTTTGGAGACAATGGAACGCCTCACCAGAAATAAAAGAATCCGGATGTGCAAGGTGCAGTGGAAGCATCACCCAGAAGAGGAAGCCACCTGGGAGCGGGAAGATGAGCTCAAGGCACAATTTCCGGAATTGTTTTCTTAGAACCACCAATCTCGAGGACGAGATTTCTTTTAAGGGGGGTAGAGCTGTAACACCCCAAAATTTTGATTCAAAACCCTAAATCATGTTAAGAGGGGGATTTAAAAATTTTTGGACGTGTTGCATGTTTTGCAAAAATTCAAATTCAAACTGGAATTCAAATTAAACTCAAATTAGAAAAGAAATAGAAAAAGAAAAAGAGAAAACAGAAAAAAACGGGCCAGTGGGCCGAAACCCACCAGCCGGCCCAACCTGCCCCCGCGCCAGCCCGCAGCCGCGCGCCCGCGCTCTCTCTCTCAGACAGGCGGGACCCACCTGTCATCCCTAACCCCCGATCGTCCGAAACTCGGACTGTTCACCCGCGCGCGCGCGATCGCAACCGACCGGATTTCCGGCCGAATTCTGGTTCCGGAGGACTCCCACTCGATCTAAACAAACCCACCGCCCTCCCCCGTCTATAAAAACCCCGGCCTCGTTCTGTTTTTCCCCCACGATCGCCGATTTTTACTCCGGTGAGAACCGAGACTTCTCCGGCGAATTCTGGCCGATCTAAGTTCGGAAATTCCGATCTAACTCGCTGGTCTTGATCCACCGCCTCCGGGGAACCTTGCAGGTGCAGAAAACTCGGTGACTTGCGGTGTAAACACAGCGCCGACGAGCCTCGCCGTGGTTTCACCTCGGACCTTGTCGCCGATCACCTTCCAGGACCTCCGAGCTCAAGAAAACCCCCGAGGTGAGATCCCCGACCTCCCCTCCACCGATCTATGCCATAAAATCACAGTTCTAGGAAGAATTCTCGGAGATCCGAAAATCTCCGGCGAGATCGCCGCTTCCCGCCGCCATACGCCGTCGGCAGCGCCGCCCACGCTTGATCAGAGCGACGTGGCCGCTTGTGCGCCGTTTATTTTAAATCGCACGGTAGGGTTTAAACCCCTGCGTACCTGTTCGATGTTATAATCTCGGCCGTCGGTTTAAAATCGGACGGTCCACGTCAGCCCCGCGTTATAAAGACTGGAAATCTTACGTGCTACCCCCTGGGGTTCTCAGGAAATAAGAGCTAGCCCCGGAAATTTCTGATCTAGCCCCTAGAACTCCAGAAAATCATGTAAATTCATTTAAAAATCAGTTTTAGCCCCTAGACTTAATGAAAATTAGGAAAAACACCTCTGATAAGTATAGCTAGACCCCTGGAAATTCTGAAAATAATATTATAGACCCTGTAATGGGGTGAGTTTACCTTTTTAGCCCTGTTTAGTAATTAATTTAGGAAATTGAATATGTGGCTAGTGTTTAAAAAATAAAAAGTGAGACAAACATATTGTCAAAATTAAATTAAAGACTTTCTCAGTATTTAGGAAACTTTGGAGTGAGATAAAAACATATTTTGGGCTGAATTGAATATGTTTAATTTATTATTCACATTTAGGGACACATTTTTAAGTAGAGAATAGTTCTAGAAAATAGGGAAAATAATTGTGAAATATTTTACATCAGAGGCAAAGGTCAAAATATGTTATTAAATTATTTAGGACCAGAATCTATTCTGTTTAGATGATGTGTCTTACTATTTTCATAATAAAGTACACATTTATGCATAAGAAAATAAATCTGAAAATATAGCAACTAGTAAATGATAAATGGAGTTTCTAAAATCCAAAGAGTTCAGTTTAGGGTTGGTAGAAATTATGAAGACACCTATGTAGAAGAAAAATACTTTTCATACATACTGGGTAGTGAAAAGGTGTAGTAGTTAAATATAAGGAATTTATTTAAATTTGAAACACATATATATATAATATGTAAGTATAAATGTGAACACCAAAGTAGGAATCATATACACATGATTAAAAGTGCATGCAAGCCACAAATCAACACACATAGAGTAACCACAACACATATAATGGTGAATGACTTTCATAAATATGAATGTGTGGTTTGTATGAAGTGGAAGTGTGAACTATGTCTTATGGATTGTTGTTTTTCTTTTGCTATGTGTGATGGTATGATGTAGAACCTGCTCAAGAGCAAATTATTCCTTTCCAAGATCAGGACTACCCATTTCAAGAGCAGTAGAAAGGAGGCAAGTGTCCTTGACCACTTTGATCCTATGCTAGGATGTGTAGATAGAATTATTTGCATTGTCAAATGAAATATGAAACCCATGCTAGGAAGTTTCCCTAGAATTGCATTACCTTGTTTCCTTGTAGCTTGGGTAGGGATTTATTTTATCATGTCATTTATTATTATGCATATGCTTAGCCCTGCTTAGAATGGGATATTTGGGATATGAGATCATCAGTTTATTTTACCATACTCTTGAATGAGATATTGTGAGTTATGTAGAGGTAGGGATCAAGGCAAGTTGGATGTTTTGGTTGTGTGCTGGGTGCACGAGACTCGGGTTTGTGTTTAGTACTTGCCTGGATCCTAAGGATCGGTTCATGGAGCATGTAACCTGGCTTCACAGTGCCAACCACATGCTGAGATGGGGCAGCTTGGCCAATTAATTAGGTGTATCCTCGGCGTAGTATGGGTGTGTTGGATGGTGCGGGGAATAGGTGTCAGCTGGACTACCATATGAACCGCAAGGCTCAAGAGGGGGCCACTGCAGCGGGGTTGGAGCCTCTTGTATGCTGTTAGGGGTGAAACCTCAGTGGGCCCACGCTTGTCGGGAATCCCTTTGTAAAGGCTTCGTAGTGATCTCCTGGCTACACACCTGGAAAGTGTGAATGTGGTTCGTGGCCACTGGCATAATGGAGGTTCTTTTAGTCCACCCGGCAACGGGGGATGAAATCACTACATGTGGGTACAGTGGTACAAAGTCTGCAGAGTAAAAACTGTCATGGCAGCCGTGCTCACGGTCAAGAGCGGCTTGGACTTATTCATGATTAGAGGAGTGATGGTTTTGGAAGTTGAGAATGTTAAGCGGGGAGCTTAACATTGGAAATGATGTTATGGTTATTTGGTTATGATGATGGGATGGGAGATTGGGACCATTTTCACCTCTGTAGTAATATAGGTGCTTAATAAGCTAAGGTGATAGGTATTAATTGCATAGTGCTTTAACCATGAGTTCAACCTTCTCTTGTTCTAGCCATGCATGACATAACTTTCCTACACTTGCTGAGTACCATCGGTACTCAACCTTGCATACTTTGTTGGTTTATATTGCTGCTCAGGTCAAGATAATGAGGTGGTGTATAATGACCAAGACTTTGGACCCGAAGAAGGTTTCTAGGTTCATGGAGACCCCTGGGCAACGCCTGTGATGGAGCCTACGAGAATAATTATTCCGCTGCTAGTTTATTTACTTGTGATGAACTTATTATTGTCCATCGAGACATTTGCTATGTAAGACTTATTTATATTCGACACCTGGCTTGTAATAAATGATGCTTCACTATTTGTCATCACATGTATGAGAAAATGATCCTGGCATACATGTGGCATTCACTTGGTTGTTTCTTCAGAAAAACCGGGTGTGACAACGGACTAGTCTGGTAGGGGCGGACTAGTCCGGCCCAAAGGGCGGACTAGTCCGGTCTTAACAGACTTAGTCTAAAAACTCTCTCAACTGGAGCTGCGGACTACTCCAGCCAGCCGCGGACTAGTCCGAGCTCACACAGGAACCTTTGTTCCATCCTAATTCGGACTAGTCTGAAGAGATCGGACTAGTCCGGTCTGTGGAGCGGACTAGTCCGATGGCACTCAGAGACTTCTTCTCCGGACCTAAGCGGCTTAGTCCGCTTAGCGGACTAGTCCGGCCTCTTGGAAGGACTAGTCTGGCCTTTTGAGACTTAGTCTCATAACGGTTCAGACTCTCACAACAACGGACTAGTCCGGCCTTTAACGGACAAGTCCGAACTGACTCAGAGACTCTTTATCCGGTCTAAAGCGGATTAGTCCGGTTATGAACGGACTAGTCCGGCCATTTGTCCGGACAAGTCCGGTCTTCCTCTTTTCTTCATATCTATGACTACTTCGTCTCATGATTCTAACGTTCTATCCTTCGTTTGAGCTCTCTAGTGATTCTCAAGCAATCTAAAAGAGAAGACCCTATACACAACTAGAAAAAATGTGAAGATTAATAGAAAATTCTATTTTTCAACTCTTCCAAGTCTTCTTCTTTTCCTTTTGCTTCTTGAGAGACTCCATATCCATTTCTTTGATAAACACCTGTGCTCATACTCAGTAGAAACTTATTAGCATCTTAATTATCGTCATCAATCAACCAAAACCACGGGTATTATCTAGATGCACTTTCACGCTATGGTTAGCCTTTTCTTGAGTCCCTCAAAACTTTCTTGGCATTCTGGTGGCCATCGAAAGGCTTTTCCCTTTGTTAGCAACTCCGTCATAGGCTTTGCTATCTTAGAGAAGTCCTTAATGAAGCGTCGGTAGTATTCAGCCATCCCAAGAAAACTCCGAATATCCCTCACGTTTTGCGGTTGGTCCCATTTCAGAACATCTCTCACTTTTTCGGGATCAACCGATACCCCTTCTTTGGAGATAATGTGGCCTAGGAACGATATTTCCTTTAGCCAAAATTGACACTTGTTAAGCTTGGCATACAATTGATGCTCACACATTTTCTACAAGGTCAATTTCAAATGTTCTTCATGCTCCTCCTCACTTTTTGAATACACCATAATGTCGTCGATGAAAACCACGACGAACTTATCCAAGTACTCCATGAAGACCTTGTTCATAAGGTACATGAAGTATGCGGGTGCATTTGTTAACCCAAAAGACATGACGGTATATTCATACGAACCATACCGTGTTTGAAAGGCAGTCTTGGGTATATCGGAGGGATTTATCTTCAGTTGGAAAAATCCCGACCGAAGATCAATCTTGGAGAACACTCGGGCTCCTTTCATTTGGTCGAATAGGCCCTCTATACGGGGAAGAGGGTATTTATTCTTGATTGTCACCTCGTTGAGAGACCTATAGTCCACGCACATCCTTTAGGTTCCATCCTTCTTATCTACGAAGAGCACATGAGCTCCCCATGGTGACGAGCTTGGACGTATAAAACCCTTCTCCAACTGCTCTTGAATTTGCTTCTTGAGTTCTACTAGTTCATTGACGGGCATCCTATAGGGTCTCTTTGCTATGGGTGCGGTTCCGGGTACCAAATCAATGGCAAACTCAATGTCCCGATCAGGGGGCATACCTGGAAGCTCCTCTAGAAACACGTCCGAGAATTCTTGAACCACTGGAATGCTGTCCAATGTTGCTCCTTCAACGTGGTTCAAGATTTCCTTTTCGGTTGTTTGTTGGCTGACTCAAACTCGACACGAATACCGTGCTCATTTGTCAACTGCACGCTTCTTTCAGCACATTGGATGTAACACCCCAAAATCTGTTAAGAGGGGAATTTAAAAATTTTTGGACGTATTGCATGATGTGCAGAAATTCAAATTCAAATTGGAATTCAAATTCAAATCAAAACAGAAAAGAAAAGGAAAAAGAAAAAGAAAAAAACCCAACCGGCCAATGGGCCAAAACCCACCAGCCGGCCCACCATTTCCCCGCGCCAGCCCACAGCCGCGCGCCCCTCTCTTCCTCTCACTGACACGCGGGGCCCGCATGTCATCACCCACCTCTCGCGCGCTCGGCCGGCCCCGGGACTCTCCTCTCTCCCGAATCCAAACAATCTCCGAAAAACCGCGCCAACAGCCCGATCTTCGGCCCGGACGCTTCTATATAACCCAGTCGATCCTCCGCCGCCTCCCCTCGTGAAAATCCCGCACCGAAACTCGCCGAATTCCCCAGCGCACTCCAATTTTCTCTCCGGTGAGAACCGAAGCTCCGATCACCGTTTTCTCTCGATCCTTGCTCGGGTTTTCTGATCTAACGCGCCGATCATGTTCCACCGCCTCTGGGGAATCACGCAGGTGCAAAAAACTCGGTGTTCTGCACCCTAGACGCAGCTCCGGCGAGCACCGCCGCTATTTCATCTCGGACTTCGCCGCCGACCGTCTTCCAGGACCTCCGAGCTCAAGAAAAACCCCGAGGTGAGATCCCCGACCTCCCCTCTACCGTTCTATGCCATGAAATCCCAGTTTTAGGAGGTATAGACGAAGATCCTAAGTTCTCCGGCGAGATCGCCGCCTCCCGCCGCCGCGTGCCGCCAGGTAGCGCCGCCCGCGCACGGCCAGGGTGACGTGGCCCCCTGAGGCCCGTCCATTTTAAATCGTGCGGTTCCTATTAGATCTAACCCGTACCGCTTCGCGTTATAATCTCAACCGTATGTTTTAAATTGGACGGTCCACGTCGGCCCCGCATTATAAAGGCCAGGATTCTTACGCGCTACCCCCTGGGGATCTCGGAAAACACGAGCTAGCCCCAGAAACTTCTGATCTAGCCCCTGAAACTTCAGAAATTCGTGTAAATTCATTTAAAAATCAGTTTTAGCCCCTGGACTTAATAAAGATTAGGAAAAACCCCTTTGTTATGTGTAGTTAGACCCCTGGAAATTTATGAAATAATAAATTAGACCCTGTAGTAGGGTGGATTTACCTTTTTGACCCTATATGATATTAAATTCAGAAATTTGAATATGTGATTAGGATTTAAATTTAAAAGGTGAGGCAAATACATTGTAAATTCAAATTTAAACTCTCCTAGCACTTTGAAAACTTTAGAATGAGTTAAAAATAGATTTTAAGCTGAAATGAATATGTCTAATTGATTGTTCACATTTATTAGTTATAGGGACACATTTTAGGCTAGGAAATAATTCTGAAAACTGATAAAATAAATTTAAATTAGTTCACATCAGAGGAGAAGTTCAAAAATATATTATTTAATATTTTAGATCTGAACCTATTCTGTTTAGATGATATGTCTTACTATTTAATATTAAAACTCACTTTTATGCATAGAAAATAAATCTGAAAAATATAGGAAAATAGGTATGCATAATTAGAAAATGATAAATGAAGTCTCCAAATCCAAAAACTTCAGTTTAGGATTTGGTAGAAGATCTGAAAACCTATTTGGAGTAGGAAATTACCTTCCATGCAAACTTGGTAGTTAAGAAGTATATTAATTAAAGAATTTGTTCAAATTGAAAATTCATATATAGTGTGCAAACAGAAATATGAATACAAAAGTTAGAAATCATATACATATGTTTAAAAGTGCATGTAGGCTAAAAATCAACACATCTAGAGTAACCACAACACTTAGAAATGTGAATGACTTTCATAGATATGTATGTGTGGTTTGTATGAAGTGAAAGTGTGAACTATGTCTTATGGATTGTTGTTTTCTTTTGCTATGTGTATTGGCATGAGTAGAACCTGCCCCAGAGCAAGTTCTCCTTTTCCAAGACCAAGACTTTCCATTGCCAGAGCAGCAGGAAGAAGGCAAGTGTCCTTGACCACTTTGATCCTATACTAGGATGTGTAGATAGAATTATTTGCATTGTCAATTGAAATATGAAACCCATGCTAGGAAGTTTCTCTAGAATTGCATTACCTTGTTTCCTTGTAGCTTGGGTTGGGATTTATTTTATCATGTCATTTATTTATATGCTTATGCTTAGCCATGCTTAGAATGGGATAATTGGGATATGAGATCATCAATTTATTTACCTTACTCTTGAATGAGATATTATGAGTTATGTAGAGGTAGGGATCGAGGCAAGTTGGATGATTTGGTTGGTGCTGGGTGCACGAGACTCGAGTTTGTGTTTAGTACTTGCCTGGATCCTAAGGACCGGTTCATGGAGCATGTAACCTGGCTTTACCGTGCCAACCACATGCTGAGATGGGGCAGCTTGGCCAATTAATTAGGTGTATCCCCGACGTAGTATGGGTGTGTTGGATGGTGCGGGGAATAGGTGTCAGCTGGACTACCATATGAACCGCAAGGCTCAAGAGGGGGCCACTGCAGCAGGGTTGGAGCCTCTTGTATGCTATTAGGGGTGAAACCTCAGTGGGCCCACGCTCGTCGGGAACCCCTTTGTAAAGGCTTCGTAGTGATCTCCTGGCTACACACCTAGGAAGTGTGAATGTGGTTCGTAGCCACTGGCATAATGGAGGTTCTTTTAGTCCACCCGGCAACGGGGGATGAAATCACTACATGCGGGTACAGTGGTGCAAACTCTGCAGAGTCAAAACTGTCATGACAGCCGTGCTCACGGTCAAGAGCGTCTTGGACTTATTCATGATTAGAGGATGATGACTTTGGAAGTTGTGGATGTTAAGCGGGGAGCTTAACATTGGAAATGATGTTATGGTTATTTGATTACGTTGATGAGTTGGGAGATTGGGATCATTTCACCTGTGTAGTAATGTAGGTGCTTAATAAGCTAAGGTGGTAGGTAATAATTGCGTAGTGCTTTAACCATGAGTTCAACCTCTCCTTGCTCGAGCCATGCATGACATAACTTTCCCACACTTGCTGAGTACCAACGGTACTCAAACTTGCATATTTGTTGGTTTAAATTGCTGCTCAGGTCAAGGGGATGATGTGGTGTTCAATGACCAAGACTTCGGACCCGAAGAAGGATTCTAGGTTCATGGAGTCCCCCGGGCAACGCCTGTGACGGAGCCCACAAGAATAATATTTCGCTGCTATTTTATTTACATGTTATGAACTTATTATCGTCCATCGAGACGTATGCGTTGTAAGACATATTTATATTCGACACCTGGCTTGTAATAAATGATGCTTCACTATTTGTCATCACATGTATGAGAAAATGATCCTGGCATACATGTGATATTCACTCGGTTGTTCTTTGGGACAAACCGGGTGTGACAGAAGTGGTATCAGAGCCAAGGTTGCCCGTAGGAACGTGGACCTAGGTAGAAATGGTCGTATTTAAATCTTATCTAACTTAATTTTAAATGCTTTATGTTTTAGATGGTTCGCATGATCCGCACAGCCCGCAAGTCCACCGGAGGGAGAGTTCCCTTAGTTGCCCTTGCCCTGAGAGAGGAGAACTGTCCGGTGACGTACCTCTCCTACGGATTGGCAGTAGGAGGCTTGTTGCGCCGTCTTCGGTGTATGCTCCACGCCGCCGGCAATACGGGCAAGCTAATCATACACTACAGGTCCACCCGGACCATCCGTGAGAAGCAGGAAGAATGGAGTTCAGAAATGAGAATTATCCATGAAAATCAGCTACTCAAGATCCACCGCTCTCCAGCTTGTCGAGCGACACAGGTCGATGCCGAGAAGGATGTCACCCGGGAGGCCATCACCTGCTAGAGTTACATCTACCGTCGCCACCTAGACAGGACTGAGTACATGTATGTCCTCCAGCGTAAGAGTGGTACAGCGGAGTACAAGTACCCGCCAATGCAGCAGGGGACTTCCCATGAGCACATGGACCTGTGCTTGGAGGATGCTGCTATGCTCAGCACTCAACTGCAGGAGTGTCAGCAGGAGCTTCAAGATGTTCGTGACACCCTGAAGGAGATTGAGGCGTTGCTTCGAGCCAGCTTGAGGGCGAGAGAAAGAGGAGATGGGAATGAACTGTGTGTTACCGTGAATGACACATGGACTCCTGACTCCCCAGATCGCCGAGCGAGCAGGCGTCGCCGCACTTCTCCACCAGCAGCTTCCCCACCCAAAGCGGAGTCAAAGGGCAGCCGCAATAATGAGGAAGATCCCGAGGAGCCAGCTCAGTGATATGAGTCGTGAAGAGTCCTTTCCCATAGTTCAACAGGTTATTGAGTAGGCGAGTCAATACCTTAGTTAATGGTGTATTAATGTTTGGTGTGTAACGTGAGTTGTGGAAGCCATGGGCAATTGTCCACAACCTCGTCTTCACGATTGCTTTGCTTTGATGTGTGAACCCCTATGAATTAAGAGTGCATTTATTTTTGTAAGACGTGACTCCCAAAAATCTACGTGAAACCCTCAGGAAATGTTAATATATATTAAGGCCTCAAAAATTTAAGTTTAAACAAGCAATTTGGGAAGTTAATACGTAATGCTTTAAGTTAACATTTGGTTGACCAAACATAAGGAAACCATCCATTGTTCGACAAGAACGGTGGAACTAACTCATCCTAGTGGCACAAGAGTGAAGTTCATAACTGCACAAGAACCTAGGAGGGACCTTAAACTCAATCAAGTTGAGGTGGAAGTGGAGGAGATCCGGATCATCAGGGAATATCCAGATGTTTTTCTGGAGGAGTTGCCGGGTATGCCCCCTGATCGTGAAGTGGAATTCGCGATTGAGCTAGTGCCTGGAACAACTCCGATATACAAGAGACCTTATCGGATGGACTCCAAACAGCTGGAAGAACTCAAGGAACATTTAAGAGAATTGACAGAGAAGGGGTACATTCGTCCTAGTTCCTCACCATGGGGAGCTCCAGTGATATTTGTGCCCAAGAAGGACGGAACCCAGAGGTTATGCATAGACTACCGTGCGTTGAATGAAGTAACCATGAAGAACAAGTACCCATTACCCCACATTGAAGACTTGTTTGATCAGTTGAGGGGAGCTTGTGTGTTCTCGAAAATTGATCTCAGGTCGGGATACCACCAACTTAAGATAAGGCAAACAGATATTCCAAAGACAGCTTTCGTATCTCGGTATGGACTGTATGAATACACCGTCATGCCTTTCGGGCTAACTAATGCCCCGGCATACTTCATGTATCTCATGAACAAGGTATTCATGGAATATCTGGACAAATTTGTGGTGGTTTTCATTGATGACATTCTCGTCTTCTCCAAAGATGAAGAAGAACATGAGGAACATCTATGGTTGGTGTTGCAAAAGCTGAGAGAACACCAACTATATGCCAAGTTGAGCAAGTGTGAGTTTTGGCTGAAGAGAGTTCCCTTCTTAGGACATATAATCTCGGAGGGAGGAATCTCCGTAGATTCCGCCAAGATCGAGGATGTACAGAAGTGGAAGACCCTTGAGAATGTCGAGGAAGTTCGAAGCTTCTTAGGATTTGCTGGGTATTATCGACGGTTTATCGAGGGTTTCTCCAATATTTCGAGACCCCTCACAAAATTGTTGGAGAAGGGAATCACATTCACATGGACACCGCAGTGCGAGACGAGTTTTCAGGAACTGAAGAAAAGATTGACAACAGCCCCAGTGCTAGTTATGCCAGATATGCCGAAGAACTTTTCGGTGTACTGCGATGCCTCTGGAAACGGGTTGGGATGTGTTCTCATGCAAGAGGGGCATGTCGTGGCTTATGCGTCCCGGCAGCTCCGGAAACACGAGAAGAACTATCCTACGCATGATCTAGAGCTAGCCGCAGTGGTACACACGTTGAAAATTTGGCGGCATTACTTGATGGGGAAAAGGACAAATATATATACGGACCATAAGAGCTTAAAGTACATTTTCACACAGCCAGATCTCAACCTCAGACAAAGGAGATGGTTAGAGTTGATCAATGACTTTGATGTGGACATCAACTATCATCCTGGGAAAGCGAACGTCGTGGCAGATGCTTTAAGCCGGAAGGTGCAGGTCAATGGGTTGAGCTTGAAGGACATGCCTGCAGAATTGAAGGAAGATGTTATAAAACTCAATCTATGTCTGGTGAATAGTGGTGAGGCCATCACCATGGAAGTGGACTCCACATTAGAGAAAGACATCCGCAATGGTCAGAAGAATGACGAGAAGATACAAGAGATTAGAGAACTCATCAAGGAAAATAAAGCCCCTGGGTTCAGAGAGGATGAACAAGGTACGGTGTGGCACGGGAAAAGAATTTGTGTGCCTAAAGTGAAGGAGATCCGTGAATTGATTTTGAAGGAGGCTCATGATTCCGACTATTCCATTCATCCTGGGAGTACGAAGATGTACCATGACCTCAAGAGCAGGTATTGGTGGTATGGCATGAAGAGAGATGTCACGGAACATGTTGCCCTATGTGACACATGTTAGTTGGTCAAAGCAGAACATCAACGACCCGCGGGATTATTGCAACCACTCAAAGTGCCTGAATGGAAATGGGAAGAAATCGGTATGGATTTCATAGTGGGACTACCCAGGACCCAATCAGGATATGATTTGATATGGGTCATCATCGACAGACTAACCAAGGTAGCTCATTTCATTCCCGTGAAAGAAAGCTACAGCGGATCCAAATTGGCAGAGTTGTACATGTCCAGGATCGTGTGTTACCATGGAGTGCCAAAGAAGATAGTGTCAGATCGAGGGACACAGTTCACCTCAAGGTTCTGGCAGAAGTTACATGAAACCATGGGAACTCATCTGAATTTTAGTTCTGCCTATCATCCCCAGACTGACGGACAGACGGAAAGAACCAATCAGATCCTTGAGGATATGTTGCGAGCGTGTGCGCTCAAGAACAACAAGAGTTGGGATAAGAACTTACCGTATGTGGAGTTCTCCTATAACAACAGCTATGCTAGTATGAAGATGTCACCATTTGAGGCTTTGTATGGGAGGAAGTGCAGAACTCCCCTATTTTGGAACCAAACGGGGGAAAGTAAAGTGTTTGGGCCCGAAGTACTACAAGAAGCCAAGGCGAAAGTGAGGGAAATCCGCAACAACTTGAGGATAGCACAGACACGACAAAAGAGCTATGCCTATGTACGAAGAAGAGAGCTCGTTTTCAACGTGGGGGACTATGTCTACCTTAAGGTGTCCCCTATCCGAGGACTTCGTCGGTTCAAGGTGAAAGGGAAGTTATCACCTCGATACATCGGACCCTTTTAGATTCTAGAGAGGAAAGGCGAAGTGGCATATCAACTAGAACTACCGGCTCGCCTATCGGATGTGCACGATGTATTCCATGTGTCACAGCTCAAGAAATGTCTAAGGACGCCTAAAGAGATGTTACCCATGAATGAGGTTGACGTACGAGAGGATCTGTCTTATGCCGAGCAACCGGTCAAGATTTTGGAGACAATGGAACGCCTCACAAGAAATAAAAGAATCCGGATGTGCAAGGTGCAGTGGAAGCATCACTCGGAAGAGGAAGCCACATGGGAGCGAGAAGACGAGCTTAAGGCACAGTTTCCGGAATTGTTTTCCTAGAATCACCAATCTCGAGGACGAGATTTCTTTTAAAGGGGGTAGAGCTGTAACACCCCAAAATCTGTTAAAGAGGGGAATTTAAAATTTTTTGGACGTATTGCATGTGGTGTAGAAATTCAAATTCAAATTGGAATTCGAATTCAAATTCAAATCAAAACAGAAAAGAAGAGGAAAAAGAAAAAGAAAACCCAACCAACCAGTGGGCCAAAACCCACCAGCCGGCCCACCATTTCCCCGTGCCAGCCCACAGCCGCGCGCCCCTCTCTTCCTCTCACTGACACGCGGGGCCCGCATGTCATCCCCCACCTCTCGCGCCTCGGCCGACCCTGGGACTCTCCTCTCTCCCGAATCCAAACAACCTCTGAAAAACCGCGCCAACAGCCCGATCTTCGGCCCCGGACGCTGCTATATAACCCAGTCGATCCTCCGCCGCCTCCCCTCGTGAAAATCCCGCACCGAAACTCGCCGAATTCCCCAGCGCACTCCAATTTTCTCTCTGGTGAGAACCGAAGCTCTGATCACCGTTTTCTCTCGATCCTTGCTCGGGTTTTCTGATCTAATGCGCCTATCATGTTCCACCGCCTCCGAGGAATCACGCAGGTGCAGAAAACTTGGTGTTTTGCACCCCAGACGCAGCTCCGGTGAGCACCGCCGCTATTTTATCTCGGACCTCGCCGCCGACCGTCTTCCAGGACCTCCGAGCTCAAGAAAAACCCCGAGGTGAGATCACCGACCTCCCCTCTACCATTCTATGCCATGAAATCCCAGTTTTAGGAGGTATAGACGAAGATCCAAAGTTCTCCGGCGAGATCGCTGCCTCCCGCCGCCGCGCGCCACCGGGCAGCGCCGCCAGCACACGGCCAGGGCGACGTGGCCCCCTGAGGCCCGTCCATTGCGGTTCCTATTAGATCTAACCCGTACCGCTTCGCGTTATAATCTCAGCCGTCTGTTTTAAATCGGACGGTCCACGTCGACCCCGCATTATAAAGGCCAGGATTCTTACGCGCTACCCCCTGGGGATCTTGGAAAACACGAGCTAGCCCTAGAAACTTCTAATCTAGCCCCTGGAACTTCAGAAATTCGTGTAAATTCATTTAAAAATCAGTTTTAGCCCCTGGACTTAATAAAAATTAGGAAAAACCCCTCTGTTATGTGTAGTTAGACCCCTGGAAATTTATGAAATAATAAATTAGACCCTGTAGTAGGGTGGATTTACCTTTTTGACCCTATATGATATTAAATTCAGAACTTTGAATATGTGATTAGGATTTAAATTTAGAAGGTGAGGCAAATACATTGTAAATTCAAATTTAAACTCTCCTAGCACTTGGAAAACTTTAGAATGAGTTAAAAATAGATTTTAAGCTGAAATGAATCTGTCTAATTGATTGTTCACATTTATTAGTTATAGGGACACATTTTTAGGCTAGAAAATAATTCTGAAAACTGATAAAATAAATTTAAATTAGTTCACATCAGAGGAAAAGTTCAAATATATATTATTTAATATTTTAGATCAGAGCCTATTCTGTTTAGATGATATGTCTTACTATTTAATATTAAAACTCACTTTTATACATAGAAAATAAATCTGAAAAAATATAGGAAAATAGGTATGCATAATTAGAAAATGATAAATGAAGTCTCCAAATCCAAAAACTTCAGTTTAGGATTTGGTAGAAGATCTGAAAACCTATTTGGAGTAGGAAATTACCTTCCATGCAAACTTGGTATAAGAAGTATATTAATTAAAGAATTTGTTCAAATTGAAAATTCATATATAGTGTGCAAACAGAAATCTGAATACAAAAGTTAGAAATCATATACATATGTTTAAAAGTGCATGTAGGCTAAAAATCAACACATCTAGAGTAACCACAACACTTAGAAATGTGAATGACTTTCATAGATATGTATGTGTGGTTTGTATGAAGTGAAAGTGTGAACTATGTCTTATGGATCGTTGTTTTCTTTTGCTATGTGTATTGGCATGAGTAGAACCTGCCCCAGAGCAAGTTCTCCCTTTCCAAGACCAAGACTTTCCATTCCCAGAGCAGCAGGAAGAAGGTAAGTGTCCTTGACCACTTTGATCCTATACTAGGATGTGTAGATAGAATTATTTGCATTGTCAATTGAAATATGAAACCCGTGCTAGGAAGTTTCCCTAGAATTGCATTACCTTGTTTCCTTGTAGCTTGGGTTGGGATTTATTTTATCATGTCATTTATTTATATGCATATGCTTAGCCATGCTTAGAATGGGATAATTGGGATATGAGATCATCAATTTATTTACCTTACTCTTGAATGAGATATTATGAGTTATGTAGAGGTAGGGATCGAGGCAAGTTGGATGATTTGGTTGGTGCTGGGTGCACGAGGCTCGAGTTTGAGTTTAGTACTTGCCTGGATCCTAAGGACTGGTTCATGGAGCATGTAACCTGGCTTTACCGTGCCAACCACATGCTGAGATGGGGCAGCTTGGCCAATTAATTAGGTGTATCCCCGGCGTAGTATGGGTGTGTTGGATGGTGCGGGGAATAGGTGTCAGCTGGACTACCATATGAACCGCAAGGCTCAAGAGGGGGCCACTGCAGCGGGGTTGGAGCCTCTTGTATGATGTTAGGGGTGAAACCTCAGTGGGCCCACGCTCGTCGGGAATCCCTTTGTAAAGGCTTCGTAGTGATCTCCTGGCTACACACCTGGGAAGTGTGAATGTGGTTCGTGGCCACTGGCATAATGGAGGTTCTTTTAGTCCACCCGGCAACGGGGGATGAAATCACTACATGTGGGTACAGTGGTGCAAACTCTGCAGAGTCAAAACTGTCATGACAGCCGTGCTCACAGTCAAGAGCGGCTTGGACTTATTCATGATTAGAGGATGATGACTTTGGAAGTTGTGGATGTTAAGCGGGAAGCTTAACATTGGAAATGATGTTATGGTTATTTGATTATGATGATGGGTTGGGAGATTGGGATCATTTCACCTGTGTAGTAATGTAGGTGCTTAATAAGCTAAGGTGGTAGGTAATAATTGCATAGTGCTTTAACCATGAGTTCAACCTCTCCTTGCTCGAGCCATGCATGACATAACTTTCCCACACTTGCTGAGTACCAACGGTACTCAAACTTGCATATTTGTTGGTTTAAATTGCTGCTCAGGTCAAGGGGATGATGTGGTGTTCAATGACCAAGACTTCGGACCCGAAGAAGGATTCTAGGTTCATGGAGTCCCCCGGACAACGCCTGTGACGGAGCCCACAAGAATAATATTCCGCTGCTATTTTATTTACGTGTTATGAACTTATTATCGTCCATCGAGACGTATGCGTTGTAAGACATATTTATATTCGACACCTGGCTTGTAATAAATGATGCTTCACTATTTGTCATCACATGTATGAGAAAATGATCCTGGCATACATGTGATATTCACTCGGTTGTTCTTTGGGACAAACCGGGTGTGACATTGTATTACCCCATTGTGCTTGCTTAACCAATCCATCTCGAGTATTATGTCAATCACTTGGGAATCTAAGACAATAAGGTTGGCAAGGAAGTCTACCCCCCTAATTTTAAGACTTACTTTTGAACATACTATATTAGTCCTCATTTCTCCTCCGGGAGAATTAACTAACATAGCACATTTTAAGTGGGATATGGGTAGATTATGCTTGGCAACATACTTGGATGATATGAAGGAATGTGATACTCCAGAATCAAATAAGATGGTGGCTAGGTTGGAGTTTGCAAGGAACATACCAATTACGACGTCCTCAGCCTGTTGTGCTTCCTCAGCAGAGACATGGTTCACGTTGCCGCGAGCATAGTTCTGCTGTCCACGGTTTCCTTGATTGTCCCCTCCGTTTGGTTGTGGGTTCTGCTTGGGCACGTTGCCTTGCTGTCCAGGGCCTCTCCTTGGGCACTGGTTCGCGAAGTGTCTTGTTTCCCCGCATGCAAAGCATGCCCTGTTGCCTACGGCAGCAGGTACGTTGGGGTGGGGGTTTTGAACAGGAGCTCCCATGTTGGGTCGGGGCACAGGAGGCATGGGCACGCGAGGTGCTGGTGCAACGGGTCGTTGCTGTGGTGAGTGACTAGGGCGGTATGCAGGGGCGGTCGATCCATACTACGGTGCGGCCGGGGGCATGTACCGAGGTCGTACGTTGCTCCCTTGAGGCTGGTATGGCATCTTCCTCTTGCACTCTCGCTCGATCTCTCGGATCTTGCTTTCGACTACTATAGCCTTGTCAACCAGCTTCTGAAAGCTTGCGTAGTCATTGTTGAGGAGCTGAACCTGAATCTCATTGTTCAACCCTCTCATGAACAGATATTGCTTCCTCTGGTCTGAGTTGACATCTTCGGGGGCATACCAGGACAATTGTGTGAACTTGTTGAGATACTCATTCACGCTTCTCCGTCCTTGGCGGAGACCTTCAAACTCCTGTCTCTTGAGCATCATTACACCAGCAGGGATGTAATGAGAGCGGAAACTTTCCTTGAACTCAGTCCAAGTGATCGTCTCCTGGTCGACATGAGCGTTGCTTAGGGCATCCCACTAGTCAGCGGCAGCTCCCATAAGTTGGTGCGACGCAAAGAGAACCTTCTCTCGGTCATTGCACTGCACTATGGCAAACTTCTTCTCCATGGATTTCAACCAGTCGTCGGCCTCCATGGGGTCGTTAGCTTGAGCAAAGGTGGGTGGTCGAGTCCTCATGAACTCTCCCAACCTGTTATTTGTCGGCGGTGGTGGTGGGTGGTGCTGGAACGGGGTTGTTGTTGTTGGCCTGCAACTGACCCAAAGTTTGGATCATGGTTTGCATAAGTTGATTCTGCATGGCCATCAACCATTCCAGGTGGTTCTCGCCAGCTCCGGGGTTAACAGGAACTTCATCGTGACCATCCTCTTGGTTGTCACGGACGTTCCTTCGGCCGGTGTTTCCTCTCACCATTTGTGAGAGAGATCGAAATAGAATAGAAGGTTAGAAAGTTAGGTAGATTCCCTCAACTATATGCATCAAGGTGAGTTGGACTATATATATTAGCCCATATGAGGATGTGAACAAGTGCTGAGGCATTTCACACCTCTTTCTACTTATGTGTGGATATGGACAACGCTTTGAGACGTCCCACAACTCACACTAAGCACACAATCATAAACAATCATCACAAGGGCTCACGCAACTCCTGTTCAAGGTTGGTTTTCTATGTCAAGGTAGTTTCAAGGCCAATCTATGCATCCTAGGCTTGCGTCCTATGGTCAGCGTGGCTTAGCTACCAATCTGTGTTGGATACTAATCTGTGATCTATCTAAGTGTGTAACCTACCATCAACCCGTGGTTCTGGTACCAATCTGTGATTGTATCCAGGTGTGTAATCTACCCTCATCTGTGGCTCTGATACCAATCTGTGACGCCCTCAATTCTTTGGAAAACCACAGAACTGAGAACTGATGCATATGTGTGCCCAGGATGTTCATCACACATACACATATTTTCCACAAACTGAATTTAGAATATATATATAACCACGAATAACAGAGTTTATTACAATGTCTCATGAGTCTTGGACTCATGCTCACAGCGGAAGTCTTATTTCTATGCAGCGGAAGTCTTTATTCTAATGCGGAAGCAATTTAACTAATGCGGAAGCAATTCTAGGCAGCAATGGCTCCATCTCTAGTCCATCCCCCACAGGCAAGGTTGAGGACAGATTTACACGCCTAATGCTCCACTTGGTCTTCATAGTAATCTTCTCCTGTTGCTGATGATGAAATAATAATGCAAGTTTGAGTACAATGATGTACTCAGCAAGTGCGGGGAAATATGATATGTAGCTCATAACAAGGTAGGTATAAAAAGGCTCATTGTAGAAAGCAAAGTTATTTATCAAACCATGATAAAACAGCAACTCATCTTTAAGTGAATGTAATCCCAACATATATTAAAATACCAATCATACCTCCATTATGTTCATTACCTTCCATGTCACAACCAGTCATCAATCAACCTCATTCTTGCTCACGAATACCTCCTCGTATTCGCTACCATCTCACGAATACCATCTCGTATTCGCTACTATTTCATCATAAACAACTTCGTCTCCCACCGAGACTAACCTTGTTGCCATGACTCAATAGTCATGCAACCCATCTTATCACCCGGACTCAATAGTACCGAAAACCAAACCAAAACCAAACCATCTAAAACCATAACCAATAACCATCCCCACTAATCATGGAAGTTGGCCAGGCGCTCGTAACCGTAAGCTCGACTATCATGATAGTTTTAGAACTCTGCAGAGTTTGCACCTCTTTACCCATAAGTTTGTGATTTTGTCACCCATCGGCGACTGCAGAACCTCCATTATACCAGTACACAACCGTCGGTGTATGGCCAAGAGATCACAAAATAGCCTTTACAAAGGGGCTACTAGATGTATGGACTCACTAAGGTTTCACCGGCAGGCTAGAATCTCCGATTCTCCCACCCACGGGCCCCCTCTTGTGCCATGCAGTTCCCAGGGCAGTCCTCACTCGAATCCATTCCCTGCGCCTTCCACGGTCCATAACAATCTAGCAACTTAACTAATTACTCAGCTAAGCCGCACCCATACTTGGCCTTGTGGTGGCAATGTTATCCTGGCATGTGCTCACATGAACTGGTCCTTAGATCTACGGCAAGTAAACCACCATCTCATGCTACCTCATTCACAAACCCAGTCTTGCCTATATCTCCCTCCGATCCATGTTCATTAACAACATCAGTTTCTCATTATCGTTACGAGTGCAGTTAGCTAGACACATCTATCTCGCTTCCCAATCCCATGGACTCAGCGAAGCTTAAAACAAAAACCATACCCGACTCATAAACTTCCCTGGTGACAAGGGTGGTTTAACCAAAACTAGTAAACTCATATAAAAAGATTTTCCATCATGTTTGACTCAGCACACACACCTTTTCGCAAAACAAAACAGTTTTTCCCAAAACATAGGATCAATATGGTCAAGGAGCACTTGCCTTGTTCTTGCGGTTCTGGTTGCTCTTGGATCTCGAAACCTTGTTGTTGTAGTTCGTCGTAGACAGCTCCCTGAGCTTGTCCTGCTATACAGGATCACGCACATACAAGATCCGCAGCAATCAATATCATTCATAAACTTTAACTAGATGTGATGATGCATATGCATGCTATCCTATGATCAGTTTTATTAGATCGGTTTGTTCGTGTTCTTGCATGGCTTGCATGGTGTTATGATGAACAGAGGTGTTCGGATCAAATATGGACGTGGCGATGATCTTGTCTTTAGATCAACCCGATCAACAAGTGATCTGTCCACGAGAAAGCTTCTGTTCGAAAAGGAATTGATGAACAGATGCAAAGAAAACACAACGATGTCGTAAGGTGGTATTCGAGACCTACCTTACGTTCTTCTGGGTATCGGGGTCCTTCTCTGATCAAACAGATCGTTGGGGCTCTCTTCCGGCAATCTTCCTCGCTGAACTCCGGCGATGGCTTACTCGGCGAGTTGGGGCTAGGGCTCTAAGTCGTCGGCTCAGGAGAAGTTCGTGGTTTTGGCCAAGGGTTCTGGGTTCTATTTATAATTGGGAGAATAAGAGTTCTAATCTGATTGTATCTCGAATAAGAGTTCTATTCAGATTGTCGTTGAATGTTAACAACTTATCTTTAGTTGATTTGGTGCGGTAACATTGTGGAATTCAGGTCGGTTTCTTCTCCGGACCGGTATTTCTACGCGTACAGAATCCAAAAACCGTTCTAGAACTCGTTAACTTCACGGTAATGAGCTCCGGAAGCTCCTCGTGTCTACCGGGGCCTGCTCTCCCCTTTTCCGCAGAGACGAGCTCCGGTTGTGCCGCGTGTCAAGCGAGCGAGACCTCCCTCTCCTTCGGAGGTGAGCTCCGCGTACGCCACGTATCCTGGCGGTCGGGGACCTCCTATCTATTCGGAGGTGGCTCCGCGTGTGCCACGTATCCATTCTGGATCTCCCTCTCTTCGGAAGTGAGCTTCGTGAATGCCACGCGTCAAGTAACACCGGACTTCCTTTCTTTTCAGAGACGAGCTCCGAAGTTAACACGTGTCCAACAGTGACGGACCTCCCGGAGAAAAGCTCCGGTGGCGACACGTGTCCAATAGGACCGGACCTCTCGGAGGTGAGCTTCGAGATCGACATGTATCCCGCGCGACTGGTCCTCTGATTTCCGCAGTGACTAGCTCCGAAGGTGACATGTGTCCTGCGGAACTTCCTTTGCTTCTTCCGCAGAGGCTAGCTCCGGGGCAACACGTGTCCCACAGGGTCGGACCTCTCTCTCTTAGCAGAGACGAGCCCCGAGCCTGCCACGTTGCCAGTTTAGCGGCGGACCTCTCCCCACTTTGCAGGGATGAGCTCCGAACACGCCACGTGGCTAGCGGGCCACAGAAGTTGTCTTCGGCGCTCTCTAGGAACTGGATTCGGCCCTTATTGGGCATCTTTTTGATATTTTTCTCTATTCCTCCTTATTTTAAGATGTTTTCTCTTCATGAAACATGAATATATGCAGAAACCAAAAATGAGGGTGTCACAACATTGTCCCCGGTAAAGAAGGGGTAAGTCATGAAGAATAAGCACAATCCACTATAACCATCGTTCGCTTATTAATGAATTTCCTTTGTAGACTGACTAAGAAGGTGGTTACTACCCACTGACAATCTCCTTCTTGGAGGACTATCCCTTGGTACCTCCGAGATGTGCCTTTTCACCTGGTTTCTTCCACCGGAATGTCCATCGCTCAGGATTTCTCCACCTTGGGGTTCTTGATCAAGAGATTGTAAGATAGACTTATTTTGCTCAAGTAATAAGTAATTGTTGCCTAACTTATTTGAAGTGGTTTCTTATGTTGCTTAAATTGATATTTCGTAGGGGTGGTGTCCTAGTATTAATGTCATAATTTTACTACTTGAAGTTCAGCGTTTGCTTCATCAGCCAAATGCGCCCAGTGTTGAAAATGGTTCCTATAATCTACTTATGAAGGTTAGTAACTTTGTGTTAGTGAGCAACCTAGGTTATCATTCCTCATTCAAAATTTGTCAATTTAAAGAATGTCAATGTTATTTTTAGGATCCGGAGGAATATAAGAGACGTGTTTGGGAGCAAGCTCGACGGTACAGTTTAGATCGATCGATGAAAGCTTCGTGGGAATATAAGTCTGAAATGTATAGTTTAGAGGACACACAATGTGTATAAACTATGAAATGTTCATTGAGTTGCAAATGTTTATCTCTAAATTGCAATGTGATTGCGGTTCTATATGTTCATTGTGGCAACGATGCACATTTATTATCTCTGCGCGCGAAGTGGCAACGGACAAATATACTAGAAAGAACATAATTTAAATATTTTTCACAGGCGGTGTTTAACTAAGAGCCGCCTGTGAAATCTGTGCCTATAAAAGGCTGCCTAGAAATATCATAATTTATATATTTTTCACATGCGGTGTTTATGTGACGCCCGGTCACGTAAAACACGGAACCCAGCTAATGCATATGTGTGCCCAGGATGTTCATCACACATACACATGTAATCCACAAACTGAATTCAGAATATAACCACGAATAATAGAGTTTAAGTACTTTATTACATCAATCTCTAACTTATTCTTGCAGCGGAAGTCTCTAACTTATTCTAGCAGCGGAAGTCTCTAAACAGCGGCTCCATCTTCAACTCCACATACAAGTTGACGGTAGTTCGCACGCCTAGTATTCCACATGATCTTCAAAGTACTCCTCTCCTGTTGCTAATGTTTGTATGATAATGCAAGGGTGAGTACATGTCATACTCAGCAAGTGCGGTAAAAGTATGACATGTAGCTTACAGCACGGTAGGAATAAAAAGGCTCATTGCAGAAAAGCAAATTTTGTTTCATAAACATGATAAAAACAGCAACTATCTTTAAGTGAATTTAATCCCAACATATAAAGTAAAATAGCAACATACCTCCTTCATAATTCACCACTTTTCATGTCTCAACCAACCATTAATCTTTCTCAACTTTATCTCATGCTCATAATAACCATCTCATGTACATATCCATCTCATAATCATATAACCGAAAACCAAACTCATTGTCATGACTCAACAGTCCCGAAACCAATCCCAACAACCATACCATAACCATAACCAAATAACCATCCCAAGTTTCCATCCCAAATTTCCCTCTAATCATGTGAGTTGGCCAGGCGCTTGTGACCGTAAGCACGGCTATCATGATAGTTTTACACTCTTAAGAGGTGGCACCACTTTACCCACAAGTTTGTGATTTCGTCACCCGTCAGTGACTGCAAAACCTCCATTATACCAGTACACAACCGTCGGTGTATCGCCAAGAGATCACAAAATAGCTTTTACAAAGGGGCTACTAGATGTATGGACTCACTAAGGTTTCAGCAGCAGGCTCGAATCATCATTCTCCCACCTACGGGCCCCCTCTTGTGCCATGCAGTTCCCAGTGCAGTCCTCTCTCGACTCCCATTCCCCGCGCCTTCCACGGTCCATAACAATCTAGCATCTTACCTAATTAGTCAGCTATACCGCACCCATATTTGGCCTTGTGGTGGCATTGTTTTCCTGGCAAGTGCTGGCATGAACCGGTCCTTAGTCTACTGTCACACCGGTTTCTCGAAAGAGCAACCGAGTGAATATCACATGTATGCCAGGATCATTTTCTCATACATGTGACGACAAATAGTGAAGCATCATTATATTACAAGCTAAGTGTTTGAATATAAATAAGTCTTACATAGCATAACGTCTCGATGGATGATAATATGTTCATAACATGTAAATAAAATAGCAGAGGAAGATAAGTCTTTGTGAGCTTCATCACAGGCGTTGCCCGGGGGACTCCGTGAACCTAGAATCCTTCTTCGGGTCCGATGTCTTGGTCATTGAACACCACGTCATTCCCTTGGCCTGAGCAGTAATTTAAACCAAGAGAAAAGCAAGCTTGAGTACCGTTGGTACTTAGCAAGTGTGGGAAAATTATGTCATGCATGGCTAGAGCAAGGAGAGGTTGAACTCATGGTTAAAGCACTATGCAATTAATACCTATCACCTTAGGTTATTAAGCACCTACATTACTCCATAGGTGAAATGGTCCCAATCCCCCAACCCATCATCAATATCAAATAACCATAACAACATTTCCAATGTTAAGCTCCCCTCTTGACATCCTCAACTTCCCAATTCCTCATCCTCTAATCATGAATAACTCCAAGCCGCTCTTGACCGTGAGCATGGCCGTCATGACAGTTTTGACTCTACAGAGTTTGCACCACTGTACCCACATGTAGTGATTTCATCCCCCGTTGCTGGGTGGACTAAAAGAACCTCCATTATGCCAGTGGCCGCGAACCACGTTCACACTTCCGAGGTGTGTAGCCAGGAGATCACTACGAGGCCTTTACGAAGGGATTCCCGACGAGTGTGGGCCCACTGAGGTTTCACCCCTAACAGCATACAAGAGGCTCCAACCCCGCTGCAGTGGCCCCCTCTTGAGCCTTGCGGTTCATATGGTAGTCCAGCTGACACCTATTCCCCGCACCATCCAAACACCCATACTACGCCAGTGATGCGCCTAGTTAATTGGCCAAGCTGCCCCATCTCAGCATGTGGTTGGCACGGTAAAGCCAGGTTACATGCTCGATGAACCGGTCCTTAGGATCCAGGCAAGCACTAAACACAAACCCGAGTCTCGTGCACACAGCACCAACCAAAGCATCCAACTTGCCTCGATCCCTACCTCTACATAATTCATAATATCTCATTCAAGGGTAAGGTAAACAAGTTGATGATCTCATATCCCATTTATCCCATTCTAAGCATGGCTAAGCATAAGTAATATAAATGAATGACATAATAAAATAAATCCCAACCCAGGCTACAAGGATGTAAGATAATGAAAATCTAGGGAAACTTCCTAGCTTGGGTATCATATTCCAAATTAACAATGCAATTAAATTCTAACTACACATCCAAGTATAGAATCAAAGTGGTCAAGGACACTTGCCTTCCTCCTGCTGCTCCGGGAATGGAAAGTCTTGATCTTGAAAGCTGAGAACCTGCTCTGGGGCTGGTTCTACTCATGCCAATACACATAGCCAAAAGAAAACAACATTCCATAAGCCATAGTCCACATTTCCACTCATGCAAACCACACATGCATACATATTTAAGTGTTGTGTTTACCCTAGATATGTTGATTCTAAGCATACATGCACTTTTAAACATATATATTATTTCTAGCTCTAATATTCAGGTTTTTAAGTGCACACTATATCTGAATTTCCAATTTGAACAAATTTCCTATATTGGATAATACACTTTTTAGCCACAAAATTTGTATAAAAGATAATTTCTTACTCCAAATAGGTCTTCAGATCTTCTACAAAATCTTAATTTGAAGTTTTGGATTTGGGTACCTCACTTGACATTTTCTAATTAGGTATGCCTATTTTTCCTAAATTTTCAGATTTATTTTCCATGCCTAAAAGTGAACTTTAATACTAAAATAGCACAATATATCTCCTAAACAGAATGTGTTCTGATCTAAAATGTCCAAGAAAATGTCTTTTGACTTCCTCTCTGATGAGGATCAATTTAAATTTATTTTTACCCATTTTCAGAATTATTTTCTAGCCTAAAAATGAATTTCCAGCCATAAAACAGCAACCTAAATTCTCACAAAATTTTTTACTGTTCCAATTACCTAAACAGAGCCTTTATAAATTTTCCCTACTCCTTTTTGGTTATTTAAATTCATTTTTCCACCTACTTAAATTTGTTTTATGCTTAAAGGGTATATTTCAGAGATAAATTACAAAACAGCAACCTTATTTAGTTTAAAAGTTTATTTCCCTTCTAAACTCAGACTTCAGATTTTTCTACAAATCTCCAATAGGGTTAGAATAATTAAACTGAACATATACCTATGTTTAAATTTAAATCCTATTCACATATTCAATTTCCTGAAATTAATAACCCTCAGGGGCTGATGTGCAAATCCACACTGCTGTGGGGCCCCATTTCTCATTTTCTAAATTTTCAGGGGTCTATGTGTGCAAAACAGGGAGGTCTTCCAAATTCTTAATAAGTCCAGGGGCTAAAATTGATTTTCAAATGAATTTACATGAATTTTTGAAGGTCCAGGGGCTAGATCAGAAGGTTTCAGGGGCTAGCTATTCTTTTCTAACAAGTCCAGGGGGTAGCGCGCAAGATTTCCAGCCTTTATAATGCGGGGCTGACGTGGACTGTCTGATTCTAAATGAAGGGTTACGATTATATCGCGAAGGGGTATGCCGGGTTCCTATTATGCGCCACACGATTTAAAATAGACGGCCCACAAGGGGCCACGTCGCTCCTAGCCGGAGCTCGTCCATGCGTGCAGCGGCGCACGGCGGCAGAGACGCGATTTCGTCGGCGAGGTCACGGATCTTCATCTACAGACGCTAACACCCGCCCTTTTCGGTAGCAACCGGCAGAGGGAAGATAGGAGAGCTCATCAGTGCGGTTTTCTTGAATCCGAAGGGGTCGGGAGGGCTCAACAGCGGCGAGGAGCGGCGACCGAAGGTGATCTTCGGTGGGAGAGCAACGGGGTCGATCCTCCTCGGATTTTCTTCGGCGATGAGCTTCTCTGGAGGCGGTCAAGCACTGCAAGCACGTTAGCGTGGGGAAGAACGGAAGAGAGACCCGGAACAAGGGAAGCAGCGGCGGCGGTTCTCAGCTTGCATCGGTTGTGGCCGATCGGGGAGGAAGGGGCCGGATTTCGGCGTTTAAATGGCGAGGGAGGGCGGCGGGGTCGGTTGAGATCGTGCTGGAGTGCCCGGGACCGAAGATCGGGGTTGTGAGCGAGATTTTCTGGAGCGGCGGGCGCGATCGAGCGCGGGAGTATCGGTGGCGGTTGGGGGCGCGCACGGAGGAGGAAGATGACATGCGGGCCCCGCGCGTCAGAGAGAGGGGGAGGGGGGAAACAACCGCGGGCTGTTGGGCCGGCTGAGGTGGGTTTCGGCCCATTGGCCGTTTTTCTTTTTCATTTTTTCTTTTCTGTTTTGATTCAAATTTGAATTCGAGTTTGAGTTTGAATTGCTTCACCACATGCATTACGTCCAAAATTTTTAAATTCCCCTCTTTAACAGGTTTTGGGGTGTTACATCTACGGCAAGTAAACCACCATCTCATTGGACCACATCCACGAACCAAACTTGCCTAGATCTCCCCTAATTCTATGCTCATTATTATCATCAAGTTCTCATCATCATTATTCATATGAGTGCAGTACTTAGACATGTTCTACTTCGCCTTCCCGTATCCCGTAGCTTTAAGCGAAGCAAAAATAAAAAACGACCATACCCGACTCATCAACTTTCCCGGCGACAAGGATGGTTAACAAAACTAGTAAACTCCTATGAAAGGGTTTCCCATCAAGTTGACTCAAGCACACACATTTTCGCAAATAAAACAGTTTTCAAAACATGGGATAAACCGGTTGTACCTTCATCGACTTTTGAAGACGATGTCCTACGAACTTCTAACTGGTAACAAACCCAACATCTCTTATTTTCGTGTCTTTGGGAGCAAGTGCTATATTCTCAACAAGAAGCCTAGGACTTCGAAGTTTGCTTCAAAGTCCGATGAAGGCTTCTTGCTTGGTTATGACTCAAACACCTACGCCTATCGTGTTTTCAACAAAACTTCCGGAATTGTTGAAATAGTGAGAGACGTAGTTTTTTATGAGACTAATGGCTCCCAAGTGGAGCAAGTTGATCAAAGTGTGCTAGATAAAGAAGAGGCTCCACAAGAAGCACTTAAAAGGATGGCACTTGGAGACATTTTTCCTCAAGAACATCCTCAAGACTCAAATGATCATCCAAAAAATGAGGATACGTCTCACTCCCATGATCAAGCTCAAGATGAGCAAGGCCAATCTCAACAAGATCAAAACGATCAAAGTCAAGAATGAGGATTGGATCAAGGGTGAGACGAAGAAAAGAGCGACAATGAAGATGAAGATCAAAGAGCTCAACCAGCTCATCCAATAGTGCACCAAAGTGTTCAACGGGATCATCCCGTCGACAACATACTAGGAGATATCTCCAAAGGGGTGACCACTCGCTCTCGAATGGCTAACTTTTGTGAACATTACTCTTTTGTTTCCTCTTTGGAGCCCTGTAAGGTAGAAGAAGCACTACAAGATCCGGATTGGGTGGTGGCCATGCAAGTGGAACTAAATAATTTTGAAAGAAATCAAGTATGGGAACTCGTGAAGCGACCCAGCGCAAATGTTGTGGGAACCAAGTGGGTATTCCGCAACAAGCAAGACGATATGGGGTTGTAACAAGAAACAAGGCAAGACTTCTTGCAAAGGGATATGCACAAGTAGAAGGTTTGGATTATGATGAAACTTTTACTCCCGTAGCTAGGCTTGAATCAATTCGTATCTTGCTTGCTTTTGCTACTCACCATGATTTCAAGATATACCAAATTGATGTAAAAAGCGCTTTCCTCAACGGTCCGATCATGGAGGAAGTGTACGTGGAGCAACCACCCGGATTTGAGGACGATAAGTATCCTAAACATGTATTTAAACTTCAGAAAGCCCTCTATGGCCTCAAACAAGCTCCTAGAGCTTGGTATGAGTGTCTTAGAGACTTTCTTATTAAAAATGGTTTTAGGATACGAAAAGCCGACTATACACTCTTCACTAAGCATTTTAACGATGATTTATTCGTGTGCCAAATATATGTCGATGACATTATATTTGGTTCTACTAACAAAGCTTTTTGTGATGAGTTTTCAAAGATAATGACCGAAAGGTTCGAGATTTCAATGATGGGGGAATTGAAGTTCTTCCTAGGATTCCAAGTCAAACAACTCAAGGAAGGAACGTTCATAAGTCAAACTAAGTATACTCAAGACATACTCAAGAGGTTTGACATGGACAAAGCTAAACCCATCAAGACTCCAATGGGAACCAACAGACATCTTGACATTAATGAAGATGGTCCAAGTGTGGACCAAAAGGTATTTCGTTCCATGATAGGTTCTTTGCTTTACCTTTGTGCATCTAGGCCTTACATAATGCTTAGTGTGTGTATGTGTGCACGGTTCCAAGCCGCTCCTAAGGAGTGTCACTTTTCGGTCGTTAAGCCGATTCTTAGATATTTGGTTCACACTCCTAACCTAGGACTTTGGTATCCCAAGGGATCCAAGTTCAATCTCATCGGATACTCCGATGCCGATTATGCCGATTGTAAGGTAGATAGTCAGAGCACATCAGGGACTTGCCAATTCCATGGTAGGTCTTTGGTTTTGTGGTCTTCAAAGAAACAAAACTCCATTGCCTTATCCACAGCCGAAGCGGAGTACGTCGCAGCCGGGAGTTGTTGTGCACAACTCCTATGGATGCGACAAACTCTTAGGGACTATGGTTACACTTTTAGCCATATTCCACTCCTATGTGACAATGAGAGTGCCATCAAGATTGCTCACAATCCCGTGGAGTATTCTAGAACCAAACACATTGATATCCGTCACCATTTCCTGCGAGATCACTCTATCAAGGGAGATATCGTTATCTCTCATGTTAGGAGTGAGAAGCAATTGGCGGACATCTTCACCAAACCCCTTGATGAGAAACGCTTTTGTGACCTGAGGAGTGAACTAAATATCCTAGACTCTTGAAACGTTGCTTGAGTCGTGCACATCTGTTTGTTGCTTGTTTATAAACTTTAAAAATTTGCATGCTTTCAAAATATTACCCTAATCTCTCTTACTCTATGAAAACTATGTTCAAAAGGATTTTTTGTCAAATATGGTCATTGTTTGTTTGATGTATGCTTACTGACCATGTTTGCCAAAGATATTTGAAAAAAATTATCCAAAAAGGTTCATATTCTTGAGCTAAAATTCAAATTATATGAATGTCAGCATATAGCCGGACTAGTCCGCCCATGGGCCGGACAAGTCGGGGCTGTCAAGGTAAGACTTCTCAGCGGACAAGTCCGGACCGGACTAGTCCGCCTGGGGGGCGTACTAGTCCGGCACCAGAGAAGTCCGGCTCTGGTCCGCCGACTGGACTTGTCCGGGCACCAGGCCGGACTAGTCTGGCCCCTGGGGACTTAACCTCCTAGGGGCGGTCAGACCCCTCTCTCTCTCTTCACACTCTCAACTCTCTATCAAGCGGGAAACACCCCTCATTGGCAATTTTCGCTTTTCTCCACCAAAAATCTCGTCCAATCCATGGATTGGAGCCCTAAGGAGTGCGGAAATCCTTCGTCGTGCTTCGTTGCTCAAGTTTCACCTCCGATTTCATCACATTTGAAGATTTCAAGAGGTATTCTTGACCAAACAAAAAATCTTTCCTTTTCTTCGTTCTTAGGTCTTTTGCTAGAAACCTCTTCACAAATGTTTTTCCTAGTGTCAATGCAATCGTAGCCTAGGAGTATTGCAACCTGATTCAATGTTTTTGCAAAAAATTGTTAGTGTTAGGGTTCTTCTTGTACAACCCGGACTAGTCCGATTTCTAGGCGGACAAGTACGTTCTTGGGCGGACTAGTTCGGCCCGTTAACAGATAAGTCCGTTACAGGACAAACTCAAACTTTAGCCATTTTTAGTGAATTCTTTCGCAATATTCCACTTCCTTGACCTCTTATCTCTTGTTTCTCAGGCAATATGTCGGACTCCAACCAAAGATCTCCTCTTCCAAGTCCCACAGCCGAGGAGGCTCGACAAGCCCTTCATCGGCGCATTGCCGAAGAGAGGGAAGCAAAGGAGGCCCAAGCGGCTAAGGAAGCCGTCAGTCGAGAGGCAAGAACAAAGAAGAGACATGATCTCGACAAGGAGGGACAGATTGCCCAAGCCGTTGAAGAATCCTTGGCGGATCAATGGAAAAAGAAAAGGGCCGAACATGAAACCCATAGCTCCCAAGCTGCTAGTGCCGTAGAGCCCAAGAGGAAGAGGTTGGTCACTTTGGGACATAAAGAGCGGGAAAAGGAGAAGGAGAAGGAATCCGAGGGTAGGGCTCTTTGTGAACCGAAGAAAGGCAAGGCTCCAATCCCTGAAGAGCCCAAGAACAAAAAGGCAACTACCAAGGCACTGACAAAGAGGCCAGGAGGGATAGTAATTAGGGAGAAAGGGCAACCGAAGCCCATTGGTCTCCTGAAGATGGCTGCCCCTGCTAGAGATCCAAACTGGCAGTTCAAAGGAAAGGGGGCTAAGAAGGTGAGAAGGCTGAGAATGGATAAAGTCTATGACTATGAGAAGCACATAGCCGACCCTAGGTTCTGGTGTGACTTCCATTGCGACTACTACCGCCTAGTGTACCTAAAGATGAAGACTCCAGCCGCTCAAGCTCAATGGGTAGATTGGGACTACATGGCCAAAAGGAAGCACGAAGCCTTTGATGCCGTGATTGAAGCCGCAGAGCGCCATGGAATCAAGAAAATCATGAGCTTCAAGTATGACTGGAACATTGAGGTGATCGTGCAGTTTTACACCACCGTGTACTTCTCCACCTACGGTGACCGGAAAATCACCTGGATGACTCATGGAGAGCAGTACTCAGTCACTTATGAGAGGTTTGCTTAGATATTTGGCCTTGAGGAGCACCTGGACCATGAGATTATCATTTCCAACCTCAAGGCAGTGAACAGGGATCAGCTTGACTACATGTATCCTAGTCATGTTCCCTATGAGGTCGGGCTTGCTAGGAACATCAAGCCATTCTATAGCATCCTCAACCGGATTTTGAGGAGAACTATTACCCCTAAGGATGGAGATGCAGGGGTGATTCAAGGAAACTTAAGGCATCTCCTCCTGCTGATAGATGGTGAAGAGAAGTTCAACCTTGTTGAGCACATCTATGACGACATCTTCAACATTTCTCACACTCCCAACCGTTCATGTGGGTATGCACCAAATATCATGTGCTTAATTGAGAAGGTGTCGGGGATTGTCTTTGTCAAGGATGTCACTCATCGACCTCTCCGTCCTCAGCTACCCCCTATTGTGCTAGAACCCTCTAGAAGGAAGAATGCTCAACCTCCTTCCAGTTCAGCGGACCCTCCTAGCTCAGTGGCTCCTTCATCACCTCCTCCTCCACAGTCAATGAGCGGATTCTTCAAGTGCTTCAACGCACTCTTCGCCTCTTGTCGGAGTGTGGAGGTCCGGACTCGACGCATGGAGAGGCGTCAGGAGAAGTACCTCAAGGCTGTGTGTGACAAGCTTGAGGTACAAATGTCCCCCTCCCGAGGAGAGTGATGGGGAGCTCACTCCATATCCAGAGTTCACCGCTAATGAGCTCGCCCAGTTCAGGGAAGATGGAAGCTCTTCAAAGGTTGTGCCTACATCCACCGCCATCGACGACGAGGAAGATGATACGGAGGCCACGGAGAGCGATGAAGGTGGCAATGAAGAAGAAGACGATGAAGATGACGAGTAGACTTAGGCGTATCTTCTTTCTTTTCCTTTTTGGTGCCTTGATGCCAAAGGGGGAGAGATGGAGATGTCTCTTTTATCATCTTCTAGTCTTGTAATAGATCCTTGGACATGACTATCTATGTTTTATGCATTGTGTCTCTCTTATGTAAGACTATGTGTGGATCTTATGCTTATATTTGATCTTATGGCTTATATTTGATCTTTGTTGCCTTTGCTATGGTTTATTGTCTTATCACATTTTTTTAGCACAACACGTAGGCACCCCACTATAACATGTGAATGTATGCCAACTCCCTTCTTTTACTCTTGCATACATCCAGGGGGAGTTTTGCATACATATACTTTATTAAGAAAATCAAATTTTTACCTCTTATGTTGAAAATTAATGTGTTGTCATCAATCACCAAAAAGGGGGATATTGTAAGCCCATCTAGGTATCCCCGTGGGTTTCGGATGATTGATGACGACAATTAAGAGACTAATGAGCTGAGATGATCATAAGCACAGGATATTTCCAAGGCGGACACCTAAACTCTCAAAAAGGAAAAGGATGAAGAACGGCGTCGAAGACTCGAAGAGTAGAAACTAGGGTTTCATTTGAGTCTTTAGTAGGCTAGCCGTGTAAGAGTGAGAGTGAGTTTTCCAAGTGCATTAAGATCATAGAAGAGAGCTCAAAGCGTTAGAAGTGTCGAATCCTTATGGAGAGTGCTACGGAGGTAAACTCGGGTAGGCCGGACTTGTCCGGGTAAGAGGCCGGACTAGTCCGGAAGTCCTACGGCTTGGTCCATTTTTGAGCGGACTAAGAGTTCCTAACTGAGTTTGGACTTGTACATTTTTGGACGGACTAGTAGGTTTCTCTCTTGGTGAGAGGGTTTTGGGACTAAGTCCTGGGGATAGCCAGACTTGTCCGTTTTCACACGGACCAAGAGTTCCTGTGTGAGTTCGAGTTAGTCCATTTTGAGGCAGACTAGTCCGTATGGTTGTGAGATGAGAGATCCCACGGCTAAGTCATGGTGGACCGGACTTGTCCGCCTCAGTGGTCGGACTAGTTCGGGTCCTCCAGACTTGTCCGTTCTCAACCGGACAAATAGTTCCTGTGTGAGATCGGACTAGTCCAGTGTGTGGCGGACTAGTCCGAACTTTTGGTAGGTGGCAATGGTTGGATGTCGGGACTTCTATAAAAGGAGATGCCCCGACTTCATTTAGAGTACTCTAGAACCCTAGCGCCGCCACAGCCATCCTAGAGCCTCTCCAAGCCTTATCTCTTGCCTATTCACCCTCTAGAACAAATTCTTGAGTGGATTTGGGTGTGTGATGGGAGGAGAAGAAAGAACTTCGCGTTTAGGCTCTTGGAGTGATCTCGTGCACTTGGTGTGAAGTCTCTGTGATCTGTGGCTTGTGAGATTCGTGGAGTCTTGCGGACGTGATCAAGTGGGAGCCTCGGATTGTGAGCACCCCAAAATTTTGTAAGTTCACCCTTGAGATAGTGAAGAACCGGGTCGGCCTTAGTGGCGACTTGGTGAGGAAAGGGTTGTTAGACCCGGTCCTTTATGAACTCCTCAACGGGGACGTAGATTCCTGAGTGGAATCGAACCTCGGGCAAAAATTCTTGTGTCACTTTTGCATTTTCATTTCATTGACCATTAGAATTGCGTAGGGTTAGTTTTGATCATTTCACCATTATAGTATTCATTGTTACAATCTTGAGATCCACTTTTATATCCTGTCAAATTTGTCATATTAAATTGCTAGATAGTTTATCTACACTTTATCGAACTAAAATCTGAAGAAAAACCCATAAAAATCAAGTCTAGGCTTTTCCAGCAGTCTGACAGGACTAGTCCGCCACTGAGCCAGACTAGTCTGGCCCTTGTGTTCTAATCTCGTTTAATAAAGTCATTTCAGGTATTTTAGCCTATTTACCCCCCCCCCCCTCTAGGCAATTTCAGCTATTCCGTACAACTTGCCGCCATCTCTTAGTATGAAGTATGAGTTCATGTTCCTTTGCCTTATTGTATCTGGACCAGATCATCCTGGTTCACAACTTAATGTGGTGTTGAAGTCGTTGATTGAAGAGTTGAAAATATTATGTACAGG
This sequence comes from Neostapfia colusana, assembly GCA_030760725.1. NCBI lineage: Eukaryota > Viridiplantae > Streptophyta > Magnoliopsida > Poales > Poaceae > Neostapfia > Neostapfia colusana. The sequence goes on along the minus strand of JASWHV010000005.1, from coordinate 58,433,265 downwards.
AATCGAAGCGTACGACTGTTACAAAAAACAGAAAATTAACGTTTGTGCTGCATACTTGTGGTCTGTTTATGATTTTCTAGCTTACGGCATGTTTTCTGGTTGGAGCACTCATGGTCGCTTGACATGTCCCATATTTGCTTCAGACACAGAATATTTTCGTTTAAGTCATGGTGGCAAGATATGCTACTTTGATTGTTATAGACATTGGTTACCGCCCAATCACGTGTTTAGGTGGTAGAGAAATGTCTTCAAGAAGGATACCGTTATAAAAAAGGGATCGACGCAGCGTCTGAACGGTTCGGAGATTGCTGTATTGTTGAACAAGCTAGTGCCAGATGAAGATGGTCTTGGATATTTTGTTGGTTACGGAGTGTACCACAATTGGACTCATATATTTGGACTATGGGAGCTGTCGTATGTGAAGTCCTTAATTCTGATGCATAACATTGATGTCATGCAACAGGAATGTAACATGCTTGAATGCATCATAAGCACATGTTTGGATATGACGGGCAAAACAAAAGATAATATAAAGGCTCAGAAGTATTTGGTAGAGGTTTGTAACCGTCCAACTCTTGAGCTCTCGGAAGCTAGTGGCAAACCACGAGCTTTGTTCTGTCTTAGACCAAAGGAAAAGAAAGAAGTCCTAAGGTGGCTGAAAAAGTTGAAATTCCCAGGCGCCTATGCTGCTAGCTTGAGAAGAGCCGTGAATGTCAAGACTGAAAATCTTACTGGGTTGAAATGTCATGATTATCACATAATCATGGAAAAGACTTCTGTCGGTTATGTTTCGGGGCTATCTTGACGATGCGATTTGAAAGGTGTTAGCCAAGCTTAGCTACTTTTATAGACAGCTTTGTGCTAAAGAAATAACAAGGGATATGATGGAGAAGTTGGAAAGAGAGATACCAGTGCTTTTATGTAAGATGAAAAAAAAAATCCCTCTAGGATTCTTCGATCCAATGCAACACCTCCTAATCCATCTTCCGTATGAAGCTATAGTTGGCGGCCCTGTTCAATATCGGTGGATGTACCACATTGAAAAAGCACTCGGAGGTCCGAAACAAATGGTTCACAATAGGGCAAGGGTTGAAGGATGCATCGCTGAAGCATTTACACTTCAGGAGATAGGTTAGTTTTCAGGTGTCTATTTTGCAGAAGAGCACTTTGTTAATGCTTCCATGTTGTGGTACAATATGGATGAAGAACCCCTTAGTAGCAACCTCAACATTTTTCAGACGAGAGGCACCACTGTTGGTAGTGGGACGAGCTACGACGCTTCAACATATGAAAAAACAGCTGCTTTGTTGTACATGTATGCTAACATAGACGAGATGGACAAATATTTCCAGTAAGTGTTTGTTCAACATCTATACTAATTAGCGTGTTGTGTTATACATCTATGCTAATCATTATATTTTTTTTCCTTATTTAGTGAGTTCGATCAACAAAATTGGAAATCTAAGCAACAACCTACGAGCAAGCAAATACAATCGATGTGGCATTATGGAGTAAATGGAGGGCCTAACATCCAAACATGGTTTCGAGATCATGTAACATTTTCTCTTAGTAATTACATGCTGTTTTGTAACATAAAATAGTCTTCTAACGTCGTGTGTTAGACACTGCAAAAAACAAGCCAGGGCCCATGAAGATTTGCAACAACTGTCATACGGATCCATTAAAGTTAAAAGCTATGGTCGATACGACGTCAATGGATTCCGATTTTGTTCAATTCAATTTGAAGCTCTTCTCCTCTCAGGGCAAGATCTAATACCGGAGTTGTGATGAGGGCCATTGATGCAAAAGGATGTGGAACTAATTATTATGGGATTATTAAAAAATCCTTGAATTCAATTTTGTCGGGAATAAAATCCTTAAATTAGTCTTCACTGATTGCGATTGGTTTGATCGTAACAATGGAACTCGACAAAAACCAATTTGTCATGGTAGAACACAAGGACCAACTACAAGGTTGCGACACATTTGTCCTTGCACACCAAGTCGAGCAAGTGTATTATCTACATTATCCATGTGAAAAGCTTAGTGTTTGGTGGGTTGTACACATGGTGAATCCTCGTGAACTGTTATATACACCAGACAATGCTGGGTACCATGATGATGAGGTTGATATTGTTTACTAAGAACAAAAGTTGTCGGACTCTTTTATCGTCGAGCATGGTCAAGGACTCGATGATTTAGTTGGATATGCAGAAGATCTAGAGACTTGTGAGATGAGAAAATGAAAACGGCAAACAACCACGACAGATGATAGATGGTCTAGTTTACGGAGTAGATTACATGATCGTGATACTGATGAATTTTGAAATTGATTACAAGTAATGTTTCCTTCATCTCTTCTTTCCTTTTCTATACTTTCCTTATTAATCATTAGCAAATTTCTGTTTCGACAGGATGTCATCGAGCAGCCAACGACGGGGTCAGTGGCATGGGGCTTCCTGCCTCCGGTAGCCCATGCCTTCGAGGGCAGTCAGTCTAGTGGGGCTAGACGGGCTCAGTTGATGAGCCATCTACCGGAGTCGTCACGCGGACCTGTACAGCGGTCACAACAGGTAAAGAGCATTTAACTACATAAATTGTACAAGTAATTCTTTAATCTGTATTATGAACTTTAAAATTGTTAGGAGCACTCTACGTCTGAGGACTCAGAGACTAGGGGTCCTCTTCAGCCACCGCAGGCTGACCACTCTTTCGAGCCTACTTCGGAGACCTCTTCAGAGACTGATTCGAATCCTCCTCCGGCTTCAGAGCCAGTGCAGTCGGGTGACCCTAGTTCTGGGTCACCTGATGTGGAGCCGGCTCCGAGGCGACGGACTCGGAGGAGCCACTACGTGGCTCCTCCTTCGGCTCTTGCGAACCCAGATGATCGGATCGTTATTCGTCCGGTTGGCGATAGGTGAGTAAATCTCTAACAATTTAGTTTACATATTTTTATACTTATATATGTAATAATTGAGAATCATATATCAGGTCTTGGTACGATGTTTGGTTCAGTGGTCAGCGACACCACCAACAAGTGAACGGTGTCTAGTCCGTTTGCACTACCCCGATGTAGTGAACGGAGTAACCTACGTCTTGGGACGATTACGCTACGGCCCAGGACCTTGCCTATGGCAACCACCAGGAGGTTGTGTGGAACGAATTCTTGGTAAGTATAAAGAATATTTGTGTAATACAATTCTACTATATATTAAGAATATTTTTAATACAAATTTATTATAGGCGCGGTACCGTTTGGAGGACGAGGCGAAGCAACTGGATCACGCTTGTATCGTCTTCCATAACAACGCCAGGAAGCTCGTGACACAGTCACTCTTGACGGCTCGCATTCAAGCTACCAAGGCATACTTCAAGTTGCATCCGGACAAGGGTGAGCTGGACAGTTCAGGACGTGGCCAACAAGTACTTGACGGAGGCGCAGTACGCAGAGGTAAAGTTTTTATTTTACTTTGCTTCATTATCCGATTGTGAACAATGTTTTTATCCAATAATAACTGCTGTACAGGTCAGCGTAGCGTGGCTTAATGCCCGTCCGGACACGTACCGTGTCCTGTGTGCCCGTTGGGCGAGCCATGGTTTCCAGGACTTGTCCTAGACCCGTAGAGATAGTAGAGGGATGGAATTGAAACACCGTTTTGGTTGGAACGGATACATATGTCTGGCTAAATGGATGGTAAGTGGTACTCGAATTTTATTTAAGTAATTTTATCATCTTCACTGTGCTAACAAGTATCGATAGGTGCGAGAGAGCGGTCGAGAGCCGACACCTATCGAGGTGAGGGAGAGGGGTCACTTGGGACGTGACCCGTTGCAGCCAGACCAGCTGTGTTCACTACAGGAATTGCGAAAATAGACGACGGCCAAAAACCATCGTCTATAAGGTTACTACCGTCGTTAATAACTTATTGACGACAGTAAATGGTTATAGACGACGGTTCCTGGCCGTCATCAATAAGTTTGTTGACGATGGTAACCGTCGTCAATAAACTTATTGACGACGGCTAAAACTAGCTGTTGTCTATAAGTTTGTCGAGCCACATGTCTGTTCAAGAAGCTTATAGACGACGGCCAACTGCTGGTCGTCCTCAATAAGGTCTATTATAGACGACGGTACAGCTGGCCGTCATCAATACTTGTGGCTTATAAATGATGGTATAGCTGGCCATCGTCAATTATTGTGGCTTATTGACGATGATTGTTCTGGCCGTCGTCAATTATTATGGCTTATTGACGACGGCTAAGTACTAGAAACTGTCGTCAATAAGGATTGCAGTTTTTTTTTAAAATAGAAAAGGTTGCCCTAGCTTCAAGGCAACCCCTGGTTCGATGGCCAGATCACACATGCATCAAAACAAAAATATCATAGTTATCAAAACACTATACGTATGCCACTACCCAATGCTACCCCGACCGCTGCCACCAGAGTCTAGGAATCATCCTCGCACAGTCGTCCAAACGCCGGATGCTGGGTGGATGGAGTTTGTTGAGCCTGCGTCGCCGATCCCTGTGATGTGCATGTATAATTAGACAAATTAGAAGTTTAAAATGCGTATTTGACAAGTAATTACAAGTTAGAATTGAGCAAATTAACAAATTAGAAGTTAGCTAGAATTGAGCAAGTTCAGCTATTGAGCAATTTTGTACCTGTGCTCCTGTCATCGGCCCCTGTTGCACCTGTGGCAGCTGTATCGGTGGCGGCGCCCACTGGGGAAAGACATTCTGTTGTCCTGCGTCCATAGCCTGCAAATATGAAGCAAAATATTATACATGTCATTCATATATTAGAAATGTTGAGTACAACGGTCCGAACTTACCTGCATGGCAGCTTGCAACTGTAGCATGTACGAGTGTTGATACTCGTCGCTAGCCCTGAGCTCCGCTGTGTGCCTCTCGTTCGTCAGTCGCAGCGCTTGTTGTGTCCTCTAGAGCTCCTCCTGGACACTCTGGAGCTCTAGATCTTGGCTCATACGCCTGCTGGACCCTCCCTGGGATGTAGAGGCCCTCGAGGAAGACCGCGCCTCCCTCGAGTTGACTGCTCCATTGAAGATGGACAACCTACACAACGAAGTAAGAGTAGTAAAGTTTCGTGTCTCGAAGTCTATGATTAAATAAAAAATAACAGAACTCACCAGCCGTGAGGTTTCCCACCACCGCTTGCATACGCGGCTTCAGGTACGATCGGCGCGTTCTGCAAATTGTAATATTCGCCTAGAAGCCTCCGCACCTCCTCCCCATACTTTTCCTGGAAATATAGGAAAAATAAAGTTATCAGAAGTATTAAAGAGAATCCAATTAAGTCAACAAAAGAACTCACCAACGTCTTCGTAGCCATATGAGAAGACAGCTGATCAGGCTGCGACGGGTCACTTCCCATGTGACTCCTCCTCCACACCTGGATAGCGGTCGTCTCCTGACCGATCTCGCGGTCCTATCGATACGTGTGGTGGGGGCGGGCGGGTGGGGGAGCTAATTGGTGAGGGTGGCACCGCGAGGAGAAGAAAGAAAAAAAAACTGTCCCGCGGCTCAGCTTGGACGGAACGGGGCTGCAATGCCACGGGACAGAGCAGCGATGCTCCCGTCATGATCCTCTGTTTCTTCCTTCCTTCCATGTCAGGTGGATGCGGTGGTGGTGGTGGTGGTGGTGGCTGCCGCTGGCTGCCGCGCGCGGTTAAAAGAAAAGCGGCGACGGCCAATGGAGTGCTTGGATCTCCCCCCTGCTCTGTCCCCTGATTTTCCTCTTGGCTTGCTGCTACATGCAAGCAACAGACAAAGGAAGCTCTGCCGCGCATCCCCCTCTTGCAAGTTGTAGCGGAGACGAAGGAAGAACCAGAGCCCAAAGGCTGCAAATTGCAATGTTAAATGGCGGCGTGATGGTTGGGTGGCACACACGGCGTGGGGTGGGAGAGCTGCAAGTAAACGCCACGTCTTTGCTGCTCACCGCTGCGGCCACTAGTGACGATGCTGCTGTACTGTACCTGCGCCTGCCGCTTGTGTCCTTGGCATCGACTTCATTCACAGGAATAAAGAAAAACAGAGAGAAAGAGAAAAAAGGCTGCTCGACCGATGCCGTCGTGAGTCACCAACAAGGGTCGTGAGCCGCCCGTGACCGACCGGCGCCATGGCTTTGTTTATCCGAGCTCCTGCAGGTCGGCGTCGTTGTCGCTTCCCGTCTCACCTAGCTAGCTACAGACTATATATCTAATATGTTGTAGATTTGAATTTATATCTTACACAAGGAATACATACAGTTCTACCTTCACGTTACTCAAAATCATGGAGCAACAAAGAAACAGCCATGGAGGGATTCAAGGTTGTCAGATGAGTTTCACACCAGTGGTTTTGCATAAACATAGTACCCAGAATGCACAGAAAATTGGTAAACACATGAAATTCCAAAGTCTGCTGGTACATTTATTAGAATTTGTTTTATCCAGTAGCAGAGTTGGTACATTTATTGGTAAACACACGCTGCACCGGGGTGGGAGGGGGGCCGGAGTGTCGCGGGGGTGGAGAGGGGCGGCGGGGAGAGGGTCGACGGGGGGCGGCCGGCGGCGGAGAGTGGCGGCGGGGGCGGCCGGCGGCGCGGCGGTGGAGAGGGGCGCGGCACACATGGAGCTCCTCTGTTTGGGGCGCGGGGCGGGAGGGGGGCCTGGGCGGCTGGTGGCGCGGCTGCGGAGGGCAGGGCAGGAGGGTGGCCGGGGCGGCGGGGCGGGAGGGGAGCCGTGGCGATGCAAGGTGGCGGGGACAGCCAGCAGCGCGGCAGCAGCAGGATAGAGAGGGGCAGCAGGGGCAGCGGGGGGGGGGGCAGGGTGGTGGGGCAGCGGGGCGGGAGGGGGGCCGTGGCGGCACGGGGTGGCGGGGCGGCCAGCGGCGCGGCGGCAGAGAGGGGCGGCGGGGGCAGCGGGGCGCGAGGGGGGCCGGGGCGGCGGTGCAGCGGGGCGAGAGGGGGGCCAGGGAGTCGCGGGGTGGAGAGGGGCGGCAGGGTGAGGGGCGGTGGAGGCAGCTGGCTGCGCGGCGGTGGAGAGGGGCGGCGGGGAGGAGGGCGTACCTCGGGCGGCGGCGACCAGAGACGGGGCGGCGGAGACCGGCGACGGTGAGTCAGGAGGCGGCGCGGGCGGGATAGAAGGACGCCTCCTGACTCGCGGGTACGGGAGTATATCGGGCTTATTGATGACGGTTGTTCCTCACCGTCGTCAATAAGCTGCTTATTGACGACGGTTGTGTCTCCCCGTCATCAATAACGCCTCGGGTGGGGCCGGATCTCGGTCAAATTTGATGATGGCCTTTATAGATGACGGTCTCCGTCGTTATTTAGTTTATTGATGACAGTACTAGGTTAGTCATTGTCAATTACCACATTATTTATGACGGCTGTATCTAGCCGTCATCAATTAATTTAAAGACGACGGCCCCGTCGTCAATAAATTTGGCCGTCATCAATGGTCACTTTTCCTATAGTGGTTCTCAAGCGGCGTCAGAGGCGTTGATAAGTTATTTTGTTAACTTAATTAAATTCTCTTTAATAGTTCTGAAGACGTTATTTTCATGAATTTCCAGGCAAAGTACAGGCAGGAGGCGCGGAGGCTTTGAGGTGAAGGGTATGATTTGGAGAGCGCACCAATAATTATCCCTGAAGCCAAGCAGTAGCGGCTCCATCTCTACTCCATCCCCACAGGCAAGGTTAAGAACAGATCACACACCTAATGCTCCACTTGGTCTTCATAGTAATCTTCTCATGTTGCTGATGATGAAATAATAATGCAAGATTGAGTACAATGATGTACTCAGCAAGTGCGGGAAAGTATGATATGAAGCTCATAACAAGGTAGGTATAAAAGGCTCATTGCAGAAAGCAAACTTATTTATCAAAACCATGATAAAACAGCAACTCATCTTTAAGTGAATAAAATCCCAACATGTAATACCAGTCATACCTCCATTATGTTCATTACCTTCCATGTCACAACCAGACATCAATCAACCTCATTCTTGCTCACGAATACCTCCTCGTATTCGCTACCATCTCACGAATACCATCTCGTATTCGCTACCATTTCATAAATAACTTCGACCCCCACCGAGACCAACCTTGTTGCCATGACTCAACAGTCATGCAACTCATCTTACCACCCGGACTCAACAGTACCAAAAACCAAACCAAAACCAAACCATACCAATAACCATATCCAATCACCATCCCAACTAATCATGGAAGTTGGCCAGGCGCTCGTGACCGTAAGCTCGGCTATCATGATAGTTTTAGACTCTGCAGAGTTTGCACCTCTTTACCCACAAGTTTGTGATTTTGTCACCCGTCGGCGACTGCAGAACCTCCATTATACCAGTACACAACCGTCGGTGTATGGCCAAGAGATCACAAAATAGCCTTTACAAAGGGGCTACTAGATATATGGACCCACTAAGGGTTCACCGGCAGGCTAGAATCTCCAATTCTCCCACCCACGGGCCCCCTCTTGTGCCATGCAGTTCCCAGGGCAGTCCTCACTCGACTCCCATTCTCCGCACCTTCCACGGTCCATAACAATCTAGCAACTTACCTAATTACTCAACTAAGCCGCACCCATACTTGGCCTTGTGGTGGCACTGTCATCCTGGCATGTGCTCGCATGAACCGGTCCTTAGATCTACGGCAAGTAAATCACCATCTCATGCTACCTCATTCACAAACCCAGTCTTGCCTAGATCTCCCTCTGATCCATGTTCATTAACAACATCAGTTTCTCATTATCCTTACGAGTGCAGTTAGCTAGACACATCTATCTCGCTTCCCAATCCCATGGACTCAGCGAAGCATAAAAGTAAAAATATACCCAACTCATAAACTTCCCAGGCGACAAGGGTGGTTTAACCAAAACTAGTAAACTCCTATAAAAGGGTTTCCCATCATGTTTGACTCAGCACACACGCCTTTTCACAAAACAAAACAGTTTTTTCCAAAATATAGGATCAATATGGTCAAGGAGCACTTGCCTTGTTCTTGCAGTTCCGGTTGCTCTTGGATCTCGAAACCTTGTTGTTGCAACTCGTCGTAAATAGCTCCCTGAGCTTGTCCTTCTATACAGGATCACGCACATACAAGATTCATAGCAATCAATATCATGCACAAACTTTAACTAGATATGATGATGCATATGCATGCTATCCTATAATCAGTTTTATTAGATCGGTTCGTACGTGTTCTTGCAAGGTTTGTGTAACACCCCAAAAATCTTGTTAAGACCCTAAATCATGTTAAGAGGGGAAGTTAAAAAATTTTGGACGTGTTGCATGTTTTGCAACAATTTAAATTCAAACTGGAATTCAATTTAAATTCAAAACAGAAAAGAAATAGAAAAATAAAAAAAAAAGAAAACAGAAAAAAACCGGCCAGTGGGCCGAAACCCACCAGCCGGCCCACCCAGCACCCGCGCCAGCCGCAGCCGCGCGCGCCCCCTTCCTCCCACTGACAGGCGGGGCCCGCCAGCCCTTCTTCTACCTCGCGCCCGCGCCGCGATCGGCCGGGACTCTCTCACCCGAATCAAAACTGATCGGGAATTCTCACGTATCCCAGCCGATTTCCGGACCCCGAAGACTCCAGCTCGATCTAAACCAACCCGACGCCCTCCCCCGTCTATAAAAACCCCGGCCTCGTTCTGTTTTTCCCACGTGATCCGCCATTTTTGCTCCGGTGAGAACCCGAGCCTTCTCCGGCGAATTCTGGCCAATCTACGCTCGGAAATTCCGATCTAACTTGCTGGTCTTGATCCACCGCCTCCGGGGAACCTTGCAGGTGCAGAAAACTCGGTGACTTGCCGTTCAAACACAGCGCCGACGAGCTTCGCCGTGGTTTCACTTCGGACCTCGTCGCCGGTCGCTTTCCAGGACCTCCGAGCTCAAGAAAACCCCCGAGGTGAGATCCCCGACCTCTCCTCCACCGATCTATGCCATAAAATCACAGTTCTAGGAAGAATTCCCGAAGATCCGAAAATCTCCGGCGAGATCGCCGCCTCCCGCCGCCGTGCGCCGCCGGGAAGCGCCGCTCGCGCTCGATCAGAGTGACGTGGCCGCTTGTGCGCCGTCTATTTTAAATCGCACGGTAGACTTTAAAACCCCACGTACCGATTCGGCGTTATAATCTCAGCCGTCTGTTTTAAATCGGACGGTCCACGTCAACCCCGCGTTATAAAGATTGGAAATCTTACGTGCTACCCCCTGGGGTTCTCGGGAAATAAGAGCTAGCCCCGGAAACTTCTGATCTAGCCCCTGGAACTTCAGAAAATCATGTAAATTCATTTAAAAATCAGTTTTAGCCCCTAGATTTAATAAAAATAGGAAAAACTCCTCTGTTATGAGTAGCTAGACCCCTGAAAATTGTTAAAATAATATTATAGACCCTGTAGTGGGGTGAGTTTACCTTTTTAACCCTGTTTGATATTTAATTTAGGAAATTGAATATGTGGCTAGTATTTAAAATTTAAAAAGTGGGACAAACATATTGTCAAAATTAAATTAAAAACTTTCTCAGTACTTAGAAAACTTTGGAGTGAGATAAAAATAGATTTTGGGCTGAAATGAATCTGTTTAATTTATTATTCACATTTATTAGTTATAGGGACACATTTTTAAGTAAAGAATAGTTCTGAAAATAGGGAAAATAAATGTAAAATAGTTTACATCAGAGCAAAAGGTCAAAAATATATTAGTAAATATTTTAGATCAGAACCTATTCTGTTTAGATGATGTGTCTTGTTATTTTCATAATAAAGTTCACATTTAGGCATAGGAAATAAATCTGAAAATATAGCAACTAGTAAATGATAAATAAAGTTTCTAAAATCCAAGGAATTCAGTTTAGGGTTGGTAGAAATTCTGAAGACACATATGGAGTAGGAAAATACCTTTCATGCATACTTGGTAGCTAAAAGGTGTAGTAATTAAATATAAGGAATTTATTTAAATTGGAAACTCATATATAAAGTATGCAAGCATAAATGTGAATACAAAAGTAGGAATCATATACACATGATTAAAAGTGCATGTAAGCCAAAGGTCAACACACATAGAGTAAACACAACACATAGAAGTTGTGAATGGTTTTGTTACATGTGAATGTGTGGTTTGGAAGTGTGAACTATGTCTTATGGATTGTTGTTTTTCCTTTGCTATGTGTGATGGTATGATGTAGAACCTGCTCAAGAGCAAGTTATTCCTTTCCAAGATCAGGACTACCTATTTCAAGAGCAGCAGGAAGGAGGCAAGTGTCCTTGACCACTTTGATCCTATGCTAGGATGTGTAGCTAGAATTATTTGCATTGTCAATTGAAATATGAAACCCATGCTAGGAAGTTTCCCTAGAATTGCATTACCTTGTTTCCTTGTAGCTTGGGTTGGGATTTATTTTATCATGTCATTTATTATTATGCATATGCTTAGCCATGCTTAGAATGGGGTATTTGGAATATGAGATCATCAGTTTATTTTACCATACTCTTGAAATGAGCTATTGTGAGTTATGTAGAGGTAGGGATCAAGGCAAGTTGGATGTTTTGGTTGTGTGTTGGGTGCACGAGACTCGGGTTTGTGTTTAGTACTTGCCTGGATCCTAAGGACCGGTTCATGGAGCATGTAACCCGGCTTTACCGTGCCAACCACATGCTGAGATGGGGCAGCTTGGCCAATTAATTAGGTGTATCCCCGGCGTAGTATGGGTGTGTTGGATGGTGCGGGGAATAGGTGTCAGCTGGACTACCATATAAACCGCAAGGCTCAAGAGGGGGCCACTGCAGCGGGGTTGGAGCCTCTTGTATGCTGTTAGGGGTGAAACCTCAGTGGGCCCACGCTCGTCGGGAATCCCTTTGTAAAGGCTTCGTAGTGATCTCCTGGCTACACACCTGGGAAGTGTGAATGTGTTTCGTAGCCACTAGCATAATGGAGGTTCTTTTAGTCCACCCGGCAACGGGGGATGAAATCACTACATGTGGGTACAGTGGTGCAAACTCTGCAGAGTCAAAACTGTCATGACAGCCGTGCTCACAGTCAAGAGCGGCTTGGACTTATTCATGATTAGAGGAGTGATGGTTTTGGAAGTTGAGAATGTTAAGCGGGGAGCTTAACATTGGAAATGATGTTATGGTTATTTGATTATGATGATGGGATGGGATATTGGGACCATTTCACCTGTGTAGTAATGTAGGTGCTTAATAAGCTAAGGTGATAGGTATTAATTGCGTAGTGCTTTAACCATGAGTTCAACCTCTCCTTGTTCTAGCCATGCATTATATAATTTTTCCACACTTGGTGAGTACCATCGGTACTCAACCTTGCATATTTGTTGGTTTATATTGCTGCTTAGGTCAAGATAATGAGGTGGTGTATAATGACCAAGACTTTGGACCCGAAGAAGGTTTCTAGGTTCATGGAGACCCCCGGGCAACGTCTGTGAAGGAGCCCTCGAGAATAATATTCCGCTGCTAGTTTATTTACTTGTGATGAACTTATTATTGTCCATTGAGACATTTGCTATGTAAGACTTATTTATATTCGACACCTGGCTTGTAATAAATGATGCTTCACTATTTGTCATCACATGTATGAGAAAATGATCCTGGCATACATGTGATATTCACTCGGTTGTTCTTTGGATAAATCGGGTGTGACAGTTTGCATGGATTTTATGATGATCAGAGGTGTTCGGATCAAATGTGGACACGGCGATGACCTTGTCTTAAGATCAACCCGATCAACAAGTGATTTGTCCACGAGAAAGCTTCTGTTCGAAAGGAATCGAAGAACAGATGCAAAGAAAACACAACGATGTCGTAAGGTGGTAATGGAGACCTACCTTACGTTCTTCTCGGTCTCAGGTCCTTCTCTGATCAGGCAGATCATTGGGGCTCTCTTCCGGCGATCTTCCTCGCTGAACTCCGGCGATGGCTTACTCGGCGAGTTGGGGCTAGGGCTCTAAGTCATCGGCTCAGGAGTTGGAAAAGAAGTTCGTTATTTCGGCCAGAGGTTCTGGGTTCTTTTTATAATCGGGAGAAGAAGAGTCCTAATCTGGTTGTATTTCGAATAAGAGTCCTATTCAGATTGTCGTTGAATCTTAACAACTTATCTTTAGTCGATTTGATGCGATAACATTGTGGAATCCAGGTCGGTTTCTCCTCCGTACTGGTATTTCTACGCGTACAGAATCCAAAAACCGCTCCAGAACTCGTTACCTCCGCGGTGATGAGCTCCAGAAGCTCCACGTGTCCATCGGGCCTGGTATCTCCTTCTGCGCAGAGACGAGCTCCGGTTGTGCCGCGTGTCGAGCGAGCGAGACCTCCCTCTCCTTCGGAGGTGGGCTTCGCGTGTGCCCACGTATCCTGGCGGTCGGGACCTCCTCTCTATTCAGAGGTGGCTCCGCGCATGCCACGTGTCAGTGTCGGACCTTTCCTCTCTCTGGAGGTAGCTCCAGGTGTGCCACGTATCCATTCCAGATCTCCCTCTCTTCGGAGGTGAGCTTCGTGAATGCCACGCGTCAAGTAGCGTCGGACTTTCCTTTTTCCTCAGAGACGAGCTCCGAGGTCGACACGTGTCCAACAGTGTCAGACCTCCCAGAGATAGGCTCCGGTGACGACACGTGTCCAATAGAACCGGACCTCTCGGAGGTGATCTCCGAGATCAACACGTATCCCGCGCGACTGGTCCTCTGATTTCCGTGGTGACTAGCTCCGAAGGTGACATGTGTCCTACGGATCTGCCTTTGCTTCTTCCGCAGAGGCTAGCTCCGGGGGCAACACGTGTCCCACAGGGTCGGACCTCTCCCCCTTTGCGGAGATGAGCCCTGAGCGTGTCACGTAGCCAGTTAGCGACGGACCTCTCCCCACTCCGCAGGGATGAGCTCCGAACACGCCACGTGGCCAGCGGGCTGCAGAAGTTGTCTTCGGCGCTCTCTGGGAACTGGATTCGGCTCTTATTGGCTATCCTTTTAATTCTTTTTATGTTCCCTCTTCCTTTAAAATGTTTTCTCTACATGAAACATGAATACATGCAGAACCAAAAAATGAGGGTGTCACATGCCTTGACCGTAGCTAGTGGGTATTGGTTTCCCATTCATTCGAGATAAGAATCTTGTCTAGCTTCTCGAACGTGGGATTATGTAATGCATTGGCCCACGTGTATTGTCTGCTCGACATTTGTATCTCTCTCAGATCTAGTTTGTCAATAACAGCGTTAAACAGGAAAGGCCATCTACCATCAAAACAACCTTGGTTTTTTTTTCATGTGGGTGTCTCATGATATGGAAATCACCACCAATCAGCATTGGTAATGTTTCTTTGGACACATGTTGACGAGCTCCGCCAGAAATTTATCTTTAAACTGAGTCTGCATTGGTCCATATACTGAGATCAATGCCCATTTGTTGTCTACTTTATTACTGAAATTGCCTAGAGGAGGGTGAATAGGCTAAAATACCTTAAATAACTTAATTAAATAAAATTAGAACACAGTGGTCGGACTAGTCTGGCTCAGGGGCGGACTAGTCCAGTTTGCTTGCTGAAAAACCTAAAAGGGCCGGACTAGTCTGTCTTAGGGGCGAACTAGTTTGGTAAAATTGCTAGAAAGGCTTAAAACTTGGTTTTTATGGGTTTTTCTCCAGATCTTAGTTTAACAAAATATGGATGAAACAACTAGCAATCCTATATGACAAGTGTGATAGAATATTAAAATGGATTGCAAGATTTTGATGATGTATACTCTAATCACGAGATAATTAAAACAAACCCTAAGCAATATTGATCTTCAAAGAAATGTACATTCAAGAGAGACACTGAGGATTTTTTCCCGAGGTTCGATTCCACTCAGGAATCCACGTCCCCATTGAGGAGTCCACAAAGGACTGGGTCTAACAACCCTTTCCTCATCAAGTCGCAACTAAGGCCAACCCGGTTCTTCACTATCTCAAGGGTGAACTTAGAAAGTTTGGTGCTGCTCACAATACGAGGCTCCCACTTGATCACTTCTACAAAGCTTCACCGATCTTACAAGCCACATGTCACGCCAAGTGCACAAAATCACTCCGAGAGCCTTAAACGTGAAGTTCTTCCTTCTCCTCTTCTCACACACCCAAATTCACTTAAGATTTGATTCAAGAGGGTGAGTAGGCAATGGAGAAGGCTTGGAGAGGTTCTAGAAAGGCTGTGGCGGCGCTAGGGTTACAGCTTTCTCTAAATGAGGTTGGGGCATCTCCTTTTATAGAAGTCCTGAAGCCAACCGTTGCCACCTACCAAAAGTCCGGACTAGTCCGGTCAGGACCCGGACTAGTCCGATCTCACACAGGAACTCTTTGTCCGGGTCAGATCAGACAAGTCTGGATGACCCGGACTAATCCGGTCACTGAGGCGGACAAGTCTGGTCCACCAAGACTTAGCCGTGGGAGCTCTCATATCACAACCATACGGACTAGTCCGCCTCATAACGGACTAGCCCGAACTCACTCAGGGACTCTTTGTCCGGGTGAAACCGGACAAGTCTGGCTACTCCGGACTAGTCCGACCACTGAGGCAGACAAGTCCGGTCTACCAGGACTTAGTCCCAAAACACTCTTTGCAACAGAGAAACGGACTAGTCTGTCCCAAAATGGACAAGTCCGAACTCAGTCAGGAACTCTTAGTCCGCCCCAAAACGGACTAAGCCAGGGTGACTTCCGGACTAGTCCGGCTAGTGGCCCGGACAAGTCCGACCTGCCCAATTTTACCTCTCTACCTCTCTCCACTACGATTTTGACACTTCTAACGCGTTGAGCTCTCTTCTATGATCTCAATGCACTTGACACACATATACTCTCACTTTTACACGGCTATCCCGCTAAAGACTCAAGTGAAAACCTAATTTCTAATCTTCGAGTCATCGACGCCGTTTTTCATCCTTTTCCTTTTTGAGAGTTTAGGTGCCCACCTTGGAAACATCTTGTGCTTATGATCATCTCAGCTCATTAGTCTCTTAATTTTCGTCATCAATCATCCAAAACCCACGGGAATACCTAGATGCACTTACAATCTCCCCCTTTTTGGTGATTGATGACAACACATTAAGTTTCAACATAAGAGGTAAAATTTTGATTTTCATAACAAGTGTACGTATGCAAAACTCCCCCTGAATGTATGCAAGAGTAAAAGAAGGGCAGTGACATACATTCACATGTTATGGTGGGGTGCCTACGTGTTGTGCTCAAGAAATGTGATAAGACGATAAACATAGCAAGGAGCAACAATGATCAAATATAAACCATAAAATACAACACGTAATGTTACACAAAAGATAGTCATACATAAAACATAGATAGCCACGTCCAAAAACATAAAACATAGGTGTCCAAAAGATCTATTACAAGACTAGGAGATGATAAACAAAAGAGACCCTCTCCCCATCTCTCCCCCTTTGGCATCAAGGCACCAAAAAGGAAAAGAGGGAAGATGATACGCCTAAGTCTACTCGTCATCTTCTTTGTCTTCTTCTTCATCATTTTCATCGCTCTTCATGGCCTCCGTATCCTCTTCCTCGTCGTCGGCGGCGGTGGATGGAGACACGGCCTTGGAGGAGCTTCCATCTTCCCTGAACTGGGTGAGCTCATCAGCGGTGAACTGTGGATATGAAGTGAGTTCCCCATCACTCTCGTCGGGAGGAGACATTGGGTACCTCAAGCTTGTCACACACAGCCTTGAGGTACTCCTCCTGACACCTCTCCATGCGTCGAGTCCGGACCTCCACACGTCGACAGGAGGCGAAGAGTGCATTGAAGCACTTGAAGAATCCGCTCATGGACTACGGAGGAGGAGATGATGGGGGTGCCGCTGAACTAGGAGGGGCCGCTGAACTGGAAGGGGGTTGAGCATTTTTCCTCCTTGAGGGTTCTAGCACAATGGGTGGTAGCTGAGGACGGAGAGGTCGATGAGTGACATCCTTGACAAAGACTATCCCAGACATCTTCTCAATTAGACACATGATGTACGGTGCATAACCACATGAGCGGTTGGGAGTGTGAGAGATGTTGAAGATGTCATCATAAATATGCTCAACAAGGTTGAACTTCTCTTCACCATCTATCAGGAGGAGGAGATGCCTTAAGTTTCCTTGAATTACCCCTGCATCTCCAACCTTAGGGGCAATGGTCCTCCTCAGAATCCTGTTGAGGATGCTATAGAATGACTTGATATTCCTAGCAAGCCCGGCCTCATAGGGGACATGGCTAGGATACATATAGTCAAGCTGGTCCCTGTCTACTGCCTTGAGGTTGGAAATAATAATCTCATGATCCAAATGCTACTCAAGGCCAAGTATCTGTTCAAACCTCTCATAGGTGACTGAGTACCGCTCTCCATGAGTCATCCAAGTGATTTTCCGGTCACCGTAAGTGGAAAAGTACACAGTGGTGTAGAACTGCACAATTACCTCAATGTTCCAGTCATATTTGAAGCTCATGATTTCATTGATTCCATGTCGCTCTGCGGCTTCAATCACTGCATCAAAGGCTTTGTGCTCACTTTTGGCCATGTAGTCCCAATCTACCCATTGAGCTTGAGCGGCTGGGGTCTTCATCTTTAGGTAGACCAAGCGGTAATAGTCGTAGTGGAAGTCACACCAAAACCTAGGGTCGGTTGTGTGCTGTAAAAGTCCCAAAACTTGTAAATAGAAAACTGAGCTATGAATAAAGTTGAGTTTATATGCAAGAAATGGGACTTACAAAAACTTTTGGGTACTCATGAAAGTGTTGGCATGAGCAATAAAACTTTGAAATCAGTTTGAAATAAGAGGGCCACTTTCAAAAGGAAGAAGGGCATGTTTCAAAAGAGGAAATTCAAACTGTTGTTTAAAAAGTTGCATTTGCAATGACCAACTCAAAGATCAGAGGGCATATTCAAACTCCCCAGGTTCAAATTGTAGAGGGGGGCAAATTTGGAGCAAATTTGGAGGTGCTTTGATAGGAATATCAAAGGAACTTGTGAATTCCATCCAAATTTGAATTTAAATTTGAAACTGTGGTATAATTTGTCAAATGGCACATTGGCTTTTGAATTTGGACCCCTCACAGCTGAATTTGCAAGGTGTTAAAAGTTGGAGATCTTTTGGTGCTGAGGGGAGTTGTGGGCCCCAGTTGTCATTGAGAGGGGAGAGCAAACTTACTGGCTAAGTTTTACTCTCGGTCACACACGAACGCAGCTCACTCCCCGGGCGACACCGCGGTTACACCGAGCCACCGAAGCCGCTCCCGGCGCCACCGAACGCACGCGGGTGCCACCTCTTCACCGAAGCAGCACGCTGGAGAGCTGCCTGGACGCCTACCCTTCCTCCCGTGCGGGCCTTTCCTTCATCACCGACGCCTCGGCCGCCTTTCCGCCCTCGCACAATAAAAGGACCGAGGACGCTGCCGCCTCGGGTGATCGACCGAGAACTGAAGGAAACCGAGCGTGCAGAGGCCAGCCAAGCCAAGAAACCACGCGGTGAGCTCGTCCTCCACTTCCTAAGTACAGCATCCCACGAGTTGTTGCCTCCCCGACCCGAAATCGGCTCGTCGCCGCAGCGATTCCACTTCACCGAGAGTTGGGGCGCTCGTGGACAGCCTAATCCAGGCACTTCCACGCCCAAGCAAGGCCACCTCCGGACGCGCTGGTGAACCCTTCTGCTCACCCCCAAACCTCAAGCAAATCGGTGAACCACCGAGCGAGAATTCGGGAAAATATCGCCGACGGCCCCAGACCGATGATCCGGTACGAAAACCCAAAATTCTTATTTGTTGTTCGTTCTTAGCTCATCAAATCATGCACAAATAAACTAGACTGGCTAGCGACCCGATCCCCTCCCCAATCCTGGCTTGAAACCCCATATTAGCAGATCATTTTGAAGTTTCCGGGCGGCGATCATGGCGGGGACCCTCGGGTGTACGGTGATCCCCCACTTGACGCCATTCCCTAGCCAGTTCAAGGCCATGCCGAGGTTGCCTGACCTTCACTGGTTCTGTAGAGCAAATTTCCCGAGCTTTTGGCGGGCTAGTGTGCTTGGGCCACGGTGCCGAAGCCTCACCGAGGTGTGCGCACGTCGCCGACCGGTTTCCGGTCGCCGGCAGCCCGAATGCACCGCGCCGTTGGAGTCCTCGTGGCTGAAAACCCCCAGGCGGCGAGTAGCAGGCCGGGAGACGGTCGGGAAGCCGACTCCGGCGAGCTCCGGCGATCTTCCAGCGAGGGGGCGGCGCGGGAAAGAAAACAGCCCGAGGAGGAAGAAGGTCCGGCGGGCCCCACGTGTCAGCGACGGAGGGTTTAACTGCTGATCAGCTGTGGCCTCGGGATCCTTTGTGGTGGCGCGGGAAGTAGTCTGTGGCCCCGTGTGGCGTGATCCCGGCGGTTGACACGTGTAGGGTGGACCCACAGGCAGAGTTTGAACTTTTCCCGAATTAATTTGAATTCCAGATTCGGTTCAAACTTTGGATCTGCATAACTTTTGCTAGAGAGCTCCAAATTTAGTGATTCAAATTGGGTTGGATTCAGGATGAAATGCTCTATCCAAATATGCAACCCCATTTGCATGAAAACGAATAGAAAATTCTGGAAAATTCTTTAAAGCTTTTCAGCAAAAGAATTTTTGAGGGAGTTTGGTTTATCCAAAATTCCCCAAATTTTGCCAGGATAATCTTCAGGATATTAGGAGACTCCTGTAAAAGTTTCAGCTCATTTTGAGTTGATTTAGTTAGGGTAATTCTAATTCCAAGTTTCTGTATTCAAATAAGTACAGAACCATTTTCAGAGAATTTCCAAAACTTGGAAATTCAGTTCTGGGCATTCCTTAACTCCAAAAATCCTAGGAAAATTCATACATACTCTCTGAGCTATGTATGAAATTATAGTTCACTTGGAATTGCATGAAAGTGCAAATTTAATCAGAATTAATTCCTTTTTGCTTAAATGCTTAGGGAATTGTTCTGGGTGATCCACTTAGTGGAATGTTCTGAATTTTGGGCCAGAGAACTTTCTTGTGACAAGGAACTCCCAAGAAAATTTCCAGCTCCATTGGAGCCCTGGATCATTATGTCCTGTCCAACCATTATTAGTTGATTCCCACCCAAGTGATGGAACCCCACTCATCACTTGATGATAGTGCTTAAACACAAACCCAAACCACTAGCACCAGTTTCATTTTAAATTCTTAAACAAAGTTCCAGTTTCAAACTTGGCTTTAGCATTTGTTAGCAAAAAGTTTTACAATTAAACATGGATGCATGTTTATAACGTGTAGTGTTTAAACGGGGAAGAGTGAAGGAGAAGTTGAACTTGGATCAAGGAGCAAGAAGGCAGGGATTAAGCCTCAAGTCATCATCAGCAACTAACTTCATCTTACCTGACTTAAGTCACCTGCAAAACCAAGGCAAGCCCCGGTTTGCACTTAAGTTGTTTTTAAAGTTTTCCCTTTGTTCACTACATTTGGTCAAGGTTTGTATGTGCATTAGGTCAAGGATGTGTGATACTCCACTTGCATAACCAAACATGAACCCTGAGGTCAAGGGTAGAAATGTGTCATCGCTGTAGAATAAGGCAATGCTAATTAGGCTAGGACATCCGGTAGAAGACGAGTAGTTGGAATCTACTCGCGAGCTATAGTTCAGAAGATCATAAGTGTGGTTGGGAAAGGAAGCAAACTAAAGTTTACATTTCTAAAGATGAGACCGGGCAGAGGGGTTAGGCTGCGACAAGACGAGGTCTTGGTCGAGTAGCTCTGCCTGTGTCGGTTAAGGACCGATGCGTATGCCGCGTCCAGGAGCAAGTATTGAGTTGTGTACCGGATGCTTACTGATATATGGGAACCAGGAAACCGATGTACCAGGTTCACTGGATTGTAGAGGCATACCACATCGTCTCGTTAGACCTATGAGCCCGAGACGGCGCGACCGGTTCTACAATTTAGTGTCCTGAGAAAGGTTGCCACATACGACGTAATGAAGGACGCCAGAGTTGGGTCTTCAGAGGCGGGCGTATGTGTCGAGTTATCCGGGTAGTGTTTGATTCGAATCACCGTCCCTCGCGGTCATTGAGTACCGCTTGCTCCCATGTTGTGACGTAGTTAATCAACTTGTGTGGAAACAGTTTGCAAAAAGTTTAATTGCTGTTGTGAATATGTTAAGTTGCATGAAAACCATGTTTGAAGTAGAGATAGAGCAAACTAAATTTATTTTTCACCTTGGGACAAGTAACATTGGAATGAAGCGTTTCTTGTTTGATTGTGGAGTTCCAATGTTGCTGGGCGCAAGGTCACTACTATTATGGCTAAAATCTGAAAGTTAAGGATGAACTCGTAGGCGAGTCTTTTCGCAAAGGACAGGCTTAGGTCTTAGGTTACTTTCACATAGAGTTCCATGCTTTAGGAGAGACGGTTAAGTCTTGCTGAGCCTTTGTGCTCACTCTTGCTATATAAGTGGTTTTGCAGGTAAACATCGACGCTATAAAGAAGGTTGTCCGGTGAGACTCGGAAACTTCCAAGTCTTGTCACACCTGGAGAACCTAGCCGCTGCCTTGTCTTCGTGTTGCTAGCGAGAGGAGTCCGCGGGCTGGACCTCTTCTCGGTGCTTCATAGCTATTCTACGTGAGCTGGTTATCGACTTCCGCTGTAGCTAACTTGTGTAAACTATTTACAAAGAATAATTGTAACCTTCCGCTTTTGATTTATGTAATATTGTGTTCCTTATATGTGTGTTGTTGGGTGCCGCATAACACGGCACCACCCAATGCGATTTCTCGGGCAAGGCGGCACGGCCCTGTGATCGGGGTCGGGCCCCCTCAGCGTGGTATCAGAGCCGCATTGGTAATAGCACACGGAGTAAGGATCGTATTACGACAAAAACTTAGGATACGGTGAGGAAACGATATTAGGCCCACATAAGGACTATAGTAGTGTAGTTACTTAAAGTGGCAAGACTAACATATGTGTTTTAATTCTGAATTTTCATTATGTAACGACGCACCTACGTTCAGGTAAGAATGGTAAGGAACGCCACCGAAAGCGGTTCAATTTCGGTTAGCTCCCCTGACGAGGAAAGTGGTTCAGGGTTAGATCTCACAGCTTGGTGTGAGACGTTAATATGAAACTCTTGGACTCTTCATGTTCCTGAGTTCATATGAAACGCTGATCCCTAGCGTGCATTAGGCAAGTAAGTGGAGACCCCATCGTGTGGTCAGTAACGCGATAGTGTGTTCGTCTGGAAGTAGCCCAGGGGAACATACGCAGCGCTTGCCATCGGCGTGCCCTGCAGGGCAGTAGGTGGTATCCGTTGGGTTGATAACATTCCCAACCGTGACGACCCGTTCATGACATACTCGGGTTCCCCGTCGTGTGGTGTTGAAACACGATCACGTACCTTGAGACGTGACTTAACTCAAGGACGGCCGTATGACAATGATACGGCCGTTTGTATTTACTTTCAATTATGAAACTGCCTGAAATGAAACAACCCTTGAGTGCACCATCATTGAGTGTTTTTTTTTCTGCAGGTACTAACCACGTACGTATCCCGGGTAGTACACGTGTGCGAGAGACCGTCTTAGTGCCACTGATAAAACGGATATGCCGGTATAATCCGGTTTAGGATTTTCTTTTGGTGAGGCAACGTAGTACCGACATGTTTCTTACGGTGCATCGACACCGTACTACACTTAATAACCTCTTCTCTATGAAGAAATGATTCATGAACTAACTTTCAACTAAAAATGGAAGTTTGAAACAAGTAGTAGCTACTGAACTCTTATTTTGAGCTAAGGTTCAAATGAGAGTATAACTAGGTGTCAAAGTTTTCAAAAAAAAACAGAGTGCTCTGTTTCTGGCAGGAATTCTTGCTGGACTTTAACAGAGCATAACTCTGAGTAGCTTGACCCAAATAAGGTGTATGATACAGTTCTGGAAATATTTTCAAGTGCTCTACAATTTCCTTGTAGGCCTCCAGAGCAGAATCACATGTTACATGGGTGAAAAGTCCAGTTGAAGGCAAACTGTTCAAACCAGGATAGTAGCAAAAACCTCTCTGGACCTTTCTGTTTTTAAGCCATAACTTCCTGTAGAAAAATCCTTAAGGAGCACATAAGTACTTGTTGGAAAGCTACTGAAGTTTACTAAAACTTTGGTATTGAACTCAAGTCTAGAATCTGTTGATGACTTGAGTAAAATTTGGAGTTTGTGTGAGCTGGTCAGGGTAGTCCCGCTGATTAGCTTAGCGTACATAAGATTTGTTTAAACATGAATGTGGTTATGCTTTCATAAAGTTCATGACATGTTCATGTTTTACTTATCTTTACTTACTACTGAGATAGAATTTTGATTGACTCAAAATTTTGTTTCGTGCAGTATGGTACGTACACATTCTCAAATGGAGATTGGAGGTTCCAGTCGAGGTGGGAATGACTCGACTTCATCACAAGAGCCATCGCCAACCGGATTGGCGGAAATTATGGCCAAAATGAATGAAACTCTCCAAACTCTAGTTCAGCAAGGCATAGATCGAGAAGCTCAACATCACATGCCAACCCAGAGCACGTATCTGGATTTCTTGGCAACACAACCGCCGGTATTCTCCGAGGCGGCTGACCATTGTGAAGCAAGTCACTGGTTACGTGTCATTGAGTCCAAGCTTGGATTGATCCGATGTGATGAGTTCTCGAAGACTCTATATGCCGCTCAACAGCTTCACGGCTTTGCTGGAGCATGGTGGGCAGAGTACCTTGCTGTTCTACCAGCAGGGCATCGTGTCACATGGGCGGAGTTCCAGGCTGCATTTCGTGCTCGTTTCATCCCTGCGGGCATAATGCAAACCAGTCTGGATGAGTTCTGGAGTCTAAATCAAGGGGACATGAGTGTTATTGAGTATGCGAAGGAATTCAATCGCTTAGCTCAATATGTCCCTGACTATGTGAAATCACCAGCCATGAAAGGTTATCATTTCTACCGAGGGCTGACTGCTAGGCTGCGATGTGAATTGGCTCAAGTTAGCCAAGAGAGTTTTGATGAGTTTGTGAGCTGTGCTATCGCTCAAGAATATTATTCCAACCTCTACCTCAAGGAGAAGAGGGAGAGGGATTCATCACAAGATGAAGACAATCGTCTACCTCAGAAGTATCGGTTGGTAATCCGTTCACCTTCCGGTCGAGAGATTCCACAAGAGGTGCAATCATTCTGGGAGTGTGACGACTCTTCTACTCCACAGAGGTCTTATTCACCTCTACCGCGGCAGCAACTTATTTCTTACGCACCTCAGTGTCAACAAGGTGCACTAGAACATTATTACCCTCAAGAGGCTGAAAATGAACAAGGTGACTTCTCAGCTGAACCAAGTGCTGACCCACTTTATATTGACAATGAGCCCAATGTCAATGAAGCAACTGAACCAAACAGCAACAACGTGTCTGCGGGTCCAGTTCCAAAAAGTGATCTTGGGCAGCCCAGAAAAGCTATGTCAAAAGTGGGGACAGTCAATTATGTGTCAGTCGATGATCTGCCAAAGGGAGGACCTGTTCTTGCCGGCAGGTTCACCTTAAATGACAAGCCGGTTGTCATTTTATTCGACTCTGGTGCAACACATAACTTCATTAGCAGGGCAACGGTAATCCGGGATCAGATCTCCACCACTGTCACAAAAGGTTCATACCTTATTCATTCGCCAGGTGGAGACATATCCACTAATGAAGTCGTCTCTCGAGCACCACTCTGCTTGGGTGGAAAAATTTATCCTACCACCCTCATCATTCTCGAAGACCAGGGAATCAATGCCATATTGGGAATATCATGGTTGACCTTCCATAAGGCTGTTCTGGACATCGAGAACAGGAGTGTTCACTTGGACTCTCCACTTCACGGACGTCAAACATTGTATCTCGGCGAAGCGGTTTCCAAAGACCCGGAAGTATGTAATGCCGAGGCTTGCAAATTAGAAGACATTCCGGTAGTCCGTGAATATCCGGACGTGTTTCCCGAAGATCTTCCAGGACTACCACCTGAGCGCGAGGTGGAGTTCAAAATAGAGTTGATACCAGGAACCACGCCGATCTCTCGGAGACCATACAAAATGGCTCCGAATGAATTAGCAGAATTGAAGGAGCAACTCAAGGATCTGATGGACAAGGGGTTTATTCGTCCAAGTTCATCACCATGGGGTTGCTCAGCGTTGTTCGTGAAGAAGAAGGATGAGACGCTGAGGCTATGCGGCGATTATCGTCCTTTAAATGCTGTGACCATAAAGAACAAGTATCCACTACCAAGAATTGATATTCTTTTTGATCAGCTAGTGGGTGCTAAAGTCTTCTCCAAGATGGACTTAAGGTCGGGATATCATCAAATCAAGATTCGCGCGAAAGATGTCCCGAAAACAGCATTCTCGACAAGATATGGGCTCTATGAATATCTTGTCATGTCATTTGGGTTGACCAATGCTCCGGCCCACTTTATGTATCTTATGAACTCGGTGTTCATGCCGGAGCTGGATCAGTTCGTCGTGGTATTCATCGACGACATCTTGGTCTACTCCAAATCTGAAGAGGAACACGCTAAACATTTGCATATTGTGCTCCAACGACTGAGAGATCACAAGCTCTATGCAAAGTTTAGTAAATGTGAATTCTGGATCAACCAAGTGCCATTTCTTGGACACATTATCTCAGCAGAAGGCATTGCTGTTGATCCAAGCAAGATTGAACAAGTGCTGAAGTGGAAGTCTCCAACATCAGTCCATGAAGTTCGTAGCTTCTTGGGTTTGGCTGGATATTACCGGAGGTTCATCCCGAGCTTCTCAAAAATCTCCAAACCTATGACGGAGCTACTGAAGAAAGGCATCAAGTATGATTGGAGCAAGCCATGTGAGGAAGCTTTTCAAGCGTTGGTAAAACACCTCACAACAGCCCCGGTTCTAGCTCAACCGGATACAACCAAGCCTTTTGATGTTTATTGTGATGCATCCGGCGTCGGGCTTGGTTGTGTACTCATGCAAGGAGGACGTGTGGTCGCATATGGATCACGGCAATTACGGAATCATGAGCAACATTATCCAACTCATGATCTCGAACTGGCTGCCGTGGTGTTAGCATTGAAGATGTGGAGACATTACCTATTGGGAAATCTGGTTCATCTATACACCGACCACAAAAGTTTGAAATACATATTCACTCAGAAAGAGTTGAATATGCGACAACGGCGATGGTTGGAGCTGATCAAGGACTATGAGATTGAAATTCATTATCATCCGAGCAAGGCAAATGTGGTTGCCGACGCACTCAGCCGGAAGTCTCATATTCATAGCCTAACCATCACGCCGATAGAAGAGGAAGAACCAAGTCTTTACTTGGTTCCATTTGGAGCTCTGCATAACCTAGCCCTCATACCCACAATAAAAGAGGAGGTTATGGCAGCTCAAAAGAAAGACAAGGGCATGGCTCATATCAAAAGGAGGTTAAAGAACGGGGAGATGAAATGTTTCCGGTTAGATGAGGAAGATACCTTGTGGTTCAAGGACCGGATAGTCGTACCCCGTGATATGAGGCTGCGGAAGAAAATTTTGGATGAGGCTCACTTATCCAAATTCTCTATTCATCCGGGCAGCAACAAGATGTACCAAGAATTGAGGACTAAATTTTGGTGGACCCGGATGAAGATAGAAGTTGCTAAATACGTATCAGAATGTGATACGTGTCGGTTAAGGCCGACCATGTGAAGAAGTCGGGCCTGCTGCAACCGCTACAAATACCGGCATGGAAGTGGGAAGACTTGAGTATGGATTTCATCGTTGGGTTGCCGATGACCTCCCACCACCATGACTCGATTTGGGTAATCGTTGATCGATTAACCAAATCGGCACGTTTCATTCCGGTGCATACCAACTACAGCGCCAAGCAGTATGCGGAGTTATACGTAGCACGAATCTTATGCCTGCACGGAGTTCCCCGTACCATTGTCTCCGACAGAGGATCGCTGTTCGTATCCCGCTTCTGGGAACAGCTACACATATCCTTGGGAACTAAATTGATTCGAAGCTCCGCGTATCACCCTCAAACCGATGGACAAACGGAGAGGGTGAATCAAATACTTGAAGATATGCTGAGAGCATGTGTCATCCACCACGGTAAGAGCTGGGATGATCACTTACCGTTGGCGGAGTTCTCATATAACAACGGGTATCAATCAAGTATCAAAATGGCGCCTTATGAAGCTCTCTACGGCCGGAAATGCCGCACACCCTTGAACTGGTGTGAATCCGGCGAGAGAGTTATTTACGGGATTGATCTCGTAAATGAAGCCGAAGAGCGGGTAAGGCTTATTCAAGCAAATCTGAAAGCCGCTCAGTCCAGGCAAAAGAGCTATGCGGATAAGAGACGTCGTCCTCTGAACTTTCAAGTTGGAGACCACGTCTACCTCCGCGTATCTCCCATGAAGGGTATTCACCGATTCGGAGTGAAAGGGAAACTAGCTCCGCGTTTTATCGGTCCCTTCGCCATCATGGAAAGGTGTGGACCCGTGGCATACCGTTTGGAGCTACCGGCAGCCTTAGCCGGAGTGCATAATGTCTTCCACGTATCTCAGTTGCGGAAGTGTTTAAAAGTTCCAACGGAGATTCTCAAGGGAGACATAGCAGATTTGAAGCCGGACCTCACTTATGTTGAGCGACCAACCCGGATAATTGATGAAAAGACTCGCGAAACCAGAAATCGGACGCTGCGATTTTTCAAAGTGCTATGGGAAAATCACACGTCCGACGAAGCTACATGGGAAAGCGAGGAATATTTGCAATGCAATCATCCAGAGTTGTTAGAGGCGTATGTTGAGTAACTGTCCTCTCCACCTTGTCCTTAATCATGAATCTCGGGACGAGATTCTTTTTAAGGGGGGAGGAATGTAAAAGTCCCAAAACTTGTAAATAGAAAACTGAGCTATGAATAAAGTTGAGTTTATATGCAAGAAATGGGACTTACAAAAACTTTTGGGTACTCATGAAAGTGTTGGCATGAGCAATAAAACTTTGAAATCAGTTTGAAATAAGAGGGCCACTTTCAAAAGGAAGAAGGGCATGTTTCAAAAGAGGAAATTCAAACTGTTGTTTAAAAAGTTGCATTTGCAATGACCAACTCAAAGATCAGAGGGCATATTCAAACTCCCCAGGTTCAAATTGTAGAGGGGGGCAAATTTGGAGCAAATTTGGAGGTGCTTTGATAGGAATATCAAAGGAACTTGTGAATTCCATCCAAATTTGAATTTAAATTTGAAACTGTGGTATAATTTGTCAAATGGCACATTGGCTTTTGAATTTGGACCCCTCACAGCTGAATTTGCAAGGTGTTAAAAGTTGGAGATCTTTTGGTGCTGAGGGGAGTTGTGGGCCCCAGTTGTCATTGAGAGGGGAGAGCAAACTTACTGGCTAAGTTTTACTCTCGGTCACACACGAACGCAGCTCACTCCCCGGGCGACACCGCGGTTACACCGAGCCACCGAAGCCGCTCCCGGCGCCACCGAACGCACGTGGGTGCCACCTCTTCACCGAAGCAGCACGCTGGAGAGCTGCCTGGACGCCTACCCTTCCTCCCGTGCGGGCCTTTGCTTCATCACCGACGCCTCGGCCGCCTTTCCGCCCTCGCACAATAAAAGGACCGAGGACGCTGCCGCCTCGGGTGATCGACCGAGAACTGAAGGAAACCGAGCGTGCAGAGGCCAGCCAAGCCAAGAAACCACGCGGTGAGCTCGTCCTCCACTTCCTAAGTACAGCATCCCACTAGTTGTTGCCTCCCCGACCCGAAATCGGCTCGTCGCCGCAGCGATTCCACTTCACCGAGAGTTGGGGCGCTCGTGGACAGCCTAATCCAGGCACTTCCACGCCCAAGCAAGGCCACCTCCGGACGCGCTGGTGAACCCTTCTGCTCACCCCCAAACCTCAAGCAAATCGGTGAACCACCGAGCGAGAATTCGGGAAAATATCGCCGACGGCCCCAGACCGATGATCCGGTACGAAAACCCAAAATTCTTATTTGTTGTTCGTTCTTAGCTCATCAAATCATGCACAAATAAACTAGACTGGCTAGCGACCCGATCCCCTCCCCAATCCTGGCTTGAAACCCCATATTAGCAGATCATTTTGAAGTTTCCGGGCGGCGATCATGGCGGGGACCCTCGGGTGTACGGTGAACCCCCACTTGACGCCATTCCCTAGCCAGTTCAAGGCCATGCCGAGGTTGCCTGACCTTCACTGGTTCTGTAGAGCAAATTTCCCGAGCTTTTGGCGGGCTAGTGTGCTTGGGCCACGGTGCCGAAGCCTCACCGAGGTGTGCGCACGTCGCCGAGCGGTTTCCGGTCGCCGGCAGCCCGAATGCACCGCGCCGTTGGAGTCCTCGTGGCTGAAAACCCCCAGGCGGCGAGTAGCAGGCCGGGAGACGGTCGGGAAGCCGACTCCGGCGAGCTCCGGCGATCTTCCAGCGAGGGGGCGGCGCGGGAAAGAAAACAGCCCGAGGAGGAAGAAGGTCCGGCGGGCCCCACGTGTCAGCGACGGAGGGTTTAACTGCTGATCAGCTGTGGCCTCGGGATCCTTTGTGGTGGCGCGGGAAGTAGTCTGTGGCCCCGTGTGGCGTGATCCCGGCGGTTGACACGTGTAGGGTGGACCCACAGGCAGAGTTTGAACTTTTCCCGAATTAATTTGAATTCCAGATTCGATTCAAACTTTGGAT
Organism: Neostapfia colusana; assembly: GCA_030760725.1. Taxonomy (NCBI): domain Eukaryota; kingdom Viridiplantae; phylum Streptophyta; class Magnoliopsida; order Poales; family Poaceae; genus Neostapfia; species Neostapfia colusana. Next base: position 58,403,536 of record JASWHV010000005.1, on the reverse strand, counting down.
CTGCATAACTTTTGCTAGAGAGCTCCAAATTTAGTGATTCAAATTGGGTTGGATTCAGGATGAAATGCTCTATCCAAATATGCAACCCCATTTGCATGAAAACGAATAGAAAATTCTGGAAAATTCTTTAAAGCTTTTCAGCAAAAGAATTTTTGAGGGAGTTTGGTTTATCTAAAATTCCCCAAATTTTGCCAGGATAATCTTCAGGATATTAGGAGACTCCTGTAAAAGTTTCAGATCATTTTGAGTTGATTTAGTTAGGGTAATTCTAATTCCAAGTTTCTGTATTCAAATAAGTACAGAACCATTTTCAGAGAATTTCCAAAACTTGGAAATTCAGTTCTGGGCATTCCTTAACTCCAAAAATCCTAGGAAAATTCATACATACTCTCTGAGCTATGTATGAAATTATAGTTCACTTGGAATTGCATGAAAGTGCAAATTTAATCAGAATTAATTCCTTTTTGCTTAAATGCTTAGGGAATTGTTCTGGGTGATCCACTTAGTGGAATGTTCTGAATTTTGGGCCAGAGAACTTTCTTGTGACAAGGAACTCCCAAGAAAATTTCCAGCTCCATTGGAGCCCTGGATCATTATGTCCTGTCCAACCATTATTAGTTGATTCCCACCCAAGTGATGGAACCCCACTCATCACTTGATGATAGTGCTTAAACACAAACCCAAACCACTAGCACCAGTTTCATTTTAAATTCTTAAACAAAGTTCCAGTTTCAAACTTGGCTTTAGCATTTGTTAGCAAAAAGTTTTACAATTAAACATGGATGCATGTTTATAACGTGTAGTGTTTAAACGGGGAAGAGTGAAGGAGAAGTTGAACTTGGATCAAGGAGCAAGAAGGCAGGGATTAAGCCTCAAGTCATCATCAGCAACTAACTTCATCTTACCTGACTTAAGTCACCTGCAAAACCAAGGCAAGCCCCGGTTTGCACTTAAGTTGTTTTTAAAGTTTTCCCTTTGTTCACTACATTTGGTCAAGGTTTGTATGTGCATTAGGTCAAGGATGTGTGATACTCCACTTGCATAACCAAACATGAACCCTGAGGTCAAGGGTAGAAATGTGTCATCGCTGTAGAATAAGGCAATGCTAATTAGGCTAGGACATCCGGTAGAAGACGAGTAGTTGGAATCTACTCGCGAGCTATAGTTTAGAAGATCATAAGTGTGGTTGGGAAAGGAAGCAAACTAAAGTTTACATTTCTAAAGATGAGACCGGGCAGAGGGGTTAGGCTGCGACAAGACGAGGTCTTGGTTGAGTAGCTCTGCCTGTGTCGGTTAAGGACCGATGCGTATGCCGCGTCCAGGAGCAAGTATTGAGTTGTGTACCGGATGCTTACTGATATATGGGAACCAGGAAACTGATGTACCAGGTTCACTGGATTGTAGAGGCATACCACATCGTCTCGTTAGACCTATGAGCCTGAGACGGCGCGGCCGGTTCTACAATTTAGTGTCCTGAGAAAGGTTGCCACATACGACGTAATGAAGGACGCCAGAGTTGGGTCTTCAGAGGCGGGCGTATGTGTCGAGTTATCCGGGTAGTGTTTGATTCGAATCACCGTCCCTCGCGGTCATTGAGTACCGCTTGCTCCCATGTTGTGACGTAGTTAATCAACTTGTGTGGAAACAGTTTGCAAAAAGTTTAATTGCTGTTGTGAATATGTTAAGTTGCATGAAAACCATGTTTGAAGTAGAGATAGAGCAAACTAAATTTATTTTTCACCTTGGGACAAGTAACATTGGAATGAAGCGTTTCTTGTTTGATTGTGGAGTTCCAATGTTGCTGGGCGCAAGGTCACTACTATTATGGCTAAAATCTGAAAGTTAAGGATGAACTCGTAGGCGAGTCTTTTCGCAAAGGACAGGCTTAGGTCTTAGGTTACTTTCACATAGAGTTCCATGCTTTAGGAGAGACGGTTAAGTCTTGCTGAGCCTTTGTGCTCACTCTTGCTATATAAGTGGTTTTGCAGGTAAACATCGACGCTATAAAGAAGGTTGTCCGGTGAGACTCGGAAACTTCCAAGTCTTGTCACACCTGGAGAACCTAGCCGCTGCCTTGTCTTCGTGTTGCTAGCGAGAGGAGTCCACGGGCTGGACCTCTTCTCGGTGCTTCATAGCTATTCTACGTGAGCTGGTTATCGACTTCCGCTGTAGCTAACTTGTGTAAACTATTTACAAAGAATAATTGTAACCTTCCGCTTTTGATTTATGTAATATTGTGTTCCTTATATGTGTGTTGTTGGGTGCCGCATAACACGGCACCACCCAATGCGATTTCTCGGGCAAGGCGGCACGGCCCTGTGATCGGGGTCGGGCCCCCTCATGTGCTTCTCATAGTCATAGACTTTATCCATCCTCAGCCTTCTCGCCTTTTCAGCCCCCTTTCCTTTGAATACAAATGCCGGATTGTTGGGCTGCCAGTTTGGATCTCTAGCAGGGGCAACCAGCTTCAAGGGGCCGATGGGCTTCGGTTGCCCTTTCTCCCTGATTACTATCCCTCCTGCCCTGTTTGTCGGTGCTTTGGCAGTTGCCTTTTTGTTCTTGGGCTCCTCGGGAAGTGGAGCCTTGCCCTTCTTTGGATCACGAGGAACCCTACCCTCGGATTCCTTCTCCTTCTCCTTTTCCTGCTCTTTATCTCCCAAGGTGACCAGCCTCTTCCTCTTGGGCTCTGAGGCACTAGCAGCTTGGAAGCTTTGGGCTTCACGTTCAGCCCTTTTCTTTCTCCGTTGATCCTTCAATGATTCTTCAACGGCTTGAACAATTTGTGCCTCCTCGTCGAGATCATGCTTCTTCTTTATTCTTACCTCTCGACGGACGGCTTCTTTAGCTGCTTGGGCCTCCTTTGCTGCCCTTTCTTCGGTAATGCGCTGATGAAGGGCTTGTCGAGCCTCCTCAGCCGTGGGACTTGGAAGAGGAGAGCTTTGGTCGGAGTTCGACATATTTCCTGAGAAACAAGAGATGAGAGGTCAAGGAAGTGGAATATTACAAGAGAATTCACTAACAATGGCTAAAGTTGGAGTTTGTTTTGTGTAAACCGGACTTGTCCGTTAAAGGACCGGACTAGTCTGCTCGAGAACGGACTTGTCCGCCCAAAACCGGACTAGTCCGGGTTATACAGGATGAACCCTAACCCTAACAATTTTTTTGCAAAAACTTCGAATTAAGTTGCAATACTACTAGGCTACGATCGCATTGACACTAGGTACAAAACTTGTGAAGAGGTTTCTAGCAAAAGACCTAAGAATGAAGAAAAGGAGGGATTTTTGGTTAGGTCAAGAATACCTCTTCAAATCTTCAAATGTGATGAAATCGAAGTCGAGGCTTGAGCAACGAAGCACAGGGAAGAGTTTCCGCACTTCTTAGGGCTCCAATCCGTTGAATGGATGAGATTTTTGGTGGAAGAGATCAAAAATTGCCAATTTGGAGGTGCTTCCGGTTTAAGTGAGGGCGTGAGCGGACTAGTCTGTGTGAAGAGAGAGGTTTGGCCGCCCCTAGGGGTTTGAGTCCCCAGGGACCGGACTAGTCCGGCTAGGTGCCCGGACAAGTCCGGTTGGCGGACCAGAGCCGGACTTCTCTAGGGCCAGACTTGTCCGGCCTCCCAGGCGGACTAGTCCGGTTTGGACTTGTCCGCTGTGAAGTCTGACCTAGATATTCCGGACTTGTCCGGCCCATGGGCGGACTAGTCTGGTTACATGTTGAAATTCATATAATTTGAATTTTAGCTCAAGAATATGATCCTTTTGGACAAGTTTTTGCAAATACCTTTGGCAAACATGGTCAGTAAGAATACATCAAACAAACAATGACCATATTTGACAAAGAATCCTTTTGAACATAGTTTTCATAGAGTAAGAGAGATTAGGGTAATATGTCAAAAACATTCAATTTTTGAAGTTTATAAACAAGCAACAAACAGATGTGCACACTTCAAGTAACGTTTCAAGAATCTAGGACATTCAGTTCACTCCTTAGGTCACAAAAGCGTTTCTCATCAAGGGGTTTTGTGAAGATGTCCGCCAATTGCTTCTCACTCCTAACATGAGAGATAACAATATCTCCCTTGATAGAGTGATCTCGCAGGAAATAGTGACGGATATCAATGTGTTTGGTTCTAGAATGCTCCACGGGATTGTGAGCAATCTTGATGGCACTCTCATTGTCACATAAGAGTGGAATATGGCTCAAAGTGTAACCATAGTCCCTAAGAGTTTGTCGCATCCATAGGAGTTGTGCACAACAACTCCCTGCTGCGACATACTCCGCTTCGGCTGTGGATAAGGCAATGGGGTTTTGTTTCTTTGAAGACCACGAAACCAAGGACCTACCAAGGAATTGGCAAGTCCCTGACGTGCTCTTCCTATCTACCTTACAACCGGCATAATCGGCATTGGAGTATCCGATGAGATTGAACTTGGATCCCTTAGGATACCAAAGTCCTAGGTTAGGAGTGTGTACCAAATATCTAAGAATCCGCTTAACGGCCATCAAGTGACACTCCTTAGGAGTGGCTTGGAACCGTGCACACATACACACACTAAGCATTATGTCGGGCCTAGATGCATAAAGGTAAAGCAAAGAGCCTATCATGGAACGAAATACCTTTTGGTCCACACTTGGACCATCTTCATTAAGGTCAAGATGTCCGTTGGTTCCCATGGGAGTCTTGATGGGTTTGTCTTTGTCCATGTCGAACCTCTTAAGTATGTCTTGAGTATACTTGGTTTGACTTATGAACGTTCCATCCTTGAGTTGTTTGACTTGGAATCCTAGGAAGAACTTCAATTCCTCCATCATTGACATCTCAAACCTTTCGGTCATTATCTTTGAAAACTCATCACAAAAAGCTTTGTTAGTAGAACCAAATATAATGTCATCGACATATATTTGGCACCAATGAATCATCGTTAAAATGCTTAGTGAAGAGTGTATAGTCGGTATTTCCTATACTAAAACCATTTTTAATAAGGAAGTCTCTAAGACACTCATACCAAGCTCTAGGAGATTTTTTGAGGCCATAGAGGGCTTTCCGAAGTTTAAGACATGGTTAGGATACTTATCGTCCTCAAATCCGGGTGGTTGCTCCATGTACACTTCCTCCTTGATCGGACCGTTGAGGAAGGCGCTTTTCACATCCATTTGGTATAGCTTGAAATCATGGTGAGTAGCAAAAGCATGCAAGATACGAATTGATTCAATCCTAGCTACGGGAGCAAAAGTTTCATCATAATCCCAATCTTCTACTTGTGCATATCCCTTTGCAACAAGTCTTGCCTTGTTTCTTGTCACAACCCCATACTCGTCTTGCTTATTGTGGAATACCCATTTGGTTCCCACAACATTTGTGTTGGATCGCTTCATGAGTTCCCATACTTGATTCCTTTCAAAATTGTTGAGTTCCTCTTGCATGGTCACCACCCAATCTGGGTCTTGTAGTGCTTCTTCTACCTTGTGGGGCTCCAAAGAGGAAACAAAAGAGTAATGTTCACAAAAATTAGCCATTCGAGAGCGAGTGGTCACCCCTTTGGAGATATCTTCTAGTATGTTGTCGACGCGATGATCACGTTGAACACTTTGGTGCACTCTTGGATGAGGTGGTTGAACTCTTTGATCTTCATCTTCATTGTCGCTCTTTTCTTCGTCTCCCCCTTGATCCAATCCTCCCTCTTGACTTTGATCATTTTGATCTTGTTGAGGTTGGACTTGCTCATCTTGAGCTTGATCATCGGAGGGAGACATATCTTCGTTTGTTGGATGATCATTTGAGTCTTGAGGATGTTCTTGAGAAAAATGTCTCCAAGTGCCATCCTTTTAAGTGCTTCTTGTGGAGCCTCTTATTTATCTAGCACACTTTGATCAACTTGCTCCACTTGTGAGCCATTAGTCTCATCAAACACTACATCTCAAGCTATTTCAACAATTCCAGAGGTTTTGTTGAAAATAAGATAGGCGTAGGTGTTTGAGTCATAACCAAGCAAGAAACCTTCATCGGACTTTTAAGCAAACTTCGAAGTCCTAGGCTTCTTATTGAGAATATAACACTTGCTCCCAAAGACACGAAAATAAGAGATGTTGGGTTTGTTACCGGTTAGAAGTTCATAGGATGTCTTCTTCAGAAGTCGATGAAGGTACAACCGGTTCATGGCTTGGCAAGCGGTGTTAACCACTTCTGCCCAAAATCGATCTAACGTCTTGTACTCATCAAGCATGGTTCTTGCCATCTCAATGAGAGTTCTATTCTTCCTCTCAGCCACCCCGTTTTGTTGAGGGGAGTAGGGGGCTCAAAAACTCATGCTTGATGCCTTCTTCATCCAAGTATTCTTCCACTTGAGTGTTCTTGAACTCGGTGCCGTTATCGCTCCTTATGTTCTTGATTCTTAAGGAGAACTCATTTTGAGCTCTTCTCAAGAATTCCTTGAGCACACCTTGAGTTTCTCTTTTGTCATGCAAAAAGAACACCCAAGTGAAACGAGAATAATCATCTACAACAACAAGACCATATTTGTTACCGCTGATGCTTATGTAGGTGATTGGGCCCAAAAGGTCCATGTGAAGTAGATCCAAGGGTCTTGTGGTCGACATGACATTTTTGGATGGATGTTGAGCTCCAACTTGCTTTCCGGCTTAACAAGCACTACATGGCCTATGTTTATCAAAAACAACATTCTTCAAGGCTCGAATGTGTTCTCCCTTGAGAAGTTTTTGCAAGTTTCTCATCCCAACATGGGCTATCCTTCTATGCCAAAGCCATATCATGTTGGTCTTCACCATTAAGCATGTGTCAAGTTGAGCTTTATCCTGGTGAAATCCACAAGGTAAAGCTTTCCCTTGACCACGCCCTTAAAGGCGATTGAGTCATTGTTTCTTCTCAAGACAGTCACACCTCGTTAGTAAAAACACAATTATAACCTTTATCACATAATTGGGATATGGATAGAAGGTTATAATCAAGGGAGTCACCATGCAAAACATTTGAAAGAGTATGATGGGGAGAGATAGCAATTTTACCGGTGCCAAGGATTTTCCCTTGGCTATTGTCCCCAAAGTATATTCCTTCACTTGGATCTTCGTTTTCCTCATATTCAACAAACATCCTTTTCTCTCTGGTCATATGGTTTGTGCATCCACTGTCGAGCACCCATTTTAATCCACCGGAGGAGTATGCCTACAAAATAGAGTTATGCATTACCTTTTTGTACCCAAGCGGAGTTGGGTCCTTTCATGTTAGTCAAGAGGCACTTTGGCACCCACACACAAGGTTTTGGACTCTTGCGGAGTGGCCCAACATACCTAGAATAGATCTTTCCAAATTTGTTTCTTAATAAAACATATGAGGCATCAAAATCATGGAACAAAGGATGAGGTTTATTTTTAGTCATGTTAGATGAGTTTGCAATGTTCTTTACATTTTTCTTTGTTGTATGAACCTTCCTTGACAAATACAATAAAGTATTTTCCTTTCTTGAGAGTTTTAGCATGTTGCTTCCACTCCCGAGAATAGCCAAGACCATCTTTGACATGTAGAGGTCTTACATTGGTATATGCACTTCGTGCATATGCCACTTTTTCCTTGTCAAAGATACCACCTTTTGGTGATTGCTTGTTTTGTGCCAACTTGAGTTCATCTTTAAGTTTTAGAATTAAGTTTGAGCACTTGCAAGTTTGAGTTGCTTCGGGAGATTTCTTTGAGGAGGGTGAAATCATGAAGGAAGAAGGTGCGTTTATCTTGAGAGACTCAACTTGTGTTTCAAGGATCTTGTTGACTTTTGTCAAGTTAACAATTTCATCCTTGAGCACAACAGTTGTGTCCTAAAGATTTGAGCAAGTTTCCTTGCTCAAACTGAGTTCACGCTCAAATGCCTTGCTTCTTCATATTAGATGCATCTTCATATTATGCTTCCACATTGAGTAATCATTTCCATCGAATTGAGGAGGTTTGCCAAGAGGAATGGATAAGTAATGATTGTTAGAAGTTAATCGTTCATAATTGAAAGGATATTGGGAGTAGTCCGGTTGACTACTCCTTTCTTGATCCTTTGGCTTCTTCTCTTTGCTAGAGTGACCTAGCTTCTCACGAAGTTGTTCCTTGAGCTGGTGAACTTCTTCATCATCACTTGAGTGATCTTTCAGCACATCAGCGTCCTTTTTCTTGTCATATGTGTTTTCGCCTTGTGACGTTGGCGGAATCTCGTATCCCTCAACTCCGGCCATCTTCTCTTCGAGTGGTTAGACTCTTGATGGAGAGACCTGCTCTGATATCAATTGAAATTGCCTATAGGGGGGTGAATAGGCTAAAATACCTGGAATGACTTAATTAAATAAAATTAGAACACAGTGGCCGGACTAGTCTGGCTCAGGGGCGGACTAGTTCGGTTTGCTTGCTGAAAAACCTAAAAGGGCCGGACTAGTCTGCCTTAGGGGCGGACTAGTCTGGTCAAATTGCTGGAAAGGCTTAAAACTTGGTTTTTATGGCTTTTTCTCCAGATTTTAGTTTAATAAAATGTGGATGAAACAACTAGCAATCCTATATGACAAGTGTGATAGAATATTAAAATGGATTGCAAGATTTTGATGATGTATACTCTAATTACGAGATAATTAAAATAAACCCTAAGCAATATTGATCTTCAAAGAAATGTACATGCAAGAGAGACACTGAGGATTTTTTCCCGAGGTTCGAATCCACTCAGGAATCTACGTCCCCGTTGAGGAGTCCACAAAGGACCGGGTCTAACAACCCTTTCCTCACCAAGTCGCCACTAAGGTCAACCCGGTTCTTCACTATCTCAAGGGTGAACTTATAAAGTTTGGGGCTGCTCACAATCCGAGACTCCCACTTGATCACTTCTACAAAGCTTCACCGATTTTACAAGCCACAGGTCACGCCAAGTGCATGAGATCACTCCGAGAGCCTTAAACGCGAAGTTCTTCCTTCTCCTCTTCTCACACACCCAAATTCACTTAGGATTTGATTCAAGAGGGTGAGTAGGCAATAGAGAAGGCTTGCAGAGGTTCTAGAAAGGCTGTGGCAGCGCTAGGGTTCCAACTTTCTCTAAATGAGGTCGGGGCATCTCCTTTTATAGAAGTCCCGAAGCCAACCGTTGCCACCTACCAAAAGTCCGGACTAGTCCGGTCAGGACCCGGACTAGTCCGATCTTCCACCCGGGTTATGATTTCGCTTGTCCCCCCTCCTATTTAACTTTACAGTAGTGCTGGAAATTAATTCTAAACAAGCAGTAGGGTTATCAAAATCACTGCTCGTATCAACCACATCCGGTAGAATATCAGAACAGATGTGGTTTAGAATAAAATTATCCAGCTCCTCTTCTTCCTGTAATTGTTTCTCTTCTACATCTAAAGCCTCAGTTTTCTTATCTAGCACTATGTTTGCTTCTAATCTGGCCTGCTCATCTTCTTTTAGCTTTGCTATCGCATCACAAGAAGTTTTTTCATCATGACCTACTCTAATACCAACACAATGCAACTGATGTTTAATAGTATTATCTGAAAGCTGTACAAACGACAAGGGAGACTGACCTTCATTTTCCTTGGTCTTTATTTTTTCTGCTCATTTGATGGAGGACTCCTCACATGAGGCAGCCTGGAGCTTTCTATGTATGGCTGCAGTGATAGAGGGCGAATCTTCTGGTATTGCCGCCATCTCTATTATGGTCACCCGGTTATGTTCAGTATTTGCTTGTATGGCCATTTCTTCAGCCATAACTTTAGCACCCACATTTACCCCCTCATAATCATTTGAATTAGGGTCGTGATATTCCTCTACTGTATGACATAATTGATGAGATGTGTCACCGATATACAAGCTTACCGGTGTATGATCATCATTGGCAATATCATGTTGGCGCCCATGTTGGGAACCGGCAACACTTTTCCCTTTGTCGGTACTCTCTCCCTGTGTGAACTGCACATTCATGTTTGCCTTGGGATCATTAACATCATTATCATTGTCATCTCCTCCCATCGAGTCATCATCATCAAAAGCATCTGTCTCCATAGGATCAGTGCTGTTTGATTGTTGATTATTTTCCTCTCGGAACATAAGCTCATGTAGGTACTCATCAATTACAACATTGACTGAGTATGGAATGAGGTTCGGATCAAGGACCATAACTAGTATACGACAATGTTCATGATTCCTCGAAAAAATCGTGTCAACATCCTTTGTGACCCCAAGCACAGATCCCACTGCCCATATAACAGGACATTCCTTTAATTCAGTTGGCAAGCCAGAGCATTGAATCCATACCTTGGGTAATTTTAACTTTGTACCCATTCCAGCTCCCTTCTCTTCAATTCTGAATTTAGCTTTATTGATCCTTGAATGAACTGTACCCCACTCCACCATATGTTTTAATTCAGCCCGAGATGGAAACACCATTTTGAACATGTTACTCCCCATCTCTTCTACCTGCCAGGCCCATCTTGCCGGAATTAGTCTCTCTAACTCTGCAATAACATTAGCAACAGTCAGTCGGCTCTCCATCACGTGGATAATAGCAGTCCTAGTATTAGTCTTGTTTGTCTGTGATGGTGTATACGGTATGTGAAAGAAGCCTAGATCTTCAACCATAAAACCAGATGGATGCAGGTTGTCTGGCCGCCCTATATACAGGAGATCTCGGCTTGTTACGCTGATTACTTTCACATATCTCACAGTAAAACTCCCTAACACATTCCTCCACAGTGTGTCCTTTAGTGAGGCACCTGTGGCAATATGGTCTGCTTCCACCTCTATCCTTTGCATTCTTTGAAGATGACTCATGGATATCAGTTGCAATTGTTTTGGATATTACCTTAGTTTCTTGAGGCTTGGCATCGGCAATGTTGTCTTGGCTAGGGTTTTCACCTCTCTGTTTGCGTCATGGTATAGCAGACCCCACAACCGATGCAAGTGCTTGTTGCAAGAGTGCCGCCGCTTGAGCTGGTATATTGAGATGAATTGGAGGATTTCCTCCCTGTCCCTGTTCGCCTCTCTCATTCATCTGCATCGGGTGTGCACCTCTGAATGTGTGGCCACTTTGGTGATTAACAGTTGATCTTTCCATGGTATTCACAGCAAGGTTTGAACTAGGAAATTCTGGCCTACCGTCATATACCTGAGGACCACGATCATAAGTACCTCTGCTTCCAAACCGGCGACCACCGAATTGTCGACTTCCATAGGATCCACGAATCCCCCTTCTTGCATGATCATCTCCACGGGTGCCTGGGTGGAACCCCTGCTGGTTCAGGTTCTGGTTAAGGTATCCCCGTTGACTAGTCCCGTTGTTGAATCGCCTTGCCCCATCTCGACTGAAACCCGAGTTGCCTCCGTTGTCAGCCATATTCTCACGAGGAGGATCAATGGACGTAGCCTCTGCGTATGTTTTGAACCCGGCGGCTGTGTGGTGGATGTGTGGTGCTTTGGTTAGGGTTGATGGATGTCCCTGCCATGTGAATAGTGCCACCAGGCCAGGAACTGTCCGGTAGGGCGTCGCCGTGCAGGTTTGGGTCCTCCCAGTACTTAATCGTGGCCCATCATGATTTTTATCATTTTTGAACTTTGGAAAGTTAATCAGATCCGGGAAATTCTCCCTGCCAATAATGAACTCGCAATCCAGATGCTCTGCACTTGGAACCAATCCCTGCTCCTTTGATCTGCGGTGAAGTTTGGCTGGAGCTGATCTTTGGTGTTCGTCCTCCCCTTCTTCGTCATTGCAATCAGACGGCAAGAAATTTGTTCACCTTGTTATGACCTTCTACTCCATGGATTCTCTTCGGTTTTGAGGATGCAGGAATGGCCACTTCTACCAATCTTGCTGCTCTCTCAAAAGCTAGGGGATCCATGTCTTCATCTTGTTGTTCCAAATTTGGAGCCGGTGCCAGCGTTAATCTCCGAATTCCTGCAGCAAATTTATTCTTTCGCATTGGGATTTCCTACGGCAATGACATCCACCAGACCAGAATCTACATGCGTGAAAACAGATCGACGCACATGGATCATATACAGTACCATGCAGGCAGATTCCCTATTTTCCAACCGGCGATTTGAACGACAAGAGGGATTAAACCATACCTTCATATGGTTTTTGCCACTCCGAATCTTTCCCATATTACCCTTGGGCGAATGATAGTGCGCCTAAATACTACTATGATTATTGGTCATGAGAAGTAAACTCAGTCGAGCCATTGCAGGATAATTTTTGATGATTGTAGGATATTGTCTTCTGGTTATGTAAAAATAAATTTTGAGCATTGTAATAGGAAATCTGTAGCTCATGAGCTTGTTAGGTATAGTTTTATGATTCAGCTTAATTGTTTTTGTGACGATAATCCCTCTAATTTTCTATTACTGAAACCCATAAATAATGTTAATTTATTCTTAAATCAATAAAGCTCGCCGAGTGGCTTTCCCCTAAAAAATCTCATTCGAGTAATCGGATGCAAAATACCACTAGTTTATACTAGCTATAATCATCCTCGAATGCACCCTGCCTCACATGCGCTCTGTAGATTCCTACAGGCTGGCTGCCACCGTGTTTTTCATTGCTACGGTTAGGGATGATAACGGGCCCAAAAAATGAACTAATAATAACAAGAGTCGGGATCAGATTAGGATCGGGCTAAATTTAAATTATTTTAAACTAATATTTAATAAGGGTCAAAATAAATTGTAAAAGTCCCGTGGGCCGAAGCACATTACCACCCCTAGCTACAGTAGATCAATGCGGATTTTGGGTGATCGTTGTACTCACCTGAAAATGTCGGGCGGTTCAATGGTTTGATTGTGTCAGCTTCCCTTTTTCCTGTATAAATCTAACCTTTGTTGCTCCTGAATATTCTGTTTGACCCTATAGTCATAATGGCAGTGTCACTACGCTAACACGCCTACTAACACTAGATCATGCTACTTTGGAAAGGATCGAACCTTGAGTTAGGAGATGGGAAATGCTGAGAATTGAGGGTGAGGGAGGCCTTCCTGCTGCGCCTGGGGCTGCGCAGGGGAGGGAGCAGTAGGGCTGCCGCACTAGGATGGCTACGGAGAGGGTAGCGCGGAGGGGAAGAGGTGTCACGACGGCTAGGGTTAGGATTTGTAGCCAGGTGACCAAGGGAAGGGAACAACCCAATGGGCAATTCTTTATTTCGTTAATAGAGATTACATGGGGGAGGGGTGCTGCTTATATAGAGGTCTGGGGAACCCCTGCCTCGCTCCTATGGTCGGATGTTGCACCCAGGTCGGTTGGGACACCTCCAAACCGACTCAATCTCTTATTTATTTAATTCTGTCTATAACAGATTGGATTCTCTAATTCTATCTATAGCAGATTTATTCTAATCTTAAACAAATCTTATAGAAGACGCTTAGGCAGGGGTGGTGCGGCTAGGCTGTGGGCGCCATCGGCCATGCGCCGGCCATATTGGCGGCACACGAAGGCATCCACAGCATTTCCTCCCTTCCTGACAAAGAGCTCGTCCTCGAGCTTGAAGGTGGGGTGCTTCATCTTGAAATCTTCTAGCTGGACCCATGTAGAATCTTCATCAGAATGGCCAAACCACTTAACTAGAAGCTCCCAGACTCCTCTATTCAGCCGTGCCCGCTGAATCTTAGACACGACCCCACGGTCTTGTCGAGCCAGGATCACGCTGAGGAGTGCTGCATTGCACAGCACCGGATAACGCACATCAAAGATACAAAGCGGAAGCAAAGTTTTGTTACATAAACAGGTTTATGAATATTTGTACAACAAAATATGTTCCGTCTACACTCACGAGCGTCGACTACGCATCGAGTTCACGTTCAGCCCGTGAACGTGTCCTCGCTAGCACGCACACACACTAACACGGCGGCGTGCACGACTCCCACTCGACGTGGTTCCCCTCCTAGGGTTCCATCTCCTCCTCGGGAGTCCCTTCCTCATAACCCCTGCAAAAGCTTCAAACACAAGCAGTAAGCACGATGGCTCAGCAAGACTGACCCGTCTCTCCTATACATGAAACTTCTACATGAATGGTTTTTGGGTACATGAGGTAAAATAAGTTGCAATAGACTCGCCTAATTAGTGGAACCTTACTTTCAAGTCCTAGCAGCAGGTTGTGGAGAACCTTAGCTAAGGCACATGAGAGAGCCGCAATCAAACAAGAAACACATTTCCCTCATGTACTTTGCCCAAAGTTGAAAAGAACTTTAATTAGCTCTAAACTAAAACAATACATTAACAAGCAAAGTATATCTTTTAAATCAGCAAACTTTTAACATGTATCTAGCCTGTTCTTTCTACGTCACGGTACAGTGAGCAAGTGGTACTCACTGAACACGAGGGACGGCGATTATAATCGATTTAAACCTGCAGGGTTACCCGAATAACCCGTCACATACGTCCGTACTCGATGTTACCTACAGCAACCATCCCGAACGTTGTACGCAACCACCTTTCACCCGTCAGCCAAATATTGAACCAGTCCTATTGTCCCGAGCAAGAGGTCTCTGCGCGCGCATCCGCAGTACCGCCAGCCGATTTACACCTCAAACTCTCAACCTACCCTCTGAACGACAGCCAATGCCTCAATACCCAGCTACCCGAGTTACATCGGTTTCCCGGTTCCCATATAGCCGATAGGTCTTCGGTACTGTTCTAGCTTGTTCAACAGGCCCGCACACGGCTCGGTCCTCAATAGATACAAGCGGAGCTATAGCACCCAGGCCCCAAAGTCCTGCTGCCCTTACTCTCCGCTCGGTCTCATTTTTCTTGCCATGTATTTCATTTGCTATCTTTACCCGAGTCGAGTGCCTCTAGCCTATCCTCACGAGTAGTTCCAACTACTCGACTTGTACCGAATCCTACACTATCTTAGTATTGCAGTAGCTAAACGGGGTTTTCAATCCTAATCCCAACCCATAGTTTTCTTGGCTATGCAATTGGGTTTCAAACAAGACCCTAATGCAAGAAATAAGTGGGTGCTCAAAGTAAGTTCTCAAAACAGTAAAAATTTGTAAAACGGGTTAATGCAAACCGGAGCTTGCCTTGCTGCTATTGTTTGTAGGCTAGCTGCTCTTCCGGAGTGACGAAGTCTATGACTTCGGGTTCCTCCTCAACCTTAGCGACTACATGAGATAACATGGATATGTATCAATTTAAATGCATTTGAATTGAATTTAAACTTGTGAAGACTATAAGTCTTACTAGACAGACTCAATGACTCTGAAATTTTTACTGTGGTTTTGTTACAACCTAAACAGAGACTTGGCCAAGTTTCATTTGCAGCATAGCTCATTTGAGCTCTCCATAAATAATTATGTCCTTGACCTTAATTAGAGCTCCTAGGGTGTTCTAGGGATTTTCATTGAGAAAGCCATGACTTTCTGAAAACTAGATTTTTAGAGGGTTCTAATGGAGTTGGTATCACTTAATTTGAAGGTTTCTAGCTAAATATATGAGCTAAACAATTTCAAAGAAATTCTGAAAATGTTTCTGGATGTTTTCTATTTTCTCTGGAAAAGTTTATTAATCACACCATTAGGTGGATCAAATGCGCTCAAATGGATCTGAAACTTTTATGGTAGTTCATAGATATTTTGGTGAACATCCCAGCAAAATTTTAGAATTTTCCTCCAAAGGGTTCTCCAGTTAAAATTCTAAACATTTTAAATTTTGAAGAATTAATTCTGGAGAACTAAGGATTTTCATGAAGTGAAACTTGATTTGCTGGAAAGTACTCAGAGAGCTGAATCCAACAAAATTTGGTTCACTCAATTTGGAGTTTCCTAGCTAAAGTTATGTGGGTTTAAAGTTTGAACTAAAACTGAAAATCGGGGAAATGTTTAAAACACTGCACGTGGGTCCCACGCACAGTGCCTTCGTCTACCTCCCGCAAGCACCCGAGCGCGCGAAGCACAGCGACGGTGGCACAGTTCGTTTCGGCCGCTACTGCCTAATTTTCGACACGGTTTCTTCCTACGTGATCCTTGGAGCGCGGCGCACACGCCGGGCAACTTCTCGGACCTCGACATCGCCGGAAACCTAGTCGGCGACGGTGGAGGTGGAAGATGAGCTCAGATCCGACGGTGCTAGCTCGTCTCGGCGGTGAACACGATCAACCAATGGGTCGCAAAGCACTACTGGGGCACGGGGAAGCTAACTCTGCCCTCCTCTTGGCCGGAGATCGCCAGGAAAGTAGACTTCACTGGTGACCTGAGCCGTTTTCACCGGCGGTGGCCTAACTCAGGTGCTCTGCTCACTGGGTGGATCATCACCGCTAGGATTCGGCTGCGGTGACCGTGAAGTGCTACCCTAGCTTCAGCTCGGCCAGGATTATCAGTGATCGAGACGAATTTTGAGTTATGGTTCTCGGTGTTCTATACGGTGATCATCGGGAAAAATTGAAATTCCGGCTAACCGGTGCTAAAAGGGACCTAGGGAGTTCAGGGAGGGCTACTAGACTTTGATGCTAACCTCAGAGACACGTTTTTCGCGCTGGAGAAGCTTAGGGCTGCTCGGGCGACGGCGTCGAGTTGGAGGAGCTTTTGGGTTGACAGAGCGATGGAAGATCGGCTCGGACAAGCTTAACCGAAGCGGATCATGAGCAGCGGAGGGCTGTAACACGTTGAGCAAGGACCGGCGGTGCCATTTGTGGCCTCAGATCACGGTGGAAGGGACTGTGCTGGCCGGTCGATGGCGAGGTGATGCGGTGGGGCTGTGCGGCGATTAGCTCGGTGTTCTCAGCGCTGGAAACGTCGAGGCAGTGGGAAAATGGTTCGCTGCCGGCGGCAGCTCGAAGATATATAGCTGAGGACGTCGGTTTGGGGCACTGATCGGCGACCAGGAGGTGGCAGCGGTGGGAAATCGCCGTGGCGCTCGTGCGGTCACGCGCAAGACCCGAGCTGCGGCGCCTTTAGTCGGTTAAAACACTGGTGAGGCTGACATGTGGGTCCCCACTGCTCTAAACAGTAGAGACCCAATTAACCTTGGTCATTTGAATTATCTACCCTTTGGCCATTTGAATTAGATACAATTCAAATTGGGGTTTGTCTGAATATATTTTCAGCACATATGCAGTTTGAAATTCAAATAAATTGAATTTGCTAAACTTAGCTCATGTCAAGATCAACTCCAAATGGAGTGAAAATTGGTGTGCGAGCTCACAAAAATGTGCTGAGTAAGAATATGTCTCCCACTTTTGAATTCATGGAATGAAAATAGTTTGAATTTGAATTTGAGTTCAAACCATCCTCTTTCTAGTTATACCCAAAAGGACTTCAAAAAGGTTTGAATTTGGGTGAAATTTGGCATGAGCATTCCTAGCAAGGTGTTGGAGTTTTTCACAAGCTCAGCCCCTAGATGATGCATGTGGGAAATGCCACATTTGCATTTTGTGAGTTTATTCTCTAAGGAGCATGTTGATGGTGTTTACTTGCTCTTCAAATATGTTCATCAAGTTTCTTCAAATGAAGTGTGTGTGTGGTGATGAACACTTTGAATATGTGCCAAAAACTTAGGCCCTTACATTCCACCACCCTTAAAAGAATCTCGTCCCGAGATTATAAGGTGAAAATGAGAGAGAGGATAGTGGAAAAATTACCGTATATGCGACGTGAAAAAGTCGGGGTAGTTCACGTGAAGAAATCCTTCGCTCTCCCATGTCGCTTCGTCTACGGAGTGATTACTCCATAGAACTTTGTAGAACCAAAACGTACGGTTGCGTGTGGTTCGGGCCTTTTCATCAATAATCTGAACCGGTTCCTCCCGATACGTGAGATCCGGTTTCAGTTCTTCTATATCCTCTAGCTGAATGGTAGTTGATAGCTTGAGACACTTTTTCAGCTGGGAGATGTGAAAGACGTCGTGCACACCGGAGAGTGCTTCTGGTAAATTCAGCCGGTATGCTACTGATCCACATCTTTCGGTAATCTGAAATGGACCGATGAATCGGGGTGCCAACTTTCCCCTCACCCTGAATCTGTTCAAGCCCTTCATTGGAGACACACGTAGGTATACGTGATCCCCGACTTCAAACTGTAATGGGCGTCTTCTCCGGTCCGCATATTGTTTCTGTCAGGATTGAGCGGCTTTTAGGTTCGCTTGAATTAGCCGAACCTTTTCCTCCGCGTTGTTGACAATATCAATCCCGAAGGTAACCCTTTCGCCAGACTCACACCAATTCAGTGGTGTGCGGCATTTTCTTCCGTATAGCTCCTCGTAAGGCTCCATATTGATGCTGGCTTGGTACCCATTATTGTACGAGAACTCAGCCAACGGCAGTGGTGGTTCGCTCTCTTCCAACGGAGTGATGGTCAGATTGTTGACGTGTGACTTGCGACTCAGCGCATCCGCCACTACGTTTGTCGTGACGGGGTGATAATGGATCTCTATTTCGTAATCCTTTATCAACTCTAACCATCTTCGCTGCCTCATGTTCAGCTCTTTCTGAGTGCATATGTACTTGAGGATTTTGTGGTCGGTATATAGATGTACGAGGTTACCGAGTAGGTAGTGCCTCCACATTTTAAGTGCGAGCACCACGGCAGCAAGCTCCAAGTCATGAGTTGGATAATTCTGCTCATGGTTTCTAAGCTGCCGTGATCCATACGCGACCACTCTTCGGTCTTGCATCAGCACACATCCGAGCCCAATACCGGATGCATCACAGTACACATCGAACGGTTTTGTTGTGTCTGGCTGCGCCAAAACCGGTGCTGATGTTAGGTGTCTCACTAATGCCTTGAACGCTGCTTCACATGCTGGACTCCAAACATATTTGGTAGCTTTTTTCAGCAGCTCCATCATAGGCTTGGCAATCTTTGAGAAGTTCGGAATGAACCTCCGATAATATCCCGTGAGTCCGAGGAAACTCTGTACCTCGTGCACAGTTCTCGGGGACTTCCAGTTCAGCACTTGTGTGATTTTACTCAGGTCTACAGCGATGCCCTCCGCTGAGATAATATGCCTGAGAAAAGGCACTTGTGATATCCAGAATTCGCACTTGCTGAATTTCGCGTATAGCTTGTGATCCCGCAGCCGTTGCAAGACTATATGCAGATGCTTCTTGTGTTCTTCCTCCGACTTGGAATATACCAATATGTCGTCGACGAAGACCAAGACAAACTTGTCCAGCTGCGGCATGAATACCGAGTTCATCAAATACATGAAGTGAGCTGGAGCGTTGGTGAGGCTGAAGGACATGATCAGGTACTCATAAAGTCCGTACCTCATCGAGAAAGCCATCTTCGGAATATCCTCAGCCCGTATTTTAATCTGGTGGTACCCGGATCTTAAGTCCATCTTGGAAAAGATCTTTGCCTCAACCAACTGATCAAACAACATGTCGATCCGTGGCAACGGGTACTTGTTCTTGATGGTTACGGCGTTTAGTGGACGATAGTCCATGCAAAGCCGCAATGTCTCGTCTTTCTTCTTCACGAATAATGCCGAACAGCCCCATGGCGAGGAGCTCGGCCTAATAAAACCCTTTTCCAGCAAGTCCGTCAACTGCGTCTTCAGTTCAGCCAATTCCTTGGGTGCCATCTTGTATGGCTTTCGGGATATTGGCATGGTTCCCAGTGCAAGTTCAATCTTAAACTCCACCTCTCGGTCGGGTGGCATCCCCGGTAAATCATCCGGGAACATGTTAGAGAACTCACGGACTACTGGAATGTCTTCCAATCTGATGGTTGTGGACTGATATACACCTGGAAGTTTAATTTCTGGACTATCCAGAAATAATGAATGTGCCTCGTGCATTTCTGGGTGTAAATGCACAACTCGGAGGACGGTGTCTAAAACAGCGCCGTGGCGGGTTAACCACGACATCCCTAAGATGACATCGACCTTCTGTCCCTCTAAAATTATGAGAGACGTAGGGTATACTCTACCCGCTAAGCATAATGGTGCTTTTGGAACCATCATGCTTGCTGAAATTTTCCCACCCGGTGAACAAATCGAGTACGGACTATCGGTGGGTAGTATTTGCAAGCTGTATTTAGCAATAAAAGCTTGGCTAATAAAATTGTGCGCGGCGCCTGAATCAAATAATACTATGGCGGGATGCTGGTGGAGTTGGAACATACCCGCAAGGATTGGTTCACCCTCCGGCACGTTCTCTATGGAAAGTTGGTGGACGGTGTCGGGCCTAGGGTTTGCCCGCCGCGCATTAGTGGGGTTCCGAGGCTGATTCCTCCCCGGAAGTTGTGGTGCAACTCCGCCGCCTTGCCTCTCAGGACAATTGTTGGCGAAGTGTAGCATGTGGCTGCTACTTGGCCGATGCTTGGGGGACGAAAGCCCGTCATGCGCTGCTGAGGTGCATACGCTTGCGGCATCGCCCGCTGCTGCTGTTTTTGCTGCGGAGGTGGTACTGGCAGTGCCGGCCGGAATGCCGGTGGAGTATATGGCCGACTGCGGAATGGCATCGTCCTCTGTGGTGGCTGCCAGCGTGGACCCGATGGTGGGCGATTCACCATCAGGTATTTTTTAGAAGGACCACCTCCTCTGTTGGCGCGCTTCGCTTCCTTTCCGCCACCGCTATCTCCTTGCCGGAGTCCTCCTGAACAATCGCAGCATCAATTATATCGTTGAGGCTGCCGCGATTGAACATCGCCAGCTTGTCCTTCAGGAGCGGGTTAAGCCCCTGGTAGAAATGATCCCGTCGCTTCTCGTCGGTATCGGTGTGATACGAGGCGTAGAGCGCAAGATCATTGAACGCCCTAGAATATTCCAGCGCGTTCTGGCTTCCTTGTTGCAGGTGTAGGAACTCCTGCGTTTTCCTCTTCATGATACCCGGCGGTATGTGATAGGCCCTGAAGGCCGTCCTGAATGTCATCCAGGTCATAACTCACTCGGTGGGTTGCGAGGCGCAGAAATTCGCCCACCAAGCACTTGCGGATCCCTGAAGCTGTTGGACCGCGAATTGAGTCTTACTCTGCTCATTCACTTGGAGCAGCCCGAACTTCATCTCCATCTTGCGGAGCCAGTTGTCCGCATCGATAGGTTCATCCGCCCTTGAGAATACCGGGGATGAGTAGCCAGAAAGTCGGAGTAGGAGCTCTGTTGGCGCTTCTCACGATCTTGGCGTCTCTCTGGTCGAGACGTATTCGCAATGAGGGTTTGCAGCAATTTTGTGTGCTGCTGATGAGAGCCCGCCATCGCTGCCACAATGTCAGCCAAAGTAACCGTTGGCGGTGGCGGTTGTTGCTGTTGCTGTTGCTGCTGTTGCTGTCCCGAGGAGTCCTCGGGAGACTGTTGGGAGGTCTCTCCCCCCTGACTGGAACCCCCAGCATCCAGGTTGGCACGAGTACGAGTCATTCTAAAATTCAAAACAGCAGCGATCAGCACATGTCATGCTTAAAATTCCATATGAAACAGTAAGTATTTGAAGTGATGCATGAATAATTTGCACAACATTCACATATACTGATAAAGCATAAACTTTATACAAGATACATTATTCTCGGGTCTCCGAGAAGTCGTGCTCATTTTGTCACTACCTATACATATGCTACTGTCCACACGACAAGTCACCGATTACGAAAGTTTTGGTTACATCACCCTTGCTGCCCTACTCGGCAACCGTACCCTCCTACTCGGACTAAAATTCGACCTCCTGCGGGTCGTCCTCCTCCGGTACCTCTGCTGGTGGCTCTGGGTCCATGACCTCCCCTTCCGGATCGGGTTCCCCCATTGCCGGAAGACCCAAGACCATGGGTACAGCACCTACCACCGGTATGCCCATTACCAGAGGTACGAGGTCCTGCAACGCGTGCACCTCGTCCATGGCTTGGTCGTAGTCCTCTTCCCAGCCTTGCCCCTCCTCAATAGTGTCATCCCGCTCTTGAGTGAGGACCTCGTTCTGCTGGGTCAGAGCCTGCACCTGTTGTTGCAAAGCCGTGATGTCGACACGGCTTTTTCTCTTCGCCTTCTTAAGACGATGCAACTGATGGTGTTGCTCATTCAGTCGCTTTATCGTCGGAGGAGCACATTGCGGAGTGCGCTGTGAGCACTCTCGATATGGTCTCCATGGCTTGTGCTCTCCTTGAGCTTTGCAGCAAGACAATCCGTATGAACAGCTTGGCTGTCCATCATGGCTTTTCCTGCCCTCAATTGGAGACTGAGGTTTGCCTCCGCGGGACTGTACCTTGGGCAACCCGGATCGGTTGCCTCCATGTACCTCCCCTCTCACACATGATTAGCCTGTCCCTCCACCGGAATGAGCACGTATGGAGTACCCTCCATAACTCTCACGTGTAGTTGGCAGAAACGCGACATGGTGTCGCGAGCTGCCACTTGCCACAACTCCTCCGGCTGTCTGCCCCTCACCGTAAAGGTGAACGGCGCCCAACCGGGTGGTGTAGGTCCTGCAGGAACTTCGACATGGATCATCCACATCTTGTTCCCCTCCTCGCCTTCTTCCTTGGCGAAGTACTACGGCATCTTGCTGTACCCGAAATATTGAAGCATTTGTCTCAATGCTTCCGGATAGCCGTTGCGGTGAGAACAGTGGGATTCCACCCATCCGTTCTCCAACTGTCTATCCATTGTCATCTGTAAAAACATATTTGAGAAATGTCAAATATTTATTTGAACAGTAAACCATTGAGTTATAAAATAAAACATGGCATTGAACTCATAAAACTTGGAACATAGTTCAAACTTAAACAAATTTGACTGCTGATCTGCTGTCCAATATGACAGCCCTGACCAGTTTCCATTTCAACCTGATTTAGACCATGCTAAAGGCAAAACCAATTCTGGAGCTTAACATCAAAGTTAGAGCTAACTTTAATAGCTTTCCAAAAAGTATTTGCGTGTCCTACGATCTTTCCTGATTCAAAAGTTATGAGATGTCGAAGTTGATAGAATTTCTGGACAAAATTGGACAGCACCTCCCTGCTTTAGGTACTGATTTGATCCGAGAATTCCAGTTAATTCTACTCCCAATCTGACAAAACTTTCTGTTACAAAGTTGTAACCCATCTATTAAACTTTTCAGAACTACCTCATTTTCTATTTTTGGATTTTTTATGCAGGAAGTTATGCTCAATTCACAGAGAGTTACAGAGAGTGTTTGCTCTGCCCTGTTTTCTGGACAGTTTCAACTCTACTGAATTTTTAGTTTGGTTAAGGAATGAAACACCTCTGGACATAAACAGAAGGGTTGTAAAGCTCTTCCAAAGCTTTCCAGAAATGTATCATATGACCCCAACCTCGAAACAACTCAACCTTTAGCCTCTGATTAACTTCAGCCTTAATTTCAGCTGGAGAAGGGGACTATGTCCTTAGTATCCTATAGGTTGAAAACTTGTTAACTTTTAATATCCTGCTTAAGGGAAGGATTTACATCAATTTTTCGTGCTCTAGATTAAAACTTTCAAGTTTTACAATGCAGTTGCTCATTTAGTGGAGTGTGACGTCGATGCGTCACCAGATCATGTCGGTACTACGTCATCACAAAGAAAAACCTATACCGGACTTAGCCGGCTTTGTTAGTTCAGTGGCACTAAACGTCACTCGCACATGGATGCTACATGTCTACCGTTTCGTGGTTAGACTACCTGCAGATAACTCAAACAATCGTCAGACTCGGCTACACACCGAGCCCGGTATCCATACAGTTCGTACACCAGGCCGTCATCACTCGCCCGGATGTTCTCAAGCCAAACACGCCTTGAGCTACGTGTTCACGTTACAGACCACGTGACGGGGTCTCCCAAATTTCCCAAAGCACGCCAAGGACAGACGTTGCTCGAATACCCCAAACGACATGAAGAGTCGTAGAGGATATTAAAGCGGGTCGGGTTACCTGCCACCCGTGGGACTCCACCCTTCAGCTGAAGCGCACTGGTGGACAGCGCTTATGTGCCCCCCCAAGACATAAAGCATCCCGAGATGCATGATTTTCCGACATAAGCAAATAGGTTAGTATGCCACTTTCTATACGCTAATAACATCCTTATATGGGCTACTAACTAGTTTCTCACCGAATTTTGAAAAAGATGACCTTTGTAGTACGTTAAACCTCAAGCGAGCTCTGATACCACGCAGACACGACCCCACGGTCTTGTTGAGCCAGGATCACGCTGAGGGGTGCTGCGTTGCACAACACCGGATAACGCACATCAAAGATACAAAGCGGAAGCAAAGTTTTGTTACATAAACATGTTTATGAACATTTGTACAACAAAATATGTTTCGTCTATACTCACAGGCGTAGACTACGCATCGATTTCACGTTCAGCCCATGAACGTGTCCTTGCTAGCACGCGCACACACTAACATGGCGGCGTGCACGACTCCCACTCGACGGGATTCCCCTCCTGGGGTTCCGTCTCCTCCTCGGGAGTCCCTTCCTCATAAACTCCTGCAAAAGCTTCAAACACAAGCAGTGAGCACGATGGCTCAGCAAGACTGACCCGTCTCTCCTATACATGAAACTTCTACATAAATGGTTTTTAGGTACATGAGGTAAAATAAGTTACAATGGACTCGCCTAATTAGTGGAACCTTACTTTCAAGTTTTAGCAGCAGGTTGTGGAGAACCTTACGCTAAGGCACATGAGAGAGTCGCAATCAAACAAGAAATGCATTTCCCTCATGTACTTTGCCCAAAGTTGAAAAGAACTTTAATTAGCTCTAAACTACAACAAGACACTAACAAGCAAAGTATATCTTTTAAATCAGCAAACTTTTAACATGTATCTAGCCTGTTCTTTCTACGTCACGGTACAGTGAACAAGTGGTACTCACTGACCGCGAGGGACGGCGATTATAATCGATTTACACCTGCAGGGTTACCCGAATAACCCGTCACGTACGCCCGTACTCGATGTTACCTACAGCAACCATCCCGGACGTCGTATGCAACCACCTTTCACCCGTTAGCCAAATATTGAACCGGTCCTATCGTCCCGAGCAAGAGGTCTCTGCCCGCGCATCCGTAGTGCCGCCAGCTGATTTACACCTCAAACTCTCAACCTACCATCTAAACGACAGGCAATGCCTCAATACCCATCTACCCGAGTTACATCAGTTTCCCGGTTCCCATATAGCCGGTAGGTCTTTGGTACTGTTCTAGCTTGTTCATCAGGCTCGCACATGGCTCGGTCCTCAATCGACACAAGCGGAGCTATAGCACCCAGGCCCCAAAGTCCTGCTGCCCTTACTCTCCGCTCGGTCTCATTTTTCTTGCCATGTATTTCATTTTCTATCTTTACCCGAGTCGAGTGCCTCTAGCCTATCCTCACGAGTAGTTCCAACTACTCGACTTGTACCGAATCCTACACTATCTTAGCATTGCAGTAGCTAACTGGGGTTTTTAATCCTAATCCCAACCCATGGTTTTCTTGGCTATGCAATTGGGTTTCAAACAAGACCCTAATGCTAGAAATAAGTGGCTGCTCAAAGTAAGTTCTCAAAACAGTAAAAATTTGTAAAACGGGTTAATGCAAACCGGAGCTTGCCTTGCTGCTCTTGATCGTAGGCTAGATGCTCTTCCGGAGTGACGAAGTCTAAGACTTTGGGTTCCTCCTCAACCTTAGCGACTACATGAGATAACATGGATATGTATCATTTTAAATGCATTTGAATTGAATTTAAACTTGTGAAGACTATAAGTCTTTCTAGACAGACCCAATGATTCTGAAATTTTTACTATGGTTTGGTTACAGCCTAAACAGAGACTTGGCCAAGTTTCATTTGCTGCATAGCTCATTTGAGCTCTCCACAAATAATTATGTACTTGACCTTAATTGGAGCTCCTAGGGTGTTCTAGGGATTTTCATTGAGCAAGCCATAACTTTCTGAAAACTAAATTTTCAGAGGGTTCTAATGGAGTTGGTATCACTTAATTTGAAGATTCCTAGCTAAAGATATGAGCTAAACAATTTCAAATAAATTCTGAAAATGTTTCTGGACATTTTCTATTTTCTCTGGATCAACTCCAAATAGAGTGAAAATTGGTGTGTGAGCTCACAAAAATGCGCTGAGTAAGAAATATCCTCCCAGTTTTGAATTCATGGGATGGAAATAGTTTGAATTTGAATTTGAGTTCAAACCACCCTCTTTCTAGTTATACCCAAAAGGACTTCAAAAAGGTTTGAATTTGGGTGAAATTTGGCATGAGCATTCCTAGCAAGGTGTTGGAGTTTTTCACAAGCTCAGCCCCTAGATGATGCATGTGGGAAATGCCACTTTTTGCATTTTGTGAGTTTATTCTCTAAGGAGCATGTTGATGGTGTTTACTTGCTCTTCAAATGTGTTCATCAAGTTTCTTCAAATGAAGTGTGTGTGTGGTGATGAACACTTTGAATATGTGCCAAAAACTTAGGCCCTTACAATCTTCTCTGGTTGTGGTATGACGCGCCCATGGAGGAGAGGTGGCAGAGGCGCCAGTTGAGTTGGTGCAGGGCCTTCAAACTTCTTCAAGAGGGACACATGGAAGACGTCATGTATCCGAGCTTGAGGAGGTAGTTGCAGCTTATACGAAACCGCACCAATGCGCTGTATGATCTGATATGGTCCAAAATACTTACGACCAATCTTTGATGGTGGTGCCACTATCATGCCCACTGCAGTGCGCTGATGAAAATGTAGCCAAACCCAGTCTCCGATATTAAACTCCACCTCATGCTGAGTCTTGTCTTCATAGCTCTTCATGGCAACTTGAGCCTGCACCAACCTGTCTTTAGTTTCAGCTAAGAACTCATCTTTATTCCTTAGCTGTTGGTCAACTGCTTCTACCTTGTCGACTCCCTGATGGTAAGAGAGAAGTACTGGAGGATCTCTGCCATAGACCACTCTGAAGGGCGAGCACTTGAGGGCTGTCTGGTACAATGTGTTATAGCAGTTCAGCCTAGGGAAGCCACTGCAGCCATGACTTTGGTCGATCACCAGCCAGGCAATGGAGATACATGGTGATAACCTTATTGACGACCTCAGACTGACCGTTGGACTGTGGATGGAAGGCCAAACTGAGCTGCAGACGAACACCGACTAGCTGAAATAGGTCTGACTAGAACAGATTTGAGAAGACATTGTCGCGGTCGCTGAAGACGGAGCAGGAGAAGTCGTGCAAACGTACAATGTCGTCGAAGAATGCCCTTGCCAGGGATGCAGCATTGTATGGGTGGCCCAATGGAATGAAGTGGGCATACTTCAAAAAGCGATTCACCACTGCCAGGATCACCGTCTTGTCTTCAACCTTTGGAAAACCCTCGATGAAGTCCATGGAGATATCACTCCAGATCTCCGAGGGTACACGAAGAGGTTGTAGCAGGCCGACCGGATGTAGATGGTCCGTCTTGTTACACTGGCATGTGGTGCAACCGCGGACGTACTCGCGCACTCTTCACAGGAGTGACGGGCTATAGAAGGAGAGTCGTAGTCGGTGTGCTGTCTTCTAGACGCCCTCGTAGCCCCCATCATGCGCCTCAGCTAGTAGAGAGGGCCACAAGGAGGACATGTCGGGGATGAAGAGGTTCCCCTTGTGCAGGAGGAGACCGTCACGTTCGGCCCAGTCAGTAGGTGTGGCTCCCTCCTGGAGTTGGTCGCGCAACTATTGCGCCTGCTGGTCTGTGGCAATCTCCGCACGAAGCGAGTCGAAGAGGTGGAAGACTAGCTCTGATATGGCGTGAATAGCCATGTCTTCCTCGTCGCGGTGGGACAAGGCGTCAGCTGCCTCGTTCAGACACCCGGGCATGTACTCAACCTACAGAGAGCTTGCTCACCCAAGCATGTTGGGGAATTGTCGTGAGGCGTTGATCCAGGATGTATTTCAGACTAAAGTGATCAATCCAAATGGTGAAGGGGTGGCCCCATAAGTAAGGCCGCTAGTGGTGCACGACCTTCACAAGGCCGATCAGCTCACGCTGGTATGCCGGTAGCTTGTGGTGGTGAGGAGCTACGGAAGGACTAAAGAAGGCGATGGCACCGTCACCCTAGTGCAGAACTGCCCTGAAATCGGTGCCCGACGTGTCGCAGTCGATGATGAAACGCTTGTTGAAGGCTGGAATTTGGAGAAAAGGCTCATCAGTGCTTTCTTGAGCTGGGAGAAGGCGTCCTGGGCATCGTCGGTCCAGCGAAACGTTTCCCGCTTGAGGAGGGCAGTGAGGGGCGTGGCCACTGTGCCATACCCCACAATGAACTTACGGTAGTAGCCGGTGAGCCCAAGGAAGCCTCATAAGGCCCGTAAGGACCGAGGTGTAGGGCAACTCTCCATGGACTCCACCTTAGTCGGATCCACTGCCACGCCCTGGAAGGAGATGATGTGCCCTAGGTAGGACTTGGTCTCCTGGCTGAAGAAGCATTTGGACCTCTTCATGAACAACTTGTCCGCCCGGAGTTGCTTGAACACCTGCTTGACATGCTGGAGGTGTTCAGCCCAAGACCTGCTATACACCAAGATGTCATCAAAGAAGACAAACAAGAATTTCCTGATGTAGGGGTCGAGGACGTCGTTCATCAATGGTTGGAACATGGACAGCGCATTGGTGAGGCCGAACGACATCACCAAGAACTCATAGTGGCCTCGATGAGTTCGGAATGCCATCTTGTCGATGTCGTCTGGGTGTATGCGCACATGAAAGTAGCCATTGCGGAGGTCAAGTTTGGTGAAGAAACTTGCGCCGCGGAGCTCGTCCAACAGTTCATCGACCATCGGAACAGGGAACTTGTCTTTCAAAGTTTGGGCGTTGAGCTCGCGGTAGTCGATGCAGAAGCACCACATGCCAATCGGCTTTTTGGACCAACAACACTAGCACAGAGAATGCAGAGGTGCACTTCCGAATGATGCCCTGGCAAAGCATCTCGGCGCACTGCTTCTCAATCTCGTCCTTGAGAAGTTGGGGGTAGCGGTACGGTCGGACAACCATTGGAGTTGTGCCCTACAGGAGCCTGATGCGGTGGTCGTGGCGCCATGGAGGAGGAAGACTGTGTGGCAAGAGGTCCTTGAACCTATCCAGGAGGGCGCCCATCATGTCGGTAGGAGGCGCCAAAGAGGAGCTCATGGGGACGGAGCTGCACAGTCCCTTCGAGACCACCCCACGTTCCTCGCGCCACAACTTCATCATAAGGTCCTCGAGGTTCCAGAGGATGGGTCCCAAGGACCACAACCACTGAACTCCCAGAACGAAGTCGAAGCCGTCAAGTGGCAGCGTGTAGCACATGATGTAGAATCGATCTCCTACAATCATCAATGGTACATGTGGACAGGTGCCTGTGCAGGAGATGGAGTCACCGTTGGTGACCCGAACGCCGATGCGTGGCCGCGGCAACATCATCAGGCCGAGCTCCGGGATGAGGGGCTCCCTGATGAAGGTGTGAGTGGAGCCCGTGTCGACATTGTGGTCAACAACTTGCTACGTATGTAGACCTAGAGCTTCATTGTGTTGGCGAGGTCGATGCCTGTAAGGGCATGTAGGGAGATGCCCATGTCGGCAACGGCCGCGTCAACGTCGATGTCATCGTCGTAGAGCTCTAGGAGGAAGATTCCCTTGCCGGCGTATGGTCCGGCGTGTACCGCTCCGAGCAGTGATAGCACTCGGCGCTCGCCCGTTTGGCAGCCATCTCATCAGCGTGAGATGCTTGAAGCGCGGGCGGGAGGATGTCGTCGCTGAAGATATCGGAGCAGGTGCGGCAGAACCACCATTAGAAGTTGTGGTTGTGGTGCGTGACACAGGAGAAGGGTGTGTAGAGCGTTGAGAGGCGGCACCATTCTGTGTCCCGCTGCCTGTTGTTGTCGCAAGTTGATGTTTGAAGGCCCTAGCCAGGCTCATGGCGGTCTGCAGATTTGTGGGAAATTGCAACTCCACATCGGTACGAAGTTGCTCTCCAAGGCCAACTGTGAAGAGGTTGATCTGCTAGCGCTGACTGAGATCCTCGAAGCAGCAGAGAAGGACCAGGAACTGATGCTGGGACTCCTCAATCGTACCAATATGATGGAGATCTTTAATCTCAGTCAGGTCGTTGGAGCAGAGTGGAGGTGTGAAGCGCATGTTGACGAAGTCCGCGAACCGCTCCCAGGAAATGATGCCGCAGTCGGGTTCCAGAGCGGTGTACCACTCGGCCGCGACTCCCTCTAGGTGGAGAGATGCGAGCCACACCTTCTCTTAAGGCATCATACGTGTCTCGAAGAAGTATGTCTCACACTTGGTGAGACAGGGCAGCGGATCCGTTTCCCCGTCGAACTTCAAGAAATTGATCTTGTGGCGGCGCAACCCGCCATCGTCGAACGTGTGGCACCCCTGGGGTCATTGGCTGTAGTTACGCGGGCTGAAGTCGTCACCGGCGTTGCTGCCACCACGGCCACCGCGTCCCCGGCGAGCATCGCGCACCCGGCCGCCACTGTCGTCAACGTCCGTATTGAACAGATCAGCGTCGCCTGTGGTGATGTCTTGTGGTTTCTGTTGTACTGAGAAGGCCGTGTCGGGCTGTTTCTCAATACGGGCAAGACGGACGTCGTGCCGACCGAGGCGAGTGCGGAAGGTCACCACCTAAGCTGAGAGGCATTCGATGGAAGTCGTGATGTCGGAGTGCATGGTCTTCATTAGGGCAGCAAGGTCCCCCACGGACATAGGCCTAGAAACAGCCCCGGAGACGGACATGGTCGGTGCTCTGCTGGATCGTGATACCTATTGTTGAGAATTGAGGGTGGGGGAGGCCCTCCTGCTGCGCCTAGGGATGCACAGGGGAGGGAGCAGCAGGGCGGCCGCACTAGGATGGCTGCGGAGAGGGTAGCGGGGAGGGGAAGAGGTGTCACGGCGGCTAGGGTTAGGATTTGTAGCCACGGTGACCAAGGGGAGGCAACAACCCGGTGGGCAATTCTCTATTTCCTTGATGGAGATTACATAGGAAGGGGTGCTGCTTATATAGAGTCTAGGGACCCCCCTGCCGCCCTCCTAGGGCCGGCTGCTACACTCGGATCAGTTAGGACACCCCCAATCGACTCGATCTCTTATTTATTTAATTCTATCTATAAAAGATTGAATACTCTAATTCTATCTATAGCAGATTTATTCTAATCTTAAACAAATCTTCTAGAAGACGCTTAGGCAGAGGATGGTGCGGCTGGGCTGCCATATTGGCGGCCCACGAAGGCGTCCAAATCAGAAAATCACAGTGTTGAATTTTTTGGTTCTGAGAGGCGCCCCCAATTGCTCCAATTCCAGGATCAGGCTCTGCCACCCACACAGCTTCAATCTGCATTGCACTGGGAGTGTTCTGGCATCACAGTAGCCCAGTGGCGGCTTCCTGCATGGTTCAGCGACCTCTTTGAAGAGGAATCCAAGTCAGGTTCCCATAATTTCCTACTACTCCTCACACAGTACCTTAAATTGTGATGGTTACTGCCCTGGTCTCGGTTAGCCGCAAGCATGCCGTCAGGTAATAGGACTGTCCAATTATATCTTTCTGTTTGCGAATAGCTTTTTTATTGAGTTACCTTCATGCAAAGGTCTCCAGCAGAACCAAGAAAATATAAACTTTGGCAGGATGCAACTTCTCAGGGCTACGGTCCATCGAATCACAATGTCTCCGAGTCTCATTTGTGCAATTGTGCTTACTCCAGCTGTTAACTATATGTATGATCTTCTATCAGACTAACATAATTTGTTCAGTCGTTTTTCGGTTGATTTCTGTATGACGTGTTGCCCAAAATTGTCATGCACATGCTTGGTTGTGACATTGTGACATTTGTTCTTCAGAACTACAAACGTAATTTGCATCTGCAACTGCAATTCAGAACCTGTCTTTGATTCTAGATTATTTCAGAAGACTTAATTTTCATGTCAGTTTTAACGAGCAGTAACATGGCACCATATCAAAATAGTTTTGCCTTTGCTTTTTCTACAACATTTTGTCTTTAAGATTACCCAAGTATGTAGATACCTTAATTTTCATGTCAGTTTAACTAGCAGTAACATGGCACCATATCAAAATAGTTTTCCCTTGGCTTTTTCTATAACTTTCTGTCTTTAAAGTTACCCAAGTATGTAGATACCTTTATAGTTGCGAGGAACTTTCGTCTCCCGCAACAAAGGGTATCCTTCTAGTTAGTATTCCATCTTTTCATTTTAAATGATATTGATTAGTTTGAAACTAATCTAACTGATATCATTTAAAATGAAACAGAGGGAGTATTATGTTTGATCAAGTCATGCAGTTCCTAAACATGAAAGAAGCACTTAAAAGAGGAGTGCTGATGTTCTATTTTTTTGTAGGCATTCTGAAAATCTTACATGATTATAAAAACTTGTTTATTTGATTTCTTTGACATGATCGAGTAAGGATACTCAAAAGGCTAGGGTAGTCAGACTTGAATAGTTCAACTGTTGAGAAAGCCATATAAGTTTGATGACTAGGGTCTAGAATCGACATCTAAAATCTATTTGATAGTAGTTTTGTGGATAGTTTTAAAGGAGGGATGAGATGGGTTGAAAATTGGATACTTTTGTGGAGTTAACTTTGTTTTTTGTCACAAAAATGTTGTTGGATCCATCTGTCTTTTGAAAAAAAAAGATATTACCTTCATAAAAAGCCTCAAAAAGTTAGTAAATACCTGTTTAATGATGGGCAGGATCTTTTTTTATAAACTCACCATTGATCTGTTTTATTGAAATGTATTTTCATTGGAATATTTCTATTTCTTCCTCAGTGAAAGGTTCCTCAAGCTAATTAAGCTAATCAACTCTTTACAATAAGAAACCTGATGTAATAGCCTTATTTTCTTCATGTTTTATTACTACTATATATTTCCCATGTTATCCTATAGCAAGGGGATATAGTTTATACCATGTCAAATGGATACAAGAATTTTCCACATTCATCACCAAATTTTATCCTTTTGATTATGTCCCTTCTGTCTCCAATATGTTTTCTGCTTATAGCAGAGATTGGCGATATTGCATGAGTAGCCATAGAATGGGTTATGTTGTAAAAAAGGCCATGAAACGGGGTTTAGTCCGACGATAAGGGGAAGCAAACCTCACACCCTATCCAAAACGAAACGGCTAACACGACTCGTCTCCCACAAAAACGAGTTCACCGAGCGAACAGAGCGAAGCAGCCAAATCAGGATAAGGGCAGGTGGCGGAGAGAGCCACTACGGAAGAGCGAGAAGACGATGACGTCGTCGCCGGCCTCCACCCACCTGCTTCCCTCGGCCACCGCGGCATCCCTCCTCCCTCTCTGCCTCTCCCCGCGGCTCTGCTTTGCCGGCGCCGGAGCAGTCGCTTGCAGGAGAGGAGGCAGCCGCGTGGCGGTGGTGCGCGCGGCCAGCGCGGAGGCGGCGGCGTCCGCCTATGCTTCCGACTCCCTCATCCTCTACTTCAAGGCAGAAGGCACCATGGAGGAGAGGGCCATTCCCAAAATCACCGAGTCTCTCGAGGTCCGCTTCCCTTTCTTTTTGTTTCTATTCTGCTGCTAAATACTAGTTTCTTGCAGACTAATTAGCCGTAAAGTAACTCTAAACAGTCAATTGATGGGATTTTGTTTTTCCTTTTTGTATCATAGAGTATGGAGGGGGTCAAGGACCTGGAGGTGCTCATTGAAGAAGGCGTTGCTAGTGTTGTGGTACGTCACTTTGTCTATGTATAGGGAAATAATGGACAACTGCGAATTGGTTTATGTTGTACAATGTATGTAGACTGTAGTCATAAACTGAAGCTCCAATAGGTATTGCAACCGTATGGCGGTGCAATTTTCTCCTCAAAAGAGAAATGGTATAGGTTAATCAAAAGTAGGAAATGGGCCATAATTATTTAGAAACTTTTGCTATGGCATAGGAGAAAAGAGATCAGGTAGATATCAGATGATTGGCTTGCAACCCATAGTAAACGGCAATCTCAAAGAAAAATATTTACAAACTTTTTTCTCCCCATAAGATTCTCTATAGGCTAAAAGTTTGACATTGCAATTTCAAGCAGATCAAAACATAGTTTTGGTCTCGAGTATTCCAAGTAACATCTCTGGTCCAGATTTCAATGCCCAAACGATGTGCCCACAAATTATTTTTTCACTTAACACTAGATTCAACCACTTCTTTGTTTTGTTTTTTCTTTTAGAAGAAAGATTTATTGGCTTTTGTGGAAAGCTGCTAAATCACCTGTCTTCCACTTGCAAAGAAAGTAACTGAAGAGGAATTTTATTTCACAAAAATGGTTACTGTTAAAATTAGGTATTATGAAAAAACAAGATATTTGCACATATTACCAGATTTTCAAAAGTTTGTTTTTATATGTTGCAATCAATGTTTTCTTCAGTGTTAGGCGAAACATCACATACTTACTATAAACTGCACTGCTTTATCGTGTCGGACAGCCTGACAGAGTATATCAGTTCTGGAGCCAGAGCCACAAAAACAAGGGGCGTACCCAGTGCCGAAGGCTCTTGCACATGTGGGTCTCGGGAAGGGTTATTTCTAGACAGCCTTATCTCTGCTTTTTGCAGAGAGGCTGGTCGGAACCCAAGACCTCAGAACACAAGTGGAGACACACTACCACTGCGCCACGTCCGCCAGAGCCACAAAAAAGACCAAAAATTTTATACACCATGTAAAACATCTGACCTTTGATTTAGTTCATCTTCAAGAAGAAAACAAAGTTCCCTGATTCACCTGACAAGCTCTCTTCCTCCTGCATGGCATTTTACACAAATTTCTGCATACTGAACCTGTCACAGATGAACAACCGAAAATCACCGTGTCAAAATTTTAGGAGAATTGACAAGTGACCTGAATGCCATTACAGATTAAGAAAACGGTAGCACCAGAGTTATGAGACACTAGTACATAGCTGAAAAAAGCCACCCATTTCCTGTTCATAACTCATTTATTCTTTGTAATCACTTCCGATACTGTCTTGTTTCTTTCTTATATTATTGGCCTTCATATCTGCTTTCCACTGAAAATGCCCTGAAACCCGTAGTTTCTAGCAAGTACTTACTATGCAAGAACCACTAAGTTGGATATTGTCGAAGTGTAACCTGCGACACTTCCCCTGGTGCCGCTGTTGGAGCAGTCCGCGGAGGTTCGTTGTTTGGAGGGGCTAACGTCGCTAGATTGATCGAGACTGATGAACACAGGGTGAACACAGAGATTTACGTGGTTCGGGCCACTGGAGCGTAAACCCTACGTCCACGGAAGTGTGTGTTGTATTGCTTTGCGCGTGTGTATGAGTGGGTTGACCGGATTGCGAACCCTTTGCCTGTAGGTTGTCCCAGTCCTTTAATAGCTCAAGGCCGGGGCAGTTACATGGTGGCCCTGTAGCCGTCCGTACCCTATACACGATCTAGTGTATTTACAATTACATGTAATATTGTTGTCGATGGAGTTAAGGTGCGCTGTCTGATACGCGGGGCACCTCTGACCGGGTAGCAGGTAATGATGAAGACCCCGTCTTGTCACCACGTTATGACGGACCGAAATCCGTACGCCCAGGATCTCAAAGGGTGGTGCCACACGATGCGACACCCGACAACACACACAGTATAAGGCACACATGGTATTACATCGAAAACAATGAATATGTACAAAGTAGTACAAACCTTCAGTTTACAACTAATTACAGAGTCTACAACAGTGGAAGCTAAATTTATACAACTCACGTCCACCTAACTAGCAAAAGTCGGTTGTCCATCCCTATAGACAACCCATACTAGCTCCACTCCTCAATTTAGCACGGTGTGTACGGCTCCCACTCAGCCGTGGTCCCCGACGGAGGGTAGCACTCGTCGGTGGACTCGTACTCCGAGTCCGTGGGGTACTCCTCACTTGCAAACACTCATAGCAGCAACCGTGAGCACGATGGCTCAGCAAGTCTTAACCGACTCACCTATACATGAAACTCTATATGCAGTTCACAACTAATATGGGATGGCATATTGCAGCAAAGGACACGCCTACAAGTTCATCCTTAATCCATCTTTTAGCCGCAAGTTAACGGTTTATGAATTTGAAATTTTGTGAGCAATATTTGGTGGCACACATGTATCAATACAATTTATACATATCAGCAGAATTGAATCACCATATTCCATAATTTATCTACGTCACGACTCAGTGACCAAGTGGTACTCATCACCGCGAGGGACGGCGAATCGACTCGATATAAACCTACAGGGATACCCGAAGAGCATGTCACGTACGCCCACCCGTGGAGCTGCACAACACGCTCACTCGATGTCGTACGGGACAACCTTTCACCAAACAGCCCAAACGTCGAACCGGTCGCACCCAAACAGACAGGAGGTTCCCTACACGGAGCATCTCTCTATGCCCGTTAGCGGATTTCCACCTTGCTGCCCTCAACCTACACCTATAAATTGGTGCGTTATGCATCGACGCCCGGAGGTATAGGTTACATCAGTTTATCAGGACCTATATATCCGATATGCCTTCGGTACATTCAAACTTGATCAGCGTGGGCCGCACATGGACAGGGCTGCGCCCAAAAGACTTCCTCTTGCTGCGCCCTAGCCCCTGCCTAGTCTCATTTTCTTACTAAAGTGATCTCACATCACTTGAACCAATCCCGTATGTCCCAAAGCCTATACTCGCTAGTAGATTCTAACTACTCGACTTGTACCGAAGTCTACACATTAAGCAGAGCATATACTACTCGAGGATTTAGACACTACCCTCACTTTTGTTGGAATGATCTGGTTATGCATTTGGGGTTTCATCCATCCTACACCTAATGCACATATATACTTCATACTAAGTGTATATAAAGCGAAACTTTATAAAATTTGTTAAATGCAAACCGGGGCTTGCCTTGTTGCTGCTGGTTAGATGTTAGCGTCTCGTCCGGAAGTAGGAAGTCCAGCACTTCCGGGGTCTCCTCGCCTTCAGCGACTATACGTAACACATTAACGATATGTCAATATTAATGCAATGTGTTGAATTTAGTATATAAAGACCATAACTCTAGCTAGACATCTTCTTTGACCCTGAAATTTTTATGGTGGCTTGGTAAGGACCTAACCCAGAGACTTGACCAACTTTTATTTGAATCGAAGCCTATTTGAGCTCTGCATAAATAAAAGTCTAAATGGTCATTACTAGAGCTTCTAAGGATTTCCAGAGATTTTAATGGATCAAACCATTATTTTCTGGAAACTAGAGTTTGAGATGGTTCTACTGGAGTTGGTTTCATGTCATTTGAAGGATCCTAGAGGAAGTTATGCCCTAATAAAGATTTAAGAAAATCTGAAAAATATTTCTGTATATTTTTCTATTTTCTCAGTGCAGTTCACTTAATCACACCATTAGAGGGACTAAATGAACTTGGATGGATCTGAAATTTTTCCTATGACTCAACGATTTTCAAATGAACATTCTAGCCAAGTTTTAGAATTTTCCATAAAATCCTTCTCCAAATAAAATTTCTAACAGTTTGAACTTTAAGGAATTAATTCTGGAAAAATAATAAGTTTCATGAGTTGAAACTTGTTTTGCTGGATAGTACTCGAAAAGATGAATCCAACAAAATTTGGTTCACTCAATATTGGAGCTTCCTAGCAAAAGTTATAGGTATTTGAAGTTAAACTAAATTCTGAAATCATTGGAATTGTTTAAACGCTGATTGTGGGCCCCACTCTTTAAACCGGCCCACTAAGATCGCGGCCACACTGCAGCCCATAGGGGTTTTACACGCGCTGCCGCACCGAATTCCAGCCGCAAAACGGATCCCTGCTAGAAAACAGAGACTGACCGGTGGACCGGACCCCTCTTCGTCTTCCTCGCGACAACCCGCGTTCCCCGCGGCGGCGCTTCGCCGAAGAGCTCGCCGCCGGGCGTTCTACCGCACGACCTTCGACGGAACTCGCCGCTTGTGCCCAACTTTGCTCAAGGAACACGTTGTTGCACTCACCGAAACTCGGCGATGGCCGGAACCCTGCTCGCGAGGGTGACAGCGGCGCCTCCAACTCCGGTGATGTCGCCCGAGTTACATAGGGCCCTATTTTTGGAACGGTTTCCTCCTACAGCTCCGTGGTGGCATGCTGAGCACGAAAATGAACTCGGTTTGCTATGAAAACGGCCAGAGCTAGGACCTCACCGTCGACCTAGAGCTAAAACGGCGGCGATCGGAAGAACTCGAAGAACAACCACCATGGTCGATGGTTTTCGCCGGTTATTGATTCCAAAGGTCCGTTGGAGGGCCTAGGACGTATGGCTTAACGAAAATGAGCTGGTATGGCACCAAGAATTTTGAGTCGAGACCGCTCTTGGTCCTAAGAACGGCAATCCGATAAACCTCAAAATACCACCTCACTACTAAACGAAAGGAAGGAAGGCGTTCACCGGAAGATCGAGGAGGGGATGGCGCGTGTTTTTGCTGTAGGTGATCGTCCGAGTCTTGCCTTGTATCGCGGAGACGGTGGAGAACTGAGGGTTGCTCGGGTGGTGAGAACAGAGGCGATACGCGCGCGTGAGGGAGGGCACAGCGGTGAAATGGTTTTGGGCGGGGTCGAATGACGTGGAGAAGATGTCTTCTCGTGGTCTGATCCCAGGAACAGGAGGTGGCACGGTGACTTCATTGGGGCGGGGTTCCACCGCACGCTGGCGAGCTCACGATGTTCAACCGAAGAACAAAATCGATTTTTTTTGCCTCTATGTATCTGACCAGTGGGTCCCTTCTCTCCCCTCTAATTCATTTTCATTTGTTTGTGCAAATATCTCAGCTACTCAAAATTGAAGTGTAGACTTCATCACCAAGTCAAGAGTTGAATTTGATTTCTTCAAATTGAAGTTAGTTTGGCTAAATTTGCTTCACATTTGAATTTGAAATTCAAATTCAGTTTTGAATTAATCCAAATATAGCTCCCGACAAGATGAACTCTAATGAGGATGAAAATTGGTGGATTAACTCAGAAAAATGTGTTGAGTTTGAATGTGAAGTCATCGTTTGAATCCAAGTGATGAAATTAGCTGAAATTTGAATTTGCATTCAAATTAGCCCCTTTTTTTCAAATGTTTCCAAAAGTGGCTCAAAAGGGTTTGGATTTGTATGAAACTTGACATGAGCACTCCTAAGAATACTTAGGGCCTAAGTGTGAGCTCAGCCTCTCATGTTTATATGTGTGAGCTCCTTTTTTTAAGTTGTGAGTTCTTCCTCTAATCACCTCTTGATGGTGTTTACTTGCTCTTCACAATTGTTCATGAGCTATCCACAAAATGAGTTGTGGTGTGGTGATGTGATGAACATTTTTAGCAAGTAAATTCTTGGGCTTTTACACGCGTCTCCTCGGTCTGTTGGGCAACACTGTGCCGTTGGACGACACTGTGCCACTATCACGCCTCGCCGCTATGTCTTGTCACTGTAATGACGGGTGGAGGCGTGCGCCGTGCGCCATGCTTCTGGGGAAGGCACGAGTCTTGAATGCGCGTCTGGATGGCGCACACCTTCCTTAACTTTAGAGTACTTACTGGGACGTGGCAGTTCCGGAGCCCCCCTTAGCCGGAAGGTCTGGTCCGAAGTATGGGGACACGTGGCAGTGCCAGATCTCGCCTTAGCGGGGAGGCCAGGCTCGGGGCCAAGGACACGTGGCGACTCCGGAGCTCTCCTCGGCAAGGAGGTCCGGCCCGCAGCCTGGAGACACGTGACAGCTCCGGACCTCACCCCAGCGGGGAGTCCAGGTCCGGGGTCACGGACACGTGGCGGCCCCGGAGCCCTCCTCAGCAGGGAGGTTTGGCCCGGAGCCTGGGCACATGTGGCAGCACCGGACCTTGTATCAGCGAGGAGGCCATGGCAAGGCCCGCATCCACAGGGAGGCAAGGTTTAGAATGTCTTCAACCCTCCATGCGGTGTACCTGGTCTGCAGGGTACCGACAGATATAATTGCTAGAAATTGATTCATCACAACACTAAGTGCTCCATATATAGTGAAATTAATTCTGGCTCGGTATCATAATGCATATCAAGTGGTTCAGTTCAAGTTTTAACCGATAGTTTTCTGTTTCTGTCCTGCTATTCCTTAAGATGATGTGGCATACACATGTTATTCATCGATACCCTCACTATTGTGTCTTCAGTTAACAAAAGAGACAACAGTGCAAGCTACTGGAGTGGCCTCTAAC
Source organism: Neostapfia colusana (assembly GCA_030760725.1). Taxonomy (NCBI): domain Eukaryota; kingdom Viridiplantae; phylum Streptophyta; class Magnoliopsida; order Poales; family Poaceae; genus Neostapfia; species Neostapfia colusana. The sequence goes on along the minus strand of JASWHV010000005.1, from coordinate 58,363,468 downwards.
CTAGTGGAAGCCATCCAGGGAGCTGGGTTCAAGCTGCAAACGCTAAGCCTCAGCTTCAATGATTTCGATGAGACTTCGGGTGGTGCAGCAGCAACTGGTGACCAACCCAGCGAGTGAGCTTACTCGCTAGTTTCTGCTGATCACTGCTGCGTCTGTGCCAAATGCATATAATTTGCTCACTTTGTTTATGGTTCTTTCTTTTTCTCCATTTTATTTAGTTATTGTACCCCATCCCTTGTATTTTTGGAGCAGGACTTGTTAATGTTTAGCAAATATATTCGAGAAAGGAATGGATTCTTTTTTTGGAAAAGAAAAAACTGAGCCCTAGCCCATTCATGTTTTCTGGGCCACGATTACCCCATTACAAAAATATCCCCAATGATATGTTCTCACATTTGGTTCAATGTAAGTTCCTCTACAGAAATTTGCTGCCATGACATGTCCATTCTGTTGCTACTACCCTTGTGGTTTAGGCCCAGATTGTTTACGTGCGGGCTAATGAATTAATGATATCGGTTGGACCGTTTTTTGTTCAACTGGGCAGGCAGAATACTGATCCTCTTTATTCACCAGGCCAACCCATAAGTACTGCCTAATGATTGCAGTTACAAGTTTGAAACTGGGACGAGCATGATACGATGGTACTTTGCCATTCCGTGATATGAGCAAAACTGGTCTGCACACCCGGTTCTTTCGAAGAACAACCAAGTAAATATCACATGTATGCCAGGATCATTTTCTCATACATGTGATGACAAATAGTGAAGCATCATTTATTACAAGCCAGGTGTCGAATATAAATAAGTCTTACATAGCAAATGTCTCGATGGACAATAATAAGTTCATCACAAGTAAATAAACTAGCAGCGGAATATTATTCTTTAGGGCTCCATCACAGGCGTTGCCCGGGGGTCTTCATGAACCTAAAAACCTTCCTCGGGTCCAAAATCTTGGTCATTATACACCACCTCATTATCTTGACCTGAGCAGTAATATAAACCAACAAATATGTAAGGTTGAGTACCAGTGGTACTCAGCAAGTGTGGGAAAAATTATATCATGCATGGCTAGAACAAGGAGAGGTTGAACTCATGGCTAAAGCACTACGCAATTAATGCTTATCACCTTAGCTTATTAAGCACCTACATTACTACACAGGTGAAATGGTCCCAAACTCCCATCCCAACATCATAATTCAATAACCATAACATCATTTCCAATGTTAAGCTCCCCGCTTAACATCCACAACTTCCAAAACCATCAATCCTCTAATCATGAATAAGTCCAAGCCGCTCTTGACCGTGAGCACGGCTGTCAAGACAGTTTTGACTCTGCAGAGTTTGTACCACTGTACCCACATGTAGTGATTTCATCCCCCGTTGCCGGGTGGACTAAAAGAACCTCCATTATGCCAGTGGCAACGATCCACATTCACACTTCCCAGGTGTGAAGCCAGAATATCACTACGAAGCCTTTACAAAGGGATTCACGACGAGCGTGGGCTCACTGAGGTTTCACCCCTAACAGCATACAAGAGGCTCCAACCCCGCTGCAGTGGCCCCCTCTTGAGCCTTGCGGTTCATATGGTAGTCCAGCTGACACCTATTCCCCGCACCATCCAACACACCCATACTACGCCGGGGATACACCTAATTAATTGGCCAAGCTGCCCTATCTCAGCATGTGGTTGGCACTGTAAAGCCGGGTTACATGCTCCATGAACCGGTCCTTAGGATCCAGGCAAGTACTAAACACAAACACAAGTCTCGTGCACCCAGCACACAACCAAAACATCCAACTTGCCTTGATCCCTACCTCTACATAACTCACAATATCTCATTCAAGAGTATGGTAATATAAACTGATGATCTCATATCCCAATTATCCCATTCTAAGCATGGCTAAGCATATGCATAATATTAAATGACATGATAAAATAAATCCCAACCCAAGCTACAAGGAAACAAGGTAATGCAATTCTAGGGAAACTTTCCTAGCATAGGTTTCATATTTCATTTGACAATGCAAATAATTCTATCTACACATCCTAGCATAGGATCAAAGTGGTCAAGGACACTTGCCTCCTTCTTGCTGCTCTTGAAATGGGTAGTTCTGATCTTGGAAAGGAATAACTTGCTCTTGAACAGGTTCTACTTCATACCATCACACATAGCAAAATAAAAACAACAATCATAAGACATAGTTCACACTTCTTACTTCATACAAACCACACATTCATATTTATGAAATTCATTCACCATTATATGTGTTGTGGTTACTTTGTGTGTTGATCTGTGGCTTGCACACACTTTTATTTATATGTGTATGACTCCTACTTTGGTGTTCATATTTATACTTACATACTATATATATATATATATATGTGTGTGTGTTTCAGTTTTAAATAAATTCCTTATATTAAACTACCAAGTATGTAAGAAAAGTATGTTTCTTCTCCATATGTGCATTCATAATTTCTATCAACCCTAAACTGAACTCTTTGAAATTTAAAAACTCCATTTATCATTTACTAGTTGCTATATTTTCAGATTTATATTCCTATGCATAATTGTGTATTTTATTATGAAATTAGTAATACTCATCATCTAAACAGTATAGGTTTTGGTCCTAAATAATTGAATAACATATTTTGACCTTGGCCTCTGATGTAAACTATTTCATAATTATTTTCCCTATTTTTCTATAGCTATTCTTTACTTAAAAATGTGTCCCTATACTAAATAATGTGAATATTAAATGAAACAGATTCATTTCAGCCCAATATATTTTTTTATCTCACTCCAAAGTTTTCTAAGTACTGAGAAAGTTTTTAATTAATTTTGACAATTATGTTTGTCCCACATTTTAATTTTTAAACACTAGTTACATATTCTATTTTCTAAATTAAATACTAAACAGAGCTAAAATAATGAACTCACCACATTACAGGGTCTATAATATTATTTTCATAATTTCTAGGGGTCTAGCTACACTTATCAGAGGTGTTTTTCCTAATTTCTATTAAGCCCAGGGACTAAAACTGATTTTTAAATGAATTTACATGATTTTCTAGAGTTCCAGGGGCTAGATCAGAAGTTTCCGGGGCTAGCTCTTATTTCCCGAGAACCCCAGGGGGTAGCACGTAAGAATTCCAGTCTTTATAACGCGGGGCTGACGTGGACCGTCCGATTTTAAACCGACGGCTGAGATTATAACATCGAACCGGTACGCGGGGTTTTAAAGTCTACCGTGCGATTTAAAATAAACGGCGCACAAGCGGCCACGTCGCTCCGATCGAGCGCGGGCGGCGCTGCCGGCGGCGCACGGCGGCGGGAAGCGGCGATCTCGCCGGAAAGTTTCGGATCCTCGAGAATTCTGTCTAGAACTGTGATCTTATGGCATAGATCGGTAGAGGGGAGGTCAGGGATCTCACCTCGGGGGTTTTCTTGAGCTCGGGGGGTCCTGGAAAGTGATCGGCGGCGAGGTCCGAGGCAAAACCACGGCGAAGCTCGTCGACGCTGTGTTTACACCGTAATTCTCCGAGTTTTCTGCACCTGCAAAGCTCCCCGGAGGCGGTGGATCAAGACCAGCGAGTTAGATCAGAGTTTTCGAGCTTAGATCGGCCAGAATTCACCGGCGAAGTCTCGGTGCTCACCGGAGTAAAAATCGGCGATCGCGTGGGAAAAACCGATCGGGGCTGGGGTTTTTATAGCCGGGGAAGGGCGGTGGGTCGGTTGTGATCGAGTTTGATTCTTCTGGGACCGGAATTCGGGCTGAGGGACGCGGTTTGTAAGATCGCGCGCGGGGGGGAGAGTCCGGGGTCGCGGGGTTAGGGATGACAGGTGGGTCCCACCCGTCTGTGAGAGACAGCGCGGGCGCGCGGGGGCGGGCTGGCGCGGGGGAAACTGGGCCGGCTGGCGGGTTTCGGCCCACTGGCCGGTTTTTTCCCGTTTTCTCTTTTTCTTTTTCCATTTCTTTTCTGTTTTGAGTCTAATTTGAATTCCAGTTTGAATTTGAATTTTTGCAAAACATGCAACACGTCCAAAAATTTTTAAATTTCCCTCTAAACATGGTTTAGGGTTTTGAATCAAAATTTGGGGTGTTACAGCTCTACCCCCTTAAAAGAAATCTCGTCCTCGAGATTGGTGTTTCTAAGAAAACAATTTCGGAAATTGTGCCTTAAGCTCATCTTCGCGTTCCCAGGTGGCTTCCTCTTCTGAGTGATGCTTCCACTGCACCTTGCACATCCGGATTCTTTTATTTCTGGTGAGGCGTTCCATTGTCTCCAAAATCTTGTATGGTTGCTCGGCATAAGACAAATCCTCAGCTACATCCACTTCATTCATGGGTAACACCTCTTCAGACGTCCTCAGACATTTCTTGAGTTGTGACACATGGAATACATCGTGCACGTCCGATAGATGAACCGGTAACTCTAGTTGGTACGCCACTTCGCCTTTTCTTTCCAAAACTTGAAAGGGTCTGATGTATCGAGGTGACAACTTCCCTTTCACCTTGAACCGACGAAGTCCTCTGATAGGGGACACCTTGAGATAAACATAGTCTCCCACGTTGAAAACGAGGTCTCTTCTTCGTACATCAGCATAACTCTTCTGGCGTGTTTGTGCTATCCTCAAGTTGTTGCGAATCTCCCTCACCTTCGCCTCGGCTTCTTGTAGCACTTCTGGACCAAACACTTTACTTTCTCCTGTTTGGTTCCAAAATAGGGAAGTTCTGCACTTCCTTCCATACAAAGCTTCAAACGGTGACATCTTCATACTAGCTTGATAGCTGTTGTTATAGGAAAACTCCGCATACGGTAAGTTCTTGTCCCAACTCCTATTGTTTTTGAGTGCACATGCCCTTAACATATCTTCAAGGATCTGATTGGTTCTCTCCGTCTGCCCGTCAGTTTGGGGATGATAGGCAGAGCTGAAATTCAGATGGGTTCCCATGGTTTCATGCAACTTTTGCCAAAACCTCGAGGTGAACTGTGTCCCTCGGTCCGACACTATCTTCTTTGGCACTCCATGGTAACACACAATCCTTGACATGTACAATTCTACTAATTTGGATCCGCTGTAGCTTTCTTTCATGGGGATGAAATGAGCTACCTTGGTCAGCCTATCAATAATGACCCATATTGAATCATACCCGGATTGGGTCCTAGGCAATCCCACGACAAAATCCATGCTGATTTCTTCCCACTTCCATTCAGGCACTTTGAGTGGTTGCAATAATCCCGCGGGTCGTTGATGTTCTGCTTTCACCAACTGACATGTGTCACATAGGGCAACATGTTCCGCGACATCTCGCTTCATGCCATACCACCAATACCTGTCCTTGAGGTCCTGGTACATCTTCGTACTCCCAGGATGAATTGAATAGTCAGAATCGTGGCCTCCTTCAAAATTAATTCACGGATCTCCTTTACTTCTGGCACACAGATCCTTTTCTCGTGCCACACCGTTCCTTGTTCATCCTCTCTAAAACTAGGAGCTTTATTTTCCTTGATGAGCTGTCTGATCTCTTGTATCCTCTCATCATTCTTTTGGCCCTCGCGTATGTCTTGCTCGAGTGTGGAGTCCACTTCCATGGTGATGGCTTCACCACTATTTACTAGACACAGATTGAGCCTTATAACCTCGTCCTTCAATTCTGCAGGCATGTCCTTCAAGCTCAACTTATTGACCTGCACTTTCCGACTCAAAGCATCGGCCACGACGTTTGCTTTCCCGGGATGATAGTTGATGCCCACATCAAAGTCATTGATTAGCTCTAACCATCTCCTTTGTCTGAGGTTGAGATCTGGCTGTGTGAATATGTACTTCAAACTCTTATGATCCGTATATACCTCTGTCCTCTTCCCCATCAAATAGTGCCGCCAAATTTTCAACGCGTGTACCACTGCAGCTAGTTCTAAGTCATGTGTAGGATAGTTCTTCTCGTGCTTCCGAAGCTGTCGGGATGCATATGCCACGACATGTCCTTCTTGCATGAGAACACATCCCAACCCGTTTCCAGAGGCATCGCAGTACACTGTGAAATTCTTCTGCATATCTGGCATAACCAACACTGGGGCTGTTGTCAATCTCTTCTTTAGCTCCTGAAAGCTCGTATCGCACTGTGGCGTCCAGGTGAATGTGATTCCTTTTTCCAATAGTTTGGTGAGAGGTCTCGAGATCTTGGAGAATCCCTCAATAAACCGTCGATAGTATCCAGCCAATCCCAAAAAAACTTCGAACTTCCCCGACATTTTCAGGGGTCTTCCACTTCTGGATATCCTCGATTTTGGCGGGATCTACGGAGATTCCTCCCTCCGAGATTATATGTCCTAAAAAGGGAACTATCTTCAGCCAAAACTCACACTTGCTCAACTTGGCATATAGTTGGTGTTCCCTCAGCCTCTGCAACACCAACCTTAGATGTTTCTCATGTTCTTCTTCATCTTTGGAGAAGACGAGAATGTCATCTATGAAAACCACCACAAATTTGTCCAGATATTCCATGAATACCTTGTTCATGAGATACATGAAGTATGCCGGGGCATTGGTTAGCCCGAAAGGCATGACAGTGTATTCATACAGTCCGTACCGAGATACGAAAGCTGTCTTGGGAATATCAGATTGCCTTATCTTGAGTTGGTGGTATCCCGACCTGAGATCAATTTTCGAGAACACACAAGCTCCCCTCAACTGATCAAACAAGTCTTCAATGCGAGGCAATGTGTACTTGTTCTTGATGGTTACCTCATTCAAAGCACGGTAATCCATGCATAACCTTTGGGTTCCGTCTTTCTTGGGCACAAATATCACCGGAGCTCCCCATGGTGAGGAACTAGGGCGAACATACCTCTTCTCCGTCAATTCTCTCAAATGATCCTTGAGCTCTTCTAGCTGCTTGGAGTCCATTCGATAAGGTCTCTTGTATATCGGGGTTGTTCCCGGTACTAGCTCAATTGCGAATTCCACGTCACGGTCGGGAGGCATACCTGGCAATTCCTCCAGAAAAACATCCGGATATTCCCTGATAGTCCTGATTTCCTCAACTTTCACCTCCACTTGATTTAATTTGATGTCCCTCCTAGGCTCGTGTATTGTTATGAACTTTACTCTGGTGCCACTGGGGTGAGTTAATTCCACCGTTCTGGTCGAACAATGGATGATTCCTTTATGTTTGGTCAACCAATCCATACCCAAAATAATATCTATCCCTTGTGAATCTATCACTATGAGGTTAGCCGTAAATACTACCCCATTAATGTCTAGGTTCACTTTGGGACACACTTGTCTTGTCCTTATTTCTCCTCCTGGAGAGTTTACGGCTAGCATATGGTTCATTTGTGTGGTTGCTAGGTCATGCTTCTTAACAAACCCTTGAGCAATGAACGAGTGGGTAGCACCAGAATCAAACAGCAGAGTTGCAAGATGTAAATTGGCAGGAAACTTACCAACTACCACGTCGGGTGCCTCTTGTGCTTCCTCCATAGTGACGTGGTTCACCCGTCCTCTCATTACATTCTGCTGCTGTGGCGGCGCAGGCTTCTTCTTTGGGCATTTATGGGCGTAGTGCCCCACTTCACCACAGCTGAAACATTGCACCCCAATCTTAGATGCCTTGCCCTTGTTGTCTTGGGGTTGGTTTGGGGGTCCTTGCGCTGCTGGTCGAGGTGGATATGCGGGGCGAGGCTCCTGCACCATACGTGGGCGGGTGTTGCTCCCTGAGGCTTGATGTGACCACCCAGCCTTCCTCTTATTCTCATTTTCTAGGGCCTTTAGCTTCCTTTCCACCACAAATGCTCTGTCCACCATCTTTTGAAAGCTCTCATACTCATTTGAGGACATTGCACATTGCATTTCTGCGGTAAGCCCTTCCACGAAACAATCTTGTTTCTGCTCATCAGTCTCTATGTCCCGTGGGGCATAACGGGATAGTTGAGTGAATTTAGTGAGGTATTCCCTCACCGTCATGTTTCCCTGCTACAGTCCCAAAAACTCCTTCCTCTTGTTTTTGAGTTCACCTCTCGGGATGTAATGGTTGCGGAAGCTACGCTTGAACTCTTCCCAGGTGATGCTCTCAGGGTCATGATGGGCGGCCACGTAGGCGGTCCACCAATCAGCAGCAGGTCCATGCAATTGATGAGAGGCAAACAGCACCCTCTCATACCCTTGGCATTGTATAATCCTCATCTTACTTTCAATGGTCTTCAGCCAATCATCTGCCTCCAGAGGTTCAGCAGCACTTGCAAACTTTGGAGGTTGAGTTCCTAGAAACTCACTCAACCTTGGTTGGCGTGGTGCAGCTTGTGGAGGTGGAACTTGATGCAAGTTGGCCACCACTTGAGTCAAGTTCTGGATGAGCTGATTTTGATTCTCCAGCATTTGGTGGAGAGGGTCAACTTCTTCACGGCGACCACCCCTGTCCTGGCCCCCAGAAAGATGAGGGTTGCATGCCTTATCGTTGTTGTTGGCGGGGTTGGCAGCACGTCCTTTTCCTCTTCCGGCCATCTGGCAGAATCAACCAATGTTAATTTGAAAGCATTTAGTACCATCTTACTACTTTCACTTGTTTGTACTTTGAAGTGTTGAGGCTTGGTTATACTTTTCTGAGGGTTCATTTCTCACACAAAAACAAATGAAATATTATTTCATGTGGGTTCACACACCAAAGCAAAACAATCTAAAGACGAGGCTGTGGACAATTGCTCATGGCTTCCACAACTCGCGTCACACACCAAGCATTATCACACCATTAACTACGTAACGACTCGAATACTCGACCTCTTGCTAGCTAAGGGAAAGACTCTACACTACTCGTCCTCCTGAGCTGGCTCCTCGGGATCTTCCTCCTCATTTCGGCTACCTTCTGACTCTGCTTTGGGTGGGGAGGCTGCTGGTGGAGAAGTGCGACGACGCCTGATTGCTCGGCGATCCGGGGAGTCAGGAGTCCATGTATCATTCACGGTGACACACAGTTCATTCCCATCTCCTCTTTCTCTCGCCTTTAAGCAAGCTCGCAGCAACGCCTCCGTTTCCTTCAGGGTGTCTCGGACATCCTGAAGCTCTTGTTGACACTCCTGCAGTCGAGTGCTGAGCATAGCAGCATCCTCCAAGCACAAGTCCATGTGCTCATGGGAAGTCCCTTGCTGCACTGGTGGGTACTTGTACTCCGTGGTACCACTCTCACGTTGGAGGACATACATGTACTCAGTTTTGTCCAAGTGGCGACGATAGATGTGACTCTGGCAGGTGATGGCCTCCCAGGTGACATCTTTCTCTGCGTCAACTTGTGTTGCTCGACAAGCTGGAGAGTGGTGAATCTTAAGCAGCTGATTCTCGTGTATAATCCTCATCTCCGAACTCCATTCTTCCCTCTTCTCACGGATGGTCCTGGTGGAGTTATAGTGGACGATGAGCTTGCCCGTATTGCCGGCGGCTTCGAGCATACGCCGAAGACGGCGCAACAAGTCTCCTACTGCCAATCCGTAGGAAAGGTACGTCACTGGACGACTCTCCTCTCTTTCGGCAAGGGCAACTACGGGAACTCTCCCTCCTGTGGATTTGCGAGCGGTGCGAATCATGCGAACCATCTAAAACAAAAAGAATTTAAAATTAGGTTAGATAAACTCTCAAACAAAAATCCTATTTTGAATGAAAGTTGGGGTAAGATGAAGAAAATAGCTCTTTAAATAACACTTTTCAACCCACACCTTGGAAAATAGTTTTTTAAGAAAATAGGGCCCTTAAATAAGTCCATTTCTACCTAGGTCCACGTTCCTACGGGCAACCTTGGCTCTGATACCACCTCTGTCACACCCGGTTCTTCCGAAGAACAACCAAGTAAATATCACATGTATGCCAGGATCATTTTCTCATACATGTGATGACAAATAGTGAAGCATCATTTATTACAAGCCAGGTGTCGAATATAAATAAGTCTTACATAGCAAATGTCTCGATGGACAATAATAAGTTCATCACAAGTAAATAAACTAGCAGCGGAATATTATTCTTTAGGGCTCCATCACAGGCGTTGCCCGGGGGTCTTCATGAACCTAAAAACCTTCCTCGGGTCCAAAATCTTGGTCATTATACACCACCTCATTATCTTGACCTGAGCAGCAATATAAACCAACAAATATGCAAGGTTGAGTACCAATGGTACTCAGCAAGTGTGGGAAAAATTATATCATGCATGGCTAGAACAAGGAGAGGTTCAACTCATGGCTAAAGCACTACGCAATTAATGCCTATCACCTTAGCTTATTAAGCACCTACATTACTACACAGGTGAAATGGTCCCAAACTCCCATCCCAACATCATAATTTAATAACCATAACATCATTTCCAATGTTAAGCTCCCCGCTTAACATCCACAACTTCCAAAACCATCAATCCTCTAATCATGAATAAGTCCAAGCCGCTCTTGACCGTGAGCACGGCTGTCAAGACAGTTTTGACTCTGCAGAGTTTGTACCACTGTACCCACATGTAGTGATTTCATCCCCCGTTGCCGGGTGGACTAAAAGAACCTCCATTATGCCAGTGGCTACGATCCACATTCACACTTCCCAGGGGTGAAGCCAGGAGATCACTACGAAGCCTTTACAAAGGGATTCCCGACGAGCGTGGGCTCACTGAGGTTTCACCCCTAACAGCATACAAGAGGCTCCAACCCCGCTGCAGTGGCCCCCTCTTGAGCCTTGCGGTTCATATGGTAGTCCAGCTGACACCTATTCCCCGCACCATCCAACACACTCATACTACGCCGGGGATACACCTAATTAATTGGCCAAGCTGCCCCATCTCAGCATGTGGTTGGCACTGTAAAGCCGGGTTACATGCTCCATGAACCGGTCCTTAGGATGCAGGCAAGTACTAAACACAAACCCAAGTCTCGTGCACCCAGCACACAACCAAAACATCCAACTTGCCTTGATCCCTACCTCTACATAACTCACAATATCTCATTCAAGAGTATGGTAATATAAACTGATGATCTCATATCCCAATTATCCCATTCTAAGCATGGCTAAGCATATGCATAATATTAAATGACATGATAAAATAAATCCCAACCCAAGCTACAAGGAAACAAGGTAATGCAATTCTAGGGAAACTTTCCTAGCATGGGTTTCATATTTCATTTGACAATGCAAATAATTCTATCTACACATCCTAGCATAGGATCAAAGTGGTCACGGACACTTGCCTCCTTCTTGCTGCTCTTGAAATGGGTAGTCCTGATCTTGGAAAGGAATAACTTGCTCTTGAACAGGTTCTACTTCATACCATCACACATAGCAAAAGAAAAACAACAATCATAAGACATAGTTCACACTCCTTACTTCATACAAACCACACATTCATATTTATGAAATTCATTCACCATTATATGTGTTGTGGTTACTTTGTGTGTTGATCTGTGGCTTGCACATACTTTTATTTATATGTGTATGACTCCTACTTTGGTGTTCATATTTATACTTATATACTATATATATATATATATATATATATATATATATATATATATATATATATATGTGTGTGTGTGTGTGTGTGTGTGTGTGTGTGTTTCAGTTTTAAATAAATTCCTTATATTAAACTACCAAGTATGTAAGAAAAGTATGTTTCTTCTCCATATGTGCATTCATAATTTCTATCAACCCTAAACTGAACTCTTTGAAATTTAAAAACTCCATTTATCATTTACTAGTTGCTATATTTTCAGATTTATATTCCTATGCATAATTGTGTATTTTATTATGAAATTAGTAATACTCATCATCTAAACAGTATAGGTTTTGGTCCTAAATAATTGAATAACATATTTTGACCTTGGCCTCTGATGTAAACTATTTCATAATTATTTTCCCTATTTTTCTATAGCTATTCTTTACTTAAAAATGTGTCCCTATACTAAATAATGTGAATATTAAATGAAACAGATTCATTTCAGCCCAATATATTTTTTTATCTCACTCCAAAGTTTTCTAAGTACTGAGAAAGTTTTTAATTAATTTTGACAATTATGTTTGTCCCACATTTTAATTTTTAAACACTAGTTACATATTCTATTTTCTAAATTAAATACTAAACAGAGCTAAAATAATGAACTCACCCCATTACAGGGTCTATAATATTATTTTCATAATTTCCAGGGGTCTAGCTACACTTATCAGAGGTGTTTTTCCTAATTTCTATTAAGCCCAGGGGCTAAAACTGATTTTTAAATGAATTTACATGATTTTCTGGAGTTCCAGGGGCTAGATCAGAAGTTTCCGGGGCTAGCTCTTATTTCCCGAGAACCCCAGGGGGTAGCACGTAAGAATTCCAGTCTTTATAACGCGGGGCTGACGTGGACCGTCCGATTTTAAACCGACAGCTGAGATTATAACATCGAACCGGTACGCGGGGTTTTAAAGTCTACCGTGCGATTTAAAATAAACGGCGCACAAGCGGCCACGTCGCTCCGATCGAGCGCGGGCGGCGCTGCCGGCGGCGCACGGCGGCGGGAAGCGGCGATCTCGCCGGAAAGTTTCGGATCCTCGAGAATTCTGCCTAGAATTGTGATCTTATGGCATAGATCGGTAGAGGGGAGGTCAGGGATCTCACCTCGGGGGTTTTCTTGAGCTCGGGGGGTCCTGGAAAGTGATCGGCGGTGAGGTCCGAGGAAAAACCACGGCGAAGCTCGTCGACGCTGTGTTTACACCGTAATTCTCCGAGTTTTCTGCACCTGCAAAGCTCCCCGGAGGCGGTGGATCAAGACCAGCGAGTTAGATCAGAGTTTTCGAGCTTAGATCGGCCAGAATTCACTGGCGAAGTCTCGGTGCTCACCGGAGTAAAAATCGGCGATCGCGTGGGAAAAACCGATCGAGGCTGGGGTTTTTATAGCCGGGGAAGGGCGGTGGGTCGGTTGTGATCGAGTTTGATTCTTCTGGGACCGGAATTCGGGCTGAGGGACGCAGTTTCCAATCGGTTAAGATCGCGCGTGCGCGGGAGAGTCCGGGGTCGCGGGGTTAGGGATGACAGGTGGGTCCCACCCGTCTGTGAGAGACAGCGCGGGCGCGCGGGGGCGGGCTGGCGCGGGAGAAACTGGGCCGGCTGGCGGGTTTCGGCCCACTGGCCGGTTTTTTCCCGTTTTCTCTTTTTCTTTTTCCATTTCTTTTCTGTTTTGAGTCTAATTTGAATTCCAGATTGAATTTGAATTTTTGCAAAATATGCAACACGTCCAAAAATTTTTAAATTCCCCTCTAAACATGGTTTAGGGTTTTGAATCAAAATTTGGGGTGTTACAAACGCCCTGCTAGAAAACTAGAAGTTTGCTTGAATCGCTTCAGTGTTTGCTGATGTAGCAAACGTGCCAGGACGGTCAAGCTAATTGATGCCCAGTAAGCATTGGCATAATTTGTCAAAAGGATGCCTTGATGTTTGTTGTGGGCGGTTCATAGACGTAATACTCTTGTAACTTACTTTTCTATGTACCCTTTCTTCTGAACCTATCTAATTTCATAGTTCCCTCGTTCAAGTTCGAGTGTCGCTTATGATCTAGTCAAAGTCAAACTAAAGTAAGTTAAATTTGACCAACTTCATAGATAAGATTATAAGTGCACTATAAAATTAGATTCTATGATGAATTTACTAATACTAATTTTATCTAAATATTAATACTTTTTCATATATTAAATCGAGTGTAGATAGTTTGACTCGAACCAGGTCAAAACAGATACTTATTTTCAGACGGAGGAACTTCTTTATAGGAAACGACTAGAACGAAACGGCTTTCTAGTGTAATCGTGTAAAAATCTCTTCTGAACCACATAATTTACATCCTACGTGATTGTATTTTTAGACATAAACCCTCTCACCTAGCAATATAAGTTGAAAAATATAAACTGTGAAGGTAGGAGAGTTTATGTGTAAAAATATAATCACCGTAGGATAAAAATTATGTGGTTCATAAGAGATTTTTGCACGATTGCACTAGAAAGCCGTGTGACTAATCCCCCCCTCTTTATAAGCCCATAAAACAAGACCTTCCACAAACTAAGCTACATGTTAATTTTTTTTCGTTTTGCAAACTATTGTTCTGAGTAATCAAAGGCACATAAATATCTAAAAAGCAGCCCACATCCAGCGCTCCCTGGTCATACGCCGTCGCGGCCTCAACCCTCCGCCGGCCGGCCGACGGCGGCGCATTTGAGCATGAATGCCGCTGGATCCTTGCTGTTCCTTATCGCTGTTTCGCCGATAGTCACCGATTTCTTGCTGCTCGCTGTCGCCCACTCGTCATCGTTCTCCTGCCATCCTCGACGATCGTCATCTCCACCGACTTCCTTGCTCTGTGGCTGCATCTGCTTACCCAATGGTGGTTCTTATGCATGACACAAAGACGAAGACAATCCAAGGCGTTCATACACAAACGGTGGAGATAAGGAAGCTGACCTTGGATGTGAATCCAATGGCAATAGAGCATGATAGAATGGATGGGAGGTCGGGTATCCAAGTATATCAGACAGATGGTATATTGACTAGGGTTTCACCATGTCAAACCAGTGCCTCCTCCCATCCATACTCCAACTCAGAGAAGATATTTTGGTCGTTTCTGGGGGGGGGGGGGGGGGGCGAGATCTTATGCACAGGTGGTGAATATGAATCTCGCGCCAGTAGCAACGGTAGGGGGAAGAGGAGAAGGAAACTAGGGGAGGGGTGGGAGTGTAGTAGAGGTGGATATGGTGCTGGGCATCAATGGCAAGGTGATGGTCGACGGTGGGAAAAAGTTTCCTGGCACAGGGGACAGGAAGGAAGCCTTCTGGTGGTAGGAGTGGTGGAGATTCAGGTTGGGATCCATCTAAACCAGGAGAAGTTATTTGAGGGTCATGTTGGGGGAAATCCTAACTAGGATCAACAGGGGTCAAATCTTGAAGGAAAGCACAACTATACTGCTCCTAGTGGAGGAGATTTGATTCAAGATCGACTTACTACTGATCTGGTTCAAAGTGAAGTTGAAGGTCACGAGAAACGTAAATTCAAATGGGATGTGGGTGAAGGATCATTTGCACAAGTCAATCCTAAAGGGAAAGAACTTGGTAACAAAGGTGAGCATCATATCACTCATACATTTGATGTTCAATGCTTTAAGTGTGGCAGCAAAGACCATATGGCGAATGCATGTACTAAATCTAAACACTGTGAAAGATGCGGTAAATCCGGTCATGAAGCAGTGCGATGTTATACAAAATTGCTTAGAGAGTATGTTTCTCCCCTTTGTGCTACTCAAGTAGAAGGCCATTTTTTTGCTCTACCTGATTATCCCTCTGATATCAATCTTAAAGAGAGATCTACTATTGGCAATGTCAAAATTATTAGTGGATCTATTATTGCCAGATATATTGAAGAGGAGTTTGCTGAAATATTGGGTAGTGCTTGGAGGTGGACGGCTAGACAACTAGATGATACAAGGTTTACTATGAGGTTCCCAAATGCTAAAATGATAAAATATTGGGGTCATTTCAACCTTGGCATGAAGAAAACTAATGCGCAAATCATTGTTGTTAAGGCACCAGCGGAGGTTAAGACGTCGGTGGGGGAAGCCGCCGGCGCCCGCGCACAGGGGAGGCGTCGACGGCGGGGGGGGGGGGGGGCAGATCCGGCCGGCCCGAGCACCGCCGTGGTGGGGGGGTCAGGTGGTGGTGTGCGGGAGGAGAAGCACCAGCAGCACATCCGCGCCTGCGCCGGTCGGGCAGAG
The DNA here is from genome assembly GCA_030760725.1 of Neostapfia colusana. Lineage (NCBI taxonomy): Eukaryota > Viridiplantae > Streptophyta > Magnoliopsida > Poales > Poaceae > Neostapfia > Neostapfia colusana. Next base: position 58,347,717 of record JASWHV010000005.1, on the reverse strand, counting down.
GCGAGCCGGCCTGGGGGGGAGGGGCGGGCGGGCAGAGGGTGAGCCAACTTGGGGGGCGGGGGGGGAGGGGTGGGAGGGCAGAGGGCGAGCCAGAGGGCGGCAGTGTGCGGGAGATGATAGGGGAACCCTTATGCGGGAGATAGAAAAGAGAAGAGGCTAAAGTGGGCTAGGGTGAGGTAGAGAAGAGAGGTGGGCCAGGAAACACCGGCCTAGGACAACAAATATAAATTAGTTTTCTATTTGCTAATTGCTACTTTTATCCTCATCTATTTGGAATTTTCCTATATTTATATATTACTAAGACGTTGCCTCGCCTTACGCCTTATCGCTTAAAAGATAAAAATGGGTAGGTCGCCTTACCGCCTTAATAAACTATGGCGCAAATATCCATTAAACCCTGGTCTCCAGCCATTGGGGCTAAGGGGGAGTTGCAAACTCCATGGTTTAGGGTGAACGGAGTACCTTATGATAAAAGAAGTATGAAAACACTTGCATACATTGGCTAGCTTGTAGGGGTAACTATGGAGATTGCTGAAGGACATTATCTAGAATTGACTCTGTTAGAATGAAAATTGCTTGCAAGGATATTAATAGAGTACCTGCTGTGGTGGAGGGGGATATTGTATCGTATGTATATGAATTATGGTTTGGAAGGGAGGTGTTAATACAAATTAACCATCCTGCTGCTGATGTTAGGGTAGCCATTGATAAACCACCAATACAGCAATCTCCTAAAAAAATAGAGAGGAGTAGCTGGAAATGAACATGGTGGTTCCTCTACAAGACCCTAGCAAAGTAAAGGTAAAGGGAGTAAATCTGCAACTGTTAAAATGAAAACTGTAGAATCATATGTGAAGAAATCTGAGTATAAAAATACGCCTGAGCAGACCAAAAAAGATAATATTAGAGAGATTAGAGTGGAAATGATGGATTGTTAATCAGCTGTGTACACATATATAGGGCTGTCAAGGGTGTACAATGACAAAAATGCCCCTAACCCTAATCAACCCTAATTACATAGTCTAACACCCCCCGCAGTCCCAACATCTAGCCACAGCAGATGTTGAGACTGGACTGAAACTCGGAGAACAACGACGACAGGAGGCCCTTCAAGAAGATGTCAGCAAACTGCGACGTCGTCAGGAAGTGGAGCACCCGAACCTCACCACGTGCAATCTGCTCTCAAACAAAGTGGCGGTCGATCTCCACATGCTTCGTGCACTGATGCTGGACAGTGTTGGTGAAGAGGTAGATGTAAAAGTCCCAAAACTTGTAAATGAGAAACTTGAGTTGTGAATAAAGTTGAGTTCAAATTCAAGAAAATGGGACTTACTAAAACTTTTTAACACATGATGATACACATGGATGTCTAACCAACCAAGCTCTAATACTCAATTGAGAGGTGTTAAACCAAGGTTGGATTAAAACTAATATGTAAAGTTTTCATGTGCAAGAGGATTTTAACTTCAGCTTTTTGAACGAAATTGTTCACTTAAATGCAAAGGTGGCCATTTCAAAAAGAGAGTTCAAACTGTTCATTAAAAATTCGTATTTGTAGTGGCCAACTCAAAAATCAGGTTGTACATTCAAATTCCTCAGGTCCAAAATAGTGGGGTGGCAAAGTTTGAGAAAATTTGGAGGTACATTAATATGTATGTCAAAGAGGCTTTGAATTTAATTGGAATTTGAATTCAAATTATGTAAGTGCATCTAGGCACCCCCGTGGGTTTTGGATGATTGATAACGATAAATTAAGAGACTAATGAGCTGAGATGATCATAAGCACAGTACATTTCCAAGGCGGACACCTAAACTCTCAAAAAGGAAAAAGATGAAGAACGGCGTCGAAGACTCGAAGAGTAGAAATTAGGGTTTCACTTGAGTCTTTAGTAGGCTAGCCGTGTAAAAGAAAGAGTGTGTGTGTCAAGTGCATTGAGATCATAGAAGAGAGCTCAAAGCGTTAGAAGTGTCAAATTCTTAGTGGAGAGAGGAAAAGTTGGGCAGGCCGAACTTGTCCAGGGAAGAGGCCGGACTAGTCCGGAAGTCCTACGGCTTAGTTCGTTTTGGGGCGGACTGAGAGTTACTGACTGAGATCGGACATGTTCGTTTTAGGGCGGACTAGTCCGTTTTCTCTCTTGGTGAGAGTGTTTTTGGGGCTAAGTCCTGGTAGACCGGACTTATCCGCCTCAGTGGCCGGACTAGTCCGGGCTAGCCAGACTTGTCCGTTTTCACATGGACTAAGAGTTCTAGTGTGAGTTAGGGCTATTCCGTTCTAAGGTGGACTAGTCCGTATGGGTGTGAGATGAGAGCTCCCACGGCTAAGTCTTGGTAGACCAGACTTGTCCGCCTTAGTGGCCGGACTAGTCCGGATCCTCCAGACTTGTCCGTTCTCACCCGGACAAATAGTTCATTTGTGAGATCGGACTAGTCCGGTGTGAGGCGGACTAGTCCGGACTTTCGGTAGGTGGCAACGGTTGGCTTCGGGACTTCTATAAAAGGAGATGCCCCGACTTCATTTAGAGTGACATGGAACCCTAGCGCCGCCACAACGATCCTAGAGCCCCCCCTAAGCCTTCTCTCTTGCCTACTCACCCTCTAGAACCAATTCTTGAGTGGATTTGGGTGTGTGAGGAGAGGAGAAGGAAGAACTTCACGTTTAAGGCTCTCGAAGTGATCTCGTGCACTTGGTGTGACCTGTGGCTTGTAAGATCGGTGGAGTTTTATGGACGTGATCAAGTGGGAGCCTCAGATTGTGAGCAACCCCAACACTTTGTAAGTTCACCCTTGAGATAGTGAAGAACCGGGTTGGCCTTAGTGGCGACTTGGTGAGGGAAGGGGTGTTAAACCCGGTCCTTTGTGGACTCCTCAACGGGGATGTAGATTCCTGAGTGGAATCGAACCTCAGGCAAAAATCTTCTTGCATTTTGCACTTACATTTCATCGATCATTAGAATTGCTTAGGGTTCATTCGATCATTCAACTCTTATAATATTTCAGGTTACAATCTTGCAATCCACCTCATTACTTTGTCATATTTTTTATATTAGATTGCTAGATAGTTTATCTGCATTTCGTTAAACTAAAATCTGAAGAAAAACCCATAAAAATCAAGTTTAGGCTTTTCAGCAGTCTCACCGGACTAGTTCGCCCCTGAGCCAGACTGGTCCAGGCTTTTAGGCTTTTCCAGCAGGTTGATCGGACTAGTCCGCCCCTAAGCTAGACTAGTCCGGCCCGTGTGTTCTAATCTCGTTTAATTAAGTCATTTCAGGAACTTTAGCCTATTCACCCCCCCTCTAGGCAATTTCAATTGGTATCAGAGCAGGTCTCTCCATCAAGAGTCTAACCACTCGGAGAGAAGATGGCCGGAGTGGAGGAATACGAGATTCCGTCGATGTCACAAGGTGACAACACATATGACAAGAAAAAGAACACAGATGTGCTGCAAGACCACTCGAGTGACGATGAAGAAGTTCGCCAGCTCAATGCACGACTTCACGAGAAGCTAGGTCACTCAAGTAAAGAGAAGAAGAAGCCAAAGGATCAAGAAAGGAGTGGTAAACCGGACTACTCCCAATATTCTTTCAACTATGAACGATTAACTTCCAATAATCACTACTTATCTATTCCTCTTGGCAAACCTCCTCAATTCGATGGAAATGATTACTCAATGTGGAAGCATAATATGAAGATGCATCTAATATCCTTAAACCCTAGCTTGTGGCAAATTGTCTTAACAGGTGTCCATCTTCCAAGAAATGAAGAAGACGTTACCCCGGAGCAAGCCATTCTACTTCATCGCAATGCTCAAGCAGTTGGGGTGATCACCTCATCCTTGACTCGAGAAGAGTTCAACCGAGTCGATGGATTGGAGGTGGCCAAATACATATGAGACACACTCAAGACAGCGCATGAAGGAAACCGAGTCATTAGGAAGCCAAGATCGAGATGATTGAAGGAGAGCTTGGGAGGTTCACCGTCATGGATGGTGAGTCCCCTCAAGACATGTATAACCGTCTCAAGGTCCTTGTCAACAAGATCCGATCTTATAGATGCATCCGGTGGACGGATCATGAGGTGGTGAAGAGGATGCTTCAGTCATTCATGCCTCGAAACATTGCTCTTTGCTCCTTGATCCGTGAGAGCCCGGGATATGCTCAAATGACCCCGAAGGAAGTGCTTAGAAGAATCATCCAACAACGAGATGATGGAGAAGGAAGCCATGTTCTACAGTGACCTCCAAAGGCTCGCCTCCTCAAAGAAGAAAGATATTGCTTTCAAAGCAACATCCTCATTACAAGACTTCGAAGCAAGTGATGATGAGGGCCTCGACACCGATGAAGAAGAGGCGGTATTCATCAACAAGTTCAAGAGGATGATGAGAAGAAGGAAGGGGGGCAACCATTATGAGAACAAGAACAAGGAAAGGTCCAAGCCCAAGACGAAAACAGCATGCTACAACTGTGGTGAATATGGACACTTCATTGTGGATTTTCCATATGAAGAGAGTAAGAAGAAGAAAGATGGCAAGTCTCAAGAGAAGAAATTCTTCAAGAAGAGAAGCCATCAGGACATGCTCACCTTGGGAAGGAATGGGACTCAAACGAAGACTCATCATCCGAGGATGAAGAGAAAGTGGCAACACTTGCCATTGGAAGGAACAAGCTCTTCCCAAACATTGAAGACTTCAAGTCTACATGTCTCATGGCTAAGGAGGGAAGAAGAAAGATTAAATCTCAACCATCCTCCTCTACCTCTTCACTTGATAGCTTTGATAGTAGTAGTGATAATGAATCCATGCTTAAGGATCTAAGTAGGAGCACCTTGAAAAAGATGAGATTGTTGTCGGAAGAAATCTTTGAGAAGGATGAACTCATCAACCGTCAAGAAGACATGCTCATCCTTGAAAAGGAGAGATGTCATGAGCTTGAAGAGCTTCTTGAGGTTGAAAGGGAAAGAAGCAAAGGACTTGAGCGTGAACTCGCTTTGAGCAAGGAAACTTGCTCAAATCTTGAAGACACAACTGTTGTGCTCAAGGATGAAATTGTTAACTTGACAAAAGTCAACAAGATCCTTGAAACACAAGTTGAGTCTCTCAAGATCAATGCACCTTCTTCCTCTATGATTTCACCCTCCTCAAAGAAATCTCCCGAAGCAACTCAAACTTGCAAGTGCTTAAACTTAATTCTAAAACTCAAAGATGAACTTAAGTTGGCACAAAACAAGCAGTCACCAAAAGGTGGTATCTTTGATAAAGAAAAAGTGGCATATGCAAGAAGTGCATATACCAATGTAAGACCACATGTTAAATATGGTCTTGGCTATTCTAGGGAGAGGAGGCAACATGCTAAAAACTCCCAAGAAGGGAAAAGATTTGATTGTATTTGTCAAGGAAGGTTCATCCAACAAAGAAAATTAAAGAACATTGCAAACTCATCTAACATGCCTAAAACAAATCTCATCCTTTGTTCCATGATTTTGATGCCTCATATGTTTTATTGAGAAACAAATTTGGAAAGATCTATGCTAGGTATGTTGGGCCACTCCGCAAGAGTCCAAAACCTTGTGTGTGCGTGCCCAAGTGCCTCTTGACTAACATGAAAGGACCCAACTCTACTTGGGTACCAAAAGGTAAGGCATAACTCTATTTTGTAGGCATACTCCTCCAGTGGATCAAAATGGGTGCTCGACAGTGGATGCACAAACCATATGACCGGAGAGAGAAAGATGTTTGTGGAATATGAGGAAAACGAAGATCCAAGTGAAGGAATATACTTTGGGGACAATAGCCAAGGTAAAATCTTTGGCACCGGTAAAATTGCTATCTCTCCCCATCATACTCTTTCAAATGTTTTACATGTTGACTCCCTTGATTATAACCTTCTATCCATATCCCAATTATGCGATAAAGGTTATAATTGTATGTTCACTAACGAGGGTGTGACTGTCTTGAGAAGAAGCAATGACTCAATCGCCTTTAAGGGCGTACTCAAGGGAAACTTTACCTTGTGAATTTCACCACGGATAAAGCTCAACTTTACACGTGCTTAATGGCGAAGACAAACATGGGATGGTTGTGGCATAGAAGGCTAACCCATGTTGGGATGAGGAACTTGCAAAAACTTATCAAGGGTGAACACATTTGAGGCTTGAAGAATGTTGTTTTTAATAAGGATAGGCCATGTAGTGCTTGTGAAGCCAGAAAGCATGTTGGAGCTCAACAACCATCTAAAAATATCATGACGACCACAAGACCCTTGGAGCTACTTCACATGGACCTCTTCGGCCCAATCGCCTACATAAGCATCGGGGGTAACAAATATGGTCTTGTTGTTGTAGATGATTATTCTCGTTTCACTTGGGTGTTCTTTTTGCATGAAAAAGGAGAAACTCAAGGTGTGCTCAAGAAATTCTTGAGAAGAGCTCAAAACGAGTTCTCCTTAAGAATTAAGAACATAAGGAGCGATAACGGCACCGAGTTTAAGAACACTCAAGTGGAAGAATACTTGGATGAAGAAGGCATCAAGCATGAGTTTTCAGCCCCTACCCCCCTCAACAAAATGGGGTTGCTGAAAGGAAGAATAGAACTCTCATTGAGATGGCAAGAACCATGCTTGATGAGTACAAGACGTCGGACCGGTTTTGGGCGAAAGTGGTTAACACCGCTTGCCATGCCATAAACCGGTTGTATATTCATTGACTTTTGAAGAAGACGTCTTATGAACTTCTAACCGGTAACAAACCAAACATCTCTTATTTTCGTGTCTTTAGGAGGATGTGTTATATTCTCAACAAGAAGCCTAGGACTTCTAAGTTTGCCTCCAAGTCCGATGAAGGTTTCTTGCTTGGTTATGACTCAAACACCTACACCTATCGTGTTTTCAACAAAACTTCTGGAATTGTTGAAATAGCGAGAGACGTAGTGTTTGATGAGACTAATGGCTCCCAAGTGGAGCAAGTTGATCAAAGTGTGCTAGATAAAGAAGAGGTTCCACAAGAAGCACTTAAAAGGATGGCACTTGGAGAAAATTTTCCTCAACAACATCCTCAAGACTCAAATGATCATCCAACAAACGAAAATATATCTCCCTCCCATGATCAAGCTCAAGATGAGCAAGGCCAACCTCAACAAGATCAAAATAATCAAAGTCAAGATAGAGGATTGGATCAAGGGAGAGACGAAGAAAAGAGTGACAATGAAGATGAAGATCAAAGAGTTCAACCACCTCATCCAAGAGTGCACCAAAGTGTTCAACGGGATCATTCCGTCGACAACATAATAGGAGATATCTCCAAAGGGGTGATCACTCGCTCTCGAATGGCTAATTTTTGTGAACATTACTCTTTTGTTTCCTCTTTGGAGCCCCGCAAGGTAGAAAAAGCACTACAAGATCCGGATTGGGTAGTGGCCATGCAAGAGGAACTCAATAATTTTGAAAGAAATCAAGTGTGGGATCTTGTGAAGCGACCCAACGCAAATGTTGTGGGAACCAAGTGGGTATTACGCAACAAGTAAGATGAGTATGGGGTTGTAACAAGAAACAAGACAAGACTTGTTGCAAAGGGATATGCACAAGTAGAAGGTTTGGATTATGATAAAACTTTTGCTCCCGTAGCTAGGCTTGAATCAATTCGTATCTTGCTTGCTTTTGCAACTCTCCATGATTTCAAGCTATACCAAATGGATGTGAAAAGCATTTTCCTCAACGGTCTAATCAAGGAGGAAGTGTACGTGGAGCAACCAGCCAGATTTGAGGACGATAAGTATCCTAACCATGTCTTTAAACTTCAGAAAGCCCTCTATGGCCTCAAACAAGCTCCTAGAGCTTGGTAGGAGTGTCTTAGAGATTTTCTTATTAAAAATGGTTTTAGGATAGGAAAAGTCGACTATACACTCTTCACTAAGCATTTTAACGATGATTTATTCGTGTGCCAAATATATGTCGATGACATTATATTTGGTTCTACTAACAAAGCTTTTTGTGATGAGTTTTCAAAGATAATGACTGAAAGGTTCGAGATGTCAATGATGGGGGAATTGAAGTTCTTCCTAGGATTCCAAGTCAAAAAACTCAAGGAAGGAACGTTCACAAGTCAAACCAAATATACTCAAGACATACTTAAGAGGTTCAACATGGACAAAGCCAAACCCATCAAGACTCCCATGGGAACCAACGGACATCTTGACCTTAATGAAGATGGTCCAAGTGTCAACCAAAAGGTATTTCATTCCATGATAGGCTCTTTGCTTTACCTTTGTGCATCTAGGTCCGACATAATGCTTAGTGTGTGTATGTGTGCACGGTTCCAAGCCGCTCCTAAGGAGTGCCACTTGATGGCCGTTAAGCAGATTCTTAGATATTTGGTTCACACTCCTAACCTAGGACTTTGGTATCCCAAGGGATCCAAGTTCAATCTCATTGGATACTCCGATGCCGACTATGCCGGTTGTAAAGTAGATAGGAAGAGCACGTCACGGACTTGTCAATTTCTTGGTAGGTCCTTGGTTTCGTGGTCTTCAAAGAAACAAAACTCCATTGCCTTATCCATAGCTGAAGCGGAGTACGTCGCAGCCTAGAGTTGTTGTGCACAACTCCTATGGATGCGACAAACTCTTAGGGACTATGGTTACACTTTGAGCCATATTCCACTCCTATGTGACAATGAGAGTGCCATCAAGATTGCTCACAATCCCGTGGAGCATTCTAGAATCAAACATATTGATATCCGTCACCATTTCCTGAGAGATCACTCTATCAAGTGAGATATCGTTATCTCTCATGTTAGGAGTGAGAAGCAATTGGCGGACATCTTCACAAAACCCCTTGATGAGAAACACTTTTGTGACGTAAGGAGTGAACTGAATATCCTAGATTCTCAAAATGTTGCTTGAAGTGTGCACATCTGTTTGTTGCTTATTTATAAACTTCAAAAACCGCATGTTTTTAACATACTACCCTAATCTCTCTTACTCTATAAAAACTATGTTCAAAAGGACTCTTTGTCAAATATGGTCATTGTTTGTTTGATGTTGGCCTACTGACCATGTTTGCCAAAGATATTTGCAAAAACTTGTCCAAAAGGATCATATTCTTGAGCTAAAACTCAAATTATATGAACTTCAGCTTGTAGCCGGACCAATCCGCCTAGGAGGCCGGACAAGTACGACCCCAGAGAAGTCCGGCTCTGGTCCGCCAACAGGACTTATCCGGACAACAAGCCGGTCTAGTCCGGCCCCGCCAGACACGTGTCACCACCGGAGCTCACCCATGTGCAAGGGATGAGGTCCGGCCCCGCGGGACACGTGTCACCACCGGAGCTCACCCCTGTGGAAGGGATGAGGTCCGATCCCGCGGGACACGTGTCACAACCGGAGCTCGCCTCTGAGGAGAGGAGAGGCCCCGGCCCGCTGGACACGTGTCGCCACCAGAGCTCGCCTCTGAGGAGAGGAGAGGCCCTGGCCTGCTAGACACGTGTCGCCATGGGAGCTCGCCTCTGAGGAGAGGGGAGGTACGGCCCTACCGGACACGTGGCGTCCTTGGAGCTCGCCTCTGAGGAGAGGGGAGGTCCGGCCCCGCTGGACACATGGCGTCCTTGGAGCTCGCCTCTGAGGAGAGGGAAGGCCCGACCCCGCTAGACACGTGGTGCCTTCGGAGCTCACCCTGGCAGTGGCCACATGGCTGGGTCGGACTTCATAGCGGACAAGTCCAAACCGGACTAGTCTGCCTGGGGAGGCCGGACAATTCCGGCCCTAGAGAAGTCTGGCTCTGGTCCGCCAACTGGACTTGTCCGGACACCAACCCGGAGTAGTCCGGCCCCTAGGGACTTAACCTCCCAGGGGCGGCCATACTTCTCTCTTCACAGACTAGTCCGCTCACATCCTCTCTCAAGCCGGAAGCGCCCACATATTGGCGATTTTCGCTTTCCTCCACCAAAAATCTCGTCCAATCCACGGATTGGAGACCTAAGGAGTGCGAAACCCTTCCCCGGGCTTCGTTGCTCAAGTTTTGACTCCAAATTCATCACATTTGAAGATTTCAAGAGGTATTCTTGACCTAACCAAAATCCTTCCTTTTCTTCATTCTTAGGTCTTTTGCTAGAAACCTCTTCACAAATGTTGTTCCTAGTGTCGATGCGATCATAGCCTAGGAGTATTGCAACTTAATTTGAAGTTTTTGCGAAAAATTGTTAGGGTTAGGGTTCTTCATGTATAACCCGGACTAGTCCGGTTTTGGGCGGACAAATCCGTTCTCGAGCGGACTAGTCCGGTCCTTTTAACGGACAAGTCCGGTTTACACAGAACAAACTCCAACTTTAGCCATTTTTAGTGAATTCTCTTGCAATATTCCACTTCCTTGACCTCTAATCTCCTGTCTCTCAGGAAATATGTCAAACTCTGACCAAAGCTCTCCCCTTACAAGTCCCACGACCAAGGAGGCTTGACAAGCCCTTCATCGGCGCGTTGTCGAAGAAAGGACAACAAAGGAGGCCCAAGCGGCTAAAGAAGCCGCCCGTCGAGAAGCAAGAACAAAGAAGAAGCATGATCTCGACGAAGAGGCACAAATTGCCCAAGTCGTTGAAGAATCCTTGAAGGATCAACAGAGAAAGAAAAGGGTCGAACGTGAAGCCCAAAGCTCCCAAGATGCTAGTGCCTCGGAGCCCAAGAGAAAGAGGTTGGTCACCTTGGGAGATAAAGAGCGGGAAAAGGAGAAGGAAAAGGAATCCGAGGGTAGGGTTCCTCGTGATCCAAAGAAGGGTAAGGCTCCACTTCCTGAGGAGCGCAAGAACAAAAAGGCAACTGCCAAAGCACCGCCAAACAGAGCAGGAGGGATAAAAATCAGAGAGAAAGGGCAACCGAAGCCCATCGGCCCCTTAAAGATGGTTGCCCCTGCTAGGGACCCAAACCGGCAGCCCAACAATCCGGCATTTGTATTCAAAGGAAAGGGGGCTGAAAAGGCGAGAAGGCTGAGGATGGATAAGGTCTATGACTATGAGAAGCACACAGCCGACCCTAGGTTTTGGTGTGACTTTCACTATGATTACTACCGCTTGGTGTACCTAAAAATGAAGACCCCAGTCACTCAAGCTCAATGGGTAGATTGGGACTACATGGCCAAAAGGGAGCACAAAGCTTTTGATGCAGTGATTGAAGCCGCAGAGCGCCATGGAATCAAGGAAATCATGAGCTTCAAGTATGACTGGAACATTGAGGTAATTGTGTAGTTCTACACCACTATGTACTTCTCCACCTACGGTGACCGGAAAATCACCTGGATGACTCATGGAGAGCAGTACTTAGTCACCTATGAGAGGTTTGCACAGATACTTTGCCTTGAGGAGCACTTAGATCATGAGATTATCATTTCCAATATCAAGGCAGTGGAGAGGGATCAACTTGACTATATGTATCCTAGTCATGTTCCCTATGAGGCCAGGCTTGCTAGGAACATCAAGTCGTTCTATAGCATCCTCAACTGGATTCTGAGGAGGACCATTGCCCCCAAGGATGGAGATGCAGGGGTAATTCGAGGAAACTTAAGGCATCTCCTCCTCTTGATAAATGGTGAAGAGAAGTTCAATCTTGTTGAGCACATTTATGATGACATCTTCAACATCTCTCACACTCCCAACTGCTCATGTGGTTATGCACCGTACATCATGTGCTTAATTGAGAAGGTGCCAGGGATAGTCTTTGTCAAGGATGTCACTCATCGACCTCTCCGTCCTCAGCTACCCCCCATTGTGCCAGAACCCTTAAGGAGGAAAAATGGTCAACATCCATCCAGCTCAGCGGCCCCTTCTAGCTCAGCGGCTCCCCCATCATCTCCTCCTCTGCAGTCCATGAGCGGATTCTTCAAGTGCTTCAACGCACTTTTCGCCTCCTGTCGGCGTGTGGAGGTCCGGACTCGGCGCATGGAGAGGCGTCAGGAGAAGTACCTCAAGGGTGTATGTGACAAGCTTGAGGTATCCATGTCTCCCCCTGAGGAGAGTGATGGGGAACTCACTCCATATCTAGAGTTCACCGCTGATGAGCTCGCCCAGTTCAGGGAAGAGGGAAGCTCTTCCAAGGCCGTGCCTCCATCCACCACCTCCGACGAAGAAGAAGAAGATACGGAGGCTACTGAGAGCGATGAAAATGGCAATGAAGAAGAAGACGAAGAAGATGACGAGTAGACTTTGGCGTATCTTGTTCCCTCTTTTCCTTTTTGGTGCCTTGATGCCAAAGGGGGATAAATGTGAAAAGGATGTCCTATTTTTTATCATCTTCTAGTCTTGTAATAGATCTTTTGGACATGACTATCTTGTAATAGATCTTTGGACATGGCTATCTATGTTTTATGTTTTATGCATGACTATCTTTTGTGTAAAACTACGTGTTGGATTTTATGGCTGTTTTATGCTTATTGTCTTATCACATTTTTAGCACAACACGTAGGCACCCCACCATAACATGTGAATGTATGCCAACTCCCCTCTTTTACTCTTGCATACATTCAGGGGGAGTTTTGCATACGTACACTTGTTACAAAAATAAAAATTTTACCTCTTATGTTGAAACTTAATGTGTTGTCATCAATCACCAAAAAGAGGGAGATTGTAATTGCATCTAGGCACCCCCGTGGGTTTGGATGATTGATGATGACAAATTAAGAGACTAATGAGCTGAGATGATCATAAGCACAGGACATTTCTAAGGCGGACACCCAAACTCTCAAAAAGGAAAAAGATGAAGAACGGTATCGAAGACTCGAAGAGTAGAAATCAGGGTTTCACTTGAGTCTTTACTAGGCTAGCCGTGTAAAAGAAAGAGTGTGTGTGTCAAGTGCATTGAGATCATAGAAGAGAGCTCAAAGCGTTAGAAATTTCAAATCATTAGTGGAGAGGAGTAAAGTTGGGCAGGCCGGACTTGTCCGGGGAAGAGGCCGGACTAGTCCGGAAGTCCTACGTCTTAGTCCGTTTTGGGGCGGACTGAGAGTTCCTGACTGAGATCGGACCTGTCCGTTTTGGAACGGACTAGTCAGTTTTCTATCTTGGTGAGAGTGTTTTTGGGGCTAAGTCCTTGTAGACTGGACTTATCCGCCTCAGTGGCCGGACTAGTCCGGGCTAGCCAGACTTGTCCGTTTTCACACGGACTAAGAGTTCCTGTATGAGTTCGGGCTAGTCCGTTCTAAGGTGGACTAGTCCGTATGGGTGTGAGATGAGAGCTCCCACGGCTAAGTCCTGGTAGACCGGACTTGTCCGCCTTAGTGTCCGGACTAGTCCGGGTCCTCCAGACTTGTCCGTTCTCACCCTGACAAATAGTTCCTATGTGAGATCGGACTAGTCCAGTGTGAGGCAGACTAGTCTGGACTTTCGGTAGGTGGCAACGGTTGGCTTCGGGACTTCTATAAAAGGAGATGCCCCGACTTCATTTAGAGTGACTTGGAACCCTAGCGCCGCCACAGCGATCCTAGAGCCCCCCAAACCTTCTCTCTTGCCTACTCACCCTCTAGAACCAATTCTTGAGTGGATATTGGTGTGTGAGGAGAGGAGAAAGAAGAACTTCGCGTTTAAGGCTCTCGGAGTGATCTCGTGCACTTAGTGTGACCTGTGGCTTATAAGATCGGTGGAGTTTTGTGGACGTGATCAAGTGGGAGCCTCATATTGTGAGCAGCCCCAACACTTTGTAAGTTCACCCTTGAGATAGTGAAGAACCGGGTTGGCCTTAGTGGTGACTTGGTGAGGGAAGGGTTGTTAAACCCGGTCCTTTGTGGACTCCTCAATGGGGATGTAGATTTCTGAGTGGAATCGAACTCGGGCAAAAATCTTCGTGTCATTTTGCACTTGCATTTCATTGATCATTAGAATTGCTTAGGGTTCATTCGATCATTTCGCTTTTATAATATTTCAGGTTACAATCTTGCAATCCATCTCAATACTTTGTCATATTTTTTATATTAGATTGCTAGATAGTTTATCTACATTTCGTTAAACTAAAATATGAAGAAAAACCAATAAAAATCAAGTTTAGGCTTTTCAGCAGTCTGACCGGACTAGTCCGCCCCTGAGCCAGGCTAGTCCGGCCTTTTACGCTTTTTCCAGCAGGTTGATCAAACTAGTCCGCCCCTGAGCCAGACTAGTCCGGCCCCTATGTTCTAATCTCATCTAATTAAGTCATTTCAGGAACTTTAGCTAACCTTGTAAATTTCCCAAATGGAGGTCAATTTTGAACTCCTCATGACTGAAGTTTGCAATGTGCCAAATTGGAGATATTTTAGGGGAGAAAAGCAGTGGGACCCACTTGTCATTGAGAGGGAAAGACTTACAACGAAGGTTTGCCTTCTCTGGTTTTTCCACTCGTAGTCGCTGAACAACAGAGGAGTGCCACCGAGGCAACACTGCCGCCCCCTACCAGCTGCTTGAGCAGCGCTGGAGAGCTGCTCGGCGCTCTCCTCACATCTCAGCGTGTACGTTTTGGCCACTAACCCGAGCTTCAGTACCCTGCCTCGCTCTCGAGTAAACACACTACACCACCATCGCTGCCACCTCAGTTGTAACTGGGAAACCTGAAACCGTGCATGCAACGCCTCCCCGAGCTGCAAAACGGCACGGCGTAGTCGTCCTTCACCTCCTCAGCGCAGAAACCAGCAGCTCCAGGCATTCCCCACACTAGAACAACTTCTTCGGGCGGTGACCTAAAGCAACTGGAGCCAGGATCCCGTGGACAGCCCCACACGAAGGGATTCACACTCGACCAAAGACACCCAAGGACGTGCCAACTAACCGCGCTGCTCCTCTATGAGTCTCAGCTCAAGTCGAGGATCATCGAGCTCCAATTCGAAGGTTTTCTTCCGACGCGTGCCAATCAAACTTCCAGTACAAAATCGTTGAATTCAACCTCAATCCTCGTTCTTAGATCCCTAAAGCTTGCACACGAGATCTAGACTAGCTAGGCATCGTTTCCCCTACGCAACCCTAGCTTGAAAACGCATATAGACGACCGATTTCAAGGTATCCCGAGAGCGAACGTCGCCGCACCTCTAGGGTGCACGATGACAATCTATGTAGAGGCTTTACTGAGCTATGTGGCATTCATGCCTCTCTTCTCTAGGATTCATGGATGCTCTAGGGCCAAGAACCACCGAGTTTGGAAGGGTAGAGAGGTCGGACCACGGCGCCGAAGCTTCACCGAAGCCGCCGCACGCCGCCGACCTAGCTTCGGTCCTCTAGCGCCTACACCGACTCCAAAAATGGCTTTCCCGTCTCTGAAAACCCCTGGGCGGCGAGTCTCCGGCCGGGAATGCGCGGCCAGCGAGGTGCCGCCTCGGTCCTGCGAGGAGGGCGCGGGCGCGGGAAATCGACCGAGGAGGAAGAAGACCCGGGGATGGCCCACCTATCAGCGGTTGCATTTTAAAAATGGGATTGGCTGTGGCTCAGGATCCGGTGCGGGTACACAGCTGAAAACCCTGTAGCCCGTGTGTCCTTGAATCCTATTGGCTCCAGTTTAAACCGTGGGCCCAGCTCGAGTTTTCAATACAAAAACAATTCTATATTTAGCTCAAACTTTGGAAAATCATATATTTTTGTAAGAACCTCCAAATTGAGTGATTCAAATTGAGTTGGATTCATTTTGCAAAGGTCTATCCAAATATGAAGCCCAATTTGTATGAAAGTCAATAATAAATTCTGGAAAATTCTTTGGAGCTTTTAAGTAAAAGAATTTTGGAACGGGTTTGGTTCATCCAAAAATCCCCAAATTTTGCCAGAATATTCCTTAGGGTATTATTGAACTCCTTATAAAATTTTTGTTCATTTGGAATTGATTTGAGTATGAAAATTTAGAGTACAAGTTGCTGTGTTCAAAAAGTCCACAAACTTTTCCAGAGTTAATTCATACATTGAAAAATCAATGCTGGGCCATTCCTGAATCCAAAATTCCAAGGAACATTCATACATGCTCCCTGAGCTATGAAATTCTCGTTCACTTGAATTTGTAGGAAAGTGCAATTTATTCAGAATTAATTCCTTTTTTCCTAAACGCTTAGGGAATTTTTCTGGATGAACTACTCATAGAAAAATTCTGAATTTTATTCCAGAATATTTTCTTGTGACAGGAAACTCACAGGCAAATTCTCAGATAAATTTAACTCTGGATCAGTACTTTTTGGTACAACATTCCTAGGTGAAAATGCAACAATTATGAAAAACCATTTAGCACTTGATTCCACTTTGCTAAATCATTATTCATCAACTAGGATCCACTCCATTCCAGCCTCTAAGCAATGTTTTGTTCTCCACTTGTAGTTAGATCCTGATCACAAAGTATTTACACTTAAATATATGTGCATGTTCACAACGTGTAGTGATTAACGTGGAGAAGTGGGAAGAAAGTGAAGCGTGGATCAAAGAGCAAGAAGAGCAGGGATTAATCTTCAAGTCATCAGCAACTAACTGCATAATTATCTGACTTTAGTCACCTGCAAAACAAAGGCAAGCTCCGGTTTGCATTTAAGTTGTTTATAAAGTTTTTACTTTGTTAACTACTATGGTTTAGAATTTGTTTGTGCATTAGGTCAAGAATGATTTATACTCCAACCGCATGACCAAATAAACCCTCGAGTCAAGGGTAGAAGAAGTGTCCCCACTGTAGAATAATGCCATGCTAAATAGGCTATGACATCCGGTAGAAGTTGAGTAGTTGGAATCTACTCGCGAGCTATAGTTTGGGATCACACGGGTATGGTTGATAAGCAAACTAAAGTTTATATTTTCAAAGATGAGACTAGGCAGAGAGTGTAGGCAGCGACAAGACTAGGTCTTGGTCGAGTAGCTCTGCCTGTGTCGGTTAAGGACCATTCTTGTGTGTGGCCTCGCTGAGCACATATTGAGTTGTGTACCGATGTACCAAGTTAACTAGATTGTAGAGGCAGGTTAACTAGATTGTAGAGGCATAACACATCGTCTTGTTAGACCTATGAGCTCGAGACGGCGCGACCGGTTCTATAGTCGGGTGTCCTGCGAAAGGTTGCCACATACGATGTAATGAAGGACACCAGATTTGGGTCTTTCGAGGTGGGTGTATTTGTCGAGTAAGACGGGCAGTGTTTTATTCGAATCACCGTCCCTCGTGGATATGAGTACCTCTTGCTCACCGTGTTGTGACATAGTAAGCAAAGTTGTGTGATAACAGTTTGCAAGTTTTATATGTTGTTATTATAATTTGAATTGCATGAAAATCATGTATGAAGTAGAGATAGAGCAAATTAAATTTATTTTCCACCTTGGGGACAAGTAACATTGGAATGAAGTGTTTCTTGTTTGATTGTGGATTTCCAATGTTGCTCGGCGCAAGGTCATTACTATGCGCATGGAGCACCCTCAATTGGAAAATCTGGAGGGATACTTAATGGAATTAAAATGGATAGATTTGATATTGAAAATATCAGTGAAACAAAAGGCGGTAAAAGGCGGCCGACTGGGTGCGCCTTAACGCTCTACGCAGCCCTCCTAGGCGTGGGGGGGGTGGAGGCGGCGCAGGCAGACCTGTGGGGGGGGAGACCGCGGGGAGGGGAGACGGGCGACCGCGGTGGGAATGGCGTGGCACGGGGAGCGGACTGACCGGGCGCGGTCGACCGCCAGGAGCACCGTAGCCCTAGCGTGGGGTGGGGCGGGTTGAAACCAAGAACCTAGTGGGCTGGGCTATGTGACAACTGGAAACAGGAAAAGAGACAGAAAATAGAAGTAGGTTGTGAAACATTAACCTAACACAGCAGAAATATGTGCATACTACTATATCTAAAAAATTATAAAATATCGCTGCTACAGTAGATAACGCCTAGGCGCCGCCTAGAAACGCCTAGTCATGCTTAGGCTCTAGCACTACTACAAAAATCATTATCAAAGGCGCCTTGTTTTTCAGACCCAAGCGATCCGTAAAAAAATGTGACTGTGATGTCGAATGAATTAATAGCCGCTTGTGATGAAAGAACATCACAGACGGCTCGCAAAAGCAAACTGCTTGTGTAAACATATCAATTTTCACAGGAGGACCGTGGAGTAGGAGTCGTCTACAATATTGGCCATTAATACAGGCGGCTGAAGCGACCGGGTGTGCGCGACCTTTGCGGTTACCGAGGGGAATGTACCTTTGAATTCAATTCGAAGCCACCAAACAATACAGGCGGACCGTGGAGTAGGAGCCGCCTGCAATATTGGCCATTAATACAGGCAGCTAAGCGACGGGGCGTGCGCAACCTTTGTGGTTACCGAGGGGAACGCGCCTATGAATTCAATTCGAATCCACCAAATGATACATGCGGACCGTGGAGTAGGAGCCGCCTGCAATATTGGCCATTAATACAGGCGGCTGAGGTGACCGGGCGTGCGTGCTTTTTCGGTTACCGAGGGGAACGCGTGTAGTACATGCGTCCTTTGAATTCAATTCGAAGCCACCAAACGATGATTGATATAAATACACACCCGCGCTATCGTCTTCTCCGCACAACCATAGTACTACTCTTTCTCTTCTTTCTCTGCCACGCCCAATCAACCTCCACACGAAATGGCAGACAACCAAACGACGCCGCCAAGCCCGCCAAGGAAACCAGCGGCCGCGATCCTCCCCCTCCCCCTCGAGCTCCAGGCAAATGGAGGATGCGCGTCATGACATGGCGCGAGATGTATTTAAGAGTACATCTCACTCCATGAAGCGCCTAGGCCTCGGTACCCTTCCAGAACATACTTGAATGGACATCGTGGGCCACTACTTGTTCGGACTCACGCATGTGGCCGGTCATCTTGACGCTCTGTGGGAGACGATGGCTCAGGAGCTCGGGGTCCACGGCCGCATGAACCTAGTGGCGGCGACGGCCAGGAGACTGGGTTTCCCGATTCCGCTACCGAAGGCGCCCCAGGAACTCCAGGAGCCCTAGCAGCCCGAGGAGGAGGAGGAATAGAATTAGTAGAATTAGTTGTTTTTCTTTTCTTTTTTAGTTGATGTTGTGTTTTCTTTTCTTGTTCCGTAATGTTGTTTTTATCTCTTAATCATAATAGATATCTCTTCAATGTATGTGTTAGATATTATCTCCTACAGAACAGATAAAGTCCAGAGCGCTTTCTGACGGAGACGCTGCAACCAATCACTCGGCTACACTATCGCCAAAGCAAGCTGCTAGTCAATTGATCTGTGTGGCCTCTGTTGTCCATGTACACATACAATATCAACATGTATGCATCTTGTGCACTCAAAAGCAATTGCATCGCTTCATTTCACTTCACTCGTGGCCTCATACACACCTCGTGATCACCACCACCACCTCTTCCTCCTCCTCTTCCTTTGCATTATGTACAACCTTCTACTTGAAACCGTAACGTTGCAGGTATCTTTTCCTCTAGTGACTTCTCTTGTTCTTAAAGTGTTGTGTTGCAATGTTGTGTTACACATTATCGCATAAAAGTTGACGGTGGCGGTGGCGACAGCGAGGATGGCTGTGGTGGCGGCGAGGGGCAAATGTATTTTTTTGGTAGGTTGACGGCGTCGATGTGAAATTTCCCGAGTTAGGTTTTTGCGGTGCCCGAGCGGTGCTTTATATAGTCGTCCATTATCACAAGCGGGTTTTAAGGTGGTCCATTAAAAAACGTCTGTGATAATTGCCTCTTCATAGGTCTGATCTTCAGTTCTTCTTCCTTTGCTTCATTTTTTTAGATTCCAATGTAAATACTCAAACATGTATAGATTCTTCAAATTAAGTCCAAACTCGATGATTTTTTCTATATTCTTCAAAAATTAATATATATATATATAGATGGAACAAAAAGTTGAAAATAAATATAGGTAACATTGTTATGTTTTGGTAAATATAGAATTAATTTATATGCACATATTATTCAGATTTTCATATCTCCTAAAAATTGGATCTTCCACTGAAGTTGGTTTGTATGAACATATTGTTTTATTTATACATATATGAATTTTTGTTAATTTTTTAAAGTAATCTAACATGTCAAAATTCAAACTATCCATCATTCTAATGAAATGCTCATATACATATGAGGCATTTTTTAAATTTTGAACACACACTGATTCAAACAATTTTGTAAAAATCTTAAAAAATCATAGAGTTTGGTATGATGACTAATATGTTCCATAGAAAAATTCACTCACAAAATCATTGTATTATGCAAGATACAAAATGACAAATAACCTATTTATTTGTTTTTTATGTTCTTAACAATTTCAAAGGTTTTTCCAAGTGAAATTTAATGGTCACATGTAATACTAAATCATATTAGAAGAACTTGGAGTTTGGGTTTTTATAAGCTCCCTCATTTTTCTCAAGAATATTAATTAATTCTAAACTTAGTAATCTTTTTTCACAAACGGTTCTATATTGAAAAACCGAATGTAATAATTGCCTCTTCATAGATCTGTTCTTCAGTTTCTTCTTCCTTCGCTTCATTTTTTATTTAGATTTCAATGTAAATACTCAAATATGTATAGATTCTGCAAATTAAGTCCAAACTCGATGATTCTTTTTTCTATATTCTTCAAAAATTAATATATATATGAGATGGAACAAAAAGTTTAAAACTTATATACATAAAATTGTTATATTTTGGTAAATATAGAATTAATTTATATGGACATATTATTCATATTTTCGTATCTCCTAAAAAAATTGGATCTTCCACCGAAAGTTAGTTTGTATGAACATATTATCTTATTTATACATGTATAAATTTTGTTAATTTTGTAAAACATTCCAACATGTCAAAATTCAAATTATCCATCATTCTAATGAAATGCTCGTATACATATGAGACATTCTTCAAATTTTGATCACACATTGATTCAAACAATTTTGTAAAAATCTGAAAAAATCATAAAGGTTGGTATGATGATTAAAAAGTCTCATAGAAAAATTCACTCACAAAATCATTGTATTATGCATGATACAAAAATGACAAATAATCTATTTATTTATTTCTTATGTTCTGACCAATTTTAAAGGTTTTCCAAGTGAAATTTAATGGGCACCTGTAATACTAAATCATATTACAAGAACTTGGAATCTAGGCTTTTACAAGCCCCCTTATTTTGATCAAGAATATTAATTAATTCTAAACTTAGTAAATATTTTTCACTGGTGGTTTTAAATTACAAACTGTCTGCGCTAATACATCTTCGTAGACGGTGTTTAATACATAATTTATTAAGAGGCAATGGACAAATATACTAATTAGCAACGGACAAATATACAGAAAGAACATAATTTAAACATTTTTCACATGCGGTGTTTTTAACTAAGAGCCGCCTATGAAAATCTACGCCTATATAACTCAGCTCGGTCTCCTCGAAAAAACCCAACCCTGGAGATTTCACTTAGACGTCGGTAGCCTGCCAAAATTTTCCTTTGCCGCCAAAGCCCTCGCCGCCGAGCTTCGTCCTCGCTGTCGCCGTTGCCAGCTATGTACGTCCGCCTCTTTCCTCCCTTCTCTCCCTCCACCCTTCTATGTCCCCCACTCCGCCTCCTTCCCTCCCCCCTCCCTGTGCCGCCTCCCTCCTCGCCCTTGCCGTCGCCTCCCTCCTCATTTCTATCCCCCTCCGGCACCATCGCCGCTGCACCCCGCGCCGCCTCCTACTTCCTGGCATCTACCCCCACCATGCGCTGCCCCCTCCCCACCGTCCCCACCGCCGGTGTTCTCCCACTGCGCTGAGCCCCCCTTTTGGATTGTTTAGATTACTTGTTTAGAGACTTGACAATTGCTTAGATTTTGTTTGAAGGTGGACCAGAGAGCAAATTGTTTAGAGATCAAAATAATTGTTTACATCAAAAAGCAAAGCAAATTTAGCTCAATTATTTCTTTTACATTTTCTGTGTGTGTTCATACCGGCACCAATTAGTTTTTTAGAATAGTTGTTGTGTTAAAGGAGATAGTCTTGTTGTGCTAACAGGTAGTCCATGTTGTCTTTGTAATCACTGAATACTATAACAAGAAACCCCTTCTGTTGCTTTTCAAGTTCTAACATGGAAATCTCTAAGAAGACTGGTGCTGGTAGTAACAATAAAGTCGACAATATGGAGTTTAGTGACTCCAGCAGTTCAGTCTCGTACAACAATCCATCAGATCCTTTTCCAAATATAAAAATTAAAAAGTCTTCAGAGGATCTCGGTCCGGAATAAGATCCTGTGGACGAGGTATGGATCACGAATCTTAACTCTAATGTTGGTTGTCAAGTATATGAAGTGTTATAATTATTTTCTACCTAGCTTAATTGCCAAGACAACGTGGTGACTCGGCTCCTAAAACCGCAGAAGGTTCTCCAATTTTTGAATCCTCAAATTCAGTTAAGCGAAAACGAGGGCAACGAGGTCTTAATAAGGGCCCATTGAACCGCATCATATACATAACAAGTGTCAGTGCAGGTTGGCTTCCCCAAGAACCACTGGATTCAGTTACAAAGTACCGAAATGCATGCGGTTGTCTTGTTAGAGAGCTTGTGCCGATCACAACCGAGAATTGGAGAAAATTCACTGAGGTGGACAAGAATGAGTTGTGGGAGAAGTTAAAGAAACAATTCAAGTTCTCAAAAGGCACGGAAGAAGCTGTAAAGAAAGCAACATTGGTCTCTTGCGGGAAGAAGTTTCGTGACTGGAAGAGTGAAATGAATGCTTATATTAAGGACAATAAGGTCCCTAGCCTGAAGAAGATGGTAAAAATCACACAAGCTCAGTGACAAGAATTTGTTAGTCAAAAGACCACATCTAAGGATAAAGCGCTAAGTGAATCTAGGTCAGAGCTTGCTAAAAAGAACAAATACCATCATCGCTTAGGGTCTGCCGGATATGCCCCCAAAGTTGAGAAATAGAATAAAATATTAGAGGAAACTGTCAGTAAGGGCAATCTTGACCCTCTACAAGGTTGCGATGAGAGAACTAAGCGGTGGGTCTTAGTTCGGTCAGGTTTGACCAGCGAGGGCAAACTTGAAAAGCCGACGTTTAAAAGCAACAGAAGGGTCTCTTCAAGCCGAAGAGGGAGAATGACCAACTTCTATCCTAGGCAACCGTGAACATGGTGGACGGGTTCGAGCAATCTCTTCTCAGATGTCCTGGAGAGATGGTTTCCCGAACGATAAAGAGTTATATAGAGGACGTGACAAGTTCAAGAAGACAATTCAAGATACAATTGATCAAAAGGTCAAGGCATCTATAAAAGCAACAATAGATGAACTTAGAGAATTGGGACAACTAACATCACAGAATAGAGCGATGGTTCTCGTGGCAAAGGAGCATTTGATATATCCAACTTCCTACCCTAGCAGTGTAGGTTCTATGCCAAGCTCAGTTCAAGCCATAAGTTCCCTATCGATGATATTGTTAAGGACACATCTTGTCGTCTTCTTGTCCAGATCGGCAGAGCAGGGAATAAAAGAAAACAGATTGCCACTGCTACGGCAAATCTGAATCGTGTCTTCAACGACAATTCACTTCTATTGTATTATGTTGTGGTGCAAGTTCTTCAGATCATTGACAATGATTATGAAGATTTTGAAATATACCACATCACACCTGACGGGATCACGACTCTGGGGCAGCCCATCAACCAGTTAATCCTTTGGCACCGACGTGATATCGTGTTCGATGATGAGCCGATGTCTAGCCCCGTCGCATCTCGAAAGACTGCAACCCCATTTTCTTCGTCGAAAGTCCAGGAAGATCTACTCCCGCTATGTCCCAGCAAGGATGATAGTAACCTTGCTAGTAAAGATAACCAAGAGCAACCAGTTGAACAATAACTTGAAGCTGATCAAGAGCAAGCTGCTGGTAGTAAAGAGCAATCAGTTGAACAACAGGTTCAATAACAAGCCAATGTCCAACTTCCGATGACTACTCCTCAGTCAGAGCGTGTGAAAGTTAGCTCATATGAAAATAAGGAACCTTCTAAAAAAGTGTCAAAATATTTTAAAAAGATAAAGAAAAATATTACCAAATCTAACGCATCTCGTTCTTCACATGCGCCAGCATTAGAACATATTGAGGAGTGGGAATAAGATGGTTTGAAATATACTCGGGAGACTGCTTTAATTAAACCAGAAGTTCTAGTATACAAGATTCAAGACGTTTCTCCTGAATATGAGAATGGGAAGCCGTTCATGACATCGGCACAGCTTAGCAGACAACTTTGTTAGGTTACATTTCGGGTACGAGAAGAAGCATTCTTGTGCATTGGAGAAGATAAACGAGCCCTTTTCTTTAAAGATCCGCGGAGCCTTTTCTATCGAGATATGCTCGAAATCAGCCTGCTACTCATCTGGTGCTTGTAAGTGCCTCTAATGTTTCGTATTTGCTTTTCTTACTACACGCATACACATGTCATGAGATTATAATAATT
Source organism: Neostapfia colusana (assembly GCA_030760725.1). Taxonomy (NCBI): domain Eukaryota; kingdom Viridiplantae; phylum Streptophyta; class Magnoliopsida; order Poales; family Poaceae; genus Neostapfia; species Neostapfia colusana. Next base: position 58,323,348 of record JASWHV010000005.1, on the reverse strand, counting down.
CCGGACTTCTTCAATAGGATGCAATACATGGATAATGAAAAAATGAACTCCAAGACTGGTATCCTTGACCCTACAGTGTTTGCAAAGTCGAATTTCGACTTTCAGGTGCAATAGGACTCAAAACAGTACAATCATCTAACATTTTTTTTTGAAAAATCAATCACAAGCCAAAAGAAGGATAAAAAACAATGTTTACATCCTACATAGGCTCCGTACCGCTTTGAGTAAGTTCGACACATGGCATGGAAATATCAATTATTGCTTTTAATTTAACATGTGTGTTTGTACGTGTGCAGCAAACACTACATAATGATCTTCATCAAACCAATGCAGGGTTTAGCAATGGTGTTGGACTCAGCCGATTACTCACAAGATACTTACAAAGATTTCCTTGCCATTTTGAGAACGCACGGTCATTTGATACTTTTAATATATACACATAAATATAGGTTGGCAACTCTTATATGATATTCCTTGTATGACAGCGCTTGACGTTTTTACACGAAACAACTTGGAGGTCAGAGACCTCCTAATAAGGATGCATTACAGATATCAACATATTATCCTTGTCCCAAGCAACCTTCTGGGAGCGTCTTATGCAGATATTATGTATGCGAGCATCTTCGGACCGCCTGCGAATATAGAGTGAATCGTGAGGATGTAAGTTCTCCTTGATGTCAATATTATATTTTCTTACTTTCGAGTTTTATTTTTATTGTAACTAGCGTATTTTAATACCATTATGTTATCATTATCGCCAACACATTCTAAACCTTGTTATGTGTTTCATTGCAGCACACGAATGTGGATGAAGAATGTCCGGTTTCTAGAGATATGCCTAGTGGAGGAGCCGATAAGATTGTGAGTGAACTGTGTCTCTTCATGCGTCGTGAAATTTTCCACCGAAAAGGGTTGTTTCTCGATGGCGCAGGTGTAATAGCTGATGTGCCAGAACTTTGCCAGTATGAGCATCAAAAGAGTTTTTAGTGAAACCTGTAAACTATTAATTGAGATGTATTGTACTGTACATATGTATATGAGATGGTTTTTGGTGATATTGTGTGATGATGCTTGTCAGAATATATTGTTTATTCTATGTGTGAATGTGCATATGAAATTGACCTGAAAATTAGAAATAACAGCATGTAGTACCTAACAAACCGCCTATGATAATATAATTTCACAGATGGCTTATCGTAGGTACAAAACTGCATGTGATAACATAGTTTCATAGGCGGTTTGTTGTAGGTAAAGAACCGCCTGCGATAATAGAGTTACACATGAGGATAATCTTATGTTATAAACCGTTTGTGATAAACATTCTTCACAGGCAGATAGTCGTAGGTAAATAACCACCTGCGATAATGGAGTTATCAAAGGCGGATACTCTTACGTTACAAATCGCATGTGATAAAGATTCTTCAAAGGCGGCTAGTCATAGGTAAAGAACCGTCTGTGATAATGGAGTTATCACAGACGGATACTTTTACATTACAAGCCGTATGTAATAAAAAGTCTTCACAGGTGGATTCATAAAGGTTAAAAGCGCCTGTGATAACTTTTTCACAGGCAGTTTCCGCCTGTGAAAATTGCTGATCGTCACAGGCTCTTCGTTGAAGTCGGTTTTGAAAACTACATGTGATAATACGTTTAGAGCCGCCTGAGATGAAGCTTGTTATAGTAGTGTAGGTGGAGGATCAACGCCCTCCTAGTGCCTTTTTGAACATTAGAAAATATTAGTGAAGGAAAATATATATGTCAAACAGAAATGTTGGATAAACAAACATTGGAACCTGTTGAATGTTTATGACGCAGCACATGATGAACACAAAGAAGAATTTCTCATGGAACTTGCTAGAGGTGGGCATAAAACCCGAACCCGAATAACATACCCGAAAAAACCCGAACCCAAAAAACCCAAAAAACGAAACCCGAAATCATTTTTCGGGTAGGGATTCATAAATCTGATAATATTTCGGGTATTTTCGGATAAAGATTCATAATACCCGAATTACCTGAATACCCAATCTACTTTATTTGATGTTTGGGCCGTGTCTATTTGTGTGACCGTATGACCCTTCTGCTTATGGATTTATGGAGTAGATTGTCATATTTTTAAAGTTAGTTAGTCATATTTTAAAAGAAAGGAAGATAAATCTGAAAATCTATTTTTAGATGTTCTTGTTGATGTAATTTTGCTGCTATTTTATTTATTGCTGAAATGTTGCTGTAATTTTGGTTCTTCTGCTGCAATGTTGATTTTATTTCTGTTTTGGCTGTTGTATTTTTTATTTTTCTAGTTGTGCTGTCACTGTTCGGGTAATATGGGTTACTAGTGTTATCCTAAACGGGTCTAAACGACTGTTTAAACGGATTTAAACGGTGAACAGACCGACACTATGTAGTTTAAGGAATAAAGGGTCCTCTAAACGAGTTAACGGACGTCTAAACGGGCAAAACAGGTTAAACGGAACGGACTTTATTCGTGTTTAAACCTTTTTCGACCCGTTTAGGTGAAGTGAACCTGATAGGGTTACAAATCGGGTCTCCTACTGCCTCCACCCGCCTGCGGCTGCCCCGTGCTCAGTTGCGCCCGCCGCCGCCTGAGTGGATCTCCCGACTCCCCTGCGTGTCGGCACTCCGCCGCCTGTGGCCTGCCCGAGCGGCGCACCTCCGCCGCCTGCGACCTGCCGGAGTGTGCGCGCGGCAGCCTCCCCACCCCAGTGTGTGTTTTCCCTCTGTCGCTTGCGGCCTGCCCGAGCGGCGCGATCGGTAGCCCTCCCGCCCCCTGCGTGCTTGCCCTCCGCCGCCCTGCCCCCGGGTGTACCTGCCCGAGCATGCACCACCGCCCTGTCCCCGTGCGTTCTTCATTCTTCCGTAATCCATAACTTGTTAATTGTTGGTTTGCAGGGTGTAGCCTTGCAGGGCAGCTGAAACCAAATTGGAGGTCAGCTGCATCACATATTTGTTTTTGCAGCGAGGTATACACAATTATCTCTTGATTATTGATTGTCCCTCACAGATATAGTTCATGCTTTAGTTTGTTTCTCACAGATATAGTATTGTACAAGACCAAAAAACACAAAAGAGTGAGACTACAATAGAAAATTGTACAAGGACGACAAAATTGTCATTTAATTTGCAGGTGCAAAGTTGAAAATGTGAGGACAGGCTAAGGACATCAAATAAGTGAAAAGTAATTTTCAAAAGGTTAGTAAAAAGTATTTTACTTCCAGCTACAGTACAAACCGTTTAATCTGTTTAAACATTGTTTAAACACCGTCTACACAGACTAAACGGTAAACATACCTCTATTGACTGTCTACCGTTTAGGATAACATTGTGGGTTACCCGAACCCGAACCCGAATTATCGGGTAACCGATAATTTGGGTATAATTTCGGGTAGTGATCAGTGTTTTTAAGTCGCCTAGTCGACCCTAGTCGCCTTAGGGGCGACTAGGTTGACTAGGGCGACTAGTCGCTCCTAGTCGACCTCTAGTCGAGGTCCTAGTCGTCCAACAATTTTTTATAGCAGTTTCTAGTCGATGCTTATATATATTGACACATATATAATATATATATCTTAAGTAGAAATATACACCTACCAGCAAAAAAACCTTTAAGTGTAGCTGTAAAATATGCTTAGAAAATAGAAAGCATACCATATTTGAATTTTGAAGTCTAGAAAAAATGCTGTACACATACCAGATTAAAATTTCAGACCTGATAAATAAAATATACACATATTTCAGTTCAAAATTTAACTAAAAAAGGGGGAGAAGTTCAGTGCAGAAGTACTTACAATTCAATTCAGCTCAGCAACAAACATTCATAAAATCAGATCCTCAACATTAGAAGAGATAAAAAACTGCAGTAGTTAAATAAAATAAACAAGCAACAATATTTAAGGTCCAGTACTTAAGTTTAACATTAAACTAAAAAAGAAGTCTTTCAGTCCAGCACTCCAGCAACATTTTAATTAAAGTTTAAAACAACATGTTATCATCAAGTTGGAAGGCTCCATCTCCTGCAGCTGGATCTGTTGTCGATGGTGAGTGCTGTCCATCTCCTTGATTATCCATTTCTTCATCTGAATCAGATCCTTCATCAGCTTGTGGCTGCTCTGAAATAGTGTTAGGCAGTGTCCTTGCACGCTTCCTTGAGTATGTTTGGGTAGAAGAACCACTGGCAGCAGCAGACCTTGGTATATTTCTCCCCCTTAGATGCTCAGTTGCACCAATAGCCTCATCAACGGCACTCCAAAGTTCAGTTCCCTCTTCCACCTCACAACTTTCATCAACCCACTCATTCTCCCATTCAAACTCTTCAAGCAGCAAGGGGTTAATTTTCTTTCCCTTTGAACCAAGCTCTTTAATTGTTTGAAACCTATTTGCCATCTTCCGATTGTAGCTAACATACACCAACTTATTCAACCTTTTATGCTCTAGCGGTTCCTTTTTTTGGTATGGACCTACACACATGAGCAAATTAACAACACTATCAATTAAAGGATAGCAACCTAACAACAAACTAGTAACAATAAAAGATGGACATACATGACCAAATGTGCTCCAATTGCGCTCACAACCCGATGCCGAACAACAAAGGCTCACAATTCTTTTTGCTAGACATTGAAGCTCGAATGCAAGACCAGCATATGCTCCCATCAAAGAACTGCATTTTAAAGAACAATTCATTAGAAGAACAATTATTCCTTAAAGAATACTAATTTTAAAGAATTGAGGAGAAAACTCACTAGGATTTTTTTATCTCTATCCCTTATTGCTAATGCCTTAGAGAAGCATTCTCCTTCAGACCTCTCATAATCATCGGCTTGTTTACTTATCTTGTTTTGTTCATCTTCATCAAGCACCATCTTCCATACAACATCATTAAACATTGACCTTACTCTTGATGCATTCCTCCTATCCTTTTCCCTTAAAGAAAAGAATTTAGATGTATTCAAGAACAAGGCTGCCCCATATAATTTTTGCTCCATTTGGCAATCCCATGTCTTGTCATAGCAATCCATGACCTCACTAAGCAGTTGTGGCTTTGCATTCAAAGCGTCTTTGATGGTGGTCTTTGCAACATTCATGGCTACCATGATCTCAGGCATGATTGGTGTTTCATCCCCATCTGCTATCCTAAGGACAATAAGAAGTGGTTGTGAAGCTTTTAGACAATTCTCCACCTTTGTCAAAAATGGAATAGAGAGGACAATGCTTTCAACTTGCTGCCCTTCTCTGGTAGCAGATAAGTTGTTTTGGTGCCATTCATCACTGACAAAGAGGCTTCTTAGGCCTTGCTTGTGCCTTTGCATGCTTGCCAATGTGAGAAATGAAGTAGCAAAGCGAGTCACGGCAGGCCTCACAAGATCTCCACCTATTTTTTCCCTCATGGTGTCAAGCAATCTCCCATGCTTGTAGATAAATTTAGTCACCTTCTTTGCGTGATTGATGCAACTACTAAACTCCTTTATCTTCCCAATATCCTCCAACATCAAATCCAAGCAATGAGCTGCACAAGGTGTCCAAAAGAGAGTTGGTATCCTATCCATTAGAATTCTTCCTGCTGCCTTGAAGTTGGATCCATTGTCCGTGACTACCTGCACCACATATTCCTTGTCAACCTTATCAATTTGCTTCTCCAACAAGTCAGCTAGCATACTTGCATTTGCTACCTCGTTTAAGGAATTCACCGACCCAAGGAAAAAGGTCCGTGCTGGACTGTTGGCAAGAAAATTAATAATATGACGCTGATTCGTCGAGGTCCACCCATCGGACATGATAGTGCAGCCATACTCCTTCCAAGCTTCCTTATGCTTTTTCCTTAACTCTATTGTCCTATCAACGGCCCTATCAAGCAATGGCACCCTCAACTCATGGTATGAAGGGGACCAGTACCCAGAACCATATTTTCCAATGGACTCAAGCATGATGTGCCAACTTCTCGAGTTAATGACATTGAATGGTATTCCATTCTCGATTAAGAAATCAGCAACATGGTCATCAACAACCATTTTGGACTCCTTATCTTTCTTTGTGAGGTGCTCAAGCGTGGGTTGAGTCGTCTTAGAGTTGAACCTTTCTGCAACAATTTCTTCTGGTGTCTTGCAAAGCAAAGAGCTAATGGACTTTGAATGTTTCTGAGTTTGTGGTTTCACAGGAGCAGAGACCGTTAAGGAACTGATAGAAGTTTGAGCAGTTTTCTTCTTAATTTGCTTTCCTTTTGTGCCAGAACTTGGTGCCGGGTTTGTCTCCTCAGCAACTTCCTGTGCATCTTCTTGCTTCCCCTGTCCTTCATCTTCCTCTTCACATTCCAATTGTACAATCTTATTTCTTGCATTTTTTTTCAAATAGTTTGCCATTTTCTTCCTAACCACCTCGGGTGCTTTAGGGCACTTCCCGACGTCACCAAACCCTCCAGCCAAGTGTTGTTTGAACCTTTTGATTCCTGAAGGGACAACCTTAAGACAATAAATGCATTGAACCATCTCCTTCTTTGAACAATCAGGCCAAAATCCATACTTCCATCCTGGATCCGAAGATCGAGCCTTCCTCTTAGGATCCTTAGCCATCTCTGCCATTTATTTTGATAATGCATCTATTGTCTTCTCTGCAATGGATGAACAATCTGCAGTAGAAGAAGCAGACACAACTGATTCACTTGTGGCATTAGCAGCGCCACCAGATTTGGCCCCTTCTTGTTGGGGAACACTCACTTCCACCAAAGCACGCCGCTGCTGACTCACATCTACACGATAGTACATATTATAAAAATTTAGAGCTATGTACAGCATAAAACGGAGCCTAGGTCTAGCAGGAAGAAAAACAATGCCACGCCCATAACTAAAGTGCTATACCTTCATCCGAGGAGGAAGTCATCTTCAGAGTTCAGAGACCCAATCAGCTAAAGTTCAGAGAGAGAGAGAGCTTCAGACTTCAGGTTCAGACAGAGGCGGCGGCAACTCTCCCGATCGGCGGAGGGGCTCAGCGGCGGCGCGGCGAAGGGGCTCATGCGGCGGCGCGGTACAGAGGAACGGCGTCGCGACCGGCGCAGGGGAAGGGCACGACGACCGGCGCAGGAGATAGAGCAGGCGACGCAGGGGAGCGGGCCGGCGCAGGAGAGAGAGCGGCGGCCGGCGCAGGGGAGAGAACGCGGCGGCCGGTGCAGGGGAGGGCGGCCGGCGTAGGGGAGAGCGTCTGGCGCAGGGTCGGCGTTCGACGGCTGTGCGGGAAAACTGAATGAGAGGAATAAATCGGCTTGAGAAGAAAGGAACCCTAATGGGCTGGACAGTTGGGCCAAAATTTTGCAAATCGTCCTGATCGCCTAAACCACCTAGTCGCCCGATTAGTCGGGCTGATCGGACGACTAATCGACCGACTAACTTTCTAGTCGACCTAATCGTGTCGAGCGGTCTGATCGGGCTTACCTTGGCGATAAGGACGACTAATCGCGATTAGTCGTCCATTTTGAAAACACTGGTAGTGATTTTGAAAACCCGAGTTTTTAAAAACCCGAATTTCCTGACCCAAATTTTCGGGTAATCCCGAACGCCCAACCCTAGAACTTGCCTTGTTTATCCAGAAAATTCATATCCACTCCTTGTTGGTGGTGATTTTATCATTTTAATATACTTAGATACGCCAATGAGAAGAACAAGTTATTCATTCCTAATAAATTCTCTGATCTGTTTAACATGGTGATCAACATTAATGAATTAAGAGAGATTGATATAGCAGGTGGAAAATTCACCTGGTCGAATAATCAATTTAATCCAATGTTAGAAGCGTTGGATAGGGTATTACTTAGTAGGGAATGGGAAGATTTATTTCCAACTGTGGGGTTATAAAGAAAGCAAGGGAGATGTCAGATCATAACCCTTTGATAGTTCATACTACAAGCACATCTAATACAAGGTTATTTTCATTCCATGTTGAACTACATTGGATGAAATATCCAGATTTATTAACAATAGTAGAACGAATATGGAAAGAAAAAACCAAAGACAAAGATATCCTCAGTAAGGTATTAGTTAAACTGAAGAAGTTAAAAAAAATTAAAGTGTGGGGATCTAATGAAGCAGGTAAAAACAAGAAAAGGAAAAAAAAGAAATACAAGATAGACTGAGGGCTATAGAAGATAAAGAAGAATTAAATCCATTCTCCAGCTCAGATATATATGAAAGAGTTCAATTGCAAACAGAATTATATAATATTCCAGAGGGAGAGGAACTATATTGGTTTAAAAGAAGCCATGAGTCATGGCTTCTGAAAGGAGATCAAAATACAGAATATTATCACAAAGTTGCTAATGGTACAAGGAGGAAGAGTTCTATTTTTGTTTTATTTGATCATGGGAATGTAATTCAAGGGTCTAAAAATTTTGGTTGCTCAGGCAACTGAATATTATAAGAATCTATTTGGCAACACTGAGGATAATGCTTTTGACATTGATCCTGATTTATGGGGTGAAGAGGAAAGGGTATCACAATGTGCAAATGAGTTGATTACTAGGCCGTTTGAGGAGAGTGAAGTAAAACTTGCACTCTTCAGTATGGATAGAAATAAAGCTCCTGGACCAGATTTAATACCTGTTGAATTTTTCCAAATTAGCTAGAATATTATAAAAGTGTTATTATGGAAATGTTTCAGGAATTTTATAAGGAGCAGTTGGCAATTCAAAGAATTAACTATGGAATAATTACACTTATTCCAAAAGTGAAATATGCTGAAAAGATACATCAATTTAGACCAATAAGCTTGCTAAATTGTTTATATAAGTGGTTTACTAAGGTCTTAACTATTAGACTGGAGCCATTAGCAGAGAAGATCATACACAAAGTACAAACACCATTTGTTCCTGGACGAAATATTACGAATGGAATTCTTACACTGCATGAGCTGTTTCATGAAACAAAAAGAAAGAAAAATGATTGTGGAGTTATTCTGAAACTTGATTTTGAGAAAGCATATGATAAAGTTAATTGGGCATTTCTTTTCAAATGCCTTGAAATAAGAGGTTTTGACACCAAATGGTGTAAGTGGATAAAAATGGTGGTCACAAATGGGACCTTGAGTGTTAAACTAAATGATAAGGTAGGCCCCTACTTTCAAAGCTGTAAATGTGTTAGACAAGGAGATCCCTTATCAGCTTTACTATTTAATTTTGCTACTGACTGCTTGACTAGAATGATCCATAAAGCTCAAAATAACAATTTGTTTGTGGGTCTAGTTAACAATATAATGCCAAAAGGAGTAGCAATATTAAAATATGCGGATGATACAGTCATATGCTTAAAAGAGAATATAGTAGGTGCATATAATGTCAAATTGCTCTTGGTTTATATTGAAGAATGTCTGGACTGAATTAATTTTGATAAAAGAAAAATTTTGACTATTGGGGTTGACAATGAAACTGCTAGTGTTTATGCACAGATTTTCAATCGTCAAATTGGAACCTTCCCTTTGAAATATTTTGGTGTACCTGTAGCTGCCAGTAGACTTTATATAAGGGACTGGTTAAGCATGGAGGAGAAAGCTAAAAAGAAAATAGACATTTGGAAGGGGAACACTGTCTATTGCAGGACGGGTTGTACTGATTAATGCTAGCTTATCTAATGTCCCTGTTTACCATATGTCGATGTTTTTATTACTCAAAACTACGATAGATCAGATGGACAAAGATAGGTGTAAATTTCTTTGGCAGGATGGTCATAGTAAAATAAAGGGGCTATTGTGTTTATACCCTTGGTTGAAAGTCCAATTGTGATTTTACCCTCTAAAACTAGAGTTTGTGATTTTACCCCTGCTTTTTCAAAACAAAGCCAAAGTATAACCCTATTCTGTTATGTGTTGTTAACGTTGTTAAATTATGATGAAAAAAGACAAAAAAACCCTTATGATTTTGCCCCTACTTTTAATATGTGCTTATGATTTTACCCCTATTTTAATATAGTCATAGATTATTTTGTGTTTATGCAAAATAGTGATAAAATGACAAGCATGGATTGAATTAGGGTAAAATCACAGGGGCATTTTTGTCTTTTTTTCATCATATTTAACACCGTTAACGGTCCATAACGGAGTAGGGGTATATTTTGGCTTCATTTCAAAAAAGCAGGGGTAAAATCACAAACTCTAATTTTGGAGGGCAAAATCACAATTAGACTTTCAACCAAGGGTATAAACACAATAAACCCTAAAATAAAATACCATCTTATTAGATGGGAAAATGTATGTAAAAGTAAAAAGGGGTGGTATTGAAATTAAAGACCTTCGCAAAATGAAAATTAGTCTATTAACTAAATGGTGGTGGAAGTTGAAAACTGAAGGGCTCTGGCAAGAAATTGTCAAAGCCAAATATGTTAAAGATAGACCTATTGTCTCAATTAAGCATAGACAAACAGACTCACCCATCTGAACTGGTTTGCTGAAAATCAGGGAAGTTTACATGAGCGGTAGGACATTTACTGGGTAATGGAAAAAAATTAGATTCTGGTTGGATGTGTGGTTAGGGGAAAAGCCCTTAAATCACTACTATGCTCTACTTTTTTAGCTTTGTGCTAATCAGGAGATTACTGTGGCATAATGCGCAACTAATAATTGGGTTATCCAATTTAGAATTCCTTTGCCTAGTATACTGCATGAACACTATTACATGTTGGTTGCTAAACTAAATAAACAATATATATCCTCTGATGAAGATAAGGTGATTTGGATGTGGAATAGGTCAGGGCAATTTTCAGTTAGATCTGTTTACAAGAAACTTACTGCCAATGATACGGGGAAAACTATAGAAAGATCTAGAAAGCTAAAATACCGCCAAAGATTAAAGTCTTCATGTGGTTAGTAGAAAATAATGCCATTCTTACCAAAGATAATATGATAAAAATAATATGGCAAGGCAGGTCTACTTGCAGCTTTTGTATGGACCCAGAATCAGTAAATCATTTACTGTTTTCATGTGATGTTATGAAAGTTATCTGGGGATTGATTGCTATGTGTTTTAATAGTACTTGCAGACCAAATAGCTTACCACAGTTTTGGGAATGGATCAAAACAGCTTTACCAGGGGTGAGGATGTTCACATATTTGTCCTTGCTGCAATATGCTGGGCAGCCTGGAAAGCTAGAATCGGGCATGTTTTGACAAAAAACTGATTAAACACACTCGTGAGATTATTTGTCATGCTTGCTCCCTAATGCTGTATTGGGCAGGATTATACTTGGAGGAAATGCAGTAGATAGTCCGGGCAGGAGCAGAATCGATGTTGCTGCTATGAAGGTTATGAAGAATCAGGAGAGTTATATACTACTGCCTGTCCCTGTTGATGGGGAACAAGAGGAAAAGGAGAACAAAGACCAAATCAGGAGAATGGGTGGAATGAGATAAACAATGAGCAAGACTTTTGATCTCATAGTTGACCTTTCCTACTGTATAGCAAACTGTATGCCTATATGAGCCCTGGTTAAGCCGCTGGTGATCTGTAGTCTGGATGATGTAATCTCTTGAGAACAGTGTGCATCCTTTGGGTCATTTTGTAGGGTGCGGTAGCTCTCTACCAGGTCACTAGAAACTAGTGGCTAGGTTAGAGTCGCAGGGATTAGAATCTGATATCTGTATTGCTACTGAGCCCTATGTGATCTCCGTTTCAATAGAAATAGAAGTGAAAATTCCGACTCAAACAAAATCAAAGGCACATCAGGAGAGCCAGCGCTCCCCTCTGCTGGCCTACCTGTCACCTCCACCATGGATCTGTCGAGCCTGGCCGTTGTATTGCTGGCGGCGCTTAGCCATGCCCTCGAGGAGCGCAAGGTCACCGACGCCAGCCTCAAGCAACCGCGACTCAGGTTGGTGGCGACGTGGTGGCGACCGCACTGCCCCTAGCGACTGCGACAGTCACATCTTCCGCATGCATGCGAGGACCGAAGTCCACAATGATGTCCTGCGATGCGACACTCAATAACATATATAAATAGATAATTTAAAATACATATACACGTTTTTATTTTTCAAAATGGTTCTCTTTTACAAATAATGTATAACAGATGTACAACACAGAAAAATCCACATAGTTTACACTTTAGAGCCTAACTATGCAGAAAAGAAGTCGTCTAGCCCACGGACGCTTCCTACTAGCAACCCGAAGACATATGACAGCGACAAGATCTTCGGTGAGCTATACAACCTGAAGGTTTGGATGTCTCACTAAACAACCGTCATCATCAACAAATTAAATAATACCTGCAAAACCACTAAATATGCAACCATGAGCACAAGGCTCAGCAAGACTGACCCGTCTCACCAAAACCTGAAACTCTATATGCAAGGATTTAATAATATAGGAACATGAATTTGCAATAAAGCACTCTCTTAAGGTAGATCCTTATTTTTTAGATTTTAGCATCAAGTTCAATAGTTCATAGAACATATATTTCAGTTTGCACTATTTCTAATACATCCAAGGTTGCAAAGCAATAATTATTCATATGAGCATAACTCAATTGATTCCAACTACTCTTGCTTACTACGTCACGACTCAGTGAATAAACGGTACTCATATAACCACGAGAGACGGTGATTCGAATCGGTAGAACACACGGATTGCACGAGACCTACGCAGGCATGGAAGGCACGTCATTGCTCTTCTCACTACGCCATAGGTGAACACTTTTCACCTGTCATCCCAATGCCGAACCAGTTCTACCATCCTAACAGAAGGTCCACTACACGGAACACGTCGAAGTTGCTCCGCTAGCAGGTTTACACCTCTGACACCAACCACCAAAGGATGGCGGTACAAGTTTTGGCACAAGGGTGCCCGAGTTACACCAGTTTGTTGGGCCCCATAAAACAAACCCCCATAAGTTTCAACGAGGTACAATTCAAACTTGCTCAAGAGAGCCACACACGGCGCGGTCCGTGATCGATACATGCAGGGCTACGCACATAGGACTGTGTCCTCTGCTGCCACCTACATCCCTGCCCGATCTCTAATTTCAGTTTACTAAGTCCATTCTTGAATCAATCCTGTGTGATTCATATTCTGTGTCTCGTGAGTAGATTCCAACTACTCGACTTCTACCGATTCTATGCAATGTTAGCATAACAATATGATAAATATGAGGGAGTCTTATTCTATCCATTCACTCTAAGGATGATTTGGTCATGCATGTGGAGTGTCAATAAAACTTAACCTAATGCACAATACATAACCTCATACCTATAGTGTGAACACTTTATAGAAGTTGTTAATATGCAAACCAGAGCTTGCCTTGCTCAACTGTTAGTCGAAGTCAGTAAGAATATATAGGATCAGCAGCTGATCCTCCCAATTGAAGCTGCTCGTTGAAATCCTCCGTCACGATCACTATTGATATGATTATGCACATAAGAGAATATAGTTTAGCAAAGAGAGAAAACTTTATGAATCTCATTAAGAAAATAACATGTTGTACAAGACTACAGGAAGGTTTCTGCCGTACTCCAATGCTGGTGTGAAGGACTGAGCTTTATCAAGTTTGATTTATGAGTAATGTTTTTATGGACTTTTATATGACCTTCATGTAGGCAAAGGTACCAATGAGATGATTCTGATAAAGACCAAGCTCAAAGAATCTAGGAATTTTACAGTAGCTAACGCTGGTCAAGTGATAGGTGCTAGCAAAGTTTTAGCTAAAACAACGGTATATTCTGGTCTACAAAAATTCCTAAAGCTTTATGTTTCTCTGACTTTTTGTGGCAAAACTTGAGCATTGTTATACATGGAAGTAGTTTTCCAGATAGTGTTGCTCACAAGGAGTCCAACAAAATTGGTTTCACATTTTTCTAAGCTTACTAGAAGTCAGAAAAGATTTTACAAGTTTCCAACAATTTTTGGGAAAGGTCTGGACATCGGGCAAGGTAACATAATTAGACCAACTTAAACAGGTCCAATGATGCTGAAATTTTACTGAAGGTCCTATGGTACTAAATGAAGACTTTGGCCAATTTTGTAATATATGCTATAAGAATCATAAGCTCAGGCGAACCTACAAACTGAATTGGATCGAACCTATAGTTTTGACTCTAACTAACATGCTGATGATAAAATTGGGAATACGTTGGCTATGGTCCATGCTTTGACAAGAAACTTTGGGTACATATTCAGAAGGTGTAGGCGCACCTTTTATCCGTAGGGATGGGCATGAGACAAGGCCGTGGTTTCTGGCGCGACGTGGAACAGAGAAGGTCGCCGGTGGTTCAACCCCGAGCGATAGTGGAGCTTCAAAATACAGCAAGGGAAAGTGAGAAAACAAGGAGAGACACGTTAGAGAAGACTGAAAAGAGTTATGCGCCACCTTTTGCTGTTGTAGAGTATTTGAAACACTGTATGAATCATTGGAGTTTCAGGGGTGCAGAGGGGTGGTGGTGGTTCTGCTTTTGTGAGAGCAAGAACAGAGCAGAGAGGGGAATTCTTTCCACTGCGCAGGATGAAGATGATGAGCAGCTATGGGGGAGATAAGGAGGAGGTCAGAGGAGGATTGGGGTGAGTTGAAGTGGCCTATGAGCTGGTCTTCACGTGAGCAGCAGTGAGAGAGAGAGAGAGAACAAAGTTGTCTCCACTCTGCTGAGAATATATAGGGCTCAGCAATAGTGGAACAGATAAGAAGGAACAGCTATGTGTCTGCCTGCCCAATGTGCTGACTTCCTGTGAGGGAAGAGAAAAATCGGTTTTGTGAGATGGTAGTGACAGATGGGGCCCACACCCCCACCTTTTCCATGGAAGCAAGAGCTGGCGACATGCAGGCTAGTGCTGGCTCCCTGGGAGAGGAGAACAGAAATCGGTTTTGCTTTGCTAATGTCCAAGCTGACAGGTGGCACCCACAGTTCCCCTCCTTATCTATATGAAAGGTGAGTTGAATGCCAAGAACAGAAACAGTTGGGATCCACTCCCCCCTCTTATCTTCAACCGTCCAAATAAATAGCAAAGCTGGTCCATAAGCGCTGAAAATTTGTAGGTAGACTAAATAGAATATTCTGAATCCAAACTTAGATGCTCTCTGGAATCTACTAAAACTTAGATGCAACTCGGTGTTGATCTAGCGTTTCAATGATAAACAACGAAGTCTGTCGCTTTCGTGAACGCGAGTGCTTTACTTGACAAAGCACCGAAGGGTACAAAATAATAAGGAAGTAAAAAGAATACGAATGATTGGATTAAATGTCGTCTGTCTTCTCTCGGCAACAGGTTGCCCTTTATATCTCTAAGGAATCCTTGTTAAATACGACTATTATTTAAATGAAACATGACTTATAACCTAACCTATCTCTTACTTATTTTTTGGTGTGTACGCACGAGTACGTCACACTTACACCATCTAATCCTATCTTACAAGTTGTCACGTACAAGTGCAGGTTGCACAATATTAGGTTCAACCCGAAATTGCTGAAGTATTTCGTCAACCCACGCCAGCTTGTAACTTATGCGCTTGCAACGCTGCCGCAAGATAAATCTCGGTTGTCGGCATTCAGATTTTCGACTAGTAACCAATGTACCGCCCGCTCGTCCTCGAGGTGGCCTAGTTAGGAGCACAAAGGAATTATACTGATTCGGGCAAGGTGTCCTACATCCAGTTTGAGATGTCTCGCTGTTCTTTGTTGAGAATGGGGGTGGTTCTCTTACAAGTGCGTGATCTCTCCTAGGGAGACGATCAGTCCTCCCCTTTATACTCGCTCTCACTGGCTCTCTCTTAACTATTTACAAGTGGGGAAGAAGTCGTGGTTTCAGGTACAACCGTCCTATCGTATGTCGGCTAGAGTACTCAATGAGGCCGCTGTATGGGGAGTCCGCTGCCCTGCCTGCTCCCGTCTTGTCGCTAGGGTGAGCCATACCGGGCGCACGCATGCCTTGCGTACTCCTCCTCCTCTTCTGTTCCATCGGACGGGACTTGACTTTAATACATCCGCCAGGGGTGGCACTCGAGTGCCCTTCCACTAGGCCACGGTGGTGCCTGCTCTGCCTTGAAGGCCACCTGCTTATTTCCTACCCAAGGTCGGGCTCGGGTCTTCTCTCTTGGGTCCTCCCTTCGCCCGGGTGCCGAGGGGAAGGATCGCTTCCTCTGGCGGTCGGGGTCGGGATCCCTGTCTTGCTTACTTTTCCTCCTCTAGGCTCGGGCTCGGACCTTCTCCTTCGTTCAGCCCCCGAGGGGGAAGTACACCGCTTTCCCTCAGGGAGTCAGAGTCGGGAACCCCGTCATCGGTCTACGTCTTGGTTGCAACTTGCCCCCTTGTACCTAGCTTCTGTATGATAAACTGTCTTCGGCACCAAGTCTTTTTGGCACTTCTACCTACAAAACTTGTTACCAAATTCAATACCCAACAAATGCCCTCCTGTTTTTAGGCAAACAACATATGCCTAAAACATATTGGTAGCATCGATTTAGCAACTAAATCGGCTTTATCATATCAAACTTACTTGACCCTGCAAACCTTCCAATAACTCACAAAATCTGAGGTAAAATCATCCTTCTTGCCATATGCTAGGATAATATTTCTTCATATACCTCCCATTAAGAGCTTTACCTAGACTTTCCCCTTGCAAGGTTTCCACAAAGTATGAATTCCTTGGAACAATACCATCAATCCTGTATGACCCTTCCCAGCTAGGTGACCATTTTCTAAACTTCTTATCTCTTGTTCATATAGGTAAAATCGTTTTCCACACCAAATCTCCAGGCTGAAACGATTTTTCCTTGACTTTCTTGTTATACATCTTGGCCACTCTTAGCTTTCCTCTTTCAATCTCTCTCAATGCCTCAAACCGACTTTCGGGTATTCCATCTATCACATCTATCATAAGCTCATTGTACTCTATAGCCGATAGATTGTTTTGCTGAGCTACCCTACAAGCTTGCAACTTGATCAATAGGAAACAGAACTTCTTGCCCATAAACAAGTTGAAAAGAAGTTGCTAGCTTCACTCGGTGTTTTACTCTATAGAACCATGTTTGGAAATTCTGTGAGCCCATATTGCTTCACTCAGTGCTTTCTTGGATTCTCCTTTATCTTCTTCTTAATAAACTTGATAAAAATCTTGTTGCTAGCTTCGGCTTGCCTATTTGTATGAGCATTATATGGTGATGAAATTAAGAACTTGATCTTCAAAGAATCGACAAACTCTCTAAATTGATATGACACAAAGGCACCTCCCTGATTTGTGATCAATGCTTGTGGAGCGTCAAATCTATGTATAATATGCTCCAATATGAAGCCAATTACCTTCTTATAAGTATTGTTCTTCAATGGAATAACTTTTGTCCACTTGGTAAAGTAATAGGTTGCAAGTAGAACAAATCGATGTCTTTTGGATGATGAAGGATGTATCTCACCAATGAAACTGAAACCCCATCCTCTAAGTGGCCACAACTTTACAATAGGATGCAACATACTAGTCGGAGCCAATTGTATATAACCAAATCTTTGGCAAGCTTCACACCCTTTGTAGTATCTAAAGCAATCACATTGCATAGTCGACCAATAAAACCCTGCCCTCTTTAGCATCCACCTCATCTTGTGAGCCGACCGATGTGTACCACAGAGTCCTTCATGCAGTTCACCCATGGCTATCCTAGCTTATTCTTGATCCAAACATTTTAACAAAAGATCATCTATTGTTCGGCTATATAGTTCATCATCAATCAAAGTATACTTCAAAGCTTGACACCAAACTTTTCTGTCCTTGCAATCACGAGGATTCTTGATACATTCCGCCACCACAGACCTCCAATCATCTATCAACATTATACCAAATTTGGCCAAATCGTCATGCCTTGCTTCAACCTCCAAAACTTTAGATAATGTCGGCCTTTCCTTTATAGCAAACCTCCCTCATCTCACTTCAGTTTGCGTGTTTAGCTAATATATTGGCTCTCCAAGTTGCTTCCCCAAATATGTGCTTGATGCAAAAAGTATCTAAGGTCCCAATAAGATCCAAGCATCATTCTCTATAATCATTTAAAATCCATCCAAACATTGGTTCTCACCATTGATCTGTTGTATCACAAACTTAGAATCACCAAATACTTCAATCTTTAATCCTATATCAACCAGACACTCCAAGCTATTCAACAATTCCTCATATTCGGCTTGATTGTTTGTACATCCAAATTCTATCCGAATAGCTAGCTCATGCATGATATTGGTAGGTGAGACCATCACACATCCGATTCCTTGACCTTTATCACATACCGTTCATCAAAATATAACTTCCAAGGACACACCTCAACCATACACACACCATCATCAAGTTGTATGCTATGATCCACAATATAGTCAGAAACAACTTGCCCCCTCATGCTCCAAAGAGATTCATATACCAAGTCATATTCTACTAAAGAATAAGCCCACTTTCCAAGCCTACCACTAAGGATAGGTTTTGGCAGCATATATTTGATTACATCATGTTGGCAAGCTACTATGCAAGTACTGGGAAGTATATAATGCCGAAAATTCAAACAAGCATAGTATAGAGACAGACATTATTTTCAATAAACACATACCTTGTCTCGGCATCAAGCAATCATCTACTCAAGTAAGCCACCAAAGAACTCTTTTCCTCCATCTTCTTGAGTTAAAACAGCTCCTATAACTTGGTCTTGAGCATCAATGGACAACCTAAAGGCTTGATCAACTTTAGGTGCTCGCAAGACTAGAGGGTTAATCAAATATGTCTTGATTCTCTCAAATGCATCTCTTTGTTCTGCTCCCCAAGTAAACTCATCTTCATGCTTTAGCTTCAACAAGGGCATAAACGATTCAATCTTACCTGCCAAGTTAGACATGAAGCTTCTCAAGTAATTGATTTTCCATAACAACTTTTGCACATATGTTTTACATGTCGGCTCCTCTATCTTCTTAATAGCTTCCATTTTCTTAGGGGTAGACCTCAATCCCATGTTCATGCACAATAAACCCCAAGAACCTTCCAGCCGACACACCAAAAGCACACTTCAATGGATTCATCTTCAACCCATATTTTCTCATCCTTTCAAAGGCTACACGTAAATCAGCTAAGTGATCATGAAAACCAGCCGATTTTACCACCACATCATCGATGTACACCTCTAAAATAATACCCAACAGATCATTAAAGATAAGATTCATGGCTCGTTGATATGTAGCTCCAACATTCTTTAGCCTGAAGGTCATCACAATCCACTCAAACAACCCCACAAACCCCGGACAACAAAAGGAATTCTTAGATGTATCTTCCTTAGCCATGACAATCTGATTGTACCTAGCATTTCCATCCAAGAAACTAATCATCTTGTGTCCCGAAGCATTGTTTATCAAGATATCAGCTATAGGCATGGGATATTCATATTTACGTGTAGCCCCGTTCAAGTCTCTAAAGTCAATACAAATCCTAATCTTACCACTGTTCTTCCTTTACACTAGCACTATGTTTGACACCCACTCGGCATATCAACATGGCCGAATGAAATTTGCTTTCAACAAACGATCTACCTATGCCTTTATCCTGTCAAATAACTCTGGGTCAAAACGTCTAAAAGGTTGTTTGTATGGCCTAAACCATGGCTTGATTGGCAAATTATGTTCTACCAATTCTCTACTCAACCAGGGCATCTCAGTGTACTCCAAATCAAAACATGAATTCTTTCAATAACTTATATACCTCCTCCGTCTGGCCCCTCACAAGGTTGGCATTCACATAAGTTGATTTGTGCACTGACCCTTCTCCAAGGTTTATCTCCTCCAGCTCGTCAACAGATGAAAAACCCTATCCCAACTTACCCATATCACCAAAATCATCAATGACCTCACCCATATTGTTCTTTCCTAGACGATACTCTTCGGTCCTCTTTTGCAACCATGCAATACTATCTTTTTTTTATCTAACATGTCTATGACACATTGCTTACCCGAGTCACATCTGTCAGCTTTACATTCACGGGTACAAAGCCATCTCTTCCTACACTTACATAATCATAATCTATTAAGTCTCTCACAGTTAAACACTCGATTTCATCTTGTTGGAACTCTAAAGATGATTCGGCCAATGCCACACAAGCCAAAGTATTTGCTTCTATCACTTCTATCTCGTCTCCGTCCCACTGCACTAAACATTGATGCAAGATAGATGGCACACACCCATTGACATGTATCCAGTCTCTCCCAAGCATTAAGTTGTACCGGCTCCGGACGTTTACCACGAAGAAAGCCATAGGAATTGTCTTTATTCCCACTATTAGCTCCACTAACATGACCCCCTTGGTCTCGGTTGGATCTCCTGAGAACCCACTCAACATTGTGTTGGTCCTTATCAGCTCATCCTCCTGGTAACCCAACTTTTCAAACATGGACAGTGGCATTATGTTAACACAAGCTCCTCCATCAGCCAACATGCGTCCCACTGGTGTTCCATTCAAGTACCCTCAAATGTACAAAGGCTTCATGTGTTGTCCAAGTTTCTATGGCTTTTCAAACACCACATTCTTGGCTCCTAAGTTCAAATCCGCAAGTCCAACATCCGGGATACAAAACTCTGCTGGCAGCTGAAATACCATGTTTACATCTACCCAGTTATGTTGTTTGCTCGAGTCACTGTCATCTTGTCCTTTGTTATCAGCCTCTTCCTGAGATAAACGTTTTTCCCTCCAAGTCTTCTCGACAATCACTGGTCTCTCCTTGTTAAGCCAATGATCTCATTCCTCCTCCCCCTTTTTCTCAGCAATCTCCATGGCCCGGAGATGTTGCACGTTGCTTCTTGGTACGATCAAGCCCTGTTAGATACCATTGAGGTTCCGGCTTGGTTTCCAGAGACACAACCTTGATAACATCCCCCTTTTCTCTCCCTGGCGCCACATCCCATCTACTGATCCTCCCTGCCGGCTTCGCTTTAGCATGGTTGGTTGATATCATAGTTTGTGACGCTTGCACACGAACAATCTACCTCATTTGCTCGATCTTAGGCCTTGGTGTGATAACTGGCCCAACTATCTCCCTTCTCTCTGGAGAAATTAACTGAGAACACTTAGCACTTGGTCCTTGATCAGCCCGTGCTTTCTCGGCTTTTCTAATACCGTCATTGGCCTTTATCATGGGTTCTTTACCATATGACATCCATCATGCCCTTGTTTAGCTAACTGGCCCTTGCTCTCTGTCTTCCCAACAGCTAGCTCAGATTTGATCCTGCAAGGTATAGTGCCTATCATCAAAAAGGGTTGTTCTGCCTCTGGACTCACATCCTTCCCTATGGGCTTCTACCTTGTGTCCTTGATGCAAAGTGTGGGAAGTGTTACTGCGTTGGCGCATTTGCTTCGGTCTCCAAGATAAATTGCCAGCACCACACTTAGCATATCTCTAATTTTCTGCCCGTGACTCCCAAGACACATATGGAGGCCACTCATCATAGAACTTCATCGGCTCACCTTGATAATGATAGCTTCCTCGCCCTGTCCTGCCCAAGGTACTCCCGAGGCTTTTAACAACATAACCCGGGGACCTATCCCTCTTGAACCCACTCAGTCTTTGAAGCACATTGCCCCATTGCTGCCTCATGTACATCTATAAAGAAATAAGATGTAGGTTGTAATGTTGACGTTGTTCTTCTTGGCTCGTTCACTTTCCACACTCCTACCTCAGGACTCTTGGGATTGATCATCTTCAACCTCAGGTCATTATACACCACAACATTCTTTCCTTTAGTTGGTCCGGACCAAAATCCACTTCTCTTCGAAGTTGATCATGTTAACCGGAAAAGGATCGATGTCTAGCTTCATATCGTTATTATCTCCCAAGGTCAATCGTCCATCGTTCAAGGCCGTTTGCACCTGTCGACAAAAATAGTTACATTCATTAGTAGTGTGTGAGAATGAATCATGCCACTTATATTATTTTATTTTCGCCAACTGCTCTGGTGTTGGAATCACATGCCCTTCCTTTACCTTGATCACCTTGTTTTGTAACAACACATCAAAGAGCCCGTCACATTTTGTTACATCAGAGGTGTATTTCATCTCTTCCTTCTTTCCAAGGCTAGGCTTCAAGAAAGCACAAGCTAATGGCTGGCTCCTGTGTGTTTCTGTCCATTTGGCCACACATACCTCCATGTCATCATCACTGGCCGAATCTTCTCCTAGGATGTTTACATTCTGCTTCTCCTTGTCTCTGTGATTTCCATCCTTGAACCGGCTATATGGCCTATTGTCTTTAGCTCGGTTCTCATAAGCTATAGCACGCTGCAACACTTGGTTAATGTCACCAAACTCTTGCCCTTCTAACTTTTCCTTCAAGTATGGAGATAACCCTGCAAATGCTAGATCGGCCAAGTCTTTTTCCCCAATAGTTAGACTAAAGCACTTGTTCCTTGTCTCCCTAAACCTTTTGATGTACTCAGCAACAGTTTTATTATATTTTTGTTTAACCATAGTAAGATGAGACAACCTAAGCTCATTCTCATCTTTGTAAAAGTAATCATGAAGATTTTTCTCAAGACATGCCCATGTAATGATAGAATTCGAAGGTAATGAAGTGCACCAGTTAAAAGCTGTGCCAGACAAAGATAAAGGGGACAATCTAATCTTGTGCACGCTTGTTATACCCACATCACTAACTTGTATTAAGAATTGGCCAATATGTTCGTGAGTAGTCTTAGAATCCTCCCCAGTAAACTTAGCAAAGTCAGGTATCCTAAACCCTCTAGGATATGGAACCGTGTCAAAGTATTTGGGATATGGTTTTCGATATGTTCTAGCATGTCCTTTAGGTGCAAACCCGAATTCCCTAAGGGTTTTAGCTACTTTATCTTTAACACTTCATGCATATCACCAGCAGCATTGGTGATGCTGTAAGGGGTAGTTTGTGGTGGAATTTTGGGAAAAACGAATCGGGGACTGGTCCATTTAGATTACCGTTTCCAGTAGGGGGGTATAGTAGGTCCATATGCGACGCTTTGGTAGTAATGTTGTTGCATGTTTATCCCCAGTTGTCTAAGTAATGGAGCGTAGACTGGTGGAACATTAGCTAGATTGGTTGATCCATGATTCACGTTACCCTCTACATGTTTCCTAACAATCTCATCCTGGACTTGCTGCACCATGGATCTAATCTTCTTAGAAAAGTTTTCTACGTTTTGCTCAAACTCAGTTTTAAACAAATCAAACGAGTCATGTAACCCATCTGTTATCATTCGTGCCAGTCGCTTGAGATCAGCCCCGTACTTGCTCGCCACGGATACATCTACCATATGAACAAGTTCCTCAAGAGTGAACGAGGAATTTACCTTGCGAGTTGAACCTACCACCATGTCTGCCTTCTGGACGATGCCACCTCTTGTCTTCTGGAAGCACACCAGCTTACTCTGCAGCTTTGCCACCGTCTCCTCCTCTATCTCATGTTCAATCTCTTTCCAGATCCTCTCTCGATCTCCCTCCGTGATATCTTCAAGTTGAACCTCAATGACATTGCTCACGTCCAAGGCTAAGCTGTCAACCTTCCTCCTCTATAGTTCTCCCATAGCTCTCCTCTTGATTGGCGTTAACAACACTGATCGATCAGTAGCTTGCAAAGTTCACAAAACAATAGATTGTCATCCCCAGTGGAGTCGCCAATTTTGTTGCTGTTTCTCTTTAGAATCCACTGAAACTTAGATGCAACTCGGTGTTGATCTAGCGTTTTGATGATAAACGAAGAAGTATCTCGCTTTCGTGGTGAACACGAGTGCTTTACTCGACAAATCACCAAAGGATACAAAATAACTAAGGAAGTAAAAACATTACGAATGATTGGATTGAATGTCATCTGTCTTCTCTCGACAACAGGCTGCCCTTTATATAATAAGGAAACCTAGTTAAATACGACTATTATCTAAATAAAACATGACTTCTAACCTAACTTATCTCTAACTTATTTTTCGATGTGTACACACCTGTATATCACGCTTACACCATCTAATCCTATCTTACAAGTTGTCACGTACAAGTACAGGTTGCACAATATTAGGTTCAACCCGAAATTGCTAAGTGTTTCATCGGCCCACGCCAGCTTGTAACTTATGCGCTTGCACCACGCTGCCGCAAGATAAATATCAATCTACGTCTTGCTTGCAACTCGCCCGCTTGTACCTACCTTCTGTATGATAAACTGCCTTCAGCACCATGTCTTTCCGGCACTTCTACCTGCAAAACTTGTTACCAAATTCAATCCCAACACCCCGACCCTCATGGTGGACCCTCCAGTTCGTCTCGAGGGGATGGCTGATAGCACCCATGAAGAAGGTCGTACCACCAGCCCCATGGCTGAATTGTTGGCCTCCTCCATGGAAATCTCGTCGGTCGTCTCACCGCCACTCTCCACCGATACCACTCCTTGCTCAGTCGCCTCCCTGCTGCCCTTCTCGACTTTGGGAGGGTGTGCGCCACCTCCCTCAGTGCCCTGCCCCCCGACTTCCTTAGCGCAGTGCTCCCCAGATGCTACCCCTTCCTTTGTTATCCCTCCCTTCCCCCCTATAGTAGCGGCCCCTCGTTGGTTGAGGACCTCTTCGGCATCTCCTATTGTTTTCTCAGTCCCCACCAAAGGTTGCCCCCCATCATCGTCCCCTCCTTGCCTTCCCTCCCATTGTGGACATTGTTTCTAGGTTATCCGCTCCTTGGTTGTTCCTGCGATGACTTGCTCTCTTGCCCTCCTCTGACGGAGTTGCAGGAAGTGATTTATTATTTGGCTTGGCGTCCAACAAGGCTTGCAACCAATCGGGGCCAGTACCAAGAGCCAAAGCTTGTCCCCAACGTCGAGATGCTAGGCTGGTGACTGAGTATCTGATGGCCACTATTTTAATTGTTTGTCAATCAACCATATTGTTGCAAATTGTAAGAACACCCCGTGGTGCTTCTGCTGAAAAGGTGAAGGGCATAAAACCAAGTAACCACCTCCTCTCACTTATGGATCTCTTCTGAGGGTTCATGAGGAAATCAGCTTCACTCCCTGCTCTAAGAAGTTGTAGATGATACAAAATTTTCAGAGGAAGACCTAACCCTCAATCAAAAACTAATTTGTTTGAAAAGCATGTGTGCGAATAGGCTCTTCAATAGAAAACGTGATCAAAACTTTGAAGGATAGTACCACAGAAGGATTTCAAAGTATTTATGCATTACAATAGTGTTGAGTGTATCCTACTCAGAGATACACCACGCTAGCATCATTCATCAAACTCAAACAGCAAGCAGGGCTCCAACTGAAGTGTCCAATCCTCACATAATGACACCTCATTAGGAAGCCCTTCTTACACATAAACATCAAAATAAGAAGTACTTGAAAAATAATTAACAACAAACTCTGAGTAACTAATACTCAATAAATCTTACCTGTCAGATGACTTGCTAAGATCACTACTAAACATGCACGGGGGTTAACAATAGAAGACTATATTTGCAAAAGTCATCTTAAGTGTCACCTTAATTCTCCAGTTTTAGCATCCAAATTGATTTTTAGAGAAAAATTTAGTTAGCAGCTATGACTAATACAATACAAGTTTTAACCTAATTAATTAATCAAGTCCAATATGATCATTTTAAACCACAATTAACTTACTACGATGGATGGTGATTAAAATTGTTTTACTCCTGCAGGGAAAACCTGAATTGCATGACATGTGCGCCCTTTCGAAAAGTCATAGACGACGACCTTTCACAAGACACCCACAGCGTCGAGCCAGTTCCACCATCCCGGGCAGAGAGGTACCTACACGTGATACACGTCCTGGATGTTATCCGTTAGCGGTTGCCACAATGCCCTCTCGAACATCGCTAGAAGGACAGTTGTATAATTTTCAACACTGATGACAAAGTTACATATGCCCATATCACTAGCAATAAAATTGGAACGTTCAAACCTATTCAACAAGGCCAACAATGAACGATGCTTAACCGATACTGATGCGGTTACAAGTCCACCTACGACACATTTCTTACTCTCCAGGCCAAGTTTAGTGTGGTCACAAGCACCGGTCTTTCCGTACAGGCCTCAAACACAGTCTTGTATGTACCAACCTATACAAACAGACCCCCGCCTGGTCCTAAGTTCATCATCATTTAATCCAAGAACTAATGCATTACCAGAGTCCCAAAAATCCTATAACTCACGAGCAAATTTCAGCCACTTGTCTTCTACCTCTCATCCTATAATATTAGCATAGCAGTGGAATCACATTAACTTGACCAAGTCTACCCACTGACCCAATAGGGATATATGGGGCATGCAGGTGGAGTGTCACACAAATCCTATAACTTGATAGACAATCACATAATACTAAGTACTACATTAGTGTGTAATGAAAATATTTGTAAAACTGTTAGTATGAAACTGGGGCTCGCCTTGGTTGTGCTCAGGGGTAAATTCAGCAGCTAGTTTAAGTTAGTGATTATCTCCTCTAGGTTCAGTTCCTCGGTTTTAGCGGCTTCTACCAATATGTACAAAAGATATGCATGTAAATTAGCGATGGTATAATGTTAAATATGTTTCAAATCTATACAAGTGCATAATTTAAATCTGTGCATATGACATTATTCTGATTAGATATGTCATTATGACAAATACAATTTCATTTGCAACATATCTGTGAGTCTTTTCTCGGCCCCGGCATCTTGTAGTTTATGAGCTTGCACCTTGCCGCCACGAGATAAATTTCGATCTTTGGCTGGTTCCCAACCCACACACTTGTATCTTGACTTCGCAAGATAAAACCGCCTCCCGCACCAAGTTTTTCGGCACCTTTCACCTGCAAAACAAATTACAAAGTTGGCATCCAACACATGTCCCCCTGTTTTTAGGCAAACAAAGTATGCCGAAAAACATCTCCCTAGCAACGATTTATCAAACAAATCGGCTGTTAACCTTGAAAACTTCTATATAACTTACAATATTATAGATAAAGTCATCCTTCCTGCCATATTCTAGGATAAAATTTTTTCAATTACCTCCCATTGATAGCTTTACCTAGACTTTCTCCTTCAAAGTCTCCACAAAGTATGAATTCCCTGGAACAATACCAATAACTTTATATGACCCTTTTCAGCTAGGTGACCATTTTCCAAACTTTGTATCTTTTGTCCCTATAGGAAAAATCATTTTCCACATCAAGTCTCCAAGTTGAAACGATTTTTCTTTGACTTTCTTGTTATACATCTTGGCCACCCTGAGCTTTTCTCTTTCAATCTCTTTCAAAGCTTCAAATCGCTCTCAGGTACTCCATCTATCATATCCATCATAAGCTCATGGTACTCCATAGCCAATAGATTGTTTTGTTGGGCCACTCTACAAACCTTCCTCGTTGTACCTCATAACCTGATGATTGTTGGCCCAATGTATTGGCTCTCCAATTTGCTTCTCTAAAGATATGTTTAATGTAAAAAGTATCTAAAGTTCTGATGATATCCAAGCATCGGTCTCTATAGTCATTGCGACGGACCGAAATCTGTACATCCCAGGATCTCAGAGGGTGGTGCCGCACGATGCGACACCTGACAGCACACATCATAAGGAACCCAAAGTATTACATTGAAAACATTCTGAATTTGTACAAAGTAGTACAAACCTTCAATTTACATCTATTTACAGAGTCTACTACAGCGGAAGATAATTATGCAACTCACGCCAACACCTAACTAGCAAAAGTTGGTTGTCCTGCCCTACGGACAACCCACACTAGCTGCACTCAGCCTCAGCGCGGCGTGTACGGCTCCCACTCAGCCGTGGTCCACGATGGAGGGTAGCCCTCGATGGTGGACTCGTACTCCGAGTCCATGGGGTACTTCTCACCTGCAAACACTTATAGCAGCAACCGTGAGCACGATGGCTCAGCAAGTTTTAACCGATTTTCCTACACATGAAACTCTACATGCAGGTCATACTCGAATATAGGATGATAATTTGCAGCAAACGGACACGCCTACAAGTTCATCCTTAATTGATCTTTTAGCCACAAGTTAACGGTTCATGAAGCTGAAATTTAGTAAGCAATATTTGGTGGCACACATGTAACATAAGTTATTCATATCAGCAACATTGAATCATAACATTCCATATGTTAACCTACGTCACGACTCAGTGACCAAGTGGTACTCATTACCGTGAGGGACAGCGAATTGACTCGATATACACCTGCAGTGATACCCGAATAGCACGTCACGTACGCCCACCCATGGATCTGCACAACACGCTCACTCTATGTCGTACGGAATAATCTTTCACCAAACAGCCCAAACGTCGAACCGGTCGCACCCAAACGGACAGGAGGTTCCCTACACGGAGCATCTCTATATGCCCGTTAGCGGATTTTCACCTTGCTGCCCTCAACCTACACCTATAAATTGGTGCGTTATACCTCGACGCCCGGAGGTATAGGTTACATCAGTTTATCGGACCCCATATATCCGATATGCCTTCGGTACATTCAAACTTGATTAGCATGGGTCACACACGGATCGGTTCTCAATTGACACGGACAGGGCTACGCACACAAGACTTTCTCTTGCTGCGTCCTAGCCCCCTGCCTAGTCTCATTTTTCTTGCTAAAGTGGTCTCACATCTCGAACCAATGCCGTGTGACAAACCCTATACTCGCGAGTAGATTCCAACTACTCGACTTGTACCGAAGCCTATTAGTATTAAGCAAAGCATGATCTACTCGACGACTTAGACACTACCCTCACTCCTTTTGGAAATAATCTGGTTATGCATTTGGGGTTTTATCCATCCTACACCTAATGCACACACATACTTCACGCTAAGTGTATATAAAACCAAACTTTATAAAACTTGCTAAATGCAAACCGGGGCTTGCCTTGTTGCTGCTGGTCGAATAGTATATAATTCAGTTAGAGTCTTCTCTCCCTTGAGGCTTGATCAACTGATTCACTTCCAGGAATTCACCCCGTCGAACTCGGTCGTCGACCGCCTTTGTTGTAAGCACTATCGACATGTATATGTACAAGTTTTTATAATGCAATTTACAGAATTAAAGACTTAACTTCTTAAGAACAGAAGATGGTGTGGGAGTGCTAAAATGGATGTGTTTGCCTCTGTTGTGCAAAAAATCTTTAAGGTTAACTTCATCTGCCCTAGGAGTTTAGGTATAAACTAACTAAGTTTCCTAAGGAGCATATACGATGAGCTGAGCTAATGTGAAGCAAACAGAAGAACCTGAACTCCCATGATCCTGAAAATTTTACAGGAAATCCTATCCTACACAGGAATTCAGCTTGTCAAACTGCAGCTAAAATGGAAGAAAATTGTGTCCCTCATAATCCCCACAAGATTTCCTATGTATTTCTCATATACATAAGAATGGAAAACCAATACAGGGAGTTCTAAGGCTTAACATGAGCTGAAACTTTACATGTCAGTTCCTGGTCCCAAGAAAGTATTTTGGTCCAAAATTCAGAACTTTTACTTGAGTAGTTCCCCCAGAATAATTTCCTCAGCAGTGATGCAAAAAAGAATTAATTCTGAAGTAAATTGCACTTTCATGCCAAATCAAGTGAACTACCATTTAAAGTATGAATCCTAGATCACCTGAATTGACCTAGGATTTTTGGAGCTAATGATTTCCTAGAATGAAAATTTCAAAGTGGAAACTTTTTCTGAAAAGTTTCTGGACCCTTTTTAGTGCAGTAGAT
The DNA here is from genome assembly GCA_030760725.1 of Neostapfia colusana. NCBI lineage: Eukaryota > Viridiplantae > Streptophyta > Magnoliopsida > Poales > Poaceae > Neostapfia > Neostapfia colusana. Next base: position 58,293,670 of record JASWHV010000005.1, on the reverse strand, counting down.
TGTACTCTAAAAATTCCTCCTCAAATCAACTCCAAATGAGCTGAAACTTTACTGAAAGTTCAACAATATCCTAAATAATATCCTGGCTAAATTTCGGGATTTTTGGCTTATCCAAACTTGCTCCATAATTCTTTTCCAGAAAATATTAAAAGAACTATTTAGAATTTATTATTGACTTTTATACAAATTGGGGTACAAATTTGGATAGATCTCTGTAAACAGAACCTAACTGATTTTGAATCACCCAATTTGGAGTTTCCTACACAAAGTTATGAATTTTCAAAGTTGGACCTAATACTGGAATTTCTTTTCTACTGGAAATTGGCTGGATCCACTGTTTACACTTCGGCCAATAGGATCAGTGGACGCACGGGCCACAAGGTTGTAACCCAGGTATTCACAACCAATCCACTGCCACAGAAGATCTCAATTTTAAATTCATTCTTGCTGACAGTGGGCCCGGCAACCCCTCCTTCCTCCTCCGACCGTTTTCCCGCCCGCGCTTCGCCCCCTCGCCGGGCAGGGGCGGTGCCCTCGCCGGACTCGGCTTCCTGGCCGTCTCACGGCTGGAGAATCACCGCCTGGGGGTTTTCAGCTACGAGGAATCTATTGGTGCGGTGCTCTCGGGCTGCCGGTGGCCGGAAGTAGGCCGGCGACGTGCGGCGGCTCCGGCTGACCTTCCGTGACCTCTGCCTGCTTCTCCCAACCGCCAAACACTTGGTTGAATGGCGCTACAGCACCAGTGGATGCTAGGAAGCTCGGCAAGTAAGTAAATACGCTCGGGCATGGCTTCTAATGGGGTTTCACCGTGCACCCGAATGATGTTGCCGGTTTTACGCTCGAGAAACATCGAAATACGCTGCCTCTTGTCGGTTTCAAGCTAGGTTTGAAAATAGGAAATCACCGCCATCTAGCCTAGCTCTTTCGTGCTTAATTTGGTGACCTAGGAATGAATAAAGAGGGAGAATTTCTTGGTTTCGTACCAGGAGGTTGAGTTGCGCTCTCCAAAGGAAAACTTCGAAATTGGCGCTCGGTGGTCCATCGCTCGGCTTGAGGTTTGGTGAGGAGCAGCATGGATCAACGGTGCGTCCTTGGGTGTCCTTGCTATGTTACGAAAGCCCCTCGGTTGGGCTGTCCATGTGAGCCCCGTTCAGAGATGAAGTTCGGTCGCCGTGAAACTGTTGCGCTAGGGTTAAGGAAGCCGTAGCTCATTCCGTTTTCATGCTGAGTAAGTTGGAGGAGATCACTCCATGTCATTTTGCAGCTCGGAAGGATTCTGTGCGCGAGGTTTAACCATCTCCCGATCAACTGCCCGAGGCAGCCATGAGCGGCTCAGTTGGGTTCTTGTGCGCGGAGGGGGGGGGGGCAGAGCCACGGTATGGCAGTTTGTGCACAAAAAGATCGCCTCGCACGCTGATGAGGGCTCAAGCAGGTCTCCAGCGCGATGAATCCATGAGAGGAGGTGGCTCGGTTCAGAGGAGGTGGCGCTCGGAGGACGTTCGGCTGCTCGAGATTGAACAGAGAGGGATGACTTCCCGTGCAAGTCTAATTGGCTCAATGATAGGTGGGGTCCACCCCTCTTTTCCCTCTTCTTATGCCCCCAAAAATCCTGACAAATATCTCCTAATTTCAGCAGGTAATAAATTCCAATTTGTGGAGCTCAAATTTGGGAATTCATTTGGAGATATGACAAAGTTTCATCCAAGTTCAAATTTGGATTTGAATTCAAATGCCACTTCACATCCTCTTGCAAATACTTAGTCAACCACCTCCCAATGTGGTCAAAATTTATATTCATACAAATTCGGAGCTGAGGATTTCAAATGTGGAATCAGATTTTAAATTTGGATGCTGCACATATAAAATTTGCACCAACAGTTTGAAAGCATCCTTTGTGATGACCCCTTTGAATTTGAGTGAAAAATTTGATTTGCTCACAGCCCATGCTTGATCACTCTTGGTCCTAATATGAACCTCACAAGTTCAGTTTGAATTTGCCTTTCAAATTTGAATTCAGCAAAAAATCATAAATGATCTTAATTAACTCCTTTTCAGCTCACCCTAAAATCAGAAGGTTGCCACCATATATTTCCTCAATTTCAAATGTATGAGGTTCCATGTGTATTAAAAAAATTGGCGGCAATTTGAGGTGAGCATTTGAGTCTAAAGATCTGCTTTTTATTCTTTCTCATACACATGAGAACTTTACACATGGTGTTTAACACCACATTGGTCCAACACATTCAATTGAACCCTTGAACCCATGTTGTTGAACCCCATGTATACCATCCCGTGTAAGAAAATTTTTGTGAGTCCCATTTTTCATGAACCCGAAACACAATGATGCTCAAACATCCGTTTCTTTGCATTCACATTTTTGGGACTTTTACAGTCATTGTGAGACCTATGTGTGCTGAATACATTGGCAACTAATATAAAAGTAAGGATTTACATTCAAAGTTTTGAATATTGCCAAAATACCCGCTTCGGATTGTCTGAACTTTCTCATTGTATTTCAGGTGTAACTGTCACTGCAGAGCAGCTGTTTTCGTAGTGTTTAATTTTTAGCCACTCTGTTTTTAACTTGCAATGTTTCGAACTTGCTTCTTGGCTTATGGAATGTTTGCTTAGTATTCTCTTACTAAGTTTTTGATGTGTTATGGCTGGGCGGTTAATACATTTCTATGGTTTGCAACATGCTTATGTGAGGTGCTCATGTAGGTGTTGTGGTTTTCGGACTAATGTGAGTCAAGTCGCAAACTTGTGCTCGAAAAAAAGTAGATGTTTGTTCATGTTGCAGGTGTTGCTTTAGGTCAAGACATGGCTGATGATGGAGATCCTTGAACTATTCTTAGGGAGAAGATGAGGTTCAACAAACCGAGTTCGGGAGGAATTGTGGTTGAGCTGATCGGAAGGTCACGCAGCATGTTTGGGTCAAGAACAATGCATATGAAGGTGTTGTGAACGTTTTGGAAAGTGTTTGCACGTATGCAAGGGGTGCATGGACGTGGCTACATTGTTCCAATGCATGGTGAAGAGATATGAAAGTGAAGATATGGTTGAAAAGGTTCAACCGGCTGGATTTTGCGCTCAGGCTGCGGCTGAGGCAATTATGGTTCGTTTATGGAAAGTTTCGAGTTGGTTATAATAGGATTTCATGTTAGAAACGAAGTGGAGTTGTTTTAGGAATGTTTGGGATGTTCCTAAGGTGTTTGGAAGTCTTAAGATTGCTTCTATCTGCGTATAGAAGTGTCTTGAGCAGTTTTGGAAAGTTAGAGTTTGAATCCAAATAGGAGTAGGAGTCCTAGTTTGAATTGGGTTGGCCTTAGGGCTGGTTATATAAGCAAGGGAGCCCAAGGATCATGGAGAGCACGACTTGTGGCTGCTTCTATTGAGTTTTGATTAATAAAATTCATAGTTTAGAGGAGCTTTGGTGCCTTGTTTGTCTGATTTGTTTCAGACAAGTTTTTCCTCGGCGAGTTTCTGGACAGACTGACGTTACTTCGGTATTTCGATCATAACTCGCCTTTTACTGATCCAATTGACGTGATTATTTTTGGGTTGTCTTCAAAACTTGATTATATATCATCTGTGAATTTCATGGTCATTGTATTTGTGGTTTTTGATCTACACGAGTCTCTTTGCAGCATTGCAGATCTGTTTCTAAATCGGGTAGAAGAGATTGACCTTCATCTAATCTTTTGATCATAACTCAAGTTCTCCTTAGTGTTTTCACGTGATTCTTGTTGCAGTGGCTGCGTGACTTGATTTTCTATAATATCCACTAGTTTAGTCACGTTTGAACATGTCAAAAACTGTCGCACACATGGTTTCTTTATCAGATCAATTTTTCGCCGAGGAGTTTTTGTAGCTTCTGCATAAAAAGTTTAAATCCACCATTCACCCCCTCTGGTAGCTTTTGACGTGCTCTTTGATCCTACAATCTATACCGGAGCCACGGTGCTCTAATATCATTGATTTTACATGTTTTTGCTAATCAAAATGGAGAAATACTCCACAAAACCTTTTGTGTTCGATGGCGTTGATTTTCAGGTTTGGAAGGCTCGTATGTAGGCTTACATACAAGCGCAAGGATTCGCCATATGGGAAGAGGTCTACATGTCCTTTGATGTGCCATCAAACGATCAAGTTATGACTGTGAACATGAGGGATGTTGACAACAATAACAAGGCTCACAACTTGATCATCCAAGGATTGACTCAAATCGACTTTGAACGTGTTGCACACTTCCGATCTGCATACGATTTGTGGAAAGCACTTTGCGACTACCACGAATATCCAACACGATCAAGGAGGTAAGGCAAGATATGTTCAAGAAAGAATATATGCACTTTGAGATGCAACCAGGTGAGTCCATCGATGATTTATTTGCTCGCTTTAATAAAATTCTCAGCAACTTGCGTAGTGTCAATGTAATTTTTTTTATGCTGAAAATGCTAGGCAATTGTTAAGTGCATTAGACGTGTCAATTTGGGAGATGAAAGTTACATCTAATTATGAATCTATTGTCATGAGTACACTTACTTTAGATGTGCTATATTCTAAATTGGAAACTCATGAAATTGACATAATCTCACGTAAGAATACCAAAAAGTCTTGCTTTTGTTTCACAATGTGACATGCTTAGTTCTAGCAATTCTTCATCTTGTGGTACACTTTCTTTGTTTTCCTCTCTAACCCTTGAACAGATTGAAGAGTTTCTGGAGGAGGAGCTAGCACTTCTCTCTACTCGGTTCTCAAAACCATTGCAAAATGTGAGAACAAGAAGGAGAGGAAGTGGCATCTCTCAACGATGCTTCGAATGTGGTAAGACATGACATTTTCATACATATTGCCCTAAGCGTTCAGGTCCTACTTTTTGTGATGAAAAACTAACAAGGATGAAGCACTCCTCTGCCAACTACAACAAGAAAAAGAAGTGTTCCACTCAACGTCAAGTGATGGACAAAATTTTCTTCGCAATTCAAGAGTATTGCTCGAGGGACATTGATATTGGAAGTTATGAATATGTAGACGCCATGGCAAAATGCGTGTTTTATGACGAGCAAATCAAGTTCAAGCTCGGAGGAAGATAAACAAATCAACGACAATGTGGATGTAACTCCCTCTTATGATGAATTGTTTGATGCTCTTTATCATGCTACTACTGTACTTAAGAAAACAGACAAAAAAGTAAGCAAAGTGATGTTAAAATTGAATCACTAGAATCTGAAATTAAAAGTTTAAAAACTTTGATTCCTAGAGATGATTCTTGCTCATCTTGCAATCTGATTTATGAACAATTGTCCTCTTTAAGAAGTGCGCACACCTCCACACTTGATAGACTTGAACTTGAAATTGAAAAGAACAAAAAGCTTGCTGCACCTAATGATAAAAACATGAAAGATGCTAGTTGTTCCATAATTGATTTGCATTGTTCTAGCTGTGATGATCTTAATAAGAAACTACATGATGCTACGGATGAAATTTTTGCTTTGAACAATGCTTTACATGTTCATGAAGTTAATTCTTGTTCTAATGGCAAACTAAAAGGAAAAACTTAATGTGAAAACTGTCTAGACTTGTCTAAGAAACTTGATAACATGCATAGGACACTAGAACGGTTTTGTAGTGCAAATAAGAATCTAAACTTGCTGCTGAATTCATCTAAGTCTTGCAATGATAAAACTGGTTTAGGTTTTGATTCTCATGCTCATGCTAAAGCACATCCACCTAAAATTGTAAAGTCATTAGGAAATGGTTTGATTCAAACAGTTCCTAAACTACTGTTCTTCATGCTACACATAACACACTTCATAAATCAGTAGTTGGGAACACCAATTCTCAAATTTGGCTCATAAACCTGCTGTATTTTCTCAGCTTTCGCGTGCTATTCCTGTTGGGCGCCGTGTGACTCAGTATTGGATTCCTAAATGCTTTTTGACTAACCCCAGTATTGAGTCATTGACGTATTGTGCTGCTATGTAGGTTACACGCTTGAGGAAGGAGAACATTTGGATTGTGGATTCAGGTTGCTCACGCCACATGATCGGTAACAAAGAATGGTTCTCCTCCCTCTCTTTTGTGTCACGTGTAGAAAATGTTACTTTTGCCGATAATCATTCAACTTCTATAATTGATAAGAGTTCGGTTAGAGTAAATAAACACTATGCTTTGAAGGATGTGGCACTTGTTAAAAATTTGAAATACAACTTGCTTTCGTTTCACAATTGCTAGATGAAAATCTAGAAGTTAACTTCAATAAAAATTGCTCCAAGGTTGTAGATTCAAAAGGTGAGTTTGTTTAACATGTCTAGGATTGGAAGAGTTTTTAAAGATGATTTTGATATGTCAACTTCTAAGAATAGGTGTCTAGTTTCTAATGATTCAAAGAGCTTATATTTTTGGCATCGTAGACTTGGTCACGTAGGCTTTGATCACCTCACTCGTGTTAGTGGTCTTGATTGCATACGTGGGCTACCTAAGCTTAAAGGAGACAAGATATTGTGTGCTCTTCTTGTAGACATGCCAAGTTGGTTGCAGGTTCACATCCTCCTCTAACAATGACCATGATAACTGAAGCGGGAGAGCTTTTACATCTTGACACCGTAGGTCCTTCACGTGTTCAATCTTTTGGAGGTAAATGGTATGTGCTTATGATTGTTGATGATTATTCTAGATACTCTTGGGTTTACTTTATGGCGTCTAAGAATCAAGCTTTTAGTCACTTTAGAACTTTATTTCATAGATTATCAATTGATCATCTAGGATCTTTAAAAGCAATTAGAAGTGATAACGGAACCGAATTCAAAAATCAATCTTTTGATCACTTTTGTGCTGAAAAAGGAATAGATCATCAATTTTCTTCACCATATGTATCTCAACAAACGGTGTTGTAGAGAGAAAGAACAGAACCTTAGTTGAGATGGCTAGGACTATGCTTGATGAATACCAAGCTCAAGAAAATTTTAGGCAGATGCAATTGCAGCAGCTTGTTATGTTTCAAACCGTGTTTTCTTGAGAGCTAAGCTGGGAAAAACACCATATGAGCTTCAGTTTGGACATAGGCCTAGTGTCACACATCTTAGGGTCTTTGGTTGCAAATGCTTTGTTAAGTAACATGGTAATCTTGATAAATTTGAAGCTAGATCTGTTGATGGCATGTTTCTTGGTTATCCATCTCATACTAGAGGCTATCTTTTGCTTTTACTTGACACTAACAGAATTGTGGAGACTTGTGAAGTTTCTTTTGATGAAGCTAGCTCAGGTACTAGCTCTACTACTGCAGGTCAAGATGCATATCCGCAGTGGGAGAGTATTTTCATTGAATATGAAGAAGGAGTGGAGCTGCTGCCCGAAATTTCAGAAATAAACAATGAAGTTCCCGCTCTTGATCTCGCTCCACAATCAGCACTAACAAACACTACTGCTGGTCCAGATCTTCCTCAAGCCACAAGTTCTTCGATTTGTGATGAACATGAAGAAGAAGGAGCTTGTCAAGTGTCTACTCCCCTATGCGTCCTCAAAATTCATCCTCCACAACAAATTATTGGAAGCTTGTACGAACGGTTCACACGGTCCAGGTTTCACGATCCAAACTCTCATGCTCATTCTGCTTTTGTTGCTTCTTTTGAACCCAAAGATATTTCACACGCAATCACTAATGTATCTTGGATTATTGCCATGCAAGAAGAGTTAGAAAATGTTGAAAGAACTAATGTTTGGAAACTTGTACCGCCACCTCAAGGTCATATTTCAATTGGAACTAAATGGATGTTTAAAAATAAACATAGTGAGGATGGGGTTGTGATTAGGAATAAGGCTAGGTTGGTTGCTCAAGGTTTCACACAAGTTAAAGGTTTAGATTTTAATAAAACTTTTGCTCCCGTTGCTAGATTAGAAGCCATAAGAATTTTGTTAGCATTTGCTGCATCTAAAATTTTCAAGTTATATCAAATGGATGTTAAAAGTGCTTTTCTTAATGGCTACATAGATGAGGAGGTTTATGTTAAGAAACCACCAGGTTTTGAAAATCCAAAATTTTCTAATCATGTTTACAAATTGTTCAAAGCTTGGTATGATCTTAAACAAGCCCCTAGAACATGGTATGCTAGGTTAAAAACATTTTTACTTGAAAAGGGGTTTACCATGGGCAAGGTTGATAAAACTCTTTTTGTTCTTAAGCATGGCAATGACTCACTATTCGTTCAAGTGTATGTGGATGATATTAAATTTGGTTGTGCTTCTCATAATCTCGTGTCCACGTTTTCAGCTATGATGGGTTCGGAATTTGAAATGAGTATGACGGGATAACTCCCATACTTTTTGGGGCTGCAAATCAAGAAAACCAAGAAGGAACTTTTGTGCATCAAAGAAAGTATACGAAAGACCTCCTTAAGCACTTCAACATGGACAAAAGCAAGCCTCTTCGGACACCAATGGGAACAACAACAACACTTGAACTTGACGAAGATGGCGAACCCTTGGATCAAAAAGAATATAGAAGCATGATCGGGTCACTTTTGTACCTCACGGCATCAATACCGGACATACAATGCAGCGTATGTCTTTGTGCACGATTTCAAGCTTCCCCAGATGCTTCACATCGTCAAGCCGTTTAAAGGATTCTCAGGTACTTACATGAAACTCAAGATTGACATTTTTCTTCCTTCTTCCTCAACCGTTACTTTGAAATATTTTTCGGATGCTGATTTTGGGAGTTGTAAGATTGATAGGAAAAGTACTTCGTGTAGGATCGAAGAGCACATGAAAAGCTACTAGAGGCGGGGTGAATGGTAGATTAAAACTTTTTATGCGGAAGCTACAAAAACCTATTGGAAGAAAATCGATCTGATAAGAAACCATGTGTGTGACTGTTTTCGATGTGTTCAACCTTGACTAAACTTGTGGAGATTATATAGAATCAATTCACGAAGCCACTACAACAAGAATCACGTGAAAAAACTTAGTAGAACTTGAGTTATGATCAAAAGACTAGACGAAGGTTAATCTTTTCTACCCGATTTTTAAAACAGATCTGCAATGCTGTAAAGAAACTCATGTAGATCAACAACCACAAATCCAATGAGCATGAAATTTTCACAGATGATAGAAAATCAAGTTGTGATAGAAATTTTCACATCAATTGCATCAGTAAAACGCGAGTTATGATCGAAATACCAAAGCAACGTTGGTCTGTCCAGAAAATCACCGAGGAAAAACTTGTCTGAAACAAGTCGGAAGAACTGTAACAGCTCTCTAGGATCATAGACTGGCCCCACATACCACCACTCGTCTTTTCTGCGCACTTTGTCCTCACTCGTGCGCACCTAGAAAAACTTCCCGGTCAGTCACCCATCCCCAAATTCCTCCGGGCCAAGCACGCTTAACCCCGGAGTCCTTTGCAGGTGGGCTTCCGGAAAAGAAGGTATACCTTGATGGTATGAGTGCTCTATCAATACTATTAAGCCGGGAGTCAGGATACCACACAATCCACCCCCCTTAGAAGACCGACGTCCTCGTCGGCCAACACCAAGACAGGAACGTCCCATCTTAGCCACGTCCATACGTTCAGTACTGGCATACGCATACCGTACGTCCAGTTAGCAGCATACGTACCATACAGTGTCCCACACAGAGGACCCACGCGTCATGCGTATGTACCCACGTCCCTGACCCGTACGCTACCGTATCCTTCTTACTGACCCGTACGCACCCGTGAAACTGTGAGGGTCGGCTCTGATACCATTTGTAATGGCTCTCTAGGGTTATAGACTAGCACACATTGTCCTCACTCGTGCGCACCCGGGAAAACTTCCCAGTCGGTCACCCATCCCCAAGTTCCTCCGGGCCAAGCACGCTTAACCCTGGAGTCCTTTGCAGGTGGGCTTCCGGCGCTGACGGGGCCCGACCTCGATCCGCCTCGCCCGGGGATCGCATTGGGTTGTGCCGTGTTATGCAGCACCCAACAGCACACAAATAAGGAACAATGTATTACATAAATCAAAGCGGAAGATTACAATTGTTCTTTGTAAATAATTTACATAAAATAGCTACAACGGAAGTCTATAAACAACTCACGCCGTATATCTAAGAAGCACTCGAGAAGAGGTCCAGACCGCGGACTCCTCTCGCTAGAAACACAAAGACTTGGCAGCGGCTAGGTTCTCCAGGTGATACATGACTCGGAAGTTCTCGAGTCTCACCGACAACCTTCTTTATAGTTTCGAGGTTTACCTGCAAAACCACTTATATAGCAAGAGTGAGCACAAAGGCTCAGCAAGACTTAACCGTCTCTCCTAAAGCATGCAACTCTACATGAGGGTAACTTAAGACCTAATCCTGTAATTTGCGAAAAGACTCGCCTATGAGTTCCTCCTTAACTTTCAGATTTTAGCCATAATAGTAGTGACCTTGCGCCCAACAACATTGGAACTCCACAATAAAACAAGAAACACTTCATTGCAATGTTACTTGTCCCAAGGTGGAAAATAACTTTAGTTTGCTCTATCTCTACTTCAAACAGGGTTTTCATGGAACTTAATATAATCATAGCAGCAATTATACTTTTGCAAACTGTTACCACACAAGTTGATTACTACGTCACAACATGGGAGCAAGCGGTACTCAATAACCGCGAGGGACGGTGATTCGAATCAAACACTACCCGAATAACTCAACACATACGCCCGCCTCTGAAGACCCACATCTGGCGTCCTTCATTACGTCGTATGTGGCAACCTTTATCAGGACACTAGACTGTAGAGCCGGTCACGCCGTCTCGGGCTCATAGGTCTAACGAGACGATGTGGTATGCCTCTACAACCCAGTGAACCTGGTACATCGGTTTCCTGGTTCCCATATATCAGTAAGCATCCGGTACACAACTCAATACTTGCTCCTGGACGTGGCACACGCATCGGTCCTTAACCGACACAGGCAGAGCTACTCGACCAATACCTCGTCTTGTCGCTGCCTAACCCCTCTGCCCGGTCTCATCTTTAGAAATGTAAACTTTAGTTTGCCTCTCCCTTCCAACCACACTTATAAAACCTTGAACTATAACTCGCGAGTAGATTCCAACTACTCGTCTTCTACTGGATGTCCTAGATTATTTAGCACGGCCTTATTCTACAACGATGAAACCATTCTACCCTTTATCCCAGGGTTCTTATTGGTCATGCAAGTGGAGTATAAAACATCCTTGACCTAATGCACATACAAACTTTGACCCATAGTAGTGAACAAAGGAAAACTTTATAAAACAACTTAAATGCAAACCGGTGCTTGACTTGGTTTTGCAGGTGACTAAAGTCATATAATATGAGGTTAGTTGCTGATGTCTTGAAGTTCAACTCCTGCCCTTCTTGCTCCTTGATCCAAGCTTAACTCCTCCTTCTTCACTTTCCACGTTTAATCACTACACGTTATGAATATGCATACATGTTTAATTACAAAACTTTTGCTAACAAGTTCTAAAGACAAGTTTAAAACTGGAACTCTGTTTAAGAATTTAAAATGACATTGGGGCTTGTGGTTTGGTTTGGGTGAAGCAATCTGATCAAGTGATAATTACATTTCATCACTTGTATGCTACTCATCTAAGTAGGTTGAACAGGATAGTGGTGATCCAAAGCCCCAATGGAGCTGAAAATTTTCATGTGAGTTCGTTGTCACAAGAAAGTAATCTGGACCAAAATTCAGAATATTTCACTAAGTAGATTACCCAGAACAATTCCCTAAGCATTTAGGCAAAAAGGAATTAATTCTGAATAAATTTGCACTTTCATGCAAATTCAAGTAAACTAAAATTTCAAACATAGATCAGGGAGCATGCATGAATTTTTATAAGATTTTTGGAGCTAAGGAATGCCCAGAACTGAATTTTCAAGTTTTGGAAATTCTCTGAAAATGTTTCTGTATTCATTTGAATACAGAAACTTGAAATCAGAATTACCCTAAATAATCAACTCCAAATGAGCTGAAAATTTTAAAGGTGTCTCCTAACATCCTAAATAATATTCTGGCAAAATTTGAGGATTTTTGGATGAACCAAACTCCCTCTAAAATTCTTTTGCTGAAAAGATTTAAAGAATTTTCCAGAATTTTATATTGGTTGTTATGCAAATTGGGCTGCATATTTTGATAGAGCTTTTCATCCTGAATTCAACCCAATTTGAATCACTAAATTTGGAGCCTCCTAGCAAAAGTTATGAGGTTCTAAAGTTTGAACTAAATTTGGAAATCCAATTAAACCGGGGAAAAGTTTAAATTCTGACTGTGGACCCCTCGCACACGTGTCAGCTGCTGGAACTGAGCCACACGGGGCCACAGACTCCTTCCCGCACAGCCACACTGGATCCTGGGGCCGCAATCGATCAGCAATTTAAAACTTCCGTCGCCGACACGCGGGACCCGCCGGTCGTCTTCCTCCTCGGGCCGGTTTCTTTTCCCGCGCTGCCCCCTCGCCGGCACTTCACTGGGGCTCGCCGGACCCGGATTCCCGGCTGCCTCTCAGCCTGCTTCTCGCCGCCCGGGGGTTTTCAGGGACGAGCAACTCATCTAGGGGGTCAGCACAAGCTAACGACGCTCGGAACTAGGTCGGCGACGTGCGCAGACCTCAGTGAGGCTTCGGCGTCATGGTCGGAGCATCCTAGCCCGCCAAAGGTTCGGAGAATTTGCTCTAAAGCATCAGTGAGTCATGGGGGTGCTCGGCCTTGGCTCAAACTGGATCGGTAATGGCTCGAGATGGGGTCTCACCGTGTGCCCGGCGGTTTCCGCCATGATCGCCGCTTGGAAAACTCGAAATTAGTTGTAACCATTCGGTTCTAGGCTAGGTTTGCGAAGGAAATGGAGTCGCTAGCCAGTCTAGCTCCCGTGTGCAAGATTTGGCGAACTACAAACACGAATTGCAATCAAATTTAATCACCTCGTACCGGAAGGTCGAATGGCGTCCTCCGAAAGAAAATCCCCGAATTGGCTCTCGGTGATTCACAGCTCGACTTGAGGCCTGGGGGTGAGCAGCACGGGTCACCCGTGCGTCCGGGGGTGTCCTTGCTTGGGTGTGAAAGGGCCTGGTATAGGCTGTCCACGAGCTCCCCAACCCGCTGTGAGGTTAGGTCGCCGTGGCGACGAGACAATCTCGAGTTGGGAAGGCAGCGACTCGCTGGATTCGGTGCTTAGGAGGTGGAGGACGAGCTCACAGTGGTTTTTTCGGCTTGGCTGGCCTCTGCACGCTCGATTTTTCCCGGCTCCCGGTCGATAGCCCGAGGCGGCAGCGTCCTCGGTTCTTTTGTCGTGCGAGGGGATAACTGGGCCGAGTGAGGGTCGGTTGGGGCAAAAGATCCCGGTGGAGCTCGCAAGCAGGTCGCCAGCGTGACTCCGGGAGCTGGAGGTGGCGCCGACCGTAGCCCTCGGTGGCGCCTGGAACTCGATCGGTAGCTCGGGTGTGAGCCGATAAACAGCGAGCTGGAAACTTAGGCAGTAAGTTTTATCCCTCCCCTCTCAATGACAATTGGGGCCCACAGCTCCTCTCTGCCCCAAAAGATCTCCAAATTTGACACATTGCAAATTCAGCTATGAGGGATCCAAATTCAAAAGCCATTTGGCCATTTGACATGTTGTGCCACAGTTTCAAATTTGAATTCAAATTTCAATGAAAATTCACAATTCTCTTTGAGATACCTATCAAAGCACCTCCAAATTTTCTCAAAATTTGTCTCCCTCATAATTTAGACCTGAGGAATTCAAATATGCCATACGATCCTTATGTTGGCCCCTTCAAATGAGGGTTTTGAACCAACAGTTTGGAACCCTCATTTTGGAAATGGCCACCTTGGGAGTCACATGATCATTTGAAATAAAAAGGAACTTGAAGGCATGTGCTTGCTCATGACCACCTTCTCATGTTCAGAAAAGTTTTTGCAAGTCCCAAACCTTGAAATTATACTCTGCTTTATTCACAACTCAAGTTTTGCATTTACAAGTTTTTGGGACTTTTACAAGAACAAGGCACCAAACACTACAGGAATCACTATAATAGACAACGGCCAGAAACCGTCGTCTATAAATCTAAAACCGTCGTCTATAGCTTATAGACGATGGTCAACACTTATTGACAACAGTTTCCAGCCATCTACGATTATTAGTCATCTATAAAGTTATAGACGACGGTTACCGTCGTCTATAAGGCAATTGACAACGACCTCTCTTGGGCGTCGTCAATTAGGTACTCCTGCCACGTGGCACATAGTGGATCTTATAGACGATGTTTTTTCTTACCGTCATCTATAGTTACGGCTTATAGACGACGGCTACTGCTCCACCGTCGTCTATAAATATGGTTTATAGATGACAGCTAAGCACGAGAGACCGTTGTCTATAAGGCTCGCTTTTAAAAAAAACTGAAAATGCTGTTGTGGCTCCGAGGCCAGCCCTGGCTCGATGGCCAGCTCACACAGGAAGAAAATAATATACACAAGAACAAGCATATATATCACAAGAAATATTGCAAAACAGTTCAGAAACAATACATGCGACACACACCACATTACACGCTACCCCGTCCACTACCAGAGTTTGGAATGTTGTCCTCCTGCAGTCATCCAAGCGGAGCAAGCTGAGGCGATGGTGTGCGAGCCTCCGTCCCCGATCTCTGTGATTTGCAAGTGTGGTTAGACAAGTTACAAGTATAAACATGCATAGTTGACTAAATTTGCTTATTAAAATGCAGAATTGAGCAAGTTAACTAGTATTTGCTATGTTTGAGTAAGTTTGCTCATATTTAGTAATTTTGAGCAAGGTCGACTATGTTTGAGCAATTTTAACTAGTTTTGGTTATATTTAACTAGTTTTGGCTATATTACTCATCATATTTTTCTAATTTGATCAAGTCTAACTAGTTTGGCTATATTTGAGTAAGTTTGATCAAATTCTACAGAATTTGAATAGTTTTAAATATTATTAGCTATTTTGAGTCATTTTGTACCTGTTCACCCGTCGTCGGCACCTGCACCTGCGGCTGCTCCAATGGTGGCAGCGCCCACTGCGGAAAGACAACCTGCTGTCCTGCGGCCATAGACTGCAAATAGGAACCAAATCATTTCACATAGCATTTATATATTAGAAATATTATGTACAACGGTCAGAATTTACCTGCATGGCAGCTTGCAACTGGAGCATGTACGAGGTTTGATACTCGTCCCTAGCCCTGAGCACCCCCTGCCTGCATCTCGTCCCTAGCCCTTAGCGCCGCTGCCTGCATCTTGTTTTGAGCCCTCAACACTTCTTGCGTCCTTTGGAGCTCCTCCCGAACACTCCGTAGCTCCAGCTCTTGGGTCATACGGCTGCTGCCGGACCCACCCTGCTGCGATAAAGAGGCTCTTGAGGAAGACCGCGCCTGCCTTGAGTCGACCACTCCATCGAAGATGGCTAACCTAAACAACAAAGTAAGATTATAAAATTTTCGTATCTCAAAGTTCGTGATAGTAAACCAAAAATATCAAAATTCACCGTCCGCGGGGTTTGTGAGCATGAGTCCAAGAACTCATGAAACATTGTACTAAACTCTGTTATTCATGGTTATATATATTCTGAATTCAGTTTGTGGAACATATGTGTATGTGTGATGAACATCCTGGGCACACATATGCATCAGTTCTCGGTTCCGTGGTTTTCCACAGAATTGAGGGCGTCACAAGGCACTATCAAGAAACAAATCGGACCATGCTCCCCTACTACTGGACTGTGGTATTACATCTCTAAGTGCTCACATGCTAAAGTTAAAATTTGAGCTAGGATGGTTGCTTAGAGATGGTTTCATACCCATGATCCAGGCATTGTGGGAAACCCTGGTACATGGCCTAGATCTTATGGATGTATGGCAAACAAAAATACTTAAGGTGCGTCAGTATCTTAGAGGATGGGCAAAGAACACAAGTGGGGTATATAAGAAAGAGAAGAAATAATTACTAGATGTGGTGGATGCACTAGATAAAAAGGTTGAGTCCATATTGCTGGATGCAGACGAGATCGATCATAAGCAAAGAATGCAAGACAGATTGGCAAAACTATTAATAGAGGAAGAGATAAAATGGTACTAACGCGCTAAGACAAAGGATTTGCTGGAAGGAGATTCTAACACTAAATATTTCCACCTGGTGGCTAACGGCAAACATAGAATAAAATATACCATATCCAGGATGGGGAAAACCACATAACAGAGGAAAATCAACTTATGAAACATATAGTACAATATTACAAGAAACTATTTGGCCCTCTGGACGAGAGTTTGTTCCATATAGATATGGACAGACAGGAGGACATACCCCAAGTTTCGGAGATGGAGAACGACTTTCTAACTGCCAAATTCACCATGGATGATGTTAAGAATGTTGTTTTCCAGATGGAACATAATAAGGCACCGGGTCCAGATGGATTCCCATTGGAGTTTTACCAGGAATCTAGGATGTGATTAAAAAAGACTTGATGGCTCTATTTCACGGGTTTCATGCGCGTAATTTGCAGACATACAGGCTAAACTTTGGCACAATTATACTAATCCTAAAAAGTGTTAAGGTTGTGAAGATACAATAGTTTAGGCCAATCTGTCTACTCAATGTGAGTTTTAAAATCATAACTGTCGGTACCCTGCAAACTGGGTACCCCTGCGTAGTGGTAAAAAAGATAGCCTAGGCCCCACCTCTCCGCTGAGGCGGGCCCCAGTGTAAGCCACGTGCCCTAGGCCCCATGGTCAGCCCTGGGGCTGGCATGTGCGCATGAGCACCAGAGCTGACGCATGCCCTGGGCTCCGGCCCGAACCTCCCCACTAGGGCGAGGTCCGGGGCTGACACGTGTCCCCTGGCTCCGAGCCGCCTCCCCGCTGAGGACAGCTCTGGGGCAGACATGTGCCCTGGGCTCCGGCCCGGGCCTCCCTGCTGAGGTGAGGTCCGGGACCGACACGTGTCCCCTGGCTCCGAGCCGCCTCCCCACTGAGGACAACTCCGCTACAGACACGTGCCCCAGGCTCTGGCCCAAGCTTGCCCGCTGAGGTGGGGTCCGGAGCTGCTAGGTGTCCTCAGAGACCAAGTCCGTCTCTAAGAGCTCCAGAGCTGCCATGTGCCCCACGATCCGTCGTGAGCCATGGGTCGACGAAGTCAAGAAGAAAGTGCACTGTCCGGCTTCACATTCAAGGCTCACGCCTTCCCTAGAAGCTTGGTGTACTTCACACGCCTCCATCCCTTGCCCGTTCGCCATTACGGTGACAAGAAAGGACGGCATGGCATCACAGCAGTACAGCGCCGCCCAACGGCACTAAGCCGCCCAAGCAGGGTGAGGAGACGCGATCACAAGACGACGTCTTCATCATCACCTAACATGTGGTCAGGGGCGCTTGGTGCCCCGGACGGAGGGACTTAACAACCCCGCCAACCACTCTACTCAGAGGACGAAGCCCTAGATCGTGTATAGGACACTCAAAGCCTTGGGGCCACTTGTCGGGCACTAAACCACATTGTAACCACCCCGGCCTTGAACTATAAAAGGACCGGGGTGACCACCCTGTAAAGGGTTCCGATTCCCCACTCTCCAGATCACACTACGCACAAGTGCTCACGCAAAAGCAATAGAACAAGCACACCCATTGACGTAGAGTATTACGCTCCAGCGGCCCGAACCACGTAAATCCCTGTGTTCATCGGCTCCCTCAAGCTCAGGTCGCGAAGGGCGCCAAGCCCCCTCCGGGAAAAAGAACCTCGCGGGCTGCTTCTGTGCAGGCCGGGAGGAGTATCGCAGCTCACACTCTGACATTTGGCGCGCCAGGTACAGGGGTTGTACGCTCTCTCCACACGACCATGGTGAACATCACTTCTCATGGAGAGCCTTCTCGCCCACCTCGCCATCGTTTCCAAACGGGAGACGACGAAGCTACCTCCCACTCCAGGGCGGGCAGGTCTGGTCAGGCCGGCAGTCAGACGACCAGCGTGGCACCAGCAGCCCCAACGCCTAAATCCGGCCGATCCGGCGACTAGAACGATGGAGCCCCTGAGGCGCTCGTGGTGCCCAGGTCGGGACGGGCCGGCAACCGCGCGGATGGTGCGCTTTCGGTGTTCACACTGCCAGGGGTCGCTTCCTCTTGACCACCCCCTTCTCATCAGGTAGTGGCAACAACAACACCAGGGCCGAGCCCGGAGAGTGTGCTGGCTGCAGCACGCGCTTTGCTCCACAGCCCTCCGGGAGACGGTGCAACCCCCGAGGCGGTGGAGCAGTGGCGGCATGATGTTGACCATCTTGTCGCCGCCGCCATGAACTCTTCTGCCTATAGGAGACAGCCAGCTGAACCCTCGTTGGCCCAGTCGCGAACGCCGACAGTGGCCCGAGGGGTGGCGGCCCCATGCGTGACGGCCACGCCCGACCTCAGGGTCGAATTGGACCATCGTCTCGCGAGCGAAGATGGTCGCACCACCATCGAGTGGCGTCGTGAGATGCGTCACAACCTTGAAGGAGGGTAGCGCTCTCCGAGCATCGTACCAGTGGGCCGCGCTCCTCCTACCCCTGCCTTTCTGGGGGCGGTGGGAGGCTGCATGGTGCTCGCCCCACATCTTCATATGGTGGTCTGGCCATCGAAGTTCCGGCCCCACTTGCCAGAAAAGTACGACGGGATAATCAATCCCACCGAGTTCATGCAGATCTACTCCACCTCCATCCTAGCTGCAGGAGGAGATGAGGCCGTCATGGCCAACTACTTCCCCATGGATTTGACCGGCACATCCCGGTCATGGCTTATGAACCTTCCCCCAGGATCCATCACGTCCTGGGAAGAGTTGTGCTGGAGATTCACAGCCAACTTTGAGAGTTCCTCCACGTGCCCCGGCACCGAGCTCGACCTCCATGCCGTGCATCAGCGCGATAGGGAGTCACTGCGATCCTTCATCCAGCGGTTCCCCCAAGTCAGGAACACCATCCCCCACATCTCCAATGCCTCCGTCGTCGTTGCCTTTTGGCAAGGCGTCCGTGACAAGAAGATGCTCGTGAAGTTAGCCACGCATGACATGTAAGACGTCTCCGAGCTCTTCAGCCTGGCTGAAAAATGTGCTAGGGCGGCAGAAGGCCGAGACTGGCACTCACGACCCTCCTCCACGGCGGGGAGTGCAGGAGAAGCTGCTGCATCGCGCAGCAGCAAGAAGAACAAGACCGGAGGCAGGAACAAGCCTCTGGCTGGGGCACCCACTGCTGCTCTAGCAGCGGCAGGTGGGGGCCGAGCCCCGCACCCAGACAAGCGCTCGTGACCATATATCGTCCACTGGTGATGACGGTTAGTGGTGCCCAGTGCACAACACCGGTAGCCACGGCGCTAACGACTTCCGCGAGACCAAGAAGCTTATGGAATGCTTCCGTGAGCTACAACAGCAGCGGCCGCGCCAAGACGGTGCACCCTCCGGCCAGCGAGAGGGCAAACAAAAGGCCAAACCTGAGGCCGATGCTGAGTAGGGTATGGAGTATCAAGACGCCGAGAGGGTGTTGAAAGCCGTCTACGGCCACTCCGACTCCAGCGACCACAGCGAGCGACGCAAGACGCTCCACGCCTAACCAGGCGTTCCCCCCTCTGTCGTGCGACAAGGGAAAACACCCTCTTACAATGGTGTAGGGTGTCGAGGCCGCCCTCTCCCCAGAACACGCCAGTGGCTCACCCGACGTCCAGACATACAACGAAGCCACACAGAACCAACTTCCACGTGAAGAAACCGACCTCGTCGACAAGGCAATATGGCTAGAGGCTGCTCGAAATGCGCCATACCGCAGAACGCTCTGGCAATGGTGTGCGTAGAATAGACAGCCCAACATAGGGCTACCTGGTGCCTCAGCTAACACTTTTTCGAGGAGGGGTGACAAACCCTCCCCTAGCTGGGAGGGTCCCTCCCGACCCGTACAAGTAGGCCGCCTCAGGTGCAACCGTCTAGCCGCAGGCAATGGGTATCTCTACCCAGACCACAGAACATAGAACACCCCTTTATGTCCTACTCTTAGCGCAGTAGTAGGGTATTTTTTCTTTTTCTCTTTCTTGTAAGAGTGTTATAGTGTCTAGGAATAGCGCTTGGAACAGCTAAGCCCCGGAAGGGTCCAGCTACTCTTGTCATCCAGGGTGGGTCACTGCCTTCTTACACGGCCTGTTACCTCCTATCACTCGAAGGAAGCCAAAAATGAGAAAAATTTACCCTACCCTGCACACTTTATTTACATTTTGTGCTAGCTCATGCATATCAACTGTAAACGGCATGTCCAGAGCCTGTCCTACACACTTGTCTTAGTTCCCGTGCCACTGGAAGGTCTCCTCGTTGAAAGGTTAATGCCCGCGGGAGGTCTAGGGTGTGTAGCCTGCTATGCCTGTTTCCGTACCCTTAGCGTGCACATCCTGCCTCCCCAGTGCTACAACTGAGTACTTGGGGGCCAGAAAGAACACACCATACTTTTTGTGCTTTCTTTCTATTCCGCTCCAGCCATGTGACCAGTAACTTTTTCTTGTGTCCAACCGTAGCAAGAGCTGTGCTATACTTTTACTGGTGGGTCTGCTTGAAGTACCTGTGGTTTACCCGAGGATCTGCGGTTGTCTCGTTGCTCGGAGGCCTTATGGCGCCGAATGGTCCCTCCCCCAAAAAGCTTACGCTCGTGGGAGTTCCAGGGGTGTAGCCTGCTATGCATGGTTCCGTACCCTTAGCGTGCGTACCCTGCCTCTCCAGCGCTACGGCTCGGTATCGCGGAGCTGGACGGCTGATACCCCTGAGCAATGTCTTGACCGCAATTTAAGGGATCTTTGGTTGTCTCATTGTCTGGGGGCCCTATGGCACCTGATGTCCCCCTCCCCCGAAAATCTTACACCAGAGGGAGGTCCAGGGGCGTAGCCTGCTATGTCTTGTTTCGTACCCTTGGCGTGCGTACCCTGCCTCTCCAATGCTACGGCTCGGTACCAGGGAACCAGATGGCTCATACCTCTGGGTAAGGTTGTAACCATAACCCAGACGACCCGCATCAAATTACCCAAGCCCCACAGCTTAACTAAGTAAAGTAAGCCACAGCAAAGCTACCAAACAAGGAAGAGTGACCAGAGAGCACGACTGCTCCCTCTTCCTGCTATGACTGCAGGTCCGCACAGGTCCCTGGCATTCCGGACCCTCCAGGGGGCCCGATGCCCATGCCCTGCCTCATCCAGGGGTAGGTGCACCCCAACACGAGGGCCATACCTACCAGGGGGCCATCAAGGTGAACCATGCGGGTAGGACGTCGGACCACTGCAGCAGCAAGCAGAAGACTCGGAGAACCAGCTACGACAAGCTGAAAACAAGGGCTGAACTTCTGACGGGTCCTTGCGCCACCGAGGACACGGAAGGAGCGGTAGCCACACTGCCGGAGTGCCGGGTCCTTACGCTGCTAAGGACCCAGAGGAACAAGCTCGGAGAATCGGCAAAAAGCTACCCATGCTGGCTAAGTTATTTTGGACCTTTGCGCCGCCAAGGGTCCGAAGTCTACATTAATAATTCAAGGTAACATAAGACTTGAAAAAAAAGGTCTTTGATAACAGTAGAGTTCCGGCATACACAGGGGGATACAAGGTAAGCGGGAGACCTCGAAGCTACTCGCGCTAGAACCTAGCAGCTACAAGTCAGACGACTTCCTCCATGGAAGACTTCGCCGCCTCCGACATCTCAGCGCTGTGGCCCTGCACCGCAGGTTCCAAGGAGATGTTGGGGTCGCAGATCTGAAGGCAGGTGAGCACATGACCTGCCACCAACCGCGCCAGAGCTTTGCCTTCGGCCTCCAGGTGCTTCCCCATGACATTATTCAGTGTTAGGAGCTTCTCTCCGGCTGAGTCCAGGGCAGGGAGTGCCTGGCTCACCTCCCGGACCGGCCCTCCGGGGCGTAAGGGGGCCAAAGCCGAAGGGTTCCAGAGCCGCCTCTGCGCGGCCGAGGAAGTTGTGACGCCCTGGTTCTGAGAAGAAAAACCTCTCGGAACTGAGACTGATGCATATGTGTGCCCAGGATGTTCATCACACATACACATATAATCCACAAACTGAATGCAGAATATATATAACCACGAATGAATAGATTCAAGTACTTTATTACATCAATATTTATTGCAGCGGAAGTCTTCTAAACTATAGCGGAAGCAAACTAAGCAGCAGCAGCGGCTCCATCTCTACTCCACAGGCAAGGTTGAGGGTAGATTACACGCCTAATACTCCATATGGTCTTCGAAGTACTCCTCTCCTGTTGCTGATGATGAAGTAATAATGCAAGTTTGAGTACAAGACGTACTCAGCAAGTGCGGGAATATATGATATGTAGCTCACAGCAAGGTAGGTATAAAAAGGCTCATTGCGGAAAGAAAAGTTTATTTCACAAAACATGATAAAAACAACAACTAGCTTTAAGTGAATGTAATCCCAACATGTATTTAAACATCAACATACCTCCATCATGATTCACCACTTTTCATGTCTCTTCCAGACATTTATCTTTCTCAACTTTTCTCATGCTCATGAATACCATCTCGTATTCACTACCATCTCATCTCATATTCAATTTCCGTCTCATAACCGAGACCAAAGCTCATTACCATGACTCAACAGTCATGCAACAAATCTCATTACCCGGACTCAACAATCCCAAAAACCAAATCCAAAGACCAAACCATAACCAAACCAAATAACCAAAACCGTACCATCCAAAACCATCACAAAAACCATCCCATCTAATCATGTGGGTTGTCCAGGCGCTTGTGACCGTAAGCTCGGCTATCATGATAGTTTACACTCTGCAGAGGTGGCACCACTTTACCCACAAGTTTGTGATTTCGTCACCTGTCGACGACTGCAGAACCTCCATTATACCAGTACACAACCGTCGGTGTATGACCAAGAGATCACAAAATAGCCTTTATAAAGGGGCTACTAGATGTATGGACTCACTAAGGTTTCACCAGCAGGCTAAAATCTCTATTCTCCCACCTACAGGCCCCCTCTTGTGCCATGCAGTTCCCAGGACAGTCCTCACTCGACTCCCATTCCCCGCGCCTTCCACGGTCCATAACAATATAGCAACTTACCTAATTAGTCATCTAAGCCGCATCCATATTTGGCCTTGTGGTGGCACTGTATTCCTGGCATGGCTCGCATGAACCGGTCCTTAGATCTACAGCAAGTAAACCACCATCTCATTCTACCTCATCCACAAACCAATCTTGCCTATATCTCCCTCCGATTCATGTTCATTAACATCAAGTTCTTATTATCATTATTCTCATGAGTGCAGTAGCTAGACACCTTCTATCGCTTCCCATACCCCGTAGATTAGCGAAGCAAAAAGCAAAACCCGACCATACCCGACTCAAAACTTCCCTGTCGTCAAGGGTGGTTTAACAAAACTAGTAAACTCCTATGAAAGGGTTTCCCATCAAGTTGACTCAAGCATTCACAGTTTTTGCAAACAAAACAGCTTTCAAAGCATGGAATCAATATGGTCAAGGGGCACTTGCCTTGTTCCTGCGGCTTCTGTTGCTCTAGGATCTTGAAGTCTGGGTGCTGAAATCCTTCGTAGATAGCCCCCTGAGATTGTCCTTCTATTTATGATCACACACATACAAGATTCATAGCAATCAATCATCATGCACAAACTTTACTCAAAATGCAATGGTGCATATGCATGCTAACCCTATGGTGCAGTTTAGTTTGTACGTGTTCTTGCATGTTCTTGCATGTTTTAACGGGTTTGCATGGGGTTTTACGATGAACAGAGGTGTAGGGATCAAATGTGGACGTGGCGATTATCTTGACTCTAGATCAATCCGATCAACACGTGATCTATCCACGAAAAAGCTTCTGTTCGAAAGGATCGAAGAAACAGATGCAAAGAAAACCGCGATCTCGTCATATGGTGGTAATGGAAACATACCTTGCTTCCTTCGGTCCTCCCTCCTAGCAAAAATAGATCGTCGGGCTCTCTTCCGTCGGCGGCGATCATGTCTGGGCTCGTCGGCGGTCTCTCCGGTGGTCAACTCCGTTGAAGGGGTTAAGCTCGGCGAGTTTGGGGGCTAGGGCTTCTAAGTTGTCGACTTGGAAATAGATGTTACGATCAAGGGGTGTTTCAGGTTCTATTTATAATCGGGAAAAGAAGAGTCCTAATCTGATTGGATTTCAAATAAGAGTCCTATTCAAATCGTTTTTGAATCTTAACAACTTATCTTCAATTGATTCGGTGCGGTAGCAACGTAGAAGAGTTCGTGTCGGTTTCCTCAGTAACGGGTACTCACGTACAGAGAAAAACCGCTTCAGAATCGCGTCGTTCCGCAGGGATAAGCTCCGGAGGCTCCACGTGTCCAGCGGGGGCATGGGCTTCCCTTTTCCTCAGGGGCGAGCTTCCGCGTGCGCCACGCGTCTGGCGGGCGGGACCTCCCTCTCCCTCAGAGGTAAGCTCCATGTGCGCCACGTGTCTGGTGGGTTGGGAGCTCCCTTCTCTCCAGAGACGGGCTCCGTGTACGCCACGTGTCAGTGCCGGACCTCCCCTCTCTCCGGAGGTAGCTCTGAATGTGCCAAGTGTTAGTGCCGGACCTCCCCTCTCTTCGGAGGTGAGCTCTGATAGTGCCACGTGTAAAAGCCCAAGAAAATGGACTTGCAAAAATTTTCCATCACCTCACAACACTACAGCTTTTGTTGTGGATATCTTGTGAACACTTGTGAAGAGCAAGTAACCACCATCAAAAGGGTGATTAGAGGGGAAAGCTCTAACTTTCAAAAAGTAGGATTTCTACACATGAACATGCAAGGTTGAGCTCAACCCTAGACCTTAAATAGTCTTGGGAAGGTTCAGGCCAAAGTTCATGCAAATCCAATACTTTTTGAGGCACTTTTGGAGGCATTTGAAAAAGAGGCCAATTTGAAAATAAATTCAAATTGCAGCAACTTTCATCACTTAAATTCAAAAGTTGGCTTCATATTCAAACTCAGCATATTTTTCTGAGTTAGCCCACCAATTTTCATCCCCATTGGACTTCATCTTGTCGGGGGCTAAATTTGCATTAATTCAAAACTGAATTTGAATTTCAGATTCAAATGGCCAGCAAATTTAGCCAAACCAGTTTCAAACTGAGGAAATCAAGTTCAAAATGTGACTTGGTGCTTATGTCTCTCATTTAATGGAGAGTAGCTGGGACATTTACAGAAGAATTTGGAAAAGGGGATTAGGGGGAGAGTTGGGCCCACAGGTCAGTGGGAGAGCTGCTGCACAACCGAGCGCTGCCTGTTTCTCACCGACGTCGACCGAGCGCAGCGCACCAGCTCCTGCTCCCGTGCCTGAGTGGAAGAGGACACCGCATGGTGAAACTCCCGAGTCACAGCGCCAGCACGACAACCACTCGGTTATTTTCGCTGTGCCCCGGCCGAACCGACGTTCTCCCACCCCGCAGTTGCTCCAGCTCGCGAGTGTTTCACCGCCGCTCTCTGATCACCGGTGACCGGCCGAACCCGGCTGCATCACGCGCCACCACCAGAGAAGAAAAGGTGCGTCCGGGTGTGAGGAAGCTGTAGGAGGAAACCTTTCACCGTTTCATGCAGGGTAGAGCGAGAATTCCGAGTTTTCTCCCACGGTGCACCTTAGGGTTAGAAATGGGAACTACGAGCAAATAAAACACCTTTCAAAAGTATTAATACAGTCACATGGATGGTAAATGCGTGAATGTGATGGACTAAAAAATCTGCGGTTCCTAATGGAATAGGTAACAAAGCTACTTTGCCGATAGGATTTAAGTGGAGGTGCGCCTTCTTCCCTTCCGGCGAACAGAAAAGAGAGATACGAAGGAGTAAGGTTGATTGTTCGTATGTTCAGTGATGGCGAGCCTTCAACCAATAAGAAATACCTGAAAGAAGATGCGTAGGCCTTCGATCATGGTGCAATGAATATCGTAGATAGAGTGATGGAAGAAGTTCGATCTCATATAGCTAGCTGAAGTCTTTCCTTTCAAAGTGAAATGATTTTCCTTTTACGTTGAGATATTTGAATTGGATTTTCTTTCACCACTACTATCGTAACGCACAGAAAACACTGACGTTTCCGCTCGCTTTCAACCACTGCCACTTTACCTGAGCACTGTGACGCAGTCGGTCAAGTATTGAGTTTCTGCTAGTATATCAAGGACTTATGAGAACTGGTCGTCGGCAAAATTCATTGCACAGAAGCAACCTCCGGTCGAGCTGCAGCTCACACACTTTCCAGACACCCGTGCGCGTCTCTCCGAGTAAGAAACCGCAGGAACCACCATTCCAAACCCTAGTTTCACCGGTAACAGTCCAGCGGAAGGGAGGGTCGCCGGTGAGGTCCTAGCTCCGGCCGTTTCCATGGCAAACTGAGCTCATTTTCATGCTCAGCATGCCACAGCGGAGCTGTAGGAGCAAACCGTTCCGAAAATAAGGCACTGAGTAGCTCGGGCGACGTCGCCGGAGTAGGGATAGCCGCTGTCACCGTCGCGGGCATGGTTCCGGCCATCGCCGAGCTTCGGTGAGGGCACCAGCGTGTTCTCCGAGCATAGTTAGGCACAGGCGGCGAAACCCGTCGGAGATCGTGCAGCGAAATGGCCGGCGGCGAGAGCTCCGGCGAAGCGCCGTCGCGGAAGTCGCGGGAGGTCGCGAGGTAGACGAAGGGGGGGGCCGGGTCCACCGGTCAGCCTCTGTTTGCTCGTGGGGATCCACTTTGCGGCCGGGATTCGGTGCGGCAGCACGGGTAAAACCCCGTGGGCCACGGTGTGGCCGCGTTCTCAGTGGGCCGGTTTAAACAGTGGGCCCCACCCGTAGAGTTTAAACATTTTAGGATTTTCCAGTTTAGATCAAACTTCAAATGCATAGAACTTTTGCTAGGAAGCTCCAAATTCAGTGAACCAAATTTTTCTGAACTCAGCTTTTTGAGTACTTTCCAGCAACACCAATTTCAGCTGATGAAACTTAATAGTTTTTCAGAATTAATTCCCTAAAATTTAAACTGTTAGGAATTTTATCTGGAGAACTACTTTATGAAAAATTCTGAAATTTGGTTGGGAGGTTCATTGGAAAATCCTTGAGCTACAGTAAAATTTTCAGACCCATCCAATTTCATTTAGTCCCCCTAATGAGGTGATTAAGTGAACTGCCCTGAGAAAATAGAAAAATATACAGAAACATTTTTCAGATTTTCTTAATTCTTGTTTAGGGCATAACTTCCTCTAGAATTCTTCAAATGACATGAAACCAATTCCATTAGAACCATCTCAAATTCTAGTGTCCAGAAAGTAATGGTTGGAGCCATGAAAACCCCTGGAATTCCTTAGAAGCTCTAATATTGACCAAATAGGCTTTTATTTGTACAAGGCTCAAATGAACTTTGTTTCAAATGAAACTTGGTCAAGACTCTGGTTAGGACCCTACCAAGTTAACATAAAAATCTCAGAACCAAAGGGGAGGTCTAGCTAGAGTTATAGTAATTGCTTATTCAATTCTAAACATTGCATTTGAATTGACATGTAGTATCTCGTTAATGTGTAGTCGCTGAAGGCGAGGAGACTCCGGAAGTGCTCGACTTCCTCCTCCCGGACGAAGCCTTAACATCTGACCAGCAGCAACAAGGCAAGCCCCGGTTTGCATTAAACCGTTTTACAAAGTTTTGCTTTGTTTACATACTTAGTATGAGGTATGTATATGTGCATTAGGTGTAGGGTGGATGAAACCCCAAATGCATAACCAGATGTTTCCCATCAGAGTGAGGGTAGTGTCTAAGTCCTCGAGTAGACATGCTATGCTTAATCATTCATAGGACTTCGGTACAAGTTGAGTAGTTGGAATCTACTCGCGAGTTAGGCTTGGGACACACTGGGATTGGTTCGAGTGATGTGAGATCACTTTAGTAATGAAAATGAGACTAGGCAGGGGCTAGAGCGGAGCAAGAGGAAGTCTTGTGTGCGCAGCCCTGTCCGTGTTGATTGAGGACCGATCCATGTGCGGCCCTGCTGAGCAAGTATTGAACGTACCGAAGGCATATCAGATATATGGGCCCTGGTAAACCGATGTAACCTAAACCTCCGGGCGTCGAGGCATAGCACACCGATTTATAGGTGTAGGTTGAGGGAAGCAAGGTGGAAATCTGCTAACGGGCATAGAGAGGTGCTCCGTGTAGGGAACGTCCTGTCCATTTCGGTGCGACCGGTTCGACGTTTGGGCTGTTGGGTGAAAGGTTGTCCCATACGACATCGAGTGAGCGTTCTGTGCAGCTCCACGGGTGGGTGTACGTGACGTGCTTTTTGGGTATCCCTGCAGGTGTATATCCAGTCAATTCGCCGTCCCTCACGGTGACGAATACCACTTGTTCACTAAGTCGTGACGTAGGCTAATATATGAAATGTGATGATTCAATATTGCTGTTATGATAACATTTTATTGCTACTTGTGTGCCACCAAATATTGCTTACTAAATTTCAGATTCATGAACTGTTAACTTGTGGCTAAAAGATGAACTAAGGATGAACTTGTAGGCGTGTCCGTTTGCTAAAATTTTACTGTCCCATGTCCATTGTAACCTACATGTAGAGTTTCATGCCTAGGTGAGTCGGTTAAGTCTTGTTGAGCCATCGTGCTCATGGTTGCTGCTTAAGTATTTTTCAGGTGAGGAGCCACCCACGGACTCAGGTTACGAGTCCACCAGCGAAGGTTACCCTCCGTCGGGGACCACGGCTGAGTTGGAGCCGTACACGCCGCGCTAAGTTGAGGAGTGCAGCTAGTGTGGGTTGCCCTAGGGCTGGGCAACCGACTTTTGCTAGATAGGCGGGCGTGAGTTGTACAAATTTAACTTCCACTGTGTAATATAAACACTAGTTTGTAACTGAGTAGTGTACTACTTTGTACATTTCAGTTGGTTTTCAATGCAATACAATGTATCCTTATGATGTGTGCTGTTGGGTGTCGCATCGTGCGACACCACCCTTTGCGATCCTGGATGAGCGGATTCCGGTCCGCCACAGGCTGGTATCAGAGCTGCATTGGGGATAGCACATTAATTAAGGACTGTATTACGGGAAAACTTAGGTTTACGGTAAGGATTCGGTAGTTTGCCCAAGTAAGGACTATATTAGCATAGTTACTTAAAGTGGCAAGACTAACATATGTGTTATAATTCTGAATTTTAATTATGGAACGACGCACCTACGCTCTGGTAAGAATGGTAAGGAACGTGGTTCAGGGATAGGTCTCACAGCTTGGTGTGAGACGTCAATATGAAACTCTTGGACTCTTCATGTTCCTGAGTTCATATGAAACGCTGATCCCTAGCGTGCATTACGCAAGTAAGTGGAGACCCCATCGCGTGGTCAGTAACGCGAGAGTGTGTTCGTCTAGAAATAACCCAGGAGGACATACGCAGCGCTTGCCATCGGCGTGCCCTGCAGGGCAGTAGGTGGTATCTGTTGGGGTGATAAAATTCCCAACCGCGACGACCCGTTCGCGCTCTACTCGGGTTCCCCATCGTGTGGTGTTAAAACACAATCACGTACCTTGAGACGTGGCTTAACTCAAGGACGGCCGTATGGCAATGATACGGGCGTTTGTATTTACTTTCAAATATGGACCTGCCTGAAATGAATATAACCTTTGAGTGCATCATTATTGTGTGGTTTTCTGCAGGTACTAACCGGAAGTGCAAACCCGGACAACACGTACGAGGTGAAGAGTACCACCTCGCGGGGTTGCATGTCGGTCAGTGGGATCCTCCCACGGCGGATCTTCCCGTCGAACGTGTCCGACTGCCAGCCGAGCAAGCGCCTCACGATAGCGATGTCGCCATCACTCCTAAGCCTGGATGGATGAGGCCGGAAGACATGGCGGCGAGGAAGGGTTGTGAGTGCTGGGGAGCAGAGGCATCGAGTGTGCAGAAGGAAGGCGAAGATTGCAAAAGGCGGAAGGGGATCGTCCTTCTCCGGAGGGATTCCCTTTATACGTCTGCAACCTCTGGCAGAGCAGTCGGCACGACGTTTAGGTTTCCACCGTGCCACATCACTAGTTACCTGCCTCCCCCGATGATGAGTAGGACACAGGTCCACCAGTTAGACATCGGGGGCCAGATGGGTAACTTCTCGGGAACGTCCAGCGGTTCCCGGGAGAAGCGACGTGGTGGAACTGCAGCGGCCGACCCAAAGGCTTCAACAGTAACTGCCCCGGGGCAACTCCTCGAGCACGTCGCCATGACCCTCTAGTTAAGAGGAAGCACATGTCCAGTATGCCGATGACGTGTTGCTGCTTCGACTAGCGCTGCGCCAACTACGCCAAGGACGTGCAGTCTTTTTTCTTCCCGGGTACAACCACTCGCCCACTTCGCAAAAATCTCGCCACTAGTTCGGTTTCCAAGATGGGGCCCCACCTACAGGCTCGATGCCTCCCCCGAGATGGGCCCGGGGGCCACTGTCAGTACCCTGCAAACTGGGTACCCTCGCGTAGTGGGAAAAATGACAGCCTGGGCCCCGCCTCCCCGCTGAGGCGAGCCCCAGCGTAAGCCACGTGCCCTAGGCCCCATGGTCAGCCCTGGGGCTGACACGTGTGCATTAGCACTGGAGCTGATGCGTGCCCTGGGCTCCGGCGCGAACCTCCCCGCTAGGGTGAGGTCTGGGGCTGACACGTGTCCTCTGGCTCTGAGCCGCCTCCCCGCTGAGGGCAGCTCCGGTACAGACACGTGCCCTGGGCTCCGGCCCGAGCCTACCCGCTGAGGTGAGTCCAAGACCGACACGTGTCCCCCGGCTCTGAGCCGCCTCCCCGCTGAGGACAGCTCTGGTACAGACACGTGCCTTAGGCTCTGGCCCTAGCCTCCCCACTGAGGTGAGGTCCGGAGCTGCTACGTGTCCTTGGAGACCAAGCCCGTCGATAAGAGCTCTAGAGCTCCCACGTGCCCCACAATCCGTCGTGGGCCATGGGTCGATGAAGTCAAGAAGAAAGTGCGCTGTCAGGCTTCGCATTCAAGGCTCGCGCCTTCCCCAGAAGCATGGCGCACTTCACACACCTCCGTCGCTTGCCCGTTCGCCATTACAGTGACAAGACAGGACGGTACGGCATGACAGCAGTACAGTGCCGCCCAAGCAGGGCGAGGAGACGCGGCGACAAGACGGCGTCTTCATCATCACCTGACATGCGGTCAGGGGCGCTCAGCGCGCCGGACAGAGGGACATAACTCCCCCGCCGGCCACTCTACTTAGAGTACGAAGCCCTAGATCTTGTATAGAACACTCAAAGCCTCGGGGCCACCTGTCGGGCCCCAAGCCACATTGTAACCACTCCGGCCTTGAACTATAAAAGGACCGTGGTGACCACCCTGCAAAGGGTTCCGATTCCCCACTCTCCAGATCACACTACGCACAAGTGCTCATGCAAAAGCAATAGAACAAGCACACCCATGGACGTAGGGTATTACGCCTCGGCGGCACGAACCACGTAAATCTCTGTGTTCATCGGCTCCCTCGAGCCCAGGTCGCAAAGGGTGCCAAGCCCCCTCCGGAAAAAAAGAACCTCGCGGGCTGCTTCCGAGCAGGCCGGGAGGAGTGTTGCATCTTACACTCCAACAATAATAAAGGTGTTAACAAATATTATAATGACGGTTGCCCAAAAAGTGATTAGCCCCACACAAACTGCTTTCGTACCTGGTCCTAATATTATTGAAGGAGCTGTTATTTTACATGAAACAATATACGAACTTCATAAGAAAAAAAATGAATGTTGTGATTGTGAAGATAGATTTTGAAAATGCGTATGACAAAGCAAACTGGCGTTTTGTGAGAAAGGTATTAGAAATAAAAGGACTCTAAAAAATGTGGTGTGACTGGGTAGATGATGTCATCAAGGGTGGCCATGTTAATATAAAAGTAAATGATCAATTGAGTGAGAATTTCCAAACTAAGAAGGGATTTCGGCAAGGAGATCCATTATCATCTATACTCTTTAACATTGTGGTAAATATACTGGCCATAGTGATTAATAGAGCGAAGGAGAATGGTTTGATCTCTGGAGTTATCCCTCATCTAGTAGATGGAGGTTTATCCATCCTACAATATGCGGATGATACAGTCATATTTATGGAGCATAGTTTGGAACTAGTTCAAAACTTAAAATTGTTGGTGTGTGCATTTGAGCAACTCTCTCAATTAAAGATTAACTTCCACAAAAGTGAAATATATTGTTTCGGGGATGCTTGTTCAGATCAGCAACAATATGCACGACTATTCGGATGTAGTCCTGGATCATACCCATATAAATATTTAAGTATTCCCATGCATTACAGAAAGTTGCACGATAAGGACTGAAAAAGAATAGAGGAAAGATTTCAAAAGAAGTTAAGTAGCTGGAAAGGAAAATATCTGTCTGTGGGAGGGCGCCTCATGTTAATCAATTCGGTTCTAACAAATTTATCGATGTTTATGCTCTCTTTTTTTGAAGTGCCGAGAGGAGTCCTAGAGAGGCTTGATTACTACATATCACAATTCTTTTGGCTTGGCGACAGCAATAAGAAAAAGTATAGATTAGCTCGATGGGATGTTGAATGTCAGCCAAAAGATAAAGGCGGATTGGGAATACAAAACTTAGATATTCAGAACCAGTGTCTCCTTAGTAAATGGTTATTTAAGCTATTTAATGAAGATGGGCTGTGGCAAAGATTACTGAAAAGAAAGTACGTTAAGGATAAGACCATTGGATAGATACAACGCAACCTAGTGATTCCCATTTCTGGAGTGGGCTGATGAAGGTGAAGGAGAAATTTCTGCGCTTTAGCAGATTTAGGATAAATAATGGTAAGGATACGAGGTTCTGGGAAGATAGTGTGCTTGGGAACTTTAATATTAAAGACAAATTTCCTCCTTTATATAATATCATCAGAAATAAACATGTAACCATATCGTATGTTTTTAGCACAACCCCACCAAACATCTCCTTTATGCGGGGTCTGGCTGAAAACAACTTGGTGAGATGTCATAGACTTGTTGAATTGGTAGCTCAAGTAAGACTAAACCAAACAGCGGATACACTGCAATGGGGATTACATCAAAGTGGTCAGTTCTCAGTAAAATCTATGTATACAGCTCTTATAACAAATGGTAACATATGTAGAAACAATATGATATGGTTATCCAAATTACCATTAAAGATTAAGTCTTTATGTGGTACTTGAAGCGGAAAGTGATACTTACAAAGGACAATTTAGTACGACGTAATTGGGATGGCGATAAAAATGTGTGTTCTGTAGTGATGATGAAACCATTCAATACCTTCTTTTTATTGTCATTATGCTAAATTTCTGTGGAGAAATTGTAAGTATCACTTTCAATATTTACACACCTTCAACTGTTTCGCATATGTTTAATGGCTGGTTACATTCATTCCCAAAATTGTTCAGGAAACAGATAGTGGTTGCTGTTGCAGCTATGTGCTGGTCAATATGGGTATCCAGGAATGACCAAGTCTTGGATAACAGTCCTATGAAACACTATTTGCAGGTACTTTTCAGGGGAACACATTGGTGCCGCACTTGGGCGTCACTGCAGAAGGGTTATCAACAGATCAACATGTTGAGGCGGGCATGTGGATCCATAGAAGCTACAGCCATAGAGATCTTACACAATTTCGGATGGAGATTCAACTGTAGAATCACATTCTAATAAGTGTTTTTGTTTCCTCATATTGTATCGATCTGCTGTATTAAGTCAAGTATTGTGTGGTGGCTGTTAAACTTTGTAACTTTTGGCTATAGCCTCTTTTTGAGGGGAAGGTCGGTTTATCTATTATCTAAAAAGTTTATTTTGCTGAGATAATGAAACGGTGACTTTCATCACCTTAACTTTTTTTTCATGGATCCTGGTAGGGTTCGTAAGGTCTGTCGGCGACAACGGCAGATCATTGAGGGGTGGCAGTGGTGACGGTGGTTACAGTCTGCACACGACCTGGATATCAGAAGAAAGTTCTTGTTCCCTACACCCGAATCTGAAACTGAACAATCAGGCATCAAGATTAACAGATTGTGACGATTGGGGTTCCACTTTCAATCGCTAGGTTTCTATTCTTCACAAATGAATAGACTTGATTGAATTGCCATTTGAAAACTCCTATGCTCCATGAGTCAGTCCAAAATGGATCGTCATTCCTTCCTGAACTACATGTTGTCATCATAGAAGAAATGCCTGATAGTTTAATGATGTCCTTCCAACCAATAGGATCCTTGGGTCTACAAGCATGAGGTGGTCTACAACCAAAGGATCCATCTTGTTACAAAATTTGTTTATTAAGAAGCAGATCAGTGTTTTGTGTTCTCGACCCCCACACTTTTTTTCTTTTGATTTGCATCGCTTTGTTCATGCCAGAAGACAACCTCCTTTTCCTATTGACATTCCCCGCGAACAAGCTCTTATCATAGTGGCTAATAAGGTGTTTCAGTAGCATCCCTACGCTGTTCGATTTGATTTCCTGTGAGTGCAAACTTTTGGGTTGGGTAAAAAATATCACTCACTAATTTTCCTGATTGCGTTCGTGCACACGGGTTTAGACTACTATGTAGGATGGTAGAGGGGGTGCAGATCCTCATAGGTTGAACTCAAAAAACAGGTAAAGTCAGAGGTAATAGTATATGTTGAAACCGAAGCCTAGAGCGTCGAATCTTGATCCAGATGTCTAGATTCTGTTGGAATTTTGGCCCAAGGCCCATGCAGGAAATAATAATAATTCCAAATAAATCTCAAAGGCCCATTAGTGCAAGAGAGGGTTGTCCCAGTGGTTTAGTAGCACATGGGAAGTTTGAGGGAAGCAACTCCTACATATAAGGGAGGTTGTTCTTCCACTCACTAAGTGAGAGGTAAGAAGAGAGGAGAGGGATGGCCCACGCGCGCTCCTCCTCCTTCTCGCTCGCCTCACCTCGCACACGTGTATGTTCGTGTGAATTTGAGCCGAGCCCAACTTTTATTTTTGCTGCCGAAAAATTCGGCTGGGCTTTGTGGGCTTTTGGGCTTCCAAATTGGGCTGAGTCAGTTAGAGACTTGGACCGGACACTACTACAAAACCCGCCTGTGATAAAGAGTCTTCACAGGAAGATTCATAAAGGCGTCTGTGATAACTTTTTTGACAGGCAATTTGAGTTTCTGCCTATCATAATACGTTTAGAGCCGCCTGAGATGAAGCTTGTTGTAGTAGTGCACGTTGCAGATAAAACAGATCCGCAACCGAATCAATCTCTAACAAGGACTCTATATATTGTGGCGTGCGCGGCAGAGGAGATATACACGAAAAATCATTCCCACGTTCTAGTTTCTTGCGCCGCCATTGTCTACTCCATCCCGAGCGCCGGCGTGCATCGACGATCGGGAGAGCAGGTCTCTGGAACCACTCGCCCTTGCGATCCTGCACCGGGACAGGGCAAATAAGGTTTTTGGAAAGTGCTCTGCGCGACTGCTCGAATTCTTCATCACAGGTCGCCTACCGCTGAGATCAGGCGCTGCTGCCCAGCGTCGCCACCAATGTCTGCATCGATTGATTGTTGTCAGATCTACGTTTGCAGTGATTACTCCAGTTTCAGATCGGTACGCCCAATCTGACTTCTCGTTTGACGGTGTTTCTGGCTGTTCAAAGTCGTGGTTTTCCGGAATTAATCAGTAAATTCCCTTATTTCTCTAACAATCCAAAAACCTTATATAGGCAATTTCCTGTTTTAAACATGATGACTTTGGCTGATGCACTGAGGCCGGAGAAATTTTCTGGTGTGCACTTCAAGAGGTGGCAAGTTAAGACCACGCTGGCTTCAATCGCTTAAGATCTTACGGGCAACCGAGGGCAGACCTCAAGGTCCTTTGACTGTTGAAGAACATACAAAGATCGAGGAAGCCAATGTTGCCCTGAGAGGATGTATCTTAAGTATTCTTGACAACAATCTCTTTGATGTTTATCTAACAATCATGGATGGGAAAGAGCTACGGGATGCACTAAATGCTAAGTATGGTGCAGCCGATGCAGGCGGTGAACTGTATATCATGGAGAGCTTCCATGACTACAAGATGGTTAACACCCGTTCTGTAGTCGAACATGCTCATGAGATATAGTGTATCACAAGAGAGCTCGATCTCCTTAAATGTTCTCTATCTGACAAGTTTGTGGCTGGTTGCATTATTGCAAAGTTGCCTCCCTCGTGGAAGAACTTTGCCACAGCTCTAAAACACAAGAGACAGGAAATATCAGTTGTTAATCTGATAGCATCCCTTGATGTTGAGGAGAAGGCTCTGGCTAAGGACTGTACTGAGAAAGGAGGTGAGAGTCAATCTAGCGCCAATGCAAATATGGTGCAGAAACCCAATGTCAAGAATAAAGGGAACAACAACTCTCAGTTCAAGCCGAACAAAACTACTGCTTTCAAGAAGAAGAAGTCAAACAAAGCCAATGAGGGATGTTATACCTATGGTGAGCACGGACATTTTTCAAGAACTGTCCTGATAGGGAAGATCGTAGAGGGTAAAATAACGTCAACATTGTGACATCTAGCAATGCGGATGGGTACGGTAATTCCTTTACCGTGCTTTCTGTTATTCAAACACCATCCTGGTGGTTTGATACGGGTGCTAATGTCCATGTATGTTCTGACGTGTCTATGTTTACATCTTACGAGTTCGTCCGGGATTCCTCCGTCCTAATGGGGAATGGGTCACATGCTTTTGTTCGGGGTGTTGGCACGGTCGATCTGAAGTTCACTTCAGGAAAGATTGTCCACATGAGGAACGTGCAGTATGTCCCTACTATGAACAAGAATCTTATTAGCGGATGCCTTCTATGTAGAGATGGGTTCAAAGTAGTTTTAGAGTCCAATAAAATAGTTGAGTCAAAGCATGGACAATTTACAAGTAAAGGCTATGAAGGCGGAGGCTTGTTCCGCTTTTCTTTGTCAGAGTTTAATAATAAGTCGGTAAACCATATTTGTGGCAGTGTTAATGATGATGCGAGTTTTTGGCATTCTCATTTATGTCACGTTAGTTTTGGTTTATTGAATCGGCTATCTAGTGTTAAGTTATTCCGGAATTTACCATTGCCAAAGGTTCTAAGTGTCATAGTTGTGTGCAATCAAAGCAACCTCAAAAACCTCACAAGGTAGCCAAGGAGAGAAACTTGACACCTTTAAATCTCATACATTCTGATCTATGCGAGATGAATGGTGTGTTGACAAAAGGTGGAAAGAAATACTTTATGACGCTAATAGATGATTTAACTAGATTTTGCTATGTATACTTGTTGCAAACTAAATATGAAACTTTAGACTACTTTAAAATCTATAAAGCTGAAGTAGAAAATCAATTAGAGAGAAAGATCAAACGTCTTAGGTCAGATCATGGTGGTGAGTATTTCCCCAAATTGTTCGATGATTTTTGTAAGGAACACGGTATTATACACGAGAGGACGCCTTCCTATTCATCTCAATCAAATGGGGTAGACGAGAGGAAAAACCGTACGTTGTGTGACTTGGTGAATGCCATTATAGACACTTCCGGTTTATCTAAGGCATGGTGAGGGGAGGCTCTATTGACTTCATGTCGTGTCCTAAACCGCGTTCCAAACAAGAATAAAGACAAAACCCCTTATGAGGAGTGGGTTGGGAGAAAACCATCACTTTCACACTTGTGTACTTGGGGGTGTTTGGCAAAAGTCAATATCCCAATCTCCAAGAAACACAAGCTTGGACCAAAGACAGTGGATTGCATCTATCTAGGCTATGCCCAGTAGATTATAGCGTATAAATTTTTAGTAGTTAAATCTGAGACACCTGATATGCATGTTGATACTATTATGGAATCTCATGATGCAATATTTTTTGAGAATATATTTCCTATTAAAGATATGCACAGCACTATTAGAATTTCTTCTGAACTTAATCCTGAATCTACCACAACTAGCGATTTTCTTGAAACACCATTTGAGAACGTCCTAGAGGAGGAACACAATGAATCAACTCATATGAGTAAGAGATAGAGAAATATGGAATCCTTTGGTAATGATTTCATTGTGTACCTTATGGATGACACTTCTAAATCCATCGTAGAGGCATATGCATCTCCTGATGCAGATGACTGGAAAGAAGCAGTTCATAGTGAGATGGACTCAATTCTTTCGAATACAATTTGGGAGTTAACTGAACGACCGTATGGGTGCAAACCAGTAGGTTGTAAGTGGGTGTTCAAGAAAAAGATCAGGCCTGATGGCACTATTGAAAAGTACAAGACGATGCTAGTTGCAAAGGGCTATACACAAAAAGGAAGGTGAAGACTATTTTGATACCTATTCACCTGTTGCCAGATTGACGACAATTCGAGTACTACTTTCTCTAACTACCTCTTATGGTCTAATCATTCATCAAATTGATGTGAAGACAACTTTCCTTAATGGAGAGTTGGAAGAGGAAATCTATATGGATCAGCCTGATGGGTCGTAGTAAAAGGTGAAGAGAGAAAGGTGTGCAAATTTTTGAAATCCTTGTATGGCCTGAAACAAGCACCTAATCAATGGCATGAAAAGTTTGATAGTACATTGACGTCTGCGGGCGTTGTCTTTAATGAGGCTGATCGGTGCGTGCACTATTGCCATGGTGGGGGCGATAGCATTATATTGTGCTTGTATGTGGATGACATACTCATTTTTGCTACAAGCATTAATATAATTTCTGAGGTCGTCTTTTCTATCAAAGTGCTTTGATAGGAAAGACCTGGGAGAGGCTAATGTCATTTTGAACATTAAGCTAAATAAGGATGACAGTGGAATTACTTTAATGCAATCCCACTATGTTGAGAAAATTTTTAGCCGGTTCTTCTTTATGGATAGTAAGATTTCTCCAACACATTATGATCCCAGTGTGATACTCAGAAAGAACAAGAAAGAGCCAAGAGATGAACTTAAATATTCTTAGATGATCAGTTCACTCATGTACTTAGCAAGCACAACCCACCCTGATATCTCGTTTGCTGTGACCAAATTGAGCAGATTCATGTCAAACCCGGGTACAAATCATTGGCATGCACTTGAGAGGGTTATGCGCTATCTGAGAGGTACAATGAGTTATGGAATTCACTAGACGGGGCATCCGGCCGTGCCTGAAGGATATAGTGATTCGAACTGGATCTCTGATGTTGATGAGCTCTATGCCACGAGTGGATATGTGTTTACTCTTGCTGGTGGCGCCATATCATGGAGGTATTGCAAACAGACCATATTGACGAGGTCAACCATGGAAGCAGAACTCACTGCTTTAGAGACATTAACTGCAGAGGTAGAATGGTTGCGAGAGCTCTTGATGGATTTCCCTATGGTCGAGAAACAATTGCCGGCAATCGTTATGAATTGTGATAATCAAACGGTGATTGCTAAAGTGACATGTCTAAGGATAATGCAAAATCATCAAGACACGTCAAGAGACGTTTGAAATTTGTCAAGAAAATGAGGAACTCCAGAGTTATTACTATTTCGTACATACAAACAGACAAAAATCTGGCAGATCCCTTTACGAAGGGACTATCACGGAACGTTATAGAAAGTGCATCGAGGGAGATGGGTTGAGACCCATGACTGTGACACCATAGTGGTAACCCAACCTATGTGATCGGAGATCCCGTGAAGTAGGATCTGGGAAAAACAAGCTAGTGGTTCACCGAGGAGAGTATTTCAATGAGACCCTCTGTATGTGAAGATGCACAACTATACTTTGAAACTGTAAGGCAGGTTGGCAATTCGTGTTAATTTGTTTCTGTTGGCTATGTGTAGCAAAGTTGTTGTCTACAGGGCGATCCTGAAGAAAGGCACCTATATGAGCTCCGACTGTCTAACATCGCAGTCTATGAGATTTGGGTGATCTCTAGAAATCTCATGAAGAGACCAGGGAGTACGACGTATATGCTCCACTCGCATGGTAGACTACTGGTAGTCAAGTACTAGTAAGGTATTTAGGTGAAATCGGTTCACACAAAACTTGCAATTCAAGGCTTAGTCCATTGTTCAAGTTGTGAACTGATGTAACTTAAAGATCTAGACAGAAGTTCAACTTAACAGTCTTTGCTGAAACACTAGTATATCAAACAAGGAACAAGAATGTTCTCTCTTCTAATGACTTTGAGATCTGGTGGGGGATTATTGGAATTTTGGACCAAGGCCCATGCAGGAAATAACAATAATTCCAAATAAATCTCAAAGGCCCATTAGTGCAAGAGACGGTGGTGCCAGTGGTTTAGTACCACATGGGAAGTTTGAGGGAAGCAACTCCTACATATAAGGGAGGTTGTTCTTCCACTCACTAAGTGAGAGGTAAGAAGAGAGGAGATGGATGGCCCACGCACGCTCCTCCTCCTCCTCGCTGGCCTCGCCACGCCACACCTTGCCTCGCCTTGCACGTGCGCATGCGTGTTCGTATGAACTCGAGTCAAGACCAACTTTCATTTTTGCTGCAGAAAAATTCGGCTGGGATTTGTGGGCTTTTGGGCTTCCGAATTGGGCTGAGTCAATTAGAGACTTGGACTGGACACTACTACAAAAACCGTCTGTGATAAAGAGTCTTCACAGGCGGATTCATAAAGGCACCTGTGATAACTTTTTCACAAGGCGTTTTGAGTTTCCGCGTGTGATGATACGTTTATAGCTGCCTGAGATGAAGTTTGTTGTAGTAGTGCATGTTGTAGATAAAACAGATCCGCAACCGAATCAATCTCTAACGGGGACTCTATATATTGCGACATGCATGGCAGAGGAGATATACCCGAAACAAATCGTTCCCACATTCCAGTTTCTTGCACCACCATTGTATACTCCATCCAGAGCGCCGATGTGCATCGACAATTGGGAGAGCAGGTCTCCGGAACAGCTCGCCCTTGTGATCCTGCACCGGGACAGGGCGAATAAGGTTTTTGGGAAGCGCTCTGTGCGTCTGCTTGAGTTCTTCATCACGGGTCGCCTATTGCTGAGATCGGGCGCTGCTGCCCAGTGTTGCCACCAATGTTTGCACCGACCGATTGTTGTCAGATCTGCGTTTGCAGCGATTACTCCAGTTTCAGATCGGTACGCCTAATCTGACTTCCCGTTTGCTGGTGTTTCTTGCTGTTTGAAGTCGTGGTTTTCCGGAATTAATCAGTAAATTGCCTTATTTCTCTAACAGA
The DNA here is from genome assembly GCA_030760725.1 of Neostapfia colusana. Taxonomy (NCBI): domain Eukaryota; kingdom Viridiplantae; phylum Streptophyta; class Magnoliopsida; order Poales; family Poaceae; genus Neostapfia; species Neostapfia colusana. The sequence goes on along the minus strand of JASWHV010000005.1, from coordinate 58,252,476 downwards.
TTCATCCATTACCATGTAAGAATGACGGAAGATCAGGAGCAGACAAATAGGTATGCTGGATTAGCCACGTATGACTCTGCTATCAGTTGCAACCAGTGACGGTGATGTAACACCCTTAAATTCATTACCATTCATTGCATATATTTTTCATGTAGAGAAGCATTTGAAAAGAAGTAGAAATGGAGAAAGAACCATAGAAAATGGAGAAGGGAATATAGAAATGGAGAAAGGGACATAGAAATGGAGAGGGGAAATATAGAAATAGAGAAAGGGACATAGAAATGGAAATAAGATAACTGAATTGAGCCATTCCCAAATTTCCCCCAAATTCCCCAAATTCCCCAAGAGGGAATTTCCCCAACATTTGGGGGGAATTTTTCCCCAATGTAGCCGCATGCCTAGAGGGGGGAAAACCCCTAGGACTCTTTGATTGAGTCCCAATTGGATGAGGACTCTTTGGTTGAGTTCCAATTGGACTAGGACTCTTTGGTTGAGTTCCAATTGGACTAGGACTCTTCTTCTCTCCCCCTTATAAATACAACCCCCCAGCCCCCCTCTACAACTTGGCCGCAGCCCCCCCCCTCTCTCTCGCCGAGTTGGCCACCCCCCCTGCCAGAGTTTGGTCGCCGGTGAGCCCCGCCGACGAGCCCCGACGTCGAGCCCCATCGCCGAGCCCCGCCGTCAAGCCCCGTCATCGAGCCCCTTCACGCCTCGCCGTCACAGGAGAAGAAGCCCGACGATCTGCCCCTACCATAATTTTCCATAAAAAATTCCCCGCTTCTGCTGTTACTAGGAGAAAGGCCCTGCCACAAGGAGGAAGTGAGATAGGTCTTCATTACCCATCTTACGATGTCGCCGCTGTTTCTACGCATCTGTTTTCTTCGCCCCCTTCGAGCAGAAACTTTTGCGTGTGGACAGATCATGTTTTGATCAATTTTTAACGGTGGAATTGATCTAGATCTTGTGTCAAGATCATCACCACGTCCACACTTGATCCCTACAGCTTTGTTCCTCATAAAATCCCATGAACACCCATTAAAACATACAAGAACACGTACAAACTAGTTTAATAAAACTGCACTATAGGATTTGCATTCATCTACCCATTGCATCTTGAGTAAAGTTTGTGCATGATGATTGATTGCTGTGAATTTTGTATGTGTGTGGTTGTGAGTAGAAGGACAAGCTCAAGAGGCCGTCTATGAGGAACTACAGCACCAAGATTTTGAGACGCTTGAGCAACACGAACCACGGGAGCAAGGCAAGTGCCCCTTGACCATATTGATCCTATGTTTTGAAACTGTTTTGCTTGCGAAAACTCGTATGCTTGTGTCAACTTGATGGGAAACCCTGTTATAGGAGTTTACTAGTTTTGTTAACCATCCTTGTCGCCGGGAAAGTTGAAGAGTCGGGTATGGTTGTTTTTCCTTTTTGCTTCGCTCAACCTACGGGATACGGGAAGCTGAAATAAGACTTATTAGCTACTGCACTCATATGAATAATGATGATGAGAACTTGATGATGTTAATAAGAATGGAATCGGGAAGATCTAGGCAAGATTGGTTCGTGGATGTTGCTGAATGAGATGGTGGTTTACTTGCCGTAGATCTAAGGACCGGTTCATGCGAGCACATGTCAGAAAAACAGTGCCACCACAAGGTCAAATATGGGTGTGGCTTAGCTGACTAATTAGGTGTATTGCTAGCTTGTTATAGACCGTTGGGGAGAATGGGAGTCAAGAAGGACTGCCCTGGGAACTGCATGGCACAAGCGGGGGCCCGTGGGTGGGAGAATGGAGATTCGAGCCTGCCGGTGAAACCCTAGTGGGTCCGTACATCCTAGTAGCCCCTTTGTAAAGGCTATTTTGTGATCTCTTATCCATACACCAATGGTTGTGTACTGGTATAATGGAGGTTCCTTCTAGTCGCCAATGGGTGACTAAATTACGAACTTGTGGGTAAAGTGGTGCCACCTCTGCAGAGTGTAAAACTATCATGATAGCCATGCTTCCGGTCACAAGCGACTGGCCAACTTCTATGATTAGAGGCAAAACTTGGGATGGTTATTCGGGTAATGGTCATTGGGATTGGTTTTGGGACTGTTTTTAGTCATGACAGTGAGTTTGGTTTCAGTTATATGAATATGAGATGGTTATGAATATTTATGAATACGAGATGAACTTGAGAAAGATTAATGGCTGGTTAAGACATGATAGATGGTGAATTATGATGAAGGAATGTTGATGATTAATTTGGTTATGATGGGATTGAACTCACCTAGAGATAGTTGCTGTTTTTATCATGTTATGAAATAAAATTTGCTTGCTGCAATGAGCCTTTTTATTACCTACCTTGTTGTAAGCTACATGTCATACTTTTGCCACACTTGCTGAGTACGACATGTACTCACTCTTGCATTCCCACATATACATCAGCTACAGGGGAAGAGTACTTCGAGGAACATGTGGAGTAATAGGCGTGCACACTACAGTTAACATGCCTGTGGAGTTGAAGATTGGAGCCTGCTGTTTTAACCATTTTCTGCTGTCGTTTAGAGTCTTCTGCTGCAAGAATAAGTTAGATATTCATGAGTGAGACATTGAGTCATTGTAATAAAGTACTTAAACATTATTCGTACGTGGTTATATTCTGAGTTTCAGTTTGTGGAATACATGTGTATGTGTGATGAACATCCTGGGCACACATATACATTCACTTGGTTCATTTTCGGGACCAGGTGTCACAAATTGGTACCAGAGTCACATTGACCGTAGGATGCAAGCCTAGGTAGAATGGACACTCTAAAACACATAGGAACACCCCTCTAAACTGCTATTTTCGAAAATTGCTTGCTACTGCACTTTACTTGTCAATTCAGCCACCGCAAAGTGCTATTTTCAGCCCCTCTTTTCTTCTTTTCTTGTGGGCAGCAACACTTTTGTTTGCTTGCTTCATATCTTCAGATGTTTTGGAGTTATTTTTTCCTTCTCAAAGTGTTTCATGTCTTATTTATAGATGCCGGTGGTTAGGAGCACAACACGTATAAGGACTCGTCCACCACCACGTGGGAGTGCACTAAACCCCATTGAGGTGTCCGATGGACCATATTGGGAGAAGGTGAAGATGGAATCTCATGATGAAGATGAAGTCAATAGCTCTATGCATGAGGAAGAGGATCTGGAAGAGGTGAAACCATTCAAAGATGACATGGAGGATGATCCACAAGAATGGCATTGGTACGCACCTCAGGAGGAGTTTCACATGGGCTTACACCCCGTAGAGCCTCATAAAGCTTTGTCGAAAGGAGATGAATCCGAAGAGGAGCCACCCCCTGCTGAGACCGAAAATGAAGGTGATGAACGGGCCAACCGTTCAGTTCAGGAATTCCGTTCCGACGGAATGGAAGGAGGACACATATCCAAGGAGCTCAAAGAATTTCTGGATTGCTGCAGCCTATACCCGGAGTATCTCCTCAAGAAAGTCCCTCGTCTCAGACATGAAGAGTGGAAGGTTGAGGTAACCATCCTATCTAACGGTAGGGTTGTCACTCGGAACTTCGCACCCACATGAAGAGCTACAAGGGAAGAAGCTATTGATGATGCCGCATGGGATGCACTCACCGGACTGTGCTACACCTTCCGTGAGCAGCTTGAGAACACTACTTTTGAGCTGCACCCTTATCGGAAGAGTGGTACAAGGGAGATCATTGGACCCCATGGAGGAGCTCTTTCTAACCCACAAGCTGATGACAAGTAGAAGAGATCCGTTACCTCCGCAAGAAGTTGTATCTGATGGAGAAACAGGAGGAGACTCGCGCCAACGCGGCAACAAATGGAGCACCAGCGTCATCTATCCCTACATGGACTGCCGACTCACCATGGCGTGCACCCATGTATGGACCACCCCCGTCACATAGGGAGAACAGCACCAGTTCTCATGATTAAGTTTAGGTTCCCCATTGAATAAAGTTGTAATAGGAACGTTTAGATTGTAGTAGCTTGAATAAGAGTGGTGTGCTGAAATTTTTGTGATTGTGTGCTGATGTGAGTTGTGGGATGCTTCGGCGAATGTCCACATCCACACATAGTGGAGAGATGTGAGATGCTTCGGCACGTGTTCACATCCTCATATAGGCTGATATTAATAAAAGAAGTTGCTTAGTTCATACACCTTGATGCATATAGTTGGGGAATCGCTTCTTTCAATTCTAAATTCTATTCCGAGAGTAAGCCTTAAAATAAGGGGGTAGACTTTCTCGCCAAATTTATCGTTTGGATTCCCAAGGGATTGACATAATACTTGGAATGGACTAGTTAAGCAAGCACAACGGAATGATTCAATATGCTCAGAGGATCGTGCAGTTGACGAGTGAGCACGGTACTCGTATTGAGTTCGAGGCAGCCCAACCGGCAACCGAGAGGGCAGAGCTGAACCACATCGAAGAAGCGACATTGGAAAGCATTCCGGTGGTTCAAGAATATTCAGATGTGTTCTTGGAAGAACTTTTAGGTATGCAACCTGACCGGGACATTGAATTTGCCATTGATTTAGTACCCGGAACTGCACCTATAGCAAAGGGGCTGTATAGGATGCCTGCTAATGAATTAGTGGAGCTCAAGAAACAAATTCAGGAGCAGCTAAAAAAGGGTTTTATACGCCCAAGCTCGTCACCGTAAGGAGCTCCCGTGCTCTTCGTAGACAAGAAAGATGGGACCCAAAGGATGTGTGTGAACTATAGGTCTCTCAACGAGGTGACGATCAAGAATAAATACCCGCTGCCCCGTATAGAGAACCTATTCGATCAAATGAAAGGTGCCTGAATTTTCTCCAAGATTGATCTTCGGTCGGGATACTTCCACCTGAAGATTAAGCCCTCCGACATACCCAAGACTGCATTTCGAACACGGTATGGTTCATATGAGTATACCGTTATGTCTTTTGGCTTAACGAATGCACCCGCATCCTTTATGTACCTCATGAATAAGGTCTTCATGGAGTACTTGGTCAAGTTTGTCGTGGTTTTCATCGACGACATCATGGTGTATTCGAAAAGCGAGGAAGAACATGAAGAACACTTGAGGTTGACGTTGCAGAAACTGCGAGAGCATCAATTGTATGCCAAGTTCAGCAAGTGTCAGTTTTGGCTAAAGGAAATATCGTTCCTAGGTCACATCATCTCCGAGGGAGGAGTATCGGTTGATCCCACAAAAGTGGGAGATGTTCGGAAGTGGAACCAACCGCAGAGTGTGAGAGATATTTGGAGTTTCCTTGGGATGACTGGATACTACCGCTGGTTCATTAAGGATTTCTCCAAAATAGCAAGCCTATGACTGAATTGCCGATGGAAGGGAAAGCGTTTCAGTGGACACAAGCGTGTCAAGACAGCTTTGAAGAACTAAAGAACAGATTAACAACAACGCCAGTTTTGGTATTGCCGGACATGGGCAAGAGTTTCGACACATATTGTGATGCATCAAGACAAGGGCTTGGATGTGTGCTCATGCAAGGAGGACAAGTGGTAGCCTATGCATCGAGATAACTAAAGAAATATGAGCTGAATTACCCCACACATGAGTTGGAACTTGTAGCCGTGGTACATGCCTTGAAGATTTGGAGGCATTATATCCTTGGACACCGATGTGAGATCTATACAGATCACAAGAGCCTCAAGTATATATTCACGCAAACGGATCTGAATTTGAGGGAACGTCGATGGTTGGAACTCATCAAGGATTATGATGTTGGAATCAACTATCACCCTAGAAAGGCTAATGTAGTAGCTGATGCATTGAGCCGAAAGGGAGCATGTCACCAGCTCACGGTTCGGGAGCTGCCACCCGAGCTGCGTAAGGAGATTGAACTGTTGCATCTCTGATTCTTGAACGAGACGGAGGTGATAGAACTGAACTCAATGCTGGAACAAGAGACACGAGATGGCCAAGCAATGGATGAGGAAATCAAGAAAAGAATCCGACAAGGCATAGAGAAGGATTTTAAGGAAGGCGAGAATGGCACGCTTTGGTTAGGGAAAAGGATTTGTGTGCCTAACGTAAAGCACATCCGCGACACGATACTAAAGGAGGCACATGACTCGCCTTATTCCATACACCCCGGCTGTACAAAGATGTACAAGGACCTGAAAAATGCTATTGGTGGGATGGTATGAAAAGGGACATTGTTGAATATGTTTCCCTATGCGACACGTGCCAACGAGTGAAGGCCGAACATCAAAGACCCGCTGGATTGTTGCAGCCATTAAAAGTACCCGAGTGGAAGTGGGAAGACATCAGCATGGATTTCATAGTCGGATTGCCATGTACTCAGTCCGGCTACGACTCCATTTGGGTTATCGTGGACCGATTGACAAAAACAGCCCACTTCCTTCCTGTTATTATCAAGTACACCGTCGCCCAACTAGCCGAGCTGTATATGGAGCAAATCGTGTGTTGCCATGGAGCTCTGAAGAGGATAGTTTCAGATCTAGGTTCTCAATTTACCTCTAGGTTCTGGAAGAAGTTGCATGAAGCCATAGGTACACGGTTGAATTTCAGCTCTGCATATCACCCGCAAACCGCTGGGCAAACTGAGAGAATCAGATTTTGGAAGACATGTTAAGAGCTTGCGCCTTGAAACATGGGCGTAGATGGGATAGGAGCTTGCCGTATGCTGAATTATCATACAAAAACAGCTACCAAGCTTGCTTTAAGATGTCACCTTTTGATGGTAGACGGTGTAGAATGCTGCTGTTCTGGAATGAGACCGGAGAAAGCCAAGTATTCAGACCCGAAGTGCTGCAAGACGCCGAAAAGCAAGTCCAAACGATATGTGAAAACTTGAAGGCCGCTCAGTCACGACAAAAAGGTTATGCGGACAATAGGTGAAGAAGATTGACCTTCAAAGTGGGAGACTTCGTGTTTCTTAAAGTATCGCCTATCCGAGGCCAACGATTGTTCAACGTCAAAGGCAAATAAGCACCTCGCTACATCGGGCCATTCAAGATTTTAGGCAAGCGAGGAGAAGTAGCCTATCAACTAGAGCTGTCAACGCACCTCTCCGACGTGCATGACGTGTTTCAAGTATTCCAACTCAAGAAGTGCTTAAGAGTACCTGAAGAACAAGTACCGATGGATGAGCTCGAGCTTCAAGAGGATCTGACCTACACGGAACACCCCGTCAAAATCTTGTACGTGAAGGAAAGGGTCACGAGGAACAAAGTGATCTGTTGGTGCAAGGTACAATGGAGCCATCACACGGAAGCCAAAACTACATGGGATCGTGAGAAAGATCTCAAGGTAGAATTCCCCCATCTATTCTCCACTCTATCGAATCTCGAGGGCGAGATTAATTTTAAGGGGGTAGGTTTGTAACACCCTAAAATTCATTACCATGCATTGCATACATTTTTCATGTAGAGAAGCATTTGAAAAGAAGTAGAAATGGAGAAAGAACAATAGAAATGGAGAAAGAACCATAGAAATGGAGAAGGGAATATAGAAATGGAGAAAGGGACATAGAAATGGAGAGGGGAATGTAGAAATGGAGAAAGGGACATAGAAATGGAGAGAAATGGAAATAAGATAGCTGAATTGAGTCATTCCAAAATTTCCCCAAATTTGCCCCAAATTCCCCAAGGGGGATATTCCCCCCACATTTGGGGGGAATTTTTCACCAATGTAGCCGCATCCCAAGAGGGGGGGGACCCCTAGGACTCTTTGGTTGAGTCCCAATTGGACTAGGACTATTTGGTTGAGTTCCAATTGGACTAGGACTCTTTGGTTGAGTTCCAATTGGACTAGGACTCTTCTTTTCCCCCCCCCCCCTTATAAATACAACCCCCAGCCCCCCTCTACAACTTGGCCGCAGCACCCCCCCTCTCTCGCCGAGTTGCCCTGCCCCCAACTCACCGAGTTGGCCACCCCCCTGTCGGAGTTTGGTCGCCGGTGAGCCCCGCCGACAAGCCCCGCCGTCGAGCCCCGTCTTCGAGCCCCGCCGTCGAGCCCCGCCATCGATCCCCACAGTCGAGACCCGCTGACGAGCCCCGTCACGCCTCGCTGTCACCGGAGAAGAAGCCCGACGATCTGTCTTACCATAATTTTCCATAAAAAAATCCCCGCTGCTGCCGTTGCTAGGAGAAAGGCCCTTCGACAAGGAGGAAGTCAGGTAGGTCTTCATTACCCATCTTATGATGTCGCCGCTGTTTCTAGGCATCCATTTTCTTTGCCCCCTTCAAGCAGAAACTTTTGCGTGTGGACAGATCATGTTTTGATTGATTTCTAATGGTGGAATTGATCTAGATTTTGTGTCAAGATCATCACCACGTCCAAACTTGATCCCTACACCCTTGTTCCTCATAAAATCCCATGAACGACCATTAAAACATGCAAGAACACGTACAAACTGGTATAATAAAACTTCACTATAGGATTTGCATTCATCTACCCATTGCATCTTGAGTAAAGTTTGTGCATGATGATTGATTGCTATAAATTTTGTATGTGCGTGGTAGTGAGTAAAAGAACAAGCTCAAGAGGCCGTATACGAGGAATTACAGCACCAAGATTTCGAGATGCTTGAGCAACACGAACCACGGGAGCAAGGCAAGTGCCCCTTGACCATATTGATCCCATGTTTTGAAACTGTTTTGCTTGCGAAAACTTGTATGCTTGAGTCAACTTGATGGGACACCCTTTTATAGAAGTTTACTAGTTTTGTTAACCACCTTGTCGCCGGGAAAGTTGAAGAGTCGGGTATGGTCGTTTTTCCTTTTTGCTTCGCTCAACCTACGGGATACGGGAAGCTGAAATTGTTAGCTACTGCACTCATATGAATAATGATGATGAGAACTTGATCATGTTAATAAGCATGGAATCGGGGAGATCTAGGCAAGATTGGTTCGTGGATGTTGCTGAATGAGATGGTGGTTTACTTGCCGTAGATCAAAGGACCGGTTCATGCTAGCACATGCTAGGAAAACAGTGCTACCACAAGGCCAAATATCGGTGTGGCTTAGATGACTAATTAGGTGTGTTGCTAGCTTGTTATGGACTGTTAAATGGCACGGGGAATGGGAGTCAAGAAGGACTGTCCTGGGAACTGCATGGCACAAGACGGGGCCCGTGGGTGGGAAAATGGAGATTCGAGCCTGCCGGTGAAACCCCAGTGGGTCCGTACATCCTAGTAACCCCTTTGTAAATACTCTTTTATGATCTCTTGGTCATACACCGACGGTTGTGTACTGGTATAATGGAGGTTCTTTCTAGTCGCTGACGGGTGACGAAATCATGAACTTGTGGGTAAAGTGGTGCCACCTATGTAGAGTGTAAAACTATCATGATAGCCGTGCTTCTGGTCACAAGCGCCTGGCCAACTTCCATGATTAGAGGTAAAACTTGGGATGGTTATTCGGGTAATGGTATTGGGATTAGTTTTGGGACTGTTTTGAGTCATGACAATGAGTTTGGTTTCAGTTATATGAATATGAGATGGTTATGAATATTTATGAATATGAGATGAACTTGAGAAAGATTAATGGCTGGTTGAGACATGATAGATGGTGAATTATGATGAAGGAATGTTGATGATTAATTTGGTTATGATGGGATTGAACTCACCTAGAGATAGTTTCTGTTTTTACCATGTTTATGAAATAAAATTTGCTTGCTGCAATGAGCCTTTTTATTACCTACCTTGTTGTCAGCTACATGTCGTACTTTTCCCACACTTGCTGAGTACGATATGTACTCACCCTTGCATTCTCACATATACATCAGCTACAGGGCAAGAGTACTTCGAGAACATGTGGCGTAATAGGCGTGCGCACTACCATCAACATGCCTGTGGAGTTGAAGATTGGAGCCTGCTGTTTTAGCCATTTTCCGCTGTCGTTTAGAGTCTTCCGCTGCAAGAATAAGTTAGATATTCATGAGTGAGACATTGAGTCATTATAATAAAGTACTTAAACATTATTTGTACGTGGTTATATTCTGAATTTAAGTTTGTGAAATACATGTGTATGTGTGATAAACATCCTGGGCACACATATGCATTCACTTGGTTCATTTTTGGAACCGGGTGTCACAGGTGACAGGCTGACAGCGCAAGCAGCCGATGTTCTGGTGGACTGGCCGGGTTCGACGCGTGGCTGCCATGTGGACCCCCGCGGAAGATCCCAGCGAGTCCGCCTTCTTCCTCATGCTCTCTGCTTTTGCTCCAGTCTTCAAGTTTGTTTTAACTTTTTTAGTCCTTCTTGGATCTTCGAACTGAAGTGAGCCGCTGGTATCGAGGGGGCATTAATTGGTGGGTGGTGCTCCAGTCTTCAAGTTTGTTTTAACTTTTTTAGTCCTTGTTGGATCTTCGAACCGAAGTGAGCCGCTGGTGTTGAGGGAGCATTAATTTGCGGGTGGAGCATATACCTCGGCGTGTGTTTGGTTTGGAGATAAATTGGGATGAGTTGAGTCTATCTCTGTTTTTAGTGATGGGATTGTAGGGAAGGCTGTAGATCATGGCTGCTGCTAACTGATTGGCCGAGTCATTCGTGCATGCATGGCTGATCACATCACGGCATGCATGGCCGTTGCTCACGGCTTGGTCACGTCCAGGATATTCGCATCTCCTGTAACACCCGTAGCTATCCGCTCAGGCCTCCTCAAGCGCAGGCTTTCGGCGCTGCTCACCGGCACTCATTTATAAATATGTGCTTGATGAATGGAATCAATCGACGATTGTTCTCCCACATGGTATCAGCCTAATTCTTTTTATCTACACCTTCCGCATCTTTGACATGGCCACAAGCCCAACGTCATCCCTTGCTGGCTTATCTGCCTCTCCCACCTCTAATCCTTTTGCTGACTCCACTGCGCCTACTTCCATCCTTGTCACGTCCATCCAACATGTGAACATCCATACACATGTCCCAATCATCCTGGACTAGTGCGAGTCGAACTTTTCCATCTAGAGCGCGTTCTTCGATGCCACGTTCCGGAAATTCAGCCTCATGGATCACGTCAATGGCACCGTCGACGCCCAGAGCATGTGGCACAATGCAGACTGGCTTCAAGTCGATCAATGCATTGTGTCATGGCTCTACAACTCCATCACACTAAATCTTATGAAGATGATCTGAGTGCCGCGCCCGAAGGCGTACGTGCTATGGTCGTCTATTCGGGGTCTCTTCCTCAACAACGCCGCGCCATCTATGCGCTGCAAGAGTTCCACGGGCTCTATCAAGGCGACCTCAGCATCCCCGACTCTTTCAGTCGTCTAAAGGAGCTCGCCGACCTACTGCGTGATGTCGGAAATCCCGTCTCTGACTCCGCGATGGTAATCAATGCACTCCATGGACTGTCTTCGAAATTCAGTCATGCAATCTCCATCCTCACTGCATCCAAGCCACTCTTGATGTTCCTGTTTGTACGAGATTACCTCCTGCAAGACGAGAATCGCCAGACGCACACCACTAAGATGGAAGCCAATACGGCTCTCTTGGCAACGGGCAAGTCGACCACCAATTCCCCTTCATCGTCCACGCCACAAGCTGCGGAATCTTCTTCGGCTCCGCAACAATCAAACAACCGCAACGGTGGTGATCACCAACGACGACAAAACAACGGGTGCTCCGGCCAAGCGCCAGCGGCCAGCAACAACAACAGCGCGCCTGTCAACGGTAGCGCTGGCGCCCCTCGCCCTGCCTGGGGCACGACGTACAGTCCTTGGACTGGCGTCATCCATGTGTGGCAAGTGCCACTTTGGCATCTGCCAACCTCTGGACTCCTTAGACCTCGTCCAGGCTTCCCCAATCAACAGGCTCTCCATGCAACTGACTCAGCGAGCTTCCCCGACATGCATCATCAAAGCCTGCAACCTGCCACGGCACCACCACCAGGCTTTTTCACTGTGTTGCATGGTCTACCACCACCAAGCCAATATTCAGGCAATGATTGGGTGCTTGACACCGGTGCAAGCTCGCATATGGTCAATAACCCCGGTATCCTCTCTTCATCCACACCTCCTCTATCCTCATCATCCATCATTGTGGGTAATGGTGCATCTTTGCTACAGTTCATCGCATCGGACATGCTACTATTTCCACTCCTGCATCCACCTTACATATGAATAATGTTCTCGTGTCTCCCAATTTCGTTAAAAATTTAATATCCGTTCGCGCGCTAACATGAGATAACAATGTTGCTGTTGTCTTTGACCCTCTTGGTTTTTCCATTAAGGATCTGCGTTGGAGATGACTCTGCTCCGCTGTGATTCCACTGGTCACCTCTACTCATTCCACCAGCCAACATACAACAAAAAGAGTCATCGCTCTCTCGTGACCATGCTTACGTCTCCACTCTGGCATGCAAGATTGGGACATCCAGGCCACGGGCAGTTGCAGCGCGTGCTGTCATCCTTTGACTTCCAGTGCACCAAGGCCGACAGTCACACTTGCGTTGCCTGTCAGCTTGGCAAGCATGTACGGCTGCCGTTCCCGTCTTCTAGTAGCATGTCCATATTTCCCTTTCAATTATTACACTGCGATGTATGGACTTCTATTCCAAGCAACTCGGGGTTCAAATATTACTTGGTGATGCTCGATGATTTTTCGCATTTTGCATGGACCTTTCCACTTCGCTACAAATCCGATTTCTAGCTGCGCTCATCACCTTCCACGCTTTTTGTCAAAACTCCGTTTGGCATGCCAATCACCTCTATCCAAACTGACAACGGCAAAGAGTTTGACAAATATGCCGCACGGTCTTTCCTAGCTCGTCATGGCATTATGCTGTGCCTCACCTGCCCCTACACCTTGCAGCAAAATGGTCATGGGTAGCGGATCATTTGCACCTTGAACAATAGTATTCGCACCTTATCGACACAAGCGGAGCTATAGCACACAGGCCCCAAACTCCTGCTGCCCTTACTCTCCGCTCGGTCTCATTTTTCTTGCCATGTGTATCATGTGCTATCTCTACCCGAGCCGAGTGCCTCTAACCTATCCTCGCGAGTAGTTCCAACTACTCGACTTGTACCGAATCCTACACTATCTTAGCATTGCAGTAGCTAACGGGGTTTTCAATCTTAACCCCAACCCATGGTTTTCTTGGCTATGCATTTGGGGTTTCAATCAAGGCTCTAATGCAAGAAGTAATGGTACTCAAAGTAACTTGTCAAAACAATAAAAATTTATTTAAAAGGATAACGCAAACCGGAGCTTGCCTTACTGCTCTTGGTCGTAGGCTAGCTTCTCTTCCAGAGTGATGAAGTCTAAGACCTCAGGCTCCTCCTCAACCTTAGCGACTACATGAGGTAACAAGTATATGTATCAATTTAAATGCATTTGAATTGCATTTAAACTTGTGAAGTTTATAAGTCTTACTAGACAGACCCAATGACTCTGACATTTTTACTGTGGTTTGGTTACTACCTAAACAGAGACTTGGCCAATTTTTAGTTGCAGCAAAGCTCATTTGAGCCCTCCACAAATAATTATGTACTTGACTTACTTGGAGCTCTTAGGATTCTCTAGAAATTTTCATGGAGCAAGCCATGACTTTCTGAAAAATAGATTTTCAGAGGGTTCTAATGGAGTTGGTATCACTTAATTTGAAGGTTCCTAGCTAAAGATATGAGCTAAACAATTTCAGAGAAATTCTGAAAATGTTTCTGGACATTTTCTATTTTCTCTGGAACTGTTTTATTAATCACACCATTAGGTGGAACAAATGAGCTCAAATGGATCTGAAATTTTTATGGAAGCTCAGGGATATTTTGGTGAACATCCCAGCAAAATTTCAGAATTTTTCTCCAAAGGGTTCTCCAGTTAAAATTCTAAACAGTTTAAATTTTGAAGAATTAATTCTGGAGAAATAAGGATTTTCATGAAGTGAAACTTGATTTTGTGGAATGTACTCAGAGAGATGAATCCAACAAAATTTGGTTCACTCGATTTGGATGTCCCTAGCCAAAGTTATGAGTATTTGAAGTTTGAATGAAATCTGAAAATCGGGAAAACTTCAAATCACTGCGCGTGGGACCTGGCACTTCGTGTTGGCTCCTCATCGGATGACACACGCGGCTACAAATTCCTTCGCGTGCAGCCGCACCCGATCCGTGCCACAGCAGATCCCGGTTTTAAAATATCTGCTGCTGACAGCCGGGACCCACCCCCTTCGTCTTCCTCCCGCCTCCCGCGCTCGGCCGCCGCGACACCTCGCCGGAGAGCTCGCCGGTGGCCTCTGTGGTGCTCCAAACTTCATGATTCTGGCCGCCCCTTCCTAACTCCACTCGGGGAACATGATTCTGGGCTCAGCTCGTCATGAAAATCACCGGCACACGGTCGGCGACGAGTGGCAGCTTCGGAAGAACTTCGGCCGTGTCGGCCGACCTTCCTAGCACTCCAACCGACCGAGCAAAAGGCCGGAAAGCATCAGTGGTCCCTAAGGAAGCTCGGCATAGGCTCGAAGCAGCTCGGGAGAGGTCCGAAGTAGGCTCCCACCATGCGCCCGATGCTCCCCGCAGGATCCGCCGTCGGCAAGCTTCGAAATATGCCGGGTACAGGGGTTCTCATGCTAAAGGTTGTGAAGGCAACTTGTGCGCCACCAAGTCTAGTCTGTGTAGGAACGGATTGAGACCCTCTACACCTCTCTGGAGTGTGAATTCGGTGGAGCCGCACCCGAAGGTCGGTCTTCACCGAGTGAAAGGAAAAACCTAAATTCGTCGCCGGCGATCCAGCACTCGGGCTGTGGCTCGGGGGTGAGCATCACTGGTCCCTAACGCGTCCAGGGACGCCTCAGCTCGGGCGTAACAACCTCCCGGTTGGGCTGTCCACGGGAGCCCGAAGTGCGGCGGACTTAGGTCACTAAGAAGAACTCTCGGTATAGCCGAGATCGTCCGAGTTCAGCTGATTTCCAGCAACGGGGAAGGAGAAGGGGAGTCCTTAGTACCTTGTTGTAGCTTTGGAGCGAGTGGAGGGGCTGTGATCGCGGCTCTCCGATCAGTTCCGAGCGATCGGCAGTGAGGGCGCGCAGCATTTCTTGCGCGAGGAAGCAGAAAAGCGAGTGGTTCTGCCTCCGATCAGGTCGGCCGCGGGGATAAGTAGGCCGCGAGGCGGTTCAGCAGGTCGGGGCTGCAAGCAGCTGCTGTCTCGATCGATCTCTCGCCGTGGCGGCTGCTGAAGCGCGCACAAGTAACCGAGCTCAGGATTCAGTCGGTTGTTTTTGTTGCTGAGGCTGACATGTGGGACCCACCCGGGGTTTTAACCTCTGAAATTAACTTTGCTCTACTGCTCTAAACAGTAGAGACCAAATTAACCTCAAGTATTTGAATTATCTGCCCCTGGGCCATTTGAATGGGGTAGAATTCAAATTGGTTTGGGTTTGACTAAATTTCAGCACACATGCAGTTTGAAATTCAAATAAGGTTTGAATTTGCTACACTTAGCTCATGTCAAGCTCAACTCCAAATGGAGTTAAAATTGGTGTGTGAGCTCACAAAAATGTGCTGAGTAAGAATCTGCCTCCCACTTTTGAATTCATGGGGTGAAAACAGTTTGAATTTGAATTTGAGTTCAAACCACCCTCTTTCTAGCTATACCCAAAAGGACTTCAAAAAGGTTTTGAATTTGGGTGAAACTTGGCATGGACATTCCTAGCAAGGTGTAGGAGTTTTCATATGCCCAGCCCCTAAGTCATGTATGTGGAAAATGCCACTTTTGCATTATGTGGGTTTGTTCTCTAATGATCATGTTGATGATGGTTACTTGCTCTTCAAATGTGTTCATCAACTTTCTTCAAATGGAGTGTGTGGGGGTTGTGATGAAACACTTTGAGTATGTGCCAAAAACTTAGGCCCTTACATTCCTCCCCCCTTAAAAGAATCTCGTCCCGAGATTATAAGGTGAAAATGAGAGAGAGGACGGTGGAAAATTACCGGATATGCGACGTGAAAAATTCGGGGTAGTTAGCGCGAAGAAATCCTTCGCTCTCCCATGTCGCTTCGTCCACGGAGTGATTACTCCACAGAACTTTGTAGAACCACAACATACGGTTGCGTGTGGTTCGGGCCTTTTCATCAATAACCTGAACCGGTTCCTCCCGATAGGTGAGATCCGGTTTCAGTTCTTCAATATCCTCCAGCTGAATGGTAGTTGATAGCTTGAGACACTTCCTCAGCTGGGAAATGTGAAAGACGTCGTGCACACCAGAAAGTGCTTCTGGTAATTTCTGCCGGTATGCTACTAATCCACATCTTTCTGTAATCTGAAATGGACCGATGAATCAGTGTGCCAACTTTCCTCTCACCCCGAATCTTTTCACGCCCTTCATTGGAGACACACGTAGGTATACGTGATCCCCGACTTCGAATTGTAGTGGGCGCCTTCTCCGGTCCGCATATTGCTTCTGTCGGCATTGGGCGGCTTTTAGGTTCGCTTGAATCAACCAAACCTTTTCTTCCGTGTTGTTGACAAGATCAATCCCAAAGGTGACCCTTTCGCCAGACTCACACTAATTCAGTGGTGTGCGACATTTTCTCCCGTATAGCGCCTCGTAAGGCGCCATTTTGATGCTGGCTTGGTACCCATTGTTGTACGAGAACTCGGCCAACGACAAGTAATCATCCCAATTCTTGCCATGGTTGATAGCGCAAGCTCGTAACATATCTTCCAAAATTTGATTTACCCGCTCGGTTTGTCCATCCGTTTGCGGGTGGTACGCTGAACTACGGATCAGCTTCGTCCCCAATGCAGTTTGTAGCTGCTCCCAAACGGGACACAAATAAAGTGTCCTGATCCGATATGATGGTACGGGGTACGCCGTACAAACATAGGATCCGTGAGATATACAGTTCAGCATACTTCTTGGCGTTGTAGTTGGTGTTGACCGGGATGAAATGGGCAACTTTGGTGAGCCGGTCGACGATCACCCACACAGAATCATGTTTCTGAAAGGTGGTGGGTAAACCGACGATGAAGTCCATGCTCACATCCTCCCACTTCCAGGCAGGAACGCCCAGTGGTTGTAGCAGTCCCGGTTTCCGCATATGATCTGCCTTCACCCTTCGACATGTATCACATTCGGACACGTACTTTGCGATCTCCCGCTTCATCCGTGTCCACCAGAACTTGCTTCTGAGTTCTGGATGCATTTTATTGCTGCCGGGGTGAATAGAAAACTTTGATAAGTGAGCTTCATCAAAGATTTTCTTCCGTAATTCCGGATTACGGGGTACGACGATCCGGTCCTTGAACCATAGGACGTCGTCGCCATCTTTTCGGAAACATTTCAACTTCCCACTGTCTATACATCTCCACAAATGTGGCATGCCCTTGTCATTTTTATGGGCTGCCGCTATCTCTTCACGGATGGTGGGGATCAAAGCTAAGTCTTAGAGAGCTCCATGTGGAATCACATGCAATGGTGGTTCGCTCTCTTCCAACGGGGTGATGGTCAGGTTGTTGACGTGTGACTTGCGGCTCAGCGCATCCGCCACTATGTTTACCTTGCCGGGGTGATAATGGATCTCTATTTCGTAATCCTTTATCAACTCTAACCATCTTCGCTGCCTCATGTTCAGCTCCTTCTGAGTGAATATGTACTTGAGGCTTTTGTGGTCGGTATATAAATGTACGAGGTTACCGAGTAGGTAGTGCCTCCACATTTTAAGTGCAAGTACCATGGCAGCGAGCTCCAAGTCGTGAGTTGGATAATTCTGCTCATGGTTTCTGAGCTGCCATGATCCATACACGACCACCCTTCGGTCTTGCATCAGCACACATCCGAACCCAATGCCGGATGCATCGCAGTACACATCGAACGGTTTTGTTGTGTCTGGCTGCGCCAAAACCGGTGCTGATGTTAGGTGTTTGACTAAAGTCTTGAATGCTGCTTCACATGCTGGACTCCAAACATATTTGGTAGCCTTCTTCAGCAGCTCCGTCATCGGCTTGGCAATCTTTGAGAAGTTCGGAATGAACCTCCGATAATATCCCGCGAGTACGAGGAAACTCCGTACCTCGTGAACAGTTCTCGGGGACTTCCAATTCAGCACTTGTGTGATTTTACTCGGGTATACAGCAATGCCCTCCGCTGAGATGATATGCCCGATAAAAGGCACTTGCGATATCCAGATTTCGCACTTGCTGAATTTCGCGTATAGCTTGTGATCCTGCAGCCGTTGCAAGACTATACGCAGATGTTTCTTGTGCTCTTCCTCCGACTTGGAATATACCAATATATCGTCGATGAAGACCACGACAAACTTGTCCAGCTCCGGCATAAATAGCGAGTTCATCAAATACATGAAGTGAGATGGAGCGTTGGTGAGGACGAAGGACATGACCAGGTACTCATAAAGTCCGTACCTCGTCGAGAAAGCCGTCTTCGGAATATCCTCAGCCCGTATTTTAATCTGGTGGTACCCGGATCTTAAATCCATCTTGGAAAAGATCTTTGCTTCGACCAACTGATCAAACAACATGTCGATCCGTGGCAACGGATACTTGTTTTTGATGGTTACAGCGTTTAGTGAACGATAGTCCACGCAAAGCCGCAACTTTTCATCCTTCTTCTTCACGAATAATGCCGAACAGCCCCATGGCGAGGAGCTCGGCCTAATAAAACCCTTTTCCAGCAGGTCCGTTAGCTGGGTCTTCAATTCATCCAACTCCTTGGGCGCCATCTTGTACGGACTTCGGGATATTGGCATGGTTCCCTGTGCAAGTTCAATCTTGAACTCCACCTCTCTATCGGGCGGCATCCCCGGTAAATCATCCGGGAACACGTCAGGGAACTCTCGGACCACTGGAATATCTTCCAATCTGATAGTTGTGGATTCACAGACACTTGGAAGTTTTATTTCTGGACTGTCCAGAAATAAGGAGTGAGATCCGTGCACTTCTGAGTTCAAGTGCACGCTTCGAAGGACGGTGTCTAAAACAGCGCCGTGGCGGGTTAACCACGACATCCCTAGGATGACATCGACCTTCTGTCCCTCTAAGATTATGAGAGACGTAGGGTACACTCTACCCGCTAAGCATAATGGTGCTTTGGAAACCATTATGCTTGCTGAAATCTTCCCACCCGGTGAACAAATCAAATATGGACTATCGGTGGGTAGTATTTGCAAGCTGTGTTTAGCAATGAAAGCTTGGCTAATGAAATTGTGCATGGCGTCTGAATCAAACAATACTATGGCGGGATGCTGGTGGAGTTGGAACATACCCGCAAGGATTGGATCACCCTCCGGCACGTCTTTTATGGCAAGTTGGTGGACGGTGCCAGGCCTAGGGTTTGCCTGCCGCGCATTAGTAGGGTTCCGGGGCTGATTCCTCCCCGGAAGTTGCGGTGCAACTACGCCGCCTTGCCTCTCCAGACAACTGTTGGCGAAGTGTCCTGGACGACCACACTTGTAGCAGGTGGCTGCTGCTTGTCTGGTGCTTGGGGGACGAAAGCCCGGCATGCGCTGCTGAGGTGCATACGCACGCGGCATCGCCAGCTGCTGTTGTTGCTGCGGAGGTGGTGCTGGCAGTGCCGGCCTGAACGCCGGTGGGGAATAGGGCCGACTGCGGAATGGCATCGACCTCTGTTGTGGCTGCCAGCATGGACCCGATGGTGTCGATTCACCATCCGAAATTTCTGAGAAGGACTGCCTCCTTCTCCGCTACTTTGCGGCGTGCTTCGCTTTCTTTCCGCCGCCGCTAACTCCTTGCCGGAGTCCTCCTGAACAATCGCAGCATCAATTATATCGTTGAGGCTGCCGCGATTGAACATCGGCAGTTTGTCCTTCAGGAGCAGATTAAGCCCCTGGTAGAAGTGATCCCGCCGCTTCTCGTCAGTATCGGCGTGATATGAAGCGTAGAGCGCGAGATCATTGAACGCCCTGGAATATTCCAGCGTGTTTCGGCTCCCTTGTTGCAGGCATAAGAACTCCTGCATCTTCCTCTTCATGATATCCGGCGGTATGTGATAGGCCCTGAAGGCCGTCCTAAATTCCGTCCAGGTCATAACTCGGTCGGTGGGCTGTGAAGCACAGTAGTTCGCCCACCACGTGCTCGCGGATCCCTGGAGCTGTTGGACCGTGAACTGAGTATTGCGCTACTCACTCACTTGGAGCAGCCCGAACTTCATCTCCATCGTGCGGAGCCAGTTATCCGCATCGAGGGGTTCATCTGCCCTTGAGAATACCGGGGAATGAGTCGCTGGAAAGTCGGAGTAGGATCTCTATTGACGCTCCTCACGATCATGACGCCTCTCTGGTCGAGACGTATTTGCGATGAGAGTTTGCAGCAACTCCATGTGCTGCTAATGAGAACCCGCCATTGCCACAACGATATCAGGCAATGTAACCGTTGGCGGTGGCGGTGTTTGCTGTTGCTGTCCCGAGGAGTCCTCGGGAGGCTGTTGGGATATTTCTCCCCCTTGACTAGAACCTCCAACGTCCGGGTTGGCACGAGTACGAGTCATTCTGAAATTCAAAACAGCAGCGATCAGCACATGTCATACTTAAAACTTCCATATGAAACAGTAGGTATTTGAAGTGACGCATGAATAATTTGCACAACATCCACATATATTGATAAAGCATAAACTTTATACAAGATACATTATTCTCGGGTCTCCGAGAAGTCGTGCTCATGTCGTCACTACCTATACATACGCTATTGTCTACACGACATGTCACCGATTACAAAAGTTTGGGTTACATCACCCTTGCTGCCCTACTTGGCAACAGTAACCCCCTACTCGGAGTAGAACTCGACCTCCTATGGGTCGTCTTCCTCCTGTACCTCTGCTGGTGGCTCTGGTTCTACAACCTCCTCTCCCATCTCGGGTTCTCCCATTGCCGGAAGACAAGACTGCGGGTACGGCACCTACCACCGGTATGCCCATCACCGGAGGTACGAGGTCCTGCAACGCGTGCACCTCGTCCATGGCCTGGTTGTAGTCCTCTTCCCAGCCTTGCCCTTCCTCAATAGTGTCGTCCCGCTCTTGAGTAAGGACCTCATTCTGCTGGGTCAGAGCCTGCACCTGTTCTTGCAAAGCCGTGATGTCGACACGGCTCTTCCTCTTCGCCTTCTTCAGACGATGCAACTGATTATGTTGTTCGTTCAGTCGCTTAATCATCGGAAGGAGCACATTGCGGAGTGCGCTGTGAGCACTCTCAAAATGGTCTCCACGGCTTGTGCTCTCCTTGAACTTCGCAGCAAGACACTCCGTATGAACAGCTTGGCTGTCCATCACGGCTTTTCCTGCCCTTAATTGGAGACTAAGGTTTGCCTCCACGGGATTGTACCTTGGACAACCCGGATCGGTTGCCTCTATATACCTCCCTTCCCACACGTTATTAGCCTGTCCCTCCACCGGAACAAGCGCGTACGGAGTGCCCTCCATAGCTCTCACGTGTAGTTGGCAGAACCGCGACATGGTGTCGCGGGCTGCCATTTGTCACATCCCCTCCGGTTGTCTACCTCTCACCGTAACTGTGAACGGCGCCCAACCGGGTGGCGTAGGTCCTGCAGGAACTTCAACATGGATCGTCCACATCTTGTTCCCCTCCTCGCCTTCTTCCTTGGTGAAGTACTGCGGCATCTTGCTGTACCCAAAATATTGAAGCATTTGCCTCAACGTTTCCGGATAGCCGCTGCGGTGAGAACAGTGGGACACCACCCACCCGTTCCCCAACTGTTTATCCGCTGTCATCTGTAAAAACATATTTGAGAAATGTCAAATATTTATTTGAATCAGTAAACCATTGAGTTATAACATAAGACATGTCATTGAACTCATAAAACTTGGAAACATAGTTCAAATTTAAACAAATTTGACTGCTGATCTGCTGTCCAACATGACAGCCCTGACCAGTTTCCATTTCAACCTGATTTAGGACATGCTAAAGGCAAAACCAATTCTGGAGATCAACATCAAAGTTAAAGATAACTTCAATAGATTTCCAGAAAGTATTTGCTTGGCCTAAGATCTGTCCTGGTTCAAAAGTTATGAGATGTCAAAGTTAAAAGAATTTCTGGAGAAGATTGGACTGCATCTCCCGCTTTAGGTACTGATTTGATCCAAGAATTCCAGTTAATTCTGCTCCCAATCTGACAAAACTTTCTGTTACAAAGTTGTAACTAATCTCATGAACTTTTCAGAACTACCTCATTTTCTATTTTTGGATTTTTATGCAGGAGGTTATGCTCAATTTACAGAGAGTTACAGAGAGTTTTTGCTCTGCCCTGTTTTCTGGACAGTTTCCACTCTACTGCATGTTTCTATTGGTTAAGGGATGAAACACCTATGGAACTCAACAGAAAAGTTGTAAAGCTCTTCCAAATCTTTCCAGAAATGTATCATATGACCCCAACCTCGAAAGAAATCAACCTCTAACCTCTGATTAACTTCAGCCTTAATTCAGCTTAAAACAGGGGACTCTGTCCTTAGTAGCCTATAAGTTGAAAACTTGTTAACTTTGAATATCCTGATTAAGGGAAGGAGTTACATCAAAGTTTTAGTGCTCCGGATTAAAACTTTCAAGTTTTACAATGCAGTTGCTCATTTAATGGGGTGTGACGTCGATATGTCACCATATCATGTCGGTACTACGTCCTCACAAAGAAAAACCTATACCGGACTTAGCCGGCTTCATTATTTCAGTGGCACTAAGCGTCTCTCGCAGATGGATGCTACACGTCTACCATTTCGTGGTTAGACTACCTTCAGATAACTCACACAATCGTCAGACTCGGCTGCACACCAAGCCCGGTATCCATACAGTTCGTACACCCGGCCGTCATCACTCGCCCGGATGTTCTCAGCCAAACACGCCTTGAGCTACGTGTTCACATTACTGACCATGTGACGGGGTCTCCAAATTGCCCGAAGCATTCCAGGGACAGACGTTGCTCGAATACCCCAAACGACATGAAGAGTCGTAGAGGATACCAAAGCGGGTCGGGTTACCTGCCACCCGTGGGGCTCTACCCTTCAGCTTGTGCGCACTGGTGGACAGCGCTTACGTGCACCCCCCAAGACATAAAGCATCCCGATATGCACGATTTTCCGACATAAGCAAATAGGTTAGTATGCCACTTTCTATACACTAATAACATCCTTATATGGGCTACTAACTCGTTCCTCACTGGATTTTTGAAAAATATGACCTTTGTAGTGAGTTAAACCTCAAGCGAGCTCTGATACCAATGCTGACACGACCCCACGGTCTTGTCGAGCCAGGATCACGCTGAGGGTGTTGCGTTACACAGCACCGGATAACACACATCAATGGTACAAAGCGGAAGCAAATTTTTATTACATAAACCATTGTATGAACATTTTTACAACAAAATATGTCCAGTCTACACTCACGGGCGTAGACTACGCATCAAGTTCACGTTCAGCCCATGAACGTGTCCCCGCTAGCACGCACGCACACTAACATGGCAGCGTGCATGACTCCCACTCGACAGGGTTCCCCTCCTAGGGTTCCGTCTCCTTCTCGGGAGTCCCTTCCTCATAGAACCCTGCAAAAGCTTCAAACACAAGCAGTGAGCACGAAGGCTCAGCAAGACTGACCCGTCTCTCCTAAACATGAAACTTCTACATGGAAGGTTATAGGTTACATGAGGTAAAATAAGTTGCAAGGACTCGTCTAATTAGTGGAACCTTACTTTCAAGTTTTAGCAGCAGGTTGTGGAGAACCTTATGCTAAGGCACATGAGAGAGCCGCAATCGAACAAGAAACGCATTTCTCTCATGTACTTTGCCCAAATTTGAAAGGAACTTTAGTTAGCTCTAGACTACAGCAAACCATTAACAATCAAAGTCCATCTTTCAATCAGCAACATTTTAACATATATCTAGCCTGTTCTTTCTACGTCACGGTACAGTGAACAAGTGGTACTCACTGACCGCGAGGGACGGCGATTATAATCGATTTACACCTGCAGGGTTATCCGAATAACCCGTCACGTACACCCGTACTCGATGTTGCCTACAGCAACCATCAAGGACGTTGTACGCAACCACCTTTCACCCGTTAGCCAAATATTGAACCGGTCCTATCGTCCTGAGCAAGAGGTCTCTACACGCGCATCTCAGTGCCACCAGCCGATTTACACCTCAAGCTCTCAACCTACCCTCTGAACCACAGGCAATGCCTCAATACCCAGCTACCCGAGTTACATCAGTTTCCCGGTTCCCATATAGCCGGTAGGTCTTCGGTAAGTTCTAGCTTCTTCAACAGGCCCGTACACGGCTCGGTCCTCAATCAACACAAGCGGAGCTATAGCACACATGCCCCAAAGTCCTGCTGCCCTTACTCTCCGCTTGGTCTCATTTTTCTTGCCATGTGTATCATGTGCTATCTCTACCCGAGTCGCGTGCCTCTAGCCTATCCTCGCGAGTAGTTCCAACTACTCGACTTGTACCGAATCCTACACTATCTTAGCATTGCAGTAGCTAACGGGGTTTTCAATATTAACCCCAACCCATGGTTTTCTTGTCTATGCATTTGGGGTTTCAATCAAGACTCTAATGCAAGAAGTAATGGTACTCAAAGTAAGTTCTCAAAACAATAAAAATTTATTTAAAAGGTTAATGCAAACCGGAGCTTGCCTTGCTGCTCTTGATTGTAGGCTAGCTGCTCTTCCAGAGTGACGAAGTCTAAGACCTCAGGCTCCTCCTCGACCTTAGCGACTACATGAGGTAACAAGTATATGTATCAATTTAAATGCATTTGAATTGAATTAAAACTTGTGAAGTTTATAAGTCTTACTAGACAGACCCAAAGACTCTGAAATTTTGACTGTGGTTTGGTTACAACCTAAACAGAGACTTGGCCAAGTTTTAGTTGCAGCAAAGCTCATTTGAGCCCTCCACAAATAATTATGTACTTGACCTTACTTGGAGGTCTTAGGTTTTTCTAGGAATTTTCATGGAGCAAGCCATGACTTTCTGAAAACTAGATTTTCAGAGGGTTCTAATAGAGTTGGTCTCACTTAAGTTGAAGGTTCCTAGCTAAAGATATGAGCTAAACAATTTCAGAGAAATTCTGAAAATGTTTCTGGACATTTTCTATTTTCTCTGGAACAGTTTTATTAATCATACCATTAGGTCTATCAAATGAGCTCAAATGGATCTGAAATTTTATGGTATCTCAGGGATATTTTGGTTAACATCCCAGCAAAATTTCAGAATTTTCCTCCCAAGGGTTCTCCAGATAAAATTCCAAATAGTTTAAATATTGAAGAATTAATTCTGGAGAAATAAGGATTTTCATGAAGTGAAACTTGATTTTCTGGAAAGTAATCAGATAGCTGAATCCAACAAAATTTGGTTCACTCAATTTGGATGTCCCTAGCCAAAGTTATGAGGATTTGAAGTTTGAATGAAATCTGAAAATCGGGAAAAGTTCAAATCACTGCTGTCCCACGGGGCTACATGTCGGCTCCTCATCGGATGACGCGGCTACAGATTCCTTCGTGTGCAGCCGCACCCGATCCGTGCCACAGCAGATCCCGGTTTTTAAAATATCTGCCGCTGACAGCCGGGACCCACCCCCTTTGTCTTCCTCCCGCCTCCCGCGCTCGGCCGCCGCGACACCTCACCGGAGAGCTCGCCGGTGGCCTCTGTGGTGCTCCAAACTTCATGATTCTGCCCGCCCCTTCCTAACTTCACTCGGGGAACATGATTCTGGGCTCAGCTCGTCATGAAAATCGCCGGCACACGGTCGGCGACGAGCGGCAGCTTCGGAAGAACTTCGGCCGTGTCGGCCGACCTTCCCAGCACTCCAACCGACCGAGCAAAAGGACGGAAAGCATCAGTGGTCCCTAAGGAAGCTCGGAATGGGCTCGAAGCAGCTCGGGAGAGGTCCGAAGTAGGCTCCCACCGTGCGCCTGATGCTCCCCGCAGGATCCGCCGTCGGCAAGCTTCGAAATATGCCGCGTACAGGGGTTCTCATGCTAAAGGTTGTGAAGGCAACTTGTGCACCCCCAAGTATAGTCTGTGTAGGAACGGATTGAGACCCTCTACACCTCTCTGGAGTGTGAATTCGGCGGAGCCGCACCCGAAGGTCGTTCTGCACCGAGTGAAAGGAAAAACCGAAATTCGTCGCCGGCGATCCAGCACTCGGGCTGTGGCTCGGGGGTGAGCATCACCAGTCCCTAACGCGTCCAGGGACGCCTCAGCTCGGGCGTAACAACCTCCCGGTTGGGCTGTCCACGGGAGGCCGAAGTGCGGCGGACTTAGGTCACTAAGAAGAACTCTCGGTATAGCCGAGATCGTCCGAGTTCAGCCAATTTCCAGCAACGGGGAAGGAGAAGGGGAGTCCTTAGTACCTTGTTGTAGCTTTGGAGGGAGTGGATGGGCTGTGATCGCGGCTCTCCGATCAGTTCCGAGCGATCGGCAGCGAGGGGGACGTTTCTTACGCGAGGAAGCAGAAAAGCGAGTGGTTCTGCCTCCGATCAGGTCGGCCGCGGGGATAAGTAGGCCGCGAGGCGGTTCAGCAGGTCGGGGCGGCAAGCAGCTGCTGTCCCGATCGATCTCTAGCCGTGGCGGCTGCTGAAGCGCGTGCAAGTAACCGAGCTCAGGATTCAGTCGGTTGTTTTTGTTGCTGAGGCTGACATGTGGGACCCACCCGGGGTTTTAACCTCTGAAATTAACTTTGATCTACTGCTCTAAACAGTAGAGACCAAATTAACCTCATGTATTTGAATTATCTGCCCCTGGGCCATTTGAATGGGGTAGAATTCAAATTGGTTTGGGTTTGACTAAATTTCAGCACACACGCAGTTTGAAATTCAAATAAGGTTTGAATTTGCTACACTTAGCTCATGTCAAGCTCAACTCCAAATGGAGTGAAAATTGGTGTGTGAGCTCATAAAAATGTGCTGAGTAAGAATATTCCTCCCACTTTTGAATTCATGGGGTGAAAACAGTTTGAATTTGAATTTGAGTTCAAACCACCATCTTTCTAGCTATACCCAAAAGGACTTCAAAAAGGTTTTGAATTTGGGTGAAACTTGGCATGGACATTCCTAGCAAGGTGTAGGAGTTTTCATATGCCCAGCCCCTATGTGATGCATGTGGGAAATGCCACTTTTGCATTGTGTGAGTTTGTTCTCTAATGATCATGTTGATGGTGGTTACTTGCTCTTCAAATGTGTTCATCAACTTTCTTCAAATGGAGTGTGTGTGGGGTGTGATGAAACACTTTGAGTCTGTGCCAAAAAGTTAGGCCCTTACACCATGGCTAGTAAATACACAGGCCTTGACGGTAGTGGACAGTTGTATCGCTAAGCACGCATGGGAAATGGACGGCGCTACAGGGCGCCTCCAAATCAACAGGTGGACTGCAGAGATTGTAAAGGAAATGAGGGAAGGAAAGAAGAGAGAAGAAAGGAAAGAAAAGAGGAGGGAAAAAGAAAGAAAAAGGGAAATGAAAAGAAAAAAAGGGAAACTAGGGAAAAAGAGGGAAAGGGAGAAAAGGAAGAAAAAAATTAAAATACAAGAAAAAAAAACAAAGAGATAAAAGTGATACAGAAGCAAAAACTTATCTAGAAAAACATTTTTAAAAGAGTGGAATGATATGAAAAATATGTGTTAGTTGATATAAAGATTGAATTTAAAGGTCAACGAGTGCAGAGATCATAATTGTAAAACCGAAAATCTTTTAAAGTCGAATGAAAAACATTAGGAATACTCTTTTAGAGGTCGGATATAGATTTCCACAAGTACGATTAATCTAAGTGCCGCTGGATTTGCTAACCCAAAGTAGGTGAAATCCGGTCAGAAATTTCCCGCATCATTAGATAGCGATTTCGGAGAATTCTAGACTGGTTTCCGTTTTTATCGGAAATTTTTAGAAATTGGTCGAAAATCAGAAATAGACACTCGGAAATTAGTTCAAAAACAATCTAGATAGATTCCTGACTGAATTGCCAAAAATTTGTATTTATTCAGAAATCTATTCAGAAATTTATTTGGAAATCTATTCAATAATTTGTTTGGAAACCTATTTGAAAATTCTTTCGGAAATTTATTCGGAAATTCTGAAACAGCCTGATCACAATCCGCCCAGCAGAACCACTCCCTAATGATCTTGGTCTATAGGCTCACTCAGTAACTCAACTAGAAGATGACACCCAATGAACTCATAGGGAGAAGAGGCACAATTATTTTACAATTATAGTGACAAGAAGAGTGTATCACGTAAGCTTGAGTACTAGACAAATAGCAACAATTAGGAAGCTCTATATCCTGAAGCTCACTGTCGATGTTCCTCTCTCCTACCTCATTCACAAGTCATAGGCCATTCATTTGTACATCGCAGATTCCTTTGTGTGGTGTGGGCGCGTCTTACTCGCTTAGACATGTCGAGACCATTAGCCAAAAGAGTATTTCATGTACAGTTGTCTTCCTCGATTTTCTCTACCGGCCAAGCAAGCAGTGAAGATGGTAAGAATGATTGTGACGATAGGAGCGCTTGTGGTGGCGGTGGCCGCCTTCGTTAGTGGCACGGACACAATCGGGGGACAGGTTCTGCACGCGCAACTGCCACGTGCACCGTGTGTGGAGCAGATCGAGTAAACCAGCTGAATATAATATGTAACTATAAGTTTATGAAGTGATTTAATCTCTTATAGCTAGTTGGTGAAAAAAATTCTTCAATAACAGAAAAGTTGCAATTAAACTTAATCCAAATAAAAATTCACATCTGAGAAAAAAATATAGTTAGCTTTCCAAATACTTTTTTGAGCTCACATAGTATTTATGTTGCAATGTAATTATGATTCCATGATTATATTGCATTTTGTGCATGCTGGTAGAGTCGATAATCGAAGAGCCTAACTGTGGCGGAGTGGAATGATCTAAACCCACCGACATCGAGATTTTACCTTAGTAGTACCAAGGCAAGCCCAGGTTTCATGCCATATATTGCAATGTATGCATTAAGTATAGAATATGTATGATACTATACCAGCATGGCCATAAATATCCCTTGGCCATAAAGTTACTTCGCTATGCTAATTGCACTTGATTAACGGTAAAAATCGAGTAGATGGAATCTACTTGTGAGATGTAAGATTTTTTTAGGAAATATCAGGTTGGATAATGGAATATGGATCACAAATCACAATTTGAGACCGGATAAGTAGTAGGGTGCAGCAGGACATGGGTCTTATGAGCGTAGGCCTGCCCGTGTCAGTTGAGGACTCAGTCGTAGTCGACCCTTTGGACAAGTATTGAACATACCGCATGCATGCTAGTGATATGGGCACTAGTAAACTGATGTAACTTGGTTATCCTAATGCCAAAACTTATACCGTCGTTCTAGATTGGAGTCACAGAGGGTGGGTCGAGTGTCAATCCGGTAACATTGATGACCTGATCCACATCACATCTAGGGACCCCTACACGAGAACGGTAGAACTAGTTTGACATTGGGGTGTACTTTCAAAGGTTGCCACGTACTACATACGGAAAGTGCGCCGTATGCGACTTCGGGAAGTGCATATGTGTCGTGCATTCGAGTTTCCTCTATAGGAGTAGATTTATTATAATCACCCTCAACGCGCGGATATGAGTACCACTTGTTCACTTTGTCGGCATGTAGTAACAAGTGTGTTTTATGAATGTGATCAAATCTGAATTAATACTTAATTATTGTTTGTAAAATTGTATGTATTAGATATAAGTTATAACTAAATTTATTTTCATGCCCACTAAAATTTGCTGCTGCAACTTGCTAAATAAGGACTCAAAATAGGTTTATTTATGCAAAACAAACCATTATTACCAATTTACCGCTGCATATTAGTTGATGTCTTAGTGTGTCATTTGACAGGCAAGTCTTGTTGAGTATTAGTTACTCAGGGTTTGTTGTAACTCTTTTTTAGGTATTTATATTTGGGAACGACTAGAATGCAAACAACCCTCTGGTGCAATCGTGTAAAAATCTCTCATAAATCACACAATTTTCATCCTATGGTGATTGTATTTTTATATTTAAGCCCTCCGTATTCACACTTTATTTTTTCAAGTTATGTTGTCAGGTGGGAGGGTTTAAGTATAAAAATACAACCACCATAGGTTCGAGATCGTGTGGTCTAGAATGGATTTTTGCACGAGCGCACCGGAGAGCTGTTTGCATTCTAGTTGCTCCCTTTATATTTATGATGCTGCTACTTTGTGTGAGAATTATCTCCATAGGTGTGCCGCCCATGAGGGCTAGACACTCCGTGAGAAGCTCTACTCGCCGTCACAAATTGTGTTTTGTTGCTAGCGTGGAGTATCTTTGGTTAGGATACTTCGTCATTTCTTTAGTGTCAAGGTGACATCAGGTGTGATTTATGTAATTCGTTATAGCTTCTGTGATTTTTAAATATGTTTCTAAACTTCCCTCTGATGTAACTTATCTAAGCGCTCTCTTTTATAATATTTTGCTATGGATTTGTTGATGTGTAATTCGTGCCGCAGCGGACAACACCATCCGAATATCGATCCTGTTGTCAACGCGAGACCCTCACGGTTGATAGGCCGGTTGTTGGCTGTGCTCTTTAACTAAGAGGGGAAGCATATGCGAGAGAGGGTTAGAGGGCCTCAGCTTATATGGGTTAGCTAGGAGGCCTTTAGCATTTTGGAAGTTTAGGTACGGGTTTGGAAAGCTTTTATCTTATATTTATTTTATTTTCCTGTATATAGACCATTTTAGAATGTTTTTCCTCAAATTTTCAAATGCCTTTCAGAGGTAAAAAAACTAATTTACTCTATTCCGTATGAAAGCAATGAAATGGTAAAATATTTCTTTAAATAAATAATGTCATATATATCTAATTGTTTGCCCTAAAAGAACACATCTTAACAGTATAATATTTAACACAAGTTATATCGTTGCAAAAGTCATTAAATTTTTTTTATTGTTTTACAACAGGATTTATTTATAATTAAAAAATTTATATGCATATTTCTGTGAATCATTCACTAGTTATCTTCTATAAAATTGATCATTTTGATAACTTGGGGCAGGGGGCTCAAAATTGATGGGAAAAGCAGGTACTGTTTGTTCAGGTTATGGCCTATATATATACTGTAAAAGATCATGACTGTACTGTGGCTTGGTGGTGGAATGTATATCTAACAGTTTGGATAGTTAAAGATGTATTACAATGGTTTCCTTTGATCTATAGTATTAGCAGCCGTTAGCAATGTATTGTAAATATCTACGATGAGTTTATCACAAGAGATTTGCTAGTTTGCATGTGGCTGAGATCTTATAAATCTCTTTATCATATTTGGAATTAATAAAATGTACATGTCGAATATTTCTTTTGTGAAGCTGGAATATTTTATAATTGAAGTGAGAGCATTTAGTTCATATGCAGGTAAGATCTAGTATATTCGTAATCACATCCTATGGAACAAATTATATGCATGTATAGAATATTATTTTCTGAAAGCTGAAACAATTGTTCATTGAAGCTGGAACATTTTCTTGAAAAGGGATAAGGTTAGAGGGAATGAGAATATCTAGATGGTTGGATTCAGATCCAATGGTTGAAAAGTAATTGAGAGATTAGTGAAATCTAGACTCACCAGGGAAGAAGAGAAACCCTTATCACAAACGTACGGTTTTCATGAACCGTATTTGCTAAACCGTCAATGCAATAGTCTCTGCTCGGTCCTAACAAATCAACATTATATTTTTTCCAACGAAAGAAGGTAGTAGCTAGGTGGCCATCTCGACCAATTTACACGGGTATTTCCAATTCAATCTGATCACTGTCCGTGACACTGTGCTTCCTAGCTAGTTTGAGACTTCTGCACTCGTGCTCGTATATAGTTATATTCAGCCATTTGTGCAGCTAAGCATCGATCGAGCAGATGGAGGCGAACGGGTCCTCCCCAGAACGTGGGTTTAGCCATCACCTCAATGTTGATCACGAGTCCCAGCAGCAGTCGAGTGATGCAAAGAAAAATTGGGGGTGGGGGGTGGGGGGGGGGGGGGGATCACCTTCCCTTTCCTGGCAGGTCTCCCTCTCTCCTCGTTTATTTGTGTAGACGGAACATGTAAATCCGAGTGTCATGTTGCAGGGGCGATGTTCGGGCTGGGGATAGCGCGGGGCGGCGCGACGAGCAACCTGGTCGTTTACCTCGTAGAGAAGTACAACGTGCCTCGCGTGGACGCCGTACAAATCTCCAGCATCTCCCTCGGCTGCCTCAGCTTGGCCCCGGTAGGCGGAGCAAACGTTGCCGACGCCTTCTTCGGCTGCTACCCTGTCGTCGCTGTCTCCATGGTCTTCTCTGTCCTGGTACATCGATGTCGGAGGGGTCACTGCACTATCTTTCTCTTATGATGATCAACTCAAGGACATAGTCACTCATCAACGCACCTGCGCCCGCGCAGTCATTGGTCGTGTTCACTTTCACAGCCAGCTTCCACGGCCTCCGTCCCGCGGCGTGCCAGCTGAGCGCCGGCGGCGGCCCGCCGTGCGCACCAGCCTCGGCGGGGCAGATGGCGGTGCTGTACGCCGGCGTGTTCCTCCTCTGCGTCAGCGCGGGCGGCGCGCGGTTCAACCAGGCCACGCTGGGCGCGAGCCAGTTCGATTCGCAGGCCAACCGCGACGTGCTCTTCAACTGGTACTTCGTCTTCTTCAACGCATCTTCCGTGGTCGGCTACACTGTCATCGTCTACGTCCAGGACGCCGTGTCGTGGGCGCTCGGATATGGCATCTCCGGCGCGGCAAGCCTCGCGGGGCTGGTGGCGCTGCTCCTCGGCGCGCCGTATTACCGCCGGCCCGCGGCGCGGGGCAGCCCGTTCACGGGGCTCGCGAGGGTGGCCGTCTCCGCGGCCAGGAAATGGAAAGTCAACCTCGCGACGTCGGAGGGGTTGGCGTTTTACCATGGACGAAGACGCGACAATGACACGGACGAGAACGCCAGCGACGACAACAACCTTGCGCCAAGCAGCAGCTTTAGGTAAGGGAGAACCATGCCCCTGTGATTCGGTCTTACAGCATCACATGCTGATTGAAAACTAGAATCTTGACAACCGAAATTAGGTAACGGGTAGATACTTATTGCACTATAGTGTCGTACTTATAACTGTTTGTATAATGCCTTATTTTCACGGGTAGATCAATCCTTGAATCAATGGTTACAGCTTCACCGTAACTAAAAGATCATGAACTGCCTTAGCGGCGGCCGCCACCGCTTAGGCCTCTCTCTCTCTCTCTCTCTCTCCACTTCCTGCTAGACAGTGTGGTCCTCTCTCGCTAGCAGCAGTGTTAGTTTGAGTCTTAAGTTTAAACTTTATGTCTATTTATACATAATTTTTTATGTTGGGATCTTGATGTTCTCTTCTCTTTAAGGAGTTTTAGTGCCGTTGTATTCCCATGACGCTTCCGGTGAGGGTGACCATGGTTGTAACGATGATGTCATCCTTCTCGGTAAAGGCGACATGAAGTAAGTGTATTGACCGTGATGGTAAGGCAGAGATCACGCTGTCATT
This sequence comes from Neostapfia colusana, assembly GCA_030760725.1. Classification (NCBI taxonomy): domain Eukaryota; kingdom Viridiplantae; phylum Streptophyta; class Magnoliopsida; order Poales; family Poaceae; genus Neostapfia; species Neostapfia colusana. The sequence continues at coordinate 58,218,988 of JASWHV010000005.1, read as the reverse complement.
GTAAAATAAAGGTTCTCTAGCCCCCTTCTTATTTTGTCGTGGTGAATAGTTAGTGAGATGAGATCTTCCTTTCATCTCGCTGATGGAGATATATATATTACCGATTCTCGTTCATAGAGTTAAATCCGTCTTTGTAATGAGTTTGAAGGCAGTAGATCTTGCGGCTTTAATAAAGTTTAGTGCCTCCCAGCGGTGGTTGAAGATAATGTTGTTTCGATTACTTCCTGTTTTTTTACATCATTAACCGGAGGAATGATGTTGAAGATGAGTAAAAATTTTAAATGTTTTTGTTGTGTTTTATTCGTCTTTTAGTCTTGATGTATGAGGTCTGTCATTTTTTATATTTTAATACAATCTGCTTCATTTGTAAAAAAAACATCACCGAAACAATGTTTTACAAGAAATAGGTATGCAATATAATGGGCGACTAAAGGTTATTGATAATGGTAAGGTGTTTATTATTTGTTTGATTACTTGCAATGAAATGACACTATAACATTCATTCGAACATGTTCTTGATCCCGATCCTAGTTTCCTCAACCGCGCTGCACTGATAACCGGCGGCGACGTCACCGCAACGGATGGGTCAGTAGTCCGGCCATGGCGGATCTGCACGGTGCAGCAGGTGGAAGACTTCAAGACGCTGCTCCGCATCATGCCGCTCTGGAGCACGTCCATCGTCCTCAGCGTTGCGTTCGGCACGCAGATCAACTTCACGGTGCTGCAGGCTCTCGCCATGGACCGCGCCCTCGGCCGGTTCACCGTGCCCGCGAGCTCCATGATCGTGGTCATCCTCGTCTCCATGGTCGTCTCCATCGGCCTCTTCGACCGCGTGGTCCTCCCGTTCTGCCGGCACCTGACCGGCCGGCGCACCCCCACGCCTCTGCAGCGCATCGATCGGAGCAGGCCACGTGCTCGCCATCATTAGCGTGGCCGCGTCGGCCACCGTCGAGCGCCAGCGCATGGCGACCGTGCGCGCGCACGGCGAGGAGGCCCACCCGCGGTGGGTGTCCCCGCTGCCGGCGATGTGGCTGGTCCTGCCGCTCGTGCTGGCTGGCGCCGGCGAGGCACTGTACTTCCCCAGTGGCGTGATGCTGTACTACGAGGAGTTCCCGGTGGCGCTCAAGAACACTTCCACGGGTATGGTCGCCGTGATCATCGCGCTCGGGTTCTACTTGAGCACCGCCCTGGTCGGCATCGTCCGGCGAACCACGGCATGGCTGCCGAACAACATGAACGCCTCCAGGTTGGATAACCTCTACTGGATGCTCGCTGTGCTCCTGGCCGTCAACTTCGGGTACTACCTGATATGTGCCAGACTGTACAGGTACCAGAACGTTGGCAAGTAGATCGGTTGTGCATACTTATCAAGCACGAAATGGTCTGATATTCGGGTGTGTAAATGTGGTGCTCATGCGTAGTTTCGTTCGCTGATTATGCTGTCACAAATTTTCGCTGCTCCTTGCCAAAGTGATGGCAAAATCTGGATTAAGTTATTTAAGTTAATCCTTATTTCCAGTGTACCTAAGTTATACACATCCATGAGGTCCATTCCTTGCAAACACCCACAGGAGTCTGTGTCTTCTGGATTAAACTTCTATTGATGAATGCACTTGTAATCAGAAAAAAGTTTGAGAGGATTTCACTGCATGTAAACGTGGCTTGAGATCTTACTCCAGTTCTGCCAGGTAAACCATACAAGACAAATCCGTTGGTGGTTCTGAGGAACGAGAATCTAAAGGAACGGTGAGATCAGATAGCAATGTATGCTCCTGTGGTATCTAATCAACGTCTTTGACCACTGTAGCAACAAATTCAGCCATTGCACTTGCATGTCTTCTCATGCTAAGGCGCACAGCCATCTTTCTTCGTAATTGAAGTATACGATCACGTTTTCCTTCTTATTTGGACGCTATTTTGACAATCTTTATTCCTGTGCTTAGTACTCTCCGTAGTTGTCGAAGTGTTTCTTACGACACTTCCCCCGGTCTGCCCTGGAGCAGCCCGCGGAGGTTCTTTTTTAGTAGGGGCTAGTGATTTCGATTGTTGGAGCACAATGGCGAGATGGACATGAGAATTTACGTGGTTCGGGCCACCGGAGCGTAATACACTACGTCCAACATATGATTGTTGTATTGCTTGCGCGTATGAGTGTGAGGTTGCAGGGATGCGAATGCGAACCCGCGTGTGAGAGAGTGAGTTGGCTGGGTTGTGAACCCTTTGTCTAGAGGCTGCCCCGGTCATTTTATAGTCTAAGGTCGGGGCAGTTACAATGTGGCCCGGGCCCGACAGGTGGCCCCGCGGCTGTCCGCATCCTATACATGGGCTAGGGCTATATTGTAATGTCGTTGTCGGAGGAGTTAAGACGCGTCGCCTAACACGCCGGGTGCCTCTGACCGGGTAGTAGGTGATGAAGAAGACCCTGTCTTGTCACTGCATCATCTCGCTCTGCTGAGCGGCTTTGTGTCGTTGGGCGGCACTGTTCCGCTGTCACACCTCGCCGCCCTGTCTCATCACTGTAATGGCAAACAGGCGGAGGACGGAGGCGTGCGCCGTGCGCCATGCTTCTGGGGAAGGCGCGAGCCTTGAATGAACAGCCTGACAGTGCGCCTTCCTCTTTACTCCTTGGCTATCTGCCCGCTGCTTGTCGGTGCAGCGTCCAGGCGGCTAGCCACCAGGACACGCGTCGTCACCGGAGCTATCTTGCGAAGTAGCGAGGGGTCCGGAGTTGTTGGACACGTGGAAGCACCCCTCCCATGCTGGAGGTTGGGCCCAGAGCCGTAGGACACGTGGCACCTTCGGATCTCTCCTTGGCGGGAAGGGACGCCTGGAGTCGTTGCCCACGTGGTAGCACCGGAGCTCTCCCATGCTGGACATCAGACCCAGAGCCGTAGGACATGTGGCCCCTCCGGTGCTCTCTCTGGTGAAGGACATGGCTCAGAGGTTCCGGACACGTGGCAGTGTTGGACCTTGCCTCAGCGGGGAGGCCAGGTCCGGGGCCAAGGACACGTGGTGGCTCCGGAGCCCTCCTCAGCGGGGAGGTCCGACCCGGAGCCCGGGGACACGTGGCAGCGCCGGACCATGGCTCAGCGGGGAGGCCAGGTCCGGCGCCAAGGACATGTGGCGGCTCTGGAGCCCTCCTCAGCGGGGAGGTCCGGCCCGGAGCCCGGTGACACGTGGCCACGCCATACCTTCCTTTAGCGGGGAGGCCAGGTCCGGGGCCAAGGACACGTGGTGGCTCCGGAGCCCTCCTCAGCAGGGAGGTCCGGTCCGGAGCCCGGGGACACGTGGCAGCGTCGGACCTTGCCTCAACGGGGAGGCCAGGTCTGGGGCCAAGGACACGTGGCCGTGCCAGGGCCTGCCCGACAGGGAGGCGAGGTCTGGAATGTCTTCAACCTTCCACGCGGGTGTACCAGGTCTTGACGGTACCGACAGTGGCCCCCGGGCCTATCTCGAGGGAGTCAGTGAGCCCGCAGGTGGGGCCTCCATCTCTCCCGCATGGTGGTCTTTTGATCTTGCTTTGGGAGACACCAGCTCCGGACCCTTCGGGGGACGCCAACCTTGGGGGTCCGAGAGTATCTTGGGAAAGCTGGTATTCTAGAACCAACCCTATGGACCGGATCCCTGTGGCCTGCACAAGCACTAGAAGAAAGGGGTAATCGTGCCATATAGTTGTATTTTCCTGTTCGTTGGCCCCATTTTTGCTTACGGTCCTCTGCTAAGCTACGGGACCTGGGCAATTCGGTGTAGTAGTATCTAGACCATGGTTACCGGCCTGCTCAGGGTAGTGTGCCGTCCGGGCCCCCAGAACTTGGTTGCTGCGCTGAAGAGGCAAGGTGTGCACGCTAGGGGTACGGAACCAAGCATAGCAGGCTACACACTCTGGAGCTCCCGCTAGCATGGAATTCCGAAGGGAGGGGCGTCCTTCTGGCGCCACGGGACCCGAGCAGGAAGGTAACCGAGGGGGTCCGGAGACAACACAGGTGCCTCGGGCGTTTCCGCCTTGTAGCAAAATGACATAATTTTGGCCAGGAGCGAGACAGAGAAATACATATGTGTACACGTCGAGAGTCACGCAAAAATATATGCAAGCTTGAAACGAACGCTGCAAAAATATAGACGTGCATAAGGTACCCAAGGGAAGTTTGGCCCTTGTCTTTGGCTTGCTGTAGCTGACGCTCCGAGTCTTCCCCTCGCTGCCACAGAGGTCTGACGTCCACTGGATGAGGCAGGACGTCAGCATCGGAGCCCTTGGGAGGTCCGAGACGCCAAGGACCTGTGCGGACCTTCAGACATGACATAAAGAGGGAGTAGTCATGCTCTCTAGTCACTCCTCCTTGTCCCGTAGCTTTATTGTGGCTTACGGTCCTCAGCCGAGCTACGGGGCTTGAGTAATTCGATGTGGGTGGTCCAGGACATGGTTAAAGCCTTGTTCAGGGGTATGGGCCGTCCGGTTCCCCGGTACTGAGCTGTAGCACTGGAGAGGCACACGCTAGGGGTAAAGGACCAGGCATAGTAGGCTACACACCCTGGACCTCCCGCTGGCGTAAGCCTTTCAGGGGAGGGACCATTTGGTGCCATAGGGCCCCCGAGCAATGAGACAACCACAGGACCCCGGGTATGCCACAGGTACCTCAAGCAGACCCGCCTGCAGAAGGATAACACAGCTCTTGCTACGGTTGAACACAGGAAAAAGTGAATGGCAACACGGCTGGAGCGGTATGGAAAGAAAGCATGTAAAGAGTATTGGGGAAATGTCCGGGGTTCGGTTACTTTTCTTGTCCGTATGTGTGTTCTTTATGACCCCCAAGTACTCAGTTGTAGCGCAGGGAACGCAGGATGTGCACGCTAGGGGTACGGAACCATGCATAGTAGGCTACACACTCTGGACCTCCCGCGGGCGTTAACCTTTCAGCGAGGAGACCTTCCAGCACCACGGGACATAGGACAATTATGTGAGACAGGCTCCGGAGATGCCATTTACAGTTGATATGCATGAACAAGCACAAACTATAAAGAAGGTACGCAGGGTAGGATAAACTTTTCTTATTTCTGGCTTCCTTCACGTGATAGGAGGGAACAGGCTATGCAAGAAGGTAGCGACCCACCCTAGATGACAAGAGTAGCAGGACCCTTCCGGGGCTTAGCTGTTCTAAGAGTTGTTCCTAGACACTATGACACCTTTACAAAGAAAGAGAAAAAAAACACCCTACCACTGCGTTAAGGATAGAACTTACCCATTGTATGTGGCTAGGCAGGTGCACCTAAGGCGGCATACTTGGGAGGGACCCTCCTAGTTGTGGGAGGGTTTGTCACCCCTCCTCAGCGGGGAGGTCCGGCCCGGAGCCCGGGGACACATGGCAGCGCCGGACCTAGCCTCAACGAGGAGGCTAGGTCCGGGGCCAAGGACACGTGGCGGGTCTGGAGCCCTCCTCAAAGAAATATTAGCTGAGGCATCAGGTTGCCCTACCTTGGGCTGCCTACACTGCGCGTACCGTTGCCGGAGCGTTCTGTGGTGTCGCGCATTTCGAACAGTCTCTAGCCACATTGCCTCGTCGACGAGGTTGATTTCTTCACGCAGAAGCTGGTTCTGCGTGGCTTCATCATATGCCTGGACGTCGGGTGAGCCCCTGGGGTGTTTTGGGGGAGGGCGGCCTCGAACCCCTACACCAATGTAAGAGGGTGTTTTCCCTTGTCGTACGACGGCATCCAGGAGAGATGTTGGCCAGTAGAAGCCATGATGGAAGGCTTTGCCGACCAGCATATGGGACTATCGAAGTGTGGTTGCCGCACTCGCCTCCATGGATCTCTGCGAGCAGCTCGCAGCCCTCCTCCCGGGTTATGCACATCAATAGGACGCTGCCGGCGCCACGCCGGTAGAGATCCCCATATACCGACATGTCTCTCTTAGCCATACAAATGATCCATTCTTCTGATACATGTTCATCAAGAAGGATATTTTCCTTCAAGTACGCCCGGACCTCCGTGGTCCATGCAATAGGTCCTATCCGATCTTATGGATCTTGAGCGCCGGGTTGCATGGAGCCCCCGGTGACGCATACGATCCTTGGCGGGCGCCATGGTTGCAAGGCCGCCAGGACCGCTAGCTTCGAGGTGCTGGTCTCGCCCCTTCGTCTAGTTCGGCAGGCCAGGTTGTTGGACGTAACCGCTTCCTTTCAAAAACACCTCCGGGGACCAAAGCCCATGTAGAGGCTTTCGTTGAAAGTTCGTCTGCCACGAGTTTGATTGCTTCACACAGAAGCTTGTTTTGCGTGGCTTCGTCGTATGTCTGAATGTCAAGTGATCCCCTGGCGTGTTCTAGGGGGAGGACTGAAAGTGCATCTAGGTAATCCCCGTGGGTTTTGGATGATTGATGACGACAATTAAGATACTAATGAGTTTTACTAAGTATGAGCACAGGTCCTTATCAAAAGGAATGGATGCGAAGTCTCTCAAGAAGCAAAAAGGAAAACAAGAAGACTTGCAAGAGTAGGAAATAGAATTTTTCTATTGAGTTTCAGATTTTCTAGTTGTGTACAGGGTCTCCTTCTTTAGAGTGCTTGAGAATCATTAGAGAGCTCAAACTTAAGATAGAATCGTGAGAGGAAATAGTCATAGCTTTGGCTGAAAAAGCATACCGGACTTGTCCGGACTAGAGGCCGGACTAGTCCGTTCCCAACTGGAATACTCCGTTTCTGACCGGACAAGAAGTCTCTGAGTGAGTTCGGACTTGTCCGTTTTAGTCCGGACTAGTCCATTTTAGAGTGAGTCTGAGCCTTTATGAGACTAAGTGCTAGAAGGACGGACTAGTCCGCCCATGGGGCCGGACTAGTCCGCTAAGTGGACTAAGCCATTTAGGTCCGGAGAAGGAGTCTCTGAGTGACCTCGGACTAGTCCGCTCCACAGGCCAGACTAGTCCAGTCCCTTCAGACTAGTCCGGTTTAGGACGGAATAGAGGTTCCTGTGTGAGCTTGAACTAGGCCGGATATGGCCAGACTAGTCCACAAATCTGAGATTAGAGAGTTATCGATACTAAGTCAAGTAAAACCGGACTAGTCCGCCTTTGAGGCCAGACTAGTCCGCCCCCTGCCAGACTAGTCCGTTCTCATCCGGAACAAAGGTTCCTGAGTGAGATCGGACTAGTCCGTTCTACAGCGGGCTAGTCCGGGATTTTATGACCATTTGAATTCAACGGTCATAGGACTTTAGTTGGTAGCCTTTGTGACGTGAGTGGTACCCCAAGAACGGACTAGTCCGTGGTTCTGACCAGACTAGTCCGGACTTTAGTAGGTATAACGGCTAGATGCTAGGATCTCTATAAAAGGGGACCCCCCGGTTGAGAATATAGTCAACTGAAACCCTAGCGCCAAAAACTCATTCCTTGAGCTCTTCTAAGCCTCTTTCCTCACCCTCTTGACCCCTAAGATTGGATCTTAAGGGGTTTGTGGATTTGTGAGAGGAGAGACGTGGTGATCGATGTTTGAGATCTCGGTTTGAATCTCTTGCACTCTAATTGTTAATTTGAGTTCTTGGCTGTTGTATTTTGATTCCTAGAACTGCTAGGTTGTTGTAGGGAGCCTCAAGTTGTGAGTAGCCCCTAAGAGTATTGTATTTGCATTTGATTGATAGTGAAAGAGCCCGGGCTTAATCTTGGTAATCGCTCGTTGAGGGAAGGGATGGAAAAGAACCGGTCCTTTGTGGACTCCTCAACGAGGACGTAAATTCCTGTGTGGAATCGAACCTCGGGATAAATTGTGTTTTTTGTTTCCTTTACCTTCTCGCTCATTCACTAAAATTACTTGTTAAGTTTCGTATCGCTTAAAACTTGTGAATTACTTTATTGTTGTGAGTCTTGCAATCTAATCCTTCTATCATTCACAAACTAATTAGTTATATTGTTATACTACTTACATACCTTCCGCTTAAACAAACGTGAAAAGAAATCCTAAAAACGCAATTTCTATACCTAGACCAGACTAGTCCGCCCCCAGACCGGACTAGTCCGGCCCCCTTCAGGTTTTAATCCGCTGTTTGTAGTAGTTTTAGGTTTTATTAGCCTATTCACATCCCCTCTAGGCAACTTTCAATTGGTATCAGAGTCTAACTCTCCACAAAAGCTTAACCGCTTGGAGAGGAGATGGGGGACAAGACCGGTAGCCAAATGGATCTTATCAAGGGAAAAGGAGCAAGTACGAGCAACTTTGAAGAACAAGGTTCTAACCCGCCTCCAGCGATTACTCCTCCACAAGACGTCTCAAGCTCAGAAGAAGATGAAGAAGTTCTTCGTCTCATGGCTCTCCTCAAGAAGAAGAAGGAGGAAGCTAAGAAGAAAAAGGAGAAATTGGAGAAGAAGCTCAAGAGTAGTCAACAAGACTACTTGCGATATCCTTTTAATTATGAACGTCTAAATTCTCACTCTAGTTATTTGTCAATTCCCCTAGGCAAACTACCTCACTTTGATGGAACTAACTATACAATGTGGAAGCATAACATGAAGTTGCATCTAATTTCCTTAAACCCAAGTCTTCGGCATGTTGTTTGTATAGGTATAGATATCCCGAAGACGAGGATGAACTCACCCAAGAGCAAGAACAACAAATCCACCACAATGCACAAGCGGCGGCCGTGCTCAACTCATCTCTGAGCCTTGAAGAATTCAACAAGGTGGATGGGTTAGAGCTTGCCAAAGATATTTGGGATACCCTCAAGATCGCACATGAAGGAAATCGATCCGTGAGGGAAGCCAAGATCGAGATGATAGAAGGAGAGCTTGGAAGGTTCGCCATGGAAGAAGGCGAAACACCTCAAGAAATGTACATCCGGCTCAAAACTCTCATCAACAAGAGTCGGACATACGGATGCAAGAAATGGAATGATCATGAGGTGGTCAAGAGAATGATAAGAGCTTTTATGCCTCAGAATATGACCCTATGCACTTTAATCCGGGAAAGTCCAAACTTTCACATGAATGAAGTGCTAGGGAAGATCATTAACCACGAGATGATGGAGAAGGAAGCCCAACACGTCAACGACCTAGCGAAGATCACCTCATCTAAGAAGAAAGGCATTGCTCTCAAGGCCACATCCAAGTCCAAGGGAAAATAAATACAACCCACAAGTGAAGATGAAGAAAGTGATGATGAGAGCACGGACATGGATGATGAAGAAATGACCTTCTTCATCAAAAGATTCAAAAGGTTGATGAGGAGAAGGAGAAGCCATCACTATGAGAACAAAAGCAAAGATAAGGGCAAGTCAAGAACAAAGAAGACTTGCTACAACTGTGGTGAATATGGGCATTTCATTGTGAATTGCCCCCATAGAAAGGAAGATGACAAGAGAAAGAAGAAGGATGGGAAGCCTCAAGACAAGAAGATCTTCAAAAAGAAGAAGGCTTATGGACAAGCTCACATTGGAGAAGAGTGGGACTCAAACGAAGAATCCTCTTCCAAAGATGAAGAAAAGGTGGCAACCGTCGCCATCAAGAGGCCAACCATGAAGAAATCACTCTTGCCAAACAAGGGTGATTGGAAGAGCCCAAACCACACATGCCTCATGGCAAAGGAAGGAAAGCGTAAGGTAATATATAAACCTTCCAGGTTACATACTATAGATGATAGTGACTTTGATAGTAGTAGCGAAAATGAATTCATGTTTAAGGGCTTAAACAAAAATGCTATAGCTAAAATGAAAATGCTATCGGATGAAATATTTGAACAAGAAGAGCTTCTCAATCAACAAGAAGAATTGCTTATCCTTGAAAAGGAAAGAAACCTTGAGATTGAGAAGCTCCTTGAACTTGAGAGAGAGAAGAGTAGAGCACTTGAAAGCGAACTTGCCATGAGCAAGGAAACTTGTGTTGAACTTAAGAGTAAGAATGTAGTACTTCAAGATGAATTTGTGAGTTTAACCAAGACTCACAAGAATCTTGAAGCACAACTTAACTCACTTAAGTCAAATGTTTCAACTACTTCATCTTCCAAGAACTCCCTCTCAACAAATATGGAATCCAACACTAAAACTTGCAAATGTGCCAATCTTGTTTTAAACTTGAAAAATGAGCTCAAAGAGGCACAAAGCAAGAATACACACAAAAGTGGGATCTTTTATAAGGAGAAGATCAAGTATGCATGTAGTGCATACTCAATCACAAGATCTCCTCTTATCAAAGATGGACTTGGTTATACTAGGGGAAGAAAGCAAAACGCTAGAATCCTTAAAAATAATAGCAAATGTGTAGCTTTTGTCAAAGAAAACTCAAGTCAAGAATAAACAACCTTGCATATATAACTCACATGAAATTGCCAAAAATATAAACTCTACCGTATTTCATAATTTTGATGCATCTTATGTTCTTATGAAGAGTAAGTATGGTAGAGTATATGCAAAATATGTTGGGCCACTCCACAAGAGTCCAGAAACTTGTGTGTGGGTGCCCAAATGCCTTGTGACTAACCTCAAAGGATCCAACCGAGTTTGGGTACCTAAGACCAAAGCTTAAATTGTTTTGCAGGCCTCCTCCGGTGGCACTAAATGGGTGCTAGATAGTGGGTGCACTAACCATATGACCGGAGAGAGAAATATGTTCGTTGAGTATGAAGAAAATGATGATCCAAGTGAAGTCATCTACTTCAGCGACAATAGCCAAGGAATGGTGCTCGGTATTGGTAAAATTGCAATCTCTTCTCAACACTCTCTTTCTCATGTTCTGCATGTCGAATCACTAGATTATAACCTATTGTCCATATCTCAACTATGTGAGAAAGGTTATAATTGCTTGTTTACTAACGAGGGTGTGACCGTCTATAGAAGAAGTGACAACTTGATTGCCTCTAAGGGTGTGTTACAGGGAAAGCTTTACTTAGTGGACTTCTCCACGGATAAAGCTGAACTTGAAACATGCTTAATAGCAAAAACCAACATGGGATGGTTGTGGCATAGGAGACTAGCCCATGTTGGCATGAGGAACTTACAAAAACTTCTAAAGGGGGATCACATACGTGGACTAAAAGATGTTGTTTTTGAGAAAGATAGGCCATGTAGCGCGTGTCAAGCAGGAAAACAAATTGGAGCAGCTCATCCCGTCAAGAATGTGATGACGACAACAAGACCATTGGAGATGTTCCACATGGACCTCTTCGGCCCTGTCACCTACATAAGCATTGGCGGTAACAAATATGGTTTAGTAATTGTTGATGACTATTCTCGTTTCACTTGGGTGTTTTTCTTGCATGATAGAAACTCAAAGTGTCCTCAAGAAGTTCTTGAGAAGAGCTCAAAACGAGTTTTCCTTAAGAATCAAGAAGATAAGGAGTGACAACGGCTCCAAATTCAAGAACACTCAAGTAGAAGAATACTTGGATGAAGAGGGCATCAAGCATGAGTTTTGGGCCCCCTACTCTCTCGAAAAAAATGGGGTCGCCGAAAGGAAGAACCGCATAGTCATAGAGATGGCAAGAACCATGCTTGATGAGTATAAGACTTCAGATCGATTTTTTGGGCGGAAGCGGTAAACACCGCTTGCCACGCCACAAACCGCCTCTATCTTCATCGACTTTTGAAGAAAACTCTATACGAGCTCCTAACCGGTAACAAACCCAACATCTCTTTCTTTCGTGTTTTCGGAAGTAAGTGCTACATTCTCAACAAGAAGCCTAGGACTTCGAAGTTCGCTTCAAAATTCGATGAAGGTTTCTTACTTGGTTATGACTCAAACACCTACGCCTATCGCGTTTTCAACGAAACCTCCGGTTGTGTTGAAATTGCACGTGGCGTGGTGTTTGATGAAACTAATGGTTCCCAAGTAGAGAAAGTTGATCAATGTGTGCAAGATAAAGAAGAAGCACCATGTGTAGCACTAAGAAGAGTGGGGCTTGGAGATGTCCGTCCTCAAGAAGATGTAGAACAAGATGCTCCAAGTTCATCACAATCGGTGCCTCTCACACAAGATCAAACTCAAGAACCCCAAGATCAAGACGGTCAATTTCAAGAAGGAGAAAATCGAGACCATGATGTTGATCAAGTGGGAGAAGAAGAAGACCACTCAATAAATCAAGTGCCTCACCCAAGGGTTCATCAAAGCATTCAACGGGATCACCCCGTTGACAACATCCTTGGGGATATCACAAAAGGGGTAACAACACGTTCTCGAATGGATAACTTTTGTGCACATTACTCTTTTGTGTCTTCCTTGGAACCATTTAGGGTGGAATATGCACTCAAGGATCCGGATTGGGTGGTGGCCATGCAAGAAGAGTTGAACAACTTCACAAGAAACCAAGTATGGGAGCTGGTGAAAAGACTAAATGCAAATGTGGTAGGCACCAAGTGTGTGTTCCGCAATAAGCAAGACAAACACGGAGTGGTGACAAGAAACAAGGCCCAACTTGTGGCAAACAGATATGCTCAAGTCGAAGGTTTGGATTTTGATAAAACCTTTGCTCCCGTAGCTAGGCTTGAGTCAATTCGTATTCTATTGGCCTATGCTACTCACCATGATTTCAAGCTTTATCAAATGGATGTGAAAAGTGCATTCCTAAACGGTCCAATCAAGGAGGAGGTGTACGTGGAGCAACCACCCGGTTTTGAAGATCAAGAATATCCTAATTATGTGTTTAAATTGCATAAAGCTCTCTATGGCCTGAAACGACCTCCTAGAGCTTGGTATGAGTGTCTTAGAGACTTTCTTATTGATAATGGCTTTAAGATAGGCAAGGCAGATTACACTCTTTTCACGAAGAATGTAGATGATGATCTCTTTGTGTGCCAAATATATGTCGATGACATTATATTTGGTTCAACTAACAAATCTTTTTGTAATGGGTTTAGTAAGATAATGACGGATAGGTTTGAGATGTCCATGATGGGAGAGTTGAAGTTCTTCCTAGGATTTCAACTCAAGCAACTCAAGGAAGGCACGTTCATTAGTCAAACAAAGTACACACAAGACATACTCAATAAGTTTTACATGGACAAGGCCAAACCCATCAAGACACCAATGGCAACAAACAGGCACCTTGACCTCAATGAAGATGGACCAAGCGTGGATCAAAAGGTATATCGCTCTATGATTGGTTCGTTGCTTTATATTTGTGCATCTAGGCCCGATATCATGCTTAGTGTATGTTTGTGTGCAAGATTTCAAGCATCACCTAAAGAACGCCATTTAACAGTGGTTAAAAGAATCTTAAGATATCTAGTTCACACACCTAACCTAGGATTGTGGTATCCAAAGGGGTCTAAGTTTAATCTCATCGGATACTCCGATGCGGATTACGCTGGATGTAAAGTAGATAGAAAAAGCACCTCAGGGACTTGTCAATTCTTGGGTAGGTCCCAAGTATCATGGTCATCCAAGAAACAAAACTCCATTGCCCTCTCCACAGCCGAGGCGGAGTATGTTGCAGCCGGAAGTTGTTGTGCTCAACTTCTTTGGATGCGACAAACTCTAAGGGATTATGGTTACAATGAACCACATTCCACTTCTATGCGACAATGAGAGTGCCATTAAGATAGCCCATAATCCCATTGAGCACTCTAGGACCAAACACATAGACATCACTTTTTGAGAGATCATTCTATAAAGGGGGACATAGCTATCTAACATGTAAAAACCTAAAAACAACTAGCCGATATTTTCACCAAGCCACTAGATGAAAAACGATTTTGTGAACTTCGAAATGAGCTAAATATCCTAGACTCTAGGAATGTGACTTGAAATGTTGTGCATCTGAATGCTAGCAATTAGGAGTCTTCAAAAAATTTCACAAACTTCAAATATGCACGATTGTGAAAAACTTGTTCCCTCTCTAATTTTTCTCTCATACTATTTTTGGCTATATTATGGGCATCATCTAATTGTGTGCTTTTATATATATATATATATATATATATATATATATATATAGACCATAGCTATCTAATAAAAGGTGCAAGTAAATTCACCACAATCACAGGAAAAATTCTAATATATAAGAATTTTTCAGCCTTAAGAACAGGACTAGTTCGCCGAGGAGGTCGAACAAGTCCGGATATCTTGAATAGTCCGGGATGCAGCAGACAAGTCTGGATCATAGACTAGTCCGGACCTAGTTCGACAGACCGGACTAGTCCGGACAGTGCACTAGACTAGTCCGGCCCCTAGAGACTTAACCTCCAAGGGTCGGGGCCGAACCCCCTCCCTCTCTCTCATTCACTTCTACTCCACTCCTCTCCTCCAAAACTCGCCCCCATTGGTGATTTTGGAGCTCTCCCTCAAATCCCTCGAAGGAATCCTCAATTCAAGGCTTGTGGAGTGCGGGGAATCCTTCTCCGACCATATCCGCTCCTTCGATCCGCGGATTTCATCAAATTTCTTCACTCTAAGGTACTTTTTGACCTAACTTCGGTTTTTCACGAATCTTATGCTTCTAGGTCATACTTTTAGTGCCTTAGACCTTCCCTGATGTTCCTACGCCATATCGTTGCAATTCCTCATAGCATTGCGACTAGTTTGTTGAATTTGTGTTCAAATCACTTATGTTAGGTTTTAAAACTGTAGAGTCCGGACTAATCCGGACACCAACCGGACAAGTCTGCCCAGAGCGGACTAGTCCACCCCTGGCCCGAATAAGTCCGACTGATGCAGTTTTAGCCCCTAACTTTGGGAATGTACACTAATTCAAATGCAATGCTGTCGCATCTAATCTTTTCCTTTCATGTATCACCAGATCATGTCAGGATCGGGAGACAGTGCTCTTCCCAATCCCGAGGCCGAAGCGGCTCACCAAGCCGCTTATCGTGCAGCAGCCGAGGCAGAGGCAGGAGAGGCTACAGCAAGAGAGGCTGGAACAAAGAAACGGGCTGACAGGGAAGCACAAGCCTCTCAGTCCGTTGATCCGCCAAGAAGGAAGAGGCTGGTGACATTGAAGGAGAAATAGCACGTTGAGTCACAAAGAACGACCCAAGACAAAGGGAAAGAAAAAGCAGCAGATCCTCCCAGGAAAAAGGCTTTGGCCAACAGAGGACTTGTCATTCGTGACAACCCTAGACGGGGAAGGGAGAATCCCCCACAAGGACCGATTGGGCCACTTGAGAGGGCACCACCTATGCACAATCCAAACTGCCAACCCAATTTGGTGAGTGCAACCTTCAAAGGGAAAGGACCTGACAAAGACAGAAGGTTCAGGGAGGAGGAGGTCTACAAATATGAGAAGTCCACACCAGACCCTCATTTCTGGTGTGACTTCCATTGTGACTACTACCGGCTCGTCTATCTCCCAATGAAGCCACCGGTAGTCGATGCTCGGATTGGCCCTACATGGCAAACAGGAAGCATCAAGCTTTTTATGCAGTGATTGAAGCAACAGAACGCCATGGGATCAAGGATTTGATGGCTTTTCAGTATGATTGGAACATCGAGGTGATAGTTCAATTTTACACTACCTACTACTTCCACACCTATGAAAACAGAAAGATCACTTGGATAACAAATTGTGTGATGTACTCGGTGTTGTATGATAAGTTTGCGAGGATCCTTGGACTTGAGGAGCACTTGAACTAAGAGATCATAGTTCACAATGAGAGGACCTTGGGAAAGGATGACCTGGACTTCATGTATCCCTCATATCTCACCTATGATCCATCCTCAACCCACAACATCAAGCCCTTCTTTGGAGTTCTCAATCAAATTCTGAGGAAGACTCTAGCTCCCAAAGATGGCAATGCGGGGATGATACAAGGGTATCCCAGAAACTTGTTGAAGCTACTCAATGAAGAAGAGCGATTCAACGTCTTTGACTACATATACAATGATATCTTCAACATCTCTTACACCCCGAACAGGTCCTGTGGATATGCGCCATACATCATGTGCATGATAGAGAAAGTCACAGGCTTGGAATTTGCCAAGGATGTGAAGCACAGGAAGCTACATCCACAAATGTCAACTCCTCTTCCTCGCCCTCCTATGTCTATGGGCAGGAGCTCCTCTGCAGCTCCATCATCTTCAGCTGGGCCATCTATTCCTCCATCGTTGAGTGGCTCCTCTAGTGGGCTGCTCAAAATATTCAAGGCCTTTTTCTCCTCATGCCGGAAAGTTGAAGTTCGCACGCAGAAAATGAAGCAACGCCAAGAGAAGTATCTCAAGGAAATGTGCGACAAAATGGAGATACCTATGTCTCCACCGCCATCGTACGATGAAGGAGTGACAGAGTTTCCCACTCTCACCGAGGATGAGCTCGCCTACTTTGGTGAAGGTGGTTCCTCCTCTGCTGCTCCTCCTACCTCCCACGCTCATCATGAGGATGACGATGAAGACGAAGATGAAGATGAGGATGAGAAAACTCAGAGTGACCAAGCCAAAGATCAAGATGGAGATGATAGCGATTAGGCCCTTCTCTCTTTTGTTTCCATTTTTGGTGCTTTGATGCCAATGGGGGAGAGAACAAGGGGGAGTAGTCTAACTAGTCTAGCTCCTTAGTCTAGCTCTTTAAAATTGTCTTAGTTTGTAATAACTATGCCACATTATGCCACGTTATGTTATTTTGTAATGACTATGACATATTATGTCTTCATATTATGCCATATTGAGATGATCTCTTCCTTAATGCGTTTAACACTCACTTTATCACATCACACTTAGCCACCCCACCATAACACATGTATGTATGAAATCCCAAAGAACTCATTTATGTGCATATTTTTCTTGACAAACTCTTGTGCACACATTTAGGGGGAGTGAACCATACACACATGTATTATGAAAACAAACTATTATATCCATTTATCGAGAGTCTTAATGTGTTGTCATCAATCACCAAAAAGGGGGAGATTGAAAGTGCATCTAGGTAATCCTCGTGGGTTTTGGATGATTGATGACGACAATTACGATACTAATGAGTTTTACTAAGTATGAGCACAGGTCCTTATCAAAAGGAATGGATGTGAAGTCTCTCAAGAAGCAAAAAGGAAAAGAAGAAGACTTGCAAGAGTAGGAAATAGAATTCTTCTATTGACTTTCAGATTTTCTAGTTGTGTACAGGGTCTCCTTCTTTAGAGTGCTTGAGAATCATTAGAGAGCTCAAATTTAAGATAGAATCATGAGAGGAAATAGTCATAGGTTTGGCTGAAAAAGCAGACCTGACTTTTCTAGACTAGAGGCCGGACTAGTCCGTTCCCAACCAGACTACTCCGTTTTTGACGGACAAGAAGTCTCTAAGTGAGTTCGGACTTGTCCGTTTTAGGCTGGACTAGTCCGTTTTAGAGTGAGTCTGAGCCTTTATGAGATTAAGTCTCAGAAGGACGGACTAGTCAGCTAAGCGTACTAAGCCATTTAGGTCCGGAGAAGGAGCCTCTGAGTGACCTCGGACTAGTCCGCTCCACAAGTCGGACTAGTCCGGTCCCTTCAGACTAGTCCATTTTAGGACGGAACAAAGGTTTCTGTTGAGCTCGGACTAGGCCGGATATGGCCAGACCAATCCGCAAATCTGAGATTAGAGAGTTATCGAGACTAAGTCTGGAAAGACCGGACTAGTCCGCCTTTGAGGCCGGACTAGTCCGCCTTTGAGGCCGGACTAGTCCGCCTTTGAGGCCGGACTAGTCCGCCCCCTGCCAGACTAGTCCGTTCTCATCCGGAACAAAGGTTCCTGAGTGAGATCGAACTAGTCCATTCTTCAGTGGACTAGTCCGGGATTTTATGACCGTTTGAATTCAACGGTCACAGGACTTTAGTTGGTAGCTTTTTTGACGTGAGTGGTCCCCCAAGAACGGACTAGTCTGGGGTTTTGACCGGACTAGTCCGGACTTTAGTAGGTATAATGGCTAGATGCTGGGATCTCAATAAAAGGGGACCCCCCGGCTGAGAATATAGTCAACTGAAACCCTAGCACCGAAAACTCATTCCTTGAGCTCTTCTAAGCCTCTTTTCTCACCCTATTGACCCCTAAGATTGGATCTTAAGGGGTTTGTGGATTTGTGAGAGGAGAGACGTGGTGATCAACGTTTGAGCTCTCGATTTGAATCTCTTGCACTCTAATTGTTAAATTGAGTTCTTGGCTGTTGTATTTTGATTCCTAGAACTGCGAGGTTATTATAGGGAGCCTCAAGTTGTGAGTATCCCCTAAGAGTTTTGTATTCACATTTGATTGATAGTGAAAGAGCCCGGGCTTGATCTTGGTGATCGCTCGGTGAGGGAAGGGTTGGAAAAGACCCGGTCCTTTGTGGACTCCTCAACAAGGACGTAGATTCCTGTGTGGAATCGAACCTCGGGATAAATTGTGTCTCTTGTTTCCTTTACCTTCTCGCTCATTCACTAAAATTACTTGTTAAATTTCGTATCGCTTAAAACTTGTGAATTGCTTTATTGTTGTGAGTCTTGCAATCTAATCCTTCTGTCATTCACAAACTAATTTGTTAGATTGTTAGACTACTCACATACCTTCCGCTTAAACAAACTTGAAAAGAAATCCTAAAAACGCAATTTCTATACCTAGACCGGACTAGTCCGCCCCCAGACCGGACTAGTCCAGCCCCCTTCAGGTTTAATCCGCTGTTTGCAGTAGTTTCAGGTTTTATTAGCATATTCACCCCCCCTCATGGCAACTTTCAAGGATGGCCTCGACCCCCTACACCAATGTAAGAGGGTGTTTTCCCTTGTCGCACGATGGAGGGAGGGAAACGCCTGGTTAGGCATAGAGCGTCTTGCGTCGCTCGTTGTGGTCGCTGGAGTCAGAGTCGGAGTGGCCGTATACGGCTGCAACGCCCTCTCGGCGTCTTGATACTCCGTACCCTGCTCAGTGCCGGCCTCAGGATTGTCCTTTTGTTTGCCCTCCCGCTGACGGAAGGGCACACCATCTTGGCACGGCCGCTGCTGTTGCAGCTCACGGAAGTGTTCCACGAGTATCTTGATCTCGAGGCAATCGCTAGCGCCATGGCTGCCGGTGTTGTGCACTAGGCACCACTGACCATCGTTGCCATCGGACGATGATCGCGGGCGCTTGTTTGGGTGCGGCTCCCGGCCCCCTACAGCTGCTACTGCTGCTGCTGTGGGGGCTCTGGCCAGCGGCTTGTCACTGCCGCCGGCCTTCTTCTTCTTGCCGCCAGAGCCCTCCCTGGCGGACTCACTCCCCTTGCCAGGCGGTGTGTGCCAGTTGCGGCCCTCCGTGGCCCTGGCACACTTGTCCGCCAAGCTGAAGAGCTCGGAGACGTCCTGCACATTGTGCGTGGCCAACTTCTCGAGCATCTTCTTGTTGTGGACGCCCTGCCGGAAGGTGACAACGACAGAGGCGTTGGAGATGCGGGGGATGGTGTTCCTAAACTAGGAGAAACACTGGATGAAGGAGCGCAGCGACTCTCCCGGTTGTTGTTGCAGGGCGTGGAGGTCGGCCTCTGTGCCTAGTCGGTTGTAGGAACTCCCAAAGTTGGCTGTGAACTGACGACGCAACTCTTTCAAGGAGGATATAGACTCCTGGGGCAAGTTCACGAGCCATGACCGGGCTGATCCGGTCAAGGCCATGATGGCCTCGTCCCCTCCTGCAGCTAGGATGGTCGTGGAGTAGATCTGCAGGAACTCGACGGGGTTGACTGTCCCGTCAAACTTCTCTAGCAAATGCGGTCGGAACCTACGCGTCCACACTGCCATATGAAGGTGTGGCGCCAGAGCCATGCAGCCTCCCAACGAGCCTGGGGAGACGGGGTTCTGGCCCGCCTAGATGGGGTGCATGGCACCCGGGGTACCATACTCCTCCTCGAGGTTGCAACGCCGCTCGATGGTGGCACGACCATCTGAAAGTTGCCTAGAGGGGGTGAATAGGCTAAAGTATCTGAAATGACCTAATTAAACAAGATTAGAACACAGGGGCCGGACTAGTCTGGCTCAGGGGCGGACTAGTCCGGTCAGCCTGCTGGAAAAACCTAAAACTTGATTTTTATGGGTTTTTCTTCAGATTTTAGTTCAACGAAATGCGGATAAACTATCTAGCAATCTAATATAACAAGTATGACAGGATATGGAAGTGGATTGCAAGATTGTAACAAGGAACACTATAATAGCGAAATGAGCGAAACGAAACCTAACAATTTTAATGATCAATGAAATGTAAATGCAAAAGTGACACGAAGATTTTTGCCCAAGGTTCGATTCCACTCAGGAATCTACGTCCCTGTTGAGGAGTCCACAAAGGACTAGGTTTAACAACCCTTTTCTCACCAAGTTGCCACTAAGGCCAACCCGGTTCTTCCACTATTTCAAGGGTGAACTTACAAGATCTTTGGGGCTGCTCACAATTTGAGGCTCCCACTTGAATACGTCCACAAACTTCACGAATCTCACAAGCCACAGGTCACAAAGACTCACACCAAGTGCACGAGATCACTCCAAGAGCCAAAACACGAAGTTCTTCCTTCTCCTCTCCTCACACACCCAAATCCACTCAAGAATTTGTTCTAGAGGGTGAGTAGGCGAGAGGAAAGGCTTACAAAGGCTCTAGGATGGCTGTGATGGCGCTAGGGTTCTAGAGTTTGTCAAATGAAGTTGGGGCACCTCCTTTTATAGAGGTCCCGACAGCCAACCGTTGCCACCAACTAAAGTCCGGACTAGTCCGATCTCACACAGGAACTCTTTGTCCGAGTGAGAACGGACAAGTCTAGAGGAACCGGACTAGTCCGACCACTAAGGTGGACAAGTCCGGTACACCAAGACTTAGCCGTGGTAGCTCTCATCTAACAATCATACGGACTAGTCCGCCTCAGAACGGACTAGCCCGAACTCGCACAGGAACTCTTGGTCCGTGTGAAAGCGGACAAGTCTGGCTAGCCTGGACTAGTCCGACGACCACTGAGGCGGACAAGTCCAGTCTATCAGGACTTAGTCCCAAAACACTCTCACCAAGAGAGAACCGGACTAGTCCGTCCCTAAACGTACAAGTCCGAACTCAGTCAGGAACTCTCAGTCCGCCCCAAAACGGACTAAGCCATAGGACTCCGGACTAGTCCAACCTCTGGTCCGGACAAGTCCAGCCGACTAGAGTTTACCTCACTAGCACTCTCCACTAAGGATTCGACACTTCTAACGCTTTGAGCTCTCTTCTATGATCTCAATGCAATTGACATACACACTCTCAATTTAACACGACTAGCCTACTAAAGACTCAAATGAAACCCTAATTTCTACTCTTCGAGTCTTTGACGCCCATCTTGGAAATATCCTGTGCTTATGATCATCTCAGCTCATTAGTCTCTTAAACGTTTTCATCAATCATCCAAAACCCACGGGGATACCTAGATGCACTTACAATCTCCCCCTTTTTGGTGATTGATGACAACATATTAAATTTCAACATAATAGGTAAAAATTTGATTTTCATAACAAGTGTACATATGCATAACTCCCCCTGGATGTATGCAACAGTAAAAGAGGGGAGTTGACATACACTCACATGTTATGGAGGGGTGCCTATGTGTTGTGCTAAAAAAATGTGACAAGACAATAAAATATAGCAAAGGGCAACAATGATCAATTATAAGCATAAGATCCACAAAAAGTCTTATACAAAAGAGACACAATGCATAAAACATAGATAATCATGTCCAAGGATCTATACAAGACTAGGAGATGATAAAAAGACAAAAGACATCCTCTTCCATCTCTCCCCCTTTGGCATCAAGGCACCAAAAAGGAAAAAAGGAAAGAAGATACGCCTAAGTCTACTTGTCATCTTCATCGTCTTCTTCTTCAAACTCGCTCTCCGTATAATCTTCCTCGTCGTCGGCTATGGTGGATGGAGGCACGGCCTTGGAAGAGCTTCCATCTTCTGTGAACTGGGCGAGCTCATCAGCAGTGAAATCTGGATAAGGAGTGAGTTCTCCGTCACTCTGCTCGGGAGGAGACATAGGCACCTAAAGCTTGTCGCACACAACCTTGAGGTACTTCTCCTGATGCCTCTCCATGCGTCAAGTCCGGACCTCCACACGCCGACAAGAGGCGAAGATTGCGTTGAAGCACTTGAAGAATCTGCTCAATGACTGCGGAGGAGGAGGTGATGAAGGAGCCACTGAGCTAGGAGGGGCCACCGAGCTGGAAGGAGGTTGAGCATTCTTCCTTCTGGGATGTTCTGGTAAAATTGGGGGCATCTGAGGTCGGAGCGGTCGATGAGTCACATCCTTGACGAAGACAAGCCCCGACACCTTCTCAATTAAGCACATAATGTATGGTGCATACCCACATGAGCGGTTGGGAGTGTGAGAGATGTTGAAGATGTCGGCATAGATGTGCTCAACGAGGTTGAACTTCTCTTCACCATCAATCAACAGGAGGAGATGCCTTAAGTTTCCTTGAATCACCCCTGCATATCCATCCTTAGGAGCAATGGTTCTCCTCAGAATCCGGTTGAGGATGCTATAAAATGGCTTGATGTTCCTAGCAAGCCCAGCCTCATAGGGAACATGACTAGGATACATGTTCTCGAGCTGATCCCTATCCACTGTCTTGATGTTGGAGATGATGATCTCATGGTCCAGGTGATCCTCAAGGCCAAGTATCTGAGCAAACTTCTCATATGTGGCTGAGTATTGCTCTCTATGAGTCATCCAAGTGATCTTTCGGTCACCGTAGGTGGAGAAATACACGGTGGTGTAGAACTGCACAATCACTTCGATGTTCCAATCATACTTAAAACTCATTATTTTTCTTAATTCCATGGTGCTCTGCGGCTTCAATCACGGCATCAAAAGATTTATGCTTCCTTTTGGCCATGTAGGCCCAATCCACCCATTGAGCTTGAGTGACTGGAGTCTTCATTTTCAAGTATACCAGGCGGTAGTAGTCGCAATGAAAGTCACACCAAAACCTAGGGTCGGCTGTGTGCTTCTCATAATCATAGACTTTGTCCATTCTCAGCCTTCTCGCCTTCTCAGCACCCTTTCCTTTGAACACATATGCTGCAGTGTTGGGCTGCCGGTTTGGATCTCTAGCAGGGGCAGCCATCTTCAGGGGACCGATGGGCTTCGGTTGCCCCTTCTCCTTGATTACAATGCCTCCTGCCCTCTTTGTCAGTGCTTTGGCAGTTGGCTTTTTCTTCTTGGGCTCCTCAAGAAGTGGAGCCTTGCCTTTCCTCGGGTCACGGAGATCCCTACCCTCGGGTTCTTTCTCCTTCTCTTTGGCCTGCTCTTTTTCTTCCAAAGTGACCAGCTTCTTCCTCCTGGGCTCTAAGGTACTAGCAGCCTGGGAGTTATGGGCTTCACGTTCGGCCTTTTTCTTCTTCCGTTGATCCGCCAAGGATTCTTCAACGGCTTTGGCAATCTGTGCCTGCTCGTTGGGATCATGTCTTTTCTTTGTCCTTGCCTCTCGAATGACGACATCCTTAGCCACTTGAGCTTCCTTTGCCGCCCTCTCTTCGGACATGCGCCGATGGAGGGCTTGTCGAGCCTCCTTGGCCGCGGGATTTTCAAGAGGGGAGCCATGGTCGGAGTCCGACATATCGCCTGAGAAGCAAGAGATAGGAGGTCAAGGAAGTGGAATATTGTGAAATAATTCACTAAAAATGGCTAAAGTTGGGGTTTGTCCTGTGTAGACCGTACTTGTCCGTTAAGGGGTCGGACTAGTCCGCCCGAGAATGGACTTGTCCGCCTAGAAACCGGACTAGTCCGGGTTACACAAGAAGAACCCTAACCCTAACAATTTTTCGCAAAGGCTTCAAATCAAGTTGCAATACTCCTAGGCTAAGATCACAATGACATGAGGAACAACATTTATGAAGAGGTTTCTAGCAAAAAACTTAAGAATGAAGAAAAGGAGAGAATTTTGGGTAGGTCCAAATGCGATGAAATCGGAGGCGAAACTCGAGCAACGAAGCACGGGGAAGGATTTTCGCACTGATTAGGACTCCAATCCGTGGATTGGAAGAAGTTTTTGGTGGAGAAAAGCGAAAATCACCAATGGAGAGGCGGTTCCCGCTAGAGAGGGAGAGTTGAGAGTGAAGAGAGAGGGGTGGTCTAGCCTCCCCTGGGAGGTTAAGTCCCTAGGGGCCGGACTAGTCCCACCTGATGCACGGATAAGTCCGGTCAATGGACCAGAGTCGGACTTCTCCAGTGCCGGACTTGTCCGGCCTCCCAGGCGGACTAGTCCGGTTCGGACTGGTCCGCTGAGAAGTCCGACCTATACAGCCCGCACTTATCCGGCCAATTTGGCGGACTAGTCCGGCTATAAGCTGAAATTTCATATAATTTGAATTTTAGCTCAAGAATATGGTCCTTTTTGGACAAGTTTTTGCAAATATATTTGACAGACATGGTCAGTAGGCATACATCAACCAAACTATGACCATATTTGACAAAGAATCCTTTTGAGCATAGTTTTCATAGAGTAAGAGAGATTAGGGTAGAATTTTGAAGGCATGTGTAACACCCTCAAATTCATTTCCATGCATGCATACATTTTTCATATAGAGAAACATTATAAAAGAAGTAGAAATGGAGAAAGAATCATAAAAATGGTGGGGAATGAGAAAAAGATAGCTGAAATGGGCCAATTCCAATCTGCCGAAGTGCGCCGTCGACGCTTTCCCCGGCACCATGGGACACGTGGCGCCCGCGAAACTCACCCCTGCGGAGGGGGTGAGGTCCGGCACCGTGGGACACGTGGCGCCCGTGGAGCTCACCTCCACAGAGGGGGTAAGGTCCGGCACCGCGGGACACATGGCGCCTGGGGAGTTCACCCCTGTGGAAGGGATGAGGTCCGGCCCCATGGGACACGTGGCACCCGGGGAGCTCACCCCTGCGGAAGGGATAAGGTCCGGCCCCGCGGGACACGTAGCGCCCGGGGAGCTCACCCCTGCGGAAGGGATGAGGTACGGTCCCGCGGGACACGTGGCGCCTTCAGAGCTCACCCCTACGGAAGGGATGAGGTCCGGCCCCGTAGAACACGTGGTGAGGCCCGGCGCCGCTGGACACGTGTCGCCCGTGGAGCTCACCTCCGCAGAGGGGGTTAGGTCTGGCCCCGCTGGACACGTGTCACTCTCGGAGCTCACCTACGCGGAGGGGTTGAGGTCCAGCACCGCTGGACATGTGTCACCCTCGGAGTTCTCCTCTGGGGAGAAGGGAGGCCCGGCTCCGCTGGACACTTGGCGCCCTCGAAGCTCGCCTCTGAGGAGAAGGGAGGCCCGGCCCGCCAGACACGTGGCAGGTCCGGGGCTCACCTCTGAGGAGAAGGAAGGTCCGACCCCGCTGGACGCGTGGCGTCCTCGGAGCTCGCCCCTGCGGAGGGGGCAAGGCCCGGCTCAACTGGACGCGTGGCAGGCCCGTAGTTCGCCTCTAAGGAGATTTGAGGCCTGGCCCCCGCCAGACACGTGGCACCTCCGGAGCTCACCACTGCGAATATGTGAGGTCCTTAGGCGGATTTTTCTCCTGTGCGCGGGAGTACCTGGTACTAAGGGTACCGACACAATATCCCCAAGGCTGCCGCACCTAACTGAAAAGATAAGTTTGTTGAAATCCAAAATTGAGTTGGACTCTTATTTGAGCTCCAATTGGAGTAGGACTCCTCTTTTTCCCCTTATAAATAGAACCCAAAACCCCCTCCTTGGCCGTAACCCCTTTATTATTTCCCCCCTCCCAAGTCGACGACTTGGAGGCCCTAGCCCCCAACTCGCCGAGTTATACCCCCCCCCCTCGCCGGAGTTCAGTTGCCGGTGAGCCCCCGCTGCTGTCATTGCTAGGAGGAAGGCCCTACCACCAAAGGGAAGTAAGGTAGGTCTTCGTTACCCATCTTGCGACATCATCGCTGTTTCTACGCATCCGTTTTCTTCGCCCCCCTTCGAGCAGAAACTTTTACGTGTGGACAGATCACGTTTTGGTCGGTTTTTGACGGTGGAATTGACCTAGATCTTGAGTCAAGATCATCACCACGTCCACACTTGATCTCTACACCCTTGTTCATCATAAAACCCCATGCAAGCCCATTAAAACATGCAAGAACACGTACAAACTGGTTTAATAAAACAGCACCCTAGGGTTTGCATTCATCGACACCATTGCATCTTGAGTAGAGTTGTGCATGATGTTTGATTGCTGTAAATTTTTTACGTGCATGGTCGTGAGTAGAAGGACAAGCTCAGGAAGCCATCTACGAAGGACTACAACGCCAAGACTTCGAGACGCTTGAGCAACCAGAGCCACAGGAGCAAGGCAAGTGCCCCTTAACCATATTGATCCCATGTTTTGAAACTGTTTTGTTTGCGAAAACGTGTATTCTTGAGTCAACTTGATGGGACACCCTTTTATAGGAGTTTGCTAGTTTTGTTAACCATCCTTGTCGCCGGGAAAGTTGATGAGTCGGGTATGGTCGTTTTTCCTTTTTGCTTCGCTTAGTCTACGGGATACGGGAAGCTGAATCAAAACATGGTTAGCTACTGTACTCATATAATGATTATGAGAACTTTATGATGTTAATGAGCATGGAATCAGGGTGATCTAGGCAAGCTTGGTTCGTGGATGTTGCTGATTGAGATGGTGGTTTACTTGCCGTAGATCTAAGGACCGGTTCATGCCAGCACATGCCAGGAAAACAGTGCCACCACAAGGCCAAATATGGGTGCGGCTTAGCTGATTAATTATGTGTGTTGCTAGCTTGTTATTGACCGTGGATGGCGCGGGGAATGGGAGTCGAGAGGGACTGCCCTGGGAACTGCATGGCACAAGAGGGGGCCCGTGGGTGGGAGAATGGTGATTCGAGCCTGCCGGTGAAACCTCAGTGAGTCCATACATCTAGTAGCCCCTTTGTAAAGGCTATTTTGTGATCTCTTGGCCATACATTGACGGTTGTGTACTGGTATAATGGAGGTTTTGCAGTCGCCAACGAGTGACGAAATCATGAACTTGTGGGTAAAGTGGTGCCACCTCTGCAGAGTGGAAAACTATCATGATAGCCGTGCTTACGGTCACAAGCACCTGGCCAACTCACATGATTAGAGGGAAAACTTGGGATGGATGTTCGGTATGACCATCACACCGTTGGAAGAGAGCGATCCACCATTGCATGTGATTCCACATGGAGCTCTCTACAACTTAGCTTTGATCCACACCATCCGTAAAGAGATAGCGGCAGCTCAGAAAAATGACAAGGGCATGTCGCATTCGCGGAGACGTGTAGACAGTGGGGAGCTGAAATGTTTCCGGAAAGACGGAGATGGTGTCCTATGGTTCAAGGACCGGATCGTCGTACCCCGTAACCCAGAGTTACGGAAGAAAATCTTTGATGGGGCTCACTTGTCAAAGTTTTCTATTCACCCCGGCAGCAACAAAATGTATCAAGAACTTAGAAGCAAATTTTGGTGGACACGGATGAAGCGGGAGATCGCAAAGTACGTGTCCGAGTGTGATACATGTCGAAGGGTGAAGGCAGATCACATGAGGAAACCGGGACTGCTACAACCACTAGGCGTTCCTGCCTCGAAGTGGGAAGACGTGAGCATGGACTTCATCGACAGTTTACCCACCACTTTTCAGAAGCATGATTCTGTGTGGGTGATCATCGACCGTCTCACCAAAGTTGCCCGTTTCATCCCGGTCAATACCAACTACAACGCCAAGAAGTACGCTGAATTGTACATCTCACGGATCCTATGCTTATATGGCGTACCCCGTACCACCATATCGGATCGGGGCACTTTATTTGTGTCCCATTTTTGGGAGCAGCTACATGCTGCGTTGGGGACGAAGCTGATCCGTAGTTCAGCGTACCACCCGCAGACAGATGGGCAAACTGAGCGGGTAAACCAGATTTTAGAAGATATGCTACGAGCTTGCGCTATCAACCACGGCAAGAATTGGGATGATCACTTGCCGTTGGCCGAGTTCTCGTACAACAATGGGTACCAAGCCAGCATCAAGATGGCGCCTTACGAGGCACTATACGGGAGAAAATGCCGCACACCACTGAATTGTTTAGAGTCTGGTGAAAGGGTTACCTTCGGGATTGATATTGTCAACAACGCGGAGGAAAAGGTTTGGCTAATTCAAGCGAACCTAAAATCCGCCCAATCTCGACAGAAACAATTTGCGGACCGGAGAAGACGCCCTTTACAGTTTGAAGTCGGGGATCACGTATATCTATGTGTGTCTCCAATGAAGGGCGTGAACAGATTCGGGGTGAGAGGAAAGTTAGCACCTCGATTCATTGGTCCATTCCAGATTACAGAAAGATGTGGGTCAGTAGCATACCGGCTGAAATTACCAGAAGCACTTTCCGGTGTGCACGACATCTTTCACATCTCCCAGCCGAGGAAGTGTCTCAAGCTATCCACTACCATCCAGCTGGAGGATATAGAAGAACTGAAACCGGATCTCACGTATCGGGAGGAACCGGTTCAGATTATAGATGAAAAGGCCCGAACCACACGCAACAGTACATTGTGGTTCTACAAAGTTCTATGGAGTAA
This sequence comes from Neostapfia colusana, assembly GCA_030760725.1. Classification (NCBI taxonomy): domain Eukaryota; kingdom Viridiplantae; phylum Streptophyta; class Magnoliopsida; order Poales; family Poaceae; genus Neostapfia; species Neostapfia colusana. Next base: position 58,190,579 of record JASWHV010000005.1, on the reverse strand, counting down.
TCACTCCGTAGATGAAGTGACATGGGAGAGCGACATATTTCTTCGCGCTAACTACCCCGGCTTTTTCACGTCGCATATACGGTAATTTTCCACCGTCCTCTCTCTCGTTTTCACCTTATAATCTCGGGACAAGATTCTTTTAAGGGGGGAGGAATGTAAGGGCCTAAGTTTTTGGCACATATTCAAAGTGTTCATCACCACACACACTTCATTTGAAGAAACTTGATGAATACATTTGAAGAGCAAGTAAACACCATCAACATGTTCATTAGAGACTAAACTAACAAGATGCAAAAGTGGCATTTCTCACATGCATCATATGGGGGCTGGGCATATGAAAAACTCCTACACCTTGCTAGGGATGTCCATGCCAAATTTCACCCAATTCAAAACCTTTTTGAAGTCCTTTTGGGTATAGCTAGAAAGAGGGTAGTTTGAACTCAAATTCAAATTCAAACTATTCCCATCCCATGAATTCAAAAGTGGCAGGCATATTCTTATTCAGCACATTTTTGTGAGCTCACACACCAATTTTCACTCCATTTGGAGTTGATCTTGACATGAGCTAAGTTTAGCAAATTCAAACTTTATTTGAATTTCAAACTGCATATGTGCTGAAAATATATTCAAACAAACCCCAATTTGAATTCTATCCAATTCAAATGGCCAGAGGGTAGATAATTCAAATAACCAGGGTTATTTGGGTCTCTACTGTTTATAGCAATGGGGAAAATTCAATTTCAGAGGTTAAAACCGGAGTGGGACTCACATGTAAGCCTCACTATTGTTTCAACCGACTGAAGTCACTGCAGCTTGGTTCCTGCACGCAACCATGCGGGCGCCACGGCGATTGCCGGCCGCTGCCACCTCCTGGTCGCCGATCAGCGCCCCAAACTGACGTCCCCAGCTATTTAGCTGCGAGCTGCCGCCGGCAGCAGCCCATCTTCCCACTGCCTCAACGTTTCCAGCGCCGAGAACACCGAGCTAATCGCCACACAGCCCCACCGCTGAAGCTAGAGTAGCACCTCACGGTCACTTCAGCCAAATCCTAGCGGTGATGATCGACCCAGCGAGCAGAGCACCGGAATTTGGCCATCGCCGGTGAAAACGGCTCGGGTCGCCGGTGAGGTCTACTTTCCCGGCGATCTCCGGCCAAGAGGAGGGCAGGGATAGCTTCCTTGTTCCCCAGTGGTGCTTTGCGACCCATTGGTAGCTCGTGTTCACCGCTGAGATGAGCTAGCGTCATCGGACCCGAGCTCCTCTTCCGCCTCCACCGTCGCCGACTAGGTGTCCGACGATGTCGAGGTCCGAGAAGGTGCCCGTCGTGTGCGCCGTGCTCCAAGGATCACGTAGGAAGAAACCGCATCAAAAATTAGGCAGTAGCGGCCGAGAATGAACCGCACCACCATCGCTGGACGTCGCGCGCTCGGGCGCTGGCGGGAGGTAGACGAAGGCACTGTGCGTGGGACCCACGTCCAGTGTTTTAAACATTTCCCCATTTTCAGTTTTAGTTAAACTTCAAACCCACACAACTTTGGCTAGGAAGCTCCAAATTGAGTGAACCAAATTTTGTTGGATTCAGCTCTCTAATTAATTTCCAGCAAATCAAGTGTCACCCTATGAAAATCTTTATTTCTCCAGAATTAATTCTTCAAATTTTAAACTGTTTAGAATTTTAACTGGAGAACCATTTGGAGGAAAATTCTGAAATTTTGCTGGGATGTTCACCAAAATATCCCTGAGCTACTATAAAAATTTCAGATCCATTTGAGCTCATTTGATCCACCTAATGGTGTGACTAATAAAACTGTTCCTGAGAAAATAGAAAATGTTCAGAAACATTTTCAGAAATTCTCGGAAATTGCTTAGCTCATATCTTTAGCTAGGAACCTTAAAATTAAGTGAAACCAACTCCTTAGAACCCTATGAAAATCTAGTTTTCAGAAAGTCATGGGTTTCTCCATGAAAATCCCTAAAACACCCTAGGAGCTCCAATTAAGGGAAAGTACATAATTATTTGTGGAGAGCTCAAATGAGCTTTGCTGCAAATAAAACTTGGCCAAGTATCTGTTTAGGTGTTGTCCAAACCACAGTAAAAATTTCAGAGTCATTGGGTCGGTCTAGTAAGACTTATAGTCTTCACAAGTTAAATTCAATTCAAATGCATTTAAATTGATACATATTTATGTTATCTCATGTAGTCGCTAAGGTTGAGGAGGAACCCGAAGTCTTAGACTTCGTCACTCCGGAAGAGCAGCTAGCCTACGACCAAGAGCAGCAAGGCAAGCTCTGGTTTGCATTAACCCGTTTTATAACTTTTTACTGTTTTGAGAACTTACTTTGAGCACCCACTTATTTCTTGCATTAGGGTCTTGTTTGAAACCCAATTGCATAGACAAGAAAACCCTGGCTTGGGATTAGGTTTGAAAACCTTGTTATCTACTGCAATGCTAAGACAGTGTAGGATTCGGTACAAGTCGAGTAGTTGGAACTACTCGCGAGAATAGGCTAGAGGCACATCACTCGGGTAAAGATAGCAAATGAAATACATGGGTGAAAGGTGGTTGCGTACGATGTCAGTGATGGTTGCTGTAGGCAACATCAAGTACGAGCGTACGTGACGGGTTATTTGGGTAACCTTGCAGGTGTAAATCGATTATAATCACCGTCCCTCGCAGTCAGTGAGTACCACTTGTTCACTGTACCGTGACGTAGAAAGAACAGACTAGATTCATGTTAAAAGTTTGCTGATTTGAAAGATATACCTTGCTTGTTAATGTCTTGTTGTAGTTTAGAGCTAATTAAAGTTTTTTTCAACTTTGGGCAGAGTACATGAGAGAAATATGTTTCTTGTTTGATTGTGGCTCTCTCATGTGCCTTAGCGTAAGGTTCTTCACCACCTGCTGCTAAAACATTGAAAGTAAGGTTCAACTAATTAGGCAAGTCCTTTGCAACTTATTTTACATCATGTACCCAAAAACAATTCATGTAGAAGTTTCATGTATAGGGGAGACGGGTCAGTCTTGCTGAGCCATCGTGCTCACTGCTTGTGTTTGAAGCTTTTGCAGGGGTTTATGAGGAAGGGACTCCCGAGGAGGAGACGGAACCCCAGGAGGGGAACCCCGTCGAGTGGGAGTCGTGCACGCCGCCGTGTTAGTGTGTGTGTGCGTGCTAGTGGGGACACGTTTATGGGCTGAACGTGAACTCAATGCATAGTCTACGCCCGTGAGTGTAGACTGGACTATTTTGTTGTAAAAATGTTCATAAACTGGTTTATGTAATAAAACTTTGCTTCCGCTTTGTATCTTTGACGTGCGTTATCCGGTGTTGTGCAACGCAGCACCCCTCAGCGTGATCCTGGATTGACAAGGCCGATGGGGTCATGTCAGCGTGGTATCAGAGCTCGCTTGAGGTTTAACGCACTACAAAGGTCATCTTTGTCAAAAATTCGGTGAGGGACGAGTTAGTAGCCCATATAAGGATGTTATTAGTGTATAGAAAGTGGCATACTAACCTATTTGATTATGTCAGAAAATCGTGCATCTCGGGACACTTTACGTCTTGGGGGTGCATGTAAGCGCTGTCCACCAGTGCGCACAAGCTGAAGGGTGGAGCCCCACGGGTGGCAGGTAACCCGACCCGCTTTAATATCCTCTACGACTTTTCATGTCGTTTGGGGTATTCGAGCAACGTCTGTCCCTGGCGTGCTTCGGGCAATTTGGGAGACCCCGTCACGTGGTCAGTAACGTGAACACGTAGCTCAAGGCGTGTTTGGCTTGAGAACATCCGGGTGAGTGATGACGGCCGGGTGTATGAACTGTATGGATACCGGGCTCAGTGTGCAGCCGAGTCTGACGATTGTTTGAGTTATCTGCAGGTAGTCTATCCATGAAACGGTAGATGTGTAGCATCCGTGTGCGAGTGACGCTTAGTGCCACTGAACTAACGAAGCCGGCTAAGTCCGGTATAGGTTTTTCTTTGTGAGGATGTAGTACCGACATGAACTGGTGACGCATCGACGTCACACCCCACTAAATGCTATCAACTTCATGGAAAAACTTGAAAGTTTTAATCCAGAGTACTAAAACTTGATGTAAATCCTTCCCTTAATCAGGACATTCAAAGTTAACAAGTTTTTTTAACTTATAGGATACTAAGGACGGAGTCCCCTGTTTTCAGCTGAAATAAGGCTGAAGTTAATCAGAGGCTAGAGGTTGAGTTATTTCGAGGTTGGGGTCATATGATACAATTCTGGAAATCTTTGGAAGAGCTTTACAACTTTTATGTTGAGGTCCAGAGGTGTTTCATCCCTTAACCAATCGAAAAATGCAGTGGAGTTGAAACTGTCCAGAAAACAGGGCAGAGCAAACACTCTCTGTAACTCTCTGTAAAATAAGCATAACTTCCTGCATAAAAATCCAAAAATAGAAAATGAGGTAGTTATGAACATTTCATGAGATGGGTTACAACTTTTTAACATAAAGTTTTGTCATATTTGGTGTAGAATTAACTGGGATTCTTGGATTAAATCAGTACCTCAAGCAGGGAGGTGCTGTCCAATTTTCTCCAGAAATTCTGTCAACTTTGACATCGCATAACTTTTTAACCAGGACAGATCCTAGGCCAAGCAAATACTTTATGGAAAGATATTGAAATTATATTTAACTTTAATGTTGATCTTAATAATTGGTTTTGTCTTTAGCATGGTCTAAATCAGGTTGAAATGGAAATTGGTCAGGGCTGTCATATTGGACAGCAGATCAGCATTCAAACTTGTTTAAGTTTGAACTATGCTTCCAAGTTTTATGGGTTCAATGACATGTTTTATGTTATAACTCAATGGTTTAATGTTTAAATAAATATTTGACATTTCTCAAATATTTTTCTACAGATGACAGCAGATAAACAATTGGAGAACGGTTGGGTGGTGTCCCACTGTTCTCACCGCAGCGGTTACTCGGAAGTGTTGAGGCAAATACTTCAATATTCCGGGTATGTTGAGATGCCGCAGTACCTCACCAAGGAAGAAGGCGAGGAGGGGAACAAGACATGGACGATCCATGTCGAAGATCCTGCAGGACCTACGCCACCCGGTTGGGCGCCCTTCACCGTTACGGTGAGAGGTAGACAGCCGGAGGGAATGTGGCAAGTGGCGGCCTGCGACACCATGTCGCGTTTCTGCCAACTACATGTGAGAGCTATGGAGGGTACTCCATACACGCTCGTTCCGGTTGAGGGACGGGCTAATCATGTGTGAGAGGGGAGGTACATGGAGGCAACCGATCCGGGTTGCCTAAGGTACAGTCCCATGGAGGCAAACCTCAGTCTCCAATTGAGGGCAGGAAAAGCCGTGATCGACAGCCAAGCTGTTCATTCGGATTATCTTGCTGCAAAGCTTAAGGAGAGCACAAGCCATGGAGACCATTTCGAGAGTGCTCACAGCGCACTCCGCAATGTGCTCCTTCCGATGATAAAGCGACTGAATGAGCAACACAATCAGTTGCATCGTCTAAAGAAGGTGAAGAAGAAAAGCCGTGTCGACATCACGGCTTTGCAACAACAGGTGCAGGCTCTGACCCAGCAGAACGAGGTCCTTACTCAAGAGCAGGACGACACTATTGAGGAGGGGCAAGGCTGGGAAGAGGACTACAACCAAGCCATGGACGAGGTGCACGCGTTGCAGGACCTCATACCTCCGGTAATGGGCATACCGGTGGTAGGTGCTGTACCTGTGGTTTTGGGTCTTCCGGCAATGGGAGAACCCGAGCTGGAAGAGGAGGTTGTAGACCCAGAGCCACCAGCAGAGGTACCGGAGGAGGACGACCCGCAGGAGGTCGAATTCTACTCCGAGTAGGAGATTACCGTTGCCAAGTAGGGCAGCTGGGTGATGTAACCCAAACTTTTATAATCGGTGACATGTCATGTAGATAGTAGTGTATGTATAGGTAGTGACGACATGAGCACGACTTCTTGGAGATCCGAGACTAATGTATCTTGTATAAAGTTTATGCTTTATCAATATATGTGAATATTGTGCAAATTATTCATGCGTCACTTCAAATACTTACTATTTCATAGGGAATTTTAAGCATGACATGTGCTGATCGCTGCTGTTTTGAATTTCAGAATGACTCGTACTCGTGCCAACCCGGACGTTGGGGGTTCCAGTTAGGGGGGAGAGACCTCCCAACAGTCTCCCGAGGACTCCTCGGGACAGCAACAGCAGCAACAGCAACAACCGTCACCGCCAACGGTTACATTGGGGGACATTGTGGCAGCGATGGCAGGCTCTCATCAGCAGCACACAGAGTTGCTGCAAACCCTCATTGCAAATACGTCTCGACCAGAGAGGCGCAAGATCGTGAGGAGCGCCAACAGAGCTCCTACTCCGACTTTCTGGCTACTCATCCCCCGGTATTCTCAAGGGTGGATGAACCCCTCGATGCGGATAACTGGCTCCGCACAATGGAGATGAAGTTCGGGCTGCTCCAAGTGAGTGAGCAGCGCAAGACTCAGTTCACGGTCCAACAGCTCCAGGGATCCGCGAGCACGTGGTGGGCGAACTACTGTGCTTCGCAGCCCACCGAGCGAGTTATGACCTGGGTGGAATTCCGGACGGCCTTCAGGACCTATCACATACCGCCGGGTCTCATGAAGAGGAAGATGCAGGAGTTCTTACGCCTGCAGCAAGGGGGCCAGAATGCGCTGGAATACTCCAGGGCGTTCAATGATCTTGCGCTCTACGCGTTGTATCACGCCGATACCGACGAGAAGCGGCGGGATCATTTCTACCAGGGGCTTAACCCGCTCCTGAAGGACAAGCTGGCGATGTTCAATCGCGGCAGCCTCAACGATATAATTGATGCTGCGATTGTTCAGGAGGACTCCGGCAAGGAGTTACGGCGGCGGAAAGGAAGCGAAGCGCGCCGCAAAGCAGCGGAGAAGGAGGTGGTCCTTCTCAAAAATACCGGATGGTGAATCGCCCACCATCGGGTCCACGCTGGCAGCCACCACAGAGGTCGATGCCATTCCGCAGTCGGCCATATTCTCCACTGGCATTCAGGCCAGCACTGCCAGTACCACCTCCGCAGCAACAACAGAAGTGGGCGATGCCACATGCGTATGCACCTCAGCAGCGCATGACGGGCTTTCGTCCCCCAAGCACCGGCCAAGCAGCTGCCACATGCTACAAATGTGGTCGTCCAGGACACTTCGCCAACAATTGTCCTGAGAGGCAAGGCGGCGGAGTTGCACCTCAACTTTCGGGGAAGAATCAGCCCCGGAACCCCACTAATGCACGGCGGGCAAACCCTAGGCCCGGCACCGTCCATCAACTTGCCATAGAGGACGTGCCGGAGGGTGAACCAATCCTTGCGGGTATGTTCCAACTCCACCAGCATCCCGCCATAGTATTATTTGATTCAGGCACCACGCACAATTTTATTAGCCAAGCTTTCATTGCTAAATACAGCTTGCAAATACTACCCACCGATAGTCCATACTTGATTTGTTCACCGGGTGGGAAGATTTCAGCAAGCATGATGGTTCCAAAGGCACCATTGTGCTTAGCGGGTAGAGTGTACCGTACATCTCTCATAATTTTAGAGGAACAGAAAGTCAATGTCATCCTAGGGATGTCGTGGTTAACCCGCCACGGTGCTGTTTTAGACACCGTCCTCCGAGTCGTGCATCTACACTCAGATATGCACGAGTCACACTCTTTATTTCTGGACAGTCCAGAAATAAAACTTCCAAGTGTATATCAGTCCACAACTATCAGACTGGAAGATATTCCAGTAGTCCGCGAGTTCCCTGACGTGTTCCCGGATGATTTACCGGGTATGCCGCCTGACCGAGAGATGGAGTTCAAGATTGAACTTGCGCTGGGAACCATGCCAATATCCCAAAGGCCGTAAAAGATGGCGCCCAAGGAGTTGGCTGAACTGAAGACCCAGCTAACGGACCTGCTGGAGAAGGGTTTTATTACGCCGAGCTCCTCGCCATGGGGCTGTTCGGCGTTATTTGTGAAATAGAAAGACGAGACATTGCGGCTTTGCGTGGACTATCATCCATTAAACGCTGAACTATCAAGAACAAGTACCCGTTGCCACGGATCGACATGTTGTTTGATCAGTTGGTCGAAGCAAAGATCTTTTCTAAGATGGACTTAAGATCCGGGTACCACCAGATTAAGATACGGGCTGAGGATATTCCGAAGACGGCTTTCTCGATGAGGTACGGACTATATGAGTACCTGGTCATGTCCTTCGGCCTCACCAGCGCTCCAGCTCACTTCATGTATTTAATGAACTCGGTATTCATGCCGGAGCTGGACAAGTTTGTCGTGGTCTTCATCAACGACATATTGGTATATTCCAAGTCAGAGGAAGAACACAAAAAACATCTGCGTATAGTCTTGCAACGGCTGCGGAACCACAAGCTATACACGAAATTCAGCAAGTGCGAGTTCTGGATATCGCAAGTGCCTTTTCTCGGGCATATCATCTCAGCGGAGGGCATCGCTGTAGACCCGAGTAAAATCACACAAGTGCTGAATTAGAAATCCCCGAGGACTGTTCACGAGGTACGGAGTTTCCTCGGACTTGCGGGATATTATCGGAGGTTCATTCCGAACTTCTCGAAGATTGCCAATCTTATGACAGAGCTGCTGAAGAAGGCTACCAAATATGTTTGGAGTCCAGCATGTGAAGCAGCGTTCAAGGCATTAGTGAAGCACCTAACATCAGCACCGGTTTTGGCGCATCCAGACACAACAAAACCGTTCGATGTGTACTGCGATGCATCCGGCATTGGGCTCGGATGTGTGCTGATGCAAGACCGAAGGGTGGTCGCGTATGGATCACGGCAGCTCAGAAACCATGAGCAGAATTATCCAACTCATGACTTGGAGCTCGCTGCCGTGGTGCTCGCACTTAAAAATGTGGAGGCACTACCTACTCGGTAACCTCGTACATTTATATAGCGACCACAAAAGCCTCAAGTACATATTCACTCAGAAGGAGCTGAACATGAGGCAGCGAAGATGGTTATAGTTGATAAAGGATTACGAAATAGAGATCCATTATCACCCTGGCAAGGCAAACGTAGTGGCGGATGCGCTGAGTCACAAGTCACACGTCAACAATCTGACCATCACACCGTTGGAAGAGAGCAAGCCACCATTGCATGTGACTCCACATGGAGCTCTCTACAACTTAGCTTTGATCCCCACGATCCGTGAAGAGATAGCGGCAGCTCATAAAAATGACAAGGGCATGTCGCATTTGCGGAGACGTGTAGACAGTGGGGAGCTGAAATGTTTCCGGAAAGACGGAGACGGCGTCCTATGGTTCAAGGACCGGATCGTCGTACCCCGTAACCCAGAGTTACGGAAGAAAATCTTTGATGAGGATCACTTGTCAAAGTTTTCTATTCACCCCGGCAGCAACAAAATGTATGAAGAACTTAGAAGCAAGTTTTGTTGGACCCGGATGAAGAGGGAGATCGCAAAGTACGTGTCCGAGTGTGATACGTCGAAGGGTGAAGGCAGATCACATGAGGAAACCGGGACTGCTACAACCACTGGGCGTTCCTGCCTGGAAGTGGGAAGACGTGAGCATGGACTTCATCGTCGGTTTACCCACCACTTTTCAGAAGCATGATTCTGTTTGGGTGATCATCGACCGGCTCACCAAAGTTGCCCATTTCATCCCGGTCCATACCAACTACAACGCCAAGAAGTACGCTGAATTATACATCTCACGGATCCTATGCTTATATGGCGTACCCCGTACCATCATATCGGATTGGGGCACTTTATTTGTGTCCCGTTTTTGGGAGCAGCTACATGCTGCGTTGGGGACGAAGCCGATCCATTGTTCAGCGTACCACCCGCAGACAGATGGGCAAACTGAGCGGGTAAGCCAAATTTTAGAAGATATGCTACGAGCTTGCGCTATCAATCACGGCAAGAATTGGGATGATCACTTGCCGTTTGGCGAGTTCTCGTACAACAATGGGTACCAAGCCAGTATCAAGATGGCGCCTTATGAGGCGCTATACGGGAGAAAATGCCGCACACCACTGAATTGGTGTGAGTCTGGCGAAAGGGTTTCCTTCCGGATTGATATTGTCAAGAACGCGGAGGAAAAGGTTCAAAAAAACCTAAAAGCCGCCCAATCCCGACAGAAACAATATGCGGACCGGAGAAGACGCCCTTTACAGTTTGAAGTCGGGGATCACGTATATCTACGTGTATCTCCAATGAAGCGCGTGAACAGATTCGGGGTGAGAGGAAAGTTAGCACCCCGATTCATCAGTCCATTCCAGATTGCAGAAAGATGTGGGTCAGTAGCATACCGGCTGAAATTACCAGAAGCACTTTCCGGTGTGCACGACGTCTTTCACATCTCCCAGCTGAGGAAGTGTCTCAAGCTATCCACTACCACCAGCTGGAGGATATAGAAGAACTGAAACCGGATCTCACGTATCGGGAGGAACCGGTTCAGATTATAGATGAAAAGGCCCGAACCACACGCAACAGTACATTGTGGCTCTACAAATTTCTATGGAGTAATCACTTGGTAGATGAAGCGACATGGGAGAGCGAAGGATTTCTTCGCGCTAACTACCCCGACTTTTTCACGTCGCATGTACGGTAATTTTCCAACGTCCTCTCTCTCATTTTCACCTTATAATCTCGGGACGAGATTCTTTTAAGGGGGGAGGAATGTAAGAGCCTAAGTTTTGGCACATATTCAAAGTGTTCATCACCACACACACACTTCATTTGAAGAAACTTGATGAATACATTTGAAGAGCAAGTAAACACCATCAACATGTTCATTAGAGACTAAACTCACAAGATGCAAAAGTGGCATTTTCCACATGCATCATATGGGGGCTGGGCATATGAAAAACTCCTACACCTTGCTAGGAATGTCCATGCCAAATTTCACCCAAATTCAAAACCTTTTTGAAGTCCTTTTGGATATAGCTAGAAAGAGGGTGGTTTGACCTCAAATTCAAACTATTCCCATCCCATGAATTCACAAGTGGGAGGCATATTCTTATTCAGCACATTTTTGTGAGCTCACACACCAATTTTCACTCCATTTGGAGTTGATCTTGACATGAGCTAAGTTTAGCAAATTCAAACTTTATTTGAATTTCAAACTACATATGTGCTGAAAATATATTCAAACAAACCCCGATTTGAATTCTATCCAATTCAAATGGCCAGAGGGTAGATAATTCAAATAACCAGGGTTATTTGGGTCTCTACTGTTTATAGCAGTGGCGAAAATTCAATTTCAGAGGTTAAAACCAGAGTGGGACCCACATGTCAGCCTCACTAGTGTTTCAACCGACTGAAGTCACCGCAGCTCGCTTCCTCCGCGCGACCACGCGGGCGCCACGGCGATTGCCGACCGCTGCCACCTCCTGGTCGCCGATCAGCGCCCCAAACCGACGTCCCCAGCTATTTAGCTGCGAGCTGCCGCCGGCAGCAGCCCATCTTCCCACTGCCTCGACGTTTCCAGCGCCAAGAACACCGAGCTAATCGCCGCACAGCCCCACCGCCTCACCTCGCCGTCGACCGGCCAAACAGTACCTTCCACTGCGAGTTGAGGCCATAAACGGCACTGCCAATCCTTTCTCGACGTGTTACAGCCCTCAGTTGCTTGTGATCAGCTTCGGTGAAGCTTGTTCGAGCCGATCTTCCATCGCTCTGTCAACCCGAGAGCTCCTCGGACTCGACGCCGTCGCCCGAGCAGCGCAAAGCTTCTCCAGCGCGACCAACGCGTCTCTGAGGTTAGCATCCAAGTCTAGTAGCTCCTCCCGAACTCCCTAGGTCCCTCTTAGCACTGGCTAGCCGTAATTTCAACTTTCCCTGATGATCGCCGGAAAGAACACCGAGAACCAAAACTCAAAATTCACCTCGATCACTTGATCACCGGAAATCCTGGTCGAGCTGAAGCTAGAGTAGCACCTCACGGTCACTTCAGCCAAATCCTAGCGGTGATGATCGACCCAGTGAGCAGAGAACCGGAATTTGGCCATCGCCGGTGAAAACGGCTCGGGTCGCCGGTGAGGTCTACTTTCCCGGCAATCTCCGGCCAAGAGAAGGGCAGGGATAGCTTCCTCGTTCCCCAGTGGTGCTTTGCGACCCATTGGTTGATCGTGTTCACCGCCGAGACAAGATAGCGTCGTCGGACCCGAGCTCCTCTTCCGCCTCCACTGTTGCCGACTAGGTTTCTGGCGATGTCGAGGTCCGAGAAGGTGCCCGGCGTGTGGCCGTGCTCCAAGGATCACGTAGTAAGAAACCGCATCGAAAATTAGGCAGTAGGAGCCAAGAACGAACCGCGCCACCGTCGCTGGACGTCGCGCGCTCGGGCGCTGGTGGGAGGTAGACGAAGGCACTGTGCGTGGGACCCACGCACAGTGTTTTAAACATTTCATGATTTTCAGTTTTAGTTCAAACTTCAAACCCACACAACTTTGGCTAGAAAGCTCCAAATCGAGTGAACCAAATTTTTTTGGATTCAGCTCTCTGAGTACTTTCCAGAAAATCAAGTGTCACCCTATGAAAATCTTTATTTCTCCAGAATTAATTCTTCGAAATTTAAACTGTTTAGAATTTTAACTGGAGAACCCTTTGGAGGAAAATTCTGAAATTTTGCTGGGATGTTCAAAAAATTATACCTGAGCTACTATAAAAATTTCAGATCCATTTGATCTCATTTGATCCACCTAATGGTGTGACTAATAAAACTGTTCCAGAGAAAATAGAAAATGTCTAGAAACATTTTCAGAAATTTCTGAAATTGTTTAGCTCATATCTTTAGCTAGGAACCTTCAAATTAAGTGAAACCAACTCCATCAGGACCTTATGAAAATCTAGTTTTCAGAAAGTCATGGCTTGCTCCATGAAAATCCCTAAAACATCCTAAGAGCTCCAATTAAGGGCAAGTACATAATTATTTGTGAAGAGCTCAAATGAGCTTTGCTGCAAATAAAACTTGGCCAAGTATCTTTTTAGGTGTTTTCCAAACCACAGTAAAAATTTCAGAGTCATTGGGTCGGTCTAGAAAGACTTATAGTCTTCACAAGTTAAATTCAATTCAAATGCATTTAAATTGATACATATTTATGTTATCTCATGTAGTCGCTAAGGTTGAGGAGGAACCCAAATTCTTAGACTTCGTCACTACGGTAGAGCAGCTAGCGTACGACCAAGAGCAGCAAGGCAAGCTCCGGTTTGCATTAACCCGTTTTACAACTTTTTACTATTTTGAGAACTTACTTTGAGCATCCACTTATTTCTTCGATTAGGGTCTTGTTTGAAACCCAATTGCATAGCCAAGAAAACCCTTGGTTGGGATTAGGTATGAAAACCTCGTTAGCTACTGCAATGCTAAGACAGTGTAGGATTCGGTACAAGTCGAGTAGTTGGAACTACTCGCGAGAATAGGCTAGAGGCACATCGCTCGGGTAAAGATAGCAAATGAAATACATTGCAAGAAAAATGAGACCGAGCGGAGAGTAAGGGCAGCAGGACTTTGGGGCCTGGGTGCTATAGCTCCGCTTGTGTCGATTGAGGACCGAGCCATGTGCGGGCCTGTTGAACAAGCTAGAACAGTACCGAAGACCTACCGGCTATATGGGAACCGGGAAACCGATGTAACTCGGGTAGCTGGGTATTGAGGCATTGCCTGTCGTTCAGAGGGTAGGTTGAGAGCTCGAGGTGTAAATCGGCTGGCGGCACTGAGGATGCGTGCACAGAGACCTCTTGCTCGGGACGATAGGACCGGTTCAATATTTGGCAAACGGGTGAAAGGTGGTTGTGTACGACGTCAGTGATGGTTGCTGTAGGCAACATCGAGTACGGGCGTACGTGACGGGTTATTCGGGTAACCCTGCAGGTGTAAATCGATTAAAATAGCCGTCCCTCACGGTCAGTGAGTACCACTTGTTCACTGTACCATGACGTAGAAAGAACAGGCTAGATTCTTGTTAAAAGTTTGCTGATTTGAAAGATATACCTTGCTTGTTAATGTCTTATTGTAGTTTAGAGCTAATTAAAGTTCTTTTCAACTTTGGGCAAAGTACATGAGAGAAATGCGTTTCTTGTTTGATTGTGGCTCTCTCATGTGCCTTAGCGTAAGGTTCTCCACCACCTGCTGCTAAAACATTGAAAGTAAGGTTCAACTAATTAGGCGAGTCCTTTGCAACTTATTTTACCTCATGTACCCAAAAATCATTCATGTAGAAGTTTCATGTATAAGGGAGACGGGTCAGACTTGCTGAGCCATCGTGCTCACTGCTTGTGTTTGAAGCTTCTGCAAGGGTCTATGAGGAAGGGACTCCCGAGGAGGAGACGGAACCCCAGGAGGGGAACCCCGTCGAGTGGGAGTCGTGCACGCCACTGTGTTAGTGTGTGTGCGTGCTAGCGGGGACACGTTCACGGGCTGAACGTGAACTCGATGCATAGTCTATGCCCGTGATTGTGGACTGGACTATTTTGTTGTAAAAATGTTCATAAACTGGTTTATGTAATAAAACTTTGCTTCCACTTTGTAGCTTTGACGTGCGTTATCCGGTGTTGTGCAACGCAGCACCCCTCAGCATGATCATGGCTCGACAAGGCCGATGGGGTCGTGTCATTGGGGGGATCAATCTAAACTTCCATTCTCTATTCTACTCAACTCTCTCTCACAGAGGTGAGGGAAAACGCCAGCTGTCAAAGGAGGAACGTTCGTGGCCACCCTGAACCACAAGAGGATGGCAACGTTGAAGTTCCTGAAAATGCTAACCCCGGGGTTGATGCAAACAACCTTGAACGGTTGATGGCGATGCAGAATCAGCTCATGCAAACTATGATACAAACTTTGGGACAGCTGCAAGCTAACAACAACTACAACCCTAACCCCGTTCCTGCACCCCCACCACCACCGCCGGCTCACAACAGATTAGGAGAGTTCATGAGGACTCGACCGCCTACTTTTGCACTAGCTAATGATCCCATAGAGGCTGATGATTGGTCGAAATCCATGGAAAAGAAGCTTGCTATTGTTCAGTGCGATGATCGGGAGAAAGTTCTCTTCGCATCGCACCAACTCATGGGAGCAGCCGCTGACTGGTGGGACGCTCTCTGCAATGCTCATGACAACCAGGAGACAATCACTTGGGCTGAATTCAAGGAGAGTTTCCGCTCTCATTACGTCCCTGCTGGAGTCATGATGCTTAAAAGGCAAGAGTTCGAAGGTCTCCGCCAAGGAAATAAGAGCGTGAATGAGTACCTCAACAAGTTCACGCAGCTGTCAAGGTATGCTCCCGAAAATGTCAACTCGGATCAAAGGAAGCAATACTTGTTTATGAGAGGATTGAACAATGAGATCCAAGTTCAGCTGCTCAACAATGATTATGCAAACTTCCAGAAGCTCGTTGACAAAGCTATAGTGGTTGAGAGCAAGATCCGTGAGATCGAGCAAGAGGGCAAGAGGAAGATGTCATACCAGCCACAAGGGAGCAATGTACGTCCCCGTTTCATGCCCCCAGCTGCACCACAGTATGGCTCGTCCGCTTCTACTTTCCGCCCTGCAAATCCACCTCACCCTAATCAGCCACTGCAGCAACGTCCTGTAATGCAAGCACCTCGTGTGCCTTTGCCTCCGGCGCCCCGTCCTAACATGGGTGCCTATGCCCAAAACCATCCTCGCCCCAACGTTCCTGCTGTTTTGGGCAACAAAGCATGCTTTGCATGCGGAGAGGCAGGACACTTTGCAAGTCAATGCCCGAAGAAAGGCCTTGGACAGCCGACCAACACGCCAAGACAGAACCCACGGCCAAATGGAGAAGCTACGCAAGGTAACCGCGGGCAGCAGAACTACGCTCGTGGCAACGTGAACCATGTCTCCGCTGAGGAAGTGTAACAAGCTGAGGACGTCGTGATTGGTATGTTCCTTGCCAACTCCAAGCCCGCCATTGTCTTATTTTATTCCGGAGCATCGCATTCATTCATATCATCCAAGTATGTTGCCAAGTATAATCTGCCCATATCACACATGAAACACACTATGTTGGTTAATTCTCCCGGTGGAGAGATGAGGACTAATATAGTATGTCCGAAAGTAAACCTTAAAATAAGGGGGGTAGACTTTCTTGCCAACCTTATTGTCTTGGATTCCCAAGGGATTGATATAATACTTAGAATGGATTGGTTAAGCAAGCACAACGGAGTAACTCAATGTGCTGAGAGGAGCGTGCAATCGACAAATGAGCACGATACTCGTATTGAGTTTGAGTCAGCCCAACCGGCAACCGAGAAGGCAGCATTGAACCACGTCGACCAAGCAACATTTCAAAGCATTCCGGTGGTTCAAGAATTTTCAGATGTGTTCCCGGAAGAACTTCCTGGTATGCCACCTGACCGGGACATTGAATTTGCCATTTATTTAGTACCTGGAACTGCACCTATAGCGAAAAGTCCATATAGGATGCCCGTTAATGAACTAGTGGAACTTAAGAAGCAAATTCAGGAGCAGCTAGAAAAGGGTTCTATTCGCCCAAGCTCATCACCGTGAGGAGCCCCTGTGCTCTTCGTAGACAAGAAGGATGGGACCCAAAGGATGTGTGTGGATTATAGGTCTCTCAATGAGGTGACGATCAAGAATAAATATCCGCTGTCCCGTATAGAGGACTTATTCGACCAAATGAAAGGTGCCCGAATTTTCTCCAAGATTGATCTTCGGTCGGGATACTTCCAGCTGAAGATTAAGCCCTCCGACATACCCAAGACTACATTTCGAACACGGTATGGTTCATATGAATATACCGTTATGTCTTTTGGGTTAACGAATGCACCCGCACTTTTTATGTACCTCATGAATAAGGTCCTCATGGAGTACTTGGACAAGTTCGTCGTGGTTTTCATCGACGACATCATGGTGTATTCGAAAAGCAAGGAAGAACTTGAAGAACATTTGAGATTGACATTGCAGAAACTGCCAGAGCATCAATTGTATGTCAAGTTCAGCAAATGCCAATTTTGGCTAGAGGAGATATCATTCCTAGGCCACATCATCTCCGAGAGAGGAGTATCGGTTGATCCCGGAAAAGTGGGAGATGTTCTGAAGTGGAACCAACCACAGAACGTGAGAGATATTCGGAGTTTCCTTGGGATGTCTGGATACTACCGACGGTTCATCAAGGACTTCTCCAAAATAGCGAAGCCTATGAATGAATTGCTAATGAAGGGAAAAGCATTTCAGTGGACACCAGTGTGCCAAGAAAGCTTTGAGGAGCTCAAGAAAAGACTGACCACGGTGCCGGTTTTGGTATTGCCGGACATGAGCAAGAGTTTTGATATATTTTGTGACGCATCAAGGCAAGGGCTTGGATGTGTGCTCATGCAAGAAGGACAAGTGGTAGCCTATGCGTCGAGACAACTAAAGAAACACGAGCTGAATTACCCCGCACATGACTCGGAACTTGCAGCCGTGGTGCATGCCTTGAAGATTTGGAGGCATTATATCCTTGGCCACCGATGTGAGATCTATACGGATCACAAAAACCTCAACTATATATTCACGCAAACGGATCTGAATTTGAGGCAACGTCGATGGTTGGAACTCATCAAGGATTATGATGTTGGAATCAACTATCACTCCGGAAAGGCCAATGTAGTAGCTGATGCGTTGAGCCAAAAGGGAGCATGTCACCAACTCACGGTTCGGGAGCTACTGCCCGAGCTGCGCAAGGAGATCGAACGGTTACATCTCGGGTTCTTGAACGAGATGGAAGTGATAGAACTCAACTCTTTGCTGGAACAAGAGATACGAGATGGCCAAGCAACGGATGAGGAAATCAAGGAAATCAAAGAAAGAATCCGACAAGGCATAGAAAAGGATTTCAAGGAAGATGAGAAAGGCACGCTTGGTTAGGGAAAAGGGTTTGTGTGCCTAACGTGAAGCACATCCGCGACACAATATTAAAGGAAGCACATGACTCACCTTATTCCATACATCCCAGTTGTACAAAGATGTACAAGGACCTAAAAACTTGCTATTGGTGGGATGATATGAAAAGGGACATAGCTGAATATGTTGCCTTATGCGACACGTGCCAACGGGTGAAGGCCGAACATCAAGACCCGCTGGACTGTTGCAGCCATTGAAAGTACCCAAGTGGAAGTGGGAAGACATCAGCATGGATTTCATTGTTGGATTGCCACATACTCGATCAGGTTATGACTCCATTTGGGTTATTGTGGACCGATTGACGAAAACAGTCCATTTCCTTCCTGTTAGAACCACGTACCGCGTCGCAGAACTAGCCGAGCTATATATGGAGCAAATCGTGTGTCGCCATGGAGTTCCGAAGAGGATAGTTTCAGATCGGGGTTCTCAATTTACCTCTAGGTTCTGGAAGAAGCTGCATGAAGCCATGGGTACACGGCTAAATTTCAGCTCCGCTTATCACCCGCAAACTAACGGGCAAACCGAGAGGACAAATCAATTTTTGGAAGACATGTTGAGAGCTTGCGCCTTGAAACATGGGCGTAGTTGGGATAGGAGCTTGCCGTATGCTGAATTCTCATACAACAACAGCTATCAAGCCAGCTTGAAGATGTCACCTTTCAAAGCATTGTATGGTAGACGGTGCAGAACGCCGCTGTTCTGGAACGAGACCAGATAGAGCCAAGTGTTTGGACCCGAAGTGCTGCAAGACGCTGAAAAGCAAGTCCAAACGATACGAGAAAATTTGAAGGCTGCTCAGTCACGACAAAAAGGTTATGCGGACAATAGGAAAAGAAGTTTGACCTTCGAAGTAGGAGACTTAGTGTACCTTAAGGTATCGCCTATCTGAGGCCAACGACGGTTCAACATCAAGGGCAAATTAGCACCTCGCTACATCGGGCCATTTAAGATTTTGGGCAAGCGAGGAGAAGTAGCCTATCAACTAGAGCTGCCAACGCACCACTCTGACGTACACAACGTGTTTCACATATCCCAACTCAAGATGTGCTTAAGAGTACCGAAAGAACAAGTACCGATGGATGAGCTTGAGCTTCAATAGGATTTGACCTACGCGGAGCACCCGTCAAAATTTTGGACGTGAAGGAAAGGGTCACGAGAAACAAAGTGATCCGTTGGTGCAAGGTACAGTGGAGCCATCACACGGAAGCCGAAACTACATGGGAGCATGAGGAAGACCTCAAGGCAGAATTCCCTCACCTATTCTCTACTCTATCAAATCTCGAGGGTGAGATTCAGTATAAGGGGGTAGGTTTGTAACACCCTCAAATTCATTTCCATGCATGCATACATTTTTCATATAGAGAAACATTATAAAAGAAGTAGAAATGGAGAAAGAATCATAAAAATGGTGGGGAATGGGAAAAAATAGTTGAAATGGGCCAATTCCAATCTGCCGAAGTGCGCCGTCGACGCTTTCCCCGGCACCACGGGACACGTGGCACCCGCGGAACTCACCCCTGCGGAGGGGGTGAGGTCCGGCACCGCGGGACACGTGGCGCCCGCGGAGCTCACCTCCGCAGAGGGGGTAAGGTCCGGCACCGCGGGACACGTGGCACCCGGGGAGCGCACCCCTACGGAAGGGATGAGGTCCGGCCCCGTGGGACACGTGGCGCCCGGGGAGCTCACCCCTGCGGAAGGGATGAGGACCGGCCCCGCGAGACACGTGGCGCCCGGGGAGCTCACCCCTGCGGAAGGGATGAGGTCCGGCCCCGCGGGACACGCGGCGCCTTCGGAGCTGACCCCTGCGGAAGGGATGAGGTCTGGCCCCGCAGGACAAGTGGCGAGGTCCGACGCCGCTGGACACGTGTCGCCCCTGGAGCTCACCTCCGCGGAGGGGGTGAGGTCCGGCCCCGCTGGACATGTGTCGCTCTCGGAGCTCACCTCTGGGGAGGGGGTTAGGTCCGGCACCGCTGGACACGTGTCGCACTCGGAGCTCGCCTCTGGGGAGAAGGGAGGCCCGGCTCCGCTGGACACTTGGCGCCCTCGGAGTTCGCCTCTGAGTTGAAGTAAGGCCCGGCCTGCCAGACATGTGGCAGGTCCGGGGCTCGCCTCTGAGGAGAAGGGAGGTCCGACCCCGCTGGACGCGTGGCGTCCTCGGAGCTCGCCCCTGCGGAGGGGGCGAGGCCCGACTCTACTGGACGTGTGGCATGCCCGGAGCTCGCCTCTAAGGAGACGGGAGGCCCGGCCCCTGCCGTACACGTGGCACCTCCGTAGCTCACCACTGCGGAGATGTGAGGTCCTTAGGCGGATTTTTCTCCTATGCGTGGGAGTACCCCGTACTAAAGGTACCGACACAATATCCCCAAGGCTGCCGCACCTAACTGAAAAGATAAGTTTGTTGAAATCCAAAATTAAGTTGGACTCTTATTTGAGCTCCAATTGGAGTAGGACTCCTCTTTTTCCCCTTATAAATAGAACCCAAAACCCCCTCCTTGTCCGTAACCCCTTTCTTATTTTCCCCCTCCCAAGTCGACGACTTGGAGGCCCTAGCCCCCAACTCGCCGAGTTATACCCCCCCTCGCCGCAGTTCAGTCGCCGGTGAGCCCCCGCTGCTGCCATTGCTAGGAGGAAGGCCCTACCACCAAAGGGAAGTAAGGTAAGTCTTCGTTACCCATCTTACGACATCGTCGCTGTTTCTACGCATCCGTTTTCTTCGTCCCCCTTCGACCAGAAACTTTTACGTGTGGACAGATCACGTTTTGGTCGGTTTTTGACGGTGGAATTGATCTAGATCTTGAGTCAAGATCATCACCACTCCACACTTGATCTCTACACCCTTGTTCATCATAAAACCCCATGCAAGCCCATTAAAACATGCAAGAACACGTACAAACTGGTTCAATAAAACAGCACCCTAGGGTTTGCATTCATCGACACCATTGCATCTTGAGTAGAGTTGTGCATGATGTTTGATTGCTGTAAATTTTGTATGTGCGTGGTCGTGAGTAGAAGGACAAGCTCAGGAAGCCATCTATGAAGAACTACAGCGCCAAGACTTCGAGACGTTTGAGCAACCAGAGCCACAGGAGCAAGGCAAGTGTCCTTGACCATATTGATCCCATGTTTTGAAACTGTTTTGTTTGCGAAAACGTGTATACTTGAGTCAACTTGATGGGACACCCTTTTATAGGAGTTTACTAGTTTTGTTAACCATCTTTGTCGCCGGGAAAGTTGATGAGTCGGGTATGGTCATTTTTCCTTTTTTCTTCGCTTAGTCTACGGTATACGGGAAGCTGAATTAAAACATGGTTTGCTACTGCACTCATATAATGATGATGAAAACTTGATGATGTTAATGAGCATGGAATCGGGGTGATATAGGCAAGATTGGTTCGTGGATGTTGCTGATTGAGATGATGGTTTACTTGCCGTAGATCTAAGGACTGGTTCATGCCAGCACATGCCAAGAAAACAGTGCCACCACAAGGCCAAACATGGGTGCGGCTTAGCTGATTAATTAGGTGTTTTGCTAGCTTGTTATGGACCGTGGATGGCGCGGGGAATTTGAGTCGAGAGGGACTTCCCTAGGAACTGCATGGCACAAGAGGGGGCCTGTGGGTGGGAGAATGGTGATTCGAGCCTGCCGGTGAAACCTCAGTGAGTCCATACATCTAGTAGCCCCTTTGTAAAGGCTATTTTGTGATCTCTTGGCCATACACCGACAGTTGTGTACTGGTATAATGGAGGTTTTACAGTCGCCAACGGGTGACGAAATAACGAACTTGTGGGTAAAGTGGTGCCACCTCTGCCGAGTGTAAAACTATCATGATAGCCATGCTTACGGTCACAAGCACCTGGCCAACTCACATGTTTAGATGGAAAACTTGGGATGGATGTTCGGTATGACCATCACACCGTTGGAAGAGAGCGAGTCACCATTGCATGTGATTCCATATGGAGCTCTCTACAACTTAGCTTTGATCCACACCATCCGTAAAGAGATAGCGGCAGCTCAGAAAAATGACAAGGGCATGTCGCATTCGCGGAGACGTGTAGACAGTGGGGAGCTGAAATGTTTCCGGTATGGTTATGGTATGGTCATTGGGATTGGTTTTGGGACTGTTTTGAGTCATGACCTTGAGTTTGGTTTTGGTTATATGAATATGAGATGGTTATGAATATTTATGAGCATGAGATGAACTTGAGAAAGATTAATTGTTGGTTGAGACTTGATAAATGGTGAATTATGATGGAGGAATGTTGCTGTTCTACTTGGATATATAGCTTGGGATTAAATTCACCTAGAAATAGTTGTTGTTTTACCATGTTTATGAAATAAAATTTGCCTGCTGCAATGAGCCTTTTTATTCCATACCTTGTTGTAAGCTACATGTCATACTTTTCCCGCACTTGCTGAGTACGTCATGTACTCACCCTTGCATTATCACATAAACATCAGCAACAGGAGAAGACTACTTCGAGGAACATGTGGAGTACTAGGCGTGCGAACTACCGTCAACATACCTGTCGAAGATGGAGCCGCTGCTACTTAGTTATTTCCGTTGTAGTTTAGAGACTTCCGCTGCAAGAATAAGATAGACAATCATGAGTGAGACAAATTGTCGATGTAATAAAGTACTTAAACACTATTTATTCGTGGTTATATTCTGAATTCATTTTGTGGATTACATGTGTATGTGTGATGAACATCCTGGGCATGCATATGCATTAACTTGGTTCTGGTTTCCGGAACCGGGTGTCACGGCATGCGATTTTTGAAGTTTATATACAAGTAACAAACAGATGTGCACAACTCAAGCAATATTTCAAAAATCTAGGATATTTAGTTCACTCCTTAGGTCACAAAAACGTTTCTCATCAAGGGGTTTGGTGAAGATATCCGCCAGTTGCTTCTCACTCCAAACATGAGAGATAACGATATCTCCCTTGATAGAGTGATCTCGCAGGAAATGGTGACGGATATCAATGTGTTTGGTTCTAGAATGCTCCACGGGATTGTGAGCAATCTTGATGGCACTCTCATTGTCACATAGGAGTGGAATATGGCTCAAAGTGTAACCATAGCCCCTAAGAGTTTGTCGCATCCATTGGAGTTGTGCACAGCAACTCCCGGTTGTGACGTACTCCGCTTCGGCTGTGGATAAGGCAATGGAGTTTTGTTTCTTTGAAGACCACGAAACCAAGGACGTACCAAGGAATTGGCAAGTCTCGGATGTGCTCTTCCTATCTACCTTACAACCGGCATAATCGGCATCGGAGTATCCGATGAGATTGAACTTGGATCCCTTGGGATACCAAAGTACTAGGTTAGGAGTATGAACCAAATATCTAGGAATCCTCTTAACGGTTGTCAAGTGACACTCCTTAGAAGCGGATTGGAATCGTGCACACATACACACACTAAGCATTATGTCGGGCCTAGATGCACAAAGATAAAGCAAGGAACCTATCATGGAACGAAATACCTTTTGGTCCACACTTGGACCATCTTAATTGAGGTCAAGGTGTCCGTTGGTTCCCATTGGAGTCTTGATGGGTTTGGCTTTGTCCATGTCGAATCTCTTGAGTATGTCTTGAGTATACTTGGTTTGACTTATGAATGTTCCTTTCTTGAGTTGTTTGACTTGGAATCCTAGGAAGAACTTCAATTCCCCCATCATTGACATCTTGAACCTTTCGGTCATTATCTTTGAAAACTCATCACAAAACGTTTTGTTAGTAGAACCAAATATAATGTCATCGACATATATTTGGCACACAAATAAATCATTGTTAAAATGCTTAGTGAAGAGTGTATAGTTGGCCTTCCCTATCCTAAAACCATTTTTAATGAGAAAGTCTCTAAGACACTCATACCAAGCTCTAGGAGCTTATTTGAGGCCATAGAGGGCTTTCCAAAGTTTAAAGAAATGGTTAGGATACTTATCGTCCCCAAATCCGGGTGGTTGCTCCACGTACACTTCCTCCTTGATCAGACCGTTAAGGAAAGCACTTTTCACATCCATTTGGTATAGCTTGAAATCATGGTGAGTAGCAAAGGCAAGCAAGATACGAATTGATTCAAGCCTAGCTACGGGAGCAAAAGTTTCATCGAAATCCAAACCTTCAACTTGTGCATAACCCTTTGCAACAAGTCTTGCCTTGTTTCTTGTTGCAACTCCATACTTGTCTTGCTTGTTGCGAAATACCCACTTAGTTCCCACAACATTTGCATTGGGTCGCTTCACGAGTTCCCATACTTGATTTCTTTCAAAATTGTTGAGTTCCTCTTGCATGGCCACCACCCAATCCGGTTCTTGTAGTGCTTCTTCTACCTTGCGAGGCTCCAAAGAGGAAACAAAAGAGTATTGTTCACAAAAGTTAGCCATTCGAGAACAAGTGGTTACCCCTTTGGAGATGTCTCCTAGTATGTTGTCGACGGGATGATCCCGTTGAACACTTTGGTGCACTCTTGGATGAGGTGGTTGAACTCTTTGATCTTCATCTTCATCGTCGTTCTTTTCTCCGTCTCCCCCTTGATCCAATCCTCCTTCTTTACTTTGATCATTTTGATCTTGTTGAGGTTGGCCTTGCTCATCTTGAGATTGATCGTGGGAAGGAGACATATCTTTGTTTGTTGGATGATCATTTGAGTCTTGAGGATGTTCTTGAGGGAAAATGTCTCCAAGTGCCATCCTTTTAAGTGCTTCTTGTGGAGCCTCTTCTCTATCTCGCACACTTTGATCAACTTGCTCCACTTGGGAGCCATTAGTCTCATCAAACACTCGGTCTCTCACTATTTCAACAATTCCGGAGGATTTGTTGAAAACACGATAGGCGTAGGTGTTTGAGTCATAACCAAGCAAGAAACCTTCATCGGACTTTGGAGCAAACTTCAAAGTCCTAGGCTTCTTGTTGAGAATATATCACTTGCTCCCAAAGACACGAAAGTAAGAGATGTTGGGTTTGTTACCGGTTAGAAGTTTGTAAGACGTCTTCTTCAAAAGTCGATGAAGGTACAACCGGTTTATGGCATGGCAAGCGGTGTTAACCGCTTCCGCCCAAAACCGGTCCGACGTCTTGTACTCATCAAGCATGGTTCTTGCCATCTCAATAAGAGTCCTATTCTTCCTTCAGCCACCCCGTTTTGTTGAGGGCAGTAGGGGGCTGAAAACTCATGCTTGATGCCTTCCTCATCCAAGTATTCTTCCACTTGAGTGTTCTTGAACTCGGTGCCATTATCGCTCTTATGTTCTTGATTCTTAAGGAGAACTCGTTTTGAGCTCTCCTCAAGAATTTCTTGAGCACACCTTGAGTTTCGCCTTTGTCATGCAAAAAGAACACCCAAGTGAAGCGAGAATAATCATCTACAACTACAAGACCATATTTGTTACCGCCGATGCTTATGTAGGCGATTGGACCGAAGAGGTCCATATGAAGTAGCTCCAAAGATCTTGTAGTCGTCATGACATTTTTGGATGGATGTTGAGCTCCAACTTGCTTTCCGGCTTGACAAGCACTACATGGCTCGTCCTTATCAAAAACAACATTTTTCAAGCCTCGAATGTGTTCTCCCTTAAGAAGTTTTTGCAAATTTCTCATCCCAACATGGGCTAGCCGTCTATGCCAAATCCATCCCATGTTGGTCTTCGCCATTAAGCACGTGCCAAGTTGAGCTTTATCCGTGGTGAAATCCACAAGGTAAAGCTTTCCCTTGAGCATGCCCTTAAAGACGATTGAGTCATTGCTTCATCTTAAGACGGTCACACCCTCGTTAGTGAAAACACAGTTGTAACCTTTATTACATAGTTGGGATATGGATAGAAGGTTATAATCAAGAGAGTCAACATGCAAACCATTTGAAAGAGTATGATGGGGAGAAATAGCATTTTACCGGTGCCAAGGATTTTCCCTTGGCTATTGTCCCCAAAGTATATTTCTTCACTTGGATCTTCATTTTCCTCATACTCTACAAACATCCTTCTCTCTCCGGTCATATGGTTTGTGCATCCACTGTCGAGCACCCATTTTGATCTACCGGAGGAGTATGCCTACAAAATAGAGTTATGTTTTTCCTTTAGGTACCCCAACGGAGTTGGGTCCTTTCATGTTAGTCAAGAGGCACTTGGGCACCCACACGCAAGGTTTTGGACTCTTGCGGAGTGGCCCAACATACCTAGCATAGGTCTTTCCAAATTTGGTCCTCAATAAAACATATGAAGCATCAAAGTCATGGAACAAAGGATGAGGTTCGTTTTTAGGCATGTTAGATGAGTTTGCAATGTTCTTTTCATTATCTTTGTTGGATGAACCCTCCTTGACAAAAACAATCAAGTCTTTCCTATTCTTGGGAGTTTTAGCATGTTGCTTCCACTCCCGAGAATAGCCAAGATCATCTTTGACATGTGGAGGTCTTACATTGGTATGCACTTCGTGCATATGCCAATTTCTCCTTGTCAAAGATCCCACCTTTCGATGATTGCTTGTTTTGTGCCAACTTGAGTTCATCATTAAGTTTTAGGATTAAGTTTGAGCACTTGCAGGTTTGAGTTGCTTCGGAAGATTTCTTTGAGGAGGGTGGAATCATAGAGGAAGAAGGTGCATTGATCTTGAGAGACTCAACTTGTGTTTCAAGGACCTAGTTAACTTTTGTCAAGTTAACAATTTCATCCTTGAGCACAATAGTTGTGTCCTCAAGATTTGAGCAAGTTTCCTTGCTCAAAGCGAGTTCACGCTCAAGTGCCTTGCTTCTTTCCCTTTCAACCTCAAGGAGCTCTTCAAGCTCATGACATCTCTCCTTTTCAAGGATGAGCATGTCATCTTGACGGTTGATGAGTTCCTCCTTCTCAAAGATTTCTTCCGGCAACAAGCTCATCTTTTTCAAGGTTCTCCTACTTAGATCCTTGAGCATGGATTATTTTTCACTACTACTATCAAAGTTATCAAGTGAATAAGTAGAGGAGGATGGTTTAGATTTAACCTTTCTTCTTCCCTCCTTAGCCATGAGACATGTAGACTTGAAGTCTTCGAGGTTGGGGAACAGCTTGCTCCTTTCAATAGCAAGTGTTGCCACTTTCTCTTCATCCTCAGAGGATGAGTCTTCGTTTGGGTCCCATTCCTTCCCAAGGTGAGCATGTCCCGATGGCTTCTTCTTCTTGAAGAACTTCTTCTCTTGGGGCTTGCCATCCCTCTTCTTCTTGCTCTCTTCATATGGACAATCCATAATGAAGTGTCCATATTCACCACAATTGTAGCATGCTCTTTTCGTCTTGGTCTTGGACCTTTCCTTGTTCTTGTTCTCATAGCCCCTTCCTCCTTCTCATCTTCCTCTTGAATTTGTTGATGAAGAGCGCCTCTTCTTC
Organism: Neostapfia colusana; assembly: GCA_030760725.1. NCBI lineage: Eukaryota > Viridiplantae > Streptophyta > Magnoliopsida > Poales > Poaceae > Neostapfia > Neostapfia colusana. Next base: position 58,163,239 of record JASWHV010000005.1, on the reverse strand, counting down.
ATCGGTGTCGAGACTCTCATCATCACTTGTTTCGAAGTCTTGTGATGAGGATATTGCTTTGAAAGCAACATCTTTCTTCTTGGAGGAGGTGAGCCTTTGGAGGTCGTTGTAGAACATAGCTTCCTTCTCCATCATCTCATTGTTGATGATCCTTCCAAGAACTTCCTCTAGGGTCATTTGAGCATATCCCATACTCTCACGGATCAAGGAGCAAAGAGCAATGTTTCGAGGCATAAATGCCTGAACCATCCTCTTCACCACCTCATGATCCGTCCACCTAGTGCATCCATAGGATCGGATCTTGTTGGCGAGGACCTTGAGACGGTTGTACATGTCTTGAGGCGACTCACCATCCATGATGGTGAACCTCCCAAGCTCTCCTTTGACCACCTCGATCTTTGCCTCCCTAATGACTCAGTTGCCTTCATGCGCCGTCTTGAGTGTGTCCCATATGTCTTCAGCCACCTCCAATCCATCGACTCGGTTAAACTCATCTCGAGTCAAGGATGAGGTGATGACCCCAACTGCTTGGGCATTGCGATGAAGTAGGACGTCTTGCTCCGGGGTAACGTCTTCTTCATTCCTTGGAAGATGGACACCTGTTTGGACAATTTGCCACAAGCTAGGGTTTAAGGAGATTAGATGCAGCTTCATATTATGCTTCCACATGGAGTAGTCATTTCCATCAAATTGAAGAGGTTTGCCAAGAGGAATAGACAAGTAATGGTTGTTAGAGGTTAATCGCTCATAGTTGAAAGGATATTGGGAGTAGTCCGGTTGACCACTCCTTTCTTGATCCTTCGTCTTCTTCTTCTCCTCTTTGCTTGAGTAACCTAGCTTCTCGCGAAGTTGCGCCTTGAGCTGGCGATCTTCTTCATCGTCACTTGAATGGTCTTGCAGCACATCTGTGTTCTTCTTCTTGTCATGTGTGTTGCCGCCTTGCGACGTTGGCGGAATCTCGTATCCATCCACTCCGGCCATCTTCTCTCCGAGTGGTTAGACTCTTGATGGAGATACCTGCTCTAATAACAATTGAAAGTTGCCTAGAGGGGGGTGAATAGGCTAGACTACCTAAAATTACCTAATTAAATGAGATTAGAATACAGGGGCCGGACTAGTCTGGCTCAGGGGCAAACTAGTCCGGTCAGCCTACTGGAAAAACTAAAACTTGATTTTTATGGGTTTTTCTTCATATTTTAGTTCAACGAAATGCGGATAAACTATCTAGCAATCTGATATAACAAGTATGATAGGATATAGAAGTGTATCGCAAGATTGTAACGAGGAACACTATAATAGCGAAATGAGCGAAACGAACCCTAAGCAATTTTAATGATCAATGAAATGTAAATGCAAAAGTGACACGGAGATTTTTGCCCGAGGTTCGATTCCACTCAGGAATCTACGTCCCCGTTGAGAAGTCCACAAAGGACCGGGTTTAGCATCCCTTTCCTCACCAAGTTGCCACTAAGGCCAACCCGGCTCTTCCACTATCTCAAGGGTGAACTTACAAGATCTTTGGGGCTGCTCACAATATGAGGCTCCCACTTGAATACGTCTACAAACTTCACGAATCTCACAAGCCACAGGTCACAAAGACTCACACCAAGTGCACGAGATCACTCCAAGAGTCAAAACATGAAGTTCTTCCTTCTCCTCTCCTCACACACCCAAATCCACTCAAGAATTGGTTCTAGAGGGTGAGTAGGCGAGAGGAAAGGCTTAGAAAGGTTCTAGGATGACTGTGGCGGCGCTAGGGTTCTAGATTTTGTCAAATGAAGTCAGGGCACCTCCTTTTATAGAGGTCCCGACAGCCAACCATTGCCACCAACTAAAGTCCGGACTAGTCCGCCTCGAACCGGACTAGTCCGATCTCACACAGGAACTCTTTGTCCGGGTGAGAACAGACAAGTCTAGAGGACCCGGACTAGTCCGGCCACTAAGGTGGACAAGTCCGGTACACCAAGACTTAGTCATGGGAGCTCTCGTCTCACAATCATACGGACTAGTCCGTCTTAGAACGGACTAGCCCGAACTCACACAGGAACTCTTGGTCCGTGTGAAAACGGACAAGTCTGGCTAGCCCGGACTAGTCCGACCACTGAGGCGGATAAGTCCGGTCTACCAGGACTTAGTCCCGAAACACTCTCACCAAGAGAGAACTAGACTAGTCCGTCCCTAAACGGACAAGTCCGAACTCAGTCAGGAACTCTCAGTCCGCCCCAAAACGGACTAAGCCATAGGACACTGGACTAGTCCGGCCTCTGGCCTGGACAAGTCCGGCCGACTGGGGTTTACCTCACTAGCACTCTCCACTAAGAATTCGACACTTCTAACGCTTTAAGCTCTCTTCTATGATCTCAATGCACTTGACACACACACTCTCACTTTAACATGGCTAGCCTACTAAAGACTCAAATAAAACCCTAATTTCTACTCTTCGAGTCTTCGACGCTGTTCTTCATCCTTTTCCTTTTGAGAGTTTAGATGTCCATCTTGGAAATATTCTGTGCTTATGATCATCTCAGCTCATTAGTCTCTTAATCGTCATCATCAATCATCCAAAACCCATAGGGATACCTAGATGCACTTACACCATCTTCTTTCCGACGGCGGCGGTCCAGCTCGGCTCTGAGATCTGCGGTGGAGAGCCTGGAAGTCGTCGTCGAGTGGGTTGCTGTCATCCTGGAAGGCAGCTGTACCGTCTCGAGTCACCGTCTCCGGTGGCACGGCAAGTTGAGCGTGGCGACAACCAGGTGGTCGATGTCATTGCACCACTACTCTGCAGCGGACGGGGAAGCCCGCACACTCGGGGGGTTGTGAAGGAGCGTGCGAGCTGCTAGCAGCGCGCTCTCCGGGCTGGCTTCGGTCGGTGCTTACGACGCCATCGCAACCGAAGGCTGCCGGGTGGCAGCGGGCACCATTGTTGTAGGGGCTGCCACCGACGCAGTCGCTCCTGCTCTAGAACAGGATGAGCCTTCCTGCTCCCTCTGCTGCTGGCGGCGCGAGGGATAGGATGAGCCTCCGAGAGACTGGATGTTCACCATCGTGAGCTTCACGAACAACTTCAAAAACCAGAAGCCTCCTTCCTGGCGTGCCAAATGTCGACGTGTTTCTTACAACACTTCCCCCGGTCTGCCCTGGAGCAGCCTGTAGAGGTTCTTTTTTAGGAGGGGCTAGTGATTTCGAATGTTGGAGCACAATGGCGAGATGGACACGAGGATTTACGTGGTTTGGGACGCCGGAGCGTAATACCCTACGTCCACGATGTGATCGTTGTATTGCTTGCGTGTATGAGTGTGTGAGGTTGCAGGGATGCGAATGGGAACTTGCGTGTGAGAGAGTGAGTTGGCTGGGTTGCGAACCCTTTGCCCGGAGGCTGCCTCGATCCTTTTATAGCCCAAGGTCGGGGCAGTTACAATGTGGCTCGAGGCGCGACAAGTGGCCCCGCGGCTGTCCGTACCCTATACATTGGCTAGGGCTATATTGTAATGTCGATGTCGGAGGAGTTAAGGCGCACCGCCTGACACGTCGGGCGCCTCTGACTGGGTAGCAGGTGATGAAGAAGACCCCGTCTTGTCGTTGCGTCTTCTCGCGCTGCTAAGCGGCTCTGTGCCATTGGGTGGCACTGTTTCGCTGTCACGCCTCGCCGCCCTGTCTTGTCACCGTAATGGCGAACAGGCGGAGGACGGAGGCGTGCGCCGTGTGCCATGCTTCTGGGGAAGGCGTGAGCCTTGAATGCACGGCCTAACAACACACCTTCCTCTTTACTCCTTGGCCATCTGCCCGTTGCATGTCAGTGCGGCGTGTAGGCGGCTGGCCCCCGGGACACGCGTCTCACCGGAGCTATCATGCGGAGTAGCGAGGGGTCCGGAGTCGTTGGACACGTGGGACCACCAGAGCCCTCCCATGCTATAGGTCGGCCCCGGAGCCGTAGGACACGTGGCACCTCTGGAGCTCTCCTTGGCGGAGAGGGACGCGTGGAGTTGTTGCCCATGTGGCAGCACCGGAGCCCTCCCATGCTGGAGGTCAGGCCCGGAGCCGTAGGACACGTGGCCCATCCGGGGCTCTCTCTGACGAAGGACGTGCCTCTAAAGTTCTGGACACGTGGCAGTGATGGACCTTGCCTCAGCGGGGAGGCCAGGTCCAGGGCCAAGGACACGTGACGGCTCCGGAGCCCTCCAAAGTGGGGAGGTCCGGCCCGGACCCAAGGGACACGTGGAAGCGCCGGACCTTGCCTCAGCGGGGAGGCCAGGTACGGGGCCAAGGACACGTGGCGGCTCCGGAGCTCTCTTCAGCGGGGAGCTCCGGCCCGGAGCCCGGGGAGACGTGGCAGTGTCGGACCTTCCTTCAGCGGGGAGGCCAGGTCTGGGGCCAAGGACACATGGTGGCTCCGGAGCCCTCCTCAGCGGGGAGGTCCGGCCCGGAGCCCGGGGACACGTGGCAGCGCCAGACCTTGCCTCAGCGGGGAAGCCAGGTCCGGGGCCAAGGACACGTGCCTTCCGCACGGGGTACCCGATCTTGATGGTACCGACACCAGTAATTAATCAAAGAATGGCATTTAGGACTGCCAAATAACATTTATGCAGGCCAATTAGGTACAACTAAATGTCACTAAATATGACATTGCTGGCTTTTTTTAGTCTTCGACATGCAACATTGGTTACCACTTTCCCGTCAAAACATTGATCACCACTGTCGGTAAAACAGAACTATAATATCTAAAAAAGGAAACTATGAACTTATATTCAAGACAAATTTACATATATGACTTTGTATCCAAATTAAATTTGTTTTTAAAAGCTAACGAGAGCCAAAGTTTCAAAAGTTTTGCTGAATCAAACTTTTATGGTTACACCATATCTGCCAATAAAAAAATATAATGTGGTGTTATATAGCTTGTTTGGCATAAACTATGCATGAACAGGTCATGATTTCCCACAGAAACATCAACCATATTGTTCTAAACTGACAAGACGAAACATCACAAATTTCCACGGTTGCAGACAACAGGTAATGTCAAGGCAAGCGAGCCATGGCATGAAATATTATTTACATTTTATTCTCCATTGTCATAATTATGCCTTGTAAGATCTGGAAGTGCCAGTGCCAACTGGACTGCCTACTTTGAGGCTACCATCAGAGTTTCTCTCGATTAGATCATCGAAGACCTTGTTGGAAGAAACATAAGACGGCCTGCAGGCCCCTACAGATAATGGCTTCAGGTCCCGATTTGTTGGTGACTCTGAACTAGCGCTTCCTGCTGATAATGGTTGCATGAGGTTCCGATTAATTGGTGACTCCAAACTAGCAGTCTAAAGTGGCACCCCAATGGAATGTGATTGCTGTAGATGCCTCGGACTCGATGACGCGTTAATAGGCGAGTTGGAAGTGGACTGATGCTGGTATGATGCTTGCACAAAAGGATTTGATTCAGCGTTGTCCTGCGAGGCCCATGGCGGTGGTGGATAAGGAAACAAGTTGTTGGGCTGTTGTGATTGGAATGGTGTCTGTTGCTGAATCCCTGCATTTTGCATTGGAGATTGAGCCCAGGGAGTGACATAATGTGCAGTATCATGCCCTTGATTTACATGATAAGGCTGTGGATGACCACTAGCCGGTGAGGAACCATTAGTCAAGGCTGGTTCAAATTTTACTGGAGTATAGGGTGTTGATGAGTTTGATGATATGGTGAGTGCAAAAAGGTCATTCATGACCTGCTCTTCTGGAAAAATCCTCACAGGGGCTGGAGGATCAGGCAGAGACAATGCATTGCTTGGAAAGGAAGATGCGGTTGCCGAGGCAACAGAATCTCCTGAACTTGCTATTCCCTCAAGGATGGTTGATGAAGATGTGCGTAAATCAGAAGAAGTGCTTTCTGCGTTTGTAGACCTGAACTTTGACTTCCTGCTGAAATGTAACAGTCAGCTCTCAACGATACATGAGAAAAATCATCATATAAGAAACGATACGATTGTCATCATGACAGTGTGACCTGCGAGCTAACAAAGAGAACTCGTCATCTTCCTCTTCATCCTCTTCTACATTCAAAACATTGGTTTGTATTATTGTTGGGGGAACCACAGCTTGAGAAGTAACTTTGGCACCAATGTTTGGAGCAGCTCCTGCTGGCAGTTCTTCCCCCACATCTGTTACTTGATCTGGTTGAGGAGAACCTGATATGATTGCATCATGTTTCTCAAGAAGAATTTGTAATTTATCATTCAAGTCAAGAGCTTGGCCCAGTAGTTCCTCGTCCCTGTAATGCAGATGAGGAACTTCAGATGCAATAATTAGTTTGGTGCTGCAGACTGATAGTATAATAATTAACTGTTTTTGTTGCTGCCATCCTATAGAATTGTACCTTTCTGACAAATGCTTTGCTATTAGTCAACATTAATTTCAAATGGGAAAAGAGTTGCATATCACAAGATTCCCAATAAAAATAAAAGGGAAAACATTCAAATAGGATGCATCCAAGACGAGATCAATGTGTCCTACTTTTCCAGTGAACAACTACATACAAACCAGCCATTAAAAGAACGTTATATGTCGGACTTTCAAAAGAACATCATATGATGGGGTTTAATGCATGATAGTTTTCTTATTATTCTCCTCAAAAGGCTAACAGCATACAGTGTTCAATAAACCCATGCATTTAAGCGATTTGCAGATAATTGCTATTCTCATTTTGTAGTTGCTGCAAGGTGTAACTTAACCAATCGTCCTTGTCCCTATCTCTTAGCATTGTAAGAGTAATCACAACAACAACAACCAAGACTTTATCCCAAGCATTTTAGGGTCGGCTAGACATGAAACCCAATAATTATATATATATATATATATAATTATCAATGAAGTAAAAGAGTGGAAGAGATATAAGAACAAGAAAAAAACGAGACTAAGATTCTGGCACATGAATTGTTACTTTCCATGCGGTCGTATCATGAGCTAAGTCTCTGGATACATTCCAATCTCTCAAATCTCGTTTTACCGCCTCCTCCTAGGTAAACCTTGGTCGTCCTATACCCCTCAAAATATTTTCTCTATCTCTTAAAATCCCACTGTTAACCGGTGCTTCTGTAGGTCTCCGCTGGATATGTCCAAACCACCTTAGTCGATGTTGGACTAACTTCTCTTCAATCGGCGCCATACCTACCTATCACGAATCGCCTCATTCCTTATTTGGTCTCTTCTCGTGTGCCCGCACATCCACCGTAGCATGCGCATCTCTGCGACACTCATTTGTTAGCATGTTGCCGTTTAGTTGGCCAACATTCCGCCCCATAAAGCATCGTGAGTCTAATCACCGTCCTATAGAACTTCCCTTTTAGCTTTTGTCGGACCTTCCTATCACATAGGATTCCAGAGGCTTGTCGCCATTTTATTCACCCTACCTTGACCCTGTGGCAAACATCCTCATCAATATCGCCATTGCTTTGTAACATTGATCCTAAGTATCGGAAAGAGTCCCTTCTAGGTACTATTTGTTCTTGTAGACTAATGTTTCCCTCTTCACGACCAACACCACTAAAGTCACACCTCATATACTCGGTCTTGGTCCTACTAAGTCTAAACAACTTGGACTCTAAGGTTTGTCTTCATAACTCTAATTTCTTATCAACACCATCTCTAGTTTCATCTACCAGCACTACATCATCGGCAAATAGCATGCACCAAGGGATATCCCCTTGTATATCCTTCGACACCTCATCCATCACAAAGGAAAAGATGTATGGGCTCAAAGTTGATCCTTGATGTAGTCCTACCGTGATAGGAAATGCATCAGTCTCACTATCACTTACGCGCACACTTGTCCTAACATTATTGTACATATTCTTGATAAGGGTAATGTACTTTATTGACACTTTATGTTTCTCTAGTGTCCACCATATGACTGACCTTGGTATCTTATCGTACGCCTTCTCCAAGTCAATGAACATCATATGCAAGTCCTTCTGCTCCCTATATCTCTCCATAAGCTGACGAAGCAAGAAAACCGACTCCATTGTAGACCGCCCGGACATAAAACCAAATTGGTTTTTAGTGACATTGGTCACTTTCCTCAGGCGGTGTTCAATCACTCTCTCCCAAAGCTTCATAGTATGACTCATAAGCTTAATCCCCCGATAATTAGTACAACTTTGAATATCCTTTATTTTTGAAGATAGATACTAATATACTTTTCCTCCATTCTTCATGCATCTTGTTTGACTGAAAAATGTGATTGAATAGCTTTGTGAGCCATACTATTGCCACGTCCCCAAGGCATCTCCACACCTCAATAGGAATATCATCAGGGCCGAGGGTCTTTCCTCCTTTCATCCTTTTTAAGGCCTCCTTAACCTCAAACTCTTGTATCCTCCGCACGAACCGCCTGTTGGAGTCATGAAAGGAGTCATCCAACTCAACCATAGTGCTCCCATTCCCATCATTGAATAGCCCATTAAAGTAATCCCACCATCTATTTTTAATCTCTTCATCCTTCACTAGAATGCGGTCAGTCTCATCTTTGATGCATTTAACTTGATTGAAATCCCCCCGTCTTTCTCTCGTGGATTTTTGCTATCTTGTATATGTCCTTTTCACCTTCTTTTGTCTCTAGTATCTCATAACTCATCATAAGCATGTCTTCTTGCCTTACTCACAACCCGCCTTGCATTTTTCTTGGTCTCTTTGTACTTAAGCATGTTGCTTGCGCTTCTATCATTCTGCCAACTCTTGTAACACTCCTTCTTCTCCTTAATGGCCTTTTATACATCCTCATTCACACCAAGTGTCTTTATCTACAAGTTTCTTTCCTTTTGTCACACCGAACACCTCACTAGCTACCTTCCTAATGCAAGTTGGCATCTTCACCCACATACTATCTGCATCTCCATTTTCTGCTCAGGGTCCTTCTGTGATCACCCTATTTTTAAAGGATTCTTGTGATTCTCCTTTCAACTTCCACCACTTTGTTCTTGTGATTTTGACACCTTTGCCCCGCAAAGAACATGTATGGAAGCGAAAGTCAACTACCACAAGCTTATGTTATGTTACAACACACTCCCCGGGGATCACCTTACAATCTAGACACTCCCGTCTATCCCTTCTCCTAGTGAGGACAAAGTCAATCTGGCTAGAGTGTTGGGCACTACTAAAGGTCACTAGGTGAGATTGCCTCTTCCTAAACAGGGTGTTAGCTACCAACAGATCATAGACTACGGCAAAGTCTAGAATGTCCTTACCCTCTTGATTTCTATCGCTGCATCCAAAGCCTCCATGTACTTCCTCAAATCCTAGGTTAGTTGCACCCACATGACCATTGAGATCTCCTCCTATGAGGAGTTTCTCGGTTATCGGTACACTACTAACCATATCCTCCAAGTCCTCCTAAAATTGCCTCTTAGCACTAATGTTGAGCCCAACTTGTGGGGCACAAGCACTAATGATGTTCAAGACAATGTCCCCAGTTACTATCTTGATTGAGATGATCCTATCCCCTCGTCTTTGAATATCCACTACTCCATCCTTAAGACTCTTATCTATTAAAACACCTACGCCATTCCTAGTCCCAGCCGATCCAGAATACTAAATCTTGAAACTGGTATTCTTGACTTATCTCGTCTTTTGACCCACCCATCTAGTCTCTTGTACACAAAAAATATTTACTCGTCTCCTAATGGCAACATCTACTAACTCACGTAGCTTCTCCGTCAAGGATCCTACATTCCAACTACCCACCCGAAATCTATATTCCTCGGCTAGCTTCCTTACGCTTTGCACCCGTTCAGTAAGATGCAAAGACCCTTGCTCACTTATCACTACATCCGGGCGATGATGTAGCGCGCCAATAAAGTGGTGGCGATCCGGCCCTTGCTCATTTAACACCATATCTGGGTTCTGATATGGCGCGCCACTAAGTCGGTGGCGACCCGGCCCTTGCCCACTTAACACCATACCCAGGTTCCAATATGGCGCGTCGCTAAGAGGGTAACGCCCCAACGAATTTCTATTAGGTTTCATTTTCATGAGAATGGCTAAGTGTAGTTGTTGGCTCGTCAAACCTATCACAACCCCTCCTCCTTTACCCGGGGTTGGGACCGGTTATGTCATTACAACATAGGCGGAGTTATTGTAGAGTAATCACAGTAGATTTAAATTTCAACTGCTACATGTAAATCAGACTCTCACGTATTCCAACTGCTTACCAGCAAAAAAATGGTGATATGCACAATCCTACACATTAATCCCTTAACTAACAGATCACAGGTAAAGAACAAAATATTCAGTCACATACCTCACTGAGCGTACCAAACGCATGATTCTTTTCTGGTCTGACCTACATTGGTCTGCAAGTTCTGTGATAATTTCATCGCTGACAGCCTAATCATTAAGAAAATGTCAGAAATATTTACTTTTTTCTCAAATACGCAGGAAAAAATGTTACTCCTCACATGAACATTTATTTCATATTAGCATTTAGACTTATTCAAAAGAGATGACTGATACACCATCTGACCTCTACATAACCTATAAATATACTTAACAAGCAACATTTAGCGGGTAATAACTAAATCAAGCTTTGCCTCATGACCAGAATATTAACTCAAATGTTAGTTGTTGCTTGAAAATACAAACGAATACAAGGACGCAGCAGTAATAAAGCGAATAATTAACTAGGATTCAAATAAACTAATATATATATATATATATATTTGAATGGGGAGGCAGCTCACCCGGATTCTATTAAGAAGTGAGACATATGAGTTTGGGAGGAACCGAACTAGGGTGGGCAGCCCTCACACCTGAAGGTGCTAGCCATCCAGCCTCTACCCGGTTCTAAAAAATATAATATATTGACATAAAAAGATATGTTAATACGCAACAGAACAATATATATGCTTACATCATGATCAATTGGATTCACAGCCCTCAGCATCTCACTTAACAGTTCCGCAACACCTAGCATATGTTCCAAGTCTGACATGCTAGATAGATAACATCCTGTCATGTATCACAGAACACATAAAAGAAGCATACTGCCTCCCTATTTTTTAAGAAAGGTTACCTCAGAGGAGCCCCGATAGACGACATTGCCTCATCAAACCTCGAGGGAGAATCGACTGGCATTCCATAACCTTCTTGAAATGGCAAAAATGCTGGGGCAGCGACTGGAGGGGTAAATATTGGTGCAGAATCAGGTGAACGCTTAGGAAATTGTACGCCAGACCGCTGCAAGTAAAAATCCATTGCATATTGACAAATAATTTCCTTGGAGGAAGAATTTACATAGAGCAAAATACAAAGATGAGTGGAAAGTGCATGGGAGAGACGTGTTTCAAATCTTTTCTCATGAGGAACATAATCTGACTCATGGCGTAATTTCCCACCTAAACATTATGTAGAACTGGTTTTCAGTATGGTTCTTGGAAAAGTTTTATAAAACGTGATTCTTGGTAATACTTTACTTGACTGCATGAAAAAAGTGTAGAAAGAGACTTGATTTCCTAAACTAGTTAGTAATAGTTTCAGTGGAAATGGCTGGGCTTTTAATGCACTTAACATTATAGTTGGCACGGGACAGGATAAGAAATAGTAATACCACCCTGTCTAACATCGAAGTGACTCTAATAAGGCTAAAAGTAATGTCTTCCCATGTAATTTAAGATTTCTCATAGATCTCACACCTTCAGTTCAGAATATGCCCAGTAATAATGGGGGTGCTTTCCACCAGGCCCGCCAAAAGCTTCTTGCCAAGAATCAAGGAGTGTCAGAATTTTGTCCCTCACTTGTATATCCGCCTTTGATAACAGTCAATAAACTCAATTAAATGCCTCAAGGAACAAACGGAGCTTCATCATATTTAAGCTACATAGATCAATTCAAATACATATTCACAAACTCATTACAAAGTTATTGTTTCATCAAATATTGAAGAAAAAGTGGTAGATAAAATAAGGAGAAAAGGAAAACATGAAGATCTGATGAAAAAAAGGGCAGCCCGGTGCATGTAGCTCCCGCTTGCGCAGGGTCCAGAGAAGGGTCCGACCCACTTGGGTTTTTTTATACACAGTCTTTCCCTGCATTTCTGCAAGAGGCTGTTTCCAGGACTTGAACCCATGACCTTCATGGTCACAAGGCAACAGCTTTACCGTTGCACCAGGGCTCCCCTTCCAAGATCTGAAGATTATATTATAATTAAACATTAAATTTTGCAAGAAAAATATTTCAAAAATATATTGTTTATTTTAGTGATACAAAGGGCAAGTATTCACTCATTTTAATTTATTCATCCACATGTATATTGATTGTAATAGTCACTTAGACATTGAAAAATAAGAACAGGGGCATCTTATGAAACACCAAATTGCAACAACAACAACAACAACAACCAAGCCTTTATCCCAAGCCTGTTGGGGTCGGCTAGACATGAAACACCAAATTGCAGTTACAGTTTTTAGATATTGAAAATGAATCTGGCCTTTTGAAATCGCAGTTGCATGGAAATGTTAGTAAAACTCTGCCAAGCTTGGAATGAAACTCTATTATATATGGCATGCTGTCTCATGTTTACCAAAACAAAATGATGTTTTCAAGGTGCAGTCTGACCACATAATTAAATTATTCAGTGCACTGTAATTTGTTGATAATAATCCTGCAATAGGGACACGTGGGAAAACAACACCGACCTTTTTCTTGGTAATTTTCACCATGTCATCGAGAATATGGCGTTCAATTACTTGGAAATGCACATAATCTCCACAATTCTTTATTAGAGTCTCTAATAGCTGTAAAGTGATTTCACAGCATTCTCTTACATATGAACAAACATGGAAAAACTGAAAAATCTTTTAAGAGGAAGACTTACTGTCAAAGCAAGAAATTGGACCTTTGAATTCTTGTGCTGAATACGTTTCTTCAAATTTTTAATAACCTCTTTTGCTTTTCTACACAAATAAAATTGTTTAACTTAGTCATACACCATTGATGGAAACATATGCCAACAAAACAATATGCATGCACAACTGTCATGATTTTGACCTTTAAAGATCATAAAACTACAACAGGAACATCTCTTATTAAAAAACATTAAGGAACCCATGCTCGGTTAGTGTGATGTTTGGGTGCAACTGCCACGACCCAGGCTTGAGTTCCACTCATCTTGAATATGGGTGCCAATTTGTTCTGAAACCAATGCTACCTGTTTCCTTCTTGGTAGACTCATGTTTAATTTTAGTGGGCACGATTTTGTGATGCAGTACCATTCCATGTTCGATGCTAAAGATCACCCAACACACACATCAGAGAATTCAATCAGTTGATTAGATGACTTTACTTCAGATCATGGACTCAGTTTCAGGCTTCTTCAATCCAACTTTCTTACAGCTTGTCCTTGTAAATATGGTCCCACGAGTCAATATATCCTCATCGGTTAAGTTACTAACAAAGATGAGGACATGCCTACTCAAAACTTATAATGTCTTTACCAGGAAAAGAAAAATTTGCAACGTTTAAAGATATTGTGCATTTTGTTGGGAAGATTGCACAGTTACTATATCCTTAATAATTTTCGCAGAACTTCATGACGATGATCCTTGGGGAAAAAATGTCGGAGCAGCACAATTCTGTGATCTTGTTTGGTCAGTTCCATGTCTTGTCCATATAAAGAAGGCATTGACTATTTGGCCTGTATTTTACGTGTAGAGCTGAAGGGGAGCCCTGACACAGTGGTAAGGCTGTTGCCTCGTCAGCATGAGGTCATGGGTTCAAGTCCTGTAACAGCCTCTTACAAAAATGTAGAAAAAGGCTGCATACAAAAGACCAATATGGGTCAGACCCTTCCCCGGACCCTGCGCAAGTGGGAGCTACATGCACCGGGCTGTCCTTTTTTTACGCGTAGAGCTGCCAATTTTTTCCATTAACATAAACTTTCTGTATAGATCAATAACTTAGAATCACAGATTTCAAGTTCTTTCATAAGAAACATATCTAGCCCATTCTTTCAAAATAAGAATGAATATGGTCCACTCCAGCTTTTATGGCTGTGTTTTCCTTGTAATTATAAGAAAATCCATTGCATCCTGCATCGATGCATGATACTACGACCTATGAAGGAAAAAATCTCTGAATATGATTTTCTTAGGGTGTATCTTATGATAGTAAACAGATACTCCATACATTGCAGAGTACAAACAGGACGAACAAATCATGCAAACTGATACTCAGCTGGTTAGGTTCCTTGTGGTGGAACCAACCTACCTGAATTCAAGTTCGGGACTCAGTACGGAGTATTGCATTTACTGCCAAGGTTTTAAAACAACGCCTGGACGCCAAGACAGGCCTAGGAGACAGGCCATGGCGCCCAGCAGATCAGCGGCGATGATCTGTGAGGCGGCAGCGGCCAGGTGAATCAAGCGTCCAATCGGGAGCGTCTAGGCAGCAACCATGATGAGTACTCCATTGCAGTAACTTTTTAGCATAAAAAAGGGCTGCGCTGCTGATTACACAGAAAATTGCTGGTTCTGCTGCCGTTACTCACTACGGTGTTGATATGAACAGAGACAGGTCTGAAAGCTAAAAAAAGCAAGATTAGAAAAAGAATCCATTGTTCGCATAAATCGAGCAGTGATAGGTCCACGATAGAACAGAGCCGAGCTAAAAAAAAGAAACAATAACCCTCCTACTATATTACAAACCAAAAGTGCCTACTTTTCCAATCGGTTCGCTGGAAGCCACTGCCAAGAACATCACCACCTTTTGCCATTATTGTGATGGCGCACGAACCAAGAATACAAAACGAAAAAAAAAAGGAATTTACAACGGAGAGAGAAACGAGAAAGAGACACACACCCGTGATCGGAGTTGACGGCGTCGCAGATGGCGATGTTGAGGGTCCAGTCGGGGCCCAGCAGCAGCTCGTTGGTGGCCTTGTCCACGCTCACCGCCGGCGATGCCGCCATCTTTCTCTCGCGCCGAGCGAGGAGGTCCGGCGAACGGCGGTGAAGAGAGCGGGTAAAGGGGATGGGAACGGTAGGAGAGGCCCGGAGGAAACAAGGAAAAGGGAGCCAGATCAGTCTGGGTGGCGCGCGGCAAGCAACAGAAACGGGCGGCCAGTATTCTAGTGACGGCTGCGCAAAGATGCTCCTTTCGGGTGGGTATCCTCTGCAGTACTGTACATGTAGTAGTCACTGATATGTGGGCCCATGCAGACCGCGGGTCCACATGTCAGTAACTGCTACTGCATGTGCAGTACTGTAAAGGATTTGAGTCCGCCCCTTTCGGTCCATGCGAGGCTCCTTGGTGGCCTTCGCTATCATGCAATATGCGGATGCTGCGTGTAATAAGTTTATGTTAAGTTTTCTCTAAATCGTATGAGTTATTCATATATCATAATGTTTTTAAAAATACTTTTTCAGTTTTTAATTGATGACATCATAGCTTCTCTAGGTTAAAAGTGAACTTTGATGTTTTTTTTAGAAAAAGGGTGGCAGGTGTTCTGCCTTTTCATTATAAAAGGAAGAAAAGTCTGGAGTGAAATACAAGAGTGTCAACTTTTGTTGCCAAGCAGACACAGTAGATATTCAGGGAAAGCAAGCGCGCTCCTATTATATGCTATTGTCCTGATTTTAGTGTCGTCATGGCCCCGTCGGATTCCTCCTTTGCCAAGAGTGTTGTTGCCATTGAGGATTTCTTTTCCCTAGAAGATCCTTCTATTTCATTCCTTCCAAACATTCCACTAGGTGTACAACAGCCACCATGCTCGCTTGTGCTTCGATCCCTGGAGCTTCACGCTGAGCATGCTCGTGAAGGAGATGTCAATGCTTTTACCCAGCACGAGCGGGCTTGATAGAGTGAGCAAGGGTGATTGGGTTTGGAGCCATGTTTCCATCCAATTTACTATCTGCACAGTGTATTCGCATCCTGTGAATAAGTGCCTCACTGTCTCTACTTAGCCTAAGCATAACGGGCAAACTACATTGTGTCCCATCCTCTCTTTTCCAGGTTATCCGCCGTGAGTACCTTCTCATGCATTAGAGTCCATCCGAAAATGAGCACTTTAGGTTCCGCTATTGCTTTTCACAGTTTGGTTGGTTTGAAGGGCCTCGTGGCTCCTACAAACTGGATTCTATATGTTGTCCTTGTAGTGTATTTGCCCTCTCGAGTCCATTTCCATTTTATAATGTCCCTGGATCCGATGACTAGGTTTACGTCTCTAACCGCGTTCCAGATTGTTATCAGCTGTTCACACAGTTGCACTGTTGTTATCTGCCTTAGCGACCTGATCCAATTATGGTTTGTTAGCTCCATGGGCACTGTCCTGTTTTTGTGTTTGGCTAGGGCAAAGAGCTGCGGTGCCACGTCCTTGAACGCCAAGCTTCCCCTCCATCTTTCATGCCAAAAATGTGCATGTGTTCCGTCCCCCATTGTGATCTCTACCGATGCTGAAAAGATGAGCCCACCCTTTTCTGTGCATGGGGGATTATGCCCTGTCCACAATCTACTTCCCGGTGTCCATGCTTGCCATAACCATAGCAGTCTTAAAGTCGTGGTGACTTTATATAGATAAAGCACTCCCAACCCTCCAATCTCTTTTGGCCGACAGACCATGCTCCAGTTCACCAAACATGCTCCTCTTTGTGTGCCCCCTTGGTATTGACCGCTCCATATGAATTGTCTTCTGATATTGTCGATCTTTTTTATTACCTATTTTGGTAGTGTGAAGACCGTTGCAAAATATGTGATCATGCTAGAGAGGACCAATTTTGCAAGGGTCACTGTCGAAGTGTGTGGTCGACACTTCCCCCGGACCTGCTCTGGGCAGCCCGCGGAGGTTCTTTTTTGGAGGGGCTAGTCGCTTGCGGAGAGCTTAAGCGTATGGACGAGTGAGGGAGGAG
The DNA here is from genome assembly GCA_030760725.1 of Neostapfia colusana. Classification (NCBI taxonomy): domain Eukaryota; kingdom Viridiplantae; phylum Streptophyta; class Magnoliopsida; order Poales; family Poaceae; genus Neostapfia; species Neostapfia colusana. The sequence goes on along the minus strand of JASWHV010000005.1, from coordinate 58,146,359 downwards.
CTTGACACGGCGAGTTTTACGTGGTTTAGGCCACCGGAGCATAAAACCCTACGTCCACGGTGAGCAGAGGTGCTCGCTGTATTGCTTGTTGCTCAGAATCGGAGTCCTGAGCTTGAGGGTGAGTTATGCCTAGGGTGTGAGTTGCTGGAGTGCGAACCCTTGCTAACGTTGCCTACCCGAGCCTTTTATAGTCCAAGACTCGTGTGGCTTACAAGGGGGGCCCGGGACCCGACAGGTGGTCCCAGTGAGATTTCCTGCCGACTATTGTATCAGCAGTTATGTTGGTGGTTGTCTCTGGCGAAGGCTTCCGAGTCTTCGTTCTGCCGCCCTGCCCATGCCGCAAGCTAGCCGTAGTGGTTGATGACGGCGGGGGCGGCAGGGGATGTCTTGTCGCTGTGTTTATTGGCTGGCAGGTTCTGACACTGCGCGCCAGTCTGTGATGCGACTGGGCGCAACGGCACCTGACAGAGGCGTGCTCCGCGTCTCCACGTCTTGGGAAGGCGCAGGCCTTGAATATCTTGTACGGGCAAGGTATGGTGCGTCTTTACGCCCGCTGCCTACCGCGCGGGGGCAGGCAGCGCTGTTCTGCTGGACACGTGGCGGGCCCGGAGCTCTCCTCTGAGGAGAGGGAGGTCCGGCCCCGCAGGACACGTGGAGCCTTCGGACCTCTCCCCGCGGAGGGGGGAGGTCCGGCTTCTGTCGGCCACGTGGCGGGCCCGGAGCTCTCCTCTGAGGAGGGGGAGGTCCGGCCCCGCGGGACACGTGGCGCCTTCGGAGCTCTCCCCACAGAGGGGGGAGGTCTGGCTGCTGTTGGCCACGTGGCGGCCCCGGAGCTCTCCTCTGAGGAGAGGGAGGTCCGGCCCCGCTGGACACGTGGCGCCTTCGGAGCTCTCCCTGCGGAGAAGGGCGAGATCCTTAGGCATTTTCCCTTGTGCGCGGGGTACCCTATATCGAGGGTACCGACAATCACTCTTCCCCCCTTTAAGAGCAATCTTCCTTTCCATCTTTGCAGTTTGGCCATAGTCTTTTCAATGAGTGGCTGGTAGTCTTTTTTCTTTAGATTCTTGTGCTTTAGTGGTAACCCCAAGTACTTACATGGGAAGGTCCCCACTTTGCCGGGCATTATTGTTTTTAAGTCGCATAATACCCCCTCCGGCACATTGATCGGAAGTAATTCTGTTTTTGGAGGTTGATATTCAGGCCCGAGGATTTTCCAAAAATGCTAAGGATGCCCTTGATGACCTCTAGGTCTGTTCTTGAAGGGTTTGAGATGATGGCTACGTCATCTGCATATAATGATATGCTCCCCATTGTTTCCCTGTTGTGTACTGCTTGGAGTATGCCGCGATGTGTTGCCATAGAGAGAAGTTTCTGAAGTGGGTCCATTGCAAGGATGAATAGCATCAGCAACAGAGGGTCACCTTGGCGTAGGCCTCTCCTGTGTTGTATTGGCCTTCCAGGTATTCTGTTCACTAGCACCCTCATTGATGATGAGGCCAGCATGAAGGAAATCCATTCTCGCCATCTCGGCCCGAGCCCTCTAGCAGACAACACTTCTAGTATATAAGACCAGCTTACCGAGTCGAAAGATTTGCTGATGTCGAGTTTGATGAAGATTGCCGACTTTTTCTTCTCCCTCAGCTCTCTGATTAAGCTTTGGACAAAAAGGAAATTGTCATGTATTGACCGCTTCTTTATAAAAGCACTCTGGCTAGGTGATATCAACTCATTGAGCTTTGGCGCTAGCCTGTTTGCTAGGATCTTGGAGAAAATATTTGCAATGCTATGTATCAGACTTATCGGCCTGAACTCCGATATTGTCATAGAGCTCTCTTTCTTAGGCAATAATACTATGTTCACGGTGTTTATGAGGTTATAATGCTCAGGTCGCAGTTGCGAGAATTGGTGGAAGACTCGTAGCATATCGGCCTTCACCATGTCCCAGCAATTCCTGAAGAATGATGTTGTGAACCCGTCTGGCCCAAGGGCCTTTTCTTTGGGCAGTTCCATCACAGGTTTGGTCACTTCCTCTTCAGTTATGTCCCGTTCGAGTTCCTGTAAGCTCGGCTGTGTGTATTGCAGTTCGTCCCAGTTAGTTGTAATCGTTCTTTGTTCCGTTGTACCTAGAATTTGTTTGAAGTGGTTTTAAACCTCTTGCTCTTTTTCTGCGTGAGTTGTTGCATATTGTGAGCCGTTTATTGTTTTCAACATCTGAATGTACTTTTTGTGTGTCTGCCATTGGCTCTTATATGGAACAACTTTGTATTGACGTTCATTGCCTTGATATTTGTTAGCCTTGCTCTCTGTCGTGCTTTGATTTTTTGTATTGCCAGCAGTCCTAGGTATTTCAGCTTTATTCTCTCTCTGAAATTCACATCTTATGTCGACAGATTCCTACTTTCCTGCACCTCTTCTAGCCTTACTGTGATTTCTTTTGCGATGACGATTTGGAGTTTGACGTTCCCGATTGATGTCTGTTCCATTTCCTAAGCGCCGACGCCGTTCTACTTAGTTTGATGTGTATTGTTTGTATGACGTTGGTAGTATGGAATGGCCTGCTCCATGCTTCCGTGATCGTTTGAAGGAAACCCGGCATGTTTATCCGGTATTCCTCAAACCTGAAAAACTTTGCTTTGGTTATCTGTATCTCTCCTTGCATCAGCAACGGAGTATGGTCGGAAAGGACAGCAGGCAGGGCTTGCAGGTGCGTTCTAGGAAAAATTTTCTCCCATCCACTGTGTGGAAAAATCTGTCGATTCGTGTCAAAATGGATTCTCTTTGCTAATTAGACCAGGTATATTTTCTGCCTTGTAGGCTCATTTCTTTGAGTTCAAGCACATTGAGTGTTGATCTGAAAATCTCCATGATACTTCTGTTGAACCTGCCTCTGTTCTTATCCTCCGTTTTGTAGATCATGTTGAAATCCCCTAGCAGCAGCCATCTATCACTGCAGTGATTTCTCCGCTCCTTGATTTCTTCCAGGAACACTTTCTTTTCGTTTATGCTTTGGGGGCCATACACTCCGGTCATGTGCCATTCCAGATTGCTCTCCAGCATTTGGATTGAAACTGTGATTGTATTTTGCGATTTGGAAGAGGCTATTAATATGAAGTAATTGTCTGCAACTGCAATAAGTATTCTCCTCTTGTTCCATGCGCTGGTAAGAATGGATAATGTTGTATGAATTGCGGTCCTAGTGTTTGCACCACGACCATGTCATCAACGCTTTCAAGTTGTCTAGTGAAGGCACACTATTGTGGCTCTTGTTGCCACTACCGTCTCTCTTACTGCACTTCTTCTGACTGATGCATTAAGACCACGTACATTCCAGCTTAGTAGTTAGACATTTCTCTTAGCCATATATTAGTACAGTCACAACAACTAACATTCTTGATGCTGCCACATAGAAGAGGTTCACTAGCTTGGACACACTGGCTATGCAGAGAAAACAGAAATAGGAAAGTACTAGCGGTGCTGGCCTCTCCCAGGCCTGAGCTGGGGGCAAGTTTTTGGTCCTGAGTACTAAGCAAACTTACAGAGGGACAACAAATGGGACTATCTCCCACACAAAGGGTACAAGCAGCATAGTGCCTTTGGGGACCATGTTGTGTTGTGCTGCGCTGGTCCTGCGCCTTCTTTGGCCATTTAGTCGGACACATTGGCTTTAAGCTTCAACCTTTGCTTGATCACCTTCTTGGTGTCTATGCTCATGGCCTGCAGCAACTCCTCTTGCCCTTTGATCTGCTCTGTTGAGAGGGGGAACTTAAAAATCCTCATAAGGCTGCTTTTAACCTCCTTAGTCTGCTTTTCCTCTGCATCATTTATTCCCAGCTTCTTCAACATTATCAGCTGGGCCAGTTCCTCCGATGTCTTGCCTTCTGTCAACGCTTTCTTTGCTGTAAGCCGTCCACTCTTTCTGATGGATTGGCTTCCTTGGCATTTGGCCTTCCTGGTGATGGGGCATCCTTCGGAATTTTGGCTAAAGGCTCTGGTATGCTTTTGGAGATTGACTGGAGGAAATCTTCGACTAGGCGACTAGCTGTGGTTCCTTCCTTTTCCAGGTTTGGTGGGGCGTGCTCTTCTTCAGGGTCCAATTCTCCAGCTGCTGTGTCATTTGTTGGCTGCACTAGTGCGGCCTGTTTCCAGGACCAACAGGAGGCAGCTTCTTCCTCCATTGGGTCAGCCAGGATTTTCCTTCCTGCTGTGTATCTGCCCTCTGCAAGGAGCTCTGCTTCCCCAGTTGTCTTCCTCCCTCATCTTCCTTTCTGCTTGCTTTGGGCTTCCTCCGGCCTTCTTCCCTAATTCAGCGGCTCTCCTTCTCCCCCCTCTGCTGTGTTGGGGTCTTGGATTGCCATTGAACCCCTTCCTGGACTGCTTGCTGGAGACCTGTCCTTCACCTGCTCCTGATCACATTCCTTGCCATTTGTCTTCGTTACCTTTCTGGCGCTGCTGAGTGTCTTAAGCCTATGGACCCATCGCTCCAGAGATCTGTCTATGGAGCGTCGAGTTCCAGGGCTAAGGGATCTTTCTGCCTCCCTCTGCCTACCTGGGTGTCTTGAAGATCCTCCCCCATGCCTTCTTGTTGGCGATCTCTCTTGCTGTCTTCCCCTTTCTCCTGGCCACATTAGTCTCTGAAGGAGGGATCTGCGGCGTGGTGGTTCTTGCATGCGTTCTCTGTCCCCATCTTCATCATCATCCCGGTGGGTCCTCCTATCAGACTGAAAATCTGCAGTGCAAGAGTTTCTGGCTGCCTGCCTTGTGCTTATGCTTCTCCCTCTCATCAGGCCCATGTCTTCTCTAATAGTTAGTGGCTCTGTTGTTGTGTCCTCTGCTCCATATTCCCACTGTACCGGGTAAGTTGCAGGTCTGCCATCTCTTGAGATATGCCTCAGATCTTCCACTACTTGCAGTTGGACCAGGATATCATATGTGAGAGCAGCTGTCGGTGTTGTTGGGGCATTGTAATACATCTGAGAGTCTCCAATGACATAGCCTCCGTCTGTGACAGTGAGCCAGATCCTCTTTGGGATGCGTCGAGGGTCAGGGAGAAAGCCCAGAACTCAAAACCTCTGGTGTCCAGCCTTCTGCTGCTTGCTGTTTCTGCATAATGGAAGGAGCATGACCTGCTTATCATCAATGCAACAAATTCCTGTGACCAGAGATGAAGAGGTAGATTCTCAAGACAAAGCTTCACTCGGTACTCCGAGTTGCCTCTGATCGCCCTGGACTCTGGTGTTCACCTTCTCAGCCTGAATTATCTTCTATTGCTCTTAATGAAATCTGTGTCGCTGAGTAGATCATAATCTTCACACCTGGTGAAGGTGATGAGGAAGTCTTCAGTATTAGAGGGCTAATGGTGGCTGTATTAGATGGATACATAATGCTAGGGTACAGGTCTGATTATATAGAGGGATTAGGAGGGGAAAAGGACTAAACTACCCCTAACCCTAATCCCTCTCTAAAGACTAATATGCCCCTGTGACACACCCTTAATTACAGTGTCTAACACCCCCCCCGCAGTCACAACATCTAGCCACTGCAAATGTTGAGACTGGACCGAAACTCAGAGAACAGCGAAGACGGGAGGCACTTCGTGAAGATGTCGGCGAACTGCGTCGTCGTCGGGACATGGTGTACCCGAACCTCGCCACCTACAATCCGCTCACGAACAAAGTGGAGGTCGATCTCCACATGTTTCGTGCGCTGATGCTGGACCGGGTTGGTGGAGAGGTAGACGGCGCTGACGTCGTCGCAGTAGATGAGGGTGCTCCTGGCGACGGGAGTGTGGAGCTCCTGAAGCAGCTGCTGGAGCTAGGAGGCCTCAGCTACGCCGTTAGCCACGGCGCGATACTCCGCCTCAGCACTCGAATGCGACACCACGGGCTGTCGCTTCGAGGACCAGGAGACAAGGTTACTGCCCAGGAAGACGGCGTACCCAGAAGTAGAACGTCTTTTGTCCGGGCAGCCTGCCCAGTCAGCATCGGTGTACACGACCAGCTCGGAGGCCGTGTCACGTTGAAGGAGGAGGCCGTAGTCGAGAGTACCTCATAGGTACCAAAGAATCCGCTTCATAGCGGTGAGGTGCGGCTCCCTCGGGTCATGCATGTGGAGGCACACCTGCTGAACTGCATATGAGATATCAGGCCTGGTGAAGGTGAGGTACTGAAGAGCACCTGCAACACTCCTGTAAGTAGTGGGGTCAGAGACGGGTGTCCCGTCGGTAGCGGAGAGCTTCGCCTGAGTATCCACTGGAGTGGAGCAAGGCTTGCACTCAGCCATGCCTGCTCGCTGGAGGATATCTAGGCAATACTGTCGCTGGTGAAGGAATAAGCCGCCTGGTCGGTCCTCGACCGCAATGCCTAGGAAGTGGTGAAGACGGCCCAGGTCCTTCATAGAGAACTCCTGTTGTAAAGTAGAAATGGTGCGTCGAAGCAGAGCCGGACTAGATGCTGTTAGTACAATGTCATCGACGTACAGTAGGAGGTAAGCAGTGTCACTGCCACGTCGATAGACAAACAACGAAGTGTCCGACTTAGCTTAGACGAACCCCTGTGAGACCAAGAAGGAGGCGAACCGGCTATACTAGGCTCGCGGTGCCTACTTCAATCCGTACAGGGATTTATTCAGCTTACAGACCATGTCTGGGTGAGCTAAATCAACAAACCCTGCTGGCTGACTGCAGTACACTGTCTCGGTCAGTGTACTGTGGAGGAAGGCATTCTTGACGTCCAACTGGTGGACATGCCAAGAACGCGAGAGAGACAGCGACAGAATAGTATGAACCGTTGCCGGTTTTACCACTGGGTTGAAGGTCTCGTCGTAGTCGACTCCAGGGCGCTGAGTGAAACCCCGGAGTACCCACTGAGCCTTGTACCTCTCCAAGGTACCATCCGCCTTCTTCTTGTGCGTGAACACCCACTTGCCCGTGATAACATTGCCACGACTAGGACGGGGAACCAGGTCCCAGTTCCGGTTGGCAAGCAGAGCCTCATACTCTTCTTCCATAGCGCGGCGCCAGTGAGGGTCGGCGAGGGCGCTACGCGCGAAAGTAGGTATGGGTGAGATCGAAGAAGAGTCGTCGGTGGAGAATTCGTCGATAAGAAGGCAGCTCCGGTGAAGCGCTCAACTGGCCAAAGACTCCCAGATGCACGTTGAGTCACCATCGGATGGACGTGACCAGGATCCCTGTGGAGAAGAGGAGGGTTGTACACCGGGCGCTCGGATACAACAACCCTCTCTTGTCTTGGGGCCACGCGTGGTGCAGCTGGAGTAGGGCCGCCCCCCGTGCTCGTCGCTGGTAGGCAAGTACGGTGTTGGCGAAGCGAGAAGTCATCGTCGGTGCTGCTCCTAGTGCGTCTGGTGACGTCGGGCTTGCTGCAGGTGATGTCGGGGAAGCTGAGGCCGCGCGTGGCGCAGTAGTCAACGTCGGGGACGCCGAGGCCGCGCTTGGTGCAGCAGGCATCGTCAGGGACACCGGGGCCGTGCATGGTGCAGTGAGTGACGTTGGGGGCGCCGAAGCCGCGCGTGGCGCAGCCGGTGGCGTCAGGGACGCCGGGGCCACGTAAGGCACAACGGGTGGCGTGGAAGACGCCGAAGTCGTGCATGGCGCAGCTGGTGGGTAACCTGCAAGAGGTAAGCGACAAGGTCGCTGTACAGGAGCGGCCTCGGGGTCAGTAGAGAAGAGGGAATCCAACTCAGCGATGGAGTCAGAGGACAGGGTGGAAAAGGGAAAGGAAGACTCGTCGAATATGACGTGTCGGGAGATCAAGATACGACAGGTGGTGGGGTCAAGGCACCTGTACCCCTTATGGTCAGGGGAGTACCCAAGGAAAACATACTGAGTCGAGCGAGGCGCAAGCTTATGGGGAGCTGTGGCAGAGAGGTTCGGGTAGCAAGCGCACCTGAAGACTCGAAGATGGTCGTAAAGAGGATGGGTGCCGAACAAAGTGAAGTGAGGGGTGGGAGCAGTAATCGCCTTAGTAGGAAGGCAATTAATGAGGTAGGTGGCAGTGTGAAGCGCCTCCGCCCAGTAGTGAGCAGGGATAGAAGCCTGTAACATCAGGGAGCGCATGACATCGTTGGTGGTCCAAATCATGCGCTCAGCCTCGCCGTTCTGGGGGGAAGTGTACGGGCATGATATGCGCAACTGAACACCGCGAGAAAGCAGAAAGTCACGAAACATAGAGTTGTCAAACTCGCGCCCGTTGTCGCACTGGACCGCACGGATCGTGCGCCCAAACTGGGTGGACACCCAAGCGAAGAAGTGAGAAAGAGTAGCAAAAGTATCAGACTTTTGTCGCAAGGAAAAAGTCCACGAATAGTGCGAAAAATCATCAACACCACCAAATAATACTTGCATCTAGAAACACTAAGAACAGGTGAAGTCCCAAGATCACAGTGAATCAAATCAAAGATGTGCCCGACACGAGTGATAGAGTGCGAAAAAGGAAGTCGAACGTGGCGACCCAACTGACAAGCATGGCAAAAGAGACTCATGAGTACCCCGAGTACACAAAATCACTGAACTACCAGACAACTTCGACATAGCATCAACACCGGGGTGGCCAAGCTGACGATGCCAAATGGTCGAAGAAGCTATCGTAGTCAGGGCAAGAGGCGGAGCGGAAGCAGGAAGACGCATCGTGTACAGGGGACCCGTACTATCACAACGAAGGAGAACGCGTCGAGTTGTAAGATCCTTCACAGTTACACCATAAGGATCAAACTCAAGGGAAACATGGTTGTCAGTAGTAAAACGACGAACGGAAAGAAGGTGCTAAATGATGTCAGGTGCAACAAGAACATCACGTAGCTGAAACGAATCCGGCGAACCCGAGTCACCTACTGTGGTGACTGGAAGAGTCGACCCACTCCCAACAACGATAGATGAAGGATCAGAGGGATGGGAAGGGTGGGTAGAGGAGAGGATATCGACGTCAGGGGTGGTGTGGTACGAGGCACCGGAGTCCACCACCCAGTCAGGGCCAGACGGCGTGAGACCCCGCAGGTAGACCGACGGTGTAGATCAGGTCGCGACATGCCCCGGCGGTGGTGGCGCCGGGAAGGAAGACAACACGCTCGGACCCTCGACAGTGGTGCCAACAGAGTAGGCAACAGCCGATCCAGGTACATCAGCCGATGGCGGCCGAGAGGCACCTCCCAGGGCGGCAGCAGGCCAGGCGGCGCCGTCGTGGGGGGCTGCAGGACCGGCAGCCCAAGGGACGGCTGCAGCTGCTGCGGGCCAGGCAACGGCGCTGTCGTGGGGCACTGCAGAGGCAACGGCGGCCCACGGGGCGGCTGCAGCTGCTGCGGGCCAGGTAGCGGCGCCATCGTGGGGCGCTGCAGAGGTGACGACGGCGGGCCAGGCAGCAGCGGCTCGAGAGGTGGCAGCGCTGGGGGCTGCAGGAGCGCCGGCGGCGCATGGTGGCAGCGGGGCGACCCCGGGCAGTGGCACGGCACCGAGGGTGGCCCGGGGTGGCGGAGCGGCGGCAGCCTAGGGTGGCGGCGTGGCGGTGGCAGCAGAGGCGGCGGCCGCGGGCTGGGGGTGCGCCGGTGGCAGAGGCAGCGGCCCCATTAGGTGGTGCGGCGGCGTGGCCGGGCTGCGCACCGGCGGCGGCAACACCAGCAGGCGGCGTGGCAGGGCAGGCGCGCGGTGCCTCAGCGGCGGCGGTGGCGGCTCCGGCGGCCGGCGCACCTACGAGGCCGGCAGCAGCGCAGGCACACGGGGCGCCGGCGGCGCAGGGCCACTGCAGCGGCGGCAGCTGGGCCTGGGTCATTAGGGTTAGGGTTAGGCCCTAATCCTAATTAGTTCCTAGCTGATACTATATTAGAGGGCTAATGGTGGCTATATTAGATGGATACATAATGCTGGGGTACAGGACTAAACTACCCCTAACCCTAATCCCTCTCTAAAGACTAATATGCCCCTGTGACACACCCTTAATTACAGTGTCTAACATTCCGGAGCATGCCTGTGGATACCTGAATGAGCGCTGGATCCAGGCCGAATTCCCTGATGAGACCTGTCGCGACATGATCAGGCTCTGTCTGTGGGCGATTCTTCGTACCCAGACCAGCAAGGACCTCGAGCGAAAGAAATCAATCCGCTTCTGGATCTCGTCGGAGAGCGGCAAGTTGCAGTGCTCCACGTCCGAGCGTGCTCCGAAGTTCATCTCCTCCATCTCTTGCCAAGCAGCTTTGTGGCTTCTCGTGTGGGGGTGGCTAGAGCTTTGGTCAGCATGTGTGTTCCGCAGAGATGCTTATGAGGGAAATGCAAGGAGATGTGGCCGGAGCCTCGGCAGCTCCACCACTTTGTCGGTGCACGGCGAGCAGAGACTTTGTGGGATGAAGCTAGGCAATTGAAACACTTCCCCTTCATCCGCTCTAAATAGGCGGAGCCCTTCCTCTCCGCCTGTAGGAGGGTTTGCTCCCGTGATCTCTGCACCTCTTGTCTTGCACAGCTTTTCTCGACGGTGGGTTATCTCCTGCCATCGACCCTCTTCTTCCATAGGGGCTGGGAGTTGGGGGCTCGTGTTGTCAAATCTATCTCTTCCAATGCTGCTCGATGCACCGCGGTGGTGTTCCTGCCTAGGCCCAGAAATCTTTTCTGCCTTGATTGAGCTCCTTTCGCTGCGATCTCCCTGCTTGGATTCCTTTCTGCGACCGGTGCCCAGAAGCTACGGTATGCCAGATTTGATGGTTCTGCGAGCTGTCTGCGTTCTGCTCTTACCGCCTTTCCATGGCTCTGCTGCAAGATTTGAAACTCCTGACTGCGAATCCGTAGTCCCCAGTTGTTGATTTTCCCCTCTATACCCTATACTTCCCGTCGTTCCATGGCATTCCGCTAGCAAGATTCACGTTCCCTGGTCGCAAATCTGATTCTTGGTTTCTGACAGGCCAGTGAGGGGGATCGAGGGTGGATTTGATACCTTCACGGGCGCCGCTTCCGCTTGGATATCCTCCTGGGTTGTAGATTTGGGGCTCGATTCCCCCGCAGCGTCGGGCTGTCCGAGGATCTCCTCTTCGCTGTCGCTGGATCCCTAATCTAGCCTCTCGGGGCTGGTGTCTGGGGTGGGTGAGCGGGGGAGGCGATGGCCTGCAGGGATGGTTGGGGTGCTCTTGATGGTGGAGGAAAGGGAGGGGGCGGGCTGGAGGTTGGGGGGAGGGGGACTGCTTGGTGGTCACCGGCTTGCGAAGGGAGGGTGCGGTCGCCGGAGGGGGAGGGGGTGGGGTTGCCTCCATTTCCTCCAGCATGGTGACTTTGATGTTTTTATCCTAACATAGAAGACGAAAAAATATATTTATATACATATAACATGACTTTTATCTTGTAAAGTCATAGTCATCAGATTTGGGGCTCGTCGCAAACCTTCCACCATTATAACATGCGCCAGCAACCTCTAAACAATATTGCTCCTTTGTTATGGTTCGTTGAAAATGAGCAAACTCACCAAAGTGAGGCATGTTGAGGAAAGGCAGGGATGGTGATTCTTGCATTAACGGAAACGGAAATGGTAGAAACAAGTAAAGTGGGATATGTACTCCCTCCGTTCTAAAATAAATAATGTTTAGGACAAAAAATCTAGTTCAATTTAAACTAAATTAGTTGTCTTAAACGTTATTTATTTCAGAATAGAGGGAGTTTTGTTGTGGGCAATCATGCATTACAACTGCAAGTGATCCGTGGACGCTACACTACAGCCCTTAGTGGCAGAAGAATGGTGAGAGTCTACGTGGAAATGATCAAAAAGAAAACGAGGCGACCTGTGTCAGCTCAGCACTAGCGAGTGGAATGATGGGGTCCACCTATCTTTCTGGATAACAAATCGGCTTCTCCTCCAAACAGATAACGATGTCAATGGCTTTTGCTTAGATTTCCAGTAGCTAGCTACTGGTTGTGTGGCTTGCAAATTCACCGTCGTCCATGTCAGCAGGCAAGAAAAAAAAGGCTAATGTAGCTAGAGGTCTTTCCTGATTCCACTATGTTTGACAACAAGAAGATTGATGCCAGATTGATGCTTTTGTTTACTGAGGTCATCGAAATCATAACCCTTTTTATCTTAGCGATAGCGACGGCATGACGTGGGCGGAATTGTTTCTAATTTGCCTTTAGTGGAGAAATGGGGAGCGTTATCGAATTGATTATGTGTTGGTGCTTCTGCTACAAGAGGGCAGAGAGGAGGGAGAGTGATAAATAGTACCGGAACTTGGGCAGGGCTATTTTTTGATGGTACATTGCATCGGTGTGGTATGACCTATGGCACGAGAAAATTTAGACCGTGTTGACAACATACGGACTTGTGGGCCTGTGCCGTGTACAGGGTCTACAATACAGGAAAAATCACCATTTACGATGACTAAATTAATTTACGACGGTCTTAAAGTTAGTCGTAGTAAACAACAATATTTACAACGGCCGGATTTACCCGTCGTAAGTTGAGACTAACTTACGATGGCCAGGACACAACTGTAGTAAGTTAGTCTCAAATTACGACGGTCAACCCTAGGGTCGTCGTAATTAAATAGGCCATCGTAAGTAACTTGTTATTTATGACGGCTAAGGCCCTGGCCGCCGTAAGTAACAGATTTATACCCTCGCGCCGACCTTGACCCACCGCCGCCGCCGCACCCGTGCCGAACACCGCCGCCGCCCGCGCGCCCACGCGCCCGCCACCGCCCGGCCTCCTCCGTCGCTGCAGCCCCCGCGCGCCGCCTCTCTGTCTCCCCTGCCACCGCTGCCCGCGCGCCGCCCCCGTGCGCCGCCTCTCAGCCTCCCCCGGCGCGCCACCACCACGGCTCGGCCCCGTGCCTGCCCCGCGCTTGCCGCCACTTCGAGATAAGTGTAATATATTTTTATATTAGTTGTATAATTAGTTCATTTGTTAATTAATCTATTTACTTTACTAATTAGTTTAGTTAATAATTATTTTTTGCTTAATTTAGTTACTTAATTATAGTTTAGGTTACAATTAAGTTAGTTTAGTATTTATTAGTTCATTATTGAGTTAGTTTATTACTTATTTAGTTTATATTAAGTTAGTTCATTATTTAGTTTAGTTTAATAATATTGGTGATTGTTTATTTGTCTAATTAGTTAGTTGTATGATTAATTGGTTACTTAAATTACTTAGTTAATTAGTTAGTTTAGTTATTTGATTATGTAGTTGTAAATTATCTTTGTTTATCATTTAGTGTGTTCATTCGTTATTTATTTATTTAATTTTATTATTTAGTTGAAGATTGTTATGAAATTGAGTGTAATTATTTGCTTCATGACGGTTAATTAGCTTACATACACCGTTATGAGAGTACGCTGATATGTTATTTAGGACAGTAATTAGTATAACAACCATTGAGGCGGGCACGGAAGTGAACAAGACCGGTGAGCACGCCAAGCACTCGTTGGCGCCGCCGCTACGCGAGCCCCCCATTCGAATGCTAAGCCGCACTCCTCGTGCCCCCCGCTGGGACGCTAAGTCGCGATTAGTCGTCCTTATCGATCGCTGACGGTCGATCAGGGACAACGACGCGATCATGGTGACTAGAAAACTAGTTGTCCGACTAGTCGGCCGATCAGGGCTAAAAAACCTGGATGACTAGGGGCTCGACTAGGGTCTACTCGTCACCCTTGTCAACGACAAGTCGACCTAGTCGCCCCTAAGGCGACTAGGATCGATTAATCGACTTAAAAACCTTGGCATGGACGCAAACCCGCGCGTTGACGGTCACCCCTATTTTTCTCCTCCTCCTCCTCTCTCTCTTTCTTATTTCCTATCTCTCTCTTGTAAATTACTAAAAAATGAATGAGTAAAGTAAATCTTTAGAATATGCATCTCCCATTTCAAACCGGTCCGTCTCACATGCGTTACACATGTGAGCCGGGTAGGTTCGGAATTGTCCCTTTTTGGACAGCCTGGGAGTGACTTAGGGGGTGTGCCTATGATGAGATGCGGGTCTGAATCCGGACCAGATTTCAACAGCGTAACCTGATGTTCTCTACTGCATCATTATCGGGCGTGCAGTCGAAGAATGGAGGGGTTCATCTTCTCGCTTTCTCCTCTAGCTCCAATTGCGTTGAACCTTCGAGAGTCTCGTCTCAAGAGCGCTAGCGATGTGAGGCGCGTGAGGCGCTTGGTCGGTTGGTAGGCTCCTCAGTTCGATGCGAGGGTCCGCTGCGGATCCCTCCCCCTCGTGGACCTTGAGCCCGGCGAGATCATTGTCTTCCTTGGGTATATTCTGACGGGGCTCGCCTTCCCTGCCTCTACCTTCTTTCTGACCCTGCTGGAGTCCTATGGGCTCCATCTTCAGCACTTGACGCTGCACTCCATCATGCTGGTATCGATTTTCGTCCATTTTTGCGAGATGTTCATGGGGGTGCGGCCATCGGTGCAGCTGTTCCGGATGTTCTACGTCCTCCGGTCGTCGGGGAGGAGCTCGAGCTTCCTAGGTGCCTACTACTTCCAACACTGCACCAGGCTCGTGACAACGTACATTTCCCCCTTCTCTTCTAGCAAGTGGGAGCACTGGAGGGAAGACTGGATCATCGTGTAGATCGACACCTACGATCGACTGGATCTACCAACTTCTCCTCCTTCGACCATGCGAATTGACTGGGAGGAGGCACTGCACCTTGAGAGCATCTATTCCCCGGTGCTGGCGAGGATTAGGTTCCTGGCAGACCAGGGGCTGTCTTCACTGATGGTGTTGGCCGACTTTTTTGGCCGGCGCATCGCTCCCCCCCAGAGCCGTTGTCACGCGGCTTGGATGTACACCGACGACAATGACTCCACTCGCCTGGAGCGTGGTCCCGGTACCAACCTAAAGGCGGAGCTCCTGGATGTCTTGCTGGGGACGATCTGCGCCAACGTTGGGGCTGACCCAATCTCTGACGACCTCATCATCCCTCCGGATTCTTGTCTTCCCATCTTCATGAACCAGGGGCTGAGATCGCAGCTCCTAAGGGCGGTGCCGACACTGGACGATATCGACGTCGCTCCTCGGCAGGTCGACGACGCTTCCCGTGGGATAATGATCCCCGGGGTGACTGGAGCGGGTGACGGAAGTGCCACCGCCTCTGATCCAACCTCGGCTGCTCCACATATTGCTACGCTGGGTTCCGCTGCCGCGACTTCCTCCACCCCAATCTTGGACAAAGGAAAGGGGAAAGCGCCTGTGGCCCCCCAGCCTAGCTCTCCCGGGAAGAAACGGAGGCTGGCTCGTATGGACGGGAGCTTTGCCTCTACTCCTAGCCCTGTGATGCCCACGGCGGCCCCAAGCGCACCCGAGGTTGTACCGGGGGGTGCAATTGGGAGCGGCGTGGCCGGTCCCGCATCCGCGTTCACAGGAGGTACTTCTGCAACTCCAGTGCCTCCTCTCCGGTTAAGAGGCCGGTTACAGCCGGAGGTTCTAGCGGCTCTGGAGGCCCGAGCAAGCGTCTTTGGGCCGCTTCATGGGATTTCGCCGGCCCTAGGTAGGTCATTCGAGGCCGTCCTTTACTGCTTGTCCTGTTTTTTATGCTTTGAGGTTGCCTGTTGACCTCTTTCCTCTACGCAGGGCTCCGTCCGCAGGAGTTCCTTGGAGCGCTCCAATACCCATGGTGCCCAGCGGTCCGCCGGCAGCTTCTGGGACTGCTCCAAGTCAGGGTGCGAACCCTCCCATACCAACGACGTCCACGCCTCCTACCTTTTCTGCTGATGTCCCCCCGGTGGCCCCTGGAGCAGGGGACTCCAGCCAAGGCCTTCCGCCAGCCTAGTCTTCGGAGCCTAGTTCTGAGCCGGTCGTAGCTGATGAGGTTCCACCAGTTCGTAGCATTGAGCCCACTCCCATTGCTAACGAAGGCACGTCAGGTGTCACAGCTCCTACTGCGGAGGATAGCATTCCCCATCCAGAAGATCGCTTGCCCTCTTCTGTGAGACAAACCGAAACTTCCTTGGGGCCCAGCATCCCTGAGCCTACCCTCATGGGTGATGCCCTGGAGGTCCAGGCATGCGTCGATCGGGTCCCTTTTTCTGAGGCCATGGCGTTGGCTCAATCAAGTCTTCGTCGGGTTCAGCTATCGCTAGACCAGGAGCAAGGAGCCATCCGAGAGGAGGAGGAGGAGCGCCTGACTGGCTGGGAAGGACTTCTCAAACTCCGGACCCAGGAGACACAGAGGAGGTTGGAGGCAAAGGAGGCTCGTCTGCGAGAGGAGCAAGAACTGACCAATCGGCAGGGGGACTTGGTCGATCGGCTGGACAAGCAGTCCAAGAAGTTCTGGGCAGAAGCCCAGAAGTCCCACCGGACAGCCAACAGTCGCCTCGCCTCCCTGGAGGAGGTGCGGCTAGTGCTGACTCGTCGTGGGGCTGCCATAGGCGAGCGTGAGCGTGAGCTGGCGGCAAAGGAGGAAGAGGCTTCGTCGCGCTTACAGCGGGGGCAGGATGAGTTGAAGTCTTGGACTGACGACTTGGACTGCTAGCAGGCCTCTCTGATCAAAGAGCGGGAGAGGCACGCGAAGGAGCGCCAGGACCTCCGAGCTGCAGAGTCCGATGTCTCGCTCCGTGAGGAGGGACTGCAGTGCCGCGCCCGTGAGCTTGATGCTCAGGCGGCGGCGTTGGCTGCCGAGGAGAGGAAACTCTCTAAGCGCGACGCAGAAGCCCTGGCAACAGCTCAGCGTGAGCTCCTGGAGCTCCGGGCCTTGCGCATGGCAGAGGTCCAGCAAGTCTGGGACTTCTTGGGCGGTGCTGAGTCAGCTCTGGTGCCCTTCGGCTTCAGCCCAGTGCGCGTCGGCGAGCCTTCGCAGGAGATGAGCCAAGTGCTCCCTGCGCTCGACTCTACAAGCTCGAAGATCTCAGCGTTGGAAGACGTTGTCGTCAACCTGCTGGAGATGGAGGGAAAAGCCTTGGCTAAGGAGGTGGTGACACATGTATGACCTGCTTCCAGAGCTGGGACCCCAGTGTCTTCCTGGAGCCAGTCATCCAAGGCGCCATCGCTGCGAGGGAGGCGGCAGCCCGGTCTACAGTCGAGGCCCTAGGAGCTCTCATTGCCGGGCGGTTTAGGCGTAACACGGGCGAGTCCGAGACAGGCCCCGACTCTTGTATCTTTTCCTTTATCTTTTGCGTTTTGCCTTGTATTCCTGTGATGAGTGAAAGACTTTTTTATTGGCCTTTCATCTTGCTTGGCTTGACCGGTTGTGATGGCCCCGTGGCAGGTGTGCCCAAGTGATTGGGGACACCTGCCAAAAATGTATAAGACATTAGCTTTGGACCCCTCGGGAGACTCTGGCCTCGGGTTCCGTGAGTGGCCCCCTCGGAAGGATGAGGTTCTAACCTCTCAGATCGGAGTCCTTCCTGCCTGGGGCCCCCAGCACCTAGGTGCTGCTCTGACAGGGCAGGAGCATGCGCGCTCAGGGCACGGGGCAAGCTACATGGGCTACACACCCTGGGGACCCCGTGGCCTAGCGCTCCGGAGGGGGAGTTGAAGGGTCGTATTGGCACCACCGGACCCGACCAGAAAGGTAACCAAGGGGGTCCGGAGACAATTACAGGTGCTTCTGACGTTCCCTACTTGTTGCACAACTTTGGCCAAGGACGAGGCAGAGAAATACAAATATGTACACGTTGAGATGTGTGGAAAAAATACATGTGAGCTAAAAATGGAGGCTACCGTTCCCTTTTTAATGGCGATACATAGGAGGAGTGAGGCTGTACAAAGGTCCAAATGACTTATCCCAGAGTAGTAAGGGCAGCCAGAGCACCCTAGAGTTTGGCTATCAGGGCACCGGTCCTAGTCTTTGTGGCCCTTTTACAAGGAAAAACTTCTTACCCTAAGCTACGGGTAAAACTTGCAGAGCTTCTCAATGTTCCGAGGATTTGGAATCGGGTTGCCATCCTCCGTCGCCAGGCGGACGCATCCTGGTCAGCATACTTGCGTCACCCGGAAGGGTCCTTCCCAACGGGGGGGGGGGGGGGGGGGGAGCTTGTTAGAACCCTCCTAGGTAAGTATTCGTCGGAGCACGAGGTCACCGACCTGCAGTTCCCTGCTCCTTACGGACTGCCGGTGATAATGTCGGAGCGCCTGGCGGTACCGCACGTTCCGGATTGTAGCCTGCCATCTGTGCTCGTTGACGAGCTCGAGATCTTCACGCCGGGCCTGGTCCTGCGTGGCTTCGTCGTATGCCTTGACACGAGGGGAGCCCAAGGTGACCTCTAGAGGGAGGACAGCCTCAGCTCCATAGACCAGGAAGAAGGGAGTCTCCCTTGTGGCTCGGCTGGGTGATGTCCGGCTAGCCCATAGTGCGCACGGAAGCTCCTCAATCCAGTTGGCACCATGCTTTTCCAGGTCAGCATAGGTATTTGTCCTAAGGCCCCTGAGTATCTCAGCATTGGCTCTCTCGACCTGGCTGTTGCTCTCTGGGTGGGCAACGGACGCATAACAAACTTGGATACTAATGTCTTCGCATTATCTTAGAAATTCTGCACTGGTGAACTGGGTCCCGTTGTCAGTAATGATCCTGTTCGGGACCCCAAACCTGCAGATTATTGACTTGATGAATTTTACTGCGGACTGCTTGTTAATGGTGACTACAGGGATTGCTTCCGGCCACTTGGTGAACTTGTCTACGGTGAAATAGAGGTACCGGTACCCTCCGATGGCCCTGGGGAGTGTCCCTAGGATATCCAGGCCCCATATTGCGAATGGCCATGAGGGAAGGATCATCTGCAATGTCTGCGCCAGTGTGTGGATCTGCTTAGCATGGAACTGACACACCTTGCATCTCTTGACCAGCTCGGCGGCATCCAGGAGAGCTGTTGGCCAGTAGAAGCCATGCCGAAAGGCTTTACCGACCAGCATGCAGGATGAAGCGTGGTTGCCGCACTCGCCTCCATGGATCTCTGCGAGCAGCTCACAGCCCTCCTCCCGGGTTATGCACCGAAATAGAACGTTGTTGGCACCACACCGGTAGAGATCCCCATCCACCAGTGTGTATCTTTTAGCCATACGTACGATCCATTCAGCGGATACATGTTCATCAGGAAGGATATTTTCTTTCATGTAGGCCTGGATCTCTATGATTCATGCATCGGGTCCTGCTTGAGCATTTGGATATTGGGCGCCGGGTTGCACGGAGTCCCTAGTGACGCATACGATCTTTGGCGGGCGCCATGGTTGCAGGTCCGCCGGGACTGCCAGCTTCGAGGTGCTGGACTCGCCCCCTTCGCCTGATTCGGCAGGCCAGGCTGTTGGACGCTGTAGCTTCCTTTCAAACATGTCTTCGGGGACTGTGGCCCATGTAGAGGCTTTCGTGGAAAGGTCGTCTACTACCTTGTTGTCGGCATGGGGGATATGACACAACTTCAAGGCATGGAACTTCTTCTCCATCTTCTACACATGGATAAGGTAGGCAGCTAGTTGAGGGTCATTACAGGAGCACTCACGCCTAACTTGTTTGATGACAAGCTGAGAATCTCCTTTGACCAGCATCTGCCGTACGCCCGGAGACAGGGCGGTACTCATCCCGAATATGAGGGCTTCATATTCTGCCGTGTTGTTTGTAGCCTTGAAGTCGAGGTGCACCATGTACTTGAACTGCTCTCCCATTGGTGAGATGAGCAGGACCCGTGCTCCGGCTCCCTGCTTTCGTGAGGAATCGTCAAAGTAGAGTGTCCAGTGGGGTCCGGTGAGCACCGGAGGTCTGGGCTCTAGATCACCGATGTCTTGACCCCCTATACGGCATGGTGGCGAGGGCCATTCCGCCACGAAGTCCGCCAGCGCCTGGCTTTTAACGGCGTGGCACGGTAAGAAGTCGAGGTCAAACTCCGCCAGTTCAGCTGCCCATTTTGCTATGTTCCCCGTTGCTTTGGGGCTGTGGAGTGCTGCCTTCAGTGGGTAGGTCGTCACTACCGACACCTTGTGAGCTTGGAAGTAGTGGCAGAGCTTCCTATACGCTATCAGCACTGCATAGAGCAACTTATGAACCTCCGAATACCGCGTCTTAGCATCGTGGAGGACCTCGCTGATGTAGTAGACCGGTCGCTGGATGGTCCGGACCCTCCGGGGGGGGTCCGGAACACTTTCTCCCATTGGCAAGAGGTCTACAACTTCTTGATCTGGGTGTACGGCCCCCGGGAGCTGGGACCCAGGAGCATCCTAGGCCAGGTTTACGTCAGGCTCCCCCGCTGGACCCAGGTTCTGAGATTCGTGACCGGCCGTAGGCTCTCCGCTTGGTGCTTGGGGTCGCTCAGGTTCTGGCTGCTCGGCGACCAGGACCATGCTGACAACTTCTTCCATTGTGAAAGTATAGAGCAGCAGATGCTCACCCGGCTCTGAGGTGACCATGATCAGTAGCGAGGTGAGGTACTGATTTAGCTATTGGAATGCCTTGTCAGCCTCTTCGGTCCAGACAAAAAGTACGGACTTCCGCAGAACCTTAAAGAACAGGAGGTCACGATCTGCTAGTCGGGAGATAAAACGACTCAGTGTGGCTAGGCTCCCGGTGAGCTTCTGGATGTCTTTGACTCGGGTGGGGGTTGCATCATCTCTGTAGCCTTGATCTTGTCGGGGTTAGCCTCGATTCCTCAGTGCGAGACCAGGAAACCGAGGAGCTTCCCAGCAGGAACTCCGAATACACACTTATTCGGGTTTAATTTCGTCTGAGTAGCATGTAACTTATCGAAGACTAAGGCTAAGTTGTCCAACAGAGATGTATGCGATTTAACCTTCACCACGATGTCATCAACGTACACCTCCACTAGTTCCCTTATCAGATCCCCGAATGTCTTATGCATGGCACGCACAAAGGTAGGCAGGGCGTTTTTAAGGCCGTATGGCATAGAGACATAATAATAAAGGCCATCTACTGTTATGAAAGCAGTGTGCTCTTCATCTTCCTTAGACATAGGTATTTGATGAAAACCGGAATAAGCATCCAGGAAGCACAACAAATCACAACCATAAGTAGAATCTACATTTTGATCTATTCGTGGAAGGGGGGAGGGGTCTTTAGGACATGCCTTGTTTAGACTGGTGTAGTCGATGCACATCCATAGCTTCCCGCCAGCTTTGGGTACCACGACGGGGTTGGCCAACCATATCGGGTGGTGGACCTCTCGGATGAAGCCGGCGTCGAGCAGATTCTTGACCTCTTCACGAATGAAGTTCTGTCGCTCGATGGACTGCTTCCGAGGCTTCTGCATCACCGGTTTAGCGTCGGGGTGGATCTTCAGATGGTGCTCAATCACCTCCCTGGGGATCCCAGGCATTTGCGATGGTTGCCAAGCAAACACATCGACATTAGCCTAGAGGAAGGTGATGTGCACGAGTTCCTATTTGCTACCCAGGTTTCCTGCAACGCGGGTGGTCTAGACAGCGCCCTCGCCTATCTGGATAACCCTGACCAGGATCTCCTCCGCACACGAAGGTTGTATGCGGGGCGCGGAGGATGAGCCATGCTGTCGTGTGCTGGGAAGCTCTTTGCTTGTCCCAACACCCCCGGGGGCTTCCTCTAAAGCTGTCAGGGCCTGAAGCTTCTCCAGTGCTGTAACTCCGACGGTCCGATCTGCTCAGACCCTGAGGACACCACTCGGGGTCGGCATTTTCAGCGCCAGGTAGCCATAATGGGCTACAGCCATGAACTAGTACAACGCTGGCTTGCCGAGAATGACGTTGAAGGGGTGTTTGACCTCCGCCACGTCAAAGACGGCACTCTCGGTGCGGTAGTTCTCAGGCGTCCCGAACATCAACGGCAGGGTGATGCTCCCGCGTGGGAGAATGGATCCCGGCCTACTCCTGAGAATGGGCGCGACGGGGCCAGCTTTCCCCTGGGGATCTGCAGCTTCTGGAAGGATGCAAGGCTGATGAGGTTGAGGCCCGCTCCTCCATTGACCAGCACGTGGTAGAGCTTCACGTTAGCTATGGTCGGGGAGACGATGAGCGGTAGCTGCCCGGCCCCTGCCATGTTCTTCGGGCAGTCGGAGGCGGTGAAGCTAATCTCCGTATCCACCCACTTGCGGTAGGGAGCACCGCCATGATCTCTCGCCGGAGGGTCTTGACGTCTTGTCGGGATGTGATGTCCCATGACCCCTGTACATCACATGAAGCATCTTCTGACACTCATCCGGGGTGTGGCCAGGGCTAGAGTCTTTTCCCTGGTCATAGACTACCTTCGACGCTCGCTAGGCGTCTTGGTACTCCGTCTCCTGACCATTGCTGACCTCTGGGTCAACTCTTTGCTTGCCCTCTCGCTGGCGATAGGGTGCATCCTCATGGCGCCTCTGTCAAAGTTCTCGGAAGTGTCCTGCTAGCTTCTATATCTCCCGGCACTCCCCAGCACCATGCCGTTTGGAGTCGTGGACCGGGAAATACCGGTCTCTACCGTCACTGTCGAGCTGCTGCTGTGGCGTTTGGCGGTGCGTGGCCCCCGGCACCTTGCTTCTGCTAATGAGTTTAGCACAGCGACAACCAGGTGGTCGACGTCGCTGCGCCACTGCTCAGTAGCAAATGGGGAAGCTCCCGCGTGCGGGGTGTTGTGGAGTAGTGCGCAGGCTGCTAGCAGCGTACTCTCCGGGCTGGCCTCGGCCGGCGTCCGTGACACCATCACAACCTAAGGTTGCCAGGGGAGAACTGGCGCTGTCGCCGCTGGGGCTGGTGTTGGCGCAGATGGCCCCGCTGTAGGACCAGAGGGCGTTTCCTGCTCTCCCCGCCGCTGGCAGCGCAAGGAACGGGAAGGCCCTCCGTCAGATTGCATGTTCGCCATTGTGGGTTTCACGAACGGCTTCAAGCACCAAAAGCCCTCTTCCTGGCGCGCCAAATGTCGAAGTGTTCGCTACGACACTTCCCCCGGCATGCTCGGAAGCAGCCCGTGGAGGTTCTTTTATCTGTGGGGCTAGAGGATCATGAAGGTCTGAGCGCATTGGCGAGAGAGAGAGAGAGACACAAAGATTTACGTGGTTCGGTCTGCCGGAGCGTAAGACCCTTGTAGGATCGAAGTGCACGTGTAAAGCTACCAGAGGGGGGTGAATGGTAGATAAAAACTTTTCAGCGGAAACAACAAAACACCCCTCAGCAGAAAACTGATCTGTTAAAGAAACCGTGTGTGCGACTAATCTGTCACACCCGGTTTCTCCGAAGAACAACCGAGTGAATATCACATGTATGCCAGGATCATTTTCTCATACATGTGATGACAAATAGTGAAGCATCATCATATTACAAGCCAGGTGTTCGAATATAAATAAGTCTTACATAGCATACGTCTCGATGGACGATAATAAGTTCATAACATGTAAATAAAACAGCAGCGGAACATAAATCTCGTGGGCTTCGTCACAGGCGTTGCCCGGGGGACTCCGTGAACCTAGAAACCTTCATTGGTCCAAAGTCTTGATCATTGAACACCACATCATCCCTTTGACCTGAGCAGCAATTTAAACCAACAGAAATGCAAGTTTGAGTACCGTTAGTACTCAACAAGTGTGGGAAAGTAATGTCATGCAGAGCTAGAGCAAGGAGAGGTTGAACTCATGGTTAAAGCACTACACAATTAGTACCTATCACCTTAGCTTATTAAGCACCTACATTACTACATAGGTGAGATGGTCCCAATCTCCCAACCCATCATCAAAATCAAGTAAACATAGTCTCATCTCCAATGTTAAGCTCCCCGCTTAACATCCTCAACTTCACAATCCATCATCCTCTACTCATGAATAAGTCCAAGCCGCTCTTGAACGTGAGCACGGCTGTCATGATAGTTAGGACTCAGCAGAGTTTGCACCACTGTACCCACATGTAGTGATTTCATCCCCCGTTGCCGGGTGGACTAAAAGAACCTCCATTATGCCAGTGGCCGCGAACCACATTCACACTTCCCAGGTGTGTAGCCAGGAGATCACTACGAGGTCTTTACAAAGGGATTCCCGACGAGCGTGGGCCCACTGAGGTTTCACCCCTAACAGCATACAAGAGGCTCCAACCCCGCTGCAGTGGCCCCCTCTTGAGCCTTGCGGTTCATATGGTAGTCCAGCTGACACCTATTCCCTGCACCATCCAAAACACCCATACTACACCGGGGATACACCTAATTAATTGGCCAAGCTGCCCCATCTCAGCATGTGGTTGGCACGGTAAAGCCATATTACATGCTCCATGAACCGGTCCTTAGGATCCAAGCAAGTACTAAACACAAACCCGAGTCTCTTGCACCCAGCACCAACCAAATCATCCAACTTGCCTCTATCCCTACCTCTACATAACTCATAATATCTCAATCAATAGTAAGGTAAATAAGTTGATGATCTCATATCCGAATTATCCCATTCTAAGCATGGCTAAGCATAAGCAATATGAGTAAATGACATAACAAAATAAATCCCAACCCAGGCTACAAGGAAATAAGATAATGAAAATCTAGGGAAACTTCCTAGCTTGGGTATGATATTTCAAATTGACAATGCAATTTAATTCTAACTACACATCCTAGTATAGGATCAAAGTGGTCAAGGACACTTGCCTTCTTCCTGCTGCTTTGGGAATGGAAAGTCTTGGTCTTGGAAGGGGAGAACTTGCTCTGGGGCAGGTTCTACTCATGCCAATACACATAGCAAAAGAAAACAACAATCCATAAGCCATAGTCCATACTTTCACTTCATGCAAACCACACATACATACATATGAAAGTTATTCACATTTCTAAGTGTTGTGGTTATTCTAGATGTGTTGATTTTAGACCTACATGCACTTTTAAACACATATATATTATTTTTAACTTTTATATTCAGATTTCTATTTGCACACTATATATGAATTTCCTACTCCAAATAGGTTTTCAGATCTTCTACAAAATCCTAAACTGAAGTTTTTTGGATTTGGAGACCTCATTTATCATTTCCTAATTATGCATGCTTATTTTCCTATATTTTCAGGTTTATTTTCTATGCCTAAAAGTAAATTTTAATATTAAAATAGTAAGGCATGTCATCTAAACAGAATAGGTTCTGATCTAAAATGTTCAATAAAATATTTTTGAACTTCATCTCTGATGTGAAACAAATTTAAATTTATTTTACTAGTTTTTAGAATTATTTCCTAGCCTAAAATGTGTCTCTAGAGATAATAATAATAAAATGAGCAATACTTAGGCAGATTTCATTTCAGCCTAAAATCTGTTTTTAACTCATTCTAAAGTTTTCCAAGTGCTAGGAGAGTTTAAATTTGCATTTGCACATGTGTTTGCCTCACCTTTTAAATTTAAATCCTAGTCACATATTCAAATTTCTGAATTTAATATCCTATAGGGTCTAAAAGGCAAATCCACCCTACTGCAGGGTTTAATTTACTATTTCCTAAATTTTCAGAGGCCTAATTACACATAACAGAGGGGTTTTTCCTAATTTTTATTAAGTCTAGGGGCTAAAACTAAGTTTTAAATGAATTTACATAAACTTCTGAAGGTCTAGGGGCTAGATAAAAAGTTTCTGGGGCTAGCTCGTGTTTTCCGAGATCCCCAGGGGGTAGCGCGTGAGAATCTCGGCCTTTATAATGCAGGGCTGACGTGGGCCGTTGGATTTAAAACAGACGGCTCAGATTAGATTGCCGAAGCGGTACGTGTCAATTTAATTTCTACCATGCGATTTAAAATAGACGGCCCTCATGGGGCTACGTCGCCCCCGGCCGGAGTTCGCCCGTGCGAGCGGCGGCGCACGGCGGCAGAGGCGCGATCTCGCCGGCGAAATTTCGGTTTTTGCCGCTGTGCGTTAGAACTCGCATCTTTTTGCACAGATCGACCGCGGAGGGGTAGGGGAGGCTCACCGAGGGGTCTTCTTGGGCACGGGAGGGTTGGAGTAGGCTCTGCGACGGCGACGGGCGGAGGAGCTCCTCGGTGCTCGATGGAGGAGTGGTTTGGCTCGGCAATACCTCGCGTTCTCCGGTCGTGGTGCTTCCCTGCGGTTAGCAGATGGTGTACCGAGGGTCAGATAGGGTCGGGTCATGGAAATTCGACGGCTTCAAAGATAACCGGCGGCTAGACTTCACCAAATCTCGACGGCGTCGGTTGTCTGGGCGGCAATTCGTTCCGGAGTGGGCGTCACCGGCTAATGCTCGATGCTGCGATGATGTGAAACCGGTTAGATGGACCAGAACGGCGTTGTGCCGAAGGGAATTCGGAGGTTGGGCGACGCTGCTCACCGGCGGCAGAAGTTCGCGAGCGAGGTGGTGAGCAGAGGGGGTTTGCGGGAGTTTAAATCAGCCCGGAGTCCCGGGGTGGGTGTGTGCGTGCGGAATCGACGCTCGTGGGGGTGGATCAGTTGGTTGCGATCGAGGAATTCGGCCGGCGGCTCGCGATCAGCGCGGAAAGGTCGGTGGCGGTTGGGCACGCGCGCGAGGAGGGGGATGACGCGCGGGCCCCATGTGTCAGTGAGAGGGTGAGAGGGGGGCGCGCGGGTTTGGGCTGACTGGCGCGCGCGGTCTTGGGCCGACTGGCGGGTTTCGGCCCACTGGCCGGTTTTGGTTTTCTTTTTCTTTTCCTTTTCCTTTTTCTGGTTTGATTCAAATCTAAATTCCAGTTTGAATTTAAATTTCTGCACCACATGCAATACGTCCAAAAATTTTTAAATTCCCCTCTTTAGCAGGTTTTGGGGTGTTACAGCTCTACCCCCTTGAAATCTCGTCCTCGATATTGGTGATTCTAGGAAAACAATTCCGGAAACTATGCCTTAAGCTCGTGTTCTCGCTCCCATGTGGCTTCCGCTTCCGAGTGATGCTTCCACTGCACTTTGCACATTCGGATTCTTTTATTTCTTGTGAGGCGTTGCATTGTCTCCAAAATCTTGATTGGTACTCGGCATAAGAAAGATCCTCTCGTACGTCCACCTCATTCAGGGGTAACATCTCTTCGAGCGTTCTTAAACATTTCTTGAGCTGTGACACATGGAATACATCGTGCACATCTGATAGGCGAGCCGGTAGTTCTAGTTGATAAGCCACTTCGCCTTTCCTCTCCAGAATCTTAAAGGGTCTGATGTATCGAGGTGATAATTTCCCTTTCACCTTGAACCGACGAAGTCCTCAGATAGGGGACACCTTGAGATATACATAGTCCCCCACGTTGAAAATAAGCTCTCTTCTCCGTACATCGGCATAACTCTTTTGTCGGGTCTGTGCTATCCTCAAATTGTTGCAAATTTCCCTCACTTTCGCCTCGGCTTCTTGTAGCACCTCGGGCCCAAACACTTTACTTTCTCCTGTTTGGTTCCAAAATAGTGGAGTTCTGCACTTCCTCCCATACAAAGCCTCAAATGGTGACATCTTCATACTAGCCTGATAGCTGTTGTTATAGGAGAACTCCGCATACGGTAAGTTCTTATCCCAACTTCTATTGTTCTTGAGCGCACACGCTCTCAGCATATCCTCAAGGATCTGATTGGTTCTTTCCGTCTGCCCGTCAGTCTGGGGGTGATAGGCAGAACTAAAATTTAGATGAGTTCCCATGGTTTCATGTAACTTCTGCCAGAACCTTGAGGTGAACTGTGTCCCTCGATCTGACACTATCTTCTTTGGCACTCCATGAAAACACACGATCCTTGACATGTACAATTCCGCCAATTTGGATCCGCTGTAGCTTTCTTTCGCGGGGATGAAATGAGCTACCTTGGATAGCCTGTCAATGATGACCCATATCGAATCATATCCCGATTGGGTCCTAGGTAGTCCCACTATGAAGTCCATACCTATTTCCTCCCATTTCCATTCAGGCACTTTGAGTGGTTGCAATAGTCCCGCGGGTCGTTGATGTTCTGCTTTCACCAACTGACATGTGTCACATAGGGCAACATGTTCCGCGACATCTCGCTTCATGCCATACCACCAATATCTGCTCTTGAGGTCATGATACATCTTCGTACTCCCAGGATAAATGGAATAGTCGGAATCGTGAGCTTCCTTCAAAATCAATTCACGGATCTCCTTCACTTTAGGCACACAGATTCTTTTCCCATGCCACACCATACCTTGTTCATCTTCTCTGAACCCAGGGGCTTTATTTTCTTTGATGAGTTCTCTAATCTCTTGTATCTTCTCGTCATTCTTCTGACCGTTGCGTATGTCTTGCTCTAATGTGGAGTCCACTTCCATGGCGATGGCCTCACCACTATTCACCAGACATAGATTGAGTTTTGCAATCTCTTCCTTCAATTCTGTAGGCATGTCCCTCGACTCAACATGTTGACCTGCACTTTCCGGCTTAAAGCATCCGCCACAACGTTCGCTTTCCTAGGATGATAGTTGATGCCCACATCAAAGTTGTTGATTAGCTCTAACCATCTCCTTTGTCTGAGGTTGAGATCTGGCTGTGTGAAAATGTACTTTAAGCTCTTATGATTCGTATATATCTCTGTCCTTTTCCCCATCAAGTAATGCCACCAAATCTTCAATGCGTGTACCACTGCGGCTAGCTCTAGGTCATGTGTCGGATAGTTCTTCTCGTGTTTTTGAAGCTGCCGGGACGCGTAAGCCACGACATGCCCCTCTTGCATGAGAACACATCTCAACCCGTGTCCAGAGGCATCGCAGTACACCGAAAAGTTCTTCTGCATATCTGGCATAACTAGCACTGGGGTTGTTGTCAATCTTTTCTTCAGTTCTTGAAAACTCGTCTCACACTGTGGTGTCCATGTGAATGTGGTTCCCTTCTCTAACAATTTGGTGAGGGGTCTCGAAATCTTGGAGAAACCCTCAATAAACCGTCGATAATACCCAGCCAATCCTAAGAAGCTTCGAACTTCCCCGACATTTTCAGGGTCTTCCACTTCTGCACATCCTCGATCTTGGCGGGATCTACCGAGATTCCTCCCTCCAAGATTATATGTCATAAGAAGGGAACTCTCTTCAGCCAAAATTCACACTTGCTCAGCTTGGCATATAGTTGGTGTTCTCTCAGTTTTTGCAACACCAATCTTAAATGTCCTTCATGTTCTTCTTCATCTTTGGAGAAGACGAGAATGTCATCAATGAAAACCACCACAAATTTGTCCAGATATTCCATGAATACCTTGTTCATGAGATACATGAAATATGCCGGGGCATTAGTTAGCCCGAATGGCATGACGGTGTATTCATACAGCCCGTACCGAGATACGAAAGCTGTCTTTGGAATGTCGGTTTGCCTTATCTTCAGTTGGTGGTATCCCGACCTGAGATCAATTTTTGAGAACACACAAGCTCCCCTCAACTGATCAAATAAGTCTTCAATGCAGGGTAATGGGTACTTGTTCTTGATGGTTACTTCGTTCAATGCACGGTAGTCTACACATAACCTTTGGGTTCCGTCCTTTTTGGGCACAAATATCACTGGGGCTCCCCATGGTGAGGAACTAGGACAAATATACCCCTTTTCTGTCAATTCCCTTATATGCTCCTTGAGCTCTTCCAGCTGTTTAGAGTCCATCCGATAAGGCCTCTTGTATATTGGGGCTGTTCCAGGCACTAGTTCAATCGCGAATTCCACTTCACGATCGGGAGGCATACCTGGCAACTCCTCCGGGAAAACATTTGGATACTCCCTGATAATCCTGATCTCTTCCACTTCCACCTCAACTTGATTGAGTTTAAGGTCCCTCCAAGGTTCTTGTACAGTTATGAACTTCACTTTTGTGCCACTAGGGTGAGCTAGTTCCACCGTTCTTGTCAAACAATGGATGATTCCTTTATGTTTGGTCAACCAATCCATACCCAAAATAATATCTATCTCTTGTGAGTCTATCACTATGAGGTTTGCAGTAAATACTACCCCATTAATGTCTAGATTCACCCTGGGACATACTTGTCTTGTCCTTATTTCTCCCCCTGGAGAGTTCACTGCTAACATATGGTTCATTTGTGTTGTTGCTAGATCATGCTTCTTAACAAACCCTTGAGCAATGAACGAATGGGTAGCACCAGAATTGAACAATAGGGTTGCAATGTGTAGATTAGCAGGAAACTTACCAATTACCACGTCAGGTGCCTCTTGCGCTTCCTCCATGGTCACGTGGTTCACCCGTCCTCGCATCACATTCTGCTGTTGTGGCTGCATGGGCTTCTTCTTTGGGCACTTATCTGCGTAGTGCCCCACTTCACCACAGTTGAAGCATTGCACCCCAACCTTAGGTGCCTGGCCTTTGTTATCTTGGGGTTGGTTCGGTGGTCCTTGTCCTGCTGGTCGAGGTTGATATGTGGGGCGAGGCTGCTGCACAAACTGACGCTGCGGCTGTGCTGGTGCTGACAGAGGCCTGAAATTCGAGTTGTACCCTCTTGGTGCTGAGTAGGGTACCACAGCACGGCTCGTCTGCCCTGCGGGTTGCTGCATCAGACGTGGACGTGTGTTGCTACCTGAGGCTTGGTGTGACCATCCCGCCTTCCTCTTGTTTTCATTCTCCAAGGCCTTCAGCTTCCTCTCCAAGACAAATGCTCTGTCTACCATCTTTTGGAAGCTTTCATACTCGTTGGAGGACATTGCACATTGCATTTCCATAGTAAGTCCTTCCACAAAACAGTCCTGTTTTTGCTCGTCAGTTTCGATGTCCCGTGGTGCATAACGGGATAGTTGGGTGAACTTGGTGAGGTGTTCCCTCACAGTCATGTTGCCTTGCTGCAGTCCCAAGAACTCCTTTCTCTTGTTTTGAGTTCACCCCTTGGTATGTAGTGGTTGCGGAAACTACGCTTGAACTCTTCCCAAGTGATGTTCTCGGGGTCATGATGGGCTGCCACGTAAGCGGTCCACCAATCAGCAGCAGGTCCATGCAATTGGTGAGAGGCAAACAACACCCTCTCATGCCCTTGGCATTGTATGATCCTCGTCTTGCTCTCAATGGTCTTTAGCCAATCATCTGCCTCTAGAGGTTCAGCAGCACTTGCAAACTTTGGGGGTTGAGTTCCCAGAAACTCACTCAACCTTGGTTGGCGTGGTGCAGCTTGTGAGGGTGGAGCTTGGTGCAAGTTGGCCACCACTTGAGTTAGACTCTAGATGAGCTGATTCTGATTTTCAAGCATTTGGTGGATAGGATCAGCTCCTTCACGGTGACCACCCCTGTCTTGTCCTCTAGAAAGGTGAGGATTGTCGGCCTCATCGTTGTTGTTGGTGGGGTTGGCACCACGACCTTTTCCTCTTCCAGCCATCTATCATGATCAACCAAGTGTTAACTTAAAGCATTACGTATTAACTTCCCAAATTGCTTGTTTAAACTTAGACTTTTGAGGTCTTAATATATTAAACAAATTCTGAAGATTTTACGTAGATCTTTGGGCGTCACGTCTCACACGAAAATAAATGCACTATTGATTCATAGGGGTTCACACACCAAAGCAAAGCAACCTAAAGACGAGGTTGTGGACAAATGCCCATGACTTCCACAACTCATGTCACACACCAGACATTAACACACACACAAATAAATAGGGTATTGACTCGACTACTCAATAACCTGCTGAAATAAGGGAAATGACTCTAAACAACTCGTATCACTGAGCTGGCTCGTCGGGGTGTTCTTCATTATTGCAGCTGCCCTCTGATTCCGCTTTAGGTGGGGAAGCTGCTGGTGGAGAAGTGCGGCGACGCTTGCTCGCCCGACGGTCTGGAGAGTTAGAAGTCCATGTGTCATTCACGGTGACACACAGTTCATTCCCATCTCCTCTTTCTCTCACCCTCAGGCTGGCGCGAAGCAATGCCTCAGTCTCCTTGAGGATGTCACGAACATCCTGAAGCTCCTGCTGGCACTCCTGCAGTCGAGTGCTGAGCATAGCAGCACCCTCCAAGCACAGGTCCATGTGCTCATGGGAAGTCCCCTGCTGCACTGGCGGGTACTTGTACTCCGCGGTGCCACTCTCACGTTGGAGGACATACATGTACTCAGTCCTGTCCAGGTGGCGACGGTTGATGTAACTCTGGCAGGTGATGGCCTCCCAGGTGACATCCTTCTCAGCATCGGCCTGAGTCGCCCTACAAGCTGGAGAGCGGTGGATCTTGAGCAGCTGATTTTCATGGATTATCCTCATCTCTGAGCTCCATTCTTCCCGCCTCTCACGGATGGTCCTGGTGGAGCTGTAGTGTATGATCAGCTTGCCCACATTGCCGGCGGCGTGGAGCATACGCCAAAGACGGCGCAACAAGCCTCCTACTGCCAACCCGTAGGAGTGGTAGGTCACCGGACGATTCTCCTCTCTCAAGGCAAGGGCAACTACGGGAACTCTCCCTCCGATGGACTTGCGGGCGGTGCGGATCATGCGAACCATCTAAAACATAAAACATTTAAAATTAATTAGAATAAAAATCGTATTTTGAATAAAAGTTGGGGCAAGATGAACAAATAAAGTAACCCTATTAAATAATACTTTCAATCCACACCTTTGTAAAATAGTTTTTAAGAAAATAGGGTCCTTAAATACGTCCATTTCTACCTAGGCCCACGTTCCTACGGGCAACCTTGGCTCTGATACCACTTCTGTCACACCCGGTTTCTCCGAAGAACAACCGAGTGAATATCACATGTATGCCAGGATCATTTTCTCATACATGTGACGACAAATAGTGAAGCATCATCATATTACAAGCCAGGTGTTCGAATATAAATAAGTCTTACATAGCATACGTCTCGATGGACGATAATAAGTTCATAACATGTAAATAAAAATAGTAGCGGAACATAAATCTCGTGGGCTTCATCACATGCATTGCCCGGGGGACTCCGTGAACCTAGAAACCTTCATCGGGTCCAAAGTCTTGATCATTGAACACCACATCATCCCTTTGACCTGAGCAGCAATTTAAACCAACAGAAATGCAAGTTTGAGTACCGTTGGTACTCAGCAAGTGTGGGAAAGTAATGTCATGCAGGGCTAGAGCAAGGAGAGGTTGAACTCATGGTTAAAGCACTACGCAATTAATACCTATCACCTTAGCTTATTAAGCATCTACATTACTACATAGGTGAGATGGTCCCACTCTCCCAACCCATTATCAAAATCAAGTAAACATAGTCTCATCTCCAATGTTAAGCTCCCCGCTTAACATCCTCAACTTCACAATCCATCATCCTCTAATCATGAATAAGTCCAAGCCGCTCTTGACCGTGAGCACGGCTGTCATGACAGTTTTGACTCTGCAGAGTTTGCACAACTGTACCCACATGTAGTGATTTCATCCCCCGTTGCCGGGTGGACTAAAAGAACCTCCATTATGCCAGTGGCCGCGAACCACATTCACACTTCCTAGGTGTGTAGCCAGGAGATCACTACGAGGCCTTTACAAAGGGATTCCCGACGAGCATGGGCCCACTGAGGTTTCACCCCTAACAGCATACAAGAGGCTCCAACCTCGCTGCAGTGGCCCCCTCTTGAGCCTTGCAGTTCATATGGTAGTCCAGCTGATACCTATTCCCCGCACCATCCAAAACACCCATACTGCGTCGGGGATACACCTAATTAATTGGCCAAGCTGCCCCATCTCAGCATGTGGTTGGCACGGTAAAGCCAGGTTACATGCTCCATGAATCGGTCCTTAGGATCCAGGCAAGTACTAAACACAAACCCGAGTCTCGTGCACCCAGCACCAACCAAATCATCCAACTTGCCTCGATCCCTACCTCTATATAACTCATAATATCTCAATCAATAGTAAGGTAAATAATTTGATGATCTCATATCCCATTTATCCCATTCTAAGCATGGCTAAGCATAAGCAATATGAGTAAATGGCATAACAAAATAAATCCCAACCCAGGCTACAAGGAAATAAGATAATAAAAATCTAGGGAAACTTCCTAGCTTGGGTATCATATTTCAAATTGACAATGCAATTAAATTCTAACTACACATCTTAGTATAGGATCAAAGTGGTCAAGGACACTTGCCTTCTTCCTGCTGCTCTGGGAATGGAAAGTCTTGGTCTTGGAAGGGGAGAACTTGCTCTGGGGCAGGTTCTACTCATGGCAATACACATAGCAAAAGAAAACAACAATCCATAAGCCATAGTCCATACTTTCACTTCATGCAAACCGCACATACATACATATGAAAGTCATTCACATTTCTAAGTGTTGTGGTTACTCTAGATGTGTTGATTTTAGACCTACATGCACTTTTAAACATATATATATTATTTTTAACTTTTATATTCAGATTTCTATTTGCACACTATATATGAATTTCCTACTCCAAATAGGTTTTCAGATCTTCTACAAAATCCTAAACTGAAGTTTTTTGGATTTGGAGACCTCATTTATCATTTCCTAATTATGCATGCTTATTTTCCTATATTTTCAGGTTTATTTTCTATGCCTAAAAGTAAATTTTAATATTAAAATAGTAAGGCAAATCATCTAAACAGAATAGGTTCTGATCTAAAATGTTCAATAAAATATTTTTGAACTTCCTCTCTGATGTGAAACAAATTTAAATTTATTTTACTAGTTTTTAGAATTATTTTCTAGCCTAAAATGTGTCTCTAGAGATAATAATAAAATGAGCAATACTCAGGCAGATTTCATTTCAGCCTAAAATCTATTTTTAACTCATTCTAAAGTTTTCCAAGTGCTAGGAGAGTTTAAATTTGCATTTGCACATGTGTTTGCCTCACCTTTTAAATTTAAATCCTAGTCACATATTCAAATTTCTGAATTTAATATCCTATAGGGTCTAAAAGGCAAATCCACCCTACTGCAGGGTTTAATTTACTATTTCCTAAATTTTCAGAGGCCTAATTACACATAATAGAGGGTTTTTTCCTAATTTTTATTAAGTCCAGGGGCTAAAACTGAGTTTTAAATGAATTTACATAAATTTCTGAAGGTCCAGGGGCTAGATCAGAAGTTTCCGGGGCTAGCTCGTGTTTTTCGAGATCCCCAAGGGGTAGCGCGTGAGAATCCTGGCCTTTATAATGCGGGGCTGACGTGGGCCGTTGGATTTAAAATAGACGGCTCAGATTAGATTGCCGAAGCGGTACGCGTCGATTTAATTTCTACCGTGCGATTTAAAATAGACGGCCCTCAAGGGGCCACGTCGCCCCCGGCCGGAGTTCGCCCGTGCACGCGGCGGCGCACGGCGGCAGAGGCGCGATCTCGCCGGCGAAATCTCAGTTTTTGCCGCTGTGCGTTAGAACTCGCATGTTTTTGCACAGATCGACCGCGGAGGGGTAGGGGAGGCTCACTGAGGGGTCTTCTTGGGCACGGGAGGGTTGGAGTAGGCTCTGCGACGGCGACGGGCGGAGGAGCTCCTCGGTGCTCGATGGAGGAGTCTTTGGCTCGGCGATACCTCACGTTCTCCGGTCGTGGTGCTTCCCTGCGGTTAGCAGATGGTGTACTGAGGGTCAGATAGGGTCGGGTCATGGAAATTCGACAGCTTCAAAGATGACCGGCGGCTAGACGTCACCGGAGCTCGATGGCGTCGGTTGTCTGGGCGGCAATTCATTCCGGAGTGGGCGTCACCGGCTAGTGTTCGATGCTGCGATGATGTGAAACCGGTTAGATGGACCAGAACGGCGTTATGCCGAAGGGAATTCGGAGGTTGGGCGGCGGTGCTCACCGGCGGCAGAAGTTCACGAGCGAGGTGGTGAGCAGAGGGGGTTTGAGGGAGTTTAAATCGGCCCGGAGTCCCGAGGTAGGTGTGTGCGTGCGGAATCGGCGCTCGTGGGGGCGGATCAGTTGGTTGCGATCGAGGAATTCGGCCGGCGGCTCGGGATCAGGGCGGAAAGGTTGGTGGCGGTTGGGCACGCGCGCGAGGAGGGGGATGACGCGCGGGCCCCATGTGTCAGTGAGAGGGTGAGAGGGGGGCGCACGGTCTTGGGCCGGCTGGCGGGTTTCGGCCCACTGGCCGGTTTTGGTTTTCTTTTTCTTTTTCGTTTTCCTTTTTCTGGTTTGATTCAAATCTAAATTCCAGTTTGAATTTGAATTTCTGCACCACATGCAATACATCCAAAAATTTTTAAATTCCCCTCTTTAGCAGGTTTTGGGGTGTTATATAATCTAAACGTGTTCAACTATGACAAAACTTGTATAGATTGTATAGAATCAAGTCATGAAGACGTCACAACAAGAATCATGAAAATCCGTTGAGAGAAACTCAAGTTACGATCGAAAGATAGAACAAAGGTCAATCTGTCCTACGCGAGAAAAACAGTTCCGGAATACTGCAAAGAAACTCGTGTAGATCAGAAACCACAAATTCAATGACCGTGAAATTTTTACAGATGATA
The DNA here is from genome assembly GCA_030760725.1 of Neostapfia colusana. Taxonomy (NCBI): domain Eukaryota; kingdom Viridiplantae; phylum Streptophyta; class Magnoliopsida; order Poales; family Poaceae; genus Neostapfia; species Neostapfia colusana. The sequence goes on along the minus strand of JASWHV010000005.1, from coordinate 58,110,169 downwards.
GATAATCAAGTTTTGAAGACAACCCAAAAAGAATCACATCAATTGGATCTTTAAAGCTCGAGTTATGATAAAACCACCAAAGCAAGGTAGTGCTGAACAGAAACTCGACGAGAAAAACTTATCTGAAACAAGTCGGACGAACAATGCACAAAAGTTCCTTTAGAATACGAATTTTATTTATCAAAACACAATAGGAACAGACCCAAAGTCGTTCCCACAAGCCTTGCCCTCCCTTACTATTATAACCAGCTCTATGGCCAATCTAATTCAAACTAGGACTCCTACTCCTACTTGGATTCAAACTGTAACTTTCCAATACTGCTCAAGACTCTTCTATACGCAGATAGAAGCAATCTTAAGACTTCCAAACACCTTAGGAACGTCCCAAACATTCCTAAAACAACTCTACTTCATGACTAACACAAAATCCTGTTATAACCAACTCAAAACTTTCCATAAACAAACCATAACCGCCTCAGCCGCAGCCTGAGCGCAAAATCCAGCCGGTTGAACCTTTTCAACCATATCTCCACTTCCATATCTGTTCAACAAGCCTTGGAACCATGTTGCCATGTCCATGCACTCCTTGCAACGTACAAACACCTTCCAACGACGTCCAAGATACCTTCATATGCATTGTTTTTGATTCAAACATACTGCGCAACCTCCCGATCAACTCAATCACAATTCCTCCCAAACATGGTTGTTGAACCTCAGCTTCTCCCTAAGACTAGTTCAATGGATCCCGTCACCATCCATGTATTGAACTCAAGCAACACCTGCACATGAATAAACAACCAATACTTCCGAGCACAAGTCCTCGACTTGACTCTCGTTAGTTCCGAAACTACAACATCTTACGTGAGCACCTCACATAAGCATGTTGTAAACCATAGCAAAATGATATCAGCCATAACCACCAAAACACACCAAAAACTTAGTAAAATAATACTAAGCAAACTTTCCATAAGAGTAAAGCAAGTTCGAAACATTGCAAGTTAAAAGCAGGACCATTGCAATCAAGCTCCGAACCTTACCAAAGCTAACCGGACCTTGAGCCAGAGCTTACCAAAGCTAGTCGGACCCAGCGCCGGAGCTTACTAAAGCTTAGTCGGACCTAGCACGGAACTTACTAAAGCTAGTCGGACCTAGCACCGGAGCTAGCAAAAACAAGTCGGACCTAGCCAAAATAAGTCAGACCTAGACAAAGGAAGTCGGACCTTACGTCGGACCTTGCTGGAGCTACCCAAAACAAGTCGGACCTATCGTCGAACCTTGCAGGAGCTCGGACCTAGAGTCGGACCTTGTTAAAAAGGTATTTTGGTAGTATTTAAAACTTTTATCGTCAAAGCCAATGTATTCAGCACACATAGGTCTCACAATCTCCCCCTTGATGAATGCATTGGCAACACCACTTAAAATCCGAACATTGGCTTATTCACATGAAAAGTTTTGAAAACAATTTATCTCTCTTTGTAAATCAGAAATAAAATGAGAAGAAAAACAAGAATACCAAAAATTCTCCCCCTGAGAAGAATCGTGCCAAAACACTTTTGAATGTGTGCAATGTGTGATCAATTCCCCCCCCCCCTGACAATGTATTCAGCAAGGTACAAAAGAGAAATTTTAATTTGTTATGAGCACATTATAACATATACATATAAAAAAAAGCTCATCCAAATCATACTATAAAGTAACTTACACTAACACATCAATAAGATACATAAAGTAGTGTAAGCCAAGCTAGAGATCAAGTGTAATTTTTAATTTAAGCAAGTCATGATCTCACAAACTTAACTATTTCAAGACCTGAAAGCATGACACTTGTTACTGCATTTTATTTATCATTTAAAGCACAAATTTTGATCTTATGACATTTGCAAGAGATTATATGCAGCATCAGCCTTATTCTAACCAACCAAGCCAAGCCTATGTCATTTGACAGTCAGAAGCTTAAGGACATGGTTTTAGTCATACACAACTCCTTTCAAGTTCATATCTAAGTGCAATGATAAGCCATCTCAAAAGAAGAAGTGGGATGCATGCATATTCTCTTGATCTTTTCTCATTTTTTTATTTGAACATAAAAACTCAACAGCTGAGTTGATTACTTGATTAATTCTTTATGATTAAAAGCACTTGTGAGCATGCAACAAGTTCAAAACAGCAAGAAAGTTGGACCATGACCAGATTTAGTGTAAGTAATTATTCCAATTACTAGACATGGTAAAAACTACAAAATGTATAACACGAGTAATGTAGTAAGAACTTTCAGCATGAAAAAGGAATCACAAAGTCATATATGCATGAAATACTATGCTAATATTATTTTAATTTCAGATTCACACATAGACTTCCCAAGTTTCAAAATTCTCCCTTAATTTAAGCCATGAGGATGCATAACCCCTATTTCACTACGAATGTAACAAAAAGGAATGAAATCCAAAGATTTTGTAAAAATGTCAGCCAATTGTTGTTTGGTATCTATATGGTGAAGCACAATGTTCCCTTTTTCGACATTATCACGGAGAAAGTGATACCTAATGTCAATGTGCTTAGTTCTCGAATGTTGTACGGAGTTTTTAGCAATGCAAATGTGATGAGGACATCTCTCCTTTGCATACAATGCAAGGACCGATCACTAGAGCACGTGCACGACAATTGGATCTCCAGGTACGTTCTAACCTTCTCAATTGTTTTTCAGAACTTACGCTTGTTTCCATGCATATTTTATTGATTAGGAAGAATGGAGAGGACCAGCAAGGGCTGGGAGGAGTCCAATGAGTCAAGGAGGAGGAGATAGGACGTGCACACCAAGGAGGAGCCCAAGTACAACTCGACTTCGACTCCACCTCGGGTTCCACGAGCCACCTTCACCAAAACTGACGTCCCGGACACATACGGAGTCGGATTTGGACATTCTATATATGGTTTGAACCGTGATTTCATAAAGCTTCCAATGGAACCAGCCCCACCTCAAAATTCCTTCTAAGTTGACGGGAATCAGCAAAACAAGTGGGCGTCCAGAATCTGTCCGGTGCTGCGCCACCGCCTTTTGGGCTGCTGGCCTGTGTATCGTGTGGAAGCTCATTAGGGTTGCGTCCAGGGGTATTGCACGCCCCTAAACTCCTTTTTATACAGCAGCCGTCACCACATTAGGGGGGTTTTGCTTAGTTACAATCTGTTATTGAACAGTGTCGCAGATCATCGGTTGTGAGACCCCAAATTTGTGATCAATTCAATTTTGATTGCAACTTCTCTGTTCTTGCTTGTGTTCTTGATTGCGCTTGCAGGGATAAGCCTTCGTGGTGAGGTCATTCGTGTGACACGGGTGATAACCAACGGAGCACTGGTGTAGTGATTGCGGGGTTTCGTTCGTTCGGAGCCTTGGATCATCAACGTCGAGATCTCTACCCAATCAAGTTTACCCTACCTCTCGGAAGATCGGGACTCATCCTCCTATCAAAATGGCACTAGTGTTATCACAAAACAGTGGAACACTATCTAGATCAACCCCATAGTCCTTAAGTGTTTGAACAATCCAAAGAATTTGTGAGCAAACACTAGCAGCAGCTACATATTTAGATTCGGCTGTGGATTGTGCAACTGAACTTTGTTTTCTAGAGGACCAGGCAACAAGTGAATTACCAAGAAAATGACAAGCACCAGAAGTACTTTTCCTATGAATCCTACAACCCCCAAAATCAGCATCGAAAAAAGCTTTCAAAGTAACGGTTGAGGAAGAAGGAAGAAAAATGCCAAATTCATGAGTTCCATGTAAGTACCTGAGAATCCTTTTGACGGCTTGACGATGTGAAACACGTGGGGAGGCTTGAAACCGTGCACAAAGACATACGCTGAATTGTATATCCGGTCTTGATGCCGTGAGATACAAAAGTGATCCGATCATGCTTCTATATTCTTTTTGATCAACGGGATCACAATCTTCATCAAGTTCAAGTGTTGTTGCTGTTCCCGTTGGTGTCTGAAGAGGCTTGCTTTTGTCCATGTTGAAGCGCCTTAGGAGATCTTTTGTATACTTTGTTTGATGCACAAAGGTACCCTCCTTGGTTTGCTTGATTTGCAGCCCCAAAAAGTACGTGAGTTCTCCCATAATACTCATCTCAAATTCTGAACTCATCATAGCTGAAAACTTGGACACAAGATCATGAGAAGCACAACCAAATATAATATCATCCACATACCCTTGAACGAATAATGAGTCATTGCCATGCTTAAGCACAAAAAGAGTTTTATCAACCTTGCCCATGGTAAACCCCTTTTCAAGTAAGAATGTTTTTAACCTATCATACCATGCTCTAGGGGCTTGTTTGAGACCGTACAAGGCTTTGGACAATTTGTAAACATGATTAGGAAAATTTGGATTTTCAAAACCAGGTGGTTGTTTGACATAAACCTCCTCATCTATGTAGCCATTAAGAAAAGCACTTTTAACATCCATTTGATATAGCTTAAAACCTTTAGATGCAGCAAAAGCTAACAAAATTCTTTTGGCTTCTAATCTAGCAACAGGAGCAAAAGTTTTATCAAAATCTAGACCTTCAACTTGTGTGAAACCTTGAGCAACCAACCTAGCCTTATTCCTAACCACAACCCCATCCTCACTTTGTTTATTTTTAAACACCCATTTAGTTCCAATTAAAGTGTGACCTTGAGGTGGAAGTACAAGTTTCCAAACATTATTTCTTTCAAAATTTTCTAACTCTTCTTGCATGGCAATAATCCAAGATTCATTAGTGAGTGCGTGTGATATATCTTTGGGTTCAAAAGAAGCAACAAAAGCAGAATGAGCATGAAAATTGGGGTCAAAAAACCTAGATCTTGTAACTCGTTCATGCAAGCTTCCAATAGTTTGTTGTGGAGGATGACTTTTGAGAATCCGGAGGGGAGTGGACACTTCACAAGCTTCTTCTTCTTCATGTTCATCACAAATAGATGAGCTTGTGACGTGAGGAGGATCTGGGCCAGCAATGGTGGTCGTCGGTGCTGGCTGTGAATCAAGATCAGGAGCTGGAACAATGTCATTAGCTGCTGAATTTTCGAGCAGCAGCACCACTTCTTCGTCTTCTTCAACAAAAATACTCTCCCCCTGCGGATATGGATCCGGACCTGCAATATTTGAACTAGTACCTGGGCTAGCTTCATCAAAAAAAAAACCTCACAAGTCTCCACAATTTTGTTAGTATCAAGTAAAAGCACACGGTAGCCTCTAGTATGAGATGGATAACCAAGAAACATGCCATCAACAGATCTAGCTTCAAATTTATCAAGATTACCATGTTTCTTAACAAAGCATTTGCAACCAAAGACCCTAAAGTGTGTGACACTAGGCCTATGTCCAAACCTGAGCTCATATGGTGTTTTACCTAGCTTAGCACGCAAGAAAACACGATTTGAGACATAACAAGCGGTTGCAATTGCATCAGCCCAAAATTTCCAAGGAGTTTGATATTCATCAAGCATAGTCCTAGCCATCTCAACTAAGATTCTGTTCTTTCTCTCCACAACACCGTTTTGTTGAGGTACATATGGTGAAGAAAATTGATGATCTATTGCATTTTCAGCACAAAAGTGATCAAACGATTGATTTTTAAATTCGGTTCCGTTATCACTTCTAATTGCTCTTAAAGATCCTGGGTGATCAATTGATAATCTAAGAAATAAAGTTCTAAATTGACTAAAAGCTTCATTCTTAGATGTCATAAAGTAAACCCAAGAGTATCTAGAATAGTCATCAAAGAACATACCATATACCTCCGAAGGATTGAACACATGAAGGTCCTACGATGTCAAGGTGTAAAAGTTGACCCGGTTCAGTTGTCATGGTCATTGTGACAGGAGCATGTGAACCTGCAACCATCTTAGCATGTCTACAAGAAGAGCACACAATTTCTTTGTCCCCTTTAAGCTTAGGCAGCCCACGTATGCGATCAAGAGCACTAACACGCGTGAGATGATCAAAGCCTACGTGACCAAGTCTACGATGCCAAAAATATAAATCTTTGGAATCATTTGCAACTAGAAATCTATGCTTAGAGGAAGATATATCAAAATCAGCTTTAAAAACTCTTCCAAACCGAGACATGTTAAAAATAAGCTCACTATTTGAACCTACAACTTTGCAGCAGTTTCTATTGAAAATAATTTCTTGATTTTCATCTAGCAATTGTGAAACAGAAATCAAGTTGTATTTCAAATTTTTTACAAGTGCCACATCCTTCAAAGTGTAGTGATCATTTACTCTAACCGAAGCCTTAGCAATTATAGGAGTTGAAGAATTATCGGCAAAAGTAACATTCTCTACACGTGACACAAAAGAGAGAGAGGAGAACCATTCTTTGTTACCGGTCATGTGGCGTGAGCAACCTGAATCCACAATCTAAATGTTCTCCTTCCTCAAGCGTGTAACCTACATAGAAGCACAATACGTCGATGACTCAATACTGGGGTTAGTTAAAAGGCATTTAGGAATCCAGTACTGAGTCACACGACGTCCAGCAGGAATAATATGCGAAAGCTGAGATAAAACAGCAGGTTTATGAGTCAAAGTTTGAGATTTTTTGTTCTTAACTACTGACCTATGAGGTGTTACTTGTGTAGCACGAAAATCAGTAGCTCCGGAGGCAAAAACAGAAGGTCCGGAGGCAAAAACTGAAGCTCCGGAGGCAAACTTTAAATATTTCTGACTCATAGCAGCAGGTTGCATGTTCCTGACATTCGGTTTAGTATGTGCAGCAAATTTTGTATGAGAGTTATAAGATCTAGCTTGCACTCTTTTCTTTTTATGTTGTTTAGCTAGTCTATAACAAAAATCTATGACATGACCATCTCTACCACAATAGGTACAATGAAATTTAACTTTGTGTTCATGTCTAGATGAGCATGCAGTATGCTTATTTGAACCCGAATGTGACAACACTCCTGCAGATTTAAAAACCACTTCTTTTTGTTTATGAACTGTTTGAATCAAACCACTTCCTAATGATTTTACAATTTTAGGTGGATGTTTCTTAGCATGAGCATGTGAATCAAAACCTAAATCAGTTTTATCATTGCAAGACTTGGAAGAATTCAGCAGCAAGTTTAGGTTCTTATTCCCATTACAAAACCGATCTAATGTCTTATGCATGTTATCAAGTTTATTTGATAGATCAAGGCAATTTTCACATGAAGTTTTTCCTTTTAATTTGCAATTGGAACAATATTTAACTTCATGAGAACGTAAAGCATTGTTCAATATAGAAATTTCTTTCATTGCATCTTGTAGTTTCTTATCAAGATCATCGCAAGTAGAACAATGCAAATCAATTGTAGAACAACAAGCATCTTTCAAGTTTTTATCATTAAGTGCAGCAAGCTTTTTGTTCTTTTCGATTTCAAGTTCAAGTTTATCAAGTGTGGAGGTGTGTGCACTTCTTAGAGAGGACAATTGTTCATATATTAAATCACATGAGGAACAAGAATCATCACTAGGAATCAAGGATTTTAAATGATTAATTTCAGATTCTAGTGACTCAATTTTAACAGCATTGTCCCTAAGCTTTTTGTCCTTTTTCTTAACAATAATAGTGGCACGAGAAATAGCATCACACATTTCTTCGCAAGTAGGACATACCTCTTCGTTGTCACTGTTGTGTTCTGCATCCTCCATACTTGATTTTGATTTACCGGCCATGAAGCACAAGTTTGCCAGAGCATCTTCATCTTCATCACTTCCAATGTCTACATCACTCGAGCCAAGTTCTTGAAGTGCGGTGATGAAACTGTTTATCAGTTTGCGTTCTGTAAAACCCTTCTTTTTCTTGTTGGTGTTGCCAAAAGAGGACTTGATTTTATTCTGCTTTTCATCACGGTTAGAAGGACCTGAAAGGTTAGGGCAATCTGTACAAAAGTGTCCTGTCTTACCACATTCAAAGCATCATTGAGGTCTGGAGCTTCCTCTCCTTCTAGTTCTCACATTTTGCAATGCTTTCGAGAACCTAGTAGAAAGAAGTACTAGCTCCTCCTCTGGAAACTCCTCAATCTGTTCCAGGGTTAGTGAAGACAGCAAAGCAAGTGTATTGCTAGATGATTGGCCGAAGCTAGGTATATCACGTTGTGAGACAAATGCAATAGTCTTATTTGGGTTCTTACGTGATATAATGTCAATTTGATGAGTTTTTAGCTTAGAATTAAGCACATCTAATGTAAGAGTACTCATGATAGTGGATTCATGTATGGATGTTACTTTCATCTCCCAAATTGACATGTCTAATGCACTTAGTAATTGCCTAGCATTTTCAGCATCTGAAAAATTAACATTGACGCTACGCAAGTTGCTGAGAATTTTATTAAAGCGAGCAAAGAGGTCATCAATGGACTACCGGGTTGCATCTCAAAGCGCATGTATTCTTTCTTGAACATATCCTGTCTTACCTCCTTGATCGTGTTGGATCCTTCGTGGTAGTCACAAAGTGCTCTCCACACATCGTACGCCGATCGGAGGTGTGCAACACGGTCGAAGTCGCTCTGAGTTAGTCCTTGTATGATCAAGTTCTGAGCCTTGTTGTTATTGTCGATATCTCTCATGTTTGTAGCCGTGACTTGATTGTTTGAAGGCACATCGTAAGGCTTGTACACCTTTTCCCATATTGCAAAGCCTTGCGCCTGGATGAAAGCTTCTATGCGTGCCTTCCAAACCTAAAAATCAATACCACTAAACACACAAGGTTTGGCGGAGTATTTCTCCATGATGATTAGTCAAAACACGTGCAAATCACAAATATTAGAGCAACATGGCTCTTATACCAATTGTAGGATCGAAGTACACGTGTAAAGCTACCCGAGAGGGGGGGTGAATGGTAGATAAAAACTTTTTAGCGGAAGCAACAAAACACCCCTCAGCAGAAAACTGATCTGTTAAAGAAACCGTGTGTGCGACTAATCTAAACGTGTTCAACTGTGAGAAAACTAGTATATATTGTAGAGAATCAAGTCACGAAGACTTCACAACAAGAATCATGAAAATCCGTTGAGAGAAACTCAAGTTACGATCGAAAGATCGAACAAAGGTCAATCTGTCCTACGCGAGAAAAACAGTTCTGGAATACTGCAAAGAAACTCGTGTAGATCAGAAACCACAAATTCAATGACCGTGAAATTTTCACAGATGATATATAATCAAGTTGTGAAGACAACTAAAAAAGAATCACATTGATTGGATCTGTAAAACTCGAGTTATGATAAAACCACCGAAGCAAGGTAGTGCTGAACAGAAACTCGACGAGAAAAACTTGTCTGAAACAAGTCGGACGAACAAGGCACAAAATTTCCTTTAGAATACGAATTTTATTTATCAAAACACAAGAGGAACAGCCCCAAAGTCGTGCTCCATGAGCTCTGGCCTCCCTTGCTTATATAACCAGCCCGAAGGCCAACTCAACTCAAACTAGGACTCCTACTCCTACTTGGATTTAAACTGTAACTTTCCAATATTGCTTAGGGCTCTTCTATACGCAGATAGAAGCAATGTTAAGACTTCCAAACATCTTAGGAACGTCCCAAACATTCCTAAAAACAACTCTACTTCATGCCTAACACGAAATCCTGTTATAACCAACTCAAAACTTTCTATAAACAAACCATAACTGCCTCAGCCGCAGCCTGAGCGCAAAATCCAGCCGGTTGAACCTTTTCAACCATATCTCCACTTCCATATCTCTTCACCACGCCTTGGAACTATGTTGCCACGTCCATGCACTCCTTGCACACGTGCAAACACCTTCCAACGACGTCCAAGATACCTTCATATGCATTGTTCTTGATTCAAACATACTGCGCAACCTCCCGATCAACTCAACCACAATTCCTCCTGAACTTGGTTGTTGAACCTCATCTTCTCCCTAAGACTAGTTCAATGGATCCCGTCACCAGCCATGTCTTGAACTCAAGCAACACCCGCACATGAATAAACAACCAATACTTCCGAGCACAAGTCCTCGACTTGACTCTCGTTAGTTCCGAAACCACAACATCTTACGTGAGCACCTCACATAAGCATGTTGTAAACCATAGCAAAATGATATCAGCCATAACCACCAAAACACACCAAAAACTTAGTAAAATAATACTAAGTAAACTTTCCATAAGAGTAAAGCAAGTTTAAAACATTGCAAGTTATAAGCAGAACCATTGCAATCAAGCTCCGAACCTTACCAAAGCTAACCGGACCTTGAATCGGAGCTTACCAAAGCTAGTCGGACCCAGCGCCGGAGCTTACTAAAGCTTAGTTGGACCTAGCACAGAACTTACCAAAGCTAGTTGGACCTAGCACCGGAGCTAGCAAAAACAAGTCGGACCTAGCCAAAATAAGTCAGACCTAGACAAAGCAAGTCGGACCTTACATCGGACCTTTCCGGAGCTAACCAAAACAAGTCGGACCTATCGTTGGACCTTGCAGGAGCTCGGACCTAGAGTCGGACCTTGTTACCAAAACTTTTATCGTCAAAGCCAATGTATTCAGCACACATAGGTCTCACAACCCTACGCCCATGGGAGTGCTTGGTGTATTGCTTGCTCGCGTATGAGGGTGAGTTGGCTGGGTCGCGAACCCTTTGACTAGAGGCTGACCTGGTCCTTTTATAGCCCAAGGTCGGGGCAGTTACAAGGTGGCCCGGGGCCCGACATGTGGTCTCACGGCTGTCTATCTCCTATATATAAACTATGGGTATTTACAGATACATGCATTGTTACTGTCGGTGGAGTTAAGGCACACCGCCTGACACGTCTGGCTCCTCTGACCGGGTGGCCGGTGATGATGAAGTCCCCGTCTTATCGCTGCGTCCTCTTGCTCTACAGGGCGGCTCAACTCTGTTGGGAGGTACTGTTGCGCCATCACGCCTCACCGCCCTGTCTTTCACCGTAATGGCGAACAGACAGAGGACGGAGGCGTGCGTCGTGCGCCATGCTTTTGGGGAAGGCGCGAGCCTTCAATGCTCGGCCTGGCGGCCCTCCTTCCACTTTACTTCTTGGCCATATGCCTGTTGCTCGTCGGAGTGACATTCGGGCGGATGGCCCCCGAGACACGCGTCTCCACCGGAGCCATCTTGAGGAGTAGTGGGCGGTCCGGAGTTGTTGGGCACGTGGCAGCACCGGAGCCCTCCCACGCTGGAGGTCACATCTGGAGCTGCAGGAAACATGGCACATCCGGAGCCTCCCCTAGAGGGAAGGTACACCCGGAGTCGCTGCCCACGTGGCAGCACTAGAGGCCTCCATGCTGGAGGTCGGATCCGGAGCTGCAGGACGTGTGGCACCTCCGGATCCCTCTTTGGCTGGGGGGTGTGGCTCGGAGGTTCTGGGCACGTGATAGTGCCGGAGCCCTCCTTGGTGGAGGATGGGGTCCGACACTACTAGACACATCGGCTCCCGAGCCACCCTCGGCCGGTAGTCAGGCTCAGGGCCTGAAGACACGTTGCATCCCTGGGACAACCCATGGGGCCCAGAGCACGTGGCTTACGCTGGGGCCCACCTAAGCTGGGAAGGCGGGACCCAGGTGCTTTTTACCCACTGTGCAGGGGTACCCGGTTTGTAGGGTACTGACAGGTATGTTTTCTGGATGGAGCACTCACGGTCGTTTGACTTGCCTGATATGTGATTCGGACACGGGTTGCTTTCGACTTGCTCATGGAGGCAAGATATGCTACTTCGATTGTCATAGACGTTGGTTGTCTCGAAATCACGTGTTTCGACAATAGAAGAATATCTTCAGAAAGGACACAATTGTAACAAAAAGGCCACCGAAATGTCAAAATGGGTCAAAATTTTCTGATATATTGAACAAACTGGTGGCAGATGAAAGTCGTCCTGGATATTTTGTATGTTATGGAGAGGAACACAATTGGACTCATATATGTGGAATTTGAGAGCTCCCGTATGAGAAGTCCTTGATTTTAATGCACAATATTGATGTTTTGCATCAGGAGTGTAACGTGGGCGAATGTATAATAAGCACATGCAGAGAAATGACGGGCAAAACGAAAGACAATATAAAGGCTCGAAAGGATCTGGCAGAGCTTTGTAACCGTCCAACTCTTGAGCTCTCCAAAAGCGGTGGTAAGCCACGTGCTCCCTTCTGTCTTCGATCTAAATAAAAGAAAGAAGTCATGAAATGGTTGAAAAGTTTAAAATTCCCATATGGTTACGCAGCTAGTCTAAAACGAGCCGTGAATGTGAAGAAGGGAAAGCTCATTGGATTGAAAAGTCATAATTATCACATAATTATGGTAAGACTCCTACCTGTTATATTTCACAGCTATTTTGATGATGTGGTATGGAAGGTGCTAGCTGAGTTTAGATACTTCTATAGACAGCTATGTGCTAAAGAAATCACAATAGAGATGATGAATAAGTTGGAGAAGGAGATACCGGTACTATTATGTAAGATGAAAAAAAAATTCTTCTGGTTTCTTCAATCCAATGCAACATCTCCTTACCCATCTTCCATTTGAGGCTAAAGTGGGCGGTCCTGTGCAATATATATGGATGTATCACATTAAAAGAGCACTTAGATATCTGAAGCCAATGGTTGGCAACCAAGCAAGGGTGAAAGGGTGCATCGCCGAAGCTTTTACCCTTAAGGAAGTGGAATACTTTTCAAGTGTTTACTTTGCAGAGCAACACAATGTAAATACTTTGGTGATGCAATACAATATGGATGAACATCTACCTTACAACGATCTCTCTATTTTTGCAATGAAGGGCACCACTGTTGGTGGTAGTCGGAGCTACAATTATACCGCAGATGAAAGAACGGTCGCTTTCCTCTACATGTATGCTAATATAGATGGGATGGACATATATTTAGAATAATTTTTTATCCTAACATTGATGCTTCTCGACATATTATGTAGCATCTATATTCATGAAAGTTTTTTCCGTCCAACGAGTTCCACAAGCAAAAATTGGACACGTAGGCATCAACCTACGAGCAAACAAGTAGAAACGATGCAGCGGGACGGAATAAATGGACGATCTAATTTCCTTTCTTGGTTCCAAGAATATGTAACATTTTCTCGTTAACTTATGAGTATTTATCAAGTATTCTTATAACTTTTAAGTATTGTAAAGTATTCTTATAACTTCGTAATTTGGACAGTGCGTGAAAGATCCCGACGTCCATGAAGACTTGCGACAACTGTCCTATGGACTGGTTAAAGTTAGAATCTATGGCGATAGGACGTCAATGGGTTTCGATTTCGTACAATTGAATTTGATGCTCTTCGTCCTCTCGCAGCAACATGTAATACTGGAGCAATGACGAGAGCAATCAACTCTCAAGGCCACGAAACTAATAACTATGGGATCATTAAAAAATCCTTAAATTTAGTTTTGTCGGAAATAAGGAACTTCAAGTCGTCTTCTTGGATTGTGATTGGTTTCACAACAATCATGGAACACGACAAAACAAATTTGGCATGATGGAAGTCAAACACAATGAATGACTACGAGGCTACGATACATTTGTCATTGTACACTAAGTGGAGCAAGTGTATTATTTACCTTATCCATGTCAAAAGCTTAATGCTTGGTGGGTGGTACATAAGGTGAATCCTCGTGAGCGGTTATATACTCCAAGAGATTATGACTACCATGATATCAATGACGTTGATGAGGTTTATCAAGAACAAGAGTTGCTATACTCGTTTTCCGTCAAGCCTGGTGTCGAACTAGATAACTTGGTTGGCGATACTGATGATGTAGAGACTTCTAATATGCGCAAACAAAGGAAAAAAATTATAAAACAAAACGATGGTCTAGTTTAAGGAGTAGGGTTCGTGATGTCGATAAATTCTGAAACTGACTCCAAGTAACTTTTTTCACTAAATTATCATAACTTTGTATATTTTCTTAGCATATTTATCAATTACTCCTTACAACCGGATGTCATCAGAGAAGGTAAAAGGGAAGGGGGCTAGGGGCTTCCTCAGGGAGGCACGGGACACCCTTTTTAGGGGTAGTTCGTCAGGTGAGGGCAGACGCTCTCAGCTGTTGAGACACGTCCCAGACCTAGCAGGCAGACCTTTGGCCTTACCGCGCACGGAGGTACATTTTCATTGGAAAACGTTATCTTATATATCACTTACCAATTAACTATTCTTATCAATCCTTCTATTTTGCAGTTTGACTCGGAGTCATCTGAGTCAGAGTCATAGGCTAGGGCGCCGCCACAGCCTTCGGGGTCGCCTATGGCTGCCGCGGAGGCGCCTAGCGTGGAGCCTTCAGGCTCCAGTGGTGAGCAGCTTTGCGGGTCACCAGACGTGGTCCCAGAGAAGAGGCGGTGGATGAGGGGGACACACTTTGTGTCTCCTTCTCCAGTTCCTACAGAGTGGGTCACTATTCGCCCAGTCGGAGACACGTAAGCAAACTATCACATAATATTCAACTTTCATATTCTTTTGGTTGTGGGTACATTAATAAGTTCACTAAATCCTTGCAGCTTCTGGTAGGACTGCTCGTTCATGTGTCAGGGGCACCACAGATAGGTGTCCGGTGGCATCGGGTCTTTAGAGCGTCTGCACTATCCCGGTGTGATCGACGGGGTCCCTGCTACGTCGTGGGATGACTACGCTTGTGTCTCTCACGAGGTGCACAACAACCTTCAGGGGCTGTGTGGGCGGATTTTATGGTAAGTCTGCTTAATAAAATTTTGTAAATTATTATTCTTCAACTTGATTCAATTGTTAATGCATATCTCTTCAATATTTGTTTTCTTATAGCTCAGGTACCGTTTAGAGGACATGAGCCAGAGCATGTTGGACCATGCTAGAGCCGTGTTCAACAGGACCGCACGGAAGCTTGTAACGCAAGCATTGTCGTACGCTCGTATTCAAGCCGTGAACGAGTACCTCAAGCGCCACCAGGAGTAACAATCGGGGCCGTTTAGGAGGGCCTCAGAACTTACTTGACAGAGGAGCAATACGTAGAGGTAAGTTGTTTGTGTTCAATTATTCCGATACTTAGTTATGTAAATGGTATTTCAATGACATAATAAATATGTGCAGGTCAGTATTTCCTGGCTAGAGGGTCGGCCCGAAGCATACCGAGCTCTCTGCCAGATGTGGGCTAGCGATGCTTTCATCGTTAAGTCCAGGAGGACTCGTGGATGCAGAGGTTCGGACTCAAAGCACTCCTATGGCCCCGATGGACATGTGCATTTGGCTAAATGCATGGTAACAATAATAACTCTTCTTTGTATGTCTTCATAATATAATTAGCATACTAACACATATCTACAGGAGCGCGAGACCTGTCAGGTATTAACCGACACTCAAGTCTAGAAGCGGGGTCATAAGGATCCATCCCCGCCTAGGGAGTGTAGTGAGGTCGCGGCCGATCGACTGGTAAGTTATCAAAACTTATCAATTCAATTGTTAATAATTTGTTATTACTAATACGCAATTTTACTCCATTTAGGAAAAGTATGGGCGAGAGGCCATGAGGATACATGACGAAGGGTACGATTGGGAAAACGGGCCAATCGACCCTCGAGCCGTTTACGCTAGCGGAGGCCAGAAGGCATATGGACGGTTAGTTGGTCATTTTCTTTATTTCTTTTAAAACTTGCTTCTTATAATTATTATTCTTTTATTCCTTTGTAGGTTTGCCATTTTTTATGGAGTTGTCGACTCGAGGGTCGCGCGACCTTTGATCGTCACTCCATCTACCGAGGGTTCCTCCATCGGGCATACAAGTCGTCGTCTCTCACAGATCCAAATAGAGGAGCTCCTTAGGGAGAGAGACGAGATCTGGAGAGAGAGGGAGGAGCTCCAGAGGGAGAGGGATCTAGCCCGGGCCACACAGGAGCAGCAGGCCGCCTACATGGCAAACTACATGGCTCAGATGCAGGCGGCGATGAAGGTAAGTAGTTGAATACAAATTAATTTAAATTCATATCATTGCATTAGTTTATTTGTTTTAGTATTTTGCAATTACAGGCCTTAGCTCGACAGAGTGGGAAGCAAATCCCGATCCCGAAGTGGCAGCCGTCAGAGTTGGCCCCGCCACAAGTGCCCCCACCACATGGATATTCAGATATCCAGGTAATGTGTTTTTTATTTGCTATTTTCTAATCTAAGAAAAACTTAGTGTAGTTGAGGGGAGAGAGTGAGAGTGAGAGGGGGAGAGGGAGTGAGTGAGAATAAGAGATAGTGGTAGAGAGGGGGAGGGAGAGGGAGAGAGGTGAAAAGGGAAAGAGGGAGGGAGAGAAAGATGGAGTGGTAGAGAGAGGGGGTGAGAGAGAGAGGGAGTCGTAGAGAGAGGGCAAGGGAGAAAGTGAGAGTGCGGGGGAGGGAGAGAGAGGGAGTGAGAGTAAGAGATAGTGGTAGAGAGGGGGAGGGAGAGGGAGAGAGAGTGAGAGGGAAAAGAGAAAGAGGGAGGGAGAGAGACACAAAGTGGTAGAGAGAGGGGGTGAGAGATAGGGATTCGTAGAGAGAGGGGGAGGGAGAGGGAAAGGTAGAAAGTGAGAGTGCGGGGGGGGGGAGGGAGTGAGAGTAGGGGGAGATAGTATTACAAGCTCAAACTCACTTTATCTATTTATTTGAATTGCAGAGATTGGCAACAGAGGCTCAAACTCCACCGCCACAGCTATCAGCACCGGAAGGGGGTCGCAGAGGTGGATTCTTCCGCTCCGGAGCGAGTGGATCCGCGAGTGGAAGGGGTAGTATTTAGGGAGCAAATCTCTTTTTTTGTTTAATGTTTTGGATGTTTTATATTATTGTTGTGTATATAAACTGTTCTGTGAGCTGACCATCATGTCAGGTTATCCTAATTCCGCTTTAAAAAAATTAAAAATCTTATTTACGACGGCCAACTATACAGGGCTGTCATAAGCTAACCTAACTAACTTATGATGACCGTGGTCCTAGCCGTTGTAAGTTAACCTACTTAACTTACGACGGCCAGGGTCCAGACCGAATTCAATTTGTGGATTACATGTGTATGTGTGATGAACATCCTGTGCACACATATGCATTCACTTGGTTCTATGGCAGACGGTGTAGAACGCCGCTGTTCTAGAATGAGACCGGAGAAAGCCAAGTGTTTGGACCCGAGGTGCTGCAAGACGCCGAAAAACAAGTCCAAACGATACGAGAAAACTTGAAGGCTGCTCAGTCACGACGAAAGGGTTATGCGAACAATAGGCGAGGAAAATTGACCTTTGAAGTGGGAGACTTCGTGTATCTTAAGGTATCGCCTATCCAAGGCCAACGACGGTTCAACATCAAAGGCTCGCAAATAACATTGTTTGCGACGACTTCGGCATGCCGTCGCAAATAAGGTCCCTTTCTTAACGATGGCATGGGAACGGCCGTTGCAAGTTAGTTATTTACGAGGTGGTCGTTATAAATAATGTTATTACAACCAATAACTGGAACGGCGGGAAACCGTCGTAAGTAACCAAAAACCGTCGTAAATTAGTTATTTACGACGGTTTTCCGTTATGTACGACGGTTTCTGACCGTCATAAGTTTGCTGCATTCCTGTAGTGCAAGCACGACATCAAAGAGCAAAAGTTACGATGACCAACGGTATTTACGATGGTTTTAGAGTTGGCCGTCGTAAATACAACTTATTACGATGGTCGGGACCTGACCGTCGTAAATAAGAACCCTATACCCCAGGCCAGAGGTCCCGCGCCCACTCAACGCGCCGTGCCGCCGCCGCGCGCGCCCCATCCCCCGTGTCCGCCAGTCGCCGCCGGCGGCGGCAGCCGGTTGAGTAAGTTTTCTATTTTATTTGATTAGTTAGTGGATTTGTTAGTTGAATAATTATTTAGTATTATTTTAGGTGATTATTTAGTTGTTAAATTAGGTAGTCTATTATTTAGTTAGTTAAATTGTTAATTATTTATTTTATTTGATTATTTAGTTAGCATAGTATTTTGTTTATTATTTGGTTATTTAATTAATCTAGGTGTTTGTGTAGTTGTTTAATTGCTTAGTTTATAATTTAGTTAGGTAAATTGTTAATTATTTATTTTAGTTGATTATATAGTAAGTTTAGTACTTAGTTTATTATTTAGTTACTTAATTAATTCAGGTAATTATTTAGTTGTTTAATTACTTAGTTTATTATTTAGTTAGGAGAATTGTTAATTATAAATTTAATCTGATTATTTAGTTACAGTAGTATTTAGTTTATTGTTTAGTTACTAATATTATTAAATAATTCATGTAATTAGTTAAAATAATTGATTAATCAGTTGAATTATTTTATTAATTAAATTGTTAGATTAGTTTAATTGATTGAGTAACTGATTTATTAGAAAATTGATTGTTAATTATTTGCTTCACGACGGTTAGATATATACACCGTCATGAGAGCATATATAATATGATATTTACAACAGCTCTAGAATGGGCTATCGTAAGTAGTACGACCATTGTAAGTAGGACAACCGTCGTTTTTAGCACGACACTAATCCCTTATCGCTTATGGCTCGAGGAGGCCGGGCTGGGTAAGGAGGCGAATGGTGCCGGTGAGGACGCCAAGCGCTCGCGCCTGGACCGCCAAAACATAGGGTTGTACACGATACGTTCACTGGCGGGCGAACATGGCAATCTCCTAGTTTTCCCCTCTCTCTTTCTTTCCTTTATCTTTCTCATTCAAACACACAAAAACCGTCGTAAATAAGCTATTTTACTATGGTATTAAATGAATAAAAATAAAAAACTAACCTATGTGTCACCCGTTTCGAACCGGCACGTGTCACTTGCGCTACACATGTGTCACGTGTAGGTTCAGAATTGTCCTTTTTTGAACAGCCTCGAAGTGTCTGAGAGAGATTGCTTATGGCGAGACGCAAGTTCTGGATCCGATTGAAATTTCTTGTGGTATAACACTGATGTTCTCTGCTGCACCATTTCGTGGCGTGCAGTTGGAGAACTGCGGGGTTATGCTGTCGAAATTTCATATGGATCTGGACCTCGCATCTCGTAGTAAGCAAGCTCTCTCAGTCACATCTGGGTGGGATTAGGATACATCCTTCCTAATAGATGTAAACGCGTGATGACTGATGATGATTTGTCTGCAATTGATTTGTAGACTCGAATATAAGTGAAGACCGTAGTTGGATGTATACTGGTTGGAACAAGAATGAAACTCACTCAGATGTGTGGGTGACCAAGACTATGACTTTTGTGGACCGTGTTTTTCGTTATTGAAGATCAATAAGGTGCGGTTCCCATGTAGCAGATGCCAGAATATGAGGTATTTGGATAAGAAAATGCTTTCAATAGATTTATGTCGATACGGTTTCGTGCCACATTATGAGGTGTGTGTCTTTCACGAGGATCAACTACTAAATCCATAGAAGAAGAGTAAGAGGATGTTTATAGCACGGGGATTGATAGGATGGACGAGATGCTTGAAGCTATACAATCAGAGCTTAACGAAGATCCTCCTATGTCGGAGGTTGAAGCGTTTTTCAAGCTTTTCAAAGCTTCAGAAGAGCCGCTACATGAACACACAAAAGTGACCCTCGTTACTTGCTTGTCACACCTCGGTTGAAGTGATTATTCCTCTAAAAAAGATCTGTCAGGCACATGAGGTGGCATAAAGAAGTTGTGCGTGACAACGATCGAGTCATGGTGCACCCATTCGATGGTGAGGCATAGAAGGCGTTGGATATCTTTGATGCAGACTTCACGAGTGATGCGAAAAATATTTGCATCGGGTTAGTGATAGATGACTTCTCACCTTTCAGTACAAATGCCACACATACTCTTGTTGGCCTATTTTTTCTATTCCTTACAACCTACCATCTGCTTTTTGTATGAAATATGATTTCATGTTCCTTTGCCTCATTCTACCTGGACTGGATCATCCTGATCCATGCCTAAACGTGATGCTGCAACCGTTAATCGAAGAGTTGAAACGACGGTGAAATGAAGACTACGATTGGCAAAGCACATCAATAATCAACGTTGTGCATGCAAGCATAGGCGGAAAAGTCTATGGACAGTGAGATGATAATTGTTTTTTATTTTTGTCAATTCGAGCTACATAAGTTTACTTTTAATCTTTTTTGTAGGTTTACCATATTCGATGGAGTGGTTGACTCAAGGGAGGCAAGAACTTCGAGGGCTTTTCGTCGTAGTCTTCGTCCGCTCGACCTAGTCGGTAGATGTCACAGAGGGACCTGGAGCTCCAGAGTGTGCAGGAAGAGCTACGCCCGACACGGGAGAAACTACAGAAGCAAGAAGCTCTTGCCAAGGCCAGGGAGGAGTATCAAGCTAGCTGCTTGGCACAGATGCAAGCGACGATACAGGTAAGAATTTAAATTACTAAATATCCATAGCATTTTATTATGCATGTGATACTGCTTTGCTATCAGCCCAGCAGCATGGGCAATGTAAAAGTCCCAAAACTTGTAAATGCAAGACTTGATTTATGAATAAAGTTGGGTGTCAAATTCAAGAAAATGGGACGTACAAAAACTTTCTAAAACATGAGGATGCACATGGGTGGCCAACTCAAAAAGCAGATTGCATATTTGATTTCTTCAGGTCCAAATTATTAGGAGTGCAAAGTTTGAATAGATTAGAAGACTTTGCAACTTATGTCAAAAAGGGGACTTTAAATTTTCATGGGAATCCAAATTCAGATTTGAATTTGGATGAGACTTGTCAATTGCCCCAAAATTGAGGGATTTTTGTGAGGATCAGCAGGGGAAAAGAAGTGGGACCCACTTGTCACTGAGATGAGAAGACTTACACAGGAAGTAACCGGGTTCCTCTGTTTTCTCTCGAACACCCGAGTCTCCCAGCTTGCGCCACTGACGGCAGTGTTGCCACCACCTCCCGGGCGAACCCCGGCTCGTTTCCTTGTCCTTATCGGCTCAAACCGCGAGCTTGTCACCTACCAACCGACTTCTCGTAGCTGTTCGTCCATTATCATGTGTCCCTCGACAAAAACGCGGCCGCACGCGAAGCCACCATCAGTCCACCGGCGCCCAGACGTCTCCGTGGGTTGCACGCCGAGCTGAGCTCACTCAGAGCTTCGCCGAACCGCCCTTGACGTGCCTGAACAAGGAACTCGACGACAGCTTCACTTGAACCGGCGCTAGACGTGGTTTTTCTTCCCCATCGCCGTGTGCAACCACCGCCACAAGAACGGGACGCCGGGCCACCACTGACCTCCGCCCGTCGATCTGTAAAGGCCAAAAGGTTCACCAATAAACCTTCTTCCTTCCATGCAAACCCCGGAACCACGCCATAGCTCGTTGAGCCGGAATTTTGCATTTTTCTGCCGGCGTACGATTGGAACTGCAGGGAGCAACTCGGAAAATTCTTGCCACATGTTGCACCACTCATAACATAAAATAGCAAACTACTACGAGACGTCCATGCGAGCTCAGGGGATAAAAAACCACCGAGAACCGTCGAGCAGAGCCACTCTTCATCGAGTTTTGCAAATTACGCCGGAATTTGACCTAGCCCGACGGTGAGGTCGTACTTCTGACAAGTTTCTACGAGATCAGCATGTGGTTTCCTGTTCCTCTTGGTGCCCTGGTACTGTACGAGAAAGTGGCACAGCTTTTGGTGCATCACAGCGCCCTAGCGACGTCGCTGAAGTATCACCGAGGCCGCCGCTCGTCGCACCTAGGGTTCCGGCCATCCTCGGACCGAGTGAAGGCCGACAGCGTGTTCCTCGCATGAAAATACATAGAGGCGGCGAGATTTATGAAGTTTAGGACACTGGAACCCCCTCCCGGCGAGGTCTCCGGCGAGGTGGGTGGTGGGCCGGCGCGGGAGGCGAGAGGAAGAAGACGACGGGTGCTGGCCCACGGGTCAGCCTCTGTCTCGGGGAAACTGGATTCTCTGTGCCATTGGATCCAATTGTGGTAGCGTATTTCAACTCTGTAGCCCCGTGTGTTCTGAATCCTGGGAGCGCCACATCACCCCGGGGCCCAATGTCAGAGATTAAACTTTTTCCGGTTAATTTTAATTCACAGATTTAGTTCAAATTTTAGAACCTCATAACTCTTTCTAGGAAACTCCAAATTTGGTGATTCAAATTGGGTTAGATTCACCTTGAAAGGATCTATCTAAACTGGCAACCCAATTTGTAAGAAAATCAATAATAAGTTCTGGAAAATTCTATGAATATTTTCAGTAAAATACTTTTTGAGGGAGTTTGGTTCAATCAAAAATCCCCAAAATTTGCCAGAGTATCTACTAGGATATTATTGAACTTCTGCTAAATTTTTAGCTCATTTGGAGTTGATTTGTGTATTAAAATTCAGAGTACAAGTTGCTGTGTTCAAAAAGTAGAGATAATTTTTACTTTGAAAAATCAGTGATGGGCAAGTTCTAGCTTCAAAATTCCTAAGGAAATTCATGCATGCTCCCTGAGATATATTTGAAATTGTGGCACACTTTAGTTTGCATGAAAGTGCAAATTTATTCAGAATTAAATTACTTTTTGCCTAAATACCTAGGGAATTGTTCTGGATGAACCACATATTGAAAAATTCTGAATTTTGGTCCAGAATGTTTTCTTGTGACAGGGAACTCACATGAAAATTCTCAGATGAATTTGAGCTCTGGATCAGTTTTTCTCTATATACCTCTCTTAGTTGAAAATGCAACAATTAGGAAAAATCCTTTAGCACTTGATCCCACCTTGCTAAATCCAGCTTCATCAACTAGGATTCTCTCAAGCTTAGCTCCTAATCAGAATCCTATTATCAAATTTATAAAGAATCTTTGATCACAAAGTATTTACAATTAAATATATGTGCATGTTCGTAACGTGTAGTGGTTAACATGGAGAAGTGGGAAGAAAGCAAAGTGTGGATCAAAGAGCCAGAAGAGCAGTGATTAAGCTTCAAGTCATCAGCAACTATCTGCATATTATATTTAACTTTAGTTACCTGCAAAACAAAGGCAAGCTCCGGTTTGCATTTAAGTTGTTTTATAAAGTTTTTACTGTGTTCACCACTATGGTTTAGAGCTTGTTTGTGCATTAGGTCAGGAATGATGTATACTCCAACTGCATGACCAAATGAACCCTTGAGTCAAGGGTAGAATAAGTTTCTCCGCTGTAGATTATTGCCATGCTAAATAGGTTATGACATCTGGTAGAAGTCCAGTAGTTGGAATCCACTCACGAGCTATAGTACAGGTTCACACGGGTATGGTTAATAAGCAAACTAAAGTTTATGTTTCTAAAGATGAGACTTGGCAGAGAGTGTAGGAAGCGACCGTTCTCCTGTGTGGCCCCGCTGAGCAAGTATTGAGTTGTGTACCGGATGCTTACTGGTATATGGGACCCAGGAAATCGATGTACCAAGTTAACTGGATTGTAGAGGCATATCACATCGTCTCGTTAGACCTATGTGCCCGAGACGGCGCGACCGGTTCTACAGTCGGGTGTCCTACGAAAGGTTGCCACATACGACGTAATGAAGGACGCCAGATTTGGGTCTTCATAGGCGGGCATATGTGTGGAGTAAGCCGGACAGTGTTTGATTCGAATTACCGTCCCTCGCGGATATGAGTACCGCTTGCTCACTGTGTTGTGACGTAGTAATCAAAGTTGAGTGACAACAGTTTGCAAGTTTATATGCTGTTATGATAAATTGAATTGCATGATTACCATGTATGAAGTAGAGATAGAGCAAATTAAAGTTATTTTCCACCTTGAGACAAGTAACATTGGAATGAAGCGTTTCTTGTTTCATGGATTTCCAATGTTGCTCGGCGCAAGGTCATTACTATGATGACTAAAATCTAAAAAGTAAGGATGAACTTGTAGGCGAGTCTTTATGCAACTTACATTTTTATGTCTTAAGTTACCTTCATGTAGATTTGCATGCCTTAGGAGAGACGGTTAAGTCTTGCTGAGCCCTCGTGCTCACTCTTTTAGAGTTGTTGTTTTGCAAGTAATACGCCGTATACCGTTAAGGGTTAAGCATGACAGTGCCGTTCTTGGCTTCATGGTCACAAGAAACCCTGCTCGCCGCCGAATACATTTCCTGCTGCTAGAAAGTGGTATCCTTGGGCAGGATATCTCCTTTTCTGCTTAGCTAGGTTCGTGGGAGTGATCACAGTTGTAATTCCGCTGCAACTTTGATTTTATATTCCACTGTTGTACATTAGAATGTACATTACTATTTGTAAAATAAATCTCTTGTTTAATACACACTTGTGTATGTCTTGGATTCATTTCTGTGTGTGCTAGTCAGTGTCGCCTAACACGGCACCACCCAATGCGATTCTTGGAGTGTCGGGGCGACCGGCCCCCACAGACGTGGTATCAGAGCCGCATTGGGAATAGCACGCCCGAAAATGAATAAGTTTTTGAAAACTAGGGTTTACGAGTGAGGAATCAGTTAATGCCCACATAAGGAGTATTATTAGCATAGCTATGTAAGGTGGCAATGCTAACTTATGTGTTACTATTTTTGCATTTCAATTCCGTAACAACGCACCTACGTGGAGGTAAGAACGGTAAGGAACGTCACCGAAAGCGGTTCAATTTCGGTTAGCTCCCTCATGCAAGGAAAGTAGCATGAGATGTTCCGTTCAGCAATGAACAGAAAGTGAATATGTTTTCTAAGATTTTCCATGTTTTAGAGACATATTAATTGCACTAGTCTCTAGTGCGCAAACCTAGGGGCAAGAGGAGGAGACCCCATCGTGTGGTTTGTAACACGAAGTATGTCCTCTTGGACTCTTCATGTCCTATGAGGCATACGAAAGCGATGTTCCACCGGTGTGCTTAATTGCAAAGGTGTGGAGCCCCCCTTTGGGTGGTGAATAATCCGATCATGTACCTTGGGACGTGGCTTGACTCAAGGACGACCCGTACGGCAATGATACAGGGCGTATGTTTTTACTATGATATGGACCTGCCTGAAATGACAAAACCATGTGTGCATCACTATTGGGTGTTCTTCTGCAGGTACTAACCACATTTACGTATCTCGTGTAGAGTACTTTGTGAGTGATCGAGTAGTGCCACGGCTAAATCGATTACCGGTTACTCCGGAATAGTTTTTTCTTTGGTGAGGATACGTAGTACCGACATTGGATTAAAAATTGCATATATGATAAGGTAAGGATGTAGGACTGAATAAAAGACCCAACATTGAGTTGAAATAAAAGTTTTTGAACTTAGGTTGAAAAAAACTTCAAATTTTAGCACTCATGCCCATGTCGAAGTGGAGAAGCGTTAACCGGAACCGAGCTACCAAAACAGAGCATCCTCTGTTTTTGGACAGCAGTGTCGCTGGACTTTGCCAGGGTCATAACGTTAGTTCTGAGTAACCAAATGAAGTGTTCTTGACATGGATGGAAAGATTAGGAAGTCGTATATATATGTTGTTTACAAACCCAAGGCATAATCAGACTGCAACTTATTGAAATTTTCAGATTTCCGGAACTGGTCAGAACCAGGACAGGGCAAAAATGCTCTCTGTACTTTCCTGTAATCTGGCGGTAAGTTTGGACAGAAAATTTACCTAGGGTCATGCCATATACCGTTGGAAAATATGGGAAATATCCTACAACTTTGTTGTTAAGTGTTGTTCCATATTCTGTCTGGCAATAAATCATATTGTGGGTTCAAATCAGACACTTTTAAAGGAGGTGCTGCAGAAATTTTCCAAAATTTCTGTTGGTTTGAAAACTTTATATATGTTAAAAAAGAATAGATATGAGGGACCAAAAATAATCATTGGAAAGATACTGAAGTTTACCAAATATTTGGTATTGAACTCAAGTCAAGAATCTGTAGTTAACTTGAGTAAATTTTGGAGTTTGTGTGAACTGGTCAGGGTAGTCAAGCTGATTAGTTTAGCGTACATAAGATTTGTTTAAACATGGATGTGGCTATGCTTTCATAAAGTTCATGACATGTTAATGTTTTACTTATCTTTACTTACTGCTGGGATAGAATTTTGATTGACTCAAAATTTATTTCGTGCAGTATGGTATGTGCACATTCTCAAATGGAGATTGGAGGTTCGAGTCGAGGTGGGAATGACTCGACTTCATCACAAGAGCCATTGCCAACCGGATTGGCGGAAATTATGGCAAAGATGAATGAAAATATCCAACTCTAGTTCAGCAAGGGATGAAAATAGATGCTCAACATCACATGCCAACCCATAGTACTTATCTGGATTTCTTGGCGACACAACCGCCGGTATTTTCCGAAGCGGCTGACCATTATGAAACAAATTATTTGTTACGTGTCATTGAGTCCAAGTTTGGGTTGATTCAATGTGACGATTTACAGAAGACTCTATTTGCCGCTCAGCAGTTTCATGGCTTTGCTGGAGCCTGGTGGGCAGAATACCTTGCTGTTCAACCAGAAGAGCATCATGTCACATGGATGGAGTTTCAGGATGCATTTCGTGCTCGCTTCGTTCCTGCTGGCATAATGCAAACAAGTCTTGATGAATTCTGGAATCTAAAACAAGGGGGAATGAGTGTTATTGAGTATGCGAAGGAATTTAATCGCTTAGCTCAATATGCACCTGATTATGTGAAATCACCAGCCATGAAGAGTTATCATTTTTACCGAGGGTTGAATGTTAGGCTGCAATGTGAATTGGCTCAAGTTAGCCAAAAGAATTTTGATGAGTTTGTTAGCTGTGCTATCACTCAGGAATATTATTCCAGCCTCTTCCTTAAAGAAAAGAGGGAGAGGGACTAATCACAGGATGATTGCAAATCATATGCCACAGAAGTATCGGTTGGTAATTCACCTTCCGATCGAGAGGTTCCACAAAAAGAGCAGTCATTCTTGGAGTATGACAACTCTTGTACTCCACAGAGGTTTTATTTACCTCCACCGCAGCAACAACTTATTTCTCGTGCACCCCAGTACCAACAATGTTCACCCGAATATTATTCCCCTCAAGATATTGAAGATGATCAAGGTGATTTCTCAGCTGAACCGAGTGGTATCCCACTTCAAAATGAAAATGAACATAACATCAATGAAGCAACTGAACCAAGCAGCAACATGAGGTATGCAGGTCCAGTTCCAAAGAATGATCTTGGATAGCAAAGAAAAGCCATGTCCAATGTGGGAATTGTTAACTATGTGTCAGTCGACGATCTGCCCGAGGGAGGACCAGTTCTCGCGGGCAGATTCACATTAAATGACAAGTCGGTTGTCATTCTATTCGACTCTGGTGCAACACATAATTTCATTAGCAAGGCGATAGTAATCCGAGATCAGATTCCTACCACTACCACAAAGGATTCTTATCTTATTCATTCGCCCGGGGGAGACATATCGGCTAATGAAGTCGTTTCTAAAGCACCACTTTGTTTGGTTGGAAAATTTTATCCTACCACCCTCATTATTCTCGAAGATCAAGGAATTGATGCTATATTAGGAATATCATGGTTCAATTTCCATAGGGCTGTTCTGGACGTCGAGAACCGGAGTGTTCATTTGGACTCTCCACTTCACGGGCGTCACACTTTATTTCTCGGCAATGTTTTTCTGAAGTACTGGAAGTATGTAATGTCAAGGCTCACAAATTAGAAGACATTCCGGTAGTCCATGAATACCCGGACGTGTTTCCCGAAGATCTTCCAGGCTTACCACCTGAGAGCGAGGTGGAATTCAAAATAGAGTTGATACCGAGAACCACGCCGATATCTCGGAGACCATACAAAATGGCTCCGAATGAACTAGCTGAATTGAAGGAGCAACTAAAAGACCTGATGGACAAGGGATTTATTCGTCTAAGTTCATCATCATAGGGTTGCTCTCCTTTATTTGTAAAGAAGAAAGATGAGACGCTGAGGCTATGCATCGATTATCGTCCGTTAAATGTTGTGACAATAAAGAACAAGTACCCACTACCAAGAATTGATATTCTCTTCGATCAACTAGTGGGTGCTAAGGTTTTCTCCAACATGGACTTAAGGTCGGGATATCATCAAATCAAGATTTTAGCGGAGGATATTTTGAAAACAACTTTCTCGACAAGATATGGACTCTATGAGTATCTTGTCATGTCATTTGGGTTGACCAATGCTCCGGCTCACTTTATGTATCTTATGAACTCGGTGTTCATGCTGGAGTTGGATCAGTTCGTCGTGGTATTCATCGATTATATCTTGGTCTATTCGAAATCAGAGGAGGAACACGCTAAACATTTGCATAATGTGCTCCAACGACTGAGAGATCACAAGCTCCATGCAAAGTTTAGTAAATGTGAATTCTGGATCAACCAAGTGCCATTTATTGGATATATTATTTCAGCGGAAGGCATCGCTATTGGTCCAAGTAAGATTGAACAAGTGCTGAAATGGAAGTCTCCAACATCAGTTCATGAAGTTCATAGCTTCTTAGGTTTGGCGGGATATTATTGGAGGTTCATCCCAAGTTTGTCCAAAATTTCTAAACCTATGACGGAGCTACTGAAAAAGGGCATCAAATATGATTAGAGAAAACCATGTGAGGAAGTTTTTCAAGCGTTGGTCAAACACCTCACAACAGCCCCAGTTTCAGCTCAGCCGGATACAACCAAGCCCTTTGATGTTTATTGTGATGCGTCCGGCATTGGACTTGGTTGCCTACTTATGCAAGGAGGACATGTGGTCGCATGTGGATCACGGCAATTATAGAATCATGAACAACATTATCCAACTCATGATCTCGAGCTTGCTGCCGTGGTATTAGCGTTGAAGATGTGGAGACACTATCTATTGGGAAATATAGTTCATCTCTACACCGAACACAAAAGCTTGAAGTACATATTCACTCAAAAAGAGTTGAATATGCGACAACAGCGATGGTTAGAGCTGATCAAAGACTATGAGATTAAGATTCATTATCATCCGGGCAAGGCAAATGTGGTTACCGATGCACTCAGCCGGAAATCTCATATTCACAAACTGACCATTACGCCGATAGAAGAGGAAGAACCAAGTTCTCTACATGGTTCCATATGGAGCTCTACATAATCTAGCTCTCATACCCAAATTAAAGGAGGAGATTATGAGATCTCAAAAGCAAGACAAGGGCTTGTCTCATATAGAGAGGAGGTTGAAGAACGGGAAAGTAAAATGTTTCCGGTTAGATGAGGAATGTATCATATAGTTCAAAAACCGGATAGTTGTGCCCCGTGATATTAGGCTGCGGAAGAAAATTTTGGATGAGGCTCACTTTTCCAAATTTTCTATTCATTCGAACAGCAACAAGATGTACCAAGAATATAAAACTAAATTTTGGTGGACCCAGATGAAACAGAAGGTTGCTAAATACGTATCAGAATGTGATACGTGTCGGCGAGTTAAAGCCAACCACATGAAGAAAGCGGGAACATTACAACCGCTAAGCATTCCGGCATGGAAGTGGGGGGATATTAGTATGGACTTCATTTTCGGATTACCTCTCACAGCTAAAAAGCATGAGTCGATTTGGGTGATCGTCGATCGGCTGACCAAATCAGCACACTTCATCCCCGTACATACAGGATTCCATGCCAAGAAGTATGTGGAATTGTATATTGCAAGAATATTGTGTTTACATGGAGTTCCCCGTACGATCATCTCTGATAGAGGTGCGTTGTTCGTTGCTCGTTTCTGGGAGCAGCTACATGCCTCGCTAGGAACCAAATTGATTAGAAGCTCCGCCTATCACCCTCAAACCGATGGGCAAACGGAGAGGGTGAACCATGTTTTCAAAGATATGCTTCGAGTATGTGCCATACACCACGGTAAAGGCTGGGACGATCATATACCGTTGGCGGAATTCACTTATAACAATGGTTATCAAGTGAGCATCAAGATGGCACCTTATGAGGCTCTCTACGGCCGGAAGTGCCGCACACCCTTGAACTGGTGTGAATCTGGCGAGAGAGTTATTTACGGGAATGGTCTCGTAAATGAGGCTGAAGAACGAGTAAGGTTAATTTAAGCAAATCTTAAAGCCGCTCAGACTAGACAAAATTGCTATGCGGATAAGAGACGTCGTCCTCTAAACTTTCAAGTTGGAGACCATGTATATCTCCGCGTATCTCCTATGAAAGGAATTCACCGATTCATAGTGAAAGGAAAATTAGCTCCGTGTTTTATCGGTCCCTTTGCCATCATCGAAAGATGTGGACCCGTGGCATACCGTTTAGAGTTACCGGCAGCCTTAGCCGGAGTTCATAACGTCTTCCACACATCTCAGTTGCGGAAGTGTTTGAAAGTACCAACGGGAATTCCCACGGAAGGGCATAGCAGATTTGAAGCCGGATCTCACTTATGTTGAGTATCCAACCCGGATAGTTGATGAGAAGACTCTCGAGACAAGAAACCGGATGTTGTGGTTTTTTCAAGGTGCTATGGGAAAATCACACGTCCGACGAAGCTACATGGGAAAGCGAGTAGTATTTACAGTCCAATCATCCGGAGCTATTAGAGGCTTATGTTTGATAGTCGTCCTCCCCACATTGTTCTTAATTGTGAATCTCGGGACGAGATTCTTTTTAAGGGGGGAGGAATGTAAAAGTCCCAAAACTTGTAAATGCAAGACTTGAATTATGAATAAAGTTGGGTTTCAAATTCATGAAAATGGGACTTACAAAAACTTTCTAAAACATGAGTATACACATGGGTGGCCAACTCAAAAAGCAGATTGCATATTTGATTTCTTCAGGTCCAAATTATTAGGAGTGTAAAGTTTGAATAGATTTAGAAGACTTTGCAACTTATGTCAAAAAGGGGACTTTAAATTTTCATACGAATTCAAATTCAGATTTGAATTTGGATGAGACTTGTCGATTGCTCCAAATAAATTTCATAAGTAAACTCCACGAATATAATTTGGATCACCTGCCGAAATTGAGGGATTTTTGTGAGGATCAGCAGGGGAAAAGAAGTTGGACCCACTTGTCACTGAGATGAGTAGACTTACACAGGAAGTAACCGGGTTCGTCTGTTTTCTCTCAAATACCCGAGTCTCCCAGCGTGCGCCACCGAGGGCAGTGTTGCCCTTATCGGCTCAAACCGGGAGCTCGTCACCTCACCAACCGACTTCCCGTAGCTGTTCGTCCATTATCATGCGTCCCTCGATGAAAACGCGGCCGCATGCGAAGCCACCATTAGTCCACCAGCGCCCGGACGTCTCCGTGGGTTGTACGCCGAGCTGAGCTCACTCGGAGCTTCGCCGAACCGCCCTCGACGTGCCCGAACCAAGAACTCAACAGCAGCTTCACTGGAACCGGCACTAGACGTGGTTTTTCTTCCCCGTCGTGTGAAACCGCCGTCACAAGAACGGGACGTCCGGCCATCACTGACCTCCTCCTGTCGAGCTGTAAACACCAAAAGGTTCGTCGATAAACCTTCTTCCTTCCACGCAAACCCCGGAACCACGCCGTAGCTCGTTGCACCGAAATTTTGCATTTTCCGCCGGTGTACGATTGGAACCGCAGGGAGAAACTCAGAAAATTCTTGCCAAATGTTGCACCACTCATCATATAACCAAGCAAACTATTACTAGACGTCAGTGCGAGCTCAGGGGATCAAAAACCACCGAGAACCGTCGAGCAGAGCCACTGTTTGTCGAATTTTGCAAATTTTGCCGGAATTTGACCTTGCCCGATGGTGAGGTCGTACTTCTGACGTGTTTCAGCGAGATCAGCATGTGATTTCGTGTTCCCCTCGGTGCCATGATACTGTACGAGCAAGCAGCGCATCTTTTGGTGCATCACAGCGCCCTAGCGACGTCGCCGAAGTATCACCGAGGCCGCCGCTCGTCACACCTAGGATTCCGGCCATCCTCGGTCCGAGTGAAGGCCGGCAGCGTGTTCCTCGCATGAAAATACGTAGAGGTGGCGCAATTTATGAAGTTTAGGGCACCGGAACCCCCTCCCGGCGAGATCTCCGGCGAGGTGGGCGGCGGGCCGGTGCAGGAGGCGAGAGGAAGAAGATGATGGGGGCTGGCCCATGCGTCAGCCTCTGTCTCGGGGAAACTGGATTCTCTGTAGCATCGGATCCAATTGTGGCTGCACGTTTCAACTCTGTAGCCCCGTGTGTTCTGAGTCCGGGGAACGCCACGTCACCCTGGGGCCCGATGTCAGAGTTTAAAATTTTTCAGGTTAATTTGAATTCACAGATTTAGTTCAAACTTTAGAACCTCATAACTTTCGCTAGGAAAATCCAAATTGGGTGATTCAAATTGTATTAGATTCACCTTGAAATGATGTATCCAAATTTGCAACCCAATTTGTAAGAAAATCAATAATAAATTCTGGAAAATTGTTTGAATATTTTCAGTAAAAGAATTTTTGAGGGAGTTTGGTTCATCCAAAACTCCCCAAATTTTGCCAGAATATGTCTTAGGAAGTATTGAACTTATGATAAATTTTCATCTCATTGGGAGTTGATTTGAGTATGAAAATTCAGAGTACAAGTTGCTGTGTTCAAAAAGTCCAGAAACTTTTTCAGAGATAATTCTTACTTTGAAAAATAAGTGCTGGGAAATTCCTAGCTCCAAAATTCCTAGAAAAATTCATGAATGCTCCCTGAGCTATATTTGAAATCTTGGTTCACTTGGGTTTGCGTGAAAGTGCAAATTTATTCAGAATTAATTCCTTTTTGCCTAAATGCTTAGGGAATTGTTCTGGATGAACTACTCATTGAAAAGTTCTGAATTTTGGTCCAGAATGTTCTCTTGTGACAAGAAACTCACATGGAAATTCTCAGATGAATTTGAGCTCTAGATAAGTACGTTTCTATATACCTCTCTTAGTTGAAAATGCAACAATTAGGAAAAATCCTTTAGCACTTGATCCCACCTTGCTAAATCCAGCTTCATCAACTAGGATTATCTCAAGCTTAGCTCCTAATCAGAATCCTATTATCAACTTTATAAGGAATCTTTGATCACAAAGTATTTACAATTAAATATATGTGCATGTTCATAATGTGTAATGATTAACATGGAGAAGTGGGAAGAAAGCGTAGCGTGGATCAAAGAGCCAGAGGAGCAGTGATTAAGCTTCAAGTCATCAGCAA
Organism: Neostapfia colusana; assembly: GCA_030760725.1. Taxonomy (NCBI): domain Eukaryota; kingdom Viridiplantae; phylum Streptophyta; class Magnoliopsida; order Poales; family Poaceae; genus Neostapfia; species Neostapfia colusana. The sequence goes on along the minus strand of JASWHV010000005.1, from coordinate 58,077,131 downwards.
CTAACTGCATATTATATTTGACTTTAGTCACCTGCAAAATAAAGGCAAGCTCCGGTTTGCATTTAAGTTGTTTTCTAAAGTTTTTACTGTGTTCACTACTATGGTTTAGAGTTTGTTTGTGCATTAGGTCAGGAATGATTTATACTCCAACTGCATGACCAAATGAACTCTGGAGTCAAGGATAGAATAAGTTTCCCCGCTGTAGACTATTGCCATGCTAAATAGGTTATGACATCCGGTAGAAGTCGATTAGTTGGAATCTACTCACGAGCTATAGTTCGGGTTCACACGGGTATGGTTAATAAGCAAACTAAAGTTTATGTTTCCAAAGATGAGACTAGGCAGAGAGTGTAGGCAGAGACAAGACGAGGTCTTGGTCGAGTAGCTCTGCCAGTGTCGGTTAAGGACCGTTGTCGTGTGCGGCCCCGCTGAGCAAGTATTGGGTTGTGTACCGGACTGTTACTGGTATATGGGACCCAGGAAACCGATGTACCAGGTTAACTGGGTTGTAGAGACATACCACATTGTCTCGTTAGACCTATGAGCCCGAGACGGCGTGACCAGTTCTACAGTTAGGTGTCCTGCGAAAGGTTGCCACATACGACGTAATGAAGGACGCCAGATTTGGGTCTTCATAGGCAGGTGTATGTGTTGAGTAAGCAGGGCAGTGTTTGATTTGAATCACCGTCCCTCGCGGATATGAGTACCACTTGCTCACTGTGTTGTGACGTAGTAATCAAAGTTAAGTGACAGCAGTTTGCAAGTTTATATGTTGTTATGATAAATTGAATTGCATGATAACCATGTATGAAGTAGAGATAGAGCAAATTAAAATTATTTTCCACCTTGAGACAAGTAACATTGGAATGAAGCGTTTTTTGTTTGATTGTGGATTTCCAATGTTGCTCGGTGCAAGGTCATTACTATGATGACTAAAATTTGAAAAGTAAGGATGAACTTGTAGGCGAGTCTTTATGCAACTTACATATTTATGTCTTAAGTTACCTTCATGTAGAGTTGCATGGCTTAGGAGAGACGGTTAAGTCTTGCTGAGCCCTCGTGCTCACTCTTGCAGAGTTGTTGTTTTGCAGGTAATCCGCTGTATATCGTGAAGGATTAAGCATGACAACGCCATTCTTGGCTGCATTGTCACAAGAAACCCTGCTCGTCGCCGAATACATTTCCTACTGCTAGAAAGTGGTAACCTCGGGCAGGATATCTCCTTTGCTGCTTAGCTAGGTTCATGAAAGTGATCACAGTTGTAATTTCGCTGCAACTTTGATTTTATATTCCACTGCTGTATATTAGAGTGTACATTATTGTTTGTAAAATAAATCTCTTGTTTAATACACACTTGTGTATGTCTTGGATTCATTTTTGTGTGTGCTAGTTAGTGTCGACTAACACGGCACCGCCCAATACGATTCCTGAAGTGTCGGGATAACCGGCCCCCACAAGCAACAGATTGCCCATTCCCTAATGGCAGCCGCCAGTGGAGCCACGGGTGCAGGTGGAGCCATAGATGCATTTTTCAGCGGCACAGGTAAGCAACAATTCTTAAAATGGAGCTAAATTAGATAAAATAGCAAAATAAGCCAAAATTAGTCAAACATAGCCAAGCATAGGTAGACTTAGCCACATCTAGGCTACTTTCATGAAAGATAGCCAAACTTAGTTATACTTGCTCAATTCTATCTCGTTATAAGCAAAGTTAGTGAAACATACACTTTTAAAGCTAAAACATGTCTAACTACACTTGTACATCATAGGGATCGACGACGGAGGCTCAAACTACATCGCCACAGCTACCGACACCTAGAGCATGACGCGAGGACGACTTTCCGGCCTACGGAGGTAGCGAACGTGGGAGTGTCTAGTGTCGTGTGTTATATTTGATATTATTATTATCTGAACTGCTGTGATGTTAGTTATGTTGTTATGTATCTGTCTGTGAGCTGGCAACAGGTTAGCAGTTTTCTGTTTTAAAAAATGAATCCCTTATTTACGATATCCAAGAGAAAGGTCGTCGTAAATAATAAGCCAGTATTATTTATGATGTTCTGGTCCGGGCCGTCGTAAATAAAGGAACCTTAGTTACGACGCCCCGTCCAGAAGGTGCCTTCATTATTTACTACGGTTTCACTATATACCATCGTAAATAATCTTATTTACGATATTTGATTTGTGACAATTATAAACCGTTGTAAATAATCAATTTTAGTTGTAAATAAACTATTTACTTCAGTAAGTGACTTATTTACGACGGTTTCTGAGTGTAGGCCGACCTGACAGTGGGCCAAGGTCCAATCCAAATCTCACTCCAGCCTTTTATTATGTGTATTGGGCTCAATCCTTATCCGGCCCGTTCTCAGCCTAAAAGTCCCCATCCGACCCAGCCCTTTAACAAAGCAAATCCTATCCTGGCCCATTTTAAAAATTCGGGCTGGTCCAGTTTTGACCCGTGGATTGTTATATTGTTGTAATTAGTACTTGCCAATTAGGCCCATAGGTAACTGAACTAATTATATCAAATTAAGCACGGCGCCAGCGCCCAAGCCTTCCTTTTTTTGAAACAGTTGTAGTCCAGGAATTCGTTTTTTTTAAATATACTCTGGAACTAGGAGATATCAAATTCTATGAGAACAAGTGTAATCTGGATCACATCGAGCTCTTATAATACAGTTAATGGTCAGCATTTTTTTATTTGACAAACCCATACCTCATCAAGTCAGTACAAGAGATGAAGACAACATATATAACAAATTATAGTAATCTGACACATATAACAGATAGGAAGGGAAAAGTTACAAGCAGAAATAGAACCTACTACACCCTATAGGTGCAAAGAAGATTGGTTCTGTGAAACTGGTGCTTCTCATTCCATCTGACACCTTGGATAAATTGTTGCGCCTGCAAGTTCCATACAAAAAAAACAGGAAAACTACAAGGTAGTTCAGAAAACAAAAAATAGCACACCCAATGTAAGCAATGGTCCATGACCATGTGGGAATTGGGACCACAGTCTAAATCCACTAGCCACAGTTCAGAGTTTAGAAAACAATAAAAAAGATTTGTTTCTAGTACCCGCAACAATTAGCACTTTTAAGCAGATTCGTTTCTGGTGCTGAACTACAAACACAAGAAACAAAACTAAAGTATTGAACTATAAATCCTGACCAAAACCTCGAAGAATAGTATGAACTACAAGTGGGAGAGCAGCAAGATAGCATCTTAGAGTATACAGCACAGGGGCTCTAACAAAGTAGCATTTCAGGAAAAAAAAACAAGCACTAACAAGAACTAAATGACATAACAAACCTTTGTGTCAAGTTGACAATGGGTCGTCATCTTTGTCATTATCAAAGATACACTTTCTTTCCATAGGTTGACCTGCACAATGAGTTGAATCTTAAAATACAGTTCAAAATAATAATATAACACTACGAAAAGTATAAAAATAATATAGTACTTAAATTACCTTCATCATCAGGACTAAATCCTATGAACCAATCTTTAGAGCAGATTAAAGCCTCAAGTGTTTCAGGAGCTAGTGATGTTCTCTCTTTTCCAAGTATCCTTCCAGCAATATTAAATGCAGATTTTGACGAAACTGTGCTCACAGGAATGGCCAAAAAATCTCTAGCCATTTTAGACAAGATCGGATATACTTCTGAGTTCTTTTTCCACCATGCCAAGACATCAAAGTTCTCATCTCCATTAATACGTACTCTAGGATCCTCCAAGTACTTGTCTAGTTCTGGTCGTTGTGATCCAAAATCAAGTCTTTCCGATGCAAACTGAGCAAAAGCTAACTCAACTCTCCTTTTACCCAAAAGCGGACCTCTCAATGAGATAGAACCGGAATCACTAACAACCATATTTTGATCAAATGTTGTACTCATAGACAGATTGTCCCTTCTCAACCTTCTTGTATTCTTCATAGAATTTGTTCATATATGCCCTTAGACCCCTTAGTTTTTCTTCAACGTTTTCATTGACAGTATAGAAATAGAATCTAAGAAATGCAATTTTTAGTGTGGGATCAAGAACAACAGCTACGAGTAAAACTATATTAGGCTGAGCCCAGTATTTCTCAAACTTGTTATACATTGCATTAGCCATCACATTTAGAAGCTCATCCGAGTTCCAAGACTCATCTAACAATACATCTCGAATTGCTAAAACCATTTTCAAAAACAAATGAGCTGTTGGATGCCGATGAACAGAGAAGGCTTTAGTTGCTTCACTAAATGCTTGGAGAAAACTATGAAGAGCTTCCACTTTACCCCACTCTTGCTCCGTTGGAGAAACATGGTACTGTTCAGTAGCATATCTATTTAGAGCTACTTTATATTCAAGGGCCTCATGTAACATATCGTATGTCCCATTCCAACGGTGTGGAACATCCATAATCATCCCTGACTTAGTTTTAAGACCTGATTTCTCTACAATAGAGTTGAAGATTTGTAAGCGGGAAGGTGTGGATGTCACCACTTTAATAATATCCCGCACTCTCGAAATTGCATGAGAAATGGTCTTCACACCTTGTTGAACCATGATATTGAGCACATGAGCAGCACAACGCACATGAAGATGTTCACCTTTGAGAAACATCTCAGCACCTAAGGCTCCCCGAATGTCTTTAGAAGCCCTATCATTCACTGTTGCATTATCTAGTGTCACTGTAAATAACTTTCCTATTAAGCTCCTATCCATCAAACAAGAGGTGATGGCATCTTGAACAGCATATGATGTATGTGGGAATGAAATTTGCTTGAATGCAAGGATTTTCTTTCACAAGAAATAATGTTCATCTATGAAGTGTGCTGTAACACAAAGATACCCTAAATTCTGATTGGACGTCCACAAGTCAGCTGTCAAACTAATGTGTGAATCCAACCCTGCAATAATATCAACCAACCAATTGATGCCTCTCATCTTTGTAGACTGAAAGGATATCAGCGCGCACATTTTGTCGACCAACTGTTATAAAAGATGGGTGACAATAGCTCATCAACTTTTTCCAATATGGGTCATCAGCTTTTCTAAAAGCAATCTCTGCACTAATAAAAAACTTAGCAATCAAGGTGCGACCGACATCAGGGTCAAAGATGACTTCATCTCCCTCACCCGACTTTAGCTTCAAAGTTTTCAAGAATGCTGTCCTATCCTCCTATGGGATTTCTAAACAATGGTATCCGATATGTCTATTTAGGTGACTCGTTCTTTTACCCGGTTCATTAGACAAATGGAGCTTGCAATATCTATATATTGCATTGTCTTTGCCATCCACTAATTCTGTTTCAACGTATTTCCAAACCAAAGCTCTTTTCTTAGAAGAGCGGCTTGACTGGTCTGCTAACTCACGACTATCAGCTACCCCCTCAGACATTGAAGGGACCCTCTCCATCGTATATATTTCATATTGAATGTTTTTGTTAGGACACCTAGAAAACGTAAGTACATAAATATTTTAGGGTCATAAGATGTGTTTCATTACTGTAGTATCAGGGAATGAAGTTTACTGCTCAAAGCAAATTGGTAATTCAATATTCAGATCTGCCTATATATACTGATTGACAAAGGAAATAACAAAAAATTTAGAGTAGAGCAGGTTGAATAGTCTAATCTGAGAACTGGTGGTACTACACGACCGTTAGAGAGTATTCAGACCTTAATACCTTCTAGAATGAGGACAGGAACACTCAAAAGCTAGTGTAGAAATATGTTTCATCAGAAGAGAACATAATCAGTCTTACAACATGCCACTCTTCTCCATCATATGCTATAATTTTCTTTCAACATTCAGATATCCATAACTATTATACTCTGATGCTATGCAAAAAGAAGATAAGTTGGTTCATATCAATTTTTTACAAGAGCATCTCGCAAGAAAACCAAGAACTACTGTACTAAACAATAACGATTCATAAACTAATAAGGAAGTACTAGAAGAGATTGAGGAGATTCACGAACCTCTGTCGTAGATGAAGGGCGTAGGAGAAGGGTGTTGCGCCGTCGCCTCCGTAGCGTGCCTGCGCCCCAGGCCCAGCCGCCGTCGCGTGCCTGCGTCCCTTATCCGCCGTGGCCCGCCGCAATCGCGCGCTTGCTCCCCTGGCCGGCCGCTGCCACGAGCCTGCTCCCCTAGCCGCCGCGCCCCTGCTCCTCTGCCATCTGCGCGCCTGCTCCCCTGCCAGCCGCCCCTGCACCCGCCTGCTCCCCTGGCCAGCAGCGCGCGCGAGCCTGCTCCCCTGGCCAGCCGCCGCTGCGTGCGAACATGCTCCCCTGGTCAGACAACGTCGCGCGTGCGCCTGCTCACCTGACCCACCGCCGCCACGTGCCTGCAGGCCCATCGCCGCCGTCTGCATAGGGTTTGAGTGAGCGGTAGTGTCGAACTGAGTAGTGTTTGCAGGTGCCGCCGCGGTGCTTTTGACTGTTGAGTTAGGGTCCAACACAACAACACGGACTAAGATCCATGGGCTCGGCTCTGATTTACTAAACGGGCCTGGTACATAATCCAATCCTTTTTACACACGATCCTGTCTGGTCCGATCCTTTTTATTTTTAGAGCCCATATCAGCCCTTATACATTTAGCTCAACTAGTACAACCCTTTTCGGCCGGCGGGTTTCTGTGGCCCATTTTCAGGCCTAGGACTGTGTAGGTAAGATTCACGCCTCAAACAGGACTTAACTATTTTTTTTAATTTTACAATGGCCTCTTATGCCATCTTCATGTCGTGCCATTGTAAGGGCCTAAGTTTTGCACACATTCAAAGTGTTCATCGCACCACACACACCTCATTTGAGAAAAACTTATGAACACATTTGAAGAGCAAGTAAACACCATCAACATGGTCATTAGAGGATAAACTCACAAAATGCAAAAGTGGTATTTCCCACATGCATCATATAGGGGCTGAGCATATGAAAAACTCCTACACCTTGCTAGGAATGCTCATGCCAAGTTTCACCCAAATCCAAAACCTTTTGAGGTATTTTTGGGTATAATTAGAAAGAAGCTAGTTTGAACTTAAATTCAAATTCAAACCCCTTCCACCCCATGAATTCAAAAGTGGGATTCATATTCACACTCAGCACATCTTTGTGAGCTCACACACCAATTTTCACTCCGTTTGGAGTTGATCTTGACATGAGCTAATTTGGTTAAATTCAAACCAAATTTGAATTTCAGTTAGCCTTTGCTGAAAATTTGATCAAATCAAATCACACTTTGAATTATTCAAAGTCAAGTGGCCATTTTGAAATTTGATCAACTCACAAAGGATATTAGGGACTCTACTGTTTTGAGCAGTGGAGAAATTGAATTTAGGAGGTTAAAATTGGGAGTGGGGCCCTCATGTCAGCCTCACAAGGCAGAGAACCGAGTGAGGACTCGGGTGCTCGGGTTCTCGGGCTAAGGCAGCGCGCGCCACCGAGCTGAAATCGACGCCAGCTCCTGCTTTCCGCACGGCTGGGGATTTGCTCGGTTATATCCACCCACACGACTATCTTTTGCCTCACGAGCAGCAGCAACTCGGTTTTTCCTTCTCCTCACGCGCACGAACAAAGACGCCCTGCCGTTTTCCGTCGAGCAGTCGATCGCCGGCAAACACTCTGTGCAATCCGAGCTTCTGAGGTGCAAAATGGTACTAGAGCCTCTCCTCCTACCTTCTCGTTACAGGAACCAGCCGAGTCTGGCTTTTCTCGACCAAGACCAAAAGCTTTTCCGGTGACCTAAAGGTTCTTCCGCACCTCGGGCTCACATGGACAGCCCTAATGGGAACGTGTCACGCCCAAGCTAAGGCATCCCGAGACGTGTTAGGACTCTGTGTTGCTCACCTCCAAACCATAGCCCGAGTGGTCGATCACCGGTGATGAATTTCGTATTTTCCTTCCACTCGGTGTGGACCGACCTTCGGGTGCGGATTTTCCAAATTCGCGTTCCATAATCGTGTAGAGATCCTCAAACTGCACCTTCACGGGCTAAACTCAGTAGTGAACAACCGTCCTTGGCAACCCTAGCATGAAAACCTTGGTAGACAACCTATTTTGAGTTTTGCTACCGGCGCCAATGGCGGGAACCGTCGGACACACGGTGCGAGCTTACTTAGGACTTCTTCTGAGCTAAACCGAGTGCAAGTCGAGCGTCTACATTTCACACCGGTGCTGCAGAGCTAGAAAACTCAGGGTTTGGCGGGCTAGAGATGGCGGGCGACGTCGCCGAAGTCGGAGTGAGCCGTTGTGTCGTCGCAAGCTAGGTAGGGGCCACGGCTGGCGCGGGGAAACGTCACTGGAGTGCTCCTCATGTTGGGTTAGAGCCTAGCGGTGAGCTAGAGCGCGGGAGGTGGCCGGAGGAGCAAGTTCCGGCAAGCTCGGGCGCGGGGGCGTGCGTGGGAGCGAGGGGAGGAAGAAGATGGGCACGGGTCCCACACGTCAGCCACTGTGTTGAGCCGGACCAGATCTTCTGTGAATCCGGATCATTTGTGCCTGCGTGTGTAAAACTCTGTAGCCCCGTGTGTCAGCCGCTGAGGAGCCGACACGTAGTGTCACACCCGATTTCTCCAAAGAGCAACCGAGTGAATATCACACGTATGCCAGGATCATTTTCTCATACATGTGATGACGAATAGTGAAGCATCATTTATTACAAGCCAAGTGTTCGAATATAAATAAGTCTCAGTGGACGATAATATGTTCATAACATGTAAATAAAGCAGCAGCGGAATATAAATTTTGTGGGCTCCGTCACAGGCGTTGCCCGGGGGACTCCGTGAACCTAGAATCCTTCTTCGGAACCAAAGTCTTGGTCATTGAACACCACATCATCCCCTTGACCTGAGCAGCAATTTAAACCAATAGAAAAGCAAGTTTGAGTACCGTTGGTACTCAGCAAGTGTGGGAAAGTAATGTCATGCATGGCTAGAGCAAGGAGAGGTTGAACTCATGGTTAAAGCACTACGCAATTAATACCTATCACCTTAGCTTATTAAGCACCTACATTACTACACATGTGAGATGGTCCCAATCCCTCAACCCATCATCAATATTAAGTAACCATAATCTCATCTCCAATGTTAAGTTTCCCGCCTAACATCCTCAACTTCCCAATTCATCATCCTCTAATCATGAATAAGTCCAAACCGCTCTTGACCGTGAGCACGGCTGTCATGACAGTTTTGACTTTGCAAAGTTTGCACCACTGTACCCACATGTAGTGATTTCATCCCCCGTTGCCGGGTGGACTAAAAGAACCTCCATTATGCCAGTGGCCGCGAACCACGTTCACACTTCCCAGGTGTGTAGCCAGGAGATCCCTACGAGGCCTTTACAAAGGGATTCAAAACGAGCGTGGGCCCACTGAGGTTTCACCCCTAACAGCATACAAGAGGCTCCAACCCCGCTGCAGTGGCCCCCTCTTGAGCCTTGCGGTTCATATAATAGTCTAGCTGACACATATTCCCCGCACCATCCAAACACCCATACTACGCCGGGGATACACCTAATTAATTGGCCAAGCTGCCCCATCTCAGCATGTGGTTGGCACGGTAAAGCCAGGTTACATGCTCCATGAACCGGTCCTTAGGATCCAGGCAAGTACTAAACACAAACCCGAGTCTCGTGCACCCAGCACCAACCAAATCATCCAACTTGCCTCGATCCCTACCTCTACATAACCCATAATATCTCATTCAAGAGTAAGGTAAGTAAGTTGATGATCTCATATCCCAATTATCCCATTCTAAGCATGGCTAAGCATAAGCATATATATAAATGACATAATAAAATAAATCCCAACCCAGGCTACAAGGAAATAAGATAATGAAAATCTAGGGAAACTTCCTAGCTTGGGTATCATATTCCAAATTGACAATGCAAATTAATTCTAACTACACATCCTAGTATAGGATCAAAGTGGTCAAGGACACTTGTCTTCTTCCTGCTGCTCTGGGAATGGAAAGTCTTGGTCTTGAAAGGTGAGAACCTGCTCTGGGGCTGGTTCTACTCATGCCAATACACATAGCAAAAGAAAACAACAATCCATAAGCCATAGTCCACACTTCCACTCATGCAAACCACACATACATACATATGAAAATCATTCACATTTCTAAGTGTCGTGGTTACCCTAGATGTGTTGATTTTAGGCCCACATACACTTTTAAACATTTATATATTATCTCTAACTTTTGTATTCAGATTTCTATTTGTACACTATATATGAATTTCCAATTTGAACAAATTCTCTATATTTAATTAATACACTTTTTAGCCACAAGTTTGCATGAAAGATAATTTCCTACTCCAAATAGGTTTTCAGATATTCTACAAAATCCTAAATTGAAGTTTTTTGGATTTGGAGACCACATCTATCATTTTCTAATTATGCATACCTATTTTCCTATATTTTCAGATTTATTTTCTATGCCTAAAAGTGAAATTTAGTATTAAAATAATAAAGCATATCTCCTAAACAGAATATGTTCTGATCTAAAATGTTCAATAAGATATTCTTTGACTTCCTCTCTAATGGAAACCAATTTAAAGTTATTTTTACCCATTTTCAGAATTGTTTTCTAGTCTAGAAATGAATTTCCACCAATAAAACAGCAACCTAAATTCCTACAAAAATTTCTTCTGTTCCAATTTCCCAAACAGAACCTTCATAAATTTTTCCTATCCCTTTTTGGTTATTTAGACTCACTTTCCCACAGTTTAAACTTGTTTTATGCCTAAAGGGCATATTTCAGATATAAATTACAAAACAGTAATCTTATTGAGTTTAAAAGTTTATTTCCCCTATAAACTCAGATCTTAGATTGTTTCTACAAATTTTCCACAGGGTTAGAATAATTAAACTGATCATATACCTATGTTTGAATTTTAAATCCTATTCCCATATTCAATTTCTTGAAATTAATAACCCTCAGGGGCTGATGTGCAAATCCACCCTACTGTGGGGCCCCATTTCCCAATTTCTAAATTTTTAGGGGTCTAAGTGTGCAAAACAGGGAGGTCTTCCTAATTCTTATTAAGTCCAGGGGCTAAAACTGATTTTTAAATGAATTTACATGAATTTCTGAAGGTCCAGGGGCTAGATCAGAAGTTTCTAGGGCTAGCTCGTATTTTTCAAAATCCCCAGGGGGTAGCGCGTAAGAATCCTGGCCTTTATAATGCGGGGCTGACGTGGGCCGTTGGATTTAAAACAGATGGCTCAGATTAGATCGCCGAAGGGGTATGCGCCGATTTAATTTCTATCGTGCGATTTAAAATAGACGGCCCACAAGAGGCCACGTCGCTCTTGGCCGGAATTCGCCCGCGCGTGCGGCGGCGCACGGCGGCAGCGGTGCGATCTCGCCGGCGAGGCTGCGGATCTTCATCTACAGACGCTAACATCCACCCTTTTTGGTAGCAAACGGCAGAGGGGAGGAAGGAGAGCTCACCAGTGCAGTTTTCTTAGATCCGAAGGGGTCGGGAGGGCTTAACGGCGGCGAGGGGCGGCGATACTCACCTTGCGTCGGGTGTGGCCGATCGGGGAGGAAGGGGCGGATTTTCGGCGTTTAAATAGCGAGGGAGGGCGGCGGGCTCGGTTGAGATCACGCTGGGGTGCCCGGGACCGAGAATCGGGACTGGGAGCGCGGGTTCCGGAAGCGGCGGTTGCGATCAGGCGCGAGAGAGCCGGAGCGGTTGGGGGCGCGCGCAAGGAGAGGGATGACACGCGGGCCCCGCGTGTCAGAAAGAGGGGGAGGGGGAGAAAGCGGGCTCGAGTTTTTGGGCCGGCTGGGTGGGTTTCGGCCCACTGGCCGGTTTTTTCTTTTTCTTTTTTCCTTTTCCTTTTTCTGTTTTGATTCAAATTTAAATTCCAGTTTGAATTTGAATTGCTACACCACATGCAATATGTCCAAAAATTTTTAAATTCCCCTCTTTAATAGGTTTTGGGGTGTTAAAGCTCTACCCCCCTTAAAAGAAATCTCATCCTCGAGATTGATGATTCTAGGAAAACAAATATGGAAACTGTGCCTTAAGCTTGTCTTCTCGCTCCCATGTGGCTTCTGCTTCCGAGTGATGCTTCCACTGCACCTTGCACATTCGGATTCTTTTATTTCTTGTGAGGCGTTCCATTGTCTCCAAAATCTTGACCGGTTGCTCGGCATAAGAGAGATCCTCTCGTACATCCACCTCATTCACGGGTAACATCTCTTCGGGTGTCCTTAAACACTTCTTGAGTTGTGACACATGGAATACATCGTGCACATCTGATAGACGAGCCGGTTGTTTTAGTTGATATGCCACTTCGCCTTTCCTCTCCAGGATCTGTAAGGGTCCGATGTATCGCGGTGATAATTTCCCTTTCACCTTGAACCGACAAAGTCCTCGGATAGGGAACACCTTGAGATAGACATAGTCTCCCACGTTGAAAATAAGCTCTCTTCTCCGTACATTGGCATAACTCTTTTGTCGGGTCTAGGCTATCCTCAAGTTATTGCGAATTTCCCTCACTTTCGCCTCGGCTTCTTGTAGTACCTCGGGCCCAAACACCTTACTTTCCCCTGTTTGGTTCCAAAATAGTGGAGTTCTGCACTTCCTCCCATACAACGCCTCAAATGGTGACATCTTCATACTAGCCTGATAGCTGTTGTTGTAGGAGAACTCCGCATATGGTAAGTTCTTATCCCAACTCCTATTGTTCTTGAGTGCACATGCTCTCAGCATATCCTCCAGGATCTGATTGGTTCTTTCCTTCTGCCCGTCAGTCTGGGGGTGATAGGCAGAACTAAAGTTCAGATGAGTTCCCATGGTTTCATGTAACTTCTGCCAGAACCTTGAGGTGAACTGTGTCCCTCGATCTAACACTATCTTCTTTGGCACTCCATGAAAACATACGATTCTTGACATGTACAATTCAGCCAATTTGGATCCACTGTAGCTTTCTTTCACGGGGATGAAATGAGCTACCTTAGTTAGTCTGTCGATGATGACCCATATCAAATCATATCCCGATTGGGTCCTGGGTAGTCCCACTATGAAATCCATACCAATTTCTTCCCATTTCCATTCAGGTACTTTGAGTGGTTGCAACAGTCCTGCGGGTCTTTGATGTTCTGCTTTTACTAGCTGACATGTGTCACCTAGGGTTACATGTTCCACGACATCTCGATTCATGCCATACCACCAATATCTACTCTTGAGGTCATGATACATCTTCGTACTTCCAGGATGAATGGAGTAGTCGGAATCATGAGCCTCCTTCAAAATCAGTTCACGGATCTCCTTCACCTCAGGCACACAGATTCTTTTCCCATGCCACACCGTACCTTGTTCATCCTCTCTGAACCCAGGGGCTTTATTTTCTTTGATGAGTTCTCTAATTTCTTGTATCTTCTCGTCATTCTTCTGACTGTTGCGTATGTCTTGCTCTAATGTGGAGTCCACTTCCATGGCGATGGCCTCACCACTATTCACCAGACATAAATTGAGTTTCGCAATCTCTTCCTTCAATTCTGTAGGCATGTCCTTTGAACTCAACATGTTGACCTGCACCTTCCGGTTTAAGGCATCAGCCACGACGTTCTCTTTCCCAGGATGATAGTTGATGCCCACATCAAAGTCGTTGATTAGCTCTAACCATCTCCTTTGTCTGAGGTTGAGATCTGGCTGTGTGAAAATGTACTTTAAGCTCTTATGATCCGTATATATCTCTGTCCTCTTTCCCATCAAGTAATGCCGCCATATCTTCAATGCGTGTACCACTGTGGCTAGCTCTAGGTCATGCGTAGGATAGTTCTTCTCGTGTTTTCGGAGCTGCCGGGACGCATAAGCAACGTCATGCCCCTCTTGCATGAGAACACATCCCAACCCGTGTCCAGATGCATCGCAGTACACCGAAAAATTCTTCTGCATATCTGGCATAACTAGCACTGGGGTTGTTGCCAATCTTTTCTTCAGTTCTTGAAAACTCGTCTCACACTGCGGTGTCCATGTGAAAGTGATTCCCTTCTCTAACAATTTGGTGAGGGGTCTTGAGATCTTGGAAAAACCCTCAATAAACCGTCGATAATACCCAGCCAATCCTAAGAAGCATCGAACTTCCCCGACATTTTCAGGGGTCTTCTACTTCTGCACATCCTCGATCTTGGCGGGATCTACGGAGATTCCTCCCTCCGAGATTATATGTCCTAAGAAGGGAACTCTCTTTAGCCAAAACTCACACTTGCTCAACCTGGCATATAGTTGGTGTTCTCTTAGCTTTTGCAACACCGGTCTTAAATGTCTCTCATGTTCTTCTTCATCTTTAGACTATATATATTAGCCCATCTGAGGATGTGATCAAGTGCCGAAGCATTTCACACCTCTTTCTTCTTACGTATGGATATGGACAACGTTTTTGAGACGTCCCACAACTCACACTAAGCACATAATCATACACAATCATTGCAAGGGCTCATACAGCTCCTATTCAAGGATGGTTTCCTATACCAAGGTGGTTTCAAGGCCAGTCTAAGCTATTCACCTTAGGATGCTTCCTTTGGTCAGCGTGGCTTCGCTACCTGTGACTTCTATTTAGGGGTGTAACTTGCTGTTAACCCGTGGCTCTAATATCAATCTAAGGTTTCTATCTAGGCGTGTAACCTACTGTCAACCCGGTGCTCTGATACCAATCTGTGGCGCCCTCAATTCTGTGGAAAAACCACGGAACCGAGAACTAATGCATATGTGTGCCCAGGATGTTCATCACACATATACATATATTTCACAAACTGAATTCAGGATATATATAACCACGAATAACAGAGTTTATTACAACGTCTCATGAGTCTTGGACTCATGCTTACAGCAGAAGTCTTTATTCTAAAGCGGAAGCAATTTAGCTAATGCGGAAGCAAATCTAAGCAGGAGTGGCTCCATCTCTAATCCATCCACAGGCAAGGTTGAGAACAGATCACACGCCGTAATACTCCACTCGGTCTTCATAGTAGGCTTCTCCCGCTGCTGATGATAAAAATAATAATGCAAGTTTGAGTACAATGATGTACTCAGCAAGTGCGGGAAAACACATGATATGCAGCTCATAAACAAGGTAGGTATAAAAGGCTTATTTGCAGAAAAGCAGTTTTGGAAAACCATGATAAAACAGCAACTTAACTTTAGATGTAATCCCAACATGTATTTAATTACCAACATACCTCCATCACTTCCCGTGTTCCATCCGAACATTAACCAATCCTTTATTCATACTCACGAATACCTCCTCGTATTCGCTACCATCTCACCTCGTAAATCAACCTCGTCTCACACCGAGACCAATCTCATGTCATGTCCCAACAGTCATGCAACCATCTCATCACCCAAACTCAACAGTTCCAACAACTAAAACATAACCAAATCCATAACCAAGAACCTTCCCTATAACCATCCCATCTAATCATGGCAGTTTAGCCAGGTGCTCGTGACCGTAAGCTCGGCTATCATGATAGTTTTAGACTCTGCAGAGTTTGCACCTCTTTACCCACAAGTTTGTGATTTTGTCACCCGTCGGTGACTGCAGAATCTCCATTATACCAGTACACAACCGTCGGTGTATGGTCAAGAGATCACAAAATAGCCTTTACAAAGGGGTTACTAGATGTATGGACTCACTAAGGTTTCACCGGCAGGCTAGAATCTCCAATTCTCCCACCCACGGGCCCCCTCTTGTGCCATGCAGTTCCTAGGGCAGTCCTCACTCGACTCCCATTCCCCGCGCTGTAAAATCCCCAAAAGTGGTAGCAAGAAAATTCTGCTCATGTGCACTTATGAAAAATGAGGAGAATTAAACTTTGAATTATAATGGGGTAAGTTCAAAGTGAGGGTTTAGACTTCCCAAAACTTCCAAACATGGGGATCTAAATGCACAGCTTGGATCTTCATAGTCCAAATATTCACCCTTCCAAATTTCAGCTCATTTGGAGGAGTTTCAATATTTATTTGGAATTAAAAGGAAGAGCCCTCTAATCTGAATTTCATATTCAGTTTCAAATTCCAATTCCCTCAGTTTGAAAATTGGGTTTCACAAATGTGTTCTCCATCTTTGAATGAGCAGCCATGCCAAAAATTGGAAATTTTGGAACTGGTTTGCTATATTTTTGAAGCAATACAAAGTGGAGAATTCAAACTCATTTTCAAATTCAAATGATCAAACCACATTCAAATTCTACACCAGAATTCAAACCATTTGAATTCTGCAAATTCAAACTTAACTTTGGGATGAAGTATAGCCTTAATTGTTGAGTAGCTGGGGGAGAAATATCAGTGGAAATTGAATAAAAATCTGAGGTGGTGGGACCCACATGTCAGCCACACAGTTTCCTTTTTCATCTCTGTGTTTCACCTCGGCTGTTCACCGTGCGCCACCGAGCTGCGCTGCTTCCACCGAGCAGCTTCAATGACTTCCTCCCGAAGGCAGCATCGTGCGTGGTTTATCCAGAGCTAAAGCAGCAGCACGGTGGAGTTTCTTCTCTTCTCCACAGCCTCTGCTCGAGCTCCTCCGAAGAGAAACAAAGTGCGCCCCTCTCTGTGCTCGTGGGTCAGCAGCCCTCCACCCCTCCCAGCAGTGGTTGATCGCCCCAGGAGCTGCGCCAGCGACTCCTCAACGTGTTCCACCGCTCCTCAGCTCATCCCCGAGCTCCCCTCGCAGTGCCCAAGCCGTTCTTCACCGGGAGAACACAGAGCACGTCGCCCCTCACTGCTCCTCACGTTCCGGCCGCTCCAACGCCTCTCCTGCACGTCCAGCACCTCCCTAAGGTGCGCCAAGGTGTGTAGATCATGCTACCGCAGTCCCCTTGCCCTTCCCCATCACTGTCTCGCTGGAATTTGGATTTTGGCGCCGGTACACGTGAAGAACCGACCCACACCAAAATTGGAAATTCGTCCAACGCGGTTGATCATCGGTTCTACAATTCAAGCCACAGAAACTAGGGATCCTAGCGCCCTCCCACGCCAAAGCACACATAAAACCGTCCACCACAGGCCCCGGGCGACGAGAAATCGCCGGCGGCGGCAAAAACGGGTCGGTCCTCCGGTGAACCCTATGTTCCGGCCATTTGCTGCAAGTCTTAGCCTGCGTTCCATGTTCCCCGATCATTGGTGATGCTTTAGGGCAAGGTAGCTCATCGGGAGAAGCTTCGGACGCGCCAGAACGCGTTGATGCCGAGCTCCCGAGCCGCCCCACCGGTGCCGGCCTATTTTCGGCCGTTTTCATGCGTGGAAACCTTGCCCGGCAGCTGCGCCATATTCCCAGGAGCATGTAGGGCGAAACCGGAGCTAATTTGGTGGAGAAATGAGGGAGAACGAGCCATGCCACGATTTGAACTGGTGTGCACGCGCGCCTCTGGCGGGAGGTTGAAGAAGGACATGACCAGTGGGCCCCCCTGTTAAGTCTCTGTTTAGATTTTAAACAGAGAGCTATCACAGTTTGAAAAATCCATAACTTTGTGTAGACAGCTCCAAAAAGGGTGAGACAAATTTTGTCTGAATCCTTAGGAAGAGTACTTTACAGAGGAACAAATTGCATGCTATGAAAATGCCCAGGAATTTCTGTAGAATTGTTTTTAGTAAATCCTTTAGTGATTTATTACAGGAGCAATTCTTTATGAAATATTCCCAAATTTGGACAGCTAGTCCTTTTCATAGTGCCTGACCTCCAGTAAAAATTTTAGTATTTTTGGAGCTTATTTAGATGGCTTAATCAGTAGGTTATCTCAGGATTAAATAAATCAGCTAAAAATCATAGAGTTGATTTCCAGAAAAATGTTTCAACCTTCATAGCTCCATAACTTTCTGTAGGGATGTCCAAAATTTGTGAAACAAATTTTGTTGGATTTCTCTCAGTCAGTACTTTGCAGTAATGCAAAGAAATTGATCTGAAGATCTCTGGATATTTCTCCAAGATTCATCAAAGTTAAATCTTTGGGAATTTAGTCCAGAATGTCTCTGTTATGGAATTTCTTGAAATTTGGCCAGGAAGTTCCTCATGACATTACTGATCTCCAGTAAAAATTTGAGCTTCATTGGAGTTCATTTTCTAGGTCAAATTACCTTCCCAAATTCAGCCTTTATTTGGAAATTCAAATTTAAACAGAAATTGTTCAGCACTCCTGTCCACACTTCAAAAATTCATATCTCTCTGATGGTAGCTCCAAAAATGGTGAAACAAATTTTTTTAGAACCATGGAGACTTACCCTAATCAGATCTTCCACTATTAGCTATGTCAAAGCTCCTGAATTGGGCTCAAAATTCAGAGAAGCATTGTACTTGTAGGAATTTTAAAGACTACATTGTGCAATGACATGTCTCCGAATTTGGCTCAAATCATACTTAGAGAGTCTAGTATCTACTGTAAAAATCCCAAAGCCAATTAAGTATCATAAATAGCAATAGCTATGAATAGTAGTTTAATTCTTATAAATCCTTAATACTTACGCATGTATTTTATTACATTTCATAATAGTGACCGAAGTTGAGGACGCACCGGAGCCCCTGGACGTCCTCCCACCAGAAGCTCACTTCTTCTCTGACTCGCAACCAGGCAAGCCCCGGTTTGCACTTAAGTACCTTTTATAAAATTCTTTATTTGTATCACTTATGTCTAGGGTGAATGTTTGCATTAGAGTTAAGGTGTTTGAAACCCCACTTGCATAACCTTTTAAATCCTATGAAGGGTTGGGTAGCTTACAGAGCCGACGAGTAGACAAGGCCCCGCTAATATGCTTAGGACCTCGGTAGAAGTCGAGTAGTTGGAATCTACTCGCGAGGTAAGGTTTATCACACAGTTTGGTCAGAATAGAAAACGGCTTAAGAGTGGTAAAAATGAGACCCAGCAGGGGGGATAGGAAGCAGTGAGCGGAGGTCTCACGTGCGTAGCCCTGTTGGTGTCGATTGAGGACCGAGTCGTGTGCGGGCCTGCTGAACAAGTATCGAACAGTACCGGATGGCATACTGACATAAGCAGGAAACCGATGTAAATGATTAACCTGGGTGCCGAGGCTTACCCAACCGTAAACAGGAGTGGGTTGAGGGTAGCAAGGTGTAAATCTGCCGGTGGGCACAGTCACGCTCCACGCGGGGACCTCCTACCCGTTACGGATGGACCGGTTCGGTGTTTGGGTTGCCTTTGAAAGGTGGTTGCATACAACAGAGTAGGAAGGGGTGTGGAATCACGCTTCTGAAAGTAGGTGTATGCAATGTGTTGTCCGGGTGTCTCCTGATTGCAATCACCGTCCCTCGCGGTTATTTGAGTACCGCTTGTTCACTGTTTCGTGACGTAGTAATAAGTAAAGTAAGCCAGTTGAATGATAATATGCTGTGATGATAGAGTAATGTTTTGGAAACCATGTTTGCTGTAGATGTAGAGCTAATTAAGTTTACTTTTCGCTTTGGGCATCACCACATCGGAGGAAAGCGTTTCTTGTTTGATTGTGGACTTCCGATGTGAGGGCTGCCTAAGGCACATGAATTTTCTGCTATAAAACTGAAAGTAAGGATCAACTTATAGGCGTGTCTTTGTCGCAAATTCCTTTTCCTATCATACACCTCCCTGCATGTAGAGTTCCATGCCTAGGTCAGACGGTTAAGCTTTGCTGAGCCATTGTGCTCACGGTTGCAATATTTGAGTTGTATGCAGGTGAGAGCTATGAGGAGGGTTCCGAGGATGAGGCGATGCCCCCGTCAGGGTACACGGCCGAGATGGAGCCCTGCACGCCGCCGTGATCTCCGGTTTCATGCTGCTAGCGTGTAGCGTCCCCGGGCTGGACGGCTACCCTTTTGCATAGTTAGGATGAGAGGCTGCTATTGTACATTACTTCCGCTGTATAGTTATATTTTGTAAAAGACTTCCGCTGTTTTATATCAAATAAAAGTTTGTATGTTGTTCGTTAATATTTTCGTGTGTGCTGTTGGGTGCCGCATCGCACGGCACCACCCTATGCGATCCTGGAGTGGGTGAACCACGGGGTGGTCCCCACAGTCGTGGTATCAGAGCCGCATTGGGAACAGCACGCTCGAAAAGAGCCTATTTTTGAAAACTTAGAAGTAGTCGAGTGAGGATTAGTCTTTAAGCCCGCATAAGGTCTATGATAGTAGTAGTTACTAAGGTGGAAAAGCTAACTTATGTGTTATACATTCTGTAACGACGCTCCGACGTCAGGTAAGAGGTAAGGTACGCCACCGCAGGCGGATCAATTGCGTTAACTCCCCATACGAGTAATAGTATGGAAGGTTATACCGTGGCTTGGCACGGTAGTTAATATGAATCTCTGAACCTCTCCATGGTTCTGAGAGCATATGAAAACGCTGATCTCCAGCGTGCTTTAGGCAAAAGTGAGAATACCCCATCGTGTGGTAAGCAACACGATAGTATGCAACTCTTGAACGTTCAATGTTCAAAGGGCCATACGCAGCACTCGCCATCGGCGTGCCTCAACGGTCATGAGGCAGTAGGTGGTATCCGTTGGGTTGATAAAATTCCCAACCGTGACGACCCGTTCGCGCTCTACTCGGGTTCCCCGTCGTGTGGTGTGAAAACACGACCATGTACCTTGAGACGTGGCTTGACTCAAGGATGATCCGTATGGCAATGATACGGACCCTATGTTTGTACTACGATATGGAACTGCCTGAAATGTCAAAAACCTTTGTGTGCACCATTATTGTGTGTTCTTCTGCAGGTACATTAACCACGTTAGTGCATGACGTGTAGAAACCGTTTGTGAGTGACGTCTTTAGTTCCACCATGTGACACGTATATGCCGGAATACCGGTTTAGGATTTTTCTTTGGTGAGGAAACGTAGTACCGACTGCATAAAAGTTTATTTTCAAAGAAAAGAATCACAATGAAGTATAGGAATTCATTTAGGGGTTAGTAAACTCCTATATTGAACTAAGAGTCAATTGGGAGTATAGGTTCAATCTCAAAAGCTTAGGAACAATCTCCCCTGTTTTTGGCAGAAATTTTTCTGAACTTGAACAGGTCATAACTTAAGATTGGTTGAACCAATGGAGGTGTGGGATACCATTCTGGAAAGGTTTCGAAGTCCTCTACAACTTTTCTGTAGAGCTCCAGAACAAAATCTCCCTCCAAAGGGATGAAAATCTCAGATGAGTAGGTACTGTCCAAAAACAGGGCAGACCAAATGCTCTCTGGAATTTTCTGTATTTCAACCAAAACACTTAGTTGCACCCGTTCACGTCCAGTGGCTGTTGTAAAACAGCGAGTTGGAGTCGAAGGGTTTATGTATTTGACATATCACTTCGAGTTAGTACATGTTTGGGTGCAATACAATAGCGAGGAATTACGCATGCTAACACACTTAACATCCCGTGGTGACCCCGATGGTCGAAATGAACTTTTAACCCATAAAGTTCAATACTTTGGAACTCGATCGTATGACACGGTCCAGGGATGTATATGGTGCATAAAGTTTATACTTTATCCATATGTGTGATTGTTATGCGCATTGTTTATCCCATTCTCGCATTACTATTGTATAGGCTGGATGAGCTAAACCCACATGTGCTGATCGTTTGAATGGTATGAATGCAGAATGGTGCGGACACGTTCAACGCAAGAGGAGGGAGGTCCGAGTCAAGTTCGTGGTGATGAGTCTCCACCTCCGGAGCAGACCACGACGCAGCAGAAACCACCTCCTCCACCGCCAGAACTTCCAAGGAATCTTGCGGAGGTTCTCGCTGCAGTGCTCGGCTCGCGCGACGAGCAAACCGAGTTACTGCGGATGTTGGTGCAGCAGAATGCGTCCCATCAGGGAGGACGCCAAGACAATGGGCAACGCCAGCCCCAACAAAGTTCATATTCAGAATTCATGGCGACCCATCCACCGGTCTTCACGGAGGCCGAAGAACCTTTGGAGGCGGACAGCTTTATCCGCACTCTGGAGGCGAAGTTCGGGCTGCTACGATGCACCGAACACCAGAAGGCGCTGTATGCAGTGCAACAGCTTCAAGGAGAAGCCGGTACCTGGTGGGCGAACTACACCGCCTCCTTACCGGCTGGCCATGCCGTCACATGGACCGAGTTCTGGGAGGCGTTCCGCGCCTATCACATACCTCCCGGTGTGATGGAAATGAAGCTCCAGGAGTTCCTGGCGCTACGACAAGGCGAGAGGAGTGCTCATGAGTACTCCAGGTTATTCAACCGGCTGGCGCAGTATGCGCCAGGATTTGTGGGCACGGAAGACAACAAGCGCAATGCGTTCTTCCGGGGCCTGAACTCCAAGATGAAGGTCCATCTCGCCCAGAGCAATCGCGGCACATTCAACGACCTAGTTAATGCCGCGATTCTACAGGAGAATGCTCAGCGCGGGCGCGGTTCTGACAAGAGAAACGCAGCACGCTGACGAGCAGCAGTGG
Organism: Neostapfia colusana; assembly: GCA_030760725.1. Classification (NCBI taxonomy): domain Eukaryota; kingdom Viridiplantae; phylum Streptophyta; class Magnoliopsida; order Poales; family Poaceae; genus Neostapfia; species Neostapfia colusana. The sequence continues at coordinate 58,054,730 of JASWHV010000005.1, read as the reverse complement.
TGGAACGCCACAGAAATACCGCGGGGTATATCGTTCACCATCCGGTCAGAGATGGCAGCCACCGGCGCGACCGCCTCAGTTTCGCGGTCGGCAATATAACGCGCCGGGCTTTCGACCGACGTATCCACCACAGCAACAGCAGCAGCAAAGGATGGTCCCGCGTGCGCCCCAGTTTCAACAGCGTGCACCGGGATTCCGTCCTCAAGTCGGTGGGACCCCGACACCTTACACGTGCTATACGTGTGGTCGTGTCGGGCACATTTCGAGGGATTGCCCCAAGCCGCGACAGGGCAGGGGTGCAGCACCATATCAGGGTGCTAATCAGCCCCGCAATCAGCCCAAGAAACCAGCACCAAAACCCGGCAACGTCCACCACTTAGCTATCGAAGACGTACCGGAAGGCGAACCCGTCCTCACGGGTACGTTCTCTTACCTGGATCATCCCGTAGTCATACTTTTTGACTCCGGTGCCACCCATAATTTCATAAGTCAGTCTTATGTTATTAAATATCAACTGCCTATCATTCCCACAAATAATTCATATTTGATATGTTCTCCGGGTGGGAAAATAACAGCTGATAGAATGGTCTATAGAGCACCATTACAGTTGGGTGGGAATCTATATCCGACTTCTCTAATCATGTTAGAGAGTCAAAAACTTGATGTCATTTTAGGAATGTCATGGCTACATCGCCATGGTGCGGTTCTTGACATCATTCCACGTGTGGTTCGTTTAAACTCTCCACTTCATGAACCACATGTTCTTATTCTTGACCGTTTGGTTCAAGAAACCCCAGCCACATATAACACGGAAGCCACGAAACTTGAGGATATTCATGTGGTCCGTGAATACCCGGATGTCTTTCCGGATGATCTTCCGGGCATGCCACCCGAAAGAGATGTCGAGTTCAAGATTGAACTCGCACCTGGGACGACACCAATCTCACGGAGACCATATAAGATGGCTCCGAATGAGCTGGCTGAACTAAAGGAGCAGCTCAACGATTTGATGAAGAAGGGTTTCATTCGACCGAGTTCCTCGCCATGGGGATGCTCGGCGCTGTTTGTGAAGAAGAAGGATGAAACCTTGAGGTTGCGTGTGGACTACCAACCTCTCAACGCCGTCACCATCAAGAATAAATATCCACTGCCCCGCATCGATATTCTCTTCGATCAACTTGTGGGTGCGAGTGTATTTTCCAAGATGGTTCTTCGCTCCGGATATCATCAAATCAAGATCCGAGCGGAGGATATCCCAAAGACGGCCTTCTCGACGAGATATGGGTTGTATGAATACCTCGTCATGTCCTTTGGTCTCACCAACGCCCCGGCACACTTCATGTATCTCATGAACTCAGTGTTCATGCCGGAGTTGGACAAGTTTGTGGTGGTGTTCATAGACGACATCTTGGTTTACTCCAAGACTGAAGAAGAACACGCCAAACACTTGCATATCGTACTTCAGCGATTAAGAGACCATAAGCTTTATGCTAAGTTCAGCAAGTGCGAGTTTTGGATCAGCCAAGTGCCATTCCTTGGTCACATTATTTCTGCAGAAGGCATTGCAGTTGATCCAAGCAAAATTGAACAAGTGCTGAAATGGAAGTCCCCCACATCAGTCCATGAAGTCAGGAGTTTCCTCGGGTTAGCAGGATATTATCGGAGATTCATACCAAATTTCTCCAAGCTTGCTAAGCCGATGACTGAACTGTTGAAAAAGGGGATCAAATATGTTTGGAGCTCAGCATGTGAAGAAGCTTTCCAAGCATTAGTGAAGCATCTTACAACAGCCCTGGTGTTAGCTCAACCGGATACAACCAAGCCCTTTGACGTATATTGTGATGCGTCTGGCATCGGGCTTGGCTGTGTATTGATGCAAGGAGGAAGAGTGGTCGCCTATGGCTCACGTCAACTTCGTAACCACGAGCAGCACTATCCGACTCATGATCTCGAGCTCGCTGCTGTGGTATTGGCCTTGAAGATGTGGAGGCACTATTTGTTTGGGAACTTAGTGCACCTCTACACCGACCACAAAAGTCTGAAATATATATTCACTCAAAAGGAGTTGAATATGTGGCAACGGAGATGGCTAGAACTGATCAAAGACTATGAGATCGAGATTCACTACCATCCCGGGAAGGCAAACGTGGTTGCCGATGCCTTAAGCCGCAAATCCCATGTCAACAGTCTGTCCATCACCCCACTTGAAGAGGAGGAGCCGAATCTGAACTTGGTTCCATATGGGGCATTGTATAATCTTGCTCTCGTCCCTACAATACGAGAGGAGATTATGGAAGCGCAGAAGAAAGATGTGGGAATGTCGCACATTCGTAGAAGGATGAAGAATGGCGAAATGAAATGCTTCCGAAGAGATGATAATGGTACACTATGGTTTAAAGACCGTATAGTGGTACCCCGCGACATGAAGCTTCGGAGGAAAATATTGGACGAAGCTCATTTGTCCAAGTATTCTATTCATCCGGGCAGCAACAAGATGTACCAAGATCTGAAAACAAGGTTTTGGTGGACGCGGATGAAAAGAGAAATCGCAAAGTACGTATCCGAATGTGATACGTGTCGGCGGGTGAAAGCCGACCATATGCGTAAAGCCGGACAGCTGCAACCGTTGAACATTCCGGCGTGGAAGTGGGAGGATATCAGCATGGACTTCATAGTCGGATTACCTCTCACGTCTCACAAACACGACTCGATTTGGGTGATAGTCGATCGGCTAACCAAGTCGGCTCATTTCATTCCCGTACATACCAGTTACGTGGCCAAGCAATATGCGGAGCTTTATATTGCAAGAATCTTATGCTTGCACGGTGTTCCCCGCTCCATTATTTCAGATCGCGGTGTGCTGTTTGTCTCTCGGTTTTGGGAACAGCTGCACGCATCATTGGGGACCAAACTGATCCGAAGCTCCGCGTATCACCCGCAGACAAATGGTCAAACTGAACGGGTGAATCAAGTGCTTGAAGACATGCTACGCGCTTGTGCCATCCACCACGGCAAGAATTGGGACGATCATTTGCCGTTGGCAGAGTTTTCTTACAACAATGGCTATCAAGCTAGCATCAAGATGGCGCCGTATGAAGCTCTCTACGGCCGGAAATGTCGCACACCTCTCAACTGGTGTGAGTCCGGCGAGCGAGTCATCTACGGCATTGAACTGGTGAATGAAGCTGAAGAACGAGTGCGAGTGATACAAGCCAACCTCAAGGCTGCTCAATCTCGTCAGAAAAGCTATGCGGATAAAAGACGCCGCCCTCTCCACTTCGACATCGGGGACCATGTTTATGTCCGTGTGTCTCCGATGAAGGGAGTCCACCGTTTTGGAGTGAAGGGAAAGCTCGCGCCGCGGTTCATTGGTCCATTCGCCGTCATTGAAAAATGCGGACCCGTGGCCTATCGCCTAGATTTACCGGCGTTGCTCGCAGGCATTCACAACGTCTTCCACATCTCTCAGCTGAGGAAATGCCTCAAACCCTCAGCTGAAATCCGCACTGAAGACATAGAAGTTCTTCAACCGGACCTCACGTACACGGAGTACCCAATCCGGATCATCGATGAAAAGACTCGTGCCACAAGAAACCGGACCTTATGGTTCTACAAGGTCTTGTGGAGTAACCATACCGCTGATGAGGCGACATGGGAAAGCGAGGATTATCTACGAGCGTATTATCCGGACTTGCTATAATCATATACCCGGTAAGGTTTTCCCCACTTTACTTTTCCTTTGGAATCTCGGGACGAGATTCTTTTTAAGGGGGGAGGGATGTAAAATCCCCAAAAGTGGTAGCAAGAAAATTCTGCTCATGTGCACTTATGAAAAATGAGGAGAATTAAACTTTGAATTATAATGGGGTAAGTTCAAAGTGAGGGTTTAGACTTCCCAAAACTTCCAAACATGGGGATCTAAATGCACAGCTTGGATCTTCATAGTCCAAATATTCACCCTTCCAAATTTCAGCTCATTTGGAGGAGTTTCAATATTTATTTGGAATTAAAAGGAAGAGCCCTCTAATCTGAATTTCAAATTCAGTTTCAAATTCCAATTCCCTCAGTTTGAAAATTGGGTTTCACAAATGTGTTCTCCATCTTTGAATGAGCAGCCATGCCAAAAATTGGAAATTTTGGAACTGGTTTGCTATATTTTTGAGGCAATACAAAGTGGAGAATTCAAACTCATTTTCAAATTCAAATGATCAAACCACATTCAAATTCTACACCAGAATTCAAACCATTTGAATTCTGCAAATTCAAACTTAACTTTGGGATGAAGTATAGCCTTAATTGTTGAGTAGCTGGGGGAGAAATATCAGTGGAAATTGAATAAAAATCTGAGGTGGTGGGACCCACATGTCAGCCACACAGTTTCCTTTTTCATCTCTGTGTTTCACCTCGGCTGTTCACCGTGCGCCACCGAGCTGCGCTGCTTCCACCGAGCAGCTTGCAATGACTTCCTCCCGAAGGCAGCATCGTGCGTGGTTTATCCAGAGCTAAAGCAGCAGCACGGTGGAGTTTCTTCTCTTCTCCACAGCCTCTGCTCGAGCTCCTCCGAAGAGAAACACAGTGCGCCCCTCTCTATGCTCGTGGGTCAGCAGCCCTCCACCCCTCCCAGCAGTGGTTGATCGCCCCAGGAGCTGCGCCAGCGACTCCTCAACGTGTTCCACCGCTCCTCAGCTCATCCCCGAGCTCCCCTCGCAGTGCCCGAGCCGTTCTTCACCGGGAGAACACAGAGCACGTCGCCCCTCACTGCTCCTCACGTTCCGGCCGCTCCAACGCCTCTCCTGCACGTCCAGCACCTCCCTAAGGTGCGCCAAGGTGTGTAGATCATGCTACCGCAGTCCCCTTGCCCTTCCCCATCACTGTCTCGCTGGAATTTGGATTTTGGCGCCGGTACACGTGAAGAACCGACCCACACCAAAATTGGAAATTCGTCCAACGCGGTTGATCATCGGTTCTACAATTCAAGCCACAGAAACTAGGGATCCTAGCGCCCTCCCACGCCAAAGCACACATCAAACCGTCCACCACAGGCCCCGGGCGACGAGAAATCGCCGGTGGCGGCAAAAACGGGTCGGTCCTCCGGTGAACCCTATGTTCCGGCCATTTGCTGCAAGTCTTAGCCTGCGTTCCATGTTCCCCGATCATTGGTGATGCTTTAGGGCAAGGTAGCTCGTCGGGAGAAGCTTCGGACGCGCCAGAACGCGTTGATGCCGAGCTCCCGAGCCGCCCCACCGGTGCCAGCCTATTTTCGGCCGTTTTCATGCGTGGAAACCTTGCCCGGCAGCTGCGCCATGTTCCCAGGAGCATGTAGGGCGAAACCGGAGCTAATTTGGTGGAGAAATGAGGGAGAACGAGCCATGCCACGATTTGAACTGGTGTGCACGCGCGCCTCTGGCGGGAGGTTGAAGAAGGACCTGACCAGTGGGCCCCCCTGTTAAGTCTCTGTGTAGATTTTAAACAGAGAGCTATCACAGTTTGAAAAATCCATAACTTTGTGTAGACAGCTCCAAAAAGGGTGAGACAAATTTTGTCTGAATCCTTAGGAAGAGTACTTTACAGAGGAACAAATTGCATGCTAGGAAAATGCCCAGGAATTTCTGTAGAATTATTTTTATTAAATCTTTTAGTGATTTATTACAGGAGCAATTCTTTATGAAATATTCCCAAATTTGGACAGCTAGTCCTTTTCATAGTGCCTGACCTCCAGTAAACATTTTAGGATTTTTGGAGCTTATTTAGATGGCTTAATCAGTAGGTTATCTCAGGATTAAATAAATCAGCTAAAAATCATAGAGTTGATTTCCAGAAAAATGTTTCAACCTTCATAGCTCCATAACTTTCTGTAGGGATGTCCAAAATTTGTGAAACAAATTTTGTTGGATTTCTCTCAGTCAGTACTTTGCAGTAATGCAAAGAAATTGATCTGAAGATCTCTGGATATTTCTCCAAGATTCATCAAAGTTAAATCTTTGGGAATTTAGTCCAGAATGTCTCTGTTATGGAATTTCTTGAAATTTGGCCAGGAAGTTCCTCATGACATTACTGATCTCCAGTAAAAATTTGAGCTTCATTGGAGTTCATTTTCTAGGTCAAATTACCTTCCCAAATTCAGCCTTTATTTGGAAATTCAAATTTAAACAGAAATTGTTCAGCACTCCTGTCCACACTTCAAAAATTCATATCTCTCTGATGGTAGCTCCAAAAATGGTGAAACAAATTTTGTTAGAACCATGGAGACTTACCCTAATCAGATCTTCCACTATTAGCTATGTCAAAGCTCCTGAATTGGGCTCAAAATTCAGAGAAGCATTGTACTTGTAGGAATTTTAAAGACTACATTGTGCAATGACATGTCTCCGAATTTGGCTCAAATCATCCTTAGAGAGTCTAGTATCTACTGTAAAAATCCCAAAGCTAATTAAGGATCATAAATAGCAATAGCTATGAATAGTAGTTTAATTCTTATAAATCCTTAATACTTACGCATGTATTTTATTACATTTCATAATAGTGACCGAAGTTGAGGACGCACCGGAGCCCCTGGACGTCCTCCCACCAGAAGCTCACTTCTTCTCTGACTCGCAACCAGGCAAGCCCCGGTTTGCACTTAAGTACCTTTTATAAAATTCTTTATTTGTATCACTTATGTCTAGGGTGAATGTTTGCATTAGAGTTAAGGTGTTTGAAACCCCACTTGCATAACCTTTTAAATCCTATGAAGGGTTGGGTAGCTTACAGAGCCGACGAGTAGACAAGGCCCCGCTAATATGCTTAGGACCTCGGTAGAAGTCGAGTAGTTGGAATCTACTCGCGAGGTAAGGTTTATCACACAGTTTGGTCAGAATAGAAAACGGCTTAAGAGTGGTAAAAATGAGACCCAGCAGGGGGGATAGGAAGCAGTGAGCGGAGGTCTCACGTGCGTAGCCCTGTTGGTGTCGATTGAGGACCGAGTCGTGTGCGGGCCTGCTGAACAAGTATCGAACAGTACCGGATGGCATACTGACATAAGCAGGAAACCGATGTAAATGGTTAACCTGGGTGCCGAGGCTTACCCAACCGTAAACAGGAGTGGGTTGAGGGTAGCAAGGTGTAAATCTGCCGGTGGGCACAGTCACGCTCCACGCGGGGACCTCCTACCCGTTACGGATGGACCGGTTCGGTGTTTGGGTTGCCTTTGAAAGGTGGTTGCATACAACAGAGTAGGAAGGGGTGTGGAATCACGCTTCTGAAAGTAGGTGTATGCAACGTGTTGTCCGGGTGTCTCCTGATTGCAATCACCGTCCCTCGCGGTTATTTGAGTACCGCTTGTTCACTATTTCGTGACGTAGTAATAAGTAAAGTAAGCCAGTTGAATGATAATATGCTGTGATGATAGAGTAATGTTTTGGAAACCATGTTTACTGTAGATGTAGAGCTAATTAAGTTTACTTTTCGCTTTGGGCATCACCACATCGGAGGAAAGCGTTTCTTGTTTGATTGTGGACTTCCGATGTGAGGGCTGCCTAAGGCACATGAATTTGCTGCTATAAAACTGGAAGTAAGGATCAACTTATAGGCGTGTCTTTGTCGCAAATTCCTTTTCCTATCATACACCTCCCTGCATGTAGAGTTCCATGCCTAGGTCAGACGGTTAAGCCTTGTTGAGCCATTGTGCTCACGGTTGCAATATTTGAGTTGTATGCAGGTGAGAGCTATGAGGAGGGTTCCGAGGATGAGGCGATGCCCCCGTTAGGGTACACGGCCGAGATGGAGCCCTGCACGCCGCCGTGATCTCCGGTTTCATGCTGCTAGCGTGTAGCGTCCCCGGGCTGGACGGCTACACTTTTGCATAGTTAGGATGAGAGGCTGCTATTGTACATTACTTCCGTTGTATAGTTATATTTTGTAAAAGACTTCCGCTGTTTTATATCAAATAAAAGTTTGTATGTTGTTCGTTAATCTTTTCGTGTGTGCTGTTGGGTGCCGCATCGCACGGCACCACCCTATGCGATCCTGGAGTGGGTGAACCACGGGGTGGTCTCCACACGCGCCTTCCACAGTCCATAACACTCTAGCAACTTACCTAATTACTCAGCTAAGCCGCACCCATACTTGGCCTTGTGGTGGCACTGTTATCCTGGCATGTGCATGCATGAACCGGTCCTTAGATCTACGGTAAGTAAAACCACCATCTCATGCTACCTCATTCACAAACCCAGGCTTGCCTAGATCTCCCTCCGATCCATGTTCATTAACATCATCAGTTTCTCATTATCATTACGAGTGCAGTTAGCTAGACACATCTATCTCGCTTCCCAATCCCATAGACTCAGCGAAACATAAAGCAAAAACCATACCCGACTCATAAACTTCCCAGGCGACAAGTGTGGTTTAATCAAAACTAGTAAACTCCTATAAAAAGGGTTTCCCATCATGTTTGACTCAGCACACACACCTTTTTGCATAACAAAACAGTTTTATCCAAAACATAGGATCAATATGGTCAAGGAGCACTTGCCTTGTTCTTGCGGTTTCGGTTGTTCTTGGATCTCAATACCTGGTTGCTGCAGTTCGTCTTAGACAGCTTCCTGAGCTTGTCCTTCTAGGTAGGATCACGTGCATACAGGATTCACAGCAATCAATATTTATGCACAAACCTTAAACTAGATGCGATGATGCATATGCATGCTATCTCATGATTAGTTTTATTAGATTGATCTGTACGTGTTCTTGCATGGCCTTGTAGGGACAGGGGTGTTCGGATCAAAGGTGGACGTGGCGATGATCTTGTCTTTAGATCAAACTGATCATCAAGTGATCTACCCACGAGAAGGCTTCTGTTCGAAAGGAATTGAAGAACAGATGCAAAGAGATGAACACAATGATATTGAAGTCCTACCTCACGTTCTTCGAGGTCCTCCTCAGACCGCTCGGTTCTTCTTCGATGATCTCCCTTGTTGCGCTTCAGCGATGGTTTGCTCGGCGAGTTAGGGCTAGGGCTCTAAGTCATCGGCTCAGGAGTCAAAAGAGAAGTTTGTGGTTTCGGCCAGAGGTTTTGGGTTCTATTTATAATCGGGAAGAGAAGAGTCCTAATCTGATTGTATCTCGAATAAGAGTCTTATTCAGATCTTTGTTGGATCCTAACATCTTATCTTTAGTAACATCGTGGAATTTAGATCGGTTTCTGTTGCGTACCGGTATCTTTTACGCGTAAATCCCGCTCCAGAACTCGTTACCTGCGTGATGATGAGCTCCGGAAGCTCCACGTGTCCTCCGGGGCCTGGTATCTCCTCGTCCGTAGAGACGAGCTCCGGTTGTGCCGCGTGTCACGAGCGAGACCTCCCCCTTCTTTGGAGGTGAGCTCCGCGCATGCCACGTGTTGGCGCCGGTCTTCCCTCTCTTCCTTCCTCAGAAACAGACCCGAGGTCGACACGTGTCCGGCAACGACAGACCTCCCGGAGATAAGCTCCGGTGGCGACACGTGTTCGATAGATCCGGACTTCTCTGAGATGGGCTCCGAGATCGACACGTACCACGCGCGACTGGTCCTCTGATTTCCGCGAGGACTAGCTCCGAGGATGACACGTGTCTTGCGGAAATGCCTTTGCTTCCTCTGCAGAGGATAGCTCCGTGGGCAACATGTGTCCCACAGGATCGGACCTCTCCCCTTTGTGGCGACGAGCCCCGAACCTGCCACGTAGCTCTTTTAGCGGCGGACCTCTCTTCACTTCGCAGGGACGAGCTCCGATCACGCCACATGGCCAGCGGCCGCAGTAAGTTGTCTTCGGCGCTCTCGGAGGGCTTTATTGGCTATTCTTTTGATAATTCTCTCTGTTCCTATTTTTCATTAAAATGTTTCCTATTCATAGAACATGAACATATGCTAACACCCGAGGCGAGAGTGTCACAAATCTACCCCCCTTAAATTGAATCTCGCCCTCGAGATTCGTTAGTAGGAAATAGATGTTGAATTCCGCCTCGATATCGTCTTCACGCTCCCATGTGGCCTCAGCTTCGGTGTGATGGCTCCATTGTATCTTGCACCATCGAATCACCTTGTTTCGGGTGACCCTTTCCTTTACGTCCAAGATTCGGACAGTGTGTTCTGCGTAAGTCCGGTCCTCTTGAAGTTCAAGTTCCTCCATTGACACTTGTTCCTCTGGCACTCCCAAGCACTTCTTGAGCTGGGATACATGAAGCACGTCATGTACGTCGGAGAGGTGGTTTGGGAGCTCTAGTTGGTAGGCCACTTCTCCTCGCTTGTCTAAAATCTTAAATGGTCCGATGTAGCGAGGGGCTAGCTTGCCTTTGATGTTGAAACATCGTTGGCCTCGGATAGGCGATACTTTAAGGTATACGAAGTCTCCCACTTCAAAGGTCAACTTCCTATGCCTATTGTCCGCATAGCCTTTCTGTCGTGACTGGGCAGCCTTTAAGTTCTCCCGTGTCGTTTGGACCTGCTTTTCGGCCTCTTGTAGTACTTCGGGTCCAAACACCTAGTTCTCTCTAGTCTCGTTCCAGAATAGTGGCGTTCTACACCGTCTACCATATAAGGCTTCGAAAGGCGACATCTTTAAGCTAGCTTGATAGCTGTTGTTATAGGAAAACTCGGCATACGGTAAACTCCTATCCCAACTACGCCCACGTTTCAAGGCGCAAGCTCTCAACATGTCCTCCAAAATTTTGTTCGTCCTTTCGGTTTTTCCATCTGTTTGTGGGTGGTAGGCGGAGCTAAAATCCAGTCGTGTACCCATAGTTTTCTGCAGCTTCCTCCAGAATCTAGAGGTAAACTGAGAACCTCGATCTGAGACTATCCTCTTCGGAACTCCGTGACGGCACACGATCTGCTCCATGTACAACTCTGCCAATTGTGCAACGTTATAACTGGTCTTTACCGGGAGAAAATGGGCAGTTTTCGTCAATCGGTCCACAATGACCCAGATGGAGTCGCATCCCGACTGAGTACGTGGTAATCCAACGATGAAGTCCATACTGATGTCCTCCCATTTCCATTCGGGTATTCTCAAAGGTTACAATAATCCAGCGGGTTTTTGATGTTCGGCCTTTACCCGTTGGCATGTGTCGCATAGGGCAACGTATTCGGCTATATCCCTCTTCATACCATCCCACCAATAACAAGTTTTCAAGTCCTTGTACATTTTGGTGCTTCCTGGATGTATGGAATAGGGTGAATCATGTGCATCCTTCAATATCATGTCGCGGAGGTGTCTTATGTTCGGCACACAAATCCTTTTTCCTAGCCAAAGCGTACCCTTTTCATCCTCCTTGAAATCCTTCTCTATTCCTTGTCAGATTCTTTCCTTGATTTCCTCGTCCGTTGATTGGCCCTCTCTTATTTCTTGCTCCAATGGGGAGTGGATCTCCATTATCTCCACGTTATTCAAGAATCCAAGGTGTAACCGTTCGAACTCCTTCTGTAGTTCGGGTGGTAGCTCCTGAACCGTGAGTTGGTGACAGGCTCCCTTTCTGCTCCATGCGTCCGCTACTATATTGGCCCTCCCGGGGTGGTAGTTGATTCCCACATCATAATCCTTGATGAGTTCTAACCATCGACGTTGCCTCAAATTCAAGTCCGTTTATGTAAATATGTACTTGAGGCTTTTATGATCCGTATAGATCTCACATCGATGTCCAAGGATATAATGTCTCCGAATCTTCAATGCATGCACCACTGCTGCTAGCTCCAAGTCATGCGTAGGATAGTTAAGCTCGTGCTTCTTTAATTGTCGTGAGGCATAGGCTACCACTTGTCCTTCCTGTATGAGTACACATCCGAGCCCTTGTCTGGATGCGTCACAATATATGTCAAAGCTCTTGCTTACGTCTGGCAATACCAGAACTGGTGCTGTGGTTAGCCTTTTCTTGAGTTCCTCAAAACTTTCTTGGTAGGCTTGGGTCCCTGTCACACCCGGTTTTTCCGAAGAACAACCGAGTGAATATCACATGTATGCCAGGATCATTTTCTCATACATGTGATGACAAATAGTGAAGCATCATTTATTACAAGCCAGGTGTCGAATATAAATAAGTCTTACATAGCAAATGTCTCGATGGACAATAATAAGTTCATCACAAGTAAATAAACTAGCAGCGGAATATTATTCTTGAGGGCTCCGTCACAGGCGTTGCCTAGGGGACTCCATGAACCTAGAAACCTTATTCGGGTCCAAAGTCTTGATTATTATACACCACCTCATTATCTTGACCTGAGCAGCAATATAAACCAACAAATATGCAAGGTTGAGTACCGATGGTACTCAGCAAGTGTGGGAAAGTTATGTCATGCATGGCTAGAACAAGGGGAGGTTGAACTCATGGTTAAAGCACTACGCAATTAATACCTATCGCCTTAGCTTATTAAGCACCTACATTACTACACAGGTGAATTGGTCGCAATCTCCCATCCCATCATCATAATCAAATAACCATAACATCATTTCCAATGTTAAGCTCCCCGCTTAACATCCACAACTTCCAAAGCCATCATCCTCTAATCATGGATAAGTCCAAGCCGCTCTTGACCGTGAGCATGGCTGTCATGACAATTTTGACTCTGCAGAGTTTGCACCACTGTACCCACATGTAGTGATTCATCCCCCGTTGCCGGGTGGACTAAAAGAACCTCCATTATGCCAGTGGCTACGAACCACATTCACACTTCCCAGGTGTGTAGCCAGGATATCACTACGAAGCCTTTACAAAGGGATTTTCGACGAGCGTGGGTCCACTGAGGTTTCACCCCTAATAGCATACAAGAGGGCTCCAACCCCGCTGCAGTGGCCCCCTCTTGAGCCTTGCGGTTCATATGGTAGTCCAGCTGACACCTATTCCCCACACCATCCAACACACCCATACTATGCCGGGGATACACCTAATTAATTGGCCAAGCTGCCCCATCTCAGCATGTGGTTGGCACGGTAAAGCCAGGTTACATGCTCCATGAACCGGTCCTTAGGATCCAGGCAAGTACTAAACACAAACCCGAGTCTCGTGCACCCAGCACCAACCAAAACATCCAACTTGCCTTGATCCCTACCTCTACATAACTCATTATATCTCATTCAAGAGTATGGTAAAAATAAACTGATTATCCCATATCCCAAATATCCCATTCTAAGCATGGCTAAGCATATGCATAATAATAAATGACATGATAAAATAAATCCCAACCCAAGCTACAAGGAAACAAGGTAATGCAATTCTAGGGAAACTTCCTAGCATGGGTTTCATATTTCATTTGACAATGCAAATAATTCTATCTACACATCCTAGCATAGGATCAAAGTGGTCAAGGACACTTGCCTCCTTCCTGCTGCTCTTGGAATGGGTAGTCCTGATCTTGGAAAGGAAGAACTTGCTCTGGAGCAGGTTCTACATCATACCATCACATATAGCAAAAGAAAAACAACAATCCATAAGACATAATTCACACTTCCACTTCATACAAACCACACATTCACATGTATAAAAGTCATTCACAAATTCTATGTGTTGTGGTTACTCTATGTGTGTTGATCTTTGGCTTACATGCACTTTTAATCATGTGTATATGATTCCTACTTTTGTATTCACATTTATACTTGCATACTATATATATGAGTTTCCAATTTAAATAAATTCCTTATATTCAATTACTACACCTTTTAGCTACTAAGTATGCATGAAAGGTATTTTCCTACTCCATATGTGTCTTCAGAACTTCTACCAACCCTAAACTGAATTCTTTGGATTTTGGAATCTTCATTTATCATTTTATAATTATTTATACCTAGCTTGCTATATTTTCAAATTTACTTCCTATGCCTAAATGTGTACTTTATTATGAAAATAGTAAGACACATCATCTAAACAGAATAGGTTCTGATCCAAAATAGTTAATAATATATTTTTTATCTTTTCCTCTGATGTAAACTATTCTACATTTATTTTTCTAATTTTCAGAATTATTCTCTACTTAAAAATGTGTCCCTCTAACTAATAAATGTGAATAATCAATTAAACAGATTCATTTCAGCCAAAAATCTATTTTTATCTCACTCCAAGGTTTTCTAAGTACTGGGAAAGTTTTTAATTTGAATTTGACAATATGTTTGTCCCACCTTATAAATTTTAAATACTAACCACATATTCAATTTCCTAAATTTAATATCAAATAGGGTTAAAAAGGTAAACTCACCCCACTACAGGGTCTATAATATTATTTTAAGAATTTTCAGGGGTTTAGCTACACATAACAGAGGGATTTTTCCTAATTTTTATTAAGTCCAAGGGCTAAAACTGATTTTTAAATGAATTTACATGATTTTCTGAAGTTCCAGGGGCTAGATCAGAAGTTTCCAGGGCTAGCTCTTATTTCCTGAGAACCCCAGGGGGTAGCGCGTAAGAATTCCAGCCTTTATAACGCGGGGCTGACGTGGACCGTCCGATTTAAAACAGACGGCTGAGATTATAATGTTGAACCGGTACGCGGGGATTTAAACTCTACCGTGCGATTTAAAATAAACGGCGCACAAGCGGCCACGTCGCTCTGATCGAGCGCGGGCGGCGCTGCCCGGCGGCGCACGGCGGCGATCTCGCCAGAGAGTTTTGTATCTTCGTAAATTCTTCCTAGAACTATGTTTTTATGGCATAGATCGGTTGAGGGGAGGTCGGGGATCTCACCTCGGGGGTTTTCTTGAGCTCGGAGGTCCTGGTGGGCGGTCGGCGACGAGGTCCGAGGTGAATTCACGGCGAGGCTCGTCGGCGCTGTGTTTGAACCGCAAACCACCGCGTTTTCTGCACCTGCGAGGTTCCCCGGAGGCGGTGGATCAAGACCAGCGAGTTAGATCGGAATTCCCGAGCGTAGATCGGCCAGAATTCGCCGGAGGGGCTCAGGTTCTCACCGGAGAGAAAATCGGCTGATCGTGGGGAAAACGGAACGATGTCGGGGTTTTTATAGACGGGGAAAGGGCGGCGTTCGTTTGTGATCGAGTTTGCGTCGCCCACGAACGAAATTTAGCTGGGATACGCAGGAATTCGGGTCGGTATTGATTCGGGGTGACAGAGTCCGGCCGAGCGTGGGCGCGAGCGCGAGGAAGAAGAAAGACTAGCGGGCCCCGCATGTCAGTGGGAAGAAGGGGGCGCGCGCGGCTGCGGGCTGGCGCGGGATCGGTGGGCCGGCTGGTGGGTTTCGGCCCACTGGCCGGTTTTTTCTGTTTTCCTTTTTCTTTTTCTATTTCTTTTCTGTTTTGAGTTTAATTTGAATTCC
This sequence comes from Neostapfia colusana, assembly GCA_030760725.1. Lineage (NCBI taxonomy): Eukaryota > Viridiplantae > Streptophyta > Magnoliopsida > Poales > Poaceae > Neostapfia > Neostapfia colusana. The sequence continues at coordinate 58,039,471 of JASWHV010000005.1, read as the reverse complement.
AGTTTGAATTTGAATTTTTGCAATACATGGAACACGTCCAAAAAATTTTAAATTCCCCTCTTAACAGGATTTTGGGGTGTTACAATCCATTGAAAGACTTTTCCCTTCATTAGCAACTCCGTCATAGGTTTTTCTATCTTAGAGAAGTCTTTAATGAAGCGCCAGTAGTATCCTGCCATCCCAAGGAAACTCCTAATATCCCTCACGCTCTTCGGTTGGTCCCACTTCAGAACATCTCTCACCTTTCCGGGATCAACCGATACCCCTTCCTTGGAGATAATATGGCCTAGGAAAGATATTTCCTTTAGCCAAAATTGACACTTGTTGAGCTTGGCATACAATTGATGCTCACGCAACTTCTGCAAGGTCAATCTCAGATGTTCTCCATGCTCCTCCTCACTTTTTGAATACACCATAACATCATCGATGAAAACCATGACGAACTTGTCCAAGTATTCCATGAAAACCTTGTTCATGAGGTACATGAAGTATGCGGGTGCATTTGTTAACCCAAGAGACATAACGGTATATTCATACGAACCATACCGTGTCCGAAAGGCTGTCTTAGGTACATCGGAGGGCTTAATCTTTAGCTAGAAATATCCCGACCGAAGATCAATCTTGGAGAATACTCGGGCTCCTTTCATTTGATCGAACAGGTCCTCTATACGGGGCAGAGGGTATTTATTCTTGATTGTCACCTCGTTGAGAGACCTGTAGTCCACGCACATTCTTTGGGTTCCATCCTTCTTGTCCATGAAGAGTACCGGAGCTCCCCATGGTGACGAGCTTGGACGGATAAAACCCTTCTCCAACTGTTCTTGAATTTGCTTTTTGAGTTCAACTAGCTCGTTGACGGGCATCCTATATGGTCTCTTAGCTATAGGTGCAGTTCCGGGTACCAAATCTATGGCAAACTCGATGTCCCGGTCAGGTGGCATTCCTGGAAGCTCTTTCGGGAACACGTCCGAAAATTCCTGAACCACTGGAATGCTGTCCAATGTTGTTCCTTCGACGTGGTTCAAATTTGCCCGTTCGGTTGTTTGCTGGGCTGACTCAAACTCGACACGAATACCGTGTTCGTTTGTCAACTGCACGCTCCTTTCAGCACATTGGATTACTCCATTGTGCTTGCTTAACCAATCCATTCCGAGTATGATGTCAATCCCATGGGAGTCCAAGACAATAAGGTTGGCAAGGAAGTCTACCCCCCTTATTTTAAGGCTTACTCTAGGACATACTATATTAGTCCTCATTTCTCCTCCGGGAGAATTAACTAACATAGTACATTCTAAGTGGGATATGGGTAGATGATGTTTGGCAACATATTTGGATGATATGAAGGAATGCGATGCTCCGGAATCAAATAAGATGGTGGCTGGGTTGGAGTTGGCAAGGAACATACCAATTGCGACGTCCTCAGCCTGTTGTGCTTCCTCAGCAGTGACATGGTTTACGTGGCCACGAGCATAGTTCTGCGGTCCATGTTTCCCTTGGTTGTCCCCTCCGTTTGGTTGCTGGTTCTGCTTGGGCACGTTACCTTGCTGTCCAGGGCCTCTCCTCGCGCACTGGTTAGCGAAGTGGCCTACTTCCCCGCATGCAAAGCATGCCCTGTTGCCTACGGCAGCAGGTACCTTGGGGCGGGGGTTTTGAACAGGGGCGCCATTGTTAGGTCGGGGCGCTGGAGGCATGGGCACACGAGGTGCCGGTGCAACGAATTGTTGCTGTGGTGGCTGACCATGGCGGTATGCAGGAGTGGTCGATCCATACTGCGGGGCAGGGGGCATGTACCTAGGTCGTACGTTGCTCCCTTGGGGCTGGTATGGCATCTTCCTCTTGCACTCTCGCTCGATCTCTCGGATCTTGTTTTCAACCACAATAGCCTTGTCAACCAGCTTCTGGAAGCTTACGTAGTCATTGTTGAGGAGCTGAACCTGGATCTCATTGTTCAACCCTCTCATGAACAGGTACTGCTTCCTCTGGTTTGAGTTGACATCTTCGGGGGCGTACCGGGACAATTGTATGAATTTGTTGAGATACTCGTTCACACTCTTCTGTCCTTGGCGGAGACCTTCAAACTCCTGCCTCTTGAGCATCATTACACCAGCAGGGATGTAGTGAGAGTGGAAACTTTCCTTGAACTCAATCCAAGTGATTGTCTCCGGGTTGGCATGGGCGTTGCTCAAGGCATCCCACCAGTCAACAGCGGCTCCCGTAAGTTGGTGCGATGCGAAGAGAACCTTCTCTCGGTCGTTGCACTGAACAATGGTGAGCTTCTTCTCCATGGATTTCAACCAATCATCGGCCTCCATGGGATCGCTTGCTTGAGCAAAGGTGGGTGGTCGAGTCCTCATGAACTCTCCCAACCTGTTATGAGCCGGCGGTGGTGGTGGCGGTGGTGCCGGAACGGGGTTTTGGTTGGCCTGCAACTGACCCAAAGTTTGGATCATGGTTTGCATAAGCTGGTTTTGCATGGCCCTCAACCTTTCCAGATGGTTTTCACCAGCTCCGGGGTTAGCAGGAACTCCCTCGTGGTCATCCTCCTGGACGTTCCTTCGGCTGGCGTTTCCTCTCACCATCTGTGAGAGAGAACGAAATAGAATAGAAGGTTAGAAGGTTAGGTAGGTCTCTTCAACTATATGCATTAAGGTGAGTTGGACTATATATATTAGCCCATCTGAGGATGTGATCAAGTGCCGAAGCATTTCACACCTCTTTCTTCTTACGTATGGATATGGACAACGTTTTTGAGACGTCCCACAACTCACACTAAGCACATAATCATACACAATCAATGCAAGGGCTCATACAGCTCCTATTCAAGGATGGTTTCCTATACCAAGGTGGTTTCAAGGCCAGTCTAAGCTATTCACCCTAGGATGCTTCCTTTGGTCAGCGTGGCTTCGCTACCTGTGACTTCTATTTAGGGGTGTAACTTGCTGTTAACCCGTGGCTCTAATATCAATCTAAGGTTTCTATCTAGGCGTGTAACCTACTGTCAACCCGGTGCTCTGATACCAATCTGTGGCGCCCTCAATTCTGTGGAAAAACCACGGAACCGAGAACTAATGCATATGTGTGCCCAGGATGTTCATCACACATATACATATATTTCACAAACTGAATTCAGGATATATATAACCACGAATAACAGAGTTTATTACAACGTCTCATGAGTCTTGGACTCATGCTTACAGCAGAAGTCTTTATTCTAAAGCGGAAGCAATTTAGCTAATGCGGAAGCAAATCTAAGCAGAAGTGGCTCCATCTCTAATCCATCCACAGGCAAGGTTGAGAACAGATCACACGCCGTAATACTCCACTCGGTCTTCATAGTAGACTTCTCCCGCTGCTGATGATAAAAATAATAATGCAAGTTTGAGTACAATGATGTACTCAGCAAGTGCGGGAAAACACATGATATGCAGCTCATAAACAAGGTAGGTATAAAAGGCTTATTTGCAGAAAAGCAGTTTTGGAAAACCATGATAAAATAGCAACTTAACTTTAGATGTAATCCCAACATGTATTTAATTACCAACATACCTCCATCACTTCCCGTGTTCCATCCGAACATTAACCAATCCTTTATTCATACTCACGAATACCTCCTCGTATTCGCTACCATCTCACCTCGTAAATCAACCTCGTCTCACACCGCGACCAATCTCATATCATGTCCCAATAGTCATGCAACCATCTCATCACCCAGACTCAACAGTCCCAACAACTAAACCATAACCAAATCCATAACCAAGAACCTTCCCTATAACCATCCCAACTAATCATGGCAGTTTAGCCAGGTGCTCGTGACCGTAAGCTCGGCTATCATGATAGTTTTACACTCTGCAGAGGTGGCACCACTTTACCCACAAGTTCGTGATTTCGTCACCCGTCGGCGACTGCAGAATCTCCATTATACCAGTACACAACCATCGGTGTATGGTCAAGAGATCACAAAATAGCCTTTACAAAGGGGCTACTAGATGTATGGACTCACTAAGGTTTCACCGACAGGCTAGAATCTCCAATTCTCCCACCCACGGGCCCCCTCTTGTGCCATGCAGTTCCCAGGGCAGTCCTCACTCGACTCCCATTCCCCGCGCCTTCCACAGTCCATAACACTCTAGCAACTTACCTAATTACTCAGCTAAGCCGCACCCATACTTGGCCTTGTGGTGGCACTGTTATCCTGGCATGTGCATGCATGAACCGATCCTTAGATCTACGGCAAGTAAAATCACCATCTCATGCTACCTCATTCACAAACCCAGGCTTGCCTGAATCTCCCTCCGATCCATGTTCATTAATATCACCAGTTTCTCATTATCATTACGAGTGCAGTTAGCTAGACACATCTATCTCGCTTCCCAATCCCATAGACTCAGCGAAGCATAAAGCAAAAACCATACCCGACTCATAAACTTCCCAGGCGACAAGGATGGTTTAATCAAAACTAGTAAACTCCTATAAAAAGGGTTTCCCATCACGTTTGACTCAGCACACACACCTTTTTGCATGTGACACCCCAAAATCCTGTTCAGAGGGGAGTTTAAAAATTTTTGGACGTGTTGCATGTGTTGCGAAAATTCAAATTTAAACTGGAATTCAAATTAAACTCAAAAAAGAAAAGAAATAGAAAAAGAAAAAGGAAAACAGAAAAAAACCGGCCAGTGGGCCAAAACCCACCAGCCGGCCCACCCTGCCCCCGCGCCAGCCCGCAGCCGCGCGCCCGCGCTCTCTCTCTCAGACAGGTAGAACCCACCTGTCATCCCTAACCCCCGAACGTCCGAAACTCGGACTGTTCACCCGCGCGCGCGCGATCGCAACCGACCGGATTTCCGGCCGAATTCTGGTTCCCGAGGACTCCCACTCGATCTAAACAAACCCACCGCCCTCCCCCGTCTATAAAAACCCCGGCCTCGTTCTGTTTTTCCCACGTGATCCGCCGTTTTTACTCCGGTGAGAACCCGAGCCCCTCCGGCGAATTCTGGCCAATCTACGCTTGGAAATTCCGATCTAACTTGCTGGTCTTGATCCACCGCCTCCGGGGAACCTCGCAGGTGCAGAAAACTCGGTGGTTTGCGGTTCAAACACAGCGCCGACGAGCCTCGCCGTGAATTCACCTCGGACCTCGTCGCCGACCGCCTTCCAGGACCTCCGAGCTCAAGAAAACCCCCGAGGTGAGATCCCCGACCTCCCCTCCACCGATCTATGCCATAAAATCACAGTTTTAGGAAGAATTGACAAAGATCCGAAACTCTCCGGCGAGATCACCGCCTCCCGCCGCCGTGCGCCGCCGGGCAGCGCCGCCCGCGCTCGATCAGAGCGACGTGACCGCTTGAGCACCGTTTATTTTAAATCGCACGGTAGAGTTTAAATTCCTGCGTACCGGTTCGACGCTATAATCTCAGCCGTCTGTTTTAAATCGGACGGTCCACGTCAGCCCCGCGTTATAAAGACTGGAATTCTTACGTGCTACCCCCTGGGGTTCTCGGGAAATAAGAGCTAGCCCCGGAAACTTCTGATCTAGCTTCTGGAACTTCAGAAAATCATGTCAATTCATTTAAAAATCAGTTTTAGCCCCTGGACTTAATAAATATTATGAAAAACTCCTCTGTTATGTGTAGCTAGACACCTGAAAATTGTTAAAATAATATTATAGACCCTGTAGTGGGGTGAGTTTACCTTTTTAACCCTGTTTGATATTAAATTTAGGAAATTGAATATGTGGCTAGTATTTAAAATTTAAAAAGTGGGACAAACATATTGTCAAATTTAAATTAAAAACTTTCTCAGTACTTAGAAAACTTTGGAGTGAGATAAAAATAATTTTTGGCTGAAATGAATCTGTTTAATTTATTATTCACATTTATTTGTTATAGGGACACATTTTTAAGTGAAGAATAGTTCTCAAAATTTGGAAAATAAATGTAAAATAGTTTACATCAGAGGGAAAGGTCAAAAATATGCTATTAAATATTTTAGATCAGAACCTGTTCTGTTTAGATGATGTGTCTTGTTATTTTCATAATAAAGTTCACATTTAGGCATAGGAAATAAATCTGAAAATATAGCAACTAGTAAATGATAAATGGAGTTTCTAAAATCCAAAGAATTCAGTTTAGGGTTGGTAGAAATTCTGAAGACACATATGGAGAAGGAAAATACCTTTCATGCATACTTGGTAGCTAAAAGGTGTAGTAATTGAATATAAGGAATTTATTTAAATTGGAAACTCATATATAAAGTATGCAAGCATAAATGTGAATACAAAAGTAGGAATCATATAAACATGATTAAAAGTGCATGTAAGCCAAAGGTCAACACACATAGAGTAAACACAACACATAGGAGTTGTGAATGGCTTTGTTACATGTGAATGTGTGGTTTGTATGAAGTGGAAGTGTGAACTATGTCTTATGGATTGTTGTTTTTCTTTTGCTATGTGTGATGGTACGATGTAGAACCTGCTCAAGAGCAAGTTATTCCTTTCCAAGATCAGGACTACCCATTTCAAGAGCAGCAGGAAGGAGGCAAGTGTCCTTGACCACTTTGATCCTATGCTAGGATGTGTAGCTAGAATTATTTGCATTGTCAAATGAAAATATGAAACCCATGCTAGGATGTTTCCCTAGAATTGCATTACCTTGTTTCCTTGTAGCTTGGGTTGGGATTCATTTTATCATGCCATTTATTATTATGCATATGCTTAGCCATGCTTAGAATGGGATATTTGGGATATGAGATCATCAGTTTATTTTACCATACTCTTGAATGAGATATTGTGAGTTATGTAGAGGTAGGGATCAAGGAAAGTTGGATGTTTTGGTTGGTGCTGGGTGCATGAGACTCGGGTTTGTGTTTAGTACTTGCCTGGATCCTAAGGACCGGTTCATGGAGCATGTAACCTGGCTTTACCGTGCCAACCACCTGCTGAGATGGGGCAGCTTGGCCAATTAATTAGGTGTATCCCCGGCGTAGTATGGGTGTGTTGGATGGTGCGGGGAATAGGTGTCAGCTGGACTACCATATGAACCGCAAGGCTCAAGAGGGGGCCACTGCAGCAGGGTTGGAGCCTCTTGTATGTGTTAGGGGTGAAACCTCAGTGGGCCCACGCTCGTCGGGAATCCCTTTGTAAAGGCTTCGTAGTGATCTCCTGGCTACACACCTGGGAAGTGTGAATGTGGTTCGTAGCCACTGGCATAATGGAGGTTCTTTTAGTCCACCCGGCAACGGGGGATGAAATCACTACATGTGGGTACAGTGGTACAAACTCTGCAGAGTCAAAACTATCATGACAGCCGTGCTCACGGTCAAGAGCGGCTTGGACTTATTCATAATTAGAGGATTGATGGTTTTGGAAGTTGTGGATGTTAAGCGGGGAGCTTAACATTGGAAATGATGTTATGGTTATTTGATTATGATGATGGGATGGGAGATTGGGACCATTTCACCTGTGTAGTAATGTAGGTGCTTAATAAGCTAAGGTGATAGGTATTAATTGCGTAGTGCTTTAACCATGAGTTCAACCTCCCCTTGTTCTAGCCATGCATGACATAACTTTCTCACACTTGCTAAGTACCATCGGTACTCAACCTTGCATATTTTGTTGGTTTATATTGCTGCTCAGGTCAAGACAATGAGGTGGTGTACAATGACCAAGACTTTGGACCCGAAGAAGGTTTCTAGGTTCATGGAGACCCCCGAGCAACGCCTGTGAAGGAGCCCTCGAGAATAATATTCCGCTGCTAGTTTATTTACTTGTGATGAACTTATTATTGTCCATCAAGACATTTGCTATGTAAGACTTATTCATGTTCGACACCTGGCTTGTAATAAATGATGCTTCACTATTTGTCATCGCATGTATGAGAAAATGATCCTGGCATACATGTGATATTCACTTGGTTGTTCTTCGGAAAAACCGGGTGTGACATTGCATAACAAAACAGTTTTATCCAAAACATAGGATCAATATGGTCAAGGAGCACTTGCCTTGTTCTTGCGGTTCCGGTTGTTCTTAGATCTCAAAACCTGGTTGCTGCAGTTTGTCGTAGATAGCTTCCTGAGCTTGTCCTTCTAGGTAGGATCACGTGCATACAGGATTCACAGCAATCAATATTTATGCACAAACCTTAAACTAGATTCGATGATGCATATGCATGCTATCTCATGATTAGTTTTATTAGATTGATCTGTACGTGTTCTTGCATGGCCTTGTAGGGACAGGGGTGTTCGGATCAAAGGTGGACGTGGCGATGATCTTGTCTTTAGATCAAACTGATCATCAAGTGATCTACCCACGAGAAGGCTTCTGTTCGAAAGGAATTGAAGAACAGATGCAAAGAGATGAACACAATGATATTGAAGTCCTACCTCACGTTCTTCGAGGTCCTCCTCGGACTGCTCGGTTCTTCTTCGATGATCTCCCTTGTTGCGCTTCAGCGATGGTTTGCTCGGCGAGTTAGGGCTAGGGCTCTAAGTCGTCGGTTCAGGAGTCGAAAGAGAAGTTTGTGGTTTCGGCCAGAGGTTTTGGGTTCTATTTATTATCGGGAATAGAAGAGTCCTAATCTGATTGTATCTCGAATAAGAGTCTTATTCAGATCTTTGTTGGATTCTAACATCTTATCTTTAGTAACATCGTGAAATTTAGATCGGTTTCTGTTACATACCGGTATCTTTTACGCGTAAAACCCGCTCCAGAACTCGTTACCTCCGTGATGATGAGCTCCGGAAGCTCCACGTGTCCTCCGGGGTCTGGTATCTCCTCGTCCGCAGAGACGAGCTCCGGTTGTGCCGCGTGTCACGAGCGAGACCTCCCCCTTCTTTGGAGGTGAGCTCCGCGCACGCCACGTGTTGGCGCCGGTCTTCCCTCTCTTCCTTCCTCAGGAACATGCCGCGAGGTTGACACGTGTCCGGCAACGATAGACCTCCCGGAGATAAGCTCCGGTGGCGACACGTGTTCGATAGATTCGGACTTCTCTGAGATGGGCTCCGAGATCGACACGTACCCCGCGCGACTGGTCCTCTGATTTCCGTGAGGACTAGCTCCGAGGATGACACGTGTCTTGCGGAAATGCCTTTGCTTCCTCTGCAGAGGCTAGCTCCGTGGGCAACACGTGTCCCACAGGATCGACCTCTCCCCTTTGTGGCGACGAGCCCCGAACCTGCCACGTAGCTCTTTTAGCGGCGGACCTCTCTTCACTTCGCAGGGACGAGCTCCGATCACGCCACGTGGCCAGCGGCCGTGGTAAGTTGTCTTCGGCGCTCTCGGAGGGCTTTATTGGCTATTCTTTTGATAATTCTCTCTGTTCCTATTTTCATTAAAATGTTTCCTCTTCATAGAACATGAACATATGCTGACACCCGAGGCGAGGGTGTCACAGTTCATGAGGTACATGAAATATGCCGGGGCATTAGTTAGCCCGAACGGCATGACGGTGTATTCATACAGCCCATACCAAGATATGAAAGTTGTCTTTTGAATGTCAGTTTGCCTTATCTTCAGTTGGTGGTATCCCGACCTGAGATCAATTTTTTAGAATACACACGCTCTCCTCAACTGATCAAATAAGTCCTCAATGCGGGGTAATGGGTACTTGTTCTTGATGGTTACTTCGTTCAACACACAGTAGTCTACGCATAACCTTTGGGTTCCGTCCTTCTTGGGCACAAATATCACTGGAGCTCCCCATGGTGAGGAACTAGGATGAATATACCCCTTCTCCATCAATTCTCTTAAATGTTCCTTGAGCTCTTCCAGTTGTTTGAAGTCCATCCGATAAGGCCTCTTGTATATTGGGGCTATTCCAGGCACTAGTTCAATCGCGAATTCCACTTCACGATTGGGAGGCATACCTGGCAACTCCTCCGGAAAAACGTCTGGATATTCCCTGATAATCCTTATCTCTTCCACTTCCACCTCAACTTGATTGAGTCTAATGTCCCTCCTAGGTTCTTGCACGGCTATGAACTTCACTTTTGTGCCGCTAGGATGAGTTAGTTCCACCGTTCTTGTCGAACAATGGATGATTCCTTTATGTATGGTCAACCAATCCATACCCAAAATAATATCTATCCCTTGTGAGTCTATCACTATGAGGTTTGTAGCAAATACTACCCCATTAATGTCTAGATTCACCCTGGAACACACTTGTCTTGTCCTTATTTCTCCCCCTGGAGAGTCCACTGCTAACATATGGTTCATTTGTGTTGTTGCTAGATCATGCTTCTTAACAAAACCTTGAGCAATGAACGAGTGGGTAGCACCAGAATCGAACAATAGGGTTGCAATGTGTAAATTTGCAGGAAACTTACCAATTACCACGTCAGGTGCCTCTTGCGCTTCCTCCATGGTCACGTGGTTCACCCGTCCTCGCATCTTCTTTGGGCACTTATGGGCGTAGTGCCCCACTTCACCACAGTTGAAGCATTGCACCCCAACTTTAGGTGCCTGGCCTTTGTTGTCTTGGGGTTGGTTCGGTGGCCCTTGTCCTGCTGGTCGAGGTTGATATGTGGGGCGTGGCTGTTGCACAAACTGACGCTGCGGCTGTACTGGTGCTGATGGAGGCCTGAAGTTCGGGTTGTACCCTCTTGGTGTCGGGTAGGGTACCATAGTACAGCTCGTCTGCCCTGCCGGTTGCTGCATCAGACGGGGACGTGTGTTGCTGCTTGATGCTTGGTGTGACCATCCCATCTTCCTCTTGTTCTCATTCTCCAAGTCCTTCAGCTTCCTCTCCACGACAAACGCTCTGTCTACCATCTTATGGAAGCTTACATACTCGTTAGAGGACATTGCACATTGCATCTCCATGGTAAGTCCCTCCACAAAACAGTCTTGTTTCTGCTCATCGGTTTCGATGTCCCGTGGTGCATAACGGGATAGTTGGGTGAACTTAGTGAGGTATTCTCTCACAGTCATGTTGCCTTGCTGCAGTCCCAAGAACTCCTTTCTCTTGTTTTTGAGTTCACCCCTTGGTATGTATTGATTGCGGAAACTGCCTGCGCTTGAACTCTTCCCAAGTGATGTTCTCGGGGTCGTGATGGGCTGCCACGTAAGCGGTCCACCAATCAGCAGCAGGTCCATGCAATTGGTGAGAGGCAAACAGCACCCTCTCATACCCTTGGCATTGTATGATCCTCATCTTGCTCTCTATGGTCTTTAACCAGTCATCTGAGAGGTTCAGCAGCAGTTGCAAACTTCGGGGGTTGAGTTCCCAGAAACTCACTCAACCTTGGTTGACGTGGTGCAGCTTGTGGGGGTGGAGCTTGGTGCAAGTTGGCCACCACTTGAGTTAGACTCTGGATGAGCTGATTCTGATTTTCAAGCATTTGGTGGATAGGATCAGCTCCTTCACAGCGACCACCCTTGTCTTGTCCTCCAGAAAAGTGAGGATTGCCGGCCTCATCGTTGTTGTTGTTGGGGTTGGCACCACGACCTTTTCCTCTTCCAGCCATCTACCATGATCAACGAAGTGTTAACTTAAAGAATTACGTATTAACTTTCCAAATTGCTTGTTTAACTTAGACTTTTGAGGCCTTAATATTTAAACAATTTTTTTGAAGATTTCACGTAGATCTTTAGGCATCACGTCTCACGCGAAAATAAATGCACTATTGATTCATAGGGGTTCACACACCGAAGAAAAGCAACCTAAAGACGAGGTTGTGGACAAATGCCCATGGCTTCCACAACTCACGTCACACACCAAACATTAACACACAAATAAATAGGGTATTGACTCGACTACTCGATAACCTGCTGAAATAAGGGAAATGACTCTAAACAACTCGTATCACTGAGCTGGCTCATCGGGGTCTTCCTCATTATTGCGGCTGCCCTCTGATTCCGCTTTAGGTGGGGAGGCTGCTAGTGGAGAAATGCGGCGACGCTTGCTCGTCCGGCGGTCTGGGGAGTCAGGAGTCCATGTCTCATTCACGGTGACACACAGTTCATTCCCATCTCCTCTTTCTCTCGCTCTCAAGCTGGCGCGAAGCAATGCCTCAGTCTCCTTCAGGTGTCACGAACATCCTGAAGCTCCTGCTGGCACTCCTATAGTCGAGTGCTGAGCATAGCTGCATCCTCCAGGCACAGGTCCATGTGCTCGTGGGAAGTCCTCTGCTGCACCAGCGGGTACTTGTACTCCGCGGTGCCACTCTCACGCTGGAGAACATACATGTACTCAGTCCTGTCCAGGTGGCGACGGTTGATGTGACTCTGGCAGGTGATGGCCTCCCAGGTGACATCCTTCTCAGCATCGACCTGAGTCGTCCGACAAGCTGGAGAGCGGTGGATCTTGAGCAGCTGATTTTCATGGATAACCCTCATCTCTGAGCTCCATTCTTCCCGCTTCTCACGGATGGTCCTGGTGGAGCTGTAGTGTATGATCAGCTTGCCCACATTGCCGGCGGCGTGGAGCATACGCCAAAGACGGCGCAACAAGCCTCCTACTGCCAACCCGTAGGAGTGGTACGTCACCGGACGGTTCTCCTCTCTCAAGGCAAGGGCAACTACAGGAACTCTCCCTCCGATGGACTTGCGGGCGGTGCGGATCATGCGAACCATCTAAAACATAAAGCATTTAAAATTAAGTTAGATAAGAATTAAATAAAGATTGTATTTTGAATAAAAGTTGGGACAAGGTGAATAAAGTGACCCCATTAAATAACACTTTCAACCCACATCTTTGTAAAATAGTTTTTAAGAAAGTAGGGTCCTTAAGTACGTCCATTTCTACCTAGGTCCACGTTCCTACGGGCAACCTGGCTCTGATACCACTTCTGTCACACCCGATTTCTCCAAAGAGCAACCGAGTGAATATCACATGTATGCCATGATCATTTTCTCATACATGTGATGACAAATAGTTAAGCATCATTTATTACAAGCCAAGTGTTCGAATATAAATAACTCTTACATAGCATACATCTCGATGGACGATAATATATTCATAACATGTAAATAAAGCAGCAGCGGAATATAAATCTTGTGGGCTCCGTCACAGGCGTTGCCCGGGGGACTCCGTGAACCTAGAATCCTTCTTCGGGACCAAAGTCTTGGTCATTGAACACCACATCATCCCCTTGACCTGAGCAGCAATTTAAACCAACAGAAAAGAAAGTTTGAGTACCGTTGGTACTCAGCAAGTGTGGGAAAGTAATGTCATGCATGGCTAGAGCAAGGAGAGGTTGAACTCATGGTTAAAGCACTACGCAATTAATACCTATCACCTTAGCTTATTAAGCACCTACAGTACAACACAGGTGAGATGGTCCCAATCCCTCAACCCATCATCAATATTAAGTAACCATAATCTCATCTCTAATGTTAAGCTTCCCGCTTAACATCCTCAACTTCCCAATTCATCATCCTCTAATCATGAATAAGTCCAAGCCGCTCTTGACCATGAGCACGGCTGTCATGACAGTTTTGACTCTGCAGAGTTTGCACCACTGTACCCACATGTAGCGATTTCATCCCCCGTTGCCGGGTGGACTAAAAGAACCTCCATAATGCCAGTGGCCGCGAACCACGTTCACACTTCCCAGGTGTGTAGCCAGGAGATCACTACGAGTCCTTTACAAAGGGATTCCCAACGAGCGTGGGCCCACTGAGGTTTCACCCCTAACAGCATACAAGAGGCTCCAACCCCGCTGCAGTGGCCCCCTCTTGAGCCTTGCGGTTCATATGATAGTCCAGCTGACACCTATTCTCCACACCATCCAAACACCCATACTACGTCAGGGATACACCTAATTAATTGGCCAAGCTGCCCCATCTCAGCATGTGGTTGGCACGGTAAAGCTAGGTTACATGTTCCATAAACTGGTCCTTAGAATCCAGGCAAGTACTAAACACAAACCCGAGTCTCGTGCACCCAGCACCAACCAAATCATCCAACTTGCCTCAATCCCTACCTCTACATAACCCATAATATCTCATTCAAGAGTAAGGTAAGTAAGTTGATGATCTCATATCCCAATTATCCCATTCTAAGCATGGCTAAGCATAAGCATATAAATAAATGACATGATAAAATAAATCCCAACCCAGGCTACAAGGACATAAGATAATAAAAATCTAGGGAAACTTCCTAGCTTGGGTATCATACTCAAAATTGACAATGCAAATTAATTCTAACTACACATCCTAGTATAGGATCAAAGTGGTCAAGGACACTTGTCTTCTTCCTGCTGCTCTAGGAATGGAAAGTCTTGGTCTTGAAAGGTGAGAACCTGCTCTGGGGCTGGTTCTACTCATGCCAATACACATAGCAAAAGAAAACAACAATCCATAAGCCATAGTCCACACTTTCACTCATGCAAACCACACATACATACATATGAAAATCATTCACATTTCTAAGTGTTGTGGTTACCCTAGATGTGTCGATTTTAGGCCCACATACACTTTTAAACATTTATATATTATCTCTAAATTTTGTATTCAGATTTCTATTTGTACACTATATATGAATTTCCAATTTGAACAAATTCTCTATATTTAATTAATACACTTTTAGCCACAAGTTTGCATGAAAGATAATTTCCTACTCCAAATAGGTTTTCAGATCTTCTACAAAATCCTAAATTGAAGTTTTTTAGATTTGGAGACCACATCTATCATTTTCTAATTATGCATACCTATTTTCCTATATTTTCAGATTTATTTTCTATGCCTAAAAGTGAACTTTAGTATTAAAATAATAAAGCATATCTCCTAAACAGAATGTGTTCTGATCTAAAATGCTCAATAAGATATTCTTTGACTTCCTCTCTAATGGAAACAAATTTAAAGTTATTTTTACCCATTTTCAGAATTGTTTTCTAGTCTAGAAATGAATTTCCACCAATAAAACAGCAACCTAAATTCCAACAAAAATTTCTTCTGTTCCAATTTCCCAAACAGAACCTTCATAAATTTTTCCTATCCCTTTTTGGTTATTTAGACTCACTTTCCCACAGTTTAAACTTGTTTTATGCCTAAAGGGCATATTTCAGGTATAAATTACAAAACAGTAATCTTATTGAGTTTAAAAGTTTATTTCTCCTATAAACTCAGATCTTAGATTGTTTCTACGAATTTTCCACAGGGTTAGAATAATTAAACTGATCATATACCTATGTTTGAATTTTAAATCCTATTCACATATTCAATTTCTTGAAATCAATAACCCTCAGGGGCTGATGTGCAAATCCACCCTACTGTGGGGCCCCATTTCCCAATTTCTAAATTTTTAGGGTCTAAGTGTGCAAAACAGGGAGGTCTTCCTAATTCTTATTAAGTCCAGGGGCTAAAACTGATTTTTAAATGAATTTACATGAATTTCTGAAGGTCCAGGGGCTAGATCAGATGTTTCTGGGGCTAGCTCGTGTTTTCCGAGATCCCGAGGGGGTAGCGCGTAAAAATCCCGGCCTTTATAATACGGGGCTGACGTAGGCCGTTGGATTTAAAACAGACGGCTCAGATTAGATCACCGAAGGGGTATGCGCCGATTTAATTTCTGCCGTGCGATTTAAAATAGACGGCCCACAACAGGCCACGTCGCTCCTGGCCGGAATTCGCACGCGCGCGCGGCGGCGCACGGCGGCAGCGGTGCGATCTCGCCGGCGAGGCTGCGGATCTTCATCTACAGACGCTAACATCCGCCCTTTTTGGTAGCAAACGGCAGAGGGGAGGAAGGAGAGCTCACCAGTGCAGTTTTCTTGGATCCGAAGGGGTCGGGAGGGCTTAACGGCGGCGAGGGGCGGCGATACTCACCTTGCGTCAGGTGTGGCCGATCGGGGAGGAAGGGGCGGATTTTCGGCGTTTAAATGGCGAGGGAGGGCGGCGGGGTCGGTTGAGATCACGTTGGGGTGCCCGGGACCGAGAATCGGGGCTGGGAGCGCGGGTTCCGAAAGCCGCGGTTGCGATCGGGCGCGAGAGAGCCGGAGCGGTTGGGGGCACGCGCGAGGAGAGGGATGACACGCGGGCCCCGCGTGTCAGAGAGAGGGGGAGGGGGAGGGGGAGAAAGTGGGGCGCGAGTTTTTGGGCCGGCTGGGTGGGTTTCGGCCCACTGGCCGGTTTTTTTCTTTTTCTTTTTCCTTTTCCTTTTTCTGTTTTAATTCAAATTTAAATTCTAGTTTAAATTTGAATTGCTACACCACATGCAATACGTCCAAAAAATTTTAAATTCCCCTCTTTAGCAGGTTTTGGGGTGTTACACGTAGCCTCGGTCCCACCGATAGAAGTTTAAACTTTTTTCTGATTTTCAGATTTAGTTAAATCTTCGAACTCACATAACTTTTTCTAGGAAACTCCAAATCAAGTGAACCAAATTTTGTTGGATTCAGCTCTCTGAATACTTCCAAACAAATTAAGTTTCACTTCATGAAAACCTTTATTTCTCCAGAATTTATTCTTCAAATTTAAATTGTTTAGAATTTTAACTGGAGAAGCCTTTAGTGGAAAATTCTGAAATTTGGCTAGGATGTTCACCAAAGTATCCATGAGCTACCATAAAATTTTCAGATCCATTTGAGTTTATTTTATCCACCTAATGGTGTGATTAATGAAACTGTTCCAGAGAAAATAAAAAAAGGTCTAAAAATATTTTTCAGATTTTCTCTGAACTTGTTTAGCTCATATTTTTAGCTAGGAATCTTCAAATTAGGTAAAACCAATTCCATTAGAACCCTTGGAAAATCTAGTTTCCAGAAAGTCATGGATTGCTCCACAAAATACCTAGAACACCCTAAGAGCTCCAATTAAGGCCAAATACACAATTATTTGTGGAGGGCTCAAATGAGATTTGCTGCAAATGAAATTTGGCCAAGTCTCTATTTAGCTTGTACCCAAACCACAGTAAAAATTTCAGAGTCATTGGGTATGTCTAGCAATACTTGTAGTCTTAACAAATCAAACTTCAAATTCAAATGCATTCAATTTGACATATACATATGTTTATCTCATGTAGTCGCTAAGATTAAGGAGGAGCCAGAAATCTTAGACTTCATAATTCTGGAGGAACAGCTAGCCTACGACCAACAGGAGCAAGGCAAGCTCCGGTTTGCATTAACCATTTTATAAATTTTACTGTTTTGAGAACTTACTTTGAGTACCCACTTTATTTATGCATTAGAGTCTTGTTTGAAAACCTAAATGCATAGCCAAGAAAACACTGGTTTGGGCTTAGGTTTTTAAACCTTGATTAGCTACTGCAATGCTAAGATAGTGTAGGATTCGGTATAAGTCGAGTAGTTGGAACTGCTCGCGAGAATAGGCTAGAGGCACACTACTCGGGTAAAGATAGCAAATGGAACACATGGCAAGAAAAATGAGACCGAGTGGAGAGTAAGGGCAGTAGGACTTTGGGGCCTGGGTGTCATAGCTCCGCTTGTGTCGATTGAGGACCGAGCTGTGTGCGGGTCTGTTGAACAAGCTAGAACAGTACCGAAGACCTACCGGATATATGGGAACCGGGAAACCGATGTAATTCGGGTAGCTAGGTGTTGACGCATTGCTTGTCGTCCAGAGGGTAGGTTGAGAGTTTGAGGTGTAAATCGGCTGGCGGCACTGCGGATGCGCGCGCAGAGACCTCTTGCTCGAGATGATAGGACCGGTTCAACGTTTGGCTGACGGATGAAAGGTGGTTGCGTACGACGTCCGTAATGGTTGCTGTAGGCAACATCGAGTATTCGGGTAACCCTGCAGGTGTAAATCGATTATAATCGCTGTCCCTCACGGTCAGTGAGTACCACTTGTTCACTGTACTGTGACATAGAAAGAACAGGCTAGAGTCATGTAAAAGTTGCTGATTGAAAGTTATATCTTGATTGTTAATGACTTGTTGTAGTTTAGAGCAAATTAAAGTTCTTTTCAACCTGGGGCAAAGCACATGAGAGAAATGCGTTTCTTGTTTGATTGCAGCTCTCTTAGTGCCTTAGCGTGAGGTTCTCCAAAACTTGCTGCTAAAACTTAAAAGTAAGGTTCAACTACTTAGACGAGTCCTTTGCAACTTAATTTCTCATTTACACTGTAATCCAACATGTAGAAGTTTCATGTATAGGAAAGACGGGTCAGACATGCTGAGCCATCATGCTCACTGCTTGTGGTTGAAGCTTTTGCAGGGTGTTATGAGGAGGAGACTCCCGAGGAGGAGACAAACCACCAAGAGGGAAACCCCGTCGAGTGGGAGTCGTGCACGCCGCCGTGTTAGTGTGCGTGTGTGCTAGAGGGAACATGTTCATGGGGCTGAACGTGAACTCTGTGCGTACTCTATGCCCGTGATTGTGGCTTGAACATATTTTGTTGTAAACATGTTCATAAACTCTTTTATGTAATAAAACTTTGCTTCCGTTTTATATCTTTTATGTGTGTTATCCGGTGTTGTGCAACGCAGCACCCCTCAGTATGATCCTGGCTCGTCGAGGCCGTGAGACCCTCGCAGCCATCATGCCGATACGCACTGGCACGGTGGCACGAACAGACTGGGCCTGGCCTGTGCCCCAAGTCCCGTGATAAATCACATGCAGCTGCATGTGGATGTCCGCACGAGATAGTGATTAGTGACTGCCCTCATGGACTCATTGCGTTCTCTTGTTTATGCAAGTGCGGTTGCTAATACAGTCTTGTGCTGATTGCACCAGGCCGTCATGAATGTGAGACAAGAGGGGGCACGGGCACCTCGTTCTGGGCTCATCATGATTCGAATCTGCTTCAACGACATACTGGAGCCATTTTTATGGTTGACCTTTATATAATTTTCGGTTATCATCCAGCATCAGTGTTTTCTTTGTAAATTTATAGCAGTGGCAATAATAACTTTATCGTAATATAAGAATTTAATACAGAAGTGAAACTAATTTAAATATTTCTATCTTGCAAAATTGTGACATGATGATGTACTTCTATAGGTTTCTTTATGGATATATTATATACCACGCTTTCTTATATGCATGCTTTATATGTTGATTGGTAACTAAATTATATTTGGTTAATAACTATTTTTTTTCAAATTTAATCAAGATACTAAATAGAGCAGTAAGAAAGATATATAATTTTAAGCTAATGCTAAAAGGGGATGGTCTACCATTATGTTACAATTTAATGTGAAAAGTGGATGGATACCCCTGTATGACCAAGAAAGATAATTCCAAACAAATACGAAAATAATATGTTTAGGCCTCGTTTTGATAAGCATGGGACTTATTTCCTTAATCTTGAGAGAATGGAACTAATTATGTGAATTTTCTATGTTTCAAAGACCTTGGCAATACTTTTCTGGTTGAAAATGAAATGCTTTTGATTCATCGGCAAAATATCATGAATGAAACAGAATCAATTTGAATCCATTTTATCCAATCCTAGTGGTAAGTGACTATAATTTTCAACCTGTTAGAAACCCCATCCTTGGAAATTACATAGGCACTTGTGAGAATTGCAAGACAAACTCAACACAAGAGGGATGTTTGAAGCTATTTATAAACGTAGTAGGTCACTCGCTAGCACATAATAAGTTCATCGTGTAAAGGATCATTTTCATGTAAATGATCATAGATTATACTTTCATTAGTCAACATAGTAAAAAACTTGGTTACACGTAGTCGATGTAATCGGCGTCAGAGAAGTAGTTGTACGGGCTAATGAAGTGAGGCTATCTCCAACAAGGAGACCTAAAAATGTAGCCTATTTGGTTATTTGGGTCTCTATTTAATATTTTCAATGTGACCGATATATAACCTTCTTCAACAAGTAACCTATTTGGGTCTCCATGTGGAGAATCCCTGTTTTTAGGACACATGGAGGTGCAACCCAAAATGAGTTTCAGGTATGGGTCAACTGTTGGAGAAGTTTCGGTTACTACTCAGAACCCTCAATGGGTTTAGGCTGCCATTTAGGCTACTTTTAGAGATAGCCTGAGCAAATCAATAGCACCTCTATAGAGGTCCACATGTTGGGAGAAATAAACAACGTATCAAAGCGTGCTAACACTCCTCGACACGTAATATGAATTTTTGCGATTAACCTTTAATCCGGGAGGAGATGTGAAGCAGATTGAATAAACATAAGATGGAGCGGTAACACAAGAAGCTTGTCTCGGTCCTCACATACATGTTTGTGTTGATACTGCCTTGTTTAACTTGTTGCACGTCTCCTTTCGGACAAAAGGTTAAGAGGCTATTATGTTTATATCCTTGGTTGAAAGTACAATGATGATTTTACCCTTCAAAATTAGGATTTGTGATTTTACCTCTTTTTTTGAAACGAAGCGAAAGTATACCCCTACTCTGTTATAGGTTGTTAACGATGTTAAATTATGACTAAAAGAACAAAAATTCCCTTATGATTTTATCCATACTTTTAATATGTGTATATGATTTTACATCTATTTTAATATAGTCATAGATTAGTCATTGTTAATACAAAATAGTGATAAAATCACAAACACATATCAAATAAGGGGTAAAATCATAAGGGTCTTTCTGTCTTTTTATCATATTTAACACCGTTAACAACCCATAACGAAGTAGAGGTATACATTGGTTTCATTTCGAAAAAACAGAGGTAAAATCACAAAACTTAATTTTGAAAGGTAAAATCATAATTAGAATTACAACAAGGGTATAAACACAATAAACCCAAAGGTTAGTTATGAGAATTCGTATTACGTACCGAGTAGTTCTAGTATGCTCTAGTACATGGTTTATGTGTGGATCTCTATATAGGTATTGCTGAGTTACGCACTTCATCTATATGTACAACTACTTTCTCAACATCAACTATATGTCGCCAAGTCTTTTGCTGCACCGATCCAAGGAAAGTTATAATCTATGATCATTTACATCCAAGTGATACTTTATTATATGCTAGTGAATAACATATCACAGAGAGCTCTGTCCCGGCCAACATACCGGGTGTTGATGGGGGATTGGACTCAGCCGCCACGCCATGGTGATGCGTGAAGGTCAGCCTAACATGGCATGGAGGGAGAAAGAAGATAAAAAGAAGGCAAAGGTAGTTTAATTACGGTTTGACCTGTCAACAATGGCATAAAAGGAAAGTTTTTTTGCAACGGGGGCATAAGGGGATAACAAGTTTTGTAATCGCAAATAAGTGATCCGATGAATTTGCAATGGCACTAAAGGAATCATCCTTTAAAAATAAGTTCATGAAGAGAAGAAAAATATAACTGGGGACTTTGACCAAAGTGCCTTACGCAAGATCCCGTACGGTGGTCCAACTGATTCTCTTGATGACTAGCTTAACATTACCGAGTGCTACCATTATGAGTTTCAAAATGTTTGCCAAAGTTGAGAACAACAAATGAAGACAACAGGTCGGCATACAAACGGGCGCATCGAGAGGGGTCTCATGGATGTATAGATTGCATAAATCGAGGATGGGACAAAATGTCAGGCGGCATGGTAATTTAATGGATATTGATAGGGACCAACTATCTTGTTTGGACCTGTTGCAGTCTTACTTTTAATTAGTGACCAAAGACAAAGTCCGGCAGGAAATTACTATATGCGGGAGGTTAAGAATTGTTGTGCCGAACGGTACTTTTGAGTTTGAGACAATTGTGTTTAACCATAGTTTTTTAGTCTAATTGTTATTTAGACTCTGATTTTAAAATTTTGCGTTTTTACCATAACTTTGCTCATCCGAACCTGCTGTTTATCGCAACTTTCTAACACCATCACTTGAATTGGAACAAACGGAACGAAAAAAAGAAAAAAAGTTTGGAAACTGAGAAAAAGACCAAAATACCCCTCACTTTTTTTCCACCCTATCGATCCAGCCACTTGATGTTGAGAATTTTTTTATTTTTGGTAGAATTACATGTCAAAATCAATAGTACAAATATAATGTTTAACATCAAAACTGTGTAAAATCACAAAGAGTAAATTTGTCTTTTAACATCAAAGTTAACACCATTGTAAGCACTAAACGAACTTGTAGTAATCTGGAGGTTCGGATAAAAAAATTATGGTAAAAATGCAAAATTTTATAATTAGAGTCCAAAACTGTGCTCAAAACACCAATTCAGAGTTTTGATTGAGGTAGTGCTGGGAGGCGATGCTTTCCTCAACTGTTCAGGAAAGAGGAAAGTCAGCGGTCAAGCAGTTGGTCGGCCTCGCCAAGAAAGAATCCCCAATCGCAATCGCCGGCCGCCGTCGCAGGCGGCGCCAAAATCAACCAACTCTTGGTCCGCTTCTTGGCTACTTCCTCCTCCCACCTCCCCCTTTCCCCCAAGAAACACCTCCCTTTCTCCCTCCTCCCCTGATCCTAGCTTTCTTGCTATGGACCAGACCGGAGCGGTGCCTCCACCGGTTGCCTGGGCCGTCGTCCCAGTGGACTTCACGGTGGTCAAGAAGGGCCCGGAGATGGCGCTGCACGATGCGATCGGGCGCCTCGCGTTCCGCTTTGCGGCGGTGCCAGGAGGCCGCAGAGGGGAGAGGGCGCTCCTCGATGCAGACGGAGGCGTCCTGGTCATCGTTAGGAGCAACGGAGAGGTGATTGTTGGTTTCTTTGCTACTAATCGAGTTCTTAATTCGTGACTTTGCGCCATGATCCAACAGGGGGCTAGCTGATTCAGCTAAACGGGCCCATTTAGGGATTAGGTTGATTATAAATCTAGTCTGAGATAAAGGACGCGATGCGACGAAATTGTGAGAGCAGTAGTCAGTCTTGAAATGGTACTGCGACAGTCTGCAATTTGCTTCCCCCCCCCCCCCCCCCCCCCCAGTTGGATTACTGCAAAATGTCACACTTTGTTGAGACTTTAAGATCATCAGAGTGCTGCACAGTATATGCTTGCAAGAAATGAATGTTGCTGTGAAAAATTAAACCTTGGGTTTTGCGAACGGAATACATGTAGCATGGATAGATTCTAACCGAGCACCCTGCGCTGAACGTATTAATGGGTCATGCATGTACGTTTCTGAAAATTCTTTCTTTCACAACTCATAGAACACATCTTAGAGTACATTACGTGTTTGGTCACTTAATATAGATGAATCATTAAATTTTCATAGTGTACGATGTAATATTTTGACCATGATCCTTGATATATTATGCTCACAAGGAAAATATAATTATATACAGGTCGTAACTGTTTAATATGAATCATCCAATCTCAAAAAGATTTGACTACTTGGACCCCCCCCCCCTCCCCAAAATTCAGCGCTTGTGGGAATACTAAGTAAAATTTCTGTTGTTTAGGATGAGTGGCAAGCATTCAGTGGAAGTGGTTTGGAACAGAGAGACATAGTTTTCACTGCAAAAGTAATATCTGCTTCTTCAAGTCAGAAGGAGGTACATGTGTTCATCCCACCGTTAAGAACTTTTGAAGAACCAAAACCAAGTTACAGGCTCCTAGGAAGTACATTCCAAAGAGCATGTACAATAATAGAGGGGAACTCCATTGTTGCTCAGGTAATAGTAACTGGATTAGCAAAATTCAATAATGATCTGTTTTTGGTTGTATGCAGTGATGTCAATGTTTTATGATAATTATACCATCATTTAGTTTTTTAAAGTATTTTGCTCTATATTACTACGATTGTGTAAATTACTTCTTTCTGCAGACAAATCTCTTGTATAAACTCAAGAAGGTTTTCTACTCACGGCGTAAGTTTAGGGTCACCATTTACCCAGGAAATGATCACATCTTCGTCATGGCAATGATTATGATCTTCTTTGTATAAAAATGACACGGCAGATGGATGCCTACATCGATTTCAGAAAATTTATGACTAACTCCGCCACCCCTAAACATGACATTTTTACGATTCAAGATGATCTCTTTCATTTTTCTGGCTCACCAGTTGCTCTTGATGAAACAACTGCTTCTGCAAATATTTAGTGTTAGTCGTCTTTAAATTCTGTTGGTCTGGACAGTATGCACAATTCATAACGATGCAACAGTTTACTATTTAGCATCACATGACTAGCATATTGGTATAGTATGAAACCCCAACCATGCCTTCTGACAAGAATAATATCCTGTTATACAGTATCCCTTCCATAGTCCATTGCTGTAAGTTACCATAGTAGCTTGTTACCATTTACAAAGCAATACTATAAGAACACTTGATGAAGTTAACAGAGCCTATATATCTCCAGAATCTTCTGAAAACTATTCTGTAATATACACTAAAATTTTTTAGTTGGAAAATGCGTGACTAACAAGTGGGGCCAGCTCTCAAAGTCATAGCTTTTTTGTTACCGCAGTGCAAATACTCGTAGGTTTTTGAAACTATCCCCTAGTACTCTTCTGTTACAATACGAAGGTATACTCACAGGTTTCTAAAATTTGCATAAGTTTTTATAAACAAGCTTTCATTTTTTTCGGAAGAATTGGTAAGGAATTTTTGTAATACTTTTGAAATATTATGCTCTAAGCAGACCTCAAAGTACCGAGATTCATCCTTGTAGTGCTTTGACTGAACTAAACTGCTTTGTAACTGCCATATACCCATCTGTGATGAAGTGGATGAAACCATACAATACCTGCTTGTCTCTTGTGTCTTCGCTCCTCAAGTCTGGATACAAATTCTACATAGGCTAGGACTGATCACAGTGGCACGGCAACCATCAGTTGTGTAGTTCTCAAGCTGGTGGCGTTCGGCTATCAAAAGCATCCCTAAAGCATTGCAGAAAGCTTCAACTTCATAGAAAAAAAGTATCAACAACAACAGTTCAGTATGAAAATTTAATGAAAATATAACTTTTATGCATCTAATGATAATATTTTGATGTCATAGATATTGGTATTTTTTATAAGCTTGGTAAAAGTTAAGATTGTTTCGCTTAGAACAACTCTAGAAATAAACTTATTTTGAGATATAAAAAGTACAACTTAGCATAACATAATCTGGACAAGATAATAAACCACTAGAAATATGACTCGTAAAATATAAAATTTTGATTTTGAAAATTTACATCATTTTTCATTCATGAAAGAAAAACATAAACAAATCTCTGCAACCAGAACAAGAATGGTGTTGCTGAGAAATTTGGGAGGAGCAGGCGAAACAAGCTAGGGAACTTGGACATACAAGTGTAGCTCGCTGGTTGGCAATGGAATGTAAGCAGCTACTAAAAGTATGACAGAGAAGGTGCAGAAATAGCACCAAGAAATCTGAACTTCCAAGGATACAATAACTCCTTTACGATAACTCTGTAGCTTTCATGACAACCCGCTGGAAGAACGACGGGCGAATTCATAACGATTGAGCGCGTTCATGACCACTTGAAGCAAACTCAAAATAAGACCCGGCAAGGCATCCTCAGATATACATGCTGCGGTTGTGTAGACATGATCTGCCACTGTGAAAGGGTGCAGAAGCATTACAGTGAACGGAACAGACATGCAGGAGGACCACTATGTCCGGAGACAATAGAGTCCATTTCTCATATGCATTATAGCATAGGGACCACTGGGGCATTAGGTGTGACCGTGTGAGGTCCAGAGAAATTAGGAGGTCGCCAGACAGATACGGCGCTGGAGTCATCTGTTTTTATGACCGTATTTGCCATAGCTGAAGCTTATACAAAAGCTGGCTTATCATCTATAATGGAAATTCAAACGGCAGGGGGAATTCAAAAGCTCACTGATAAATCTTGTAGTCGACTCGGTATACAGGATCTACAGGAACGACGTGAGTTTCATGCTCAAATAAAGGAGTACAGAAAAGTACATATGATTCCTGAACATAATTAAGTATAAGGTATAAGTATACGAATTTGATCGCTGATCATTGAATATCCGTTCTCAGAGTGTTTACGCGCACATTGTCTTCAGATTTTTACAGTTGACGTTCCATTGAGAGTAAAAACGCTTCCAGAGCTAGATTACCTCGCCTCTCTGGACCGACTCAACTGTGCTGGCAGCATGGCAAATTGGTACCTCATCTTGTACAGTTCAAATACAGATAGGCTTTTGAATTTGCCTGCAGCTTAATTTGCATCTTAGCTTCGCCTTTTCTTTTGACGAAAAAGGTAGGTGTTTTACGATTCATCAATGAAGAGGAAAGGACACAGTACAACTTAATTTTTAGGTTACAAATGGATTTAGCTTCGCCTTTCTCCCTGCACTGAAGCTGAAGACTCTAGCAGATCAATTGTACCATCGTGCGACCATTTGTTTTAGCTAGCAATAATAAAAGCAATGTAATCTCAAGGTGAAGAATACTTCTCCGATGTTATTTACAGTAAGGATAGCAACACAACCGTTATTGTTTCTTTTACAGCTACTGTTGTTTATACGGCAGGAATGCCTAGTTTATATGGTGCGTGCATTCCTGTCAACTGGTTGATGCTGACATCCACGAGATGAGATAGCTCAAGAGGATAACTGCTTGTAAGCAAGGAAAAATTTATCAGTACTAAAAAAATATTGGATGTTACCAATAAAAACGAAATTACTGAAGTTTCATATTCAAATTCGAACAGATTTGAATGAAATTCAAACAAATTTGAACAAATTCTGACAAACTTGAAATTTAAAAACGAGATATTATTTTATTTGACCCCATCCATAAATACAAAATTCCTGTAATTTTGGTAAAAAAATTCCCTGCTTGTGAGAGCTAAACTGTCATGCCAGCCCAAAATACTGAATCAGACATAAGAATAAAGCGTGCTTACCTGTACGTTCTGGTAATCTGGCGTTTAGGAGTTGCTAGAGATCAAACACAAATGTTAGTATTGGAAAGAATATAATGAATCAAATCAAAGAGCCAAAGCGTTTGTCGGAATAGAGTTTTACGGCTCGGTCCTGCTGTTCGAATACCCCTCCTGAAAGAATACTCAACCCATGATTTAAAACGTTGCTGAACACCATACAGTAAGCAGAATCAAGCAAAAAAGAGAGATACAGAGACACATGAGAACATCAAACCGATCGGTTACCAATGAGAGACACTGGTGGTCATCTGGTGATGAACTGATGATGTGAGGTATATTGAGACAGTTTGTGCTCGGTGGAGAAGATGGGCACATGAAGAACCATCCGTTTATCCAGGATTATCGGATGGTGATCTCAGACTCAGAAGGAGGTAACAGAAGCATTGCCGGCGGCATTGGATGGTAATGCACGTGCCCTGCTTCTCCACCATGCACAACCACCGTCTATCTCTTATCTAATCTCCATTGCTAGGCGGTGCCATGGAACTGGATTGGACATACGCACTCTCTGATTCGGTACCCCCTTCCTCCACTTATATTTATAGAACAGGATTGGACATACGCACTCTCAGCAGTAAGTAATCGGCAGGTGTGCTCTGGAGTATGTACTTTGTCAGACCTTGTTCTTGTTCAGACTAGGTACCATCATGTTATTGATTCTTCTCATTGCCCGTCCGTCCTATCTTCTCTAGTCGTTTCTGAGGAAGGGCGGGACTGGTGCTGTGGTAGAGTTTCTCCACTTGTGTTCTGGAAGTTCTGAATTCGAATAAACTCTATTTCAAATTAAAAACCTTCTTCACACCTCACATTATGTAGAACATTTTAACACTGGTACAGGATCAACGATCGGCACCCAAGTCACTGAACATGTGAAGATTTAAAATCACACCTCGTATTTAATTTGGGTGACAAGCAAAGTTCAATTTTGACGTAATCTCTACTCTATTTGAAGATTATGCGAAGCGTACGTCACTGTACCGTGAGCGGACGCGGAAATCCATCTGAAATCTGAATGCATCAGCAAATGAACAGTCCTTGTTGTCCCTATCCCGCTGGTCAATGTCCTCGGGCCTTATGTGCTGCGAGTCCCGTCTTATTTCTCTCCTCCCTGACCGTGCCTGATGGAGACAGGAGGGGCAGGCACATGCGGAGGCAAGGCATGATGAGAGGTGCCACCGGTTTGGGGGACACCATATCAGGCGATCCACCCCGACTAGAGCTGGTAGTTGGGCCGGCCCAATTCCGGGCAGGCTGAAGACCGACGGGCCGGCACGGCTCAGGCACGAAATAGGCCCGAAATATATTCGGGCCGTGCCGGCCTGACACGGTATTTTGGGCCATGCCGTGCCCGAGTTCAGTGTGCTCGGGCGGCCCGACATGACCCGAAATAAGTCTATCGGTCCGATAAGGCCCATCAGCCCAAAATGACCCAAAATTGTTCGAAATTAGGGTTTAGCCTTGTGAGAGAGAACCAGCCCGCCCGCAGCCCCGCACAATCGCACACTCGCCCGACGGGAAGACCGACGGGCCGGCACGGCTCAGGCACGAAATAGGCCCGAAATATATTCGGGCCGTGCCGGCCCGACACGGTATTTTGGGCCATGCCGTGCCCGGGTTCGGTGTGTTCGGGCAGCTCGGCACGACCCGAAATAAGCCCATCGGTCCGATAAGGCCCATCAGCCCGAAATGGCCCAAAATTGTCCGAAATTAGGGTTTAGCCTTGTGAGAGAGAACCAGCCCGCCCGCAGCCCCGCACAATCGCACACCCGCCTGATGGCCCGAGGCCCGCCCGCTGCAGCCCGCCTGCCCCACCCGCGCTGCCGGCGCCGCACGCCGTGGCCCGCGCGTGTCGCCCCGCTCCGAGCCTCCCCGCGCGCGCCGCGACGCCCCGACCCGGCCCCGAGCCGCCCCGCGCGCGCTGCCCGCGGCCTGCCCGCGCCACGCCGCCCTGCGCGCGCCTCACGCCTGCGCCGTGCCCCACGCCCGCGTCGCCCGCGCATCGCCACGCCACACAGTTTGTATTTGACTTTTGAAGATGCTTCCTAATCAAAGAAAAGTGTTGGTATCTCGTCGTGCCCGCGGCTCCGGCTCCCAAAGTCGTGGTAATTATGATCCTAGCTTGCCGTCCATGCCAGAGGATCCAAATCCATGTCGCCTATCTCGAAGCAATGGAGATTTTGGAATGGATGATGTAAATATAGAGAATGAACCCTATGATTACGAGGAGGAGGTCGAAGCTGAAGGTGGTGCACATGTAGATGCAGGTTTGGTCCGTTTGGATGATAATTCTGTGTATGCACTTATCTCCATATGATAACTTCGTGTATTACTCTGTTGTTCAATTAATACAGGTTTAGGAACAGGGAGCTTCTGTGTCGATGCGCCCCCTAGCAATGAAACTATACAAGCATCCTCCTCCACGCGGGGTCGCAAAAGTACAGCAACATGTTGGCAACATTTCGAAAAGAATAAGGTATTTCGTGATGGTAAGTGGATTGTTATTTCTGCTACATGCAAGTATTGCAAGAAAACTCTCACTACAGGTTCTAGTGGTGGCACGGGTCATTTGAATCGACATTATACGGGATGTATAAAGAGGTTAGCTTTGCGAGAAGGTGCAGCGGTTCAAACTCAACTCAACTTTAACCCGGATGGTTCAGTAAGTAATTGGGTTTATAATCCTCAAGTTTCTCGTTTTGAAATTGTTAGGTATATTGCAATTGATGATCAACCTATTTGCATGGGTGAGAGTGTTAATTTTGAAAGAATGGTTCAGCATGCATTTTGTCCACGATATCATAATGTTTCTAGAAAAACTATTAGAGGTGGCTTGCTTAAAAGATATCATGATAAAATGGAGATATTAAAAGAAGCATTCAAGACTATGCCATTTTCTGTTGCATTGACATATGATATTTGGTTATCATCACACCAAAGAACAAACTATTTGAGTGTTGTTGCTCATTACATAGATCATGAATATAAGCTTAAAAAGGATATTTGGATTGGGGCTCATTGATGAGAACCACACTGGTGAGGCTATTGCATCTCATGTGCATGAGGTCATCAATGAATATGGTATTGGAGATAAGATTGCTTCTATTATTCTTGATAATGCATCGACTAACACTAGGGCTATGGATCTACTTATACCACACATAGAAAACTACATTGGTGGCTATGTTCTCCATCAAAGATGTGTGTGCCACATCATCAATCTCATTGTGCAGGCAGGGTTGTCAAATGCAAGTTCATGTATTGATAGTATTCGTAGTGCCATTCGTTATCTTTTGAATTCTCCACAGATCTACAGGAGTTTCAGGGAGTATTGTCGTGTAAAGGCATTGAAACCAAAAAAGTTTTCACTTGATATGAAAGTGAGATGGAACTCGACATACACTATGTTGAAGAAATTAAAAGGGTATGAGAAAATTTTTACTACTTTCATGAATGCTCAAGGTGTAGGTATAATACTTCATGAACAGGATTGGGATACCGCGTGGCGCCTTCGTCGCCTCTTAAAACCATTTTACAATGCAACAACATTGTTGTCTGGTATTTATTACATCTCCTCTCGTAATTGAATGGCTTATTACTTTTGCTAAAAATTTTAAGACATATGAGTATGATCCAGTGCCGAGTTGTCCCACTACCTTGACATAGATCATGCGTCGCATGATCCAATGCTTCAGGTACATATCTATATTTAGCTTTTTCATATAAACTGTAATATTTGATTTATAATGTTTATGTCTTCTTTTCTTTTCAGGATGAGAGTGCTGAGCTGGTCCTCTTAGGATGGTGGAAAGACAATGAACGTCAATTTCTAGTGCTCTCACAATTTGCACGTGACGTTCTACTCGTTCAAGTTTCTAGTGTATCATCTGAAGCCATATTTAGCTCAGCAGGAAAAATCATTGAAGAGAGGAGGTGATTGTCTCAATATATTGACTTATCTTGTTATCTTGTTATGAATCAATATATATTTATCTTATTATCTTGCAGGTCCTCTCTTACACTAAAGATGGTTGAGTGTCTTACATATCTCAAAGATTGGGAGATGGCAGAATCTATAGATCAACACCGCCTTGAGGATCCGGAAATATTGAAAGCATTAGAAGATCTTGAGATTGATGAATCCGAATGATGTCAAAGATAATAAAACAAACTGTCCTCTTTCCCTTACGGAGGAGCTCACTATGAGTATAAGATTTTTAACGAGGCAATTTATAACAAAACTTTAAACTTTAATAAAATATATCCCCCCATACTATGTGTGCTTTTATGTGCTTAAAAAATATGTCGTGAGATGGTATATGTTGTGGACTTGTGGTTCATATGCTTAAAAAACTGCAAATACTTCATATCATTGTATGCAAAAGTATATGTTTTTGAATGTGAAATTCAATGGACACATGTAATTTAGCCTACTGAAACCCCAATATTTTTTGGATTTTTTTATTTACATAAATTTTTGGATTTTTCGGATATTCAGACCGTGCCCGGGACTGGCCCGGCCCGAAATTGGCCCGTCGGGCCACGTACCGTGCTCGGGCCCTAGGTTTCTAAATTTGTGCCTGCCAGCCCGGCCCAAAATGGCCCATCATGCTTTCGGGACACGGGCCGAATCAGCCCGAAGCACGAAATTTCCGGGCCGGCCCGGCTAACTCCTACCTCTAACCCCGACCGACTGGTTTGGCTCCGAGACAGCGCAAACAAATCCAGCCGTTTCTCCCCGATCAACGCCGGTCCTTTAGTTCCTGGCGTGACAAGGTCACCATCACTCAGAATCAATTTGCCTTCTAATGGAAATATGAGCACGGAATAATTTGCACTTGGAGAGAATTTCTTCTTAATGCGTCCCCAGACACGTTCTTGAAAAAAAGAAAGAAAAAAGTTTGCACCACTTATTAGAGAGAACAGGCAACAGGAGTGATGTTAGAAGTTTAACTAATTTCTTGATTGACTCCAGAAAATAAATCATTGCAACTAATGAACGCAAATAGTTGCATTACATATACAACATCTATAATTATATACTCCCTCTGTTTTGAATTATTTGATGCTGCTTAGTTTAAAATTAAACTAGCCAGCGTCAAATAATTTGAAACGAGGGAAGTAAATAGATTGGCATGTACCGATCTGTAGCATAAGAGATTACAATTCGCTTTTCCGCTGTGGTGCTGATGTAGACCGACCTATGAAGACAATGTTGAAGACAGTGAGCAGCATCACCGTCCGGCTTGGACGGTAGATGATCCGAGATAAAAAACTTGTCACGCAAAGTGCTTCTAAAAACATCATTCATCCTCTTCTGGTGTATGATCTTAAGGATGACAACATGTCTGTCCGCTCTGAGTTCAGAACATATCCTAGTTGACCAGTGCCAGCTCTGGGCCTAGGTAGGAGGGGCGACCATCTAGAGCACAGGCTGTAGGAGGCCCAGAATTATTGGATATATGTTGCTGGGGTAAATAAATTATTCACATAAAAAATAGGCCGCATAATATATTTATATGAGGCAGCTGCATGTATTTAGATCTGTCCTTGGATTCGGCTAATTGTGTGGACATTGCCGTGATTGATGCCTTGGTGGCAGTCCGCAGGCACGGGCCGCACCGCACTGCGTTCGAGGCTCCGTCACCCAGATGCCTCGAGCATCACCGGGTTGTCTGCTCCTATCATCCAGTGAGTCAAATTTATCCCTAATTTGTATCTATCAAGTGTGATAAGTGGTGGCGAGGTCACATCTCATATTATCTTATTTTATCCATTTATTTTTTTATAACTATAGATGTTACAATGTTGCCTAAAAAATATCTGTCCGGTGCCATAAAAAGGAATAAAAGAAAATGAGAGAATCAATTTATTAAATCTTTTTTACGAAGCACTGAAATACTATTGTTAATAAAGTAATTGGAATTTGGTTCTTATTTGAGGTAATCATACACCCATTCTAGCATGCATACTTGTTTTATTTTGATACTCTTCTCATATTTATTTCACGATATAATTTTACTCAAGTGTTCAATACTTATTGTTACAAGTTTTAAAATAAGATGTATCTCTAGATAAATTATAACTAAAAGTAGACATGTATTTGTCTATATTGTGACGGACCGGAATATGTACGTCCAGGATCTCAGAGGGTGGTGCCGCACGATGTGACACCCGACAGCACACGTCATAAGGTAACCATAGTATTACATTGAAAACAACTGAATATGTACAAAAAGCAGTACAAACCTTCAGTTTAAAGTTAATTACAGAGTTTACTACAACGGAAGATAATTTATACAACTCACGCCCCACCTAACTAGCAAAAGTTGGTGGTCCGACCCTACGGACAACCCACACTAGCTGCACTCAGCCTCAGCGTGGCGTGTACGGCTCCCACTCAGCTGTAGTCCCCGACGGAGGATAGACCTCGACGGTGGACTTGTACTCCGAGTCCATGGGGTACTCCTCACCTGCAACCACTCATAGCAGCAACCGTGAGCACGATGGATCAACAAGTCTTAACCGATGCTCCTACACATGAACTCTACATGCTGGTCATAACAAACATAGGATGGCACGTTGCAGCAACGGACACGGCTACAAGTTTATCCTTAAATCATCTTTTAGCCACAAGTTAACGGTTCAGGAATCTGAAATTTAGTGAGCAATATTTGGTGGCACACATGTAGCAATATAATTTATACATAGCAGCAGTATTGAATCATAACATTCCATAATTTATCTACGTCACGACACAGTGAACAAGCGGTACTCATAACCGTGAGGGATGGTGAATCGACTCGTTGTACACCTGCAGGGATACCCGAAGAGCACGTCACGTACGCCCACCCGTGGAGCTGCACAACACGCTCGCTCGATGTCGTACGGGACAACCTTTCACCAAACAGCCCAAACGTTGAACCGGTCGCACCCAAACGGACAGGTGGTTCCCTACATAGAGCATCTCTCTATGCCCGTTAGCGGATTTCCACCTTGCTTCTCTTAACGTACACCTATAAATCAGTGCGTTATGCCTCGATGTCCGTAGGTATAGGTTACATCAGTTTATCGGGGCCCCTATATCCGATATGCCTTCGGTACATTCAAAACTTGTTCAGCAGGGCCTTACACAGATCGGTCCTCAATCGACACGGATAGGGCTATGCCCACAAGACTTTCTCTTGCTGCATCCTAGCCCCTATCTAGTCTCAGTTTCTTACTAAAGTGATCTCACATCACTCGAACCAATCCCATATGACCAACCCTATACTCGTGAGTAGATTCTAACCACTCGACTTGTACCGAAGCCTATTAATATTAAGCAAAGCATGATCTACTCGATGACTTAGACACTACCCTCTCTCTTTTTGGAACCATCTAGTTATGCATTTGGGGTTTCATCCGATTCCTACACTTAATACACACACATACTCCAAGCTAAGTGAATAGAAAACAAAACTTGATAAAATTTGTTAAATGCCGGGGCTTGCCTTGTTGCTGCTGGTCAGGTGTTAGTGTTTCCTACGGAAGTAGGAAGTCCAGAACCTCCGGGGTCTCCTCGCCTTCAGCGACTATACGTAAGCAAATTAACCGATATGTCAATTTAAATGCAATGTGTTAAATTTAGTATGTAAAGACCATAACTCTAGCTATACCCCCCTTTGGCCCTGAAATTTCTATGGTGGCTTGGTAAGGACTTAACCAGAGACTTGACCAAATTTCATTTGAATCAAAGCCTAAATGAGCTCTGCCAAAATAAAAGCCTAAATGGTCTTTACTAGAGCTTCTAAGGATTTCCAGGGATTTTCATGGATCAAACCATTACTTTCTGGAAACTAGAGTTTGAGATGGTTCTAATGGAGTTGGTTTCATGTCATTTGAAGAATCCTAGAGAAAGTTATGCCCTAATCAAGATTTGAGAAAATCTAAAAAATGTTTCTGTATATTTTTCTATTTTCTCAGGGCAGTTAACTTAGTCACCCCCTTAGGGGGACTAAATGAACTTGGATTGATCTGAAATTTTGCAGCTGACCCGAAGTATTTCAGATGAACCTCCTAGCCAAATTTCAGAATTTTCCATAAAGGAAATCTCCAGATAAAATTCCCAATAGTTTAACTTTTAGGGAATTAATTCTGGAAAAAGAATAAGTTTCATGAGCTGAAACTTGTTTTGCTGGAAAGTACTCGAAGAGCTGAATCCAACAAAATTTGGTTCACTAAATTTGGACAATCCTACACAAAGTTATGAATTTCTATTCTTGAATTATTTTCCTAAAGAAAATCTCTTCCCGCGCCTTAACAGTGACTGACAGCGGGGCCCGCGCATTTAGTTTAAACTAACCCGCACGTGCACTTAGCGTGGTGGCTGACACATGGGACCCGTGCCCTTCGTCTACCTCGCGACGCCGCCGCCCCGTGCCGCCAGAGCTCCGGCGAGGTCGGCGTTCCCGGCGACCTAGCTCGCCGCTGACGGTGAAACTTGCCGCCCCCACGTAACTTTGGACGCTGACCACGTTGTACACCTTGCTGCCACCGGCTAACCGCCGTAGCTCGCCGGCAACGAGCGTATGCCACTGTGCACCTCCGGCAACGTGTTCCGGTCCTTCCGACCACCCCCTTCACGCGCTAATTGCATCACCACGTCCAGGACAGCTTCGGGAAGCTCGGCATGACCTAGGTCGGGACTCAAACAGCCGGCAACCCAGACCTCACGGGCGACCCCCTCTTTCGCTGAGCTGTTCCTCGGTGAACCTAGGGTTTCGGCGGTGGTTTCTTTCCGGTTTTTGATTGAGGAGGGGTGCAAGAACCTCTAGATGCGATTTCTAAACTCTGTTTGACCT
The DNA here is from genome assembly GCA_030760725.1 of Neostapfia colusana. NCBI lineage: Eukaryota > Viridiplantae > Streptophyta > Magnoliopsida > Poales > Poaceae > Neostapfia > Neostapfia colusana. The sequence goes on along the minus strand of JASWHV010000005.1, from coordinate 58,003,954 downwards.
CCCACGCAATGATTCTCCTGAATTCCTCCTAAACCTAATCGGGTCCCAAAATGAGCTCCCGATCCTAAACTGGGAAATTCTCTGCGCACGACGGTTGAACCTCAAAACGGTTTGCGCAGTGAGCTCGAGGACAAGCTAAGCGCTCAGCTTTGCTACGACGTCGAGGGAAAAGAACCTCGGTTTCGGCCGTTCTACTGCGGCGATGTTCGAGCGGCTGCGTGGTAGGTCTTGGTTGTGCGCGAAAGGATGCTTGCCGGCCGACTCGATCCCTTTTATAGCCAACCAGTGAGCATGGAGGGCGCAACACCTGGTCTACCACGTTTTCCCGTCAAAGCAGGAGCTGGCCGGTGCTTCTCGGTCGACTTCGACGCGAAGTCTTGGCGCGTGCTCCCACTGAGTGCGTGAACAAAGAGAAAAACTCGGGTTTCAGTCGGTTGAGAGCTTTGTGTGGCTGACGGGGGGCCCCACAGCTCCAAATTGTTCTCAAAAATTAAATTCCTACCACTCTTAAATAATGTGACCCCCTTGTCCTTGGTAATTTGATCAAACCACAGTTTTGGCCTCTGAGTTTGAATGATTCAAATTGTGATTGGTTTTGGATGAATTTGAGCACATGTGAGGCTGCAATTCAAATCGACTTTGAATTTGCTCAAATTAGCTTCTGACAAGATGAAGTCCAATGAGGATGAAAATTTGTGGAGTAACTCATAAAATTGTGTTGAGTTTGAATATGAAGTCAACTCTTGAATCCAAGTGATGAAAGTAGCTGAAATTTGAATTTGCATTTAAATTGGCCCTTTTTACAAATATTTTCAAAAGTGCTTCAAAAGGGTTTGAATTTGCATGAAACTTGTTATGAGCCCTCCTAAGAATATTTAGGGCCTAAGGGTGAGCTCAGCCTCTCATGTTTATAGGTTTGAGATCCTACTTTTGGATTTGTGAGTTCTTCCTCTAAGTAACCTCTTGATGGTGTTTACTTGCTCTTCACATGTGTTCATAAGTTATCCACAAAATGAGCTGTGGTGTGGGGATATGATGAACACCAAAGCAAGTGAAATCTTGGGCTTTTACATCCCTCCCCTCTTAAAAGAATCTCGTGACGAGATTATAAAAGAAGAGATGAAGATGTAAGAGGAATTTCCCGTGATAAGATGCCATGAAGTCCGGGTAGTTTGAGCGAAGGAAGTCTTCGCTCTCCCACGTCACTTCCTCAGTGGTGTGGTTACTCCACAATATCTTGTAGAACCACATCATTCGGTTACGCGTGGTCTGAGCCTTCTCACCAATGATCTCCACTGGATATACAGCATAGGTCAAATCCGGTTGCAACTCGCCAATGTTGTCGGTGGAAACAGCAACCGTATACTTCAGACATTTCTGGAGTTGTGAAACATGGAAAACGTCGTGAACACCAGCGAGAGACGCCGGTAGTTCTAGTCGATACGCCACTGGTCCACACTTCTCGGTGATGGCATAGGGTCCAATAAATCGGGGAGCGAGTTTCCCCTTCACGCTGAATCGGTGCACTCCTTTCATCGGAGACACATGGAGGTATATGTGTTCCCCGACATCGAAGTGCAGCGGCCTACGTCTCTTATCAGCGTAACTTTTCTGTCGGGATTGGGCTGCCTTCAAATTGGTTTGAATCATCCGAACATGCTCTTCGGCGTCGTTCACTAAGTCAATCCCAAACGTGACCCTTTCACCGGACTCGCACCAGTTCAATGGGGTGCGGCATTCTCGACCGTAGTGGGCCTCATATGGTGCCATATTGATACTCGCTTGATAGCCATTGTTGTACGAGAATTCCACCAACGGTAGATGATCATCCCAATTTCTACCGTGGTGGATGGCACACGCTCTCAACATGTCTTCTAATACTTGGTTCACCCTCTCAGTTTGCCCATCTGTCTGAGGGTGATAGGCGGAGCTTCTAATCAGCTTAGTACCCAAAGCAGCGGGCAACTGCTCCCAGAAACAAGCCACGAACAGTGCCCCTCGATCTGAGATTATGGTCTTGGGTACCCCATGCAAGCATAATATTCTTGCAATGTACAACTCCGCATACTTGCTAGCATGGTAGTTGGTATGCACCGGAATGAAATGAGCCAACTTGGTTAACCGGTCAATGATTACCCAAATGGAATCATGCTTGTTAAAAGTCATGGGTAATCCTACATTGAAATCCATGCTCACATCGTCCCACTTCCATGCCGGAATTTTCAGGGGTTGCAACAGCCCTGATTTCCTCATGTGATCCGCCGTCACTCATCTACACGTATCACACTCAGATACGTACTTTGCAACTTCCCGTTTCATCCGTGTCCACCAAAATTTTCTCTTCAAGTCTTGGTATATTTTGTTGCTGCCCAGATGAATGGAGAACTTAGACAAGTGAGCTTCATCAAGGATCTTCTTCCTCAGCTCCATATTCTGGGGTACGACTATGCGGTCATTGAACCATAGCGTCCCCTCATCATCCTTCCGGAAACATTTGATATCCCCGCTGTCTATCTGTCTCCGGGGATGTGCCATGCCCTTGTCAACCTTCTGAGCTGCAATAATATCCTCCCTAATGGTAGGGATGAGAGCAAGGTTGTATAGTGATCCATATGGAACCAAGTATAAACTCGGATCTTCCTCTTCCACCAGTGTAATGGTGAGGTTATGGACATGTGATTTCCGACTCAGCGCGTCGGCAACCACATTCGCCTTTCTGGGGTGGTAATGAATCTCAATCTCATAGTCTTTCATTAACTCTAACCACCTCCTTTGCCTCATATTCAGCTCCTTCTAGGTGAAGATATATTTTAAGCTCTTGTGGTCGGTGTAGAGATGCACCAAATTCCCCAGGAGATAGTGCCTCCACATTTTCAGCGCCAAAACCACAGCAGCGAGCTTAAGATCATGAGTCAGATAGTGCTTCTCATGGTTTCGAAGTTGGCATGAGCCATAAGCGACCACACGTCCTTCTTGCATCAACACGCAGCCAAGCTCGATACCGGACGCATCACAATATACGTCGAAAGGCTTGGTCGTATCCGGTTGAGCTAAGACCGGGGCTGTTGTGAGATGCTTCACCAATGCTTGGAATGCTCCTTCACAATCGGAGTTCCAAACATATTTCATTCTCTTCTTCAACAATTCTGTCATCGGCTTAGCAAGCTTGGAGAAGCTCGGGATGAATCTCCAGTAATATCCCGCTAAACCGAGGAAGCTTCTGACTTCATGGACAGAAGTGGGGGCTTTCCATTTCAGCACTTGTTCAATTTTGCTTGGGTCAACCGCAATGCCTTCCGCTAAGATGATATGTCCCAAAAATGGCACTTGGTTGATCCAAAACTCACATTTGCTGAACTTGGCATAGAGTTTATGGTGCCGCAATCATTGAAGGACAATTTGCAAGTGTTCGGCGTGTTCTTCTTCTGACTTAAAGTAAACCAAGATATCATCAATGAACACCACCACGAACTTGTCCAGCTCCAGCATGAACACCGAGTTCATGAGGTACATGAAATGTGTCGAAGCGTTGGTGAGACCAAAAGACCTGATGAGATATTCATATAGTCCATATCTCGTCGAGAATGCCGTCTTCGGAATATCCTCGGCCCGGATCTTTATTTGATGATACCCGGAGCGAAGGTCCATCTTTGAAAACACACTTGCACCCAAAGTTGATCAAATAGGATGTCAATGCGGGGCAGTGGATATTTGTTCTTGATGGTGACGGCGTTGAGTGGTCGGTAATCGACACACAACCTTAAGGTTTCATCCTTCTTCTTGACGAACATCGCCGAGCATCCCCAAGGCGAGGAACTTGGCCTAATTAAACCCTTGCTCAATAAATCATTGAGCTGTTCTTTCAACTCAGCCAGCTCATTCAGAGCCATCTTATACGGTCTCCGTGATATTGGGGTAGTCCCGGGTGCAAGTTCAATCTTGAACTCCACCTCCGGTTCAGGTGGCATGCCCAGGAGATCATCTGGGAACACGTCGGGGTATTCTCGGACTACTGGGATGTCCTCTAACTTGGGAGCTTCAGTATGATATGCGTCTGAAACTTCCAGGACGGAGTTTTCTAATATGGGAGAATGCTGACGGTGGAGTGGAGAGTTGAGGTGAACCGTCCGTGATAAAGTTTCTAGGACAGCGCCATGGTAACGTAGCCATGACATTCCTAAGATTGCATCAATCTTCTGTCCCTCAAGAATAATCATAGTAGTGGGATATATCCTCCCACCTAAGCACAGTGGTGCTTTTGGAATCATCACATTTGCTGAAATCTTCCCTCCCGGTGAGCAGATCATATATGAGCACTCGGTTGGAAAGACTTCCAGTTGATGCTTAACCACATAGGATGCACTTATGAAGTTGTGGGTTGCACCAGAATCAAATAAAATGATGATTGCACGGTCGTTGAGAGTGAACGTACCTGCCAACACGTTCTCTCCTTCTGGGGCGTCCTCATTGTCAATGTAACAAACTCCCCCGGTTCGCTGACCTCCCTTCTTGACTGGTGGTCGGCCTCGAGCACCGCCCTGATATTGGGCTTGCCCGCTGCTTTGCTGCCCTTGTGTACAGTCCTTCGAAAAATGGCCCGCCTGGCCACACGTGTAGCATGTGTAGCGAGGCGGTCCTCCGATGCCCGGCGGATGGAATCCCGGGGCGCGTTGTGGCGGTGGAAACACCGGGGGTACCATCTGCTGCTGCTGCTGCTGTTGCGGTCGCGGTGGTGGCATTGGCGGTCAGAATGGGGGTGGCTGAAAAGAACGAGCCCCAAACTGTTGAGGTCACGCCGGTGGATGCCACTGCTGACCGGATGGTGTCCGATACACCATGCGGTATTTTTGAGGAGCTCCAGCCCCGCTCCTCGGTGGAGCGCTGCGTTTCCGCTGCTCATCTGCAAATTCCCGCTGAGCATCCTCTTGCATAATCGCGGCATTGACGAGGTCGATGAAGGTGCCACGATTGCATTGCACGAGGTGAGTCTTCATCTCGGGGTTTAAACCCCGATAGAACTGCTCGTGCTTTTTCTCCTCTGTGGAGATGTAATCCGACGCATACTGCGCCAGATGGTTGAACGCACGGGAGTAGTCGTGAGCACTCCTCCCACCCTGCTTCAGTTCCAAGAACTTTTGGAACTTCCTCTTCATCATCCCGGGAGGTATGTGATAGCCTGTAGCTGATGTATATGTGGGAATGCAAGGGTGAGTACATGTCGTACTCAGCAAGTGCAGGAAAAGTATGACATGTAGCTTACAACAAGGTAGGCAATAAAAGGGCTCATTGCAGCAAGCAAATTTTATTTCATAAACATGGTAAAAACAGCAACTATCTCTAGGTGAGTTTAATCCATCATAACCAAGTATTTCATCAACATTCCTTCATAATAATTCACCATTTATCATGTCTCAACTAGCTATTAATCTTTCTCAAGTTCATCTCATACTCATAAATATTCATAACCATCTAATTTCATATAACCGAAACCAAATTCATTGTTATGTTTCAAAACAGTCCCAAAACCAATTCCAATGACCATACCATAACCATACCAAGTTTTGCCTCTAATCATGGAAGTTGGCCAGGTGCTTGTGACCGGAAGCACGGCTATCATGATAGTTTTACACTGCATAGGTGGCACCACTTTACCCACAAGTTTGTGAGTTCGTCACCCGTCAGCGAATAGAAAGAACCTCCATTATACCAGTACACAACCACCGGTGTATGGCCAAGAGATCATAAAATAGCCTTTACAAAGGGGCTACAAGTATGTACGGACCCACTAAGGTTTCACCGGCAGGCTCGGATCTCCATTCTCCCACCCACGGGCCCCCTCTTGTGCCATGCAGTTCCCAGGGCAGTCGCTCTCGACTCCCATTCCCCGCACCATCCAACGATCCATAACAAGGTAGCAATACACCTAATTAGTCAGCTAAGCCGCACCCATATTTGACCTTGTGGTGGCACTGTTTTCCTAGCATGTGCTCGCATGAACCGGTCCTTAGATCTACGGCAAGTAAACCACCATCTCATTCAGCAACATCCACGAACCAAGCTTGCCTAGATCTATCCGATTCCATGCTCATTAACATCATAAAGTTATCATCATCATTATTCATATGAGTGCAGTAGCTAACCATGTTTTAATTCAGCTTCCCGTATCCCATAAATTAAGCGAAGCAAAAAGGAAAAACGACCATACCCGACTCATTAACTTTCCCGGCGACAAGGATGGTTAACAAAACTAGTAAACTCCTATAAAAAGGGTGTCCCATCAAGTTGACTCAAGCATACGAGTTTTTGCAAGCAAAACAGTTTTAAAACATGGGACAATATGGTCAAGGGGCACTTGCCTTGCTCCCGTGGTTCGTGTTGCTCAAGCGTCTCGAAGTCTTGGTGCTGTAGTTCCTCATAGACGGCCTCTTGAGCTTGTCCTTCTACTTACAACCACACACATACAAAATTTACAGCAATCAATCATCATGCACAAACTTTACTCAAGATGCAATGGGATAGATGAATGCAAATCCTATAGTGCAGTTTTATAAAACCGTTTGTACGTGTTCTTGCATGGTTTAATGGGCTTTCATGGGGTTTTATGGTGTACAAGGGTGTAGGGATCAAGTGTGGATGTGGTGATGATCTTGACACAAGATTTAGATCAATTCCACCGTCAAAAATCGACCAAAACATGATCTGTCCACACGCCAAAAGTTTCTGCTCGAAGGGGCGAAGAAAACAGGTGCGCAGAAATAGCAGCGACGTCGTAAGAGGGGTAATGAAGACCTACCTCACTTCCTCCTTGCGGATGGGCCTCCCTCCTAGCAATGGCAGCAACAGGGGATTTTTCTGCGGACAATTATGGTAGGAGCAGAACGTCGGGCTTCTTCTCCGGCGATGGCGAGGCGTGATAAGGCTCGACGGCGGGGATCGACAGTGGGCAAACTCCAGCAAGGGGGGACTCGGCGACTTGGGCAGAGGGGGGGGACAACTCGGCGAGTTGGGGGCGGGGGAGGGGGTGGCCAAAAGGAATAGGGGGAGGTGGCTGGGGTGTTATATTTATAAGGGGGAAAAAAGAGAGTCCTAGGGGTGGAAACATAGAGTCCTAGCAAGATGGAACTCAACCAAAGAGTCCTAGGGGTGGAAACAAAGAGTCCTAGCAAGATGGGACTCAACCAAAGAGTCCTAGAGGTGGGGGATAGGGTTTCCCACCTCAAGGCTGCGGCCAAGGGGTCTCCCCCCTAATTGGTGCGGCCAATTTGGGGGAAAATTTCCCCTCCCCCCAAATGTGGGGGAAATTCCCCCTAGGGGAATTTTGGGAAATATGGGGAAGTTTTGGGTTGGCTCAATTTAGCTATTTTATTTCCATTTCTCTCCATTTCTATGTTCCTTTCTCCATTTCTATATTCCTTTCTCCATTTCTATATTCCTTTCTCCATTTCTATGTTCCTTTCTCCATTTCTATGTTCCTTTCTCCATTTCTATATTCCTTTCTCCATTTCTACTTCTTTTTAAATGCTTCTCTACATGAAAAATGTATGCAATGCAAGGTAGTGAAATTGAGGGTGTTACGAACCTACTCCCCTTAAAATAAATCTTGCCCTCGAGATTCGATAGAGTGGAGAAAAGATGGGGGAATTCTGCCTTGAGATCTTCCTCACGTTCCCATGTAGTTTCAGCTTCCGTGTGATGGCTCCATTGTACCTTGCACCAACGGATTACTTGTTCCTCGTGACCCTTTCCTTCACGTCCAATATTTTGACGGGGTGCTCCGCGTAGGTCAGATCCTCTTGAAGCTCTAGCTCATCCATTGGTACTTGTTCTTCCGCTACTCTTAAGCACTTCTTGAGTTGGGATACGTGAAACATGTCGTGCACGTCGAAGAGGTGCGTTGGCAGCTCTAGTTGATAGGCTACTTCTCCTCGCTTGCCCAAAATCTTGAATGGCCCGATGTAGTGAGGTGCTAACTTGCCTTTGATGTTGAACCGTCGTTGGCCTCGGATAGGCGATACCTTAAGATACACAAAGTCTCCCACTTCGAAGGTCAATCTTCTTCGCCTATTGTCCGCATAAACCTTTTGTCGTGACTGATCGGCCTTCAAGTTTTCACGTACCGTTTGGACTTGCTTTTTGGCGTCTTGCAGCACTTCGGGTCCAAATACCTGGCTTTCTCCAGTCTCATTCCAGAACAGCGGTGTTCTACACCGTCTACCATACAATGCTTTGAAAGGTGACATCTTCAAGCTGGCTTAGTAACTGTTGTTGTATGAGAATTCAGCATACGGCAAGCTCCTATCCCAACTACGCCCTTGTTTCAAGGCGCAAGCGCATAACATGTCTTCCAAAATCTGATTTGTTCTCTCAGTTTGCCCATCGGTTTGCGGGTGATATGCGGAGCTGAAATTCAACCGTGTACCCATGGCTTCATGCAGCTTCTTCTAGAACCTAGAGGTAAATTGAGAACCTCGATCTGAAACTATCCTCTTCGGAACTCCATGGCGACACACGATTTTCTCCATATACAGCTCGGCTAGTTGTGCAACGATGTACTTGGTTCTAACAGAAAGGAAATGGGCTGTTTTCGTTAATCGGTCCATGATAACCCAAATAGAGTCGTAACCCGATTGAGTACGTGGCAATCCGACGATGAAATCCATGCTGATGTCTTCCCACTTCCACTCGGGTACTTTCTATGGCTGCAACAGTCCAGCGGGTCTTTGATGTTCGGCCTTCACCCATTGGCACGTATCGCATAAGGCAACATATTCAGCTATGTCCCTTTTCATACCATCCTACCAATAGCAAGTTTCCAGGTCCTTGTACATCTTTGTACAACCAGGGTGTATGGAATAAGGTGAGTCATGTGCCTCCTTTAATATCGTGTCATGGATGTGCTTTACGTTAGGCACACAAATCCTTTTCCCTAACCAAAGCGTGCCTTTCTCATCTTCCTTGAAATCCTTTTCTATGCCTTGTCGGATTCTTTCCTTGATTTCCATGATTTCCTCATCTGTTGCTTGGCCATCTTGTATCTCTTGTTCCAGCGAAGAGTTGAGTTCTATCACTTCCATCTTGTTCATGAACCTGAGACGTAACCGTTCGAACTCCTTGTGCAGATCGGGCGGCAGCTCCCGAACCGTGAGTTGGTGACATGCTCCCTTTTGGCTCAACGCATCAGCTACTACATTGGCCTTTCCGGGGTGATAACTTATTCCAACATCATAATCCTTGATGAGTTCCAACCATCGACGTTGCCTAAAATTCAGATCCATTTGCTTGAATATATACTTGAGGCTTTTGTGATCCGTATATATCTCACATTGGTGGCCAAGGATATAATGCCTCCAAATCTTCAAGGCATGTACCACGGCTGCAAGTTCCAAGTCATGTGTGGGGTAATTCAGCTCGTGTTTCTTTAGTTGTCTCGACGCATAAGCTACCACTTGTCCTTCTTGCATGAGCACACATCCAAGCCCTTGTCTTGATGCGTCACAATATATGTCAAAGCTCTTGCTCATGTCCGGCAATACCAAAACCGGCGCTGTGGTTAGTCTTTTCTTGAGCTCCTCAAAGCTTTCTTGGCACACTGGTGTCCACTGAAATGCTTTTCCCTTCATTAGCAATTCAGTCATAGGCTTCGCTATTTTGGAGAAATCCTTGATGAACCGGCGGTAGTATCCAGCCATCCCAAGGAAACTATGAATATCTCTTACATTCTGCGGTTGATCCCACTTCAAAACATCTCTCACTTTTCCGGGTTCAACCGATACTCCTCCCTCAGAGATGATGTGGCCTAGGAACGATGTCTCCTTTAGCCAAAATTGACACTTGCTGAACTTAGCATACAATTGATGCTCTCGCAGTTTCTGCAATGTCAATCTCAAGTGTTCTTCATGTTCTTCCTCGCTTTTCGAATACACCATGATGTCGTCGATGAAAACCACGATGAACTTGTCCAAGTACTCCATGAAGACCTTATTCATGAGTTACATAAAGTATGCAGGTGCATTCGTTAACCCAAAAGATATAACTGTATACTCATACGAACCATACCGTGTTCAAAATGCAGTCTTGGGTATGTCGGAGGGCTTAATCTTCAGCTGGAAATATCCCTACCGAAGATCAATCTTGGAGAAAATTCGGGCACCTTTCATTTGGTCGAACAGGTCCTCTATACGGGGCAGCGGGTATTTATTCTTGATCGTCACCTCATTGAGAGATCTATAATCTACACACATCCTTTGGGTCCCGTCCTTCTTGTCTATGAAGAGCATGGGGCTCCCCATGGTGACGAGCTTGGGCGTATAAAACCCTTTTCTAGCTGCTCATGAATTTGCTTCTTAAGTTCCACTAGTTCATTAGCGGGCATCCTATACGGCCTATTTGCTATAGGTGCAGTTTCAGGTACTAAATCAATGGCAAATTCAATGTCCCAGTCAGGTGGCATACCTGGGAGTTCTTTCGGGAACACATCTGAAAATTCTTGAACCACCGGAATGCTTTCCAATGTTACTTCTTCGATGTGGTTCAATGCTGCCTTCTCGGTCACCGGTTGGGCTGACTCGAATTCAATACGAGTACCGTGCTCATTTGTCAACTGCACGCTCCTCTCAGCACATTGAATCACTCCGTTGTGCTTGCTTAACCAATCCATTCCAAGTATTATATCAATTCCATGGAATCCAAGACGATAAGGTTGGCAAGAAAATCTACCCCCTTATTTTAAGGTTTACTTTCGGACATACTATATTAGTCTTCATCTCTCCACCGGGAGAATTAACCAACATAGTGTGTTTCATGTGTGATATGGGAAGATTATACTTGGCAACATACTTAGATGATATGAATGAATGCAATGCTCCAGAATCCAATAAAACAGTGGCTGGGTTGGAGATGGCAAGGAACATACCAATCATGACGTCCTCAGCTTGTTGTGCTTCCTAAGCGGAGAAAAGATTCACGTTACCATGAGCGTAGTTCTGCTGCCCACGGTTACCTTGCGTAGCTCCTCCATTCGGCCGTGGGTTCTGTTTTGTTGCGTTGGTCGGCTGTCCAAGGCCTTTCTTTGGGCACTGACTTGCAAAGTGTCCCACCTCTCCGCATGAAAAGCATGCTTTGTTGCCCAAAACAGCAAGAATGTTGGGGCGAGGCTGGTTTTGAGCATAGGTGCCCATGTTGGGACGGGGCGCAGGAGGCAAAGGCATACGTTGTGCTTGCATAAAAGGACATTGCTGCGGTGGTTGATTAGAGCGAGGAGGATTTGCAGGGTGGAAAGTAGAAGCGGACGAGCCATACTGTGGCGCAGCTGGTGGCATGAAACGGGGACGTACATTGCTCCCTTGTGGCTGGTATGACATCTTCCTCTTGCCCTCTGGCTCGATCTCACGGATCTTGCTCTCAACCACTATAGCTTTGTTAACGAGCTTCTGGAAGTTCGCATAACCGTTGTTGAGAAGGTGAACTTGGATCTCTTTGTTCAATCCTCTCATGAACAAGTATTGCTTCCTTTGATCTGAGTTGACATTTTCTGGAGCATACTTTGACAGCTGCGTGAACTTGTTGAGGTACTCATTCACGCTCTTCCTTCCTTGGCAGAGACATTCAAACTCATGCCTTTTAAGCATCATGACTCCAGAAGGGACGTAATGAGAGCAAAAACTCTCCTTGAATTCAGCCCAAGTGATGGTCTCCTGGTTTACATGAGCATTGCAAAGAGCGTCCCACCAGTCAGCGGCTGCTCCCATAAGTTGGTGCGATGCGAAGAGAACTTTCTCCCGATCATTGCACTGAACAATAGCAAGCTTCTTTTCCATGGACTTCAACCAATCATCAGCCTCCATGGGATCATTAGCTTGTGCAAAAGTAGGCGGCCTAGTCCTCATGAACTCTCCCAATCTGTTGTGAGCCAGCGGTGGTGGCGGTGGGGGTGCAGGAACGGGGTTAGGATTGTTGTTGTTGTTGGCTTGCAGCTGTCCCAACGTTTGTATCATAGTTTGCATGAGCTGGTTCTGCATAGCCATCAACCATTCAAGGTTGTTTGCATCAGTCCCGGGGTTAGCATTTTCAGGAACTTCAATGTTGCCATCCTCTTGTGGTTCATTATTGCCACGAGCGTTCCTCCTTTGATGGCTGGTGTTTTCCCTCATCATCTGTGAGAGAGAGTAGAGTAGAATAGAAAATAGAAGTTTAGATTGATCCCCCAACTATATGAATCTAGGTGTATGAACTAAATATCTTCTTTTATTAATTTCAGCCTATATGAGGATGTGAACACATGCCGAAGAATCTCACATCTCTCCACTAAGTGTGGATGTGGACATTCACCGAAGCGTCCCACAACTCATATCAGCACACAAACCAAGCAATCATCACAAAAGTTCAACACACCATTCTTATTCAAGCTACTACGATCTAAACGTTCCTATTACAGCTTATTCAATGGGAATCCTAAACTTAATCATGTGAACCGGTTCTGTTCTCGCCGTGTGACGGGAGTAGTCCATACTTGGGCACACACCATGGTGAGTCGGCAGTCCATGTAGGGTAAGATGGCGCTGGTGCTCCATTCGCTCCTGCATTGGCACGGGTCTTCTCTTGTTTCTCCAGTAAATGCAGCTTCTTGCGGAGGTAACGGATCTCTTCTTGTGCACTTGCGTAACGGTTTCCTAACTCCGCGAGCAACCTATGAGACTTGTCAGCAGCTTGTGCGTTGGAAAGGGCTGTTACATGGGGTCCAATGATCTCTCTTGTACCACTCTTCCGACATGGGTGCAGCTCAAAAGTGGTGCCCTCAAGCTGCTCATGGAAGGCGTAGCACAGTCCGGTGAGTGCTTCCCATGCAGCATCATCGCGAGCTTCTGCCCTTGTAGCTCTCCATGTGGGTGTGAAGTGCCGAGTGACAACCCTACCGTTAGATAGGATGGTTACATCAGCCTTCCACTCTTCATGTCCGCAACGAGGGACTATCTTGAGGAGATACTCCGGGTATAAGCTGCAGCAATCTAGAAATTCTTTGAGCTCCCTGGATGTGTATCCTCCTTCCATTCCATCAGACCGAAATTCTTGAACTGAATGGTTGGCCCATTCATCACCTTCATTATTGGTCTCAGCAAGGGGTGGCTCCTCCTCGGGTTCATCTTCTCCCGTCATAGTTTCATGAGGCTCCACGGGGTGTAAGCCCGCGTGAAACTCCTCCTGAGGTGCGTACCAATGCTGTTCTTGTGGATCATCCTCCATATCGTCTTCGAATGGTTCCACCTCTTCCGGATCCTCTTCCTCATGCATATAGCTATTGACTTCATCTTCGTCATGAGGTTCCGTCTTCACCTCCTCCCAATATGGTCCATCGGACACCTCAATGGGGTTAAGAGCACTCCCACATGGTGGTGGACGAGCTCTTATGCGTGCTGTGCTGCTGGTCACCGGCATCTATAAATAAGACATGAGAAACTTTAGAGAAGGAAGAAATAACTCCAAAACTTCTGAAACTATGGAGCCAGGAAGCAAAAGTGTTGCTGTCCAAAAGAAGAGAAAAGGAGGGGCTGAAAATAGCACTTTGCGGTGGCTGAGTTGACAAGTAAGGTGCAGCAGCAAGCATATTTCAAAAATAACAGTTTAGAGGGGTGTGCCTATGTGTTTTAGAGTGTCCATTCTACCTAGGCTTGCATCCTACGGTCAACGTGGCTCTGATACCAATCTGTGACACCCAGTTCCGAAAATAGAACCAAGTGAATGCATATGTGTGCCCAGGATGTTCAACACACATACACATGTAATCCACAAACTGAATTCAGAATATAACCATGAATAAATAGTGTTTAAGTACTTTATTACAATGACTCAATGTCTCACTCATGAATATCTAAATTATTCTTGCAGCGGAAGACTCTAACGACAGCGGAATATCAATAAAGGCAGCAGGCTCCATCTTCGACTCCACAGGCATGTTGACGGTAGTTCGCAGGCCTAGTACTCCACATGGTCCTCGAAGTACTCTTCTCCTGTTGCTGATGTTTATGTGATAATGCAAGGGTCAGTACATGTCGTACTCAGCAAGTGTGGGAAAAGTATGACATGTAGCTTACACCAAGGTAGGGAATAAAAAGGCTCATTGCAGCAAGCAAATTTTATTTCACAAACATGATAAAAAGAGCAACTATTTCTAGGTGAAATTTATCCCATCACAATCAAGTAGTTCAGCAACATTCTCTCATCATAATTCACCATTTATCAAGTCTCAACCAGCCAATAATCTTTCTCAAGTTCATCTCATACTCATAAGTATTCATAATCATCTCATATTCATATAACCGAAACCAACTTCATTGTCATGACTCAAAACAGTCCCAAAATCAATCCCAATGACCATACCACAACCATACCGAATAACCATCCCAAGATTTCCCTCTAATCATGGAAGTTGGCCAGGTGCTTGTGACCGGAAGCACGGCTATCATGATAGTTTTACACTCTGTAGAGGTGGCACCACTTTATCCACAAGTTCGTGATTTCTTCACCTGTCGGCGACTGCAGAACTTCCATTATACCAGTACACAACCGTCGGTGTATGGCCAAGAGATCACAAAATAGCCTTTACAAAGGGGCTACTAGATGTATGGACTCACAAAGGTTTCACCGGCAGGCTCGAATCACCATTCTCCCACCCATGGGCCCCCTATTGTGCCAGGTAGTTCCCAGGGCAGTCCTCGTCGACTCCCATTCCCCGTTCCATCCACGGTCCATAACAAGCTAGCAACGCACCTAATAAATCAGCTAAGCCGCACCCATACTTGGCCTTGGGTGGCACTGTTTTCCTGACATATTCTCGCATGAACCGGTCCTTAGATCTACGGAAAGTAACACCATCTCATCCAGCAACATTCACGAACCAAGCTTGCCTAGATCTCCCCGATTTCATGCTCATTAACATCATCAAGTTCTCATCATCATTATTCATATGAGTGCAGTATCTAGACATGTTTTATTTCAGCTTCCCGTATCCCGTGAATTAAGTGAAGCAAAAAGGAAAAGTGACCATACCCGACTCATCAACCTTCCCGGCGACAAGGATGGTTAACAAAACTAGTAAACTCCTATAAAAGGGTGTCCCATCAAGTTGACTCAAGCGTACACGTTTTCGCAAACAAAACAGTTTTAAAACATGGGATCAATATGGTCAAGGGGCACTTGCCTTGCTCCCGTGGTTCTTGTTGTTTGAGCGTCTCGAAGTCTTGGTGCTGTAGTTCCTCATAGATGGACTCTTAAGCTTGTTCTTCTACTCACGATCACGCACATACAAAATTCACAGCAATCAATCATCATGCACAAACTTTACTCAAGATGCAATGGGGTAGATGAAAGCAAATCCAATGGTGCTGTTTTATTAAACCAGTTTGTATGTGTTTTTGCATATTTTAATGGGATTTCATGGGCTTTTATGATGAACAAGGGTGCTGGGATCAAGTGTGGACGTGGTGATGATCTTGATTCAAGATCTAGATCAATTCCACCGTAAAAAAATGATCAAAACATGATCTGTCCACAGACCTAAAAGTTTCTGTTCGAAGGGGGCGAAGAAAACGGATGTGTAGAAACAGTGGCGACGTCGTAAGATGGGTAATGGTGACCTACCTCACTTCCTTTTGGTGGCAGGGCCTTCCTCCTAGCAATGGCAGCAGTGGGGAATTTTTCTTTGGAAGATTAGGGCAATACAGATCGTCGGGCTTCTTCTTCGGTGACGGCGGAGCTCGACGGAGCTCGACGGTGGGGCTCGTCGGCAGGGCTCACCGGCGACCGAACTCCGGCGAGGGGGGTGCCAACTCAGCGTGTTGGGGCTAGGGCCTCCAAGTCGCCAACTTGGGAGGGGGGAGAGAGGAGGGGAGGGCTGCGGCCAAAAGGGGGGGTTTGGGTTCTATTTATAAGGGGGGGGGGAGAGGGGAGAATTCTAATCCAATTGGAACTAAATCCTAACAAACTTTTCCCCATTTAATTTGGTGCGGCAGCAATGGGGGGGATTCTCAAATGTGGGGAAAATTCCCCTTTTTTGGGGAATTGGGGAATTTGGAGATTTTGGGGAAAATTTGGGGAAATTGGAGTTGGCTCATTTCAGCTATCTTTTTCCCATTCCTCACCATTTCTATGTCACTTACTCCATTTCCACATTCCCCTCTCCATTTTTATGTCCCACTCTCCATTTCTACATTGCCTTTCTCCATTCTATGCCCCATTCTCCATTTCTATATGCCCTTCTCCATTTCTGTAACACCCCAAAATCTGCTAAAGAGGGGAATTTAAAATTTTTTGGACGTATTGCATGTGGTGCAAAAATTCAAACTTAAATTGGAATTCAAATTCAAATCAAAACAGAAAAGAAAAGGAAAAAAAAGAAAAAGAAAAACCCTACCGGCCAGTGGGCCGAAACCCACCAGCCGGCCCACTACTCCCCCGCACCAGCCCACAACCACGCGCCCTCTCTTCCTCTCACTGACACGCGGGGCCGGCATGTCATCCCTCACCTCCCGCGCGCCCCCAACGGCCGGACTCTTCTCCAAGCCCGATCTCAACGAACTCCGGAAACCCGCGCCCCCAGCCCGAATTCAGGTCCCGGACGTCTCAAACTCGATCCCAACAGACCGCCGCCCTCCCTCGCCTATATAAACGCCGACAATCGCCCTGTTCCCCCCCCCCCCCCGCCGATCGGCCGTTCTCCTCTCCGGTGAGAACCGAAGATTCAATCCCCGTTTTCCTTCGATCATTGCTCGGATTATCTGATCTAACGCGCTGATCGTGCTCCACCGCCCCCAGGGAGCCCTGCACGTGAGAGAAACGACAAGTTTCGCGCCCTAGCATCTGTTCCGACGTGCACCGAAGATCGTCGCCGTTGAAGCCTGCTGCCGACCGACTTCCAGGACCTCCGAGTGCTGGAAAACCCCTCGGTGAGCCTCCCCCTACCCCTCCGCAGCCAATCCATGCAAAAAGATGCAAGTTCTAACGAGTAGCGGCAAAAGCCGAGGCTGCGCCGGCGAGGTCGCCACCCCCGCCGCAGCGCGCCGCCGCGCGCGCGGGCTGGCTCCGGCCAGGGCGACGTGGCCACTTGAGGGCCGTCTATTTTAAATCGCAAGGTAGAATTAAAACCCGTGCGTACCGGTTCGATGATCTAATCTGAGCCGTCCACTTTAAATCGGACGGTCCACATCAGCCCCGCGTTATAGAGGCCGGGATTCTTACGCGCTACCCCCTGGGGATCTCGGAAAACACGAGCTAGCCACAGAAACTTCTGATCTTGCCCCTGGAACTTAGATTCGTGTAAATTCATTTAAAAATCAGTTTTAGCCCCTGGACTTAATAAAAATTAGGAAAACCCCTCTGTTTTGTGTTTTTAGACCCCTGGAAATTTATGAAATAGTAAATTAGACCCTGCAGTAGGGTGGATTTACCTTTTTGACCCTATATGATATTAAATTCAGAAATTTGAATATGCGACTAGGATTTAAATTTAAAAGGTAAGGCAAACACATGTGCAAATTCAAATTTAAACTCTCCTAGCACTTGGAAAACTTTAGAATGAGTTAAAAATAGATTTTAGGCTGAAATGAAATCTGCCTAAGTGTTGCTCATTTTTATTTTCTCTAGAGACACATTTTAGTCTAGGAAATAATTCTAAAAACTAGTAAAATAAATGTTTCACATCACAGAGGAAGTTCAAAAATATATTATTGAACATTTTAGATCAGAACCTATTCTGTTTAGATGATATGTCTTACTATTTTAATAGTAAAGTTCACTTTTAGGCATAGAAAATAAATCTGTAAATATAGGAAAATAGGTATGTATAATTAGAAAATGCTAAATGAGGTCTCCAAACTCAAAAACTTCAACTTAGGATTTTGTAGAAGATTTGAAAACTTATTTGGAGTAGGGAAATACCTTTTATGCAAACTTTGTGGCTATGAAGTGTAATAATTAAATATAAAGAATTTGTTCAAATTGGAAATTCATATATAGTGTACAAATAGAAATCTGAATACAAAAGATTAGAAATAATATATATATATGTTTAAAAGTGCATGTAGGCCAAAAATCAACACATCTAGGGTAACAACAACACTTAAAAATGTGAAGGACTCCCATATGTATGTATGTGTGGTTTGCATGAGTGAAAGTGTGAACTATGGCTTATGGATTGTTGTTTTCTTTTGCTATGTGTATGGCATGAGTAGAACCTGCCCCAGAGCAAGTTCTCCCCTTCCAAGACCAAGACTTTCCATTCCCAGAGCAGCAGGAAGAAGGCAAGTGTCCTTGACCACTTTGATCCTATGCTAGGATGTGTAGATAGAATTATTTGCATTGTCAATTGAAATATGAAACCCATGCTAGGAAGTTTCCCTAGAATTGCATTACCTTATTTCCTTGTAGCTTGGGTTGGGATTTATTTTATCATGTCATTTATTTATATGCTTATGCTTAGCCATGCTTAGAATGGGATAATTGGGATATGAGATCATCAATTTATTTACCTTACTCTTGAATGAGATATTATGAGTTATGTAGAGGTAGGGATCGAGGCAAGTTGGATGATTTGGTTGGTGCTGGGTGCACGAGACTCGGGTTTGTGTTTAGTACTTGCCTGGATCCTAAGGACCGGTTCATGGAGCATGTAACCTGGCTTTACCGTGCCAACCACATGCTGAGATGGGGCAGCTTGGCCAATTAATTAGGTGTATCCCCGGCGTAGTATGGGTGTGTTGGATGGTGCGGGGAGTAGGTGTCAGCTGGACTACCATATGAACCGCAAGGCTCAAGAGGGGGCCACTGCAGCGGGGTTGGAGCCTCTTGTATGCTGTTAGGGGTGAAACCTCAGTGGGCCCATGCTCGTCGGGAATCCTTTTGTAAAGGTTTCATAGTGATCTCCTGGCTACACACCTGGGAAGTGTGAATGTGGTTCGTGGCCACTGGCATAATGGAGGTTCTTTTAGTCCACCCGGCAACGGGGGATGAAATCACTACATGTGGGTACAGTGGTGCAAACTCTGTAGAGTCAAAACTGTCATGACAGCCGTGCTCACGGTCAAGAGCGTCTTGGACTTATTCATGATTAGAGGATGATGGCTTTGGAAGTTGAGGATGTTAAGCGGGGAGCTTAACATTGGAATTAATGTTATGGTTATTTGATTCCGTTGATGGGTTGGGAGAATTGGGACCATTTCACCTGTGTAGTAATGTAGGTGCTTGATAAGCTAAGGTGATAGGTATTAATTGCGTAGTGCTTTAACCATGAGTTCAACCTCTCCTTGTTCTAGCCATGCATGACATAACTTTCCCACACTTGCTGAGTACTCACGATACTCAAACTTGCATATTTGTTGGTTTAAATTGCTGCTCAGGTCAAGGGGATGATGTGGTGTTCAATGACCAAGACTTCGGACCTGAAGAAGGATTCTAGGTTCATGGAGTCCCCCGGGCAACGCCTGTGAAGGAGCCCACAAGAATAATATTCCGCTGCAATTTTAGTTACATGTTATGAACTTATTATCGTCCATCGAGACGTATGCTTTGTAAGACATATTTATATTCGACACCTGGCTTGTAATAAATGATGCTTCACTATTTGTCATCACATGTATGAGAAAATGATCCTGGCATACATGTGATATTCACTCGGTTGTTCTTTGGAGAAACCGGGTGTGACAGAAGTGGTATCAGAGTCAAGGTTGCCCGTAGAAACGTGGACCTAGGTAGAAATGGACGTATTTAAGGACCCTATTTTCTTAAAAACTATTTTACAAAGGTGAGGGTTGAAAAGTGTTATTTAATGGGTCACTTTATTCACCTTGCCCCAACTCTATTCAAAACACGATTTTTATTTAAATCTTATCTAACTTGATTTTAAATGCTTTATGTTTTAGATGGTTCGCATGATCCACACCGCCCGCAAGTCCACCGGTGTAAGGGCCTCAGTTTTTGACACATATTTGGAGTGTTCATCACCATACACACACACCTCATTTGAGGAAAGTTGATGAACACAAATGAAGAGCAAGTAACCACCATCAACATGCTCATTAGAGAACAAACTCACATATTGCAAAAGTGGTATTTCCCACATGTGATATAGGTGGGCTGGATATATGAAAACTCCTACACATTGCTAAGGATGTCCATGCCAAGTTTCACCCAAATTCAAAACCTTTTTGAGGTCATTTTGGGTATAGTTAGAAAGAGGGCAGTTTGAAACCATATTCAAATTCGAACTGTTTTTATCCCATGAATTTAAAAGTGGGAGGCATATTCTTATTCAGCACATTTTTGTGAGATCACACACCAATTTTCACTCCATTTGGAGTTGATCTTGACATGAGCTAAGTGGGACAAATTCAAACTTTATTTGAATTCAAAACTGAACTTGTGCTGAAATTCATTCAAACCAAACCCAATTTGAATTCTGATCAATTCAAATGGCTCATGGCTGAATAATTTGAATCACCATGGGTATTTTGGGGCTCA
The DNA here is from genome assembly GCA_030760725.1 of Neostapfia colusana. Taxonomy (NCBI): domain Eukaryota; kingdom Viridiplantae; phylum Streptophyta; class Magnoliopsida; order Poales; family Poaceae; genus Neostapfia; species Neostapfia colusana. Next base: position 57,983,449 of record JASWHV010000005.1, on the reverse strand, counting down.
CTGTTTACAACAGTGATTAGGAGTAAATTTCAGAGGTTAAAATTAGAACTGGGACCCACATGTCAGTCACTGGTTCCAAACAAACCGGCTGAAATTCAGCTCACTCGGTTCCCGGGTGCAGTGCACGCGCGCCACCGGGGGGGGGGGGGGGGGCAGCCGGCGCCAGCTCATGCTGCGTGCCCCAAGCCGGAGACCAGTCGCCGGGCTTCTTATCCCCTCCCCGGCGTGCTCCCATCACTTATTTCCCGAGCTACCGACGCCCTCGGCCTGTTCTTCCATCGGAGTTCCACTGCAACCTGCCGCCGCTCGAGCTCGCGCTTGATCAAGTCCGATCACTCGCGAGCACAGCCTCCTCCACAGAAAAACGGCACCGGGAGATCGTGAGCATCCTCCTAGACCCGTGTTGGCCGGTGAGAAAGCGTCCTCGAGCTATACCGAACCGTTTCTCCGGTGAACCCAGCATTGCCGCCGATCGGGCTCTCGTGGACAGCACAACACAGCCGTTGTCACGTCCTCTTCTATACACAAGAAAGGTGCGTGATTGTATGTAGATGGAGTATCCGAAAGCCGTTTTGCGATTGATCAACCCTCGGCCGAGAATTTCCATATTTACTCTCGATGAGTTCATAAGGACCGAGCTCACCTTCGGGTGAAATTCGTGCTCTATACGTGAGGGTTGGGCAAGCCCGTTACCTAGTAGCTTCTACGCACGTTAGCACCCATGCTCGAACTGGAATCAGAGAAAACCATCAAGAATCGGCCATGATATGGCCGTTTTCCCCGCCACCGTGGCTAAGCACCTCGGCTCACCGTCGAGAGCATAGTTGCCGGCAGTTCTAGCTTCCACCCAGCCCTGGTTCGTGTTCCCCATGCTCTACTGATGCTCTCCGCCCGATTTCCGATCGATTTGGTGCACGGGAGAGCGGAACCGACCTCACCGGAACCCTAGCAGGTGCTGTCACCGGTGCGCACGGGTTTCCGGTCATCGCCGGCGGCCGGCGATCCCACCATCGAGTCCAGGGGGTCAGTAAAGGGGCAGGCGGCGAGTTTCGGGCCGGGGGTTGGCCGGGAACTCAATTCCGGTGAAGGTCGCCGGAGACCGCCGCCACTGAGTAGTTGGCACGAGGAGGGAGACGACTCACTGTGTGCGGGCCCACGAGCAGGAATTTAAACTTTTCCCCAAATTTCAGTTTCAGTTCAAACTTCAAATCCTCATAACTTTGGCTAGAAAGCTCCAAATCGAGTGAACCAAATTTCGTTGGATTCAGCTCTCTGAGCACTTTCCAGCAAATCAAGTTTCACTTCATGAAAGCCCTTATTTCTCCAGAATTAATTCCTCAAAGTTTAAACTGTTAGGAATTTTAACTGGAGAATCCTTTGGAGGAAAATCCTGAAATTATGCTGGGATGTTCACCAAAATATCTCTGAACTACCATAAAAATTTCAGACCCATTTGAGCTCATTTGATCCACCTAATGGTGTGATTAGTGAAACTGTTCCAGAGAAAATAGAAAATGTTCAGAAACATTTTCAGAATTTTCTCTGAAATTGTTTAGCTCATATCTTTAGCTAGGAACCTTCAAATTAAGTGAGACCAACTCCATTAGAACCCTATGAAAATATAGTTTTCAGAAAGTCATAGTTTGTTTCATGAAAATCCTTAGGACACCCTAAAAGCCTTCAATTAAGGTCAAGTACATAATTAGTTGTGGAGGGCTCAAATGAGCTTTGCTGCAACTAAAACTTGACCAAATCTCTGTTTAGGTTGTAACCAAGCCACAGTAAAAGTTTCACAGTCATTGGGTCTGTCTAGTGAGAGTTATAGACTTCACAACTTCAAACTCAATACAAATGCATTTAAATTGATACATGTACCTCTTCTATCATGTAGTCGCTAAGGTCGAGGAGGAACCCGAAGTCCTAGACTTCGTTACTCCGGAGGAACAGCTAGCCTACGACCAAGAGCAGCAAGGCAAGCTCCGGTTTGCATTAACCTTTTTATAAATTTTTTATTGTTTTGAGCACATACTTGAATATTATTATTCCTTGCATTAGAGTCTTGTTTGGAAACCCAATTGCATAGCCAAGAGAACCATGGGTGGGAATTAGGATTGCAAACCCCGTTAGCTACTGCAATGCTAAGATAGAGTAGGATTCGGTACAAGTCGAGTAGTTGGAACTACTCACGAGCATAGGCTAGAGGCACTCGACTCGGGTAGAAAATAGCACATGAAACACATGGCAAGAATATGAGACCAAGCGGGGAGTAAGGGCAGCAGGACTTTGGGGCCTGTGTGCTATAGCTCCCCTTGTGTCGATTGAGGACCGAGCCGTGTGCGGGCCTGTTGAACAAGCTAGAACAGTACCGAAGACCTACCGGCTATATGGGAACCGGGAAACTGATGTAACTCGGGTAGCTGGGTGTTGAGGCATAGCTGGTCGTTCAGAGGGTAGGTTGAGAGATCGAGGTGTAAATCGGCTGGCGGCACTGAGATGCGCGTGCAGAGACCTCTTGCTCGGGACGATTGGACCGGTTCAACATTTGGCTAACGGGTGAAAGGTAGTTGCGTACGGCGTTCATGATGGTTGTTGTAGGCAACATCGAGTACGGGCGTACGTGACGGGTTTTTCGGGTAACCCTGCAGGTGTAAATCGATTATAATCGCCGTCCCTCGCGGTCAGTGAGTACCACTTGTTCACTGTACCGTGACGTAGAAATAACAGTCTAGTTGCATGTTAAAATGTTGCTGATTAAAAGATGGACTCTGATTGCTAATGATTTGCTGTAGTTTAGACCTAACTAAAGTTCATTTCAACTTTGGGCAAAGTACATGAGAGAAATGCGTTTCTTGTTTGATTGCGGCTCTCTCATGTGCCTTAGCGTAATGTTCTCCACGATCTGCTGCTAAAATTTGAAAGTAAGGTCCCAATAATTAGGCGAGTCCTTTGCAAATGGTTTTACCTCATGTACCCATCACCCCTCATGTAGAAATTCCATGTTTAGGTGAGACGGGTCAGACTTGCTGAGCCTTCATGCTCACTGCTTGTGTTTGAAGCCTTTGCAGGGTTCTATGAGGAAGGGACTCCCGAAGAGGAGACGGAACCCCAGGAGGGGAACCCCGTCGAGTGGTAGTCGTGCACGCCGCAGAGTTAGTGTGCGTGTGTGCTAGCAAGGACACGTTCAAGGGCTGAAAGTGCACTTGATGCGTAGTCTACGCCCGTGAGTGTAGACTGAACTTATTTTGATGTACAAATGTTCATAAACAACTTTATGTAATAAAAGTTTTGCTTCCGCTTTGTACCTTTGATGTGTGTTATCCGGTGCTGTGCAACGCAGCACCCCTCAGCGTGATCCTGGCTCGACAAGACCGTGGGGTCGTGTCAACCGGAGGGGGAGTTCCTGTAGTTGCCCTTGCCCTAAGAGAGGGGAATCGTCCGGTGACGTACCACTCCTACGGATTGGCAGTAGGAGGCTTGTTGCGCCGTCTTCGGCGTATGCTCCAAGCCGCCGGCAATACGGGCAAGCTAACCATACACTACAGCTCCACCCGGACCATCCGTGAGAAGCGGGAAGAATGGAGTTCAGAAATGAGGATTATCCATGAAAATCAGCTGCTCAAGATCCACCGCTCTCCAGCTTGTCGAGCAACACAGGTCGATGCCGAGAAGGTTGTCACCTGGGAGGCCATCACCTGCCAGAGTTACATCTACCGTCGCCACCTGGACAGGACTGAGTACATGTATGTCCTCCAGCGTGAGAGTGGTACAGCGGAGTACAAGTACCCGCCAGTGCAGCAGGGGACTTCCCATGAGCACATGGACCTGTGCTTGGAGGAAGCTGCTATGCTCAGCACTCGACTGCAGGAGTGTCAGCAGGAGCTTCAGGATGTGCGTGACACCCTGAAGGAGACCGAGGCATTGCTTTGAGCCAGCTTGAGGGCAAGAGAAAGAGGAGATGGGAATGAACTGTGTGTCACCGTGAATGACACATGGACTCCTGACTCCCCAGATCGCCGGGCGAGCAGGCGTCGCCGCACTTCTCCACCAGCAGCTTCCCCACCCAAAGCGGAGTCAGAGGGCAGCCGCAATAATGAGGAAGATCCCGAGAAGCCAGCTCAGTGATACGAGTCGTGTAGAGTCCTTTCCCTTAGTTCAGCAGGTTATCGAGTAGTCGAGTCAATTCTTTAGTTAATGGTGTGTTAATGTTTGGTGTGTGACGTGAGTTGTGGAAGCCATGGGCATTTGTCCGCAACCTCGTCTTTAGGTTGCTTTGCTTTGATGTGTGAACCCCTATGAATTAAGAGTGCATTTATTTTCGCGTGAGACGTGAAACCCTCAGAAAATGTTAATATAATAAGACCTCATGAGTTTAAGTTTAAACAAGCAAATTGGGAATTTAATACGAAATGCTTTAAATTAACATTTGGTTGATCATGATAGATGGCTGGAAGAGGAAAGGGTCGTGGTGCCAACCCCGCCAACAACAACGATGAGGCCGGCAACCCTCATCTTTCTGGAGGACAAGACAGGGGTGGTCGCCGTGAAGGAGTTGATCCCATCCACCAAATGCTTGAAAATCAGAATCAGCTCATTCAGAGCCTAACTCAAGTGGTGGCCAACTTGCACCAAGTTCCACCTCCACAGGCTGCACCACGCCAACCAAGGTTGAGTGAGTTTCTAGGGACTCAACCTCCAAAGTTTGCAAGTGCTGCTGAACCTCTAGAGGCAGATGATTGGCTAAAGACCATTAAGAGCAAGATGAGGATCATACAATGCCAAGGGTATGAGAGGGTGCTGTTTGCCTCTCACCAATTGCATGGACCTGCTGCTGATTTGTGCACCACTTACGTGGCCGCCCATCATGACCCTGAGAACATCACTTGGGAAGAGTTCAAGCGCAGTTTCCGCAACCATTACATACCGAGGGGTGAACTCAAAAACAAGAGAAAGGAGTTATTAGGGCTGCAGCAAGGAAACATGAATGTGAGGGAATACCTCACTAAATTCACCCAACTATCCCGTTATGCACCACGGGACATCGAGACTGATGAGCAGAAACAGGACTGTTTTGTGGAAGGACTTACTGCGGAAATGCAGTGTGCAATGTCCTCCAACGAGTATGAAAGCTTCAAAAAGATGGTGGACAGAGCATTTGTTGTGGAGAGGAAGCTGAAGGCCTTGGAAAATGAAAACAAGAGGAAGGCGGGATGGTCACACCAAGCCTCGGGTAGCAACACACGCCCACGACTGATGCAACCACCCGCAGGGCAGACGAGCCGTGCTGTGGTACCCTACTCAGCTCCAGCACAGCCGCAGCGTCAGTTTGTACAGCAGCCTCGTCCCACATATCAACCTCGACCAGCAGTGCAAGGACCACAGAACCAACCCCAAGACAACAAAGGCCAGGCACCTAAGGTTGGGGTGCAATGCTTCAACTGTGGTGAAGTGGGGCACTACGCTCATAAGTGAGCAAAGAAGAAGCCCATGCAGCCGCAACAGCAGAATGTGATGCATGGACGGGTGAACCACGTGACCATGGAGGAGGTGCAAGAGGCACCTGACGTGGTAATTGGTAAGTTTCCTGCCAATTTACACATTGCAACCCTGTTGTTCGATTCTGGTGCTACCCACTCGTTCATTGCTCAAGGGTTTGTTAAGAAGCATGATCTAGCAACAACACAAATGAACCATATGCTAGCAGTAAACTCTCCAGGGGGAGAGATAAGGACAAGACAAGTGTGTCCCAAGGTGAATCTAGACATTAATGGGGTAGTATTTACTGAAAACCTCATAGTGATAGACTCACAAGGGATAGATATTATTTTGGGTATGGATTGGTTGACCAAACACAAAGGAATCATCCATTGTTCGACAAGAACGGTGGAATAACTCACCCTAGTGGCACAAGAGTAAAGTTCATAACCATACAAGAGCCTAGGAGGGACATTAAACTCAATCAAGTTGAGGTGGAAGTGGAGGAGATCAGGATCATGAGGGAATATCCCGATATTTTTCCGGAGGAGTTGCCAGGTATGCCCCCCGATCGTGAAGTGGAATTCGTGATTGAGCTAGTGCCTGGAACAGCACCGATATACAAGAGGCCCTATCGGATGGACTCCAAACAGCTAGAAGAACTCAAGGAACATTTGAGAGAATTGACAGAGAAGGGGTACATTCGTCCTAGTTCCTCACCCTCGGGAGCTCCAGTGATATTTGTGCCCAAGAAGGACGGAACCCAAAGGTTGTGCGTACACTACCGTGCGTTCAATGAAGTAACCATCAAGAACAAGTACCCATTACCCCGCATTGAAGACTTGTTTGATCAGTTGAGGGGAGCTTGTGTGTTCTCGAAAATTGATCTCAGGTCGGGATACCACCAACTTAAGATAAGGCAAACTGATATTCCAAAGACAACTTTCGTGTCTCGGTACGGACTGTATGAATACACCGTCATGCCTTTCGGGCTAACTAATGCCCCGGCATACTTCATGTATCTCATGAACAAGGTATTCATGGAATATCTGGACAAATTTGTGGTGGTTTTCATTGATGACATTCTCGTCTTCTTCAAAGATGAAGAAGAACATCAGGAACATCTAAGATTGGTGTTGCAAAAGCTGAGAGAACACCAACTATATGCCAAGTTGAGCAAGTGTGGATTTTGGTTGAAGAGAGTTCCCTTCTTAGGACATATAATCTCGGAGGGAGGAATCTCCATAGATCCCCCCAAGATTGAGGATGTACAGAAGTGGAAGACCCCTGAGAATGTCGGGGAAGTTCGAAGCTTCTTAGGATTGGCTGGGTATTATCAACTGTTTATTGAGGGTTTCTCCAAGATTTCGAGACCCCTCACCAAATTGTTGGAGAAGGGAATCACATTCACATGGACACCACAGTGCGAGACGAGTTTTCAGGAACTGAAGAAAAGATTGACAACAACCCCAGTGCTAGTTATGCCAGATATGCAGAAGAACTTTTCGGTGTACTGCGATGCCTCTGGAAACGGGTTGGGATGCGTTCTCATGCAAGAGGGGCATGTCGTGGCCTACGCGTCCCGGCAGCTCCGAAAACACGAGAAGAACTATCCTACACATGACCTAGAGCTAGCCACAGTGGTACACGCGTTGAAGATTTGGCGGCATTACTTGATGGGGAAAAGGACAGAGATATATACGGACATATCTCAACCTCAGACAAAGGAGATGGCTAGAGCTGATCAACGACTTTGTTGTGGGCATCAACTATCATCATGGGAAAGCGAACGTCGTGGCAGATGCTTTAAGCCGGAAGGTGCAGGTCAATAGATTGAGCTTAAAGGACATGCCTATATAATTGAAGGAAGAGGTTATAAAACTCAACCTATGTCTGGTGAATAGTGGTGAGGCCGGTTCCATGGAAGTGGACTCCACATTAGAGCAAGACATACGCGATGGTCAAAAGAATGATGAGAAGGTACAAGAGATCAGAGAACTCATCAAGGATAATAAAGCCCCTGGTTTTAGAGAGGATGAACAAGGTACGGTGTGGCACGGGAAAAGGATATGTGTGCCTGAAGTGAAGGAGATCCGTGAATTGATTTTGAAGGAGGCTCATGATTCTGACTATTCCATTCATTCTGGGAGTACGAAGATGTATCATGACCTCAAGAGCAGGTATTGGTGGTATGGCATGAAGCGAGATGTCGCGGAACATGTTGCCCTATGTGACACATGTCAGTTGGTGAAAGAAGAACATCAACGACCCGCGGGATTATTGCAACCACTCAAAGTGCCTGAATGGAATTGGGAAGAAATTGGTATGGATTTCATAGTGGGACTACCCAGGACCCAATCGGGATATGATTCGATATGGGTCATCATCGACAGGCTAACCAAGGAAGCTCATTTCATCCCCGTGAAAGAAAACTACAACGGATCCAAATTAGCAGAATTATACATGTCAAGGATCGTGTGTTTCCATGGAGTGCCAAAGAAGATAGTGTCAGATCGAGGGACACAGTTCACCTCAAGGTTCTGGCAGAAGTAACATGAAACCATGGGAACCCATCTAAATTTCAGTTCTGCCTATCACCCCCAGACTGACGGGCAGACGGAAAGAACCAATCAGATCCTTGAGGATATGCTGAGAGCGTGTGCGCTCAAGAACAATAGGAGTTGGGATAAGAACTTACCTTATGCGGAGTTCTCCTATAACAACAGCTATCAAGCTAGTATGAAGATGTCACCATTTGAGGCTTTGTATGGGAGGAAGTGCAGAACTCCCCTATTTTGGAACCAAACGGGGGAAACTAAAGTGTTTGGGCCTGAGGTACTACAAGAAGCCAAGGCGAAAGTGAGGGAAATCCGCAACAATTTGAGGATAGCACAGGCCCGACAAAAGAGTTATGCCGATGTACGGAGAAGAGAGCTTATTTTCAACATGGGGGACTATGTCTATCTCAAGGTGTCCCCTATCCGAGGACTTCGTCGGTTCAAGGTGAAAGGGAAGTTATCACCTCGATACATCGGACCCTTTCAAGTTCTGGAGAGGAAAGGCGAAGTGGCATATCAACTAGAACTACCGGCTTGCCTATCAGATGTGCATGACGTATTCCATGTGTCACAGTTCAAGAAATGTCTGAGGACGCCAGAAGAGATGTTACCCATGAATGAGGTTGACGTAGCAGAGGATCTGTCTTATGTCGAGCAACCGGTCAAGATTTTGGAGAAAATGGAACGCCTCAGAAAAAATAAAAGAATCCGGATGTGCAAGGTGCAGTGGAAGCATCACTCAGAAGAGGAAGCCACATGGGAGCGAGAAGACGAGCTTAAGGCACAGTTTCCGGAATTGTTTTCCTAGAACCACCAATCTCGAGGACGAGATTTCTTTTAAGGGGGGTAGAGCTGTAACACCCCAAAATCTGCTAAAGAGGGGAATTTAAAATTTTTTTGGACATATTGCATGTGGTGCAAAAATTCAAATTTAATTTGGAATTCAAATTCAAATCAAAACAGAAAAGAAAAGGAAAAAAAGAAAAAGAAAAACCCCACCGGCCAGTGGGCCGAAACCCACCAGCCGGCCCACTACTCCCCCGCGCCAGCCCACAACCGCGCGCCCTCTCTTCCTCTACTGACACGCGGGGCCCGCGTGTCATCCCTCACCTCCCGCGCACCCCCAACGGCCGGACTCTTCTCCGCGCCCGATCTCAACGAACTCCGGAAACCCACGCCCCAAGCCCGAATTCTGGTCCCGGATGTCTCAAACTCGATCCCAACAGACTGCCGCCCTCCCTCGCCTATATAAACACCGACAATCGCCCTGTTCCCCCCCCCCCCCGATCGGCCGTTCTCCTCTCCGGTGAGAACCGAAGATTCAATCCCTGTTTTCCTTCGATCATTGCTCGGATTATCTGATCTAACATGCTGATCGTGCTCCACCGCCCCCAGGGAGCCCTGCACGTGAAGGAAACGACAAGTTTCGCGCCCTAGCATCTGTTCCGACGTGCACCGAAGATCGTCGCCGTTGAAGCTCGCCGCCGACCGACTTCCAGGACCTCCAAGTGCTGGAAAACCCCTCGGTGAGCCTCCCCTACCCTTCCGCAGCCGATCCATGCAAAAAGATGCAAGTTCTAACGAGTAGCGGCAAAAGCCGAGGCTGCGCCGGCGAGATCGCCACCCCCGCCACCGCGCGCCGCTGCGCGCGCGGGCTGGCTCCTGCCAGGGCGACGTGCCCACTTGAGGGCCGTCTATTTTAAATCGCACGGTAGAATTAAAACCCGCGCGTACCGGTTCGATGATCTAATATGAGCCATCCACTTTAAATCGGACGGTCCACATCAGCTCCGCGTTATAGAGGCCGGGATTCTTACACGCTACCCCCTGGGGATCTCGGAAAACATGAGCTAGCCCCGGAAACTTCTGATCTAGCCCCTAGAACTTCAGAAATTCGTGTAAATCCATTTAAAAATCAGTTTTAGCCCCTGGACTTAATAAAAATTAGGAAAACCCCTCTGTTATGTGTAGTTAGACCCCTGGAAATTTATGAAATAGTAAATTAGACCCTGCAGTAGGGTGGATTTACCTTTTTGACCCTATATGATATTAAATTTAGAAATTTGAATATGTGACTAGGATTTAAATTTTAAAGGTAAGGCAAACACATGTGAAAATTCAAATTTAAACTGTCCTAGCACTTGGAAAACTTTAGAATGAGTTAAAAATAGATTTTAGGCTGAAATGAAATCTGCCTAAGTGTTGCTCATTTTTATTTTCTCTAGAGACACATTTTAGTCTAGAAAATAATTCTAAAAACTAGTAAAATAAATTTAAATTGTTTCACATCAGAGAGGAAGTTCAAAAATATATTATTGAACATTTTATATCAGAACCTATTCTGTTTAGATGATATGTCTTACTATTTTAATAGTAAAGTTCACTTTTAGGCATAGAAAATAAATCTGTAATATAGGAAAATAGGTATGTATAATTAGAAAATGCTAAATGAGGTCTCCAAACTCAAAAACTTCAACATAGGATTTTGTAGAAGATCTGAAAACTTATTTGGAGTAGGGAAATACCTTTTATGCAAACTTTGTGGCTAAGAAGTGTAATAATTAAATATAAAGAATTTGTTCAAATTGGAATCATATATAGTGTACAAATAGAAATCTGAATACAAAAGATTAGAAATAATATATATATGTTTAAAAGTGCATGTAGGCCAAAAATCAACACATCTAGGGTAACCACAACACTTAGAAATGTGAAGGACTCCCATATGTATGTATGTGTGGTTTGCATGAGTGAAAGTGTGAACTATGGCTTATGGATTGTTGTTTTCTTTTGCTATGTGTATGGCATGAGTAGAACCTGCCCCAGAGCAAGTTCTCCCCTTCCAAGACCAAGACTTTCCATTCCCAGATCAGCAGGAAGAAGGCAAGCGTCCTTGACCACTTTGATCCTATGCTAGGATGTGTAGATAGAATTATTTGCATTGTCAATTGAAATATGAAACCCATGCTAGGAAGTTTCCCTAGAATTGCATTACCTTATTTCCTTGTAGCTTGGGTTGGGATTTATTTTATCATGTCATTTATTTATATGCTTATGCTTAGCCATGCTTAGAATGGGATAATTGGGATATGAGATCATCAATTTATTTACCTTACTCTTGAATGAGATATTATGAGTTATGTAGAGGTAGGGATCGAGGCAAGTTGGATGATTTGGTTGGTGTTGGGTGCACGAGACTCGGGTTTGTGTTTAGTACTTGCCTGGATCCTAAGGACCGGTTCATGGAGCATGTAACCTGGCTTTACCGTGCCAACCACATGCTGAGATGGGGCAGCTTGGCCAATTAATTAGGTGTATCCCCGGCGTAGTATGGGTGTGTTGGATGGTGCGGGGAGTAGGTGTCAGCTGGACTACCATATGAACCGCAAGGCTCAAGAGGGGGCCACTGCAGCGGGGTTGGAGCCTCTTGTATGCTGTTAGGGGTGAAACCTCAGTGGGCCCACGCTCGTCGGGAATCCCTTTGTAAAGGCTTCGTAGTGATCTCCTGGCTACACACATGGGAAGTGTGAATGTGGTTCGTGGCCACTGGCATAATGGAGGTTCTTTTAGTCCACCCGGCAACGGGGGATGAAATCACTACATGTGGGTCCAGTGGTGCAAACTCTGTAGAGTGAAAACTGTCATGACAGCCGTGCTCACGGTCAAGAGCGGCTTGGACTTATTCATGATTAGAGGATGATGGCTTTGGAAGTTGAGGATGTTAAGCGGGGAGCTTAACATTGGAATTAATGTTATGGTTATTTGATTCCGTTGATGGGTTGGGAGAATTGGGACCATTTCACCTGTGTAGTAATGTAGGTGCTTGATAAGCTAAGGTGATAGGTATTAATTGCGTAGTGCTTTAACCATGAGTTCAACCTCTCCTTGTTCTAGCCATGCATGACATAACTTTCCCACACTTGCTGAGTACCCACGGTACTCAAACTTGCATATTTGTTGGTTTAAATTGCTGCTCAGGTCAAGGGGATGATGTGGTGTTCAATGACCAAGACTTCAGACCCGAAGAAGGATTCTAGGTTCATGGAGTCCCCCGGGCAACGCCTGTGAAGGAGCCCACAAGAATAATATTCCACTGCTATTTTAGTTACATGTTATGAACTTATTATCGTCCATCGAGACGTATGCTTTGTAAGACATATTTATATTCGACACCTGGCTTGTAATAAATGATGCTTCACTATTTGTCATCACATGTATGAGAAAATGATCCTGGCATACATGTGATATTCACTCGGTTGTTCTTTGGAGAAACCGGGTGTGACAATTTCTATGGTTCCTTCCTCCATTTCTATGGTTCTTTCTCCATTTATATAGTTCTTTCTCCATTTCTATAGTTCTTTCTCCATTTCTATGGTTCCTTTCTCCATTTCCATGGTTCTTTCTCCATTTCTATAGTTCTTTCTCCATTTCTACTTCTTTTATAATGCTTCTCTACATGAAAAATGTGTGCAATGCATGGGAATGAATTTTGAGGGTGTTACATCCATATACAGCTCGGCTAGTTGTGCGACGGTGTACTTGGTTCTAACAGGAAGGAGGTGGGCCGTTTTCGTCAATCTGTCTACGATAACACAAATGGAGTCATAGCCTGACTGAGTACGCGGTAATCCGACTATGAAGTCCATGCTGATGTCTTCCCACTTCCACTCGGGTACTTTTAATGGCTGCAAAAATCCAGCGGGTCTTTGATGTTCGGCCTTCACTCGTTGGCACGTGTCGCATAGGGAAACATTTTCAGCAATGTCCCTTTTCATACCATCCTACCAATAGAAAGTTTTCAGATCCTTGTACATCTTTGTACAGCTGGGATGTATGGAATAAGGTGAGTCATGTGCCTCCTTTAGTATCATGTCGCGGATGTGCTTCACGTTAGGCAAACAAATCCTTTTCCCTAACCAAAGTGTGCTTTTCTCGTCTTCGTTGAAATCCTTTTCTATGCCTTGTCGGATCCTTTCCTTGATTTCATTTATTCCCTCATCCGTTGCTTGGCCATCTCGTATCTCTTGTTCCAGCGTTGAGTTCAGTTCTATCACCTCCATCTTGTTCAAGAACCCGAGATGTAACTGTTCGAACTCCTTAAGCAGCTCGGGTGGCAGCTCCCGAACCGTGAGTTGGTGACATGCTCCCTTTCGGCTCAACGCATCAGCTACCACATTGGCCTTTCCGGGGTGATAGTTGGTTCCAACATCATAATCCTTGATGAGTTCCAACTATCGATGTTGCCTCAAATTCAGATCCATTTGAGTGAATATATACTTGAGGCTCTTATGATTCGGGTAGATCTCACATCGGTGACCAAGGATGTAATGTCTCCAAATCTTCAAGGCATGTACCACAGCTGCAAGTTCCAAGTCATGTGTGGGGTAATTCAGCTCATGTTTCTTTAATTGCCTCGATGCATAGGCTACCACTTGGCCTCCTTGCATGAGCACACATCCAAGCCTTTGTCTTGATGCGTCACAACATATATCAAAACTCTTGCTTACGTCCAGCAATACTAAAACCGGCGCTGTTGTTAATCTCTTCTTTAACTCCTAAAAGCTGTCTTGACACGCTTGGGTCCACTGGAGTGCCTTCCCTTTCATCAGATATTCAGTCATAGACTTTGCTATTTTGGAGAAATCCTTTATGAACCGGCGGTAGTATCCAGCCATCCCAAGGAAACTCCGAATATCCCTCACATTCTGCGGTTGGTTCCACTTCAAAACATCTCCCACTTTTTCGGGATCAACCGATACTCCTCCCTCGGAGATGATGTGGCCTAGGAACGATATCTCCTTTAGCCAAAACTGACACTTGCTGAACTTGGCATACAATTGATGCTCTCGCAGTTTCTGCAATGTTAACCTCAAGTGTTCTTCGTGTTCTTCCTCGTTCTTTGAATACACCATGATATCGTCGATGAAAACCATGACAAACTTGTCCAAGTACTCCATGAAGACATTATTCATGAGGTACATAAAGTATGCGGGTGCATTCGTTAACACAAATGACATAACGGTATATCCATACGAAATAATACCGTGTTCGAAATACAGTCTTGGGAATGTCGGAGGGCTTAATCTTCAGCAGGAAGTATCCTGACCGAAGATCAATCTTGGAGAAAATCTGGGCACCTTTCATTTGATCGAACAGGTCCTCTATGCGGGGCAGCGGGTATTTATTCTTGATCGTCACATCGTTGAGAGACCTATAGTCCACACACATCCTTTGGGTTCCATCTTTCTTGTCTATGAAGAGCACGGGTGCTCCCCACGGTGACGAGATTGGGCGTATGAAACCCTTTTCTAGCTGCTCCTGAATTTGCTTCTTAAGCTCCACTAATTCATTAGCAGGCATCCTATATGTCCTCTTTGCTATAGGTACAGTTCCGGGTACTAAATCAATGGCAAACTCAATGTCCCGGTCAGGTGGCATACCTGGAAGTTCTTCCGGGAATACATCTGAATATTCTTGAACCACCGGAATGCTTTCCAATGTCGCTTCTTCAACGTGGTTCAGCACTGCCTTCTCGGTTGCTGGTTGGGCTGCCTCAAACTCAATACGAGTACCATGCTCACGTCAACTGCACGATCCTCTGAGCACATTGAATCACTCCATTGTGCTTGCTTAACCAATCCGTTCCAAGTATTATGTCGATCCCTTGGGAATCCAATACGATGAGGTTGGCAAGAAAGTCTACCCCCTTATTTTAAGTCTTACTTTCGGACATACTATATTAGTCCTCATCTGTCCACCGGGAGAATTGACCAACATAGTTTGTTTCATGTAGGATATGGGATGGTTATACTTGGCAACATACTTGGATGATATGAATGAATGTGATGCTCCGGAATCAAATAAAATAGTGGCTGGGTTGGAGTTGGCAAGAAACATACCAATCACGACGTCCTCAGCTTGTTGTGCTTCCTCAGAGGAGACGCGATTCAAATTTCCACGAGCATAGTTCTGCTGTCCACGGTTACCTTGATTAGCTCCTCCATTCGGCCGTGGGTTCTGCTTCAGTGCGTTGCTCAGCTGTCCAAGGCCTTTCTTCGGGTACTGACTTGCAAAGTGTCCCGTCTCTCCGCATGAAAAACATGCCTTGTTGCCCATAACAGCAGGAATGTTGGGGCGATGCTGGTTTTGAGCATAGGCGCCCATGTTGGGACGGGGCGCAGGAGGCATAGGCACACGAGGCGCTTGCATAACAGGACGTTGCTGCGGTGGCTGATTAGAGCGAGGTGGATTTGCAGGGCAGAAAGTAGAAGTGGACGAGCCATAATGTGGTGCAGCTGGTGGCATGAAACGTGGTCATACGTTACTTGCCTGTGTCTGTCCTTGATATGGCATCTTCCTCTTGCCCTCTTGCTTAATCTCACGGATCTTGCTCTCAACCACTATAGCTTTTTCAACAAGCTTTTGGAAGTTTGCATAATCATTGTTGAGCAGCTGAACTTGAATTTCATTGTTCAATCCTCTCATGAACAAGTACTGCTTTCTTTGATCCGAGTTGACATCTTCTGGAGCATACCTTGACAGCTGCGTGAACTTGTTGAAGTACTCATTCACGCTCTTCTTTCCTTGGCGGAGACCTTCAAACTCTTGCCTTTTAAGCATCATGACTCCTGCAGGGACATAGTGAGAGCAGAAACTCTCCTTGAATTCAGCCCAAGTGATAGTCTCCTGGTTGACATGAGCATTGCAAAGAGCATCCCACCAATCAGCGGCTGCTCCTATGAGTTGGTGCGATGCGAGGAGAACTTTCTCCCTATTATTGCACTGAACAATAGCAAGCTTCTTTTCCATAGACTTCATCCAATTACCAACCTCCATAGGATCATTGGCTTGTGCAAAAGTAGGTGGCCTAGTCCTCATGAACACTCCTAATCTGTTGTGAGCCGGTGGTGGTGGCGGTGGCGGTGGTGGGGGTGCAGGAACGGGATTACGATTGTTGTTGTTGTTGGCCTGAAGCTGTCCCAACGTTTGTATCATAGTTTGCATGAGCTGGTTCTGCATAGCCATCAACCGTTCAAGGTTGTTTGCATCAGCCCTGGGGTTGGCATTTTCAGGAACTTCAACATTGCCATCCCCTTGTGGTTCGTTGTTACCACGAGCGTTCCTCCTTTGGCGGTTGGAGTTTTCCCTCACCATCTGTGAGAGAGAGAGAGAGAGTAGAATAGGAAATAGAAATTTAGATTGATCCCCCGACTATATGCATCAAGGTGTATGAACTAAGTATCTTCCTTTATTAATTTCAGCCTATATGAGGATGTGAACACGTGCCGAAGCATCTCACATCTCTCCACTATGTGTGGATTTGAACATCCGCCGAAGCGTCTCACAACTCACATCAGCACACAAACCAAGCAATCATCACAAAAATTTCAGCACACCACCCTTATTCAATCTACTACGATCTAAACATCCCTATTACAGTTTTATTCAATGAAAATCTAAACTTAATCGTGAGAACCGGTGCTATTCTCGCCGTGTGATGGGGGTGGTCAATATATGGGTGCACGCCATGGTGAGTCGGCAGTCCATGTAGGGATAGATGACGCTGGTGCTCCATTTACTCCCGCGTTGGCACGAGTCTCCTCTTGTTTCTCCAGCAAATACAGCTTCTTGCGGAGGTAACAGATCTCTTCTTGTGCGCTTGCATAGCGATTTCCTAACTCCACGAGCAACCTCTGAGACTTGTAAGCAGCTTATGGGTTGGAAAGAGCTCCTCCATGGGGTCCAATGATCTCCCTTGTACCACTCTTCCGATACGGGTGCAGCCCAAAGGTAGTGTTCTCAAGCTGCTCACGGAAGGCGTAGCACAGTCCGGTGAGTGCATCCCATGCAGCATCATTGATAGATTCTGCGCTTGTAGCTCTCCATGTAGGTGCAAAGTGTCGAGTGACAACCCTACCGTTAGATAGGATGGTTACTTCACCCTTCCACTCTTCATGTCCGAGACGAGGGACTTTCTTGAGAAGATATTCCAGGTATAAGCTGCAGCAATCCAGAAATTCTTTGAGCTCCTTTGAATGTGGCCTAGAGGGGTGGGGGTGAATAGGCCTTACAGAGTTTCCTGCACACTTAAAGTAGTTGTCAAAAACTTGATTGACCGGACTAGTCCGGTTGTGTGAGCGGACTAGTCCGGTGTGCCTGAAGTGCGTAGATTGTATTAAGTGTTGTGCAGGAGAATTAACGTGTTTAGCAGCGGAAATAAGAACAACAGTTATTTTATTTTGAGTTTACAATGTGAGGTGTGATTATGCCCGTGAATGAGACTTAGCAATTTAAAATCTGAAGTTTAGCAACTAGATGTTCTAATCAACAAAAACAAAGAGGCATACGAGACACAAATTTTACCGAGGTTCGATCTCACCAAGAGATCTACGTCCTCGTTGAGGAAGCTCACACAGAGCCGGGTCTCTAACCCTTTCCCTCTTCAAGTCACCACACAAGGCCGACTTGACTCCACTAGCACGGGTAATCACCGAGTTTGTGTGGCAACCTCACACGTTGAGGGCTCCCACAAGAATTACAATGATAAAGCAATCAAATACACTCAAAAAGATTACAATGCAGAATATGAGTGTAGAGAGATCAAACCCCAAGAGCTCACAACGAAGGAACAACGATCTCCCAATCCCAAATACAAGTGTTTGATTGATCTTCACCTTTTTCGCACCTTAGATGTGTGGGGAGATGTGTTTTTGGGCTCTTGGGGTAGGTGGCGGCGCTAGGGTTTGAGTTTCTAGCAGTATGAGTCGTGTGTCCTCGTTGGAAGGCCGTGGATCACCAATTTATATGGTTTCCAAAAAGTTATCGTTGTAAAACCTAATACAAGACTAGTCTGGTATATGATCGTACTTGTCCAGTCTACTTCCAGTGGGTTAAGCGGACTAGTCCGGTCTAAAACCGGACTTGTCCGGTGCTATGTGAAGTGGGGTTCCAGAAAGTTTAGCGAACTAGTCCTGTCGCATGGATGGACTAGTCTGCAGTCCTCTAAAGAGGACAACAGAAACATGAGCGGACTAGTCCGGTCTAAAACCGGACTTGTCCGGTTGCATTCCAGTAAGCTGACCGGACTAGTCCGGTCCATGAACGGACTAGTCCGGTGTCCAGTGGATTTTAGTTGATTTTTAAACCCCTTACCCTTACGCAAAGTTATGAGATCTTGGGATGTGTCTCTCACACACACCCTATACATTTAAATCTACTTTGCTCTTCTAAATTCCACTAAAGTCTTCCTTTTTGGGCACCACCCTATTTTTCACCTTTTTGTGTGCACCGAGCTAGTTCACTTTGTTTGTCCTGCAATCATTTCATTAGGATCTCATATGCTTGTCATCAATTCTCCAAAACCCACAAGGGATACCCTAGATGCACTTTCATCCTTGGATATGTGTCCTCTTTCCATTCCATCGGACTGGAATTCTTGAACTGAACGGTTGGCCCGTTCATCACCTTCATTCTCAGCCTCAGCAGGGGGTGGCTCCTCTTCGGATTCATCTCCTTCCGACATAGCTTCATGAGCCTCCACGGGGTGTAAGCCCGAGTGAAACTCCTCCTGAGGTGCGTACCAATGCCGTTCTTGTGGATCATCTTCCATGTCGTCTTCGAATGGTTCCACCTCTTCTGGATCCTCTTTCTCATGCATAGAGCTATTGACTTCATCTTCATCATGAGATTCCATCTTCACCTCCTCCCAATATGGTCCATCGGACACCTAAATGGGGTTAAGTGCACTCCCACGTGGTGGCGGACGAGTCCTTATGCGTGCCATGCTCCTAGTCACCGACATCTAAGAAATGAGAAACTTTAGAGAAGAAGGAAATAACTCTAAAATTTCAGAAGCTATGAAGCAAGAAAATAGAAAGTGTAGCTGTCCACAAGAAAAGAAGAAAAGAGGGGCTGAAAATAGCACTTTGCAGTGACTGAATTGATAAGTAAAGTGCAGCAGCAAGCAATTTTCGAAAATATTAGTTTAGAGGGGTGTTCCTATGTGTTTTAGAGTGTCCATTCTACCTAGTCTTGCGTCCTACGGTCAACGTGGCTCTGATACCAATTTGTGACACCCGGTTTCAAAAATGAACCAAGTGAATGCATATGTGTGCCTAGGATGTTCATCACACATACACATGTACTCCACAAACTGAAATTCAGAATATAACCACGTACGAATAATGTTTAAGTACTTTATTATAATGACTCAATGTCTCACTCATGAATATCTAACTTATTCTTGCAGCGGAAGACTCTAAACGACAGCGGAAAATCACTAAAACACCAGGATCCAACTTCAACTCCACAGGCATGTTTACGGTAGTGCGCACACCTAGTACTCCACTTGTTCCTCAAAGTACTCTTCTCTTGTAGCTGATGTATATGTGGGAATGCAAGGGTGAGTACATGTTGTACTCAGCAAGTGCGGGAAAAGTATGACATGTAGCTTACAACAAGGTAGGCAATAAAAAGGCTCATTGCAGCAAGCAAATTTTATTTCATAAACATGGTAAAAACAGCAACTATCTCTAGGTGAGTTTAATCCATCATAACCAAGTATTTCATCAACGTTCCTTCATAATAATTCACCATTTATCATGTCTCAACCAGCCGTCGATCTTTCTCAAGTTCATCTCATACTCATAAATATTCATAACCATCTCATTTTCATATAACCGAAACCAAATTCATTGTCATGACTCAAAAAACAGTCCCAAAACCAATTCCAATGACCATACCATAATCATTCCAAGTTTTGCCTCTAATCATGGAAGTTGGCCAGGTGCTTGTGACCGGAAGCACGGCTATCATGTGTAAAAGTCCCAAAAATGTATATGAATAAAACCGAGGTTTGAATTCATATGTGTGGTGAAGTCATGAAAAATGGGACTTGCTAAAACTTTTATTCATGCAAAGTGTTACGTGGATGTTCATCTAAAATGAGGCACACATTTTTATTTGAAGGTGTTAAACCAATAAGGAATTAAATACAACTGTGCATGAAGGATTAAAAATTCAGATTTCAAATTCCAAGTTCACACCAATTGGTGGCCAAAACTTTGAATACTCACGCAGCCATATAGTTTGGAAATTGTGGCAAATATTGGATGACAAACTTGTCATTGAAGGGTGGGCTCAGAAAGGAATTAAATGGAAGCATTTTCAAATTCCAACCGAATTTAAATTTGCTATGCAAATTCAAACTGAATTTGGCAAATTCAAATGCTAGCCCACGTTTAAACTTCAAAATTTTGGACTTTGAGAGATTAAACTGAGGAGATCTTTTGGAGAGGATGATAGTGGGGGACCCACATGTCATTAAGCTGAAATTGGAAACTTGCACACAAAGAAAACAACCGAGGCTCTCTGTTTTCAACTCAACCGAGAAGTTTTCACCGTGCGCAACCGAGAGAGTGGCCGAGCCACCTCCTGCTCCCTCTCCCACGTGCTGGCGACCAGGGGGGCTGTTCCACTCATCCCTCGGCGTGATCCTCTCCACAGACCGAGCAAACAGGCTTTTGTTTCCTCCTCCTCACAAACAAAGCTCATCTCTCACCACCGCTGCCTCGGCTTGATCGGGAACCTGAATGTAGCCTAGAGGGGGGGGGTGAATAGGCTTTTCGATTCTTTGTTAATCCCTGAAACACTTAATAGATTTATCAAATACAGGGAAATCGGACTAGTCCGGTACTGTGCGGACTAGTTCGGTATGCGTGGACTAGAAAGATCAAGGTTGATCAATATTTTCACTTCTAGTACCCTATGCAACAGAAATTAATTGGGAACTTAGATGTATTACAACAGTGAAACAATGAATGACAGAGATCAACTTTAGTTTCAATGTTTCAACGTGAATTACACAAGATTAAGTAAACTCTAGAATATGATGAACAATAAAACACAAGAGCAAGAGACAAGATTTTATCCCGAGGTTTGATTCCACGAAGGAAATCTACGTCCCCGTTGAGGAGTCCACGAAGGACCGGGTCTTCACCAACCCTACCCTTGTCGAATCGCCACGGAGACCGATTCTCTTCCACTAATCACAAAGGGCAAATAAATCGTTCAAGGGGCCTTCTCACAAGTTGAGGGCTCCCTAAGAATTACAATGAATGAATACCACCAAGCACACTCAAAAGATGTACAATAAGTGAACAAGAGTGTGCGAGAGATCAAACCCAAGAGCTCAAAATGTGTAGAACAAGTCTCTCCTTTGATCAATTGCTAATCCTCAAAGATTTGATCCTTTTAGGGTTAGAATGTGTGGAGAGATGTGAATTTTGGGCTCTTGGAAGGTGTGACGGCACAGGGGGTCGAGAGGGGTTGTAGTATGGCCGTACACCTCTATTTATACTAGGGTTTCCAAAGGTTACCGTTAGGGTTTGTGATGTATGGACTAGTCTGTGGTGGACTCCGGACTAGTCCGGTGTGCGGCGTGTGGGAAACCCTAAGTGTTGTGAGATACCGTACTAGTACGTAAGAGTGCGGACTAGTCCGTTGTCTACTCAGAGACAAATCGGACTAGTCCGGTCCATATCGGACTAGTCCGCTGTGGTGACAACTTTGTAGATTATGGACAAGTCCGAACTTGGCGGACTTGTCCGTTCTCTAGTCAGAGACATATCGGACTAGTCTGGTCCATATCGGACTAGTCCGCTGTGTGGAGAAAGTGAGGACTGAGGACAAGTCCGCACTTGGAGGACTTGTCCGTTTTCTAGTCAGAGAGAAATCGGATCAATCGAACTAGTCCGCACATGCTGATTTTTGTGCAGTTAGTGTGATTTCTTTCACTTGAGCTCTTGGGGTGTGTTTCTCCAACACACTCCATACTAAGTAATCTAATCTTTTCATCTCCTGAGCTCTTATCATTTTAGATCCTCATTCTCCTTTCTTTTTGCGCTTTCTTCCTCATTTCTTTAAAAACCTGCGCTCATCTCAACAATTTT
This sequence comes from Neostapfia colusana, assembly GCA_030760725.1. Lineage (NCBI taxonomy): Eukaryota > Viridiplantae > Streptophyta > Magnoliopsida > Poales > Poaceae > Neostapfia > Neostapfia colusana. Next base: position 57,961,470 of record JASWHV010000005.1, on the reverse strand, counting down.
TTTAGGGTCTCATTTGTTTGTCATAAATCAACCGAAACTCGCATGGGATGCCTATATGCACTTTCAATCTCCCCCTTTTTGGTGATTGATGACAACCAATTGAGATCACAAAATATGATAAAAAATTCAGATTTTCATAAAGTGTGCACATATGAGCTTTGAGCAAAATAGGCAATGTAGACATAAGACATATGTGCACTCTTTATGGTGGGGTGCAAAACTGTGTGTGAGAAATAATTTTGATGTGAATATCATAATAAGCATAATCATAATATCATCAAGAGTCTCAAGCCTACATAGCAGTTTTAAACATACACCATTAATCATAAGCATAACATAGTCATCATTTCACAGCACATGTTCAAAAGCACAATGATAACATAAGTCTTACAAAAACCCACTTCTTAAACTAGGAAACAAAAATAAGAACCTGCGACCTAAGACTCCGCCTCAATCTCTCCCCCTTTAGCATCAAGGCACCAAAAAGAAGGAGAGGAGGGATCTACTTGTCGTCGCTGGCTCACTCCTCGCTGTCGGTCCTTTCTTTGTCTTCATCATCAGGCTGAGTAGGAGGAGGAGAAGAACCACTCGTCGTGCCCCGGGAGCCAAAGTAGGCACGCTCTGATGGAGAGAGAGGAGGAAGCTCTATGAAGTCAGATGCAGAGTCCTCTGAGATGACTAGAGATCCAATGGGCTCAATCTCCAGTTTTTGGCATATTGCTTTGACATTGGCCTTCATGTATCTCATTTCTTCTTTTCTTGCCTTGTTCATCTTATGAAGCTTCACCTCAGTTTTGCGGCAAGAACCAAAGATAGCAGACAAATACTTCATAATCCCACTAGGGGACCCTTTGTGAGGAGGGGACCTAGTCTTGGATGAAGGCCTCATCTTGATCCATCTCGGCTTCAAAGATGGAGATATTCTCATTCGATCCTGACATGATTCTGACAAGGAAGATATAAAGGATATGAATAAGCAAGGATGACAAGGGATTGCATTGAATTGATATAAGCTAAGGTTTTGATCAGGGCATACCGGACTTGTCCGGTGTTCAGGTACGGACTAGTCTGGAGTATCGGACTTGTCCGCCCTAAGAATGGACTAGTCCGTTATGAGGCTGCTCAAACCCTAACTTGTCGAAATTTGAGGTTATTTAATGCAAATATGATCTAGGGTACATATAATACATCAATAGAGCATGTATTGACTGAAGGAGCTAAGCTAATTGAGCAAAAACAAGGAAAATCGAAGGTTCTATGGTTTGGAGAGAAATTTACCAAATCCTTCGATTCAAGGCATTGAACGAGTTCTTGATGCGGACTAGTCCGGGGTCTTCGACCCCCTTGCAGTGGAGATCGATTCCCACGGAGATTTGAGTGGATTTGATGGAGAACATGCAAATCCGCCTTGGGAGCACTTGAGTGAGGAGAGAGAACACGGGAGGAGTTGTGAGGTTGAAGGAGATTAGGTCTGAGCCGGCCCTAGGGTTATGGAGTCAAAATATCGGACTAGTCGATGGATGAACCGGACTAGTCCAGACTAGCGGACCAAGTGCGGACTAGTCTGCAATGTGCGTACTAGTCCGGGGTGACCACGGACTAGTCCATGGTCCCTTGTACAGAAAAGTACAAAACATTTATATATATATATATGTGTGTGTATTCAATGGTTCCTAATAAGGAATAGGGGAAAAAGACACACAGATATTCTTGATGAATATGATCAGTAGACATACAACAATCAAGCTATGACCATAATTCATCAAGATCAAGTAACTATCATAGTTTTAGGAGAAAAATAGAGAGATGATTTTTCGACACAATCAACATGATTTTGAGGATGGCATATAGGTATGCAAGTTTTCAAGCCACATTCCGAGCATCAAGGATATTTAGTTCATTTCGGAGCTCACAAAAGCGTTTTTCATCAAGTGGCTTGGTAAAGATATCAGCTAGTTGTTTTTCAGTGTTGACATGGGAAATGGCTATGTCTCCTTTCATTGAGTGATCTCTCAGAAAATGATGCCGGATATCTATGTGTTTGGTTCTAGAGTGCTCAACAGGGTTATGGGCAATTTTAGTTGCACTCTCATTGTCACAAAGGAGTGGAATACGGCTCATATTGTAACTATAATCCCTTAGAGTTTGTCGCATCCAAAGGAGTTGTGCACAACAACTCCCGGCTGCAACATACTCTACTTCGGCCATGGATAAGGCAATTGAGTTTTGTTTCTTGGAGGACCAAGAAACTAAGGATCTACCTAGGAATTGGCAAGTACCGGAAGTACTTTTTCTATCTACCTTGCATCCGGCATAATCTGCATCGGAGTATCCAATGAGATTGAATTTTGAACCTTTCGGATACCAAAGGCCTAGGTTGGGTGTATGAACTAAATATCTCAATATCCTTTTAACGGTTGTCAAATGACATTCTTTAGGATTGGCTTGAAACCTTGCACACAAACATACACTCAACATGATATCAGGCCTAGATGCATATAAATAAAGTAAGGAGCCAATCATGGAACGATATACCTGTAACACCCCAAAACCTGTTAAGAGGGGAATTTAAAAAAAATTTGGACGTATTGCATGTGGTGCAGAAATTAAAATTAAAATTGGAATTCAAATTCAACTTAAAACAGAAAAGAAAAAGAAAAAGAAAAAAACAAAACCCCCCGGCCAGTGGGCCGAAACCCACCAGCCGGCCCACCTCGCCCCCGCGCCAGCCCACAGCCGCGCGCCCCGTTTTCCTCCCGCTGACATGTGGGGCCCGCCGTCGTCTTCCTCCTCCCGCACGCGCTCGGCCGACCCGGGACTCCTCTCTCCCCCGAATCGAAACCACCCCGGATACCCGCGTATCCCAGCCAAATTTTGGTTTTGGATGACTCCAGCTCGATCCCAACCGAACGCCGCCCTCCCCCGGCTATATAAACACCGGCATCGTCCCGTTTTTCGCCCGCGATCGGCTGTTTTTCCTCCCGGTGAGAACCGAAGCTCCGATCACCGTTTTCTCTCGATCTTTGCTCGGGTTCTCTGATCTAATGTGCCGATCGTGTTCCACCGCCTCCGGGGAATCACGCAGGTGTAGAAAACTCGGTGGTTTGCGCTTCAGACACAGCGCCGACGAGCATCGCCGTGAATTCACCTCGGACCTCGTCGCCGACCGCCTTCCAGGACCTCCGAGCTCAAGAAAAACCCCGAGGTGAGATCCCCGACCTCCCCTCTACCGATCTATGCCGCGAAATCCCAGTTTTAGAAAGAATAGACGAAGATCCGAAGTTTTCCGGTGAGATCGCCGCCTCCCGCCGCCGTGCGCCGCCGGGCAGCGCCGCCCGCGCTCGGTCAGAGCGACGTGGCCGCTTGTGCGCCGTCTATTTTAAATCGCACGGTGGAATTAAAACCCGCGCGTACAGGTTCGGCGATCTAATCTGAGCGGTCTGTTTTAAATCGCACGGTCCACGTCGGCCCAACATTATAAAGGCCGGGATTCTTACGCGCTACCCCCTGGGGATCTCGGAAAATACGAGCTAGCCCCGGAAACTTCTGATCTAGCCCCTGGAACTTCAGAAATTCATGTAAATTCAATTAAAAATCAGTTTTAGCCCCTGGACTTAATAAAAATTTGCAAAAACCCCTCTGTTATGCATAGTTAGGCCCCTAGAAATTCTTAAAATAATAAATTAGACCCTGTAGTAGGGTGAACTTACCTTTTTAACCCTATATGATATTCAATTTAGAAATTTGAATGTGTGACTAGGATTTAAATTTAAAAGGAAATACAAACACATTGTAAATTCAAGTTTAAACTCTACTAACACTTGGAAAACTTTAGAATGAACTAAAAGTAAATTTTAGGCTGAAATGAAATCTGTTTGGGTGTGTTCATGTTTATTAGTTCTTGGATCACATTTTTAGGTTAATAAATAATTTTGAAAATTGGTAAAATAGATTTAAATTAGTTCACATCAGAGGAGAAGTTCAAAAATATATTATTTAATATTTTATATCAGAACCTATTCTGTTTAGATGAGGTGTCTTACTATTTTCATAATAAAGTTCACATTTAGGCATAGGAAATAAATCTGAAAATATAGCAACTAGGTATGCATAACTAGAAAATGATAAATGAAGTTTCCAAATCCAAAGATTTCAGTTTAGGATTTGGTAGAAGATCTGAAAACCCATTTGGAGTAGGAAATTACCTTCCATGCAAACTTGGTAGCTAAAGAGGGTATTAAAGAATTTGTTGGAAATTCATATATGGTGTGCAAACAGAAATCTGAATACAAAAGTTAGAAATAATATACATATGTTTAAAAGTGCATGTAGGCCAAAAATCAACACACATAGAGTAAACACAACCCTTAGAAGTGTGAATGACTTTCATAGGTGTGAATGTGTGGTTTGTATGAAGTGAAAGTGTGAACTATGTCTTATGGATTGTTGTTTTCTTTTGCTATGTGTGATGGTATGAGTAGAACCTGCCCCAGAGCAAGTTCTTCCCTTCCAAGAACAAGACTTTCCATTCCCAGAGCAGCAGGGAGAAGGCAAGTGACCTTGACCACTTTGTTCCTATACTAGGATGTGTAGATAGAGTTATTTGCATTGTCAATTGAAATATGAAACCCATGCTAGGAAGTTTCCCTAGAATTGCATTACCTTGTTTTTCTTGTAGCTTGGGATGGGATTTTGCTTTATTATATCATTCATTCATATTACTTATGCTTAGCCATGCTTAGAATGGGATAAGTGGGATATGATATTATCAACTTGCTTACCTTACTCTTGAATGGGATATTATGAGTTATGTATAGGTAGGGATCAAGGAAAGTTGGATGATTTGGTTGGTGTTGGGTGCACGAGACTCGGGTTTGTGTTTAGTACTTGCCTGGATCCTAAGGACCGGTTCATGGAGCATGTAACCTGGCTTTACCGTACCAACCACATGCTGAGATGGGGCAGATTGGCCAATTAATTAGGTGTATCCCCGGCGTAGTATGGGTGTGTTGGATGGTGCGGGGAATAGGTGTCAGATGGACTACCATATGAACCGCAAGGCTCAAGAGGGGGCCACTGCAGCGGGGTTGGAGCCTCTTGTATGCTGTTAGCGGTGAAACCTCAGTGGGCCCACACTCGTCGGGAATCCCTTTGTAAAGGCTTCGTAGTGATCTCCTGGCTACACACCTGGGAAGTGTGAATGTGGTTCGTAGCCACTGGCATAATGGAGGTTCTTTTAGTCCACCCGGCAACGGGGGATGAAATCACTACATGTGGGTACAGTGGTGCAAACTCTGCAGAGTCAAAACTGTCATGACAGCCGTGCTCACGGTCAAGAGTGGCTTGGACTTATTCATGATTAGAGTATGATGACCTTGGAGGTTGTGGATGTCAGGCAGGGAGCTTAACATTGGAAATGATGTTATGGTTATTTGATTATGATGATGGGATGGGAGATTGGGACCATTTCACCTGTGTAGTAATGTAGGTGCTTAATAAGCTAAGGTGATAGGTATTAATTGCGTAGTGCTTTAACCATGAGTTCAACCTCTCCTTGTTCTAGCCATGCATGACATAACTTTCCCACACTTGCTCAGTACCATCGGTACTCAAACTTGCATATCTGTTGGTTTATATTGCTGCTCAGGTCAAGAGAATGATGTGGTGTTCAATGACCAAGACTTCGGACCCGAAGAAGGATTCTAGGTTCATGGAGTCCCCCGGACAACTCCTGTGACGGAGCCCACAAGAATAATATTCCGCTGCTATTTTGTTTACATGTTATGAACTTATTATCGTCCATCGAGACGTATGCTTTGTAAGACATATTCGACACCTGGCTTGTAATAAATGATGCTTCACTATTTGTCATCACATGTATGAGAAAATGATCCTCGCATACATGTGATATTCACTCGGTTGTTCTTCGGAGAAACCGGGTGTGACAGAAGTGGTATCAGAGCCAAGGTTGCCCGTAGGAACGTGGACCTAGGTAGAAGTGGGCGTATTTAAGGAATCTATTTTCTTAAAAAAAAACTATTTTATAAGGTGTGGGTTGAAAAGTGTTATTTAATGTTGTCACTTTCTTCATCTTATCCCAACTTCTATTCAAAATTAGGATTTTTGTTTAAAATTCTATCTAACTTAAGTTTAAATACTTTATGTTTTAGATGGTTCACATGATTCGCACAGCTTGCAAGTCCACCGGAGGCAGAGTTCTGGTAGTTGCCCTTGCCTTGAGAGAGGGGAATCGTCCGGTGACGTACCTCTCCTACGGATTGGCTGTAGGAGGCTTGTTGCGCCATCTTCGACGCATGCTCCAAGCCGCCGACAATACGGGCAAGCTAATCATACACTATAGCTCCACCCGGACCATCCGTGAGAAGCGGGAAGCATGGAGTTCAGAAATGAGGATTATCCACGAAAATCAGCTGCTCAAGATCCACCGCTCTCCAGCTTGTTGAGCGACACAGGTCGATGCGGAGAAGGATGTCACCTGGGAGGCAATCACCTGCGAGAGTCACATCTATCGTCGCCACCTGGACAGGACTGAGTACTTGTATGTTCTCCAGCGTGAGAGTGGTACGACGGAGTACAAGTACTCGCCAGTGCAGCAAGTGACTTCCCATGAGCACATGGACCTGTGCTTGGAGGATGCTGCTATGCTCAGCACTCGACTGCAGGAGTGTCAGCAGGAGCTTCAGGATGTTCACGACACCCTGAAGGAGACTGAGGCGTTGCTTCGAGCCAGCTTGAGGGCGAGAGAAAGAGGATATGGGAATGAACTGTGTGTCACCGTGAATGACACATGGACTCCTGACTCCCCAGATCTCCGGGCGAGTAGGCGAGTCAATACCTTAGATAATGGTGTGTTAATGTGTGGTGTGTGACGTGAGTTGTGGAAGCCATGAGCAATTGTCCACAACCTCGTCTTCAGGTTGCTTTGCTTTGATGTGTGAACCCCTATGAAACTAATAGTGCATTTATTTTTGCGTGAGACATGAACCCTCAGAAAATATAAATACAACAAGGCCCCAACATTTCAAAATGTAAACAAGTAAAATTGGTAAGATAATACGTAACGCTTTAAATTGACATTTGGTTGATCATGATAGATGGCCAGAAGAGGAAAGGGTCTTGGTGCCAACCCCGCCAACAACAACGATGAGGCCGGCAACCCTCATCTTTCTGGAGGCCAAGACAGGGGTGGTCGCTGTGAAGGAGTTGATCCCATCCACCAAATGCCTGAGAATCAAAATCAGCTCATCCAGAACCTGACTCAAGTGGTGGCCAACTTGCACCAAGCTCCACCTCCACAAGCTGCACCACACCAACCAAGGTTGAGTGAGTTTCTAGGAACTCAACCTCCAAAGTTTGCAAGTGTTGCTGAACCCCTGGAGGCAGATGACTGGCTAAATACCATTGAGAGCAAGATGAGGATCATACAATGCCAAGGGTATGAGAGGGTGCTGTGGTGCTGTTTGCTTCTCACCAATTGCATGGACCCGCTGCTGATTGGTGGACCGCTTACGTGGCCGCCCATCATGACCCCGAGAATATCACTTGGGAAGAGTTCAAGCGTAGCTTCCGCAACCATTACATACCAAGGGGTGAACTTAAAAACAAGAGAAAGGAGTTCTTGGGGCTGCAGCAAGGAAACATGACGGTGAGGGAATACCTCACTAAATTCACCCAACTATCCCGTTATGCACCACGGGACATAGAGACTGATGAGCAGAAACAGGATTGCTTCGTGGAAGGACTTGCAGCAGAAATGCACTGTGCCATGTCCTCCAACGAGTATGAAAGTTTCCAAAAGATGGTGGACAGAGCATTTGTTGTGGAAAGGAAGCTGAAGGCCTTGGAAAATGAAAACAAGAGGAAGGCCGGATGGTCACACCAAGCCTCGGGTAGCAACACCCGCCCACGTCTGATGCAGCAATCCGCAGGGAAGACGAGCCGTGCTGCGGTACCCTACTCAGCACCGAGAGGGTACAACCCGAACTTCAGGCCTCCGGCAGCACCAGCACCACCACAACGTCAGTTTGTACAGCAGCCTCGCCCTACATATCAACCTCGACCAGCAGTACAAGGACCCCCAAACCAACCCCAAGACAACAAAGGCCAGGCACCTAAGGTTGGGGTGCAATGCTTTAACTGTGGTGAAGTGGGGCACTACGCCCATAAGTGCCCAAAGAAGAAGCCCGTGCAGCCGCAACAGCAGAATGTGATGCGAGGACGGGTGAACCACGTGACCATGGATGAAGCGCAAGAGGCACCCGAGGTGGTAGTTGGTAAGTCTCTTGCCAATTTACACATTGCAACCCTGTTGTTCGATTCTGGTGCTACCCACTCGTTCATTGCCCAAGGGTTTGTTAAGAAGCATGATCTAGCAACAACACAAATGAACCATATGCTAGCAGTAAACTCTCCAGGTGGAGAAATAAGGACAAGACGAGTGTGTCCCAAGGTGAATCTAGACATTAATGGGGTAGAATTTACTGCCAACCTCATAGTGATAGATTCACCAGGGATAGATATTATTTTGGGTATGGATTGGTTAACCAAACATAAGGGAATCATCCATTGTTCGACCAGAACGGTGGAACTAACTCACCCTAGTGGCACAAGAGTAAAGTTCATAACAGTACAAGAGCCTAGGAGGGACATTAAATTAAATCAAGTTGAGGTGAAAGTGGAGGAGATCAGGATCATCAGGGAATATCCAGATGTTTTTCTAGAGGAGTTGCCAGGTATGCCTCCTGATCGCGAAGTGGAATTCGCAATTGAGCTAGTGCCTGGAACAACTCCGATATACAAGAGACCTTATCGGATGGACTCCAAGCAGTTGGGAGAACTCAAGGATCATTTGAGAGAATTGACGGAGAAGGGGTACATTCGCCCTAGTTCCTCACCATGGGGAGCTCCAGTGATATTTGTGCCCAAGAAGGACGGAACCCAAAGGTTATGCGTAGAGTACCGTGCCTTGAATGAAGTAACCATCAAGAACAAGTACCCATTACCCCGCATTGAAGACTTGTTTGATTAGTTGAGGGGAGCTTGTGTGTTCTCGAAAATTGATCTCAGGTCGGGATACCACCAACTTAAGATAAGGCAAACGGATATTCCAAAGACAACTTTCGTATCTCGGTACGGACTGTATGAATACACTGTCATTCCTTTCGGGCTAACTAATGCCCCGGCATACTTCATGTATCTCATGAACAAGGTATTCATGGAATATCTGGACAAATTTGTGGTGGTTTTCATAGATGACATTCTCGTCCTCCAAAGATGAAGAAGAACATGAGAAACATCTAAGGTTGGTGTTGCAGAAGCTGAGAGAACACCAACTATATGCCAAGTTGAGCAAGTGTGAGTTTTGGCTGAAGAGAGTTCCCTTTTTAGGACATACAATCTTGGAGGGAGGAATCTCCATAGATCCCGCCAAGATCGAGGATATACAGAAGTGGAAGACCCCTGAGAATGTCGGGGAAGTTCGAAGCTTCTTAGGATTGGCTGGATATTATCGACAATTTATTGAGGGATTCTCCAAGATCTTGAGACCCCTCACCAAACTGTTGGAGAAAGGAATCACATTCACATGGACGCCGCAGTGCGAGACGAGTTTTCAGGAGCTAAAGAAAAGATTGACAACAGCCCAGTGCTAGTTATGCCAGATATGCAGAAGAACTTTTCGGTGTATTGCGATGCCTCTGGAAACGGGTTGGGATGTGTTCTCATGCAAGAAGGGCATGTCGTGGCTTATGCATCCCGGCAGCTCCGGAAACACGAGAAGAACTACCCTACACATGACCTAGAGCTAGCCGTAGTGGTACACGCGTTGAAAATTTGGTGGCACTACTTGATGGGGAAGAGGACAGAGATATATACGGATCATAAGAGCTTAAAGTACATTTTCACACAGCCAGATCTCAACCTCAGACAAAGGAGATGGTTAGAGCTAATCAATGACTTTGATGTGGGCATCAACTATCATCCTGGGAAAGCGAACGTCATGGCAGATGCTTTAAGATGGAAGGTGCAAGTCAATAGGTTGAGCTTGAAGGACATGCCTACAGAATTGAAGGAAGAGGTTATAAAACTCAACCTATGTCTGGTGAATAGTGGTGAAGCCATCACCATGGAAGTGGACTCCACCTTAGAGCGAGACAAACGCGAGGGTCAAAAGAATGATGAGAAGATACAAGAAATCCGACAACTCATCAAGGAAAATAATGCCCCTGGTTTTAGAGAGGATGAACAAGGTACGGTGTGGCACGGGAAAAGAATCTGTGTACCTGAAGTAAAGGAGATCCGTGAATTGATTTTGAAGGAGGCTCATGATTCAGACTATTCCATTCATCCTGCGAGTACGAAGATGTACCATGACCTCAAGAGCAGGTATTGGTGGTATGGCATGAAGCGAGATGTCACGGAACATGTTCCCCTATGTGACACATGTCAGTTGGTGAAAGCGGAACATCAACGACCCGCGGGATTATTGTAACCACTCAAAGTGCCTGAATGGAAATGGGAAGAAATCGGTATGGATTTCATAGTGGGATTGCCTAGGACCCAATCAGGATATGATTCGATATGGGTCATCATTGGCAGGCTAACCAAGGTAGCTCATTTCATCCCCGTGAAAGAAAGCTACAGCGGATCCAAATTGGCAGAGTTGTACATGTCAAGGATCGTGTGTTACCATGGAGTGCCAAAGAAGATAGTGTCAGATCGAGGGACACAGTTCACCTCAAGGTTCTGGCAGAAGTAACATGAAACCATGGGAACCCATCTAAATTTCAGTTCTGCCTATCACCCCCAGACTGACGGGCAGACGGAAAGAACCAATCAGATCCTTGAGGATATGCTGAGAGCGTGTGCACTCAAAAACAATCGGAGTTGGGATAAGAACTTACCGTATGCGGAGTTCTCCTATAACAACAGCTATCAGGCTAGCATGAAGATGTCACCATTTGAGGCTTTGTATGGGAGAAAGTGCAGAACTCCACTATTTTGGAACCAAACGGGGGAAAGTAAAGTGTTTGGGCCTGGAGTACTACAAGAAGCCGAGGTGAAAGTGAGGGAAATCCTCAACAACTTGACAATAGCACAGACACGACAAAAGAGCTCTGCCGATGTACGAAGAAGAGAGCTCGTTTTTAACGTAGGGTACTATGTCTACCTCAAGGTGTCCCCTATCCGAGGACTTTGTCGGTTCAAGGTGAAAGGGAAGTTATCACCCCGATACATCGGACCCTTTCAAGTTCTGGAGAGGAAAGGCGAAGTGGTATATCAACTAGAACTGCCGGCTCGCCTATCGGATGTGCACGATGTATTCCATGTGTCACAGCTCAAGAAATGTCTGAGGACACATGAAGAGATGTTACCCATGAATGAGGTTGACGTAGCCAAGGATCTGTCTTATGCCGAGCAACCGGTCAAGGTTTTGGAGACAATGGAACGCCTCACAAGAAATAAAAGAATCCGGACGTGCAAGGTGCAGTGGAAGCATCACTCGGAAGAGGAAGCCACATGGCAGCGAGAAGACGAGCTTAAGGCACAGTTTCCAGAATTGTTTTCTTAGAACCACCAATCTCGAGGATGAGATTTCTTTTAAGGGGGGTAGAGCTGTAACACCCCAAAACCTGTTAATAGGGGAATTTAAAAAAATTTTGGACGTATTGCATGTGGTGCAGAAATTCAAATTCAAATTAGAATTCAAATTCAACTCAAAACAGAAAAGAAAAAGAAAAAGAAAAAAACAAAACCCCCCGGCCAGTGGGCCAAAACCCACCAGCTGGCCCACCTCGCCCCCGCGCCAGCCCGCAGTCGCGCACCCCGTTTTCTTCTCACTGACATGTGGGGCCCACCGTCATCTTCCTCCTCGCGCGCGCGCTCGGCCGACTCGGGACTCCTCTCTCCCCCGAATCGAAACCACCCCGGATACCCGCGTATCCCAGCCGAATTTCGGTTCTGGACGACTCCATCTCAATCCCAACCGAACGCCGTCCTCCCCCGGCTATATAAACACCGGCATCGTCCCGTTTTTCACCCGCGATCGGCTGTTTTTCCTCCTGGTGAGAACCGAAGCTCCGATCACCGTTTTCTCTCGATCTTTGCTCGGGTTCTCTGATCTAACGCTCCAATCGTGTTCCACCGCCTCCGGGGAATCACGCAGGTGCAGAAAACTCGGTGGTTTGCGCTTTAGACACAGCGCCGACGAGCATCGCCGTGAATTCACCTCGGACCTCGTCGCCGACCGCCTTCCAGGACCTCCGAGCTCAAGAAAAACCCCGAGGTGAGATCCCCGACCTCCCCTCTACCGATCTATGCCATGAAATCCCAGTTTTAGGAAGAATAGACGAATATCCGAAGTTTTTTCGGCGAGATCGCCGCCTCCCGCCGCCGTACGCCGCCGGGCAGCGCCACCCGCGCTTGGTCAGAGCGACGTGGCCGCTTGTGCGCCGTCTATTTTAAATTGCACGGTGGAATTAAAACCCGCGCGTACCGGTTCGGTGATCTAATCTGAGCCGTCTGTTTTAAATCGGACGGTCCACGTCGGCCCCGCATTATGAAGGCCGGGATTCTTACGAGCTAGCCCTGGAAACTTCTGATCTAGCCCCTGGAACTTCAGAAATTCATGTAAATTCAATTAAAAATCAGTTTTAGCCCCTGGACTTAATAAAAATTTGCAAAAACCCCTCTGTTATGCATAGTTAGGCCCCTGGAAATTCTTAAAATAATAAATTAGACCCTGTAGTTTGGTGAACTTACCTTTTTAACCCTATATGATATTCAATTTAGAAATTTGAATGTGTGACTAAGATTTAAATTTAAAAGGAAATACAAACACATTGTAAATTCAAGTTTAAACTCTACTAACACTTGGAAAACTTTAGAATGAACTAAAAATAAATTTTAGGCTGAAATGAAATCTGTTTGGGTGTGTTCATGTTTATTAGTTCTAGGAACACATTTTTAGGTTAATAAATAATTTTGAAAATTGGTAAAATAGATTTAAATTAGTTCACATCAGAGGAGAAGTTCAAAAATATATTATTTAATATTTTATATCAGAACCTATTCTGTTTAGATGAGGTGTCTTACTATTTTCATAATAAAGTTCACATTTAGGCATAGGAAATAAATCTGAAAATATAGCAACTAGGTATGCATAACTAGAAAATGATAAATGAAGTTTCCAAATCCAAAGATTTCAGTTTAGGATTTGGTAGAAGATCTGAAAACCCATTTGGAGTAGGAAATTACCTTCCATGCAAACTTGGTAGCTAAAGAGGGTATTAAAGAATTTGTTGGAAATTCATATATAGTGTGCAAACAGAAATCTGAATACAAAAGTTAGAAATAATATACATATGTTTAAAAGTGCATGTAGGCCAAAAATCAACACACATAGAGTAAACACAACCCTTAGAAGTGTGAATGACTTTCATAGGTGTGAATGTGTGGTTTGTATGAAGTGAAAGTGTGAACTATGTCTTATGGATTGTTGTTTTCTTTCGCTATGTGTGATGGTATGAGTAGAACCTGCCCCAGAGCAAGTTCTTCCCTTCCAAGAACAAGACTTTCCATTCCCAGAGCAGCAGGGAGAAGGCAAGTGACCTTGACCACTTTGTTCCTATACTAGGATGTGTAGATAGAGTTATTTGCATTGTCAATTGAAATATGAAACCCATGCTAGGAAGTTTCCCTAGAATTGCATTACCTTGTTTTCCTTGTAGCTTGGGATGGGATTTTGCTTTATTATATCATTCATTCATATTACTTATGCTTAGCCATGCTTAGAATGGGATAAGTGGGATATGATATTATCAACTTGCTTACCTTACTCTTGAATGAGATATTATGAGTTATGTATAGGTAGGGATCAAGGAAAGTTGGATGATTTGGTTGGTGTTGGGTGCACGAGACTCGGGTTTGTGTTTAGTACTTGCCTGGATCCTAAGGACCGGTTCATGGAGCATGTAACCTGGCTTTACCGTACCAACCACATGCTGAGATGGGGCAGATTGGCCAATTAATTAGGTGTATCCCCGGCGTAGTATGGGTGTGTTGGATGGTGCGGGGAATAGGTGTCAGATGGACTACCATATGAACCGCAAGGCTCAAGAGGGGGCCACTGCAGCGGGGTTGGAGCCTCTTGTATGCTGTTAGGGGTGAAACCTCAGTGGGCCCACGCTCGTCGGGAATCTCTTTGTAAAGGCTTCGTAGTGATCTCCTGGCTACACACCTGGGAAGTATGAATGTGGTTCGTAGCCACTGGCATAATGGAGGTTCTTTTAGTCCACCCGGCAACGGGGGATGAAATCACTACATGTGGGTACAGTGGTGCAAACTCTGCAGAGTCAAAACTGTCATGACAGCCGTGCTCACGGTCAAGAGCGGCTTGGACTTATTCATGATTAGAGTATGATGACCTTGGAGGTTGTGGATGTTAAGCGGGGAGCTTAACATTGGAAATGATGTTATGGTTATTTGATTATGATGATGGGATGGGAGATTGGGACCATTTCACCTATGTAGTAATGTAGGTGCTTAATAAGCTAAGGTGATAGGTATTAATTGCGTAGTGCTTTAACCATGAGTTCAACCTCTCCTTGTTCTAGCCATGCATGACATAACTTTCCCACACTTGCTGAGTACCATCGGTACTCAAACTTGCATATTTGTTGGTTTATATTGCTGCTCAGGTCAAGAGAATGATGTGGTTTTCAATGACCAAGACTTCGGACCCGAAGAAGGATTCTAGGTTCATGGAGTCCCCCGAGCAACTCCTGTGACGGAGCCCACAAGAATAATATTCCGCTGCTATTTTGTTTACATGTTATGAACTTATTATCGTCCATCGAGACGTATGCTTTGTAAGACATATTCGACACCTGGCTTGTAATAAATGATGCTTCACTATTTGTCATCAGATGTATGAGAAAATGATCCTAGCATACATGTGATATTCACTCGGTTGTTCTTCGGAGAAACCGGGTGTGACAATACCTTTTGATCCACATTTGGTCCGCCTTCATTGAGATCCAAGTGTCCATTTGTCGCCATGGGAGTCTTTATGGGCTTTTCTTTGTCCATTCCAAACTTCCTGAGAATGTCTTGAGTTTACTTTGTTTGACTTATGAACGTCCCGTCCTTTTGTTGCTTTACTTGGAATCCCAAAAAGTACCTCAACTCTCCCATAATGGACATCTCGAATCTATCTGTCATAATCTTACTAAATTTGGTACCAAGCACTCTTCCTTGACTATTATCACCAAAGTAAATACCTTCGCTTGGATCTTCATTTTCCTCTTATTCCACGAACATTCTTCTTTCTCCGGTCATGTGATTGGTGCATCCACTATCTAGCACCCATTTTGATCCACCGGATGAATAAGTCTACAAAATACAAATTATGCCTTGGTCTTAGGTACCCAAGCTTGCTTGGATCCTTTGAGGTTAGTCACAAGTGATTTGGGCACCCACACATGAGACTTGGTGTTCCCATGGCGTGGCCCAACATATTTAGCATAAACTCTTCCAAGATTACTTTTCATAAGTACATATGAAGCATCAAAAGTTCTAAATACAAGTTGTTGTTCATATGTGTTCCCAGTGTTAAATTTATCAATATTATTAAGTTTTCTAAATTGAGAAGAGTTTCCCTTGACAAAGACAATGCAACCCTTGTTATTCTTGTGGCTTCTAGCGTTTTGCTTTTCAGCATAAGAATATCCAATGCCATATTTGACATTAGGAGGTCTTGTGACCGACTATGCACTGCGTGCATACTTGATCTTCTCCTTGTCAAATATGCCACTTTGAGAAGATTGCTTGTCCTTTGTCGAGTTTGGCTTTTTCTTCAAGTTAGTGTCACTTTTGGCACAAGCACAAGTAATACTAGTTTCAGATTTTATATGTTGAGAAGGTGAGCTTGAAGTGGATGAAGAACCACTTTGCTTGAGTGACTCAACTTGTACCTCAAGGATCTTGTTAACTTTGGTTCAGTTAGCAAGTTCATCCTTGATGGTGGCATTTGAGTCTTTTAATTTCAAGCAAGCTTCCTTGCTTGAAGCTAACTCAAGTTCTAGTGATTTACTTCACTCCTTTTCAAGTTCAAGAAGCTTTTCAATCTCTAAGATATTCCTCCTTTTGGGAGATGATTATATCTTCCAGACGATTGACTAACTTCTCCATATCAACAAGCTTATCAAATAGAAATTTCATCTTAGCAGCTGTCTTTTTGTCTAAACCCCTAAGCATATATTCATTTTCATCACTGCTATCATCCTCACTAGAATTATCACTATCACTAGTAAAAGAATGCGAGAAGGAAGATTTAGTTGTTACCTTTCTTTTACCTTCCTTTGCCATCAGACAAGTTTTGTCGGTGTCCTTCCATGCGCCCATGGTTGGGAAGAGAGTGGATTTCTTGGTAGTCTTCTTTATGGCTATGGTGGCCATCTCCTCTTCTTCTTCGGATGAGGATTCATCGTTGGAGTCCCACTCCTTCCCTAGATGCGCTTGGCCATATTGCTTCTTCTTCTTGAACATTTTCTTTGGTTGAGGCTTGTTGTCTTTAGTCTTCCTCTTATTTTCTTCATGTGGATAATCTACTATGAAGTGATCATATTCTCCGCAGTTGTAGCACGCCCGTCTCATCTTGGGTCTTTGTTTGTCCCTTTGTCTTCCTTCGTTTGAGCTGCTACCCTTTCTTCTTCTCATCATTTTCTTGAACTTATTCATGAACAAGATCATGTCTTCTTCATCAATATCACTACTTTCATCATCACTGTCGTCTTCTCCATGAGCTTCTCGAGCTTCTTTTGATACGGGTTTACAAGTTGACTTCAAAGCAACTCCTTTCTTCTTTGCCGAGGTGAGATCGGCAATTTCCTTGACATGCTTGGCTTGCTTTTCTCCATCATTTCAAAGTTCATAATCTTGCCAAGAAGTTCGTCTGGGGTCATTTTCCGACCCCAGGGCTTTCTCTAATCATAGAGCAAAGAGTCACATTGCGAGGCATGAATGATCTGAGAATCAACTTCATGACCTCATGATCATTCCACTTTTTGCTGCCATAAGCTCGGACTTTGTTGATAAGATTCTTCAATCGATTGTACATATCTTGTGGTGATTCATCTTCTTCTATCGTGAATCTTCCCAATTCACCTTCAATCATTTCTATCTTGGCTTCGCGTACATGACGGTCACCTTCATGTGCGGTTTGTAGTGTGTCCCATATCTCCCTGGCAATTTCGAGTCCATCCACCTTGGTGAACTCATCTCAGCTCAGTGATGACGTGATCACAGCTACAACTTAAGCATTCCGATGAAGGGCTTGTTCTTGGCTTGGAGTCAGCTCTTCATCATCATCCGGGATATCTATCCCTGTACACACTATATGCCACAAACTTGGGTTAAGAGATATAAGGTGCATTTTCATGTTTTGTCTCCACATTGAATAGTCATTACCATCAAAGTAAGGTGCTTTCTCTAGAGGAATTGATAAGTAATGACTATTGTTAGAATTCAAATGTTCATAGTCAAAAGGATATCGAGAGTAGTCTGTGTGACTACCCCCTTTCTTCTTTTTTTCATCATCGATCTTCTTCTTCCCTTTTGGGGAGAGTGCCTTCTTCCGTAGAAGAGTCTTGAGTTGGAGCACCTCCTCATCATCGTCCTCACTGTCTTGAATGGCGTCGAGTAGCTTCTTTAGCTTTTGAGTCCTTTCATCATCACCCTTTTCATCGTCGATCTTCTTGTGTACATCCTTGATGTCCGACATCGTCTCTTCGAGCGCTGAGTCTCTTTTGAAGAGTTTAGCTCTGATACCAATTGAATGTAGCCTAGAGGGAGGGTGAATAGGCTTTTTGATTCTTTGTTAATCCCTGAAACACTTAATAAATTTATCAAATACAGGGAAATCGGACTAGTCCGGTACTGTGCGGACTAGTCCGATATGCATGGACTAGAAAGATCAAAGCTGATCAATATTTCCACTTCTAGTACCCTATGCAGCGGAAATTAATTGGGAACTTAGATGTATTACAACAGTGAAACAATGAATGACAGAGATCAACTTTAGTTTTGAATGTGTCAACGTGAATTACACAAGATTAAGTAAACCCTAGAATATGATGAACAATAAAACACAAGAGCAAGAGACAAGATTTTATCTCGAGGCTTGATTCCACGAAGGAAATCTACGTCCCCATTGAGGAGTCCACGAAGGACCGCGTCTTCACCAACCATACCCTCGTCGAATCGCCACGGAGGCTGATTCTCTTTCACTAATCACAAAGGGCAAATAAATCATTCAAGGGGCCTTCTCACAAGTTGAGGGCTCCCCAAGAATTACAATGAATGAATACCACCAAGCACACTCAAAAGATGTACAATAAATGAATAAGAGTGTGCGAGAGATCAAATCCAAGAGCTCAAGATGTGTAGAACAAGTCTCTCTTTTGATCAATTGCTAATCCTCAAAGATTTGATCCTTTTAGGTTTAGAATGTGTGGAGAGATGTGAATTTTGGGCTCTTGGAAGGTGTGATGGCGCAGGGGGTCGAGAGGGGTTGTAGTATGGCCGTACACCTCTATTTATACTAGGGTTTCCAAAGGTTACCGTTAGGGTTTGCGATGTCCGGACTAGTCCGTGGTGGACTCCGGACTAGTCCGATGTGCGGCGTGTGGAAAACCCTAAGTGTTGTGAGATACCAGACTAGTCCGTAAGAGTGCGGACTAGTCCATTGTCTACTCAGAGACAAATCGGACTAGTCCGGTCCATATCGGACTAGTCCGCTGTGGTGAGAACTTTGTAGATTATGGACAAGTCCGGATTTGGCCGTTCTCTAGTCAGAGACATATCGGACTAGTCCGGTCCGTATCAGACTACTCCGCTGTGTGGAGAAAGTGAGGACTGAGGACAAGTCCGCACTTGGAGGACTTGTCCATTTTCTAGTCAGAGAGAAATCGGACTAGTCCGGTTGATATCGGACTAGTTCGCACATGCTGATTTTTGTGCATTTAGTGTGATTTCTTTCACTTGAGATCTTGTCACACCCGGTTTCTTCGAAGAACAACCGAGTGAATATCACATGTATGCCAGGATCATTTTCTCATACATGTGATGACAAATAGTGAAACATCATTTATTACAAGCCAGGTGTCGAATATAAATAAGTCTTACATAGCAAATGTCTCGATGGACAATAATAAGTTCATCACAAGTAAAAAAACTAGCAGCGGAATAATTATTCTTGTGGGCTCCGTCACAGGCGTTGCCCGGGGGTCTCCATGAACCTAGAAACCTTCTTCGGGTCCAAAGTCTTGGTCATTCTACACCACCTCATTATCTTGACCTGAGCAACAATATAAACCAACAAATATGCAAGGTTGAGTACCGATGGTACTCAGCAAGTGTGGGAAAGTTATGTCATGCATGGCTAGAACAAGGAGAGGATGAACTCATGGTTAAAGCACTATGCAATTAATACCTATCACCTTAGCTTATTAAGCACCTACATTACTACACAGGTGAAATGGTCCCAATCTCCCATCCCTTCATCATAACCAAATAACCATAACATCATTTCTAATGTTAAGCTCCCCGCTTAACATCCACAACTTCCAAAGCCATCAATCCTCTAATCATGAATAAGTCCAAGCCGCTCTTGACCGTGAGCACGGCTGTCATGACAGTTTTGACTCTGCAGAGTTTGCACCACTGTACCCACATGTAGTGATTTCATCCCCCATTGCTGGGTGGACTAAAAGAACCTCCATTATGCCAGTGGCCACGAACCACATTCACACTTCCCAGGTGTGTAGCCAGGAGATCACTAAGAAGCCTTTACAAAGGGATTCCCGACGAGCGTGGGCCCACTGAGGTTTCACCCCTAACAGCATACAAGAGGCTCCAACCCCGCTGCAGTGGCCCCCTCTTGAGCCTTGCGGTTCATATGGTAGTCCAGCTGACACCTACTCCCCGCACCATCCAACACACCCATACTACGCCAGGGATACACCTAATTAATTGGCCAAGCCGCCCCATCTCAGCATGTGGTTGGCACGGTAAAGCCAGGTTACATGCTCCATGAACCGGTCCTTAGGATCCAGGCAAGTACTAAACACAAACCCGAGTCTCGTGCACCTAGCACACAACCAAAACATCCAACTTGCCTTGATCCCTACCTCTACATAACTCACAATATCTCATTCAAGAGTATGGTAAAATAAACTGATGATCTCATATCCCAAACATCCCATTCTAAGCATGGCTAAGCATATGCATAATAATCAATGACATGATAAAATAAATCCCAACCCAAGCTACAAGGAAACAAGGTAATGCAATTCTAGGGAAACTTCTTAGCATGGCTTTCATATTTAACTTAACAATGCAAATAATTCTATCTACACATCCTAGTATAGGTTCAAAGTGGTCAAGGACACTTGCCTCCTTCCTGCTGCTCTTGAAATGGGTAGTCCTGATCTTGGAAAGGAATAACTAGCTCTTGAGCAGGTTCTACATCATACCATCACACATAGCAAAAGAAAAAAAACAACAATCCATAAGACATAGTTCACACTTCCACTTCATATAAAGCACACATTCATATTTATGAAAGTCATTCACCATTATATGTGTTGTGGTTACTCTATGTGTGTTGATTTGTGGCTTGCATGCACTTTTAATCATATGTACATGATTCCTACTTTTGTGTTCATATTTATACTTACATACTATATATATGAGTTTCCAATTTAAATAAATTCCTTATATTCAATTACTACACCTTTTAACTACCAAGTATGCATGAAAGGTATTTTCCTTCTCCATATGTGTCTTCATAATTTCTACCAACCCTAAACTGAATTCTTTAGATTTTAGAACTCCATTTATCATTTACTATTTTCTATATTTTCAGATTTATTTCCTATGCCTAAATGTGAACTTTATTATAAAAATAACAAAACACATCATCTAAACAGAATAGGTTCTGATCTAAAATATTTACTAATATATTTTTGACCTTTTCCTCTGATGTAAACTATTTTACATTTATTTTCCCTATTTTCAGAACTATTCTTTACTTAAAAATGTGTCCCTATAACTAATAAATGTGAATAATACATTAAACAGATTCATTTCAGCCCAAAATATATTTTTATCTCACTCCAAAGTTTTCTAAGTACTGAGAAAGTTTTTAATTTAATTTTGACAATATGTTTGTCCCACTTTTTAAATTTTAAATACTAGTCACATATTCAATTTCCTAAATTAAATATCAAACAGGGTTAAAAAGGTAAACTCATCCCACTACAGGGTCTACAATATTATTTTAAGAATTTTCAGGGGTCTAGCTATACATAACAGAGGAGTTTTTCCTAATTTTTATTAAGTCCAGGGGCTAAAGCTGATTTTTAAATGAATTTACATGATTTTCTGAAGTTCCAGGGGCTAGATCAGAAGTTTCCGGGCCTAGCTCTTATTTCCCGAGAACCCCAGGGGGTAGCACGTAAGATTTCCAGTCTTTATAACGCGGGTCTGACGTGGACCGTCCGATTTAAAACAGACGGCTGAGATTATAACATCGAACCGGTACGCGGGGATTTAAACCCTACCGTGCGATTTAAAATAAACGGCGCACAAGTGGCCACATCGCTCTGATCGAGCGCGGGCGGCGCTGCCGGCGGCGCACGGCGGCGGGAAGCGGCGATCTCGCTGGAGACTTTCGGATCTTCGAGAATTCTTCCTAGAACTGTGATTTTGTGGCATAGATCGGTGGAGGGGAGGTCGGGGATCTCACCTCGGGGGTTTTCTTGAGCTCGGAGGTCCTGGAAGGCGGTCGGCGACGAGGTCCGAAGTGAAACCACGGCGAGGCTCGTCGGCGCTGTGTTTGAACCGCAAGTCACCGAGTTTTCTGCACCTGCTGGGTTCCCCGGAGGCGGTGGATCAAGACTAGCGAGTTAGATCGGAATTTCCGAGTTTAGATCGGCTAGAATTCGCCGGAGAAGGCTTGGGTTCTCACCGGAGTAAAAACGGCGGATCGCGTGGGAAAAACAGAACGAGGCCGGGGTTTTTATAGACGGGGGAGGGCGGCGGGGTGGTTTAGATCGAGTTCGCGTCGCCTACAAACGGAATTCGGCGGGGATGCGCAGGAATCCGGGTCGGTTTTGATTCGGGGTGAGAGAATCCCGGCGCGGGCGCGAGGTAGAAGAAGAGCTGGCGGGCCCCGCCTATCAGTGGGAGGAAGAGGCGCGCGCGGCTGCGGGCTGGCGCGGGGGCTGGGTGGGCCGGCTGGTGGGTTTCGGCCCAATGGCCGGTTTTTTTCTGTTTTCTTTTTTTTCTTTTTCTATTTCTTTTCTGTTTTGAATTTAAATTGAATTCCAGTTTGAATTTAAATTGTTGCAAAACATGCAACACGTCCAAAAATTTTTAAATTCCCCTCTTAACATGATTTAGGGTCTTAACAAGATTTTTGGGGTGTTACAGCTCTACCCCCCTTAAAAGAAATCTCGTCCTCGAGATTGGTGGTTCTAAGAAAACAATTCCGGAAATAGTGCCTTGAGCTCATCTTCCCGCTCCCAGGTGGCTTCCTCTTCTGAGTGATGCTTCCACTGCACCTTGCACATTCAGATTCTTTTATTTCTGGTGAGGCGTTCCATTGTCTCCAAAATCTTGTATGGTTGCTCGGCATAAGACAAATCCTCAGCTACGTCCACTTCATTCATGGGTAACACCTCTTCAGGCGTCCTCAGGCATTTCTTGAGTTGTGACACATGGAATACATCGTGCACATCCGATAGACGAGCCGGTAACTCTAGTTGATACGCCACTTCGCCTTTCCTTTCCAGAACTTGAAAGGGTCCGATGTATCGAGGTGACAACTTCCCTTTCACCTTGAACCGACGAAGTCCTCTGATAGGGGACACCTTGAGATAGACATAGTCTCCCATGTTGAAAACGAGCTCTCTTCTTCGTACATCGACATAGCTCTTTTGGCGTGTCTGTGCTATCCTCAAATTGTTGCGAATTTCCCTCACCTTTGCCTCGGCTTCTTGTAATACTTCTGGACCAAACACTTTACTTTCCCCCGTTTGGTTCCAAAATAGGGGAGTTCTGCACTTCCTCCCATACAAGGCTTCAAACGGCGACATCTTCATACTAGCTTGATAGCTGTTGTTATAGGAAAACTCCGCATATGGTAAGTTCTTGTCCCAACTCCTATTGTTTTTGAGTGCACACGCTCTCAGCATATCCTCAAGAATCTGATTGGTCCATTCCGTCTGCCCGTCAGTTTGGGGATGATAGGCAGAGCTAAAATTCAGATGGGTTCCCATGGTTTCATGCAACTTCTGCCAGGACCTTGAGGTGAACTGTGTCCCTCGATCCGACACTATCTTCTTTGGCACTCCATGGTAACACACGATCCTTGACATGTACAACTCTGCCAATTTGGATCCGCTGTAGCTTTCTTTCACGGGGATGAAATGAGCTACCTTGGTTAGCCTGTCGATGATGACCCATATTGAATCATATCCTGATTGGGTCCTAGGCAATCCCACGATGAAATCCATGCTGATTTCTTCCCATTTCCATTCAGGCACTTTGAGTGGTTGCAATAATCCCGCGGGTTGTTGATGTTCTGCTTTCACAAACTGACATGTGTCACATAGGGCAACATGTTCCGCGACATCTCGTTTCATGCCATACCACCAATACCTGCTCTTGAGGTCCTGGTACATCTTCGTACTTCCAGGATGAATGGAATAGTCAGAATCGTGAGCCTCCTTCAAAATTAATTCACGAATCTCCTTTACTTCAGGCACACAGATCCTTTTCCCGTGCCACACCGTACCTTGTTCATCCTCTCTAAAACCAGGAGCTTTATTTTCCTTGATGAGTTGTCTGATCTCTTGTATCTTCTCGTCTTTCTTTTGACCCTCGCGGATGTCTCGCTCTAGTGTGGAGTCCACTTCCATGGCGATGGCTTCCCCACTATTTACCATGCATAGATTGAGCCTTATAACCTCGTCCTTCAATTCTGCAGGCCTGTCCTTCAAGCTCAACTTATTGACCTGCACTTTCCGACTTAAAGCATCGGCCACGACGTTTGCCTTCCCAGGATGATAGTTGATGCCCACATCAAAGTCATTGATTAGCTCTAACCATCTTCTTTGTCTGAGGTTGAGATCTGGCTGTGTGAAAATGTACTTCAAACTCTTATGATCCGTATATATCTCTGTCCTCTTCCCCATCAAATAGTGTCTCCAAATTTTCAACGCGTGTACCACTGCGGCTAGTTCTAGGTCATGTGTAGGATAGTTTTTCTCGTGCTTCCGGAGTTGTCGGGATGCATAAGCCACGACATGCCCTTCTTGCATGAGAACACATCCCAACCCGTTTCCAGAGGCATCGCAGTACACCGTGAAATTCTTCTGCATATCTGGCATAACCAACACTGGGGTTGTTGTCAATCTTTGCTTTAGCTCCTGAAAACTCGTCTCGCACTGTGGCGTCCATGTGAATGTGATTCCCTTCTCCAACAGTTTGGTGAGGGGTCTCGGGATCTTGGAGAATCCCTAAATAAACCGTCGATAGTATCCAGCCAATCCCAAGAAGCTTCGAACTTCCCCGACATTTTCAGGGGTCTTCCACTTCTGTATATCCTCGATTTTAGCAGGATCCACGGAGATTCCTCCCTCCGAGATTATATGTCCTAAGAAGGGAACTCTCTTCAGCCAAAACTCACACTTGCTCAACTTGGCATATAATTGGTGTTCTCTCAGCCTCTGCAACACCAACCTTAGATGTTTCTCATGTTCTTCTTCATCTTTGGAGAAGACGAGAATGTCATATATGAAAACCACCACAAATTTGTCCAGATATTCCATGAATACCTTGTTCATGAGATACATGAAGTATGCTGGGGCATTAGTTAGCCCGAAAGGCATGACAGTGTATTCATACAGTCCGTACCGAGATACGAAAGCTGTCTTGTGAATATCAGATTGCCTTATCTTGAGTTGGTGGTATCCCGACCTGAGATCAATTTTCGAGAACACACAAGCTCCCCTCAACTGATCAAACAAGTCTTCAATGCGGGGTAATGGGTACTTGTTCTTGATGGTTACCTCATTCAAGGCACGGTAATCCACGCATAACCTTTGGGTTCCGTCCTTCTTGGGCACAAATATTACCGGAGCTCCCCATGGTGAGGAACTAGGGCGAATATACCCCTTCTCCGTCAATTCTCTCAAATGATCCTTGAGTTCTTCTAGCTGCTTGGAGTCCATCCGGTAAGGTCTCTTGTATATTGGGGTTGTTCCAGGTACTAGCTCAATTGCGAATTCCACTTCACGATCGGGAGGCATACCTGGCAACTCCTCCGGAAAAACATCTGGATATTCCCTGATGGTCCTGATTTCCTCAACTTTCACCTCCACTTGATTTAATTTAATGTCCCTCCTAGGCTCGTGTATTGTTATGAACTTTACTCTTGTGCCACTAGGGTGAGTTAGTTCCACTGTTCTGGTCGAACAATAGATGATTCATTTATGTTTGGTCAACCAATCCATACCCAAAATAATATCTATCCCTTGTGAATCTATCACTATGAGGTTATCAGTAAATACTACCCCATTAATGTCTAGGTTCACTTTGGGACACACTTGTCTTGTCCTTATTTCTCCACCTGGAGAGTTTACAGCTAGCATATGGTTCATTTGTGTTGTTGCTAGGTCATGCTTCTTAACAAACCCTTGAGCAATGAACGAGTGGGTAGCACCAGAATCAAACAGCAGGGTTGCAATATGTAAATTGGCAGGAAACTTACCAACTACCACATCGGGTGCCTCTTGTGCTTCCTCCATAGTGACGTGGTTCACCCGTCCTCTCATTACATTCTGCTGTTGTGGCTGCGTGGGCTTCTTCTTTGGGCACTTATGGGCGTAGTGCCCCACTTCACCACAGCTAAAACATTGCACCCCAACCTTAGGTGCCTGGCCTTTGTTGTCCTAGGGTTGGCTTAGGGGTCCTTGCACTGCTGGTCGAGGTGGATATGCGGGGCGATGCTGCTGTACAAACTGACGTTGTGGCTGTGCTGGTGCTGCAGGAGGCCTGTAGTTCGGATTGTACCCTCTTGGTGCTGAGTAGGGTACCGCAGCACGGTTCGTCTGTCCTGTAGGTTGCTGCATCAGACGTGGGCGGGTGTTGCTCCCTGAGGCTTGATGTGACCACCCGGCCTTCCTCTTATTCTCATTTTCCAAGGCCTTTAGCTTTCTTTCTACCACAAATGCTCTGTCCACCATCTTTTAGAAGGTTTCATACTCATTTGAGGACATTGCACACTGCATCTCTGCGGTAAGTCCCTCCATGAAACAATCTTGTTTCTGCTCATCAGTATCTATGTCCCGTGGGGCATAACGGGATAGTTGAGTAAATTTAGTGAGGTATTCCCTCACCGTCATGTTTCCCTGCTGCAGTCCCAAAACTCCTTCCTCTTGTTTTTGAGTTCACCTCTTGGGATGTAATGGTTGCGGAAGCTACGCTTGAACTCTTCCCAAGTGATGTTCTCAGGGTCATGATGGGCAGCCACGTAGGCGGTCCACCAATCAGCAGCAGGTCCATGCAATTGATGAGAGGCAAACAGCACCCTCTCATACCCTTGGCACTGTATGATCCTCATCTTGCTCTCAATGGTCTTAAGCCAATCATCTGCCTCCAGAGGTTCAGCAGCACTTGCAAACTTTGGAGGTTGAGTTCCTAGAAACTCACTCAACCTTGGTTAGCGTGGTGCAGCTTGTGGAGGTGGAACTTGATGCAAGTTGGCCACCACTTGAGTCAAGTTCTGGATGAGCTGATTCTGATTCTCCAGCATTTGGTGGAGGGGATCAACTCCTTCACGGCGACCACCCCGGTCCTGGCCTCCAGAAAGATGAGGGTTGTATGCCTCATCGTTGTTGTTGGTGGGGTTGGCAGCACGTCCTTTTCCTCTTCCGGCCATCTGGCAGAATCAACCAATGTTAATTTGAAAGCATTTAGTATCATCTTACTACTTTCATTTGTTTGTACTTTGAAGTGTTGAGGCTTTGTTATACTTTTCTGAGGGTTCATTTCTTACACAAAAGCAATATTATTTCATGTGGGTTCACACACCAAAGCAAAACAATCTAAAGACGAGGCTGTGGACAATTGCTCATGGCTTCCACAACTCACGTCACACACCAAGCATTAACACACCATTAACTAACATAACGACTCGACTACTCGACATCCTTCTAATTTAAGGGAAAGGCTCTACGCTACTCGTTTTCTTGAGCTGGCTCCTCGGCATCTTCCTCATCATTTCGGCTGCCTTCTGACTCTGCTTTGGGTGGGGAGGCTGCTGGTGAAGAAGTGCGACGACGCCTGATCGCTCGACGATCTGGGGAGTCAGGAGTCCATGTATCATTCACGGTGACACACAGTTCATTCCCATCTCCTCTTTCTCTCGCCCTCAAGCAGGCTCGCAGCAATGCCTCCATTTCCTTCAGGGTGTCCCGAACATCCTGAAGCTCTTGCTGACACTCCTGCAGTCGAGTGCTGAGCATAGCAGCATCCTCCAAGCACAAGTCCATGTGCTCATGGGAAGTCCCTTGCTGCACTGGTGGGTACTTTTACTCCGTGGTACCACTCTCACGCTGGAGGACATACATGTACTCAGTCCTGTCCAGGTGGCGACGATAGATGTGACTCTGGCAGGTGATGGCCTCCCAGGTGACATCCTTCTCCGCATCGACCTGTGTCGCTCTACATGCTGGAGAGCGGTGGATCTTAAGTAGCTGATTTTCGTGTATAATCCTCATCTCTGAACTCCATTCTTCCCTCTTCTCACGGATGGTCCTGGTGGAGTTATAGTGGATGATTAGCTTGCCCGTATTGTCGGTGGCTTCGAGCATACGTCGAAGACGGTGCAACAAGCCTCCTACTGCCAATCCGTAGGAAAGGTACGTCACTGGACGACTCTCCTCTCTTTCGGCAAGGGCAACTACGGGAACTCTCCCTCCTGTGGACTTGCGAGCGGTGCGAATCATGCGAACCATCTAAAAACAAAAAGCATTTAAACTTAGGTTAGATAAACTTTTTAAACAAAAATCCTATTTTGAATGGAAATTGGGGTAAGATGAAGAAAGTGACTCATTAAATAACACTTTTCAACACACATCTTGTAAAAATAGTTTTTAAGAAAATAGGGCCCTTAAATACGTCCATTTCTACCTAGGTCCACGTTCCTACGGGCAACCTTGGCTCTGATACCACTTCTGTCACACCCGGTTTCTCCGAAGAACAACCGAGTGAATATCACATGTATGCCAGGATCATTTTCTCATACATGTGATGACAAATAGTGAAGCATAATTTATTACAAGCCAGGTGTTGAATATAAATAAGTCTTACATAGCAAATGTCTCGATGGACAATAATAAGTTCATCACAAGTAAATAAACTAGCAGCGGAATAATTATTCTTGTGGGCTCCGTCACAGGCGTTGCCCGGGGGTCTCCATGAACCTAGAAACCTTCTTCGGGTCCAAAGTCTTGGTCATTCTACACCACCTCATTATCTTGACCTGAGCAGCAATATAAACCAACAAATATGCAAGGTTGAGTACCGATGGTACTCAGCAAGTGTGGGAAAGTTATGTCATGCATGGCTAGAACAAGGAGAGGTTGAACTCATGGTTAAAGCACTATGCAATTAATACCTATCACCTTAGCTTATTAAGCACCTACATTACTACACAGGTGAAATGGTCCCAATCTCCCATCCCTTCATCATAACCAAATAACCATAACATCATTTCCAATGTTAAGCTCCCGCCTTAACATCCACAACTTCCAAAACCATCAATCCTCTAATCATGAATAAGTCCAAGCCGCTCTTGACCGTGAGCACGGCTGTCATGACAGTTTTGACTCTGCAGAGTTTGCACCACTGTACCCACATGTAGTGATTTCATCCCCCGTTGCCGGATGGACTAAAAGAACCTCCATTATGCCAGTGGCCACGAACCACATTCACACTTCCCAGGTGTGTAGCCAGGAGATCACTACGAAGCCTTTACAAAGGAATTCCCGACGAGCGTGGGCCCACTGAGGTTTCACCCCTAACAGCATACAAGAGGCTCCAACCCCGCTGTAGTGGCCCCCTCTTGAGCCTTGCGGTTCATATGGTAGTCCAGCTGGCACCTACTCCCCGCACCATCCAACACACCCATACTACGCCGAGGATACACCTAATTAATTGGCCAAGCTGCCCCATCTCAGCATGTGGTTGGCACGGTAAAGCCAGGTTACATGCTCCATGAACCGGTCCTTAGGATCCAGGCAAGTACTAAACACAAACCCGAGTCTCGTGCACCCAGCACACAACCAAAATATCCAACTTGCCTTGATCCCTACCTCTACATAACTCACAATATCTCATTCAAGAGTATGGTAAAATAAACTGATAATCTCATATCCCAAACATCCCATTCTAAGCATGGCTAAGCATATGCATAATAATAAATGACATGATAAAATAAATCCTAACCCAAGCTACAAGGAAACAAGGTAATGCAATTCTAGGGAAACTTCTTAGCATGGGTTTCATATTTAACTTGACAATGCAAATAATTCTATCTACACATCCTAGTATAGGATCAAAGTGGTCAAGGACACTTGCCTCCTTCCTGCTGCTCTTGAAATGGGTAGTCCTGATCTTGGAAAGGAATAACTTGCTCTTGAGCAGGTTCTACATCATACCATCACACATAGCAAAAGAAAAAAACAACAATCCATAAGACATAGTTCACACTTCCACTTCATACAAACCACACATTCATATTTATGAAAGTCATTCACCATTATATGTGTTGTGGTTACTCTATGTATGTTGATTTGTGGCTTGCATGCACTTTTAATCATATGTATATGATTCCTACTTTTGTGTTCACATTTATACTTACATACTATATATATGAGTTTCCAATTTAAATAAATTCCTTATATTCAATTACTACACCTTTTAACTACCAAGTATGCATGAAAGGTATTTTCCTTCTCCATATGTGTCTTCATAATTTCTACCAACCCGAAACTGAATTCTTTGGATTTTAGAACTCCATTTATCATTTACTATCTGCTATATTTTCAGATTTATTTCCTATGCCTAAATGTGAACTTTATTATAAAAATAACAAAACACATCATCTAAACAGAATAGGTTCTGATCTAAAATATTTACTAATATATTTTTGACCTTTTCCTCTGATGTAAACTATTTTACATTTATTTTCCCTATTTTCAGAACTATTCTTTACTTAAAAATGTGTCCCTATAACTAATAAATGTGAATAATACATTAAACAGATTCATTTCAGCCCAAAATATATTTTTATCTCACTCCAATGTTTTCTAAGTACTGAGAAAGTTTTTAATTTAATTTTGACAATATGTTTGTCCTACTTTTTAAATTTTAAATACTAGTCACATATTCAATTTCCTAAATTAAATATCAAACAGGGTTAAAAAGGTAAACTCACCCCACTACAGGGTCTACAATATTATTTTAAGAATTTTCAGGGGTCTAGCTATACATAACAGAGGAGTTTTTCCTAATTTTTATTAAGTCCAGGGGCTAAAACTGATTTTTAAATGAATTTACATGATTTTCTGAAGTTCCAGGGGCTAGATCAGAAGTTTCCGGGGCTAGCTCTTGTTTCCCGAGAACCCCAGGGGGTAGCACGTAAGATTTCTAGTCTTTATAACGCGGGGCTGACATGGACCGTCCGATTTAAAACAGACGGCTGAGATTATAACATCGAACCGGTACGCGAGGATTTAAACCCTACCGTGCGATTTAAAATAAACGGCGCACAAGCGGCCACGTCGCTCTGATCGAGCGCGGGCGGCGCTGCCGGCGGCGCACGGCGGCGGGAAGCGGCGATCTCGCCGGAGACTTTCGGATCTTCGAGAATTCTTCCTAGAACTGTGATTTTATGGCATAGATCGGTGGAGGGGAGGTCGGGGATCTCACCTCGGGGGTTTTCTTGAGCTCGGAGGTCCTGGAAGGCGGTCGGCGATGAGGTCCGAAGTGAAACCACGGCGAGGCTCGTCGGCGCTGTGTTTGAACCGCAAGTCACCGAGTTTTCTGCACCTGCAGGGTTCCCCGGAGGCGGTGGATCAAGACCAGCGAGTTAGATCGGAATTTCCGAGTTTAGATCGGCTAGAATTCGCCGGAGAAGGCTCGGGTTCTCACCGGAGTAAAAACGGCGGATCGCGTGGGAAAAACAGAACGAGGCCGGGGTTTTTATAGACGGGGGAGGGCGGCGGGGTGGTTTAGATCGAGTTCGCGTCGCCTACGAACGGAATTCGGCGGGGATGCGCAGGAATCCGGGTCGGTTTTGATTCGGGGTGAGAGAATCCCGGCGCGGGCGCGAGGTAGAAGAAGAGCTGGCAGGCCCCGCCTGTCAATGGGAGGAAGAGGCGCGCGCGGCTGCGGGCTGGCACGGGGGCTGGGTGGTGGGTTTCGGCCCACTGGCCGGTTTTTTTCTGTTTTCTTTTTTTCTTTTTCTATTTCTTTTCTGTTTTGAATTTAAATTGAATTCCAGTTTGAATTTAAATTGTTGCAAAACATGCAACACGTCCAAAGATTTTTAAATTCCCCTCTTAACATGATTTAGTGTCTTAACAAGATTTTTGGGGTGTTACAGCTCTTGGGGTGTGTTTCTCCAACACACTCCATACTAAGTAATCTAATCTTTTCAGCTCCTGAGCTCTTATCATTTTAGATCCTCATTCTCCTTTCTTTTTACGCTTTCTTCCTGATTTCTTTAAAAACCTGCGCTCATCTCAACGATTTTGTTAGGGTCTCATTTGTTTGTCATAAATCAACCAAAACCCACAAGGGATGCCTAGATGCACATTCAGAACCGGCAGAAACACTCGCGCACACTGCACCCCGAGCTGCTAGACAGCACCATGAGCCCAGTTCTCACCTCCCTGACACAAAACCCTCCAAGCTCCGGCCTCCCTTGCCCTAGAACGACTTCATCCGCCGTGACATAACTCAAGCTGGCGGTCGGGTGCACGTGGGCAGCTCACCACAGCAGTTGTCACGGCCAAGTGAGGGCGGTAACGGGAGCGCACAACCACCGTGCTGCTCTCACCCGAAGCTCAAGCCAAACCGTGAACTATCAAGGGCGAATTTTGGAAATTAACTCCGGCAGGTGCAAACCGAGCGTCCGGTACGAGATTTTCAAATTCTCCCTCTCCAATTCTTCTTAGGTAATCAAACTTCGCACATAGAAGCTGGACTAGCCAGCAAGCATATTTCCTTTAGCAACCGTCGCATGAAACCACCTAGGAACAACGGATTTTGAGCTCTCCCGAGCGTGTTCTTGGCAGAACTAATCGGGCGCACGGTGCCGACCCAGTTGCAGCCATCTTCGAGCACTTTTGAGGACATGTCGGTCTTCCTCAAGCTCCAAGGGTGCTGTAGCATGGGTTGGTCGATGTTTTGGCAGTCTAGGAAGGTCGGCAGACGGTGCCGAACGCTTTCCGTAGCCGCCGCACATCGCCGGGGTATTTCCGGTCACCGGCAGCTTGAACATGTGCCACAGTCGTGTTCCCCGGCCTCCATAACGCCCTAACGGCGAGCCCCAGCTCGGATGGCGGCCAGAAATGGTCGTCTGGCGAGCATCTGGTTGCTCCGGCGAGGGGGAGCGCGCGGGCGCGGGAAAGAAGCCGGAGGAAGAAGAAGACCGGGCGGGCCCCAGCTGTCAGTGTCTGAAAAGTTTTAAAAGGCGATCTGTTGTGGCTGGGTTCTGTTGTGGCTGCGCGGTACAACTGTGTGACCCCGGTGTGGCTCAGTTCTGATTGGCTGAGTTTAAAACAGTGGGTCCAGCAGACTTTTCAGTAGCAAAATAATTCCAGAGATTGTTCAAACTTTGGAAAATCACATCTTTGTGTAGGAATCTCCAAATCAATTGATTCAAATTGGGTTGTATTCTTTTGAAAAGATCTATCCAAATATGAACTCCAATTTATATGAAACTCAATATTAAATTCTGGAAAATTCTTTAACTTTTTTTCTGAAAAAGAATTGAGGGAGTTTGGTTCATCCAAAAATCTCAAATTTTGCCAGAGTATTCCTTAGCGTATTGTTGACATTATAGCAAATGTTCAGCTCATTTGAAGATCATTTGATTAGGAATCTGCTAAATACAAGCTGTTGTGTTCATAAGAGTCCAGAAACATTTTCAGAAAATGTTGCCCTCTTGTAAAACTATTCTAGGCAATACATAGCTCCAAAAATTATAGGAAAATTCATACATACTATAGTTGAACTACTTGAAATTGTAGTTTACTTAATTGGGCATAAAATGCACATTACTCCAGAATTAATTCTTTGAGTAGAAATGCTTAAGGAATTATTCTGGAGGAGCTACTCAAGTAAAAGGTCTGAAATTTGTATCAAATTACTTTCATGTGACCAGGAACTCACATGTGTATTATCAGCTCAAGTTGAGCTTTAGAACTCCCTGTTCTTGTTATTCATACTTATGTATAGGGGAAAATACATAAGACATTGTAGGAATTATGAAGAACACAATTTGACTCCACATTAGCTGTAATTTAGCAAACTAAAGCCCTAGGTAGTATAGAACATGCTGTAAAAGTTTTGAATCCATTGGAGTTCTTGTTCTTCAGTTGCATTCAAATCTTTTCAGCTTCGTTCTTATGTTCATTAGGAAAGTTAGTGTATAACTAGAACACCAAGACCAATTTAGTTCATTCATGATTCTTTGCACAACAGAGGCACACCAAGCCATTCTTGGCATTTCCACACAACCTTGTTCCTAAGAAATCCAGTCTTTAATTCTTTCCATTGCATTCTATAAAACTTGTGCATATACATTTCAATAGGAATCACAACGAAGGGGATTCGAAGGAGCGATTCATTGAAGTAGATCAGACTCCGGAGAAGCAAGGGTTGATCAGCAAGGATCACTAACTGATTATATACGACTACCCTGCAAAACAGGCAAGCTCCAGTTTGCATTTAACAGCTTTTAAGTTTTTACTTTGTATTCACTTTCAGTTAAGATATGAAATGTGCATTAGGTTTAGTGCTTTGATACTCCTCGTGCATGACCAAATGAACCCATGGTGTATTGAGTAGGTGTCTTTCACCGTGTAGAACTGTCATGCTTAAGTAAGGTTCGGTAGAAGTCGAGTGGTGAGATGCTACTCACATGATCAGGAACAACAGGGGCATACGGGATTGGTTCAGAAAATGTGTAGCAAGTTAAAGTTGAGACCAGAAGGTTGTAGGGGCAGCAGAACATAGGGGCCTGGGTGCTATAGACCTGTTCGTGTCGGTCAAGGACCGATCCGTATGCGGCCCAGTTGAACAAGTTTGAGTTGTGTACCGGACTCATGCTGGCTATATGGGACCCAGTAAACCGATGTACCTCGGGAAGCTTGCGTTGAGCCTTTTCGGGTTGCCTCAGGTAAGATGGCCGGTGTGCAGTATGTGGGTAACATTCTTATGACAACTCATGTCGGTAGGTGCACCATGAGAGTTGCTACTGTACGGGGCGATTTGATCGATTCAACGTAGGTGAAACAGGGGAAAGGCTGCCACGTACAGCGTCAGTGATGGTTGCTGTAGGCAACGTCGAGTACGGGCGTACGTTTCGTGTAGTGTGGGTGTTATTGATTCAAATCAACATCGCTCGCGGAAAAGGATCGAGCATACTTGTTCTCACAGTCGTGACGTAGTAAGAACTTGCAAGAGAAAGGAACTAATCATATTGGTTTCAAGTTAATACTAGCATTGTGATGATACTTTGTATGATTAGGCTTGTGCAAATTCGATTCAATTACACCGTGAGCAAATTACATCAGGGGAAAGCGTTTCTTGTTTGATTGTGGACTCCCGATGTGGCGTGCCCAAGGTTATTCTTAAATTGCTGCTAATAAAACTTGAAATTAAGGATTCACATTTAGACGAGTCTATTATGCATTATGCCATCCTACTTTATGTTCATAACCTCATGTAGATTTTCATGACTAGGGTGACGGTCAAGTCTTGCTGAGCGTTATGCTCACGGATGCTATCCGAGTTGTTTTGCAGGTGTTTGACTTCATGCTTATGAGAAGGGATGCCGAGGAGACTCGGAAATGTCCGAGTGGTTACTCAAGAGCATCCTCGCCGCTGCGGTTTGTTCTTCGTGTTGCTAGTAAGAAACGTCCGTGGGCTGGACTGTTTCTTTGTTGCTAAGTTAGAAATGAGTCGTGAGAGTTATAGTCTTCCGCTGTAGATTATTTTGAGATAAGTATTTGTAAAATACTCTTGTACGCTTCCGCAAATAATTTATGTAATGCGATCTGTTTTTTCTCGACTCGTGTGCTGTTGGGTGCCGCATATCACGGCACCACCCGACGAGGTCCTGGCCGGGGCCGCATTGGCGATCCCCCACAGCGTGGTATCAGAGCTGCGTTGGGAATAGTGCACGGATTGAGCATCATATTATGATAAAAACTTAGGATACGGTGAGATAACGGTATTAGGCCCACATAAGGACTACTATATTAGCATATTATGAAGGTGGCAATCTAACCTATTTGCTATGTCAGAAAATCATGCATCTCGGGACGTTCTATGTCTTGGGGGTGCACGTAAGCGCTGTCCACCAGTGCGCACAAGCTGAAGGGTGGAGCCCCATGGGTGATAGGTAACCCGGCCCGCTTTAGTATCCTTTACGACTCTTCATGTCGTTTGGGATAATCGAGCAACGCCCATCCTGGCATGCTTTGGGCAAGTATGGGAGACCCCATCACGTGGTCAGTAACGTGAACTCGTAGCTCAAGGCGTGGTTGGCTTGAGAACACCCGTGCGAGTGATGATGGATGGGTGTATGAACTGTATTGGGACCGGGCTCGGTGTGCAGCCGAACCTGATGATTGAGTGTGTTTTATGTAGGTACTAACCATGAAAACCATAGTACGAGTAGAACACGTTTGCGAGTGACCGTTTTAGTTCCACCTAAGAATACGTATATGCCGGTTTAAGCCGGTTGGGATTTTATTATGTGAGGCAACGTAGTACCGTCATATGTCTTACGGTGCATCGCCACCGTTCTACACTTGATAGTCTTCTTTCCTATGAAGAAATCATTCATGACTAACTTTTAAACTAAAAATGGATTTTGGAAAGCACATATTAGTTATTGAGCTCTTCATTTGAACTAAGCTTCAAAGAAGAGACTTGCTAAGCTTCATTTGATCCAAAAACAGAGTGCTCTGTTCTGGCAGAAATTTTTGCTAGACTTCGACAGAGCATAACTCCTAGTATCTTGACCCAATGGAGGTGTATGATACAGTTCTGGAAATTTTTTTAAGTGCTATACAACTTTTCTGTAGACATCCAGGGCAAAATCAGAAGCCAACTTGGTGGAATGTCCAGATGAATGCAAACTGTCCAGAAAACAGGACAGCTACAAATCTCTCTTGATGTTTCTGTAAATTAGTCATAACGGTCTGTAGAAAAATTTCTAAGGGTTATATGATACACCGTTGAAAATTTTATGAAATTTGCAACGATTTTGTAGTTCATAGTTTGTTAAAACTGTACTCCGTTTTTATGTACAACTGTGATAAAAACAGCCACATACAAAGGAGATGCTGGCAAATTTTATCCAGAAATTCTGTCAACTTTGAACAATCATAACTTCCGATACAGAAATGATATAGGGGCATATGAATACTTGTTGAAAACATACTGAAGTTAACTTTAACTTTTGTATTCAACTTGATTTATGAAAATGCTGGTAACCGGATCAAAATTTGAGTTAAGTGCAGAAAGGTATGTTCTGAACAGACTAGGGGACTGATTATGTTGGCTTTAGGAAGATTTGTGAACATGAAATTTTGTTATGCTTTCATAAAGTTTTAGCATGTTCATGTTTGTACATACTTTCACATACTGCTGAGATCAAGTTTTGACTCCCCTCAAAATTATTCTTTTGCAGTATGGTGCGTACTCATTCTCCGAGTAGGGCTGAAGGTACTCGCCGAGACGGCGATGACTTGACTCCACCACGGGCACCACCATCAACGGTATGGGCGGATGTCATGAATCCGATGGTCGAGTCAAGTCAGGAGAAAGCAAAACTACTCCAAGCCTTGGTACAGCAAGGCATGCTCCAACGTACACAACAGGTCGTTCCACCCCGGAACGCCTATTTGGACTTCTTGGCGACATAACTGCCAATTTTCACGGAAGCCAACGAACCAGTGGAAGATGATCAGTGGCTTCGGGTTATGGAGTCCAAGTTTGGAGTGTTCGAGTGCGATGACTATCAGAAGATATTATTTGCAGCTCAACAGCTCCATGGAGCCGCCAAAAATTGGTGGTTCGCTTATTTTGCCACCATTCCGGAAGGCCATCAAGTGGAATGGACGGAATTTCGCGAAGCATTCCGTGCTCATCACATTCCTATGGGTTTTATCAAGGCCCAGCAGCAGGAATTCAGGAACTTGAAGCAGGGGGACATTAGTGTCCTCGATTATGTCAAACGGTTTAACCATTTGGCACAATATGCTCCTGACTACGCGACGAGTGAAGCTGCAAGGTGTGACTACTTTTTTCATGGCCTGAGTGCCATATTAAAAGATAGATTGGCTTTGTTCAATCAAGGCAATTACACCGAGTTGATCAGTGCTGCCCTGCTGCAAGAACAAGCGACACTTGAGTGTCAAGCAGAGGAGAGGGACCGGGATGATGTGCAAGAAGACATACCAGTTGTTCCTCGTAAATACCGTGTGGTGTATCACATACCATCTGTGGAAATATGGCAGCCACCATTGAGATCAACATATCCCAGATTTCCTGCTCAAGAATCATGTCTTGAAGCAACACAATTGCCACAGCAACGATTGATTTCTGGTGCATCATTGCTGCAGCCAAGTACATCAACTTCTCAACCGCAAGTCAACGAAGAACCGGGGAAACATCCGTGTTCTTATTGCCACCGTTCTGGGCATTTTAGACAAGAATGCCGGGAGAAGTTGTTGAACAGCGGACAACCATCATCATCAGGTGGTATGCCGCCACATGCTCAAGTCAATATAACAGCATTGCAATCCGGGAGTGTGCTACATCTTGCTATTGAGGATGTCCCGGAGGGAGCAACGGTGTTAGTGGGCATGTTTACTCTCAAAGATGTACACGTGCTCATACTTTTTGATTCTGGTGCAACCCA
This sequence comes from Neostapfia colusana, assembly GCA_030760725.1. Taxonomy (NCBI): domain Eukaryota; kingdom Viridiplantae; phylum Streptophyta; class Magnoliopsida; order Poales; family Poaceae; genus Neostapfia; species Neostapfia colusana. The sequence continues at coordinate 57,923,156 of JASWHV010000005.1, read as the reverse complement.
CAATTTTATCAGCAAAAAATGTGTGGATCAGCACCAATTATCCACCAATACTCCCACAACGAGTTATCTTATATGTTCACCGGGAGGAAATATCTCTGCTAATCAGATTGTGTCCCAAGCAGTTTTGTGTTTGGGAGGAAAAATATATCCAACATCGCTGATTATGTTGGATAGGCAGAAGATAGACATAATATTGGGAATGTCTTGGTTAAATCGTCACGGTGCCGTTCTCAATATTGGTAACCGGACTGTCCAGATTGACTCGCCGATTCACGGACAGCACACGCTGTTTTTAGACAGCGATGATCAAGAAATGGCAGAGGCCCACTACACGGAAGCGCTTAAACTTGAAGATATTCCGGTGGTACGTGATTACCCCGACGTGTTTCCCGATGATTTACCAGGCATGCTACCCGAATGGGACGTCGAGTTCAAGATTGAACTGGCGCCGGGAACAACACCTATCTCACGAAGGCCTTACAAGATGGCACCTAACGAGCTAGCGGAGTTGAAGGAGCAACTAAATGAACTCATGAGCAAGGGTTTCATACGACCAAGTTCTTCACCTTGGGGTTGCTCTGCGCTGTTCGTTAAGAAGAAGGATGAAACACTGTGGCTATGTGTTGATTACCGTCCTCTAAATGCTGTCACGATAAAGAAAAAATATCCTTTGCCCTGCATCGACATCCTGTTCGATCAACTTGTGGGTGCAAAGGTATTCTCAAAGATGGATCTTCGGTCTGGATATCATCAAATCAAGATCCGGCCGAGGACATACCGAAGACAACTTTCTCGACAAGATATGGACTCTATGAGTACCTCATCATGTCATTTGGGTTAACCAACGCTCCGGCACACTTCATGTACTTGATGAATTCTGTGTTTATGCCGGAGTTAGACAAGTTCGTCGTGGTATTCATCGACGACATTTTGGTTTACTCCAAATCTAAAGAAGAGCACGCTGAACATTTGTGAATCGTGCTACAACGGTTGAGCGAGCACCAATTATGTGCCAAGTTCAGCAAGTGCGAGTTCTGGATTGATCAAGTGCCTTTTCTAGGCTATATTATTTCAGCAGACGGAATTGCCGTGGACCCCAGCAAAATTGAACAAATGCTGAAGTGGGAATCTCCCAAATCAGTCCACAAGGTCCGAAGTTTCCTAGGTTTAGCGGGATATTACCGAAGGTTCATTCCGAGCTTCTCAAAAATTGCTAAACCAATGACGGAGCTGCTGAAGAAGGGCACTAAATACATGTGGAATGCAGCATGTGAAGCCGCATTCAAAACTCTGGTGAAACATCTCACAACAGCTCCAGTTCTTTCTCATCCGGACACCACAAAGCCATTTAATGTATATTGTGATGCATCTGGCATCGGTCTCGGCTGTGTTCTGATGCAAGACGGGCGTGTAGTCTCCTATGGGTCTCGTCAACTGCGAGACCACGAGCAGCATTATCCAACTCACGATCTCGAGCTTGCTGCAGTGGTGTTGGCGTTAAAGATGTGGAGACATTATTTGCTTGGCAATCTTGTCCACCTCTGTCACACCCGGTTTCTCCGAAGAACAACCGAGTGAATATCACATGTATGCCAGAATCATTTTCTCATACATGTGATGACAAATAGTGAAGCATCATTTATTACAAGCCAGGTGTCGAATATAGATAAGTCTTACATAGCATATGTCTCGATGGACAATAATAAGTTCATCACAAGTAAATAAACTAGCAGCGGAATATTATTCTCGTGGGCTCCGTCACAGGTGTTGCCCGGGGGACTCCATGAACCTAGAAGCCTTCTTCGGGTCCAAAGTCTTGATCATTAAACACCACATCATTCTCTTGACCTGAGCAGCAATATAAACCAACAAATATGCAAGGTTGAGTACCGATGGTACTCAGCAAGTGTGGGAAAGTTATGTCATGCATGGCTAGAACAAGGAGAGGTTGAACTCATGGTTAAAGCACTACGCAATTAATACCTATCACCTTAGCTTATTAAGCACCTATATTACTACATAGGTGAAGTGGTCCCAAACTCCCAACCCATCATCACAATCAAATAACCATAACATCATTTCCGATGTTAAGCTCCCCGCTTAACATCCACAACTTCCAAGGTCATCATCCTCTAATCATGAATAAGTCCAAGCCGCTCTTGACCGTGAGCACGGCTGTCATGACAGTTTTGACTCTGCAGAGTTTGCACCACTGTACCCACATGTAGTGATTTCATCCCCCGTTGTCGGATGGACTAAAAGAACCTCCATTATGCAAGTGGCTACGAACCACATTCACACTTCCCAGGTGTGTAGCCAGGAGATCACTACGAAGCCTTACAAAGGGATTTTTGACGAGCGTGGGCCCACTGAGGTTTCACCCCTAACAGCATACAAGAGGCTCCAACCCCGCTGCAATGGCCCCCTCTTGAGCCTTGCAGTTCATACGGTAGTCCAGCTGACACCTATTCCCCGCACCATCCAACACACCCATACTACGCCGGGAATACACCTAATTAATTGGCCAAGCTGCCCCATCTCAGCATGTGGTTGGCACGGTAAAGCCAGGTTACATGCTCCATGAACCGGTCCTTAGGATCCAGGCAAGTACTAAACACAAACCCGAGTCTCGTGCACCCAGCACCAACCAAATCATCCAACTTGCCTTGATCCCTACCTCTACATATCTCATAACCTCTCATTCAAGAGTATGGTAAATAAACTAATGATCTCATATCCCAATTATCCCATTCTAAGCATGGCTAAGCACAAGTAATATGAGTGAATGACATAATAAAACAAATCCCAACCCAAGCTACAAGGAAACAAGATAATGCAATTCTAGGGAAACATCCTAGCATGGGTTTCATATTTCAATTGACAATGCAAATAGTTCTATCTACACATCCTAGCATAGGATCAAAGTGGTCAAGGACACTTGCCTTCTTCCTGCTGCTCTGGGAATGGATAGTCCTGATCTTGAAAGGGAAGAACTTGCTCTAGGGCAGGTTCTACTCATACCATCACACATAGCAAAAGAAAACAACAATCCATAAGACATAGTTCACACTTTCACTTCATACAAACCACACATTCACATTTATGAAAGTCATTCACATTTCTATGTGTTGTGGTTACTCTATGTGTGTTGATTTTGGGCTTACATGCACTTTTAAACATGTGCATATGATTTCTAAATTTTGTATTCAGATTTATGTTTGCATACTATATATTAATTTCCAATTTAAATAAATTCCTTATATTCAATTGATACACATCTTAGGTACCAAGTATGCATGGAAGGAATTTTCCTACTACAAATGGGTTTTCAGATCTGCTACCAAATCCTAAACTGAAATCTTTGAATTTTGGAGATTTCATTTATCATTTTCTAGTTATGCATATCTATTTTCCTATATTTTAAGATTTACTTTCTATGCCTAATTGTGAACTTTATTATGAAAATAGTAAGACACATCTACTAAACAGAATAGGTTCTGATCTAAAATAGTAAATAATATATTTTTGAACTTCTTCTCTGATGTGAATTATTTTACATTTATTTTACAAATTTTCAGAATTATTTCCTAGCCTAAAAATGTGTTTCTATATCTAATAAACATGAACACACCCATACAGATTTCACTTCAGCCTAAAATTTATTTTGAGCTCATTCTAAAGCTTTCCAACTGTTAGTAGAGTTTAAACTTGAATTTACAATGTGTGTGCCTCACCCTTTTTAAATTTAAATCTTAATTACATAGTCAAATTCCTAAATTTAATATTATATAAGGTTAAAAAGGTAAACATACCCCATCAAAGGGTCTATTATATTATTTTATAAATTTCCAGGGGTCTAACTACACATAACAGAGGGGTTTTCCTAATTTTTATTAAGTCCAGGGGCTAAAACTGATTTTTAATTGAATTTACATGAATTTCTGAAGTTCCAGGGGCTAGATCAGAAGTTTCCGGGGCTAGCTCGTATTTTCCGAGAACCCCAGGGGGTAGCGCGTAAGAATCCCGGCGTTTATAACGCGGGGCTGATGTGGACCGTCCGATTTAAAACAGACGGCTGAGATTATAACGTCGAACCGGTATGCGGGGATTTAAATTCTACCGTGCGATTTAAAATAGACTGCCCTCAAGCGGCCACGTCGCTCTGATCGAGCACGGGCGGCGCTGCCCGGCGGCGCGCGGCGGCGGGAGGCGGTGATCTCGCCGGAGAGCTTCGGGTCTTCGTCAATTATTCCTAAAACAGGGATTTCATGGCATAGATTGGTAGAGGGGAGGTCGGGGATCTCACCTCAGGGGTTTTCTTGAGCTCGGAGGTCCTGGAAGGCGGTCGGCGACGAGGTCCGAGGTGAATTCACGGCGAGGCTCGTCGGCGCTGTGTTTGAAGCGCAAACCACCGAGTTTTCTACACCTGCATGATTCCCCGGAGGCGGTGGATCAAGATCAGCGTGTTAGATCAGAAATCCCGAGCGAAGATCGAGCAAAATTGGCCGGAGAAACTCGGGTTCTCACCGGAAGGAAAAACGGCTGATCGTGGGTGAAAATCGGGAAGATGCCGGTGTTTATATAGCCAGGGAAGGGCGGCGTTCGGTTGTGATCGAGTTTGCGTCGTCCAGAACCGAAATTCGGCTGGGATACGCGAGTATCCGGGGCAGTTTTGATTCGGGGGAGAAAAGAGTCCCGGCCGGCCGAGCGCGGGCGCGAGGAGGAAGAAGGATGGCGGGCCCCACACGTCAGCGAGAAAGGGAACGGGGCGCGCGGCTGCGGGCTGGCGCGGAGTGGGTTGGGCCGGCTGGTGGGTTTCGGCCCACTGGCCGGTTCTTTTCTGTTTTTCGTCTCCTTTTTCCATTTCTTTTCTGGTTTGAATTTGAATTTGAATTCCAACTAAATTTGAATTTCTGCAGCCCATGCAATACGTCCAAAAAATTTTAAATTCCCCTCTTAACAGGATTTTGGGGTGTTACAGCTCTACCCCCCTTAAAAGAAATCTCGTCCTCGAGATTGGTGGTTCTAAGAAAACAATTCCAGAAACTGTGCCTTAAGTTCGTCTTCTCGCTCCCATGTGGCCTCCTCTTCCGAGTGATGCTTCCACCGCACATTGCACATCCGGATTCTTTTATTTCTTGTGAGGCGTTCCATTGTCTGCAAAATCTTGGATGGTTGCTCGGCATAAGACAAATCCTCAGCTACATCAACCTCGTTCATGGGTAACACCTCTTCAGGTGTTCTCAGACATTTCTTGAGTTGTGACACATGAAATACGTCATGCACATCCGATAGGGAAGCCGGTAATTCTAGTTGATACGCCACTTCGCCTTTTCTCTCCAGAACTTGAAAGGGTCCGATGTATCGAGGTGACAACTTCCCTTTCACCTTGAACCGACGAAGTCCTCAGATAGGGGACACCTTGAGATAGACATAGTCCCCCACGTTGAAAACGATCTCTCTTCTTCGTACATCGGCATAGCTCTTTTGTCGTGTCTGTGCTATCCTCAAGTTGTTGCGAATTTCCCCCACTTTTGCCTCGGCTTCTTGTAGTACTTCGGGTCCAAACACTTTACTTTCCCCTGTTTGGTTCCAAAATAGTGGAGTTCTGCACTTCCTCCCATACAAACCTTCAAATGGCGACATCTTCATACTAGCCTGATAGCTGTTGTTATAGGAGAACTCCGCATACGGTAAGTTCTTGTCCTAACTCCGATTGTTTTTGAGTGCACACGCTCTCAGCATATCCTCAAGAACCTGATTGGTTCTTTCCGTCTGCCCGTCAGTTTGGGGATGATAGGCAGAGCTAAAATTCAGATGCGTTCCCATGGTTTCATACAACTTTTGCCAGAACCTTGAGGTGAACTGTGTCCCTCGATCCAACACTATCTTCTTGGGCACTCCATCGTAACACACGATCCTTGACATGTACAATTCCGCCAATTTGGATCTGCTGTAGCTTTCTTTCACGGGGATGAAATGAGCTACCTTGGTTAGCCTGTCGACGATGACCCATATCGAATCATATCTTGATTGGGTCCTAGGCAGTCCCACTATATCCATACCGATTTCTTCCCATTTTATTCAGGCACTTTGAGTGGTTGCAATAATCCCGCGGGTCGTTGATGTTCTGCTTTCACCAACTGACATGTGTCACATAGGGCAACATGTTCCGCGACATCTCGCTTCATTCCATACCACCAATACATGCTCTTGAGGTCCTGGTACACCTTCGTACTCCCAGGATGAATGGAATAGTCGGAATCGTGAGCCTCCTTCAAAATCAATTCGCGGATCTCCTTCACTTCAGGCACACAGATTCTTTTCCCGTGCCACACCGTACCTTGTTCATCCTCTCTGAAACCAGGGGCTCTATTATCCTTGATGAGTTGTCGGATTTCTTGTATCTTCTCATCATTCTTTTGACCATCGCGTATGTCTTGCTCTAATGTGGAGTCCACTTCCATGGCAATGGCTTCACCACTATTCACCAGGCATAGATTGAGCCTTATAACCTCGTCCTTCAATTCGGCAGGCATGTCCTTCAAGCTCAACTTATTGACCCGCACTTTCCGACTTAAAGCATCTGCCACGATGTTTGCTTTTCCAGGATGATAGTTGATGCCCACATCAAAGTCATTGATTAGCTCTAACCATCTCCTTTGTCTGAGGTTGAGATCTGGGTGGGTGAACATGTACTTTAAACTCTTATGATCCGTATATATCTCTGTCCTCTTCCCCATCAAGTAGTGCCACCAAATTTTCAACGCGTGTACCACTGCGGCTAGTTCTAGGTCATGTGTAGGATAGTTCTTCTCGTGCTTTCGGAGCTGCCGGGATGCATAAGCCACGACATGCCCTTCTTGCATGAGAACACATCCCAACCCGTTTCTAGAGGCATCACAGTACACCGAAAAGTTCTTCTGCATATCTGGCATAACTAGCACTGGGGCTGTTGTCAATCTTTTCTTTAGCTCCTGAAAACTCGTCTCGCACTGCGGCATCCATGCGAATGTGATTCCCTTCTACAACAGTTTGGTAAGGGGTCTCGAGATCTTGGAGAATCCCTCAATAAACCGTCGATAGTATCCAGCCAATCCCAAGAAGCTTCGAACGTCCCCGACATTCTCAGGGGTCTTCCACTTCTGTATATCCTCGATCTTGGCGGGATCTACGGAGATTCCTCCCTCCGAGATTATATGTCCTAAGAAGGGAACTCTCTTCAGCCAAAACTCACACTTTCTCAACTTGGCATATAGTTGGTGTTCTCTCAGCTTCTGAAAAACCAACCTTAGATGTTTCTCATGTTCTTCTTCATCTTTGGAGAAGACGAGAATGTCATCAATGAAAACCACCACAAATTTGTCCAGATATTCCATGAATACCTTGTTCATGAGATACATGAAGTATGCCGGGGCATTAGTTAGCCTGAAAGGCATGACGGTGTATTCATACAGTCCGTACCGAGATAGGAAAGATGTCTTTGGAATATCGGTTTGCCTTATCTTAAGTTGGTGGTATCCGACCTGAGATCAATTTTCGAGAACACACAAGCTCCCCTCAACTGATCAAACAAGTCTTCAATGCGGGGTAATGGGTACTTGTTCTTGATGGTTACTTCATTCAATGCACGGTAGTCTACGCATAACCTTTGGGTTCCGTCCTTCTTGGGCACAAATATCACTGGAGCTCCCCATGGTGAGGAACTAGGATGAATATACCCCTTCTCCGTCAATTCTCTCAAATGATCCTTGAGTTCTCCCAGCTTCTTGGAGTCCATCCTATAAGGTCTCTTGTATATCGGGGCTGTTCCAGGCACTAGCTCAATTGCGAATTCCACTTCACGATCAGGAGGCATTCCTGGCAACTCCTCCGGAAAAACATCTGGATATTCCCTGATGATCCTGATCTCCTAAACTTTCACCTCAACTTGATTTAATTTAATGTCCCTCCTAGGCTCTTGTATTGTTATGAACTTTACTCTTGTGCCACTAGGGTGAGTTAGTTCCACTGTTCTGGTCGAACAATTGATGATCCCCTTATGTTTGGTCAACCAATCCATACCCAAGATAATATCTATCCCTTGTGAATCTATCACTATGAGGTTAGCAGTAAATACTACCTCATTAATGTCTAGGTTCACCTTGGGACACACTTGTCTTGTCCTTATTTCTCCACCTGGAGAGTTTACTGCTAGCATATGGTTCATTTGTGTTGTTGCTAGATCATGCTTCTTAACAAACCCTTGAGCAATGAACGAGTGGGTAGCACCAGAATCAAACAACAGGGTTGCAATGTGTAAATTGGCAGGAAACTTACCAACTACCACTTCAGGTGCCTCTTGCGCCTCCTCCATGGTGACGTGGTTCACCCGTCCTCGCATTATATTCTGCTGTTGCGGCTGCACGGGCTTCTTCTTTGGGCACTTATGGGCGTAGTGCCCCACTTCACCACAGTTAAAGCAATGCACCCCAACCTTAGGTGCCTGGCCTTTGTTGTCTTGGGGTTGGTTTGGGGGTCCTTGTATTGCTGGTCGAGGTTGGTATGTAGGGTGAGGCTGTTGTCCAAACTGACGCTGTGGCGGTGCTGGTGCTGCCGGAGGCCTGAAGTTCGGGTTGTACCCTCTTGGTGCTGAGTAGGGTACCGCAGCACGGCTCGTCTGCCCTGCGGGTTGCTGCATCAGACGTGGGCGGGTGTTGCTACCCGAGGCTTGGTGTGACCACCCGGCCTTCCTCTTGTTTTCATTTTCCAAGGCCTTCAGCTTCCTTTCTACAACAAATGCTTTGTCCACCATCTTTTGGAAGCTTTCATACTTGTTGGAGGACATTGCACACTGCATTTCGGCGGTAAGTCCTTCCACGAAACAGTCCTGTTTCTGGTCATCAGTCTCTATGTCCCGTGGGGCATAACGGGATAGTTGAGTGAATTTAGTAAGGTATTCCCTCACAGTCATGTTTCCTTGCTGCAATCCCAAGAACTCCTTCCTCTTATTTTTGAGTTCACCCCTTGGTATGTAATGGTTGCGGAAGCTACGCTTGAACTCTTCCCAAGTGATGTTCTCAGGGTCATGATGGGCGGCCACGTAAGCGGTCCACCAATCAGCAGCAGGTCCATGCAATTGGTGAGAGGCAAACAGCACCCTCTCATACCCTTGGCACTGTATGATCCTCATCTTGCTCTCAATGGTCTTTAGCCAGTCATCTGCCTCCAGGGGTTCAGCAGCACTTGCAAACTTCGGAGGTTGAGTTCCTAGAAACTCACTCAACCTTGGTTGGCATGGTGCAGCTTGTGGAGGTGGAGCTTGGTGCAAGTTGGCCACCACTTGAGTCAGGTTCTGGATGAGCTGATTTTGATTCTCAAGCATTTGGTGGATGGGATCAACTCCTTCACGGCGACCACCCCTGTCTTGGCTTCTAGAAAGATGAGGGTTGCCTGCCTCATCGTTGTTGTTGGCGGGGTTGGCAGCACGACCCTTTCCTCTTCCGGCCATCTATCATGATCAACCAAATGTCACTTTTAAAGCATTACGTATTAACTTACCAGTTTTTGCTTGTTTAAACTTTCAGATTTTAAGAACTTATTTCATTTATATTTTCTGAGGATTTCATGTCTTACGTGAACATAAATGCACTTTCAATTCATATGGGTTCACACTACAAAGCAAAACAACCTGAAGACGAGGTTGTGGACAAACGCCCATGGCTTCCACAACTCACGTCACACACAAAGCATTAACACACCATTAACTAAGGTAACGACTCGACTACTCGACATCCTGCTAAACTAAGGGAAGGACTCTACACTACTCATATCACTGAGCTGGCTCCTCGGGATCTTCCTCATTATTGCGGCTGCCTTCTGACTCCGCTTTGGGTGGGGAGGCTGCTGGTGGAGAAGTGCGACGACGCCTGATCGCCCGACGATCTGGGGAGTCAGGAGTCCATGTGTCGTTCACGGTGACACACAGTTCATTCCCATCTCCTCTTTCTCTCGCCCTCAAGCAGGCTCGAAGCAACGCCTCGGTTTCTTTCAGGGTGTCACGAACATCCTGAAGCTCCTGCTAACACTCCTGCAGTCGAGTGCTGAGCATAGAAGCATCCTCCAAGCACAAGTCCATGTGCTCATGGGAAGTCCCCTGCTGCACTGGCAGGTACTTATACTCCGTTGTACCACTCTCGCGCTGGAGGACATACATGTACTCAGTCCTGTCCAGGTGACGACGATAGATGTGACTCTGACAGGTGATTGCCTCCCAGGTGACATCCTTCTCCGCATCGACCTGTGTTGCTCGACAAGCTAGAGAGCGGTGGATCTTGAGCAGCTGATTTTCGTGGATAATCCTCATCTCTGAACTCCATTCTTCCCTCTTCTCACGGATGGTCCTGGTGGAGCTATAGTGTATGATTAGCTTGCCTGTATTGCCGGCGGCTTGGAGCATGCGTCGAAGACGGCGCAACAAGCCTCCTACTGCCAATCCGTAGGAGAGATACGTCACCGGACGGTTCTCCTCTCTCAGGGCAAGGGCAACTACGGGAACTCTCCCTCCGGTGGACTTGCGGGCGGTGCGGATCATGCGAACCATCTAAAACATAAAGCATTTAAAATTAAGTTAGATAAGATTTTAAACAAAAATCCAATTTTGAATAAAAGATGGGGTAAGATGAATAAAGTGGCCCATTAAATAACACTTTTCAACCCACACCTTGTAAAATAGTTTTTAAGAAAATAGGGTCCTTAAATCCGTCCATTTCTACCTAGGTCCACGTTCCTACGGGCAACCTTGGCTCTGATACCACTTCTGTCACACCCGGTTTCTCCGAAGAACAACCGAGTGAATATCACATGTATGCCAGGATCATTTTCTCATACATGTGATGACAAATAGTGAAGCATCATTTATTACAAGCCAGGTGCGAATATAGATAAGTCTTACATAGCATATGTCTCGATGGACAATAATAAGTTCATCACAAGTAAATAAACTAGCAGCGGAATATTATTCTCGTGGGCTTTGTCACAGGTGTTGCCCGGGGGACTCCATGAACCTATAAGCCTTCTTCGGGTCCAAAGTCTTGATCATTAAACACCACATCATTCTCTTGACCTGAGCAGCAATATAAACCAACAAATATGCAAGGTTGAGTACCGATGGTACTCAGCAAGTGTGGGAAAGTTATGTCATGCATGGCTAGAACAAGGAGAGATTGAACTCATGGTTAAAGCACTACGCAATTAATACCTATCACCTTAGCTTATTAAGCACCTATACTACTACATAGGTGAAGTGGTCCAAAACTCCCAACCCATCATCACAATCAAATAACCATAACATCATTTCCGATGTTAAGCTCCCCGCTTAACATCCACAACTTCCAAGGTCATCATCCTCTAATCATGAATAAGTCCAAGCCGCTCTTGACCGTGAGCACGGCTGTCATGACAGTTTTAACTCTGCAGAGTTTGCACCACTGTACCCACATGTAGTGATTTCATCCTCCGTTGACGGGTGGACTAAAAGAACCTCCATTATGCCAGTGGCTACGAACCACATTCACACTTCCCAGGTGTGTAGCCAGGAGATCACTACGAAGCCTTTACAAAGGGATTTCCGACGAGTGTGGGCCCACTGAGGTTTCACCCATAACAGCATACAAGAGGCTCCAACCCCGCTGCAGTGGCCCCCTCTTGAGCCTTGCGGTTCATACGGTAGTCCAGCTGACACCTATTCCCCGCACCATCCAACACACCCATACTACGCCGGGAATACACCTAATTAATTGGCCAAGCTGCCCCATCTCAGCATGTGGTTGGCATGGTAAAACCAGGTTACATGCTCCATGAACCGGTCCTTAGGATCCAGGCAAGTACTAAACACAAACCCGAGTCTCATGCACCCAGCACCAACCAAATCATCCAACTTGCCTTGATCCCTACCTCTACATAACTCATAACCTCTCATTCAAGAGTATGGTAAATAAACTGATGATCTCATATCCCAATTATCCCATTCTAAGCATGGCTAAGCACAAGTAATATGAGTGAATAACATAATAAAACAAATCCCAACCCAAGCTACAAGGAAACAAGATAATGCAATTCTAGGGAAACATCCTAGCATGGGTTTCATATTTCAATTGACAATGCAAATAGTTCTATCTACACATCCTAGCATAGGATCAAAGTGGTCAAGGACACTTGCCTTCTTCCTGCTGCTCTGGGAATGGATAGTCCTGATCTTGAAAGGGAAGAACTTGCTCTGGGACAGGTTCTACTCATACCATCACACATAGCAAAAGAAAACAACAATCTATAAGACATAGTTCACACTTTCACTTCATACAAACCACACATTCACATTTCTATGTGTTGTGGTTACTCTATGTGTGTTGATTTTGGGCTTACATGCACTTTTAAACATGTGCATATGATTTCTAACTTTTGTATTCAGATTTATGTTTGCATACTATATATGAATTTCCAATTTAAATAAATTCCTTATATTCAATTGATACACATCTTAGCTACCAAGTATGCATGGAAGGTATTTTCCTACTCCAAATGGGTTTTCAGATCTTCTACCAAATCCTAAACTGAAATCTTTGGATTTTGGAGATTTCATTTATCATTTTCTAGTTATGCATATCTATTTTCCTATATTTTAAGATTTACTTTCTATGCCTAATTGTGAACTTTATTATGAAAATAGTAATACACATCAACTAAACAGAATAGGTTCTGATCTAAAATAGTAAATAATATATTTTTGAACTTCTCCTCTGATGTGAATTATTTTACATTTATTTTACAAATTTTCAGAATTATTTCCTAGCCTAAAAATGTGTTTCTATATCTAATAAACATGAACACACCCAAACAGATTTCACTTCAGCCTAAAATTTATTTTGAGCTCATTCTAAAGCTTTCCAACTGTTAGTAGAGTTTAAACTTGAATTTACAATGTGTGTGCCTCACCCTCTTTAAATTTAAATCTTAATTACATATTCAAATTCCTAAATTTAATATTACATAAGGTTAAAAAGGCAAACTTACCCCATCAAAGGGTCTATTATATTATTTTATAAATTTCCAGGGGTCTAACTACACATAACAGAGGGGTTTTCCTAATTTCTTTTAAGTCCAGGGGCTAAAACTGATTTTTAATTGAATTTACATGAATTTCTGAAGTTCCAGGGGCTAGATCAGAAGTTTCCGGGGCTAGCTCGTATTTTCCGAGAACCCCAGGGGGTAGCGCGTAAGAATCCCGGCCTTTATAACGCGGGGCTGACGTGGACCGTCCGATTTAAAACAGACGGCTGAGATTATAACGTCGAACCGGTACGCGGGAATTTAAATTCTACCATGCGATTTAAAATAGACGGCCCTCAAGCGGCCACGTCGCTCTGATCGAGCGCGGGCGGCGCTGCCCGGCGGCGCGCGGCGGCGGGAGGCGGCGATCTCTTCGGAGAGCTTCGGGTCTTCGTCAATTCTTCCTAAAACTGGGATTTCATGGCATAGATCGGTAGAGGGGAGGTCGGGGATCTCACCTCGGGGGTTTTCTTGAGCTCCGAGGTCCTGGAAGGCGGTCGGCGACGAGGTCCAAGGTGAATTCACAGCGAGGCTCTTCGGCACGTTGTTTGAAGCGCAAACCACCGAGTTTTCTGCACCTGCGTGATTCCCCGAAGGCGGTGGATCAAGATCAGCGCGTTAGATCAGAAATCCCGAGCGAAGATCGAGCGAAATTGGACGGAGAAACTCGGGTTCTCACCGGAAGGAAAAACGGCTGATCGTGGGTGAAAATCGGGAAGATGCCGGTGTTTATATAGCCGGGGAAGGGCGGCGTTCGGTTGTGATCGAGTTTGCGTCGTCCAGAACCGAAATTCGGCTGGGATACGCGAGTATGCGGGGCGGTTTTGATTCGGAGGAGAAAAGAGTCCCGGCCGGCCGAGCGCGGGCGCGAGGAGGAAGAAGGATGGTGGGCCCCACACGTCAGCGAGAAAGGGAACGGGGCGCGAGGCTGCAGGCTGGCGCGCAGTGGGGTGAGCCGGCTGGTGGGTTTCGGCCCACTGGCCGGTTTTTTTCTGTTTTTCTTTTCCTTTTTCCATTTCTTTTCTGGTTTGAATTTGAATTTGAATTCCAACTAAATTTGAATTTCTGCAGCCCATGCAATACGTCCAAAAAATTTTAAATTCCCCTCTTAACAGGGTTTTGGGGTGTTACAACCTCTACACCGACCATAAAAGCTTGAAGTACATCTTCACGCAGAAGGAGCTGAATATGAGACAACGGATATGGTTGGAGCTCATAAAAGACTATGAAATCGAGATCTACTACCATCCAGGAAAAGCAAACGTGGTTGTCGACGCGCTTAGTCAGAAAGCCCACGTTCACAACTTGGCGATTGCTGAGTTGGAAGATGAAGAACCAAGTCTCCGTGTCATTCCGTATGGCGTCTCGGCAGTAACAGGATGTACCAAGATTTGAAACAGAAATTTTGGTGGACGCGGATGAAGAGGGAGATCGCTAAATACGTATCCAAATGTGATACGTGTAGACAGGTCGAGGCTGATCATATGCGGAAAGCCGGACCGCTACAACCACATCAGATACCGGCATGGAAATGGGAGGTTGTTAGTATGGATTTCATCGTCGGATTACCACTCACATCCAGGAAGCATGACTCAATATGGGTGATCATCGACCGGTTGACAAAATCAGCTCATTTCATACCTGTGAACACTCATTATCGAGCAAGGCAATATGCGGAGTTATACATATCGAGAATTATATGCTCGCATGGTGTTCCAAATACTATCATTTCAGATCGGGGTGCGCTGTTTGTTGCTTGTTTTTTGGAGCAGCTGCACGCCTCGTTGGGCACCAAGCTGATTAGGAGCTCCGCATATCACCCTCAAACTGACGGACAAACGGAGAGGGTGAACCAAGTGCTAGAAGACATGCTGAGAGCGTGTGCCATCCACCACGGTAAGAATTGGGATGATCACTGTAAAGGTCCCAATAATATGAATACAAAGAGACTCTGGTTTGCAAAAGTTTGTTTCATATGAGTGAAATTTGGGACTTGTTAAAACTTTTCCACATGTGATAACACACATGAGGGTTTTCTTCACACAAGTTCAATTGTTTATTTGAAAACTTGGAACTCAAGAGGGGTCTGAAACAAAGATGGGAAGTTCCCATATGTGTGAGAAAACAAAAATCAGATTTGGAACAACTTGTTAAAACTCAAAATTCAAATGATAGCAACACTAGGAATTTCAAAACTGTTGTGCTACAAATCTCATTTGCAGCAGCCAAATTAAAAATCAGATGTCATATTTGAATTCCTTGGGTCCAAATTAGGTGGTGTGCAAAGTTTCTTGATTTATGGAAATGATTTGCAACCCATTTTCCAAAATGGACTTTAAATAACAAAGTGTTCAAACACCTATTTGAATTTGGATGAAACTTGCCCAAATATCCAAATGCATATCAGATTTAAACTTCCACAATTGAATCCCATCATATTCAAACTTTGGAAGATATTTTAGAGGATAAGGAGGCACTGAGCTGGGAGACCCACATGGCATTGAGAGAAACTGAAAATTGCAAAAGATCCCAGAGTATAGTCTCTGTTTGAGTTCTGCAGTCGGTCCACTCGAGCCACCAGGCTCCTCACCGTGCGACATCAAGTTCCCCCAGGGAACCGACGTTCCTCTGCCGTACATGTGCTGGTGAGCTGCTCCTCCCAGTTCTCACCCCCTCGGCCACGCTCTTATCGCTCACGGAACCAAAGCCGAGGCCTTCTTCTCTCCCTCGCACCGAGAGACAGAAACGCGACCGCCTTTCTTCGATCACTCGGGAACTCGGGCAATTCAAGTGAGCAGCGCCTCTGAGCAGCAAAAAGCATACCACCATACCTCCTACGACATCCTCGAGCCACCACTGAGCGGGTTCGCGCTCTCTGCACCGAAAACAGCGAGTTCCCGCGGCGGCCGCCGTAACACCGAGAGGAGGCGCTCTCGTGGACAGCTTCAACCGCGGCGTGTCATGACCTAGCAAGGCCACCGTGGGATGCGCGAGATCTTCCTGTAGCTTCCATCCGAAGCACAGAGCTTGTCTCTGCCTCTGGCCGACGAATTTCAGGGATTCACTCCGGCCGGTGTAAACCGACCTTCGGGTATGATTCTGCAAAATTCCCGATTGATTTCTGTTTAGACACCACGAAACTTCACACACATGGGCTAGACTTGAGGGCGCACCAGTTCTCTATTGAAACCTCGCATGAAACACGCTGTGCACGGTGCAATTTCAATCTTTCCGAAGGCGGCTATGGCGGGAAGGTGCGGGTGCACGATGAACCCTAACTTGGAGCCATTCCCGAGCCCATGTGCGGCGATGCCTAGCTTTGCCAACCTCCACTGGTGCTGTAGAGCCCTTCCATGGAGCTTTTTGCGGGCTAAAGCATTTGGGCGACGCCGCCGAACTCCCTCAGAGCCGCTGCACCGGTGCGGGGTGGGTTAGGGACTTCGCCGGTCCATAAAATTCCTTCCATCGTGTTCCTCGGGTTAAATAAGGGCCTGGCGGCGAGTTTGAGCAGTTGAGATGGCCGGACGACCGAATCCAAAGCTGCTCCGGCGAGCCCTGCGGCGGTATCGCGCGGGAGCGCGAGGTTGAAGACGACCTCGCCGGTCCCGCCTGTCAGCGACTCGGGAGAGAGGGGCCGGATACACTGTGGCAAGGGATTGGCTGTGACAGCGCGGGAAACAATTCTGTAGCCCGTGTGGCGCGCTCCCGGCAGCAGACACGTGTCCCCTGATCCCACCGTCAGTATAAACTTTTTCCCGGATTTATTCAAATTCCAGAATTTCCCCAGACTTGAGAAGAGCATAAATTTTGCTAGGAACCTCCAAATTTAGTGATTAAAATTGGGTTAGATTCAGATTGAAAAACTCTATCCAATTATGCAACCCAATTTGTATGAAAGTCTTTATTTAACTCTGGAAAATACTTTAAATATTTTCAGGAAATTTTTTTGAGTGAGTTTGGTTTATCCAAAAATCCTCAAATTTTGCCAGAATATTCTTTAAGGTGTTCTTAAACTCATGTAAAAGTTTCAGATCATTTGGATTTGTTTTGGTCAGGAGAATTCAGATTGTAAGTTACTGTGTTCAAATGAATACAGAAACATTTTCAGAGAATTTTCAAAACTTGTAAATTCAGTTCTGGGCAATTCTAAGCTCCAAAAGTCCTAGGAAAATTCATGTAGGCTCTATGAACTATAATTGAAATTGTGGTCACTGAGTTTGACATGAACATGGGTGTTACCTCAGAATTAATTCAACTTTGATTAAACACTTAGAGAATTGTTCTGAATAAACCACTCCATGAAGGGTGCTAAATTTTGGTCCAGAGGACTTTCTTGTGACGAGGAACTCACATAAAAATTCCCAGGTCCATTGGAGCTCTGGATCACCAATGTTATGTGTAACCTCTTAAGTAGATCAACACTTAAGTGGGAGTAGCACTCAACATTTGATCATAGGGTTTAAACCCAACCTAAATCACTAGCACCAGTGTCATTTTAAATTCTTAAACAGAGTTCCAGTTTTAAAACTGTCATTAGATCTTATTAGCAAAAGCTTTTCAAATAAATACATATGCATGATCATATCGTGTAGCATATACGTGAAGAAGGGAGAAGGACTTAAAGTGAAGATCAAGAAGGAAGGGAAGGCAAGTGATCAAGCTCCAAGTGATCGTCACCAACTGATTGTAACTTTAGTCACCTGCAAAACAGGCAAGCCCCGGTTTGCATTGGAACAGTTTTACAAGCATTTCCATTTTTAGAGATCATAGCTTTGCATCGTTGATTGCATTAAGTCTAGATGATATTGAAAACCCCACTTGCATGACCAGAAATACCTAAGAGAGAAAGGGTAGAATAGCACCTCCTCGAGTGGATTTGGCTACGCTAAATGTTAGTAGGAAAGGTCCGGTAGAAGTCGAGTAGTTGGAAGCTACTCGCGAGTTTAGGGCTGGTTTACTCGGAACGGGTCCGAATTAGAAAAGATAAGGAAAGTTCACACATAAGAAATGGAGACCGGGCAGAGAGGTTTAGATGCAGAAGGTTGCAGGCCATGCGTGCATAGCCCTGGCTGTGTCGGTTAAGGCCCATCCGTGCTTGACCCTATTGGACAAGTTTGAGTTGTGTACCGGGCGCATACTGGCTATATGGGACCCAGGAAACCGTTGTACCTTGGGAGATCCATAGTGGAACTTTTCCAACTGCCTTAGGCTTTCGGCGTCAGGGTAGCAGGAGGTAACTCGCTTAAGAACATACCACTGCGGGTATGTACCTTGAGGGAGCTTGCGTACTCGGGGCAGTTGGACTGCGTCCAATGTGGAAGATCTTGGGAAAGGTGGCCGCGTACAACGTCAGTCGAGGTTGCTACCGGCAACTCGGAGTACGGGTGTAAGTGTCGTGTAGTCCGGGCGTGTACTGATTTGAATCACCGTCGCTCGCGGTCATATGAGCATACTTGCTCACTGCGTCTTGACGTAGTAACAACTGGAACTGGTTATCTTTGAACTTGATAAGGCTGTGCTGTAACTTGTATTGCAACCACGATTGAATTAGAGATAGGCGCATTAAACTTTACTTTCACTTTGTGCAAGGAGCATCGCAACAAAGCGTTTCTTGTTTGATTGTGGAGTTGCGATGCTTTTCGGCTCAAGGTCTGCACAATGAGGCTTAAAATCTGAAAGTTAAGGATCAACTGTAGGCGAGTCCTTTATGCAAATCTAGCTAACCCAATTGCAACCGTCGTGCATGTAGAGTTTCTTGTTTAGGAGAGACGGATCAGTCTTCCTGAGCCTATGTGCTCACGCTTGCTATATAAGTGGTTTTGCAGGTTAACATCGATGCTAAGATGGAGGTTGTCCGGTGAGACTAGGAGACTTCCGAGTCAGGTAACACATGGAGAACCCAGCCGCTGCTGCTTGTCTTCGTGTTGCTAGCAAGAGGAGTCCGCGGGCTGGACTTCATCTCGAGTGCTCTTAGTTATTCGACGTGAGTTGTTATAGACTTCCGCTGTAGTTATTTGATGTAAATTATTTACAAAGAAAAATTTGTAAGCTTCCGCTATTGTTTTATGTAATACATTGTTCCTTGTATGTGTGCTGTTGGGTGCCGCACAACACGGCACCACCCAATGCAATTCCCGGGCAAGTGCCCCGTCCCCGTGACTAAATGGGCAGGGTCGCAGCCGTGTCAGCATGGTATCAGAGCTGCATTGGTAATAGCGCACAGAATAAGGATCGTATTACGATAAAAATTTAGGTTACGGTGAAGATACGGTACTAGGCCCACATAAGGATTACTATTAGCTTTTTATGAAGGTGGCAAACTAACTTATTTGTTATGTCGGGAAATCGTGCATCTCGGGACGAGTTATGTATTGGGGGGTGCACGTAAGCGCTGTCCACCAGTGCGCACAAGCTGAAGGGTGGAGCCCCACGGGTGGCAGGTAACACGACCCGCTTTAATATCCTCTACGACTCTTCATGTCGTTTGGGGTATTCGAGCAACGTCTGTCCCGGGCGTGCGTGGTGCAATTTGGGAAACCCTGTCACGTGGTTAGTAACGTGAACACGTAGCTCAAGGTGTGTTTGGCTTGAGAACACCTGTGCGAGTGATGATGAACGGGTGTAAGAACTGTATGGATACCGGGTTCGGTGTGCAGCCGGACCTGACGATTGAGTGTGACTTATGCAGGATTAACCACGAAACCGTAGTACGAATAGTACACGTTTGCGAGTGACCGTTTTAGTGCCACCTAAGATACGTTTATGCCGGTATAATCTGGTTAGGATTTTCTTTTGGTGAGGCTACGTAGTACCGACATGCTTCTTATGGTGCATCGACGCCGTACCAAACTTTATAACTCCTTTCCTTTGAAGAAATGACTCATGAACTAAATTTCAACTAAAAATAGAAGTTTGAAACAAATATTAGTTATTGAACTCTTACTATGAGCTAAGATTCAAATGAGAGGAAGACTAGGCTTCAAAGATTTCAAAAACAAAGTGCTCTGTTTTCGGCAGGAATTCTTGCTGGATTTTAACAGAGCATATCTCTGAGTAGCTTGACCCAATCAAGGTGTATGATACAGCTCTGTAAGTATTTTCAAGTGATCTACAACTTATTTGTAGAGCTCCATAGCAAAATCACAAGCTAAATGGGTAGAAAGTTCCGAGGAAGATAAACTGTCCAGAACCAGGACAGCAGCAAAACCTCTCTGGACCTTTCTGTTTTTAAGCCATAACCTTCTGTAGAAAAATCCTTAAGAAGCCTATGATACACCGTTAGAAGGGTTATGAAATGTTCAACATTGTTGTAATTCAAAGTTTGTTCAGATTCTTATTGTATTTGCATATCACCTGTGATAAAATCAGCCACATACAAAGGGGATGCTGGCAAACTTTATCCAGGAATTCTGTCAACTTTGGAAAATCATAACTTTTAATCCAGAGATGATATGCAGGCATATTAGTACTCGTTGGGAGGATACTAAAGTTAACTTTAACTTTGGTATTCAACTTGAGTTATGAAAATGCTCTTAACTAGATAAAAATCTGGAGATAGTGCATAAAGGTCTGTCCTGTACAGATAGGCTGTATAGCTATGCCTACTAAGGAGTTGTGTAAACATGGATTTTGTTACCGCTTTCATAAGGTTTTGACATATTCATGTTTTCATTAGTCTCACATACTTCTGTGTTCGTGTTTGACTCATTTCGAATACATTTTTGCAGTATGGTTCGTAACCGCTCTAGGAGTAGGGCCGAAAGTTCTCGTCGAGGTGGTGATGCTTCTATTCCACTATCGGAACCACCATCCACGGGATGGATGGATCTTATGACTCGAGTCGTCGAGTCTAACCAAGAGAACACTAAGCTACTCCAAGAAGCAACACAAGAACACACGCGCTTACTCCAAGCATTGGTACAGCAAGGCGTACTCCAAAACACGCAACAAGCCGTTCCATCTCGGGAACGCTTATCTGGATTTCTTGGCGACTCAGCTGCCTATCTTTACTGAAGCCACCGAACCTGTGGAAGCAGATCAATAGCTTCGTGTCATGGAGTCAAAATTTGGAGTATTCAAGTGTGATGAATACCAGAAGACCAAGTTTGCCGCTCAACAACTCCATGGAGCCCCCGGAAACTGGTGGGTTGATTATCTTGCCACCGTTCCGGAGGACCATCAAGTTCCATGGAGTGAGTTTTGTGAAGCCTTTCGTACTCGTCATATACCACTAGATATTTTCAAGGCAAAGCGGGAGGAATTTTTGGGCTTAAAGCAAGGGGACATGAGTGTCCTCGAGTATGTCCGAAGGTTTAACCTTTTGTCCCAATATGCTCCCCAATATGTGGCGAAAGAAGAGGCACGGTGTGACCTATTATTCCATGGCCTGAGTGCCATATTACAGGAGAAGTTGGCCGTGCACAATAACGGCAGTTACACCGACATGGTAGATGCGGCTTTCATCCAAGAGAAGCCGACACTTGAGTGGCAAGCTGAGAAGAGAAAGATGAGGGAGATCGAGCAGGCCAGCACAAGTTATGTGCCTCAAAAGTACCGTTTGGTGTGTCAAACACCACCCGGTGAAAGATGGAGGCCTCCTGTACGATCAACTCCTCAGAGATTGATTACTGGTCAAGTCCTACAACTAGCATCACCTCCACAGCCGCAGCTTCAGACGGCGGTTTGTGCTCCATCGCTGCAGCCATGTGTACCTAGCATCCCACCGCAAGTCAACGAAGAACCAGAGAGGCATCCATGTTTCACTTGTGGGCGTACGGGCCATTACGCTAGGCAATAGCCGGAGGGAACTCGAGGCTACGGGTCATCATATTTACAACAATACGACCCGTACCTCAATCTGCAGACAGGAGGGCAGATAAGGGGCAACATTCACTATACTGTGATTGATGATGTTCCGGAAGGAGAAGCCGCTTTAGCAGGGATCTTTTCTCTGAACCAACTACCAATTCTGATTCTCTTTGATTCCGGTGCCACACACAATTTCATTAGCCAATATTTCGTGGCTCAACATCAGCTCCAAACAGTTTATACAAAGAGGCAATACCTCATATCTTCGCCGGGGGGCAGCAGTACCGCAAGCGAGGTTGTCTCCCGAGCACCTCTTTGTTTGGGGGGTAAAATATACCCTACGACCCTCATTATTCTTGAAGGTCTGAAGTTCAACATCATTTTGGGGATGTCGTGGTTGCATTACCACCAGGCGGTTCTTAACTTCAGCTCCAGGACCGTTGAGCTCAACTCCCCACAGCACGGTCTTCATATATTAATTCTGGGCACCAGACGGCAATAGATTGCAACAGTGAACCACACAAAAGCTGTTAAGATAGAGGACATTCCGGTGGTACGTGAGTATCCGGATGTGTTTCCCGAGGATTTACCGGGCATGCCGCCCGAACGAGACGTTGAGTTCAAGATTGAACTTATACCGGGAACAACACCGATATCACGAAGGCCGTACAAGATGGCACCCAATGAACTGGCAGAATTGAAGACATAGCTGAATGACCTAATGAGCAAGGGCTTTATACGACCGAGTTCGTCACCTTGGGGTTGTTCAGCATTGTTTGTCAAAAAGAAGGACGAAACACTATGGCTTTGTGTTGATTATCGTCCTTTGAACGCCGTTACTATCAAGAACAAGTATCCACTACCTCACATTGATATGCTCTTCGATCAATTAGTGGGTGCAAAGGTATTTTCGAAGATGGATCTTCGGTCCGGATATCACCAGATTAAAATCCGAGCAGAAGATATTCCGAAGACGGCATTCTCAACGAGATACGGGC
Source organism: Neostapfia colusana (assembly GCA_030760725.1). Taxonomy (NCBI): domain Eukaryota; kingdom Viridiplantae; phylum Streptophyta; class Magnoliopsida; order Poales; family Poaceae; genus Neostapfia; species Neostapfia colusana. The sequence goes on along the minus strand of JASWHV010000005.1, from coordinate 57,900,264 downwards.
TGTATGAGTATCTTGTTATGTCTTTTGGTTTGACCAACGCCCCGGCACACTTTATGTACCTGATGAATTCAGTGTTCATGCCGGAGTTGGATAAATTTGTCGTTGTCTTCATCGACGATATCTTGGTGTACTCCAAGTCAGAGGAAGAACATGCTGAACATCTACATACTGTGCTACAAAGATTGCGGGATCATCAGCTATATGCAAAATTCAGCAAGTGTGAATTCTGGATTAATCAAGTACCTTTTCTCGGACACATCATTTCAGCGGAGGGCATCGCTGTAGATCCGAGTAAGATTATCCAAGTACAGAAATGGGAGTCACCAAAGTCAGTGCATGAAATCCGAAGCTTCCTCGGTTTAGCAGGTTATTACCGGAGGTTCATTCCGGGTTTCTCCAAGATTGCTAAACCGATGACGGAATTATTAAAGAAGAATACCAGATTTGTGTGGGGTGCTGCATGTGAACAAGCTTTCAAGACTTTAGTGAAGTATCTCACAACAGCCCCAGTTCTTGCTCAGCCGGATACGATGAAGCCCTTCGACGTGTATTGCGATGCATCTGGCATCGGTCTTAGCTGCGTGCTGATGCAAGAAAGACGAGTGGTCGCTTATGGATCTCGTCAACTCAAAAATCACGAGCAGCATCATCAAACTCATGATCTTGAGTTAGCTGCCGTGGTCCTTGCTTTGAAGATGTGGAGGCAGTACGTGCTCGGAAATCTTGTACACCTCTACGCCGACCACAAGAGTTTGAAGTACATCTTCACTCAGAAAGAACTGAACATGAGGCAACGAAGATGGCTAGAGCTCATTAAAGACTATGAACTTGAGATTCATTATCATCCAGGAAAGGCAAATGTGGTCGCCGATGCGCTCAGTCATAAGGCGCATACCCATCACCTAACTATTGCTGAAATGGATGATGAAGAACCAAGCCTCCGTGTCATCCCGTATGGAGCTCTCTATAATCTCGCTCTCATTCCTACCATCCGAGAGGAGATCATTGAAGCTCAACGGAAAGACAAGGGTATGTTTCACATACGGCGAAGGATAGACAACGGAGAAATGAAGTGCTTCCGGAAGGACGAGGATGGTACCTTGTGGTTCAACAACCGGATTGTAGTACTCCGGGATATGGGACTACGGAAGAAAATTTTGGATGAAGCTCATTTGTCCAAGTTTTCCATTCATCCGGGCAGTAATAAAATGTACCAGGATCTCCGTAAGAAGTTTTGGTGGATGCGTATGAAACGTGAAGTTGCAAAATACGTTTCAGAGTGTGATATGAGTCGACGAGTCAAGGCCGACCATATGAAGAAGTCAGGCCTGTTGCAGCCATTGCATGTACCGGCATGGAAGTGGGAAGACTTGAGTATGGACTTCATCGTCGGGTTGCCGATGACCTCCCACAACCATGATTCGATTTGGGTAATCGTTGATCGGTTAACCAAATCAGCACATTTCATCCCTGTGCATACAAGGTATAACGCAAAGCAGTATGCGGAGCTGTACATAGCACGGATCTTGTGCTTACATGGAGTTCTGTAACACCCCAAAAATCTTGTTAAGAACCTAAATCATGTTAAGAGGGGGATTTAAAAATTTTTGGACGTGTTGCATGTTTTGCAAAAATTCAAATTCAAACTGGAATTCAAATTAAACTCAAATCAGAAAAGAAATAGAAAAAGAAAAAGAGAAAACAGAAAAAACCCGGCCAGTGGGCCGAAACCCACCAGCCGGCCCAACCTGCCCCCATGCCAGCCCGCAGCCGCACGACCGCGCTCTCTCTCTCAGACAGGCGGGACCCACCTGTCATCCCTAACCCCCGATCGTCCGAAACTCGGACTGTTCACCCGCGCGCGCGCGATCGCAACCGACCGGATTTCCGGCCGAATTCTGGTTCCGGAGGACTCCCACTCGATCTAAACAAACCCACCGCCCTCCCCCGTCTATAAAAACCCCGGCCTCGTTCTGTTTTTCCCCCACGATCGCCGATTTTTACTCCGGTGAGAACCGAGACTTCTCCGACGAATTCTGGCCGATCTAAGCTCGGAAATTCCGATCTAACTCGCTGGTCTTGATCCACCGTCTCCGGGGAACCTTGCAGGTGTATAAAACTCGGTGACTTGCGGTGTAAACACAGCGCCGACGAGCCTCGCCGTGGTTTCACCTCGGACCTCGTCGCCGATCACCTTCCAGGACCTCCGAGCTCAAGAAAACCCCCGAGGTGAGATCTCCGACCTCCCCTCCACCGATCTATGCCATAAAATCACAGTTCTAGGAAGAATTTTCGAAGATCCGAAAGTCTCCGGCAAGATCGCCGCTTCCCGCCGCCGGCAGCGCCGCTCGCGCTCGATCAGAGCGACGTGGCCGCTTGTGCGCCGTTTATTTTAAATCGCACGGTAGGGTTTAAACCCCCGCGTACCGGTTCGATGTTATAATCTCGGCCGTCGGTTTAAAATCGGACGGTCCACGTCAGCCCCGCGTTATAAAGACTGGAAATCTTACGTGCTGCCCCCTGGGGTTCTCGGGAAATAAGAGCTAGCCCCGGAAACTTCTGATCTAGCCCCTGGAACTCCAGGAAATCATGTAAATTCATTTAAAAATCAGTTTTAGCCCCTGGACTTAATAAAAATTAGGAAAAACACCGCTGATAAGTATAGCTAGACCCCTGAAAATTGTTAAAATAATATTATAGACCCTGTAGTGGGGTAAGTTTAACTTTTTAGCCCTGTTTAGTATTTAATATAGGAAATTGAATATGTTGCTAGTGTTTAAAAATTAAAAAAATGGGACAAACATATTGTCAAAATTTAATTAAAGACTTTCTCAGTATTTAGAAAACTTTGGAGTGAGATAAAAACATATTTTGGGCTGAATTGAATCTGTTTAATTTATTATTCACATTTAGGGACACATTTTTAAGTAATGAATAGTTTTAGAAAATAGGGAAAATAATTGTGAAATAGTTTACATCAGAGGCAAAGGTCAAAATATGTTATTAAATTATTTAGGACCAGAACCTATTCTGTTTAGATGATGTGTATTACTAATTTCATAATAAAGTACACATTTATGCATAGGAAAATAAATCTGAAAATATAGCAACTAGTAAATGATAAATGGAGTTTCTAAAATCCAAAGAATTCAGTTTAGGGTTGGTAGAAATTCTGAAGACACATATGGAGAAGAAAGATACCTTTCATGCACACTTGGTAGCTAAAAGGTGTATCAATTGAATATAAGGAATTTATTTAATTGGAAACTCATATATATAGTATGTAAGTATAAATGTGAACACAAAGTAGGAATCATATACACATGATTAAAAGTGCATGCAAGCCACAAATCAACACACATAGAGTAACCACAACACATATAATGGTGAATGAATTTCATAAATATGAATGTGTGGTTTGTATGAAGTGGAAGTGTGAACTATGTCTTATGGATTGTTGTTTTTCTTTTGCTATGTGTGATGGTATGATGTAGAACCTGCTCAAGAGCAAGTTATTCCTTACCAAGATCAGGACTACCCATTTCAAGAGCAGCAAGAAGGAGGCAAGTGTCCTTGACCACTTTGATCCTATACTAGGATGTGTAGGTAGAATTATTTGCATTATCAATTGAAATATGAAACCCATGTTAGGAAGTTTCCCTAGAATTGCATTACCTTGTTTCCTTGTAGCTTGGGTTGGGATTTATTTTATCATGTCATTCATTATTATGCATATGCTTAGCCATGCTTAGAATGGTATATTTGGGATATGAGATCATCAGTTTATTTTACCATACTCTTGAACGAGATATTGTGAGTTATGTAGAGGTAGGGATCAAGGCAAGTTGGATGTTTTGGTTGTGTGCTAGGTGCACGAGACTTGGGTTTGTGTTTAGTACTTGCCTGGATCATAAGGACCGGTTCATGGAGCATGTAACCTGGCTTTACCGTGCCAACCACATGCTGAGATGGGGCAGCTTGGCCAATTAATTAGGTGTATCCCCGGCGTAGTATGGGTGTGTTGGATAGTGCGGGGAGTAGGTGTCAGCTGGACTACCATATGAACCGCAAGGCTCAAGAGGGGGCCACTGCAGCGGGGTTGGAGCCTCTTGTATGCTGTTAGGGGTGAAACCTCAGTGGGCCCACGCTCGTCGGGAATCCCTTTGTAAAGGCTTTGTAGTGATCTCCTGGCTACACACCTGGGAAGTGTGTATGCGGTTCGTAGCCACTGGCATAATGGAGGTTCTTTTAGTCCACCCGGCAACGGAGGATGAAATCACTACATGTGGGTACAGTGGTACAAACTCTGCAGAGTCAAAACTGTCATGACAGCCGTGCTCACGGTCAAGAGCGGCTTGGACTTATTCATGATTAGAGGATTGATGGTTTTGGAAGTTGTGGATGTTAAGCGGGGAGCTTAACGTTGAAAATGATGTTATGGTTATTTGGTTATGATGATGGGTTGGGAGATTGGGACCATTTCACCTGTGTAGTAATGTAGGTGCTTAATAAGCTAAGGTGATAGATATTAATTGCATAGTGCTTTAACCATGAGTTCAACCTCTCCTTGTTCTAGCCATGCATGATATAATTTTTCCCACACTTGCTGAGTACCATTGGTACTCAACCTTGCATATTTGTTGGTTTATATTGCTGCTCAGGTCAAGATAATGAGGTGGTATACAATGAACAAGACTTTGGTCCCGAAGAAGGTTTCTAGGTTCATGGAGACCCCCGGGCAACTCCTGTGATGGAGCCCTCAAGAAATAATATTCCGCTGCTAGTTTATTTACTTGTGATGAAAGTATTATTGTCCATTGAGACATTTGCAATGTAAGACTTATTTATATTCGACACCTGGCTTGTAATAAATGATGCTTCACTATTTGTCATCACATGTATGAGAAAATGATCCTGGCATACATGTGATATTCACTTGGTTGTTTCTTCGGAAAAACCGGGTGTGACAGAAGTGGTATCAGAGCCAAGGTTGCCCGTAGGAACGTGGACCTAGGTAGAAATGGACGTATTTAAGGGTCCTATTTTCTTAAAAACTATTTTTCAAAGGTGTGGGTTGAAAAGTGTTATTTAACGGAGTCACTTTCCTCATCTTGCCCCAACTTTCATTCAAAACAGGATTTTTGTTTGAGAGTTTATTTAACATAATTTTAAAATTCTTTTTGTTTTAGATGGTTCGCATGATTCGCACCGCTCGCAAGTCCACAGGAGGGAGAGTTCCCGTAGTTGCCCTTGCCGAGAGAGAGGAGAGCCGTCCGGTGACGTACCTTTCCTACGGATTGGCAGTAGGAGGCTTATTGCGCCGTCTTCGGCGTATGCTCGAAGCCGCCGGCAATACGGGCAAACTAATCATCCACTATAACTCCACCAGGACCATCCGTGAGAAGAGGGAAGAATGGAGTTCAGAGATGAGAATTATACACGAAAATCAGCTGCTTAAGATCCACCACTCTCCAGCTTGTCGAGCAACAAAGGTCGATGCGGAGAAAGATGTCACCTGGGAGGCCATCACCTGCCAGAGTCACATCTATCGTTGCCACTTGCACAAAACTGAGTACATGTATGTCCTCCAACGTGAGAGTGGTACCACGGAGTACAAGTACCCGCCAGTGCAGCAAGGGACTTCCCATGAGCACATGGACTTGTGCTTGGAGGATGCTGCTATGCTCAGCACTCGACTGCAGGAGTGTCAACAAGAGCTTCAGGATGTCCGGGACACCCTGAAGGAAACGGAGGCGTTGCTGCGAGCCTGCTTAAAGGCGAGAGAAAGAGGAGATAGGAATGAACTGTGTGTCACCGTGAATGATACATGGACTCCTGACTCCCCGGATCGCCGAGCGATCAGGCGTCGTCGCACTTCTCCACCAGCAGCCTCCCCACCCAAAGCAGAGTCAGAAGGCAGCCGAAATGATGAGGAAGATCCCGAGGAGCCAGCTCAAGAAAACGAGTAGTGTAGAGTCCTTCCCTTAGCTAGCAAGATATCAAATAGTCGAGTCGTTAAGTTAAGTTAATGGTGTGTTAATGCTTGGTGTGTGACGTGAGTTGTGGAAGCCATGAGCAATTGTCCACAGCCTCGTCTTTAGATTGTTTTGCTTTGGTGTGTGAACCCACATAAAATAATATTACCTTCATTTTTGTGTGAGAAATGAACCCTCAGAAAAGTATAACAAAGCCTCAACCCTTCAAAGTACAAACAAATGAAAGTAGTAAGATGATACTAAATGCTTTCAAATTAACATTGGTTGATTCTGCCAGATGGCCGGAAGAGGAAAAGGACGTGCTGCCAACCCCGCCAACAACAACGATGAGGCATGCAACCCTCATCTTTCTGGAGGCCAGGACAGGGGTGGTCGCCGTGAAGAAGTTGATCCTCTCCACCAAATGCTGGAGAATCAAAATCAGCTCATCCAGAACTTGACTCAAGTGGTGGCCAACTTGCATCAAGTACCACCTCCACAAGCTGCACCACGCCAACCAAGGTTGAGTGAGTTTCTAGGAACTCAACCTCCAAAGTTTGCAAGTGCTGCTGAACCTCTAGAGGCAAATGATTGGCTGAAGACCATTGAAAGTAAGATGAGGATCATACAGTGCCAAGGGTATGAGAGGGTGCTGTTTGCCTCTCATCAATTGCATGGACCTGCTGCTGATTGGTGGACCGCCTACGTGGCTGCCCATCATGACCCTGAGAACATCACTTGTGAAGAGTTCAAGCGTAGCTTCCGCAACCATTACATCCCAAGAGGTGAACTCAAAAACAAGAGGAAGGAGTTTTTGGGACTGCAGCAGGGAAACATGACGGTGAGGGAATACCTCACTAAATTTACCCAACTATCCCGTTATGCCCCATGGGACATAGAGACTGATGAGCAGAAACAAGATTGTTTCGTGGAAGGACTTACCGCAGAGATGCAGTGTGCAATGTCCTCGAATGAGTATGAAAGCTTCCAAAAGATGGTAGACAGAGCATTTGTGGTAGAAAGGAAGCTAAAGGCCTTGGAAAATGAGAATAAGAGGAAGGCCGGTTGGTCACATCAAGCTTCGGGAAGCAACACTCGCCCCCGTATGATGCAGCAACCTATGGGGCAGACGAGCCGTGCTGCGGTACCCTACTCAGCACCAAGAGGGTACAACCCGAACTACAGGCCTCCGGCAGCACCAGCACAGCCGCAACGTCAGTTTGTACAGCAGCCTCGCCCTGCATATCCACCTCGACCAGCAGTGCAAGGACCCCCGAACCAACCCCAAGACAACAAAGGCCAAGCACCTAAGGTTGGGGTGCAATGCTTTAGCTGTGGTGAAGTGGGGCACTATGCCCATAAGTGCCCAAAGAAGAAGCCCACACAGCCACAACAGCAGAATGTAATGAGAGGACGAGTGAACCACGTCACTATGGAGGAAGCACAAGATGCACCCGACGTGGTAGTTGGTAAGTTTCCTGCCAATTTACACCATGCAAGCCTGCTGTTTGATTCTGGTGCCACCCACTCGTTTATTGCTCAAGGGTTTGTTAAGAAGTATGACCTAGCAACCACACAAATGAACCATATGCTAGCCGTAAACTCTCCTGGTGGAGAAATAAGGACAAGACAAGTGTGTCCCAAGGTGAATCTAGACATTAATGGGGTAGTGTTTACTGCTAACCTCATAGTGATAGATTCCCAAGGGATCGATATTATTTTGGGCATGGATTGGTTGACCAAACATAAGGGAATCATTCATTGTTCGACCAGAACGGTGGAACTAACTCACCCTAGTGGCACAAGGGTAAAGTTCATAACAATACACGAGCCTAGGAGGGACATTAAATTAAATCAAGTTGAGGCGAAAGTTGAGGAAATCAGGACCATCAGGGAATATCCAGATGTTTTCCCGGAGGAGTTGCCAGGTATGCCTCCCGATCGTGAAGTGGAATTCGCAATTGAGCTAGTGCCTGGAACAGCCCCGATATACAAGAGACCTTATCGGATGGACTCCAAGCAGCTAGGAGAACTCAAGGATCATTTAAGAGAATTGACAGAGAAGGGGTATATTCGTCCTAGTTCCTCACCATGGGGAGCTCCGGTGATATTTGTGCCCAAGAAGGACGGAACCCAAAGGTTATGCGTGGATTACCGTGCCTTGAATGAGGTAACCATCAAGAACAAGTACCCATTACCCCGCATTGAAGACTTGTTTGATCAGTTGAGGGGAGCTTGTGTGTTCTCAAAAATTGATCTCAGGTCAGGATACCACCAACTCAAGATAAGGCAATCTGATATTCCAAAGACAGCTTTCGTGTCTCGGTACGGACTGTATGAATACACTGTCATGCCTTTCGGGCTAACTAATGCCCCGGCATACTTCATGTATCTCATGAACAAGGTATTCATGGAATATCTGGACAAATTTGTGGTGGTTTTCATAGATGACATTCTCGTCTTCTCCAAAGATGAAGAAGAACATGAGAAACATCTAAGGTTGGTGTTGCAGAGGCTGAGAGAACACCAATTATATGCCAAGCTGAGCAAGTGTGAGTTTTGGCTGAAGAGAGTTCCCTTCTTAGGACATATAATCTCGGAGGGAGGAATCTCCGTGGATCCTGCCAAAATCGAGGATATACAGAAGTGGAAGACCCCTGAAAATGTCGGCGAAGTTCGAAGCTTTTTGGGATTGGCCGGATACTATCGACCGTTTATTGAGGGATTCTCTAAGATCTTGAGACCCCTTACCAAACTGTTGGAGAAGGGAATCACATTCACCTGGACGCCACAGTGCGAAACGAGTTTTCAGGAGCTAAAGAAGAGATTGACAACAGCCCCAGTGCTCATTATGCCAGATATGCAGAAGAACTTCACGGTGTACTGCGATGCCTCTGGAAACGGGTTGGGATGTGTTCTCATGCAAGAAGGGCATGTCGTGGCTTATGCATCCCGGCAGCTTCGGAAGCACGAGAAGAACTATCCTACACATGACCTAGAACTAGCCGCAGTGGTACACGCGTTGAAAATTTGGCGGCACTATTTGATGGGGAAGAGAACCGAGATATATACGGATCATAAGAGTTTGAAGTACATATTCACACAGCCAGACCTCAACCTCAGACAAAGGAGATGGCTAGAGTTAATCAATAACTTTGATGTGGGCATCAACTATCATCCCGGGAAAGCAAACGTCGTGGCCGATGCTTTGAGTCGTAAAGTGCAGGTCAATAAGTTGAGCTTGAAGGACATGCCTGCAGAATTGAAGGACGAGGTTATAAGGCTCAATCTATGTCTAGTAAATAGTGGTCAAGCCATCGCCATGGAAGTGGACTCCACACTCGAGCGAGACATACGCAAGGGCCAAAAGAATGATGAGAAGATACAAGAGATCAGACAACTCATCAAGGAAAATAAAGCTCCAGGTTTCAGAGAGGATGAACAAGGTACGGTGTGGCACGGGAAAAGGATCTGTGTGCCTGAAGTAAAGGAGATCCGTGAATTGATTTTGACGGAGGCTCAAGATTCCGACTATTCCATTCATCCTGGGAGTACGAAGATGTACCAGGACCTCAAGAGCAGGTATTGGTGGTATGGCATGAAGCGAGATGTCGCGGAACATGTTGCCCTATGTGACACATGTCAGTTGGTGAAAGCAGAACATCAACGACCCGCGGGATTATTGCAACCACTCAAAGTGCCTGAATGGAAATGGGAAGAAATCAGCATGGATTTCATCGTGGGATTGCCTAGGACCCAATCAGGATATGATTCAATATGGGTCATCATTGATTGGCTAACCAAGGTAGCTCATTTCATCCCCGTGAAAGAAAGCTACAGCGGATCCAAATTGGCAGAGTTGTACATGTCAAGGATCGTGTGTTACCATGGAGTGCCAAAGAAGATTGTGTCGGATCGAGGGACACAGTTCACCTCGAGGTTTTGGCAGAAGTTGCATGAGACCATGGGAACCCATCTGAACTTTAGTTCTGCTTATCATCCTCAAACTGACGGGCAGACGGAGAGAACCAATCAGATCCTTGAAGATATGCTGAGGGCATGTGCACTCAAAAACAACAGGAGTTGGGACAAGAACTTACCGTATGCGGAGTTTTCCTATAACAACAGCTATCAAGCTAGTATGAAGATGTCGCCGTTTGAAGCTTTGTACGGGAGGAAGTGCAGAACTCCCCTATTTTGGAACCAAACAAGGGAAAGTAAAGTGTTTGTTCCAGAAGTACTACAAGAAGCCAAGGCGAAGGTGAGGGAAATTCGCAATAACTTGAGGATAGCACAGACACGCCAAAAGAGCTATGCCGATGTACGAAGAAGAGAGCTCGTTTTCAACGTGGGAGACTATGTCTATCTCAAGGTGTCCCCTATCAGAGGACTTCGTCGGTTCAAGGTGAAAGGGAAGTTGTCACCTCGATACATCGGACCCTTTCAAGTTCTGAAAAGGAAAGGCGAAGTGGCGTATCAACTAGAGTTACCGGCTCATCTATCGGATATGCACGATGTATTTAATGTGTCACAACTCAAGAAATGCCTGAGGACGCCTGAAGAGGTGTTACCCATGAATGAAGTGGACGTAGCTGAGGATTTGTCTTATGCCGAGCAACCATACAAGATTTTGGAGACAATGGAACACCTCACCAGAAATAAAAGAATCCAGATGTGCAAGGTGCAGTGGAAGCATCACTCAGAAGAGGAAGCCACCTAGGAGCGGGAAGATGAGCTCAAGGCACAATTTCCGGAATTGTTTTCTTAGAACCACCAATCTCGAGGACGAGATTTCTTTTAAGGAGGGTAGAGCTGTAACACCCCAAAAATCTTGTTAAGAACCTAAATCATGTTAAGAGGGGGATTTAAAAATTTTTGGACGTGTTGCATGTTTTGCAAAAATTCAAATTCAAACTGGAATTCAAATTAAACTCAAATCAGAAAAGAAATAGAAAAAGAAAAAGAGAAAACAGAAAAAAACCGGCCAGTGGGCCGAAACCCACCAGCCGGCCCAACCTGCCCTCGCGCCAGCCCGCAGCCGCGCGCCCGCGCTCTCTCTCTCTCAGACAGGTGGGACCCACCTGTCATCCCTAACCCCCGATCGTCCGAAACTCGGACTGTTCACCCGCGCGCGCGCGATCGCAACCGACCGGATTTCCGGCCGAATTCTGGTTCCGGAGGACTCCCACTCGATCTAAACAAACCCACCGCCCCCCCCCCCCCGCCTATAAAAACCCCGGCCTCGTTCTGTTTTTCCCCCACGATCGCCGATTTTTACTCAGGTGAGAACCGAGACTTCTCCGGTGAATTCTGGCCGATCTAAGCTCGGAAATTCTGATCTAACTCGCTGGTATTGATCCACCGCCTCCGGGGAACCTTGCTGGTGCAGAAAACTCGGTGACTTGCGGTGTAAACACAGCGCCGACGAGCCTCGCCGTGGTTTCACCTCGGACCTCGTCGCCGATCACCTCCAGGACCTCCGAGCTCAAGAAAACCCCCGAGGTAAGATCCCCGACCTCCCCTCCACCGATCTATGCCATAAAATCACAGTTCTAGGAAGAATTCTCGAAGATCCGAAAGTCTCCGGCGAGATCGCCGCTTCCCGCCGCCGTGCGCCGCCGGCAGCGCCGCCCGCGCTAGATCAGAGCGACGTGGCCGCTTGTGCGCCGTTTATTTTAAATCGCACGGTAGGGTTTAAACCCCCGCGTACCGGTTCGATGTTATAATCTCGGCCGTCGGTTTAAAATCGGACGGTCCACGTCAGCCCCGCGTTATAAAGACTGGAAATCTTACGTGCTACCCCCTGGGGTTCTCGGGAAATAAGAGCTAGCGAAGCCCTCCACAATTAATTATGTACTTGACCTTAATTGGCACTCTTAGGGTGTCCTAGGGATTTTCATTGAACAAACTATGACTTTCTGAAAACTAGATTTTCAGAGGGTTCTAATGGAGTTGGTCTCACTTAATTTGAAGGTTCCTAGCTAAAGATATGAGGTAAACAATTCCAGGGGAAATTCTGAAAATGTTTCTGAACATTTTCTATTTTCTCTGGAACAGTTTCACTAATCACACCATTAGGTGGATCAAACGAGCTCCAATGGATCTGAAATTTTTATGGTAGTTCAAGGATATTTTGGTGAACATCCCAGCAAAATTTCAGAATTTTTCTCCAAAGGATTCTCCAGTTAAAATTCCAAACAGTTTAAATTTGAGGAATTAATTCTTGAGAAATATGGATTTTCATGAAGTGAAACTTGATTTGCTGGAAAGTTCTCAGATAGCTGAATCCAACAAAATTTGGTTCACTCGATTTGGAGTTTTCTAGCCAAAGTTATGAGGATTTGAAGTTTGAATGAAATCTGAAAATCGGGGGAAAAGTTTAAATCTGCTGGGGCCCGCGGGGACACGTGTTAGGCGCGGAGGTGACCGCACACTGAGGCCCACAGGGTCTTTGCGCGCCAGCACACCCGATCCCGGCCACACCCGATCCCGATTCAAAATTTTGAGCCGCTGACGCGTGGGCCAGCCGGCTTCGTCTTCCTCCCGACGCGCCCTCGCGCCCTCGCCGGAGCCGACTCTGAGCTCGCCGGCTTGACACTGCCGGCCATCACCTGGCCTGAAACTCGCCGCCAGGTGGTTGTCGACGTCGAGGAGCACGTCTGTGGGGTCAGCTCGAGCTGGCAGTGACCGGAACTAGCCCGGCGACGTGCGGCGGCCTCGGTTGAGGTTCAGTGCCATCGGCCGTGGGTTCTAACCCGCCATAGCCTCGAACGATTGATTCTACAGCATCAGTATACCTCTAATAAACTTGACAAGGTGTCCAAGGGGTTCAAAGATGGCGGCAAGCCGGTCGGCACCGTGTGACCGAGTGTGCCCGCCGTGAGCGCCCTTGATCGAGCTCGAAATTCGTCATTCCTAGTTGGTTTCATACCATGGATGCAGAAAGGAACTTGATCGCCGGCTAGTCCAGCGTCTATGTGCAAGATTTGCTAACTAAAGAAAGATCACAGAGCGAGAATTTAAAGAATCCGTACCGGAAGCTCAGTTTAAGGTCGCCGGAGCAAAAGCTGGAAATTCGCCGTGGATTCTTCACGGTTTGCTCCCAAACTTGGAGGAGAGCAACACGGCTGTTGCGCGCTCCTGCTTCTGCCCTTGCTGGACCGTGGAAGCTCCCGTGGAACACTGTGCACAAGCGCCTGACCTTCGGCTGAGGTTAGGTCGCCGCTGTGGCGATCGTTCTCGGGCAAGGGAGGTCGGAGCTCGGGGTTTTTGGTGTTGGGGAGGTGGATTGCGACCTCAGGTTGCCGTCTAGCAGCTCAGGAAAGGAGGAGGCGAGATGTTTTCGCGGTTTTCCCGATCGAGCAGGGAGGCGGCAGGCTGGGGCTCGGTGTTCACGGGAGAGGGGGAAGCGAGCGGTGCCTGCCTCGGTGGAGCGCCTTAAGAGGGCCCTGGAACCGCCCTTGGGCTTGTGTGTGGGCGCGGGAAGCAGCTGGTGGCGCTGCTCCTCCTCGGTGGTGAGCGCAGCTGCTCCCTGGCGTTGAACCGGCAGCTGCTCGGTGGAAGTTCGCACCGAGACTGTGACTTTGGGTGCAAGTCTCCCCTCTTCTCTCTATGACATGTGGGTCCCACCCGGGGTTTTAACCTCTGAAATTTACTCCTAATCACTATTGTAAACAGTAGTCCCAAAATACCCATGGTGATTCAAATTATCCACCCATGAGCAATTTGAATTGATTAGAACTCAAATTGGGTTTGGTTTGAATGAATTTCAGCACAAGTTCAGTTTGGAATTCAAATAAAGTTTGAATTTGTCCCACTTAGCTCATGTCAAGATCAACTCCAAATGGAGTGAAAATTGGAGTGTGAGCTCACATAATTGTGCTGAATAAGAATATGCCTCCAACTTTTGAATTCATGGGATAAAACAGTTTGAATTTGAATATGGTTTCAAACTGCCCTCTTTCTAGCTATACCCAAAATGACCTCAAAAAGGTTTTGAATTTGGGTGAAACTTGGCATGGACATCCCTAGCAATGTGTAGGAGTTTTCATATGCCCAGCCCCTCTATATCACATGTGGGAAATACCACTTTTGCAATGTGTGAGTTTGTTTTCTAATGAGCATGTTGATGGTGGTTACTTGCTCTTCATTTGTGTTCATCAACTTGCTTGAAATGAGGTGTGTGGTGTGGTGATGAAAACTTTAAACATGTGTCAAAAACGGAGGCCCTTACATTCCTCCCCCCTTAAAAGAATCTCGTCCCGAGATTATAAGGTGAAAATGACAGAGAGGACGGTGGAAAATTACCGGATATGCGACGTGAAAAAGTTGGGGTAGTTGGCGCGAAGAAATCCTTCGCTCTCCCATGTCGCTTCGTCCACGGAGTGATTACTCCATAGAACCTTGTAGAACCACAATGTACGGTTGCGTGTGGTTCGGGCCTTTTCATCAATAATCTGAACCGGTTTCTCCCGATAGGTGAGATCCGGTTGCAGTTCTTCAATGCCTTCCAGCTGAACGGTAGTTGATAGCTTGAGACACTTCCTCAGCTGGGAAATGTGAAAGATGTCGTGCACACCGGAAAGTGCTTCTGGTAATCTCAGCTGGTATGCTACTGATCCACATCTTTCGGTAATCTGGAATGGACCGATGAATCGGGGTGCCAACTTTCCTCTCACCCCAAATCTGTTTACGCCCTTCATTGGAGACACACGTAGATATACGTGCTCCCCGACTTCGAATTGTAATGGGCGTCTTCTCCGGTCCGCATACTGTTTCTGCCGGGATCGGGCGGCTTTTAGGTTCGCTTGAATCAGTCGAACCTTTTCTTCCGCGTTGTTGACAAGGTCAATCCCGAAGGTAACCCTTTCACCAGACTCGCACCACTTCAATGGTCTGCGGCATTTTCTTCCGTATAGCTCCTCGTAGGGCGCCATCTTAATGCTGCCTTGGTACCCATTGTTGTACGAGAACTCGGCTAACGGCAAGTGATCATCCCAATTCTTGCTGTGGTTGATACCGCAAGCTCGTAGCATGTCTTCTAAGATTTGATTTACCCGCTCGGTTTGTCCATCCATCTGCGGGTGGTACGCTGAACTACGGATCAGCTTCGTCCCCAAGGCAGCGTGCAGCTGTTCCCAAAAACGGGACACAAATAAAGTGCCCCGATCCGATATGATGGTACGGGGTATGCCGTACAAGCATAGGATCCGTGAGATGTACAGTTCAGCGTACTTCTTGGCGTTGTAGTTGGTGTTGACCGGGATGAAATGTGCAACTTTGGTGAGCCGATCGACGATCACCCAAACAGAATCATGTTTCTGCAAAGTGGTGGGTAAACCGACGATGAAATCCATGCTCACGTCCTCCCACTTCCAGGCAGTAACGCCCAGTGGTTGTAGCAGTCCCGGTTTCCGCATATGGTCTGCCTTCATCCTTCGACATGTATCACACTCAGACACATACTTCGCAATCTCCCGCTTCTTCCGTGTCCACCAAAACTTACTTCTGAGTTCCTGATACATTTTGTTGCTGCCGGGGTGAATAGAAAATTTTGATAAGTGAGCCTCATCAAAAATTTTCTTCCGTAGCTCCGGGTTACGGGGTACGACGATCCGGTCCTTGAACCATAGGACGCCGTCTCCATCCTTCCGGAAACATTTCAGCTCCCCACTGTCTACACGTCTCCGCAAATGCGACATGCCCTTGTCATGTTTCTGAGCTGCCGCTATCTCTTCACGGATGGTGGTGATCAAAGCTAGGTTGTAGAGAGCTCCGTGTGGAATCACATGTAGTGGTGGTTCGCTCTCTTCCAACGGTGTGATGGTCAGATTTTTGACGTGTGACTTGCGGCTCAGCGCATCTTCCACTATGTTTGCCTTGCCCGGATGATAATGGATCTCTATTTCATAATCCTTTATCAATTCTAACCATCTTCGTTGCCTCATGTTCAGCTCCTTCTGAGTGAATATGTACTTGAGGCTTTTGTGGTCGGTATATAGATGTACGAGGTTACCGAGTAGGTAGTGACTCCACATCTTCAGTGCAAGTACCACGGCAGAGAGCTCCAAGTCGTCAGTTGGATAATTCAGCTCATGGTTTCTAAGCTGCCGTGATCCATACGCGACCACTCTTCGGTCTTGCATCAGTGCACATCCGAGCCCAATGCCGGATGCATCGCAGTACACATCGAACGATTTTGTTGTGTCTGGCTGCACCAAAACCGGTTCTGATGTCAGGTGCTTGACTAAAGCCTTGAATGCTGCTTCACATGCTGGACTCCAAACATATTTGGTAGCCTTCTTCAGCATCTCTATCATTGGCTTGGCAATCTCCGTGAAGTTTGGAATGAACCTCCGATAATATCCCGCGAGTCCGAGGAAACTCCGTACCTTGTGAACAGTTCTTGGGGATTTCCAATTCAGCACTTGAGTGATCTTGCTCGGGTCTACAGCGATACCCTCCGCTGAGATGATATGCCCGAGGAAAGGCACTTGCGATATCCAAAACTCGCATTTGCTAAATTTCGCGTATAGCTTGTGATCCCGCAGCCGTTGCAAGACTATACGCAGATGTTTCTTGTGATCTTCCTCCGACTTGGAATATACCAGTATGTCATCGATGAAGACCACGACAAACTTGTCCAGCTCCGGCATGAATACCGAGTTCATCAAATACATGAAGTGAGCTGGAGCATTGGTGAGGCCGAAGGACATGACCAGGTACTCATAAAGTCTGTACCTTGTCGAGAAAGCTGTCTTTGGAATGTCGTCTGCCCTTATCTTAATCTGATGGTACCCGGATCTTAAGTCCATCTTGGAAAAGATCTTTGCTTCGACCAACTGATCAAACAACATGTCGATCCGTGGCAACGGGTACTTGTTCTTGATGGTTACGGCATTTAATGGACGATAGTCCACACAAAGCCGTAACGCCTCATCCTTCTTCTTCACAAATAATGCCGAACAGCCCCATGGCGAGGAGCTCGGCCTAATAAAACCCTTTTCCAGGAGGTCCGTGAGCTGAGTCTTCAGTTCAGACAACTCCTTGGGCGCCATCTTGTACGGCCTTCAAGATATTGGCATGGTTCCCGGTGCAAGTTCAATCTTGAACTCCACCACTCTATCAGGCGGCATCCCCAGCAAATCATCCGGGAATACGTCAAGGAACTCTCGGACCACTGGAATATCTTCCAATCTGATGGTTGTGGCTTGATAGACACTTGGAAGTTTTATTTCTGGACTGTCCAGAAATAAGGAATGAGATTCGTGCACTTCTGAGTTTAAGTGCACAACTCGGAGGATGGTGTCTAAAACAGCACCGTGGCGGGTTAACCACGACATCCCTAAGATGACATCGACCTTTTGTCCCTCTAAGATTATGAGAGACGTAGGGTAGACTCTACCCTCTAAGCACAATGGCGCTTTTGGGACCATCATGCTTGCTGAAATTTTCCCACCCGGTGAACAAATCACATAAGGACTATCGGTGGGTAGTATTTGCAAGCTATATTTATCAATGAAAGCTTGGCTAATGAAGCTATGCGGGGCGCCTGAATCAAATAGTACTATGGCGGGATGCTGGTGGAGTTGGAACATACCCGCAAGGACTGGCTCACCCTCCGGCACGTCCTCTATGGCAAGCTGGTGGGCGGTGCCGGGCCTAGGGTTTGCCCGCCGCGCATTGGTGGGGTTCCAGGGTTGATTCCTCCCCAGAAACTGCGGTGCCACTCCGCCGCCTTGCCTCTCCGGGCAACTGCTCGCGAAGTATCCTGGACGACCACACTTGTAACAGGTGGCCGCTGCTGGTGTAGTGCTCGGGGGATGAAAGCCCGGCATGCGTTGCTGAGGTGCATATGCACGCGGCATCGTCCGCTGCTGCTGTAGTTGTTGTGGAGGTGGTGCTGGCAGTGCCGGCCTGAATGCCGGTGAAGAGTACGGCCGACTGCGGAACGACATCGACCTCTGTGGTGGCTGCCAGCGTGGACCTGATGGTGGGCGATTCACCATCCGGAATTTCTGAGAAGGCCCGCTTCCTTCTCTGCTGCTTTGCGGCACACTTGGCTTTCTCTCCGCTGCCTCTAACTCCTTGCCGGAGTCCTCTTGAACAATCGCAGCATCAATGATGTCGTTGAGGCTGCCGCGATTGAACATCGCCAACTTGTCCTTCAGGAGCGGGTTAAGCCCCTGGTAAAAGTGGTCCCGCCGCTTCTCATCGGTATCTGCGTGATACGACGCATAGAGCGCGAGATCATTGAACGCCCTAGAGTATTCCAGCGCGTTCCGGCTCCCTTGCTGCAGGTGTAGGAATTCCTGCATCTTCCTCTTCATCAAACCTGGCGGTATGTGATAGGCCCTGAAGGCCGTCCGGAACTCTGTCCAGGTCATAACTCGATCGGTGGGCTGCGAAGCACAGAAGTTTGCCCACCACGCGCTCGCGGATCCTTGGAGCTGCTGGACCACGAACTGAGTCTTGCGCTGCTCGCTGATCTGGAGCAGCCCGAACTTCATCTCTATTGCGCGGAGCCAGTTGTCCGCGTCAAGAGGTTCATCCGCCCTTGAGAATACCGGGGGATGAGTCGCTAGGAAGTCGGAGTAGGAGCTCTGTTGACACTCCTCACGGTCTTGACGTCTCTCCGGGCGAGACGTATTAGCGATGAGAGTCTGCAGCAACTCCGTGTGCTGCTGATGTGAACCCGCCATTGCCGCGACGATGTCGGCCAATGTAACCGTTGGCAGTGGTGGTGGCGGTGTTTGCTGTTGTTGTTGCTGCTGTTGCTGCTGCTGTCCCGAGGAGTCCTCGGGAGGTGGTTGGGAGGTTTCTCCCCCTTGGCTGGTACCCCCAACATCCAGGTTGGCACGAGTACGAGTCATTCTGAAATTCAAACAGCAGTGATTAGCACATGTCATACTTAAAATTCCATATGCAACAGTAGGTATTGAAGTGACACATGATTAATTTGCACCACATTCACATATATTGATAAAGCATAAACTTTATACAAAATACATTATTCTCGGGTCTCCGATAGGTCATGCTCGTGTCGTCACTACCTATACATACGCTACTGCTTACACGACATGTCACCGATTACAAAAGTTGGGTTACACTACTCTAGCTGCCCTACTTGACAACTGTAACCCCCTAGTCGGAGTAGAACTCGACCTCCTGCGGGTCGTCCTCCTCCGGTACCTCTTCTGGTGGCTCTGGATCTACCACCTCTTCTTCCATCTCGGGTTCTCCCATTGCTGGAAGGCCCAAGACCACTGGTATGCCCAATACCGGAGGTACAAGGTCCTGCAAAGCATGCACCTCGTCCATGGCCTGGTTGTAGTCCTCTTCCCAGCCTTGCCCTTCCTCAATAGCGTCGTCCCGCTCTTGATCAAGGTCCTCATTCTGCTGGGTTAAAGTCTGTACCAGCTCTTGCAATGCCGCGATGTCGACACGGCTTTTCCTCTTCGCCTTCTTCAGATGATTGAACTGATTATGTTGTTCATTCAGTCGCTTGATCGTCGGAAGGAGCACATTGCGGAGTGCGCTGTGAGCACTCTCGAAATGGTCTCCACGGCTCGTGCTCTCCTTGAGCTTTGTGGCGAGATGCTCCGTATGAACAGCTTGGCTGTCCATCACGGCATTTCCCGCCCTCATCTGGAGGTTAAGGTTTGCCTCCGCGGGGTTGTACCTTGGGCAACTCGGGTCCGTTGCCTCCAGGTACCTTTCTTCCCACACATGCTGAGCCCGTCCCTCCACCGGAACAAGCGCGTATGGAGTGCCCTCCATAGCCTGCACGTGTAGTTGGCAGAAACGTGACATGGTGTCACGGGCTGCCACTTGCCACGTCCCTTCCGGCTGTCTACCTCTCACCGTGACGGTGAACGGCACCCAACCGGGTGGCGTAGGTCCTGTAGGGACTTCGACATGGATTGTCCACGTCTTGTTCCCCTTCTCGCCTTCTTCTTTGGCGAAGTACTGTGGCATCTGGTTGTATCCGAAATATAGAAGCATCTGCCTCAATGCCTCCGGATAGCCGCTGTGGTGAGAACAGTGAGATACCACCCACCCGTTCTCCAACTGTTTGTCTGCTGTCATCTGTAAAAATATATTTGAGAAATGTCAAATATTTATTTAAACAGTAAACCATTGAGTTATAACATCAAACATGTCATTGAACTCATAAAACTTGGAAACATAGTTCAAATTTTAAGCAAATTTGACTGCTGATCTGCTGTTCAACATGACAGCCCTGATCAGTTTCCATCTCAACCTGATTTAGACCATGCTAAAAGAAAAATCAATTCTGGAGCTCAACATCAAAGTTGAAGATACCTTCAATAGCATTCCAGAAAGTATTTGCTTGGCCTAAGATCTGTCCTGGTTCAAAAGTTATGAGATGTCAAAGTTAACAGAATTTCTGGAGAAATTTGGACAGCACCTCCCTGCTTTAGGTGCTAATTTGATCCAAGAATTCCAGTTAATTCTGCTCTAAATCTGACAAAACTTTCTATTACAAAGTTGTAACCCATCTCATAAGATTTCCAGAACTACCTCATTTTCTATTTTTTAGATTTTAAAACAGGAAATTATTCTCAATTTACAGAGAGTTTACAGAGAGTCTTTACTCTGTCCTGTTTTCTGGACAGTTTCAACTCTACTGTATTTTTCGATGGGTTAAGGGATGAAACACCTCTGGATTTCAACATAAAAGTTGTAAAGCTCTTCCAAAGCTTTCCATAAATGTATCATATGACCCCAACCTCGAAAGAACTCAACCTCTAACCTCTGATTAACTTCAGCCTTAATTCAGCTGAAAACAGAGTGCTCTGTCCTTAACAACCTATAAGTTGAAAACTTGTTAACTTTGAATATCCTGATTAAGGGAAGGAGTTACAGCAAAGTTGTAATGCTACAGATTAAAACTTTCAATTTTTACAATGAAGTTGTTCATTTAGTGGGGTGTGACGTCGATGTGTCACCAGATCATGTCGGTACTACGTCCTCACAAAGAAAAACCTATACCGGACTTAGCCGGCTTCGTTAGTTCAGTGGCACTAAACGTCACTCACACACGGATGCTACACGTCTACCGTTTCGTGGTTAGACTACCTGCAAATAACTCAAGCAATCGTCAGGCTCGGCTGCACACCGAGCCCGGAATCCATACAGTTCGTACACCCGGCCGTCATCACTCGCCCGGATGTTCTCAAGCCAAACACGCCTTGAGTTACGTGTTCATGTTTCAGACCACGTGACGGGGTCTCCCAAGTTGCACCACGCACGACAGGGATAGACGTTGCTCAAATACCCCAAACGACATGAAGAGTCGTAGAGGATACTAAAGCGTGTCGGGTTACCTGCCACCCGTGGGGCTCCACCCTTCAGCTTGTGCGCACTGGTGGACAGCGATTACTTGTACCCCCCAAGACATAAATGTCCCGAGATACACGATTTTCCGACATAGACAAATAGGTTAATATGCAACTTTCTATATGCTAATAACATCCTTATACGGGCTACCAACTCGTTCCTCACTGAATTTTTGAAAAGGATGACCTTTTTAGTGCGTTAAACCTCAAGCGAGCTCTGATACCAACGCTGACACGACCCAACGGTCTTGTCGAGCCAGGATCACGCTGAGGGGTGCTGTGTTGCACAGCACCGTATAACACACATCAAAGGTACAAAGCGGAAGCAAAACTTTTATTACATAAAGTGGTTTATGAACATTTGTACATCAAAATAAGTCCAGTCTACACTCGCGGGCGTAGACTACGCACCAAGTCCACGTCCAGCCCTTGAACGTGTCCTTGCTAGCACACACGCACACTAACTCTGCAGCGTGCACGACTCCCACTCGACGGGGTTCCCCTCCTGGGGTTCCGTCTCCTCTTCGGGAGTCCCTTCCTCATAGAACCCTGCTAAAGCTTCAAACACAAGCAGTGAGCACGAAGGCTCAGCAAGTCTGACCCGTCTCAACTAAACATGGAACTTCTACATGAGGGGTGATGGGTACATGCGGTAAAATCATTTGCAAAGGACTCGCCTAATTAGTGGAACCTTACTTTCAAGTTTTAGCAGCAGGTGGTGGAGAACCTTACGCTAAGGCACATGAGAGAGCCGCAATCAAACAAGAAACGCATTTCTCTCATGTACTTTGCCCAAAGTTGAAAGGAACTTTAATTAGCTCTAAGCTACAGAAAATCATTAACAATCAAGCCCATCTTTCAATCAGCAACATTTTAACATGTAACTAGCCTGTTCTTTCTACGTCATGGTACAGTGAACAAGTGGTACTCACTGACCGCGAGGGACGGCGATTATAATCGATTTACACCTGCAGGGTTACCCGAACAACCCATCACGTACGCCCGTACTCGATGTTGCCTACAACAACCATCACGGACGCCATACGCATCTACCTTTCACCCGTTAGCCAAATGTTGAACCGGTCCAATCGTCCCGAGCAAGAGGTCTCTGCACACGCATCTCAGTGCCGCCAGCCGATTTACACCTCGAGCTCTCAACCTACCCTCTGAACGACCAGCTATGCCTCAACACCCAGCTACCCGAGTTACATCGGTTTCCCGGTTCCCATATAGCCGGTAGGTCTTCGGTACTGTTCTAGCTTGTTCAACAGGCCCACACATGGCTCGGTCCTCAATCGACACAAGCAGAGCTACAGCACACAGGCCCCAAAGTCCTGCTGCCCTTACTCTCCGCTCGGTCTCATCTTTCTTGCCATGTGTATCATGTGCTATCTCTACCCGAGTCGAGTGCCTCTAGCCTATGCTCGCGAGTAGTTCCAACTACTCGACTTGTACCGAATCCTACTCTATCTTAGCATTGCAGTAGCTAACGGGGTTTGTAAATCCTAAACCCAACCCATGGCTTTCTGGGCTATGCACTTGGGTTTCCAAACAAGACTCTAATGCAAGGAATCATAATACTCAAGTAAGTGCTCAAAACAATAAAAATTTGTAAAAAGGTTAATGTAAACCAGAGCTTGCCTTGCTGCTCTTGATCGTAGGCTAGCTTCTCCTCCGGAGTAACGAAGTCTAGAACTTCGGGTTCCTCCTCGACCTTAGCGACTACATGATATAAGAAGTACATGTATCAATTTGAATGCATTTGTATTAAGTGTGAATTTGTGAAGCTTATAAGTCCCACTAGACAGACTCAATGACTGTGAAACTTTTACTGTGTCTTGGTTACAACCTAAATACAGACTTGGTCAGGTTTTAGTTGCAGCAAAGCTCATTTGAGCCCTCCACAATTAATTATGTACTTGACCTTAATTGGCACTCTTAGGGTGTCCTAGGGATTTTCATAGAACAAACTATGACTTTCTGAAAACTAGATTTTCAGAGGGTTCTAATGGAGCTGGTCTCACTTAATTTGTAGGTTCCTAGCTAAATATATGAGCTAAACAATTCCAGGGGAAATTCTGAAAATGTTTCTGAACATTTTCTATTTTCTCTGGAACAGTTTCACTAATCACACCATTAGGTGGATCAAACGAGCTCCAATGGATCTGAAATTTGTATGGTAGTTCAAGGATATTTTGGTGAACATCCCAGCAAAATTTCAGAATTTTCCTCCAAAGGATTCTCCAGTTAAAATTCCAAACAGTTTAAACTTTGAGGAATTAATTCTGGAGAAATAAGGATTTTCATGAAGTGAAACTTGATTTGCTGGAGATTTCTCAGAGAGCTGAATTCAACAAAATTTGGTTCACTCGATTTGGAGTTTTCTAGCCAAAGTTATGAGGATTTGAAGTTTGAATGAAATCTAAAAATCGGGGGAAAAGTTTAAATCTGCCGGGGCCCGCGGGGACACGTGTTAGGCGCGGAGGCGAACGCACACTGAGGCCCACAGGGTCTTTGCGTGCCAGCACAGCCGATCCCGGCCACACCCGATCCCGATTTAAAATTTTGAGCCGCTGACGCGTGGGTCAGCCGGCTTCGTCTTCCTCCTGACGCCCTCGCGCCCGCGCCGCCTCCCCTCGCCGGAGCCGACTCTGAGCTCGCCGGCTTGCCGCTGTCGGCCATCACCTGGCCTGAAACTCGCCGCCAGGGGGTTGTCGACGTTGAGGAGCACGTCTGTGGGGTCAGATCGAGCTGGCGGTGACCGGAATCAGCCCGGCGACGTGCGGCGGCCTCGGTTGAGGTTCGGCGCCGTCGGCCGTGGGTTCTAACCCGCCATAGCCTCGAACGATTGGTTCTACAGAATCAGTATACCTCTAGGAAAATCGACAAGGTGTCCAAGGGGTTCAAAGATGGCGGCAAGCCGGTCGGCACCGTGTGACCGAGCGTGCCCGCCATGAGCGCCCTTGATCGAGCTCGAAATTCGTCATTCCTAGTTGGTTTCATACCACGGATGCAGAAAGGAACTTGATCGCCGGCTAGTCCAGCGTCTATGTGCAAGATTTGCTAACTAAAGAAAGATCACAGAGCGAGAATTTGAAGAATCCGTACTGGAAGCTCAGTTTAAGGTCGCCGGAGCAAAAGCTGGAAATTCGCCGTGGATTCTTCACGGTTTGCTCCCATACTTGGAGGAGAGCAACACGGCTGTTGCGCGCTCCTGCTGCTGCCCTTGCTGGACCGTGAAATCTCCCGTGGAACGCTGTCCACGAGCGCCTGACCTTCGGCTGAGGTTAGGTCGCCGCTGTGGCGATCGTTCTCGGGCAAGGGAGGTCGGAGCTCGGGGTTTTTGGCGTTGGGGAGGTGGATTGCGACCTCAGGTTGCCGTCTAGCAGCTCAGGGAAGGAGGAGGCGAGATGTTTTCGTGGTTTTCCTGATCGAGCAGGGATGCGGCAGGCTGGGGCTCGGTGTTCACCGGAGAGGGGGAAGCGAGCGGTGCCTGCCTCGGTGGACCGCCTTAAGAGGGCCCTGGAACCGCCCTTGGGCTCATGTGTGGGCGCGGGAAGCAGCTGGTGGCGCTGCTCCTCCTCGGTGGCGAGCGCAGCTGCTCCCGGGCGTTGAACCGGCAGCTGCTCGGTGGAAGTTCCCACCGAGACTGTGACTTTGGGTGCAAGTCTCCCCTCTTCTCTCTATGACATGTGGGTCCCACCTGGGGTTTTAACCTCTGAAATTTACTCCTAATCACTGTTGTAAACAGTGAGCCCCAAAATACCCATGGTGATTCAAATTATTCACCAATGAGCCATTTGAATTGATTAGAATTCAAATTGGGTTTGGTTTGAATGAATTTCAGCACAAGTTAAGTTTGGAATTCAAATAAAGTTTGAATTTGTCCCACTTAGCTCATGTCAAGATCAACTCCAAATGGAGTGAAAATTGGAGTGTGAGCTCACAAAATTGTGCTGAATAAGAATATGCCTCCCACTTTTGAATTCATGGGATAAAAACAGTTTGAATTTGAATATGGTTTCAAACTGCCCTCTTTCTAGCTATACCCAAAATGACCTCAAAAAGGTTTTGAATTTGGGTGAAACTTGGCATGGACATCCCTAGCAATGTGTAGGAGTTTTCATATGCCCAGCCCCTCTATATCACATGTGGGAAATACCACTTTTGCAATGTGTGAGTTTGTTTTCTAATGTGCATGTTGATGGTGGTTACTTGCTCTCCATGTGTGTTCATCAACTTGCTTCAAATGAGGTGTGTGGTATGGTGATGAACACTTTAAACATGTGTCAAAAATGGAGGCCCTTACAACTACCTCCCTCTCCGCCTCTCGGCGGCGTTCTTCTCGTACTCTCTGGTGCGGCTAACTCCTGGACAATCGCAGCATCAATCATATCATTGAGACTGCCGCGATTGAACATAGCCAGTTTGTCTTTCAGGAGCGGATTCAACCCCTGATAGAAATGGTCCCGCCTCTTCTCCTACGTATCAGCGTGATACGACGCGCACAAGGTGAGGTCATTGAGAAACGGGAATACTCCAGTGCGTTCCTGCTCCCCTGTTGCAGATGTAAGAACTCCTGCGTCTTCCGCTTCATCAAACCGGGCGGAATATGATAGGCCTGGAAGACCGTCCTGAATTCCTTCCAGGTCAATACCCGCTCGGTAGGTTGGGAGGCACAGAAGTTTTCCACCAAGCGCTTGCAGACCCCATAAGTTGCTGGGTCACGAATTGAGTCTTTTGCTGCTCACTAACTAGGAGCATCCCAAACTTCATATCCATTGTGCGGATCCAGTTGTCCACATCAATGGGTTCATCGGCGCGCGAAAATACCGGTGGGTGCATTGCCAGAAAATCCGAGTAGGTACTTTGCTGACGTTCGCCCCGGTCTTGACATCCCTCTGGGCGAGACGTATTCTCGATCAGAGTTCTCAGCAGCTCGTGCTGCTGGTGCGAGTCCACCATGACCGCAACAATATCCGCTAGCATGATCGTTGGTGGTGGCTGTGGTTGCTTCTGTCCCGAGGATGTCTCGGGCGGCTGTTGGGAGGCATCTCCATCTGACTAGAACTCTCAACCTCTGGGTTGGCGCGAGTACGAGTCATTCTGCAATTCATGGCGTTTAATAGTCAACACATTTCATACTTGAAAATTCCATGAAAACAGTCCGTATTGTAGTGATGATTGAGAAATTTGCACAACATTCACATATATTGATAAAGCAAAAACTTTATACAAGATACATTATTCTTGGGTCGAAAATTAAAGCAACTTTTGAACACCCAAGAAGTCGTGCTCATGTCGTCACTACATACTCACACGCTACTGTTTTTCTAACGACATGTCGCTGTTACAAAAGTTACCAACTACCCTCGCTGCCATATCCGGCAACGGAAACTCCGTAGTCAGAGTGGAAGTCGACCTCCTGTGGGTCTTCCTCCTCCGCTGGTTCTTCTGGTGGCTCCGGATCTATTACCTCATCCTCTGGTTCAGGCTCCGGTGATACCAGAATACTGAGAACCATGGGTACGGCACCTGCAAATGGTAGACCCATTACCGGAGGTACTAGGTCCTGTAGAGCGTTCACTTCATCCATCGCCTGGTTGTAGTCCATTTCCCAGTTTTGTCCCACCTCAATTGCTTCATCTCGCCCTTGGGTGAAAATCTCATTTTGCTGTGTCAAGGAATGGACTTGCTGCTGCAATGTCGTGATGTCGGCATGACCTTTCTTTCCCGCTTTCTTCAAATGATGCAACTGATGCTCTTGCCGATTCAGTCGTTGCATCGTTGGCGCGAGTACATCACGGAGTGCATTATGGGCACTCTTGTAATGGTCGCTACGGTTTGTGCTATTCTTGAGCTCCATGGCAAGATGAGCCACGTTAATAGCTTGGCTGTCCATCATGCTCCTTTCCGCCATGACATAGAGGCTGAGATTACCCTCTGCTGGATTGTACCTTGGGCAGTTTGTATCTCTTGCCTCAAAGTATCACCTCCACCATACGTCATTATCTTGTCCCTACACTGGAACACGCGCATATGGAGTGTCAGTGACACCCGGTTCCGAAAAATTAACCAAGTGAATGCATATGTGTGCCCACGATGTTCATCACTCATACACAACTTTATCACAAACTGAATTCAGAATATAACCACGTAGAAATAATGTTTAAGTACTTTATTACATTGACTCATTGTCTCACTCATGAATATGTAACTTATTCTTGCAGCGGAAGACTCTAAACTACAGCAGAAAATGGCTAAGACAGCAGGCTCCAACTTCAACTCCACAGGCATGTTGACGGTAGTGCGCACACCTAGTACTCCACATGTTCCTCGAAGTATTCTTATCCTGTAGCTGATGTATATGTGGGAATGCAAGGGTGAGTACATGTCGTACTCAGCAAGTGCGGGAAAAGTATGACATGTAGCTTTCAACAAGGTAGGGAATAAAGAGGTTCATTGCAGCAAGAAATTTTTTTTTCACAAACATGGTAAAAACAGCAACTATCTCTAGGTGAGGTAAACCAAACTTAACCAAGTAATTCAGCAACATTTTTTCATCATAGTTCACCATTTATCATGCTTCAACCAGCCAATAATCTTTCTCAAGTTCTTCACATACTCATAAGTACGAATAATCATCTCATTTTCATAGAACCGAAACCAAACTCATTGTCATGACCCAAAATGGTACAAAAAACAGTCCCAAAAACCATATCCGAATATCCATCCAAAGTTTTGCCTCTAATCATGGAAGTTGGCCAGGTGGTTGTAACCGGAAGCACGGCTATCATGATAGTTTTACACTCTGCAGAGGTGGCACCACTTTACCCACAAGTTCGTGATTTCATCACCCGTCGGCGACTAAAGAGAACCTCCATTATACCAGTACACAACCGTCGGTGTATGGCTAGAGATCACAAAATAGCCTTTACAAAGGGGCTACTAGGATGTACGGATCCACTGAGGTTTCACCGGCAGGCTCGAATCTCCATTCTTCCACCCAAGGGCCCCCTCTTGTGCCATGCAGTTCCCAGGGCAGTCCTCATCGACTCCCATTCCCCGCGCCATCCAATGGTCCAGAACAATCTAGCAACACACCTAATTAGTCAGCTAAGCCGCACCCATATCTGGCTTTGTGGTGGCACTGTTTTCCTGGCATGTGCTCCCATGAACCGGTCCTTAGATCTACGGCAAGCAAACCACCATCTCGTTCAGCAACATCCACGAGCCAAGCTCACCTAGATCTCCCCGATTCCATGCTCATTAACATCATCAAGTCCTCATTATCTTTATTCTCATGAGTGCAGTAGCTAAACAAGTTTTATTTCAGCTTCCCGTATCCCGTAAGTTAAGCGAAGCAAAAAGGAAAAACGACCATACCCGACTCATCAACTTTCCCGACGACAAGGATGGCTAAAAAAACAAGAGAACTCCTATAAAATGGTGTCCCATCAAGTTGACACAAGCATACAAGTTTTCGCAAACAAAACAGTTTCAAAAACATGGAATCAATATGGTCAAGGGGCACTTGCCTTGCTCCTGTGGTTCGTGTTGCTCAAGCGTATCAAAGTCTTGGTGCTGTAGTTCCTCGTAGATGGCCTCTTGAGTGTGTCCTTCTACTCATGACCACGCACATACAAAAATTACAACAATCAATTATCATGCACAAACTTTACTCAAGATGCAATGATGTGGATGAATGCAATTCCTATGGTGTAGTTTATAAAAATCAGTTTGCACGTGTTCTTGCAAGTTTTAGTAGGTTTCCATGGGGTTTTATGATGAACAAGGCTGCTGGGGTCAAGTGTGGTCGTGGTTATGATCTTGACACACTTTGTAGATCAATTCCACAGTCAAAATTTGACCAAAACATGGTCTGTCCACACACAGAATTTTCTGCTCGCAGGGGGTGGAGAAAACGGGTGCGTAGAAACAGCAGCGACTTGGTAAGAGGGGTAACGAATACCTAACTCACTTCTTCCTCCTCTCTTCCTTGCGACAGAACCTCCTTCCTTGCAATGGCAGAAGAGGAAGATTTTCTATGGAGAATTATGAGGCTGCAGCTAGGGCAGAACATCGAGGGCATCTTTTCCAGCGACGACGAGGCGTGACGGAGCTTCGACGGCAGCCAAAATCCAGCAAGGGGGGCGGCGAGCTAGCTTGGCAGCAGGGGGAGGGAGGGTGGCGGTCAAAAAGAGGGCTGGGGTGGAGACTAGGAGGGAGGGTTTTATTTATAAGGGGAAAATGAGCTAGGGAGACTAGGATTTTAGCAACCCAATTATCCAAGGGCTGAGATTTAGTTTTAAAAGAAGTGGGAGCTAGGGGCTTGAAACAGGCGCGATACCGACTGAGACAGGGCTCAACTCATGATACTACTTGTCACAGCTCTGATACCACGGTGACAGAGCCTGATGCCACCCGTTTAGTCACGGGGACGGGGCACTCGCCCGGGAATCGCATTGGGTGGTGCCGTGTTGTGCGGCACCCAACAGCACACATATAAGGAACAATGCATTACATAAAACAATAGCGGAAGCCTACAAGTTTTTCTTTGTAAATACTTTACATCAAGTAGCTACAGCGGAAGTCTATAATAACTCACGTCGAATAACTAAAGAGCTCTCGAGATGAAGTCCAGCCCGTGGACTCCTCTCGCTACCAACACGAAGACAACAGCAGCGGCTGGGTTCTCCCTGTGTTAAACGACTCGGAAGTCTCCGAGTCACACCGGACAACCTTCTTCATAACATCGATGTTAACCTGCAAAACCACTTATATAGCAAGCGTGAGCACATAGGCTCAGCAAGACTGATCCGTCTCTCCTAAACAAGAAACTCTACAAGCACGACGGTTTACAATTAGGATAGCTATATTTGCATAAAGGACTCGCCTAAAGTTGATCCTTAACTTTCAGATGTTAAGCCTCATTGTACAGACCTTGAACCGAACAGCATCGCAACTCCACAATCAAACAAGAAACGCTTTGTTGTGATGCTCCATGCACAAGGCGAAAGTAAAGTTTAATGAGCCTATCTCTATTTCAATCATGGTTGCCATACAAGTTACATCACAGTCTTATCAATTTCAAAATATAACCAGTTCAGTTGTTACTACATCAAGATGCAGTGGGCAAGTATGCTCATATAACCGCGAGCGATGGTGATTCGAATCAGTACACGCCCGAAGTACACGACACGTACACCCGTACTCCGAGTTGCCGGCAGAAACCTCGACTGACGTTGTACGCGGCCACCTTTCCCAAGATCTTCCACATTGGACGCAGTCCAACTGCCCCGAGTACGCAAGCTCCCTCAAGGTATATACCCACAGTGGTATGTTCTTAAGCGAGTTACCTCCTGCTACCCTGACGCCAAAAGACTAAGGCAGTTGGAAAAGTTCCACTATGGATCTTCCAAGGTACATCGGTTTCCTAGGTCCCATAGAGCCAGTATGCGCCCGGTACACAACTCAAACTTGTCCAACAGGGCCAAGCACGGACGGGCCTTAACCGACACAGGCAGGGCTATGCACGCACGGTCCGTAACCTGCTGCATCTAAACCTCCTTGCCCGGTCTCCATTTCTTATGTGTGAACTTTCCTCATCTTTTCTATTTTGAACTCGTTCCGAGTAAACTAGCCCTAAACTCGTGAGTAGCTTCCAACTACTCGGCTTCTACCGAACCTTTCTTACTAACATTTAGCATAGCCAAATCCACTCGCGGAGGTGCTATTCTACCCTTTCTCTCTTAGTAATTCTGGTCATGCAAGTGGGGTTTTCAATATCAACTCGACTTAATACAAATCAACAATGCAAAGCTATGATCTCTAAAAATGACAATGCTTTATAAAATTGTTCAATGCAAACCGGGGCTTGCCTGTTTTGCAGGTGACTAAGAATACAATCCATTAGTGACGATCACTTGGAGCTTGATCACTTGTTTTCTTCCCTCCTTGATCTTCACTTTAAGTCCTTCTCACGTTCTCCACGTATATGCTACACGATATGATCATGCATATGTATTTAATTGAAAAGCTTTTGCTAATAAGGTCTAATGACAGTTTTAAAACTGGAACCCTGTTTAAGGATTTAAAATGAACTGGTGCTAGTGGTTTGGGTTGGGTTTAAACACTACGATCAATTGTTGAGAGCCTTTCCCACTTAAGTGTTGATCACCTTAAGAGGTTACACATGACAGTGGAGATCCAGAGCTCCAATGGGGCAGATAATTTTCATGTGAGTTCCTGGTCACAAGAAAGTTATCTGGACCAAAAATTAGCACTTTTCATATAGTGGTTTATTCAGAACAATTTCCTAAGCAATTATGCAAAGAAGAATTATTTCTGAGGTAATACCCATGTTCATGTCAAACTTAATGAACTAAAATCTCAACTATAGTTCATAGAACTTTCATGAAGTTTCCTAGGATTTTTGGAGCTAAGAATTGCACAGAACTGAATTTCCAAGTTTTGGAAATTCCTTGAAAATGTTTCTGTATTCATTTGAACACAGCAAATTACAATCTGAATTATCCATATCAAATAAACTCCAAATGAGCTGAAACTTTTACAAGAGTCTAATAACACCCTAAAGAATATTCTGGAAAAATTTGAGGATTTTTTGATAAACCAAACTCCCTCTAAAATTCTTTTGCTGAAAAGATTTATAGAATTTTCCAGAATTAATTAATGCCTGTCATACAAATTGGGTTGCATATTTGGATAGAGTTTGTCAATCTGAATCTAACCCAATTTCAATCACTAAATTTGGAGCTTCCTAGCAAAAGTTATGCTCTTCTAAAGTTTGGGGGAATTTCTGGAATTTGAATAAATCCGGGAAAAGTTTAAAACTGACTGTGGGTCCATGGGAAACGCGTTGGGTGTCGGGAGAGCACCACACGGGGCCACAGGAATGTTTCCCGCGCTGTCACAGCTGATCCGGCGCCACAGAGTATCCAGCGCCCCTCTCACTCGTCACTGACACGCGGGCCCGGTGATCGTCTTCAACCTCCAGCCGCCCGCGTGCCTGCGCCGCCGGGGCTCGCCGGAGCACTTCGGTTTACGACCCCCGGACCTTTCTCGAGCTGCTACCCGCCGCCAGTGCCTAACTCCACTCAGGGAACACACTGGTGCGGTCTTCCCGAGCCGGCAGAGCCTCCAACCCAACGCCCGACGGCGCAGCGGCTCGGAAGAAGTTCTGCGGCGTTACCCCGATGAACTAGCCCACAAAAAGCCCCCTGGACAGGTCCTACAGCACCAGTGAGGACCGGAGGAGCTCAGCATGGCCGCACATGGGCTCGGGAACGGCTCCAAGCTAGGGTTCACCGTGTGCCCGACGTGTCCCGCTAAAACCGCCGTCGGAAATATCAAAATTACGCTGTGCAGGGTGTGTTTCTTGCTAGGTTTCAAAAGTAAATTGGTGCGCCCTCAAGTCTAGTCCTTGTGTGAGAAGTTTCGTGATATCTAACCAACAATCGATCAGGAATTTCATGGAAACGTACCGGAAGGTCGGTTTGCACCGATCGGAAGAGGATCTCGAAATTCTTCGTCGAGGATCCGCGGTTGGTCCTGAGCTTCGGTGGTGAGTTGAGTGGACGTCGTGTGTGTCCATCAGTGACCTAGCTCGGCCGTGACAAGCTGCGGTTGAAGCTGTCCACGAGAGAACTTGCTCTCGGTTCTATGGCGGCAGCCGCGGGAACTGGTTTGTCTCGGTTTGGGGGAGGCAGAACTCACGTAGGAATGGCGCGAGGATGTCGGAGGAGGGTCTATGGTGTTGTTTGGTCGCTCAGTTGAGGCTCACACGCGAGCTTTTGGTGTGGCTGACTGATCGGAGCACGGCGGCAGCGGCTCGGTTTGTTTCTCGCGCGAGAAGGAAATAACAGGGCCGAGGCTTCGGTGATGAGGCGAAAGGAAGCACGGGAGAAGGTAGAAGACGCCTGGGCAGCTCTCCAGCGCGACGGGTATTCAACAGGAGGTGGCTGCTGGCTGATCCTCGGTGTCGCCCAGTGGAAAGTCGGCTTTGCCGATTGCTTCGCGTGGGGGGTGAACAAATAGAGACCCAACACTGTGAGATCTTTTGCCATTTAAACTATTTCATTGACATGTGGGTCCCACAGCTCAGTCCCTCCTTATCCCTCTCCAAAATATCTCCCAAAATTTGCAAATTTTGAAATCAAATTGTGGGAGTGCAATTCTGAGGTGCATTTGGATAATTGGGCAAGTTCCATCCAAATTCAAATGTGCATTTGAATTCTTTGTCATTTAAAGTCCATTTTGGAGAATGGGTTGCAAATCATTTCCATAAATCATGAAACATTGCATGCCCCCTAATTTTGACCCAAGGAATTCAAATATGAAATCTGATTTTTAATTTGGCTGCTGCAAATGAGATTCGTAGCACAACAGTTTTGAAATTCATAGTGTTGCTCTCATTTGGATTTTGAGTTTGAACAAGTTTGTTCAAATTCTGATTTTAGTTTTCTCACACATATGGGAACTTCCCACCTTGGTTTTATACGCCTCTTGGGTTCCAAGTTTTCAAACAAATATTTGAACTTGTGTGAAGAAAGCCCTCATGTGGGTTATCACATGTGGAAAAGTTTTTAACAAGTCCCAAATTTCATACATATGAAACCAACTTTTGCAAACAAGAGTTTCTTTGTATTCACATTTTTGGGATTACAAAAGAAGAACGGAAAGGGAGGTTAATTACAAAGTTTATGGCAAAAGTTCCGGATAGTTCTTGTGGATGTAATCTTCGGTCTCCCACGTCGCTTCTTCCGGGGTATGATTACTCCACAGGACTTTGTAAAATCTCAAAGTCCGGTTTCGGGTGATCCGGATCTTTTCGTCGATAATCTGTACTGGTTTCTCAGTGTAAGTGAGATCCGGCTTCAACTCGTCGATGTCTTCGGTGCGGACAGCAGCGGTAAACTTGAGACATTTACGCAGCTGAGACACGTGAAATATGTCGTGAATACCGGCAAGACTTGCCGGTAGTTCCAGCCGGTAGGCTACAGTTCCGCACATCTCCGTTATGGCGAACGGACCGATGAATCGGGGAGCAAGTTTCCCCTTGACACTGAACCGATGAATCCCTTTCATCGGAGACACACGAAGATACACATGCTCTCCGACTTTGAAATGCAGCGGTCGACGTCTCTGGTCCGCGTAGCTCTTTTGACGAGATTGGGCAGCTTTGAGGTTCTCTTGTATTATGCGAACTCTCTCTTCGGCTTCATTGACAAGATCAACCCCGAATGTTACTCGTTCACCGGATTCACACCAATTCAATGGTGTACGGCACTTCCGGCCGCATAGAGCTTCATATGGTGCCATTTTGATGCTCGTCTGATATCCGTTGTTGTACGAGAACTCCGCCAGCGGTAAGTGATCATCACAGCTCTTACCGTGGTGGATGGCACATGCTCTTAGCATATCTTTCAGTATTTGATTCACCCTCTCAGTTTGCCCATCGGTTTGAGGGTGATACGCAGAGCTTCGAATCAGTTTGGTCTACAAGGATGCGTGTAGCTGCTCCCAGAAAAGGGCTACGAACAGCGATCCTCTATCGGACACAATGGTACAGGGAACTCCATGTAAGCACAAAATCCGTGCTATGTACAGCTCCGCATACAGCTTTGCGTTATATCTCGTATGCACAGGGATGAAATGTGCTGATTTGATTAACCAGTCCACGATTACCCAAATCGAATCATGGTTGTGGGAGGTCATCGGCAACCCGACGATGAAGTCCATACTCAAGTCTTCCCACTTCCATGCCGTTACTTGCAGTGGTTGCAACAGGCCCGACTTCTTCACATGGTCGGCCTTAATTCTTCGACATGTATCGCATTCTGAAACGTACGTTGCAATTTCACGTTTCATACGTGTCCACCAAAACTTCTTCCGGAGATCTTGGTAAATTTTATTACTGCCCGGATGAATGGAAAACTTGGACAAATGAGCTTCATCCAAAATTTTCTCCCGTAGTCCCATATTCCGGGGTACTACAATCCGGTTGTTGAACCACAAAGTACCTTCATCGTCCTTCCGGAGGCATTTCACCTCTCCGTTGTCTATCTTTCTCCGTATGTGAGACGTACCCTTGTCTTTTTGTTGAGCTTCAATGATCTCCTCTCGGATGGTGGGAATGAGAGTGAGAT
Organism: Neostapfia colusana; assembly: GCA_030760725.1. Taxonomy (NCBI): domain Eukaryota; kingdom Viridiplantae; phylum Streptophyta; class Magnoliopsida; order Poales; family Poaceae; genus Neostapfia; species Neostapfia colusana. Next base: position 57,864,759 of record JASWHV010000005.1, on the reverse strand, counting down.
TATTGAGAGCTCCATACGGGATGACACGAATGCTTGGTTCTTCATTTTCCACTTCAGCAATAGTTAGGTGATGGATACATTCGCCTTTCCTGGATGATAATGAATCTCAAGTTCATAGTCTTTAATGAGCTCTAGCCATCTTCATTGCCTCATGTTCAATTCTTTCTGAGTGAAGATGTACTTCAAGCTCTTGTGGTCGGTGTAGAGGTGTACAAGATTTCCGAGCAAGTAATGTCTCCACATCTTCAAGGCAAGAACCACGGAAGCTAACTCAAGATCATGAGTTGGATAATGCTGCTCGTGATTTCTGAGTTGACGAGATCCATAAGCAACCACTCGTCCTTCTTGCATCAGCACGCAGCCAAGACCAATGCCAGATGCATCGCAATACACGTCGAATGGCTTCGTCGTATCCGGCTGAGCAAGAATTGGGGCTGTTGTGAGATGCTTCACTAAAGTCTTGAAAGCTTGTTCACACGCAGCACCCCACATAAATCTGGTATTCTTCTTTAATAATTCCATCATCAGTTTAGAAATCTAGGAGAAACCCGGAATGAACCTCCGGTAATAACCCGCTAAACCGAGGAAGCTTCGGATTTCATGCACAGACTTTGGTGACTCCCGTTTCTGCACTTGGATAATCTTACTCGGATCTACAGCGATGCCCTCCGTTGAAATGATGTGTCCGAGAAAAGGTACTTGATTAATCCATAATTTACACTTGCTGAATTTTTCATAGAGCTGATGATCTCGCAATCTTTGTAGCACAATATGCAGATGTTCAGCATGTTCTTCCTCTGACTTGGAGTACACCAAGATATCATCGATGAAGGCAACGATGAATTTATCCAACTCCGGCATGAACACTGAATTCATCAGATACATAAAGTGTGCCGGGGCGTTGGTTAAACCAAAAGACATAACGAGATACTCATACAGCCCGTATCTCGTTGAGAATGCCGTCTTCGGAATATCTTCTGCCCGGATTTTAATCTGGTGATATCCGGGCGGAAGATCCATCTTCAAAAATACCTTCGCACCACTAATTGATCGAAGAGCATATCAATGTGAGGTAGTGGATACTTGTTCTTGATGGTAACGGCGTTCAGAGGACGATAATCAACACAAAGCCATAGTGTTTCGTCCTTCTTTTTGACAAACAATGCTGAACAACCCCAAGGTGACGAACTTGGTCGTATAAAGCCCTTGCTCATTAGGTCATTCAGTTGTGTCTTGAATTATGCCAGTTCATTGGGTGCCATCTTGTACGGCCTTCGTGATATTGGTGTTGTTCCCGGTATAAGTTCAATCTTGAACTCAACGTCTCGCTCGGGCGGCATGTCCGGTAAATCATCGGGAAATACATCCGGATACTCACGTACCACCGGAATGTCCTCTATCTTAACATATTCCGTGTGGTTCACTGTTGCAATCTGTTGCCTTTTGGCGCCCAGAATTAATATATGAAGACCGTGCTGTGGGGAGTTGAGCTCAACGGTCCTAGAGCTGATGTTAAGAACCGCCTTGTGGTAATTCAACAACGACATCCCCAAAATGATGTCGATCTTCAGACCCTCAAGAAGAACGAGAGTCATAGGGTATATTCTACCCCCCAAACAAAGAGGTGCTCGGGAGACAACCTCGCTTGCGGACTGCTGCCCCCGGCGAAGATATGAGGTATTGCCTCTTTGTATAAACTGTTTGGAGCTGATGTTGAGCCACAAAAGACTGGCTAATGAAATTGTGTGTGGCACTGGAATCAAAGAGAATTAAAACCAGTATCTGATTCAGAGAAAGCATCCCTGCTAAAGCGGCTTCTCCTTCCGTAACATCATCAATCACAGTATAGTGAATGTTGCCCCTTATCTGCCCTCCTGTATGCAGATTGAGGTACGGGTCGTATTGTTGTAAATATAATGACCCACAGCCTCGAGTTCCCTCGGGACAATGCCTAGCATAATGGCCCATACGCCTACAAGTGAAACACGGATGTCTCTCCGGTTCTTCGTTGACTTGCGGTTGGATGCTAGGTACACATAGCTGCAGCGATAGAGCACAAACCACCGTCTGATGCTGCGGCTGTGGAGGTGGTGCAAGTTGTAGAACTTGACCAGCAATCAACCTCTTAGGAGTTGATCGTACAGGTGGCCTCCATCCTTCACCGGGTGGCGTTCGATACACCAAACGGTACTTCTGAGGCACATAACTTGTGCTAGCCTGCTCGATCTCACTCATCTTTCTCTTCTCAGCTTGCCACTCAAGTGTCGGCTTCTCTTGGATGAGAGCCGCATCGACCATGTCGGTGTACTGCCGTTATTGTGCACGGCCAACTTCTCCTGTAATATGGCACTCAGGCCATGGAAGAATAGGTCACACCGTGCCTCTTCTTTCGCCACATATTCGGGAGCATATTGGGCAAAAAGGTTAAACCTTCGGACATACTCGAGGACACTCATGTCCCCTTGCTACAAGCCCAAAAATTCCTCCCGCTTTGCCTTGATAATACCTAGTGGTATGTGACGAGTACGAAAGGCTTCACAGAACTCACTCCATGTTACTTGATGGTCCTCCGGAATGGTGGCAAGATGATCAACCCACCAGTTTCCGGTGGCTCCATGAAGTTGTTGAACGGCAAACTTTGTCTTTTGCACTTCATCACACTCGAATACTCCGAATTTTGACTCCATGACACGAAGCCATTGATCCGCTTCCAGAGGCTCAGTGGCTTCAGTAAAGATTGGCGGTTGAGTCGCCAAGAAATCCAGATAAGCGTTCCGAGGTGGAACGACTTGTTGCTTGTTCTGGAGTACACCTTGCTGTACCAAAGCTTGGAGTAAGCTTGTGTGTTCATGTGTTTCTTCTTGGAGTAGTCTAGTATTCTCTTGATTAGACTCGACGACTCGAGTCATGAGATCCATCCATCCCGTAATGGTGGTTCCGACGGTGGAATAGAAGCATCACCGCCTCGATGAGAACTCCTGGCCCTACTCCTAGAGCGAGTACGAACCATACTGCACAAATGTAGTTGAGAAGAGTTAAACAAGAACTCAGCAGTATTTGAGACTAATGAAAACATTAATATGTCAAAACTTTATAAAAGCAGTAACAAAATCCATGTTTAAACAACTCCTTAGTAGGCATGGTTATCCAATCTATCTGTACAGAACATACCTTTATGCACTATCTCCAGATTTTGATCTAGTTAAGAGCATTTTGATAACCCAAGTTGAATACCAAAGTTAAAGTTAACTTCATTATCTTTCCAACGAGTACTCATATGCCTCCTGATCATCTCTGTATTAAAAGTTATGATTTTTCCAAAATTGACAGAATTCCTGGATAAAATTTGCATGCATCTCCTTTGTATGTGGCTGATTTTATCACAGTTGTATATGCAAATACAATAAGAATCTGAACAAACATTGAACTACAAAAACATGTGGCACCATTCATAACCTTTCCAAAGGTGTATCATAGGCTTCTTAAGTGTTTTTCTACAGAAATTTATGGCTCAAAAACAGAAAGATCCAGAGAGGTCTTGTTGCTGTTCTGATTTTGGACAGTTTACCTTCCCCCTGAACTCTCTACCCATTTAACGTGTGATTTTGCTCTGGAGGTCTACAAAGAAGATGTAGATCACTTGAAAATCTTTCCAGAACTTTATCATACACCTTAACTGGGTCAAGTTACTCAGAGTTATGCTCTGTTAAAGTCCAGCAAGAATTCCTGACTGAAAACAGAGCACTCTGTTTTTGAAATCTTTGAAGCCTAGTCTCCCTCTCATTTGAATCTTAGCTCAAAATAAGAGTTCAATAACTAATATTTGTTTGAAACTTCCATTTTTAGTTGAAAGTTAATTCATGAGTCATTTCTTCAAAGGACAGGGGTTATTAAGTTTAGTATGGCGTCGAAGCACCGTAAGAAGCATGTCGGTACTACGTAGCCTCACAAAAAGAAAATCCTAACCGGATTATACCGGCATAACGTATCTTAGGTGGCACTAAAATGGTCACTCGCAAACGTGTTCTATTCGTACTACAGTTTTGTGGTTAATCATGCATAAGTCACACTAAATCGTCAGGTCCGTCTGCACACCGAACCCGGTATCCATACAATTCTTACACCCGTCCGTCATCACTCGCACAGGTGTTCTCAAGACAAACACGCCTTGAGCTACGTGTTCACGTTACTCACCATGTGAAGGGGTTTCCCAAACTTGCCCGTAGCACGCCAGGGAAGGGCGTTGCTCGATTACCCCAAACGACATGAAGAGTCGTAGAGGATACCAAAGCGGGTCGGGTTACCTGCCACCCGTGGGGCTCCACCCTTCAGCTTGTGCGCGCTGGTGGACAGCGCTTACGTGCAGCCCCCAAGACATAAATCGTACCGAGATGCACGACTTCTGACATAACAAATAAGTTAGTTTGCCACCTTCATATTATGCTAATAGTACTCCTTATGTGGGTCTAGTACCGTATCCTCACCGTAACCTAAATTTTTGTCATAATACCTTCCTTATTTCATGCGCTATTACCAATGCGGCTCTGATACCAACTGAAACAGGCGCGATACCGACTGAGACAGGACTCAACTCATGATACCACTTGTCACAGCTCTGATACCACGGTGACAGAGCCTGACGCCGCCCGTTTAGTCACGGGGACGGGGCACTCACCCGGGAATCACATTGGGTGGTGCCGTATTGTGCGGCACCCAACAGCACACATATAAGGAACAATGCATTACATAAAACAATAGCGGAAGCTTACAAGTTTTTATTTGTAAATACTTTACATCAAGTAGCTACAGCGGAAGTCTATAACAACTCACGTCGAATAACTAAAGAGCTCTCGAGATGAAGTCCAGCCCGCGGACTCCTCTCGCTAGCAACACGAAGACAACAGCAGCAGCTGGGTTCTCCCTGTGTTAAACGACTTAGAAGTCTCCGAGTCACACCAGAACCCCTTCTTCTTAGCATCGATGTGAACCTGCAAAACCACTTATATAGCAAGCGTGAGCACATAGGCTCAGCAAGACTGATCCGTCTCTCCTAAACAAGAAACTCTACATGCACGACGGTTTACAATTAGGATAGCTAGATTTGCATAAAGGACTCGCCTATAGTTGATCCTTAACTTTCAGATTTTAAGCCTCATTGTACAGACCTTGAACCGAACAGCATCACAACTCCACAATCAAACAAGAAACGCTTTGTTGCGATGCTCCATGCACAAGGCGAAAGTAAAGTTTAATGAGCCTATCTCTATTTCAATCATGGTTGCCATACAAGTTACATCACAGTCTTATCAAGTTCAAAAGATAATCAGTTCAGTTGTTACAACATCAAGACGCAGTGGGCATGTATGCTCATATAACCGCGAGTGACGGTGATTCGAATCAGTACACGCCCGGACTACATGACACGTACACCCGTACTCCGAGTTGCCGGCAGAAACCTCGACTGACGTTGTACGCGGCCACCTTTCCCAAGATCTTCCACATTGGACGCAGTCCAACTGCCCCGAGTACGCAAGCTCCCTCAAGGTACATACCAGCAGTGGTATGTTCTTAAGCGAGTTACCTCCTGCTACCCCGATGCCGAAAGACTTAGGCAGTTGGAAAAGTTCCACTATGGATCTCCCACGGTACATCGTTTCCTGGGTCCCACATAGCCAGTATGCGCCCGGTACACAACTCAAACTTGTCCAATAGGCCAAGCACGGACGGGCCTTAACCGACACAGGCAGGGCTATGCACACACGGTCCACAACCTGCAGCATCTAAACCTCCCTGCCCGTTCTCCATTTCTTATGTGTGAACTTTCCTCATCTTTTCTATTTTGGACCCGTTCCGAGTAAACCAGCCCTAAACTTGCGAGTAGCTTCCAACTACTCGACTTCTACCGAACCTTTCCTACTAACATTTAGCATAGCCAGATCCACTCGCGGGGGTGCTATTATACCCTTTCTCTCTTAGGTAATTCTGGTCATGCAAGTGGGGTTTTCAATATCAACTAAACTTAATACAAACCAATGATGCAAAGCTATGATCTCTAAAAATGACAATGCTTTATAAAACTGTTCAATGCAAAATGGGCTTGTCTGTTTTGCAGGTGTAACACCCCAGAAATATTGTTAAGACACTAAATCATGTTAAGAGGGGAATTTAAAAATTTTTGGACGTGTTGCATGTTTTGCAAAAATTCAAATTCAAACTGGAATTCAAATTAAACTCAAATCAGAAAAGAAATAGAAAAAAAAAGAGAAAACAGAAAAAAACCGGCCAGTGGGCCGAAACCCACCAGCCGGCCCAGCCAGCGCCCGCGCTAGCCCGCAGCCGCGCGCGCTGCTGCCTCACACTGACAGGCGGGACCCACCCGATCGTCGTCTACCTCGCGCCAGCGCCGGACTCCCTCGCGCCCGAATCAAAACCGATCGGGATTTCGGCGTATCCCAGCTGAATTCTGTTCGTAGGCGATGCGGACATGATCTAAACCACCCCGCCGCCCTCCCCCGTCTATAAAAACCCCGGCCTCGTTCTGTTTTTCTCACACGATCGGCTGATTTTCCTCCAGTGAGAACCGAGACTTCTCCGGCGAATTCTGGCCGATCTAAGCTTGGAAACTCCGATCTAACTCGCTGGTCTTGATCCACCGCCTCCGGGGAACCTTGCAGGTGCAGAAAACTCGGTGACTTGCGGTGTAAACACAGCGCCGATGAGCTTCGCCGTGGTTTCGCCTCGGACCTCGTCGCCGATCACCTTCCAGGACCTCCGAGCTCAAGAAAACCCCCGAGGTGAGATCCCCGACCTCCCCTCTACCGATCTATGCCATAAAATCACAGTTCTAGGAAGAATTCCCAAAGATCCGAAAGTTTCCGGCGAGATCGCCGCTTCCCGCCGCTGTGCGCCGCCGGCAGCGCCGCCCGCGCTCGATCAGAGCGACGTGGCCGCTTGTGCGCCGTTTATTTTAAATCGCACGGTAGGGTTTAAACCCCCGCGTACCAGTTCGATGTTATAATCTCGGCCGTCGGTTTAAAATCGGACGGTCCACGTCAGCCCCGCGTTATAAAGACTGGAAATCTTACGTGCTACCCCCTGGGGTTCTCGGGAAATAAGAGCTAGCCCCGGAAACTTCTGATCTAACCCCTGGAACTCCAGAAAATCATGTAAATTCATTTAAAAATCAGTTTTAACCCCTGGACTTAATAAAAATTAGGAAAAACAGCTCTGATAAGTGTAGCTAGACCCCTGGAAATTCTGAAAATAATATTATAGACCCTGTAGTGGGGTAAGTTTAACTTTTTAGCCCTGTTTAGTAATTAATTTAGAAAATTGAATATGTGGCTAGTGTTTAAAAATTAAAAAGTGGGACAAACATATTGTCAAAATTAAATTAAAGACTTTCTCAGTATTTAGAAAACTTTGGAGTGAGATAAAAACATATTTTGGGCTGAATTGAATCTGTCTAATTTATTATTCACATTTAGGGACACATTTTTAAGTAATGAATAGTTTTAGAAAATAGGGAAAATAATTGTGAAATAGTTTACATCAGAGGTGTAACACCCCAAAATTTTGATTCAAAACACTAAATCATGTTAAGAGGGGAATTTAAAAATTTTTGGACGTGTTGCATGTTTTGCAAAAATTCAAATTCAAACTGGAATTCAAATTAAACTCAAATCAGAAAAGAAATGGAAAAAGAAAAAGAGAAAACAGAAACAAAACCGGCCAGTGGGCCGAAACCCACCAGCCGGCCCAACTTACCCCGCGCCAGCCCGCAGCCGCGCGCCCGCGCTTTCTCACGCTGACAGGAGGGACCCACCCGGGCTTCGTCTTCAACCTCGCGCCGCGCCGGACTCTTTCTCACCGAATCCAAACCGATCGGAACTGCTGCGGATCACAGCCGAATTTCGCTCGAGGAGGATACGGACATGATCTAAACCACCTCGCCGCCCTCCCCCGTCTATAAAAACCCCGGCCCCGTTCTGTTATTCCCACGCGATCGCCGATTTTTACTCCGGTGAGAACCGAGACTTCTCCGGTGAATTCTGGCCGATCTAAGCTCGGAAACTCCGATCTAACTCGCTGGTCTTGATCCACCGCCTCCGGGGAACCTTGCAGGTGCAGAAAACTCGGTGACTTGCGGTGTAAACACAGCGCCGACGAGCTTCGCCGTGGTTTTGCCTCGGACCTCGCCGCCGATCACCTCCCAGGACCTCCGAGCTCAAGAAAACCCCCGAGGTGAGATCCCCGACCTCCCCTCTACCGATCTATGCCATAAGATCACAGTTCTAGGCAGAATTCTCGAGGATCCGAAAGTTTCCGGCGAGATCGCCGCTTCCCGCCGCCGTGCGCCGCCGGCAGCGCCGCCCGCGCTCGATCAGAGCGACGTGGCCGCTTGTGCGCCGTTTATTTTAAATCGCACGGTAGACTTTAAAACCCCGCGTACCGGTTCGATGTTATAATCTCGGCCGTCGGTTTAAAATCGGACGGTCCACGTCAGCCCCGCGTTATAAAGACTGTAATTCTTACGTGCTATCCCCTGGGGTTTTCGGGAATTAAGAGCTAGCCCCGGAAACTTCTGATCTAGCCCCTGGAACTCCACAAAATCATGTAAATTCATTTAAAAATCAGTTTTAGCCCCTGGACTTAATAAAAATTAGGAAAAACACCTCTGATAAGTGTAGCTAGACCCCTGGAAATTATGAAAATAATATTATAGACCCTGTAATGGGGTGAGTTCATTATTTTAGCCCTGTTTAGTATTTAATTTAGAAAATTGAATATGTAACTAGTGTTTAAAAATTAAAAAGTGGGACAAACATAATTGTCAAAATTAAGTTAAAGATTTTCTCAGTGTTTAGAAAATTTTGGAGTGAGATAAAAGCATATTTTGGACTGAATTGAATCTGGTTAATTTGTTATTCACATTTAGGAACACATTTTTAAGTAAAGAATAGTTATAGAAAATAGGGAAAATAATTGTGAAATAGTTTACATCAGAGGAAAAGGTCAAAATATGTTATTAAATTATTTAGGACCAGAACCTATTCTGTTAGATGATGTGTATTACTAATTTCATAATAAAATACACATTTATGCATAGGAAAATAAATCTGAAAATATAGCAACTAGTAAATGATAAATGGAGTTTCTAAAATCCAAAGAATTCAGTTTAGGGTTGGTAGAAATTCTGAAGGCACATATGGAGAAGAAAAATACTTTTCATACATACTTCGTAGTGAAAAGGTGTAGTAGTTTAATATAAGGAATTTATTTAAATTTGAAACACACACACACATATATATATATAGTATGTAAGTATAAATATGAACACCAAAGTAGGAATCATATACATATAAATAAAAGTGTATGCAAGCCACAGATCAACACACATAGAGTAACCACAACACATATAATGGTGAATGAATTTCATAAATATGAATGTGTGGTTTGTATGAAGTGGAAGTGTGAACTATGTCTTATGGATTGTTGTTTTTCTTTTGCTATGTGTGATGGTGTGATGTAGAACCTGCTCAAGAGCAAGTTATTCCTTTCCAAGACCAGGACTACCCATTTAAAGAGTAGCAAGAAGGAGGCAAGTGTCCTTGACCACTTTGATCCTATGCTAGGATGTGTAGATAGAATTATTTGCATTGTCAAATGAAATACGAAACCCATGCTAGGAAGTTTCCCTAGAATTGCATTACCTTGTTTCCTTGTAGCTTGGGTTGGGATTTATTTTGTCATGTCATTTATTTACATGCATATGCTTAGCCATGCTTAGAATGGGATATTTGGGATATGAGATCATCAGTTTATTATACCATACTCTTGAATGAGCTATTGTGAGTTATGTAGAGGTAGGGATCAAGGCAAGTTGGATGTTTTGGTTGTGTGCTGGGTGCACGAGACTTGGGTTTGTGTTTAGTACTTGCCTGGATCCTAAGGACCGGTTCATGGAGCATGTAACCTGGCTTTACAGTGCCAACCATATGCTGAGATGGGGCAGCTTGGCCAATTAATTAGGTGTATCCCCGGCGTAGTATGGGTGTGTTGGACGGTGCGGGGAGTAGGTGTCAGCTGGACTACCATATGAACCGCAAGGCTCAAGAGGGGGCCACTGCAGCGGGGTTGGAGCCTCTTGTATGCTGTTAGGGGTGAAACCTCAGTGGGCCCACGCTCGTCGGGAATCCCTTTGTAAAGGCTTCGTAGTGATCTCCTGGCTACACACCTGGGAAGTGTGAATGTGGTTCGTAGCCACTGGCATAATGGAGGTTCTTTTAGTCCACCCGGCAACGGGGGATGAAATCACTACATGTGGGTACAGTGGTACAAACTCTGCAGAGTCAAAACTGTCATGACAGTCGTGCTCACGGTCAAGAGCGGTTTGGACTTATTCATGATTAGAGGATTGATGGTTTCGGAAGTTAAGCGGGGAGCTTAACATTGGAAATGATGTTATGGTTATTGGATTATGATGATGAGATGGGAGATTGGGACCATTTCACCTGTGTAGTAATGTAGGTGCTTAACAAGCTAAGGTGATAGGTATTAATTGCATAGTGCTTTAACCATGAGTTCAACCTCTCCTTGTTCTAGCCATGCATGATATAATTTTCCCGCACTTGCTGAGTACCCTTGGTACTCAACCTTGCATATTTGTTGGTTTATATTGCTGCTCAGGTCAAGACAATGAGGTGGTGTATAATGACCAAGACTTTGGACCCGAGGAAGGTTTCTAGGTTCATGGAGACCCCCGGGCAACGCCTGTGATGGAGCCCTAAAGAATAATATTCCGCTGCTAGTTTATTTACTTGTGATGAACTTATTAGTGTCCATCGAGACATTTACTATGTAAGACTTACTTATATTCGACACTTGGCTTGTAATAAATGATGCTTCACTATTTGTCATCACATGTATGAGAAAATGATCCTGGCATACATGTGATATTCACTTGGTTGTTCTTCGGAAAAACCGGGTGTGACAAGAGGCAAAGGTCAAAATATGTTATTAAATTATTTAGGACCAGAACCTATTCTGTTTAGATGATGTGTATTACTAATTTCATAATAAAGAACACATTTATGTATAGGAAAATAAATCTGAAAATATAGCAACTAGTAAATGATAAATGGAGTTTCTAAAATCCAAAGAATTCAGTTTAAGGTTGGTAGAAATTCTAAAGGCACATATGGAGAAGAAAAATACTTTTCATACATACTTGGTAGTGAAAAGGTGTAGTAGTTGAATATAAGGAATTTATTTAAATTGGAAACTCATATATAAATAGTAGGTAAGTATAAAGGGGAACACAAAAGTAGGAATCATATACACATGATTAAAAGTGCATGCAAGCCACAACTCAACACACATAAAGTAACCACAACCCATATAATGGTGAAGGACTTTCATAAATGTGAATGTGTGGTTTGTATGAAGTAGAAGTGTGAACTATGTCTTATGGATTGTTGTTTTTCTTTTGCTATGTGTGATGGTATAATGTAGAACCTGCTCAAGAGCAAGTTATTCCTTTCCAAGATCAGGACTACCCATTTCAAGAGCAGCAAGAAGGAGGCAAGTGTCCTTGACCACTTTGATCCTATACTAGGATGTTTAGATATAATTATTGCATTGTCAAATGAAACATGAAACCCATGCTAGGAAGTTTCCCTAGAATTGCATTACCTTGTTTCATTGTAGCTTGGGTTGGGGTTTATTTTATCATGTCATTTATTATTATGCATATGCTTAGCCATGCTTAGAATGGGATAATTAGGACATGAGATCATCAGTTTATTTTACCATACTCTTGAATGAGATATTGTGAGTTATGTAGAGGTAGGGATCAAGGCAAGTTGGATGTTTTGGTTGTGTGCTGGGTGCACGAGACTCGGGTTTGTGTTTAGTACTTGCCTGGATCTTAAGGACCGGTTCATGGAGCATGTAACCTGGCTTTACCGTGCCAACCACATGCTGAGATGGGGCAGCTTGGCCAATTAATTAGGTGTATCCCCGGCGTAGTATGGGTGTGTTGGATGGAGCGGGGAATAGGTGTCAGCTGGACTACCATATGAACCGCAAGGCTCAAGAGGGGGCCACTGCAGCGGGGTTGGAGCCTCTTGTATGCTGTTAGGGGTGAAACCTCAGTGGGCCCACGCTCGTCGGGAATCCCTTTGTAAAGGCTTCGTAGTGATCTCCTGGCTACACACCTGGGAAGTGTGAATGTGGTTCTATGGAGGTTCTTTTAGTCCACCCGACAACGGGGGATGAAATCACTACATGTGGGTACAGTGGTACAAACTCTGCAGAGTCAAAACTGTCATGACAACCGTGCTCACGGTCAAGAGCGGCTTGGACTTATTCATGATTAGAGGATTGATGGTTTTGGAAGTTGTGGATGTTAAGCAGGGAGCTTAACATTGGAAATGAGATTATGGTTATTTGATTATGATGAAGGGATGGGAGATTGGGACCATTTCACCTGTGTAGTAATGTAGGTGCTAAATAAGCTAAGGTGATAGGAATTAATTGCATAGTGCGTTAACCATGAGTTCAACCTCTCCTTGTTCTAGCCATGCATGACATAACTTTCCCACACTTGCTGAGTACCATTGGTACTCAACCTTGCATATTTTGTTGGTTTATATTGCTGCTCAGGTCAAGATAATGAGGTGGTGTATAATGACCAAGACTTTGGACCCGAAGAAGGTTTCTAGGTTCATGGAGACCCCCGGGCAACGCCTGTGATGGAGCCTACGAGAATAATTATTCCGCTGCTAGTTTATTTACTTGTGATGAACTTATTATTGTCCATCGAGACATTTGCTATGTAAGACTTATTTATATTCGACACCTGGCTTGTAATAAATGATGCTTCACTATTTGTCATCACATGTATGAGAAAATGATCCTGGCATACATGTGATATTCACTTGGTTGTTCTTCGGAAAAACCGGGTGTGACAGGGGTGGTATCAGAGCCAAGGTTGCCCGTAGGAACGTGGACCTAGGTAGAAATGGACGTATTTAAGTGCCCTATTTTCTTAAAAACTATTTTACAAAGGTGTGGATTGAAAAGTGTTATTTAAATGAGTCACTTTCTTCATCTTACCCGAACTTTCATTCAAAATATGATTTTTGTTTGAGAGTTTATCTAACCTAATTTTCAATTCTTTTTGTTTTAGATGGTTCGCATGATTCGCACCGCTCGCAAGTCCACAGGAGGGAGAGTTCCCGTAGTTGCCCTTGCCAAAAGAGAGGAGAGCCGTCCGGTGACGTACCTTTCCTACGGATTGGCAGTAGGAGGCTTATTGCGCCGTCTTCAGTGTATGCTTGAAGCCGCCGGCAACACGGGCAAGCTAATCATCCACTATAACTCCACCAGGACCATCCGTGAGAAGAGGGAAGAATGGAGCTCAGAGATGAGGATTATACACGAAAATCAGCTGCTTAAGATTCACCACTCTCCAGCTTATCGAGCAACACAGGTCGATGCGGAGAAAGATGTCACCTGGGAGGCCATCACCTGCCAGAGCCACATCTATCGTCGCCACTTGGACAAAACTGAGTACATGTATGTCCTCCAACGTGAGTGTGGTACCACAGAGTACAAGTACCCACCAGTGCAGCAAGGGACTTCCCATGAGCACATGGACTTGTGCTTGGAGGATGCTGCTATGCTCAGCACTCAACTGCAGGAGTGTCAACAAGAGCTTCAGGATGTCCGGGACACCCTGAAGGAAGCGGAGGCGTTGCTGCGAGCCTGCTTAAAGGCGAGAGAAAGAGGAGATGGGAATGAAATGTGTGTCACCGTGAATGATACATGGACTCCTGACTCCCCGGATCGCCGAGCGATCAGGCGTCGTCGCACTTCTCCACCAGCAGCCTCCCCACCCAAAGCAGAGTCAGAAGGAAGCCGAAATGATGAGGAAGATCCCGAGGAGCCAGCTCAAGAAAACGAGTAGTGTAGAATCCCTCCCTTAGTCAGCAAGATGTCGAATAGGCGAGTCGTTAAGTTAAGTTAATGATGTGATAATGCTTGGTGTGTGACATGAGCTGTGGAAGCCATGAGCAATTGTCCACAGCCTCGTCTTTAGATTGTTTTGTTTTGGTGTTTGCATTTATTTTTGTGTGAAAAGTGAACCCTTAGAGAAGAATAAAAAAGCCTCAACACTTCAAAGTACAAACAAATGAAAGTAGTAAGATGATACTAAATGCTTTCAAATTAACATTGGTTGATTCTGCCAGATGGCCGGAAGAGGAAAAGGACGTGCTGCCAACCCCGCCAACAACAACGATGAGGCATGCAACCCTCATCTTTCTGGAGGCCAGGACCGGGGTGGTCGCCGTGAAGGAGTTGATCCCCTCCACCAAATGCTGGAGAATCAAAATCAGCTCATCCAGAACTTGACTCAAGTGGTGGCCAACTTGCATCAAGTTCCACCTCCACAAGCTGCACCACACCAACCAAGGTTGAGTGAGTTTCTAGGAACTCAACCTCCAAAGTTTGCAAGTGCTGCTGAACCTCTGGAGGCAGATGATTGGCTGAAGACCATTGAAAGTAAGATGAGGATCATACAATGCCAAGGGTATGAGAGGGTGCTGTTTGCCTCTCACCAATTGCATGGACCTGCTGCTGATTGGTGGACCGCCTACGTGGCCGCCCATCATGACCCTGAGAACATCACTTGGGAAGAGTTCAAGCGTAGCTTCCGCAACCATTACATCCCAAGAGGTGAACTCAAAAACAAGAGGAAGGAGTTTTTGGGACTGCAGCAGGGAATCATGACGGTGAGGGAATACCTCACTAAATTTACCCAACTATCCCGTTATGCCCCACGGGACATAGAGACTGATGAGCAGAAACAAGATTGTTTCATGGAAGGACTTACCGCAGAGATGCAGGGTGCAATGTCCTCGAATGAGTATGAAAGCTTCCAAAAGATGGTGGACAGAGCATTTGTGGTAGAAAGGAAGCTAAAGGCCTTGGAAACTGAGAATAAGAGGAAGGCCGGTTGGTCACATCAAGCCTCGGGAAGCAACACTCGCCCCCGTATGATGCAGCAACCTACGGGGCACACGAGTCGTGCTGCGGTACCCTACTCAGCACCAAGAGGGTACAACCCGAACTACAGGCCTCCGGCAGCACCAGCACAGCCGCAACGTCAGTTTGTACAGCAGCCTCGCCCCGCATATCCACCTCGACCAGCAGTGCAAGGACCTCCAAACCAACCCCAAGACACTAAAGGCCAAGCACCTAAGGTTGGGGTGCAATGTTTTAGCTGTGGTGAAGTGGGGCATTACGCCCATAAATGCCCAAAGAAGAAGCCCGCGCAGCCACAACAGCAGAATGTAATGAGAGGACGGGTGAACCACGTCACTATGGAGGAAGCACAAGATGCACCCGACATGGTAGTTGGTAAGTTTCCTGTCAATTTACACCTTGCAACCCTGCTGTTTGATTCTGGTGCCACCCACTCGTTTATTGCTCAAGGGTTTGTTAAGAAGTATGACCTAGCAACAACACAAATGAACCATATGCTAGCCGTAAACTCTCCAGGTGGAGAAATAAGGACAAGACAAGTGTGTCCCAAGGTGAATCTAGACATTAATGGGGTAGTGTTTACTGCTAACCTCATAGTGATAGATTCCCAAGGGATCGATATTATTTTGGGCATGGATTGGTTGACCAAACATAAAGGAATCATCCATTGTTCGACCAGAACGGTGGAACTAACTCACCCTAGTGGCACAAGAGTAAAGTTTATAACAATACAAGAGCCTAGGAGGGACATTAAATTAAATCAAGTTGAGGTGAAAGTGGAGGAGATCAGGACCATCAGGGAATATCCAGATGTTTTTCTGGAGGAGTTGCCAGGTATGCCTCCCGATCGTGAAGTGCAATTTGCAATTGAGCTAGTGCCTGGAACAGCCCCGATATACAAGAGACCTTATTGGATGGACTCCAAGCAGCTAGAAGAACTCAAGGATCATTTGAGAGAATTGACGGAGAAGGGGTATATTCGTCCTAGTTCCTCACCATGGGCAGCCCCGGTGATATTTGTGCCCAAGAAGGACGGAACCCAAAGGTTATGCGTGGATTACCGTGCCTTGAATGAGGTAACCATCAAAAACAAGTACCCATTACCCCGCATTGAAGACTTGTTTTGATCAGTTGAGGGGAGCTTGTGTGTTCTCGAAAATTGATCTCAGGTCGGGATACCACCAACTCAAGATAAGGCAATCTGATATTCCCAAGACAACTTCCGTATCTCGGTACGGACTGTATGAATACACTGTCATGCCTTTCGGGCTAACTAATGCCCCGGCATACTTCATGTATCTCATGAACAAGGTATTCATGGAATATCTGGACAAATTTGTGGTGGTTTTCATAGATGACATTCTCGTCTTCTCCAAAGATGAAGAAGAACATGAGAAACATCTAAGGTTGGTATTGCAGAGGCTAAGAGAACACCAACTATATGCCAAGTTGAGCAAGTGTGAGTTTTGGCTGAAGAGAGTTCCCTTCTTAGGACATATAATCTCGGAGGGGGGAATCTCCGTGGATCCTGCCAAAATCGAGGATATACAGAAGTGGAAGACCCCTGAAAATGTCGGGGAAGTTCGAAGCTTTTTGAGATTGGCTGGATACTATCGACGGTTTATTGAGGGATTCTCTAAGATCTCGAGACCCCTTACCAAACTGTTGGAGAAGGGAATCACATTCACCTGGACGCCACAGTGCGAGACGAGTTTTCAGGAGCTAAAGAAGAGATTGACAACAGCCCCAGTGCTCGTTATGCCAGATATGCAGAAGAACTTCACGGTGTACTGTGATGCCTCTGGAAACGGGTTGGGATGTGTTCTCATGCAAGAAGGGCATGTCGTGGCATATGCATCCCGGCAGCTTCGGAAGCACGAGAAAAACTATCCTACACATGACTTAGAACTAGCCGCAGTGGTACACGCGTTGAAAATTTTGCGGCACTATTTGATGGGGAAGAGGACAGAGATATATACGGATCATAAGAGTTTGAAGTACATATTCACACAGCCAGACCTCAACCTCAGACAAAGGAGATGGTTAGAGCTAATCAATGACTTTGATGTAGGCATCAACTATCATCTTGGGAAAGCAAACGTCGTGGCCGATGCTTTAAGTCGGAAAGTGCAGGTCAATAAGTTGAGCTTTAAGGACATGCCTGCAGAATTGAAGGACGAGGTTATAAGGCTCAATCTATGTCTAGTAAATAGTGGTGAAGCTATCGCCATGGAAGTGGACTCCACACTAGAGCGAGACATACGCGAGGGTCAAAAGAATGATGAGAAGATACAAGAGATCATACAACTCATCAAGGAAAATAAAGCTCCGGGTTTTAGAGAGGATGAACAAGGAACGGTGTGGCACGGGAAAAGAATCTGTGTGCCAGAAGTAAAGGAGATCCATGAATTGATTTTGAAGGAGGCTCATGATTCTGACTATTCCATTCATCGTGGGAGTACGAAGATGTACCAAGACCTCAAGGGCAGGTATTGGTGGTATGGCATGAAGCGAGATGTCGCGGAACATGTTGTCCTATGTGACACATGTCAGTTGGTGAAAGCAGAACATCAACGACCCGCGGGATTATTGCAACCACTCAAAGTGCCTGAATGGAAATGGGAAGAAATCGGTATGGATTTCATAGTGGGATTGCCTAGGACCCAATCAGGATATGATTCAATATGGGTCATCATTGATAGGCTAACCAAGGTAGCTCACTTCATCCCCGTGAAGGAAAGCTACAGCGGATCCAAATTGGCAGAGTTGTACATGTCAAGGATCGTGTGTTACCATGGAGTGCCAAAGAAGATAGTGTCGGATCGAGGGACACAGTTCACCTCAAGATTCTGGTAGAAGTTGCACGAAACCATGGGAACCCATCTGAACTTTAGTTCTGCCTATCATCACCAAACCGACGGGCAGACAGAAAGAACCAATCAGATCCTTGAAGATATGCTAAGGGCATGTGCACTCAAAAACAATCGGAGTTGGGACAAGAACTTACCGTATGCGGAGTTTTCCTATAACAACAGCTATCAAGCTAGTATGAGGATGTCGCCGTTTGAAGCCTTGTACGGGAGGAAGTGCAGAACTCCCCTATTTTGGAACCAAACAGGGGAAAGTAAAGTGTTTGGTCCAGAAGTACAACTAGAAGCCGAGGCAAAGGTGAGGGAAATTCGCAACAACTTATGGATAGCACAGACACGCCAAAAGAGCTATGCCGATGTACGAAGAAGAGAGCTCGTTTTCAACGTGGGAGACTATGTCTATCTCAAGGTGTCCCCTATCCGAGGACTTCGTCGGTTCAAGGTGAAAGGGAAGTTGTCACCTCGATACATCGGACCATTTCAAGTTCTGCAGAGAAAAGGCGAAGTGGCGTATCAACTAGAGTTACCGGCTCGTCTATCGGATGTGCACGATGTGTTCCATGTGTCACAACTTAAGAAATGTCTGAGAACGCCTGAAGAGGTGTTACCCATGAATGAAGTGGACGTAGCTGAGGATTTGTCATATGCCGAGCAACCATACAAGATTTTGGAGACAATGGAACGCCTCACCAGAAATAAAAGAATCCGGATGTGCAAGGTGCAGTGGAAGCATCACTCAGAAGAGGAAGCCACCTGGGAGCGGGAAGATGAGCTCAAGGCACAATTTCCGGAATTGTTTTCTTAGAAACACCAATCTCGAGGACGAGATTTCTTTTAAGGGGGGTAGAGCTGTAACACCCCAAAAATATTGTTAAGACACTAAATCATGTTAAGAGGGGAATTTAAAATTTTTTGGACGTGTTGCATGTTTTGCAAAAATTCAAATTCAAACTGGAATTCAAATTAAACTCAAATCAGAAAAGAAATAGAAAAAAAAGAGAAAACAGAAAAAAACCGGCCAGTGGGCCGAAACCCACCAGCCGGCCCAGCCAGCGCCCGCGCTAGCCCGCAGCCGCGCGCGCTGCTGCCTCACACTGACAGGCGGGACCCACCCGATCGTCGTCTACCTCGCGCCAGCGCCGGACTCCCTCGCGCCCGAATCAAAACCGATCGGGATTTCGGCGTATCCCAGCTGAATTCTGTTCGTAGGCGACGCGGACATGATCTAAACCACCCCGCCGCCCTCCCCCGTCTATAAAAACCCCGGCCTCGTTCTGTTTTTCTCACGCGATCGGCTGATTTTCCTCCGGTGAGAACCGAGACTTCTCCGGTGAATTCTGGCCGATCTAAGCTCGGAAACTCCGATCTAACTCTCTGGTCTTGATCCACCGCCTCCGTGGAACCTTGCAGGTGCAGAAAACTCGGTGACTTGCGGTGTAAACACAGCGCCGACGAGCTTCGCCGTGGTTTCGCCTCGGACCTCGTCGCCGATCACCTTCCAGGACCTCCGAGCTCAAGAAAACCCCCGAGGTGAGATCCCCGACCTCCCCTCTACCGATCTATGCCATAAAATCACAGTTCTAGGAAGAATTCCCGAAGATCCGAAAGTTTCCGGCGAGATCGCCGCTTCCCGCCACCGTGCGCCGCCGGTAGCGCCGCCCGCGCTCGATCAGAGCGACGTGGCCGCTTGTGCGCCGTTTATTTTAAATCGCACGGTAGGGTTTAAACCCCCGCGTACCGGTTCGATGTTATAATCTCGGCCGTCGGTTTAAAATCGGACGGTCCACGTCAGCCCCGCGTTAAAAAGACTGTAAATCTTACGTGCTACCCCCTGGGATTCTCGGGAAATAAGTGCTAGCCCCGGAAACTTCTGATCTAACCCCTGGAACTCCAGAAAATCATGTAAATTCATTTAAAAATCAGTTTTAACCCCTGGACTTAATAAAAATTAGGAAAAACACCTCTGATAAGTGTAGCTAGACCCCTGGAAATTCTGAAAATAATATTATAGACCCTATAGTGGGGTAAGTTTAACTTTTTAGACCTGTTTAGTAATTAATTTAGAAAATTGAATATGTGGCTAGTGCTTAAAAATTAAAAAGTGGGACAAACATATTGTCAAAATTAAATTAAAGACTTTCTCAGTATTTAGAAAACTTTGGTGTGAGATAAAAACATATTTTGGGCTGAATTGAATCTGTCTAATTTATTATTCACATTTAGGGACACATTTTTAAGTAATGAATAGTTTTAGAAAATAGGAAAAATAATTGTGAAATAGTTTACATCAGAGGCAAAGGTCAAAATATGTTATTAAATTATTTAGGACCAGAACCTATTCTGTTTAGATGATGTGTATTACTAATTTCATAATAAAGAACACATTTATGTATAGGAAAATAAATCTGAAAATATAGCAACTAGTAAATGATAAATGGAGTTTCTAAAATCCAAAGAATTCAGTTTAAGGTTGGTAGAAATTCTAAAGGCACATATGGAGAAGAAAAATACTTTTCATGCATACTTGGTAGTGAAAAGGTGTAGTAGTTGAATATAAGGAATTTATTTAAATTGGAAACTCATATATAAATAGTAGGTAAGTATAAATGGGAACACAAAAGTAGGAATCATATACACATGATTAAAAGTGCATGCAAGCCACAACTCAACACACATAAAGTAACCACAACCCATATAATGGTGAAGGACTTTTATAAATGTGAATGTGTGGTTTGTATGAAGTAGAAGTGTGAACTATGTCTTATGGATTGTTGTTTTTCTTTTGCTATGCGTGATGGTAAAATGTAGAACCTGCTCAAGAGCAAGTTATTCCTTTCCAAGATCAGGACTACCCATTTCAAGAGCAGCAAGAAGGAGGCAAGTGTCCTTGACCACTTTGATCCTATACTAGGATGTTTAGATATAATTATTGCATTGTCAAATGAAACATGAAACCCATGCTAGGAAGTTTCCCTAGAATTGCATTACCTTGTTTCCTTGTAGCTTGGGTTGGGATTTATTTTATCGTGTCATTTATTATTATGCATATGCTTAGCCATGCTTAGAATGGGATAATTGGGACATGAGATCATCAGTTTATTTTACCATACTCTTGAATGAGATATTGTGAGTTATGTAGAGGTAGGGATCAAGGCAAGTTGGATGTTTTGGTTGTGTGCTGGGTGCACGAGACTCGGGTTTGTGTTTAGTACTTGCCTGGATCTTAAGGACCGGTTCATGGAGCATGTAACCTGGCTTTACCGTGCCAACCACATGCTGAGATGGGGCAGCTTGGCCAATTAATTAGGTGTATCCCCGGCGTAGTATGGGTGTGTTGGATGGAGCGGGGAATAGGTGTCAGCTGGACTACCATATGAACCGCAAGGCTCAAGAGGGGGCCACTGCAGCGGGGTTGGAGCCTCTTGTATGCTGTTAGGGGTGAAACCTCAGTGGGCCCACGCTCGTCGGGAATCCCTTTGTAAAGGCTTCGTAGTGATCTCCTGGCTACACACCTGGGAAGTGTGAATGTGGTTTGTAGCCACTGGCATAATGGAGGTTCTTTTAGTCCACCCGGCAACGGGGGATGAAATCACTACATGTGGGTACAGTGGTACAAACTCTGCAGAGTTAAAACTGTCATGACAGCCGTGCTCACGGTCAAGAGCGGCTTGGACTTATTCATGATTAGAGGATTGATGGTTTTGGAAGTTGTGGATGTTAAGCGGGGAGCTTAACATTGGAAATGAGGTTATGGTTATTTGATTATGATGAAGGGATGGGAGATTGGGACCATTTCACCTGTGTAGTAATGTAGGTGCTTAATAAGCTAAGGTGATAGGAATTAATTGCATAGTGTGTTAACCATGAGTTCAACCTCTCCTTGTTCTAGCCATGCATGACATAACTTTCCCACACTTGCTGAGTACCATTGGTACTCAACCTTGCATATTTTGTTGGTTTATATTGCTGCTCAGGTCAAGATAATGAGATGGTGTATAATGACCAAGACTTTGGACCCGAAGAAGGTTTCTAGGTTCATGGAGACCCCCGGGCAACGCCTGTGATGGAGCCTACGAGAATAATTATTCCGCTGCTAGTTTATTTACTTGTGATGAACTTATTATTGTCCATCGAGACATTTGCTATGTAAGACTTATTTATATTCGACACCTGGCTTGTAATAAATGATGCTTCACTATTTGTCATCACATGTATGAGAAAATGATCCTGGCATACATGTGATATTCACTTGGTTGTTCTTCGGAAAAACCAGGTGTGACAGCAGGTGACTAAGAATACAATCAGTTAGTGACGATCACTTGGAGCTTGATCACTTGTTTTCTTCCCTCCTTGATCTTCACTATAAGTCCTTCTCACGTTCTCCACGTTTATGCTACACGATATGATCATGCATATGTATTTAATTGAAAAGCTTTTGCTAATAAGGTCTAATGACAGTTTTAGAACTGGAACCCTGTTTAAGAATTTAAAATGACACTGGTGCTAGTGGTTTGGGTTGGGTTGGGTTTAAACACTATGATCAAATGTTGAGTGCCTTTCCACTTAAGTGTTGATCACCTTAAGAAGTTACACATGACAGTGGGGATCCAGAGCTCCAATTGGGCTGATAATTTTCATGTGAGTTCCTGGTCACAAGAAAGTTATCTGGACCAAAAATTAGCACTTTTCATAGAGTGGTTTATTCAGAACAATTTCCTAAGCAATTAAGCAAAGAAGAATTATCTCTGAGGTAATACCCAAGTTCATGTCAAACTTAGTGAACTAAAATCTCAATTATGGTTCATAGAACTTGCATGAATTTTCCTAGGATTTGTGGAGCTAAGAATTGCCCAGAACTGAATTTCCAAGTTTTGGAAATTCTCTGAAAATGTTTCTGTATTCATTTGAACACAGCAAATTACAATCTGAGTTATCCATATCAAATCAACTCCAAATGATCTGAAACTTTTACAGGAGTCTAATAACACCCTAAAGAACAAACTGGCAGAAGTTGAGGATTTTTGGATAAACCAAACTCCCTCTAAAATTCTTTTGCTGAAAAGCTTTAAAGCATTTTCCAGAATTAATTAATGCCTGACATAAAAATAGGGTTGCATATTTGGATAGAGTTTGTCATTCTGAATCTAACCCAATTTGAATCACTAAATTTGGAGGTTCCTAGCAAAAGTTATGCCCTTCTAAAGTTTGGGAAAAATTCTGGAATTTGAATAAATCAGGGAAAAGTTTAAACCTGACTGTGGGTCCATGGGACACGCGTTGGGTGTCGGGAGAGCGCCATACGGGGCCACAGGAATGTTTCCCGCGCTGTCACAGCTGATCTGGCGCCACTGAGTATCCAGCCCCCTCTCACTCGTCACTGACACGTGGGCCCGGTGATCGTCTTCAACCTCCAGCCGCCCGCGCGCCTGCGCCGCCGGGGCTCGCCGGAGCACTTCGGTTTCCGACTCCCGGACCTTCTCTCGAGCTGCTACCCACCGCCAGTGCCTAACTCCACTCGGGGAACACACTGGTGCGGTCCTCCCGAGCCGGCAGAGCCTCCAACCCAACGCCCGACGGCGCAGCGGCTCGGAAGAAGTTCGGCGGCGTTACCCCGATGAGCTAGCCCTCAAAAAGCCCTCTGGACAGGTCCGACAGCACCAGTGAGGACCGGAGGAGCTCGGCATGGCCGCACATGGGCTCGGGAATGGCTCCAAGCTAGGGTTCACCGTGTGCCCGACGTGTCCCACTAAAACCGCCGTCGGAAAGATCAAAATTACGCCGTGCAGGATGTGTTTCTTGCTAGGCTTCAAAAGCAAATTGGTGTGCACTCAAGTCTAGTCCTTGTGTGAGATGTTTCGTGATATCCAACCAACAATCGATCGGGAATTTCACGGAAACATACCGGAAGGTCGGTTTGCACCGATCGGAAGAGGATCTCGAAATTCTTCATCGAGGATCCGCAGTTGGTCCTGAGCTTTGGGGGTGAGTTGAGTGGACATCGTGCATGTCCAGCGGTGTCCTAGCTCGGCCGTGACAAGCCGCGGTTGAAGCTGTCCACGAGAGCACTTTCTCTCGGTTCTATGGTGGCCGCCGCGGGAACTGGTTTATCTCGGTTTGGGGAGGCGGAACTCATGTAGGAGTGGCGTGAGGACATCGGAGGAGGGTCTGTGGTGTTGTTTGGTCGCTCAGTTGAGGCTCGCACGCGAGTTTTTGGTGTGGCTGACCGATCGGAGGAGGGCGGCAGTGGCTCGGTTTGTTTCTCGTGCGAGGAGGAAATAACAGGGCCGAGGCTTCGGTGATGAGGCGAAAGGAAGCACGGGAGAAGGTATAAGACGCCTGGGCAGCTCTCCAGCGTGACGGGAATTCAACAGGAGGTGGCTGCCGGCTGATCCTCGGTGTCGCCCGGTGGAAAGTCGGCTCTGCCGATTGCTTCGCGTGGGGTGTGAACAAATAGAGACCTAACACTGTGAGATCTTATGCCATTTAAACTATTTCATTGACATGTGGGTCCCACAGCTCATTCCCTCCTTATCCCTCTCCAAAATATCTCCCAAAATTGCAAATTTTGAAATCAAATTGTGGGAGTTCAATTCTGAGGTGCATTTGGATAATTGGGCAAGTTTCATCCAAATTCAAATATGCATTTGAATTCTTTGTCATTTAAAGTCCATTTTGGAGAATGGGTTGCAAATCATTTTCATAAATCATGAAACTTTTCATATCCCCTAATTTGGACCCAAGGAATTCAAATATGAAATCTGATTTTTAATTTGGCTGCTGTAAATGAGATTTGTAGCACAACAGTTTTGAAATTCATAGTGTTGCTCTCATTTGAATTTTGAGTTTGAACATGTTTGTTCAAATTCTGATTTTAGTTTTCTCACACATATGGGAACTTCCCACCTTGGTTTTATACCCCTCTTGGGTTCCATGTTTTCAAACAAACATTTGAACTTGTGTGAAGAAAGCCCTCATGTGGGTTATCACATGTGGAAAAGTTTTTAACAAGTCCCAAATTTCATACATATGAAACCAACTTTTGCAAACAAGAGTTTCTTTGTATTCACATTTTTGGGACCTTTACAGGGCTGGGATTTTATTATTTATTTTCCACCAATGGATGAGATTAATTGAGAAATAAAAGCTGACAAAAAAGCAAAAAGGGGGGCGGCTAGGGTTCCCCCCCTAGTGGGCTGCGAGCATGGGGGTGGGGCCCATTAGGGTTCCCCCCCAAGTGGGGCGGCCGAAATTGGGGGAAAGGGGAATTTTGGGCAATTTGGGGAAAATTAGGAAAATCGGGAAAAAAATAGGGAAATTAGGGAGAGGGGAGTTTGGGGGAAAAATTATAGGTGACCAAATTTGGCTATTTTATTTATTTTTTTGTTTCTTTTTATTTTTATTTCTTTTTCTTTTCTATTTATTTTCTATTTTTATTTCCTTTTATTATTTTATTTGTTTCTATATTTCTCTTTTTATTACTTCTCTCTTTTAAATGCTTCTCTATATGAAAAATGTATGCAATACATGGTAGTAAAATTGAGGGTGTTACAAACCTACCCCCCTTAAAATGAATCTCGCCCTCGAGATTCGATAGAGTGGAGAAAAGATGAGGGAATTTCATCTTGAGGTCTTCCTCACGCTCCCATGTAGCTTTCGCTTCCGTGTGATGGCTCCATTGTACCTTGCACCAACGGATTACTTTGTTCCTCGTGACCCTTTCCTTTACATCCAAGATTTTGATGGGGTTTTCCACGTAGGTCAGATCCTCCGGAAGTTCTAGCTCATCCATCGGTACTTGTTCCTCCGGCACTCTTACTCACTTTTTGAGTTGGGATACGTGGAATACGTCATGCACGTCGGAGAGGTGCGTTGGCAGCTCTAGTTGATAGGCTACCTCTCCTCGCTTACCCAAACTCTTGAATGGTCCGATGTAGCGAGGTGCTAACTTGCCTTTGATGTTGAACCGTCGTTGGCCCTGGATTTGCGACACCTTAAGATACACGAAGTCTCCAACTTCGAAGGTCAAACTCCTTCGCCTATTGTCTACATCGTCCTTTTGACGTGACTGAGCGGCCTTCAAGTTTTCACCTATCGTTTGGACTTGCTTTCTGCGTCTTGCAGCACTACGGGTCTAAATACTTGGCTTTTCTCCGGTCTCATTCCAGAACAGCCGTGTTCTACACCTTCTGCCGTATAGTGCCTCAAAAGGTGACATTTTAAAGCTGGCTTGGTAACTATCGTTGTACGAAAATTCAGCATACGACAAGCTCTTTTCCCAACTACGCCCATGTTTCAAGGCACAAGCTCTCAACATGTCTTCCAAAATATGATTTGTCCTCTCAGTTTGCCCGTCAGTTTGCAGGTGATATGCGGAGCTGAAACTCAACCGTGTACCCATAGCTTCATGCAGCTTCTTCCAGAACCTCGAGGTAAATTGAGAACCTCGATCTAAAACTATCCTCTTCGGAACTCCATGACGACACACGATTTGCTCCATATATAGCTCGGCTAGTTGTGCCACGGTGTACTTAGTCCTAACAGGAACAAAGTGGGCTGTTTTCGTCAATCGGTCCACGATAACCCAAATAGAGTCGTAGCCGGACTGAGTACATGGCAATCCGACAATGAAATCCATGCTGATGTCTTCCCACTTCCACTTGGGCACTTTTAATGGTTGCAATAATCCAGCGGGTCTTTGATATTCGGCCTTCACCCGTTGGCACGTGTCACATAAGGCAACATATTCAGCGATATCCCTTTTCATACCATCCCACCAATAGCAAGTTTTCAGGTCCTTGTACATCTTCATGCAGCCGGGGTGTATGGAATAAGGCGAGTCATGTGCCTCCTTTAGTATCGTGTCGCAGATGTGCTTTACATTAGGCACACAAATCCTTTTTCCTAACCAAAGCGTGCCATTATTGTTTTCTTTGAAACCCTTTTCTATCCCTTGTCGGATTATTTCCTTGATTTCCTTTATTTCCTCATCCGTTGCCTGCCCATCTCGTATCTCTTGTTCCGGCGTTGAGTTCAGTTCTATCACCTCCATCTCGTTCAAGAACCCGAGATGTAATTGTTCGAACTCCTTACGCAGCTCGGGTGGCAGCTCCCGAACCGTGAGTTGGTGACATGCTCCCTTTCGGCTCAATGCATCGGCTACTAAATTATCCTTTCCGGGGTGATAGTTGATTCCAACATCATAATCCTTGATGAGTTCCAACCATCGACGTTGCCTCAAATTCAAATTCATTTGCTTGAATATATACTTGAGGCTTTTGTGATCCGTGTAGATCTCACATCGATGATCGAGGATGTAATGCCTCCAAATCTTCAAGGCATGTACTACGGCTGCAAGTTCCAGGTCATGTGTAGGGTAGTTCAGCTCATGTTTCTTTAATTGCCTCGATGCATAGGATACCACTTGTCCTTCTTGCATGAGCACACATCCAAGCCCTTGTCTTGATGTGTCACAATATATATCAAAACTCTTGCTCACGTCCGGCAATACCAAAACCGGTGCTGTTGTTAATCTCTTCTTTAGCTCCTCGAAGCTGTCTTGACACGTTTGTGTCCACTGAAACGCTTTCCCCTTCATCAGCAATTCCATCATAGGCTTTGCTATTTTGGAGAAATCCTTAATGAACCCAGCGGTAGTATTCAGCCATCCCAAGGAAACTCCAAATGTCCCTCACATTCTGTGATTGGTTCCAATTCAAAACATCCCTCACTTTTCCGGGATCAACCGATACTCCTCCTTCGGAGATGATGTGGCCTAAGAACGATATCTCCTTTAGCCAAAACTGACATTTGCTGAACTTAGCATACAATTGATGCTCCCGCAGTTTCTGCAATGTCAATCTCAAGTGTTCTTCATGTTCTTCCTTGCTTTTTGAATACACCATGATGTCGTCGATGAAAACCATGACTTACTTGTCCAAGTACTCCATGAAGATCTTATTCATGAGGTACATAAAGTATGCAGGTGCATTCGTCCACCCAAGTGAACAATATATTCATACGAACCATACCATATTCAAAATGCAGTCTTGGGTATGTCGGAGGGCTTAATCTTCAGTTGGAAGTATCCCAACTGAAGATCAATCTTAGAGAAAATCCTGGTGCCTTTCATTTGATCGAGTAAGTCCTCTATGTGGGGCAGCGGGTACTTATTCTTGATTGTCACTTCGTTGAGAGACCTATAGTCCACACACATCCTTTGGGTTCCATCCTTCTTATCCACGAAGAGCACAGGGGCTCCCCGTGGTGACGAGCTTGGGCGTCTAAAACCCTTATCTAGCTGCTCCTGAATTTGCTTCTTGAGCTCCACTAATTTATTAGCAGGCATCCTATATGGCCTCTTCGCTATAGGTGCAATTCTGGGTACTAAATCAATGGAAAATTCAATGTCTTGGTTAGGTGGCATACTTGGAAGTTCTTCTGGGAACACATTTGAATACTCCCGAACCACTGGAATGCTTTTCAATGTCGCTTCTTTGATGTGGTTCAGCACTGCCTTCTCAGTTGCAGGTTGGGCTGCCTCAAACTAAATATGAGTACTGTGCTCACTCGTCAACTGCACGATCCTCTGAGTGCATTGAATTACTCCATTGTACTTGCTTAACCAGTCCATTCCAAGTATTATGTTAATCCCTTGGAAATCCAATACGATAAGGTTGGCAAGAAAGTGTACCCTCCTTATTTTAAGGCTTACTTTCGGACATACTATATTAGTCCTCATCTCTCCACCGGGAGAATTAACCAACATAGTTTGTTTCATGTGGGATATGGGCAGGTTATACTTGGCAACATACTTGGATGAGATGAATGAATTCTATGCTCCGGAATCAAATAAAACAGTGGCTGGGTTGGAGTTGGCGAGAAACATACCAATCACAACGTCCTCAGCTTGTTGTGCTTCCTCAGTGGAGACGTGATTCACATTGCCGTGAGCATAGTTCTGCTGTCCACCGTTACCTTGCATAGCTCCTCCATTCGGCCGTGGGTTCTGTTTAGGTGCGTTGCTTGGCTGTCCAAGTCCTTTTCTTCGGGCACTGATTTGCAAAGTGTCCTGCCTCTCCGCATGAAAAGCATGCCTTATTGCCCATAACAGCAGGAATGTTGGGGCGGGGCTGGTTTTGAGCATAGGCGCCCATGTTGGGATGGGGCACAGGAGGCATAGGCATACGAGGTGCTTGCATAATCGGACGTTGCTGCGGTGGCTGATTAGAGCGAGGTGTATTTGCAGGGCGGAAAGTAGAAGTGGACGAGCCATAGTGTGGTGCAGCTGGTGGCTGAAGCGGGGACGTACATTGCTTCCTTGTGGCTGTCCTTGGTAAGGCATCTTTCTCTTGCCCTCTTGTTCAATCTCTCGGATCTTTCTCTCCACCACTATAGCTTTGTCAACGAGCTTTTGGAAGTTTGCATAATCGTTGTTGAGCAGCTGAACTTGAATTTCATTGTTCAATCCTCTCATGAACAAGTATTGCTTCCTGTGATCCGAGTTGACATCTTCTGGAGCATACCTTGACAACTGCGTGAACTTGTTGAGGTACTCATTCACGCTCTTCCTCCCTTGACGGAAACCTCCAAACTCTTGCCTTTTAAGCATCATAACTCCTTCAGGGACATAGTGAGAGCGGAAACTCTCCTTGAATTCAGCCCAAGTGATTGTCTCCTGATTGACATGAGCATTGCAAAGAGCGTCCCACCAATCAGCAGCTGCTCCCATAAGCTGGTGTGATGTGAAAAGAACTTTCTCCCGATCATTGCACTGAACAATAGCAAGCTTCTTTTCCATAGACTTCAGCAAATCATCAGCCTCCATAGGATCATTGGCTTGTGCAAAAGTAGGTGGCCTAGTCCTCATGAACTCTCTCAATCTGTTGTGAGCCGACAGTGGTGGCGGTGGCCGCGGTAGGGGTGCAGGAACGGGGTTAGGGTTGTTGTTATTGTTGGCCTGCAGCTGTCCCAACATTTGTATCATAGTTTGCTTGAGCTGGTTCTGCATAGCCATCAACCGTTCAAGGTTGCTTGCATCAGCCTCGGGGTTGGCATTTTCAGTAACTTCCACATTGCCATCCTCATGTGATTCGTTGTTACCACGAGCGTTCCTTCGTTGGTGGTTGGAATTTCCCCTCGCCATCTGTGAGTAAGTAGAGTAGGAAATAGCAATTTAGATTGATCCCCCAACTATATACATCAAGGTGTATGAACTAAGAAACTTCTTTTATTAATTTCAGCCTATATGAGGATGTGAATAAGTGCCGAAGCATCTCACATCTCTCCACTATGTGTGAATGTGGACATTCGCCAAAGCGTCCCACAACTCACATTAGCACACAAACACAAGCAATCATCAGAAAAGTTCAGCACACCACTCTTATTCAAGCTACTACGATCTAAGCGTTCTTATTACAACTTATTCAATGGAGAACCTAAACTTAATCGTGAGGACCGGTGATGTTCTCGCCATGTGTCGGGGGTGGTCCATACATGGGCACACACAAAGGTGAGTCGGCAGTCCATGTAGGGATAGATGACGCTGGTGCTCCATTTGTTCCCGCATTGGCATGAGTCTCCTCTTGTTTTTCCAGCAAGTACAGCTTTCTGCGGAGGTAGCGGATCTCTTCTTATGCGCTTGCATAGCGGTTTCTCAACACAACGAGCAACCTCTGAGACTTGTCAGCAGCTTGTGGGTTGGAAAGAGATCCTTCACGGGGTCCAATGACCTCCCTTGTACCACTCTTCTGATAGGGGTGCAGCTCAAAGGTAGTGTTCTCAAGCTGCTCACGGAAGGCGTAGCACAGTCTGGTGAGTACATCCTGCAGCATCATCAATAGCTTGTGCCCTTGTAGCTCTCCATGTGGGTGTGAAGTGCCAGGTGACAACCCTACCATTAGATAGAATGATTAGCTCATCCTTCCACTCTTCATGTCCGAGACGAGGGACTTTCTTGAGGAGATACTCCGGGTAGGCTGCAGCAATCCAGGAACTCTCTAAGCTCCTTGGATATGTGTCCTCCCTCCATCCCGTCGGACTGGAACTCTTGAACTCAATGGTTGGCCCGTTCATCACCTTCATTCGTGGCCTCAGCAGTGGGTGGCTCCTCTTCGGATTCTTCTCCTTCCGACATAGCTTCATGAGGCTCTGCTGGGTGTAAGCCCGCGTGAAATTCCTCATGAGGTGCATACCAATGCTGTTGTTCTTGTGGATCATCTTCCATGTCTTCTTCGATTGGTTTCACCTCTTCCTGATCCTCTTCCTCATGCATGGAGCTACTGACTTCATCTTCCTTATGGTGTTCCATCTTCACCTCCTCCCAATATGGTCCATCGGACACCTCAATGGAGTTAAGTGCACTCCCAAGTGGTGGTGGATGAGTTCTTATGCGTGCTGTGCTCCTAGTCACCGGCATCTATAAATAAGACATGAGAAATTTTAGAGATAAAGGAAATAACTCCAAAACTTCAGAAGCTATGAAGCAAGGAAACAAAAGTGTTGCTGTCCAAAAGAGAATAAGAAAGAGAGGCTGAAAATAGCACTTTGCGGTGGCTGAATTGACAAGTAAAGTGCAGCAGAAAGCAATTTTAAAAAATAACAGTTTAGAGGGGTGTTCCTATGTTTCTTATAGTGTCCATTCTACCTAGTCTTGCATCCTACGGTCAATGTGGCTCTGGTACCAATTTGTGACACCCGGTTCCGAAAAAGAACCAAGTGAATGCATATGTGTTCCCAGGATGTTCATCACACATACACAACTTTATCACAAACTGAATTCAGAATATAACCACGTACAAATAATGTTTAAGTACTTTATTGCATTGACTGATTGTCTCACTCATGATTTTCTAACTTATTCTTGCATCGAAAGACTCTAAACGACAGCGAAAAATGGCTAAGATAGCAGGCTCCAACTTCAACTCCACAGGCATGTTGACGGTAGTGCACACGCCTAGTACTCCACATGTTCCTCGAAATATTCTTCTCCTGTAGCTGATGTATATGTGGGAATGCAAGGGTCAGTACATGTCATACTCAGCAAGTGCGGGAAAAGTATGACATTTCAACAAGGTAGGGAATAAAGAGGTTCATTGCAGCAAGCAAATTTTATTTCACAAACATGGTAAAAACAGCAACTATCTCTGGGTGAGTTAAATCCCAACTTAACCAAGTAATTCAGCAACATTCATTCATCATAATTCACCATTTATCATGCTTCAACCAGCCAATAATCTTTCTCAAGTTCATCTCATACTCATAAGTACACATGATCATCTCATTTTCATGAAACCGAAACCAAACTCATTGTCATGACCCAAAACAGTACCAAAAACAGTCCCAAAAACCATATCCGAATATCCATCCCAAGTTTTGCCTCTAATCATGGAAGTAGGCCAAGTGCTTGTAACCAGAAGCATGGCTATCATGATAGTTTTACACTCTGCAGAGGTGGCACCACTTTACACATAAGTTTGTGATTTCGTTACTCGTTGGTGACTAAAGAGAACCTTCATTATACCAGTACACAACCGTCGGTGTATGGCCAAGAGATCACAAAATATCCTTTACAAAGGGGCTACTAGGATGTACGGACCCACTGAGGTTTCACCGGTAGGCTCGAATCTCCATTCTCCCACCCACGGGCCCCTCTTGTGCCATGTAGATCCTAGGGCAGTCCTCATCGACTCCCATTCCCCGCGCCATCCAATGGTCCATAACAAGCTAGCAACACATCCAATTAGTCAGCTAAGCCGCACCCATATTTGGCCTTGTGGTGGCCTATTTTCCTAGAATGTGCTCGCATGAACCGGTCCTTAGATCTACGGCAAGCAAACCACCATATCATTCAGCAACACCCACGAACCAAGCTCGCCTAGATCTCCCCGATTCCATGCTCATTAACATCATCAAGTTCTCATTATCTTTATTCTCATGAGTGCAGTAGCTAAATAAGTTTTATTTCAGCTTCCCGTATCACGTAAGTTAAGCGAAGCAAAAAGGAAAAATGATCATACCCGACTCATCAACTTTTCCGGCGATAAGGATGGCTAACAAAACTAGTAAACTCCTATAAAAGGATGTCACATCAAGTTGACACAGAACAGTTTCAAAAATCAGGAATCAATATGGTCAAGGGGCACTTGCCTTGCTCCCGTGGTTCGTGTTGCTCAAGCGTCTCGAAGTCTTGGTGCTGTAGTTCCTCGTAGACGGCCTCACGACCACGCACATACAAAAATTACAACAATCAATTATCATGCACAAACTTTACTCAAGATGCAATGATGTGGATGAATGCAATTCCTATGGTGCAGTTTATAAAAATCAGTTTGCACGTGTTCTTGCAAGTTTTAGTAGGCTTCCATGGGTTTTTATGATGAACAAGGCTGCTGGGATCAAGTGTGGACGTGGTTATGATCTTGACACACATTGTAGATCAATTCCACTGTCAAAAATTGACCAAAACATGGTCTGTCAACACGCAGAATTTTCTGCTCGCAGGGGGTGGAGAAAACGGGTGCGTAGAAACAGCGGCGACGTGGTAAGAGGGGTAACGAAGACCTATCTCACTTCTTCCTTCTCTCTTCCTTGCAACAGAACCTCCTTCCTTGCAATGGCAGTAGCGGAATATTTCCTATGAAGAACTATGAGGCTGCGGCTAGGGCAGAATGTCGGGGGCTTTTTTGCCGGCGACGGCGAGGCGTGACTGAGCTTCGACGTGGCCAAAATCCAGCAAGGGGGGCGGTGATGAGGACATCACAACAGTGGATACTCACATTGATATACAAGGACCAATCACAAGAGCACGAGCACGGTTACTAAATCAGCAGGTGAACTCGTTCCTAACTTCCTACCCATGTGAGTTTGAGAATGGATTGATATTTAATAATTTAATTGTTATTAGGAACCATGGACATGATCAACAAGTAAAGGGAGGAGGATTTGGGGACGTGGAGAACCAGATGGAACGTCCACAATTTGATGGAAACAGTCGCCAACTCGGACTCGAGTTCAACTCGGAGTCCAGGAGCAGTCCATCTGAAAACAGATACCCAGGATGCATACGGACTCCGTTTTCGACGTTCTACATGTGCAATGGAAAGATGAGAAGATCAAATTTCTAATGGTTCTGGTCCCAAATTAAAATTAGCCAGGAGTCATTAGGAATTGTCGAAACAAGTCGAATTCAGAGTTCTGTCCGGTGCTGCACCACCATATTGGGCTTTTGGGCCTTGTATCCCGTATGAGTCCATTAGGGACGCGTCTAAGGGTCTTATGGCTGAACCCTAGCCTTTAAATACTGTAGCCGCTGGCCAAATTCGGTGGGTTTTGCTTAGATTAAACAATTTCGCCGTTCTACGATCTGTGAGACCCCAATTTCGCAATTTCAGATTGCATCTTCATCGTTCTTGCTTGTGTTCTCGGTTGCACCTGCAGGGATAGCCTTCTTGGCGAGGTCAAGCGTGTGAATCACGATTGATAACCAACGGAGCAGGGGTGTAGTGATTGCAGGGGTATTCGGGTCTGCTCGAGTGCCTCGGATCATCAACGTCGAGATCTCCACTTCAATCGACCTACCTTTCGGAAGATCGGGCCTAAACCACTCATCAATTGGTATCAGATTTCAGGTTGCCCGTGAGGTACTTTGATTTCACTAGATTAGTTTTATTTTTCATACCTAGAGTCCACAGAAAAAGCCACAAAAAAATATCGCGTTTACCGATTCCTTGACCATAGTGCCTGCAAGTTTCGTTTTTCAGTTTGCATTGTTGAGTTTTGCATTCGTGTGGTCGAGTCTTGTTGCTGGTTTAGCTTTGTGTTTTTGGGTCATAGTTATCGTTTTTCTTCCTTGTTTTTATTGCTGCTCACCTATTCCACAATCACTAAACAACAAACCGATCCACCAAGATCATCGGTTTGCCCTAGCTAGCCGCCTTGCGTGAACTCCCGCATCGCCAGCCCTAGAACAGGTGACAAACCATTGTGCCAGTCCTCCTTGATTCATCACACAACATCCCATCAGTCGTCGTTGCTAAGTTATTTTTCACATCCTATTGCGAGATCTTTTTCAAAACCGAGTTTCAATCAACATAAAAAACAGTAACTCGGGTAGCCTACCTTAAAACGGCCATAACTTTTGCATACGAACTCGAAATCGGGCGTTTTTTTCAAATTGATCTACTCGATATTTTGCAACCGATTTTCCACCGCTTCGCCGTGTTTGGCAAAATTTGTTTGGCCAAATTCCCCTCGGAAGATGTGGGGAACCCCTTCCAGGATCCACACTCCAGGATACACATTGGGTGGTGCCGTGCGATGCGGCACCCAACAGCATACACGAAAAGAACCATAAAGTACAAAGTCTTTTATTTCTCAAGATAATGTCATTTACAAAATAATGTACCACGAGGGTACACGCAGCGGAATATACATACACACTTACTCTCGGTCCTAACTATGCAAAAGAGAAGACGTCCAGTCCGTGGACGCTTCTTACTAGCTCCCACAAGGATAAGTGCAGCGGCAGGGTTTCCGGTGAGTCTCTGATGGCTCAACGAACAACCATCTTCATAGCAAATTTTATAACCTGCAAAACACTAATAATGCAACCGTGAGCACGATGGCTCAGCAAGACTTAACCGACACTCCTAAACATGGAACTCTATGTGCAGGGATTACTAACATAGGAAAGGTATGATGCAATAACGACACGCCTAAATGTTAGTCCTTACTTTCAGTTTAATAGCAGCAGATTATTATGCCTTAGGCAGCCCTCACATCGAAGTCCACAATAAAACAAGAAACGCTTTCCTCCGATGTGGTGATACCCAAAGAGGAAAATAAACTTAATGAGCTCTACACTATAACATACATGGTTTGCAATACAAATAACTTAAGAACTTCATGACAGCAATAATTCATTTCACTTCATATGGAAGTTGTTACTACGTCACAACGCAGTGAACAAGTGGTACTCATATAACCGCGAGGGACGGTGATTGCAATCAGGACACACACGGAATACACGACACATACACCCGCCTCGAAAGACTCACGCGAGCTCTTTCTTACGTTGTATGCAGCAACCTTTCATCCGTCACTCCAATGCCGAACCAGTTCCACCGACCCATCAGAAGGGCCACTACACGGAACACGTCGAAGTTGCTCCGCTAGAGGGTTTACACCTCTGACACCAACCCCCAAAGGACGGCCGTATAAGTTTCGACACGAGAGTACCCGAGTTACATCGGTTTATCGGGTCCCATATATCCGATATGCATCCGGTACTGTTTAAACTTGCTCAGCAGGGCGGCATACGCATCGGTCCTTAACCGACACAAACAGAGCTACGGCCACACAGGCCCACACGGCCACACAAGTCGAATTCAGAGTTCTGTCCGGTGCTGCACCACCGTATTGGGCTTTTGGGCCTTGTATCCCGTATGAGTCCGTTAGGGACGCGTCTAAGGGTCTTATGGATGAACTCTAGCCTTTAAATACTGTAGCCACCGGCCAAATTCGGTGGGTTTTGCTTAGATTAAACAATTTCGCCGTTCTACAGTTTGTGAGACCCCAATTTCGCAATTTCAGATTGCATCTTCACCGTTCTTGCTTGTGTTCTCGGTTGCACCTGCAGGGAAAGCCTGCAGGGGTATAGTGATTGCAGGGGTATTCGGGTCTGCTCGAGTGCCTCGGATCATCAACGTTGAGATCTCCACTTCAATCGACCTACCTTTCAGAAGATCGGGCCTAAACCACTCATCAGGCGGAGACCAAGCTTGGCAGCAGGGAGCGGGAGGGCGGCGGCAAAAAGAGGGCTGGGGTGGCGGCTACGGGGGGCAGTTTTATTTATAAGGGGGAAAAAGAGCTAGGGAGGCTAGGATTTTAGCAACCCAATTATCAAAGGGCTGAGATTTAATTTTAAAAGAGGTGGGAGCTAGGGGATGGGATTTTATTATTTATTTTCCACCAATGGTTGAGATTAATTGAGAAATAAAAGCCCACAAAAAAGCAAAAGGGGGGTGGCTAGGGTTTGCCCCCCTAATGGACTGCGGCCAAGGGGTGGGGCTCATTAGGGTTCTATGAGGGCCTCACAGCCTCGTCGAGCCAGGATCATGCTGAGGGGTGCTGCGTTGCACAGCACCGGATAACACACATAAAATGGTACAAAGCGGAAGCAAAGTTTTATTACATCAACGAGTTTATGAGCATTTTTACAGCAAAATATGTTCAGTCTACACTCACGGGTGTAGACTACACATCAAGTTCACGTTCAGCCCGTGAACGTGTCCCCGCTAGCACACACGCACAATAACACGGCGGCAAGCACGACTCCCACTCGACGGGGTTTCCCTCTTGGGGTTCCGTCTCCTCCTCGGGAGTCCCTTCCTCATAACACCATGCAAAAGATTCAAACACAAACAGTGAGCATGATGGCTCAGCAAGTCTGACCCGTCCCTCCTATACATGCAACTTCTACATGAGGGATTCAGGGTACATGAGGTAAATAAGTTGCAAAGGACTCGCCTAATTATTTGAACCTTACTTTCAAGTTTAAGCAGCAGTTGTGGAGAACCTCATGCTAAGGCACATGAGAGAGCCGCAATCAAACAAGAAACGCATTTCTCTCATGTACTTTGCCTGAGGTAAAAAAGAACTTTAATTAGCTCTAAACTACAGCAAGTCATTAACAATCAAGGTATAGCTTTCAATCAGCAACTTTTAAATGACTCTAGCCTGTTCTTTCTACGTCACGGTACAGTGAACAAGTGGTACTCACTGACTGTAAGGGACGGCGATTATAATCGATTTACACCTGCAGGGTTACCCGAATAACCCGTCACGTACACCCGTACTCGATGTTGCCTACACCAACCATCACAGACGTCGTACGCGACCACCTTTCATCCGTCAGACAAATGTTGAACCGGTCCTATTGTCCCGAGCAAGAGGTCTCTGCGCGCGCATCTGCAGTGCCGCCAGCCGATTTACACCTCAAGCTCTCAACCTACCCTCTGGACGACAAGCAATGCCTCAACACCCAGCTACCCGAATTACATCGGTTTCCCGGTTCCCATATATCCTGTAGGTCTTCGGTACTGTTCTAGCTTGTTCAACAGGCCCGCACACTGCTCGGTCCTCAATCGACAGAAGCGGAGCTATGGCACCAAGGCCCCAACATCCTGCTGCCTTACCCTCCGCTCGGTCTCATTTTTCTTGCCATGTGTTTCATTTGCTACCTTTACCCGAGTAGTGTGCCTCTAGCCTATTCTTGCGAGCAGTTCCAACTACTCGACTTGTGCCGAATCCTACACTATCCTAGCATTGCAGTAGCTAATCGAGGTTTACAAACCTAAGCCCAACCCAGGGTTTTCTTGGCTATGCATTTGGGTTTTCAAACAAGACTCTAATGCAAAATTTAAGTGGGTGCTCAAAGTAAGTTCTCAAAACAGTAAAATTTATAAAAAGGCTAATGCAAACCAGAGCTTGCCTTGCTGCTCTTGGTCGTAGGCTAGCTGTTCCTCTGGAGTGATGAAGTCTAAGACTTTGGCTTCTCCTCAACCTTAGCTAAATACATATATGTATCAATTTGAATGCATTTGAATTGAAGTTGAATTTGTGAGAACTATAAGTCTTACTAGACAGGCCCAATGACTCTGAGTACTGTGGTTTGGATACAACCTAAACAGAGACTTGGCCAAGTATCATTTGCAGCAAAGCTCATTTGAGCTCTCCACAAATAATTGGGTATTTGGCCTTAATTGGAGCTCTTATGGTGTTCTAGGGGTTTTCAT
This sequence comes from Neostapfia colusana, assembly GCA_030760725.1. Classification (NCBI taxonomy): domain Eukaryota; kingdom Viridiplantae; phylum Streptophyta; class Magnoliopsida; order Poales; family Poaceae; genus Neostapfia; species Neostapfia colusana. The sequence goes on along the minus strand of JASWHV010000005.1, from coordinate 57,826,046 downwards.
GGAGCAAGCCATGACTTTCTGAAAACTATATTTTTAGAGGGTTCTAATGGAGTTGGTTTCACGTAATTTTAAGGTTCCTAGCTAAAGATATGAGCTAAACAATTTCAGGGAAATTCTAAAAATGTTTCTGGACATTTCCATTTTTATGGAAGAGTTTTATTAATCACACAATTAGCTGGATCAAATGAGCTCAAATGGATCTGAAATTTTTATGGTAGCTCAGTGATATTTTGGTGAACATCCTGGCCAAATTTCAGAATTTTCCTCCAAAGGGTTCTCCAGTTAAAATTCTAAACAGTTTGAATTTTGCAGAATTAATCCTGGAGAGATAAGTATTTTCACAAAGTGAAACTTTATTCTTTTGGAAAGTAATCAGAGAGCTTAATGCAGCAAAATTTGGTTCACTCGATTTGGAGTGTCCTAGCCAAAGTTATGTGGGTTTGAAGTTTAAACTAAATCTGAAAATCGGGGAAAAGTTTAAATTGCTGCGCGTGGAACCGGGGCTAAGTGTCAGTTTCTCAGCGGCTGACACACGGGGCTACGGAGTAGCGCGCAGCCACATCAGATCCGGTGCCACAGATGATCCCCGGTTTAATTATCTGGCCTCTGACACGTGGGACCAGGGGCTTCGTCTACCTCCCGACCTTGGCCGCCGCCCCCCTCGACGGAGTGCTCGCCGGAGGGGCCTTGCCGTGTGCCAAACAACACGATTTTTGCCGCCTCTGCCTAATCCCACACGGGGACACATGGTGCTGGACTTAGCTCGACATGACATCCACCGGAACATGGCCGGCGACGAGCGGCGGCTTCGGAAGAACTTCGGTCGTGTTGGCCGGGCTCCCTAGCACCCCAAATGATCGAGCAAAAGGCTGCAGAGCATCAGTGTAACCTAGGGAAGGTCGACATGAACTCAAAGGAGCTCGGAAACGGACGCAACTAGGATGTCACCGTGCAACCTAGGTCGGAAACCGGAAATTATAGCAAAACTTGAAGAGCAGTGGCAACACCCAACGGTTCTTCAAAGTTTTGGATCCTATAGACTCGCACGGACGATTAGAAGTAGTTCTCTATGTTAGGTGATGAGTGGTGCAGTGTGTATCACAAATTTGCAAATTGATCCCGCTGTCCCTTTTGTACACCGGTGCAAAATCGTGAAATTCCAGCGTCGGCAGCTCATGTCACGCCGCCGGAGCTTGCGGTAATGAAAGAGAGTCGATGGCAAACCTCTTTGCAGTTCATAGCTTGTAGAAAGGTTGGCTGTGGTGGCCGGACGAGTTGTTCCCGTGACGGCGGCTCGGGTTGAACCGAGGAAGAAGGAATGGCGCGGTGGAGCTCGAGGAGGGTCGATCAAGGTGTGGAACCGGTGCGAGAACGTCAAGTAACGCTTGGCGCGCTCGGTTGCGGTCTCAGATCGCTGTGACAACCACGGGTTTTGCCAGGCGACGGTGGAGCCGTGAGTTCGGAAGAGCGGCGAGGTGTATCTAAGTTTCTGTGCAGGAGGTCGTCGGGTCAGCGGTGAGATGAAGCTGGGACGGCTCGGGCGCGAGGATAAGAGGGCAGTGAGGCGGTTCGGTGCCCAGAGGCGGCAACTAGCTGTTGTCCTCGCTGTTTCTCGCTGTGGCGCCCGCTCTGTCGAGCGCAAGAAACCGAGCTCAGTTCTTCAGTCGGTTAAATTCCTAGTGAGGCTGACAGGTGGGACCCACTTCCATTTTAACCTCTGAAATTAACTTTCTCCCACTGCTCTAAATAGTAGTCCCATTAATACCCTTTTAAATTTGAATTATCTACCAAATGCCCGTTTAAACTTGATAGAATTCAAATTGTGAAGTGTTTGAATATATTTTCAGCACATATGCAGTTTGAAATTCAAATTGAATTTGAATTTGCTAAAATTAGCTCATGTCAAGATCAACTCCAAATGGAGTGAAAATTGGTGTGTGAGCTCACAAAAATGTGCTGAGTGTGAATATGCATCCCACTTTTGAATTCATGGGATGAAAGGAGTTTGAATTTGAATTTGAGTTCAAACTAGCCTCTTTCTTATTATAACCAAATATACCTCAAAAAGATTTTGGATTTGGGTGAAATTTGGCATAAGCATTCCTAGCAAGGTGTAGGGTTTTTCATATGCTCATCCCCTATGTGATGCATGTGGGAAATACCACTTTTGCATTTTGTGAGTTCATCCTCTAATGACCATATTGTTTGTGGTTACTTGCTCTTCAAATGTGTTCATAAATTTTCCTCAAATGTGGTGTGTATGGGGTGATGAACACTTTGATTGTGTGCAAAAACATGGGCCCTTACATTCCTCCCCCCTTAAAAGAATCTCGTCCTGAGATTATAAGGTGAAAATGAGAGAGGACGGTGGAAAAATTACCGTATGTGCGACGTGAAAAAGTCGGGGTAGTTAGCACGAAGAAATACTTCGCTCTCCCATGTTGCTTCGTCTACGGCGTGATTACTCCATAGAACCTTGTAGAACCACAACGTACGGTTGCGTGTGGTTAGGGCCTTTTCATCAATTATCTGAACCAGTTCCTCCCGATACGTGAGATCCGGTTTCAGTTCTTCAAAGTTCCCCAGCTGAATGGTAGTTGATAGCTTAAGACACTTCCTCAGCTGAGAAATGTGAAAGACGTCGTGCACACCTGAGAGTGTCTCCGGTAATTCTAGCCAGTATGCAACTGATCCACATCTTTACACAATCTGAAATGGACCGATGAATCGGGGTGCCAACTTTCCTCTCACCCCGAATCTGTTTACGCCCTTCATTGGAGACACCCGTAGATACACGTGATCCCCGACTTTGAATTGTAATGGGCGTCTTCTCTGGTCCACATATTGTTTTTGTCAGGATTAGGCATCTTTTTGGTTCGCTTGGATCAGCCGAACCTTTTCCTCTGCACTGTTGACAAGATCAATCCCGAAGGTGACCTTTCGCCAGACTCACACCAATTCAGTGGTGTACGGCATTTTCTCCCGTATAGCACCTCGTAAGGTGCCATCTTGATGCTGGCTTCGTACCCATTGTTCTACAAGAACTCGGCTAACGGTAAGTGATCATCCCAATTCTTACCGTGGTTGATAGTACAAGCTCGTAACATATCTTCTAAAATTTGATTTACCTGCTCGGTTTGCCCATCCGTCCGCGGGTGGTACGCTGAACTACGGATCAGCTTTGTCCCCAACGCAGCATGTACCTGCTCCCAAAAACAGGACACAAATAAAGTGCCCCGATCCGATATGATGGTGCAGGGTACGCCGTACAAGCATAAGATCCGTGAGATGTACAATTCAGTATACTTCTTGGCATTGTAGTTAGTATTGACCGGGATAAAATGGGCCACTTTGGTGAGCCAGTCGATGATCACCCACACGGAATCATGCTTCCGAAATGTGGTGGGTAAACCGACGATGAAGTCCATGCTCACATCTTCCCACTTCCAGGCAGGAATGCCCAGTGATTGTAGCAGTCCCGGTTTTCTCATATGGTCTGCCTTCACCCTTCGACATCTATCACACTCAGACACGTACTTTGCGATCTCCCACTTCATTCTTGTCCACTAAAACTTGTTTCTGAGTTCTTGATACATTTTGTTGCTGCCGGGGTGAATAGAAAACTTTGACAAGTGAGCCTCATCAAAGATTTTCTTCCGTAACTTCGGGTTACGGGGTACGATGATTCAGTCCTTGAACAATAGGGCGCCGTCTCCGTCTTTCCGGAAACATTTCAGCTCCCCACTGTCTACACATCTCCACAAATGCGACATGCCCTTGTCATGTTTCTGAGCTGCCGCTATTTCTTCACGGATGGTGGGGATCAAAGCTAAGTTGTAGAGAGCTCCATGTGGAATCACATGCAATGGTGGCTCGCTCTCTTCCAACGGTGTGATGGTCAGATTGTTGACGTGTGACTTGCGACTCAGCGCATCTGCCACTATGTTTGCCTTTCCGGGGTGATAATGGATCTCTATTTTGTAATCCTTTATCAACTCCAACCATCTTCGCTGCCTCATGTTCAGCTCTTTCTGTGTGAATATGTACTTGAGGCTTTTGTGGTCGGTATATAAATGCACGAGGTTACCGAGTAGTTAGTGCCTCCACATTTTGAGTGCGAGTACCACGGCAGCAAGCTCTAAGTCATGAGTTGGATAATTCTGCTCATGGTTTTCTGAGCTGCCGTGATCCATACGCGACCACCCTTCGGTCTTGCATCAGCACACATCCGAGCCCAATGCCGGATGCATCGCAGTACACATCGAACGGTTTTGTTGTGTCTGGCTGCGCCAAAACTGGTGCTGATGTTAGGTGCTTCACTAATGCCTTGAACGCTGCTTCGCATGCTGGACTCCAAACATATGTGGTAGCCTTCTTCAGCAGCTGTGTCATTGGCTTAGCCATCTTTGAGAAGTTCGGAATGAACCTCCGATAATATCCCGCGAGTCCGAGGAAACTCCGTACCTCGTGAACAGTTCTCAGGGACTTCCAAATCAGCACTTGTGTGATCTTACTCGGGTCTACAGCGATGCCATCCGCTGAGATAATATGTCGGAGAAAAGGCACTTGCGGTATCCAGAATTCGCACTTGCTGAATTTCGCGTATAGCTTGTGATCCCGCAGCTGGTTCAAGACTATACGCAGATGTTTCTTGTGATCTTCCTCTGACTTGGAATATACCAGGATGTCGTCGATGAAGACCACGACAAACTTGTCCAGCTCCGGCATGAATACCGAGTTCATCAAATACATGAAGTGAGCTGGAGCATTGGTGAGGCCGAAGTACATGACCAGGTACTCATAAAGCCCGTACCTCGTCGAGAAAGCCGTCTTCGGAATATCCTCCGCCCGTATCTTAATATGATGGTACCCGGATCTTAAGTCCATTTTGGAAAAGATTTTTGCTTTGACCAACTGATCAAACAACATGTCGATCCATGGCAACAGGTACTTGTTCTTCATGGTTACAGCATTTAGTAGACGATAGTCCATGCAAAGCCGCAACGTCTCGTCTTTCTTCTTCACAAATAATGCTCAACAGCCCCATGGTGAGGAGCTCGGCCTAATAAAACCCATCTCCAGCAGGTTCATTAACTGAGTCTTCAGTTCCGCCAATTCCTTGGGCGCCATCTTGTACGGCCTCCGAGATATCAGCATAGTTCCCGGTGCAAGTTCAATCTTGAACTCCACCTCTCGGTTGGGCAGCATCCCCGGTAAATCATCTGGGAACACGTCAGGAAACTCAAGGACTACTGGAATGTCTTCCAATCTGATTGTGGTGGATTGGTATACACTTGAAAGTTTTATTTCTGGACTGTCCAGAAATAATGAATGTGACTCGTGCATTTCTGAGTGTAAATGCACGACTCGGAGGACGGTGTCTAAAACAGTGCCATGGCGGGTTAACCACGACATCCCTAATACGACATCGACCTTTTGTCCCTCTAAAGCTATGAGAGACGTGGGGTATACTCTACCCGCTAAGCATAATGGTACTTTGAAAACGATCATGCTTGCTGAAATCTTCCCACCCGGTGAAACAAATCAAATATGGACTTTCGGTGGGTAGTATTTGCAAGCTGTGTTTAGCAATAAAAGCTTGGCTAATAAAATTATGCGTTGCGCCTGAATTAAATAACACTATAGCGGGATGCTGATGGAGTAGGAACATAGCCGCAAGGACTGGCTCCCCCTCCGGCACGTCCTCTATGGCGAGTTGATGGACGATGCCGGGCTTAGGATTTGCCTGCCGCGTATTAGTGGGGTTCTGGGGCTGATTCCTCCCCGGAAACTGTGGTGCCACTCCGCCACCTTGCCTATCAGGACAGTTGTTGGCGAAGTGTCCTGGACGACCGCATTTGAAGCATGTGGCGGCTGTCTGGCCCGTGCTTGGGGGATGAAATCCCGGCATACGCTGCTGAGGTGCAAACGCACGCGGCATCGCCCGCTGCTGCTGTTGCTGTTGCGGAGGTGGTGCTGGTATTGCCGGCCTGAATGCCGGTGGAGAATATGGCCGACTGCGGAATGGCGTCGGCCTCTGTGGCGGCTGCCAGCGTTGACCCGATGGTGAGCGACTCACCATCCGGTATTTTTGAAAAGGGCCACCTCCTTCTCCACTGCTCTGCGGCGCGCTTCGTTTCCTCTCCGCTGCCGCTAACTCCTTGCTGGAGTCTTCCTGAACAATTGCAGCATCAATAATATCATTGAGGCTGCCGCGATTGAACATCGCCAGCTTGTCCTTCAGGAGCGGGTTAAGCCCCTGGTAAAAATGATCCCGCCGCTTCTCGTCGGTGTCGGCATGATAAGAAGCGTAGAGAGCAAGATCATTAAATGTTCTGGAGTATTCCAGTGCGTTCCGGCTTCCTTGCTGCAGGCGAAGGAACTCCTGTGTCTTCCTCTTCATAAGACCCGGGTGGTATGTGATAGGCTCTGAAGGCCATCCAGAACTCCGCCCAGGTCATAACTCGCTCGGTGGGTTGCGAGGCACAGTAGTTTGCCCACCAAGCGCTCGCGGATCCTTGAAGCTGTTGGACCGCGAACTGAGTCTTGCACTGCTCACTCACTTGGAGCAGCCCGAACTTCATCTCTATCGTGCGGAGCCAGTTGTCCACATCGAGGGGTTCATCCGCTCTTGAGAATACTGAGGGATGAGTAGCCAGAAAGTTGGAGTAGAAGCTTTGTTGGCGCTCCTCGTGATCTTGACACCTCTCGGGTTGAGACGTATTTGCAATAAGTGTCTGCAGCAACTCCGTGTGCTGCTGATGAGAACCCGCCATCGCCACAACGATATCGGCCAATGTAACCGTTGGCGGTGGCGGTGGTGGTTGTTGCTGTTGTTGTTGCTGCTGTTGCTGTCCCGAGAAATCCTCGGGAGGCTGTTGGGAGGCCTCTCCCCCCTGACTAGAACCCCCAACGTGTTGGCACGAGTGCGAGTCATTCTGAAATTCAAAACAGCAGCGATCAGCACATGTCATACTTAAAATTCCATATGAAACAGTAGGTATTGAAGTGACAGATGAATAACTTGCACAACATTCACATATATTGATAAATCATAAACTTTATACAAGATACATTATTCTCGGTCTCCGAGAAGTCGTGCTCATGTTGTCGCTACCTATACATATACTACTGTCTACATGACATGTCACTGATTACATAAGTTTTTCCTGCACCACCCTCGCTGCCCTACTTGGCAATGGTAACTCACTATATGGAGTAGAACTCGACCTCCTGTGGGTCGTCCTCCTCTGCTACCTCTGCTGGTGGCTCCGGGTCCATGACCTCCTCTTTCGGTTCAGGTTCCCCCATCGCCGGGATATCCAAAACCACAGGTACGGCACCAACCATCGGTAGGCCCATTACCGGAGGTACGAGGTCCTACAATGCATGCACCTCGTCCATGGCCTGGTTGTAGTCCTCTTCCCAGCCTTGCCCCTCCTCAATAGCGTCATCATGCACTTGAGTGAGGACCTCATTTTGCTGGGTCAGGGCCTGCACTTGCTGTTGCAAAGCCGTGATGTCGACGTGGCTTTTCTTCTTTGCCTTCTTCAGACGATGCAACTGATTATGTTGTTTGTTCAGTCGCTTTATCGTCGGAAGGAGAACATTATGGAGCGCGCTGTGAGCACTCTCGAAATGGTCTCCACGGCTGGTACTCTCCTTGAGCTTCACGGCAAGACAATCCGTATGAACAGCTTGGCTGTCCATCACGGCTTTTCCTGCCCTCAACTGGAGGTTGAGGTTCGCCTCCGCAGGGTTGTACCTTGGGCAACCTGGATCTGTTGCCTCCATGTACCTTTCCCTCCACACATGACTAGATCGTCCCTCCACCAGAACGAGTGCGTATGGAGTGCCATCCATAGCTCTCACGTGTAGTTGGCAGAAACGCGACATAGTGTCGCGGGCTGCCACTTGCCACATTTTCTCCGGCTGTCTACCTCTCACCGTGACGGTGAACGGTGCCCAACTGGTTGGCGTAGGTCCTGCAGGAACTTCGACATAGATCGTCCACGTCTTGTTCCCCTCCTCACCTTCTTCCTTTGCGAGGTACTGCGGCATCTCGACGTACCCGAAATATTGAAGCATTTGTCTCAATACTTCCTGATAACCGCTGCGGTGAGAACAGTGGGATACCACCCACCCATTCTCCAATAGTCTACCGCTGTCATCTGTAGAAACATATTTGAAAAGGTCAAATATTTATTTCAACAGCAATTCATTGAGTTATATCATAAAACATGTCATTGAACTCATAAAACTTGGAACACAACTCAAACTTAGAACAATTTGATTGCTAGTCTGCTGCCCAAACTGACAGCCCTGACCAGTTTCCATTTCAACCTTATTTAGACCATGCTAAAGGCAAAACTAATTCTGGAGCTAAACATAAAAGTTAAAGTTAACCTCAATAGATTTCCAGAAAGTATTTACCTGTCCTAAGTTCTGTCATGGTTCAAAAGTTATGAGATGTCAAAGTTGACAGAGTTCCTGGAGAAAATTGGACAGCAACTCCCTGCTTGGGGTACTGATTTGATCCAAGAATTCCAGTTAATTCTATACCAAATCTGACAAAACTTTATGTTACAAAGTTGTAACCCATCTCATGAACTTTTCAGAACTACCTCATTTTCTATTTTTGGATTTTAAGCAGGAAGTTATGCTCAATTTACAGAGAGTTACAGAGAGTGTTTGCTCTGCCTTGTTTTCTGGACAGTTTCAACTCTACTGCATTTTTCGACTGGTTAAGGGATGAAAAACCTCTGGACATCAACAGAAAAATTGTAAAGCTCTTCCAAAGCTTTCCATAAATGTATCATATGACCCCAACCTCGAAAGAACTCAACCTATAACCTCTGATTAACTTCAGCCATATTTCAGCTGAAAACAGGGGACTCTGTCCTTAGTATCCTATAAGTTGAAAACTTGTTAACTTTGAACATCCTGATTAAGGTAAGGAGTTACCTCAAAGTTTTAGTGCTCTGGATTAAAACCTTCAATTTTTACAATGAGGTTGCTTATTTAGTGGGGTGTGACGTCGAAAAGTATCCAGTTCATGTCGGTACTACGTTCCTTACAAAGAAAAACCTATACCAGACTTAGTCGGCTTCGTTAGTTCAGTGGCACTAAACGTCTCTCGCACATGGATGCTACTCGTGAGGGGGGCCCTGGCCCGTGTCACGGGGCCGTGCCGCTCGCCCGGGAATCGCATTGGGTGGTGCCATGTTATGCGACACCCAACAGCACACATATAAGGAAATTGTATTACATAAATCAAAAGCGGAAGCTTACAAATGTTCATTGTAAATAATTTACATAAATTAACTTCAGTGGAAGTCTATAAACAGCTCATGTCGAATATCTAATGAGCACTCGAGAAGAGGTCTAGCCCGCGGACTCCTCTCGTTAGCAACACGAAGACATTGCAGCGGCTTGGTTCTCCATGTGTTACATGACTCGGAAGTCTCCGAGTCTCACCAGACAACCTTCTTCATAAGCGTCTATGTTAACCTGCAAAACCACTCATATAGCAAGAGTGAGCACAAAGGCTCAGCAAGACTTAACCGTCTCTCCTAAAGCATGCAACTCTACATGAAGGTAACTTAAGACATAACCATATAAGTTGCATAAAGACTCGCCTACACGTTCATCCTTAACTTTCAGATTTTAGCCTTCATAGTCGGACCTTGCGCCGAGCAACATTGGAACTCCACAATCAAACAAGAAACGCTTTATTCCAATGTTACTTGTCGCAAGGTGGAAGTTAACTTTAATTTGCTCTATCACTACTTCATACAGGGTTTTCATGCAATTCCAATTATCATAACAGCACTTTAAAATTGCAAACTGTTCTCACACAACATGATTATTACGTCACAGCGCAGTGAGCAAGCGGTACTCATAACCATGAGGGACGGTGATTTGAATCAAACACTGCCCGGATAACTCAACACATACGCCCGCCTATGAAGACTCAAATCTGGCGTCCTTCATTACGTGTATGTGGCAACCTTTCGTAGGACACTCAACTGTAGAACCGGTCGCGCCGTCTCGGGCTCATAGGACTAACGAGACGATGTGGTATGCCTCTACAATCCAGTTAACCTGGTACAGCGGTTTCCTGGGTCCCATATAGCAGTAAGCATCCGGTACACAACTCAATACTTGCTCCAAGGGCCGCACACGAGAACGGTCCTTAACCGACACAGGCAGAGCTACTCGACCAAGACCTCGTCTTGTCGCTGCCTACACTCTCTGCCCGGTCTCATCTTTGGAAACTTAAACTTTAGTTTGCCTCTTTAAATCATACCCGTGTGATCCCAAACCATAGCTCGCGAGTAGATTCCAACTACTCGACTTCTACCGGATGTCATAACCTAATTAGCATGGCATTATTCTGCAGCAGGGATACGACCTCTACCCTTGAATCGAGGGCTTCTTTGGTCATGCATTTGGAGTATAAAGCATTCCTGACCTGATGCACATACAAACTTTAACCCATAGTAGTGAACAAAGTAAAAAACTTTATGAAACAAATTAAATGCAAACCGGAGCTTGCCTTTGTTTTACAGGTGACTAAAGTCAGATACAGTATGAAGTTAGTTGCTGACGACTTGAAGGTTAATCACTGATCTTCTTGTTCTTTGATCCACTCTTCGCTTTCTTCCCACTTCTCCACGTTAAACACTACACATTATGAACATGCACATATATTTAATTATAATTACTTTGTGAGCAAGATCTACTACAAGTGGAGAACAGAACTCTGTTTAGAAGTTGGAATGGAGTGGATCCTAGTTGATGAAGAATGGATTTAGCAAAGGAAAATCAAGTGCTAAGGATGTTTCCTAATTGTGGCATTTTCAACTAAAAAGGTATATAGAAACATACTGATCCAGATCTCAAATTAATCTGAGAATTTTCCTGTGAGTTCCTGTCACAAGAAAACATTCTGGACCAAAATTCAGAATTTTTCTATGAGTAGTTCACCCAGAACAATTACGTAAGCACTTAGGCAAAAAGGAATTAACTCTGAATAATTTACACTTTCATGCAAATCCAAGTGAAACACAATTTCAAACATAGCGCAGGGATAATGCATGAATTTTCCTATGAATTTTGGAAGTAGGAATTGCCCCGAACTGAATTTCCAAGTTTTGGAAATTCTCTGAAAATGTTTCTGTATTCATTTGAACACAGCAACTTGAAATCAGCATTTTCCTAACTAAATCAACTCCAAAAGAGCTGAAACTTTTACAGGGGTTCACTAACATCATAGAGAATATTCTGGTAAAATTTGAGGATTTTCGGATGAACCAAACTCCCTCTAAAATTCTTTTGCTGAAAATCTTTATAGGAATTTTCCAGAATTTAATAATGATTTCCATACAATTTTGGTTGCATATTTGGATAGAGTTTTTCAATATGAATCCAACCCAATTTGAATCACTAAATTTGGAGCTTCCTAGCAAAAGTTATGAGGTTCTAAAGTTTGAGCAACTTTCTGTTTGAATTCTACACAGAACAATTCAAAAAGGGGGCCCACGGGTCAGGTGTTTCTTCAACCTCTCGCCAGAGCCTGCGGGTGCACGCCGGACAGAAGGGTGGCGCGCCCCGTTCTCCCTCATTTCTCCACCGTTTTTGCTCCGGTTTTGCCCTACACGCTCCTCACACCGTGGCCTAGCAGCCGGGCAAGTTTTCCCCGCATGAAAACGGTCGTAGGTGGGTCGACATCGGCGGGGCGGCTCGGGAGCTTGGCATTGACGCGTTTCGGCATGTCCGAAGCTTCTCCCGGCGAGCTACGATGCCCTAAAGCATCCCTAGTGGTCGAGGAACGTGGAACGGAGATCAAATGTCACAGAAAATGGCGGCAAACTAGTTGTCACCGCGGACCGTGGTGGTTTTAGCCGCCGGCGGCGATTTTTCGTAGCCCAGAGCGGAGGAGGGGCGGTTTGCTTCGTGCTTTGGCGTGGAAGGGCGCTAGGAACCCTAGTATCTGTGGTTCGAATTGTAGAATGGATGATCAAGCGATTTGAGCTAATTTCAGAAACTTGCTAATGCCGGCTCTTCACGTGTGCCGGCGCCAAAAACCGAATTCCGGCAAGCCGGCGTCGGGGAAGAGCAAGGGGGGTCCTAGATGATGATCTAGACACCGTGGCGCACCTTCTAGTCATGTTGGTCGTGCCATAGAGGCGCTGGACCGGCCGGGCATCGAGTTGCCGTGACGTGCGGCGTAGCTCTGATTTGCAGAGGAAAAATGGCCCGGCTGCGTCATAAGGAAGCCGGGGATGAGCTGGGGACACGTCGAGAATGTAGAGGAGACTCCGGCGCAGATGTTTGTTGGCTCCACCGAGTGCCACAGTGGCCGGACGCAGCACGGCGATGAGGGCAGAGAAGGCAGGAGCCGAGGTGCTGTTCTCTGGCCTGAGCATGAGCTAAGAGTGAGCAAGTTCATTTGTTGCTTCGGTGTGGAGGATAAGAGCTGGGGAAAACCGAGAAAAGGAGCGAGAGGTGGCGTCAGTGACTTGCCAGGAACGGTCTCGGCAGCCTGCTGGCACGCTCTCGTGCGAGGGAGGAGTCGGTTCACTGCACAGGGCCAATGACATGTGGGTCCAGCCCTCTCATTTGATTTTTCCCGCTGTGCTTTGAGATTTCCACGCAAACATTGTCCAAATCTCACCAAATTTGGAGGGTAGGCTAAACATAACGTGAGGGGTTTGAATATGAAATCAGATTTCAAAATTTATCACATTTGGTCCAGTTTCCAAATTCAAATTTAAATTTGAATGTGATCTCAAATAATGCTTTGAACAAATGGTATATGAGCTCAAATTTTCTCCAAATTTAGGAATTAAGCTCTTTAATACCTGAGGAATGCAATGGTCATCTCACATATAGGCCTTTGGACAATCTGGACATGAATCCTTTTCGAAGATTCAAAATTGGGTTTAAATTTCCCTCCCCTCTACTCATAGAGAATGTGCACATGAGTTAGATTTTTGGGAGTGAAATTCTTCCCTGGGTTAACATGTGTTCAGTATGAACTAAAGAAAATTTTAGCTTCCCCCACATGTCCATGTTTGTGTTCATCATTTCATGTGACACAAACTCAAGTTATTTCTTTGCCTTAACATTTTGAATTCAGCACGAATTCAAACATGATCATACTTCACTCCTTTTTAGCTTACACTCAAATCAGAATTTTGCCACCATACATCTCCTCAATTTCAAATGTATGAGGTTCCATGTGTATTCAAATGTTCGGTGGCAGTTTGAGGTGAGCATTTGAGTCTAAGGATCTACTTTTGTATTCTTTATCAAACACATGTATGATTTACACATGGGTTTAACTCCACCTTGGTCCAACACATTCAAAGGAATGCTTGAACCCATGTGGTTGCACCTCATGTACCCCATCCCGTGCAAGAAAGTTTTTGTAAGTCCCATTTTCCATGAACTCGAAACACAATGACGTTCAATCATTCGTTTCTTTGTATTCAATTTTTGGGACTTTTACAACTCGTCTACCGATTCGTGGTTAGACTACATGCAAATAACTCACACAATCAGCAGACAGCTGCACACCGAGCCTGGTCCCAATACAGTTCATACCCCCGTCCGTCATCACTCGCACGGGTGTTCTCAAGCCAAACATGCCTTGAGCTACGTGGTCACGTTACTGACCACGTGACTGGGTCTCCCAAACTTGCCCGTAGCACGCCAGGGAAGGGCGTTGCTCGAATATCCCAAACGACATGAAGAATCGTAGAGGATATTAAAGCGGGCAGGGTTACCTGCCAGCCGTGAGGCTCCACCCTTCAGCTTGTGTGCACTGGTGGACAGCACTTACATGCACCTCCCAAGACATATGACGTCCCGAGATGCATGATTTTCCAACATAAACAAATAGGTTAGTATTGCCACATTCTATACACTAATAACATCCTTATATCGGCTTCTAACTCGTTCCTCACCGAGTTTTTTGAAAAAGATGACCTTTTTAGTGTGTTAAACCTCAAGCGAGCTCTGATACCACGCTGCTAGAGCCCCACGGCCTCAACGAGCCAGGATCACGCTGAGGGGTGCTGGGTTGCACAGCACCGGATAACACACATAAAATGGTACGGAAGCAAAGTTTTATTACATCAACGAGTTTATAAGCATTTTTACAGCAAAATATGTTCAGTCTACACTCACGTGCATACACTACGCATCGAGTTCACGTTCAGCCCGTGAACGTGGCCCCGCTAGCACACACGCACACTAACACGGCGCCGTGCACGACTCCCACTCGACGGGGTTTCCCTCTTGGGGTTCCGTCTCCTCCTCGGGAGTCCCTTCCTCATAACACCCTGCAAAAGCTTCAAACACAAGCAGTGAGCATGATGGCTCAGCAAGTCTGACCCGTCTCTCCAATACATGAAACTTCTACATGAGGGATTCAGGGTACATGAGGTAAATAAGTTGCAAAGGACTCGTCTAATTATTTGAACCTTACTTTCAAGTTTTAGCAGCAGTTGTTGAGAACCTCACGCTAAGGCACATGAGAGAGCCGCAATCAAACAAGAAAAGCATTTCTCTCATGTACTTTGCCCAAAGTCATAAAGAACTTTAATTAGCTCTAAACTAAATCAAGTCATTAACAATCAAGGTATAGCATTCAATCAGCAACTTTTACATGACTCTAGCCTGTTCTTTCTACGTCATGGTACAGTGAATAAGTGGTACTCACTGACCGCGAGAGACGGCGATTATAATCGATTTACACCTGCAGGGTTACCCGAATAACCCATCACATACGCCCGTACTTGATGTTGCCTACAGCAACCATCACAGACGTCGTACGCGACCACCTTTCATCCGTCAGCCAAATGTTGAACCGGTCCTATCGTCCCGAGCAAGAGGTCTCTGCGTGCGCATCTGCAGTGCCGCCAGCCGATTTACACCTCAAGCTCTCAACCTACTCTCTGGACGACAAGCAATGCCTCAACACCCAGCTACCCGAATTACATCGGTTTCCCGATTCCCATATATCCGGTAGGTCTTCAGTACTGTTCTAGCTTGTTCAATAGACACAAGAATTACATCGTCCAGAGAGTAGTGTGCCTCTAGCCTATTCTCGCGAGCAGTTCCAACTACTCGACTTGTACCGAATCCTACAGTATCCTCGCATTGCAGTAGCTAATGGAGGTTTACAAACCTAAGCCCAACCCAGGGTTTTCTTGGGTATGCATTTGGGTTTTCAAACAAGACTCTAATGCAAAATTTAAGTGGGTGCTCAAAGTAAGTTCTCAAAACAGTAAAATTTATAAAAAGGCCAATGCAAACCGGAGCTTGCCTTGCTGCTCTTGGGTGTAGGCTAGCTGTTCCTCTGGAGTGATGAAGTCTAAGACTTCGGGCTCCTCCTCAACCTTAGCGACTACATGAGATAAATACATATATTTATCAATTTGAATGCATTTGAATTGAAGTTGAATTTGTGAGGACTATAAGTCTTACTAGACAGGCCCAATGACTATGAAATTTTTACTGTGGTTTGGATACAATTTAAACAAGGACATGGTCAAGTTCCATTTGCAGAAAAGCTCATTTGAGCTCTCCACAAATAATTGTGTACTTGGCCTTAATTGGAGCTCTTAGGGTGTTCTAGGGGTTTTCATGGAGCAAGCCATGACTTTCTGAGAACTAGATTTTTAGAGGGTTCTAGTGGAGTTGGTTTCAGTTGATTTTAAGGTTCCTGTCTAAAGATATGAGCTAAACAATTTCAGGGAAATTCTGAGAATTTTTCTGGACATTTTCCATTTTCTCTGGAACAGTTTTATTAATCACACCATTAGGTGGATCAAATGAGCTCGAATGGATCTCAAATTTTTATGGTAGCTCAGGGATATTTTTTTGAACATCCTGGCCAAATTTCAGAATTTTCCTCCAAAGGGTTCTCCAGTAAAAATTCTAAACATTTTGAATTTGCAGAGTTAATTCTGGAGAAATAAGTATTTTCATAAAGTGAAACTTGATTTGTTGGAAAGTACTCAGAGAGCTGAATCCAACAAAATTTGGTTCACTTGATTCAGAGTTTCCTAGCCAAAGTTATGTGTGTTTGAAATTTGAACTAAATCTGAAAATCGGGGAAAAGTTTAAATTGCGGCGCGTGGGACAGGGGCTACGTGTTAGTTTCTCAGCGGCTGACACATGGAGCTACAGAGTATTTCACGCGCAGCCACATCAGATCCGGTAACACACCTGATCCCCGGTTTAATTATCTGGCCGCTGACACGTGGGACCGAGTGCTTCGTCTACCTCCCGACCTCCCGCGCTCGGCCGCCGCCCCCCTCGCCGGAGTGCTCGCCGGAGGGGCCTTGCCGTTTGCCAAACTCCACGTTTTTTTTCTGCATCGGCCTAATCCCACACGGGGAACATGGTGCTGGACTTAGATCGACATGATATCCACCGGAACATGGCCGGCGACGAGCGGCGGCTTCTGGAGAACTTCGGCCGTGTAGGCCGGGCTCCCTAGAACCCCAAACGATCAAGCAAAAGGCCGCAGAGCATTAGTGCACCCTAGGGAAGGTCGACATGAACTCAAAGGAGCTCAGAAACGGCCGCAACTAGGATGTCCCCGTGCGATCTAGGTTCGAAACCGGAAATTCTAGCAAAACTTGAAGAGCAGTGGCTACAGCCAACGGTTCTTTGAAGTTTTGGATCCTATAGACTCGCACAGATGTCTAGAAGTAGCTCTCTATGTTAGGTGATGAGTGGTGCAGTTTGTATCATGAATTTTGCGAATCAATCCCGCTGTCCCTTTTGTACACCGGTGCAAAATCGTGAAATTCCGCCATCAGCAGCTCATGTCATGCCGCCGGAGCTTGCGGTAATGAAAGAGGAGTCGATGGCTAACCTCTTTGCTGTTCACAGCTCGGAGAAAGGTGGGCTGTGGTGGACGGACGAGTTGTTCCCATGGCGGTGGCTCGGGTTGAACCGAGGAAGAAGGAATGGCGCGGTGGAGCTCGAGGAGGGTCGATCACGGTCTGGAACAGGTGCGAGAACGTCAAGTAAGGCTTGGCGCACTCGGTTGCGGTCTCAGATCGCCGTGACAACCACGGCTTTGGCCGCGCGATGGTGAAGCCACGAGCTCGGAAGAGCGGCGAGGTGTATCGAAGTTTCTGTGCGGGAGGGCGTCGGGTCAGTGGTGAGATGAAGCTGGGCCGGCTCGGGCGTGAGGATAAGAGGGCAGCGAGGCGGTTCGGTGGCCAGAGGCGGCAACCAGCTGCTGTCCTCGCTGTTTCTCGCCGTGGCGCCCGCTCTGTCGAGCGCAAGAAACCGAGCTCAGTTCTTCAGTCGGTTAAATTGCTAGTGAGGCTGACAGGTGGGACCCACTTCCATTTTAACATCTGGAATTAACTTTCTCCCACTGCTCTAAACAGTAGTCCCAATAATGTCCTTTGAAATTTGAATTATCTACCAAATACCTGTTTAAACTTGATAGAATTCAAATTGTGAAGTGTTTGAATATATTTTCAGTACATATGCAGTTTGAAATTCAAATTGAATTTGAATTTGCTAAAATTAGCTCATGTCAAGATCAACTCCAAATGGAGTGAAAATTGGTGTGTGAGCTCACAAAAATGTGCTGAGTGTGAATATGCATCCCACTTTTGAATTCATGGGATTAAAGGAGTTTGAATTTTAATTTGAGTTCAAACTAGCCTCTTTCTTATTATAACCAAATATACCTCAAAACGGTTTTGGATTTGGGTGAAATTTGGCATAAGCATTCCTAGCAAGGTGTAGAGTTTTTCATATGCTCAGCCCCTATGTGATGCATGTGGGAAATACCATTTTTGCATTTTGTGAGTTCATCCTCTAATGACCATATTGATTGTGGTCACTTGCTCCTCAAATGTGTTCATAAATTTTCCTCAAGTGAGGTGTGTATGGGGTGATGAACACTTTGATTGTGTGCAAAAACTTGGGCCCTTACAGGTCCCCCCCCTAAGTGGGGCGGCCGAAATTGGGGAAATTCCCCCCAATTGTGGGGAAAAATTCCCTAGGAGAATTTTGGGGAATTTGTGGAAAATCAAGAAAATTGGGAAAAATTAGGGAGATCAGGGGAGAGGGGAATTTGGGAGAAAATTGGGGAATTTGGGGGGAAAATTATGGGTGGCCAAATTTGGCTATTTTATTTATTTTTATTTTTATTTTTATTTTTTTCTATTTATTTTCATCATTTTCTATTTTTATTTCCTTTTATTATTTTATTTGTTTCTATATTCCTCTCTTTATTACTTGTCTGTTTTAAATGCTTCTCTATACGAAAAATATATGCAATGCATGGTAGTAAAATTGAGGGTGTTACAGTGTCCTCCATAGATTGCACGTGAAGTTGCTAAAAGCACGACATGACATCACGGGATGCCAATTGCCATACATCCTCCAGGTAACTACCTTTCACCGCGATGGTTAACGGTGTCCATCCTGGTGGAGTCGGTCCTGCCGGAACATCGACCTGTATTACACACGTCGTGTTCGCCCCCTCGCCTTCTTCTTTTGCAAGAAAGTGCGGCATCTCCTTGTACCCAAAATGTTGAAGCATAAGCCTCAACACATCTGGATAACCTCGGCATTGAGAACAGTGGGAAACCACCCACCCGTTCTCCAACTGTTTATCTCCATTCATCTGTGGAAAAATATTTGAAAGTATCAAATATTCATTTCAACAGTACAACAACGAGTTATAACATAAACATGTCATTGAACTCATAGAATTTGGAAACATGAATCAAACTTGTCAACAAGTTGACTTCAAGTACACTGCCAAAATTTACAGTGCTGACCAGTTTCCATTCTACCCAGATTTAGACCATCATAAGAGCAAAATCAAGTATGGAGTTCAATACCACTTCAATAGCTTTCCAGAATGTATTTGTTTGCCCTAATATCTGCTTTAGTTCAAAGGTTATGAGATGTCGAAGTGACAGAATTTCTGGAGAAAATTGGGCAGCACCTCCCTGCTTTGAGGTACTTAATTGATCCAACACTCCCAGATAGTTCTGTACATAATTTGACCAATCTTTTAGTTAAAAAGTTGTAAAATATCTCATGAAATTTTCATAAATGTCTCATTTACTATTTTTGGATTTTTATGCAGGAAGTTATGGTCATTTTACAGAGAATTCCAGAGAGTTTTTTCCTCTGCCCTGTTTTCTGGACAGTTTCAACTCTACTGAAGATTTCAACAGGTTAATGGATGAAACACCTCTGGAGGTCAATAGAAAAGTTGTGCAAATCTTCAAGAGATTTCCGGAAATGTATCATACCACCACAATGTCAAAAGGACTCAACCTCTACACTCTGTACAACTTCAGCATTATTTCAGCTGGAAACAGAGGACTCTGTTCCTAAGATTATATATGTTGAAATTTGCTTAATTTTGAAATCCAGATCACAATAAGAAGTTTTAATCCAACTTTTAGTGCTATGGATCAAAATTGTCCTCTTTTACAATTAGGTTGATCATTTAGTGGAGTGTGATGTCGAAGCATCACCAAGTTATGCCGGTACTACGTTGCCTCACAAATAAAAACCTATACCGGACTAATCCGGCTTCGTTAATTCAGTGGCACTACTCGACTCTCGCACACGTGTTCTACACGGATACGTAATCATGGTTAGTATACCTGCAAAAACCACACAATCATCAGGTTCAGTTGCAAACTGAAACCGGCTCCTTAACCAGTTTAACATGTCCGTATGTCGTCAGTCACACGAATGTTTTCAAGCCAAACACGCCTTGAGCTACGTGTTCAAATTACCAACCATGTGACAGGGTCTCCACCTACTTGCCCGCAGCATGCCGGGGACTGGCGTTGCTCACATACTCAAAACGACATGAAGAGTTGTAGAGAATACATAAGCTGGCCGGGTTACCTGCTACCCGTGAGGCTCCACCCTTAAGCTTGTGCGCACTAGTGGACAGTGCAGCCATGCACCCACAAGACATTTAACGTCCCAAGATGCAATTTTCTGACATATCAAATAGGTTATTAAGCTACTTGTATAGACCAATAATAATCCTTATGTGGGCTAACACTCGTTCCTCACCGAGTTTTTGAATGTTGAGACTTCTTCAGTGTGATAAACCTCAACGGAGCTCTGATGCCACAATGTGAGGACCCAGGGTCCCGACATCCCAGGATCTCGCTGAGGGATGTTGTAATATGCAACACCGGATAACACACATATAAAGACATTAATATTTAAAACAGTGGAAGCTAAACTTGTTTACATAAAATGTTTCTGAACAGAATTTACATCAATATACGTTTATAGTCTACACTCTCGAGCGTAGACTATGCAAAAGAGTTCACGTTCAGCCCGTGAACATGTTCCAACTAGCCACACACACAACACTCAGCACGGTGGCATGCACGGCTAGCACTCGACAGTGGTACCCTCTGGGGGACCCGTCTCTTCATCAGAAACCTCCTCCTCTACGTACCCACCTGCAACAATGCTTCAACAAAAAGCAGTGAGCACGAAGGCTCAACAAGACTAACCCGACATCGCTAGAACATGAAACTCTACATGCTGGTAGGCGTACAATGGAGGTTATTGTTGCATAAAGACTCGCCTAATTACTTGAATCCTATTTGCACCTTTTAGCATCATGTAAGGTAGTAACCTTGTGCTAAGCATCATAGGAATTTCCGCAATCAAACAAGAAACACATCATTCCTATGTCCCCCGCCTTAGGTTGAAAAGAAACTTTCATTTGCTCTATTATAAATCACATCATTAGCATCATATGTATTACTCAAACAGCAAGTTCCATCCATGACAATGATTCTCTTTATCTACGTCACTGTAAAGTGAACAAGTGGTACTCACTGACCGCAAGGGACAGCGATTATAATCGATTTAAACCTATAGGGTTCACCCGAAAAACACATCGCGTACGCTAGTACTCGATGTTGCCTACAACACACATCCCGGACGTTGTACGAGACAACCTTTCACCCGTTAGCCAATTGTGGAACCGGTCCTATCGTCCCAGGCAGGAGGTCTCTACACGGAGCAACCACGTGCCCGCTAGCGTATTTCAACCTTGCTGCCCTCAACCAACCCCTCTGGACGACAAGCAATGCCTCAACCTTCGGCTTCCCAAATTACATCGGTTTCCCGGTTCCCATAATGTTGGTATTCCTTCGGTACAATTCTAGCTTGTTCAACAGGGTCACACACGACTCGGTCCTCAACCGACACAAGCAGAGCTACAGCTCACAGGCCCCCAAAGTCCTGCTGCTCCTAACCTCTGCTTGGTCTCAATTTCGGGTCATGTGGATCATGATTTATCTCAATACCCGAGTAGTGTACCCCTAAGCCTATCCTCGCGAGTAGTTCTGACTACTCGACTTGTACCGAATCCTATACCATTTGGAGCATAGCAGTGGCTACTCGAAGTTCATAACCTGATGAGAAGGTTAGGCCTGACCTTCCAAAAGGTAGGTCGATCGAAGTGGAGAACTAGACGTTGATGATCCGCGGCACTCGAGCAGCTCGAATACTCCTGCAATCACTACACCACTGCTCTGTTGGTTATCAACTGTGCAGCACACGCTTGACCTTGCCAAGAAGGCTATTCCCTGCAAGTGTAACTGAGAACACGAGCAAGAACGTAGAAGACACAATCTGAAAATCACGAAGTTAGGGTCCCACAAATTATAGAACAGCGACTGTTTATCAAATCAAGAGACCTGAGACACGTCCCTAATGGACATATACGGGATACAAGGCCCAAAAGCCCGATACGGTGGCGCAGCACCGGAAACAAATCTGGGTTCGACTTGTTTCGAAGATTCCTGATTACTCTGGTGGAATTTTGATATGGGACCAGAGCCATTGGAAAGTTTATCTCCTCTCCTTTCCGTGCATATGTAGAACATCGAAAACGGAGTCCGTATGCATCCTGGGCGTCTGTTTTAAGGTGGAGTGTTCCTGGATTCCGAGTTGAACTAGAGTCCGAGTTGTAAACTATCTCCATCAACTTGTGGACGTCCCAGCTGGTTTTCCACGTTCCAAAGTCCTCTACCCTTCACTTGATGATCTTCTCCAATGTTCCTTATAACAATTAAATCATTACATAGCAATCTATTCTCAAACTTATATGCAAAGGAAGTTAGGAACGAGTTCACCTGCTGATTTAGTAATCGTGCTCGTGCTCTTGTCATTAGTCCTTGTAGTTCAATGTGTGTATCCGCTGTTGTGATGTACTCATCATCCTCCCCCTCTAGAATCGGAGTCGTCCTCGACTCAAGTTCATCTTCTTCTCCCAAATATGGCCAATCTGAAATGTTAAATGTGGGACTAACCGCAAAATCGGGAGGCAAATCAAGCTTATATGCATTATCATTAATCTTTTCAACAATCTTAAAAGGACTAGCAGCACGTGACATAAGTTTAGATTTTCTCAAGTCAGGAAATCATTCTTTTCTCAAATGTAACCACACCAAATCCCCTGGTTCAAGTTTTACTTCCTTTCTACCTCTACTACCAGCAATACTATACTTTTCATTCATCATTTCTATATTTTTCTTTGTATTTTCATGCATCTTAAGAATGACTTCAGATCATTGTGTAGCATCCAAATTTATAGTTTCAGAAGGAGGCAAAGGTAGTAAATCAATAGGAGCACGGGGATTGAAACCATACACTACCTGAAATGGACTTACCTTTGTCGTGGAGTGAAAGGATCTGTTGTAAGCAAATTCTATATGTGGTAAACACTACTCCCACAACTTTAAATTTGTTTTCAAGACAGCCCGCAACATAGTGGATAAAGTACGATTAACTACCTTGGTTTGTCCATCCGTTTGTGGGTCACATGTAGTTGAAAACAGCAACTTGATGCCTAATTTATACCATAAGGTTCTCCAAAAATGACTTAAAAATTTTACATCACGATCACAAACAATGATATTTGGCACACCATGTAAACGAACAATTTCAGTCATAAACAAATCAGCAATGTGTGAAACATTATCGTTCTTATGACATGGTATAAAGTACGCCATTTTAGAGAAACGACCAACAACCATAAAAATACTATCCCTCCCCCTCTTAGTCCTAGGCAATCCCAAAACAAAATCCATAAAAATATCCTCCCAAGGTGCACTAGGAACAGGAAGAGGCATATAAAGACCATGTGGGTTAAGGCGTGACTTATCTTTATTGCAAGTAGTGCATCGTGACACGTAGCGCTCGACATCATGCCTCATCTTCGGTGAAAATAAGTGTGCGGACAGCACGTCCTAAGTTTTATTCAGTCTAAAATGTCCCATCAAACCTCCTCCATGTGCTTCCTACAAAAGCAATAGACGAATGGAGCTAGCTGGAACGCATAACTTGATAGCACGACAGAGGAGACCATCTCGCAGCACATATTTATCCCATGTTCTTCCATCTCTACAAATTCAAAAGCATCTTTTAAGTCCAAATAAGTAGGGTATAATTCTTTTATTGTTTCCAAACCGAAGATTTTGTGATCAAGTTGGGACAGCATGGTATATTGTCTAGATAATGCATCGGCAATGACATTTTCCTTCCCGTTCTTATGCTTAATGATGTATGGAAACGACTCTATAAATTCAATCCATTTAGCATGTCATTTATTCAGATTAGTTTGACACTTAAGATACTTCAAAGATTCATGATCGGAATGTATGAAAAACTCCTTATACCAAAGATAATGTTGCCAAGTTTGTAAAACTCGCACTAATGCATACAATTCCTTATCATAAGTAGAATAATTCAGAGAAGGACCATGCATTTTTCACTAAAGAAAGCAACGGGTTTACCTCCTTGTATGAGAACGCCTCCAATACCAATGCCGCTTGCATCGCATTCGAGCTCAAAGGTCTTGTCAAAATCAAGAAGTTGCAGCAATGGTGTGCTTGTGTAAGATTTGATTTGAGAGTATCAAAAGCTTGTTGCTGCTGTTTGCTCCATTGAAACGACACTCCTTTCTTCGTTAGATCATGAAGAGGTGCTGCAATGATGCTGAAATCCCGCACAAAGCGACGATAAAAACCTGCAAGACCAAGAAAACTGCGCACCTGTGTGACGGTTGTTGGAGTTGGGAAGCTAGTGATTGCAATAATTTTTGCCTCATCCATCTCAATTCCCTGCGAGGAAATGACATAGCCAAGAAACGATACTCGATTTGTGCAAAAGACACACTTTTCGAGGTTACCAAACAAGCGTGCATCTCTCAAAACAGAAAAAACAGCAAGTAAATGTGAGAGATGTTCGTCATATGATTTGCTGTAAATGAGGCTATCATCGAAGTAAACCACCACAAATTTTCCAATAAAAGCACGTAAAACGGCGTTCATTAATCGCATGAAAGTGCTAGGTGCATTAGTTAAACCAAAAGGCATGACTAACAACTCATAAAGGCCATTCTTGGTTTTAAATACAGTTTTCCATTCATATCCTAATGCCATTCTTATTTGGTGGTAACCACTACGCAAGTCAATTTTTGTAAAAATGATAGCACCACTCAGTTCATCAAGCATGTTATCTAAGTGACGAATAGAATAACGATATCAAATAGTGATGTTATTAATCGCTTGACAATTAACACACATGCGCCAACTACCATATTTCTTAGGAACCAAAAGAACAGGAACGGAACCAGGGCTAAGGCTTTCAGGAATGTACCCGCGGTCCAAGAGATCTTGAACTTGTTGCTGAATTTCCTAGTCTCCTCCGGATTCCCCTGTATGCCGCACGATTTGGCAAACTTGCTCCTGGAATCAAGTCGGTCTTGTGTTTAATTCCCCTCACAGGTGGCAGTCCATGGGGTATCTCGGTGGGAAACACATCCTCAAACTCCTGCAAAAGATTAGCAACAGCAGGGGGCAATGCAATAGACAATTCATGAAGTGAAAACATGACTTCTTTGCATACTAAAGCATAGCACATCCCCTTAGCATCAAATAAATCAGCAAGATCAGATATAGTTGTGAGATGAAGGTGATTTTAACTTAATGACTTGCTGTTTTTCAGATTTTACTTTTGTTGCTTTATCATCGTTAATTTACTCTTCTCAAAATGCACAATTTCAGCAGGTGTCATTGGAAGCAAAGTTATTTTCTTTCCTTTATGCATGAGAGTATATTTATTGCTTCTACCATGATGAATAGCATTATCAAATTCCCAAGGACGACCCAATAAAAGAGAACAAGCATCCATACGCACGACATCAAAATCAGCAAAATCATTGTAAGAACCAATCGAAAAATGTACTCTTGCTGTTTGAGTTACCCGAAACTTACCGCAGTTGTTGAACCATTGAATGTGGTATGGATAAGGGTGTGCTCTTGTTGTCAATCCTAGTTTGTTGACGACATACATGTTCACCAAGTTAGCAGCTGCCTCCATCAATAATGGTGTGTACACGACAATCCTAGACGATGAGGAACATGTGAAAGAGATTGTGTCGTTGTAGTTTGTGGTCGTCCTCCACTTTGGAACTCAAAGCACGCTGCACAATGATACTTTTATACTTCTCCGTCGCTGCTGTACCAAGTACCTCTTTGGGTCGGAGCTATATTGGTCATCATTTGTGCCTGCAATGTTAGTAGCAAGAGAATATTCATCTTCAACATCCTAAGTACTATCATACCCGCCATCGTTGCGTGCTATGTATGCTCGCTTGCTTGGGCAATCTTTGGTCATGTGACCAAGTCCCTGACAGCGATGACACTTGATGTCGGAAGTGTGACTCGTAGAAGGTGTTGAAGACGTAGGCTTGAATGGTGTCGTCTTGCCACCGTCCTGCACACGAGGAGGTGCAGCAACAGGTGTTGATCGTTGGCCGCTATTGGATGGTGTAGTGGTTGCATGAAAACTCGAAGATGGTGCTGTTTTGGGTGGTGTAGATGTTGAACGCGGCGTGAAGGTGCTCCTTGTGCGATGTTGCTGTTGTTGGCATCCCTGCAATTCTTTTCTGCCAACATAGCAAGCTGAAACAATCTATTAACAGTATCATATTCCTTGTAATCAACAATATCCTGAATGTTATGTCTCAACTCCCCATAAAAACGAGCTATTTTATCATCCATGTCCTCTACTACCCCAAATCGCAACATACCTTTATATAACTCTTGATAATACTCCTCTACGGACGTGTTACCTTCGTCCAAGCATTGCAATTTTTTCGAAGGTCGCGCTGAAAAGAAGGAGGAACAAATCGCACACGCATAGCATCTCTTAATCTCTCCCATGTTGGAGAATCAGTTCTAGTTTTAACAAGTTCATTCCACCATATGATAGCAAAATCCTTAAACTCACTAGTGGCTTGACGAACCCTATGTTGTTCAAGAACAAGATGGACATTAAATTTTTTCTCTACTATCATCTTCCAATCATGATAAGCCTCAACATCATAAGCACCATAAGAAGAGGGTATAGTAAATTTCACTTTAGCAAAAGGATCATCAGGAGGGTGATTATAATTGTTATAACGATCATTGTAATTGTAATAATTATTACCTCCCATACCTCGACGCTGAAATGGATGTTGTGGATGGTCAACAAAGTCTTCCACATTGAAAGCATCATCGTCACGTGCTTCAACGAGAGGCAATCGCGCCTTCGTATTATCCATCCAAACAGCAAGGTCGGCGACTTGGCGAGTCAAGTTCGCTAGTGTATTCTCTGTTGTGCACATCATGTCACGAAGCTCTGCATGTAAAACACAATCACTCTCCCTTTTGTTGTTCTCCTCGTTGTTGTTCCCTAACATGGTTAGTGGTGAAACAAAAAAACAACAACAACAAAAAGTGTTATCCCTATCAACTAGAAAGGGCAGTGGCAATGTGGAAATGTGGCCTCTATCTCAAGTGTCTTACCACGCTCTTACAAGTGTTCTTACCAACACAGCAGGTGGTGTGGACGGTGAGATAAACCAATGAAGCGTGGTGTGATTGCAAAGGTACCTGTTCTGCTCAAGAGAAAAGGTGGAGCTTGGATGGCAAAATATGGTGGCTAATGAGAAGAAATCGTTAACAGCTAAACAAAATTGAACAAATATTCAATGTAGGAAACTGTTGCTGGTTAACCAAGTATTATAGGCCTAGCACAACACAAGGAAGTAGTAAGGCAAAAGAAAGAAGAATGATATGACCAACAACCACAGCACCACAAGTGTATGGACTAGGCCAATTGCTTTAATATGCGTGGTCTTCACAATCTTTTTTTTTCTTTTTCTTTTTGTAATATTTTTTTATATTTTTTCTTTACTCAGGAGCACAAATATAGGAAGCACACAAATATTCAGCTCAATTGGACGTATTATATGGCCTATAGAAAATCAAGAAGATTCTTTAAAATTCATGCTGGAACTTCGGAAGCCAAAAAGGCTATCTTCCGAGGGGATTTTGGCCAATCTAATTTTGCCGAGTCCAGCAAGGCCGGGAAGAATCAAATGCAAAATTTTGCGTAGATCAATTTAAAAAAATCATCTGATTTTGAGTTCGTATGAGAAAGTTATGGCCGTTTTAAGGTAGTCTGTCCGAATTACAGTTTTTGGATGTTGATTCCAACTCGGTTTTAGAAACAGATCTTGCAATCGGATACGAAAATGATCGGAAATTTGCACAGGGACTTATTGGGTGGTGTGTGATGAACCAAGGATGATTGGCACAAAGGTTTGTCACATAATCTAGGGCTGGCGATGCGGGAGTTCACGCAAGGCGGCTAGCTAGGGCAAACCGATGAACGTGGCGGATTGGCTTGTTGTTTAGGTATTGTGGAATAGGTGTCGAACAGCAAGAAAACAAGGGCGAAACACGATAACTAGGACCCAAAACACAAAGCTAAACCAGCAACAATACTCAACCACACGAATGCAAACTCAACAATGCAAACCAAAAAATGAAAACTGCAAGCACTATAGGCTTGGAAGCGGTAATTTTTTTGTGTCTTTTCTGTGGACTCTAGGTATTAGAAAGCAAAACTAATCTAATGAGAAACAAAGATACCCAACGGGCAACCTGGAAATCTGATACCAATTGATGAGAAGGTTAGGCCTGATCTTCCGAAAGGTAGGTCGATTGAAGTGGAGTACTCGACGTTGATGATCCGCGTCACTCGAACAGCTTGAATACCCCTGCAATCACTACACCACTGCTCTATTGGTTATCAATCGTGCAGCACACGCTTGACCTCGCCAAGAAGGCTAATCCCTGCAAGTGCAACCGAGAACACGAGCAAGAACATAGAAGACGCGATCTGAAAATCACGAAGTTGGGGTCTCACAAATCGTAGAACGGTGACTGTTTATCTAAGCAAAACTCACCGATTAGGGATGGAGGATACAGTATTTAAAGGCTAGGGTTCTGTCAAGAGACCCTGAGATGCATCCCTAATGGACTCATACGGGATACAAGGCCCAAAAGCCCGATACGGTGGCCAGCACCGGAAAGAAATCTGGGTTTGATTTGTTTTGACGATTCCTGATGACTCCTTAAGAATTTTGATGTGGGACCAGATCCATTGGAAATTTTATCTCCTCCTATTTCCGTGCATATGTAGAACGTTAAAAGTGGAGTCCATATGCATCCTGGGCGTCCGTTTTAAGGTGGACTGTTTCTGGATTCCGAGTTGAACTCGAGTCCGAGTTGTAAACTATCTCCATCAACTTGTGGACGTCCCAGCTGGTTCTCCATGTTCCGAAGTCCTCAACCCTTCACTTGATGATCTTCTCCAATGTTCTAGGTAACAATTAAATCATCACATAGCAATCTCTTTTCAAACTTATATGCAAAGGAAGTTAGGAACGAGTTCACCTGCTGACTTAGTAATCGTGCTTGTGCTCTTGTCATTGGTCCTTGTAGTTAAATGTGTGTATCCGCTGTTGTGATGTCCTCATCATAACCTAGACTCAAACTCCCTGTGATTTCATAAGTCATGCATTTGGGTTTTCAATCAAAGACCTAATGCACCATCAATTAACTTCTATAACAAGTGTAAAAGGTAAAACTTTTATAAAACTTGTTAATGCAAACCGAAGCTTGGCTTGCTTCGAGTAGTCGATTAAACTCTCCTATGAAGGAATACAGTCAAAAATTTCCGGGGCTTCATCTATTTCAGCGACTACACGTAATAAAGTGAACAATGCATGTCGAGTTCAAATGCAATTGTATTGAACTGAAAATGTAAAGACTCTAACTCGAGCTAGACATCAGTATTTGTTCTCAATTTTTACAGTGGATTGGGGAAGACCTAAACCGAAGATTGGCCAAAATTCATTTGAATCAATGCTCAATTGAGCCCTGTACAAATAAATGTATGAAAGGCCATTACTAGTGTTTCTAAAGATTTCTAGGGATTTTCATGAAACAAATTTATACTTTCTGGATACTAGAATTTATAATGAGTCTAATGGAATTGCGTTCATGTAAACTGAAGTATCCTAGAGAAAGTTATGGTCTAAAGAAGATTTGAGAAAAATCTGAAAATGTTTCTGGACATTTTCTATTTTCTCAGGGGCAGTTCACTTAATCACACAATTAAGGGACTTAATGAACTCGGATAGATCTGAAATTTGGCAGGTGACTCAAGGATATTAAAAAGAATATCCTGACCAAATTTGAGAATTTTTCACCAAGTGAATCTCCAGTTAAAAGTCCTAACAGTTTATATTTTAGGGATTTAATTCTGGAAAAATAAGGACTTTCAAGGAATAAATTTGTACTGCTGGATATTACTCAGAGATGAATCCAACAAACATGGTTTTACTAAATTTGGACAATCCATTCAAAAGTTATGGATTTCTAAAGATTGGGCTGAATTCAGATTTATTTTTCTACTGGAAATTCACTCCCGCACTTAATCAGCCGCTGACAACGGGCCCCCCGTTTAATTTAAATTAAACACGCCCGCGCGCACGCCCGCTGAGTCTGACACATGGGACCGGCGCCTTCATCTACCGCGCCGCCGACCCGCGCGGTTGGAGCTCCGGTGAGGTCCGCGTTCCCGGCGACCTAGCTTGCCGGCGATGGCGAGACTCGCCGCCACCACACAACTTTCGATGCTGAACACGATGAACATGATGGCCACCAACAGTAAATGGCCTTAGCTCACTGGCGACGAGAGCAATGCCGCCGAGCCTCATTGGCGACGTGTTCCCGATGTTCCGTCCACCCATTTCATGCGCTAATCATGTCACCACGATTAGTAGACCCTAGGGGAGCTCGGCTTGACCTCGTTTTGAAACTGAAAGCATGGGAAACCGGACCTCACCGGCGACCCCCTTCCACCGTGCGGTTCACCGACGGTTCTAGGGTTCCAGTGTGGTTTTCTCGATGGGGTTTGATTGAGGAGGGGCATAAAACTCTGGAGAAGCTAATTCTACACCCTGTTTGGCCAAATATTCAATGATCGAGTGGAATTTCTCCTAAACCTAGCTCGGCCCTGAAATGAGCTCCCGGAGGGAAACTCAGAAATTCTGCGCGTAGGAGGGATGAACCGATGAACAGTTTGCACGGTGGGCTCGAGGAGAAGCTGGCGCACAATCTTGCTTTTGGCGTCAAGACAGGAGACAGTCGGAATAGGGCTGTCCACAGCGGCGGCATTCGAGCTGGGGTGTGCTATGGGTTTCGGAAACGGAAAAATAAGATGCCCGCCGGCGGTGGCTGCCCGTTTTGTAGCCAAAGGAGTGGCAGGAGGGCGCAACACCTGTGTGTCCACGTCTTCAGCTGAAGCCGGAGCTGCCCCGGCACCCCTCGGTGGAGATCGACGAGAAGAGCCGGCGCCTGCCCCGATCAGTCGAGTTACCGCCTCTACAGCCACTAGCAAATGGGACCCACACCCTTAATACTCATCAAAATGCATTTGCTTAATTTCTATGGACCCCAATGCCCCTGTAATTTTGTACAATTACACAATGGACAGTTGGGAGTTTGAATGACTAAAATTAGATATTTGTTTTGCTAAATTTTAATCCAACTTGAATCTGAAATTCAAATTCAATTTTGAATTAGTGCAAATTTAGCTACCATCAATATCAACTCCAATTGAGATGAATTTTGATGGAGTGACTTAGAAAAATATGCTGAGTTTAAATATGAAGGAATCTTGAATCCATGTGATGAAAGTAGTTTGAATTTGAATATGAATTAAAACTGTGCCTTTTAATAATTGTATCCAAAAGTACCCCAAACATGGTTGGATTTGCATGAAACTTGGCTTGAGAATTCCTAAGAATGTTTAGGACCTAATAGGGAGCTCAGCTTATAAAGCTTACATGTTGGAATTATCACTTCTGGATTGTGTTGCTTCTTCCTCTAATTATTCTATTACTGGTGGTTACTTCCTCTTCAATCATGTTCATTTGATTGCTACAAAGTGAGCTGTGGTGTGTGAGGTGATGAACATGTAGCAAGCCAAAAACTTGGTCCTTTCCACGACGCAGGGTAATTGAATTCTTTTTCATATATGTTCAATCTTATGCAGGTAATTCAAAATGTATTTGCTTAATTGTAATGCTTTTTTGCAGCTTACCTGAGGTGACGATATAATGCATAGGGGGTACCCAAATTACACGAGGCTGTGGACCGCAGCATGCACGCCGGGTTGTCGTTGTTGTGCACGAGAGATGTGGACTTTTGTTGGACACGGAAGACTCTCATGTACGACAGTTGTGTGGAGGAGTACTCAACTCATCGGGTGATGAGGCAATTCGGACGGCAGCAGGTCTTTCCAGTCCCGAGGGGCCTCTAGGTTCCACCGAACGTAAGTTGGTATGTACATATAAATATCCATCATATATAAACTTTAAATTTATGACACCCTGTTCCGAAAAATGAACCTAGTGAATGCATATGTGTGCCCAGGATGTTCATCACACATACACAGATTTATCACAAACTGAATTCAGAATATAACTAGGTACAAATAGTGTTTAAGTACCTTATTACAATAACTCAATGTCTCAATCATAGTATCTAACTTATTTTGCAGCGGAAGATTCTAACAACAGCGGAAGTAAACTAAAACGATGGGGCTCCACTCCGACTCCACAGGCATGTTGACGGTAGTGCGCATGCCTAGTACTTCACCTGCTCCTCGAAGTGCTCTTCTCCTGTTGCTGAATTATATGTGAGAATGCAAGGGTGAGTACATGTCATACTCAGCAAGTGCGGGAAAAGTATGACATGTAGCTTAAAGCAAGGTGGGAAATAAATGGTTTCATTGCAGCGAGCAAATTTTATTTCACAATCAAGATAAAATCAGCACCTATCTCTAGGTGAGTTAATTCCCGACACAAACAAGAAATTCATCATCCCTCATGTTCCATACCATCATAATTCATCATTTATCAAGTCTCAACCAGCCAATACTCTTCTCAAGTTCATCTCAGATTCACAATGCTCATGAACAACACATATTCATATAACCGAATCCAAGCTCATATTCATGACCAAAACCAGTCCCAATGACAATACCATAACCATACCAGAATAACCATCCTATGTTTTGCCTCTAATCATGGAAGTTGGCCATGTGCTTGTAACCGGAAGCACAACTATCATGATAGTTTTATACTCTACAGAGGTGGCACCACTTTACCCACAAGTTCGTGATTTCGTTACCCGTCGGCGACTAGAGAGAACCTCCATTCTGCCACTACACAACCGTTAGTGTATGGCCAAGAGATCATAAAGTAGCCTCTACAAAGGGGCTACTAGAATGTACGGACCCACTGAGGTTTCGCCGCTAGGCTTGAATCTCCATTCTCCCACCCACGGGCCCCCTCATGTGCCATGCAGTTCCCAGGGCAGTCCTAATTGACTCCCATTCCCCGCACCATCCAATGGTCCATAACAAGCTAGGAACACACCTAATTAGTCAGCTAAGCCGTACCCATATTTGGCCTTGTGGTGGGACTGTTTCCCTGGCATATTCTCGCATGAACCGATCCTTAGATCTACGGCAAGCAAACCACCATCTCATTCAGCAAAATCCACAAAGAAAGCTTGCCTAGGTCTCCCTGATTCCATGCTCATTAACATCCTCATGTTCTCACCATCTTTAATCTTTATGAGTGCAGTAGCTAAACAAGTTCTATTCCTCATGTGTTATTTTTTATTTTTCTTTTATTTTATTCCTTTTTCTTTTCTATTTATTTTATTATTACCTATTTTTATTTTTGTTTTATTTATTTGTTTGTTTCTGTATTCCTTCCTTCCTTTTCTTCTTCTTTTTAAGTGCTTCTCTACATGAAAATGGATGCAATGCAAGGTGATGAATATGAGGGTGTTATATCATTGCTCGATAACGTTGTATGTTGCACACAGGCACACACGCAAGGGTATCTCTACACCCTTGTTCTTGCCTCGTATGGAAACGTGGGGTACAACAATGGGCAGATACAACTTTGGACATCATCGCGGATGCATTTCCGTTCACTGCACAGTCGTACACGGAGTACCTGCAATGGTATGTGACTCGTACACGTACCAGGATCACCCACGCACAAGCTGAGCCGGAGGTACACGTCGTGTCTACTTCTTACATGTACTCTAGGTACCGGGATCGTAACACCTTCGTTGCAATAAGTTTGCTCTTATTTCATTTATTCGAATTACGTAGGTTTTGTTATAGCACATATAATTTATATTTTCATTCTTTGCAGATTGAGATGCTACAAAATGTATGATACTAGGGCAATGGTCCAAAACACTAAACTAGGATTGCATGTCAGCCCACAAGAGATGACCTCTGCATGGAAGAAGATGGACAGATACATTACGAATGTCTTGAAGAACTTTGCTCTATCGTGCACGGGGTCTTGTCATAAGGACTCCTCCGTGCAGTTGCCGAGGTACACTCCAGCGACGAAAGTTGCACCGCCGGCATCGGTTGAGCCAGCAGGTAAGATATTTTAAGACCTTTTAATTTTCATAAAATGTTGAAGGTACTAATATAAACTATTATCTGTACAGTGCCGTCCATGTCGTACGTTCATCCTACGCATCCGATTGATATGGTTGGGACATCTAACTGGTACAGTGGTAAGTTTTAGGTTTATTTCAGAACAAAGTTTTGTAAATATTATTATTTATTTATAAATCTAATAACTAAAAAATTGTAGGTTTGGATGACCTGTCCTACAGTTCAGATGCTGCGCAGCAGAATTTGGGCAGCTCCTTTGATTGGGAAGCCTATGTTACCGATATTATAGCGGGCACACTTCCTCAGACATAGGGAGCTCCAGAGCCAACGTACGATGCTGACCACGTTCAAGCGGCGCGGAGGGCTCCTAGTGGATGTAGCAAGCGCGCTAGGCTCTGATGTTATACCTTTTGTAGTGTATCATGTGTATGATGTGTTTACTTTATGTATGATAATTTGGATGTTATTTTAATTCTGTGTCTCTTAGTTGTTGAAAGTAATACTTTCTGTACCATTCCTTTTCAGTATGTTTATGCTTAGTAATGTGGTCTTTCCCGATAACAATATCATTGGTCTGTAGACTTGCACCAATGTATGGTAAGCCATAGTCATCAAGACTGTCAACACGTCCCCTTTTACTTTCCATTTTTCCAAAGTTTATCTTTTCCTTAAATCTTAGTCTTTCGACTCCATCTTTGTTTTCTACTTATGCCTTATAGCTGCTGAGATGCTCCGATATCATTATAGCTAATGAGAAAGATTATCAACTGTGATGAGTGTAATTTCTGTAGAGTATCCAATAGACTCCTCTTCTTTAACACCAACGAACTCAATTACTTCGTGTTGCATTAGTTCCAGGAATGCGTATTAACGTTCAGAAAGATTTTGTCCATTCTTGTAACCTCGTCATTACGAATTTGATCCAGCTTACTCATTCCAAAATAAATGGTTGTCAATCAAATGCTGAACCATCTTAGAGCTATTAAAAGCATGTCATGGATATGCAACATTATGTTTAAGCATAAAATAATTAGGGGTATCTTGCGTGCCCAGCTTTACCCGCATAAGCAACTTGTTGCCAGGTTTTCCTCAAATCTGACATCATCTAAAGAGAATTTGTTCTCCTTACAGTAGCAACAATTCATGAGCATTGTTCTTTTTCTTTTGTAGGGATGGCACCAAGAACTTTCGTCTGTACTCGTACGCTTGCTCCATGGACCGCACAAAATTGATCTATAAAAGGGTCACTCCATACACCACATATCTCATTCAAGTCAGTACTCAAACAATGGCCAGCAGAGGTCGTGGCAGAAGAGGAGGGGGAAACATTAGAGCGGTGCCTGAAAACTACTTGGTGGGATGTCTTGCATTGTATGAACCACCACTCAACGAGTTCCCCCTTCAAAGCAAGAGTGATTTTGGTGTGTTCGATCCTCTTCGTCCATATGATAGTACCAAAGAAGAGTGGCTGAAGTGCCGTTGTGGCCTTGATCGCATTGTGCAAATGATGAATGGAAGAGAGGGCCGCTCGATTCTTTCGTAGCCCTAATAGTGGAGTAGGTTGAAATCTTCATTATTTTTGGGCTGACATATTTTCATATTTTGACTTTTATTTCTATTTGTCTAGTGCTACTCTGATGATGATAATTGTGGATACACACTGTGGGTTGATCCACCACCTATCAAGCCAACTGAAGATTACATACAATATTTACAAGATCAAAATCGGGAAATGGTGGGCGAACTAGCGGAAATGGAGTCACAGCTATTTGACTGCATTGGTACTAGTACCATGTGCAACAACACGTCTTATGAATGTCCTCACCACAAGCTAAAACCTACTAATTAAAACTACCTGTGATTATTGTTTCCAATGTATGCTTGCAATGTATGCTTCCAATGTATCCTTGCACTGTATGTTCTTCTACCTTCAATTTCAATAAAAATTTAATTTCCAATGTATGGCTACCAGTGCCTTAGACTCTAAGCTCGAACCTATGGTATCGGACAACAATGGAGCGCAAAAATCTCACAACATGGATGAAGCAAACTACAAGTCTTCTATAGATGTTGATGAAGGGCAGTCTTCTATGATGTGGATATTAGAGGAAAATCAGCCCTTGACGATGATACTAAAGGGAAGTTTCCTTCAAGATAATACGCACAACTTCCCATTGAGATGAGTGTGGAAAGCCTAGAGAAGTTCTGCAAGGAAGCATCAAGATCGTTTGTGGAACGAGTCGTCCACCTGATGGGCGACTCGTCCACATGATGTACGACTATTCACCTGATGTACGATTTGTACACCAGATGGACGAGTCATTCACCTGATGGATGAGTCATCCACCTGAGGGACGAGTCGTCCACCTGTTGGACGACTACATGTTTCGATCATCTATATAAGAGCAACCCCGCAGCTTGACCACAATCGCACATCATGAACTCACCTCACACCACAACCATACCCGTTCCATACATCGTGTTACCATGGACTCACGGTTTCTCACCACCAAACAACAAAGAAAGAGTCGACATCCCAGAGGGATTACAACCGTCAGTGTGTTTATGTGGCACTTATTGTCAGTTTGTAAGAGATCTTAGATTGGGGGACTCCTATGGTTTGAGACTATGGATGTGCAACAACTATGAATATCATCCCTCTCATAGGAACATGCCATTTTCTCAAAATGGTAGGCGTCAGGTGACATACATACTTCGGGATTCTCTATCACTTTCACATTTGTATTTCAATTCGAATGTTGATAATGACACATCTTGATATTGAATCATGCAGTCCCCACTGCCTCTTTGCGAGTTCAGACAGTACATCGAACACGAACAAATAGCACAAGACATCGAGTACGTATACGGGATGCATAGATCTGCATGGAGGAACTTTCACTACGAGTTGGAGTCTGACAATCGGGTTGAGCGAGAGAGAAGGGAGAGAGCTGGACAGGAGGAGAGTCGTCGCAAGCGTCAAGAAGAGATTCGATGCATGGAGAAAGAGTATCATCGCAAGGCCCAGAAGGACGAACGTATTGCTCGGCAGGCAAGAGAGAATGAGTGAGCCCTTACGCAAAAGAGCACGTCGTGCAAGGGAAGCTAAGTCGGATGCATTCCGCAAGGAAAAATACCCCCATTGCACTCAATAGATTCTACATGAGCTATTTGCACTCAATGCTCGACTTCACATTCAACTAAGGTGTGTTAGGCGTAGGTTGGTGCACGTAAGTTAGCCATTAGGTGCATCATACACACACTATTTGTATCGTCAATTTTATTTTCTATTCATAAATAAGTGTTGTTTGTCTTATATATTATAGGACTAGAGACGCAAACAAGATACACTTATTTAATGAACTTCATAATGTATGCAATCGTCGAGTTGTTTAGTTAAGTGGTAATTATGGTATTGTGATCGTAATGCATATTTCAAAAGTACATAACAATTAATTCCTTATTCAATAAGTTTGTGTAACCCATTGCATAAAATCATAACGATGTATACTATATTTACTTCCATAACATCCCTCAAATATGTTTTTTTAAATGCAGTTCAAAAAGGAATACAACGGAGCCAAAAATTTGAAACTTGAACCCTGTGATTGTAATGCCTATTTCAAAATTACATAACGATTCACTCCTTACACAAGAACTTTATGTAACTTATTGCATGAAATCGTAACAATGTATACAACATTTACTTCCATGATAACACTTCCTAAATATGTCTCTAAGTATTTTTGCACTGTCAAAAACTGAATAAAATGCAGTCAAATATGTGGAATTCCTGTCACAGACGACTGTAAATCAGTCGTCCACGCCGTGGACGACTAGGGCCGCCGCCGTGGGCAAATCATCCACGGCGTGGACGATTTGTTGTCCACGTGGACGAATCGTCCACGGCGTGGACGACTACTTGTCCACGCGGATAAATCACCCACCCCGTGGAAGACAAGGATGCTATTTTGGTAAAAAAAATTGCAGGCTATTAATATTAAATGATTTAATAATCATGCTAAAATAAAAAAATCCAGCCTTGAGCATATGATAATCCTCTCAAAGTTGCTACTGAAACCTGCAGGGCTGACTGCTGCACAAGCACTTGAGTGAGAGCATAATTAGTCTTCTTTACCAACCTTCAGTCCAAAATTTTGATAGAAACAGATCCTTAACATCCATTTCAGGTATGGCTGGCAAAGATTCAAAAACTGGCTTGTGATCAGGAGTGAACTGCTTCAGATGGAAGTAGGGGTCAAAACGGATCAGATATTTTCTAGGCCATACGTTACCATTTTAAAAAATATCCGATTCATATCATTTTTTATCGGATATTTGTTGGATTCAGCTTTGGATTTGGATATTCACTTTCAGATATCAGATCGGAAACGGTTTGGATCAATATCTGACTATTCGGTTGAATATCCATATTCGTTCAGATATATCGGAATTTGATCCGTTTAAAATTGGAATATACTCAGAAAATTGCTAAGTCCACATAAAAATTACACACAAGATATTATAAAATACATTGTTGGATATATAAAATTATAAAATATCTCTAAAAATAATATTTGATCTCTAGAGCATAATGCAAGTGATAATTGTCCAAAATAAATTATGGATACTAGTAAATTAAATATAATGATTCAAAAATCATTTAAATAACAAAAAAATTAAGAAAATACACATGCAAGCTCAACA
Source organism: Neostapfia colusana (assembly GCA_030760725.1). Taxonomy (NCBI): domain Eukaryota; kingdom Viridiplantae; phylum Streptophyta; class Magnoliopsida; order Poales; family Poaceae; genus Neostapfia; species Neostapfia colusana. Next base: position 57,787,379 of record JASWHV010000005.1, on the reverse strand, counting down.
TTAAAAAATCTCTTCACTAATAATTTTTCGTTGTGACTTTGAAGAACTGGAATAAACTGTATGTTCATGTGTCATATGTGGTTGTGTCAAATGTTGATGTATGTACTATGTGTTAATTTTTTTGAACATTTTAATTACATGTGTTATATGTGGTTGTGTGTATGTATAAATATTCTATGTTGATTCACATATATTTGACTCTATTATTTAATATGATGAATTTTGATATTATGTTGTAATATTACGTATTATGCAAAAAGTTGTTTCTGAAATAAATTTCCGAGTCCGTCTGATATCAACATGTTTCCTATCCGATTAATCTGTTTCCGATATATCCGACATTATCTGATACCGAATCCATTTTCGACGATACCGTTTCCGACTTTGATTTTGAAATTGGTATATGAATATGAAAACGGTTTAACCTTTTATCCTACCGTTTTCATCCCTAGATGGGAGAAATGAAAAACTGAATGAACCATACTGTTATTAAGTTAGGCCAATTTGTAAGCTTCTGAACCCACTTTAGCAATAATATCGAATGGACCATAGTATTTGTGTGCCAATTTGAAACATGTTCGATAAGCCACAGAATGTTGGACATATGGTTGTAACACTTCCTCACCAATTGCAAATTGGCGATCTGATCTTTTTCTGTCCTCATGGATTTTTGATTTTGTTCTGAGTACGATTGAGCTGCTCCTTCAGAAGTTCAGAGAATTTGTCTTACACGCAATAGGTTAGAAACATTTTCATGATCAGTATCTCTCAGTGCCAGAAGGTGGATAAACTCCATATAATGCTTATAAAGGTGAAGAGTGAAAAGATGTGTTATACCATATTCAGCCAGTGGGAGCCATTTAATTTACTTTGTTGGAGTTGCATGAACATAGCATCTAAGAAACATTTGAAGGAATTGGTTTCACTTGCTCTGTCTAGCCATCTATTTGAGGATGATAAGTAGACCCAAGTTTAAGACCATTGTTTAGGAACTTAAATAATTCAGTCTACAAAGAGCTAGTTAAAATCTTATCTCTATCCAAAACAATATTTATGGAACCCAATGCAGTTTCACTATGTTATCAAGAAAAATTGGAGCCACCACAGCAGCAGTGAAGGGATGTTCGAGTGGAAAGAAATGTGCATACTTTGTAAACCTGTCCATTACAACCATGATAACTGAATAACCAGCTGAATTAGAGGGTTGGTCAGTCCATTGAAATGTCAGTCCAAGGAGTGTTGGTATAGGCAATGGTCGAAGCAGCCCTGGATATTTAAACAACTCATGTTTTGCTTGTTGGCATACTGTACACTGCTTCACAAAAGATTCAACATCTGTTTGCAATGTTTGTCTGTGAAACAACTTTCTGATTCTCATAAAAGTAGTCTGAATTCGAGAATGCCCTTCGAAGTGCAGAAGAGTGGAATGTGGAAATTAATCTGGTTTGAAGTGCAGAGTTGTTCCCAACCCATATCTTTTGTTCGTATCGAATAAAGCCATTCTTTAGAGAATAACCCTGGTCATTAGGACTTGAAATTGCCAATTCTTGTAAGCGCTTTTATGCTGAAAAAAGATGTTGGGTTTAATTTAGCATTCCTTGTAACAGAAAGTTTGATGCTAAAAAAGGGAACCGAGATCTAAGTCTCCCTACTCAGACTTGATGATAAAAAGTTCATTAGCACATGCAGAGTTGGTATATGTCTGGAATTCAATTCCTCAAGATTTTCTAGTATGTTCTTGTGAGTCCACCGAGGCCTGCTACCGACTACTCGACATGGTTGACTCGGCATAATCAACTTGGTAATATTTGTCTAGAAGATATATGACTTGATGCCTGCATATCGCCAATGATGGACTCCAGGGCTCGACGGGGAATGGCCACCTGGTGGGCCAAGCCCAAGGAATTGAAGGAGATCAAGTCCATGAAGGCCCATATGTTCTAGGGTTTATGGCATGAATAAATCAACACTTCCCAGCTCTATCTCTGCATGCAAAGTGGACCCTACATTGGTAGAGATACTGTCTGGGCTCTGTACAGATAAAAAAAGAAGTAATCGATTCAAAATTGGATATACATAATGCTATAGATAGAATTCGTATTTGAGAAGTCCATAGTTGTAGGTCATGTCTGGATCACCTCTGGGACTATAAAAGATGGAGGAGAGGAAACAAGTTCTAAACCCCCAATCAGACCATACATCATCATCCTTTGCATCTAGCGTCACCTGGTAGCCAATACCATACAGCTGCATCTCAGCGGCATCATTGTAATATTCATCAAGAGAAATCAATCAAGCATGAGTAGCATATTACCTCACCGCGGAGAGCCTCTGTCTCCTGTTATTGTTATGGTCATAACAATGTGCAAGTGACTTGACAAGTCCCCGGATCCTGAAATAAATTCTGTTAGGATTAATTTTATTGTTTGTGTGAGTTGTAATTAGACATATGCTTGTGCATTTTATTAGAGCAATTAGCGTGTGTGTGGAACAAGTGCAAGCTAGCTGCATTGCGTTCTGGTGAAAGAGCTAGCCGTGTTGTGCCTAGACACGGTTGCCAAAGGAGTCTGTAACGAGTAGAGTGCTAAGGCGTGAGATGTGGTGCAGCGAGTTTTGATGGTGTCCGGTTCTTGAGGTGGAGCGTGGGGATCACAAGGCTGGAGATGCATGTACTTATGTGCTGCACGTGATGCTCGAGGTGGTTAGCAAAGAACATGGAGTTAGTTGGGCAGTAGATTAATTAGTTTGCATGCGTGAAATCAGCTAGGCAGCAGATTAGTTTGCATGAATGAAGTTATCTAGCGGCAGGTTAGTTTGCATGCAGCATGGGCGGCCGTATAGCGTGTGCGAGGGACAACTAAATACTGGCCAGGCTGTTGCTTCTCTGTGTATAAATACTGCTCCATTGCTGGTGGTGTTGAGTGTCAAGTGAACACAAACAAATCGTGTTGGTATGTAGCTTAATTTTTTTCCGTGTGTGTGCCTTATTTTATAAAAAAAGTGCCGGGCCAATAAATTATACTTACCGCGAAAGACACCTGCCACACTAGTTCAAACTAATATAGTGCAATCTCAGGAGACTCAGTAAATTAAGAATTTCGGACTTATTTTCACTTCAACACATTAGAGCACGAGTCTTTTTAGTACCTTTGATGGCAGCATGCTTATGACTTAAGCAATTCCAGAGGCAAAGTTTGGTTCTTTTTATCAGAATGGTGCACTACAAGAAACACGACCACTTACGACGGCCAGAGTTATTTACGACGGTCCTAGGGTTGGCCGTCGTAAATAATATTAATTACGACGGCTAGATATGGCCGTCGTAAATAGAACCTTGTTTACGACAGTCTGACCGTAAATAATAACTTATTTACGACGCCTATGATTTGGCCATCGTAAATAAACTTATTTAGGACGGCCCGCAATCAGGTCGTCGTAAATAAGGGTTATATACCCACGAGCCCGGGGTCGGCGCAGGCATTCACGCCCGAGCCGACGCCCGCTGCCGCCCTAGGCCGCCCCTGTGGCGGACCGGAATCCGCTCATCCAGGATCGCAGAGGGTGGTGCCGCACGATGCGACACCTGACAGCACACGTCATAAGGACACCTTTTATTACATGGGAAACCAACTGAACTGTACAAACATGTACAATCTTCAGTTACAAACTATTGTTTATATTACACAGCGGAAGTCTAAATTATACAACTCACGCCCGCCTATCTAGCAAAAGTCGGCTGCCCAGCCCTAGGGCAACCCACACTAGCTGCACTCCTCAGCTCAGCGCGGCGTGTATGGCTCCCACTCAGCCGTGGTCCCGACGGAAGGTAACCGTTGCCGGTGGACTCGTAACCCGAGTCCGTGGGTGGCTCCTCACCTGAAAAACACTTAAGCAGCAACCGTGAGCAAGATGGCTCAACAAGACTTAACCGACTCACCTAGGCATGAAACTGTACATGTGGGGTACAATGAACATGGGATGGTACATTTCAGCAAACGGACGCGCCTATAGTTTATCCTTAGTTTATCATTTAGCCGCAAGTTAACAGTTTATGAATCTGAAATTTAGTAAGCAATATTTGGTGGCACACATGTAACAATACAATTATAGCATACAGCAGAATTGAATCATAACATTCCATAAATTATCTACATTACAACGCAGAGAACAAGCGGTACTCGTCACCGTGAGGGACGGCGAATTGACTCGATATACACCTGCAGGGAAACCCAAAGAGCACGTCACGTACGCCCACCCGTGGAGCTGCACAGCATGCTCACTCGATGTCGTACGGGACAACCTTTCACCCAACAGCCCAAACATCGAACCAGTCGCACCGAAACGAGCAGGAGGTTCCCTACACGGAGCATCTCTCTATGCCCGTTAGCGGATTTCCACCTTTCTGCCCTCAACCTACACCTATAAATCGGTGTGCTATGCCTCGACGTACGGAGGTTTAGGTTACATCGGTTTATCGGGTCCCATATATTCGATATGCCTTCGGTACGTTCAATACTTGCTCAGCAGGGCCGCACGCGGATCGGTCCTCAATCGACACGGATAGGGCTGCGCACACAAGACTTCCTCTTGCGGCGCCCTAGCCCCTGCCTAGTCTCATTTTCATTACTAAAGTGATCTCACATCACTCGAACCAAACCCGTGTGTCCCAAACCTAACTCGCGAGTAGATTCCAACTACTCGACTTGTACCGGAGTCCTATAAATTATTAAGCATAGCCTGTCTACTCGAGGACTTAGACACTACCCTCACTCTTATAGGCAAGTTCTGGTTATGCAAGTGGGGTTTCATCCATGCTACACCTAATGCACATTCATACTTCACCCTAGACATGTAAACAAAGCAACAATTTATAAAAAGGTTAAATAAACCGGGGCTTGCCTTGTTGCTGCTGGTCAGTGGTTAGGTCTTCGTCCGGAAGATGGAAGTCGAGCACTTCCAGAGTCTCCTCGCCTTCAGCGACTACATGTTAACCATATGCTATATGTCAATTTAAATGCAATGTGTAAACTTGAATAAGTAATTACTATAACTCTAGCTAACCCTCCCCTTTGGTTCTGAAATTTTTATGGTGGCTTGGTACGGTCCTAACCAGAGTCTTGACCAAGTTTCATTTGAAACAAAGTTCATTTGAGCTTTGTACCAATAAAAGCCTATTTGGTCAATATTTGAGCCTCTAAGTATTCAAGGGGTTTTTATGGCTCCAACCATTACTTTCTGGAAACTAGAATTTAAGATGGTTCTAATGGAATTGGTTTCATGTCATTTGAGGAATTCTAGAGGAAGTTATGCCCTAAACAAGATTTGAGAAAATCTGAAAAATGTTTCTGTACATTTTTCTATTTTCTCAGGGCAGTCCACTTAATATCTCCATTAGGTGGACTAAATGAACTTGTATGAGTCTGAAAATTTTACTGTGACTCAAGTATTTTCCAATGAACCTCTCAGCTAAATTTCAGAATTTTTCATGAAGTAGTTCTCCAGATAAAATTTCCAACAGTTTAAACTTTAGGGAATTAATTCTGGAATACTATTACGTTTCATGAGCTGAAATTGGTATTGCTGGAAGGTACTCAGAATTCTGAGTTCAGCGAAATTTGGTTCACTGGATTTGGAGCTTCCTACACCAAGTTATGAATTTCTAAAGTTTGAGCTGAAACTAGAATTGTTTTGCTATTGGAAAAGAACCTGGGCCCACGCTTTGAATCCCAGCCAGTGAAAACCGAGAACACACGGGCCACAGGGTTACCCCGCGCGCAACCACACGGGATCCTGAGCCATATCCGATCTGGTTTTAAACTTTACTCACTGACCGGTGGGCCAGCCCCACCCTTCTTCTTCCTCCGAACCCTCCTTCCCGCACGCGCGCTTACCTCGCCGAACCAAGGCGGCGCCTCTCCGGCTGAGCGTTCCCGGCCAGAGGCTCGCCGCCTGGGGTTTATGGGGTCGGGAAACTTGGTTGTGGGCTCGGTTTGGCCGCTAGGGGACCGGAACTGTGCCGGCGGCGTGCGGCGGCCTCGGGGGATGTTCGGCATCGTTGCCCGGTGGTTCTAACCTGCCAACAACCCAGCCAATCTGTTCTAAAGCACCGGTGGGTGCTAGGGAGGCACGGCAAGTAAAGACCGGCTCATGGCAACACCTCCATAGGGGTTCTCACCACGCGCCCGATCCCTGCCGCACGGTTGAGCTTGGGACAACATGAAATACCCCGCACCGCGTCAGTTTTCTAGCTAGGGTTATGAAGGGAAATCGAACGCTAGCCAGTCTAGCTCATGTGTGCACGGTTTGGCAGCCTAGAAACAAGAATCTCGATTGAATTTTGAGGATTTCTCACCCGGGGTCACCTTGCACGGGCCGAGAGGGAATCGCCAAATTCCTGCTCGACTGATCCCAGCTTGAGTTGAGGTTCGGCGAGGAGCAGCAGGGGGCTCTGACACTCCTCTGAGTGTCCTAGCTCGGGCGTGAAAGCCCCGCGGTTGCGCTGTCACCGTGAACCGAGCCACGGCCGTTTCTTCGGTGGTGGCTAAGAACCGCTGAGCTAGGGTTGGGAGGGCCGAACTCGCACATTTTTAGGCGCCGAGGAGGTAGGGGACGAGCGACCGCTGTGGTTTTGCTGTTCGGAAGGCGCTGTGCGCCGTGGTTTGCCGGTTTCTTGATCGAGTGCAAGCAGCGGCGTGTACTCGGTCGTTTCTCGGGCGATAGGCTACGGCGCCTCGGTTTGGCAGTGTTGGTGCGCGGTGATCGGGTCGGAAGGAGCTGGCCAGCGCGAGGGAGGAAGCAGGAGGTGGCAGGGCGAGGTGGTCGGGCGCCGGTGCCGGCCGCAGCTGGCGCGGGTTCTCGGCCGAAGGAGAAAAGATCGCTGAGGAAGCTTCAGTCTTGTAACACCCCAAAACCTGTGAAGAGGGGAATTAAAAAATTTTTTGGACGTATTGCATGGGGTGCAGAAATTCAAATTTAAATTGGAATTCAAATTCAAATCAAAACAGAAAAGAAAAAGAAAAAGAAAAACCCCACCGGCCAGTGGGCCGAAACCCAACAGCCGGCCCAATCTCCCCGCGCCAGCCCCGAACCCGCACCCCTCTCTCTCACTCTCACTGACACGCGGGGCCCACATGTCATCTTCTTCCCCACGCGCCCCCAACGGCCCGGACTTTTCCCCCGCGCCGATCACACCCGACGCTCCCGGATTCTTCGGCTCGACCCGACCCCGAATTCCTCGCGCCGGCCAGCTCGATCGCAACAAACCCCCGCGCCCCTGGCCCTGATAAAAACAGATGAACTCGCTGCCCTCCCCTCGCACGAGCAGTTTTCTCCTGGTGATCGCCGCCGCCGTTGAGCTCGGAATTCCCCAAGAGCGTCGCCGTCTCCCTCTGTCAAACCGATCTCGTGACCCCGCAGCACTGCACACAAGCTGTAGACGCCGACCCCGGAGGGAAACGCCGCCGGAAACGACCATCCCGACGCTCGCCGGTGAGTACCGCCGCCGCTCGCCGGTGAAACTTCCAAATTACACGGTTCCGATCCATCCTAATCATCGGTGTGCCATCTCTAGACCCCAGTGAAGCGTCACGACCCTAGAACTCGAAGGGATCACCGCCCCAACGGCCACTTCGACGAGCACCGCAAGCCGCCGCTGCTTGTCCTCGTCGCCGACCGGGTTCCGAGTCTTTCAGGCCTAAGAAATTAGCCTAGGTGAGCTCCCCTACCTCCCCTCTGTCATTTGCTACCAAAAAGGGCGGGTGTTAGCGTCTGTAGATGAAGATCCGCGACCTCGCCGGTGAGATCGCGCCTCTGCCGCCGCGCGCGCGGCCGAACTCCGGCCAGGAGCTACATGGCCTCTTGTGCGTTGCCTATTTTAAATCACACGGTAGAGATAAAACCCACGCGTACTGGTTCGGCGATCTAATCTAAGCCGTCTATTTTAAATTGGACGGTCCATGTCAGCCCCATGTTATAAAAGCCGGGATTCTTACGCGCTACCCCCTGGGGATCTCGAAAAACACGAGCTAGCCCTGGAAACTTCTGATCTAGCCCCTGGAACTTCAGAAATTCGTGTAAATTCATTTAAAAATCAGTTTTAGCCCCTGGACTTAATAAAAATTAGGAAAACCCCTCTGTTATGTGTAGTTAAACCCCTGGAAATTTATGAAATAATAAATTAGACCCTGAAGTAGTGTGGATTTACCTTTTTGACCCTATATGATATTAAATTCAGAAATTTGAATATGTGACTAGGATTTAAATTTAAAAGGTAAGGCAAACACATGTACAAATTCAAAATTTAAACTCTCCTAGCACTTGGAAAACTTTAGAATGAGTTAAAAATAGATTTTTAGGCTGAAATGAATCTGTCTGATTGTTGTTCATATTTATTAGTTATAGAAACACATTTTTAGGCTAGGAAATAATTCTGAAAACTAATAAAATAAATTTAAATTAGTTCACATCAGAGGAGAAGTTTAAAAATATATTATTTAATATTTTAGATCAGAACCTATTCTGTTTAGATGACATGTTCTACTATATAATATTAAAACTCACTTTTAGGCATAGAAAATAAATCTGAAAAATATAGGAAAATAGGTATGGATAATTAGAAAATGATAAATGAAGTCTCCAAATCCAAAAACTTCAGTTTAGGATTTGGTAGAAGATCTGAAAACCTATTTGGAGTAGGAAAATACCTTTTATACAAACTTTGTGGCTAAGAAGTGTAATAATTAAATATAAAGAATTTGTTCAAATTGGAACTTCATATATAGTGTGCAAATAGAAATCTGAACATAGAAGTTAGAAATAATATACATATGTTTAAAGGTGAATGTAGGCCAAAACTCAACACATGTAGAGTAACCACAACACTTAGAAATGTGAATGACTTTCATAGGTATGTATGTGTGGTTTGTATGAAGTGAAAGTGTGAACTATGTCTTATGGATTGTTGTTTTCTTTTGCTATGTGTATTGGCATGAATAGAACCTGCCCCATAGAAAGTTCTCCCCTTCCAAGACCAAGACTTTCCATTCCCAGAGCAGCACGAAGAAGGCAAGTGTCCTTGACCACTTTGATCCTATACTAGGATGTGTAGATAGAATTATTTGCATTGTCAATTGAAATATGAAACCCATGCTAGGAAGTTTCCCTAGAATTGCATTACCTTGTTTCCTTGTAGCTTGAGTTGGGATTTATTTTATCATGTCATTTATTTATATGCTTATGCTTAGCCATGCTTAGAATGGGATAAGTGGGATATGAGATCATCAACTTATTTATCTTGCTCTTGAATGAGATATTATGAGTTATGTAGAGATAGGGATCGAGGCAAGTTGGATGATTTGGTTGGTGCTGGGTGCACGAGACTTGGGTTTGTGTTTAGTACTTGCCTGGATCCTAAGGATCGGTTCATGGAGCATGTAACCTGGCTTTACCGTGCCAACCACAGGCTGAGATGGGGCAGCTTGGCCAATTAATTAGGTGTATCCCCGGCGTAGTATGGGTGTGTTGGATGGTGCGGGGAATAGGTGTCAGCTGGACTACCATATGAACCGCAAGGCTCAAGAGGGGGCCACTGCAGCGGGGTTGGAGCCTCTTGTATGCTGTTAGGAGTGAAACCTCAGTGGGCCCACGCTCGTCGGGAATCCCTTTGTAAAGGCTTCGTAGTGATCTCCCGGTTACACACCTGGGAAGTGTGAATGTGGTTCGTGGCCACTGGCACAATGGAGGTTCTTTTAGTCCACCCGACAACGGGGGATGAAATCACTACATGTTGGTACAGTGGTGCAAACTCTGCAGAGTCAAAACTGTCATGACAGCCGTGCTCACGGTCAAGAGCGGCTTGGACTTATTCATGATTAGAGGATGATGGCTTTGGAAGTTGAGGATGTTAAGCGGGGAGCTTAACATTGGGATTGATGATATGGTTATTTGATTCTGATGATGGGTTGGGAGATTGGGACCATTTCACCTGTGTAGTAATGTAGGTGCTTAATAAGCTAAGGTTATAGGTATTAATTGCGTAGTGCTTTAACCATGAGTTCAACCTCTCCTTGCTCTGGCCATGCATGACATAACTTTCCCACACTTGCTGAGTACCAACGGTACTCAAACTTGCATATTTGTTGGTTTAAATTGCTGCTCTGGTCAAGGGGATGATGTGGTGTTCAATGACCAAGACTTCGGACCCGAAGAAGGATTCTAGGTTCATGGAGTCCCCCGGGCAACTCCTGTGACGGAGCCCACAAGAATAATATTCCATTGCTGTTTTGTTTACATATTATGAACTTATTATCGTCCATCGAGACGCATGCTATGTAAGACTTATTTATATTCGACACCTGGCTTGTAATAAATGATGCTTCACTATTTGTCATCACATGTATGAGAAAATGATCCTCGCATACATGTGATATTCACTCGTTTCTTCTTCGGAGAAACTGGGTGTGACAGAAGTGGTATCAGAGCCAAGGTTGCCCGTAGGAACGTGGACCTAGGTAGAAACAGACGTATTTAAGGACCCTATTTTCTTAAAAACTATTTTACAAAAGTGTGGGTTGAAGGTGTTATTTAATGGGGTCACTTTATTCATCTTACCCCAACTTTTATTCAAAATACAATTTTTGTTTAACTCTTATCTAACTTAATTTTAAATGCTTTATGTTTTAGATGGTTCGCATGATCCACACCGCTCGCAAGTCCACCGGAGGGAGAGTTCCTGTAGTTGCCCTTGCTCTGAGAGAGGAGAACCATCCGGTGACGTACCACTCCTACGGGTTGGCAGTAGGAGGCTTGTTGCGCCGCCTTCGGCGTATGCTCCACGCTGCCGGTAATACGGGCAAGCTAATCACACACTACAGCTCCACCCGGACCATCCGTGAGAAGCGGGAAGAATGGAGTTCAGAAATGAGGATTATCCATGAAAATCAGCTGCTCAAGATCCACCGCTCTCCAGCCTGTCGAGCGACACAGGTTGATGCCGAGAAGGAAGTCACCTGGGAGGCCATCACCTGCCAGAGTTACATCTACCGTCGCCACCTGGACAGGACTGAGTACATGTATGTCCTCCAGTGTGAGAGTGGTACAGCGGAGTACAAGTACCCGCCAGTACAACAGGGGACTTCCCATGAGCACATGGACCTGTGCTTGGAGGATGCTGCTATGCTCAGCACTCGACAGCAGGAGCTTCAGGATGTTCGTGACACCCTGAAGGAGACTGAGGCGTTGCTTCGAGCCAGCTTGAGGGCGAGAGAAAGAGGAGATGGGAATGAACTGTGTGTCACCGTGAATGACACATGGACTCCTGACTCCCCAGATCGCCCGACGAGCAGGCGTCGCCGCACTTCTCCACCAGCAGCTTCCCCACCCAAAGCGGAGTCAGAGGGCAGCCGCAATAATGAGGAAGATCCCGAGGAGCCAGCTCAGTGATACAAGTCGTGTAGAGTCTTTTCCCTTAGTTCAGTAAGTTATCGAGTAGTCGAGTCAATACCTTAGTTAATTGTGTGTTAATGTTTGGTGTGTGACATGAGTTGTGGAAGTCATGGTCATTTGTCCACAACCTCGTCTTTTGGTTGCTTTGCCTTGATGTGTGAACCCCTACGAATTAAGAGTGCATTTATTTTCGCGTGAGACGTAAAACCCTCAGAAAATGTTAATATAATAAGGCCTCAAAAGTTTAAGTTTAAACAAGCAAATTGGGAAGTTAATACGTAATGCTTTAAATTAACATTTGGTTGATCATGATAGATGGCCGGAAGAGGAAAGGGTCGTGGTGCCAACCCCGCCAACAACAACGATGAGGCCGGCAACCCTCATCTTTCTAGAGGACAAGACAGGGGTGGTCGCCGTGAAGGAGCTGATCCCATCCACCAAATGCTTGAAAATCAGAATCAGCTCATCTAGAGCCTAACTCAAGTGGTGGCCAACTTGCACCAAGTTCCACCTCCACAAGCTGCACCACGCCAACCAAGGTTGAGTGAGTTTCTAGGGACTCAACCTCCAAAGTTTGCAAGTGCTGCTGAACCTCTGGAGGCAGATGACTGGCTAAAGGCCATTGAGAGCAAGATGAGGATCATACAATGCCAAGGGTATGAGAGGGTGCTGTTTGCCTCTCACCAATTGCATGGACCTGCTGCTGATTGGTGGACCGCTACCGTAGCAGCCCATCATGACCCCGAGACCATCACTTGGGAAGAGTTCAAGCGCAGTTTCCGCAACCATTACATACCAAGGGGTGAACTCAAAAACAAGAGGAAGCAGTTCTTGGGACTGCAGCAAAGAAACATGACTGTGAGGGAATACCTCACTAAGTTCACCCAACTATCCCGTTATGCACCATGGGACATCGAAACTGATGAGCAGAAACAGAACTGCTTTGTGGAAGGGCTTACTGCGGAGATGCAATGTGCAATGTCCTCCAACGAGTATGAAAGCTTCCAAAAGATGGTAGACAGAGAATTTGTTGTGGATAGGAAGCTGAAGGCCTTGGAAAATGAAAACAAGAGGAAGGCGGGATGGTCACACCAAGCCTCGGGTAGCAACACACGCCCCCGACTGATGCAGCCACCCGCGGGGCAGACGAGCCGTGCTGTGGTACCCTACTCAGCACTGAGAGGGTACAATCCGAATTTCAGGCCTCCGTCATCACCAGCACAGCCACTACGTCAGTTTGTACAGCAGCCTCGTCCCACATATCAACCTCAACCAGCAGTGCAAGGACCACAGAACCAACCCCAAGACAACAAAGGCCAGGCACCTAAGGTTGGGGTGCAATGCTTCAACTGTGGTGAAGTGGGGCACTACGCCCATAAGTGCCCAAAGAAGAAGCCCATGCCGCCACCACAGCAGAATGTGATGCGAGGACGGGTGAACCACGTGACCATGGAGGAAGCGCAAGAGGCACCTGACGTGGTAATTGGTAAGTTTCCTGCCAATTTACACACTGCAGCCTTGTTGTTTGATTCTGGTGCTACCCACTCGTTCATTGCTCAAGGGTTTGTTAAGAAGCATGATCTAGCAACAACTCAAATGGACCATATGCTAGCAGTAAAATCTCCAGGGGGAGAGATAAGGACAAGACAAGTGTGTCCCAAGGTGAATCTAGACATTAATGGGGTAGTATTTACTGCCAACCTCATAGTGATAGATTCACAAGGGATAGATATTATTTTGGGCATGGATTGGTTGACCAAACATAAATGAATCATCCATTGTTCGACAAGAACGGTGGAACTAACTCACCCTAGTGGCACAAGAGTAAAGTTCATAACCATACAAGAGCCCAGGAGGGACATTAAACTCAATCAGGTTGAGGTGGAAGTGGAGGAGATTAGGATCATCAGGGAATACCCAGATATTTTTCCAGAGAAGTTGCCAGGTATGCCCCCCGATCGTGAAGTGGAATTCGCGATCGAGCTAGTGCCTGGAACAGCTCCGATATATAAGAGACCCTATCGGATGGACTCCAAACAGCTGGAAGAACTCAAGGAACATTTGAGAGAATTGACAGAAAGGGGTACATCCGTCCTAGTTCCTCACCATGGGCAGCGTCAGTGATATTTGTGCCCAAGAAGGACGAAACCCAAAGGTTGTGCGTAGACTACCGTGCGTTGAATGAAGTAACCATCAAGAACAAGTACCCATTACCACGCATTGAAGACTTGTTTGATCAGTTGAGGGGAGCTTGTGTGTTCTCGAAAATTGATCTCAGGTCGGGATACCACCAACTTAAGATAAGGCAAACTGATATTCCAAAGACAGCTTTCGTATCTCGGTACGGACTGTATGAATACACCGTCATGCCTTTCGGGCTAACTAATGCCCCGGCATACTTCATGTATCTCATGAACAAGGTATTCATGGAATATCTGGACAAATTTGTGGTGGTTTTCATTGATGACATTCTCATCTTCTCCAAAGATGAAGAAGAATATGAGGAACATTTGAGGTTGGTGCTGCAAAAGTTGAGAGAACACCAACTATATGCCAAGTTGAGCAAGTGTGAGTTTTGGCTGAAGAGAGTTCCCTTCTTTGGACATCTAATCTCGGAGGGAGGAATCTCCGTAGATCCCGCCAAGATCAAGGATGTACAGAAGTGGAAGACCCATGAGAATGTCGGGGAAGTTCGAAGCTTCTTAGGATGGGCTGGGTATTATCGATGGTTTATCGAGGGTTTCTCCAAGATTTCGAGACCCCTCACCAAATTGTTGGAGAAGGGAATCACATTCACATGGACACCGCAGTGCGAGACAAGTTTTCAGGAACTGAAGAAAAGATTGACAACAGCCCTAGTGCTAGTTATGCCAGATATGCAGAAGAACTTTTCGGTGTACTGCGATGCCTCTGGAAACGGGTTGGGATGTGTTCTCATGCAAGAGGGGCATGTCGTGGCTTATGCATCCCGGCAGCTCCGGAAACACAAGAAGAACTATCCTACGCATGACCTAGAGGTAGCCGCAGTGGTACACGCGTTGAAGATTTGGCGGCACTACTTGATGGGGAAGAGGACAGAGATATATACGGATCATAAGAGCTTAAAGTATATTTTCACACAGCCAGATCTCAACCTCAGAGAAAGGAGATGGTTAGAGCTAATCCACGACTTTGATGTGGGCATCAACTATCATCCTGGGAAAGCGAACGTCGTGGCAGATGCTTTAAGCCAGAAGGTGCAGGTCAATAGGTTGAGCTTGCAGGACATGCCTGCAGAATTGAAGGAAGAGGTTATAAAACTCAATCTATGTCTGGTGTAGTGGTGAAGCCATCGCCATGGAAGTGGACTCCACATTAGAGCAAGATATACGCAACGGTCAAAAGACTGATGGGAAGATACAAGAAATTAGAGAACTCATCAAGGATAATAAGGCCACTGGTTTCAGAGAGGATGAACAAGGTACGGTCTGGCACGGGAAAAGAATCTGTGTGCCTAAAGTGAAGGAGATCCGTGAATTGATTTTGAAGGAGGCTCATGATTCCGACTATTCCATTAATCCTGGAAGTACGAAGATGTATCATGACCTCAAGAGCAGATATTGGTGGTATGGAATGAAGCGAGATGTCGCGAAACATGTTGCCCTATGTGACACATGTTAGTTGGTGAAAGCAGAACATCAACGACCCGCGGGATTATTGCAACCACTCAAAGTGCCTGAATGGAAATTGGAAGAAATCGGTATGGATTTCATAGTGGGACAGCCTAGGACCCAATCGGGATATGATCCGATATGGGTCATCATCGACAGGCTAAACAAGGTAGCTCATTTCATCCCCGTGAAAGAAAGCTACAGCGGATCCAAATTGGCAGAATTGTACATGTCAAGGATCGTGTGTTTCCATGGAGTGTCAAAGAAGATAGTGTCAGATCGAGGGACACAGTTCACCTCAAGGTTCTAGCAGAAGTTACATGAAACCATGGGAACCCATCTAAATTTCAGTTCTGCCTATCACACCTAGACTGACGGGCAGACGGAAAGAACCAATCAGATCCTTGAGGATATGCTGAGAGCGTGAGCGCTCAAGAACAATAGGAGTTGGGATAAGAACTTACCATATGCGGAGTTCTCCTATAACAACAGCTATCAGGCTAGTATGAAGATGTCACCATTTGAGGCTTTGTATGGGAGGAAGTGCAGAACTCCCCTATTTTGGAACCAAACGGGGGAAAGTAAAGTGTTTGGGCCTGAAGTACTACAAGAAGCCGAGGCGAAAGTGAGGGAAATCCGCAACAACTTGAGGATAGCACAGACACGACAAAAGAGCTATGCCGATGTACGGAGAAGAGAGCTCATTTTCAACGTGGGGGACTATGTCTACCTCCAGGTGTCCCCTATCCGAGGACTTCATCGGTTCAAGGTGAAAGGGAAGTTATCACCTCGATACATCGGACCCTTTCAGGTTCTGGAGAGGAAAGGCGAAGTGGCATATCAACTAGAACTACCGGCTCGCCTATCGGATGTGCACGATGTATTCCATGTGTCACAGCTCAAGAAATGTCTGAGGACATCTGAAGAGATGTTACCCATGAATGAGGTTGACGTAGGAGAGGAACTGTCTTATGCCGAGCAACTGGTCAAGATTTTGGAGACAATGGAACGCCTCACAAGAAATAAAAGAATCCGGATGTGCAAGGTGCAGTGGAAGCATCACTCGGAAGAGGAAGCCACATGGGAGCGAGAGGACGAGCTTAAGTCACAGTTCCCGGAATTATTTTCCTAGAACCACCAATCTCGAGGACGAGATTTCTTTTAAGGGGGGTAGAGCTGTAACACCCCAAAATGTGTGAAGAGGGGAATTTAAAAAATTTTGGACGTATTGCATGGGGTGCAAGAATTCAAATTTAAATTGGAATTCAAATTCAAATCAAAACAGAAAAGAAAAAAAAAAGAAAAAGAAAAACCCCACCGGCCAGTGGGCCGAAACCCACCAGCCGGCCAAATCTCCCCGCGCCATCCCCGAACCCGCGCCCCTCTCTCTCACTCTCACTGACACGCGGGACCCGCATGTCATCTTCTTCCCCGCGCGCCCCCAACGGCCCGGACTTTTCCCCCGCGCCGATCACACCCGACGCTCCCGGATTCTTCGCGCTCGATCCGACCCCGAATTCCTTGCACCGGCCAGCTCGATCGCAACAAACCCCCGCGCCCCTGGCCCTGATAAAAACAGATGAACCCGCTGCCCTCCCCTCGCACGAGCAGTTTTCTCCCGGTGAGCGCCGCCGCCGTTGAGCTCGGAATTCCCCAAGAGTGTCGCCGTCTCCCTCTGTCAAACCGATCTCGTGACCCCGCAGCACCGCGCAACAGCTGTAGACGCCGACCACGGAGGGAAACGCCGCCGGAAACGACCATCCCGACGCTCGCCGGTGAGTACCGCCGCTGCTCACCGGTGAAACTTCCGAATTACACGGTTCCGATCCATCCTAATCATCGTTGTGCCATCTCTAGACCCCAGTGAAGCGTCACGACCCTAGAACTCGAAGGGATCACCGCCCCAACGGCCACTTCGACGAGCACCGCAAGCCGCCGCCTCCTGTCCTCGTCGCCGACCGGGTTCCGAGTCTTTCAGGCCTAAGAAATTAGCCTAGGTGAGCTCCCCTACCTCCCCTCTGTCGTTTGCTACCAAAAAGGGCTGGTGTTAGCGTATGTAGATGAAGATCCGCGACCTCGCCGGCGAGATCGCGCCTCTGCCGCCGTGCGCCGCCGCGCGCGCGGCCGGACTCCGGCCAGAAGCTACATGGCCTCTTGTGCGCCGTCTATTTTAAATTGCACGGTAGAGATAAAACCCACGCGTACCGGTTCGGCGATCTAATCTGAGCCGTCTATTTTAAATCGGACGGTCCACGTCAGCCCCGCGTTATAAAAGCCGGGATTGTTATGCGCTACCCCTGGGGATCTCGAAAAACATGAGCTAGCCCCGGAAACTTCTAATCTAGCCCCTGGAACTTCAGAAATTCGTGTAAATTCATTTAAAAATCAGTTTTAGCCCCTGGACTTTATAAAAATTAGGAAAACCCTCTGTTATGTGTAGTTAGACCCCTGGAAATTTATGAAATAATAAACTAGACCCTGAAGTAGTGTGGATTTACCTTTTTGACCCTATATGATATTAAATTCAGAAATTTGAATATGTGATTAGGATTTAAATTTAAAAGGTAAGGAAAACACATGTACAAATTCAAAATTTAAACTCTCCTAGCACTTGGAAAACTTTAGAATGAGTTAAAAATAGATTTTTAGGCTGAAATGAATCTGTCTAATTGTTGTTCATATTTATTAGTTATAGAAACACATTTTTAGGCTAGGAAATAATTCTGAAAACTGATAAAATAAATTTAAATTAGTTCACATCAGAGGAGAAGTTCAAAAATATATTATTAAATATTTTAGATCAGAACCTATTCTGTTTAGATGACATGTTCTACTATTTAATATTAAAACTCACTTTTAGGCATAGAAAATAAATCTGAAAAATATAGGAAAATAGGTATGCATAATTAGAAAATGATAAATGAAGTCTCCAAATCCAAAAACTTCAGTTTAGGATTTGGTAGAATATCTGAAAACCTATTTGGAGTAGGAAAATACCTTTTATACAAACTTTGTTGCTAAGAAGTGTAATAATTAAATATAAATAATTTGTTCAAATTGGAACTTCATATATAGTGTGCAAATAGAAATCTGAACATAGAAGTTAGAAATAATATACATATGTTTAAAGGTGAATGTAGGCCAAAAATCAACACATGTAGAGTAGCCACAACACTTAGAAATTTGAATGACTTTCATAGGTATGTATGTGCGGTTTGTATGAAGTGAAAGTGTGAACTATGTCTTATGGATTGTTGTTTTCTTTTGCTATGTGTATTGGCATGAATAGAACCTGCCCCAGAGCAGGTTCTCCCCTTCCAAGACCAAGACTTTCCATTCCCAGAGCAGCAGGAAGAAGGCAAGTGTCCTTCACCACTTTGATCCTATACTAGGATGTGTAGATAGAATTATTTTGCATTGTCAATTGAAATATGAAACCCATGCTAGGAAGTTTCCCTAGAATTGCATTACCTTGTTTCCTTGTAGCTTGGGTTGGGATTTATTTTATCATGTCATTTGTTTATATGCTTATGCTTAGCCATGCTTAGAATGGGATAAGTGAGATATGAGATCATCAACTTATTTACCTTGCTCTTGAATGAGATATTATGAGTTACGTAGAGATAGGGATCGAGGCAAGTTGGATGATTTGGTTGGTGCTGTGTGCACGAGACTCGGGTTTGTGTTTAGTACTTGCCTGGATCCTAAGGACCGGTTCATGGAGCATATAACCTGGCTTTACCGTGCCAACCACATGCTGAGATGGGGCAGCTTGGCCAATTAATTAGGTGTATGCCCGGCGTAGTATGGGTGTGTTGGATGGTGCGGGGAATAGGTGTCAGCTGGACTACCATATGAACCGCAAGGCTCAAGAGGGGGCCACTGCAGCGGGGTTGGAGCCTCTTGTATGCTGTTAGGGGTGAAACCTCAGTGGGCCCACGCTCGTCGGGAATCCCTTTGTAAAGGCTTCGTAGTGATCTCCTGGCTACACACCTGGGAAGTGTGAATGTGGTTCGTGGCCACTGGCACAATGGAGGTTCTTTTAGTCCACCCGGCAACGGGGGATGAAATCACTACATGTGGGTATAGTGGTGCAAACTCTGCAGAGTCAAAACGTCATGACAGCCGTGCTCACGGTCAAGAGCGGCTTGGACTTATTCATGATTAGAGGATGATGGCTTTGGAAGTTGAGGATGTTAAGCGGGGATCTTAACATTGGGATTAATGATATGGTTATTTGATTCTGATGATGGGTTGGGAGATTGGGATCATTTCACCTGTGTAGTAATGTAGGTGCTTAATAAGCTAAGGTGATAGGTATTAATTGCGTAGTGCTTTAACCATGAGTTCAACCTCTCCTTGCTCTGGCCATGCATGATATAACTTTCCCACACTTGCTGAGTACCAACGGTACTCAAACTTGCATATTTGTTGGTTTAAATTGCTGCTCAGGTCAAGGGGATGATGTGGTGTTCAATGACCAAGACTTCGGACCCGAAGAAGGATTCTAGGTTCATGGAGTCCCCCGGGCAACTCCTGTGACGGAGCCCACAAGAATAATATTCCGCTGCTGTTTTGTTTACATATTATGAACTTATTATCGTCCATCGAGACGCATGCTATGTAAGACTTATCTATATTTGACACCTGGCTTGTAATAAATGATGCTTCACTATTTGTCATCACATGTATGAGAAAATGATCCTGGCATACATGTAATATTCACTCGGTTGTTCTTCGGAGAAACCGGGTGTGATAAGTCTTAAGGCTGCTGACAAGTGGGCCTCCCCTCTAATTTCTTTTTCTCACTTTTTCATTTCTGTTGGTACCCAATTAACCCCATCTACTCACAATTGAATGTGAGGCTTAGCCCCCAAGTCTTGGTTTGAATTTGAGTCCTCAAGTTTAAATTTTGTTTGGCTAAATTTGCTTCATGTTTGAACTGAAATTCAAATTCAGTTTTGAATTATTGCAAATTTAGCTCCCGACAAGATGGACTCCAATGAAGATGAAAATTGGTCGGATAACTCAGAAAAATGTGATGAGTTTGAATATGAAGCTAACTTTTGAATTTGAGTGATGAAAGTTGCTGCAATTTGAATTTACATTCAATTTGGCATCTTTTTCAAATACCTCCAAAAGTGCCTCAAAATGTGTTGGATTTGCATGAAATTTGGCCTGAACCTTCCCAATACTTTTTAAGTTCTAGGGGTGAGCTCAACCTCTCATGTCCATGTGTAGGAATCCTACTTTGTGAAAGTTAGGGCTTCCCGTCTAATCCCTCTTTTGATGGAGGTTACTTGCTCTTCACACTTCTTCACAAGATATCCACAACAAAAACTGTGGTGTTGTGAGGTGATGAATAAATTTTGCAAGTCCTTTTCTTGGGCTTTTACATCCCTCCCCCCTTAAAAGAATCTCGTCCCGAGGTTACAAAGGAAGAGACAGCGATGTAATAGGGACTTACCCGTGTTGAGATGCCATAAACTCCGGGTAATTTGAGCGAAGGAATTCCTCGCTCTCCCACGTCGCTTCTTCGGCGGTGTGGTTGCTCCATAGTATCTTGTAGAACCACAACGTTCGGCTACGCGTGGTCCGAGCTTTCTCCTCAATAATCACCACCGGATATTCATCATATGTCAAATCCGGTTGCAACTCGCCGATGTCTTCGGTGGGAACAGCGGCTGTATACTCCAGACATTTTCGCAGTTGTGAAACATGGAAAACATCATGGACACCAGCAAGAGATGCCGGTAGCTCCATCCTATACGCCGCTGGTCCACACTTCTTGGTGATAGCATAGGGTCCAATAAAACGGGGAGCGAGCTTCCCCTTCACACCGAACTGGTGCACGCCTTTCATTGGAGACACATGGAGGTACGGGTACGTGTTCCCCGACGTCAAAGTGCAGCGGTCTACGCCTCTTATCAGCGTAGCTCTTGTGCTGGGATTGAGCGGCCTTCATGTTGGCTTGAATCGTCCGAACACGCTCTTCGGCGTCGTTCACCACATCAACCCCGAATGTGACCCTTTCACCGGACTCGCACCAGTTTAATGGGGTGCGGCACTTGCGACCGTAGAGAGCTTAGTAGGGTGCCATCTTGATACTCGCCTGATAGCCGTTATTGTACGAGAATTCTGCCAACGGTAGGTGATCATCCCAGTTCCTACCGTGGTGAATGGCACATGCTCTCAACATGTCTTCTTGTACTTGGTTCACCCTCTCTGTTTGCCCATCTATCTGAGGGTGATAGGCGGAGCTTCGAATCAGCTTAGTACCCAGAGCAGCGTGCAACTGCTCCCAAAAGCGAGATACAAATAATGCACCTCGGTCATGTGTTTAGTTTTTCTGATATTCAAGCACATATACTCAGGGAGAGTGTATGTTTTTTTCAAGATGAAGTACTGTTGGTACATGATGGATAAGTCAAGATGAATTTACAGAAGCTGACATATTCAAAGGAAGCATTCACCTAGATAGAAGATCGAAATTATTTATCAATGTGTCACATGGTACAGTTTACTTCACTCTAACTTTCATAGTTATTCAGCTTTGATTGTTCTTTGAACCTCGTATAATACACTAAAATGAAGTACTCTCACTTTGGATATCACTTTATGCATGATAATGTTGAATAAAGAAAATGTACTGCTTCATCATGTGGATAGTGAATATTAATTGACAGACTTTTACAAAATTTTTTTTTGCATTTTTCTCGTTTTGCTTTCATTAAGGAAGAACTTGGGGTTTTATCCACTTGATTTGTGTTGAGGGGGAGTTTCTATAATGTTTTACACTTCAAAATCTATTTGTGGACCTAAATTTGAAAATAATGTGAGCATGATGTTACATACATATATGACGTTGTAATTTCTTATACAGATTGAAAGTTTCTTACTATACTTGCTAATGTTTATATATTTTTTAATTTTTGCATGACACGCAATTGGAATAAATACTTGCACTAAATCGGATCATGATCAAACCTTATTTACTATTTTAATCTTGTTTCATGCTCACAAGTGCTTTCAATATTGAGAAGTTAAACATAGAACAAACCATATGCTGAGCTTTTATGATCAAAGTCAAAAAATAGAAAGATCAAAAGAATATGCATTCATTGCACTTCTTCATTTGAGATTGCTTATCATTGCACTTCAATATGAACTTGAAAGGAGTTGTATATGACTAAAATCATATGATTGAGCATTTGATTGTACATTGACATAAGCATGACTTGGTTGGTTAACATAAGGCTGATGTTGTTTTTACTTCTATTTTGAAAGGTAATAAAAAATACAGCAACATGTGACATACTTTTAATTTTTAAAGTAGTTGAGTTAGTGATATCATGGCTTGTTTAAATTGAAATAAATTCGATCTCCAGCATAGCTTACATTACTTTATGTATTCAATTGATGTTTTAGTGTAAGTTACAATATATTATTGTTTGGATATATTATTGCTTGGATGAGTTCTATTCTATATGTATATGTCAGATTATGCTCATATGAGATTTAAAATTTCTCTCTTTTGTTTCTTGATGAAAATATTATCAAAGGGAGAGAAATTGTCACACATAGAATCTAAACAGAAATTCAACTTAACAGTCTCTACTAAGAAAATGTTAAATCAAACAAGTAACAAGAAAGACAAATCTTAAAGTGGCTTTGAGATCTCGTGGGATTTATTAGAACTTTTCTATAAATAATCAAGGCCCAGCATAAAATTCCGAATAAATCTCAAAGACCCGTATATGACAGGAGATGAGTGCAAAAGTTTAGTATCACATACAGAGTGGAATGAGAGTGAGACTCACTTATAATTGAAAGTGCTCTAGCACATACCAAATGAGCAAGTGAATTAGAGATACATGCACGCTCACACGCCACACCTCGCCTCGCCATGCCACTCCATGTGTGGCGAGTTTTGTGAATCGAGCAGAAATATTTATTTTTGCTGATTGAAATATTGGAGTCGTAGTCAGTTCAAGTCGCTCCCGAATCAACTCGAGCATAACAAGGGCGCGGAGTCAGAAATCGACTCGACATGGGTCAGAGTCGAACTGTAACCTACAGGACCGTCTCTATATTTTGAGGGGCCGTAGGGAGCATGGACCCCTAAAATTATATACATGTATATGCATATATGTAAAAGCCCAAGATTTCACTTGCTTTAGTGTTCATCATATCCCCACACCACAGCTCATTTTGTGGATAACTTATGAACACATGTGAAGAGCAAGTAAACACCATCAAGAGGTTAATTAGAGGAAGAACTCACAAATCCAAAAGTTGGATCTTGTTGGAATTTGGCCTACATGAGCAGCACCCCAGTTCCTGGGCTGAATTATTTGGGCCAAATCCATTGGTATAAAGCCAAGATGTGGTGTGGAGAGGTGACTGGGATGTTTAGTCCCACATTGCCCACCTAGATGGATGTTTCCCAATATATATAGTGACCTTTGGAGTGTTTCTCAACATGAGAATAATGAGGGAGATGAAGTTTGCTGCTATGGACACAAACACACACGCACGCGCGCGCGTTTCGTGATTTTACACGTATTTATCGTGTGACTTGCGACGTTGCGCGTTCGCGTCGTGACGAGTTGTGTTCAACTGAGACTTTATTTTTTACCACTTGTATAATTTGAAATATCTCATCAACACCTAGACTGCCAGGTCAACTTGAGGAGTAATTATGGCATAACTGCAGACACACGTTTAATGTGTGTAATGCCGCATAAATGCAGACACACGTTTAATGTGTGTAATATTGCGTAAATGCATACACACATTTAATGTGCGTAATGATGCATAAACGCAGGCACACGTTTAATATGTGTAATGGTGCATAAATGCAGGCACACGTTTAATGTGCGTAATGGCTATAATTACTCCATTAGTTGCACGTTGAAGGATTTCAGGGGACGGTTTACTGAAATTATGGCAGATCGAATTTGAGGAGGTTGGCAGGCTCGAGTATATAGGAGATGTCGTGGATACTGGAGAAGATAGAAACTCACCCCTCCCAGAAACTGCTCTGCACTGCCGTTTTTTTGCCTTGCTGTCCCTCCGTCCGTCGTGCAACGGATTGAGGGAGAGCGGTGTGTCCGAACCGACGACCGGTGATCTGAAGACCTGGACGGGTGCCGACGGTCAGGTTTCTGGGAAGTGCGCTCGCACGGTCACTCACAACACTTCCTTCGTCCTCAACATCTTCGTCGAGATCTAATCCTCCACTTCCTTAGCAGGATTCTTTATAAGTAATTACTCGATCCATGACTGATTCAATATTTTTGATGAGCGATCTATTTGTATATGTTTTAATTCATTTTTGTGTAATACTAGCACTGTTCATGTTGACTGCTAGTACATTTGTTTTTTCTATTGCTCTATTCTGGTTCGTCAAATTAATTGCATGCCATGTGTGTTTTCCAACAATCCAGAAACCTGATAGAATTAACATGGCTGGACTTACTGATACGCTAAAACCTGAGCGATTTGCCGGGGGTGACAATTTTAAGAGATGGCAGACACGAGTCAAGTTCTGGCTCATGTCGATGAAGATCTGGTGGGTGATTTCCCCAGTTCTTCCTCTTACTGAGGAGCAGAACCGTGACTATGAACTGGACAATTCAACTTGTCTTGGCTGCTTGTTGTCACTTCTGTCTGATCAGCTCTGTGACATTTACATGAACCATACATCGGCTAAAGAATTATGGGAGGCCCTAGACCGCAAATATGCGGAATCGGATGTTGGACGTGAACTATATGTTAATGACCAGTACCATGAATACAGGATGGTCGATGATCGATCTATCGTGGAACAGGCTCATGAGATCCAGCTTCTGGTGGGAGAACTTGCACATTTTGATACTGTCTTGCCTAGAAAATTCGTGGTTGGTGGAATTATTTTTAAAGTGCCTCCATCTTGGAGAAGTTTTTCCACGAGTCTTAAACACAAGAAAGAGGTTATGAATGTTGAAAGTCTGATCTCAACTCTTGATGTTGAGGAAAAGGCAAGATCCAAGGATGTGCCTCGTTCTGTTCCGCGAGAAGGAACTCCTTCTAATGCCAATGTGGTTGAAGCTAAATTGAGTGGTGGCAATAAGAACAACAAGAACTGGAAAGGAAAGGCCAAACAAAACACTAGCTTTAAGAAGAAGAAGAAAGAAGACCTCATTTGCTTTGTGTGCGGCGAGCTTGGCCACATAGCCAGGAAATGCCGCAATAGAAAAGGCAAGAAAGGTGGTGGTTAGAAATCTATGAATGTCACTATTAGCGAGGCTGGAGGAACGTCTAGAGCAGGGTATGTTCCAGAAGTTTTTCTAGCATGTCATTCTACCGATTGGTCGATCGACACAGGAGCTAATGTGCATGTGTGTTCTGACTATAATTTATTTTCTTCTTATCAAGCTACCGACAGTTGCTCCGTGTTGATGGGCAATGGGTCTAGGACTGCTGTACATGGAATTGGAAGAGTCGATCTGAAGTTGACTTCCGGAAAGACTCTCTTTGAAGAATGTGCAGCACGTCCCTGGAATAAATAGGAACCTGATTAGTGGTTCTCTTTTATGTCGTGATGGCTATAAGTTAGTGTTTGAGTCAAACAAATTTATTGTTTCAAAGTTTGGTTTATTTATCGGAAAAGGCTATGATAACGGAGGTCTGTTCCGCCTTTCAGTTGTTGAAGATTGTAATGATCTTGTGAACACAGTTGCTTGTTCTAAGTCTGAATGCAATGGAAGAGAGGCTACTGTTTGGCACTCTCGGCTTTGTCACATTAATTACGATCGCATCATTAAACTGTCCAAACTTAATTTGATTCCGAAAGATCCTATTGAAAGAAGATCTAAGTGTCATGCGTGTGTGCAATCTAAGCAGTCACGTAAACCTTTTAAAAGCGTGGAAGGGAAGAGCTTGTCACCACTAGATCTTATTCAATCAGATTTATGTGAAATAAATGGAATTTTGACTAGAGCAGGGAAGAAATATTTTATATCTTTTATTGATGACTCTACAAGATATTGTCAACTCTATCTTATTAAAATGAAAGATGAGGCACTAGATTGTTTTAAAAATCTATAAGGCTGAGGTAGAAAACCAACTAGAAAGGAAAGTCAAACGAGTTAGGTCCGATACAGGAGGAGAGTATCTTTCTAATGATTTCGGCGAATTTTGTGTGGAACATGGAATTATCCATTAGACAACGGCTCCCTACTCACCCCAATCTAATGGGGTGGCTGAGCGGAAAAATCGAACACTTATGGACTTGGTTAATGCCATGCTAGACAGTTCGGGTTTATCCAACTCATGGTGGGGGGAAGCTATTTTAACCGCATGTTTTGTGCTGAATCAAGTTCCATCATCCAAGGGTGAAATAATGCCATATGAAGGATGGAAAGGAAGAAAGTCTGCTCTTGGTTTCTTACGTGCATGGGGCTGTTTGGCAAAAGCTAATGTGTCTGCGTGTAAGAAACGAAAATTAGGACCAAAAACCGTGGACTGTGTCTTTCTAGGATACGCACAACACAGTGCAGCTTACAGATTTTTAGTGATTAAATCCGAGATTCCTGATTTGCATGTTAACACCATGACTGAATCTCATGATGCCACATTTTTCGAGAATATTTTCCCAATGAAGGATAGAGTTACAGGTCGTAGCGAGGCATCTACTAGTTTTACTCGTGATCCTTCTCCATTATTCGTACCTTGTTCTTACACTGAAAAACCCTTTAAGGATGACAATACAAATATTGCTCCTCGAAGGCTTTGGTGATGATTTTACTGTCTACCTTATTGATGATACACCCAAAACACTTTCAGAAGCATATGATCGCCAGATGTAGAGAGTTGGAAGGAGGCAGTACATATTTAAATGGAGTCCATTTTAACAAATGGAACTTGGGAAATATGTGACTGTCTAGTTGGGTGTAAACCTGGTTGGTGTAAGTGGATATTTAAAAAGAAACTCAAACCAGATGGTACAGTCGATAAATATAAGGCTAGACTTATAGCCAAGGGATTTACCCAAAAGGAAGGTGAGGATTTTTTCGATACTTATTCACCTGTTGCTAGGTTAACCACAATTCGTGTGCTTGTTGCACTTGCTGCGTGTAATGATCTCCTCATCCATCAAATGGATGTGAAGACGGTGTTCCTAAATGGCGATCTCGATGAGGAGATCTATATGAAGAAGCCTGATGGTTTTGTGGTGCCTGGGCAAGAGAACAAAGTGTGTAAGTTACAAAAATCCTTGTATGGCCTCAAGCAGGCACCAAAACAGTGACATGAGAAGTTCGATAGAACTATGACCTCAGCAGGTTTTGTGGTAAATGACGCTGACACGTGTGTGTACTATCGGTTTGGTGGGGGTAAAGGAGTAATACTGTGCTTATATGTTGATGACATATTAATTTTTGGGACTAGTATCGATGTGATAAATGATGCAAAATCATTCTTGTCCCAAAATTTTGATATGAAGGATTTGGTAGAGTCTGATGTTATTCTAAACATCAAACTGATTAAGTGCGAGAATGAAATTACTTTGAAACAATCTCATTATGTGTAGAATATTCTGAGTCGATTTGGATACTCAAATTCTAAAGCTTCTCCAATGCCAAATAATCCTAGTCTAAAACTTCGCAAGAACAGAGGACCAAGGATTAATCAGTTGAGATATTCCCAGATTATTGGTTCTCTCATGTATCTTGCTGGTGCAACCAGACCTGACATCTCATTTGCAGTAAGAAAATTGAGCATATTTACTTCCAATCCTAGAAGAGATCACTGGTGTGCACTAGAACGTGTAATGAGATACTTGAGAGGTACCTTAACGTATGGGCTTCACTATACGGGGTACCCAGCTGTACTAGAAGGGTATAGTGATTCAAATTGGATCTCAGATGCTGATGAGATTAAGGTCACTAGTGGATATATATTCACTTTTGGTGGTGCTGCAGTTTCATGGAGGTCTCGTAAGCAGACTATATTGACAAAGTCTACTATGGAAGCGGAACTTGTAGCGCTTGAGACAGCCACATGTGAGGCGGGGTGGCTGAAACAACTCTTGATGGACTTGCCTTTGATCGATAAAGCTGTACCGGCCATTCTTTTGCATTGTCATAATCAAAGTGTCATCACAACTGTTGGCAATGCAAAAGAAAATTTAAAGTCCTCAAGACATGTGAAACGGCGAATCAGATCCGTGAGACATTTGAGAAATACAGGAGAGATTGCCATTAAGTATATTAATATAAAAAGAAATCTTGCAGACCCTTTTACTAAGGGATTAGCACATGCTGTAATTGATGAAGCATCAAAGGAAATAGGTTTCAAACCCACGTGATGTTATCATACAATAGTAACCCAAACTATTTGATCGGAGATCCCGTGAAGTAGATATTGGGAAAAACAAGTTGTATAGATAACTAGAGAGTACTATTCATTATTCATTTCCATTAGCAGATGCGTACTCTCAGTACTGCATGGAAGGTTGACTTTAATGTCTTAATGTGTTCTGAGGCCTATTTTAGCAAGATACGATCCTGCAGGGTATACTTGTAAGAACACACCTATATGAGTTTGACTGTGAGGTCGCAGTCTATGAGATGTGGATAATCTCAAATAAACTCATGAACAGACATGGGAGCAAGACCGTAATGCTCCAACCATAGGCATGGCTTTAGTCGGCCTAGTATCAACGATGCTTTCATTTGAAACTTACAAAAAACTAGCAATTCAAGGTTGTGTCCATTGCAAAGTTGTGAGTATGTGAATCATAGAATGCTAGATGCAGCTCAACCCGTTATGGGTCTGCACCGGAAAGCTGATATATGAAAGCGCAGAAATTTTACTTGTAGACCTTGGCTTTTGGTGGGGAATGTTGGAATTTGGCCTACATGAGCAGCACCCCAGTTCTTGGGCTGAATTATTTGGGCCAAATCCATTGGTATAAAGCCAAGGTGTGGTGTGGAGAGGTGACTGGGATGTTTAGTCCCACATTGTCCACCTAGATGGATGTTTCCCAATATATATAGTGGCCTTTGGAGTGTTTCTTAACATAAGAATAATGAGGGAGATGAAGGCTGCGGCTATGGACACAAACACACACGCATGCACACGCGCGTGTTTCGCGATTTCACGCGTATTTATCGCGTGACTTGCGACATTGCGCGTTCGTGTCGTGACGAGTTATGTTCAACTGAGCCTTTATTTCTGCCACTTGTATAATTTGAAATATCTCATTAACATCTAGACTGTCAGGTAACTTGAGGAGTAATTATGGCATAACTGCAGACACACGTTTAATGTGCGTAATGATGCATAAATGCAGACACACGTTTAATATGCGTAATGGTGCATAAATGCAGACACACGTTTAATGTGCGTAATGGCCATAATTGCTCCATTAGTTGCATGTTGAAGGATTTCAGGGGGCGGTTTACTGAAATTATGGCAGATTGAATTTTAGGAGGTTGGCAGGCTCGAGTATATAGGAGACGTCCTGGATACTGGAGAAGACAGAAACTCACCCCTCCCAGAAACTTCTATACACTACCGTTTTTTGCCTTGCCGTCCCTCCGTCCGTCATGCAACGGATTGAAGGAGAGCGGTGTCTCCGAACTGATGACCGGTGATCTGAAGATCTGCACGGGTGCCGGCGATCAGGTTTCTGGGAAGTGCGCTCGCACGGCCGCTCACAGCACTTCCTTCGTCCTCAACATCTTCGTCGAGATCTAATCCTCCACTTCCCTAGCAGGATTCTTTGTAAGTAATTACTCGATCGATGACTGATTCAATATTTTTGATGAGCGATCTATTCGTATATGTTTTAATTCATTTTTGTGTAATACTAGCACTGTTCATGTTGACTGCTAGTACATTTTTTTTTCTATTGCTCTGTTCTGGTTGGTCAAATTAATTGCATGCCATGTGTGTTTTCCAACAGATCTCACACCTATAAACATGAGAGGCTGAGCTCACCCTTAGGCCCTAATTATTCTTAGGAGGGCTCATGCCATGTTTCATGCAAATCCAAACCCTTTTGAGCCACTTTTGGAAACATTTGTAAAAAGGCCAATTTGAATGCAAATTCAAATTTCAGCTACTTTCATCACTTGGATTCAAGAGTTGACTTTATATTCAAACTCAGCACAATTTTCTGAGTTACTACACAAATTTTCATCCTCATTGGAGTTCATCTTGTTGGGAGCTAATTTGAGCAAATTCAAACTCAATTTGAATTGCAGCCTCACATGTGCTCAAATTCATCCAAAACCAATCACAATTTGAATCATTCAAACTCAGAGGCCAAAACTGTGGTTTGATCGAATTACCAAGGATAAGGGGGTCACATTGTTTAAGAGCAGTAGGAATTCAATTTTTTTAGGACAATTTGGAGCTCTGGGGCCCCCCCTGTAAGCCACACAGAGCTCTCAACCGACTGAAACCCGAGTTTTTCTCTATGTTCACGCACTCAGTGGGAGCGCGCGCCAAGACTTCACGCCGAAGTCGACCGAGAAGCGCCGGCCAGCTCCTGCTTCGATGGGAAAACATGGTACACCAGGTGTTGCGCCCTCCATGCTCACGGGTTGGCTATAAAAGGGGTCGAGTCGGCCGGCGAGCATCCTTTTCACGCACAACCAAGACCTACCACGCAGCCGCTCGAACAACGCCGCAGTAGAACAGCTGAAACTGAGGTTCTTTGCCCTCGACGTCCATAGCAAAGCTGAGCGCTAGCTTGTCCTCAAGGTCACCGTGCAAACCGTTTCGAGGTTCGACCTTCGTGCACAGAGAATTTCCCAGTTTAGGATCGGGATCTCATTGCGGGATCCAATTAGGTTTAGGACGAATTCGTGATGATCATCGCGTGGGAGGTAAAATAGGGTTTAGAAATCGCATCTAGAGGTTCTTGCGCCCCTCCTCGATCAAAAACTGGAAAGAAACCACCATCGGAACCCTAGGTTCACCAACGAACAGCTCGGCAAAAGAGGGGGTCGCCGGTGAGGTCTGGGTTGCCGGCTGTTCGAGTCCCGACCTAGGTCATGCCGAGCTTCCCGAGGCTGTCCTGAACGTGGTGACACGATTAGCGCGCGAAGGGGGTAGTCGGAAGGACGGGAACACGTTAGGCATAGCGCTCATCGCCGGTGAGCTACGGCGGTTAGCCGGTGGAAGCAAGGTTTCCAGCGTGTTCAGCGTCCAAAGTTACGTGGGGGTGGCGAGTTTCACCGTCGCCGGCGAGCTAGGTCGCCGGGATCGCCGACCTCGCTGGAGCTCCGGCGGCTCGGGGTGGCGGCGTCACGAGGTAGACGAAGGGCACGGGTCCCATGTGTCAGCCACCGTGCTTAGCCCGTGTGTGGCTTAGTTTAAAATAAACATGCGGGCCCCGCTGTCAGTCACTGTTAAGGCGCGGGAAGAGATTTTCTTTAGGAAAATAATTCAAGAATCAGCCCAAACTTTAGAAATTCATAACTTTGTGTAGGATTGTCCAAATTTAGTGAACCAAATTTTGTTGGATTCAGCTCTTTGAGTACTATCCACCAAAACAAGTTCAGCTCATGAAACTTATTCTTTTTCCAGAATTAATTCCCTAAAATTTAAACTGTTGGGAATTTAATCTAAAGATTTACTTTATGGGAAATTCTGAAATTTTGCTAGGAGGTTCATCTGAAAAGATTTGAGTAACCTGCAAAATTTCAGATCCATCCAAGTTAATTTAGTCCCGCTAATGGGGTGATTAATTTAACTGCCCTGAGAAAATAGAAAAATGTACAGAACCATTTTTCAGATTTTCTCAAATCTTGATTAGGGCATAACTTTCTCTAGTATTCTTCAAATGACATGAAACCAACTCCATTAGAACCATATCAAACTCTAGTTTCCATAAATTAATGGTTTGATCCATTAAAATCCCTAGAAGTCCTTAGAATCTCTAGTAATGACCATTTAGACTTTTATTTGGGCAGAGCTCATTTAGGCTTTGATTCAAATGAAATTTGGTCAAGTCTCTGGTTAAGTGCTGACGAAGCCACCATAAAAATTTCAGAGCCAAAGGGGAGGTCTAGCTAGAGTTATGGTCTTTACATACTAAATTTAACACATTGCATTTAAATTGACATATCGGTTAATTTGCTTACGTATAGTTGTTGAAGGCGAGGAGACCCCGGAGGTTATGGACTTCCTACTTCCAGAGGAAACACTAACACCTGACCAGCAGCAACAATGCAAGCCCCGGTTTGCATTTAACAAATTTTATCAAGTTTTGTTTTCTATTCAGTTAGCTTGGAGTATGTGTGTGCATTAAGTGTAGGAATTGGATGAAACCCCAAATGCATAACCAGATGGTTCCAAAAAGAGAGAGGTAGTGTCTAAGTCATCGAGTAGATCATTCTTTGCTTAATCTTAATAGGCCTCGGTACAAGTCGAGTAGTTGGAATCTACTCGCGAGTATAGGGTTGGTCATACGGGATTGGTTCGAGTGATGTGAGATCACTTTAGTAAGAAACTGAGACTAGGCAGGGGCTAGGACGCAGCAAGAGGAACTCTTGTGGGCGTAGCACTGTCCGTGTCGATTGAGGACCAATCCGTGTGCGGCCACGCTGAACAAGTTTTCAATGTACCGAAGGCATATCGGATATATGGACCCCGATAAATTGATGTAACCTATACCTCCGGGCGTCGAGGCATAACGCACCGATTTATAGGTGTAGGTTGAGGGCAGCAAGGTGGAAATCCGCTCACCGGCATAGAGAGATGCTCCGTGTAGGGAACCACCTGTCCGTTTGGGTGAGACCGGTTCAAGTTTGGGCTGTTTGGTGAAAGGTTGTCACGTACGACATCGAGTGAGCGTGCTGTGCAGCTCCAGGGGTTGGCGTACGTGACGTGCTCTTCATGTATCCGTGCAGGTTTACAACGAGTCAATTCACCATCCCTTGCGGTTATGAGTACCGCTTGTTTACTGTGTCATGACGTAGATAAATTATGGAATGTTGTGATTCAATACTGCTTCTATGTATAAGTTGTATTGCTACATGTGTGCCACCAAATATTGCTCACTAAATTTCAGATTCCTGAACCGTTAACTTGTTGCTAAAAGATGATTTAAGGATGAACTTGTAGGTGTGTCCATTGCTGCAACGTGCTATCCTATGTTTGTTATGACCAGCATGTAGAGTTCATGTGTAGGAGCGTCGGTTAAGACTTGCTGAGCCATCGTGCTCACGGTTGCTGCTATGAGTGGTTGCAGGTGAGGAGTACCCCACGGACTCGGAGTACGAGTCCACCGGCAAGGTCTATCCTCTGTAGGGGACTACAGCTGAGTGGGAGCTGTACACTCCACGCTGAGGCTGAGTGCAGCTAGTGTGGGTTGTCCGTAGGGCCGGACAACCAACTTTTGCTAGTAAGGTGGGCGTGAGTTGTATAAATTATCTTTCGCTGTAGTAAATTCTGTAATTAGCTGTAAACTGAAGGTTTGTACTACTTTCTTAGTTATTTTCAGTGTAATACTATGGTTACCTTATGATGTGTGCTGTCAGGTGTCGCATCGTGCGGCATCACCCTCTGAGATCCTGGACGTACGAATTCCGGTCCGTCACAGGCTAGTATCAGAGCTGCTTAGGGGATAGCACACTAAATAAGGATAGTATTACGGGAAAACTTAGGATTACGGTGAGGATTCGCTAGTATGCCCAAGTAAGGACTATATTAGTATAGTTACTTAAAGTGGCATGACTAACATATGTGTTAAAATTCTGAAGTTTGATTATGTAACGACGCACCTACGCTCAGGTAAGCATGGTAAGGAACGCCACCGAAAGCGGTTCAATTTCAATTAGCTCCCCTGACGAGGAATGTGGTTCAGGGATAGGTCTCACAGCTTGGTGTGCGACGTCAATATGAAACTCTTGAACTCTTCATGTTCCTGTGTTCATATGAAATGCTGGTCCCTGGCGTGCATTAGGCAAGAAATTGGAAACCCCATCGTGTGGTCGGTAACGCGATAGTGTGTTCTTCTGGAAATAGCCTAGGAAGACATACGCAGCGCTTGCCATCGGCGTACCCTGCAGGGCAGTAGGTGGTATCTGTTGGGTTGATAAAATTCCCAACCGTGACGACCCGTTCACGTTCTACTCGGGTTCCCCGTCGTGTGGTGTGAAACACGATCACGTACCTTGAGACATGGATTAACTCAAGGACGGCCGTATGACAATAATACAGGCGTATGTTTTTATTATAATATGGACCTGCCTGTAATGTCAAAAACCTTTGAGTGCATCATTATTGTGTGTTCTTCTGCAGTGCTAACCACGTACATATCCCGTGTAGTACACGTTTGCGAGCGACCGTTTAGTGGCACAATTGAGACGTATATGCCGGTATAGTTTGGTTAGGATTTTCCTTTTTTGTGAGGAACCTAGTACCGACATGTAATAATCATTTGCATTATAAACAAGTTGAAAAGAAACTAAGATAACCAAATTTTAATCTTTAGGACCCTGGTTGGGTAGAAAAAAATCAAAAGTTGATTAGTTTAGATCAAAGGAATTGAAAAACAGAGTGCTCTGTTTTGGCAGCAAGTTTGCTGAACCTCAACAGAGCATAACTCACAGGTTACTTAGCCAATGGAGGTGTGTGATATAGCTATGGAAAGGTGTATAAGTTCTCTACAACCTTGTTGTAGACTTCCAGAGCAGAATCACACCTAAAACTGGTTGAAATTCCAGATGATGGTAAACTGTCCAGAACCAGGACAGATTTAAAACACTCTCTGGACTGTGCTGTTTTTTAAGCATAACTTCCTGTAGAAAAATTTAAAATTATCATAGGATACATTTTTTGAAATGTTAGGAGATGTGTTACATCTTTGTAATTCAAAGTTTTTGCAGTTGCAGCACGGAATTCAGTGGAAATTAGAGTTGAAAACAGCAATTTCCAAAGGAAGTGCTGTTGAAATTCTTCCAGAAATTATTTTGACTTTGAATTATCATAGTTTTTTAACGAGAGCTGATCTGGGGGAAAATAAATACTCGTTGGAAAAAGCTACTGAAGTTAACTTTAACTTTGGTATTCAACTTGAGTCATGAAAATGTAAAGTACCAGGTAAAAATCTGGGATAAGTAGAAACTGGTAATTCTGGGCAGAGGAATGAACAGTTGAACTCATTTGAGAGATTGTTGTACCTAGTGGGGTGTTATTACTTCCAGTGGGGTAGAACATACTCATGAGTTTTTATCTTCAACTAGTGAAAGATTTGAGTATTCCATGTTTCTCGTATTGAAGATAAAGGGTAGTATACGTGATGACAAAGCTGTGTTAACGTCTCGTCATGACCAAATCTAGTTGAGATGAACTTCCAAAGAGGAAGTCCATCAATTTGGATTTCACTAATTGTATTTGGTCTGATAATGGTGTAGCTTGTTCAAAGTTATTACATTATCCATGTACGAGATGTATCGCATGTTTACCGTCATTATGCTTTACTCCTATTTTATGGACTGCATGGAGTTTGTTGTGGGTCTGATTTTATTGTCGTATGGTTGTAGATGGTTCATACCCGGACCACGCACGAGGCCAGGGGCTCTAGTCAGCAAGGGGTGATGACTTCCAGCCGCCTGCTTACGACAACACCCCGCAGCAACAACCACCACCGCCACCTCCGCTTACTCTAGCGGATGTGATCTCGGTGCTGGTGGGCTCTCGTAAGGAGCAGACCGACCTGCTCCGCACAATTGTGCAGAATACGTCCCAGGCGGGGGGGGGGGGGTGCATCAAGAGAGGGGGCCTCGTGATCCCCACATCACGATGTACTCGGACTTCATGAGTATGCATCCTTCATTGTTCACCGAAGCGGCGGAACCACTGGAGTCCGATAACTGGCTGCCGACGATTGAGTCCAAGTTCGGGCTGCTCCAATGCACGGAGCGGCAGAAGACTCTCTTCGCGGCTGTAACACCCTCAATTTCACTACCATGCTTATGCATACATTTTTCATGTAGATAAGGATTTAAAAAGAATTAGAAATGGAGAAAGGAATATTGAAATGGAGAAAGGAACATAGAAATGGAGAGAAATGGAAATAAAATAGCTAAACTGAGCCAATCCAAAATTTCCCCAAAATTCCCCTCTTTGGTTGAGTCCCATCTTGCTAGGACTCATTGTTTCCACCCCTAGGACTCTTTGGTTGAGTTCCATCTGCTAGGACTCTATGTTTCCACCCCTAGGACTCGCTTTTTCCTCCTTATAAATATAACCCCACAGCCGCCCCCCTATTCCTTTTGGCCGCCGCCCCCCTGCCCCCAACTCACCAAGTTGCCCCCCCTCTGCCCAAGTCGCTGAGTCCCCCCCCCTTGCCAGAGTTTACCCGCCATCGAGCCCCGTCACGCCTCGCCGTCGCCGGAGAAGAAGCCCGACGTTCTGCCCTACCATAATTCTCCGCAGAAAATCCCCTTCTGCTACCATTGCTAGGAGGGAGGCCCTGCCACAAGGAGGAAGTGAGGTAGGTCTTCATTACCTCTCTTACAACGTCGCCGCTGTTTCTACACACCCGTTTTCTTCGCCCCTTCGAGCAGAAACCTTTGGCGTGTGGACAGATCATGTTTTGGTCGATTTTTGACGATGGAATTGATCTACATCTTGTGTCAAGATCATCACCACATCCACACTTGATTCCTACACCCTTATTCACCATAAAACCCCATGAAAGCCCATTAAACCATGCAAGAACATGTACAAACTGGTTTTATAAAACTGCACTATAGGATTTGCATTCATCTATCCCATTGCATCTTGAGTAAAGTTTGTGCATGATGATTGATTGCTGTAAATTTTGTATGTGCGTGGTCGTAAGTAGAAGGACAAGCTCAAGAGGCCGTCTACGAGGAACTACAGCACCAAGACTTCGAGACGCTTGAGCAACACAAACCATGGGAGCAAGGCAAGTGCCCCTTGACCATATTGACCCCATGTTTTGAAACTGTTTTGCTTGCGAAAACTCGTATGCTTGAGTCAACTTGATGGGACACCCTTTTTATAGGAGTTTACTAGTTTTGTTAACCGTCCTTGTCACCGGGAAAGTTAATGAGTCGGGTATGGTCGTTTTTCCTTTTTGCTTTGCTTAATTTACCAGATACAGGAAGCTGAATTAAAACATGGTTAGCTACTGCACTCATATGAATAATGATGATGGTAACTTGATGATGTTAATGAGCATGAAATCGGGGAGATCTAGGCAAGCTTGGTTCGTGGATGTTGCTGGATGAGATGGTGGTTTACTTGCTAAATATTTAAGGACCGGTTCATACGAGCACATGCCAGGAAAACAGTGCCACCACAAGACCAAATATGGGTGCGGCTTAGCTGACTAATTAGGTGTGTTGCTAGCTTGTTATGGACCGTTGGATGGTGTGGGAATGGGAGTCGAGAGGAACTGCCCTGGGAACTGCATGGCACAAGAGGAGCCCGTGGGTGGGAGAACGGAGATTCGAGCCTGCCGGTGAAATCTCAGTGGGTCCGTACATACTAGTAGCCCCTTTGTAAAGTCTATTTTGTGATCTCTTGGCCATACACCGATGATTGTGTACTGGTATAATAGAGGTTCTTTCTAGTCGCCGACGGGTGACGAAATCACAAACTTGTTTGTAAAGTGGTGCCACCTATGCAGAGTGTAAAACTATCATGATGTGGGGGACCGCCAACGCGGCCCCGGCCAGGACCTCGTCGGGTGGTGCCGTGATATGCGGCACCCAACAGCACACGGGTCGAGAAAAACACATCACATTACATAAATCATTTTCGGAAGCGTACAAGAGTATTTTACAAATACTTATCTCAAAATAAGCTATAGCGGAAGAAACAGTCCAGCCCACGGACGTTTCTTACTAGCAACATGAAGAACAAACAGCAGCGGCGAGGACGCTCTTGAGTAACCACTCGGAGGTTTTTGAGTCTCACCGGCATCCCTTCTCATAAGCATGAAGTCAAATACCTGCAAAACAACTCGGATAGCTTCCGTGAGCATAATGCTCAGCAAGACTTAACCGTCACCCTAGTCATGAAACTCTACATGAGGTTATGAACATAAAGTAGGATGGCATAATGCATAATAGACTCGCCTAAATGTGAATCCTTACTTTCAAGTGTTATTAGCAGCAATTTAAGAATAACCTTGGGCACGCCACATCGGGAGTCCACAATCAAACAAGAAACGCTTTCCCCCGATGTAATTTGCTCACGGTGTAATTGAATCGAGTTTGCACTAGCCTAATCATACAAAGTATCATCACAATGCTAGTATTAACTTCAAACCAATATGATTAGTTTCTTTCTCATGCAAGTTCTTACTATGTCACGACTGTGAGAACAAGTATGCTCGGTTCTTTTCCGCGAGCGATGGTGATTCAAATCAATAACACCCGGACTACACGACATGTACGCCCGTACTCGACGTTGCATACAGAAACCATCACTGATGTCGTATGTGGCAGCCTTTCCCCCGTTTCAGCTACGTTAAATCGATCAAATTGCCCCATACAGTAGCCACTCTCATGGTGCACCTACCAACATGAGATGTCATGAGAATGTTACCCACATACTGCACACCGGCTGTCTCACCTAAGGCGACCCGAAAAGGCTCAACGCAAGCTTCCCGAGGTACATCTGTTTACTGGGTCCCATATAGCCAGCATGAGTCCGGTACACAACTCAAAATTGTTCAACAGGGCCGCATACGGATCGGTCCTTGAACGACACGGACAAGTCTATAGCACCCAGGCCCCTATGTCCTGCTGCCCCTACAGCCTTCCGGTCTAACCTTTAACTTGCTACACATTTTCTGAACCAATCCCGTATGCCCCTGTTGTTTCTGATCATGCGACTAGCATCTCACCACTCGACTTCTACCGAACCTTACTTAAGCATGGCAGTTCTACACGGTGAAAGACACCTACTCAATACTCCATGGGTTCATTTGGTCATGCAAGAGGAGTATCAAAGCACTAGACCTAATGCACATTTCATATCTTAACCGAAAGTGAATACAAAGTAAAAACTTAAAAGCTGTTAAATGCAAACCGGAGCTTGCCTGTTTTGCAGGGTAGTCATATATAATCAGTTAGTTATCCGTGCTGATCAACCCTTGATTCTCCGGAGTCTGATCCACTTCAATGAATCACTCCTCCGAATCCCCTTCGTTGTGATTCCTATTGAAATGTATATGCAGAAGTTTTATAGAATGCAATGGAAAGAATTAAAGACTGGATTTGTTAGGAACAGAGGCTGTGTGGAAATGCCAAGAATGGCTTGGTATGCCTCTGTTGTGCAAAGAATTATGAATGAACTAAATTGGTCTTGGTATTTTAGTTATACACTAACTTTCCTAATGAACATAAGAACGAAGCTGAAAAGATTTGAATGCAACTGATGAACAAGAACTCCAATGGCTTCAAAACTTTTACAGCATGTTCCATACCACCTAGGGATTTAGCTTGCCAAATTGCAGCTAATGAGTCAAATTGTGTTCTTCATAATTCCTACAATGTCTTATGTATTTTTCCCCTATACATAAGTATGAAGAACAAGAACAGGGAGTTCTAAAGATCAAATTGAGCTGATAATTTACATGTGAGTTCCTGGTCACATGAAAGTAATTTGATACAAATTTCAGACCTTTTACTTGAGTAGCTCCTCCAGAATAATTCCTTAAGCATTTCTACTCAAAGAATTAATTCTGGAGTAATGTTCATTTTCATGCCCAATTAAGTGAACTACATTTTCAAGTAGGTCTCCTAGTGTACGTATGAATTTTTCCTATGATTTTTGGAGCTATGTATTGCCTAGAATAGATTTTACAAGTGGGCAACATTTTCTGAAAATGTTTCTGGACTCTTATGAATAAAGCAGCTTGTATTTAGCAAATTCCTACACAAATGATCTTCAATTGATCTGAACATTTGCTAGAAGGTCAACAATATGCTAAGGAATATTCTGGCAAAATTTGAGGATTTTTGGATGAACCAAACTCCCTCAATAATTCTTTTTCTAGAAAAAATTTAAATAATTTTTCAGAATTTAATATTGACTTTCATATAAATTGGAGTTCATATTTGGATATATCTTTGCAAAAGGAAACCAACCCAATTTAAATCACTCAATTTGGAGATTCCTTCAGAAAGATATGATTTTCCAAAGTTTGAACAATCTCTGGAATTATTTTGCTACTGAAAAGTCTGCTGGACCCACGGTTTAAAACTCAGCCAATCAGAACTGAGCCACACCTGGGTCACACAGTTGTACCGCGCAGCCACAACAGTTCCCAGCGACAAAAGATCTCCTTTTGAAACTTTTCAGACACTGATAGCTGGGGCCCGCCCGGTCTTCTTCCTCCGGCTTCTTTCCCGCACCCGCGCGCTCCCCCTCGCCAGAGCAACTGGCTGCTCGCCGGACGACCGTTTCAGCTGCCATCCGAGCTGGGGCTCGCTGCTAGGGCGTTATGGAGGCCGGGGAACACGACTTTGGCACTGGTTCGAGCTGCCGGTGACCGGAAATACCCCAGCGACGTGCGGCGGCTACGGTAAGCGTTCGGCGCCGTCGGCCGACCTTCCTAGACCGCCAGAACATCGACCAACTCTCGCTACAGCACCCTTGGAGCTTGAGGAAGACCGACATGGCCTCAAAAGTGCTCGAAGACGGCTGCAACTGGGTCGGCACCGTGCACCCGATTAGTTCCGCCAAGAACACGCTCGGGAGAGCTCAAAATCCGTCGTTCCTAGGTGGTTTCATGCGACGTTTGCTAAAGGAAATATGCTTGCCGGCTAGT
Organism: Neostapfia colusana; assembly: GCA_030760725.1. Taxonomy (NCBI): domain Eukaryota; kingdom Viridiplantae; phylum Streptophyta; class Magnoliopsida; order Poales; family Poaceae; genus Neostapfia; species Neostapfia colusana. The sequence goes on along the minus strand of JASWHV010000005.1, from coordinate 57,746,471 downwards.
CCAGCTTCTATGTGCGATGTTTGATGACCTAAGTAGAACTGGAGAGGGAGAATTTGAAGATCTCGTACCGGACGCTCGGTTTGCACCCGCCGGAGTTAATTTCCAAAATTCACCGTCGATACTTCACGGTGTGGCTTGAGCTTTGGGTGAGAGCAGCATGGGCCTCGCTTGGCCGTGGCAACTGCTGTGGCGAGCTGCCCACGTGCATCGGACCTCCGGCTTGAGTTAGGTCGTGGCGGATGAAGTCGTTCTAGGGCAAGGGAGGCCGGAGCTCGGCGGGTTTTGTGTCAGGGAGGTGAGAAATGGGCTCGTGGTGCTGCTAGCAGCTCGGAGTGCAGTGTGCGCGAGTGTTTCTGCCGGTTCCTGATCAAGCCGAGGCAGCGGCCGTGAGAGATGAGCTTTGTTCGTGAGGAGGAAACAAAAGCCTGTTTTCTCGGTCTGTGGAGAGGATCACGCCGAGGGATGAGTTGAACAGCCCCCCTGGTCGCCAGCGCGTGGGAGAGGGAGCAGGAGGTGGCTCGGCCACTCTCTCGGTGGCGCACGGTGGAAACTGCTCGGTTGAGTTGAAAACAGAGAGCCTCAGTTGTTTGCTTTGTGTGCAAGTTTCCAATTTCAGCTCAATGACATGTGGGTCCCCCACTATCCTCCTCTCCAAAAGATCTCCTCAGTTTAATCTCTCAAAGTCCAAAGTTTTGAAGTTGAAACGTGGGCTAGCATTTGAATTCACCAAATTCAGTTTGAATTTGCATAGCAAATTTGAATTCAGTTGGAATTTGAAAATGCTTCCATTTAATTCCTTTTTGAGCCCACCCTTCAATGACAAGTTTGTCATCCAACTTTTTCCAGAATTTCCAAACTATATGGCTGCGTGAGTATTCAAAATTTTGGCCACCAATTGATGTGAACTTGGAATTTGAAATCTGAACTTTTAATCCTTCATGCGCAGGGGTATTTAAGTCCTTATTGGTTCAACACCTTCAAATAAAAATGTGAGCCTCATTTTGGATGAACATCCACGTAACACTTTGCATGAATAAAAGTTTTAGCAAGTCCCATTTTTCATGACTTTGCCACACATATGAATTCAAACCTTGGTTTTATTCATATACATTTTTGGGACTTTTGCATTCCTCCTCCCTTAAAAGAATCCCGTCCCGAGATTACAAAAGAAGAACGAGACGGGAGAGGTAATTACAAACTGTACAAAGCTAATAGTTCCGGATAGTTGGTGCGGGGGTAATCTTCACTTTCCCACGTTGCATCTTCCGTGGTATGATTACTCCACAGCACCTTGTAAAACTTGATCATCCGGTTCCGGGTTACTCGGGTCTTTTCATCTACAATCTGAACCGGCCGCTCGGTGTAGGTAAGGTCCGGTGTTGATCTCCTTAAGAAGTTACACATACCATTGGTGATCTAGAGCTCCAATGGAGCTGGGAATTTTTATGTGAGTTCCTCGTCACAAGAAAGTCCTCTGGACCAAAATTTAGCACTCTTCATGGAGTGGTTTATTTTGAACAATTCTCTAAGTGTTTAATCAAAGATGAATTAGTTCTGAGGTAACACCAATGTTCATTCAAACTAAGTGAACCATAATTTCATATTATAGTTCATAGAGTCTACATGAATTTTCCTAGGATTTTTGGAGCTAAGAATTGCCCAGAACTGAATTTACAAGTTTTGAAAATTCTCTGAAAATGTTTCTGTATTCATTTGAACACAGTAACTTACAATCTGAATTCTCCTGACCAAAAAACTCCAAATGAGCTGAAACGTTTACAGGAGTTTAAGAACACCTTAAAGAATATTCTGGCAAAATTTGAGGATTTTTGGATTAACCAAACTCACTCAAAAATTCTTTTGCTGAAAAGCTTTAAAGTATTTTCCAGAATTAAATAAAGAATTTCATACAAATTGGGTTGCATAATTGGATAGAGTTTGTCAATCTGAATCTAACCCAATTTGAATCACTAAATTTGGAGGTTCCTAGCAAAAGTTATGCTCCTCTAAAGTTTGGGGAAATTCTGTAATTTGAATAAATCCGGGAAAAAGTTTAAACTGACGGTGGGACCAGGGGACACGTGTCTGCTGCCAGGAGCACGCCACACGGGCTACAGAATTGTTTCCCACGCTTTCACAGCCGATCCCGCGCCACAGTGTATCCGGCCACTCTCTCCCGAGTCGCTGACAGGCGGGACCGGCGAGGTCGTCTTCAACCTCGCGATACTGCCGCCGGGCTCGCCGGAGCAGCTTCGGATTCGGTCGTCCGGCCATCTCAACTGCTCAAACTCGCCGCCAGGCTCTTATTTAACCCGAGGAACACGATGGAAGGAGTTTTATGGACTGGCGAAGTCCCTAACCCATCCCGCACCGGTGCAGCGGCTCTGAGGGAGTTCGGCGGCGTCGCCCAAATGCTTTAGCCTGCAAAAAGCTCCCTGGAAGGGCTCTACAGCACCAGTGGAGGTTGGCAAAGCTAGGCATGGCCGCACACGGGCTCGGGAATGGCTCCAAGTTAGGGTTCATCGTGCACCCGCACCTTCCCGCCATAGCCGCCTTCGGAAAGATCGAAATTGCACTGTGCACAGCGTGTTTCATGCGAGGTTTCAATAGAGAACTGGTGCGCCCTCAAGTATAGCCCGTGTGTGTGAAGTTTCGTGGTGTCTAAACAGAAATCAATCGGGAATTTTGCAGAATCATACCCGAAGGTCGGTTTACACCGGCTGGAGTGAATCCCCGAAATTCGTCGGCCAGAGGCGGAGACAAGCTCTGTGCTTCGGATGGAAGCTACAGGAAGATCTCGCGCGCCCCACGGTGGCCTTTCTTGGTCGTGACACGCCGCGGTTGAAGCTGTCCACGAGAGCGCCTCCTCTCGGTGTTATGGCGGCCGCCGCGGGAACTCGCTGTTTTCGGTGCAGAGAGCGCGAACCCGCTCAGTGGTGGCTCGAGGATGTCGTAGGAGGTATGGTGGCATGTTTTTTCTGCCCAGAGGCACTGCTTACTCGAATTGCCCGAGTTCCCGGGTGATCAAAGAAAGGCGGTCGCGTTTCTGTCTCTCGGTGTGAGGGAGAGAAGAAGGCCTCGGCTTTGGTTCCGTGAGCGATAAGAGCGTGGCCGAGGGGGTGAGAACCGGGAGGAGCAGCTCGCCAGCACATGTACGGCAGAGGAACATCGGTTCCCTGGGGGAACTCGGTGTCGCACGGTGAGGAGCCTCGGTGGCTTGAGTGAACCGACTGCAGAACTCAAACAGAGACTATACTCTGGGATCTTTTGCAATTTTCAGTTTCTCTCAATGCCATGTGGGTCCCCCAGCTCAGTGCCTCCTTATCCTCTAAAATATCTTCCAAAGTTTGAATATGATGGGATTCAATTGTGGAAGTTTAAATATGATATGCATTTGGATATTTGGGCAAGTTTCATCCAAATTCAAATAGGTGTTTGAATTCTTTGTTATTTAAAGTCCATTTTGGAAAATGGGTTGCAAATCATTTCCATAAATCAAGAAACTTTGCACACCCCCTAATTTGGACCCAAGGAATTCAAATATGACATCTGATTTTTAATTTGGCTGCTGCAAATGAGATTTGTAGCACAACAGTTTTGAAATTCCTAGTGTTGCTCTCATTTGAATTTTGAGTTTGAACAAGTTGTTCCAAATCTGATTTTTGTTTTCTCACACATATGGGAACTTCCCATCTTTGTTTTAGACCCCTCTTGGGTTCCAAGTTTTCAAATAAATATTTGAACTTGTGTGAAGAAAACCCTCATGTGTGTTATCACATGTGGAAAAGTTTTAACAAGTCCCAAATTTCACTCATATGAAACAAACTTTTGCAAACCAGAGTCTCTTTGTATTCATATTTTTGGGACCTTTACATTCCTACCCCCTTAAATGGAATCTTGTCCCGAGATTCAAAAGAAGAACGAGACGGGAGGTAATTACAAGTTTATGACAAAAGCTCCGGATAGTTCTTATGGATGTAATCTTCGGTTTCTCACGTCGCCTCTTCTGGGGTATGATTACTCCACAGGACTTTGTAAAATCTCAAAGTCCGGTTTCGGGTGATCCGGGTCCTTTCGTCGATAATCTGTATAGGTTGCTCGACATAGGTGAGATCCGGCTTTAACTCGTTGATGTCTTCAGTGCGGATGGCAGCGGTAAACTTGAGACACTTCCGCAGCTGGGACATGTGAAATATGTCGTGAATACCGGCAAGGCTTGCCCGTAGTTCCAGCCGGTAGGCTACGTTTCCGCACTTCTCCGTTATAGCAAACGGACTGATGAATCGGGGAGCAAGTTTCCCCTTGACACCGAATCGATGAATCCCTTTCATCGGAGATACACGAAGATACGTGTGCTCTCCGACTTCAAAATGCAGCGGTCAACGCCTCTGATCCGCGTAGCTCTTTTGACGAGATTGGGCAGCTTTGAGGTTCTCTTGTATTATCCGAACTCTCTCTTCGGCTTCATTGACAAGATCAACCCCGAACGTTACTCGTTCACCGGACTCACACCAGTTCAATGGCGTACGGCACTTCCGGCCGTATAGAGCTTCATATGGTGCCATTTTGATGCTCGTATGATATTCGTTGTAGTACGAGAACTCCGCCAGCGGTAAGTGATCATCCCAGCTCTTACCGTGGTGGATGGCACCTACTCTCAGTATGTCTTCCAGTATTTGATTCACCCTCTCAGTTTGCCCATCGGTTTGAGGGTGATACGCAGAGCTTCTAATCAACTTTGTCCCCAAGGATGCGTGTAGCTGCTCCCAGAAACAGGCTACGAACAGCGATCCTCTATCTGACACAATGGTATGGGGAACTTGTCACACCCGGTTTTTCCGAAGAAACAACCAAGTGAATATCACATGTATGCCAGGATCATTTTCTCATACATGTGATGACAAATAGTGAAACATCATTTATTACAAGCCAGGTGTCGAATATAAATAAGTCTTACATCGCAAATGCCTCAATGGACAATAATACTTTCATCACAATTAAATAAACTAGCAGCGGAATATTATTTCTTGAGGGCTCCATCACAGGAGTTGCCCGGGGGTCTCCATGAACCTAGAAACCTTCTTCGGGACCAAAGTCTTGTTCATTGTATACCACCTCATTATCTTGACCTGAGCAGCAATATAAACCAACAAATATGCAAGGTTGAGTACCAATGGTACTCAGCAAGTGTGGGAAAAATTATATCATGCATGGCTAGAACAAGGAGAGGTTGAACTCATGGTTAAAGCACTATGCAATTAATACCTATCACCTTAGCTTATTAAGCACCTACATTACTACACAGGTGAAATGGTCCCAATCTCCCAACCCATCATCATAACCAAATAACCATAACATCATTTTCAATGTTAAGCTCCCCGCTTAACATCCACAACTTCCAAAACCATCAATTCTCTAATCATGAATAAGTCCAAGCCGCTCTTGACCGTGAGCACGGCTGTCATGACAGTTTTGACTTTGCAGAGTTTGTACCACTGTACCCACATGTAGTGATTTCATCCCCCGTTGCCGGGTGGACTAAAAGAACCTCCATTATGCCAGTGGCTACGAACCACATACACACTTCCCAGGTGTGTAGCCAGGAGATCACTACAAAGCCTTTACAAAGGGATTCCCGACGAGCGTGGGCCCACTGAGGTTTCACCCCTAACAGCATACAAGAGGCTCCAACCCCGCTGCAGTGGCCCCCTCTTGAGCCTTGCGGTTCATATGGTAGTCCAGCTGACACCTACTCCCCGCACTATCCAACACACCCATACTACGCCGGGGATACACCTTATTAATTGGCCAAGCTGCCCCATCTCAGCATGTGGTTGGCACGGTAAAGCCAGGTTACATGCTCCATGAACCGGTCCTTAGGATCCAGGCAAGTACTAAACACAAACCCAAGTCTCGTGCACCCAGCACACAACCAAAACATCCAACTTGCCTTGATCCCTACCTCTACATAACTCACAATATCTCATTCAAGAGTATGGTAAAATAAACTGATGATCTCATATCCCAAATATCCCATTCTAAGCATGGCTAAGCATATGCATAATAATGAATGACATGATAAAATAAATCCCAACCCAAGCTACAAGGAAACAAGGTAATGCAATTCTAGGGAAACTTCCTAACATGGGTTTCATATTTCAATTGATAATGCAAATAATTCTACCTACACATCCTAGTATAGAATCAAAGTGGTCAAGGACACTTGCCTCCTTCTTGCTGCTCTTGAAATGGGTAGTCCTGATCTTGGTAAGGAATAACTTGCTCTTGAGCAGGTTCTACATCATACCATCACACATAGCAAAAGAAAAACAACAATCCATAAGACATAGTTCACACTTCCACTTCATACAAACCACACATTCATATTTATGAAATTCATTCACCATTATATGTGTTATGGTTACTCTATGTGTGTTGATTTGTGGCTTGCATGCACTTTTAATCATGTGTATATGATTCCTACTTTGTGTTCACATTTATACTTACATACTATATATATGAGTTTCCAATTAAATAAATTCCTTATATTCAATTGATACACCTTTTAGCTACCAAGTGTGCATGAAAGGTATCTTTCTTCTCCATATGTTCTTCAGAATTTCTACCAACCGTAAACTGAATTCTTTGGATTTTAGAAACTCCATTTATCATTTACTAGTTGCTATATTTTCAGATTTATTTTCCTATGCATAAATGTGTACTTTATTATGAAATTAGTAATACACATCATCTAAACAGAATAGGTTCTGGTCCTAAATAATTTAATAACATATTTTGACCTTTTCCTCTGATGTAAACTATTTCACAATTATTTTCCCTATTTTCTAAAACTATTCATTACTTAAAAATGTGTCCCTAAATGTGAATAATAAATTAAACAGATTCAATTCAGCCCAAAATATGTTTTTATCTCACTCCAAAGTTTTCTAAATACTGAGAAAGTCTTTAATTAAATTTTGACAATATGTTTGTCCCATTTTTTTTAATTTTTAAACACTAGCAACATATTCAATTTCCTATATTAAATACTAAACAGGGCTAAAAAGTTAAACTTACCCCACTACAGGGTCTATAATATTATTTTAACAATTTTTAGGGGTCTAGCTATACTTATCAGAGGTGTTTTTCCTAATTTTTATTAAGTCTAGGGGCTAAAACTGATTTTCCTTCAGGATATTGGCATAGTTCCCGGTGAAAGTTCAATCTTGAACTCCACCTCTTGGTCGGGCGGCATCCCCGGTAAATCATCCAGGAACATGTCAGGGAACTCACGGACTACTGGAATGTCTTCCAATCTGATGGTTGTCGATTGATATACATTTGGAAGTTTTATTTCTGGACTGTCCAGGATTAATGAGTGAGACGCGTGCACTTCTGAATGCCAATGCACGACGCGGAGGACGGTGTCTAATACAGCGCCGTGGCGGGTCAACCACGACATCCCTAAGATGGCATCGACCTTCTGTCCCTCTAAAACTATGAGAGACGTGGGGTATACTCTACCCTCTAAGCATAATGACACTTTTGGAACCATCATGCTGGCTGAAATTTTCCCACCCAGTGAACAAATCAAGTATGGACTGTCGGTGGGTAGTATTTGCAAGCTGTATTTAGCAATAAAAGCTTGGCTAGTAAAGCTATGCGTGGCGCCTGAATCAAATAATACTATGGCGGGATGTTGGTGGAGTTGGAACATACCCGCAAGGATTGGCTCTCCCTCCGGCACGTCCTCTATGGCGAGTTGGTGGACGGTGCCGGGCTTAGAATTTGCCCGACGCACATTAGTGGGGTTCCGGGCCTGATTCCTCCCCGGAAACTGCGGTGTCACTCCGCCGCCTTGCCTCTATGGACAGTTGTTGGTGAAGTGTCCTGGGCGACCACATTTGTAGCATGTGGCGGCTGACTGGCCAGTGCTTGGGGGACGAAAGCCCGTCATGCGCTGCTGGGGTGCATACACACGTGGCATCGCCCACTGCTGCTGTTGTTGCTGCGGAGGTGGTGCTGGTAGTGCCGGCCTAAATGCCGGTGGAGAATATGGCCGACTGCGGAATGGCATCGGCCTCTGTGGTGGCTGCCAGCGTTGACCCGATGGTGAGCGATACACCATACGGTATTTTTGAGAAGGACCCCCTCCTTCTCCACTGCTTTGTGGCGTGCTTTGCTTCTTTTCCACCGCCGCTAACTCCTTGCCAGAGTCCTCCTGAATAATGCAGCATCAATAATATCATTGAGGCTGCCGCGATTGAACATCGCCAGCTTGTTCTTCAGGAGTGGGTTAAGCCCCTGGTAAAAATGATCCCGCCGCTTCTCGTCGGTATCGGCGTGATAGGAAGCGTAGAGTGCAAGACCATTGAACGCCCTGGAGTATTCCAGCGCGTTCCGGCTTCCTTGCTGCAGGTGAAGGAACTCCTGCGTCTCCCTCTTCATAATACCCGGCGGTATGTGATAGGCCCTGAAGACCGTCCGGAACTCCACCCAGGTCATAACTCGCTCGGTGGGTTGCAAGGCACAGTAATTCACCCACCAAGCTCTCGTGGATCCTTGAAGCTGTTGGACCGCGAATTGAGTCTTGCACTGCTCACTCACTTGGAGCAGCCCGAACTTCATCTCCATCGTGCAGAGCCAGTTGTCCGCATCGATGGGTTCACCTGCCCTTGAGAATACCAGGGGATGAGTAGCCAGAAAGTCAGAGTAGGAGCTTTGTTGGTGCTCCTTGCAATCTTGACGCCTCTCTGGTCGAGACGTATTCGCAATAAGGGTCTGCAGCAACTCCGTGCGCTGCTGATGAAAACCCACCATCGCTGCAACAATGTAGGCCAATGTAACCGTTGGTGGTGGCAGTGGCAGTTGTTGTTATTGCTGTTGCTGCTGTTGCTGTCCCGAGGAATCCTCGGGAGGCTGTTGGGAGGTCTCTCCCCCCTGACTGGAACCCCCAACGTCTGGGTTGGCACGAGTGCGAGTCATTCTGAAATTCAAAACAGCAGCGATCAGCACATGTCATACATAAAATTCCATATGAAACAGTAGGTATTGAAGTGACGCATGAATATCTTGCACAACATTCACATATAATGATAAAGCATAACTTTATACAAGATACATCATTCTTGGGTCTCCGAGAAGTCGTGCTCATGTCGTCACTACCTATACATAGACTACTGTATACACGACATGTCACTGATTACAAAAGTTTTTCTTACACCACCCTCGCTGCCCTACTTGGCAACGGTAACCCACTACTTGGAGTAGAACTCGACCTCCTGTGGGTCGTCCTCCTGCGCTACCTCTGCTGGTGGCTCCAGGTCCATGACCTCCTCTTCCGGTTCAGGTTCTCCCATCGCCAGGATACCAAAACCACGGGTACGGCACCTACCATCGGTAGGCCCATTACGGAGGTATGAGGTCCTGCAATGCGTGCACCTCGTCCATGGCCTGGTTGTAGTCTTCTTCCCAGCCTTGCCCCTCCTTGATAGCATCATCACGCTCTTGAGTGAGGACTTCATTCTGCTGGGTTAGGGCCTGCACTTGTTGTTGTAAAGCCGTGATACCGACGCGGCTTTTCTTCTTTGCCTTCTTCATACGCTGCAACTGATTGCGTTGCTCATTCAATCGCTTTATCGTCGGAAGGAGAACATTGTGGAGTGTACTGTGAGCACTCTCGAAATGATCACCACGGCTGGTTCTCTCCTTGAGCTTCACGGCGAGACAATCCGTATGAACAGCTTGTCTGTCCATCACGGCTTTTCCTGCCCTCAACTGGAGGCTGAGATTCGCCTCCGTGGGGTTGTACCTTGGGCAACCCGGATCTGTTGCCTCCATGTACCTTTCCCCCCACACATGATTAGCTTGTCCCTCCACCAGAACAAGCGCGTATAGAGTGCCCTCCATAGCTCTCACGTGTAGTTGGCAGAAACGCGACATGGTGTCGCGAGCTGCCACTTGCCACATTCCCTCCGGCTGTCTACCTCTCACCGTAACGGTGAACGGTGCCCAACAGGGTGGCGTAGGTCCTGCAGGAACTTTGACATGGATGGTCCATGTCTTGTCCCCCTCCTCACCTTCTTCCTTGGCGAGATACTGTGGCGTCTCAACATATCCGAAATATTTAAGCATTTGCTTCAACACTTCCGGATAACCACTGCAGTGAGAACAGTGGGATATCACACACCCGTTCTCCAATTGTCTATTCGCTGTCATCTGTAGAAACATATTTGAAAAAAATGTCAAATATTTATTTCAACAGTAATTAATTTAGTTATAACATAAAACATGTCATTGAACTCCTAAAAACTTGGAAAAACAACTCAAACTTAAAACAGTTTGATTGCGGGTCTGCTGCCCAAACTGACAGCCCTGACCAGTTTCAATTTCAACCTGATTTAGAACATGCTAAAGCAAAACCAATTCCGGAGCTCAACATCAAAGTTAAATTTAACTTCAATAGCTTTCCATAAAGTATTTACTTGGCCTAAGATCTGCGCTGGTTCAAAAGTTATGAGATGTCAAAGTTTACAGAATTTCTGGAGAAAATTTGATCCAAGAATTCCAGTTAATTCTACACCAAATTTGACAAAACTTTCTGTTACAAAGTTCTAACCCATCTCAAGAAATTTTCAGAACTACCTCATTTTCTATTTTTGGATTTTATGCAGGAAGTTATGCTCAATGTACAGAGAGTTACAGAGAGTGTTTGCTCTGCCCTGTTTTCTGGACAGTTTCAACTCTACAGCATTTTTTGACTGGTTAAGGGATGAAACACCTCTGTAAATCAATAGAAAAGTTGTAAACCTCTTCTAGGGATTTCCAGAAATGTATCATATGACCCCAACCTCGAAAGAACTCAACCTCTAACCTCAGATTGACCTCAGCCTTATTTCAGCTGGAAACGGAGGACTCTATCCTTAGTATCCTATAAGTTGAAAACTTGTTAATTTTGAACATCCTGATTAAGGAAAGGAGGTATCTCAAAGTTTTAGTGCTCTGGATCAAACCTTCATGTTTTACAATGACGTTGCTCATTTAGTGGGGTGTGATGCCGAAGCGTCACCAGTTCATGTTGGTACTACGTTCCTCACAAAGAAAAAACTATACCAGACTTAGCTGGCTTCGTTAGTGCAGTGGCACTAAACGTCTCTCGCACACGTATGCTACTTGTCTACCGATTCGTGGTTATACTACCTGCAGATAAACCACTCAATCGTAAGGTCTGGCTGGACACCGAACCCGGTCCCAATACAGTTCATCCACCCATCCGTCATCACTCGCACAGGTGTTCTCAAGCCAAACACGCCTTGAGCTACGTGTTCATGTTACTGACCACGTGACGGGATCTCCCAAACTTGCCCGAAGCACGCCAGGGAAGGGTGTTGCTCGAATACCCCAAACGACATGAAGAGTCATAGAGGACATTAAAGCGGGACGGGTTACCTGCCACCCGTGAGGCTCCATCCTTCAGCTTATGCGCACTGGTGGACAGCGCTTACGTGCACCCCCCAAGACATAAAGTGTCCCGAGATGCACGAATTTCTGACATAAGAAAATAGGTTAGTATGCCACTTTCTATATACTAATAACATCCTTATATGGGCTACTAACTCGTTCCCCACTGAGTTTTTCAAAAAGATGACCTTTTTAGTGCGTTAAACCTCAGGCGAGCTCTGACACCATGCTGACACGAGCCCCACAGCCTCGTCGAGCCAGGATCACGCTGATGGGTGCTGCGTTGCACAGCACCGGATAACGCACATCAAAGATACAAAGCGGAAGCAAAGATTTATTACATAAACCAGTTTATGAACATTTTTACAACAGAATAGTTCAGTCTACACTCACGGGCATAGACTACGCATCGAGTTCATGTTCAGCCCGTGAATGTGTCCCCGCTAGCACGCACACACACTAACACGGCGGCATGCACGACTCCCATTCGACAGGGTTTCCCTCTTGGGGTTCTGTCTCCTCCTTGGGAGTCCCTTCCTCATAAACCCCTGCAAAAGCTTTAAACACAAGCAGTGAGCATGATGGCTCAGCAAGTCTGACCCGTCTCTCCTACACATGAAACTTCTACATGAAGGGTTTCAGGGTACATGAGGTAAATAAGTTGCAAAGGACTCGCCTAATTGTTTGAACCTTACTTTGAAGTTTTAGCAGCAGGTTGTGGAGAACCTGACGCTAAGTCACATGAGAGAGCCGCAATCAAACAAGAAACATATTTCTCTCATGTACTTTGCCCAAGGTCGAAAGAACTTTAATTAGCTCTAGACTACAACAAGTCATTAACAATCAATGTATAGCTTTCAAATCAGCAAACTTTTAACATATATCTAGCCTGTTCTTTCTACGTCACGGTACAGTGAACAAGTGGTACTCACTGACCGTGAGGGATGGCGATTATAATCGATCTACACCTGCAGGGTTAACCGAATAACCCGCCATGTACGCCCGTACTCGATGTTTCCTACAGCAACCATCACGGATGTCGTACGCAACCACCTTTCACCCGTTAGCCAAATGTTGAACCGGTCCAATCGTCCCAAGCAAGAGGTCTCTGCGCGCGCACCCGCAGTGCCGCCAGCCGATTTACACCTCGAGCTCTCAACCTACCCTCTGAACGACCAGCTATGCCTCAATACCCAGCTACCCGAGTTACATCGGATTCCTGATTCCCATATATACGGTAGGTCTTCGGTACTGTTCTAGCTTGTTCAACAGGCCCGCACACGGCTCGGTCCTCAATCGACACAAGCGGATCTATGGCACCCAGGCCCCAACGTCCTGCTGCCCTTACTATCCACTCGGTCTCATTTTTATTGCCATGTGTTCCATTTGCTATCTTTACCCGAGTAGTGTGCCTCTAGCCTATTCTCGTGAGCAGTTCCAACTACTCGACTTGTACGGAATCCTACACTAACTTAGCATTGCAGTAGCTGTTTGAGGTTTACAAACCTAATCCCAACCCAGGGTTTTCTTGGCTATTGGGTTTTCAAACAAGACTCTAATGCAAAAGATTAAACTGGGTGCTCAAAGTATGTTCTCAAAACAGTAAATTTTTAAAAATGTTCTAAGCAAACCGGAGCTTGCCTTGCTGCTCTTGGTCGTAGGCTAGCTGCTCCTCAGGAGTGATGAAGTCTAAGACTTCGGGCTCCTCCTCAACCTTAGCGACTACATGAGATAAACATGTATATGTATCAATTTGAATGCACTTGAATTGAAGCTGAGTTTGTGAAGACTATAAGTCTTGCTAGACAGGCCCAATGATTCTGAAATTTTTACTGTGGTTTGGATACAACCTAAACAGAGTCTTGGCCAATTTTCATTTGCAGTAAAGCTCATTTGAGCTCTCAACAAATAATTATGTACTTAGCCTTAATTTGAGCTCCTAGGGTGTTCTAGGGGTTTTCATGGAGCAAGCCATGACTTTCTGAAAACTAGATTTTCAGAGGGTTCTAATGGAACTGGTTTAATTTAATTCTAAGATTCCGAGCTAAAGATATGAGCTAAACAATTTCAGAGAAATTCTTAAAATGTTTGTGGACATTTTCCAGTTTCTCTAGAATAGTTTTATTAATCACACCATTAGGTGGATCAAATGAGCTCAAATGGATCTGAAATTTTTATGGTAGATCAGGGATATTTTGTTGAACATTCCAGCGAAATTTCAGAATTTTCCTCCAAAGGGTTCTCCAGTTAAAATTCTAAACAATTTAAATTTTGAAGAATTAATTCTAGAGAAATCTGGATTTCATAAAGTGAAACTTGATTTGTTGGAAAGTACTCAGAGAGCTGAATCCAACAAAATTTGGTTCACTCAATTTGGGGTTTCCTAGCCAAAGTTATGTGGGTTTGAAATTAGAACTAAATCTGAAATTCAGGGAAATGTTTAAATCTGCCTGTGAGTCCAAGGGACACGTGTCGTGTGCTGAACCGATGACACATGGAGCTACGGTTTAATTCCCACGCTGCCACAGCCGATCCGCGCGCACAACGATCCGATCCCCCGGTTTCCTCCCACTGACAGCGGGCCCGGCCCCAGTCTTCGTCTACCTCACGCCTCCCGCGCGGTAGCGCCTGCCGAGGTCGCCGGAGCACCGCCAAACTCGATCGTACGGTCAGCTCCCGTGCCCTAACTCTCCGCCAGCCCGAAAGTTTGTGCGCTGGACACGCTGGGAGGGTTTCCCCATCTCGACGTTGGCTCTAACCGAGCCCGCGACTGTGCGGCGGCTCGGGAAGAGTTCGCGATGTCGCTCCGATGTGCTAGCCTGCCAAAAGCTTGGTGGAGTTGCTCTACAGCACAAGTGGTGGCTCGGGAAGCTTGGCATGGTGGTGGACAGGCCCGGGTATAGCTTCAAGGTGTGTCTCACCATGCGCCCGTTGCTTCTCGATAAAGCCGCCGTCGGAAAACTTAGAAATACGCCGTGCACAGGGGTTTTCATGCGAGGTTTCGTGAAGCTAACTTATGCGCCACTGAGTCTAGTCCCTGTGTGTGAAGTTTTGTGGAATCTAAACGAGAACCAAACGGGAATTTTAAAGTTTCTTACCCAAAGGTGACTTTGCACTGGCTGGAAGCAAACTGCAAAATTCTCCGTCGACGCTCAACCTCTCAGCTCAAGCTTCGGAGGTGAGCTGTAGGAGGTCCTTGCGCATCCAGAAGTAGCTTTGCTTGGCCGTGAAAAGCCCGGGGTGAGGCTGCCAACGAGAGCACCTCCTCTTTCTTTTGTATCGGCTGCCGTAGAAACGAGTGTTTCTCGTTGTAGGGAGCACGAGCTCACTCGGTGATGGTTTGAGGGGGTGGTGGAGAGTCCTGTGGTGCCGCTTTGCTGCTCAGCCAAGGCACACACGCAAGCTTGGCGGGTGACCGAGGATCGGAGGAGTAGCGGCGGCTACGGTCAGTTTCTTGCGCGAGGGAGCAAAGAACTGATCGGTTCTGCCTCCGGCCGGCTCGGCTGCAGGGATAAGAGGGAGGGGGCGACGTCGGTTGACACAGCTCAGACCGAGCAGGAGCTGACACCGGTGATCAGCTCGGTGGCGCACTCGGCTGAATCCCGAGAACCCATGTGCCCTGTCTCTCAGTCGGTTGAATTGCTAGTGAGGCTGACATGTGGGACCCACTCCCCTTCTAACCTCTGAAATTCAATTTTCCCCACTGCTCTAAACAGTAGAGACCCAAGCACCCTTTGCCATTTGAATTATTTACCAACTGGCTATTTGAATTGGATAGAATTCAAATTGTGGAGTGTTTCAATATATTTTCAGCACATATGCAGTTTCAAATTCAAATTGAGTTTGAATTTGCTAAAATTAGCTCATGTCAAGATCAACTCCAAATGGAGTGAAAATTGGTGTGTGAGCTCACAAAAATCTGCTGAGTATTAATATGCCTTCCACTTTCGAAGTCATGGGATAAAAGTAGTTTGAATTTAAATTTTAGTTCAAACTAGCCTCTTTCTAGTTATGCCCAAAAATACCTCAAAAAGGTTTTGGATTTGGGTGAATTTTGGCATGAGCATTCCTAGCAAGGTGTTGGAGTTTTCCATATGCTCAGCCCTTATGTGATGCATGTGGGAAATGCCACTTTTGCATTTTGTGAGTTTATTCTCTAATGACCATGTTGATGGTGTTTACTTGCTCTTCAAAGGTGTTCATAAAGTTTCCTCAAATGAGGTGTGTGTGGTGTGATGAACACTTTGTATGTGTGCAAAAACCTAGGCCCTTACATAGCACCAGTGCCATTTTAAATTCTTAAATAGAGTTCCAGTTTCTAAGTTGTCATTAGACCTTGTTAGCAAAAGCTTTACAATTCAATACTTGTGCATATTCATAACGTGTAGCGTCGACGTGAAGATTATGAAGTAATTGAAGTGGAGATCAAAGAGGAATCAAAGCAAGTGATCGAGCCTGAAGTGATCGACTACACTAACTGAACTTACATTCTTAGTCACCTGCAAAACAGGCAAGCCCCGGTTTGCATTCAAGCAATTTTATAAAGTCTTTTCATTTCTAGAGATAATAGCTATGAATTATTGATTGCATTAGGTCTAGAAGATATTGAAGATCCAATTGCATGACCAGATTAACCCAAGAGAGAATGGGTAGAGTACCACCTCCTCGAGTGGATTTAGGCTACGCTAACTGTTAGTTTGGAAGGACCGGTAGAAGTCGAGTAGATGGAATCTACTCGCGAGTTTAGGGCTTGGTTTTATCGGAATGGGTTATGAATAGAATCAGTGAGGAAAATTGACAAGTGAGAATTTGAGACCGGGCAGGGAGATTTACATGCAGCAGGCTGCGGACCGTGCATGCATAGCCCTGCCTGTGTTGGTTAAGGCCCGTCCGTACATGGCCCTGTTCGACAAGTTTGAATTGTGTACGGGGCGCATACTGGCTATATGGGACCCAGGAAACTGATGTACCTCATGAAATCCACATTGGAACTTTTCCAATCGGCTTAGGGTTTCGGCGTCAGTACAGCAGGAGGTAACTCGCTCAAGAACATATCACTGCAGGTATATACCTTAAGGGAGCTTGCAGTTCGCGGCGATTGGAATGCGTCCTGTGTGGAAGGACATGGGAATGGTGGCTACGTACAACATCAGTCGAGGTTGCTGCTGGCAACTTGGAGTATGGGTGTACGTGTCGTGTAGTCCGGGCGTGTACTGAATCGGATCACCGTCGCTTGCAGTCATTTGAGCATACTTGCCCACTGCGTCTTGACATAGTTAGAACTGAAGTGAATTCCTTGGAATTTGATAAGGATTGTGTTTTAAATCGTATTGTAACCATGCTTTACTTAGAGATAGTGCTAATTAAACTTTACTTCACTTTGTGCAAGAAGCATCGCAACAAAGCGTTTCTTGTTTGATTGTGGAGTTGCGATGCTGCTCGGTTCAAGGTCTTTAAAATGAGGCTTAAAATCTGAAAGTTAAGTATCAACTGTAGGCGAGTCCTTTATGCGAGTTCAGCTACCTTATTCAATCCGTCGTGCATGTAGAGTTTCTTGTTTAGAGGAGATGGATCAGTCTTGCTGAGCCTATGTGCTCACGCTTGCTATATGAGTGGTTTTGCAGGTAAACATCAACGCGTATGAAAAGGTTGTCCGGTGAGACTTGGAGACTTCCAAGTCGTTTAACACATGGAGAACCCAGCCGCTGCAGTTGTCTTCATGTTGCTAGCAGGAGGAGTCCGCAGGCTGGACCTCTTCTCGAGTGCTCATTAGTTATTTGACGTTAGCTGTTTATAGACTTCCGCTGTAGCTATTTTATGTAAATTATTTACAAAGAACATTTGTAAGCTTCCGCCTTTGATTTAAGTAATACAGTTTCCTTATATGTGTGCTGTTGGGTGCCGCATAACACGGCATCAACCAATGTGATTCACGGACGAGTGTCACGGCCACGTGACGGGTGCCAGGATCCCCCTCAGCATGGTATCAGAGCCGCATTGGTAATAGCGCACAGAATAAGGATCGTATTACGACAAAAACTTAGGATTACGGTAAGGAATCACTAGTATGCCCAAATAAGGACTATAGTAGTATAGTTACTTAAAGTGGAACTACTAACATACTTGTTATAATTCTGAATTTTGATTATGTAACGACGCATCTACGCTCAGGTAAGCATGTAAGGAATGCCACCAAAAGCAGTTCAATTTCGGTTAGCTCCCCTGACGAGGAAAGTGGTTCAGGGATAGGTCTCACAGCTTGGTGTGGGACGTTAATATGAACCACTTGGACTTTTCATGTTCCTAAGTTCATATGAAATACTGGTCCCCGGCGTGCATTAGGAAAGAAAGTGGAAACCCCATCGTGTGGTCGGTAACACGATAGTGTGTTCTTCTGGAAATAGCCTTGGAGGACATACGCAGCGCTTGCCATCGGCGTGCCCTGCAGGGCAGTAGGTGGTATCTGTTGGGTTGATAAAATTCCCATCCGTGACGACCCGTTCGCGCTCTACCCGGGTTCCCTGTTGTGTGGTGTAAAAACACGATCACGTACCTTGAGACGTGGCTTAACTCAAGGATGGCCGTATGGTAATGATACGGGCGTATGTATTTACTTTCAAATATGGACCTGCCTGAAATGACAACAACCCTTGAGTGCATCACTGTTGAGTGTTCTTCTGCAGGTACTAACCACGTATGTATCCCGTGTAGTACACGTGTGTGAGAGATCGTTTAGTGCCACAACTGAGACGTATATTCCGGTATAATCCGGTTAGGATATTCCTTTTTGTGAGGAACATAGTACCGACATGTTTCTTACGGTGCATCGACACCGTACTACACTTAATAACCTCTTCCCTATGAAGAAATGATTCATGAACTAACATTCAACTAAAAATGGAAGTTTGAAACAAATATTAGTTATTAACTCTTATTTTGAGCTAAGATTCAAATGAGAGAATGACTAGGGTTCAAAGGTTTCAAAAACAGAGTGCTCTGTTTCTGGCAGAAATTCTTGCTGGATTTTAACAGAGCATAACTCTGAGTAGATTTAACCATTTAAGGTGTATGATACAGTTCTGTAAATAATTTCAAGTGCTCTACAACTTTTTTGTAGACCTACAGAGCAAAATCACACGTTAATTTGGTGAAAAGTCCAGTTGAAGGCAAACTGTTCAGAACCAGGACAGCAGCAAAACCTCTCTGGACCTTTCTGTTTTTAAGCCATAACTTTCGGTAGAACAATCCTTAAGGAGCCTATGATACACTGTTAGAAAGGTTATGAAATGTGCAACATTGTTGTAGTTCAAAGCTTGTTTAGATTCTTATTGTATTTACATATACAACTGTGATGAAAATAGCCACATAAAAGGAGATGCGGGCAAATTTTTTCCAGGAATTCTGTCGACTTTGAGCAATCATAACTTCTGATCCATAAATGATCTAGAGGCATATGAGTACTCGTTGGAAATATACTGAAGTTAACTTTAACTTTTGTATTCAACTTGAGTTATGAAAAAGCTTTTAAACGGATCAAAATCTGGGTGAGAACAGAAGAGTCCGTTCTGTACAGCAAAGAGAACGGGTTAGGCCTACTCCACGGAAGTGATGAAACTCGAGGATAGTCCGGTGGGACGTGAATATCCAATGTGCTTCCAAGGAGTTACCGGGCGGACCGCTCAACGGGACGTCAAGTTCAAGATTGAGCTGACGCCGGAAACAACACCGATTTCTCGGAGGCCGTATAAGATGGCACCCATTGAACTAGCGGCGTTGAAGGAGCAACTAAGTGAACCCATGAGCAAAGGTTTTATACGACCAAGCTCATCACCTTGGGATTGCTCTGCGCTGTTCGTTAAGAAGAACGACGAGACACTATGATTAAGTGTTGATTATCGTTCGCTCGATGCCGTCACCATAAATAGCAAGTACCCTGCCCCGCATCAATAGTTTATTCGATCAACTAGTTGGTGCAAGGGTATTCTCAAAGATGGTTAGAGCTCAGAAAATATTATGAAATAGAGATCCACTACCATCCGGGAAAAGTTAGCGTGGTTGCCGATGTGTTAGTCGTAAGAACCCACGGTCACAACATGGCGATTGCTGAGTTGGAAGAAGAGGAACCAAGTATCCGTGTCATTCCGTATGGAGCACTCTATAACATTGCTCTCATTCCAACAATCTGAGGAAAGATTGCTGAGGTTCAAAGGAGAGACAAGGGTATGTCTCACATACGGAGAAGAATAGACAATGGAGAGATGAGGTGGTTCAGGAAGGACAATGACGGTACTCTATGGTTTAAAAACCGTATAGTTATACCTCATAAGATGGAGCTCTACGACTGGAAATGTCGCACACCGCTGAAGTGGTGTGAGTACGGCGAAAGAGTACTGTTCGGGGTGATTAGTCAACAAAGCCGATGACCGAGTTCGGACAGTAGAAGCGAACTTGGAGGCTGTGCAATCCCGACAGAGAAGCTATGATGGTCAAAGGCGTAGACCGTTGCATTTCGATGGCGGAGAACACGTTTGTCTTCGCGTGTCTCCGAGGAAAGGAATTCACCGGCCCGATGTAAAGGGGAGATATTGCTCCCTGAACTTAGGATCCATTTACTATCATGGAGAAGTGCGGACCCGTAGCCTACCGGCTGGAACTACCGGCATGTCTTGCGGGTGTCCACGACATAGTCATGTGTCACAGCTGCGGATGTGCCTCAAAGTTACCATTGCTGTCCGCACCAAAGCAATCGACGAGTTGAAGCCAGATCGTGCCTACCCGAGCGACCGGTTCCGACTATTGATGAAAGGATCCGGAACACCTGGAACCGGACATTAGGATTGTACAAGGTGCTTTGGAGTAATCATACCACGGAGGAAACAATGTGGAAAGTAAAGATTACCTCTGCATGAACTATCCGTAACTTTTATTGTAGAACAGTTTGGAATTACCTCTCCTGTCTCGTTCTTCTTTTGGAACCTCGGAACGAGATTCTTTTTAACGGGGGGAGGAATGTAAAAGTCCCAAAAACGTGAATGTAAAGAAACAGATGTTTGAACGTCATTGTGTTTCAGGTTAATGGAAAATGGGTCTTACAAAAACTTTCTTACGTGGGATGGTATACGTGGGGTTCAACAACACAAGTTCAAGCATTCATTGGAATGTGTTGGACCAAGGTGGAGTTAAACTCATGTGTAAATCATGTGCATGAAAAAAAATAAAAAGAAGATCTTTAGACTCAAAGGCTCAGCTCAAATTGCAGCCAAATTTTGAATACACATGGAACCTCATACATTTGAAATTGAGGAGATTTATGGTGGCAACTTTCTGCTTTTTAGGGTGAGCTAAAAAGGAGTGAATTATGCTCATATTTGAATTTGTGCTAAATTCAAATTTGAGGGGCAAATTCAAACTGAACTTGTGAGGTTCAGATTAGGACCAAGAGGGAATCAAGCATGGGCTATGAGCAAGCCAAATGTTGCACTCAAATTCAAATGGGTCATCACAAAGGAGGTTTTCAAACTGTGGCTTCAAAGTTTATATTTGCAGACAACCAAATTTAAAAGTTTAGTCCATATTTGAAATCCTCAGCTCCAAATTTGTGGGAATACAATTTTTTACCACATTTGGAAGTGTTTTGGCTAAGCTTTTGCAATAGGACATAAAAGGGTATTTGAATTCAAATTCAAATTTAAACTTGGATGAAATTTTGCCATATGTCCAAATGAATTCCCAAATTTGAGCTCCACATATTGGAATTTATTACCTACCAAAATGAGGAGATATTTGTGAGGATTTTGGGGATAAGAAGAGGGAAAAGAGGGGTGAACCCCACGTGTCAGTGAGCCATTTAATCTTGCACACTAAGTCACACCTCCCTGTTTCACTCGAGCAGCTGAATTCATCTCCGGGCACCACCGAGGCTGAACTGAGCCACCTCCTCGTGAAAATTTACTGCGCTGGTGACCACCTTGGATGCTTCCTTCATTTTCAGCTTGATCCTCTCTCGCACAGGCCGAAGCATCGGACTTCGCCTCCTCCTCGTGCGTGCACGCCAAACACAGAACACACGCCGCTGCCTCGGTCTTGATCGGGAGCTGGTGAACTCAGGCGTGCAGGGGCCGGTTGAGCTGCAAAACCGCACCGTGAACTCGTCCTACACCTCCTCAGTGCAGAAACCCGCGAGTTGCGGCCTTACATCCCCCGAAAACAGTCCTCGTGGCGACCTAAAGCAACCGTAGCTCGGGCTTTCATGGACAGCTCACACCAAGGCTTTTCACGGCCGAGCGAGCACACTCCAAGACCCGCCGGATTATCACGCTGCTCCTCCCCAAATTTCAGCTCAAGCCGTGCTCCATAGCTCGGGAATTTTGAGTTCTTCTCTCGGACGGGGAAAAGCATACTGCGGGTAAGGATCTTCGAATTAATGCTCAAATTTCGGTTAGAGTTGATCATTTTGAGAACACATGAGCTAGAGTTAGTAGGGAACCTTTTTCCTTTTGGAACCTAGCGTATGAACGGAGGGCCATGGCTAATTTCAAGTTTTCCCATCGGCGGCCATGGCGGGGACGCTCGGGCGCACGGTGGAACCCTACGCATAGCCGATTCCGATCAAAAAGGAGTACAAGTCGAGCATGGACACGACTCACTGATGCTGTAGGAACAAACGCTCTCGGGTTTGGGAGTCTAGAGATGGCGTGCAACGTCGCAGGAGCAAGAACTGAGCCGCCGCACGTCACCCAGTGGTTTAGAGCCATCACCGGCCTCCGCTGAGCACAGGGACGAGTTCCTTATGGTCGAATTGGGGCTAGCGGCGAGTTTCTGGCCGTGATTCCATCGGGGAAATGGAAATCAGTGGAGCGCCGCTGCGCCGGCGAGGGGGAAAGCGCGCGCGGGAAAGGGGGACTCGGGAGGAAGAAGACGCCTCTGGTCCCACCGGTCAGTGGCTGTTAGTTGAAACCGGGATCAGCTGTGGCTATTTGATTTTCTCTGGCTGCACAGAGGATCTGACACGTCACACGGGACCCACGGTCAGAATTTAAATGTTTCCCGGTTTATTTGAACCCCCAAATTCAATTCAAACTTTAGAACCTCATAACTTGTGCTAGGAAGCTCAAAATTTAGTTATTCAAATTGGGTTAGATTCAGCTTGGCAAGATCTATCCAAATATGCAACCCAATTTGTATGAAAGTCATTAATTAATTCTGGAAAATTCTTTAAAGCTTTTCAGCAAAAGAATTTTAGAGGGAGTTTGGTTCATCCAAAAATCCTCAAATTTTGCCAGAGCTATCTTTAGGACATTATTGAACTCCTGTAAAAATCTCAGCTTATTTGGAGTTGATTTGTTTAGGAGGATTCTGATTTCAAATTGCCGTGTTCAAATGAATACAGAAACATTTTCAGAAAATTTCCAAAACTTGGAAATTCAATTCTGGGCAATTCCTAGTTCCAAAATTCCTAGGAAAATTCATGCTAGACCCCTGATCTATGTTTGAATTTTTGGTCCACTTGAATTTGCATGAAAGTGCAAATTTTGTTCAGAATTAATTCCTTTTTGCCTAAATACTTAGGGAATTGTTCTGGATGAACCACTAACTGAACAATTCTGAATTATGGTCCAGAATGTCTTCTTGTGACAAGGAACTCACAGGGAAATTCTCAGATAAATTTGAGCTCTGGATCAGTACTTTTTGATACAACAGTACTAGGTGAAAATGCAACAATTAGGAAGAACACTTAGCACTTGATTAGGTGGATTAGTCCACAACCAAACCACTGGCACCAGTGTCATTTTAAATTCTTAAACAGTGTTCCAGTTTTAAACTTGTCTTTGGAACTTGTTAGCGAAATCTTTACAATTATACACATATGCGTATTCATAACGTGTAGCCTCTACGTGAAGATTGTGAACCAATGGAAGTGGAGATCAAAGAAGAAGGAAAGTGAGTGATCAAGCCTCAAGTGGTCTTCACTAACTGAACAGATACTTAGTCATCTGCAAAACCAAGGCAAGCACCGGCTTGCATCTAGTTGTTTTATAAAGTTTTACTTTGTTCATTGTTATGGTTTAGAGTTTGTATGTGCATTAAGTTAGGAATGTTTTATACTCCAAATGCATGACCAAAGAAGCCCTCGAGTCAAGGGTAGAAGTCGTATCCTCGCTGTAGAATAATGCCATGGTAATTAGGAATTACATCCGGTAGAAGTCGAGTAGTTGGAATCTACTCGCGAGCTATAGTTCAGGATCACACGGGTATGATTTAAAAAGGCAAACTAAAGTTTAAGTTTCCAAATATGAGACCGGGCAGAGAGTGTAGGCAGCGACAATACGAAGTCTTGGTCGAGTAGCTCTGTCTGTGTCGGTTAAGGACCGTTCTCTTGTGCGGCCCTGGGAGCAAGTATTGAGTTGTGTACCGGATGCTTACTGCTATATGGGACCCAGGAAACCGATGTACCAGGTAAACTGGATTGTAGAGGCATACCACATCGTCTCGTTAGACCTATGAGCCCAAGACGGCGCGACCGGTTCTACAGTCGGGTGTCCTGCGAAAGGTTGCCACATACGACGTAATGAAGGACGCCAGATTTGGGTCTTCATAGGCGGGCGTATGTGTCCAGTTATCCGGGCAGTGTTTGATTCGAATCACCGTCCCTCGCGGTTATGAGTACTGCTTGCTCACTGCACTGTGACGTAATAATCAAGTTGGGTGAGAACAGTTTGCAAGTTTAAAGTGCTGCTATGATAATTGGAATTGCATGAAAACCATGTATGAAGTAGTGATAGAGCAAATTAAAGTTAATTTCCCACCTTGGGACAAGTAACATTGGAATGAAGCGTTTCTTGTTTGATTGTGGAGCTCCAATGTTGCTCGGCGCAAGGTCCGACTATGATGGCTAAAATCTAAAAGTTAAGGATGAACGTGTAGGTGAGTCTTTATGCAACTTATATGTTTGTGGCTTAAGTTACCTTCATGTAGAGTTGCATGCTTCAGGAGAGACGGTTAAGTCTTGCTGAGACATTGTGCTCACTCTTGCTATATGAGTGGTTTTGCAGGTTAACAAAGACGCTTATAAAGAAGGTTATCCGGTGAGGCTCGGACACTTCTGAGTCATGTAACACATGGAGGACCCAGCCGCTGCATTATCTTCGTGTTGCTAGCGAGAGGAGTCCGTGGGCTGGACCCCTTCTCGAGTTCTCATTACTTATTTGGCGTGAGCTGTTTATAGACTTTCGTGGTAGCTATTTTATGTAAATTATTTACAAAGAACATTTGTAAGCTTCCGCCTTTGATTTAAGTAATACAGTTTCCTTATATGTGTGCTGTTGGGTGCCGCAAAACACGGCACCAACCAATGCGATTCCCGGGCGAGTGGCACGGCCCCGTGACGGGTGCTGGGGTCCCCCTCAGCATGAGTCTCCTCTTTTTTCTCCATCAAGTACAACTTCTTGCGGAGGAAGCAGATCTCTTCTTGTGCGCTTGCATAGAGGTTTTCCAACTCCACGAGCATCTTCTGAGACTTGTCAGCTGCTTGTGGGTTGGAAGGAGCTCCTCCATGGGGTCCAATGATCTCCCTTGTACCACTCTTCCGATATGGGTGCAGCTTAAGGTAGTGTTTTCAAGCTGCCCACAGAAAGTGTAGCATAGTCCGGTGAGTGCATCCCATGCAGCATCATCAACAGCTTATGCCCTTGTGACTCTCCATGTGGGTGCGATGTGCCGTGTTACAACCCTACCGTTAGATAGGATGGTCACTTCAGCCTTCCACTCTTCATGTTCGAGACGAGGGACTTTCTTGATGAGGTACTACGGGTATAAGCTGCAGCAGTCAAGGAACTCTCTCAGCTCCCTGGTTATGTGTCCTCCTTCCATCCCGTTGGACCGGAATTCCCGAGCAGAACGGATGACCCGTCCATCATCTTCATTATCGTCCGCAGCAGGTGGTGGCTCCTCTCCATGATTGTTTTCTTCTGGTGCAGCTTCATAGGTCTCTGCCGGGTGTAAGACCGCTTAGTATTCCTCCTGAGGGGCATACCAGTGTTGGCCTTCTTGCGGATCGTCTTCCATGTCATCCTCGAATGGCTCCACCTCTTACAGATCCACTTCCTCATGCATAGGGTCATTGACCTCATCCTTATCACGAGGTTCCATCTTCACTTCCTCCTACTACGGTCCATCAGAAACCTCGATGGGGTTAAGCGAGCTTCCAAGTGGCGGCGGGCGAGTGCTCATGCATGCTGCGCCCCTAGTGATTGGTATCTATAAAGAAGACATGAGAAACTTGGAGAACATGGTAAATAAATCCAAAATTTTCAGCAGCTATGAAGCAAGAGAATAGAAGGTGTGGCTGTCAAAAAAGAAAATAAGAAAAGGGGCTAGAAATAGCACTTTGCGGTGGCTGAGTTGACAAGTAAAATGCGGCAGCAAGCAATTTTAAAAATTAGCAGTTTAGAGGGGTGTTCCTATGTGTTTTAGAGTGTCCATTCTACCTAGGCTTGCGTCCTACTGTTAACATGGGCTCTGATACCAATCTGTGGCACCTGGTTCCAAAAATGAACAAAGTGATGCAGATGATTGTCAAGGATGTTCATCACACATACACATATACATCAGAAACTTAATTCAGAACTATTACCACGTTACAAAATAGTACTTAAGTGTTTATTACAATAGTTCAATGTCTCAATCATCATTATCTAATTTACTATGCAACGGAAAACTCTAAACAGTAGGGGAAGTAAACTAAACACATTGGGGCTCTAACTCCGACTCCACAGGCAGTTGACGGTAGTGCGCATACCTAGTGTTCCGTCTGCTCCTCGAAGTATTATTCTCCTGTAGCTGATATATTTGTGGGAAATGCAAGGGTGAGTACATGTCATACTCAGCAAGTGCGGGAAACTATGACATGTAGCTTTAACAAGGCTGGAAACAAAGTTTTATTGCAGCAAGGAAGTTTTATTTCCCAATCACAGGAAAAACAGCCTACAATGTCTAGGTGAGTTAATTTCCAACATAACCAAGTAAGTCATCATCCCTCATGTTCAATATCATCATACTTCATCATTTATCAAGTCTTAACCAGCCAATACTCATTCTCAAGCTTATCTCCAATTAACAATTGCTCATGAAAAAAATCAGCACATATTCACATAACCAAAACCAATATCATAAGCATAACCAAAACCAGTCTCAAATGACAATACCATAACCATACCCAAATAGCCATCCCATGTTCTGCCTCTAATCATGGAAGTTGGCCAGGTGCTTGTAACCTGAAGCATGACTATCATGATAGTTTTACACTTTGCAGAGGTGGCACCACTTTACCCACAAGTTTGTGATTACGTCACCCGTCGGCGACTAGAGAAACCTCCGTTATGCCACTACACAACCATTATTGTATGGCCAAGAGATCACAAAATATCATTTACAAAGGCGCTATTAGAATGTACGGACCCACTGAGGTTTTACCGGCAGGCTTGAATCTCCATTGTCCTAACCACGGGCCCCCTCGTGTGCCATGCAGTTCCCAGTGTAGTCCTCCTCGACTACCATTCCCCGTTACATCCAATGGTCCATGACAAACTAGCAATGCACCTAATTAGTCAGCTAAGAGGCACCCATATTTGGCCTTGTGGTGGCACTGTTTTCCTGGCATATTCTCACATGAACCGGTCCTTATATCTAAGGCAAGCAAACCACCATCTCATTCAACATAACCACGAGCCAAGCTTGTCTAGATCTCAACAGTTCCATGCTTATTAAACATCATCATTTTATCATCATCTTCACGAGTGCAGTAATAAGCACATTTATTTTAGTTTCCCATAATCCCGTAAGTTATGCGGTGCAAAAGAGAAACTGACGCTATACCCGACTCAACAAATTCCTGGCGACAAGGGGTTGGCTAACAATGCTAGTAGACTCCTACTAAAGGGTTTCCCATCAAGTTGACACGAGCATGCAGTTTTCACAGGCAAAACAGTTCAAAAACATAGGATCAATATGGTCAAGAGGCACTTGCCTTGTTCCCACGGCTTGTGCTGCTCGAGCTCTTTGTAGTTTTGGTGCTGGAGGTCCTCGTATACGGCCCCTTGGGTGTGTCCTTCTACTCACAATCACGTACATACAAAGGAATACATCAATCAATACAATGCACACGTTTTACTCAATATGTGATGATGTGGGTGCATGCAATCCTATAATGCAACCTATAGTAACCAGTTTGCATGTGTCCATGCGAGTTTTGGGTAGCTTTTAGTGGGTTTTGTGATGATTGGTGCTTCTGGAAATTAATTTAGACGTGGCTATGATCCTATCTCGGGCATTATATCAAACCGTCATAAAAACCAAAGCCGGGGGTTGTCCTACTTACGTGCAGTAGCTCCTGGTTGCAAGGTGTGATCCAGCGGGATTGGAGTTGATGGCAGCAACGTTGCACGAAGGATGACGGCTCCTGCCTCTCCTCCTTCTCTTCTCCTCTGTGGCTGGTCTTGTCCTTGCAGTGGCAGAAGCTAGATCTCCTCTTGTGATCAATGTGGTGGCTGGGGTTTTCCTTGGGGCAGAGCAGACCTGCAGCGGCGGCCAAAGCAGGGCAGCAGCAGGGCGCGGCCAGGGCAGGGCAGCAGCCGGTGTAACAGCTCTCTAGGATCATAGACTGGCCCCACATACCACCACTTGTCTTTTCTGCGCACTTTGTCCTCACTCGTGTGCACCCGGGAAAACATCCCAGTCGGTCACTCATCCCCAAATTCCTCCAGGCCAAGCACGCTTAACCCCGGAGTCCTTTGCAGGTAGGCTTCCTGAAAATAAGGTATACCTTGGTGGTATGAGTACTGTATTAATCCTATTAAGCTGGGAGCCAGGATATCACACAATCCACCCCCCTTAGAAGACCGATGTCGTCATCGGTCAACACCAAGACAGGAACGTCCCCTCTTAGCCACGTCCGTACGTTCAGTACTGGCATACGCATACCGTACATCCGGTTAGCGGCATACGTACTATACCATGTCCCACACAGAGGACCAATGCGTCATGCGTATGTACCCATGTCCCTGACCCGTACGCTACCATATCCTTCTCACTGACCCATACGCACCCGTGAAACTGCGAGGGTCGGCTCTGATACCATTTGTAACAGCTCTCTAGGATCATAGACTGGCCCCACATACCAACACTCGTCTTTTCTGCGCACTTTATCCTCACTCGTGCGTACCCGGGAAGACTTCACTGTCGGTCACCCATCCCCAAATTCCTCTGTGCCAAGCACGCTTAACCTCGGAGTCCTTTGCAGGTGGGCTTCCGGAAAAGAAGGTATACCTTGGTGGTATGAGTACTCTATCAATCCTATTAAGACGGGAGTCAGGATATCACACAATCCACCCCCCTTAGAAGATCGACGTCCTCATCGGTCAATGCCAAGACAGGAACGTACCCTCTTAGCCACGTCCGTACGTTCAGTATTGGCATACGCATACCGTACGTCCGGTTAGCAGCATACGTACCATAAAGTGTCCCACACATAGGACCCGCACGTCATGCGTACGTACCCACGTTCTTGACCCGTACGCTACCGTATCCTTCTCACTGACCTGTACGCACCCGTGAAACTGCGAGGGTCGGCTCTGATACCATTTGTGACAGCTCTCTAGGATCATAAACTGACCCCACATACCACCACTAGTATTTTCTACGCACTTTATCCTTGTGTGCACTCGGGAAGACTTCCCGGTCGGTCACCCATTCCCAAATTTCTCCGGGGCAAACACGCTTAACCCCGGAGTCCTTTGCAGGTGGGCTTCCGGAAAAGAAGGTATACCTTGGTGGTATGAGTACTCTATCGATCCTATTAAGCCGGGAGTCAGGATATCACAAGAACTTGAGTAAGTAATGTACTCAAATCTTTCACTAGTGGAAGATAACTACTTATGAGTATGTTCTACCCCATTGGAAGTAATAAAACCCCCCTAGGTACAACAATCTCTCAAATGAGTTCAACTGTTCATTCATGTGCCCAGAATGACCAGTTTCTACTTATCCCAGATTTTGACCTGGTAATTTGCATTTTCATGACTTAAGTTGAATAGAAAAGTTAAATTTAACTTCAGTATCTTTCCAACGAGTATTTATTTGCCCCCATATCAGCCCTGGTTAAAAAGTTACAATAATTTAAAGTCACAGAATTTCTGGAAGAATTTCAACAGCACCTCCTTTGGAAGTTGCTGTTTTCAACTCAAACTTCCACTGAATTCCGTGCTGCTACTGCGAAAACTTTGAATTATAAAGATGTAACACATATCCTAACCTTTCTAAAAATGTATCATATGATAATTTTAGATTTCTCTAAAGGAAGTTATGCTTGAAAAACCAAACAGTCAAGAGAGTGTTTTAAATCTGTCCTGGTTCTGGACAGTTTACAATCATCTGGAATTTCAACTAGTTTGATTTTTGATTCTGTTCTGGAAGTCTACAACGAAGTTGTAAAGCGCTTCATCCCCTTTCTGGAACTATATCCAACACCTCATTGGCTAAGTAACCTGTGAGTTAGGCTCTGTTAAAGTTCAGCAAACTTGCTGCCCTAAACAGAGCACTCTGTTTGTCGAGTCCTTTGAGCTAAAGTAATCAAATTTTGAATTGTTCTTCAAAACCAGAGTATAAAGATTAAAACTTAGTTAGTATAGTTCCTCTTAAACTTGTTTTTAATGCAATAATAATTAGTACATGTCGGTAATACGTTCCTCACAAAATGCACTACAGGAAACGTCGCACCTTACGACGGCCACGTTATTTACGACGGCTAGCCGTCGTAAGTAAATTAACTTACAACGGTCGCTGCGGGCCGTCGTAAGTAAACTAACTTATGACAGCTACGGGCCCATGGCTGTCGTAAGTTAACCGTAACTTACGACGGCCGTAACCCTATGCCGTCGTAAGTTACAACACCGTCGTAAACTAAGTGTAACTTACGACGGCCATAACCTAAGCCGTCGTAAGTTACACGGCTGTCGTAAGTGGATGGTTTTAACCACTGCCTCGGCCCGGGCTCGGGCTCATTTAGCCTGAGCCCGCACCGCCGCCGCCACGAGCCCGCATCACCGCCAGCGCCTGCACCGCCGCTGCCGTCACCGAGGCCGCCGTCGCCCTGCACCGCCCCAGGGCCACCGCCGCGCGCCGCCGCCGCCGCTCGACGGCACCCGAGCCGTCCCGGCACCGCCCCTGTGTCGCCCCGAGCCGCCCCGGTGCCACCTCCACTTTGAGGTACGTTTTGTTTATTAATTAATTTAGTTCATTTAGTCAATTTAGTAATTAATTTAGTTTATTTAGTTAATTTAGTAATTAAATTAGTTTGTTTAGTTCATTTAGTAATTAATTTAGTTTATTTAGGTCATCTAAACGTTGTAAACGGGCTGAACGAAACAGTTTTGGGTCGGATTTAAACGCTGTTTTGCCTCATTTGCGTGAAGTATGTAAAACGAATACAAATTGTACCCTATCTGCACCCGTTGAGCATCACCCAAATCACGCATGCGCCGCAGCCCGTAGCCAAGATGCCTTCCGTGCGCCGCCGCCGCCGATCGCAACTAACCCAGAATTCCGCGTCCCCAGCCCGACTCCCGGTCCCGGATGACTCCGGCTCGATCTAAACAAACACGCTGCCCTCCCTCGTCTATAAAAACGCCGGCATCGCCCCGTTTTTTCCCCACGATCGGCTGTTTTTCCTCCCGGTGAGAACCAGAGCTTCTCCGGCCGTTTCCTCTCGATCTTCGCTCGGGATTTCTGATCTAACGTGCCGAGCGTGTTCCACCGCCTCCGGGGAATCATGCAGGTGCAGAAAAATTGGTGGTTTGCGCTCTAGGCACAGCTCTGACGAGCACCGCAGCGATTCCATCTCGGACCTCGTCGCCGACCGCCTTCCAGGACCTCCGAGCTCAAGAAAAACCCTGAGGTGAGATCCCCGACCTCCCCTCTACCGATCTATGCCATAAGATCCCAATTTTAGGAGGTATAGACGAAGATCCGAAGTTCTCCGGCGAGATCGCCGCCCCCCGCCGCCGCGCGCTGCCGGGCAGCGCCGCCCGCTCATGGTCAGAGTGACGTGGCCGCTTATGCGCCGTCTATTTTAAATCGCACGCTAGAATTAAAACCCGCGCGTACCGGTTCGGCGATCTAATCTGAGCCGTCTGTTTAAAATCGGATGGTCCACATCAGCCCCGCATTATAAAGGCCGGAATTCTTACGCGCTACCCCCTGGGGATCTCGGAAAACACAAGCTAGCCCCGGAAACTTCTGATCTAGCCCCTGGAACTTAAGAAATTCATGTAAATTCAATTAAAAATCAGTTTTACCCCCTGGACTTAATAAAAATTAGGAAAACACCTCTGTTATGAGTAGTTAGACCCCTGGAAATTTATGAAATAATATAATAGACCCTGTAGTGGGGTGAGTTTACCTTTTTAACCCTATATGATATTAAATTTAGGAATTTGAATATGTGATTAGGAGTTAAAATATTAAAAGGTGAGACAAACACATTGCAAATTCAAATTTAAACTATCCTAGCACTTGGAAAATTTTAGAATGAGTTACAAGTAGATTTTAAGCTGAAATAAATCTGTTTAATTGATTGTTCACATTTATTAGTTGTAGGGACACATTTTTAGGTTAGGAAATAATTCTGAAAAGTGGTAAAATTAATTTAAATTAGTCCACATCAGAGGAGAAGTTCCAAAATATATTATTTAATCTTTTAGATCAGAACCTATTCTGTTTAGATGATATGCCCTACTATTTAATATTAAAATTTACTTTTAGTCATAGAAAAGAAATCTGGAAAATATAGGAAAATAGGTGTGCATGACTAGAAAATGATAAATGAAGTCTCCAAATCCAAAGACTTCAGTTTAGGATTGGTAGAAGATCTGAAAACCCATTTGAAGTAGGAAGATACCTTCCATGCAAACTTGGTAGCTAAAGAGTGTATTAAAGAAGTTGTTTAAATTGGAAATTCATATATAGTTGGCAAACAGAAAATCTGAATACAAAAGTTGGAAATCATATACATATGTTTAAAAGTGCATGTAGACCAAAAATCAACACATGTAGAGTAAACACAACACATAGAAAAGTGAATGATTATCATAAGTATGTATGTGTGGAGTGAAAGTGTGAACTATGTCTTATGGATTGTTGTTGTCTTTTGCTACGTGTGTTGACATGAGTAGAACCTGCCCCAGAGCAAGTTCTTCCCTTCCAAGATCAGGACTATCCATTCCCAGAGCAGCAAGAAGAAGGCAAGTGTCCTTGACCACTTTGATCCTATGCTAGGATGTGTAGATAGAATTATTTGCATTGTCTATTGAAATATGAAACCCCTGCTAGGAAGTTTCCCTAGAATTGCATTACCTTGTTTTCTTGTAGCTTGGGTTGGGATTTATTTTATCATGTCATTTATTATCGTGCTTATGCTTAGCCATGCTTAGAATGGGAAAATTGGGATATGATATCATCAATTTATTTACCTTACTCTTGAATGAGATATTATGAGTTATGTAGAGGTAGGGATCGAGGCAAGTTGGATGATTTGGTTGGTGCTGGGTGCACGAGACTCAGGTTTGTGTTTAGTACTTGCCTGGATCCTAAGGACCGGTTCATGGAGCATGTAACCTGGCTTTACCGTGCCAACCACATGCTGAGATTGGGGCAGCTTGGCCAATTAATTAGGTGTATCCCCGGCGTAGTATGGGTGTGTTGGATGGTGCGGGGAGTAGGTGTCAGCCGGACTACCATATGAACTGCAAGGCTCAAGAGGGGGCCACTGCAGCGGGGTTGGAGCCTCTTGTATGCTGTTAGGGGTGAAACCTCAGTGGGCCCACACTCGTCGGGACTCCCTTTCTAAAGGCTTCGTAGTGATCTCCTGGCTACACACCTGGGAAGTGTGAATGTGGTTCGTAACCACTGGCATAATGGAGGTTCTTTTAGTCCACCCGGCAACGGGGGATGAAATCACAACATGTGGGTACAGTGGTGCAAACTCTGCAGAGTCAAAACTGTCATGACAGCCGTGCTCACGGTCAAAAGCGGCTTGGACTTATTCATGATTAGAGGATGATGACTTTGGAAGTTGTGGATGTTAAGCGGGGATCTTAACATTGGAAATGATGTTATGGTTATTTGATTTTGATGATGGGATGGGAGATTGGGACCATTTCACCTGTGTAGTAATATAGGTGCTTAATAAGCTAAGGTGGTAGGTAATAATTGCGTAGTGCTTTAACCATGAGTTTAACCTCTCCTTGCTCTAGCCATGCATGACATAACTTTCCCACACTTGCTGAGTACCAACGGTACTCAACCTTGCATATTTGTTGGTTTAAATTGCTGCTCAGGTCAAGGGGATGAGGTGGTGTTTAATGAATCAAGACTTCGGACCCGAAGAAGGATTCTAGGTTCATAGAGTCCCCCGGGCAACGCCTGTGACGGAGCCCACAAGAATAATATTCCGCTGCTATTTTATTTAATTATTATGAACTTATTATCGTCCATTGAGAGTCATGCTATGTAAGACTTATTTATATTCGACACCTGGCTTGTAATAAATGATGTTTCACTATTTATCATCACATGTATGAGAAAATGATCCTGGCATACATGTGATATTCACTCGGTTGTTCTTCGGAGAAACCGGGTGTGACATTTGTCCTCACTCGTGTGCACTCGGGAAAACTTCCCGGTCGGTCACTCATCCCTAAATTCCTCCAGGACAAGCACGCTTAACCCCGGAGTCCTTTGCAAGTGGGCTTCCGGAAAAGAAGGTATACCTTGATGGTATGATTACTCTATCAATCCTATTAAGCCGGCAGCCAGGATATCACACAATCGGTATCAGAGCCGCATTGGTAATAGCACACAGAATAAGGATCGGATTACGACAAAAACTAAGGATACGGTGAGGAAACGGTATTAGGCCCACATAAGGACTATAGTAGTATAGTTACTTAAAGTGGCATTGTGGCGGACCGGAATCCGCTCATGCAGGATCGCAGAGGTTGGTGCCGCGCGATGCGACACCCGACAGCACACATCATAAGGATACATTGTATTACATAGGAAAACAAACTGAAACTGTGCAAACAAGTACAATCTTCAGTTACTAACTATTGTTTATATTACACAGCGGAAGTCTAAACTCATACAACTCACGTCCGCCTATCTAGCAAAAGTCGGCTGCCCAGCCCTAGGGCAACCCACACTAGCTGCACTCAGCTCAGCGCGGCGTGTATGGCTACCATTCAGCCGTGGTCCCCAACGGAGGGTAACCCTCGCCGGTGGACTCGTAACCCGAGTCCGTGGGTGGCTCATAACCTGAAAAACACTTAAGCAGCAACCGTGAGCACGATGGCTCAACAAGACTTAACCAACTCACCTAGGCATGAAACTCTATATGTAGAGTACCATAACATGGGATGGTAAAATTTCAGCAAATGGACACGCCTATAATTTAGCCTTAGTACATATTTTAGCCACAAGTTAACAGTTCATGAATCTGAAACTTAGTAAGCAGTATTTGGTGGCACACATGTAACAACAATTATATCATACAGCAGAATTGAATCATAGCATTCCATAATTTATCTACGTTGCGACGCAGTGAACAAGCGGTACTCATCACCACGAGGGACGGTGAATCGACTCGATATACACCTGCAGGGAAACCCAAAGAGCACGTCACGTACGCCCACCCGTGGAGCTGCACAGCACGCTCACTCGATGTCGTATGGGAAAACCTTTCACCCAACAGCCCAAACGTCGAACCGGTTGCACCGAAACGAGCAGGAGGTTCCCTACACGGAGCATCTCTCTATGCCCGTTAGCGGATTTCCACCTTGCTGCCCTCAACCTACACCTATAAATTGGTGTGCTATTCCTCAACGTCCGGAGGTTTAGGTTACATCGGTTTATCGGGGCCCATATATCCGATATGCCTTCGGTACGTTCAATACTTGCTCAGCAGGGCCACACATGGATCGGTCCTCAATCAACACGGACAGGGCTGCACACACAAGACTTCCTCTTGCTGCGCCCTAGCCCCTGCCTAGTCTCATTTTCATTACTAAAGTGATCTCACATCACTCGAACCAAACCCGTGTGTCCCAAGCCTAACTCGCGAGTAGATTCCAACTACTCGACTTGTACCGAAGTCCTATGAATCATTAAG
The DNA here is from genome assembly GCA_030760725.1 of Neostapfia colusana. Lineage (NCBI taxonomy): Eukaryota > Viridiplantae > Streptophyta > Magnoliopsida > Poales > Poaceae > Neostapfia > Neostapfia colusana. The sequence goes on along the minus strand of JASWHV010000005.1, from coordinate 57,710,794 downwards.
CATAGCCTGTCTACGCGAGGTCTTAGACACAACCCTCACTCTTATAGGCAAATTCTGGTTATGCAAGTGGTGTTCCATCCATCCTACATCTAATGCACATTCATACCTCACACTAGACATGTAAACAAAGCAAAACTTTATAAAAGGATTAATGCAAACCGGGGCTTGCCTTGTTGCTGCTGGTCAGTGGTTAGGTCTTCGTCCGGAAGGAGGAAGTCGAGCACTTCCGGAGTCTCCTTGCCTTTAGCGAGTACACGTTAACGATATGCTATGTCAATTTAAATGTAATGTGTAAACTTGAATAAGTAATTACTATAACTTTAGCTAACCCTCCCCTTTGTTTCTGAAATTTTTATTGTGGCTTGGTAGGGTCCTAACTAGAGTCTTGACCAAGTTTCATCTGAAACAAAGTTCATTTGAGCTTTGTACAAATAAAAGCCTATTTGGTCAATATTAGAGTCTCTAAGTAATTCCAGGGTTTTTCATGGCTCCAACCATTAGTTTCTGGAAACTAGAATTTAAGATGATTCTAATGGAATTGGTTTCATGTCATTTGAGGAATCCTAGAGGAAGTTGTGCCCTAAACAAGATTTGAGAAAATCTGAAAAATGTTTCTGCACATTTTTCTATTTTCTCAGGCAGTTCACTTAATCACCCCATTAGGGGGGCTAAATGAACTTGGATGAGTCTGAAAATTTTACTGAGGCTCCTGGATTTTCCAATGAACCTCTCAGCCAAAGTTAAGCATTTTCCATAAAGTAACTCTCTAGATAAAATTCCTAACAGTTTGAATTTTAGGGATTTAATTCTGGAAAACTATTAACTTTCATGAGCTGAAATTTGTATTGCTGGAAAGTACTCAAAATTCTGAGTTCAGAAAAATTTGGTTCACTGAATTTCGAGATTCCTAGCAAAAGTTATGTGCATTTGAAGTATGCACTAAAACTGGAAATTCTCAAAATGTTTAAACTCTGTGGGTGGGGCCCACTCCTTAAACCGGCCCACTGAGAATGCGGCCACACCATGGCCCACGGGGTTTTACCCGCGCTGCCGCACTGAATCCCGGCCGCAAATGGATCCCCGCACGAGAACAGAGGCTGACTGGTGGACCCGGCTCCTCTTCGTCTACCTCGCGCCATCCCGCGGCTCCCACGGCGGCATCTCGCCGGAGTTCTCGCCGCGAGCCATTTCGCTGCACGACCTTCGACGGTTCTCACCACCTGGGCCTAACATGCCTCGGAGAACACGTTGGTGCCCTCACCGAAGCTCGGCGATGGCCGGAACCATGCCCGCAACGGTGACAGTGGTTCTCTCAACTCTGGCGATGTCGCCCGGGCTACTTAGGGCTTTATTGTTCAAACGGTTTGCTCCTACAGCTTCGCTGTGGCATGCTGAGCACGAATATGAGCTCGGATGTCCATGGAAATGGCCGAATCTAGGACCTCACCGGCGACCTAGGGCTAAAATGGCGGTTGCTCCAAAAACTCGAATAGCAGCGCCAAGACCCGACGGTTTTCGATGGTCTTTGATCCTAGGTGGCCGTGGGAACTTGTAGAACATGTGCTTGGCTGGGTTTACGCAGTGAAGGACCGATCACCACGAATTTTAGATTCTCTGCTCGCTCATTTTGTTGAACACCGAGGACTAGACGGAGAAATACTCTCCCTACAGAGCATGAGAGGGGGTAAGATCTTCACCGTGAGTTCGAGCAGTCTCCGGCGCGTCTCTTTGCTGTTGAGCTCTGGTCGCGAGAATGCCTGGATCAGTGGCGCGACGAGGAGCTGAGGGGAGCGGCTGAGAGGGAAACATTTTCGGTCAAGCGCGCATGGAAGCAAGTCGGTCGGCGTGTGAGCTGCGAGGAATGACTTCGTGGGCAGATATTCGCGCGGTGCAGGCCTCCAGCACGACAGCAGCTCATCGCGGTGGCTGCTCGGCAGCTGCTGGGTGGCGCCGGCTGCGGGTTCCCGTGGAACAGAGCCCGTGGCCGACCTGATCAGGGCATTTGACTGCCCGGTGGGCCCTGCTCTCCCCCCTAATCCTCTCTGTTGTGCAAATATCCCACCTACTCAGACTTGAAAAGGAGACTTAGCCACCAATTCACAGGAGGAATTTGAATTCACCAGTTTGAAACTGGTTAGGCCACATTCCCTCCATATTTGAATTTGAAATTCCAAATTCAGTTTGAATGGTTACAATTTTGGCTCCCGACAAGATGAAGTCCAATGGAGATGAAAATTGGTGGACTAACTCAGAAAAATGTGCTGAGCTTGAATATGACGCCAACTTTTGAATTTAAGTGATGAGAGTTGCTGCAATTTGAATTTACATTAAAATTGGCCCCTTTTCAAATGCCTCCAAAAGTGCCTCAAAAAGTGTTGGATTTGCATGAAATTTGGCCTAAACCTTCCCAAGATTTTTTAAGTTCTAGGGGTGAGCTCAACCTCTCAGGTTCATGTGTAGAAATCCTACTTTGTGAAAGTTAGGGCTTTCCCCTCTAATCACTCTTTTGATGGAGGTTACTTGCTCTTCTCAATTCTTCACAAGATATCCACAACAAAAACTGTGGTGTTGTGAGGTGATGAAAAGTTTTTTGCAAGTCCCTTTACTTGGGCTTTTACATCCCCCCCTTAAAAGAATCTCGTCCCGAGATTACAAAAGAAGAGACAGCGATATAATAGGGACTTACCCGTGTTGAGATGCCATGAACTCCGTGTAATTTGAGCGAAGGAATTCTTCACTCCCACGTCGCTTCTTCGGCGGTGCGGTTGCTCCAGAGTATCTTGTAGAACCACAACGTTCGGCTACGCGTGGTCCGGGCTTTTTCATCAATAATTGCCACCGGATATTCATCATACGACAAATCCGGTTGCAACTCGCCGATGCCTTCGGTAGGAACAGCAGCTGTATGCTTCAGACATTGTCACAGTTGTGAAACATGGAAAACGTCATGGACACCCGCAAGAGATGCCGGTAGCTCCAGCCTACACGCCGCTGGTCCACACTTCTCGGTGATAGCATAGGGTCCAATAAAACGGGGAGTGAGTTTCCCCTTCACGCCGAACCGGTGCACGCCTTTCATCGGAGATACACGTGTTCCCCGACGTCAAAGTGTAGCGGCCTACGCCTCTTATCAACCTTGCTTTTTTGTCGGGATTGAGCGGCCTTCAAGTTGGCTTGAATCATCCGAACGCGCTCTTCGGCGTCGTTCACCACATCAACCCCGCAGGTGACCCTTTCACCGGACTCGCACCAGTTTAATGTGGTGCGGCACTTGCGACCGTAGAGAGCTTCGTATAGTGCCATCTTGATACTCACCTGATAGCAGTTATTATACGAGAATTCCACCAACGGTAGGTGATCATCCCAGTTCCTACCGTGGTGGATGGCACATGCTCTCAACAAGTCTTCTAGTACTTGATTCACCCTCTCTGTTTGGCCATCGGTTTGAGGGTGATAGGCGGAGCTCCTGATCAGCTTCGTACCCAATGCAGCGTGTAGCTGCTCCCAAAAGTGAGATACAAATAATGCACCTCGATCCGAGACGATGGTCTTGGGTACCCCATATAAGCATAGAATCTTTGCTATGTACAGCTCCGCGTATTTACCGGCATTGTAACGTGTATGCACCGGGATGAAGTGAGCTGTCTTGGTTAACCGGTCAACGATTACCCAAATGGAATCATGCTTGTTGGAAGTCAGGGGCAATCCCACAATGAAATCCATACTCACATCTTTCCATTTCCATGAAAGTTGCTGCAATTTGAATTTACATTAAAATTGGCCCCTTTTCAAATGCCTCCAAAGTGCCTCAAAAAGTGTTGGATTTGCATGAAATTTGGTCTGAACCTTCCCAAGATTTTTTAAGTTCTAGGGGCGAGCTCAACCTCTTAGGTTCATGTGTAGAAATCCTACTTTGTGAAAGTTAGGGCTTTCCCCTCTAATCACTCTTTTGATGGAGGTTACTTGCTGTTCTCAATTCTTCACAAGATATCCACAACAAAAACTGTGGTGTTGTGAGGTGATGAAAAGATTTTTGCATGTCCCTTTTCTTGGGCTTTTACTACCCCCCCCTTAAAAGAATCTCGTCCTGAGATTACAAAAGAAGAGACAGCGATGTAATAGGGACTTACCCGTGTTGAGATGCCATGAACTCCATGTAATTTGAACGAAGGAATTCTTCACTCTCCCACGTCGCTTCTTCGGCGGTGTGGTTGCTCCAGAGTATCTTGTAGAACCACAACGTTCGGCTACGCGTGGTCCGGGCTTTTTCATCAATAATTGCCACCGGATATTCATCATACGACAAATCCGGTTGCAACTTGCCGATGCCTTCGGTAGGAACAGCAGCTGTATCCTTCAGACATTTTCGCAGTTGTGAAACATGGAAAACGTCACGGACACCAGCAAGAGATGCTGGTAGCTCCAGCCTATACGCCGCTGGTCCACACTTCTCGGTGATAGCATAGGGTCTAATAAAACGGGGAGTGAGTTTCCCCTTCACGCCGAACCGGTGCATGCCTTTCATCGGAGATACACGTGTTCCCCGACGTCAAAGTGTAGCGGCCTACGCCTCTTATCAACCTAGCTTTTTTGTCGGGATTGAGCGGCCTTCAAGTTGGCTTGAATCATCCGAACGCGCTCTTCGGCGTCGTTCACCACATCAACTCCGCAGGTGACCCTTTCACCGGACTCGCACCAGTTTAATGGGGTGCGGCACTTGCGACTGTAGAGAGCTTCGTATGGTGCCATCTTGATACTCACCTGATAGCCGTTATTATACAAGAATTCCACCAACGGTAGGTGATCATCCCAGTTCCTACCGTGGTGGATGTCACATGCTCTCAACATGTCTTCTAGTACTTGATTCACCCTCTCTGTTTGGCCATCGGTTTGAAGGTGATAGGCGGAGCTCCTGATCAGCTTAGTACCCAATGCAGCGTGTAGCTGCTCCCAAAAGTGAGATACAAATAATGCACCTCGATCCGAGACGATGGTCTTGGGTACCCCATATAAGCATAGAATCTTTGCTATGTACAGCTCCGCATATTTACCAGCATTGTAACGTGTATGCACCGCGATGAAGTGAGCTGTCTTGGTTAACCGGTCAACGATTACCCAAATGGAATCATGCTTGTTGGAAGTCAGGGGCAATCACACAATGAAATCCATGCTCACATCTTTCCATTTCCATGCGGGGATTTTCAGGGGTTGCAGCAGCCCTGATTTCTTCATATGATCTGCTTTCACTCGTCTACACGTATCGCACTCGGATACGTACTTAGCTACCTCCCGCTTCATCCGTGTCCACCAAAATTTCTTTTTCAAATCTTGGTACATTTTGTTGCTGCCCGGATGAATGGAGTATTTAGACAAGTGAGCTTCATCGAGGATCTTCTTCCTCAAATCCATATCCCGGGGTACGACTATGCGGTCATTGAACCATAGCGTCCCCTCATCATCCTTCCGGAAACATTTGATCTCCCCATTGTCTATCCGTCTCCGGAGATGTGCCATACCCTTATCAATCTTCTGAGCTGCAATGATGTCCTTCCTAATAGCAGGGATGAGGGCAAGGTTGTAAAGCCATCCATAAGGAACCAAGTATAAACTCGGCTTTTCCTCCTCCACTGATGTAATGGTGAGGTGATGGACATGTGATTTCCGACTCAGCGCATCGCAAACCACATTAGCCTTGCCGGGGTGGTAATGAATCTCAATTTCATAATCTTTGATTAGTTCTAACCACCTCCTTTGCCTCATATTCAGCTCCTTCTGGGTGAAGATGTACTTCAAGCTCTTGTGATCGGTGTAGAGATGCACCAAATTCCCCAGGAGGTAGTGCCTCCACATTTTCAACGCCAAAACCACAGCAGCAAGTTCAAGATCATGAGTCGGATAGTGCTGCTCATGGTTCCAAAGATGGCGTGAGCCATATGCGACCACACGTCCTTCCTGCATCAACACGCAGCCGAGCCCAATACCGGATGTGTCACAATACACGTCGAAGGGCTTGGTTGTATCCGGTTGAGCTAAGACCGGGGCTGTTGTGAGATGCTTCACCAATGCTTGGAATGCTCCTTCACACGCCGTGTTCCAAACATATTTTGTTCACTTCTTCAGCAATTCTGTCAGCGGTTTAGCAAACTTGGAGAAGCTTGGAATGAATCTCTGATAGTATCCCGCTAAACCGAGGAAACTTCTGACTTCATAGACTGAAGTGGGAGCTTTCCATTTCAGCACTTGCTCTATTTTGCTTGGGTCAACCGCAATGCCTTCTGCTGAGAAGATATGTCCCAAGAACGGCACTTGGCTGATCCAAAACTCGCATTTGCTGAACTTGGCGTAGAGCTTGTGGTCTCGCAATCGTTGAAGAACGATCCTCAAGTTTTCGGCGTGTTCTGCTTCTGTCTTGGAATAAACCAAGATATCATTCAATGAACACCACCACAAACTTGTCCAGCTCCGGCATGAACACCGAGTTCATGAGATACATAAAATGTGCTGGAGAATTTGTGAGACCAAAAGACATGACGAGATATTCGTATAAGCCATATCTCGTCGAGAATGCCGTCTTCGGAATATCCTCCGTCTGGATCTTTATCTGATGATATCCAGAGCGAAGGTCCATCTTGGAGAACACACTTGCACCCACAAGATGATCAAATAATAAGTCAATGCGGGGCAGTGGGTACTTATTCTTGATGGTGACGGCGTTGAACGTCCGGTAGTCCACACACAGCCTCAAGGTTTCATCCTTCTTCTTCACAAAAAGCGCCGAGCATCCCCAAGGCGAGGAACTTGGCCTAATGAAACCTTTGCTCAACAGGTCATTGAGCTGTTCTTTCAGTTCAGCCAGCTCATTAGGAGCCATTTTGTATGGTCTTCGTGATATGGGCGTAGTCCCGGGTGAAAGTTCAATCTTGAACTCGACATCCCGCTCAGGTGGCATGCCCAGAAGATCATCCGGGAACACGTCGGGGTACTCCCAGACTATGGGGATGTCCTCTAACTTGAGAGCTTCAGCATTATTAATTTCTGAAACTTCCCGGACTGGATTGTCTAACACCATGGAGTGTGGACGGTGGAATGGAGAATTCAGATGAACCGTCCGTGTCCGAGTATTCAGGACAGCGCCATGGTAGTTTAGCCATGACATCCCTAAGATTGCATCAATCTTTTGCCCCATAAGGATTATCAAGGTGGTGGGATATAGCTTCCCATCTAAGCACAGAGGTGCTTTTGGAATCATCATATTTGCCGAAATCTTCCCTCCCGGTGAGCAGATCATATATGTGCAGTCGGTTCGGAAGACTTGCATTTGATGCTTAGCCACATAGGATGCACTTATAAAACTGTGGGTTGCACCAGAATCAAATAAAATGATGATCGCTTGGTAGTTGAGAGCGGACGTACCTGCCAGCACGTTGTCTCCCTCCGGGGCGTCCTCATTGTCGAGGTTGCGAACGCCCCCAGTCCGCTGACCAACCTTCTTGACCGGAGGTCGGCCTCGAGCACCGCCCTGGAACTGGGCTTGCCCGCTGCTCTGCTGCCCCTGGGGACAGTCCTTCGCGAAATGGCCCGCCTGGCCACACGTGAAGCAAGTGAAGCGAGGCGGTCCTCTGCTGATCGGCGGACGGAAACCCGGGGCGCGTTGTGGCGGTGGGAACACTCGGGGTGTCATCTGCTGCTGCTGCTGCTGTCTCGGTGGTGGCATCAGTGGTAGGAATGGATGTGACTGAAAAAGACGACCCCCGAACCGCTGAGGTCGCGCCGGTGGACGCCACTGCTGTCCGGATGGTGTCCGATACACCATGCGGTACTTCTAAAGAGAGCCACCCCCACTGCTAGGTGGAGTGCTGCACTTCCGCTGCTCAGCCGCCAACTCCCGCTGAGCATCTTCTTGCATTATCGCGGCATTGAAGAGGTCGTTGAAGGTGCCGCGATTGCTTTGGGCAAGATGTGTCTTCATCTCGGGGTGTAACCCCCGATAGAAATGCTCCTGCTTCTTCTCCTCCGTGGAGATGTAGTCTGACGCATATTGCGCCAGATGGTTGAAGGCACGGGAGTAGTCGTGAGCACTCCTCCCGCCCTGCTTCAGCTCCAAGAATTCTTGGAACTTCCTCTTCATTAGCCCGGGAGGAATATGATAGGCGCGGAACGCCTCCTGGAACTCTTCCCACTCCACGGCATGGCCAGCCGTACGTGAGGCGACATAGTTCGCCCACCACGCACCAGCGGCACCGTGAAGCTGCTGTGCCGCCAACAGAGTCTTTTGCCGCTCCGTGCATTGGAGCAGCCCGAGCTTGGACTCTATTGTCCGCAGCCAGTTGTCGGCCTCCAGTGGTTCTTCTGCTTCAGTAAACACTGGAGGGTGCGTACTCATGAAGTCCGAGTACGTCATCTCACGGGGCTCACAAGGCCCCCTCTCTTGACGCCCCCCACCTGGGATGTATTCTGCACAATCGTGCGGAGCAGGTCGGTCTGCTCCTCACGATTCCCCACTAGTGCCGCTATCACATCCACTAGGGTAAGCGGAGGCGGCGGTGGTGGTTGTTGCTGCGGGGTGCTGTCGTAGGCAGGTGGCTGGGAGTCATCGCCTCCCTGCTGGCTAGAGCCACCAGTCCCGTGCGTGGTCCGAGTGCGAACCATCTGAATCCATACGACATTAAACATCAGCCCCGCAACATATTGCATGCAGTCCAATAAAATAGGCGTAAAACATAATGACATTAAAACATGGGATACATCTCGTATACGGATAATGTAATAACTTTGCACAAGCTACACCATTACCAGACCAAATACAAGCTAGTTAAATCCAACTTGATGAACCTCCTCTTTGGAAGCTCACCACAACTAGGTTTGATCACTACGAGACGTTACTATCGCTTGGTCATCACGTTTACCACCCTTTTATCTTCAATACGACACAAACATGGTCTCTAGCGAAAGAAACTTGAGTAAAGCATATACTCAATCTTTCACTAGTTGCAGATACCCACTCATGAGTATGTTCTACCCCATTGGACGTACTTAAACCCCCTTAGGGTACAACAATCTCTCTACTGAGTTCAACTGTCATCCCTCTATCAGAATGACCAGTTTCTACACATTCCAGATTTTGACCTGGTTCTGGGCATTTTTATGACTCAAGTTGAATACCAAAGTAAAATTTGACTTCAGTGTCTTTCCAACGAGTACTTATTTGCCCTTATATCAGCTCTGGTTAAAAAGTTATGGTAATTCAAAGTAACAGAATTTCTGGAAGAATTTCAACAGCACTTCCTTTGGAAGTTGCTGTTTTCAACTCATATTTCCACTGAATTCCGTGCCGAAATTTCAGAAACCTTGAATTACAAAGATGTAACGAATCTTATACCCTTTCTAAAGATGTATCATATGATAACTTTAGATTTTTCTACAGGGAGTTATGCTTGAAAAACAGAACAGTCCAGAGGGTGTTTTGGATCTGTCCTGGTTCTGGACAGTTTACAATCCTCTGGGATTTAAGCCATCTTAAGGTATGTTTCAGCCCTGGGAGTCTACAACAAAGTTGTAGGGTACTTAAACACCTTTCCAGAACTATATCCTACACCTCCATTGGACAAATGACCTGTGAATTATGCTCTGTTAAAGTTCAGCAAATTCGCTGCCCCAAAACAGAGCACTCTGTTTTTCAATCCTTCGGAGCTACACTAATCAACTATCAAATATTTCTACCCAACAAGGGTCCTAAATGTTGAACCTTAGTGATTTTAATTCCTTGTTATCATTATTTTTCATGCGCATGCCTATAATATGTCGGTACTATGTTCCTCACAAAAGAAAATCCTAACCGGATTCTATCGGCATATATGTCTCAAGTGTGGCACTAAACGGTCTCTCGCACACGTTTACTACACGGATACATACGTGGTTAGTACCTGCAGAAGACCACACAATAGTGATGCAGTCAAAGGTTATGTTTCCATTTCAGGAAGGACCATAATTGAAATTAAATAGAAACACCCGTATCATTACCATACAGCCGTCCTTGAGCTAAGTCACGTCTCAAGGTACGTGATCGTGTTTCAACACCACACGACGGGGAACACGAGTAGATCATGAACGGGTCGTCACGGTTGGGAATGTTATCAACCCAACAGATACAACCTACTACCCTGCAGGGCACGCCGATGGCAAGCGCTGCGTATGTCCTCCTGGGCTATTTCCAGACGAACACACTCTCGCGTTACTGACCATGTGATGGTGTCTCCACTACTTGCCTAATGCATGCTAGGGATCAGCGTTTCATATGAACTCAGGAACATAAGGAGTTCAAGAGTTTCATATTGACGTCTCACACCAAGCTGTGAGACCTATCCCTGAACCACATTCCTCGTCAGGGGAGCTAACCGAAATTGAACCGCTTTTGGTAGCGTTCCTTACCATTCTTACCAGAGCGTAGGTGCGTCGTTACATAATTAAAATTCAGAATTATAACACATAGGTTAGTCTTGCCACTTTAAGTAACTATGCTAATATTGTCCTTACTTGGGCAAACTACCAGATCCTCACCGTAAACCTAAGTTTTTCCCGCAATACCGTCCTTAAGTACTGTGCTATCCCCAATGCAGCTCTGATACAAGGCTGTGGCGGACCGGAATCCGCTCATCCAGGATCGCAGAGGGTGGTGCCGCGCGATGCGACACCCGACAGCACACATCATAAGGATACATTGTATTACATAGGAAAACAAACTGAAACTATGCAAACAGGTACAATCTTCAGTTACAAACTATTGTTTATATTACACAGCGGAAGTCTAAACTCATACAACTCACGCCTGCCTATCTAGCAAAAGTCGGCTGCCAAGCCCTAGGGCAACCCACACTAGCTGCACTCCTCAGCTCAGCGCGGCGTGTACGGCTCCCACTCAGCCGTGGTCCCTGACGGAGGGTAACCCTCGCCGGTGGACTCGTAACCCGAGTCCGTGGGTGGCTCCTCACCTGAAAAACACTTAAGCAGCAACCGTGAGCACGATGGCTCAACAAGACTTAACCGAATCACCTAGGCATGAAACTCTATATGTAGAGTACCATAACATGGGATGGCAAAATTTCAGCAAATGGACACGCCTATAATTAGCCTTAGTACATATTTTAGCCACAAGTTAACAGTTCATGAATCTGAAATTTAGTAAGCAGTATTTGGTGGCACACATGTAACAATATAATTATATCATACAGCAGAATTGAATCATAGCATTCCATAATTTATCTACGTTACGACGCAGTGAACAAGCGGTACTCGTCACCGCGAGGGACAGTGAATCGACTCGATATACACCTGCAGGGAAACCCAAAGAGCACGTCACGTACGCCCACCCGTGGAGCTGCACAGCACGCTCACTCGATGTCGTACGGGACAACCTTTCACCCAACAGCCCAAACGTCAAACCGGTCGCACTAAAACGAGCAGGAGGTTCCCTACACGGAGCATCTCTCTATATCCGTTAGCGGATTTCCACCTTGCTGCCCTCAACCTACACCTATAAATCGGTGTGTTATGCCTCGACGTCCAGAGGTTTAGGTTACATCAGTTTATCGGGGCCCATATATCCGATATGCCTTCGGTACATTCAATACATGCTCAGCAGGGCCGCACACGGATCGGTCCTCAATCGACACGGACAGGGCTGCCCCATCGGCGTGCCCTGCAGGGCAGTAGGTGGTATCTGTTGGGGTGATAAAATTCCCAACCGTGACGACCCATTCGCGCTCCACTCGGGTTCCCCGTCGTGTGGTGTAAAAACATGATCACGTACCTTGAGACGTGGCTTAACTCAATGACGTCCGTATGGCAATGATACGGGCGTATGTATTTACTTTCAAATATGGACCTGCCTGAAATGAAAACAACCCTTGAGTGCACCACTATTGAGTGTTCTTCTGAAGGTACTAACCACGTACGTATTCCGAGTAGCACACGTTTGCGAGTGACCGTCTTAGTACTACTGATAATACGTACATGCAGGTATAATCTGGTTAGGTTTTCTTTTGGTGAGGCGACGTAGTACCGACATGTTTCTTACGGTGCATCAACACCGTACTACACTTAATAACCTCTTCCCTATGAAGAAATGATTCATGAACTAACTTTAAACTAAAAATGGAAGTTTGAAACAAATATTAGTTAATGAACTCTTATTTTGAGCTAAGATTCAAATGAGAGCATTACTAGGCGTCAAAGTTTTTAAAAACAGAGTGCTCTGTGTCTGGCAGGAATTCTCGCTGGACTTCAACAGAGCATAACTCTGAGTATATTTAACCAATTATGGTGTATGATACAGTTCTGCAAAGGTTTTCAAGTGCTCTACAACTTCCTTGTAGACCTTCAGCGCAAAATCGCACGTTAAGGTTGTGAAAAGTCCAGTTAAAGGGAAACTGTTCAGAACCAGGACAGTAGCAAAAACCTCTCTGGACCTTTCTGTTTTAAGCCATAACTTCCTGTAGAAAAATCCTTAAGGAGCCTATGAGTACTCGTTGGAAAGATACTGAAGTTTACTAAAACTTTGGTATGGAACTCAAGTCAAAAATCGGTAGTTAACTTGAGTAAATTTTGGAGTTTGTGTGAACTGGTCAGGGTAGCCCAACTGATTAGCTTAACGTACTTAAGATTTGTTTAAACATGAATGTGGTTATGCTTTCATAAAGTTCATTAAATGTTCATGTTTTACTTATCTTTACTTACTACTGAGATAGAATTTTGATTGACTCAAAATATTGTTTCGTGCAGTATGGTACGCGCACATTCTCAAATGGAGATTGGAGGTTCAAGTCGAGGTGGGAATGACTCGACTTCATCACAAGAGCCATCGCCAGCCGGATTGGCGGAAATTATAGCGAAGATGAATGAAACTCTTCAAACTCTAGTTCAGAAAGGAATAAATAGAGAAGCTCAACATCACATGCCAACCCCGAGCACTTATCTGGATTTCTTGGCGACACAACCGCTGGTATTCTCCGAAGCGGCTGACCATTGTGAAGCAAATCACTGGTTACGTGTCATTGAGTCCAAATTTGGGTTGATTCAGTGTGATGACTTCTTGAAGTCTCTATTTTCCACTCAGCAGCTTCATGGCATTACTGGAGCATGGTGGGCAGAATACCTTGCTATCCAACCAGCAGGGCATCATGTCTCATGGGCGGAGTTCCAGGATGCATTTCGTGCTCGTTTCGTTCCTGCAGGCATAATGCAAACAAGTCTTGATGAATTCTTGAATCTAAAACAAGGAGAAATGAGTGTTATTGAGTATGCAAAGGAATTCAATTGCTTAGCTCAATATGTACCATATTATGTGAAATCACCATCCATGAGGGGTTATCATTTTTACTGGGGGCTGACTGCTAGGCTGCGATGTGAGTTGGCTCAAGTTAGCCAAGAGAATTTTGATGAATTTGTTAGCTGTGCTATCACTCAGGAATATTATTCCAATCTATACCTTAAAGAAAAGAGGGAGAGTGACTCATCACAGGATGAATGCAATCATTTGCCTCAGAAGTATCGGTGGGTAATTCGTTCACCTTTCGGTCGAGAGGTTCCACAAGAGGTGCAGTCATTCTTGGAGTATGACGACTCGTATACTCCACCGAGGTTTTATTTACCTCCACCGCAGCAACAAACTAGTTCTTGTGCACCCAAGTACCAACAAGGTGCACCAGAAGGTTATTTCCCTCAAGATGCTGAAGATGATCACGGTGATTTGTCAGATGAACCGAGTGGTATCCCACTTCAAATTGACAATGAACACATCGTCGATAAAGCAACTGAACCGAGCAGCAACATTGTGTCTGTGGGTCCAGTTCCAAAGAGTGATCTTGGACAGCAAAGAAAAGCTATGTCCAAAGTGGGAACTGTTAATTATGTGTCAGTCGATGATTTGCCAAAGTGAGGACCTGTTCTTGCAGGCATGTTCACCTTAAATGACAAGCCGGTTGTCACTCTATTCGACTCTGGTGCAACACATAACTTCATTAGCAAGGCGACGATGATCCAGGATCAGATCTCCACAATTACCACAAAAGGTTCTTACCTTATTCATTCACCGGGTGGAGACATATCGACGAATGAAGTCGTTCCTAAAGCACCACTGTGTTTGGGTGGAAAATTTTATCCTACCACCCTTATCATTCTCGAAGATCAAGGAATCGATGCCATATTGGGAATATCATGGTTGACCTTCCATAAGGCTGTTCTGGATATCGACAACAGGAGTGTTTATTTGGACTCTCCACTTCACGGGCATCATAAATTGCATCTCGGCAAAGCTGTTTCCAAAGACCCGGAAGTATGTAATGCCAAAGCTTGCAAGTTAGAAGACATTCCGGTAGTCCGTGAATATCCGGACGTGTTTCCCGAAGATCTTCTAGGCTTACCACCTGAGCGCGAGGTGAAATTCAAAATAGAGTTGATACTGGGAACCACGCCGATTTCTCGGAGACCATACAAAATGGCTCCGAATGAATTAGCTGAGCTGAAGGAGCAACTCAAAGATCTGATGGACAAGGGGTTTATTCGTCCGAGTTCATCACCATGGGGTTGCTCAGCTTTATTTGTGAAGAAGAAGGATGAGACGCTGAGGCTATGCGTCGATTATGGTCCGTTAAATGCTGTGACGATAAAGAACAAGTATCCACTACCAAAAATTGATATTCTCTTCAATCAGTTAGTGGATGCTTAAGTCTTCTCCAAGATGGACTTAAGGTCGGGATATCATCAAATCAAGATTCGAGCGGAGGATATCCCAAAAACAGCATTCTCGACAAGATATGGACCTATGAGTATATTGTCACGTCATTTGGGTTGACCAATGCTCCGGCTCACTTTATGTATCTTATGAACTCGGTGTTCATGCTGGAGCTGGATCAGTTCGTCGTGGTATTCATCGACGACATCTTGGTCTATTCCAAAACAGAAAAGGAACACGCTAAACATTTGCATATTGTGCTCCAAAGACTGAGAGATCACAAGCTCTATGCAAAGTTTAGTAAATGTGAATTCTGGATCAACCAAGTGCCGTTTCTTGGACATATTATTTCAGCAGAAGACATTGATGTTGATCCAAGCAAGATTGAACAAGTGCTGCAATGGAAGTCTCCAACATCAGTCCATGAAGTTCGTAGCTTCTTGGGTTTGGCGGGATATTATCAGAGGTTCATCCCGGGCTTCTCAAAAATCTCCAAACCTATGACGGAGCTACTGAAAAAGGGCATCAAATATGATTGGAGCAAGCCATGTGAGGAAGCTTTTCAAGTGTTGGTGAAACACCTCACAACAGCCCCGGTTTTAGCTCAACCGGATACAACCAAGCCCTTTGATGTTTATTGTGATGCATCCGGTGTCGGACTTGGTTGTGTACTCATGAAAGGAGGACGCGTGGTTGCATATGGATCACGGCAATTACGGAATCATGAACAACATTATCTAACTCATGATCTCGAGCTTGCTGCCGTGGTGTTAGCTTTGAAGATGTGGAGACATTACCTATTGGGAAATCTGGTTCTTCTCTACACCGACCACAAAAGTTTGAAGTACATATTCACTCCAAAAGAGTTGAATATGCGACAACGGTGATGGTTGGAGCTGATCAAGGACTATGAGATCGAAATTCATTATCATCCGGGCAAGGTAAATGTGGTTGCCGATGCACTCAGCCGGAAGTCTCATATTCATAATCTTACCATTACGCCGATAGAAGAGGAAGAACCGAGTCTCTACTTGGTTCCATATGGACCTCTACATAATCTAGCTCTCATACCCACATTGAAAGAGGAGATCATGAAAGCTCAAAAGCAAGACAAGGGCATGGCTCATATCAAAAGGAGGTTAAAGAATTGGGAGATGAAATGTTTCCTGTTAGATGATTAAGATACCTTATGGTTCAAGGACCGGGTAGTCGTACCCGTGATATGAGGCTGCGGAAGAAAATTTTAGATGAGGCTCACTTATCCAAATTTTCTATTCAACCGGGCAGCAATAAAATGTACCAAGACCTCCGGAAGAAGTTTTGGTGGACACGTATGAAACGTGAAGTTGCAAAATACAGTTCAGAATGTGATACGTGTCGAAGAGTTAAGGCCGACCACGTGAAGAAGTCGGGCCTGCTGCAACCACTACAAATACCTGCATGGAAGTGGGAAGATTGAGTATGGATTTCATCGTCGGGTTGCCGATGACCTCCCACCACCATGATTTGATTTGGGTAATCATGGACCAGTTAACCAAATCAGCACGCTTCATCCCCGTGCATATCAGATACACCGCCAAGCAGTATGCAGAGTTGCACATAGCACAGATCTTGTGCCTACATGGAGTTCCCCGGACGATCATCTCCGATCGAGGCGCGTTGTTCGTTGCTCATTTATGGGATCAGCTACACGCATCCTTGGGAACCAAATTCATTCGAAGCTCCGCGTATCACCCTCAAACTGACGGACAAACAGAGAGGGTGAATCAAATATTGGAAGATATGCTAAGATCATGTGCCATCCACCACGGTAAGAGCTGGGATGATCACTTACCGTTGGCGGAGTTCTCGTATAACAACGGTTATCAATCGAGCATCAAAATGGCACCTTATGAAGCTCTCTACAGCCGGAAGTGCCGCACACCCTTGAACTGGTGTGAATCGGGCGAGAGAGTAATTTACGGGATTGATCTCGTAAATGAAGCTGAAGAGCGGGTAAGGCTTATTCAAGCAAATCTTAAAGCCACTCAGTCCAGACAAAAGAGCTATGCGGATAAGAGACGTTGTCCTCTGGAATTTCAAGTTGGAGACCACGTATATCTCCGCGTATCTCCTATGAAGGGCATTCACCATTCGGAGTGAAAGGAAAATTAGCTCCGCATTTTATCGGTCCCTTCGCCATCATCGAAAGGTGTGGACCCGTGGCATACCATCTGGAATTACCGGCAACCTTAGCCGGAGTGCATAACGTCTTCCACATATCTAAGTTGCGGAAGTGTTTGAAAGTTCCAACGGGGATTCTCACGGAAGGCATAGCAGATTTGAAGCTGGACATTACTTATGTTGAGCGTCCAACCCGAATAATTGATGAAAAGACTCGCGAGACCAGAAACTGGACGCTGCGATTTTTCAAAGTGCTTTGTGAAAATCACACGTCCGAGGAAGCTACATGGGAGAGTGACGAATATTTACAACTCAATCATCCGGAGCTATTAGAGGCTTATGTACAATAGTCATCCTCCCCACATTGTCTTAATCATGAATCTTGGGACGAGATTCTTTTTAAGGGGGGAGGAATGTAAAAGTCCCAAAACTTGTAAATGGGAAACTTTAGTGATGAATAAAGTTGAGTTTAAATCCAAGAAATGGGAATTGCAAAAAACTTTTCTAAACATGGAATTGTTGTCATGTGCAAGAGGACTTTAAATTCAGTTTGAAATAAAGGGATCACTTCAAGGAAAAGGAGGCCATTTCCAAAACGGAAATTCAAACTGTTGTTTAAAAATTTGTATTTGCAGTGGCCAACTCAAAGATCAGAGGGCATATTCAAATTCTTCAGGTTTGAATTAGTGAGAATGCAAATTTTGAGAAAGTTTGGAGTTGCTTTGATATGAATATCAAAGGGGCTTATGAATTTCCTTGAAATTTGAAGTCAAATTTGAAACAAATGTGCACCTTGTCAAATCTTCCAAATGGCTTTCAAATTTGAGCTCTTCAGGATTTAAATTTGCACTATGCCAAATTTGGAAGATCTTTTTGGAAGAGAGCGGTGGGACCCATATGTCATGGAGAGGGAGAAAAACATAACACACAAGTCTCTGTTTTCTCTGTTCAGACTCAACTGACTGAACACAAACTGGTTCACTGCTTCACAGTGGCTCACGGTGAGACACGGCGCTGGCCACCGAGGCTTCAACATGCAGCTTACAAACTCCGATTTTTCCACACGTAACGCCTCAGTGGAGCAACTCAAATACTCCACTTCGGCCTCCTCGCTGTTTCATGTAAAGGCCACGCTCGGACCCAATCGTCGCCTGGCGCTTCTGCTCCATTTCGTGGCCACTGGCGATCGTAGAAGCTTGTGCCGAACTACACTGAACCTCCTCGAGCTGCCCATGCCGGTCCATCGTCCCTTGAGCTCGGTGCACAGCAAGAAATTGCCTCGGAATTTCGGTTCGAGCCGCCGCCGTGCCGGAACTCGATATAGAGCGTTTCATGTAAAGGCCTCAGTTTTTGACACATACTCAAAGTGTTCATCACCACACACACACATCATTTGAAGATAGTTGATGAACACATTTGAAGAGCAAGTAACCACCATCAACATGCTCACTAGAGGATAAACTCACTAAATGCAAAAGTGGCATTTCCCACATGCACCATATAGGGGCTGGACATTTGAAAAACTCCACCTTGCTAGGAATGTCCATGCCAAGTTTCACCCAAATTCAAAACCTTTTTGAGGTCCTTTTGGGTATGGCTAGAAAGAGGATGGTTTGAACTCAAATTCAAATTCAAACTATTTCCATCCCATTAATTCAAAAGTGGGAGGCATATTCTTACTCAGCATATTTTTGTGAACTCACTCACCAATTTTCACTCCATTTGGAGTTGATCTTGTCATGAGCTAAGTTTAGCAAATTCAAACTTTATTTGAATTTCAAACTGAATATGTGCTGAAAACTTAGTCAAACCAAACCCAATTTGAATTCTAACCAATTCAAATGGCTCAAGAGTAGATAATTCAAATCACCAGGGGCAGTGTAGGGCTTACTATTTACAACAGTAATATGGAGTTAAGTTCAGAGGTTAAAAAGGGAGCGGGACCCACATGTCAGCCACTAGAGAGAATTCAGCCGACTGAAGACTGCACTCGGGTTATTGCGCCGGACCAAACAGCCGCCACGGCGAAGGCACGATCGGGACAGCAGCTGCTTGCCGCCCCGACCCGCTGAACCACCTCGCGCCCTGCTTATCCCCGTGGCCGCCCTGATCGGAGGGAGAACAGCTCAGTTTCTGCTTCCTCATGCAAGAAATGTCGCCTCACTGCCAATTGCTCGGAACTGATCGGAAAGCCACGATCACAGCCTCTCCACTCCCTCCAAAGCTACGATAAGGTACTAGGGACTTTCCTTCTCCTTCCCCGTCGCTAGAAATTGGCTGAACTCGGGTGATCTCGGCTATACCGAGAGTTCGGTTCAGTGACCTAAATCCGCCGCACTTCAGGCTACCGTGGACAGCCCAACCGGGAGGTTGTCATGCCTGAACTAAGGCGTCCCTGGACGCGTTAGGGACCGGTGCTGCTCACCCCCGAGCCACAGCCCGCCGGCTTGATCGCCGGCGGTGAATTTCCAGTTTTCCCCTTTCTCAGTACAGACCGACCTTCGGGTGTGGTTCTGTCAAATTCACGCTCTAGGAAGGGTTAGAGAGTCTCAATCCGTTCCTACACAGACTAGACCTGGTAGCGCACAAGTTGCCTTCACAACCCTTAGTCTGAGAACCCCTGTACCCGGCGTATTTCGAAACTTGCTGACAGCGGATCCTGCAGGACGCATCGGGCGCATGATGGGAGCCTACTTCGGACCTTCCCCGAGCTGCTTCGAGCCCATGCCGAGGTTCCTGAGGGACCACTGATGCTTTCCGGACGTTTGCTTCGTCAGTTGGGGTGCTAGGGAGGTCGGCCGACACGGCCGAAGTTCTTCCGAAGCTGCCGCTCGTTGCCGACCGTGTGCCGGACATTTTCATGACGAACTGAGCCCAGAACCGTGTACCCCGAGTGGACTTAGGCAGGGGCGGCCAGGATCATGAAGTTTGGAGCACCACAGAGGCTGCCAGCGAGCTCTCCGGCGAGGCGTCGCGGCGGCCAAACCAGGCGTCGGGAGGTAGAAGAAGCCGGGTGGCCGACGTGTCAGCGGCTCGGATTTTAAATCAGGGATCAGTCTGCGGCTCGGATCTGGTGTGCTGCCGCGCAAAAATTCCGTGGACCCCGGTGTGCCATCGCTCCAGCGCCCAACACGTGTCCCGGTGGACCCATCGGCAGATTTAAACTTTTTCCCGGTTTTCAGATTTCATTTAAACTTCAAATCCTCATAACTTTGGCTAGGAAACTCCAAATTATGTGAACCAAAATTTGTTGGATTCAGCTCTCTGAGTACCTTGCAGCATATCAAGTTTAACTTCATGAAAATCCTCATTTCTCCAGAATTAATTCTTCAAAGTTTAAACTGTTTAGAATTTTAACTGAAGAATCCTTTGGAGGAAATTCTGGAATTTTGCTTGGATGTTCACCAAAATATCCCTGAGCTACCATAGAAATTTCAGATCCATTTGAGCTCATTCGATCCACCTAATGGTGTGATCAATAAAACTGGTCCAGAGAAAATAGAAAATGTCCAGAAACATTTTCAGAATTTCTCTGAAAATGTTTAGCTCATATCTTTAGCTAACATCCTTCAAATATAGTGAGACCAACTCCATTAGAACCCTCCGAAAATCTAGTTTTCAGAAAATCATGGCTTACTCCATGAAAATTCCTAGAAAACCCTAAGAGTTCCAATTAAGGTCAAGTACATAATTATTTGTGGAGGGCTCAAATGAGCTTTGATGAAACTAAAAATTGTCCAAGTCTCTGTTTAGGTTGTACCCAAACCACAGTAAAAATTTCACAGTTATTGGGTCTGTCTAGTAAGACTTATAAACTTCACAAAGTTTAAATTCAATTCAAATGCATTTAAATTAATACATATACTTGTTACCTCATGTAGTCGCTAAGATTGAGGAGGAGCCTGAAGTCTTAGACTTCATCACTCCGGAAGAGCAGCTAGCCTACGACCAAGAGCAGCAAGGCAAGCTCCGGTTTGCATTAACCTCTTTACAAACTATTATTGTTTTGAGAACTTACTTTGAGCACCATTAATTCTTGCATTAGAGTCTTGTTTGGAAACCCAGATGCACAGCCAAGAAAACCATGGGTTGGGATTAGGATTGAAAACCCCGTTTAGCTATTGCAATGCTAAGATAGTTTAGGATTCGGTACAAGTCGAGTAGTTGGAACTACTCACGAGAATAGGCTAGAGGCACATTGCTCGGGTAGAGATAGCAAATAAAACACATGGCAAGAAAATGAGACCGAGCAGAGAGTAAGGGCAGCAGGACTTTGGGGCCTGTGTGCTATAGCTCCGCTTGTGTCGATTGAGGACCGAGCCGTGTGCGGGCCTGTTGAACAAGCTAGAACAGTACCGAAGACCTACCGGCTATATGGGAATCGGGAAACCGATGTAACTCGAGTAGCTGGGTATTGATGCAGTGCCTGTCGTTCAGAGGGTAGGTTGAGAGCTCGAGGTGTAAATCGGCTGGCGGCACTGAGATGCGCGTGCAGAGACCTCTTGCTCGGGACGATAGGACCGGTTCAATATTTGGCTGACGCCGAAAGGTGGTTGCGTACGACGTCCGTGATGGTTTCTGTAGGCAACATCGAGTACGGGCGTACATGACGGGTTATTCGGGTAACCCTGCAGGTGTAAATCAATTATAATCGCCGTCCCTCGCGGTCAGTGAGTACCACTTGTTCACTGTACCATGACGTAGAAAGAACATGCTAGTTACATGTTAAGATGTTGCTGATTGAAAGATGGACTTTGATTGTTAATGATTCGTTGTAGTTTAGATCTAATTAAAGTTCCTTTCAACTATGGGCAAAGTACATGAGAGAAATGCGTTTCTTGTTTGATTGCGGCTCTCACATGTTCCTTAGCGTACGGTTCTCCACAACCTGCTGCTAAAACTTGAAAGTAAGGTTCCACGAATTAGGCGAGTCCTTGCAATTGATTTTACCTCATGTACCTATCACCCCTCATGTAGAAGTTTCATGTTTAGGAGATACGGGACAGTCTTGCTGAGCCTTCATGCTCACTGCTTGTGTCTGATGCTTTTGCAGGATTCTATGAGGAAGGGACTCCCGAGGAGGAGACGGAACCCCAGGAGAGGAACCCCGTCGAGTGGGGGTCGTGCACGCCGCCATGTGAGTGTGCGTGTGTGCTATCAAGGACATGTTCACGGGATGAACGTGAACTTGATGCGTAGTCTACGCCCGTGAGTGTAGACTGAACCTATTTTGTTGTAAAAATGTTCATAAACCCGTTTATGTAATAAAACTTTGCTTCCGCTTTGTACCTTTGATGTGTGTTATTTGGTGCTGTGCAACACAGCACCCCTCAGCGTGATCCTGGCTCGACAGTACCGTGGGGTCGTGTCAGCGTTGGTATCAGAGCTCGCTTGAGGTTTAACGCACTAAAAAGGTCAGCTTTTTCAAAAATCCAGTGAGGAACGAGTTAGTAGCCCATATAAGGATGTTATTAGTGTATAGAAAGTGGCATACTAACCTATTTGCTTATGTCGGAAAATCATGCATCTCGGGACGCTTTATATCTTGGGCGGTGCACGTAAGCGCTGTCCACCAGTGCGCACAAGCTGAAGGGTGGAGCCCACGGGTGGCAGGTAACCCGACCCGCTTTGATATCCTCTACGACTCTTCATGTCATTTGGGGTATTCGAGCAACGTCTGTCCCTGGCGTGCGTGGTGCAATTTGGGAGACCCCGTCACGTGGTCAGTAACGTGAACACGTAGCTCAAGGCATGTTTGGCTTGAGAACATCCGGGCGAGTGATGACGGCCGGGTGTACGAACTATATTGATACCGGGCTCGGTGTGCAGCCGAGTCTGACGATTGTGTGAGTTATCTGCAGGTAGTCTAACCATGAAACGGTAGACATGTAGCATCCGTGTGCAAGAGACGTTTAGTGCCACTGAACTAATGCAGCCGGCTAAGTCCGGTATAGGTTTTTCTTTGTGAGGACGTAGTACCGACATGCTCTGGTGACGCATCGACGTCGCACCCAACTAAATGAACAATTTTACTGTAAAACTTGAAAGTTTTAATCCGGAGCACTAAAAATTTGATGTAACTCCTTCCCTTAATCAGGATATTCAAAGTTAGTAAGTTTTCAACTTATAGGATACTAAGGACAAAGTCCCCTGTTTTCAGCTAAATTAAGGCTGAAGTTAATCAGAGGTTAGAGGTTGAGTCATTTTGAGGGTGGGGTCATATGATACATTTATGGAAAGTTTTGGAACATCTTTACAACTTTTCTGTTGAGGTCCAGAGGTGTTTCATCCCTTAACCAATCGAAAGATGCAGTAGAGTTGAAACTGTCCAGAAAACAGGGCAGAGCAAACACTCTCTGTAAACTTTCTGTAAATTGAGCATAACTTCCTCCATAAAAATCTAAAAATAGAAAATGATGTAGTTCTGGAAATCTTATGAGATGGGTTACAACTTTGTAACAGAAAGTTTTGTCAGACTGGGAGTAGAATTAACTGGAATTCTTGAATCAAATCAGTACCTCAAGCAGGGAGGTGCTGTCCAAATTTCTCCAGAAATTCTGTTAACATTGACATCGTATAACTTTTGAACCAGAACAGATCTTACGCCAAGCAAATACTTTCTGGAAAGCTATTGAAGTTAGCTTTAACTTTTATGTTGAGCTCCAGAATTGGTTTTGCATTTAGCATGGTCTAAATCAGGTTGAAATGGAAACTGGTCAGGGCTGTCATATTGGACAGCAGATCAACAGTCAAATTTGTTTAAGTTTGAACTATGTTTCCAAGTTTTATGGGTTCAATGACATGTTCTATGTTATAACTCAATGGTTTACTGTTTAAATAAATATTTTACATTTCTCAAATATGTTTTTTACAGATGACAGCGGATAGACAGTTGGAGAACGGGTGGGTGATGTCCCACTGTTCTCACCACAGCGGCTATCCGGAAGCATTGAGGCAAATGCTTCAATATTTTGGGTACAGCGAGATGCTGCAGTACCTCGCCAAGGAAGAAGGCGAGGAGGGGAACCAGACGTGGACGATCCATGTCGAGGTTCCTGCAGGACCTACGCCACCCGGTTGGGCGCCGTTCACCGTCACAGTGAGAGGTAGACAACTGGAGGGGATGTGGCAAGTGGCAGCCCGCGACACCTTGCCGCGTTTCTGCCAACTACACGCGAGGGCTATGGAGGGCACTCCATACGCGCTCGTTCCGGTGGAGGGACGGGCTAATCACGTGTGGGAAGGGAGGTACAGGGAGGCAACCGATTCGGGTTGCCCAAGGTACAGCCCCGCGGAGGCAAACCTCAGCCTCCAGATGAGGCCGTGATGGACAGCCAAACTGTTCATACGGAGTGTCTCACCGCAAAGCTCAAGGAGAGCACAAGCCGTGGAGACCATTTTGAGAGTGCTCACAGTGCACTCCGTAATGTGCTCCTTCCGACGATTAAGCGAATGAATGAACAACATAATCAGTTGCATCGTTTGAAGAAGGCAAGGAAGAAAAGCCGTGTTCACATCGCGGCGTTGCAAGAGCAAGCGCAGGCTCTGAACCAGCAGAACGAGGTCCTTACTCAAGAGCGGGACAACGCTATTGAGGAAGGGCAAGGCTGGGAAGAAGACTACAACCAGGCCATGGATGAGGTGCACGCGTTGCAGGACCTCGTACCCCCGGTATTGGGCATACCGGTGGTCTTGGGTCTTCCGGCAATGGGAGAACCCGAGATGGGAGAGGAGGTTGTAGATCCAGAGCCACCAGTAGAGGTACCGGAGGAGGACGAACCACAGGAGATCGAGTTTTACTCCGAGTAGAAGGTTACCGTTGCCACGTAGGGCAACCCGAGTGGTGTAACCCAAATTTTTGTAACCAGTGACATGTCATGTAGGCAGTAGCATATGTATAGGTAGTGACGACATGGCACGACTTCTGGGAGACCCGAGAATAATGTATCTTGTATAAAGTTTATGCTTTATCATTATATGTGAATGTTGTGCAAATTATTCATGCGTCACTTCAAATACCTACTGTTTCATATGGAATTTTTAAGTATGACATGTGCTGATCGCTGCTGTTTTAAATTTCAGAATGACTCGTACTCGTGACAACCCGGACGTTGGGGGTTCTAGTCAAGGGGGAGAAACCTCCCAACAGCCTCCCGAAGACTCCTCGGGACAGCAACAGCAGAAGCAGCCACAGCAACAACCGCCACCGCCACCGCCAACGGTTACTTTGGCGGATATTGTAGCAGCAATGGCGGCCTCTCATCAGCAGCATATGGAGTTTCTGCAGACCCTCATTGCTAATACGTCTTGACCAGAGAGGTGTCAAGATCGTGAGGAGCACAAACAGAGCTCCTACTCCGACTTTCTAGCAACTCATTGCCCGGTATTCTCAAGGGCGGATGAACCCATCGATTCGGACAACTGGCTCCGCACGATGGAGATGAAGTTCGGGCTGCTCCAAGTGAGTGAGCAGCGCAAGACTCAGTTCGCGGTCCAACAGCACCAAGGATCCACGAGCGTGTGGTGGGCGAACTACTGTGCTTCACATCCCAATGACCGAGTTATGACCTGGGTGGAGTTCCGGACGGCCTTCAGGACCTATCACATACCGCCGGGTCTCATGAACAGGAAGACGCTGGAGTTCTTACACCTGCGACAAGGGAGCTGGAACGCACTGCAATATTCCAGGGCGTTCAACGATCTCGCGCTCTAAGCTTCGTATCACGCTGATACCGACGAGAAGCGGCGGGATCACTTCTACCAGGGGCTTAACCCGCTCATGAAGGACAAGCTGGCGATGTTCCATCGCGGCAGCCTCAACGACATAATTGATGCTGCGATTGTTCAGGAGGACTCCGGCAAGGAGTTAGCGGTGGCGGAATGAAAGCGAAGTGCGCCGCAAAGCAGCGGAGAAGGAGGCGGTCCTTCTCAGAAATTCCGGATGGTGAATCGCCCACCATCGGGTCCATGTTGGCAGCCACCACAGAGGCCGATGCCGTTCCGCAGTCGGCCATATTCTTCACGGGCATTCAGGCCGGCACTGCCAGCACCACCTCCGCAACAACAGCAGCAGCAGGCGATGCCGCGTGCGTATGCACCTCAGCAGCACATGCCGGGCTTTCGTCCCCCAAGCACAGGCCAAGCAGCAGCCACATGCTTCAATTGTGGTCGTCTAGGAAACTTTGCCAGCAGTTGTCCGGAGAGACAAGGCGGCGGAGTTTCACCGCAACTTCCGTTGAGGAATCGGCCCCAGAACCCCACTAATGCGCGGCGAGCAAACCCTAGGCCCGGCACCGTCCACCAACTTGCCATAGAGGACGTGCCGAAGGGCGAGCCAATCCTTGCGGGTATGTTCCAACTCCACCAGCATCCCGCCATAGTATTATTTGATTCAGGCGCCACGCACAATTTTATTAGCCAAGCTTTCATTGCTAAACACAGCTTGCAAGTACTACCCACCGATAGTCCATATTTGATTTGTTCACCTGGTGGGAAGATTTCAGCAAGCGTAATGGTTTCCAAAGCACCATTATGCTTAGAGGATAGAGTGTACCCTACGTCTCTCATAATTTTAGAGGGACAAAAGGTCGATGTCATCCTAGGGCTGTCGTGGTTAACCCGCCACGGCGCTGTTTTAGACACCGTCCTTCGAATCATGCACTTGAACTAAGAAGTGCACAGATCTCACTCCTTATTTCTGGACAATTAAGAAATAAAACTTCCAAGTGTCTATCAATCCACCACTATCAGATTGGAAGATATTCCAGTGGTCCGAGAGTTCCCTGACGTGTTCCCGGATGATTTACCGGGATGCCGCCCGATAGAGAGGTGGAGTTCAAGATTGAACTTGCACCAGGAACCATGCCAATATCCCGAAGGCCGTACAAGATGGCACCCAAGGAGTTGGCTGAACTGAAGACTCAGCTGACGGACCTCCTGGAGAAAGGTTTTATTAGGCCGAGCTCCTCGTCATGGGGCTGTTCGGCATTATTCGTAAAGAAGAAAGACGAGACGTTGCGGCTCTGCGTGGACTATCGTCCACTAAACGCCGTAACCATCAAGAACAAGTACCCGTTGCCACGGATCAACATGTTGTTTGATCAGTTGGTCGAAGCAAATATCTTCTTCAAAATGGATTGAAGATCTGGGTACCAGAAGATTAAAATACGGGCTGAGGATATTCCGAAGACAGCATTCTCGATGAGATACGGACTTTGTGAGTACCTGGTCATGTCCTTCGGCCCCACCAATGCTCCAGCTCACTTCATGTATTTGATGAACTCGGTATTCATGCCGGAGCTGGACAAGTTTATCGTGGTCTTCATCGACGACATACTGGTATATTCCAAGTCAGAGGAAGATCACGAAGCATCTGCGTATAGTCTTGCAATGGCTGCGGGATCACAAGCTATATGCGAAACTCAGCAAGTGCGAATTCTGGATATCGCAAGTGCCTTTTCTCGGGCATATCATCTCTGCGGAGGGTATCGCTGTAGACCCGAGTAAGATCACACAAGTGCTGAATTGGAAATCCCCCAGAACCGTTCACGAGGTACGGAGTTTCCTTGGACTCGCGGGATATTATCGGAGGTTCATTCCGAACTTCTCGAAGATTGCCAAGCCTATGACGGAGCTGCTGAAGAAGGCTACAAAATATGTTTAGAGTCCAGCATGTGAAGCAACATTCAAGGCTTTAGTCAAGCACCTAACATCAGCACCGGTTTTGGCGCAGCCAGACACAACAAAACCGTTCGATGTGTACTGCAATGCATCCGGCATTGGGCTCGGCTGTGTGCTGATGCAAGACCGAAGAGTGGTCGCGTACGGGTCACGGAAGCTTAGAAACCATGAGCATAATTATCCAATTCACGACTTGGAGCTCGCTTCTGTGGTACTTGCACTTAAAATGTGGAGGCACTACCTACTCGGTAACCTCGTACATTTATATACCGACCACAAGAGCCTCAAGTACATATTCACTCAGAAAGAGCTAAACACGAGGCAGTGAAGATGGTTAGAGTTGATAAAGTATTATGAAATAGAGATCCATTATCACCCCGGCAAGGCAAACGTAGTGGCAGACGCGCTGAGCCGCAAGTCACACATCAACAACCTGACCATCACACCGTTGGAAGAGAGTAAACCACCACTGTATGTGATTCCACATGGAGCTCTCTACAACTTAGCTTTGATCCCCACCATCCGTGAAGAGATTGTGGCTGCTCAGAAACATGATAAGGGCATGTCACATTTGCGGAGACGTATAGGCAGTGGGGAGCTTAAATGTTTCCGGAAAGATGGAGACGGCGTCCTATGGTTCAAGGACCGAATCGTCGTACCCCGTAACCCGGAATTATGGAACAAAATCTTTGATGAGGCTCACTTATCAAAGTTTTCTATTCACCCTGGCAGCAACAAAATGTATCAAGAACTCAGAAGCAAGTTTTGGTGGACACGGATGAAGCGGGAGATCGCCAAGTACGTGTCCGAGTGTGATACATGTCGAAGGGTGAAGACAGATCATATGCGGAAACCGGGACTGCTACAACCACTGGGCGTTCCTGCCTGGAAGTGGAAGGACGTGAGCATGGACTTCATCGTCGGTTTGCCCACCACATTTCAGAAACATGATTCTGTGTGGGTAATCGTCGACCGGATCACCAAAGTTGCCCATTTCATCCCGGTCAACACCAACTACAACGCCAAGAAGTACGCTGAACTGTACATCTCACGGATCCTATGCTTATACGGTGTACCCCGTACCATTATATCGGACTGGGGCACTTTATTTGTGTCCCGTTTCTAGGAGCAGCTACATGCTGCATTGGGGACAAAGCTGATCCCTAGTTCAGCGTACCACCCGCAGACAGATGGGCAAACCGAGTGGGTAAACCAAATCTTAGAAGATATGCTACGAGCTTGCGCTATCAACCACGGCAAGAATTGGGATGATCAGTTGCCGTTAGCCGAGTTCTCGTACAACAATGGGTACCAAGCCAACATCAAGATGGCGCCTTATGAGGCGCTATACGGGAAAAAATGCCGGACAACACTGAATTGGTTTGAGTCTGGCGAAAGGGTTACCTTCGGGATTGATCTTGTCAACAACGCGGAGGAAAAGGTTCGACTGATTCCAGCGAACCTAGAAGCCGCCCAATCCCGGCAGAAACAATATGCGTACCGGAGAAGGCGCCCACTACAATTCGAAGTCAGGGATCACGTATACTTAAGTGTGTCTCCAATGAAGGGCGTGAACAGATTCGGGGTGAGAGGAAAGTTGGCACCCCGATTCATCGGTCCATTTCAGATTACAGAAAGATGTGGATCGGTAGCATACCGGCTGAAATTACCAGAAGCACTTTCCGGTGTGCACGACGTCTTTCACATTTCCCAGCTGAGGAAGTGTCTTAAGCTATCATCTACCATTCAGCTGGAGGACATAGAAGAACTGAAACCGGATCTCACATATCGGAGGAACCGGTTCAGATTATAGATGAAAAGGCCCGAACCACACGCAACCGTACGTTATGGTTCTACAAAGTTCTGTGGAGCAATCACTCCATGGACGAAGCGACATGGGAGAGCGAAGGATTTCTTCGCGCTAACTACCCCGACTCACGTCGCATATACGGTAATTTTCCACCGTCCTCCCTCTCATTTTCACCTTATAATCTCGGGACGAGATTCTTTTAAGGGGGGAGGAATGTAAAGGCCTCAGTTTTTGACACATACTCAAAGTGTTCATCACCACACACACACCTCATTTGAAGAAAGTTGATAAACACATTTGAAGAGCAAGTAACCACCATCAACATGCTCACTGGAGGATAAACTCACAAAATGCAAAAGTGGCATTTCCCACATGCATCATATAGGGGCTGGACATTTGAAAAACTCCTACACCTAGTTAGGAATGTCCATACCAAGTTTCACCCAAATTCAAAACCTTTTTGAGGTCCTTTTGGGTATGGCTAGAAAGAGGGTGGTTTGAACTCAAATTCAAATTCAAACTATTTCCATCCCATTAATTCAAAAGTGGGAGGCATATTCTTACTCAGCATATTTTTGTGAACTCACTCACCAATTTTCACTCCATTTGGAGTTGATCTTGTCATGAGCTAAGTTTAGCAAATTCAAACTTTATTTGAATTTCAAACTGAATATGTGCTGAAAACTTAGTCAAACCAAACCCAATTTGAATTCTGACCAATTCAAATGGCTCAAGGGTAGATAATTCAAATCACCAGGGGCAGTGTAGGGCTTACTGCTTACAACAGTAATATGGAGTTAAGTTCAGAGGTTAAAAAGGGAGTGGGACCCACATGTCAGCCACTAGAGAGAATTCAGCCGACTGAAGACTGCACTCGGGTTCTTGCGCCGGACCGAGCAGCTGCCACGGCGAAGGCGCGATCGGGACAGCAGCTGCTTGCCGCCCTGACCCGCTGAACCGCCTCGCGCCCTGCTTATCCCCGCGGCCGCCCTGATCGGAGGGAGAACAGCTCATTTTCTGCTTCGTCACGCAAGAAACGCCGCCTCACTGCCGATTGCTCGGAACTGATCGGAAAGCCACGATCACAGCCTCTCCCTCCAAAGCTACGACAAGGTACTAGGGACTTTCCTTCTCCTTCCCCGTCGCTAGAAATCGGCTGAACTCGGGTGATCTCGGCTATACCGAGAGTTCCGTTCAGTGACCTAAATCCGCCGCACTTCAGGCTACCGTGGACAGCCCAACCGGGAGGTTTTCATGCCCGAACTAAGGCGTCCCTGGATGCGTTAGGGACCGGTGCTGCTCACCCCCGAGCCACAGCCCGACGGCTTGATCGCCGGCGGTGAATTTCCAGTTTTCCCCTTTCTCGATACAGGCCGACCTTCGGGTGCGGTTCTGTCAAATTCACGCTCTAGGAAGGGTTAGAGAGTCTCAATCCATTCCTACACAGACTAGACCTGGTAGCGCACAAGTTGCCTTCACAACCCTTAGCCTGAGAACCCCTGTACCCGGCGTATTTCGAAGCTTGCCGACGGCGGATCCTGCATTAAGCATCGGGCGCACGGTGGGAGCCTACTTCGGACCTTCCCCGAGCTGCTTCGAGCCCATGCCGAGGTTCTTGTTGACCACTGATGCTTTCCGGACGTTTGCTCGGTCAGTTGGGGTGCTAGGGAGGTCAGCCGACACGGCCGAAGTTCTTCCGAAGCTGCCGCTCGTCGCCGACCGTGTGCCGGACATTTTCATGACATACTGAGCCCAGAACCGTGT
Organism: Neostapfia colusana; assembly: GCA_030760725.1. Classification (NCBI taxonomy): domain Eukaryota; kingdom Viridiplantae; phylum Streptophyta; class Magnoliopsida; order Poales; family Poaceae; genus Neostapfia; species Neostapfia colusana. Next base: position 57,679,649 of record JASWHV010000005.1, on the reverse strand, counting down.
ACCCCGAGTGGACATAGGCAGGGGCGGCCAGTATCATGAAGTTTGGAGCACCACAGAGGCTGCCGCCGAGCTCTCCGGCGAGGCGTCGCGGCGGCCGAACGCGGGCGTCGGGAGGTAGAAGAAGCCGGGTGGCCCACGTGTCAGCGGCTCGGATTTTAAATCTGGGACCAGTCTGCGGCTCTGATCCGGTGTGCTGGCGCGCAAAAATTCCGTGGACCCCGGTGTGCCATCGCTCCAGCGCCCAACACGTGTCCCCGTGGACCCACTGGCAGATTTAAACTTTTTCCCGATTTTCAGATTTCATTCAAACTTCAAATCCTCATAAATTTGAATAGGAAACTCCAAATCAAGTGAACCAGAATTTGTTGTATTCAGCTCTCTGAGTACTTCCCAACAAATCAAGTTTCACTTCATGAAAATTCTCATTTCTCCAGAATTAATTCTTCAAAATTTAAATTGTTTAGAATTTTAACTGAAGAATCCTTTGGAGAAAAATTCTGAAATTTTGCTGGGATGTTCACAAAATTATCCCTGAGCTACCATAAAAATTTCAGATCCATTGGAGCTCATTCGATCCACCTAATGGTGTGATTAATAAAACTGTTCCAGAGAAAATAGAAAATGTCCAGAAACATTTTCAGAATTTCTCTGAAAATGTTTAGCTCATATCTTTAGCTAGGAGCCTTCAAATTAAGTGAGACCAACTCAATCAGAACCCTCTGAAAATCTAGTTTTCAGAAAGTCATGGCTTACTCAATGAAAATTCCTAGAAAACCCTAAGAGTTCCAATTAAGCTCAAGTACATAATTATTTGTGGAGGGCCCAATGAGATTTGCTGCAACTAAAAATTGGCCAAGTCTCTGTTTAGGTTGTAACCGAACCACACTAAAAATTTCACAGTTATTGGGTCTGTCTAGTAAGACTTATAAACTTCACAAGTTTAAATTCAATTCAAATGCATTTAAATTAATACATGTACTTGTTACCTCATGTAGTCGCTAAGGTTGAGGAGGAGCCTGAAGTCTTAGACTTCGTCACTCCGGAAGAGCAGCTAGCCTACGACAAAGAGCAGCAAGGCAAGCTCCAGTTTGCATTAACCTCTTTACAAACTTTTATTGTTTTGAGAACTTACTTTGAGCACCATTAATTCTTGCATTAGAGTCTTGTTTGGAAACCCAGATGCACAGCCAAGAAAACCATGGGTTGGGATTAGGATTGAAAACCCCGTTCAGCTACTGCAATGCTAAGATAGTGTAGGATTTGGTACAAGTCGAGTAGTTGGAACTACTCGCGACAATAGGCTAGAGGCACATTGCTCGGGTAGAGATAGCAAATAAAACACATGGCAAGAAAATGAGATCGAGCGGAGAGTAAGGGCAGCAGGACTTTGGGGCCTGTGTGCTATAGCTCCACTTGTGTCGATTGAGGACCGAGCTGTGTGCGGGCCTGTTGAACAAGCTAGAACAGTACCGAAGACCTACCGGCTATATGGGAACCGGGAAACCGATGTAACTCGGGTAGCTGGGTATTGAGGCATTGCCTGTCGTTCAGAGGGTAGGTTGAGAGCTCGAGGTGTAAATCGGCTGGCGGCACTGAGATGCGCATGCAGAGACCTCTTGCTCGGGACGATAGGACCGGTTCAATATTTGGCTGACGGGCGAAAGGTGGTTGCATACGACGTCCGTGATGGTTGCTGTAGGCAACATCGAGAACGGGCGTACGTGACGGGTTATTCGGGTAACCCTGCAGGTGTAAATCGATTACAATCGCCGTCCCTCACGGTCAGTGAGTACCACTTGTTCACTGTACCGTGACGTAGAAAGAACAGGCTAGTTACATGTTAAAATGTTCCTGATTGAAAGATGGACTTTGATTGTTAATGATTTTCTGTAGTTTAGAGCTAATTAAAGTTCCTTTCAACTTTGGGCAAAGTACATGAGAGAAATGCGTTTCTTGTTTGATTGTGGCTCTCTCATGTGCCTTAGCGTAAGGTTCTCCACAACCTGCTGCTGAAACTTGAAAGTAAGGTTCCACTACTTAGGAGAGTCCTTGCAATTGATTTTACCTCATGTACCTATCACCCCTCATGTAGAAGTTTCATGTTTAGGAGAGACGGGTCAGTCTTGCTGAGCCTTCGTGCTCACTGCTTGTGTTTGAAGCTTTTGCGGGATTCTATGAGGAAGGGACTCCCGAGGAGGAGACGGAACCCTAGGAGGGGAACTCCGTCGAGTGGGAGTCATGCACGCCGCCGTGTTAGTGTGTGTGTGTGCTAGCATGGACACGTTCACGGGCTGAACGTGAACTTGATGCGTACTCTACGCCCGTGAGTGTAGACTGAACCGATTTTGTTGTAAAAATGTTCATAAACCCGTTTATGTAATAAAACTTTGCTTCCGCTTTGTACCTTTGATGTGTGTTATTCGGTGCTGTGCAACGCAGCACCCCCCAGCGTGATCCTGGCTCGACAAGACTGTGGGGTCGTGTCATTTCACACCTAGTGTTGAACAGCAAAAAGGTGCGCCAATCCCTTCTCTTCACGCTGCCGAAAACCTTAGGCCATTCCTCCACGGGAGCCACGGAGATTTCTAAAATACCGACGACATGTTCATAGGCCGTGGGTGTAGAATTTCCCAAAATTCGTGATCAGTATCACTTCTTTGCTCATCCTCATCATATAATAGGTTAGAGACCTCCTTGTGAGTCACCGAGATAAAAAACTAAGGAGAATCATCGAGCCTCAACGATGTTCTTCGAGTTTTAGCTTTTCCCGCCGGTTTTTGAGTTAGAGCGCGCGGTGACATGGTATTTGGGGGTGTTTCCATGGCCTTTGCCTTGCATCACGACCTTTGCCATGAGTCACTGATGCTCTAGAGCAAAACAACAGCGAGTTTGGGTTGGTAGGGAAGCCGGCCGACGTCGCCGGAAATGGACCGAAGCCGCCGCCCGTCGCCCGACCCCTTGCGGCCCTCTATAGCCCACACCGACTCCAAAATTGGTTTCTCCGACCTCCAAAACCCCTAATCGGCGAATTTCAGGCCACGGGACGACCGGGGAGCTGGCGGCCGAGTGGGGGAAATCTCTGCCGGCGAGGTGGTGCGCGCGCGGGAAAGAGGGAAGCCGGAGGTTGAAGAAGGTGTCGGCCCCACCTGTCAGCCACCGAGAGTTTAAACGAGGATCCTCTGTGGCTGCTGATGTTTTGTGGCTGTGGGCTGATAACTGTGTAACCCGTGTGTCCCCAAATTCTTTTGGCTGGAGTTTAAAACGTGGGCCCAACCGGATTTCAGTAGAAAAACAAATCCAGAACTGGCTACAACTTTGCAAAAATCATATCTTGGTGTAGGAACTTCAAACTTTAATGATTAAAATTGGGTTGGATTAAGATTGAACAAATCTATCCAAATGTGCAACCCAATTTGTAAGAAAATCATTAATAAATTCTGGAAAATTCTTTAAATCTTATCAGCAAATAAATTTTAGAGGGAGTTTGATTCATCCAAAAATTCTCAAATTTTGCCAGAATATTCTTTAGGATATTAGTGAACTCCTGTAAATGTTTCAGATCATTTGGAATGGATTTAGTTAGGATAATTCTGATTTCAAGTTTCTGTGTTCTAATGAATAAAGAAATATTTTCAGAGAATTTCCAAAATTTGGAAATTCAGTTCTGGGAGATTCTTAGCTCCAAAAATCCTAGGAAAATTTAGGCATGCTCCCTGAGCTATGTTTTAAATCGTGATGGACTTGAATTTGCATGAAAGTGCAAAATTATTCAAAATTAATTCCTTTTTGCCTAAATGCTTAGGCAATTGTTCTGAGTGATCTACTTTTTGAAATATTCTAAATTATGGTCCAGATTACTTTCGTGATATAAGGAACTCACATGAAAATTTTCAGCTCAATTGGAGCTCTGGATCAGTACTTTTTGATACAACAGTCCTAGGTGAAATTGCAACAATTAGGAAGAACACTTAGCACTTGATTAGGTGGATTAACCCAAACCAAAACCACTAGCACCAGTATCATTTTAAATTCTTAAACAGAGTTCCAGTTTTAAACTTGTTTTTAGAACTTGTTAGCAAAAGCTTTACAATTAAACATATATGCATATTCATAACGTGTAGTGATTAAACGTGGAAAAGTGGAGAAGTAAAGCTTGGATCAAGGAGCAAGAAGGGTAGTGATTAAGCTTCAAGTCACCAGCAACTAATTTCATAATTATCTGACTTTAGTCACCTGCAAAACCAAGGCAAGCTCCAGTTTTCATTTAAGTTATTTATAAAGTATTTACTTTGTTCACAATTATGGTTTGGAGTTTCTATGTGCATTAGGTCAAGGATGCTTTACACTCCAAATGCATGACCAAATGAACCCTGCAGTTAAGGGTAGAAAAGGGTCACCGCTGCAGAATAATGCCGTGCTAAATAGCTTAGGACATCCGGTAGAAGTTGAGTAGTTGGAATCTACTCGCGAGTTATAGTCGGGATTACATGGGTGTAGTTGGAAAAGAGGCAAACTAAAGTTTATATTTCTAAAGATGAGACCGGGCAAGAGGGTTAGGCATGTAAAAGTCCCAAAAATGTGTATGAATAAAAACCAAGGTTTGAGTTCATATGTGTGGCAAAGACATGAAAAATGGGACTTGCTAAAACTTTTCTTCATGCAAAGTAATACATGGATGACCATTCAAAATGAGGCTCACCTTTTTATTTAAAAAGTGTTGAACCAATAAGGAGTTAAATACCTCTTTGCATGCAAGTTTAAAAATCAGATTTGAAATTCATAGTTCGCACATGTGGTGACCAAAAACTTTGAATAAACATGCAGCCATATAGTTGGAGTTATAGGAAAAAGTTTTATCACAAACTTTGCATTTGTAGGGTGGGCTGAAAAAGGAGTTAGGGAGAAGAATTTGCAAACTTCAACAAAATTCAAATTTGGCAAGTAAATTCAAACTGAATTTGAAGAAGTCGAATTCTAGCCACCCTTTAACCTCAGAATTTTGGGGATTGAGAGGATCACCTTGAGGAGATATTTGGGAGAAGAATGTGGGGTGGGACCCACATGGCAGTGAGCTAGGGACCTAAACTTACCATGAAGCAAATGAATTTTTGCCTCTGTTCTGCTCGAAGCCACATGGCTGCTCGGGTGCCACCGAGGGGATTCTACCGTGCGACCGAGGAGCTGACCACCGCCACCTCCTGCTGCCCTCCCCCACGCACGGCCACCCAGAGGCGGTTCCTTTGGCGCTATCGTCCCCTCAGCCTGAGCGAAGACCCGATTGCCTTCTCTTCCTCACGAGCGCATGCACGGAGGCTTGTTCTTCCCCTCCGCACTCTCGGTCGATCGGAAACCAAAGGTACGCTCGCGTCTTACCCTCCCCGAGCTGCTAGGCAGCGTCCTGAGCTCGGACTCCACTTCCCCGACGCCTAAACCCCCGAGCTACGGCCTCCCTCGCCCGAGATCAACTGCCACAGCGGCGACGTAGTTCAAGAAAGTGATCGGGCGCACGTGGACAGCTCGCCACAGCGGTCTTCACGGCCAAGCAAGGGCGGCAACGGGAGCACACGGCCACCACACTGCTCTCACCCGAAGCTCAGGCCCTGCCGTGAGCTAATTGACGGCGAATTTCGACGTTTTGCTCCGGCGACCTCATTCCGAGCTTCCGGTACGGTTCATTTGAATTCTTGCCCTCTGATCCTCCTTAAGTCATCAAATTTGGCACATAGACGCTGGATTAGCCGGCGGTCATTTCTCCTTTAGGATCCAGCGCATGAATACGCCTCAGCGAGACGGAATTCGAGCTCGACTAGAGGTGTTCATGGCGGACCCATTCGGTCGCACGACGACAACCTATTTGCAGCCACTCCCGAGCCACTTTGAGGTCGTGCTGATCTTTCTAGAGGTGCGCTGGTGCTGTAGGGCTCGTCGGTGCAGGTGTTGGCGGGCTAGAGACCTTGGGCGACGCTGCCGAATCTCCACAGTAGCCGCCGCACGTCGCCGGCCATTTTCCGGCCGCAGGCAGCCCAAACCGACCCCACAGCCGGGTTCCTCAGTGCCCTAAACTCCCTGGCGGCGAGTCCGGGTTCGGATAGTGGCCGGGAACGCCGGTCCGGCGAGCCTCCAGTTGCTCCGGCGAGGGGGAGCGCGCGGGCGCGAAAGATGAGCCGAAGGAAGAAGAAGACGGGTGGGCCCCGTCTGTCAGCAGCAGGAAATTTAAACCTGTGATCGGGTGTGGCCAGGATCCCGTGTGTTGGCGCGCTGGGAAGCTGTGGCCCCGGTGTGGCCCAATCCTGATTGGCTGGGATTTAAAACAGTGGGTCCAGCCGAATTTTTCTGTAGGAAAATAATTCCAGTGAGGGCTCAATCTTTGGAAAATCATAGCTCCCTGTAGAAAACTCCAAAATGAGTGATTCCAATTTGGTTTGATTCATCTCTCTGAGTTGTATCCAAATATGAACTCAGATTTGTATGAAAGTCAATATTATACTCTGGAGAATTCTTTGAAGGTTTTCTGAAAAAGAATTATTGAGGGAGTTTGGTTTATCCAAAAATAACCAATTTGAGCCAGAATATTCTTTAGCATATTATTGACCTTCTAGCACAATTTCAGCTCATTTGAAGATCATTTGTGTAGGAATTTGCTAAATGCAAACTACTGTGCTCAAAAGAGTCCAGAAACATTTTCAGAAAATGTTTCCCACTTCAAAAATCTATTCTGGGCAATCCATAGCTCCAAAAATCATAAGAAAATTTAGGCACGTTCTCTGAGACATACTTGGAATTGTGGTTCACTTAATTGGGCATGAAAATGCACATTACTTCAGAATTAATTCTTTTAAGCCCAAATGCTTAAAGAATTGTTCTGGGAGAACTACTCCAGTAAAAGAGCTGAAATTTGGACCAGATTACTTTCATGTGGCCAGGACATCACATGTAAATTATCAGCCTAGATTGAGCTGTTGAACTCCCTGCTCTTATTCTCCATACTTATGTATGTGTGAAAATATATAAGAGGCAGTGTGAGAATTATGGGGAACACAATTGAACTCCACATTAGCAGGAATTTGGCAAGCTAAATCCCTAGATAGTATAGAACCAGCTGTAAAAGTTTGGAGGCCATTGGAGTTCTTGTTCTTCAGTTGCACTCAAATCTTTTCAGCTTATCTATTATGTTCATTAGGGAAAATTGTTAGTGTATAGCTAAGGCCTTAAGGTCAATTTAGTTTAAATCTGTTTGTTTGCACAACAGAGGCAAACCAAGCCATTCTTGGCTTTTCCACACAACCTCTGTTCCTAAGAGATTAATTCCATAACTTCTCTCTATTACATGCTATAAAACATGTGCATATGCATTTCAATAGGAACCACAACGAAGGGGATTCAAAGGAGTGATTCATTGAAGTGGATCAAGCTCCGGAGAATAAAGGGTGGATCAGCAAGGATACTAACTGCTTATATACGACTACCCTGCAAAACAGGCAAGCTCCGGTTTGCATTTAACAGCTGTTAAGTTTTTCTTTTGTATTCACTTTCGGTTAAGATATGAATGGTGCATTAGGTCTAGTGTTTGATACTCCTCCTGCATAACCAAATGACCCAAGGAGTATTGGGTAGGTGTCTTTAAACAGTGTAGAACTGCCATGCTTAAGTAATGTTCGGTAGAAGTCGAGTGGTGAGATGCTACTCGCAGGTTTAGGAAACAACAGGGGCATACGGGATTGGTTCACAAATGAGTTAGCAAGTTAAAGTTGAGACCGGAAGGTTGTAGGAGCAGCAGGACATAGGGGCCTGGGTGCTATAGACCTGTCCGTGTCGGTCAAGGACCGATCCGTATGCGGCCCTGTTGAATAAGTTTGAGTTGTGTACCGGACTCATGCTGGCTATATGGGACCCAGTAAACCGATGTACCTCAGGAAGCTGTCGTTGGGACTTTTCGGGTCGCCTCAGGGGGACGGCCAGTGTGCAGTATGTGGGGAACATTCTCATGACATCTCACGTCGGCAGGTGCACCATAAGAGTGGCTACTGTACGGGGCGACTTGATCGATTCAGTGGGGGTGAAACGGGGGAAAGGCTGCCACGTACGACGTCAGTGATGGTTGTTGTAGGCAACGTCGAGTACGGGCGTACGTGTCGTGTAGTCCGAGTGTTATTGATTTGAATCACCGTTGCTCGCGGAATGGACCGAGCATACTTGTTCTCACAGTCGTGACATAGTAAGAACTTGCATGAGAAAGGAACTAATCATATTGATGTGAAGTATTATACTAGTTTTGTATTGGACCTTGATGAATAGGCTAGTGCAAACTCGATTCTTTTATGCCATGAGCAATTTACATCGGGGGAAATCTTTTCTTGTTTGATTGTGGACTCCCGATGTGGCGTGCCCAAGGTTACTTAAAATGCTGCAATTAATACCTGAAAGTAAGGACTCACTTTTAGGCGAGTTTAATTATGCTCATGCCATCCTACTTTAGGTTCATAACATCACATAGAGTTTTATGTTTAGGGTGATGGTTAAGTCTTGCTGAGCGTTATGCTCACGGATGCTATCCGAGTTGTTTTGCAGGTAATTGACTCGATGCTTATGAGAAGGGATGCCGATGAGACTCGGGAACCTACGAGTGCTTACTCAAAGAGCATCCTCTCCGCTGCATATTGTTCTTCGTGTTGCTAGTAAGAAACGTCCGTGGGCTGGACTGTTTCTTTGTTGCTAGTTTAGATATGAGTCGTGAGAGTGATAGTCTTCCGCTGTAGTTTACTCTGATATAGCTATTTGTAGAACATTCTTGTACGTTTCCGCTAAACTATTTATGTAATATGATGTGTGTTCATCGACCCGTGTGCTGTTGGGTGCCGCATAACACGGCACCACCCAACGAGGTCCTGTGGTCCCTCACAGCGTGCTATCAGAGCTGTTACACCTGGTATCAGAGCTGCGTTGGGGACAGACCACGGATTGAGCATCATATTATGTCAAAAACTTAGGATACGGTGAGATAACGGTACTAGGCCCACATAAGGACTATTATTAGCATATTATGAAGGTGGCAAGCTAACTTATTTGTTATGTCGGAAAATCGTGCATCTCGGGACGTCTATGTCTTGGGGGGTGCACGTATGCGCTGTCCACCAGTGCGCACAAGCTGAAGGGTGGAGCCCCACGGGTGGCAGGTAACCCGACCCACTTTAGTATCCTCTACGACTCTTCATGGCGTTTGGGGTATTCGAGCAACGCCATTCCCTGACGTGCGTGGTGCAATTTGGGAGACCCCGTCATGTGGTCAGTAACGTGAACACGTAGCTCAAGGCGTGTTTGGCTTGAGAACACCTGGGCGAGTGATGACGGCCGGGTGTACGAACTGTATGGATACCGGGTTCGGTGTGCAGACGGACCTGATGGTTGAGTGTGGCTTATGTAGGTGCTAACTACGAAAACCTTAGTGTGTCTAGAAAACGTTTGCGAGCGACCATTTTAGTGCCACCTAAGGATACGTATATGCTGGTGTAATCCAGTTAGGTTTTTCTTTGGTGAGGCAACGTAGTACCGTCATATGTCTTACGGTGCATCGTCACCGTACTACACTTAATAGTATTCTTTCCTGTGAAGAAATCACTCATGAATAACTTTCAAAATTAAAAAATGTATGTTGGAAAGCACATATTAGTTACTGAGCTCCTCATTTGGACTAAGATTCAAAGAAGAGAATTGCTAGGCTTCTTTTGATCTAAAAAACAGAGTACCCTGTTCTGGCAGAAGTTTTGCTGGACTTGACAGAGCACAACTCTGAATAGATTGATCCAATGGAGGTGTATGATAGAGTTTTGGAAAGTTTTTTAAGTGCTATACAATTTTTCTGTAGACCTCCAGAGCAAAATCAGATGCCAACTTAGTTGAATGTCCAGTTGAATGCAAACTGTTCAGAAAACAGAACAGCTGCAACCTTCTCTGGATGTTCCTGTTAATTAGCCATAACACTCTGTAGAAAAATCTCTAGAGTTCATATGAGACACCGTTTGAAAGGGTATGAAACTTGCAACTATTTTGTAGTTCATAGTTTGTTCAGGATTGTACTACATTTGTATGTAAAACAGTGATGAAAACAGCCACATACAAAGGAGATGCTGGCAAATTTTATCCAGAAATTATGTCAACTTTGAACGATCATAACTTCTAATTAAGGGATGATCCAGAGGCATGTGAGTACTCGTTGGAAATATACTGAAGTTAAATTTAACTTTTGTATTCAACTTGAGTTATGAAAATGCAAGTAACTGGATCAAATTCTGGGTTAAGTACAGAAAGGTCTGTTCTGTACAGAATAGGAGATTGGTTATGTTGGCTTTAGAAAGATGTGTAAACATGAAATTTTGTTATGCTTTCATAAAGTTTTAGCATGTTCATGTTTTACATACTTTCACATACTGCTGAGATCAAGTTTTGACTCCCCTCAAAAATTATTCTTTTGCAGTATGGTGCGTACTCATTCTTCGAGTAGGGCTGAAAGTTCTCGCCAAGACGGTGATGACTCAACTCCACCACGGGCACCGCCATCAACGGTATGGGTGGATGTCATGGCTCAGATGGTCGAGTCAAGTCAAGAGAACACAAGACTACTCCAAGCCTTGGTACAACAGGGCTTACTCCAACGTGCACAATAGGACGTTCCACCTCGGAACGCCTATTTGGACTTTCTGGCGACACAACCGCCAATTTTCACAGAAGCCAATGAACCAGTGGAAGCTGATCAGTGGCTTCGAGTTATGGAGTCCAAGTTTGGAGTGTTTGAGTGTGATGAATATAAGAAGACATTATTTGAAGCTCAACAGCTCCATGGAGCCGCCGGAAATTGGTGGTTCGCTTATCTCGCCACCGTTCCGGAAGGTCATCAAGTGGAATGGATGGAATTTCATAAAGCATTCCGTGCTCGTCACATTACGATGGGTTTTATCAAAGCCCAGCAGCAAGAATTTAGGAACTTGAAGCAGGGGGACATGAGCGTTCTTGATTATGTCAAACGGTTCAACCTTTTGGCACAATATGCTCCTGCTTATGCGACGAGTGAAGCTGCAAGGTGTGACTACTTCTTCTATGGCCTGAGTGCCATATTAAAAGATAAGTTGGCTTTGTTCAATCAAGGCAGATACACCGAGTTGATCAGTGCTGCCCTGCTGCAAGAACAAGCGACACTTGAATGTCAAGCAGAGAAGAGGAACCGGGATGATGTGCAAGAAGACACACCAGTTGTTCCTCGTAAATACTGTGTGGTGTATCACACACCCTCTGATGAAATATGGCAAGCACCAGTGAGATCAACTCCGTACAGATTTCCTGCTCAAGAATCATGTCTTGAAGCAACACCTTTGCCGCAGCAATGAATGACACCTGTTGCATCATTGCTGCAGCCAAGTGCATCGACTTCTCAACCACAAGTCAACGAAGAACCGAGGAAACCTCCGTGTTCCTATTGCCACCGTTCTGGGCACTTTAGGCAAGAGTGCCGGGAGAAGTTGTTGAACACCAGACATCCATCATCGTCAGGTGGTATGCCGCCACCTGCTCAAGTCAACATAACAGCATTGCAATCCGGTAATGTGCAACATCTTGCTATTAAGGATTTCCCTGAGTGAGCACCGGTGTTATCGGGCATGTTTACTCTCAAGGACGTGCCCGTGTTGGTACTTTTTGATTCCGGTGCAACCCACAATTTTATCAGCAAAACATACGTGGATCAGCACCAATTATCCACCAATACTCCCACAATGAGTTTTCTTATACGTTCACCGGGAGGAAATATCTCTGCCAATCAGATTGTGTCCCGAGCAGCTTTGTGTTTGGGAGGAAAAATGTACCCAACATCACTGATTATGTTGGATAGGCAGAAAATAGACATCATATTGGGGATGTCTTGGTTAAATCGTCATGGTGCCGTTCTCAATATCGGTAACCGGACTGTCCAGATTGACTCACTGATTCATGGACAGCACATGCTGTTTTTAGACAGCGAAGACCCAGATATGGTAGAGGCCTACCACATGGAAGCACTTAAACTAGAAGATATTCCGGTGGTATGTGATTATCCCGACGTATTTCCCGATGATTTACCTGGTATGCCACCCGAACGGGACGTCGAGTTCAAGATTGAACTGGCGCCGGGAACGACGCCTATCTCACGAAGGCCGTACAAGATGGCATCTAACGAGCTAGCGGAGTTGAAAGAGCAACTGAATGAACTCATGAGCAAGGGTTTCATATGACCAAGTTCTTCACCTTGGGGTTGCTCAGCATTGTTTGTTAAGAAGAAGGACGAAACACTACGGCTATGTATTGATTACCGTCCTCTAAATGCTGTCACGATCAAGAACAAGTATCCTTTGCCCCGCATCAACATCCTGTTTGATCAACTTGTGGGTGCAAAGATATTTTCGAAGATGGATCTTCGGTCGGGCTATCATCAAATTAAAATCTGGCCGGAGGACATACCGAAGACAGCTTTCTCGACGAGATACGGACTCTACGAGTACCTCGTCATGTCATTTGGGTTAACCAACGCTGTGGAGAACTTCATGTACTTGATGAACTCTGTGTTCATGCCGGAGTTAGGCAAGTTTGTCGTGGTATTCATCGACGACATATTGGTTTACTCAAAATCTGAAGAAGAGCACGCTGAACATTTGCGTATCGTGCTACAACAGTTGAGGGAGCACAAGTTATATTCCAAGTTCAGCGAGTGCGAGTTCTGGATTAATCAAGTGCCTTTCCTAGGTCATATAATTTCAGCAGAAGGCATTGCCGTGGACCCCAGAAAGATTGAACAAGTGCTAAAGTGGGAATCTCCCAAATCTGTCCACGAGGTCCGAAGTTTCCTAGGTTTAGCGGGATATTATCGGAGGTTTATTCCGAGCTTCTCAAAAATTGCTAAACCAATGACGGAGCTGCTGAAAAAGGGCACTAAATACATGTGGAGTGCAGCATGTGAAGCCGCATTCAAAACTTTGGTTAAACATCTCACAACAGCTCCAGTTCTTGCTCAGCCGGACACGACAAAGCCATTTGATGTATACTGTGATGCATCCGGCACCGGTCTAGGCTGTGTTCTTATGCAAGACGGGTGTGTAGTCGCATATGGGTCTCGTCAACTGCGAAACCACGAGCAGCATTATCCAACTCACGATCTTGAGCTTGCTGCAGTGGTGTTGGCATTGAAGATGTGGAGGCATTACCTACTTGGTAATCTTGTTCTCCTCTACACCGACCATAAAAGCTTGAAGTATATCTTCACGCAGAAGGAGCTGAATATGAGGCAACGTAGATGGTTGGAGCTCATCAAAGATTATGAAATTGAGATCCACTATCATCCGGGAAAAGCAAACGTGGTTGCCGACGCGCTTAGTCGGAAAGCCCACGTTCACAACCTGGTGGCTGCTGAGTTGGAAGATGAAGAACCAAGCCTCCGTGTCATTCCGTATGGCACGCTTTATAATATCGCGCTCATTCCAACGATCCGTGAAGAGATTGTTGAGGATCAAAGAAGAGACAGAGGTATGTCTCACATACGGAGAAGACTAGACAACGGAGAGGTGAAATGTTTCCGGAAGGATGAGAATGGTACAATATGGTTCAATGACCGTATAGTGGTACCGTGCAATATGAAACTCCAGAAGAAGATCTTGGATGAAGCCCACCTGTCTAAGTTTTCCATTCATCCTGGAAGTAACAAGATGTACCAAGATTTGAAACAGAAATTTTGGTGGACGAGGATGAAGAGGGAGATTGCTAAATACGTATCCGAATGCGATACGTGTAGACGGGTCAAGGCTGATCATATGCGGAAAGTCGGACCGCTACAACCTCTGGAGATACCGGCATGGAAATGGGAGGATGTGAGTATGGACTTCATCATCGGATTACCACTCACATCCCGGAAGCATGACTCGATATGGGTGATCGTTGACCGGTTAACGAAATCAGCTCATTTCATACCGGTGAACACTCATTTTCGAGCCAAGCAATATGCGGAGTTATACATCTCTAGAATCATATGCTCCCATGGTGTCCCGAAGACTATCATATCAGATCGAGGTGCGCTGTTTGTTGCTTGTTTTTGGGAACAGCTGCACGCCTCGTTGGGCACCAAACTGATTAGAAGCTCCGCATTTCACCCTCAACCCGACGGACAAACTGAGAGGGTGAATCAAGTACTTGAGGATATGTTGAGAGCGTGTGCCATCCACCACGGTAGGAATTGGGACGATCACCTACCGTTGGCGGAGTTTTCATACAACAACGGTTATCAAGCGAGTATTAAAATGGCACTGTATGAAGCTCTCTACGGCCGGAAGTGTCGCACCCCGCTGAATTGGTGTGAATCCGGCGAAAGAGTTCTGTTTGGGATTGATCTTGTGAAAGAAGCCGAAGACCGAGTTCGGTTGATACAAGAGAATTTGAAGGCTGCACAATCCCGACAGAAGAGCTACGCTGATAAACGGCATAGGCCTTTGCATTTTGACGTCGGAGAGCACGTGTATCTTCCTGTATCCCCGATGAAGGGAATTCACCGGTTCATTGTAAAGGGGAAGATCGCTCCCCGTTTTATTGGTCCTTTTGCTATCACGGAGAAGTGTGGACCCGTAGCCTACCGGCTGGAATTACCGGCAAGTCTAGCCGGTGTTCATGATGTATTTCATGTATCACAGCTGCGGAAGTGCCTCAAATTCACCGCTTCTGTTCGCACCGAGGAAATCGACGAATTGAAACCGGACCTGACCTACACCGAGCGACCGGTTCAGATTTTGGATGAAAAGACCCGGGTAACCCGGAACCGGACGATAAAATTTTTCAAGGTGCTGTGGAGTAATCATACTGCGGAAGAGGTGACGTGGGAAAGTGAAGATTATCTCCGCACCAACTATCCGGAACTTTTAGCTTTGTACAGTTTGTAATTACCTCTCCCGTCTCGTTCCTCTTTTGTAATCTCGGGACGAGATTCTTTAAAGGGGGGAGGAATGTAAAAGTCCCAAAAATGTGTATGAATAAAAACCAAGGTTTGAGTTCATATGTGTGGCAAAGACATGAAAAATGGGACTTGCTAAAACTTTTGTTCATGCAAAGTAATACATGGATGACCATCCAAAATGAGGCTCACCTTTTTATTTAAAAGTGTCGAACCAATAAGGAGTTAAATACCTCTTTGCATGCAAGTTTAAAAATCAGATTTGAAATTCAAAGTTCACACATGTGGTGACCAAAAACTTTGAATAAACATGCAGCCAAATAGTTGGAGTTATAGGAAAAAAGTTTTATCACAAACTTTGCATTTGTAGGGTGGGCTCAAAAAGGAGTTAGAGAGAAGAATTTGCAAACTTCAACCAAATTCAAATTTGGCAAGCAAATTCAAACTGAATTTGAAGAATTCAAATTCTAGCCACCCTTTAACCTCAGAATTTTGGGGATTGAGAGGATCACCTTGAGGAGATATTTGGGAGAAGAATGTGGGGTGGGACCCACATGGCAGTGAGCTAGGGACCTAAACTTACCCATGAAGCATATGAATTTTTGCCTCTGTTCTGCTCGAAGCCACGGGGGCTGCTCGGGTGCCACCGAGGGGATTCTACCGCGTGACCGAGGAGCTGACCACCGCCACCTCCTGCTGCCCTCCCCCACGCACGGCCACCCGGAGGCGGTTCCTTCGGTGCTATCGTCCCCTCAGCCCGAGCGAAGACCCGATTGCCTTCTCTTCCTCACGAGCGCACACACGGAGGCTTCTTCTTCCACTCCGCACTCTCGGTCGATCGGAAACCGAAGGCACGCTCGCGTCTTTCCCTCCCTAAGCTGCTAGGCAGCGTCCTGAGCTGGGACTCCACTTTCCCGACGCCTAAACCCCCTGAGCTACGGCCTCCCTCGCCCGAGATCAACCGCCACAGCGGCGACCTAGTTCAAGAAAGTGATCGGGCGCATGTGAACAGCTTGCCACAGCGGTCTTCACGGCCAAGCAAGGGCGGCAACGGGAGCGCACGGCCACCGCGCTGCTCTCACCTGAAGCTCAGGCCCTGCCGTGAGCTAATTGACGGCGAATTTCGAAGTTTTGCTCCGGCAACCTCATTCCGAGCTTCCGGTACGGTTTCTTCGAATTCTTGCCCTCTGATCCTCCTTAAGTCATCAAATTTGGCACATAGACGCTGGATTAGCCGGCGGTCATTTCTCCTTTAGGATCCAGCGCATGAAAACGCCTCGGCGGGACGGAATTCGAGCTCGACTAGAGGTGTTCATGGCGGACCCATTCGGTCGCACGACGACAACCTATTTGCTGCCACTCCCGAGCCACTTTGAGGTTGTGCCGATCTTCCTAGAGGTGGGCTGGTGCTGTAGGGCTCGTCGGTGCAGGTGTTGGCGGGCTGGAGACCTTGGGCGACGCTGCCGAACCTCCACAGTAGCCGCCGCACGTTGCTGGCCATTTTCTGGCCGCAGGCAGCCCAAACCGACCCTACAGCCGGGTTCCTCGGTGCCCTAAACTCCCTGGCGGCAAGTCCGGATTCGGATAGTGGCCGGGAACGCCGGTCCGGCGAGCCTCCGGTTGCTCCTGCGAGGGGGAGCGCGCGGGCGCGAAAGAGGAGCCGAAGGAAGAAGAAGACGGGTGGGCCCCGTCTGTCAGGAGCAGGAAATTTAAACCTGTGATCGGGTGTGGTCAGGATCCCGTGTGTTGGCGCGCTGGGAATCTGTGGCCACGGTGTGGCCCAATCCTGATTGGCTGGGATTTAAAACAGTGGGTCCAGCCGAATTTTTCTGTAGGAAAACAATTCCAGTGAGGGCTCAAACTTTGGAAAATCATAGCTCCCTGTAGAAAACTCCAAAATGAGTGATTCCAATTGGGTTGGATTCATCTCTCTGAGTTATATCCAAATATGAACTCATATTTATATGAAAGTCAATATTATACTCTGGAGAATTCGTTGAAAGTTTTCTGAAAAAGAATTATTGAGGGAGTTTGGTTTATCCAAAAATCCCCAATTTGAGCCAGAATATTCTTTAGCATATTGGTGACCTTCTAGCCAAATTTCAGCTCATTTGAAGATCATTTGAGTAGGAATTTGCTAAATGCAAACTACTGTGCTCAAAAGAGTCCAGAAATATTTTCAGAAAATGTTTCCCACTTCAAAAATCTATTCTGGGCAACCCATAGCCCCAAAAATCATAAGAAAATTTAGGCAAGCTCTCTGAGACATACTTGGAATTTTGGTTCACTTAATTGGGCATGAAAATGCACATTACTTCAGAATTAATTCTTTTAAATCCGAATGCTTAAAGAATTGTTCTGGGAGAACTACTCCAGTAAAAGGGCTGAAATTTGGACCAGATTACTTTCATGTGGCCAGGAACTCACATGTAAATTATCAGCCTAGATTGAGCTGTTGAACTCCCTGCTCTTATTCTCCATACTTATGTATGTGTGAAAATATATAAAAGGCAGTGTGAGAATTATGGGGAACACAATTGAACTCCACATTAGCTGCAATTTGGCAAGCTAAATCCTTAGGTAGTATAGAACCTGCTGTAAAAGTTTTGATGCCATTGGAGTTCTTGTTCTTCAGTTGCACTCAAATCTTTTCAGCTTATCTATTATGTTCATTAGGGAAAATGGTTAGTGTCTAGCTAAGGCCTTAACGTCAATTTAGTTTAAATCTGTTTCTTTGCACAACAGAGGCAAACCAAGCCATTCTTGGCTTTTCCACAAAACCTCTGTTCCTAAGAGATTAATTCCATATCTTCTTTCCATTACATGCTATAAAACATGTGCATATGCATTTCAATAGGAACCAAAACGAAGGGGGTTCAAAGGAGTGATTCATTGAAGTGGATCAAGCTCCGGAGAGTCAAGGGTGGATCAGCAAGGATACTAACTTCTTATATATGACTACCCTGCAAAACAGGCAAGCTCCAGTTTGCATTTAATAGCTGTTAAGTTTTTCTTTTGTATTCACTTTCGGTTAAGATATGAATGGCGCATTAGGTCTAGTGTTTGATACTCCTCCTGCATAACCAAATGACCCAAGGAGTATTGGGTAGGTGTCTTTACACCGTGTAGAACTGCCATGCTTAAGTAAGGTTCGGTAGAAGTCGAGTGGTGAGATGCTACTCGCAGGTTCAGGAAACAACAGGGGCATACGGGATTGGTTCACAAATGAGTTAGCAAGTTAAAGTTGAGACCGGAAGGTTGTAGGAGCAGCAGGACATAGGGGCCTGGGTGCTATAGACCTGTCCGTGTCGGTCAAGGACCGATCCGTATGCGGCCCTGTTGAACAAGTTTGAGTTGTGTACCGGACTCATGCTGGCTATATGGGACCCAATAAACTGATGTACCTCGGGAAGCTGTCGTTGGTACTTTTCGGGTCGCCTCAGGCGGACGGCCGGTGTGCAGTATGTGGGGAACATTCTCATGACATCTCACGTCAGCAGGGGGCGACTTGATCGATTCAGCGGGGGTGAAACGGGGGAAAGGCTGCCACGTACGACGTCAGTGATGGTTCTTGTAGGCAACGTTGAGTACGGGCGTACGTGTCGTGTAGTCCGGGTGTTATTGATTCAAATCACCGTCGCTCGCGGAATGGACTGAGCATACTTGTTCTCACAGTCGTGACGTAGTAAGAACTTGCATGAGAAAGGAACTAATCATATTGATGTGAAGTATTATACTAGTTTTGTATTGGATCTTGATAAATAGGCTAGTGCAAACTCGATTCTTTTATGCCATGAGCAATTTACATCAGGGGAAAGCGTTTCTTGTTTGATTGTGGACTCCCGATGTGGCGTGCCCAAGGTTATTTAAAATGCTGCAATTAATACCTGAAAGTAAGGATTCACTTTTAGGCGAGTTTAATTATCCTTATGCCATCCTACTTTAGGTTCATAAGATCACATAGAGTTTCATGTTTAGGGTGACGGTTAAGTCTTGCTGAGCGTTATGCTCATGGATGCTATCCGAGTTGTTTTGCAGGTAATTGACTCGATGCTTATGAGAAGGGATGCCGATGAGACTCGGGAACCTACGAGTGCTTACTCAAAGAGCATCCTCGCCGCTGCAGATTGTTCTTCGTGTTGCTAGTAAGAAACGTCCGCGGGCTGGACTGCTTCTTTGTTGCTAGTTTAGATATGAGTCGTGAGAGTGATAGTCTTCCGCTGTAGTTTACTCTGATATAACTATTTTAAAACATTCTTGTACGCTTCCGCTATACTATTTATGTAATATGATGTGTGTTCATCGACCCGTGCGCTGTTGGGTGCCGCATAACACGGCACCACCCAACGAGGTCCTGTGGTCCCTCACAGCGTTGTATCAGAGCTGTTACACTGCAACGATTTAGACGAGGTCTGGGTCGAGTAGCTCTGCCTGTGTCGGTTAAGGATCGATGCGTGTGCGGCACCCATGAGCAAGTATTGAGTTGTGTACCGGATGCTTACTGCTATATGGGAACCAGGAAACCGATGTACCAGGTTAACTGGATTGTAGAGGCATACCACATCGTCTAGTTAGACCTATGAGCCCTAGACGGAGCGACCGGTTTACAGTTGAGTGTCCTGTGAAAGGTTGCCACATACAACATAATGAAGGACGCCAGATTTGGGTCTTCAGAGGCGGGCGTATGTGTCGAGTTATCCGTGTAGTGTTTGATTCGAATCACCATCCCTCGCAGTTATTGAGTACCGCTTGCTCACTGTGTTGTGACGTAGTAAGCAAGTTGTGTGGGAACAGTTTGCAAAGTTTTAATTGCTGCTATGATTATGGTAAATTGCATGAAAACCCTGTTTGAAGTAGAGATAGAGCAAACTAAAGTTAATTTCCACCTTGGGACAAGTAACATTGGAATTAAGCATTTCTAGTTTGATCGTGGAGTTCCAATGTTGCTGGGCGCAAGGTCACTACTAGGATGGCTAAAATCTGAAAGTTAAGGATGAACTCGTAGGCGAGTCCTTTTTGCAACTTACATGTTTAGGTCTTAAGTTACTTTCATGTAGAGTTGCATGCCTTAGGAGAGACGGTTAAGTCTTGTTGATCCTTTGCACTCACTCTTGCTATATGAGTGGTTTTGCAGGTTAATATCGACACATATAAACAAGGTTGTCCGGTGATATTCGGAGCCTTCCGAGTCATGTTACACATGGAGAACCTAGCCGCTGCCATGTCTTCGTGTTGCTAGCGAGAGGAGTCCGCGGGCTGGACCTATTCTCGGATGCTCATTAGTTATTCGATGTAAGCTGTTTATAGACTTCCGCTGTAGCTAATTTATGTAAATTATTTACAAAGAACATTTGTAAGCTTCCGCTTTTGATTTATGTAATACAGTTTTCCTTATATGTGTGCTGTTGGGTGCCGCATAACACGGCACCACCCAATGCGATTCCCGGGCGGGTGCCCCGTCCCTGTGACTGAACGGGCGGCGTTGGGTCCCCACAGCAGGGCGCAGCCCGGGGTTTTTCCTAGGCAGAGGCGGTGGCCAGGGGGTTTTCGGGGTAGGGGGCGGCGGCCAGGGGAAGGGTTTTATTTATAGGGGAAAAGCAGCCAAGGGGGCTAGGATTTCAGAAAAATATTTGGATCAAGGGCTGGGATTTAATTTAGGACAGTGGAGCCTAGGGGCTAGGATTTCAGCAAATATATTTGATCAAGGGCTGAGATTTATTTGGGGGAGGGAAAATCCCTAGAGGGGAGGGAATAAAGGGGCGGCGTCCAGGGGGAAATCCCCTAAGGGAGCGAGGCCAGGAGAAATTCCCCAAGAGGGGGAATACTCTCCATTTAGTGTGGATTGGAAGGGATTAAAGTAAAATTTAGTTCATTTTCCACTCCAATCCACTCCTATTTACTTTACCAAAATAAGCTCTAAGGGGGGTGGGGATTCCCTAAGATGGAGGGCGTCGGCCAGGATGGGGGTAGAGGGCGGCTAGGGTTTTTCTTTTTCTTTTTTTTTTCTATTTTTTCATTCATTTATTTATTTGTTTCTATATTCCTTTATCTCTTGTCTTCTTCTTTTTAGATGCTTCTCTATATGAAAATGAATGCAACGCATGATGATGAATATGAGGATGTTACATGAGGTACTTATAATGACAAAAGTTAAGAAAAATAAAGCCGAAGACACATGGTGGTGGAATAAGGATCTAGAAAATGCTATTAAGGAAAAGATAAAGAAGTTCTAAAAGAGTTGGCATCATCTGAGAAAAATAAACAACATGATGACGTATAAAGAGGCCAACAAACGCAAAACGATTTGTGAGTGAAGCAAGGGGGCAAATCTATGATGAGTTACATGAGACTAGAAATAAAAAAGGCAAAAGGACGTATACAAAATGGTAAAAATTGGATATCAACTAAGTTAAATGCATCAAGAAAAAGATAAATCAGATTCTAATGGAAAATGAAGAGATTACAAATAGTTGGAGAGATTATGTTAATGTGTTATTCAATGGTGAGAGTGAGAGCGTTATGCTCGAGTTGAATGACTCATTTGATGACACCAATAGACGATCTGCGTGAAGGATGTAAGAGTTTAAGGAGCTGATCGGGTCGGAGCAGCATCTCAACTTATGGGTTTCAGTCCTTCCTAGGCTCCGACTATGGGTCATGTCATCATCTTCTGAGGCTTCAGGGTTGCTGGACCCACAGATCATTGCTGCTTAATGACGATTAGTGTAAATCCCTTTTCTTAAAATGCTGACAAGCTAGGTTAGGCGGGGAGAGGCTTGTGGGGCGCTGACAACAAAAGAAGGGGGGCGGAAAGGGCTGTGTCGGTGTTTTTATCACCGGCTAGTAATCGAATGCTTTGCGTTTTATGTTTGGATGGCTAGCTAATGAAGACAAAGATTTATACTGGTTCAGACAACGTGTCCTACGCCCATTTTTGGATGTTCGTCGGCCTTGCATTAGCTCAGGCGGGTTCAAGGACCCGTGGTTACAAGCGAGGCTTCCTTCGTGAGTGAGAGCGAGGGGAAAACTTGTGTCGAGTGTGTGTGAGCCGTTTCACCATGCGACGGGAGGTTTTGGGCCTCCCCTTTTATAGCCCGGACACCTATACCTGCCCACCGGCTCTTCATGAATGGGGTCGGGGTTTACATGGTATGTCAGCTGTAAGTGCATCTAAGCATCCCTGTGTGGGTTTTAGATGATCGATGACAAACAAGTGAAGAGCTAATCAAATTTTCTAAGTGAGAGCAGGTCACATGAAGAAAAACGAGAATAAAACAAAAAGGGAAAAGGTGGCTTTGACGGGAAAAAGAAGGATTATGATAGAAAAGACCCAATTAAAGGAGAAAGCTTAGCGTCATAGTTCAAGTATAGAGTGTGTGTGAGACTCCTCTAAGATCTCAATGGAAGTGTAGGGAGGATGTGTGAAAAACACACGGTCCAAAACAACGTACTAGTCCAGACAGGAACAAACTAGTCCGATACCCACAGACATGTCCGATATATCACGGAGAGAACCTCTTTGTGTTACATCGGACTAGTCCGGGTCAAAACAGACTAGTCCAGTGCAGCCAGACTTGTCCAATTTCCAACAACCTATCCTCCTCTGTGTGACATCGGACTAGTTTCGTGCACCATGGACTAGACCGTATTCAAACAGACAAGCCCTCTCAGTGTGACATCGGACTTGTCTGATGTCATACGGACTAATCCGTATGATTAGGGTTTAACTCATCTAAACCAAACTGGCGGTGGGACACAATATGAAACAGAACACCAGACTAGTTTGTTGTTGACAACGGACTAGTCCGTACTCCTCAGATCCCAACGGAAACATATCGGGATCTCTATAAAAAGGAGGCCCCCCAACTCATTTTTCATGTAACACAAACCCCAGCGCCGACACTGCATCTAAGAGCACAAAAACACTCTTCTTCACACATTCTAAGGCCCTAAGAGTCAAATCTTTGGGACTTCGGTATTGGGAAAGGGAGAGCGATGATCTCATCACAATTGAGCTTTTGGTTTGATTCCTCTCACACACTCCTGTTTATTATACTATAAATTTTTAGGTGTTTGGTCTTCCATTTGCTTTAAACTTGTGCGAGTCCTCAACTTGTGAGGAAGCCCCATAAACTTGGTGATTACCCCATTTGATAGTGGTGATCAAGTCGGCCTTCGTGATGACTTGATGAAGGGTTGGTTAAGACACTGCTCTGTGTGAGGTCTACAATGAGGACGTAGATCCCTTGTGTGGGATTCAACCTCAATAAAAATCGCTTGTCTCATGTGCTCTTGATTCGTACTTTTCAATGCCATCACTAGCTAAGGTTTAACTTGATCATACTTGTGATTTTCATTAATCTTGTAATACAAGTGTTATTTAGTTCTCATAAATACTTATTAAAGTTATTAAAGTAGTTTCATATTTTTTTACTGCGATAAATTGGAAGAAAACATAAAAAGATTGAACTTTGATCACTATGTTGTTGAACCACGGACTAGTCTGCGGTCTTACCAGACTAGTCCAGACTCTGTAGTTTAACAGCTCTGAATTAAGTGTTTCAGGAGTTCAAAAAGCCTGTTCATCCCCGCTCTAGGCACATTCGATTGGTATGAGAGCAAAACTCCAACAAAGAGACTAACACTCAGAGAGACAATGACCAACAAGAAGGAAATAATTCCACAAAATCCTACCGACAAAGATTCTCAAGACACAAAGATGTTCGACGTGCTCAAGGAGTATGAGCATGATGATGAAGAAGTCCACCAGCTCAAGGCACTTCTAAGGAAGAAACTCATGAGCCAAAAGGGCAAAAAGGAATACGACAAACCAAAGGGGAGTGGTCATCAAGACAACTCCCGATATCCTCTTAAATACGAGCGTCTTAATTCTAACGATCAATAACTTTTCTATTCCCATGGGACAGCCTCTGCATTTTGATGGAAATGATTACATAGGGGAAGCATAATATGAAGATGCACCTCATTTCCTTAAAAGGGCGGACTAGTCTGGACTTTTGCAGTTGGCAACGGCTAGTTCTTGGGACCTCTATAAAAAGGGGTTGCCCGGGCCTCAAAGCATGAGACAAGCACCCTAACGCCGAAATAGCCTTTCTAGAGCTTTTCTAGTCCCCTCTCTTCAAATTCTTAGTGCCCTAAGTTTGATTCTTGAGGGTTTGTGAGTTTTGGGAAGAGGAGAAGAAGGGGAGTTTGCACCATAGAGCTCTTGGGTGATTCTCTAGCACTGAGTGGGAAGTGTGCTGTTGAAGGGCATTGGTTTGTAAGTGCTTTGAGCTAAGTTCTCATGGGAGCCTCAAGTTGTGAGTTGCCCCACGATATATTGTGAAGAATTTGTGATATAGTGGAAGAACAAGCCGACCTTGGTGGTGGCTTGGTGAGGAAAAGGTTGAGAGCAACCTGGTCCTTGGTGGACTCCTCAACGTGGACGTAGGCTTCTTTGTGGAGCTGAACCACGGGATAAATATTGTGTCCTTGTCTTATTGAGCTAAAATTCTTGATGACCGGACTAGTCCGCCATCAGGACCGGACTTGTGAACTAATCTCTTGTATTAAGCTGTATTTCAGATTTTCTGCCTATTCACCCCCCTCTAGTCAACTTTCAATTGGTATCAGAGCCTAACTCTCGTAAAAGCTTAACCGCTTGGAGAGGAGATGGGGGAAAATGGCAAGAAGGACTTACCGCCCGTCGACACCACCGGCGGCGGCGAGAACAGCACAAACAGCTATGAAGGGCTCAAGTTCTCGCCCCACAAGACCATCAACTAAGGCAAGGACAAGAGCAAGTTGAGAACCAAGAGAGCTTGCTACAATTGCGGCGAGTATGGGCATTACATCATTAATTGTCCATACGAAAAGGAAGAAAAGCCTCAAGAAAAGAGGATGTTCAAGAATAAGAAGGCACATGGGCATGCTCATGTTGGCAAGGAGTGGGATTCCAATGATGAGTCCTCCTCCGATGATGAAGCGGAAGTGGCAACCATCGCTATCAAGAAGCCAACGATGAAGAAAACTCTCTTGCCAAAAAAGAAAAAAGGGAAGAGCTCAAGCCACACGTGTCTCATGGCAAAGGAGGGAAAGCGGAAGGTAAAAACTAAACTCTCTCTGCGTTCCATTAAAGACGAAGATTTTGATAGTGATAGTGAAAATGAATATATGTTTGAGGGATTGAGTAAAAGTGTCCTAGTTGAAATGAAAAAGCTCGTTGATGAAATTTTAGATAAGGAGTAACTTCTTGAGAGACAAGATGACTTGCTTATCAAGGAGAAGCAAAAGAATCTTGACCTTGAGAAGCTCCTCGAGCTTGAGAGGGAGAAAAACATGGCACTTGAACTTGCAGAATGCAAGGAGACCTCTTCAAGTGTCAAGAGTTTGAATGTTGTGCTCCAATATGAGCTTGTGAGTTTGAACAAAGCCCACAAGAATCTTGAAGCACAATTCGCAACACTCAAGTCAAATGTTATTTCTCTCCCCTCAACAAGCTCAGACTTGTCTAGTTTAGAGTTAAACACTAAAATCTGCAAATGTGCAAAACATGAACCTAATTTAAAGAAGGAACTTAATATAGCAACGAGTGCACCTAAGAGTAGCATTTTTGACAAGGAGAAGATTAAGTATGCACGCAGTGCATACTCAATTGCAAGGTCTCCTTTGATCAAAGATGGTCTTGGCTACTCAAGGAAAGCAAAGAAAAATACAAACATCTCTAAGAGTGACAAGATGCATATATCCTTTGTCAAAGAAGGATCATACAAAACTATGAATGAATGTCATATCTCTACTTCTACTAAAATGACTAAAGATGCTAGTAATACTAAGAATAACAACCTAACACTATTCCATGATTTCAATGCATCTTATGTACTAATGAAAACCAAATTTGGAAATGTCTATGCAAAATATGTTGGACCACTCTACAAGAGCCCAAAGCCTTGTATATGGGTGCCCAAAACTCTTGTCACTAACCTTAAAGGACCCAACCAAGCTTGGGTACCTAAAATCAAGGCCTAAACTTGTTTTGTAGGCATACTCCTTCGACGGCACAAAGTGGGTGTTAGATAATGGCTGCACCAACCACATGACCAGAGCGAGAAAAATGTTTGTATAGTATGAAGAAACCAATGATCCAAGTCAAGCTATTTATTTTGGTGACAATAGCCAAGGAAGGGTACAAGGTATGGATAAAATCTCCATTTCTCCACAACACACAGTTTCAAATGTCATGCATGTTGAGTCACTAGATTATAATTTTTTATCCATATCTCAATTGTGTGTCATGAGTTTTAATTGCTTATTCACTAACAAAGGCGTGATTGTCACTAGAAGAGTAGATAACTCAATTGCCTTCAAAGGTGTGCTCAAAGGAAAGCTTTATCTTGTAGACTTTTCTGTGGATAAAGCTTAACTTGACACATGTTTGATGGCAAAAAATAACATGGGTTGGCTGTGGCATCTTAGGCTAGCCGATGTTGGTATGGGAAATCTCCAAAAACATATAAAAGGTAATCACGTCCGAGGTTTTAAGAATGTCATTTTTGAAAAAGATAGACCTTGTAGCGCATGTCAAGCCAGGAAGCAAGATGGAATAGCTCATCCCGCCAAAATGTGATGAAAACAACAAGACCGCTAGAGATACTCCACATGGACCTTTTTGGTCCTATTTCTTACATAAGCATTGGCGGCAATAAATATGGTCTAGTTATTGTCGATGATTTTTCTCGCTTCACTTGGGTATTTTTCTTGCATGATAAGGGTGAAACTCAAGGTGTCCTCAAGAGTTTCTTGAGGAGAGCTCAAAATGAGTCCTCCTTGAGAATCAAGAAGATAAGAAGCGACAATGGTACCAAATTCAAGAACACCCAACTAGAAGAGTACTTGGATGACGAGGGCATCAAGCAGGAGTTTTCGGCACCATACACACACGAACAAAATGGAGTCGCTGAAAGGAAGAACCGAACTCTAATAGAGATGTCAAGGACAATGCTTGATGAGTACAAGACATTCGACCAGTTTTGGGCAGAAGCTGTGAATACCTATTGCCATGGCACAAACCGTCTATATCTCCTTCGTCTCTTGCAGAAGACTCCCTATGAGCTCCTAACAGGTAACAAACCAAATATCTCCTACTTTAGAGTTTTTGGTAGCAAGTGCTATATCATTAACAAGAAACCTCGAGTTTCAATGTTTAACTCAATATCTGATGAAGGTTTCTTTCTTGGTTATGATTCAAACACTTACTCCTATCGTGTATTCAACAAAACCTCCGGTTGTGTTGAAATCGCATGTGACGTAGTGTTTGACAAAAATAATGGCTCCCAAAGGGAGCAAGTTGATCAATGTGCACTAGATGAAGAAGAGGCACCATGTATGGCATTAAGGAGGATGGCACTCGGTGACATACGACCACAAGACATACAAGACCCAAGTGACCCATCCTCGTAACAAGAAGTGACCCAAACACATGATCAAGCACTAGATCCCCTAAATGAAGAACAAGATAAAGATCACCATGTTCAAGACATCGAAGGCAACAATGGTGGCAACGAAGAAGGGGGAGATAAAGAGGAAGAAGAAATTTACTCACGACCAAGTGTGCCACACTCAAGAGTCCATCAATGTGTACAACGGGATCATCCCGTTGACAATATACTTGAAGACATCTCCAAGGGGGTAATGACTCGCTCTCGTATGTCTAACTTTTGTGCTCACTACTCTTTTGTATCTTCTTTGGAGCCTTTCAAGGTTGAAGATGACCTACGAGATCCGGATTGGGTGATGGCGATGCAAGAGGAGCTTAACAACTTCAAAAGAAACAAAGTGTGGAAGCTTGTGGAAAGACCGAATGCAAATATAGTAGGCACCAAGTGGGTCTTTCGCAACAAGCAATTTGAGCATGGAGTAGTAACAAGAAACAAAGCTAGAGTTGTGGCGAAGGGATACTCACAAGTCGAAGGTTTGGACTTTGACGAAACTTTTGCTCCCATAGCTAGACTCGAATCAATTTGTATATTATTAGCCTATGCTACTCACAATGATTTCAAGTTGTACCATATGGATGTGAAAACGCCTTCCTCAATGGACCAATCGAGCAACCACCTGGCTTTGAAGATGATAAGTATCCTAACCATGTTTTTAAGCTTCACGAAGCTCTATATGGCCTCAAACATGCTCCTAGAGCTTGGTATGAATGACATTGTCAGACCTATGTGTGCTGAATACATTGGCTATGACGATAAAAGTTTTGAATTCTGCCAAAACACTCTTTTTGTCAAGATCCGACTCTAGGTCCGAGCTCTGACAAGATCCGACGTAAGGTTCGACTTGCTATGGCTAGGTCCGACATGTGTTTGGTTAGCTCCGGTGGTAGGTCTGACTAGCTTTGGTAAGTTCCGGTGCTAGGTTCTGCTAGCTTTGGTAAGCTCCAGCTCAAGGTCCGGTTAGCTTTGGCAAGGTCAGAAGCTAAATCATAATGGTTCTGTTTTTGCAACGCAAATGTTTCAAACTTGCTTTACATCTATGGAAAGTTTGCTTAGTATTCTTTTACTAAGTTTTTGAAGTGTTATGGCTGTTTATGGTGGTTAACATTTTGCTATAGTTTGCAACATGCTTATGTGAGGTGTTCATGTAAGGTGTTGTGGTTTTCGGAACTAACGTGAGTCAAGTCGCAGACTTGTGCTCGAAAGTATTGATTGTTTATTCATGTGCAGGTGTTGCTTGAGTTCAAGATATGGCTGGTGACGGGATCCATTGAACTAGTCTTAGGGAGAAGATGAGATTCAACAACCAAGTTCGGGAGGAATTGTGGTTGAGTTGATCGGGAGGTCGCGCAACATGTTTGGATCAAGAACAATGCATTTGAAGGTGTCATGGACGTTGTTGGAAGGTGTTTGCACGTGTGCAAGGAGTGCATGGACGTGGCAACATGGTTCCAAGGCATGATGAAGAGATGTGGACGTAAAGAATTGGTAGGAAAGGTCCAACTGACTGGATTATGGACTCAGGCTACGGCTGAGTCGTTTATGGCTCAAATATGGAAAGATTTGAGTTGGTTATGATAGGATTTCGTGTGGGAAACGAAGTTGAGTTGTTTTAGAAATGTGGGATACATTCCTAAGGTGTTTGGAAGTGTTAAGATTGCTTCTATCTGCGTATAGAAGAGTCTTGAACAGTTATGGGAAGTTTCGATTCAGAAACTGAGTAGGATTAGAGTCCTAGTTTGAATTGGGTTGTACTCCGGGCTTGTCATATAAGCAAAGGAGGCAAGAGCTCGTGGTAAGACGACCTTGGGCTGTTCCTCTTATGTTTTGATCAATAAAATTCGTAATTTAGAGGAGCTTTTGTGACTTGTTCGTCCGACTTGTTTTTGTCAAGTCTTTCTCGTTGATTTTCTGGATAGCACGACAGTGATTCGGTGTTTTGATCATAACTCGAGTTTTACAGATGCAATTGACGTGATTAATTTTGGGTTATCTTCACAACTTGATTATCTATCATTTGTGAAAATTTCACGGTCCTTGGATTTGTCGTTTATGATCTACACGAGTTTATTTGCAGTGTTGCGGATCTGGTTTTTACTCTAGTAGAACAGATTGACCCTCGTTTGACTTTTTGATCATAATTTGAGTTTTTCTTGATGGATTATCATGATTATTGTTGTTGTGTATTCTTGAATTGATTATATATAATATATACCACTTTTGTCATAGTTGAACACATTTAGATTAGTCGCATACATGGTTTCTTTAACAGATCAATTTTCTGCCAAGGGGGTTTTTGTTGCTTCCGCTAAAAAAATTTAAATCTACCATTCACCCCCCTCCGGTAGCTTTTCACATGCTCTTCGATCCTACAATTGTATCAGTGCCACGGTGCTCTAATCTTTGTGATTTGCACGTGTTTTGACTAATTATCTTGGAGAAATACTTCACAAAACCTTGTGTGTTCAGTGGCATTGATTTTCAGGTTTGGAAGGCACGAGCGGAGGCTGTCATCCAGGAGCATGGCTTCGCAATATGGGAAAAGGTGTACAAGGCTTATGATGTGCCGCCAAACGATCAAGTCACGGCTACGAACATGAGAGATTTCGACAACAACAACAAAGCACGGAACTTGATCATATAACAATTAACTCAAAGTGACTTCCACCGTGTTGCACACCTCCTATCTGCATACGATGTGTGGAAAGCACTTTGTGACTACCACGAAGGATTCAACACGATCTAGAAGATAAGACAAGATATGTTCAAGAAAGAATACATGCGCTTCGAGATGCAACCCGGTGAGTCAACCGATGACCTCTTTGCTCGCTTCAATAAAATTCTCAGCAACTTACGTAGTGTCAACGTTAATTTTTCAGATGCTGAAATGCTAGGAAATTACTAAGTGCATTATACATGTCAATTTGGGAGATAAAAGTTACATCTATTTGTGAATCTACTGTCATGAGTACACTTACATTAGATGTGCTATATTCTAAGTTAAAAACTCATGAAATTGACATAATATCACGTAAGAACCCCAACAAGTCACTTGCATTTGTTTCACAATGTGACATGCCTAGCTCTAGTCAATCTTCATCTTGTGGTACACTTTCTTTGTTGTTCTGTCTAACCCTTCAACAGATTGAAGAGTTTCCAGAGGAAGAACTTGCACTCATTTCTACTCGGTTCTCAAAAGCATTGCAAAATGTGAGAACTAGAAGGAGAGGAAGTGTCGGACCTCAACGATGCTTCGAATGTGGTAAGACAGGACATTTTCGTACGGATTGCCCTAACCTTTAAGGTCCTATTTCCCATGATTAAAAGCAAACTAGTATGAAGCACTCCTCTGCAAACGATAAGAAAAAGAAGAAGGGTTTTATAGGATGCCAATTGGTAAATAGTTTTATCTCCGCACTTAAAGAACTTGGCTCGAGCGATGTGGACATTGGAAGTGACGAAGATGAAGATGATTCGGCAAACTTATGCTTCATGGCAGGCAAGTCAAGTTCAAGTATGGAGGAGCCAGAACACAACAGCGACAATGAAGAGGTATGTCCTACTTGCAAAGAAATGTGTGATGTTATTTCTCGTGCCACTGTTATAGTTAAGAAAAAGTACAAAAAGCTTAGGGACAATGCTGTTAAAATTGAGTCACTAGAATCTGAAATTAATCGTTTGAAATCTTTGATTCCTAGTGATGATTCTTGTTCCTCATGTGATTTACTATATGAACAACTGTCCTCTCTAAGAAGTGCACATACCTCCACACTTGATAAACTTGAGTTAGAAATTGAAATGAACTGAGATCTTGCTGCACTTAATGATAAAAACTTGAAAGATGCTTGTTGTTATACAATTGATTTGCATTGTTCTACTTGTGATGATATTAATAAGTAACTACAAGATGCTATGAATGAAATTTCTATATTGAACAATGCTTTATGTTCTCATGAAGTTAAGTATTGTTCCAATTGCAAACTAAAAGGAAAAACTTCATGTCAAAACTGCCTAGACTCGTCTAAAAAACTTTATGACATGAATAGGACACTAGAGCGGTTTTATAATGGGAATAAGAATCTGAACTTGCTGTTGAGTTCTTCTAAATCTTGCAATGATAAAACTGGTTTAGGTTTTGATTCCCATGCTCATGCTAAAGCACATCCACCTAAAATTGTAAAGTCATTAGAAAGTGGTTTGATTAAAACAGTTCCTAAACAGAAAGAAGTGGTTTATAAATCTGCAGGAGTGTTGTCTCATTCAGTTTCAAATAAACATGTTGTCTGCTCATCTAGACATGAACATAAAGTTAAATTTCATTGTACCTACTTTGATAGAGATGGTCATGTCATAGATTTTTATTATAGACTAGCTAAGCGATAGAAAAAAAGGAAAGAATGATTGCTAGATCACATAACAACTGTGCAAAACCTGTTGCGTGTGCTGAACCGAATGTTAGGAATATGCAACCTGCTGTAATGAGTCAAAAACATATAAAGTTTGCTTCCGGACCTACTGTTTTTAGTGCTACTCATGTAACACCTCGTAGGTCAGTAGTTGGATACAAAAACCCTCAAACTTTGGCTCATACACCTGCTGTTTTATCTAAGCCTTTGTGTGTTACTTCTGCTGGACGTCGTGTGACTCGGTACCGGATTCCTAAATGCCTTTTGACTAACCCCAGTATTGAGCCATCGACGTATTGTACTTCTATATAGGTTACACGCTTGAGGAAGGAGAACATTTGGATTGTGGATTCAGGATGCTCACGCCACATGACCAGTAACAAAGAATGGTTCTCCTCCTTCTCTTTTGTGTCACATGTAGAAAATGTTAGTTTTTCCGATAATTCTTTAACTCCTATAATTGCTAAGGGTTCGGTTAGAGTAAATAATCACTACACTTTAAAAGATGTGGCACTTGTTAAAAATTTGAAATACAACTTGCTTTCTGTTTCACAATTGCTAGATTAAAATCTGGAAATTATTTTCACTAAAAATTGTTGCAAGGTTGTAGACTCAAAAGTGAGCTCATTTTTAATATGTCTCAGTATGGAAGAGTTTTTAAAGCTGATTTTGATATGTCATACTCTAAGCATAGATGTCTAGTTGCTAATGATTCAAAAGACTTATATTTTTGGCATCACAAACTTGGTCACGTAGGCTTTGATCATCTCACACGTGTTTGTGCTCTTGATCGCATTCGTGGGCTGCCTAAGCTTAAAGGGGACAAAGAAATTGTGTGCTCTTCTTGTAGACATGCTAAGATGGTTGCAGGTTCACATCCTCCTCTCACAATGACCATGACAACTGAACCAGGTCAAATTTTGCACCTTGACACCGTAGGACCTTCATGTATTCAATCCTTTGGAGCTAAATGGTATGTTCTTGTGATTGTTGATGACTATTCTAAATACTCTTGGGTTTAGTTTATGACATCTAAGAATGAAACTTTTAGTCACTTTAGAACCTTATTTCTTAGATTATCAATTGATCACCCAGGATCTTTAAAAGCAATTATAAGTGATAACGGAACCAATTTTAAAAACCAATCGTTTGATCACTTTTGTGTTGAAAATGTAATAGATCATCAATTTTCTTCACCATATGTACCTCACCAAAATGATGTTGTAGAGAGAAAGAACAGAACCTTAGTTGAGATGGCTAGGACTATGCTTGATGAATATCAAACTCCTAGAAAAATTTGGGCTGATGCAATTGCAACTGCTTGTTATGTCTCAAATCGTGTTTTCTTGCGTGCAAGCTAGGTAAAATACCATATGAACTTTGGTTTGGACATAGGTTTATTGTCACACACTTTCGGGTCTTTGGTTGCAAATGCTTTGTTAAGAAACACGGTAATCTTGATAAATTTGAACCTAGATCCGTTGATGGCATGTTTCTTGGTTACCCATCTCATACTAGAGGCTACCGTGTGCTCTTACATGACACTAACAAAATTGTGGAGACTTGTGAGATTCCTTTTGATGAAGCTAGCCCAGGTATTAGCACTAATATTGCAGGAGCAGACCCATATCCGCAGGGGGAGAGTATTTTCATCGAAGAAGATGAAGAAGTGATGTTGATGCCCGAAAATTTAGGAGCTAATGACATTGTTCCAGCTCCTGATTTTGATTCACAACCAGCACCAACGACCACCATTGCTGGTCCAGATCATCCTCAAGTCACAAGTTCTTCAATTTGTGATGAACATGAAGAAGAAGGAGCTTGTGAATTGTCTACTTCCCTTCGGGTCCTCAAAAGTCATCCTCCACAACAAATGATTGGAAGCTTGCAAAACAAGTCACACGGTCCAGGTTTTGTGATTCAAACTCTCACGCTCATTCTGTATTTGTTGCTTCTTTTGAACCCAAAGATATATCACACGCACTCACTAATGAATCTTGGATTATTGCCAAGCAAGAAGAGTTAGAAAATTTTGAAAGAAATAATGTTTGGAAACTTGTACCTCCACCTCAAGGTCACACTCTAATCGGAACTAAATGGGTGTTTAAAAATAAACAAAGTGAGGATGGGGTTGTGGTTAGGAATAAGGCTAGGTTGGTTGCTCAAGGTTTCACACAAGTTGAAGGACTAGATTTTGATGAAACTTTTGCTCCTGTTGCTAGATTAGAAGCCATAAGAATTTTGTTAGCATTTGCTGCATCTAAAGGTTTCAAGTTATATCAAACTGATGTTAAAAGTGCTTTTCTTAATGGCTACATAAATGAGGAGGTTTATGTCAAGCAACCACCGGGTTTTGAAAATCCAAATTTTCCTAATCATGTTTACAAACTGTCCAAAGCCTTGTATGGTCTTGAACAAGCCCTTAGAGCATGGTATGATAGGTTAAAAACATTCTTACTTGAAAAGGGGTTTACCATGGGCAAGGTTGATAAAACTCTTTTTGTGCTTAAGCGTGGCAATTACACATTATTCGTTCAAGTGTATGTGGATGATATTATCTTTGGTTGTGCTTCTCATGATCTTGTGTCCAAGTTTTCAGCTATGATGAGTTCAAAATTTGAGATGAGTATAATGGGAGAACTCACATACTTTTTGGGGCTGCAAATCAAGCAAACCAAGGAGGGTACTTTTGTGCATCAAACAAAGTATACAAGAGACCTTCTTAAGCGTTTCAATATGGACAAAAGCATGTCTCTTCGAACACCAATGGGTACAGCAATGACACTTGAACTTGATGAAGATGGTGAATCCGTGGATCAAAAAGAATAATAGAAGTCTGATTGGATCACTTTTGTACCTCACAGCATCAAGACCGGACATACAATTCAGTATGTCTTTGTGCATGATTTCAAGCTTCCCCACGTGCTTCACATCGTCAAGCTGTCAAAAGAACTCTCAGGTACTTACATGGAACTTAAGAATTTGGGATTTTTCTTCCTTCTTCCTCAACCGTTACTTTGAAAGCTTTTTCGGATGCTGATTTTGGGGGTTGTAGAATTGATAGAAAAAGTACTTTGAGTGCTTGTCATTTTCTTGGTAATTCACTTGTTGCTTGATCCTCTAGAAAGCAAAATTCAGTTGCACAATCCACAGCCGAATCTGAATATGTAGCTGTTGCTAGCGCTTGCTCACAAATTCTTTGGATTGTTCAAACACTTAAGGACTATGGGGTTGATCTAGATAGTGTTCTAGTATTTTGTGATAACTCTAGTGCCATTTGCATTGCTAAAAACCCCATGCAACATTCGAGAACAAAGCACATTGACATTAGGTATCACTTTCTCCGTGATAATGTCGAAAAAGGAAACATTGTGCTTCACCATGTAGATACCGAACAACAATTGGCTGACATTTTTACAAAACCTTTGGATTTCACTCGTTTTTGCTTCATTCTTAGTGAAATAGGGGTTATGCATACTCATGGCTTAAATTGAGGGGGAGTTTTGAAACTTGGGAAGTCTATGTGTGAATCTGATTTTAAAATAATATGAGCATAGTATTTCATACATATATGAGTTTGTGATTCCTTTTATATGCTGAAAGTTCTTACTACATTACTCATGTTATATATTTTGTAGTTTTTGCCATGACTAGTAATTGGAACAATTATTTACGCTAAATCTGGTCATGATCAAACTTTCTTGCTGTTTTAACCTTTTTGCATGCTCACAAGCAGTGTTATCCTAAACGGGTCAAAACGGCTGTTTAAACGGGTTTAAACGGTGAACAGACTGGCACTGTGTAGTTTAGGGGATAAACGGTCCTCTAAACGGTTGACCCGTTTAAACGGGTCAACGGGCGTCTAAATGGGCGAAACAGGTTAAACGGAACGGATTTTATTCGGGTTTAAACGTGTTTTGACCCGTTTACCCGAAGTGGAGACATAGGGTTACAAAACCGATCGCCTCGAGCTGAACTGCGCTCAGTCGCTCCCGCCGCCGCCGAGTACTTCTGGATCTCAGGTACACAGAGCCCCCTAACCGCCCCACCCCACCCCCACCGCCACCGGTGGCTTGGCCGAGCGGCCGCGCGCAGAAGACCCCACCCCCGATGCGTGCCTGCCGCCTGCCCCCGAGCACGTGCGTGGCCACTGTCCGCCGCCTGCCAGAGGCCGAGCCTACACGCCTGTGTCGTCCGCGGCCTGACCGAGCCGGAGCGCACGCCTGCAACTTGCATCCGTTGTCTGCCCCACTCCCTTGCTTCCAGGGTTGGCCGCCGCCTAGTTCGCCCCCCTCCCGTGGTTCCATGGTTGGCCGCCACCCGATTCCTCCCCGCCCCCTTGCTCCCCGCGGAGGTTGGCTGCCGCCTGGTTCACCACCTGCACTCCCTACTGAGGTCCACCACCGCCTGGTTCGCCACCCATGCGCTCCCTACTGAGTTCGACCGCTGCCTGCCTGGTTCGCCCCCACGCTCCCTATTGAGGTCGGCCACCGCCTGGTTCCGGAGATCTATGTATTGTTTTGCTAACACTACTCAATAACGTGACTTGATAACATGTTATATCTTGTTTTCATTATAGGTGATGTCTTAGTCATTTTAGATTTACGAGCTGATCAGTGGTTGATTGAAGTTGGAGTTTCCCAAGAGGTATTTGATAAATTCTTTTCTTGTGTCTGACCTTTGACACCAATTGCTTGCTTCAAGTGCTGAGACGAAGTTGATTTCCTATTGCCTGGATTAAGTTATTAGACTTGACATAGAAATAAAAAATGTGCAGCAACTTATGTGACAGTACAGTTTAATTTTTTGTTGTGTTTTACAGTTTAAATGTCATCCGCATCCGCTGCATCCAATTCATCCTCTGCCACTATGAGCAAGCAACTTATGCTGTTGTTTATATGACTCAGTAGTTTAGCATCATTTCTGCCGTATTGTGTAGTTAGTAGTTGTTCCCCTCCTTCATGTCAAGCTGCAGTGATGAATGTTTTCATGAAAAAATTGCCTTGGAGAGAAAGCTGTTGTGCTAACATTTGTCATTTACTTGGTGCAGAGTTGAAAAAATGTGAAGGACTGGCCGAGGACATGAAATAATTCAAAAATACTTCGAAAAAGTTTAGTAAAAAATATTTTACCTTGCTGCAATAGTGTAGCTACAGTACAAACCGTTTAATCCGTTTAGACACCGTTTAGACAAGCTAAACAGTAAACAGACCTTCGCCGACTGTCTACCGTTTACCGTTTAGGATAACACTGCTCACAAGTGCTTTTAATAATGAAAAAATAATCAATCAACTATTCACATGTTGAGCTTTTATGTTGAAATGAAAAATAGAGAAAAAGATCAAGAGAATATGCATGCATCACACTTCTTATTTTGAGATGGCTTATCAATGCACTTAGATATGAACTTGGAAGTAGTTCTGTATGACTAAAACCGTGTCCTCAAGCTTCTGATTGTCAAATGACATAGGCTTGGCTTGGTTGGTTAGAATAAGGCTGATGCGTCATATAATCTCTTGCAAATGTCATATGATCTGAATTTGTGCTTTAAAAAAATTAAAATGCACCAACAAGTGTCATGCTTTCATGTCTTGACATAGTTAAGTTTGTGAGATCATGACTTGCTTAAATTGAAATTTACACTTGATCTCTAGCATGGCTTACACTACATTATGTATTTCATTGATGTTATAGTGTAAGTTACACGATAGTAAGGCTTGGATGAGCTTTGTTTTATATGTCTATGTTATAAATATGCTCATAACAATTAAAATTTCTCTTTTGAACCTTGCTGAATATATTATCAAAAGGGGGAGAGATTGATCACACATTGCACGATTCACAAGTGTTTTGGCATGATTCTTCTCAGGGGGGAATTTTTTGTTTTTCTTCTCGTTTTATTTCTGATTTACAATGGGGGAGAAATATGTATAGGGGGAGAAATTTTTGTTTCGAAATTTCTTTCTCATTTGATTGTTTTCAAAACTTTTCATGTGAATAAGCCAATGTTCAGATTTTAAGTGGTGTTTCCAATGCATTTATCAAGGGGGAGATTGTGAGACCTATGTGTGCTGAATACATTGGCTATGACGATGAAAGTTTTGAATTCTGACAAAACACTCTTTTTGTCAAGGTCCGACTCTAGGTCCGAGCTCCGACAAGATCCGACGTAAGGTCCAACTTGCTATGGCTAGGTCTGACATGTGGTTGGTTAGCTCCGGTGGTAGGTCCGACTAGTTTTGGTAAGTTCCGGTGCTAGGTTCTGCTAGCTTTGGTAAGCTCCGGCTCAAGGTCCCGTTAGCTTTGGCAAGGTCAGAAGCTAAATCGCAATGGTTCTGTTTTTACCATGCAAATGTTTCGAACTTGATTTACATCTCTTTTACTAAGTTTTTGAAGTGTTATGGCTGTTTAGTTGGTAGAATCTGACCATACAGTAGGTGAAGATGATGTCATCAGTCCCCGCAGGGCAGACTAGTCCGGTGTCAAAGGGCGTACTAGTCTGGACTTTTGTAGTTGGCAACGGCTAGTTCCCGGGACCTCTATAAAAAGGCGTTGCCCGGGCCTCAAAGCATGAGACAAGCACCCTAACGCCAAAATAGCCTTCCTAGAGCTTTTCTAGTCCTCTCTCTTCAAATTCTTGGAGCCCTAAGTGTGATTCTTAAGGGTTTGTGAGTTTTGGGAAGAGGAGAAGAAGGGGAGTGTGCACCATAGAGCTCTTGGGTGATTCTCTAGCACTGAGTGGGAAGTCTGCTGTTAAAGGGAATTGGTTTGTAAGTGCTTTGAGCTGAGTTCTCGTGGGAGCCTCAAGTTGTGAGTTGACCCACGATATATTGTGAAGCATTTGTGATATAGTGGAAGAACAAGCCGACCGTGGTGGTGGCTTGGTGAGGAAAAGGTTGAGAGCAACCTGGTCCTTGGTGGACTCCTCAACTTGGGCGTAGGCTTCTTTGTGGAGCTGAACCATGAGATAAATATCATGTCCTTGCCTTGTTTAGCTAAAATTCTTTTCGACCGGACTAGTCCATCCTCAGGACCGGACTAGTCCGCACTCTGTGAACTAATCTCTTTTATTAAGCCGTATTTCAGATTTTC
Source organism: Neostapfia colusana (assembly GCA_030760725.1). Lineage (NCBI taxonomy): Eukaryota > Viridiplantae > Streptophyta > Magnoliopsida > Poales > Poaceae > Neostapfia > Neostapfia colusana. The sequence goes on along the minus strand of JASWHV010000005.1, from coordinate 57,640,704 downwards.
CACCTATTCAACCCCTCCCTCTAGGCAACTTTCACTCCCTGAGCTGCAAAACAGCACCCTAGCCTCTCCTCCTACGTCCTAGGCACGAAAATGAGCTGAGTTTGGCTTTCTTCGCCCACACTCGAAGAATTTCGCGGCAACCGGAAACTGCCGCCATTTGGTGCTCACGTGGGCAGCCCAGCTCAGAAGCTTTCACGCCTGATCAAGGACGTACAGAGGAGCGTTAGACTTCCACACTGCTCCTCCCCAACGCGCTGCGCAAGCCGTGAACCACCAAGCTCCAATTCAGAGTTTTTCCTCTGGCGGCACCGACTGACGTTCCGGTACGAGTTCGTCGAATTCAATCACAATACTCGTTCTTAGCTCATCAAATCACGCACAGAGAAGCTAGACTGGCTAGCGATCCACTTCCCTTCACAACCCTAGCTTGCAACTGCATGTTGAAGAACCATTTCCATGTTTTCCCAGTGCAAACATGAAGAACACTTTCGGGCGCACGGTGACAGGGTAGTTAGCGGCTGTCCCGAGCTTGTTTGCATGTTTGTCAAGCTTTACCATAGTCCACTGATGCTGTAGGACCCTTTGCTCAAGCGTTTGGGGTGCCAGGGAGGTCAGCCGACATAGTCAAAGTTCTTCTAAAGCCGCTGCACGTCATCGGCCATGTTCCGGTCATCCTCATGTCGAGCTAAGGGCAGCAGCGTGTTCCCCATGCTGGATTAGGCAGAGGCGGAGGGAATCATGGAGTTTGGCTGTAAAGTCCCAAAGTTGAACTTTGCTACTGTTTCTGTGGAATTCAAATCAGCAGGATATGCTCCTCGTAATTTTGTTTGCAAATTCAAAATTTTGCAACATGAAATAAAGGCTAGACTATTGTAAAGAAAGTTTAGCACAAGGAAGGTGAAACATAGGATTTAAATTAGGGGCACGAGAGAGGATTAGCCACTGTATTCAAATTCCTCCATCGAAATTTCTACAACTTTTCGAATTCAAACTTAGGTTACATGAAATAAAGGAAGGGCTACAAAAGAAAACCTAGCCACAAAGGAATTAAACCCGGCAATTCAAATGCGAGCACAAGAGAGAGAGTTAATCCACTGATTTCAAATTTCAAGTTTTGGAATTTGCTGAGATCTCTGAATTCGAATTTGGAAGCTATGTTTGTGTGGAGAGGGCCCACCTGTCATTGGAACAAAGGCAGCTAATGGATTTTTGCTTCTGTGGGAGCTTGCCACCGATAGGCTGCATGTGCCACCGAGGCTCCAGCGAGCTGTGTGTGTGTCTTTACTCTCAGGAGTCGGTTCCAGCGTTGGTTCCTCAGCTGAGCACTAAGGATCATCGAGGCACAAGCAAAGTTTTCTGGTCACACGTTAAACCGAAGCAAACCACCGTGCCCTGCGTGCCCACCCGAAGAAAACACCCACGCCGCCTCCTCTGCTCATCATCGATCGGACTCCCGCCATGTTGGTGCCCGGTTGCACTGCTCATAGGCTGCCGGCATATCCTCGACATCCTCAATCCCTCCTCAGCTCATCCCCAGCCTTCCTCGCCGTGACCGAGCCGATCTTCCCCGGAAAAACAAAGCACATCGTGCCATCTCGGTTCCACGTCGCCCGTCCGTTCCCGTACCCCTCCGGCTCAAGCAAAGCGACCCTAAGGTGCACCACAACATGTAGTTACTCTTTACGGACCTCCCTTGCTCATCCCCACCGCTGGCTAGTCAGAATTTGACTTTTTGTGCCGGTAGGCACGAAGAACCGATCGAAGCCCATTCGGGAAGTTCTTCCAAACCGCTTGATCAATGCTCTTGCAATTCAAACTATAATAACAAGGAGCTCTAGCGCCCTCCCAAGCTGAACCACGAAGGAAACCGGTCATCCTTTGATCCAGGCGATGGATATTCGCCGCCGCCGGCTAAACCACGTTGGTCCACCGTCGAGCTTAGGGTTCCTGCCGTTTGCTGCGAGAGTTGAGCTGCGTTCCACGTTCCCCGACCACTAGGGCTGGTTTAGGGCAACTTAGCTCACCAGGAGAAGCTTGGGACGCAATGTTTCTCATCGGTGCCGTACAACCGAGCCGCCCCACCGATGCCGAGTACCTTCCGGCCATTTTCATGCGGGGAGACCTTGCCTGGCTGCTAGGCCACGGTGTGAGGAGCGTGTAGGGCGAAGCCGGAGAAAGAATGTGGGTCACAAATTTGAGTTATTTTAGGAATGTGGGATACGTTCCTAAGGTGTTTGGAAGTCTTAAGATTGCTTCTATCTGCGTATAGAAGAGTCCTAAGCAGTATTAGAAAGTTATAGTTTGAATTCAAGTAGGAGTAGGAGTCCTAGTTTGAGTTGAGTTGGCCTTCGGGCTGGTTATATAAGCAAGGGAGGCCAGAGCTCGTGGAGCACGACTTTGGGGCTGTTCCTCTTGTGTTTTGATAAATAAAATTTGTATTCTAAAGGAACTTTTGTGCCTTGTTCATTCGACTTGTTTCAGACAAGTTTTTCTCGTCGAGTTTCTGTTCAGCACTACCTTGCTTCGGTGGTTTTATCATAACTCGAGTTTTACAGATCCAATTGATGTGATTCTTTTTGGATTGTCTTCACAACTTGATTATCTATCATCTGTCAAAATTTCATGGTCATTTAATTTGTGGTTTCTGATCTACACGAGTTTCTTTGCAGTATTCCAGAACTGTTTTTCTCGCGTAGGACAGATTGACCTTTGTTCGATCTTTCGATCGTAACTTGAGTTTCTCTCAACGGATTTTCATGATTCTCTTTGTGAAATCTTCGTGACTTGATTCTCTACAATATATATTAGTTTTTTCACAGTTGAACACGTTTAGATTAGTCGCACACACGGTTTCTTTAACAGATCGGTTTTCTGCTGAGGGGTGTTTTGTTGCTTCCGCTGAAAAGTTTTTATCTACCATTCACCCCCCCTCTGGTAGCTTTACACGTGTACTTCGATCCTACAATTGGTATCAGAGCCAGATTACTCTAATCTTTGTGATTTGCACGTGTTTTGACTAATCATCATGGAGAAATACTCCGCCAAACCTTGTGTGTTTAGTGGTATTGATTTTCAGGTTTGGAAGGCACGCATGAAAGCTTTCATCCAGGCGCAAGGCTTCACAATATGGGAAAAGGTGTACAAGCCTTACGATGTGCCTTCAAACGACCAAGTCATGGCTACAAACATGAGAGATGTCGACAACAACATCAAGGCTCGGAACTTGATCATACAAGGACTAACTCAGCGACTTCGACCGTGTTGCACACCTCCGATCGGCGTACGATATGTGGAGAGCACTTTGTGACTACCACGAAGGATCCAACACGATCAAGGAGGTAAGACAGGATATGTTCAAGAAAGAATACATTTGCTTTGAGATGCAACCCGGTGAGTCCATTGATGACCTCTTTGCTCGCTTTAATAAAATTCTCAGCAACTTGCGTAGTGTCTATGTTAATTTTTCAGATGCTGAAATTGCTAGGCAATTACTAAGTGCATTAGACATGTCAATTTGGGAGATGAAAGTAACATCCATACATGAATCCACTGTCATGAGTACTCGTACATTAGATGTGCTTTATTCTAAGCTAAAAACTCATGAAATTGACATTATATAACGTAAAAACCCAAATAAGACTATTGCATTTGTCTCACAACGTGATATGCCTAGCTCCGGCCAATCATCTAGCAATACACTTGCTTTGCTGTCTTCACTAACCTTGGAACAGATTGAGGAGTTTTGAGAGGAGGAGCTAGTACTTCTTTCTACTAGGTTCTCAAAAGCATTGCAAAATATGAGAACTAGAAGGAGAGGAAGCTCCGGACCACAACGATGCTTTGAATGTGGTAAGACAGGACACTTTCTTACAGATTGCCCTAACCTTTCAGTTCGTTCTAACCGTGATGAAAAGCAGAATAAAGTCAAGTCCTCTTTTGGCAACACCAACAAGAAAAAGAAGGGTTTTACAGGACGCAAACTGATAAACAGTTTCATCACCGCACTTCAAGAACTTGGCTCGAGTGATGGAGACATTGGAAGTGATGAAGATGAAGATGATCTGGCAAACTTGTGCTTCATGGCGGGCAAATCAAAATTAAGTATGGAGGATGCAGAACACAACAGTGACAACGAAGAGGTATGTCCTACTTGCGAAAAAATGTGTGATGCTATTTCTGGTGCCACTATTATTGTTAAGAAAAAGGACAAAAAGCTTAGGGACAATGCTGTTAAAATTGAGTCACTAGAATCTGAAATTAATCGTTTAAAATCCTTGATTCCTAGTGATGATTCTTGTTCCTCATGTGATTTAATATATGAACAATTGTCCTCTCTAAGAAGTGCACACACCTCCACACTTGATAAACTTGAACTTGAAATCGAAAAGAATAAAAAGCTTGCTGTACTTAATGATAAAGACTTGAGAGATGCTTGTTGTTCTACAATTGATTTGCATTGTTCTACTTGTGATGATCTTGATAAGAAACTACAAGATGCTATGAAAGAAATTTCTATATTGAACAATGCTTTACGTTCTCATGAAGTTAAATATTGTTCCAATTGCAAATTAAAAGGAAAAACTTCATGTGAAAATTGTCTTGATCTATCAAATCAACTTGATAACATGCATAGGACATTAGATCGGTTTTGTAATGGGAATAAGAACCTAAACTTGCTGCTGAATTCTTCCAAGTCTTGCAATGATAAAACTGGTTTAGGTTTTGATTCACATGCTCATGCTAATTAACATCCACCTAAAATTGTAAAATCATTAGGAAGTGGTTTGATTCAAACAGATCCTAAACATAAAGAAGTGGTTTTTAAATCTGCAGGAGTGTTGTCACATTCGGGTTCAAATAAGCATACTGCATGCTCATCTAGACATGAACACAAAGTTAAATTTCATTGTACCTATTGTGGTAGAGATGGTCATGTCATAGATTTTTGTTATAGACTAGCTAAACAACATAAAAAGGAAAGAACGCATGTTAGATCTTATAACTCTCATGCAAAATTTGCTGCACATACTAAACCGAATGTCAGGAACATGCAACCTGCTATTATGAAACAGAAATATTCAAAGTTTACCTCCGGAGCTTCAGTTTTTGCCTCTGGACCTTCTGTTTTTGCCTCCGGATCTACTGATTTTCGTGCTACACAAGTAACACCTCATAGGTCAGTAGTTAAGAACAAAAAATCTCAAACTTTGACTCATAAACCTGCTGTTTTATCTCAGCTTTCGCATGTTATTCCTTCTAGACGTCGTGTGACTCAGTACTGGATTCCTAAATGCCTTTTAAATAACCCCAGTATTGAGTCATCGACGTATTGTGCTTCTATGTAGGTTACACGCTTGAGGAAGGAGAACATTTGGATTGTGGATTCAGGTTGCTCACGCCACATGACCGGTAACAAAGAATGGTTCTCCTTTCTCTCTTATCTGTCACGTGTAGAGAATGTTACTTTTGCCGATAATTCTTCAACTCCTATAATTGTTAAGGGTTCGGTTAGAGTAAATGATCACTACACTTTGAAGGATGTGACACTTGTCAAAAATTTGAAATACAACTTGCTATCTGTTTCACAATTGCTAGATGAAAATCTGGAAATTATTTTCAATAAAAACTGCTGCAAAGTTGTAGGTTCAAATAGTGAGCTTATTTTTAACATGTCTCGGATTGGAAGAGTTTTTAAAGCTGATTTTCATATGTCTTCCTCTAAGCATAAATGTCTAATTGCAAATGATTCCAAAGATCTATATTTTTGGCATCGTAGACTTGGTCACGTAGGCTTTGATCATCTCACGCGTGTTAGTGCTCTTGATCACATACATGGGCTTCCTAAGCTTAAAGGGGACAAAGAAATTGTGTGCTCTTCTTGTAGACATGCTAAGATGGTTGCAGGTTCACATGCTCCTCTCACAATGACCATGAAAACTGAACCGGGTCAACTTTTACACCTTGACACCGTAGGACCTTCACGTGTTCAATCCTTCGGAGGTAAATGGTATGTTCTTGTGATTGTTGATGACTATTCTAGATACTCTTGGGTTTACTTTATGGCATCTAAGAATGAAGCTTTTAGTCACTTTAGAACTTTATTTCTTAGATTATCAATTGATCACCCAGGATCTTTAAGAGCAATTAGAAGTGATAATGGAACCGAATTTAAAAATCGATCGTTTGATCACTTTTGTGCTGAAAATGCAATAGATCATCAATTTTCTTCACCATATGTACCTCAACAAAATGGTTTTGTAGAGAGAAAGAACAGAACCTTAGTTGAGATGGCTAGGACTATGCTTGATGAATATCAAACTCCTAGGAAATTTTAGGCTGATGCAATTGCAACCGCTTGTTATGTCTCAAATCTTGTTTTCTTGCGTGCTAAGCTAGGTAAAACACCATATGAGCTCAGGTTTGGACATAGGCCTAGTGTCACACACTTTAGGGTCTTTGGTTGCAAATGCTTTGTTAAGAAACATGGTAATCTTGATAAATTTGAAGCTAGATCTGTTGATGGCATGTTTCTTGGTTATCCATCTCATACTAGAGGCTACCGTGTACTTTTACTTGATACTAACAAAATTGTGGAGACTTGTGAGGTTTCTTTTGATGAAGCTAGCCCAGGTACTAGTTCAAATATTGCAGGTACGGATCCATATCCGCAGGGGGAGAGTATTTTCGTTGAAGAAGAGGAAGAAGTGGTGCTGCTGCCCGAAAATTCAGCAGCTAATGACATTGTTCCAGCTCCTGATCTTGATTCACAGGCAGCACCGACGACCACCATTGCTGGTCCAGATCCTCCTCACGTCACAAGCTCATCTATTTGTGATGAACATGAAGAACAAGAAGCTTGTGAAGTGTCCATTCCCCTCCGGATTCTCAAAAGTCATCCTCCACAACAAATTATTGGAAGCTTGCATGAACGAGTTACAAGATCCAGGTTTTTCGACCCTAATTCTCATGCTCATTCTGCTTTTGTTGCTTCTTTTGAATCCAAAGATATATCACTCGCACTCACTAATGAATCTTGGATTATTGCCATGCAAGAAGAGTTAGAAAATTTTGAAAGAAATAATGTTTGGAAACTTGTACCTCCACCTCAAGGTCACACTTTAATTGGGACTAAATGGGTGTTTAAAAATAAACAAAGTGAGGATGGGGTTGTGGTTAGGAATAAGGCTAGGTTGGTTGCTCAAGGTTTCACACAAGTTGAAGGTCTAGATTTTGATGGAACTTTTGCTCCTGTTGCTAGATTAGAAGCCATAAGAATTTTGTTAGCTTTTGCTGCATCTAAAGGTTTTAAGCTATATCAAATGGATGTTAAAAGTGCTTTTCTTAATGGCTACATAGATGAGGAGGTTTATGTCAAACAACTACCTGGTTTTGAAAATCCAAATTTTCCTAATCATTTTTACAAAGTGTCCAAAGCATTGTATAGTCTCAAACAAGCCCCTAGAGCATGGTATGATAGGTTAAAGACATTCTTACATGAAAAGGGGTTTACCATGGGCAAGGTTGATAAAACTCTTTTTGTGCTTAAGCATGGCAATGACTCATTATTCGTTCAAGTGTATGTGGATGATATTATCTTTGGTTGTGCTTCTCATGATCTTGTGTCCAAGTTTTCAGCTATGATGAGTTCAGAATTTGAGATGAGTATGATAGGAGAACTCACGTACTTTTTGGGGCTGCAAATCAAGCAAACCAAGGAGGGTACCTTTGTGCATTAAACAAAGTATACAAAAGATCTCCTAAGGCGCTTCAACATGGACAAAAGCAAGCCTCTTCGGACACCAATGGGAACAGCAACAACACTTGAATTTGATGAAGATTGTGATCCCGTAGATCAAAAAGAATATAGAAGCATGATCGGATCACTTTTGTATCTCATGGCATCAAGACCGGACATACAATTCAGCGTATGTCTTTGTGCACGGTTTCAAGCCTCTCCACGTGCTTTACATCGTCAAGCTGTGAAAAGGATTCTCAGGTACTTACATGGAACTCAAGAATTTGGCATTTTTCTTCCTTCTTCCTCAAATGTTACTTTCAAAGCTTTTTCCGATGCTGATTTTGGGAGTTGTAGGATTGATAGGAAAAGTACTTCTGGTGCTTGTCATTTTCTTAGTAATTCACTTGTTGTCTGGTCCTCTAGAAAACAAAGTTCAGTTGCACAATCCACAGCGGAATCTGAATATGTAGCTGCTGCTAGTGCTTGCTCACAAATTCTTTGGATTGTTCAAACACTTAATGACTATGGGGTTGATCTAGATAGTGTTCCACTGTTTTTTGATAACATTAGTGCCATTTGCATTGCTAAAAACCCCGTGCAACATTCGAGAACTAAGCACATTGCCATTAGGTATCACTTTCTCCGTGATAATGTCGAAAAAGGGAACATTGTGCTTCACCATGTAGATACCAAATAACAATTGGCTGACATTTTTACAAAACCTTTAGATTTCACTCGTTTTTGTTACATTCATAGTGAAATAGGGGTTATGCATCCTCATGGCTTAAATTGAGCGAGATTTTTGAAACTTAGGAAGTCTATGTGTGAATCTGAAATTAAAATAATATGACCATAGTAGCTCATGCATATATGACTCTGTGATTTCTTTTTCATGCAGAAAGTTCTTACTACATTACTCGTGTTATACATTTTGTAGTTTTTACCATGTCTAGTAATTGGAATAATTACTTACACTAAATCTGGTCATGGTCGAACTTTCTTGCTGTTTTGAACTTGATGCATGCTCACAAGTGCTTTTAATCATAAAGAATTAATCAAGTAATCAATTCACATGTTGAGTTTTTATGTTCAAATAAAAAATGAGAAAAGATCAAGAGAATATGCATGCATCGCACTTCTTCTTTTGGGATGGCTTATCATTGCACTTAGATATGAACTTGAAAGGAGTTGTGTATGACTAAAACCATGTCCTTAAGCTTCTGACTGTCAAATGACATAGGCTTGGCTTGGTTGGTTAAAATAAGGCTGATGCTGCATATAATCTCTTGCAAATGTCATAAGATCAAAATTTGTGCTTTAAATGATAAATAAAATGCAGCAACAAGTGTCATGTTTTCAGGTCTTGAAATAGTTAAGTTTGTGAGATCATGACTTTCTTAAATTGAAAATTACACTTGATTTCTAGCATGGCTTACACTACTTTATGTATCTCATTGATGTGATAGTGTAAGTTACTTAATAGTATGACTTGGATGAGCTTTGTTTTATATGTATATGTTATAATGTGCTCATAAGAAATTAAAATTTCTCTTTTGTACCTTGCTGAATACATTGTCAAAGTGGGAGAAATTGATCACACATTGCACACATTCACAGGTGTTTTGGCACGATTCTTCTCAGGGGGAGAATTTTTGGTATTTTTGTTTTTCTTCTGATTTTATTTCTGATTTACAAAGGGGGAGAAATTGTTTTCAAAACTTTTCATGTGAATAAGCCAATGTTCAGATTTTAAGTGGTGTTGCCAATGCATTCATCAAGGGGGAGATTGTGAGACCTATGTGTGCTGAATACATTGGCTTTGACGATAAAAGTTTTGAATACTATCAAAACACCTTTTTAAACAAGGTCCGAGCTCCTGCAAGGTCCGACGATAGGTCCGACTTGTTTTGGGTAGCTCCGGCAAGGTCTGACGTAAGGTCCGACTTGCTTTGTCTAGGTCTGACTTATTTTGGCTAGGTCCGACTTGTTTTTGCTAGCTCCGGTGCTAGGTCCGACTAGCTTTGGTAAGTTCCGTGCTAGGTCCGACTAAGCTTTAGTAAGCTCCGGCGCTGGGTCCGACTAGCTTTGGTAAGCTCCGGTTCAATGTCCGGTTAGCTTTGGTAAGGTTCGGAACTTGATTGCAATGGTTCTGCTTTTAACTTGCAATGTTTCGAACTTGCTTTACTCTTATGGAAAGTTTGCTTAGTATTATTTTACTAAGTTTTTGGTGTGTTTTGATGGTTATGGCTGATATCATTTTGCTATGGTTTACAACATGCTTATATGAGGTGCTCATGTAAGATGTTGTAGTTTCGGAACTAACGAGAGTCAAGTCGAGGACTTGTGCTCGGAAGTATTGATTGTTTATTCATCTGCAGGTGTTGCTTGAGTTCAATACATGGCTGGTGACGGGATCCATTGAACTAGTCTTAGGGAGAAGATGAGGTTCAATAACCAAGTTCGGGAGGAATTGTGGTTGAGTTGATCGGGAGGTTGTGCAGTATGTTTGAATCAAGAACAATGCATATGAAGGTATCTTGGACGTCGTTGGAAGATGTTTGCACGTGTGCAAGGAGTGCATGGACGTGGCTGCATGGTTCCATGGCGTGATGAAGAGATGTGGACGTAAAGAATTGGTCAGAAAGGTCCAATCGACTAGGTTATGTACTCAGGCTGCGGCTGAGTCGTGTTTGACTCAAATATGGAAAGTTTTGAGTTGGTTATGATAGGATTTCGTGTGGGTCACGAATTTGAGTTATTTTAGGAATGTAGGATACGTTCCTAAGGTGTTTGGAAGTCTTAAGATTGCTTCTATCTGCGTATAGAAGAGTCCTAAGCAGTATTGGAAAGTTACAGTTTGAATCCAAGTAGGAGTAGGAGTCCTAGTTTGAGTTGAGTTGGCCTTCGGGCTGGTTATATAAACAAGGGAGGCCAGAGCTCATGGAGCACGACTTTGGGGCTGTTCCTCTTGTATTTTGATAAATAAAATTCGTATTCTAAAAGAACTTTAGTGCCTTGTTCGTCCGACTTGTTTCAGACAAGTTTTTCTCGTCGAGTTTCTGTTCAGCACTACCTTGCTTCAGTGGTTTTATCATAACTCGAGTTTTACAGATCCAATTGATGTGATTCTTTTTGGGTTGTCTTAACAACTTGATTATCTATAATTTGTAAAAATTTCACGGTCATTGAATTTGTGGTTTATGATCTACACGAGTTTCTTTGCAGTATTCCAGAACTGTTTTTCTCGCTAGCACAGATTGACCTTTGTTCGATCTTTCGATCGTAACTTGAGTTTCTCTCAACGTATTTTCATGATTCTTGTTGTGACGTCTTCGTGACTTGATTCTCTACAATCTATACTAGTTTTTTCACAGTTGAACACATTGAGATTAGTCGCACACACGGTTTCTTTAACAGATCGGTTTTCTGCAGAGGGGTGTTTTGTTGCTTCCGCTGAAAAGTTTTTATCTACCATTCACCTCCCCTCTGGTAGCTTTACACGTGTACTTCGATCCTACAAAGTTAGCGGCAGCGGAGAAGAAGTGAAGCTTGATGAAAAGCAGCGGAGAGAGAGGTGGTGCTCCCCAGAAATACCGGATGGTGTATCGCTCACCATCGGGACACCGCTGGCAGCCACCGCAACGACTGATGCAATTTTGCAATCGGCATTAATCACCACCAGCGTTCCGACCGGCATTACCAGCACCTCCGCAGAAACAACAGCAGCAGCGGACGAAGCCGCGTGCGTTTGCAGCTCAGCAGCGCATGCCCGGCTTTCGTCCTCCAAGCACTGGCCAGCCATCGGCCACATGTTTCAAGTGTGGTCGCCAAGGGCATTTCACCAACAACTGCTCCGAGAGGAAACGTGGCGGATTAACACCACAGTTTCCGCGGAGGAATCAGCCCTGGAACCCCATTAATGTGCGGCGGGCAAAACCTAAGCCCGGCACCGTCCACCAACTCGCCATAGAGGACGTGCCGGAAGGAGAACCCATCCTTGCGGGTATGTTCCAACTCCACAAGCATCCCACCATAATTTATTTGATTCAGACGCCAAGCATAACTTTATTAGTCAAGCTTATATTGCTGAGCACAGATTGCAAATACTACCCAAAAAAGTCCTTACATGATTTGTTCACCGTGTGGGAAAATTTCAGCAAGCATGATGGTTCCAAAAGCGCCATTATGCTTAGGGGGTAGAGTATACCCTACGTCTCTCATAGCTTTAGAGGGACAAAAGGTCGATGTCATCATAGGGATGTCGTGGTTAACCCGCCAATGCGCTGTTTTAGACACCGTCCTACGAGTCGTGCATTTGCATCCAGAAATGCACGAGTCTCATTCATTATTTCTGGACCAATCCACCACCATAAGATTGGAAGACATTCCAGTAGTCCATGAGTTCCCTGACGTGTTTCCGGATGAATTACCAGGGATGCCGCCCGACCGAGGTGGGGTTCAAGATTGAGCTTGCACCGGGAACCATGCCAATATCTAGAAGGCCGTACAAGATGGCGCCAAAGGAATTGGCGGAATTGAAAACGCAGTTGACGGACCTGCTGGAGAAGGGGTTTATTAGGCTGAGCTCCTCACCATGGGGCTGTTCGGCATTATTTGTGAAGAATAAGGATGAAACGTTGCGGCTTTGCATGGACTATCGTCCATTAAAAGCCATAACTATCAAAAACAAGTATCCGTTGCCACGGATGGACATGTTGTTTGATCAGTTGGTCGAAGCAAAGATTCTCTCCAAAATGGACTTAAGATCAGGGTACCACCAGATTAAAATAATAGCGGAGGACATTCCGAAGACGGCTTTGTTGACGAGGTACGGGCTTTATGAGTACCTGGTCATGTCCTTCGCCCTCACCAACGCTCCAGCTCATTTCATGTACTTGATGAACGCTGTATTCATGCTGGAGCTGGACAAGTTTGTTGTGGTCTTCATCAATGACATATTGGTATATTCCAAGTCGGAGGAATAATACGCGAAGCACCTGCGTATAGTCTTGCAATGGCTGCGGGATCACAAGCTATACGCGAAATTGAGCAAGTGCGAATTCTGTATATCGCAAGTACCTTTCCTCAGGCATATTATCTCAGCGGAGGGCACCGCTGTAGACCCGAGCAAGATTACACAAGTGCTGAGCAAGTGCGGGATATTATCGGAGGTTCATTCTGAACTTGTCGAAGATTGCCAAGCCTATGACCGAGCTGCTGAAGAAGGCTACCAAATATGATTGGTGTCCAGCATGTGAAGCAGCGTTCAAGGCATTAGTGAAGCACCTAATATCAGCACCGGTTTTGACGCAGACAGACACAACAAAACCGTTCGATGTGTACTGCGATGCATCCGGCATTGGGCTCGGATGTGTGCTGATGTAAGACTGAAGGGTGGTCCCATATGGATCACAGCAGCTCCGGAATCATGAGCAAAACTATCCAACTCATGACTTAGAACTCGCTGTCGTGGTACTCGCACTCAAAATGTGGAGGCACTATCTACTCGGAAACCTCGTACATTTATATACCGACCACAAGAGCCTCAAGTACATATTCACTCAGAAGGAGTTGAACATGGGGCAGAGGAGATGGTTAGAACTGATAAAAGATTATAAAATAGAGATCCATTATCACCCCGGCAAGGCGAACATGGTGGCGGATGCGCTGAGTCGCAAGTCAAACGTTCATAATCTGACCATCACTCCGTTGGAAGAGAGCGAGCCAGCATTGCATGTGGTTCCCCATGGAGCTCTCTACAACTTAGCTCTTATCCCCATCGTGAAGAGATAGCGGCAGCCCAGAACATGACAAGGGCATGTCACATTTGCGGAGATGTGTAGACAGTAGGGAACTGAAATTTTCCGGAAAGACGGAGATGGCATGCTGTGGTTCAAAGACAGGATCGTCGTACCCCGTAACCCGGAATTGAGGAAGAATATTTTTGACGAGGCTCACTTTTCAAAGTTTTCTATTCACCCCGGCAGCAAGAAGATGTATCAAGAACTCAGAGGTAAATTTTGGTGGACATGGATGAAGTGGGAGATCGTGAAATACGTGTCCGAGTGTGATACATGCCAAAGGGTGAAGGCTGACCACATGAGGAAACCGGGATTGTTACAACCGCTTGGCATTCCTGCCTGGAAGTGGGAGGATGTGAGCATGGATTTCATCCTCGGTTTACCCACCACATTTCAGAAACATGATTCAGTGTGGGTGATTGTCAACCGGCTCACAAAGGTTGCCCATTTTATCACGGTCAACACCAACTGCAACGCCAAGAAGTATGTTGAACTATACATCTCACAGATTCTTTGCTTATACGGCGTACCCCGCACTATCATCTCGGATCGGGGCACTTTATTTGTGTCTCCTTTTTGTAAGGGCCCAAGTTTTTCATTTGCTAAAAGTGTTCATCACACCACACCTCACCTCATTTGTGGTAATTACATGAACACATTTGAAGGGCAAGTAACCACCATTAATAGATTCGTTAGAAGATAAACTCACAAAGTGCAAAAGTGGTATTTAGCACATGCATGATATAGTGGCTGAGCTTATGTTTAACTCCTAAACTTTGTTAGGAATGCTCATGCCAAATTTCAACCAAATCCTAAACCTTTTGAGGTATTTTTGGGTACAATTAGTAAAAGGCTAATTTGAATTTAAATTCAAATTAAAACTCCTTTCATCCCATGAATTTAAAAGTGGGATTCATATTCACACTCAGCACATTTTTATGAGATCATACACCAATTTTCACTCCATTTGGAGTTGATCTTGACATGAGCTATTTGGAGCAAATTCAAACCAAATTTGAATTTCAGTTCCCAAATGCTGCAAATTCAGTCAAACCAAATCACCATTTGAATCATTCACGACATATTTCACGTGTCCCAGCTGCGGTAGTGTCTCAAGTTTAGCACTGCTGTCCGCACTGAAGACATCGACGAGCTAAAGCCGGATCTCACATACACTGAGCGACCCGTGCAGATTATCGATGAAAAGACCCGGATAACCCGGAACCGGACATTAAAATTTTACAAAATCACAACAGGAAAACGTATTATTTTCATGGGCCCAAAATATTTTCGTGAGCCCTCACGAAAATAGACTTATTTTCGTGAGCCCAAACATAGCTCACGACATTACAGTCTATTTTCGTGCGCCAGGAACACAGCGCACGAAAATAAGTCATATTTTCGTCGGCTTTCAGCTAGGCTCACGAAAATAAGTTTAATTTTCGTGGGTCTATATCAGGCTCACGAAAATAAATTTACTTTCGTGGGTTTGTTACATGCTCACGAAAAATAGTAGGTGTATGCACGCTACTATCGGCGCCGACCCAATCCTGCAGTTTTGCTAGCCCGCTGCGCCTATCTTCTCGGCCTCGACCCGACGCAGCCGCTCCTCAGCCCTGAGCACCGCGCCGCCACCCGGGCCCGAGTGTCGCGCCGCTGCCCGGCCTTGTGCCACGCCACTGCCCGGCCTTCCGCCACCCTACCTTTTTCCGTGCTCCCTTGCAGTGTCGCTCGTTCCCCAGATCCGGGCGCCCCGTACGCTTCGCCGGCTCCCGCAGGGTCTTGGAGCATTCCAACTAGTTGTGCATTTTTCTTTTGGCTAGATTTCTGTTGATTTATTTTGTCTTTGCAGTGTACTTTGTGGACGAGTGCGCGGGGTCGGTGAGTGCCAGTTGAATCTCAGCAGTTCTTGTTTATTGTTGGTTTTAGTCTAACTTGTTATTGCTAAGTGTTGCTCATGGTTGCTGCAGCACAGGTTTATGACGACAGCAAGGCTGCTAGTTGGGATCCGATTCCATCTGAGAGGTAGGGGTCCTTAATTCCTCTTCATTACCATTTTTGGGTTATCTTTTGTTCTGTTTCCACAAATGTTGCCTCCCAATCACGTGAGGCTGTGATTAGCATAGGTGTGCCGGTGTCCTTATTAAATTCGTTCAATGATGGATCTTTGTTGGGTAAAAAAATTTTAGATACTTTTGTTTTCCAGGAAAGTGACAGAACACTAGTCAACGATACAATGGAAGAGCATTTGCCAACTACTTCAAAGGTTTGCATCCACACCTGCAGTTATCTGTAGGTTTAGTTTAGTAATGCATGCCTTTCTATTCAAGCAGTGTTGTGTTGTGAATGCCATCATACTGTGCAAAATGAATGCTTGGTTCAGCTATAGCTTCATTGCAATGTTGAAATGGAAGTGTTTTCTGTGCATGAGTTTTATGCGTATTGGAATTCTTGTATTTGGAAAACCATTGTCCTAATATAGAATTGCAACCTGTTCGTGAGTGTTTTATTTTACTTACATTAGTCGTAGCTTTTATTGTTTGATCTGGATTGTTTTTGGGCTACTATGTGAAATATCAACTGATGAACTTGCTGAAATGAAGATTAGCTTATTTAGAGAAAATATTTCTGATTAAGAATTCATGAGTTGTCTTAATATTTCAATACATTAAGGCTTATTTTATTTTTATTATCATGCCAAATTTACTCGTAATCTACAATTCTAACTGGAGGGAACTGTTACGAACGGCAGTCAACCTGGCACAGCTAACATCAGTCAAACAAAGCTTAAAAATAAAAATATCTGAATCCACCCAGTTAAATTGGGCCTCCTTTTACCAGCCACTTCTTGATTTTTATTCACAAAATGATGATTTTTGTTTAATTCTTATATACAGACAATTCTATCCCATAAGCTACAACTTTGGAAGATTCTTCGTTGCTCAATGTAAGAGGGTAGAGACACTACTTGATAAGTTTTGACTTTTAAGATCATGTTACCATCCATTCTCGCAGTACAGCTAGATTCTATAAGAACTATCCCAATAGAAAATGGAGATATAGTTTCCTATGATATGTGTATTAGGAGCTGTTTAGGCAGCTGTTATTTTGTGATGCATTATATCTTTGCATCGTTATGTACCTTAGTACTGGTAGTGTGTGGTTTGGTGGAATAAGTAGGTTAAAAGTGGGATATTTGGAAGAATAGGTTAGCAGTAAGCCACTAATGGTAGTGGTAGGTTGTGGGTTCGAAGACATTAGTGAACTCATTGTTGATGGCTCAAAGTGAAAGTAGAATTGGCTACAAGATTTTCTCCTCAGAACCTTATGCAACCTGACATTCAAAGAATAGATCTTTGCATTGCCAAACAATAAGCTTGTTTTTTAAACAGCAATGTAATGTATTTTCGTGGGCCAGATTCTGGCCCATGAAAATAGTGTCTAATTATCTATTTTCGTGGGCTAGATGCTGGCCCATGAAAATAACTGGGCACTATTTTCGTGGGCCAGTTTCTGGCCCATGAAAATAACTGGGCACTATTTTCGTGGGCCTGATTCTGGCCCATGAAAATACTGAGGCATTATTTTTGTGGGCCAGATTTTGGCCCACGAAAATACTTATTTTCGTGAGCCAGAGTAGGCCGACGAAAATAATGTTATTTTCGTGGGCCGCCTACGAAAATAATGTTATTTTCGACAGATTATATTCATGGGCTTCTGGCCCACGAAAATAGCGTCTAAACCCACGAAAATAATTATTTTCGTGGGCTTTTTGTATATTGTCGTGTGTTCCTGGCACACGAAAATATTACAAATTCCTGTAGTGAATCCTGTGGAGTAATCATACCCCGGAAGAGATGATGTGGGAAAGTGAAGACTACATCCACAAGAATTATCTAGAACTTTTGTCATAGACTTTTTAATTACCCTCCCATCTCGCTCTTCTTTTGTAATCTCGGGATGAGATTCCTCTTAAGGGGGGAGGAATGTAAGGGTCCTAAAATTATGGATGCAAAGGAACTCAAGTTTGCACAAACATTTCGTTTCATGTGTATGAAAAATGGGACTTGTTTAAACTTTCACATGTGATGCTGCACATGAGAGCTCTCTCTACACAAGCTCATATTAATTGCATGCTTGGAACCGAGGTAGATTAAAACTACAGGTTTGAAGTCACATGTGCAATTGAAAGTTTAAAAATCAGATTTTGGAACTAAATGGTTCAACTCAAATTTCAAATGAGGGCAACATAATGGATTGCAAACTGTTGTGTTAAAAAGCTCATTTGCAACAGCCAAACCAAAAATCAGATTTCATATTTGAATTCCTTAGGTCCAAATTAGTGGGTATGCAAAGTTTCATGAATTTTTCAAATGTTTTGCTATCCATTTTCCAATTGGATTTAAATTTGCAATGAATTCAAATACGCATTTGAATTTGGATGAAACTTGCCCAATTATCCAAATGCCGTTCAGATTGAAGTTCCAACAAATGAATTTGGTTATTTGCCAAAAATGGAGATCTTTTAGAGGATAAGTGGGAGATGACTTGTGGGACCCACATGTCATTGGGGACAGTAAAACTTGCAAAAGATCTTCAGTGTTCAGTCATCATTTCTCCACCCGGAAGCCACCGAGACAGAGCCGAGGGCTCGCCGGGCGACACCGAGGGGCAACCGAAGACACCTCCCACTGTTCCTTCTCGCGCTGGAGAGCTGCCTGAGTGTTCATCACTCGTTGCCATGTTCCTTTTTGCCCTACACAGAAGCATCGTCTCGGTTCTTCCTCTCTCGCGCACAACAACAGAACACCCGCCGCTGCTGCTTCGATCGCTCAGGAAATCATGAGCTCACGTGAACAAAAGTCTCTTTGTGGAAAAACAGGACCAGGCTATCTCCTTCTCCTTCCTCGGACCACAGCCGATCGGTTCTTGGCTTTCCTCATGCGGGAACAAGTTTTCTCGTGGCGGCCGAAAGAAAAAGCGGGAAGGAGCTCCCGTGGTCAGCCTCACCCGGAGCCTATCACGGCCGAACAAAGGCACCTTTCGACACGCACAACCTCCACTCTGCTCACCTCCGAAGCTCAAGTCCAGTGGTTGATCGTCGACAGTGAATTTTGAAGTTTTCCTCTGATCATGCAAACTGACCCTGGGTATGAAACCCCAAAATTTCCGATCGTTATCCATTTTTAGTGCACCAAACTGAGCTCACACAAGCTAGACTAGGTAGCCGACCTTTATTCTTCACAAACCTAGCATGAAATCACGTGTTGCCGGCGTATTTGGAGGATTTCCAACGGCAACAATGGCGGGAAGCCTCGGGCGCACGATGAAAGCTACCTTGGAGCCTTTCCCGAGCCTTTGTGCGACCATGTAAAGCTTCTCTAGCATCCACTGGTGCTCTAGGGATTGAAAACTAGGGTTTTGGTGTGCTAGAAGGGTCGGGCGACATTGCCGGACCTCGGGTTGAGCCGCCGCTCGTTGCGAGCTATGTTAGAGCCGTCGCCGGTGCGGGGAAAGCTCGCCAACATGTTCAGCACGTGGAATAGGGAGCTAGCGGCGAGTGGGAGCTCTGGAGTAGGCCGGAGTGGCGGTTTCTAGGAGCTCCGGCGAGCTCAGGCGGCGCGGGCACGCGGGAGCCGGAGGTTGAAGATGAAGCCGCCGGGCCCGCGTGAAAGCCACTCGGTGAGAAGGGGCTGGATCTTCTGTGGCGCCGGATCAATGTGTGACAACATGTGAAATAGTCTGTGGCTCCGTGTGGCATTGCTGAGGAAGCGCCACGTAGCCTTGGACGCCACCGTCAGAGTTTAAACTTTTCACCGAGTTTATTTAAAATCCAGATTTCCATCAAACTTTGGAAGAGCATAACTTTTGCTAGGAAACTCCAAATTTAGTGATTCAAATTTGGTTAGATTCAGGATGAAAAACTATATCCAAATATGCAACCAAATTTGTAGGAAAATCAATAAATAACTCTGGAAAATTCTTTAAATCTTTTCAGCAAAAGAATTTTAGAGAGAGTTTAGTTTATCCAAAAATCCTCAAATTTTGCCAGTATTTTCCTTAGGACGTTATTGAAATCCTGTAAAATTCTCAGCTCATTTAGAGTTGATTTGTTTAGGAGAATTCATATTCCAAAGCTTTGAAATTCAGTTATGGGCAATTCTTAGCTCCAAAAATCCTAGGAAAATTAATGCAGACTCTATGAACTATACTTGAAATTTTAGTTCACTAAGTTTGGCATGAACATGTGGGTTACTCCAGAATTAGTTCATTTTTGCTTAATTGCTTAGGGAATTGTTCTGAAAAAACCATTCAATGAAAAGTGCTAATTTTTTGTCCAGAACACTTTTTGTGACAAGGAACTCACATGAAAATTTTCAGCTAATGTTGAGCTCTGGATCAGTACTTCCCAATACACTTTGCTTAGGTGAAGTCATTCCAATTATGAAAAACACTTAGCACTTGATCACTTTGCTTAACCCAGACTCAACCACTAGCACCAGTGTCATTTTAAATTCTTAAACAGAGTTCCAGTTTCTAAATTGTCATTAGACCTTGTTAGCAAAATCTTTGCAATTAAATACTTGTGCATATTCATAACGTGTAGCATCGAAGTGGGAGATTGTGAAGTGAAAGAGAGTTAGATAAAGGAGCAAGGTGATCAAGCTTCAAGTGATCATCACAAACTGATCATATACTAGTCACCTGCAAAACAGGCAAGCCCCGGTTTGCATTCAAGCAATTTTATAAAGTGTTTCCATATCTAGAGATCATAGCTATGAATATTGATTGCATTAGGTCTAGATGATATTGAAAACCCTATTGCATTATAAGATTAACCCAAGAGAGAATGGGTAGATTAGCACCTCCTCGAGTGGATTTGGGCTGTGCTAAAGTTAGTTTGGAAGGACCGGTAGAAGTCGAGTAGTTGGAATCTAATCGCGAGTTTAGGACTTGGTTTCATTGGAACGGGTCAAGAATAGAATCATTGAAGAAAGTTCACAAGTAAGAAATTGAGAACGGGCAGGGAAATTGAGATGCAGCAGGCTGCGGACCATGTGTGCATAGCCCTGCCTGTGTCGGTTAAGGCCCGTCCATACTTGGCCCTGTTGGACAAGTTTGAGTTGTGTACCAGGCACATACTGGCTATATGGGACCCAGGAAACAGATGTACCTTGTGAGATCCACATTGGAACTTTTCTAATCGGCTTAGGCTTTCGGCATCAGTACAGTAGGAGGTAACTTTCTCAAGAACATATCACTGCGGGTATGTACCTTGAGGGAGCTTGTTGTTCAGGGCGATTGGACTGTGTCTTGTGTGGAAGAACTTGGGAAAGGTGGCTGCGTACAACATCAGTCGAGGTTACTGCCGGCAACCCAGAGTATGGGTGTACGTGTCGTGTAGTCTGGACGTGTACTGATTCGAATCATCGTTGCTCGCGGTCATATGAGCATACTTGCCCATTGCATCTTGACGTAGTGAGAACTGAAGTGAATTCCTTTGAACTTGATAAGGCTTGTGTGTTAAATTGTATTATAACCATGCTTGACTTAGATATAGTGCTCATTAAACTTTACTTTACTTTGTGCAAGAAGCATCGCAATAAAGTGTTTCTTGTTTGATTGTAGAGTTGTGATGTTGTTCGGCTCAAGGTCTTTAAAATGTGGCTTAAAATCTGAAAGTTAAGGATCAACTGTAGGCAAGTCCTTTATGCAGATTCAGCTAACCTATTTCAATCCGTCGTGCATGTAGAGTTTCTTGTTTAGGGGAGACGGATCAGTCTTGTTGAGCCTATGTGCTCAAGCTTGCTATATGAGTGGTTTTGCATGTTAACATCGATGCTTATGAGGAGGTTTTCCTGTGAGACTCGGAGACTTTCTAGTCGTTTAACACATGGAGAACCCAGCCGCTACAGTTGTCTTCGTGTTGCTAGCAAGAAGAGTCCGTGGGCTGGACATCTTCTCAAGTGCTTAGTAGTTATTCGACGTGAGATGATTATAGTCTTCTACTGTAGCTCTTTGATGTAAATTATTTATAAGGAACATTTGGAAGCTTCCGCTTTTGATTTATGTGATACGGTTTTACTTATATGTGTGCTGTTGGGTGCCGCATATCACGGCACCATCCAATGCGATATCCGGGCGAGCGGCAATGCCCCGTGAACGGGTCCGGGCCATCTCAGCGTGGTATCAGTGCCGCATTGGGAATAGTGCACTGAATAAGGATCGTATTACGATAAAAACATAGGATACGGTGAGGAAAAGGTAATAGGCCCACATAAGGACTACTATATTAGCCTAATATGAAGGTGGAAACCTAACTTATGTCCTATGTCGGAAAATAATGCATCTAGGGACGTTCTATGTCTTGGGGTGCATGTAAGCGCTGTCCACCAGTGCGCACAAGCTGAAGGGTGGAGCCTCACGGGTGGCAGGTAACCCGGCCAGCTTTAGTATCCTCTACGACTCTTCATGTTGTTTGGGGTATTTGAGCAACGCCCTTCCCTGGCATGCTACGGGCAAGTATGGGAGACCTCATCACGTGGTTAGTAACGTGAACACGTAGCTCAAGGCGTGTTTGGCTTGGGAACACCCGTACGAGTGATGACGGACGGGTGTATGAAACTGTATTGGATCGGGTTCGGTGTGCAGCCGAACCTGACGAATGTGTGTGACTTATGCAGGTTTAACCATGAAACGGTAGTACAAGTAGAACACGTTTGTGAGTGACCGTCTTAGTGCCACCTATGATATGGATATTCCGTTATAATCCAGTTAGGATTTTCTTTTGTGAGGCTACGCAGTACCGACATCTTTCTTACGGTGCATCAACACCGTACAAAACTTAATAACCTCTTCCCTATGAAGAACTGACTCATGAACTAACATTCAACTAAAAATGGAAGTTTGAAACAAATATTAGTTACTGAACTCTTATTTTGAGCTAAGATTCAAATGAGAGGATGATTAGGCTTCAAAAATTCCAAGAACAGAGTACTCTGTTCCAGCAGGAATTCTTGCTGGAATTGGACAGAGCATAACTATGAGTATCTTTATCCAATTAAGGTGTATGATACAGTTCTGGAAAGATTTTTAAGTTCTCTACAACTTCTTTGTAGACATCCAGAGCAAAATCACACGTTAAATTTGTGGAAAGTCCAGTTGAAAAGGTAAGCTGTCCAGAACCAGGACAGCAGCAAAACCTCTCTGGATATTTTTGTATTTCAGCCATAACTCTCTGTAGAAGAATCCCTAAGAAGCCTATGATACACCGTTGGAAAGTTTATGAAATGTTCAACATTGTTGTAGTTCAAAGTTTGTTCAGATTCTTATTGTATTTGCATATACAACTGTGATAAAAATAGCCACATACAAAGGAGATGCTGGCAAATTTTATCCAGGAATTCTGTCAAATTTGGAAAATCATGACTTTTGATCCAAAGATGATATGAAGGCATATAAATACTAGTTGGAAAGATAATAAAGTTAAATTTTACTTTGGTATTCAACTTGAGTTATGAAAATGCTGTTTACTGGATCAAAATCTGGATTTAGTGCATAAAGGTCTGTTCTATACAGATAAGCTGGTTAGCTATGCCTACTCTAAGGATTTGTGTAAACATGGATTTTGTTACTGCTTTCATAAAGTTTTGACATATTCATGTTTTATTTAGTTTTACATAATGCTGAGTTCATGTTTAACTAACCTCGAAATGTATTTTGCAGTATGGTTCGTACTCGCTCTTCGAGTAAGGCCAGGAGTTCTTGCCGAGGCGGTGATGAGTCTATTCCACCGTCGGAACCAACAATCCATGGGATGGATAGATCTTATGACTCAAGTTGTCGAGTCTAACCAAGACAAAACCATGCTACTCAAGAAGCAACTCAAGAGAACACATGCTTACTCCAAGCCTTGGTACCGCAAGGCGTACTCCAGAACATGCAACAAGTCGTTCCACCTCGGAACGCTTATCTGGATTTCTTGGCGACTCAACCGCCAACATTTATAGAAGCTACCGAACCCGTGGAAGCGGATCAGTGGCTTTGTGTCATGGAGTCCAAATTTGAAGTATTCGAGTGTGACGAATATCAGAAGACATTGTTTGCTGCTCAACAACTCCATGAGTGAGATCGAGCAGGTCAGCACAAATTATGTGCCCCAAAAATACCGTTTGGTGTACTGAACGCCATCCGGTGAAAGATGGAGGCCACTTGTACGATCAACTCCTCATAGGTTGATTGCTGGTCAAGTACCACAACTTGCACCACCTCCACAGCAGCAGCATTAGACGGTGGGTTGTGCTTCATCGCTGCAGCCATGTGTACCTAGCATCCAACCGCAAGTCAGCGAAGAACCGGAGAGATATCCGTGTTTCACTTGTCGGAGTATGGGCCATTATGCTAGGTATTGTCCGGAGGGAATTCAAGGTTGCAGGTCATCATATTTGCAATATTCAGACTTGTACCTAAATCTGCAGAAAAGAGGGCAGACAAGGGGCAGTATTCACTACACAGTGATGGATGATGTTCCGGAAAGAGAAGCCGCTTTAGCAGGGAGGTTTTCTTTGAATCAGCTACCGGTTTTAATTCTCTTTGATTCCGGTGCCACACACAACCTTATTAGCCAATCTTTTGTGGCTCAACATCAGCTCCAAATCACTTTTACAAAGAGCCTATACCTCATATCTTCGCCCGGGGGCAGCAGTACCATGAGTGAGATTGTCTCCTGAGCACCTCTTTGTTTGGGGGGTACAATATAGCCCACAACTCTCATTATTCTTGAGTGTTTGAAGATGGAAAACATTTTGGGGATGTCGTGGTTGAATTACCACAATGCGGTTCTTAACATCAGCTCTAGGACCGTTGAGCTCAACTCCCCACAGCACGGTCTTCATATATTAATTCTGGGCGCCTTTCGGCAAAAGATTGCAACATTAAACTACTCGAAAGCTATGAAGATAGAGGACATTCCGGTGGTACATGAATATCCTAATGTGTTCCCCGATGATTTACCGGGCATGCCACCCGAACAGGACGTAGAGGTCAAGATTGAACTTGCGCCGGGAACGACACCGATTTCACGAAGGCTACAAGATGGCACCCAATGAACTGGCAGAATTGAAGACACAGCTGAATGACCTAATGAGCAAGGGTTTTATACGACCGAGTTTGTCACCTTGGGGGTGTTTAGCGTTGTTTGTCAAGAACAAGGATGAAACACTACGGCTTTGTGTTGATTATCGTCCTCCTAACGCCGTTACTATCAAGAACAAGTATCCACTACCTCGCATTGATATGCTCTTCGATCAATTAGTGGGTGCTAAAGTATTCTCGAAGATGGATCTTCGGTCTGGATATCATCATATTAAAATTCGGGTAGAAGATATTCCGAAGACGGCATTCTTGACGAGATACGGTTTCTACAAATATCTCGTCATGTCTTTTGGTTTGACCAATGCTCCGGCACACTTTATGTACCTGATGAATTCAGTGTTCATGACGGAGTTGGATAAAGTCGTCGTGGTCTTCATCTACGATATCTTGGTGTACTCCAAGTCAGAGGAAGAACATGCTGAGCATCTGTATATTGTGCTACAAAGATTGCAAGATCACCAGCTCTATGCAAAATTCAGCAAATGTGAATTCTGGATTAATCAAGTACCTTTTTTCAGACACATTACTTCAGCGGAGGGCATTGCTGTTGATCCGAGTAAAATTATCCAAGTGCAGAAATGGGAGTCACCAAAGTCTGTGCATGAAATCCGTAGCTTTCTCGGATTAGCGAGTTATTACCGGAGGTTCATTCCGGGCTTCTCCAAGATCGCTAAACTGATGAAGGAACTATTGAAGAAGAGTACCAGATTTGTGTGGGGTTCTGCGTGTGAACAAGCCTTCAAGACTCTAGTGAAGCATCTCACAACAGCCCCAGTTCTTGCTCAGCCGGATATGACGAAGCCATTCGACGTTTATTGTGATGCATCTTGCATCGGTCTTGGCTGCGTGCTGATGCAAGAAGGACGAGTGGTCGCTTATGGATCTTGTCAACTCAGAAATCACGAGCAGCATTATCCAACTCATGATCTTGAGTTAGCTGCCGTGGTCCTTGCCTTGAAGATGTGGAGGCATTACTTGCTCGGAAATCTTGTACACCTCTACACCGACCACAAGAGCTTAAAATACATCTTCACTCAGAAAGAATTGAACATGAGACAATGAAGACGGCTAGAGCTCATTAAAGATTGTGATCTTGAGATTCATTATCATCCAGGAAAGGTGAATGTGGTCACTGATGCTCTCAGTCGTAAGGCGCATGTCCACCACTTGACTATTGCTGAAATGGATGATGAAGAACCATGTCTCCGTGTCATCCTGTATGGAGCGCTCTATAATCTCGCTCTCATCCCTACCATCCAAGAAGAGATCATTGAATCTCAAAGAAAAGACAAGGGTATGTCTCACATATGGCGGAGAATTGACCAAGGTGAAACGAAGTGCTTCCGAAAAGATGAACAGGGTACATTGTGGTTCAACGACCGGATAGTAGTACCCCGGGATATGGGACTACAGAAGAAAATTTTGGATGAAGCCCATTTGTCCAAATTTTCCATTAATCCGGGCAGCAATAAAATGTACCAAGATCTCCGGAAGAAGTTTTGGTGGACACGTATGAAACGTGAAATTCCCAAGTGTGTTTCAGAATGTGATACGTGTCAAAGAGTCAAGGCCGACCATGTAAAGAAGTCGGGCCTGCTGCAACCACTGCAAATACTGGCATGGAAGTGGGAAGACTTGAGTATGGATTTGATCGTCGGGTTGCTGATGACCTCCCACAACCATGATTTGATTTTGGTAATCGTTGGCCGGTTAACCAACTCAGCACATTTTATCCCTGTGCATACAAGATACAATGTAAAAGAGTATGCGTAGTTGTACATAGCACGAATCTTGTGCTTACATGGAGTTCCCCGT
This sequence comes from Neostapfia colusana, assembly GCA_030760725.1. NCBI lineage: Eukaryota > Viridiplantae > Streptophyta > Magnoliopsida > Poales > Poaceae > Neostapfia > Neostapfia colusana. The sequence continues at coordinate 57,614,196 of JASWHV010000005.1, read as the reverse complement.
ACCATTGTGTCCGACAGGGGATCGCTGTTTGTAGCCCGTTTCTTGGAGCAGCTCCACGCATCCTTGGGAATCAAATTGATTCGAAGCTCCCCGTATCACCCTCAAACCGATGGGCGAACTGAAAGGGTGAATCAAATACTGGAAGATATGCTAAGAGCATGTGCCATCTACCACGTTAAGAACTCGGATGATCACTTACCATTGGCAGAGTTCTCGTACGACAACAGTTATCAAACGAGCATCAAAATGGCACCATATGAAGCTCTCTATGGTCGCAAGTGCCGTACACCATTGAATTGGTGTGAGTCCGGTGAGCGAGTAACGTTCAGGGTTGATCTTGTCAATGAAGCCGAAGAGAGAGTTCGGATAATACAAGAGAACCTCAAAACTGCCCAATCTCGTCAAAAAAGCTACGCAGATCAGAGGCGTCGACCGCTGCATTTCAACGTCGGAGAGCACGTTTATCTTTGTGTATCTCCGATGAAACGAATTCATTGGTTCGGTGTCAAGGGGAAACTTGCTCCCTGATTCATCGATCCGTTTGCCATCACGGAGAAGTGCAGGACCATAGCCTACCGGCGGGAACTACCGGCAAGCCTTGTCGGTATTCACGACATATTTCACGTGTCCCAGCTGCGGTAGTGTCTCTAGTTTACCGCTGCTGTCCGCACCAAATACATCGACGAGCTAAAGCTGGATCTCAAACACACTGAGCGACCCGTGCAGATTATCGATGAAAAGACCCGGATCACCCGGAACTGGACTTTAAAATTTTACAAAGTCCTGTGGAGTAATCATACCCCAGGGGTGGCGACATTGGAAAGTGAAGATTACATCCACAAGAATTAACTGGAACTTTTGTCATAGACTTTTTAATTACCCTCCGGTCTCGCTCTTCTTTTGTAATCTCGGGACGAGATTCCTTTTAAGGGGGGAGGAATGTAAAGGTCCCAAAAATATGAATACAAAGGAACTCAAGTTTGCACAAACATTTGGTTTCATGTGTATGAAAAATAGGACTTGTTTAAACTTTTACATGTGATGATGCACATGAGAGCTCTCTCTACACAAGCTCATGTTTAATTGCATGCTTGGAACCAAGGTAGATTAAAACCACAGTTTGAAGTCACATGTGCAATTCAAAGTTTAGAAATCAGATTTTGGAACTAAATATTTCAACTCGAATTTTGAATGAGGGCAACACAATGGATTGCAAATTGTTGTGTTAAAAAGCTCATTTGAAGCAGCCAAACAAAAAATCAGATTTCATATTTGAATTTCTTAGGTCCAAATTAGTGGGTATGCAAAGTTTCATGAATTTTTGAAATGTTTTGCTATCCATTTTCCAATTGGATTTAAATTTGCAATGAATTCAAATACACATTTCAATTTGGATGAAACTTGCCCAATTATCCAAATGCCGTTCAGATTGAAGTTCCAACAAATGAATTTGGTTATTTTCCAAAAATGGAGATCTTTTAGAGGATAAGTGGGAGCTGACTTATGGGACCCACATGTCATTGGGAGCAGTAAAACTTGCAAAAGATCTTCAGTGTTCAGTCTTCATTTCTCCACCCGGAAGCCACCGAGACAGAGTGGATGGCTCGCCTGGCGACACCGAGGGGCAACCGAGGACACATCCCACCGTTCTTTCTTGCGCTGGAGAGCTGCCTGAGTGCTCATCACTCGTTGCCGTGTTCCTTTTTGCCCTACACCAAAGCATCGTCTCGGTTCTTCCTCTCTCGCGCACAAGAACAGAACACCCGCCGCCGCTTCTTTGATCATTCGGGAAACCACGAGCTCACGTGAACAAAAGCCTCTAAGTTTCAAAACGGCACCAGGCAATCTCCTTCTCCTTCCTCGGACCACAGCCGATCGGTTCTTGGCTTTCCTCACGCGGGAACAAGTTTTCTCGTGGCGGCCGAAAGAAAAAGCGGCAAGGAGCTCTCGTAGACAGCCTCACCCGGAGCCTCTCACGGCCAAACAAAGGCACCTTTGGACGCGCACGACTTCCACTCTGCTCACCTCCGAAGCTCAAGCCATGTGGTTGATCGTCGACGGCGAATCTTGAAGTTTTCCTCCGATCAGTGCAAACCGACCCGCGGGTAGGAAACCCCGAAATTCCCGATCGTTATTTATTTTTAGTGCACCAAACTGAGCTCACACAAGCTAGACTAGGAGTACATGGAGGATTTCCGGCGACGACAGTGGCGGAAAACCTCGGGCGCACGATGAAAGCTACCTTGGAGCCTTTCCTGAGTCTTTGTGCGACCATGTAGAGCTTCTCTAGCAACCACTGGTGCTCTAGGGCTTGAAAAACCAAGGTTTTGGCAGGATAGAAGGGCCGGGCGATTTCGCCGGACCTCGGGTTAAGCCGCCGCTCGGTGCGAGCTATGTTAGAGCCGTCGCCGGTGCGGGGAAAGCTCACCAAGGTGTTCAGCACGTGGAATAAGGGGCTAGCAGCGAGTGGGAGCTCGGGAGAAGGCTGGAGAGGTGGTTTCCGAGGATTTCCGGCGAGCTCGGGCGGCACGGGCACGCGGGAGCCGGAGGTTGAAAATGAAGCCGTCGGGCCCGTGTGTCAGTCACTCGGTGACAAGGGGCTGGATTTTCTGTGGCGCCAGATCAACGTGTGATAACGCGCGAAATAGTACATGGCTACGTGTGGCATTTCTGAGGAAGCGCCATGTAGCCCTGGACCCCACCGTCAGAGCTTAAACTTTTCCCCGAGTTTATTTGAAATCCAGATTTCCATCAAACTTTGGAAGAGCATAACTTTTGCTAGGAAACTCCAAATTTAGTGATTCAAATTGGGTTAGATTCAGGTTGAAAATATCTATCAAAATATGTAACCCAATTTTTATTAAAATCAATAAATAATTCTGGACAATTCTTTTAAGCGTTTCAGCAAAAGAATTTTAGATGGAGTTTGATCCATCCAAAAATCCTCAAAATTTTCCAGAATATTCCTTATGATGTTATTGATATCCTGTAAAATTCTCAGATCATTTGGAGTTAATTTGATTAGGAGAATTCATATTTCAAGTTGCTGTGTTCAAATGAATACAGAAACTTTTTCAGAGAATTCCCAAAACATGGAAATTCAGTTCTGGGCAATTCTTAGCTCCAAGAATCCTAGGAAAATTCATGCAGGCTCCATGAACTATACTTGAAATTTTAGTTCACTAAGTTTGGCATGAACATGTGATTTACTCCAGAATTAATTCCTTTTTGCTTAATTGCTTAGGGAATTGTTCTGAATAAACCACTCAATTAAAAGTGTTAATTTTTGGTCCAGAACACTTTCTTGTGACAAGGAACTCACATGAAAATTTGCAGCTAATTTTAAGATCTGGATCAGTACTTCTCAATACACTTTTCTTAGGTGAAGTCATTCCAATTATGAAAAGCACTTAGCACTTTTGATCACTTTGCTTAACCCAAACTCAACCACTAGCACCAGTGTCATTTTAAATTCTTAAACATAGTTCCAGTTTCTAACTTGTCATTAGACCTTGTTAGCAAAATCTTTTCAATTAAATACTTGTGCATATTCATAACGTGTAGCATCGATGTGGGAGATTGTGAAGTGAAAGAAAGTTGGATAAAGGAGCAAGGTGATCAAGCCTCAAGTGATCATCACTAAGTGATTATATACTAGTCATCTGCAAAACATGCAAGCCCCGGTTTGCATTCAAGCAATTTTATAAAGTCTTTTCATTTCTAGAGATCATAGCTATGAATATTGATTGCATTAGGTCTAGATGATATTGAAAACCCAATTGCATGACCAGATTAACCCAAGAGAGAATGGGTAGATTAGCACCTCCTCAAGTGGATTTGGGCTACGCTAAAGTTAGTTTGGAAGGACTGGTAGAAGTCGAGTAGTTGGAATCTACTCGCGAGTTTAGGGCTTGGTTTCATCGGAACGGGTCAAGAATACAATCATTGAGGAAAGTTCACAAGTAAGAAATTGAGACCGGACAGGGAGATTGAGATGCAGCAGGCTGAGGACCGTGCGTGCATAGCCCTGCCTATGTCGGTTAAGGCCCGTCCGTACTTGGCCCTGTTGGACAATTGTGAGTTGTGTACCGTGCGCATACTGTCTATATGGGACCCAGGAAACTGATGTACCTTGTGAGATCCACATTGGAACTTTTCTAATCGGCTAGGCTTTCGGCGTCAGTAAAGAAGGAGGTAACTCGCTCAAGAACATATCACTACAGGTATGTACCTTGAGGGAGCTTGTTGTTCGGGGCGATTGGACTGCGTCCTGTGTGGAAGAACTTGGGAAAGGTGGCTGCATACAACATCAGTCGAGGTTGCTTCTGGCAACTCGGAGTATGGGTGTACGTGTCATGTAGTCCGGGCACGTACTGATTCGAATCACCGTCGCTCACGGTCATATGAGCATACTTGCCCACTGCGTTTTGACGTAGTAAGAACTGAAGTGAATTCCTTTGAACTTGATAAGTCTTGTGTGCTAAATTGTATTGTAACCATGCTTGACTTAGAGAGAGTGCTTATTAAACTTTACTTCACTTTGTGCAAGAAGCATCGCAACAAAGCGTTTCTTAATTGATTGTGGAGTTGCGATGCTGTTCGGCTCAAGATCTTTAAAATGAGGCTTAAAATCTGAAAGTTAAGGATCAACTGTAGGCAAGTCCTTTATGCAAATTCAGCTAACCTTTTCAATCCGTCGTGCATGTAGAGTTTTTTGTTTAGGGGAGACGGATCAGTCTTGCTGTGCCTATGTGCTCACACTTGCTATATGAGTGGTTTTGCAGGTTAACATCGACGCTTATTAGGAAGTTGTTCAGTGAGACTCAGAGACTTCCAAGTCTTTTAACACATGGAGAACCCAGCCGCTGCAGTTGTCTTTGTGTTGCTAGTGAGAAGAGTCTGCGGGCTGGACATCTTCTCGAGTGCTTAGTAGTTATTCGTCGTGAGATGATTATAGTCTTCCGCTGTAGCTATTTGATGTAAATTATTTACAAAGAACATTTGTAAGCTTCAGCTTTTGATTTATGTAATACATGTTTCCTTATAAGTGTGTTGTTGGGCGCCGCATATCACAGCACCACCCAATGCGTATCCCGGGCCAGCGGCACGGCCCCGTGAACGGGTGTCGGGCCTCATGAGCAGTATCGGCTGAGAACGAGCCGCGCCACCGCCTCTGTGTGTTGCGCACTCAGGCGCCGGCGGGAGGTTGAAGAATACACTGTGCATGGGACCCACGTGCAGTGTTTTAAACATTTTCTGAATGTCAGTTTTTAGTTCATCTTCAAACACCCATTACATTGTCAAGGAAGCTCCAAATCGAGTGAACAAAACTTTGTTGGATTTGGCTCTCTGAGGACTTTCCAAAAAATCAAGTTTCATCCCATGAAAATCTTTATTTCTCCATAACTAATTCTCCAAACTTTAAACTGTTTAGAATTTTAACTGGAGAACCCTTTAGTGTAAAATTCTTAAATATGACAAGGATGTTCTTAGTAATATCCTTGAGCTACCATAAAAAATTCAGATCCATCCGAGCTCATTTGATCCACCTAATGGTGTGATTAAGGAAACTGGTCCAGAGGAAAAGAAAAAATGTCCAGAAACATTTTTCAGATTTTCTCTGAACTTGTTTAGATCATATCTTTTTCTAGGAATCTTCAAATTAGATGAAAAAAATTCCATTAGAACTCTCTTTAAATCTATTTTCCAGAAAGTCTCGTTGGAAAAACTATAGGAGCTTTAATTAGGGCCAAATACACATTTATTTGTGCAGGGCTCAAATGAGCTTTTATTCAAATAAAATTTGGCCAAGTTTCTGTTTAGGTTGTATCCAAACCATAGTAAAAATTTCAGAGTCATTAGGTCTGTCTAGCTATACTTATAGCCTTCACAATATCAACTTTAACTCAATTGCATTTAAATTGACACACATTGTAATTCTTTGTCGTGTAGTTGCTAAGATCAAAGAAGGCCCGGAGGTGTTGGACTTTATCACTCTGGAAGAACAACTAGCATAAGACCCGCAGCAAGGCAAGCTCCGGTTTGCATTAGCCGTTTCATAAAGTCTTCTGTTTTGAGAACTTACTTTATGTATTTCATACAATTGTGCATTAGATTCTGGTTTGGAAACCCAAATGCATAGCCAAGAGAACCAGGGTTTTGGGCTTAGTTTTTTAAACCTAGAGTAGCCATTGCAATTCTAAATTAGTGTAGGATTCGGTACAAGTTGAGTAGTTGGAACTACTCGCGAGAATAGAGGCACACAACTCGGTTAGAGATAGCAAATGAATCACATGGCAAGAAAAATGAGACTGAGCGGAGCGTAAGGGCAGCAAGACTTTGGGGCCTGGGTGCCATAGCTCCGCTTGTGTCGATTGAGTACCGAGCCGTGTGCGGGCCTGTTGAACAAGCTCGAACACTACAGAAGACCTACCGGATATATGGGAACCGGGAAACCAATGTAATTCGGGTAGCGATCTGTTGAGGCATTGCTTGTTGTCCAGAGGGTAGGTTGACAGCAGCGAGGTGTAAATCGGCTGGCGGGCACTGTGGATGCTCCGCGCAGAGACCTCCTGCTCGGGACGATAGGACCAATTCAACACTTGGCTGACGGATGAAAGGTGGTTGCGTACGATGTCCGTGGTGGTTTCTGTAGACAACATCGAGTACGGGCGTACATGACGGGTTATTCGGGTAACCCTGCAGGTGTAAATCGATTATAATCACCGTCCCTTGTGGTCAGTGAGTACCACGTGTTCACTGTACCATGACATAGAAAGAACAGGCTAGTTTCATGTGAAAGGCATGCTCGTTGAAAGTTGTACTTTGTTTGCAAATGACTTGCTGTAGTTTAGAGCTAATTAAAGTTCTTTTCTACCTTAGGCAAACCACATAAGAGAAATGTGTTTCTTGTTTGATTGAGGATTTCTTATGTGTCTTAGCATGAGGTTCTCCACAACTTGTTGCTAAAACTTGAAAGTAAGGTCCAACTATTTAGGCATGTCTTTTGCAATATACATTCCATTATACACTGCAAACCTAGCATGTAGAGTTCCATGTGTAGGTAAGACGGGTCAGACTTGCTGAGCCATCGTGCTCACTGCTTGTGTTTGGAGCGTTTGCAGGGTGCTATGAGGAGGAGGCTCCCGAGGAGGAGACGGACCCCCAAGAGGGAAACACCGTCGAGTGGGAACCGTGCACGCCGCCGTGTTAGTGTGTGTGTGTGCTAGTGGAGACACGTTCATGGGCTGAACGTGAACTTCTTTTGCTTAGTCTATGCCCGTAAGTGTAGACTTGACATATTTTGATGTAAACATGTTCATAAACTCATCTATGTAATAAAATTTCGCTTCCGCTTTGTACCTTTTATGTGTGTTATTCTGTGATGTGCAACGCAGCACCCCTCAGCGTGATCCTGCTAGTTGAGACCGTTGGGGTATCAGAGCTCCGTTGAGGTTTAACGCACTTAAAAAGGTTAACTTTTCAAAAACTCGGTGCGGAACGAGTTATTAGCCCATATAAGGATGTTATTAGTGTATAGCAAGTGGCATTACTAACATATGTGCTTATGTTGATAAATCATGCATCTTGGGACGTCATATGTCTTGGGGGTGCATGTAAGTGCTGTCCACCAGTGTGCACAAGCTTATGGGTGGAGCCTCACGGGTGGCAGGTAACCCGGCTAGCTTTAGTATCCTCTACGACTCTTCATGTCGTTTGGGGTATTCGAGCAACGATCTTCCCTTGCGTGCTACAGGCAAGTATGGGAGACCCCGTCATGTGGTTAGTTGTGAAACCCGGTTCCAAAAATGAACTAAGTGAATGCATATGTGTGCCCAGGATGTTTATCACACATACACATGTATTCCACAAACTGAAATACAGAATATAATCGCGTACAAATAATGTTTAAGTACTTTATTACATTGACTCAATGTCTCACTCATGAATATCTAACTTATTCTTGCACCTGAAGACTCTAAACGACAGCGGAAAATGGCTAAGACAGCAGGCTCCAACTTCAACTCCACAAGCATGTTGACAGTAGTGCGCACGCCTAGTACTCCACATGTTCCTCGATGTACTCTTCTCCTGTAGCTGATGTACATGTGGGAATGCAAGGGTGAGTACATGTCGTACTCAGCAAGTGCAGGAAAAGTTTGACATGTAGCTTACAACAAGGTAGAGAATAAAGAGGTTCATTGCAACAAGCAAATTTTATTTCACAAACATGGTAAAAACAGCAACTATCTCTAGGTGAGTTAAATCCCATCATAACCAAGTAATTCATCAACATTCCTTCATAATTTACCATTTATCAAGCTTCAACCAGCCAATAATCTTTTTCAAGTTCATCTCATACTCATAAATATTCATAACCATCTCATTTTCATATAACCAAAACCAAACTCATTGTCATGACCCAAACAGTCCCAAAACCAATCCCAATGACCATACCCGAATAACCATCCCAAGTTTTGGCTATAATCATGGAAGTTGGCCAGGTGCTTGTGACCGGAAGCATGGCTATCATGATAGTTTTACACTCAGCAGAGGCGGCACCACTTTACCCACAAGTTCGTGATTTCGTCACCCGTCGGTGACTAGAAAGAACTTCCATTATACCAGTACAGAACCATAGGTGTATGGCCAAGAGATCACAAAATAGCCTTTACAAAGGGGCTACTAGGATGTACGGACCAACTGAGCTTTCACCGGCAGGCTCGAATCTCCATTCTCCCACCCACAGGCCCCCTCTTGTGCTATGCAGTTCCCAGGGCAGTCCTCATCGACTCCCATTCCCCGTGCCATCCAATGGTCCATAACAAGGTAGCAACTCACCTAATTAGTCAGCTAAGCCGCACCCATATTTGGCCTTGTGGTGGCACTGTTTTCCTGGCATGTGCTCGCATGGACCGGTCCTTAGATCTACGGCAAGCAAAGCACCATTTCATTCAGCAACATCCATGAATCAAGCTTGCCAAGATCTCCCTGATTCCATGCTCATTGACATCATCAAGTTCTCATTATCTTTATTCTCATGAGTGCAGTAGCTAACAAGTTTAATTTTAGCTTCCCGTATCCGGTAAATTAAGCATAGCAAAAAGGAAAAACGACCATACCCGACTCTTCAACTTTCCCAGCGACAAGGATGTTTAACAAAAATAGTAAACTTCTATAAAAGGGTGGCCCATCAAGTTGACACAAGCATACGAGTTTTCGCAACCAAAACAGTTTCAAAAACATGGGATCAATATGGTCAAGGGGCACTTGCCTTGCTCCCATGGCTCGTGTTGCTCAAGCGTCTCAAAGGTTTCATGCTGTAGCTCCTTGTAGATGGCCTCTTGAGTGTGTCCTTCTACTCATGACCACGCACATACAGAATTTACAGCAATCAATTATCATGCACAAACTTTACACTAGATGCAATGAGGTGGATGAATGCAATTCCTATAGTGCAGTTTATAAAAATAAGTTTGTACGTGTTCTTGCATGTTTTAGTAGGCTTCCATAGGGTTTTATGATGAACAAGGCTGCTGGGATCAAGTTTGGACGTGGTCATGATCTTGACAGACTTAGTAGATCAATCCCACCATCAAAAATCGACCAAAACATGGTCTGTCCACACGCAGAATTTTCTGCTCGTAGGGGGTGGGGAAAACGGGTGCGAAGAAACAGCGGTGACGTTGTAAGAAGGTTAACAAAGACCTACCTCACTTCTTCCTCATCTCTTCCTTGCGGCAGAACCTCTTCTCTTGCAACGGCAGCAGCAGAAGATTTTCTATGGAGAATTATGAGGCTGCGGTTAGGGCAGAACGTTGGGGGCTTCTTCCCCGGCAACGGCGAGGCATGACGGAGCTCGATGGCGGCCAAACTCCAGCTGCGGGGGGGGGGGCGACTTGGGCTGGAAGCAAGGGGAGGGAAGCGGCCAAAAATAGGTGTAAGGGGGGAAAAGAGCTAGGGTGGCTAGGATTTTAGCAACCCAATTATCCAATGGCTGAGATTTAATTTTAAAAGAGGTGGGACCTAGGGGCTGGGATTTTATTATTTATTTTCCACCAATGGCTGAGATTAATTGAGAAATAAAAGCCCACAAAAATACACAAAGGGGGGGCTAGAGTTTCCCCCCTTAATGGGCTGCGGCCAAGAGGTGGGACCCATTAGGATTTCGCCTCCTAATTGGGGCGGCCGAAATTTGTGAAATTCCCTAGGGTGATTTTGGTGAATTTGGGGAAAATCAGGAAAATTGGAAAAATTGGGAAAATTATGGGAGAGGGGAATTTGGGGGAAAATTGGGAAATTTTGGGGCAAAATTGGGGTGCCCCAATTTGGCTATTTTATTTTTTTCTTTTTCTTTTTCTTTTTATTTCTTTTCCTTTTCTATTTATTTCCATTATTTTCTATTTTTATTCCCTTTTATTATTTTATTTGCTTCTATATTCCCCTCTTTATTTCTTCTTCTTTTTAAATGCTTCTCTATATGAAAAAATATATGCAATGCATGGTAGTAATTTTGAGGGTGTTACATTATTAACGTGAACACGTAACTCAAGGCATGTTTGACTTGAGAACAACCGTGCGAGTGATGACGGATGGTTGTATGGACCGTATTGGGACCGGGTCCGGTGTGCAGCCGAACCTGACGATTGTGTTGTTTAATTGCAGGTAGTCTAACCATGAATCCGTAGACAAGTAGCATATGTGTGCGAGAGACATTTAGTGCCTGAATTAACGAAGCCGGCTAAGTCCGGAGTAGGTTTTCTTTATAAGGAACGTAGTACCGGCATGAACTGGGTGACGCTTCGACGTCACAGTCCACTAAATGATCAACATCATGGAAAAACATGAATTTTTTTATCCAAAGCACTAAAACTATGATTTAACTCCTTCCCTTAATCAGGATGTTCAAAGTAAGCATGTTTTCAACTTAATCAGGATATTAAGAACAGACTCCTCTGTTTTCAGCTGAAATAATGCTGAAGTTATACAGAGGTTAGAGGTCGAGTTCTTTCGATGTTGGGGTCGTATGATACATTTATTGAAAGCTTTGGAAGATCTTTACAACTTTTATATTGATGTCCAGAGGTGTTTCATCCCTTAACTAGTCGAAAAATGCAGTAGAGTTGAAACTGTCCTGAAAACAGGGCAGAGCAAATATTCTCTGTAATTCTCTGTAAAATGATCACAACCTCTTGTATAACAATCCAAAAATATAAATTGATGTAGTTCTGAAAATTTAATGAGATAGGTTACAACTTTGTAAAATAAAGTTTTGTCAAATTTGATATAGAATTAAGTGGAATTCTTGGATCAAATCAGTACCTCAAGCAGGGAGGTGCTGTCCAATTTTCCCCAGAAATTCTGTCAACTTTGACATCTCATAACTTTTGACCCAGGATATATCTGAGGGCAAACAAATAAATTTTGGAAATCTATTGAAGTTAACTTTAACTGTGATGTTGAGATCCAGAACTGGTTTTTCTTTTAGCATGGTCTAAATCAGATTAAAAGTGAAACTGGTCAGGGCTGTCAGTTTGGGCAGCAGACCAGCAATCAAATTTGTGCTAAGTTTGATTTGTGTTTCCAAGTTTTATGAGTTCAATAGCATGTTTTATGTTATAACTCAATGATTTACTGTTTAAATTAATATTGGACCTTTTTCAAATATGTTTCAACAGATGGCAGAGGATAAACAACTGGAGAATGGGTGGGTGGTATCCCACTGTTTTCAACACAGCGGTTATGCAGAACTGTTGAAGCTGATGCTTCAATATTTCAGGTACGTGGAGACACTGCGCTACCTCAGCAAGAAAGAAGGCGAGGAGGGGAACAAGACATGGACCGTCCATGTCGAAGTTCCAGCAGGACCTACGCCACCGGGTTGGGCACCGTTCACCGTAACGGTGAAAGGTAGACAACCAGAAGAGATGTGGCAAGTGGCAGCCCGGCACCATGTCGCGTTTCTGCCAGCTACACATGAGAGCGATGTAGGGTACTCCATAAGCACTTGTCCTAGTGGACGAACGAGCTAATCACGTGTGGAGGGAGAGGTACTTTGCGGTGACTGATCTGAGTTTCCCAAGGTACAAACCAGCGGAGGCGAACCTCAGCCTCCATTTGGCGGCAGGGAAGACAGTGATGGAAAGCCAAGCTGTCCATACAGCTCGACTTGTTGTGGAGCTCAAGGAGAGTAGCAGCCGCCGAGACCATTTCAGAATGCTCACAGCGCACTACGTAATGTGCTCCTTCCAACGATCAACCTGCTGAAAGAACAACACAATCAGTTGCGTTGTCTGAGGAAGGTGAAGAAAAAAAATCGTCTCGACATCACGGCTTTGCAGCAGCAGATTCAGGCCTTGACCCAGAAGAACGAGGTCCTTACTTAAGAGCGTGATGACGCTATTGAGGAGGGGCAGAACTGGAAAGAAGATTACAATCAGGCCATGGACGAGGTGCATGCTTTGCAAGATCTTGTGCCTCCCGGAGTGGGCCTAGCGATGGTAGGTGCAGTACCCATGGTTTTAGGTATCCATGCGATGCCAGAACCCGAACCCGAAGAGGAGGTCATGGACCCTGAGCCACCAGCAAAGATAGCGGAGGAGGACGACCTGCAGGAGGTTGAATTCTACTCCGAGTAATGAGTTTACCGTGGCCAAGTAGGGCATCGAGGGTGGTGTGTAATAACTTTTGTAACAGTGACATGTCATGTAGACAGTAGTGTGTGTATATGTAATGACGACATCAGCATGACTTCTCGGTGATCCCAGAACAATGTATCTTATATAAATTTTATGTTTTATCAATATATATGAATGTTGTGCAATTTTATTCATGTGTCAATGCAATACCTACTGTTTTCTATGGAATTTTAAGAATGACATGTGCTGATCGTTGCTGTTTTGAATTTCAGATTGACTCGCACTTGTGCCAATCCGGAGGTTGGGGGTTCCAGTCAGAGGGGAGAGGCCTCCCAACAGCCTCCCTGTAAAGGTCCCAAAAATGTGAATACAAAGAAACATGAGTTGCACAAATGTTGGAGTCATGTGTATGAAAAAGGGGCTTAGTTGAAACCTTTTTTCCACATATGATAACATAGGTGAGATTCTTCTAAACAAATTTAGGGTTACTGCATGGATGGACCTCATGTGGATTAAAACCACAGAAGTGAAGAACTCAAGTGCAATGGGAGGGTTTAAAAATCAGAGTTTGAACTAAATGTTAAACTCAAACTTCAAATGAGGGGAGGACACAATGGAAATTCAAAACTGTTGTGTTCAAACTCTTGTTTGCAGCAGCTAACCCAAAAATTAAATTACATATTTGGATTCCTTAGGTCCAAATTAGTGGGTAGGCAAAGTTTCGTTAATTTTTGAAAAGATTTGCTACCCATTTTTCCAAATGGAGTTAAATGTGCAAGGAATTCAAATAAACATTTGAATTGGGATGGAATTTTTCCAAACTATTCAAATGCAGCTCAGTTTCCAGCTGTCAAACATTTGGGTTGAAAATTTGTCAAACTATGGAGATCTTTTTGCAGGGAGGTTGAGTGGGCCCCACCTGTCATTGGGGAGGTTGAAAACTGTAAAAAGATCTCCAATTCTTCAGCCTTAAGTCTTCACTCAGCCGAACAGGGCCCTCATCGGGTGCCACCGCAGGAGCAACCCGAGCCACCTCCTGCTCTTCGCCCGGGCCGCTGGCGGCACGGGAGTCGGCAGCGCCCTCTCTACGTGATCCTCCCGCATGACCGAGTCGACCATCCGTGTTTCCCCTCCTCACGCTCCAGAAACCGAAACCGAGCTCGCCGCCACCTTGGGAAAGCCATCGGGAGCCAGCTAAACCTTACCACAGCGCCTCCCCGAGCTGCACAACGACAATGTGCCATCGTTCCGCACCTCCTGAGCGCGAGAGCTAGCCAGCCGTGTTGTTTTCTGAGCTTTAAACGCCTCATCCGCAGTGACCCACAGCCAGCCGACGACCAGGCGCACGCGGACAGCCTTCCACAAGTGTTGTCACGTCCGAGCAAGCCCGGCCACGGGAGCGCGCCACCGTAGTGCTGCTCTCCTCCAAAGCCTGGAGCAACCCGTGAATGATCGGTGGCTAATTTGGAGAGTTTGTCCTGGTGACTTCAAACGGAGCATCCGGTACTTGCCGCCAAAATTCTCGCTCTCTAATCCTCTGTAGCTTGTCAAATCTTGCACACACGAGCTTGGCTAGCCGGCGATCATTTGCCCTTTTGCAACCGACGCCTGAAAACCACTGTGCACGACGTATTTCCCATTCGTCCGACGGCGGTTATGGTGGGGCGGTTCGGGCTCCCGATGAGAGCTAGGTTAGAGCCATCTCCGGGCTGCTTCACCACCCGGACGATCCTCCTTGGCGTCCACTGGTGCTGTAGTGGTGTTCCACCGATGTTTTGGCGGGCCAGGTTGGCCGGGCGATGGCGCCGAACTTGTACAGAGCCGCCGCACCGTGGCCGGCTAGGTTAGAGCCACCGCCGGCCGGGGGAGAGGGCCCCATCGTGTTCAGCACATGAAATTAGGCCCTAGCGGCGAGGGAGGGCTCGGGGGATGGCCGGGAGACCGGATTCCGTCAAACTCCAGTGAGCCCGGCGGCGCACGGGCTCGGGTGGCCGGAGGTTGAAGATGACCAGCGGGTCCCACTTGTCAGTGACAGTAATTTCAATCTCTGATCGGCTGTGGCGTTGGGATCTCTTGTGGCTGCGCGGGGAAAATCCAGTACCCCGTGTGGCTCGTCCCAGCGAGTGACACCTGTCCCCTGGACCCACAGTCAGCATTTGAACATTTTTGGATTTTCAGATTTAAGTTCAAAATTTAAATAGCCACAACTTTGTGTAGGAGAATCTAAAAATTGTGAAACAAATTTTATTGGATTCCTCTAACAGAGTACTGTCCAAATATGAAACCCAACTTGTATGAAACTCATTATTTAATTCTGGAAAATTCTTTAAATCTTTTCAGCAAAAGAATTTTTGAGGGAGTTTGGCTAATCCAAAAATCCTCAAATTTTTCCAGAATAGTCTTTAGGGTGTTATTGAACCCCTGTAAAAGTTTCAGCTCAATTGGAGTTGATTTGATCAGGGCAAGTCAGAATTTAAGTTGCTGGGTTCAATTGAATACAGAAACATTTTCAGGGAATTTCCAGAGTTTGGAAATTCATTTCTGGGCAGATCTTAGCTCAAAAAATGCTAGGCAAATTCATGCAAACTCTATGAGCTATAATTGAAATTGTAGTTCACTAAGTTTGGCATGACCATGGGTGTGATCTCATAATTAATTCTTCTTTGCTTAATTGCTTAGAAAATTATTCTGAACAAACCACTCACTGAAAAGTGCTAATTTTTGGTCCAGAGGGTTTTCTTGTGACAAGGAACTCACAAGAAAATTCTCAGCTCCATTGGAGCTTGGGATCACCCATGTTCTGTTTAACCTCTTAAGGTGATCAATATAGAAGAGGGGAAAAACATTTAGCACTTGATCATGTTACTTAGAGCCAAACCCAAACCACTAGCACCAGTGTCATTTTAAATTCTTAAACAGGGTTCCAGTTTTTGAAAAACTTGTTATAGGAACTTATAACAAAGTCTTTACAATTAAACAATTGTGCATATGCATTACGTGTAGCATCTATGTGAAGGACTTCAAGTCATTGGAGTGGAGATCAAAGGAGGGAGGCAAGAGATCAAGCCAAGTGATCTTCACTAACTGAGTTATATATATTAGCCCCTGCAAAACAAAGGCAAGCCCCGGTTTGCATCAATTACAAGTTTTTATTTGTATTCACATTATATTGTCTAGCATTTTATTTATTGCATTAAGTCTAGGTAGTATGACACTCCAAATGCATGAACTAGAAAATCCTGGAGTATAATGTAGAGTAGGTTATAAATTGATTATAACTGCTGATCTCAAATTAACAAAAGTGGATTAAAAGAAGCAAAACTCGAGTGGGCGGTTTCCTACTTGTGAAACGGGGTTAAGGGGGATCAATCGGAAGAGTTGTTGATCCTCATAGTTGGGAATGGAGACCGGGCAGTGGATGGAAGGATCAAGGACGTGGTCCTGTGAACCTAGTCTATGTCTGAGTCGATTAAGGCCCGTTCTCGTGTGCGGCCCGTTAGACAAGTTTGAGTTGTGTACCGGATGCATACTGGCTATATGGGACCCAGGAAACCGATGTAACATGTTAACCTGGGTGTCGAGGCATACCTCACCGTCTGATGCCGATGGTGATAGGATACAGAAGTCGGCTCTACGAGGGTTTGCCGTTGAGAGACTTAATCCCAGTCGGTGGGACCGGTTCGACATTTGGGTGTCGTATGAAAGGTTGCCACGTACGGCGTTGGTGACGGTTGCTGTGTGCAACGTCGAGTACGGGCATACGTGTCGTGTCAGCCGGGTGTTTTTGATTGCAATCACCGTCGCTCGCGGAATGGACCGAGCATACTTGTTCTCTGCGTCGTGACGTAGTAATAAACTGGGAAAAGATAATAATGCTTCGTGAGTAATCCTCATATTGGAGATGAGGAAATGATCAACACATCACTAAATTTATTTTCCACCTTGGGCTAGTAGCATCGAGGCAAAGCGTTTCTTGTTTGATTGTGGAGTCTCGACGTTGATGGCGCAAGGTCAGTATGAGTCTAGGATAGCTCACTAAAGTTACTTTCACCTCGGGCAAGTGACATCGAGATGAAGCGTTTCTTGTTTGATTGTGGAGTCTCGATGTAAGTTGCGCGAGGGCTATAAAAGTTGCTTAAAACTTGAAGTAAGGACTCTCCTTTATCTCAAGTTCATCGTTCGTGCAAACTTCTATAATCAGCCCTCTATTTTCATCATGTAGAGTTTCATGACTAGGGCAACGGGTCAGTCTTGCTGAGCTTCGTGCTCACAGATACTGCATAAGTTGTTTTGCAGGTAATAACTGTACGCTGATATGTACAGGTGTACGATGAGACTCGGAGCTCTCCGAGTGGTGAACTCATGGCAACCCTTGCCGCTGCTATTGTGATAGTATTGCTAGCGAGAAGTGTCCCCGGGCTGGACACCTTCTCTGTTGCTTAGCATAGGTATGAGACGTGAGTTGTAATAGTCTTCCGCTGTAGAATATTGAATGTGGCCTAGAGGGGGGGTGAATAGGCCTTTAAAGAAACCTGCACACTTAATAAAGTTATCAGAAACTTGACTGACCGGACTAGTCCGGTTGTGTGGGCGGACTAGTCCGGTGTGCTGAATTATTTGAGTTAATTAAGTGTGTCTCACAAATTTAATCTTTCAGCAGCGGAATGAGAACAACAGTTTTTATAAATTAAATTTATTGTATGGATGCACGTGCAAACTTATAAGGAACTCAAACGATGACCAGCAAACTAGTGATCTAATGTATCAAAATGTAAAACAAATGAGAGACAAGAGACACGAATTTTTACCGAGGTTCGATCTCACCAAGAGATCTACGTCCTCGTTGAGGAAGCTCACACAGAGCCGGGTTCCCAACCCTTTCCCTCTTCAAGTCACCACAAAGGCCGACTTGACTCCACTATCACGGGTAATCACCGAGTTTGTGGGGCAACCTCACACGTTGAGGGCTCCCACAAGAATTACAGTGAGAAGGTGATCAAAAACACTCAAAAAGATTACAATGAAGAATATGAGTGTATAGAACTCAAACCCCAAGAGCTCACAACGAAAGAACGACGATCCCTCAATCCCAAATCCAAGTATTTGATTGATCTTGGCCTTTTTGCACCTTAGATGTATGGAGAGATGTGTTTTTGGGCTCTTGGGTCAGGTGGCGGCGCTAGGGTTCAAGCTTTTGATAATATGTGTCGTGTCCTTTTAGGGAAAAGACGAAGGACCTCTTTTTATAGGCTTTCCCAAAAAGTTACCGTTGTTAAACCTACTATCAGACTAGTCCGGTATATGATCGGACTTGTCCGGTCTACTTCTAGTGGGTTAACCGGACTAGTCCGGTCCACAAACCGGACTTGTCCGGTGCTATGTGAAATGGGGTTTCAGAAACTTCAGCGGACTAGTCCTGTCGCTTGGATGGACTAGTCCGCAGTCCTCTAAAGAGGACAACAGAGACATGACCGGACTAGTCCGGTCTAAAACCGGACTTGTCCGGTTGCATTCCAGTGAGCTGACCGGACTAGTCCGGTTCACAAGGCGGACTAGTCCGGTGCACTATGTTTGCGTCTTCTAGAAAGTTAAACGGACTAGTCCGGTTTTCAGTGGATTTTAGTTGATTTTTAAAACCCTTACCCTTATTCAAAGTCATGAGCTCTTGGGATGTGTCTCTCACACACACCCTATACATTTTCATCTACTTTGTTCTTCCAAATTCCACTAAAGTCTTCGTTTTCGGGCACCACTCTATTTTTCATCTTTTTGTGCGCACCTAGCTAGTTCACTTAGTTTGTCCTGCAATCATTTCGTTAGGATCTCATATGCTTGTCATCAATTAGCCAAAACCCACAAGGGATTTCCTAGATGCACTTTCAATCTCCCCCTTTTTGGTGATTGATGACAACCATTTGAGATATCACAATTGAGAATAAAAGGTTGATTTTCATAAGGTGTGCACATATGAGAATAATAAAGAATTCACAAAAAGCTTCTCACATATGCACACACCTTATGGTGGGGTGCCTAACAAGTGTGTGATAAACAAAATGTGATAGAATAAAGACAAACAATAGTGAATATATAGTGCATCACACATAAGAAAAGAAATAGTGCATTACAAGATTTTAAAATAGGTACATGTCCTTGACCACAAGAGAGCTTAATAACTAATACTAGATAGAAATAGTCCAAATCTAATCTCAATCTCTCTCTCTTTGGCATCAAGGCACCAAAAAGGGAAAAATTGAGGGGAATCACTCATCGCTGCCTCCTCCGTCAGTGTCAGTCTGATCTTCATCTTCAGCATTCTCGGGAGCAGGATCTTCCTCTGAGTCCTAGGAGGCAGGCGGTGATCCAACGGGTTCAATCTCAAGCTTTGCACAGATAGACTTGATATTGGCATTGACGTA
Source organism: Neostapfia colusana (assembly GCA_030760725.1). Taxonomy (NCBI): domain Eukaryota; kingdom Viridiplantae; phylum Streptophyta; class Magnoliopsida; order Poales; family Poaceae; genus Neostapfia; species Neostapfia colusana. The sequence continues at coordinate 57,595,142 of JASWHV010000005.1, read as the reverse complement.
CTGTTGATGTTTCTTCCTTGCAAGCTTTTCTTTGTGCTGCCTGTCTTCGATCTTACGGCAGCAGGCAAAGATGGAGGAGAGCATCTTGAGGATGCCGCTGGATGATTCTTGGGCAGGTGGAGATCCAGGAGGAGCAGCTGCAGATCTAGTGTCATCATGAGCTTGCTTTGATCTCCTCTCCACTGGTGGAGAGGACGGGGCAGTTGGAGCCGGAGGGAGAGTGTACTCGGTGGGTTTTTGCGGCTTCAACCCCGTATGCTTGACATCCTTGACAAACTCGAGTCCCGTCACTTTCTCAATCATGTACATGATATACGGTGCGTATCCACAGGACCTATTGGGGGTAATTGAGATGTTCACAATGTCGTTGTAAATATACTCAAAGACATTGAATGGTCTCCTCCCACTAATGACCTTCATGAGAGTCCTCAAGGTCCCTTGTATAGTTCCTGCATCTCCATCCTTCGGAGCTATAGTCTTTCTCAAGACTCTATTTAGGACCACAAAGAAGGGCTTTAGATATTTGATGGTGGGAGGAACATATGGCATCCTTGTGTCATAGAGAAATTCAAGTTCCTCCTTCTCCAGGGGTTTCAGATTATGAATGACCAGTTCATGATCCAAAGTATGTTGGAGGTGAAGAATCCTAGCAAATTCATCATACGTGACACTATACCTTGAACCATGAGTCATCCAAGTAAGACTGTCTCCATCATCACGAGCAAAGTACAGAGTGGAGTAAAACTGGGTAATTACTTCATTGTTCCAGTCATACTCAAAGGATAGCAGGTCCGTCAGACTGTGCCTCTCTAACGCTTCCACCATCTCACGAAAGGCAGGATACCTCTTCGACTTCAGATATTCAACATTTAGCCACTGGATCTCTACTACAGGGTTCTTCATCTTCATGTACACATGCTCGTAGTAGTCTGCATGGAAGTTGCTCCAGAACCTTGGATCAGAACATTGCTTAGGTCGGTCATACACTTGAATCTTCCTGAAATTATCAGCTAGCTCACTCCCTTTTCCAGTGAAATCCTCACTTGAAGGCTGCCTGTTGCGGTGAATAGGGTTTTTCATCTTCAAGGGCCCAAGGGGACCACTAGCAAGTCCCTTCCCTTTATTGAGGATTCTTTTTGGCCCTGACGAGCCCTCAGCAGCATCTTTCCTTAGAGGCCTTTTGCCAATGACTTTCCTCTTCTTAGGTTGATTGTCGTCGGAGGGTGGAGAGCGGACATTGACATCATGTCTCTTCTTCATAACTCTCTCCTTGGTCCTCCTCACTTTCTCGCGTTGAACGTCTTCATCAATGTGAAAGGAGCTGTCATCTGAGCCTGAAGACATGATGCCTGATAAGGAGTTCAAGGATTAGATGCAAATGGACTGATTATCGACTTCAAATGGGAACATAGGGGTTCAACTGTCAGAGGCCGGACTTGTCCGGTTTCAGAGTGCGGACTTGTCCGGTGGACCGGACTTGTCCACCTCTATGCGCCGGACTAGTCCGGCCTGGCATAAGAACCCTAATGTTTCATTTGAATCAAACCTCCTATCTAAGGGCACAAGAGTAGGAACATGGTAGGAATACATCTATTGAGGCAATGTACATCCTTTTGAAATCAAAGAAAACTAGCTAGAACTAGAAAAGTTGAGATTTTGGTTTAAAGGGGGAAATTTACCAAGATTTGAAGATTCGCGTCGAAGAAGTGGAAATCAGTCCAGATGAGTCCGGAGGAGGAAGACCACTCGACAAGGGGAGTCTTTTTCGCGGAGAAAAACTCGATTTTGAGGGTTCAACCAGAAAATCACTTTGGGGGCTAGGGTTTGGAAGAGGAGAGGGAGAGCAAGTCTAATGAGGGGTGAGGGAGAGATCTGGGCCGGCCAAGTGCTTCTATATGCGACTGACCGGACTAGTCCGGTCATGGTAGCGGACTAGTCCGGTGCCCCTGAATTAACCTAACTGTGGTCTGTCCGGACTAGTCCGGTCAACAACCGGACAAGTCCGGTTCCAGCAGACTTGATGCAGATAGTAGAGTTTAGAGGTGATCCAAGGACACTAATTTTGCAAATAGTCTTGGTGATTACGACTAGTAGGCAATCAGCAATCAAACAATGGTCATAATCCTCAAGATTTCTTCATAAAAATAGTTTTCTGAGTAGAAAAGGAGAGGAGGAGCATTTTTGACAATACGGAGGAACATTTTAAGTTGCAACCAGGTATGCAATGTTTCAAGCCACATTTCGAGAGTCAAGAATGTTTAGCTCATTTCTTAGTTCACAGAACCTTTCCTCATCTAATGGTTTGGTAAAAATATCCGCAAGCTGTTTTTCAGTCCTAACATGTGAAATAGCTATGTCACCTTTTAATGAATGATCTCTAAGAAAGTGATGACGGATATCTATGTGCTTAGTTCTTGAGTGCTCTACAGGGTTGTGTGCAATCTTTATAGCACTTTCATTATCGCATAGAAGCGGGATATGACTTAGATTGTAGCCGTAGTCCCTAAGAGTTTGTCGCATCCCAAGTAGTTGCGCACAGCAACTACCGGCTGCAACATACTCTGCTTCCGCTGTGGAAAGAGCAATGGAGTTTTGCTTTTTAGATGACTAAGAAACTAGGGACCTACCAAGAAATTGGCAAGTCCCTGACGTGCTCTTTCTATCGACTTTGCATCCTACATAGTCGGCGTCGGAATACCCTATCAAGTTAAACTTGGATCCTTTGGGATACCAAAGGCCCAAGTTGGGTGTGTGCACAAGGTACCTTAGGATTCTTTTTACAGCAATTAAGTGACACTCTTTAGGTGCGGCTTGAAACCTTGCACACATGTAGACACTAAGCATAATATCTGGCCTAGATGCACATAAGTATAGTAAGGAGCCAATCATGGACCGATATACCTTTTGGTCCACATTTGGACCGTCTTCATTGAGGTCGAGATGTCCGTTGATGGCCATGGGTGTCTTGATGGGCTTGGCTTTGTCCATATTGAATTTCTTGAGAATGTCTTGTGTATATTTAGTTTGGCTTATAAATGTACCTTCTCTCAGTTGCTTCACTTGAAATCCCAAGAAGAACTTCAATTCACCCATCATTGACATCTCGAACCTGTCTGTCATTATTTTGCTAAATTCTTCACAGAAGGACTTGTTAGTGGATCCAAAGATAATGTCATCAACATAAATTTGACATACGAATAAATGATCATCAAAATGTTTAGTAAAGAGTGTATAGTCAGCTTTACCAATTTTGAATCCATTTTGAATCAGTAAATCTCTAAGGCACTCATACCAGGCTCGAGGAGCCTGTTTGAGGCCATAGAGAGCCTTACGCAGTTTATAGACATGGTTGGGATACTTCTGATCTTCGAACCCCGGTGGCTGCTCCACATAGACTTCCTCCTTTATCGGACCTTTGAGAAAGGCACTCTTGACGTCTATTTGATACAACTTAAAATTATGGTGAGTAGCATATGCCAATAAAATGCGAATGGACTCAAGTCTAGCTACAGGAGCGAATGTTTCATCGAAATCCAAACCTTCCACTTGAGAATAACCTTTGGCCACCAACCTCGCTTTATTTCTTGTCACTACTCCATGTTCATCTTGCTTGTTCCGAAAGACCCATTTGGTTCCAACGATGTTCGCCCTTGGTCTTTCCACCAGCTCCCACACTTCATTTCTTTTGAAGTTGTTCAGCTCCTCTTGCATCGCAATCACCCAGTCTGGATCCCTTAAGGCTTCTTCTACCCTGTATGGCTCCAAAAAAGACACAAAAGAATAGTGTTCACAAAAATTTGCAATTTGAGATCTAGTAGTTACTCCCTTAGCAATATCTCCAATGATATTGTTGACAGGATGGTCCCTTTGCACACACTGATGTACTCTTGGGTGTGGAATTTGTATAGTTGCTTGTTCTTCATTGTCTTCATGTGTCATGTCTCCCCCTGGATCATTGCTTCCATGATCATCTTGATTTTCTTGATCTTCCTCAACCTGATCTTGTGTAGGAGCTCCCCCTTGATCATTGCTTCCTTGTTGAAATTCATCTTGTGTCTCCTCTCGTGGTAGGATATCACCAAGTGCCATTTTCTTCAGCGCTTCACATGGAGCTTCCTCCTTATCTAGCATAGACTTATCGACTTGCTCCACTTGTGAGCCGTTAGTTTCATCGAACACTACGTCACGCGCTACATCAACAAGGCCGGACACCTTGTTGAAGACACGATAGGCGTAGGCATTCGATTCATATCCGAGCAAGAATCCTTCATCGGACTTCGAAGCAAACTTCGAGGCCCTTGGTTTCTTGTTCAGAATAAAACATTTGTATCCAAAAACTTTGAAATAGGAAACGTTATGCCTTTTACCCGTGAGAAGCTCATATGTAGTTTTCTTCAGTAGTCGATGAAGGTACAACCGATTTGTGGCATGACAAGCGGTGTTCACCGCTTCTGCCCAAAATTGGTCTGACGTCTTGTATTCATCCAACATTGTTCTCGCCATTTCGATCAATGTTCTGTTCTTCCTTTCGGCCACCCCGTTCTGTTGAGGGGAGTAGGGTGCCGAGAATTCATGCTTTATACCTTCTTCATTGTGATATTCTTCAACTTGGGTGTTCTTGAATTTTGTCCCATTGTCACTTCTGATATTCTTTACGGTTGATGAGAATTCATTTTGAGCTCTTTTCAAGAACTTCTTGAGGATTCCCTGAGTTTCTGATTTATCATACAAGAAAAATACCCAGGTAAATCTTGAAAAATCATCAACAATTACTAAACCGTATTTGTTACCGCTGATGCTGATATACGCAATTGGACCAAAGAGATCCATGTGGAGAAGTTCCAGCGGTCTAGCGGTGGTCATCACATTCTTGGCGGGGTGTGGTGCTCCAACTTGTTTTCCTGCTTGACAAGCGCTGCACGGCCTGTCTTTTCAAAAACCACATCCTTAAGACCATGGATGTGACCACCTTTTAGAAGTTTCTGCAGATTTCTCATTCCAACATGGGCTAGCCGTCTATGCCACAGCCATCCCATGTTGGTCTTAGCAACCAAGCAAGTGTTGAGTTCGGCTTTATCTTTGTTGAAGTCCACAAGATAAAGCTTTCCCTTCAACAATCCCTTGAATGCAATCGAGCCATCGCTTCTTCTAAAGACGGTCACACCCTCATTAGTGAATAAACAGTTGTAACCTTTGTCGCATAGTTGAGATATTGATAAAAGATTATAATCTAGAGAGTCTACATGTAAAACATTAGATAAGGTGTGTTGAGAGGATATTTCAATGTTACCACTACCAAGGACCTTTCCTTGGCTGTTGTCTCCAAAGTATATACCTTCACTTGGATCCTTGTTGCACTCGTATTCCACAAACATACCTCTCTCTCCGGTCATATGATTTTGTGCATCCGCTATCTAGCACCCACTTAGATCCACCGGAGGAGTAAGCCTGCAAAATAGAATTATTTCTGGGTTTTAGGTACCCAAGCTTGCTTGGGTCCTCTCAGGTTAGTCACAAGAGTCTTGGGCACCCACACACAAGTTTTTAAGTTCTTGTGGCGTGGCCTGTATATTTAGCAATGACTTTTCCATACTTGTTTTTCATGAGAACATAAGAAGCATCAAATGTATGGAACAGTGTTTGTAGCTCAGATTCATGGGATTTTTCTTTAACAAAAATGATTCTATTCTTAGCATGATTAGGAGTAGACATGTGTCTGTTCCTGTCAAAGCCAAGACCATCTTTGACATTGGGAGGTCTAGTGATCATATATACACTTCGTGCATATTTGATCTTCTCCTTATCAAAGATGCCATTTTGAGAAGAATGCATGTCATGAGAGGTTGAAGCATTAGAAATTACATTCTTCTTACTAGAGCAAGTGCAGGTTCTTATTGTTGTCGAGCTCATATCTTTGGAGGAAGAGGAGTCACTTTGTTTGAGCGACTCAACTTGCACCTCAAGGATTTTGTTAACTTTTGACAAGTTAGCAAGTTCTTCCATGATTGCAATGTGCGAGTCCTCTAACTTTGAGTAGGTTTCCTTACTCAAGGCTAGCTCTAACTCAAGTGACTCATTCTTCTTTCTTTCAAGCTCAAGAAGCTTTTCAACTTCTTGATATCTCTTCCTCTCATGGATGAGCATATCTTATTGTCGGTTGACAAGTTCTTCCTTTTCAAAGATTTCGTTCGACAACATTTCCATTTTCTTTAAAGCAATTTTACTTAGCCCTCTAAATAATTCTTCATTATCACTAGAGCTATCAAAGTCATCAATGGAGGAATTTAGTATAGGAGGAGTAAGTCTAACCTTTTTCTTGCCTTCCTTAGCCATAAGACAAGTGTGGTTGTTCATGTCCCGTCCTCCCATGTTCGGAAAGAGTGTGGCTCTCATAGTTGGTTTCTTGACTGCGATAGTGGCCATCTCTTCTTCTTCATCGGAGGAGGACTCGTCGTTTGAGTCCCACTCCTTCCCAATGTGAGCTTGATGGGCTTGTCTTCTTTTTCTAAATTTTTTCTTTTCTTGAGATCTTGTTTCCTTCTTCTTTTTGTTTTCTTCATAAGTACAGTCCACCATGAAGTGACCATACTCTCCGCAGTTGTAGCAAGTACGTCGAGCCTCGAATTTTCCTTTATACTTGATTTTGCCTTCATGTGAATTGTTGTTGTGTCTTCTCTTCATCATGCGTTTGAACTTTTTGATGAAGAGTACCATTTTTTCGTCATCAAGATCGGTGCTTTCGTCGCTTGTATCTCCATCGTCTTGGTCTTCACGAGTTTCTTTGAGTTTGGGTCTGCACGTTGCTTTGAGAGCAACTTCTTTCTTTTTAGAAGAGGTGAGCTCGGCTAAGTCTTTGACGTATTGAGCCTCTTTCTCCATCATTTCATGATTTATGATCTTTCCCAATAACTCATCGGGAGTCATTTTGTGAAACCCGGGGCTTTCTCTAATCATTGAGCAAAGTGTGACGTTTCTTGGCATGAAGGCTCTTATCATCCTCTTGACTACCTCGTGATCAGTCCATTTCTTACTTCCATAGGCACGGATTTTGTTGATGAGTGCCTTCATCCGATTGTACATGTCTTGAGGTGATTCGCCTTCTTCAATAGCAAATCTCCCCAACTCTCCTTCTAGCATCTCAATTTTGGCTTCACGTACAGACCTATTTCCTTCATGAGCAGTTTTGAGTGTATCCCAGATTTCTTTTGCACTTTCTAGTCCATCGATCTTGGTGAATTCTTCTCTGCTCAGTGACGATGTGATTAGCAACGGCTTGTGCATTTCTGTGAATCTCTTGTTCTTGTTCTGGAGTGAGCTCTTCATCCGTGTCTGGGATATCTATTCCTGTGCAGACAATATGCCAAAGGCTGGGATTCAAGGATATTAGATGCATTTTCATGTTGTACTTCCACATGGTGTAGTCACTTCCATCAAACTGTGGGGGCCTTCCCATAGGAATAGAGAGATAATGATTATTTGAATTGAGACGGTTGTAGTTTTAAGGATACCGGGAGTAGTCGTGATGACCACTCCCCATCGTCTTTTCTTCCTCTTTTCCCTTTTGTGCCAGCAGTTTCTTTCTCAGGAGTGCTTTTAGCTGCCTCACTTCTTCATCGTCATGTGGACTTTCTTTCAGCACATCGAAGGCTTTGGCTTCTTGCTCCTCATCGTTGTTGCTCGTCTTCGGGATATCGTTGTTCTTCTCAGAGGCCATTGATCTCTCCGAGATGTGAGTCTCGTTGATGGAGAACTTGGCTCTGATACCAATTGAATGTGGACTAGAGGGGGGGTGAATAGGCCTTTAAAGAAACCTGCACACTTAATAAAGTTATCAGAAACTTGACTGACCGGACTAGTCCGGTTGTGTGGGCGGACTAGTCCAGTGTGCTGAATTATTTGAGTTAATTAAGTGTGTCTCACAAATTTAATCTTTCAGCAGCGGAATGAGAACAACAGTTTTTATAAATTAAATTTATTGTATGGATGCACGTGCAAACTTATAAGGAACTCAAATGATGACTAGCAAACTAGTGATCTAATGTATCAAAATGTAAAACAAATGAGAGACAAGAGACACGAATTTTTACCGAGGTTCGATCTCACCAAGAGATCTACGTCCTCGTTGAGGAAGCTCACACAGAGTCGGGTTCCCAACCCTTTCCCTCTTCAAGTCACCACAAAGGCCGACTTGACTCCACTATCACGGGTAATCACCGAGTTTGTGGGGCAACCTCACACGTTGAGGGCTCCCACAAGAATTACAGTGAGAAGGTGATCAAATACACTCAAAAAGATTACAATGCAGAATATGAGTGTAGAGAAATCAAACCCCAAGAGCTCACAACGAAAGAACGACGATCTCTCAATCCCAAATCCAAGTATTTGATTGATCTTGGCCTTTTTGCACCTTAGATGTATGGAGAGATGTGTTTTTGGGCTCTTGGGTCAGGTGGCGGCGCTAGGGTTCAAGCTTTTGACAACATGTGTCGTGTCCTTTTAGGGAAAAGACGAAGGACCTCTTTTTATACGCTTTCCCAAAAAGTTACCGTTGTTAAACCTACTACCGGACTAGTCCGGTATATGATCGGACTTGTCCGGTCTACTTCCAGTGGGTTAACCGGACTAGTCCGGTCCACAAACCGGACTTGTCCGGTGCTATGTGAAATGGGGTTTCAGAAACTTCAGCGGACTAGTCTTGTCGCTTGGATGGACTAGTCCGCAGTCCTCTAAAGAGGACAACAGAGACATGACCGGACTAGTCCGGTCTAAAACCGGACTTGTCCGGTTGCATTCCAGTGAGCTGACCGGACTAGTTCGGTTCACAAGGTGGACTAGTCCGGTGCACTATGTTTGCGTCTTCCAGAAAGTTAAACGGACTAGTCCGGTCCCTGAACGGACTAGTCCGGTTTTCAGTGGATTTTAGTTGATTTTTAAACCCCTTACCCTTATTCAAAGTCATGAGCTCTTGGGATGTGTCTCTCACACACACCCTATACATTTTCATCTACTTTGTTCTTCCAAATTCCACTAAAGTCTTCCTTTTTGGGCACCACTCTATTTTTCATCTTTTTGTGCGCACCTAGCTAGTTCACTTAGTTTGTCCTGCAATCATTTCGTTAGGATCTCATATGCTTGTCATCAATTAGCCAAAACCCACAAGGGATTTCCTAGATGCACTTTCAAATATTTTGAGAAGTATTTGTAAAATTTATGCTTTGTAAGCTTCCGCTTGATTTATGAAATATGATGCTTTATTATGTGTGCTGTTGGGTGCCGCATCGCACGGCACCACCCAATGCGATTCCCGGGCGAGGTGCCCTGTCCCCGTGAGTGATCGGGACGGCGGACCCTCACAGCGTGGTATCAGAGCCGCATTGGTAATAGTGCATGGAATAAGGATCGTATTACAACAAAAACTTAGGATACGGTGAGGAAACGGTATTAGGCCCACATAAGGACTATAGTAGTATAGTTACTTAAAGTGGCATTGCTAACTTACTTGTTATAATTCTGAATTTTGATTATGTAACGACGCACCTACTCTCAGGTAAACATGGTAAGGAACGCCACCGAAAGCGGTTCAATTTCGGTTAGCTCCCCTGACGAGGAATGTGGTTCAGGGATAGGTCTCAAAGCTTGGTGTGAAACGTTAATATGAAACTCTTGGACTCTTCATGTTCCTGAGTTCATATGGAACGTTGATCCCTGGCATGCATTAGGCAAGTAAGTGGAGACCCTATCGCATTGTCAGTAATGAGAGAGTGTGTTCGTCTGGAAGTAGCCCAGGGGGACATACGCAACGCTTGCCATCGGCGTGCCCTGCAGGACAGTAGGTGGTATCCGTTGGGTGGATAACATTCCCAACCGTGATGACCCGTTCATGATATACTCGGGTTCCCCATTGTGTGGTGTTGAAACACGATCACGTACCTTGAGACGTGACTTAACTCAAGGACGGCCGTATGGCAATGATACGGGCGTTTGTATTTACTTTCAAATATGGAACTGCCTGAAATGAAACAACCTTTGAGTGCACCACTATTGAGTGTTCTTCTACAGGTACCAACCACGTACGTATCCCGTGTAGTACACGTGTGCGAGAGATCGTCTTAGTGCCACTGATTAAACAGATATGCCGGTATAATCCGGTCTAGGATTTTCATTTGGAGAGGCAATGTAGTACCGACATGTTTCTTACGGTGCATTGACGCCGTACTAAACTTAATAACCTCTTCCCTATGAAGAATCAATTCATGAGCTAACTTTCAACTAAAAATGGAAGTTTGAAACAAATATTAGTTACTGAACTCTTATTTTGAACTAAGATTCAAATAAGAGAACGTCTAGGTATCAAAGGTTTCAAAAACAGAGTGCTCTGTTCTGGCAGGAATTCTTACTGAACTTTAATGGAGCATAACTCTGAGTAGCTTGAACCAATTAAGGTGTATGATACAGTTCTGGAAAGCTTTTCAAGTGCTCTACAACTTTCTTGTAGACTTCCAGAGCAAAATTACATTTTAAGTGGGTGAAAAGTCCAGTTGAAAGCAAACTGTCCAGAACCAGGACAGCAGAAAAACCTCTCTGGACCTTTCTGTTTTTAAGCCGTAACTTCCTGTAGAAAAATCCCTAAGGAGCCTGTAATACACCGTTGGAAAGGTTATGAGATATGCAACCTTGTTGTAGTGCAAAGGTTGTTCAGATTTTTGTTGTATTTTCATATACAACTGTGATAAATTCAGCCACATACAAAGGAGATGCTGGCAAATTTTATCCAGAAAGTCTGTCAACTTTGCGAAATCATAACTTTTGATCCAGAAGTGATATGGAGGCATTTGGATACTCGTTGGAAAGATGTTAAAGTTAAATTTAACTTTGGTATTCAACATGAGTTATGAAAATGCTTTTAACTGGATCGAAATCTGGTTTGTTTAAGGACCGGTCAATCTGCTTTAAAATCCTTGCTGTTAGATACATCAGTTTGCGCTTAAATGATTTTGCTTACATGTCAAGATTTCATTAGCAGTGTTGCACTACTTTGTTTATGGAATAAATCAAGTGATAGTGTTGAACTGATAATGAACTCATGCAATTGCAGAATGGTGCGAACTCGTTCCATGAGTGAGGTGGGTGATTCCAGTGGTGGTGGTGGTGATGACTCTCCACAGTGGGAGCAGCGAGCTCCGCAACAGCAGCCGCCACCAGGACCTTCAACCACGGTCACGATGGCGGACATTCTGGCCGCCATGACGGGTGCAAGCGATGAGCGAACCGACTTGCTCCGCACCCTGGTGATGAATACATCCCGTCAAGGGGGATGTCAAGACGAAGACTTGCGCCAATCGTAACTGAATTCCTATGTTGAGTTCTTGGCAACTCAACCACCGGTTTTCATTGAAGCTGAGGATCCTCTGGTGGAGGACAGCTGGATCCGTACCATTGAGTCTAAGTTCGGGTTGCTTCAATGCACCGAACATCAGAAGGTTTTATACGCAGCGCAACAACTTCACGGGTCCGCCAGTGCATGGTTGGCAAATCAACTCGCCTCCTTACCCGCTGGACATGACTTTACATGGGCAGAATTCCGGAAGGCGTTTCTCGCATATCATGTTCCTTCCGGAATAATTCAGCGAAAACTCGAGGAGTTTCTGGCCTTAAAACAAGGAGGGAGGGGTGCATACGAGCATTCGCGAGTGTTCAACAAGCTGGCACAGTATGCGCCTCAACATGTGAACACCGAAGCACAAAAGTGTGAATGGTTCTTCCGCAGCCTCAATCCCAAGCTAAAAGAGACTCGTTTTAGCTGATCGAAAGAACTTCAACGAATTGATGAGTGCTTCCATCATGGTTGAAGATGCTCAGCGGGAAGTTCAGGCTGAGAAAAGAAAGAACCATATACCACCGGAGAGTAGCAGTAGTGCTCCGCAGAAATACAGGGTGGTAGACAGTACCTTGAACTGTCAGATGATGCAGCCGGCTCGACGACTCCAGCAATATTCGGGTCATTCATCTCAGTACTCTGAAGGCAGACAGCTGCAACAACGGTATATGCATCCACGTTATTCTGTTCCTCAAGTGTTCTTGCCGCAGCAGAATACAACTAGTGTCCGTACACAGAGCAACCAGGAACCGGCTGAGAAACCGTGCTTCACGTGCGGGTACTTGGGTCACATCAGCAGGAAGTGTCCAGAAAGGATACACCATAGAGAAACTACACCTGGGCGGGGTATAAATCAACCCCGTGCTAAGCTTCAAGGAACAGCACCAAAATCCGGTGCATTTATCATACAGCTCTAGAGGATATGCCAGATGGGGCACCTGTGCTAGCGGGAATGTTCACCCTCAATGGACTGCCCGTGTTAATTTTATTTGACTCTGGAGCTACACACAATTTCATCAGCAGGTTGTTTGTGTGCAAAGCTGAGCTCTCCACCTCTACACCGAAGGATCACTACCTTATCCGCTCATCTGGTGGAAATATAGCTGCTAATGAAGTAGTGATCAAAGCACCCTTGTGCTTAGGTGGGAACGTATACCCCACAACTCTCATTGTGTTAGAGGGGCAGAAGATCGACGTGATTTTAGGAATGGCGTGGATGAACTACCATGGGGCTGTTCTTGACATTGGTCCACAGATTGTTAGTTTGGACTCTCCAATCTACGGTCTCCAAACGCTCATACTTGAAGCCGTGGATTCTAAAAATCCAGTGGTGTACCACAGTGTGACCACGAAACTGGAGGATATTCCAGTGGTCCGTGAGTACCCAGATGTGTTTCCCGACGATCCTCCAGGGATGCCGCCTGAGAGGGATGTGGTATTCAAGATCAAGTTAGCACCAGGAACCACACCAATATCTCGGAGGCCGTACAAAATGTCTCCGAAGGAATTAGCTGAACTGAAAGAACAGCTAAAGGGCTTAACGGATAAGGGGTTCATCCGACCAAGCTCATCGCCATGGGGCTGTTCAGCCCTCTTTGTGAAGAAAAAGGATGCGTCACTTCGGTTATGTGTGGATTATCGGGCGCTGAATGCAGTGACGATCAAAAATAAATATCCGTTGCCGCGGATCGATATATTATTTGATCAATTAGTGGGTGCCAAGGTATTCTCCAAGATGGACTTACGGTCTGGTTATCATCAGATAAAGATCAGAGCGGAGGATATACCGAAGACGGCTTTCTCGACTAGATACGGGCTCTATGAGTATCTAGTCATGTCTTTCGGGCTAACAAATGCACCCGCACACTTCATGTATCTCATGAATTCAGTATTCATGCCAGAGTTGGATCAGTTCGTCGTGGTTTTCATCGACGACATTCTCATATACTCCAAATCGGAGGAGGAGCACACCAAATATCTTCATATTGTGCTCCAACGCTTACGGGAACATAAGCTGTACGCCAAATTCAGCAAATGTGAATTATGGATCAGCAAGTTACCCTTCTTAGGCCACATTATTTCAGCGGAGGGGGTGGCCGTGGAGTCATGCTTCCTGGATGTGAGCGGTAATCCGACGATGAAGTCCATACTCACATCCTCCCATTTCCACGCCGGTATCTTCAAAGGTTGTAGCGGTCCGGCTTTCCGCATATGATCAGCCTTGACCCGTCTACATGTATCGCGTTCTGATACGTATTTAGCAATCTCCCTCTTCATCCTCATCCACCAAAATTTCTGTTTCAAATCTTGGTACATCTTGTTACTTCCGGGATGAATGGAAAACTTTGACAGGTGGGCTTCATCCAAGATCTTATTCCGGAGTTTCATATTGCGCGGTACCACTATACGGTCGTTAAACCATATCGTACCATTCTCATCCTTCCGGAAACATTTCACCTCTCCATTGTCTAGTCTTCTCCGTATGTGAGACATACCTCTGTCTCTCCTTTGAGCCTCAACAATCTCTTCACGGATCGTTGGAATGAGCGCGAGATTATAAAGCGCACCATATGGAATGACACGGAGGCTTGGTTCTTCATCTTCCAACTCAGCAGCCGCTAAGTTGTGAACGTGGGCTTTCCGACTAAGCGCGTCGGCAACCACGTTGGCTTTTCCCGGGTGATAGTGGATCTCAATTTCATAATCTTTGATGAGCTCCAACCATCTCCGTTGTCTCATATTCAGCTCCTTCTGCGTGAAGATATACTTCAGGCTTTTATGGTCGGTGTAGAGGTGAACAAGATTACCAAGTAGGTAATGCCTCCACATTTTTAACGCTTACACCACTGCAGCAAGCTCAAGATCATGAGTTGGATAATGCTGCTCGTGGTTTCGCAGTTGACGAGACCCATAGGCGACTACACGCCCTTCTTGCATCAGAACACAGCCGAGACCAATGCCGGATGCATCACAGTATACATCAAATGGCTTCATCGTGTCCGGCTGAGCAAGAACTGGAGCTGTTGTGAGATGTTTCACCAAAGTTTTAAATGTGGCTTCATATGCTGCATTCCACATGTATTTAGTGCCCTTCTTCAGCAGCTCCGTCATTGGTTTAGCAATTTTTGAGAAGCTCGGAATGAACCTCCGATAATACCCCGCCAAACCTAGGAAACTTCGGACCTCGTGGACTGATTTGAGAGATTCCCACTTCAGCACTTGTTCAATCTTGCTGGGGTCCACGACAATACCTTCTGCTGAAATAATATGGCCTAGGAAAGGCACTTGATCAATCCAAATTTCACACTTGCTGAACTTGGCATATAATTGGTGCTCCCGCAACCGTTGTAGCACGATACGCAGATGTTCAGCGTGCTCTTCTTTTGATTTGGTGTAAACCAATATGTCGTCGATGAATACCACAACGAACTTGTCTAACTCCGGCATGAACACAGAATTCATCAAGTACATGAAGTGTGCCTGAGCGTTGGTTAACCCAACTGACATGACGAGGTACTCATAGAGTCCGTATCTCGTCGAGAAAGCTGTCTTCGGTATGTCCTCCGGTCGGATCTTGATTTGATGATATCCTGACCCAAGATCCATCTTTGAAAATACCTTTGCACCCACAAGTTGATCGAACAGGATGTCGATGCGGGGCAAAGGATACTTGTTCTTGATCGTGACAGCATTTAGAGGACGGTAATCAACACATAGCCGTAGTGTTTCGTCCTTCTTCTTAATGAACAGCACTGAGCAACCCCAAGGTGAAGAACTTGGCCGTATGAAACCCTTGCTCATGAGTTCATTCAGTTGCTCTTTCAACTCCGGTAGCTCGTTAGGTGCCATCTTGTAAGGCCTTCTTGAGATAGGAGTGGTTCCCGGCGCCAGTTCAATCTTGAACTCGACGTCCCGTTCGGGCGGCATGCCCGGTAAGTCATCGGGAAATACGTCGGGATAATCACGTACCACCGGAATATCTTCAAGCTTCAGCGCTTCCGCGTGGTAGGCCACTACCATATCTGGATCTTCGCTGTCTAAAAACAGTGTGTGCTGTCCATGAATCGGTGAGTCAATCTGGACAGTCCGGTTACCGATATTGAGAACGGCACCGTGACGATTTAACCAAGACATCCCCAATATAATTTCTATCTTCTGCCTATCCAACATAATCAGCGA
This sequence comes from Neostapfia colusana, assembly GCA_030760725.1. Lineage (NCBI taxonomy): Eukaryota > Viridiplantae > Streptophyta > Magnoliopsida > Poales > Poaceae > Neostapfia > Neostapfia colusana. The sequence continues at coordinate 57,579,586 of JASWHV010000005.1, read as the reverse complement.
TGTTGGGTATATTTTTCCGCCCAAACACAAAGCTGCTCGGGACACAATCTGATTGGCAGAGATATTTCCTCCCGGTGAACGTATAAGAAAGCTCGTTGTGGGAGTATTGGTGGATAATTGGTGCTGATCCACGCAGGATTTGCTGATGAAATTGTGGGTTGCACCGGAATCAAAAAGTACCAGCACGGGCACGTCTTTAAGAGTAAACATTCCTGCTAACACCGGTGCTCCCTCCGGGACATCCTCAATAGCAAGATGTTGCCAGCTCCCGGATTGCAATGCTGCTATGTCGACTTGAGCAGGTGGCGGCATACCACCTGATGACGATGGCTGTCTGGTGTTCAACAACTTCTCCCGGCACTCTTGCCTAAAGTGCCCAGAACGGTGGCAATAAGAACACGGAGGTTTCCCCGGTTCTTCATTGATTTGTGGTTGAGAAGTTGATGTACTTGATTGCAGCAATGATGCAACAGGTGTCATTCATTGCTGCGGCAAAGGTGTTGCTTCAAGACAAGATTTTCGAGCAGGAAATCTGTATGGAGTTGATCTCACTGGTGTTTGCCATATTTCATCGGATGGTGTGTGATACACCAAACAGTATTTGCGAGGAACAACTGGTGTGTCTTCTCGCACATCATCCCAGTCCCTCTTTTCTGCTTGACAGTCAAGTGTCGCTTGTTCTTGCAGCAGGGCAGCACTGATCAACTTGGTGTAACTGCCTTGATTGAACAAAGCTAACTTATCTTTTAGTATGGCACTCAAGCCATAGAAAAAGTAGTCACACATTGCAGCCTCGCTCGTCGCATAAGAAGGAGCATATTGTGCCAGAAGGTTGAATCGTCTGACATAATCAAGGACACTCATGTCCCCCTGCTTCAAGTTTCTGAATTCTTGCTGTTGGGCCTTGGTAAAACCCATAGGAATGTGACGAGCACGGAATGCTTCACGAAATTCCATCCATTCCACTTGATGGCCTTCTGGAAAGGTGGCGAGATAAGCAAACCACCAATTTCCGGCGGCTCCATGGAGCTGTTGAGCTGCAAATGATGTCTTCTGATACTCATCGCACTCGAACACTCCAAACTTGGACTCCATAACTTGAAGCCACTGATCAGCTTCCACTGGTTCCTTGGCTTCTGTGAAAATTTGCGGTTGTGTCGCCAAGAAGTCCAAATAGGCGTCCCGAGGTGGAACGTCCTGTTGTGCACGTTGGAGTAAACTCTGTTATACCAAGGCTTGGAGTAGTTTTGTGTTCTATTGACTTGACTCGACCATCTGAGCCATGACATCCGCCCATACCGTTGATGGCGGTGCCCGTGGTGGAGTCGAGTCATCACCGTGTCGGCGAGAACCTTCAGTCCTACTCGGAGAATGAGTACGCACCATACTGCAAAAGCATAATTTTGAGGGGAGTCAAAACTTGATCTCAGCAGTATGTGAAAACATGTAAAAACATGAACATGCTAAAACTTTATGAAAGCATAACAATACTTCATGTTTACACATTTTTCTAAAGCCAACATAAAACAATCCCTCTATTCTGTACAGAACCGACCTTTCTGTACTTAACCCAGATTTTGATCTGTTTATAAACATTTTCATCACTCAAGTTGAATACCAAAGTTAAAGTTAACTTCAGTATCTTTCCAACGAGTACTCACATGTTCCTAGATCTTTCATGGATCAATATCTATGACTGTTCAAAATTGACAGAATTTTCTGGATAAAATTTGCCAGCATCTCCTTTGTATGTGGCTGTTTTCATCACAGTTTTACATACAAATGGAGTGCAATTCTGAACAGACTATTAACTACAACGTTGTTGCAAATTTCCTAACCTTTCCAATGGTGTATAATATGACCCATAGAGATTTTTCTACATACTGTTATGTCTAATTTACAGAAACATCCAGAGAGTGTTGCAGCTGTTCTGTTCTCTGGACAGTTTGCATTCAACTGGACATTCAACCCATTTGATGTCTGATTTTGCTCTGGAGTTCTACAGAAAAGTTGTATAGAACTTAATAACCTTTCCATAACTGTATCAAACACCTCCATTGGGTCAAGCTAATCAGAGTTACGCTCTGTTAAAGCCCAGAAAAATTTCTGTCTGAACAGAGCACTCTGTCTTTGAGATCAAAAGAAGCCTAACAAGTCTCTTCTTTGAAACTTAGTTCAAATGAAGAGCTCAGTAACTAATATATGCTTTATCACATCCATTTTTAGTTTGGAAGTTATTCATGAATGATTTCTTCATAGGTAAGAATACTATCCAGTGTAGTACGGTGGCGATGCACCGTAAGACATATGACGGTACTACGTTGCCTCACCAAAGAAAAACCTAACCAGATTACACCAGCATATACGTATCCTTAGGTGGCACTAAAACGGTCACTCGCAAACGTGTTCTACACGCACTAAGGTTTTCGTGGTTAGTACCTACATAAAACACACTCAATCATCAGGTTCGGCTGCACACCGAACCCGGTATCCATACAGTTCATACACCTGGCCGTCATCACTCGCCCAGGTGTTCTCAAGCCAAACACGCCTTGAGCTACGTGTTCACGTTACTGACCACGTGATGGGGTCTCCCAAATTGCACCATGCACGCCAGGGACAGACGTTGCTCGAATACCCCAAACGACATGAAGAGTCGTAGACGATACTAAAGCGGGTCGGGTTACCTGCCACCCGTGAGGCTCCACCCTTCAGCTTGTGCGCACTGGTGGACAGCGCTTACGTGCACCCCCCAAGACATAAACGTCCCGAGATGCACGGTTTTCTGACATAACAAATAAGTTAGGTTGCCACCTTCATAATATACTAATAGTAGTCCTTATGTGGGCCTAGTACCGTTATCTCGTATCCTAAGTTTTTAACGTAATATGATGCTCAATCCGTGCTCTGTTCCCAACGCAGCTCTGATACCACGCTGTGAGGGACCACAGGACCTCGTTGGGTGGTGCCGTGATATGCGGCACCCAACAGCACACGGGTTGACAAAACACACATCATATTACATAAATAGTTTAGCGGAAACGTACAATAATGTTTTATAAATAAGTATATCAGAGTAAGCTACAGCGGAAGACTATCACTCTCACGACTCATTTCTATACTAGCAACCAAGAAACAGTCCAGCCCGCAGACGTTTCTTACTAGCAACACGAAGACAATCTGCAGCGGCGAGGATGCTCTTTGAGTAGGTACTCGGAGGTTCCCGAGTCTCATCGGCATCCCTTCATAAGCATGAAGTCAATTACCTGCAAAACAACTCGGATAGCATCCGTGAGCATAACGCTCAGCAAGACTTAACCGTCACCCTAAACATGAAACTCTAGGTGACGTTATGAACCTAAAATAGAATGGTATGAGCATAATTTAACTCGCCTAGAAGTGAATCCTTACTTTCAGGTATTAATGGCAGCATTTTAAGTAAACCTGGGCACGTCACATCGGGAGTCCACAATCAAACAAGAAACGCTTTCCCCCGATGTAAATTGCTCATGGCATAAAAGAATCGAGTTTGCACTAGCCTATTCATCCAGATCCAATACAAAGCTAGTATGATACTTCAAACCAATGTGATTAGTTCCTTTCTTATGCATGTTCTTACTACGTCACGACTGTGAGAACAAGTATGCTCGGTCCATTCCGCGAGCGACGGTGATTCGAATCAATAACACCCGGACTACACGACACGTACGCCCGTACTCGACATTGCCTACAACAACCATCACTGACGTCGTACGTGACAGCCTTTCCCCCGTTTCACCCCCGCTGAATCGATCAAGTCGCCCCGTACAGTAGCCACTCTCATGGTATACCTGCCGACATGAGATGTCGTGAGAATGTTCCCCACATACTGCACACCGGCCGTCCGCCTGAGGCGACCCGAAAAGTCCCAACGACAGCTCCCTGAGGTACATCGGTTTACTGGGTCCCATATAGACAGCATGAGTCCGGTACACAACTCAAACTTGTTCAACAGGGCCGCATACGGATCGGTCCTTGACTGACATGGACAGGTCTATAGCATCCCGGCCCCTATGTCCTGCTGCCCCTACAACCTTCCGGTCTCAACTTTAACTTGCTAATTCATTTTGAACCAATCCCCTATGCCCCTGTTGTTCCTAAACATGCGAGTAGCATCTCACCACTCGACTTCTACCGAACCGTACTTAAGCATGGCAGTTCTACACGGTGAAAGACACGTACCAAATACTCCATGGGTCATTTGGTTATGCAAGAGGAGTATCAAACACTAGACCTAATGCAGAATTCATATCCTAACCGAAAGTGAATACAAACTCCCTCAATAATTCTTTTTCAGAAACACTTCAAAGAATTATCCAGAATATAATATGGAATTTCATACAAATCTGAGTTCATATTTGGATAGACCTCTGCAAAATGAATCCAACCCAATTGGAATCACTTAATTTGGAGGTTTCTACAGAGAGTTATGAATTTCCAATGTTTGAGCCCTCACTGGAATTGTTTTCCTACAGAAAATCCTACTGGGCCCGCTTATTTAAATTCCAGCCAATCAGAACTGCGCCACACCGGGGCCGCGGGGTTTTGCACGCCAGCACACGGGATCCTGGCCACACCCGATCACAGGTTTAAATTTCCTGCTGCTGACAGATGGGGCCCACCCGTCTTCTTCTTCCTTCGGCTCCCCTCCCGCTCCCGTGCGCTCCCTCTCGCCGGAGCACGCTGGTGCTCGCCGGCCGGCCGTTTCCGGCCACCATCCAAACTGGAACTCGCCGCCAGGGGGTTTAGGGCACCGAGGAACACGGCTGTGGGGTCGGTTTAGGCTGCCTGCGGCCAGAAAATGGCCGGCGACGTGTAACGGCCTCTGTGGTGGTTCGGCAGCGTCGCCCGAGGTCTCCAGCCCGCCAACACCTGTACCGACGATCCCTACAGCACAAGCGCCCCTCTAGGAAGATCGGCACGACCTCAAAGTGGCTCGGGAGTGGCTGCAAAATGGATTGTCGTCGTGCGACCGAATGGGTCCGCCATGAACACCTCTAGTCGAGCTCGAATTCCATCGCGCTGAGGTGTTTTCATGCGCTGGATCCTAAAGGACAAATGACCGCCGGCTAATCCAGCGTCTATGTGCCAAATTTGATGACTTAAGGAGGATCAGAGGGCAAGAATTCGAAGGAACCGTACCAGAAGCTCGGAATGAGGTCGCCGGAGCAAAACTTCGAAATTCGCCGTCAATAGCTCACGGCATGGCCTGAGCTTTGGGTGAGAGCAGCGTGGTGGCCGTGCGCTCCCGTTGCCGCCCTCGCTTGGCCGTGAAGACCGCTGTGGCGAGCTGCCCATGTGAGACCGATCGCCGCCTTTGAGCTAGGTTGTGGCGGACGTCGTTGATCACAGGAACAGAAGCCGAAACTCGGTGGTTTAGGCGTCGGGAGAGTGGCGTTTGAGCTCAGGGCGCTGCCTAGCAGCTCGGGGGAGGAGAGGGCGCGATGATTTCTTCAGTTTCCCGATCGACCGAGAGCTGACGTGAGGGAAGCGGCTGTGCTGCGTTCTCGCGAGGAGGAGAAGCAAAGTGCTGTTGGCTCGGCCTGGGGAGAGGATCGCGTTGATGAAGCGATCAGAACCGAGCCCAGGGCGCTCACGCGTGGGAGAAAAACAACAGGAGGTGGCGCTGCCGATGCCCCTGGTGGCTCCACGGTGAAGCTCTCGGTGAGCTGAAAACAGAGGGGATTTACTTCCTCTGTAAGTTAAATTTGCTCACTGACATGTGGGTCCCACCCCACATTTTTCCTCCCAAATATCTTCTCAAGCTGATCCTCACAATTTCCAGAATTCTGAGTTTACAAAGGTGGGCTAGAATTTGAATCCTTCCAATTCAGTTTGAATTTGTTTGCCAAATTTGAATTTGGTTGAAGTTTGCAAATTCTTCCCTTTAACTCCTTTTTGAGCCCACCCTATAAATGAAAAGTTTGTGATCCAACTTTTCCCTATCATTCCAACTAGATGGCTGCATGTTTATTCAAAGTTTTTGGTCACCACATGTGTGAACTTTGAATCTAAAATCTGGTTTTTAAACTTACATGCAAAGAGGTATTTAACTCCTTATTGGTTCAACACTTTTTAATAAAAATGTGAACCTCATTTTGGATGCTCATCCATGTATTACTTTGCCTGAAGAAAAGTTTTAGCAAGTCCCATTTTTTCATGTCTTTGCCACACATATGAACTCAAACCTTAGTTTTTATTCATACACATTTTTGGGACTTTTACAGATGCCGCCCGACCGAGAGGTGGAGTTCAAGATTGAACTTGCACCGGGAACTATGCCAATATCGAGAAGGCCGTACAAGATGGCGCCAAAGGAGTTGGCGGAATTGAAAACGCAGTTGATGGACCTGCTGGAAAAGGGTTTTATTAGACCAAGCTCCTCGCCATGGGGCTGTTCGGCTTTATTTGTGAAGAAGAAAGACGAGACGTTGTGACTTTGCATGGACTATCGTACACTAAACGCCGTGACTATCAAGAACAAGTACCTGTTGCCACGGATCGACATGTCGTTTGATCAGTTGATCGAAGCTAAGATCTTCTCCAAAATGGACTTAAGAACAGGGTACCACCAGCTTAAAATATGTACTGAGGACATTCCGAAGATGGCTTTCTCGAAGAGGTACGGGCTTTACGAGTACCTGGTCATGTCCTTCAGCCTCACCAACGCTCCAGCTTATTTCATGTACTTGATGAACTCGGTATTCATGCCGGAGCTGGACAGGTTTGTTGTGGTCTTCATCGACGACATCCTTGTATATTCCAAGTTGGAGGAAGAACACACGAAGCACCTGCGTATAGTCTTGCAATAGCTGCGGGATCACAAGAATATCGCAAGTACCTTTCCTCGTGCATATTGTTTCAGCAGAGGGCATCACTGGAGACCCAAGCAAAATTACACAAGTGCTGAATTGGAAGCCCCCGAGAACTGTCCATGAGGTACGGAGTTTCCTCGGACTCACGGGATATTATCGGAGGTTCATTCCGAACTTGTCAAAGATTCCCAAGCCTATGACCAAGCTTCTGAAGAAGGCTACCAAATATGTTTGAAGTCCAGCATGTGAAGCAGAGTTCAAGGCATTAGTGAAGCATCTAACATCAGCACCGGTTTTGACGCAGCCAGACACAACAAAACTGTTCGATGTGTACTGCGATTCATCCGGCATTGGGCTCGGATGTGTGCTGATGCAAGAACGAAGGGTGGTCGTGTATGGATCACGGCAGCTCAGGAATCATGAACAAAACTATCCAACCCATGACTTAGAGCTCGTTGCCGTGGTACTCACACTCAAGATGTGGAGGCACTACCTACTCGGTAACCTCGTACATTTATATAGCGACCACAAAAGGCTCAAGTACATATTCAATCAGAAGGAGTTGAACATGAGGCAGAAGGAGTTGAACCTCGAGCATATTATTTCAGCGGAGGGCATCACTGTAGACCCAAGCAAAATTACACAAGTGCTGAATTGGAAGTCCCCGAGAACTGTCCATGAGGTACGGAGTTTCCTCGGACTCGCGAGATATTATCGGAGGTTCATTCCGAACTTGTCAAAGATTCCCAATCCTATGACCAAGCTTCTGAAGAAGGCTACCAAATATGTTTGAAGTCCAGCATGTGAAGCAGAGGTCAAGTCATTAGTGAAGCACCTAACATCAGCACCGGTTTTGGCGCAGACTGCCACAACGAAACCGTTCGATGTGTACTGCTATTCATCCGGCATTGGGCTCAGATGTGTGCTGATGGAAGAACGAAGGGTGGTCGCGTATGGATCATGGCAGCTCAGGAATCATGAACAAAACTATCCAACCCATGACTTAGAGCTTGTTGCCGTGGTACTCACACTCAAGATGTGCAGGCACTACCTACTCGGTAACCTCGTACATTTATATACCGACCACAAAAGCCTTAAGTACATATTCAATCAGAAGGAGTTGAACATGAGGCAGAGGAGATGGTTAGAGTTGATAAAAGATTATGAAATAGAGATCCATTATCACCCCGGCAAGGCGAACGTGGTGGCGGATGCGCTGAGTCGCAAGTCACACGTTCATAATCTGACCATCACTCCGTTGGAAGAGAGCGAGCCAACATTACATGTGGTTCCCCATGGATCTCTCTACAACTTAGCTATTATCCCCACCATCCGTGAAGAGATAGCGGCAGCCCAAAAACATGATAAGGGTATGTCACATTTGCCGAGACGTGTAGACAGTAGGGAGTTGAAGTGTTTCAGGAAAGACGGAGGCGGCTTGCTATGGTTCAAGGACAGGATCGTCGTACTCGGTAAACCGGAATTGAGGAAGAGAATTTTTGACGAGGCTCACATGTCAAAGTTCTCTATTCACCCCGGCAGCAACAAGATGTATCAAGAACTTAGAAGCAAGTTTGGGTGGACATGGATGAAGCAGGAGTTCGCAAAATACGTGTCCGAGTGTGATACATGCTGAAGGGTGAAGGCTAACCACATGAGGAAACCGGGATTGTCACTACAGGAAACCGAATTATTTTCGTTGGCCAGGAACCCACGACAATAACTGTAAAGCTCACGACATTATTTATTTTTGTGGGCATTTTCATTATTTTCGTGTGTCTCTCGCTCACGAAATTAAACTATCAAAAATACACTTTTTTTCATGGGCCGTCCACGAAAATATGTTTATTTTCGTTGGCTAATCAGAGCCCACGACAATAATTTATTTTCGTGGGCCAGACCTGGCCCATGAAAATACTTTGGTCATATTGTCGTGGGCTTTTTTCAGGCCCACAAAAATACTTTGGCCATATTGTCATGGGCTTTTTCAGGCCCACGAAAATACTGTGGTCATATTGCCTAAAACAATCATTTTTTGACACATTTCACACTTTTACACACCGACATATATAAACACATTCAACTCACATTTAATATAGAAAACATTCAACACACATTTAATATAAAATATCAAACATCACATATCACAAACGGTTTATTATAATCGTTTGGTACATTCATGTTTGACCATCAACACACACTCAAAACAAAAGAAATTGATCGGCCGTCAACCTCTCGCCTTCAGCAACATGTAGTATTATCTCTAGCCAGGCTGCAAGTGTGAAAATATAACCTATTAGATAAAAATGCTAGCCCAATTAGTCTCATAGAATAGTAATTAATTAGCCAAGATGTTTATCTCATTCAAACAACTAACCTAGTTGCTACCGCTAGGAGCAAACTATTGATCAATAGAGTTGTCTTCTCCACATTGTCCCCCTCGAGACGGAGTTTGCAAATTTCTAACTGGCATTGCCGATGATCCCTTAAAATTAAAAATAGACATGTTACAATATTACTATTATTTTATAATAAAGAAGAGAACCTAACGAGTATATTTACCTATGTTCCAGCGATAAAAGTTGGTGTAGACATCGGTTGCTGGGGATACGCCAGAAAATGTGGAGGCGGCGGCAGCGGTGGCATGGCGATAGGAAGTTAAAGTTGAGAAAAATATCCCTAATTTTTTTTAAACTGTTTAGCATAACCTCTCTAAATTGATTATAAAATACTTTGACTCTTAATAACGTACCTGCATCTGTTGTTGCCATGTTGCAAGACTTGAGAAGTATTCATTTTGTGATTTTATAAACTCTTCCTGTTGTCTCATACGTTCCTCCACTATTCTTAACCGAGTCATCTTCTGAACGCAATGACTATGTAGAACTCTGTCCGCTCTGTGTTGACCATGACTCCGAGAGAACCACATCAGAGTTCATAATACCATTGAACATCGAATACCTAAAATCATAATTAAAAAATTGACACTCGAAAACCAATTTATGTATGAGAATAAAGAAATAAGAGATGTACAAGTCACCTTCTGTGACGCTTTCCTCCACTGGATTGGTACAAAGCAACGACGTCAACGTCTTGCTTTCTCCAATCATAGTCGTCTTCGTGACGTCGCACCACCTCTTTAGCATATTTCTCCTGCAGGAAAAAAATAATTGCAAACCAACTATACAACAATTTTATTGTCGAATCAATAGCTTAAGTAATATGATGCACCAAGTTTTAAGTGGCTGCCGGAGTGCAAAGTTAATTTTCGTCGGTGCCTCTATGCCCTTTATATAAGTATCAATGAAAGATGGCTCCTCGCCACTTTCAGCAGCCTACAGACATATTAAAAAACATGAATGCTTTAAAGCATATATACTATCAACAAATTGTAAATGTACTAAACTCACCATTCGTTTTGAAAGGCGAATATGACCATCTCCACCGTAACGATGAAGAACTTGACCACCGAGTTCACAGTTCATTCTTTTCATGATAGATTTATCTTTATAGTGCTTCGATGTACAATAAGAACAGAAAGCATAATAAGCGTCAGAGCACTTAACCATCCAAGGAATCATTACCTGACGGTATTGATCCTCTTCTGGGTAAATTTTTGAAGCTTCTAGACGCTTGTTCATCATTTGTTCCAAGCTTCTCCTTGTAGTACATGCACACAGCTGTGATTCGTGCATTGGATATCATGTCATTTATGACTTTGCGTGCTGCTTTATGAAAGACTTTATGTGTTTGTGACTCGAGAGCAGCGTCATGGTCATCGGGCAAGCAATATCGTTCCTTTAAGGACAATATTTAATCTATTAGAAAAATAGTATCAAGTAAACATGATGAATTATAAGAAAATCATACCCAAATGTCGTGCTAGACGGATCCTGCCACATTTTCATGCACGGCATGTGGAGCAATCTTGTAGTGCTCCCAATTGGTTGCAGGTTTTTCTTCGCCTTTTATAGTAACAAGACCGGGATAATGGTGACGACAAATGGCACCCAACACCGCATTAGGCTGCCTTCGCTGTCGTTTTCCATCCCGATCCAAGTCATGCCATTGCTTGTAAGTCATTTTTAACAAGATATTAGATTTGTCAAAAAAATCATATCACTAATTATTACTAAATAATATATTACTAACCAGTCACCGATAGGAGTGATCCTTATTCTTTGTTGTGGAGGCACAGCCAGTGGGAGAGAGTTTGTACACCGATACCTAAATGATGGTGCCAAGTCTCCCATATCTCTATCATCCTCCTCATCGTCCCCCTCATCATCATTCTCAACTTCCTCATCAATATAGTCTCTTACTCCTGTTTGTTCTTCTTCCCATGTAGAAACACCTTCCCCTAGTTTTTCTTGACTTTCCTCATGACCATATGGCTCCTGAATCTCCTGTTGCACCTGTCGTTAGAGAAATTAGGTTTCACATAATAAAATTAGGTTAATACAATAAAAATATAGAGACACAAACTGTTTCATGAGTTTCTTCCATGCATCTCCTAAATGCTTCTTGTCTGCTATTATTTGAGGCACTACCCTGAAAAAGAGAGTCCCGCCTACGAGAAGAGGTTGCGGACCGGCTCCAAGACTTGCTTGAGGAGCCAAAAAGCCCCTTAGTGATACTCTTCACACCACATGGCATCCTGTTCAAAAGAAAAATTGGTAAGAAAAAATACATCAGACATAAAGTAACAAAAGCAATTATAATTGTAACATAAAATATTTACAAGATTAAAATTCATCATGATCCGAAGTTTCTTCGGTAACGTTTTGTTGAACCTTTACTTTTTTAGTTCTTGGTCGCTTTCTTTTAGCCACTAGAACCCCCTCCGCTTCATTGTCTTCAACATCACCTACTAATGTATCGAGTCCTAAACCATCATCAATATTAAAAGATAGTGGGACATTATCTTCTTGATACAATTCATCCTGTTTGTCTCGATAACCAGTGTCACTTGGGGCATATAAACGTTCTCGTGGATTAACTTTGTACACGACCCACCAAGCATTCAACTTTGAACACGGATATGGTAGATAATAAACCAACTCAACTTGATGAGCAAGAACATAATTATCACATCCACGAAGTCTTTCTTCATATTTCACCTCGACTATACCAAATTCTTCCTGTTGTGTTCCTCTGTTATTATCAAACCATTCACAATGGAAGAAAGTAACTCTAAGATCTTTAGAACCCCCAAATTTGAACTCCACAATATCTTGAATGATCCCATAGTAGTTTGTTTCTTGTCCCTGCGCATCACATGCTTTACTCACAATCGCACTATTTGTCGTGGCCGCAAGAGGGTGTTTTGCTTAAAATTTGGCTGAACGAAATCGGAACCCATTTAGGTCGTAATGACTGAAACTCTTTGTTGTTATTGTACCTTGAGAAAGTTGTCGTAGGTCCTCATGAACGTTTGCATTGACCATGCACTTTAAATTTAACAAAATATTAGTTGTATTAATCATATTAACCTAGGAAAGGTACAAGTAACATGTAAGAAGAGATTGTTACATGCTTTCGAAACCAATTGATGAAGTTAGGCCCTCCATGAAGACCATCACGTCGCATTTTATCTAATTGTTTGCTTGTTGGTTGACGCGTGGACTTGTAATATTGTTGGTCAAACTTGCTGCATAATGAAAAGTATGCCTACATTAGAACATCACCTACTAGAATTTGAGGTTTGTAGCCTTGCTATACTTAAAAACAAGATTTACACAAAATATTGATCCATCTCTTCAATGTTTGTGTACATGTATAACATACATGAATTCCATTCTTCTTCTAAAACCACATGCCTACTGCTGCCACCAACTATTTTTCCCTTCCATCCAAAAATATTTAGATTACTACAAGGAGTTTCTTCATCTATGTTGTACTGCATTGTGGGGGCATACACATTGTGTTCGTCTGAAAAAAGGTACTTGAGAAGTATGCTACCTCTTTTAGAGTAAATGCTTGTGCAATACACCCTTCTAGTCTTGCTTTATTCAAAACCATTGCTCTAAGTTTTTTTAGTGTCCGTTCAATGTGGTACATCCGTCGATATTGCATGGGCCCAAAACTTTAGCTTCATACGGCAAATGCACAAGTAGATGTTGCATTACATTCATAAATCCTGTTGGGAATACCTTCTCCATTTTGCATATGAGTGCAGGTATTTCTTTTTCTAATTTTTCCATCATTTCAACAGTAATTTTTTTAGCACATAATTGTCTATAAAAAGCTAAGTTCCGCAAGTACTCTCCACACATCCTGATGCACATATCCAGGAAACATTGCAGGAAGAAGTCTTTCCATGATTATATGATAATCATGGCTTTTAAGATTATTTAATACCCAATTTTCAAGATTTATTATGCATCTCAACCCAACACAATAACCATCTGGAAACTTCAGTTGTTGCAACCAGTTCAGCATCTCTTTTTTTCTTGAACTTTAAGGCAAAACGGAGCATGTGGCACTCTCTCCTTACCACTACCATCTTGACTGATTTCTAGGGTCGGACGATTACAAATTTCTCCTAAATCTTTTTGAATCTTTAGATTATCATTTGTATTTATCAAATTAAAACATGTGGTGATTATGCTTTCGGCTACATTGCGTTCCTGGTGCATGACATCGATGTTGTGCAGGAGTAACAATGACTTAGCATAAGGGAGATCCCACAAGCCGCATATATGAGTCCAGTTGTGCTCCTGGCCAAAACCAACAAATCTATCATCTGTAGGGACAAGTTTATTGAGCCATTCAAAAATCTCACAACTGGACAATCGTTTTGGCGGACCCTTTGTCACAACATTATCCTTCCGGAATGTATTGGCTTGCCTCCTAAATGGGTGATTTGTTGGAAGAAAACGTCTGTCGCAATCAAAAAAACACACTTTGTCGTCATGAGTAACTCTAATGCAATCAGAGTCTGACCCATAGATTGGACAACAAAGTTTGTCGTGTGTGCTCCATCCTGAGAAAACCCCATATGCAAAAAAATCATGAACCGACCACAAGTATGCAGCTCGTAAGTTGAAGTTGTGTTTTTTGTAGCTATCATATGCTTCTACTCCGGTCCATAATTCTTTTAATTCCTCGATCAATGGTTGAAGAAACACCCCTAATCGTTTTCCTGGATGTTTATGACTGGGAATTATTAGAGACAAGAACATGTAATCATATTTCATACACATAGCAGGTGGAAGGTTGTACGGAATAGCAAAGATTGGCCAGCATGAGTATGAGGCTGTAGAAGTGTTGAACAGTGTGAAAGCATCGGTAGCCAAACCAATACGAACATTTCTAGCATCTTTTGCAAAATCTTTATCAAAAGAGTCCAGTGCCTTCCAAGCCTGAGCATCAGATGGGTGCGGCATTACTCCCTCTGTTTCACGCAAACCATCCTTATGCCAACTCATATGTTTTGCAGTTGATTTAGATAGAAGCAAACATTTCAACCTAGGTGCAAGAGGCATGTAACGAAGTTGTTTCGCTGCCACTTTCGTCTGTGCTAATTCACCATCCTCATTTGTGACCTCAATGTATCGTGATTGTTAACAGACTGAGCAATGTGTGACATTTGCATTCTCCTTCTAGAAAAGCACATAATTGTTATGACAAAAATCAATCTTTTCATATTTCATACCAAGCCCTGCCAACAATTTCCTTGACTGGTACATGTCTCTCGGCAACTTATGATTTGTCGGAAGAATGTCCGATATCAAATCGCTCATCTCATCATAACACTTATTCGACAAATTATACTTTGATTTTATAGACATGAGCCGAGTCACGGTCGCAAGTACAGACACTTTAGTGTGCTCATGTAACTCTTCATGCGATGCTGAGAGAATTCTATAAAACTCTTCAACTTCGGGTCCAGGAATTTCCATAAATTCATCAGCACCATATTCACGATCTAGTGCTTAGACCATGGCACCTATTATGTCCTCGTTTTTATCTTCCCTCACATCAACAACAGCATTGCTATGGTACAACTCACCATGCTCATACCATGTTTCATAACTTGGTATAAAACCGAATCTTCAAAGGTCTCGTTCCATCTCTAACTTTTTCTTTCATAAAGAGTTACGACACTTGTTGCACGGACATTTAACGAAATGGTTGGCCGATAACGAGAAAGCACGACTGATAAAAGCCTTAGTATTAATGGCCCGTTCATTAGAAGGTGCAACATTCTTCCGCCAACTCTTATACATCCATCATCTATGATTACTCATGGTCTACAAAATAAAATGCAAGAACAAAGAACTAAGAAATCAAAATGCTAATACTATATCAAAAGGTTAAATAAGCTCATGGAAACTAGGTTTTAATGAAACAAAAATATAATTTTATGTAACTATTATTTTCCTACAACATGCTTAATACCAAGTGCTAAGGGCAATACAGATTCTAACAACTTACATAATAAAAGAAACCGTGAAAAGGGCAATCTCTGGTTACCTTCACGGTGCGGAGGCGGCAAGGCAGCAGTCATAGCGTCCACCGAGGAGATGGCAGAGGCGAGCGACGCCGGGCCTGAGGTGGGGCGGTCAGCGAGGAAACTCAGAACAAGCTGCAGAGAACAATTTTAGAGAGAATTGTACCATACCATACTAAAACTAATATAATAGAACAGATGAGAGCTTGCAAAGTTGAGTCTAAAGCAGCATACTTCATAAGTCACTTTATATCTCTCTGTTAGAGTATTCGGAAATGCATGCAACTATCAAGTTACTTGGTACACACTTTGCTTTTTTAATCTCATGCGTACAACACCGAGTCCTGAGCTGCCTAGCAAGCGGCCACACATTGAGCTGAGAGCGAAAGCGAGCTGCTTTCAGGGGACCGAGCTATGACTGCGCGAGTATACTAGTGTCTTCATGAAGTAGCACACAAGTATCACATGACCAGTATATTTGCATATACCAAAATGATTCAATAGACAAAGGAGCAGTACACAGCAGTTATCCTAGTATTCCAACAAAGATGCGGAAGTAAAACTACATACATTTCCAGCCAGCCACCAATCCTCACTATAGCAACAAAAATAACTAGAGTTGGTTCACAACTATCAACAATAGCCAAATACGAATCTATATGAGGAACACCAGAAGGTATGATTTAACCTTTTGATCACTGATCATCACATCTCAACGCAAAAAGTTTCATATCAACCAAATAATCCACATAGTATTGAATAACATATAATGAAGGTTCCCAACTAAACATAATCAACAAGCAATGAAGATTCCGCTAAGCTCAAACTCACATTACTCATGTATCTAAAACCTCCTAATCTGAAATTGTTGTGATTCATATCTTATACCTAAATTCCAATAAAGGCACAATCTGCATCAAAAAATATAGATACCACCCGGGTCGACCGGCGAGGCAGAGGCGCTGTGGCGTGGCCGGGGATGAGAAGCTCTGCAGCGGAGGGGCCGGAGCTGAACACGGCGCCGGAGCGGGACAGGGGCTGAGCAGCTGCGCCGGGGCATGTCCGGAGCGGGACTGGGGCTGAGCAGCTGCGCCGGGGCACGGCCAGAGCTCAGCACGGCGCTGGAGCGGGACAGGGGCTGAGCAGATGTGCCGAGGCACGGCCGGAGCTGAGCACAGCGCCGGAGCGGGACCGGAGCTGAGCAGCTGTGCCAGGGCACGGCCGGAGCTGAGCAAGGCGCCAGAAGGGGACCGGGGCTGAGCAGCTGCGCCGGGGGACAGGGTCGGAGCTCAGCAACAGCGCTGGGCTTGGGCAGGTCGAGGCCGTGTCAGGGCGGCCACGCCGAAGCCAGGGTGCGTCGAAGCCATGGCAGGGCAGCCACGCCGGGGCCAGGCCGGTTGCGCCGGGGCCGGGCTCGGCAGGAACGACAGTGGGTGTGGCCGGGCTCAGGAGGAACAGCGGCGGGTGCGGCGTGTGCCAGGCTGGGGAGGGGTGGCTGCAGGCTGGGCGCACGGCTGGGGAGGTGCGGCATCAGGCTTGGCGCACGGCTGGGGAGGGGCAGCGGCAGGCTGCTAGCAGTCCCAGCAGTGGCACCGGAGTGCGGAGGTCGGGAGCGAGAACGCGAATTTCTGCGAGATGTGATTGTTGCGGCATCCGGACAAGGTCAACTATTGGCGTAATTTCGTGAGCCAATAGATAAGCCGACAACAATAAAAGCGCTGTCGTGAGCCACGCCGCCTAGTTTTGTGTGCCGTATCCTCTTTATTTTCGTGTGCCACCTCAGACCCATAAAATTACATGCAGATATTGTCGTGTGCCTGGATATGGCCGATGAAAATAGAGTGCATTGTCGTGTGCCAGGATCTGGCTGACGAGAATACGTGCTACATTGTCGTGTGCCAGGATATGGCCGACGAAAATACGTGCTACATTGTCGTGAGTCCTGTTCTGGCCGACGAAATTAGGTGCAGATAAACGTAGTTCCCCCTGAGCCCTAGCCGTATTTTTGTGTGCCGCCTCAGACCCATGAAATTACATGCAGATATTGTCGTGGCCAGGATCTGGCCGACGAAAATACAGTGCATTGTCGTGTGCCAGGATCTGGCCGACAAAAATACGTGCAGACAAAAATAGTCCCCCCGAGCCCTAACCGTATTTCCGTGTGCCGTGTTCCGGCCGACCAAACTACATGCTACATTGTCGTGGGCCCTGTTCTAGCCGACAAAAATTCCAACTTATTTTCGTGTGCCTTGTGCTAACCCAGGAAATTTCAACTTATTTTCGTGTGCCTGGTGCTAACCCACGAAATTTTATATTATTTTTGTGTGCTTGCACTCTGGCCCATGAAATTAGAGGTTATTTTCGTGAGACAGTACCTAGCTCACGAAAATAAATTTCCGTGAGGGCCCATGAAAATACATTTAGCCGATGAAATAATATGTTTTCCTGTAGTGTATTACAACAGCTTAGCATTCCTGTCTGGAAGTGGGAAGATGTGAGCATGGACTTCATCGTCGGTTTACCCACCACAGTTCAGAAACATGATTCAGTGTGGGTGATCGTCGACCGGCTTACGAAAGTTGCCCGTTTCATCCAGGTCAACACCAACTACAACGCCAAGAAGTATGCTGAACTGTACATCTCACGGATTCTTTGCTTATACGGTGTACCCCACACTATCATCTCGGATCGGGGCACTTTATTTGTGTCTCGTTTTTGGGAGCAGTTACATGTTGCTTTGGGGACGAAGCTGATCCGTACTTCAGCGTACCACACACAGACGGATGGGCAAACCGAGCGGGTAAATCAAATTTTAGAAGTCATGTTATATTCATGACCAAGCAAAGACGGCTAGAGACACGCTAGGGCTTCGTGCTGCTGACCTCCGAAGCTCAAGCCAAACCGTGGATCGTCGCCGGCGAATTCTGGGATTTTCTTCCGGTCGGTGCAAAAGGAACCGCGGGTAAGATTTCATCAAATTCTCCATCAAGGTTCGGTTAGATCTCATAAAATTTGGCGCGCATGAACTAGATTTGATGAGGAACATCTTCTCTTCGCAACCCTAGCATGAAACTGCACGTAGCTAGACTATTTCAAGGTTTTCCGATGGTGACCGTAGCGGGGAGCCTCGGGCGCACGGAGAGAACCTAGTTCGAGTCATTCTCGGTCCGTTTTGAATCCACGTCGAGCTCCTCCATGCTCCACTGGTGCTTTAGAGCCCAAAAACTGAGCGTTTGGGGTAGGATTGAGGTCAGTCGACCTCACTGGAACCCTAAATGGGGCTGTCGCCGGTGCGCGCCTCGTTCCGGTGATCGCCGGCCACCGGTGACCCTCAAAATGAGATCAGCGTGGAAAAATACGTGGGGGCGGCGAGTTTGGTCCCGGGTGGTGGCCCGGAACTCGGTTCTGGCAACTCTCACCGGAGACCGCCGCCGTCGGGCGCGTTTGGCGCGAGGTTGAAGAAGCCGGACGCGTGGGACCCACGGGCAGGAATTTAAACATTTCCCTAAATTTCAGATTTTAGTTCAAACTCACACAACTTTTGCTAGGAAGCTCCAAATCGAGTGAACCAAATTTTGTTTGATTCAGCTCTCTGAGTACTTTTCAACAAAACAAGCTTCACACTATGAAAACCTTTATTTCTCCAGAATTAATTCTCCAAAATTTAAACTGTTTAGAATTTTAACTAGAGAACCCTTTAGTGGAAAATTCTGAAATTTGACCAGGATGTTCCTTATAATATCCCTGAGCCACCATAAATATTTCAGGTCAATCCTAGCTAATTTGATCCACCTAATGGTGTGATTAAGGAAACTGGTCCAGAGAAAAAGAAAAATGTCCAGAAACATTTTTTAGAATTTCTCTGAACTTGTTTACCACATATCTTTTGCTAGGATGCTTCAGATTAGATGAAACCGATTCCATTAGAAACATATGAAAATCTAGTTTTCAGAAAGTCATGGCGTGATCCATGAAAATCCTTAGAAAACCCTAAGAGCTCTAATTAGGGCAAAATACACATTTATTTGTGCAGGGCTCAAATGAGCTTTGCTTCAATTGAAATTTGGCCAAGTTCCTGTTTAAGTTGTATAAAAACCACAGTAAAAATTTCAGAGTCAATATGACTGTCTAGCTATACTTATAGCCTTCACATTATCAAATTCAACTCAAATGCATTTAAATTGACAGGCATTGTATGTTTATCTCGTGTAGTCGCTAAGATCGAAGAAGGCCCAGAGGTTCTGGATTTCATTACTCCGGAGGAATAACTAGCTTACGACCAGCAGCAAGGCAAGCTCCGGTTTGCATTAGCCATTTCATAAAGTCTTTTGTTTTGATAACTTACTTTACGTACTTCTTGCAATTGTGCATTAGAGTATTGTTTAAAAACCAAAATGCATAGCCAAGAGAACCAGGGTTTTGGGCTTAGGTTTTAAACCTCGAGTACCCAATGCAATGCTAAATTGGTGTAGGATTCGGTACAAGTCGAGTAGTTGGAACTATTCGCGAGAATAGGCTAGAGGCACACAACTCGGTTAGAGATAGACAATGATTCACATGGCAAGAAAAATGAGACTAAGCAGAGAGTAAGGGCAGCAGGACTTTGGGGCCTGGGGTCCATAGCTTCGCTTGTGTCGGTTGAGGACCAAGCCGTGTGCGGGCCTGTTGAACAAGCTAGAACAGTACCGAAGACCTACCGGATATATGGGAACCGCAAAACAGATGTAATTCGGGTAGCGATCTGTTGAGGCATTGCTTGTCGTCTAGAGGGTAGGTTGAGAGCAGCGAGGTGTAAATTGGCTGGCGGGCACTGTGGATGCTCCGTGCAGAGACCTCCTGCTCGGGACGATATGACCAGTTCAACACTTGACTGACGGACGAAAGGTGGTTGCGTACGACGTCCGTGGTGGTAACTGTAGGAAATATCGAGTTCGAGCGTACGTGATGGGTTATTCGGGTAACCCTACAGGTGTAAATCGATTATAATCACCGTCCCTCTCGGTTAGTGAGTACCACTTGTTCACTGTACCGTGACGTAGAAAGAACATGCTAGTGTCATGTTAAAATATTGCTGATTGAAAGCTTTACATTGCTTGTTAATGAATTGTTGTAGTTTAGATCTAATTAAAGTTGTTTTCAACCTTAGGCAAAGCACATAAGAGAAATGTGTTTCTTGTTTGATTGCGGTTTTGTTATGTGTCTTAGCACAAGGTTCTCCAACAAGTTGTTGCTAAAACTTGAAAGTAAGGTTAAACTATTTAGGCATGTCTTTTGCAACATGATTGCGGCATTTCTTATGTTTGAAAGTAATGTTAAACTATTATACACTGCAAACTCAGCATGTAGAGTTTCATGTGTAGGTAAGACAGGTCAGTCTTGCTGATCCATTATGCTCACTGCTTGTGTTTGAAGCGTTTGCAGGGTGCTATGAGGAAGAGGCTCCCGAAGAGAAGACGGACCCCCAAGAGGGAAACACCGTCGAGTGGGAGCCTTGCACGCCGCCGTGTTAGTGTGTGTGTGTGTGTGTGCTAGTGAAGACACATTTATGGGCTCAGCGTGAACTTCTTTTTCTTAGTCTACACCTGTGAGTGTAGACTTAACGTATTTTGATGTAAATATGTTCATAAACCTGTTTATATAATAAAACTTTTGCTTCCAATTTGTACTTTTTATGTGTGTTATCCAGTGTTGTGCAACGCAGCACCCCTCTGCATGATCCTGGCTAGTCGAGACCGTCGGGTCCTCACAGAAACCGATTATTTCTCTAGAATTAATTATCCAAAATTTAAACTGTTGGGAATTTTAACTGGAGATTCCTTTTATTGAAAATTCTGAAAATTTTTCAGGATGTTCGTTGTAATATTCCGGAGTCACATGAAAAATTTCAGATCCATCCGAGCTCATTTAGTCCACCTAATGGTGTGACTTAGTGAACTGAACCAGAGAAAAAGAAAAATGTCCACAAATATTTTTTAGAATTGTCTGAACTTCATTAGCCCATATGTTTTTCTAGGATTCTCCAAATTGGATGAAACCAATTCCATTAGAACCATCTTAAACTCTAGTTTCCAAAACGTAATGTATTTCTCCATGAAAATCCTTAGAAAACCATAGAAGCTCTTATTATGGCCAAATACACATTTATTTGTGCAGGGGCTCATAGAAGCTTTGCTTCAAATGAAATTTGTCCAAGTCATTGTTTAGGTTGTCACCAAGCCACAGTAAAAATTTCAGATTCAAAAGGGTTGTGTAGCTAGAGCTATTGTCTTTCCTCTTCACTTCAACACATTGCATTTGAATTTGACATGCATTTGTAATTCCATTTTCCTGTAGTCACTAAGGTTGAGGAAGAACCGGAGATACTGAATTGTATGCCTCCAGAAGAGAGTTTAATCGATGACCAGCAGGAAGGCAAGCTCCGGTTTGCATTAACCAGTTTATAAAGTCTTATGTTTCGATCACTTACATTATGAATTTCCTACTATGTGCATTAGAGTCTTGATTTGAAACCCAAGTGCATAGCCAAGAGAACCAGGGAGTTGAGTCTAGAATTTGAACCTCGAGTAGCCACTGCAATGTTTAAATGGTATAGGATTTCGTACAAGTCTGTGAGACCTATGTGTGCTGAATACATTAGCTTTGACGATAAAAGTTTTGAATACTACCAAAACACCTTTTTAACAAGGTCTGACTCTAGATCTGAGCTCCTGCAAGGTCTGGCGTAAGGTCCGACTTGCTTTGTCTAGGTCAGACTTATTTTGGCTAGGTCCGATTTGTTTTTGCTAGCTCCGGTGCTAGGTCCGACTAGCTTTGGTAAGTTCCGTGCTAGGTCCGACTAAGCTTTAGTAAACTCCGGCGCTGGGTCCGACTAGCTTTGGTAAGCTCCGGTTCAAGATCCGGTTAGCTTTGGTAAGGTTCGGAGCTTGATTGCAATGGTTCTGCTTTTAACTTGCAATGTTTCGAACTTGCTTTACTCTTATGGAAAGTTTGCTTAGTATTATTTTACTAAGTTTTTTGTGTGTTTTGGTGGTTATGGCTGATATCATTTTGCTATGGTTTACAACATGCTTATGTGAGGTGCTCACGTAAGATGTTGTAGTCTCGAAACTAACGAGAGTCAAGTAGAGGACTTGTGCTCGGAAGTATTGGTTGTTTATTCATGTGCAGGTGTTGCTTGAGTTCAAGACATGGCTGGTGACGGGATCCATTGAACTAGTCTTAGGGAGAAGATGAGGTTCAACAACAAAGTTTGGGAGGAATTGTGGTTGAGATGATCGGGAGGTTGTGCAGTATGTTTGAATCAAGAACAATGCATATGAAGGTATCTAGGACGTCGTTGGAAGATGTTTGCACGTGTGCAAGGAGTGCATGGACGTGGCTGCATGGTTCCAAGGCGTGATGAAGTGTTGTGGACGTAAAGAATTGGTCGGAAAGGTCCAACCGACTAGGTTATGGACTCAGGCTGCGGCTGAGTCGTGTTTGACTCAAATATGGAAAGTTTTGAGTTGGTTATGATAGGATTTCGTGTGGGTCACAAATTTGAGTTATTTTAGGAATGTGGGATACGTTCCTAAGGTGTTTGGAAGTCTTAAGATTACTTCTATCTGCGTATAGAAGAGTCCTAAGCAGTATTGGAAAGTTACAGTTTGAATCCAAGTAGGAGTAGGAGTCCTAGTTTGAGTTGAGTTGGCCTTCGGGCTGGTTATATAAGCAAGGGAGGCCAGAGCTCGTGGTGCACGACTTTGGGGCTGTTCCTCTTGTGTTTTGATAAATAAAATTCGTATTCTAAAGGAACTTTCGTGCCTTGTTCGTCCGACTTGTTTCAGACAAGTTTTTCTCGTCGAGTTTCTGTTCAGCACTACCTTGCTTCAGTGGTTTTATCATAACTCGAGTTTTACAGATCCAATTGTTGTGATTCTTTTTGGGTTATCTTCAAAACTTGATTATCTATCATCTATGAAAATTTCACGGTCATTGAATTTGTGGTTTCTGATCTACACGAGTTGCTTTGCAGTATTCCAGAACTGTTTTTCTCGCGTAGGACAGATTGACCTTTGTTCGATCTTTCGATCGTAACTTGAGTTTCTCTCAACGGATTTTCATAATTTTTGTTTTGACGTCTTCCTGACTTGATTCTCTACAATCTATACTAGTTTTGTCACATTTGAACACGTTTAGATTAGTCACACACACGGTTTCTTTAACAGATCGGTTTTCTGCTGAGGGGTGTTTTGTTGCTTCCGCTGAAAAGTTTTTATCTACCATTCACACCCCCTCTGATAGCTTTACAGGTGTACTTCGATCCTACAATTGGTATCAGAGCAAGGTTGCTCTAATATTTGTGATTTGCACGTGTTTTGACTAATCATCATGGAGAAATACTCCGACAAACCTTGTGTGTTTAGTGGTATTGATTTTCAGGTTTGGAAGGCACGCAGGAAGCTTTCATCCAGGTGCAAGGCTTTGCAATATGGGAAAAGGTGTACAAGCCTTACGATGTGCCTTCAAACGATCAAGTCACGGCTACAAACATGAGAGATGTCGACAACAACAACAAGGCTCGGAACTTGATCATACACGGACTAACTCAGAGCGACTTTGACCGTGTTGCACACCTCCGATCGACGTACGATGTGTGGAGAGCACTTTGTGACTACCACGAAGGATCCCACATGATCAAGGAGGTAAGACATGATATGTTCAAGAAAGAATACATGCGCATTGAGACGCAACCCGGTGAGTCCATTGATGACCTCTTTGCTCGCTTTAATAAAATTCTCAGCAACTTGCGTAGCGTCAATGTTAATTTTTCAGATGCTGAAAATGCTAGACAATTACTAAGTGCATTAGACATGTCAATTTGGGAGATGAAAGTAAAATCCATACGTGAATCCACTGTCATGAGTACTCTTACATTAGATGTGCTTTATTCTAAGCTAAAAACTCATGAAATTGACATTATATCACGTAGGAACCCAAATAAGACTATTGCATTTGTCTCACAACGTGATATGGCTAGCTCCGGCCAACCATCTAGCAATACACTTGCTTTGCTATCTTCACTAACCCTAGAACAGATTGAGGAGTTTCTATAGGAGGAGCTAGTACTTCTTTCTACTAGGTTCTCAAAAGCAATGCAAAATGTGAGAACTAGAAGGAGAGGAAGCTCCGGACCTCAATGATGCTTTGAATGTGGTAAGACAGGACACTTTCGTACAGATTGCCCTAACCTTTCAGGTCCTTCTAACCGTGATGAAAAGCAGAATAAAGTCAAGTCCTCTTTTGGCAACACCAACAAGAAAAAGAGGGGTTTTACAGGACGCAAACTGATAAACAGTTTCATCACCGCACTTCAAGAACATGGCCCAAGTGATGTAGACATTGGAAGTGATGAAGATGAAGATGATCTGGCAAACGTGTGCTTCATGGTGGGCAAATCAAAATCAAGTATGGAGGATGCAGAACACAACAGTGACAACGAAGAGGTATGTCCTACTTGCGAAGAAATGTGTGATGCTATTTCTCATGCCACTATTATTGTTAAGAAAAAGGACAAAAAGCTTAGGGACAATGCTGTTAAAATTGAGTCACTAGAATCTGAAATTAATCGTTTAAAATCCTTGATTTCTAGTGATGATTCTTATTCCTCATGTGATTTAATATATGAACAATTGTCCTCTCTAAGAAGTGCACACACCTCCACACTTAATAAACATGAAATCGAAAAGAACAAAAAGCTTGCTGCACTTAATGATAAAAACTTGAAAGATGATTGTTGTTCTACAATTGATTTGCATTGTTCTACTTGCGATGATCTTGATAAGAAACTACAAGATGCTATGAAAGAAATTTCTATATTGAACAATGCTTTACGTTCTCATGAAGATAAATATTGTTCCAATTGCAAATTAAAAGGAAAAACTTCATGTGAAAATTGCCTTGATCTATTAAATAAACTTGATAACATGCGTAGGACATTAGATCTGTTTTGTAATGGGAATAAGAACCTAAACTTGCTGCTGAATTCTTCCAAGTCTTGCAATGATAAAACTGGTTTAGATTTTGATTCACATGCTCATGCTAAGGAACGTCCACCTAAAATTGTAAAATCTTTAGGAAGTGGTTTGATTCAAACAGTTCCTAAACAAAAAGAAGTGGTTTTTAAATCTGCAGGAGTGTTGTCACATTCGGGTTCAAATAAGTATACTGCATGCTCATCTAGACATGAACACAAAGTTAAATTTCATTGTACCTATTGTGGTAGAGATGGTCATGTCATAGATTTTTGTTATAGACTAGCTAAACAACATAAAAAGGAAAGAATGCAAGCTAGATCTTATAACTCTCATGCAAAATTTGCTGCACATACTAAACCGAATGTTAGGAACATACAACCTGCTGTTATGATTCAGAAATATTCAAAGTTTGCCTCCGAAGCTTCAGTTTTTGCCTCTGGAGTTTCAGTTTTTGCCTCCGGACCTTCTGTTTTTGCCTCTGGAGCTACTGATTTTCGTGCTACACAAGTAACACCTCATAGGTCAGTAGTTAAGAACAAAAAATCTCAAACTTTGACTCATAAACCTGCTGTTTTATCTCAACTTTCGCATGTTATTCCTGCTGGACATCGTGTGACTCAGTACTGGATTCCTAAATGCCTTTTAACTAACCCCAGTATTGAGTCATCGACGTATTGTGCTTCTATGTAGGTTACACGCTTGAGGAAGGAGAACATTTGGATTGTGGATTCAGGTTGCTCACGCCACATGACCGGTAACAAAGAATGGTTCTCCTCTCTCTCTTTTGTGTCACGTGTAGAGAATGTTACTTTTGCCGATAATTCTTCAACTCTTATAATTGCTAAGGGTTCGGTTAGAGTAAATGATCACTACACTTTGAAGGATGTGGCACTTGTCAAAAATTTGAAATACAACTTGCTTTCTATTTCACAATTGCTAGATGAAAATCTGGAAATTATTTTCAATAAAAACTGCTGCAAAGTTGTAGGTTCAAATAGTGAGTTTATTTTTAACATGTCTCGGTTTGGAAGAGATTTTAAAGCTGATTTTGATATGTCTTCCTCTAAGCATAGATGTCTAGTTGCAAATGATTCCAAAGATTTATATTTTTGGCATCGTAGACTTGGTCACATAGGCTTTGATCATCTCACGCGTGTTAGTGCTCTTGATCGCATATGTGGGCTGCCTAAGATTAAAGGGGACAAAGAAATTATGTGCTCTTCTTGTAGACATGCTAAGATGGTTGCAGGTTCACATGCTCCTCTCACAATGACCATGACAACTGAACCGGGTCAACTTTTACACCTTGACACCGTAGGACCTTCACGTGTTCAATCCTTTGGAGGTAAATGGTATGTTCTTGTGATTGTTGATGGCTATTCTAGATACTCTTGGGTTTACTTTATGGCATCTAAGAATGAAGCTTTTAGTCACTTTAGAACTTTATTTCTTAGATTATCAATTGACCACCCAGGATCTTTAAGATCAATCAGAAGTGATAATGGAACCGAATTTAAAAATCAATCGTTTGATCACTTTTGTGCTGAAAATGCAATAGATCATCAATTTTCTTCACCATATGTACCTCAACAAAATGGTGTTGTAGAGAGAAAGAACAGAACCTTAGTTGAGATGGCTAGGACTATGCTTGATGAATATCAAACTCCTAGGAAATTTTGGGCTGATGCAATTGCAACCGCTTGTTATGTCTCAAATCGTATTTTCTTGCGTGCTAAGCTAGGTAAAACACCATATGAGCTCAGGTTTGGACATAGGCCTAGTGTCACATGCTTTAGGGTCTTTGGATGCAAATGCTTTGTTAAGAAACATGGTAATCTTGATAAATTTGAAGCTAGATCTGTTGATGGCATGTTTCTTGGTTATCCATCTCATACTAGAGGCTACCGTGTGCTTTTACTTGATACCAACAAAATTGTGGAAACTTGTGAGGTTTATTTTGATGAAGCTAGCCCAGGTACTAGTTCAAATATTGCAGGTCCGGATCCATATCCGCAGGGGTAGAGTATTTTCGTTAAATAAGAGGAAGAAGTGGTGCTGCTGCCCGAAAATTCAGCAGCTAATGACATTGTTCCAGCTCTTGATCTTGATTCACAGCCAGCACCGACGACCACCATTGCTGGTCCAGATCCTCCTCACGTCACAAGCTCATCTATTTGTGATGAACATGAAGAAGAAGAAGAAGAAGCTTGTGAAGTGTCCACTCCCCTCTGGATTCTCAAAAGTCATCCTCCACAACAAATTATTGGAAGCTTGCATGAACGAGTTACAAGATCCAGGTTTTTCAACCCCAATTCTCATGCTCATTCTGCTTTTGTTGCTTATTTTGAACCCAAAGATATATCACACGCACTCACTAATGAATCTTGGATTATTGCCATGCAAGAAGAGTTAGAAAATTTTGAAAGAAATAATGTTTGGAAACTTGTACCTCCACCTCAAGGTCACACTTTAATGGGTGTTTCAAAATAAACAAAGTGAGGATGGGGTTGTGGTTAGGAATAAGGCTAGGTTGGTTGCTCAAGGTTTCACACAAGTTGAAGGTCTAGATTTTGATGAAACTTTTGCTCCTGTTGCTAGATTAGAAGCCATAAGAATTTTGTTAGCTTTTGATGCATCTAAAGGTTTTAAGCTATATCAAATGGATGTTAAAAGTGCTTTTCTTAATGGCTACATAGATGAGGAGGTTTATGTCAAACAACCACCTGGTTTTGAAAATCCAAATTTTCCTAATCATGTTTACAAACTGTCCAAAGCCTTGTAAGGTCTCAAACAAGCCCCTAGAGCATGGTATGATAGGTTAAAAACATTCTTATTTGAAAAGGGGTTTACCATGGGCAAGGTTGATAAAATTCTTTTTGTTCTTAAGCATGGAAATGACTTATTATTCGTTCAAGTGTATGTGGATGATATTATCTTTGGTTGTGCTTCTCATGATCTTGTGTCCAAGTTTTCATCTATGATGAGTTCAGAATTTGAGATGAGTATGATGGGAGAACTCACGTACTTTTTGGGGCTGCAAATCAAGCAAACCAAGGAGGGTACCTTTGTGCATCAAACAAAGTATACAAAAGATCTCCTAAGGCGCTTCAACATGGACAAAAGCAAGCCTCTTTGGACACCAATGGGAACAGCAACAACACTTGAACTTGATGAAGATTGTGATCCCGTTGATCAACAAGAATATAGAAGCATGATCGGATCACTTTTGTATCTCATGGTATCAAGACCGGGCATACATATCAGCGTATGTCTTTGTGCACGGTTTCAAGCCTCCCCACGTGCTTCACATCGTCAAGCCGTCAAAAGGATTCTCAGGTACTTACATGGAACTCAAGAATTTGGCATTTTTCTTCCTTCTTCCTCAACCGTTACTTTGAAAGCTTTTTCCGATGCTGATTTTGGGGGTTGTAGGATTGATAGGAAAAGTACTTCTGGTGCTTGTCATTTTCTTGGTAATTCACTTGTTGTCTGGTCCTCTAGAAAACAAAGTTCAGTTGCACAATCCACAGCCGAATCTGAATATGTAGCTGCTGCTAGTGCTTGCTCACAAATTCTTTGGATTGTTCAAACACTTAAGGACTATGGGGTTGATCTAGATAGTGTTCCACTGTTTTGTGAAAACACTAGTGTCATTTGCATTTCTAAAAACCCCGTGCAACATTCGAGAACTAAGCACATTGACATTAGGTATCACTTTCTCCGTGATAATGTCGAAAAAGGGAACATTGTGCTTCACCATGTAGATACCGAACAACAATTGGCTGACATTTTTACAAAACCTTTGGATTTCACTCGTTTTTGTTACATTCGTAGTGAAATAGGGGTTATGCATCCTCATGGCTTAAATTGAGGGAGAATTTTGAAACTTGGGAAGTCTATGTGTGAATCTGAATTAAAATAATATGAGCATAGTATTTCATGCATATATGACTTTGTGATTACTTTTTCATGCTGAAAGTTCTTACTACATTAGTCGTGTTATACATTTTGTAGTTTTTACCATGTCTAGTAATTGGAATAATTACTTACACTAAATCTGGTCATGGTCAAACTTTCTTGCTGTTTTGAACTTGTTGCATGCTCACAAGTGCTTTTAATCATAAAGAATTAATCAAGTAATCAACTCACATGTTGAGTTTTTATGTTCAAATAAAAAAATGAGAAAAGATCAAGAGAATATGCATGCATCACACTTCTTCTTTTGAGATGGCTTATCATTGCACTTAGATATGAACTTGAAAGGAGTTGTGTATGACTAAAATCATGTCCTTAAGCTTCTGACTGTCAAATGACATAGGCTTGGCTTGGTTGGTTAGAATAAGGCTGATGCTGCATATCATCTCTTGCAAATGTCATAAGATCAAAATTTTTGCTTTAAATGATAAATAAAATGCAGCAACAAGTGTCTTGCTTTCAGGTCTTGAAATAGTTAAGTTTGTGAGATCATGACTTGTTTAAATTGAAAATTACACTTGATCTCTAGCATGGCTTACACTACTTTATGTATCTCATTGATGTGATTGTGTAAGTTACTTGATAGTATGATTTGGATGAGCTTTGTTTTATATGTATATGTTATAATGTGCTCATAACAAATTAAAATTTCTCTTTCGTACATTGCTGAATACATTGTCAAAGGGGCAGAAATTGATCACACGTTGCACACATTCACAAGTGTTTTGGCACGATTCTTCTCAGTGGGAGAATTTTTCGTATTTTTGTTTTTCTTCTCATTTTATTTCTGGTTTACAAAGGGGGAGAAATTGTTTTCAAAACTTTTCATGTGAATAAGCCAATGTTCGGATTTTAAGTGGTGTTGCCAATGCATTCATCAAAGGGGAGATTGTGAGACATATGTGTGCTGAATACATTGGCTTTGACGATAAAAGTTTTGAATACTACCAAAACACCTTTTTAACAAGGTCTGACTCTAGGTCCGAGCTCCTGCAAGGTCCGACGTAAGGTCCAACTTGCTTTGTCTAGGTCTGACTTATTTTGGCTAGGTCCGATTTGTTTTTGCTAGCTCCGGTGCCAGGTCCGACTAGCTTTGGTAAGTTCCGTGCTAGGTCCGACTAAGCTTTAGTAAGCTCCGGCGCTGGGTCTGACTAGATTTGGTAAGCTCCGGTTCAAGATCCGGTTAGCTTTGGTAAGGTTCGAAGCTTGATTGCAATGGTTCTGCTTTTAACTTGCAATGTTTCAAACTTGCTTTACTCTTATGGAATGTTTGCTTAGTATTATTTTACTAAGTTTTTGGTTTGTTTTGGTGGTTATGACTGATATCATTTTGCTATGGTTTACAACATGCTTATGTGAGGTCCTCACGTAAGATGTTGTAGTTTCGGAACTAACGAGAGTCAAGTCGAGGACTTGTGCTCGGAAGTATTGGTTGTTTATTCATGTGCAGGTGTTGCTTGAGTTCAAGGCATGGCTGGTGACGGCATCCTTTGAACTAGTCTTAGGGAGAAGATGAGGTTCAACAACCAAGTTCGGGAGGAATTGTGGTTGAGTTTATCGGGAGGTTGCGCAGTATGTTTGAATTAAGAACAATGCATATGAAGGTATATAGGATGTCGTTGGAAGATGTTTGCACTTGTGCAAGGAGTGCATGGACGTGGCTGCATGGTTCCAAGGCGTGATGAAGTGATGTGGACGTAAAGAATTGGTCGGAAAGGTCCAACCGACTAGGTTATGGACTCAGGCTGCGGCTGAGTCGTGTTTGACTCAAATATGGAAAGTTTTGAGTTGGTTATGATAGCATTTCGTGTGGGTCACGAATTTGAGTTATTTTAGAAATGTAGGATACGTTCCTAAGGTGTTTGGAAGTCTTAAGATTGCTTCTATCTGCGTATAGAAGAGTCCTAAGCAGTATTGGAAAGTTACAGTTTGAATCCATGTAGGAGTAGAAGTCCTAGTTTAAGTTGAGTTGGCCTTCGGGGTGGTTATATAAGCAATGGAGGCCAGAGCTCGTGGTGCACGACTTTGGGGCTGTTCCTTTTGTGTTTTGATAAATAAAATTTGTATTCTAAAGGAACTTTTGTGCCTTGTTCGTCCGACTTGTTTCAGACAAGTTTTTCTCATCGAGTTTCTGTTCAGCACTACCTTGCTTTGGTGGTTTTATCATAAATCGAGTTTTACAGATCCAATTGATGTTATTCTTTTTGGGTTGTCTTCAAAACTTGATTATCTATCATCTGTGAAAATTTCACGGTCATTGAATTTGTGGTTTCTGATCTACACGAGTTTCTTTGCAGTATTCCAGAACTGTTTTTCTCGCGTAGGACAGATTGACATTTGTTCGATCTTTCGATCGTAACTTGAGTTTCTCTCAACGGATTTTCATGATTCTTGTTGTGACGTCTTCGTGACTTGATTCTCTACAATCTATACTAGTTTTGTCACAGTTGAACATGTTTAGATTAGTCGCACACATGGTTTCTTGAACAGATCGGTTTTCTGCTGAGGGGTGTTTTGTTGCTTCTGCTGAAAAGTTTTTATCTACCATTCACCCCCCCCTCTGGTAGCTTTACACGTGTACTTCGATCCTACAAAGTCGAGTAGTTGGAACTACTTACGAGAATAGGCTTAGAGGCACACTACTCGGTTAGAGAGATAGATAATGAATCACATGGCATGAAAATGAGACCGAGCAGAGAGTAAGGGCAGCAGGACTTTGGGGCCTGGGTGCCATAGCTCTTCTTGTGTCGGTTGAGGACCGAGCCGTGTGAGGGCCTGTTGAACAACTTACAACTGTACCGAAGACCTACCAGCTAATATAGGAACAAGGAAGCCGATGTAATTCGGGTAGCGATATGTTGAGGCATTGCTTGTTGTCCAGAGAGTAGGTTAAAAGCAGTGAGGTGTAAATCGGCTAGCAGGCACCGAGGATGCTTCGCGTAGAGACCTCCTTCTCGGGACGATAGGACCGGTTCAACACTTGGTTAACAAATGACAGGTTGTTGTGTACGACGTCCGTGATGGTTGCTGTTGGTAACATCGAGTACGGGTGTACGTGATGGGTTATTCGGGTAACCCAGTAGGTGTAAATCGATTATAATTGCCGTCCCTTACGGTCAGTGAGTACCACTTGTTCACTGTACCATGACGTAGAAAGAACAGGCTAGACGTCATGATTAAAGTTGCTGTTTTAAAGTCTTATGTTGCTTGTTAATGAAGTGCTTTTCAACCTTAGACAGGGCACATAAGAGGAATGCATTTCTTGTTTGATTACGGAGTTCCTATGTGGCTTAGCATAAGGTTTTCCACTAACTTGCGGCTAAAACTTGAAAGTAAGGTGCAACTAATTAGGCGAGTCCTTATGCAAAGTACTTTCCCATTTTATACTTCATTCCAGCATGTAGAGTTGCATGTTTAGATTGAGAAAATGGAAAATGTTCAGAAATTTTTCTCAATCTTGATTAGCTCATAACATTCTCTAGGATTTTTCAAATTAAATGGAACCAACTCCATTAGAACCACCATAAACTCTATTTTCCAGAAAGTAATGGCTTGCTCCATGAAAATCTCTGGAAATCCTTAGAAGCTCTAGTAATGGCCATTTGGACATTTATTTGTGCAGTGCCTAAATGATCTTTGTTTCAAATGAAATTTGGCCAAGTCTCTGTTTAGGTTATGACCAAACCACAGTAAAAATCAGAACCAGAGGGGAGGTCTAGCTAGAGTTAGGGTCTTTATATTTGTCAATTCAACACATGTCCATTAATTTGACACATATCGTCAATTTGACTACGTGTAGTCACTAAAAGCGAGGAAGCCCCGAAGATCTTGGATTTCATCCCTCCGGAGGAGAACTTAACAATGTACCAGCAGCAACAAGGCAAGCCCGGTTTGCATTTAACAATTTTTATCAATTTTTGTTTTATATTCACTTAGATTGAGGGCAGCAAGGTGGAAATTCGCAAACGGGCATAGAGAGATGCTCCATGTAAGGAACCTCTTGCTCGTTTGGGTGCGACCGGTTCGACATTTGGGCTGTTTGGTTAAAGGTTGTCCCGTACGACATCGGTGGAGCGTGCCGTTGCAGCTCTAAGGATGGGCGTACGTGACGTGCTATTCGGGTATCCCTGCAGGTGTATATCGAGTCGATTCACCGTCCATCACGGTTATGAGTTCCGCTTGTTCACTGTGTCGTGACGTAGTAAATATATGGAATGATTGTGATGCATTACTGCTGTGATGCATCACTGTGTCGTCACGGTTATGATTTGGAGCTCGCTGCCGTGGTACTCGCACTTAAAATGTGGAGGCACTACCAACTCGGTAACCTCGTGCATCTATATACCGACCACAAAAGCCTCAAGTACATATTTACTCAGAAAGAGCTGAACATGAGGCAGTGAAGATGGTTAGAGTTGATAAAGGATTACGAAATAGAGATCCATTATCACCCCAGCAAGGCAAACGTAGTGGAGGATGCGCTGAGTCGCAAGTCAGACGTCAACAATCTGACCATCACACCTTTGGAAGAGAGCGAGCCACCAGTGCATGTGATTCCACATGGAGCTCTCTACAACTTAGCTCTTATCCCCACCATCCGTGAAGAGATAGCGGAAGCTCAGAAACATGACAAGGGCATGTCGCATTTGCGGAGACGTGTAGAGAGTGGGGAGCTGAAATGTTTCCGGAAAGATGGAGACGGCATCCTATGGTTCAAGGACCGGATCGTCGTACCCCGTAACCCGGAGTTACGGAAGAAAATCTTTGATGAGGCTCACTTGTCAAAGTTTTCTATTCACCCCGGCAGCAACAAAATGTATCAATAACTCAGAAACAAGTTTTGGTGGACACGAATGAAGCGGGAGATCGCAAAATACGTGTCCGAGTGTGATACATGTCGAAGGGTGAAGGCGGACCACATGAGAAAACCGGGACTACTACGACCACTGGGCGTTCCTGCCTGGAAGTGGGAAGACGTGAGCATAGACTTCATCGTCGGTTTACCCACCACCTTTCAGAAGCATGATTCTGTGTGGGTGATCGTCGACCGGCTCACCAAAGTTGCCCATTTCATCCCGATCAACACAAACTACAACACCAAGAAGTATGCTGAATTGTACATCTCACGGATCCTATTCTTGTACGGCGTACCCTGCACCATCATATTGGATCGGGGCACTTTATTTGTGTCTCGTTTTTAGGAGCAGCTACATGCTGCATTGAGGACAAAGATGATCCGTAGTTCAGCGTACCACCCACAGACGAATGGGCAAACCGAGCGGGTAAATCAGATTCTAGAGGACATTCTACGAACTTGTGCTATTAACCACGGTAAGAATTGGGATGATCACTTACCGTTGGCCGAGTTCTCATACAACAATGTGTACCAAGCCAGCATCAAGATGGCGCCTTACGAGGCGCTATACGGGAGAAAATGCTGCACACCACTAAATTGGTGTGAGTCTGGCGAAAGGGTCATCTTCGGGATTGATCTTGTCAACAACGCGGAAGAAAAGGTTCGGCTGATTCAAGCGAACCTAAAAGCCGCTCAATCCCGACAAAAACAATATGTGGACCGGAGAAGACGCCCATTACAATTCGAAGTTGAGGATCACGTATATCTACGTGTGTCTCCAATGAAGGGCGTGAACAGATTCAGGGTGAGAGGAAAGTTGGCACCCCGATTCATCGGTCTATTCCAAATTACGGAAAGATGTGGATCGGTAGCATACCAGCTGGAATTACCAGAAGCACTTTCCAGTGTGCACGACGTCTTTCACATTTCTCAGCTGAGGAAGTGTCTTAAGCTATCAGCTACCATTCAGCTGGGGGATATTGAAGAACTGAAACCGGATCTCACGTATCGGGAGGAACCGGTTCAGATCATTGATGAAAAGGCCCGAACCACACGAAACCGTACATTCTGGTTCTACAAAGTTCTATGGAGTAATCACTCCGTAGATGAAGCGACATGGGAGAGCGAAGGATTTCTTTGCGCTAACTACCTCGACTTTTTCACGTCGCATATATGGTAATTTTTCCACCGTCCTCTATCTCATTTTCACCTTATAATCTCGGGACGAGATTCTTTTAAGGGGGGGAGAATGTAAGGGCCTAGGTTTTTGCACACATCCAAAGTGTTCATCACACCACACACACCTCATTTGAGGAAACTTTATGAACACCTTTGAAGAGCAAGTAAACACCATCAACATGGTCATTAGAGAATAAACTCACAAAATGCAAAAGTGGTATTTCCCACATGCATCACATAAGGGCTGAGCATATGGAAAACTCCAACACCTTGCTAGGAATGCTCATGCCAAACTTCACCCAAATCCAAAACCTGTCTTGTCCTCCAGAAAGATGAGGGTTGCCGGCCTCATCGTTGTTGTTGGCGG
The DNA here is from genome assembly GCA_030760725.1 of Neostapfia colusana. Classification (NCBI taxonomy): domain Eukaryota; kingdom Viridiplantae; phylum Streptophyta; class Magnoliopsida; order Poales; family Poaceae; genus Neostapfia; species Neostapfia colusana. The sequence continues at coordinate 57,543,885 of JASWHV010000005.1, read as the reverse complement.
GGTTGGCACCACGACCCTTTCCTCTTCCGGCCATATATCATGATCAACCAGATGTTAATTTAAAGCATTATGCATTAACTTCCCAATTTGCTTGTTTAAACTTAAACTTTGGGTGCCTTATTATATTTACATTTTATGAGGGTTTCACGTCTCACGCGAAAATAAATGCACTCTTAATTCATAGGGGTTCACACATCAAAGCAAAACAACCTGAAGACGAGGTTGTGGACAAATGCCCATGGCTTCCACAACTCACGTCACACACCAAACATTAACACACCATTAACTAAGGTAACGACTCGACTACTCGACATCTGCTAAACTAAGGGAAAGGACTCTACACTACTTGTATCACTGAGCTGGCTCCTCGGGATCTTCCTCGTTATTGCGGCTGCCCTCTGACTCCGCTTTGGGTGGGGAAGCTGCTGGTGGAGAAGTGCGGCGACGCCTGCTTGCCCGGCGATCTGGGAGTCAGGAGTCCATGTGTCATTCACGGTGACACACAGTTCATTCCCATCTCCTCTTTCTCTCGCCCTCAAGCTGGCTCGAAGCAACACCTCAGTCTCCTTCAGGGTGTCACGAACATCCTGAAGCTCCTGCTGACACTCCTGCAGTCGAGTGCTGAGCATAGCAGCATCCTCCAAGCACAGGTCCATGTGCTCATGGGAAGTCCCCTGCTGCACTGGCGGGTACTTGTACTCCGTCGTACCACTCTCACGCTGGAGGACATACATGTACTCAGTCCTGTCCAGGTGGCGACGATAGATGTGACTCTGGCAGGTGATTGCCTCCCAGGTGACATCCTTCTCCGCATCGACCTGTGTCGCTCGACAAACTGGAGAGCGGTGGATCTTGAGCAGCTGATTTTCGTGGATAATCCTCATTTCTGAACTCCATTCTTCCCGCTTCTCACGGATGGTCCGGGTGGAGCTATAGTGTATGATTAGCTTGCCCGTATTGCCGGCGGCTTGGAGCATACGTCGAAGACGGCGCAACAAGCCTCCTACTGCCAATCCGTAGGAGAGATATGTCACCGGACGGTTCTCCTCTCTCAGGGCAAGGGCCACTACGGGAACTCTCCCTCCGGTGGACTTTCGAGCGGTACGGATCATGCGAACCATCTAAAACATAAAGCATTTAAAATTTAAGTTAGATAAGATTTTAAACATAAATCCTATTTTGAATAAAAGTTGGGGTAAGATGAACAAAGTGGCCCCATTAAATAACACCTTCAACCCACACTTTTATAAAATAGTTTTTAAGAAAATAGGGTCCTTAAATACGTCCATTTCTACCTAGGTCCACGTTCCTATGGGCAACCTTGGCTCTGATACCACTTCTGTCACACCCGGTTTCTCCGAAGAACAACCGAGTGAATATCACATGTATGCCAGGATCATTTTCTCATACATGTGATGACAAATAGTGAAGCATCATTTATTACAAGCCAGGTGTCGAATATAAATAAGTCTTACATAGCATATGTCAAGATGGACGATAATAAATTCATAATAAGTAAATAAAATAGCAGCGGAATATTATTCTTGTGGGCTCCGTCACAGGCGTTGCCCGGGGGACTCCATGAACCTAGAATCCTTCTTCGGGTCTGAAGTCTTGATCATTAAACACCACCTCATCCCCTTGACCTGAGCAGCAATTTAAGCCAACAAATATGCAAGGTTGAATACCGTGGGTACTCAGCAAGTGTGGGAAAGTTATGTCATGCATGGCTAGAGCAAGGAGAGGTTAAACTCATGGTTAAAGCACTACGCAATTATTACCTACCACCTTAGCTTATTAAGCACCTACATTACTACACAGGTGAAATGGTCCCAATCTCCCATCCCATCATCAAAATCAAATAACCATAACATCATTTCCAATGTTAAGCTCCCCGCTTAACATCCACAACTTCCAAAGTCATCATCCTCTAATCATGAATAAGTCCAAGCCGCTCTTGACCGTGAGCACGGCTGTCATGACAGTTTTGACTCTGCGGAGTTTGCACCACTGTACCCACATGTAGTGATTTCATCCCCCATTGTCGGGTGGACTAAAAGAACCTCCATTATGCCAGTGGCTACGAACCACATTCACACTTCCCAGATGTGTAGCCAGGAGATCACTACGAAGCCTTTACAAAGGGATTCCCGACGAGCGTGGGCCCACTGAGGTTTCACCCCTAACAGCATACAAGAGGCTCCAACCCCGCTGCAGTGGCCCCCTCTTGAGCCTTGCGGTTCATATGGTAGTCCAGCTGACACCTACTCCCCGCACCATCGAACACACCCATACTACGCCGGGGATACACCTAATTAATTGGCCAAGCTGCCCCATCTCAGCATGTGGTTGGCACGGTAAAGCCAGGTTACATGCTCCATGAACCGGTCCTTAGGATCCAGGCAAGTACTAAACACAAACCCGAGTCTCGTGCACCCAGCACCAACCAAATCATCCAACTTGCCTCGATCCCTACCTCTACATAACTCATAATATCTCATTCAAGAGTAAGGTAAATAAATTGATGATCTCATATCCCAATTTTCCCATTCTAAGAATGCCTAAGCATAAGCATGATAATAAATGACATGATAAAATAAATCCCAACCCAAGCTACAAGAAAACAAGGTAATGTAATTCTAGGGGAAACTTCCTAGCATGGGTTTCATATTTCAATAGACAATGCAAATAATTCTATCTACACATCCTAGCATAGGATCAAAGTGGTCAAGGACACTTGCCTTCTTCTTGCTGCTCTGGGAATGGATAGTCCTGATCTTGGAAGGGAAGAACTTGCTCTGGGGCAGGTTCTACTCATGTCAACACACATAGCAATAGACAACAACAATCCATAAGACATAGTTCACACTTTCACTCCACACATACATACATATGATAATCATTCACTTTTCTATGTGTTGTGTTTACTCTACATGTGTTGATTTTTGGTCTACATGCACTTTTAAACATATGTATATGATTTCCAACTTTTGTATTCATATTTTCTGTTTGCCCACTATATATGAATTTCTAATTTAAACAACTTCTTTAATACACTCTTTAGGTACCAAGTTTGCATGGAAGGTATCTTCCTACTTCAAATGGGTTTTCGGATCTTCTACCAATCCTAAACTGAAGTCTTTGGATTTGAGACTTTATTTATCATTTTCTAGTCATGCACACCTATTTTCCTATATTTTATAGATTTCTTTTCTATGACTAAAAGTAAATTTTAATATTAAATAGTAGGGCATATCATCTAAACAGAATAGGTTCTGATCTAAAATATTAAATAATATATTTTGGAACTTCTCCTCTGATGTGGACTAATTTAAATTTATTTTACCAATTTTCAGGATTATTTCCTAACCTAAAAATGTCCCTACAACTAATAAATGTGAACAATCAATTAAACAGATTTATTTCAGCTTAAAATCTACTTGTAACTCATTCTAAAATTTTCCAAGTGCTAGGATAGTTTGAATTTGAATTTACAATGTGTTTGTCTCACCTTTTAATATTTTAACTCCTAATCACATATTCAAATTCCTAAATTTAATATCATATAGGGTTAAAAAGGTAAACTCACCCCACTACATGGTCTATAATATTATTTCATAAATTTCCAGGGGTCTAACTACTCATAACAGAGGTGTTTTCCTAATTTTTATTAAGTCCAGGGGCTAAAAACTGATTTTTAATTGAATTTACATGAATTTCTGAAGTTCCAGGGGCTAGATCAGAAGTTTCCGGGGCTAGCTCGTGTTTTCCGAGATCCCCAGAGGGTAGCGCGTAAGAGTCCCGGCCTTTATAATGCGGGGCTGATGTGGACCGTCCGATTTTAAACAGAGGCTCAGATTAGATCGCCGAACCAGTACGCGCAGGTTTTAATTCTACCATGCGATTTAAAATAGACGGCGCATAAGCGGCCACGTCGCTCTGGCCGTGCGCGGGCGGCGCTGCCCGGTGGCGCGCGGCGGCGGGGGGCGGCGATCTCACCGGAGAATTTCGGATCTTCGTCTATACCTCCTAAAACTGGGATCTTATGGCATAGATCGGTAGAGGGGAGGTCGGGGATCTCACCTCAGGGTTTTTCTTGAGCTCGGAGGTCCTGGAAGGCGGTCGGCGACGAGGTCCGAGATGGAATCGCTGCGGTGCTCGTCGGAGCTGTGCCTAGAGCGCAAACCACCGAGTTTTCTGCACCTGCATGATTCCCCGGAGGCAGTGGAACAAGCTCGGCGCGTTAGATCAGAAATCCCGAGCGAAGATCGAGAGGAAACGGCCGGAGAAGCTCTGGTTCTCACCGGGAGGAAAAACAGCCGATCGTGGGGAAAAAACGGGGCGATGTCGGCGTTTTTGTAGACGAGGGGGGCGGCGTGTTTGTTTAGATCGAGCCGGAGTCGTCTGGGACCGGGAGTCGGGCTGGGGACGCGGAATTCCGGGTTAGTTGCGATCGGGCGCGCGCGGAAGAGTCCGGCGGTTGGCGCGAGCGGGAGGTCAGGGATGACACACGGGCCCCGCATGTCAGTGATAGGGAGAGGGGGGGTGCGCGGCTGTGGGCTGGCGCGGGGGTGGTTGGGCCGGCTGGTGGGTTTCGGCCCACTGGACGGGGGTTTTGTTTTTTTCTTTTTCTTTTTCTTTTTCTTTTCAGTATTGAGTTGAATTTGAATTCCAATTTCTGCACCACATGCAATACGTTCAAAAATTTTTAAATTACCCTCTTAACAGGTTTTGAGGTGTTACAGATAGCCACAGAAGATCGGGATTTAAATTTTTCCTCTCACTGACTGCTGGGGCCCGGCGTCCTTCTTCAACCTCCCGACGTCTCTCGCACGCGCGCGCCGCTAGGTCGTCGGAGCTTGCCAGAAACCGCTCTCCTGACCTCTGATCGAGCCCCTGCTCGCCGCCAGGGCCTAAATTCATGTCCTGACCAACTTGGTGGAGTTCCCCCGGGCCAGCGAGGTCCCTAACCTCTCTCACGACGGCACAGCGGCTCGGCTCACCTTCGGTGGCGTCGGCCGGCTAACCTAGCCCGCCAAAAGCTCGGTGAAATGGCGCTACAGCACCAGTGAACCATGAGGAAGCTCGACATAGCCTCAAATCTACTCGGGAACGGTGGCAATTAGGGTTTCACCGTGCGCCCTCGGTCCCCCGCCTCGGTCACCGTTACAAAACCGTGAAATACCCAACCTACGTGCAGTTTCAAGCTAGGGATGTGAAGGGCTAATGATCACCGACTACTGGCGGTCCTGTGTGCAAGATTTGATGACATAAGAACGATAATAGAGGTTGAATTTGAGGTTGTCGTGCCGGAAGGTCGGTTTGTGCCTGCCGGAGGAAAAAATCCAGAATTCGCTCTTGGTCGTCCACGGCATGTCTTGAGCTTCGTAGGTAAGCACCACAGGGTCCTAGCACTTCCGAGGGTGCTCTTGCTCAGGCATAAAAGACTCTCCATAGCGCTGTCCACGTGCGACCTCTTTGTCGGTTCTCGTTCGGCCGCCGCGCGGACATGTCGTTCCCGGGGTAGGGAGGCCAAACATCGACCGGTGGCACGTCGAGGAGGGAGAGGGTGAGGACCTGGTGCCATTTTGGTACTCCCCAGCCTTTGTTCGTGCTCACTAGAGCCGGTTGCCGATCGATCAGGGATGGCGGTGGTGGCTCTGTTCCTGTGCGCGAGAGGAGAAGAAAACGGAGCGGGTTCTCGGGGTTGTGGCACGAGAACACGGGCTGAGGTGATAGGAATGGAAAACCATCTTTCCAGCACAAGGATCGCAAGGAGGTGGTGGCTCCAGCTTGCCCCTGTGTCGCACGGTGAGAAGGCCCGAGTTTTGTCTCGATGGCGCGGTTACTTCGAGTGGAGAAGGAAAAACAGGGACCGGGCACTGCCAATGAAGATCTTTTGCACCCCAAATTCTCTCAATGACATGTGGGCCCCACTGTCCAACTTATCCCCCCAAAATTTTCTCACAAATATCTCCTCACTTTGGCAAATGCGGGACATCAAATGGTGGGAATTCAAATCTGAATTGTGTGTGGATATTTGGACAAGTTTCATCGAAATTCAAATGTATATTTGAATTCATTGCAAATTTAAGTCCATTTGGAAAATGGATATCAAATATCTTCAAAAATTCATGAGACTTTGCCTACCCCCTAATTTGGACCTAAGGAATTCAAATATGAAATCTGATCCTTGATTTGGCTGCTGCAAATGAGATTTTTAATACAACAGTTTGAAAATCATGTGTTACTCTCATTTGAATTTTTGAGTTGAACATGTTGTTTAAAAAATCTGACTTTAGCTTTCTCACACATATGGGAACTTCCCACCTTGGTTCTAGATTCATATTGGTTTCCAAGTTTTCAAATAATTATTTGATCTTGTGTGAAGAGAGCTCCCATGTGTATCATCACATGTGAAAAAGTTTAAACGAGTCACATTTTTCATACATATGAAACCAACTTTGTGCAAACATGAGTTTCTTTGTATTCATATTTTGGGACCTTTACATTCCTCCCCCCTTAAAAGAATCTCGTCCCGAGATTACAGGGTAAAAATGAGAGGGAGGATGGTGAAAAATTATAGATTGTGCGACGTCCAAAGTCGGGATGATTTGGCGCGAAGAAATCCTTCGCTCTCCCATGTCGTTTCAACCTTGGAGTATCCACTCCCTAAAACTTTATAGAACCACAATGTATGGTTGCGTGTGGTTCGGTCCGTTATGTCGATGATCTGAACCAGTCCCTCCTAATACGTGAGATCCGGTTTCAGTTTCTCGATATCCCCCAGCTAAATGGTGGTTGAACACTTGAGGCACTTCCTCAGCTGAGAAATGTAGAAGATGTCGTACACACCGGTGAATATCGCTGGTAATTCAAGCCAGTGTGCAACTGATCCACATCTTTCCGAAAACCTGGAATGGACCGACGAATTGGGGTGAACAGAAACTTTGACAAGTGAGCCTCATCAAAAGTTTATCTTCCTCAGCTCCGGGTTACGGGGTATAATGATTCTGTCCTTAAACCACAGGACGCCATCTCCGTCTTTCCGGAAATATTTCAGTTCCCCACTGTCTATACATCTCCGCAAATGTGACATGCCTTGATCATGTTTCTGGGCTGCCACCCTTTCTCATGGATGGTGGGGATAAAAGCTAAATTGTAGAGAGCTCTAGGGGGAACCATACATAATGGTGGCTCGCTCTCTTCCAATGGGGTGATGGTTGGATTACAAACGTGTGACTTGCGACTCCCGCATTCGCCCATGTTAACCTTGTCGGGGTGATAATGGATCTCTATTTCGTAATCCTTTATCAACTCCAACCATCTTTGCTGCCTCATGTTCCACTCCTTCCGAGTGAATATGTACTTGAGGCGCTTGTGGTCGGTATATAAATGCACGAGGTTACCGAGTAGGTAGTGCCTCCACATTTTGAGTGCGAGTACCATGGCAGTGAGTCCTAAGTCATGAGTCGGATAGTGTTGCTCATAATTCCTGAGTTGCCGTGACCCATACACGACCACCCTTCGGTTTTGCATCAGCCCACATTCTAGCCCAAAGCCGGATGCATCGCAGTACACAACGAATGGTCTTGTTGTGTTTGTCTGCGCCAAAACCGGTGCTGATGTTAGGTGTTTCACCTATGCCTTGAACGCTGCTTTACATGCTGGACTCCAAACTTATTTGGTAGCCTTCTTCAGCAGCTATGTCCTAGGCTTGGTAATCTTTGAGAAGTTCGAAATGAACCTCCGATAATATCCCGCGAGTCCGAGGAATTTTTCCGTACCTCGTTAATAGACCACAGGGACTTCCAATGCAACACTTGTGCGATCTTGCTCGGGTCTACAGCAATACTCTCCGCTGAGATAATATGCCCGAGAAAAGGCACTTGCGATATCTAGAATTCGCACTTGCTGAATTTCGCGTATAGCTCATGATCCCGCAGCCGTTGCAAGACTATACGCAGGTGCTTCTCGTGTTCTTCCTCCGACTTGGAATAAACCAGTAGGTCGTCGATGAAGACCACGACAAATTTGTCCAGCTCCGGCATAAATACCGAGTTCATCAAGTACATGAACTGAGCATGGAGCATTGGGAGGCCAAGGAACATGGCAAGGTACTCATAAACTCCGTACCTCGTCGAAAAACTGTCTTCAGAATAGCCTCAGCCCTTATCTCAATCTGATGGTACCCTGATCTTAAGTCCGTCTTGGAAAAGATCTTTGCTTTGACCAATTGATCAAACAATATGTCGATCTGTGGTAACGGATACTTGTCCTTGATTGTTACAATGTTAAGCGGACGAAAATTAACACTAAGCCGTAGTGTTTCGTCCTTCTTCCTACTACACAGCGCAGAGCAACCCCAAGGTCATGAGATTGGTTGTATAACACATTTGCTCATGGTTTCCCTTAGTTGCTCCTTCAACCGTTCTCTTTGCTCTGCAGAACAGACTCTTCTGCCATAACCCAGATTTTGATCCATTTGGAAGCATTTTCATAACTCAAGTTGAATACCAAAGTTAAAGTTAACTTCAATATGTTTCCAACGAGTACTCCTATGCCTCCAGATCATTTCTGGATCAGAAGTTATGATTGCTCAAAGTTGATAGAATTCCTGGACAAAATTTGCCAGCATCTCCTTTGTATGTGGCTGATTTTTATCACAGTTATATACACAGATACAATATGAATCTGAACCAACTTTGAACTACAACAATGTTGCATATCTCATAACCTTTCCAAAGGTGTATCACAGTCTCCTTGAGGACTTTTCTACAGGAAGTTATGGCTTAAAAACAGAAAGGTCCAGAGAGGTTTTTTTGCTGTCCTGGTTCTGGACAGTTTGCCTTCAACTGGACTTTTCACCCACTTAACCTGTGATTTTGCTCTGGGGGTCTACAAGGAAGTTGTATATCACTTGAAAATCTTTCCATAACTGTATTATACACCTTAATTGGTTAAAGCTACTCAGAGTTATGCTCTGTTAAAGTCCAGCAAGAATTCCTGCCAGAAACAGAGCACTCTGTTTTGAAATCTTTGAAACCTAGACATTCTCTTATTTGAATCTTAGCTCAAAATAAGAGTTCAGTAACTAATATTTGTTTCAAACTTCCATTTTTAGTTGAAAGTAGCTGATGAATCATTTCTTCATAGGGAAGAGGATTATTAAGTGTAGTACGGCATCGATGCACCGTAAGAAAAATGGTGGTACTACGTTCCTCACAAAACGGAAAATCCTAACCGGATTATACCGCTATATATGTCTCAATTGTGGCACTAAACGGTCTCTCGCACACGTATACTACACGGGACACGTACGTGGTTAGTACCTGCAGAAGAACACTCAATGATGATGCACACATAGGTTTTTCTCATTCCAGGCAATTCCATATCATATTAAAAACATACGTCCCGTGTCATTTCCATACGTGCAGTCCTTGAGCCAAGCCACGTCTCAAGGTACATGATCGTGTTTTTACACCACACGACGGGGAACCCGAGTAGAGCGCGAACGGGTCGTCACGGTTGGGAATGTCATAACCCAACAGATACCACCTACTGCCCTGCAAGGCACGCCGATTGCAAGCGTTGCGTATGTCCTTCTAGGCTATTTCCAGAAGAACACACTATCGCGTTACTGACCACACGGTGGGGTCTCCACTTACTTGCCTAATGCACGCTAGGGATCAGCGTTTCATATGAACTCAGGAACATGAAGAGTCCAAGAGTTTCATATTGACGTCTCACACCAAACTGTGAGACCTATCCCTGAACCACTTTCCTCGTCAGGGGAGCTAACCGAAATTGAACCGCTTTCGGTAGTGTTCCTTACCATTCTTACCTGAGCGTAGGTGCATCGTTACATAATCAATATTTCAGAATTATAACAAGTATGTTAGTCATGCCACTTTAAGTAACTATACTACTATAGTCCTTATGTGGGCCTAATACTGTTTCCTCACCGTATCCTAAGTTTTTGTCATAATACGATCCTTATTCAGTGTGCTATTACCAATGCGGCTCTGATACCACGCTGTGAAGGCCCGGTCCCAATCACGGGGCCGTGCCGCTCGCCCGAGAATCGCATTGGGTGGTGATGTGCGATGCGGCACCCAACAGCACACATAATAAAGCATCATATTACATAAATCAAGCGGAAGCTTACAAAGTGTAAATTTTACAAATACTTCTCAAAATAATCTACAGCGGAAGACTGTTACAGCTCACGTCTCATACCTATGCTAAGCAACAGAGGAGGTGTCCAGCCCGCGGACCCTTCTCGCTAGCAACACTATCACAATAGCAGCGGCAGGGGTTGCCATGAGTTCACCACTCGGAGAGTTCCGAGACTCATCGGACACCCGTACATATCAACGTACAGTTATTACCTGCAAAACAACTTATGTAGTATCCGTGAGCACGAAGCTCAGCAAGACTTAATCGTCACCCTAATGATGAAACTCTACATGCTGAAAATAGAGGACTGAATTTAGAAGTTTGCACGAAAGATGAACTTGAGCTAAAGGAGAGTTCTTACTTCAAGTTTTAAGCAACTTTTATAGCCCTCGCGCAATTTACATCGAGACTCCACAATCAAACAAGAAACGCTTTATCTCGATGTCACTTGCCCGAAGTGAAAGTAACTTTAGTGAGCTACCCTAGACTCATATAGACCTTGCGCCATTAACGTCGAGACTCCACAATCAAACAAGAAACGCTTTGCCTCGACGCTACTAGCCCAAGGTGGAAAAATAAATTTAGTGAAAGTGTTGATCATTCCTCATCTCCATTATGAGGATTACACATGAAGCATATTAAATGTTTTCTCAGTTTATTACTACGTCACGACTCAGTGTACAAGTATGCTCAATACCGCGAGCGACGGTGATTGTAATCAAAAACACCCAGCTGACACGACACGTACGCCCGTACTCGACGTTGCACACAGCAACCGTCACTGACGTCGTACGTGGCAACCTTTCACACGACACCTAAATGTTGAACCGGTCCCACCGACTGGGATTAAGTCTCACTACGGCAAACCCTCGTAGAGCCGACTTCTATCCTTTCAGCATCTGCATCAGACGGTGAGGTATGCCTCGACACCCAGGTTAACATGTTACATCGGTTTCCTGGGTCCCATATCGCCAGTATGCATCCTGTACACAACTCAAACTTGTCTCATAGGGCCGCACACGAGAACGGGCCTTAATCGACTCAGACATAGACTAGGTTCACAGGACCACGTCCTTGAGCCTTGCATCCACTGCCCGATCTCCATTCTCAACTATGAGGATCAATTCCCAACTCTTCCGATTGATCCCCCTTAATCCTGGTTCACGAGTAGGAAACTGTCGTTATGCCTCTTTTAATCCACTTCTGTTAACTTGAGATCAGCAGTTATATAATCAATTAATAACCTACTCTACATTGTACTCCAGGGTTTTCTGGGCCATGCATTTGGGGTGTCATACCATCTAGACTTAATGCAATAGACTAAATGCTAGACAATATAAAGTGAATACAAATAGAAACTTGTAAGTTTTGATGCAAACCGGGGCTTGCGTTTGTTTTGTAGGGGACTTATATATATGAAGTTCAGTTAGTGAAGACCACTTGACTTGATCAATTGTTTTCCTCCTTCCATGATCTCCACTCTGATGACTTCAAATTCTTCTCATAGATGCTACACGTAATGAATATGCATATGGATTTAATTGTAAAGATTTTTGCTAATAAGTACTAACGACAAGTTTAAAAACTGGACTTCTGTTTAAGAATTTAAAATAACACTGGTGCTAGTGGTTTGGGTTTGGGGTTAAACACTATGATCAAGTGAGATGTGTTGTTCATCACTTGTGTGATACTCATCTAAACAGGTTGAACAGCACAGTGGTGATCCAGAGCCCCAATGGATCTGAAAATTTGCTGATGAGTTCCTTGTCACAAGAAATTAATCTGGACCAATATTTAGAAAGTTTCAATGAGTAGATCACTCAGAACAATTCCCTAAGCATTTAGGCAAAAAGGGAATTAATTCTGAATAAACTTGCAGCTTCATGCAAATTCAAGTGAACTACAATTTCAAACATAGCTCAGGAAGCATGCATGAATTTTCCTAGGATTTTTGGAGCTAAGGATTTCGTAGAACTGAATTTCCAAGTTTTGGAAATTTTCCAGAATTGTTTTTGTACTCATTTGAACAAGCAACTTCAAATCTAAATTCCCCTAATCAAATCAACCTCAAATGAGATGAAACTTTTACAGGAGTTTACTAACATTCTAAAGAATATTTTGGAAAAAAATTAGTATTTTTAGATGAACCAAACTCCCTCTAAAATTCTTTTGCTGAAAAGCTTAAAAGAATTTTCCAGAATTAAATAATGACTTTCATACAAATTGGGTTGCATATTTGGATGTAGTTTTTCAACCTGAATCCAACCCAATTTGAATCATTAAATTTTGATCTTCAAAGTAAAAGTTATGAGGTTCTAAAGTTTGGGGAAAAATCTGAAATTGAACTCTATTCTATTTTCCAATTTTCAGAGACATAAGAAATTAACACCACATTTGGCAAAGCAAATGAGGTCCAATGCTTCTGAAAATTTTAGTGGAGTCCACGTATTTTTGGAAGAATCTCCTGCCCAAATTTGGGAATTTTCCAATGAACAGAACTCCTGGAAAAATTCCTACAAGATTTTCTTTATATGAATTAATGAGCCAAATCCAGGTATTTTCATAAACATTGGGATGTACCCCTGGATACTACTATTTGAGAGGAATCCAATAAAATTTACTTGACAATTTTTTGACACTCCTACACAAAGTTGTGGCTATTTAAACTTTCAACTGAACTCTGAAAACAGAGAAAAGCTCAAATGTCCGCTGCTGGGCCCGGACCACGTGTCACCCTCCGAAACAAAGCCACACGGGCTACACAGTCCCAGCCATGCAGTCACACCGGATCCGATAGCCACAGAGGATCAGGATTTAAATTTTCCTCTCACTGACTGCTGGGGCCCGGCGTCCTTCTTCAACCTCCCGACGCCTCTCGCGCGCACGCCGCTAGGTCGCCGGAGCTCGCCGGAAACCGCTCTCCCGACCTCTGCTCGAGCCTCTGCTCGCCGCCAGGGCCTAAATTCATGTGCTGACCAACTTGGTGAAGTTTCCCAGGGCCAGCGAGGTCCCTAACCTCTCTCACGATGGCACAGCGGCTCGGCTCACCTTCGGTGGCGTCGGCCGGCTAACCTAGCCCGCCAAAAGCTCGGTGAAACGGTGCTACAGCACCATTGAACCATGAGGAAGCTAGACAAGCCTCAAATCTACTCGGGAACGGTGGCAATTAGGGTTTCACCATGCGCCCTCGGTCCCCCGCCTCGGTCACCGTTACAAAACCGTGAAATTTCCAACCTACGTGCAGTTTCAAGCTAGGGATGTGAAGGGCTAATGACCGCCGACTACTGACGGTCCTGTGTGCAAGATTTGACGACCTAAGAACGATAATAGAGGTCGAATTTGAGGTTACCGTGCCAGAAGGTCGGTTTGTGCCCGCCGGAGGAAAAATTCCAGAATTTGCTCTCGGTCGTCCACGGCATGTCTTGAGCTTCGAAGGTAAGCACCACATGGTCCTAGCGCTTCCGAGGGTGCTCTTGATCAGGCATAAAAGACTCTCCGTAGCGCTGTCCACGTGCGACCTCTTCGTCGGTTCTCGTTCGGCCGCCGCGCGGACATGTCGTTCCCGGGGTAGGGAGGCCAAACATCGATCGGTGGCGCATCGAGGAAGGAGAGGGTGAGGACCTGGTGCCATTTTGCTACTCCCCAGCCTTTGTTCACGCTCACTAGAGCCGGTTGCCGATCGATCAGGGATGGCGGCGGTGGCTCTGTTCCTGTGTGCGAGAGGAGAAGAAAACCGAGCGGGTTCTCGGGGTTGTGGCACGAGAACACGGGCTGAGGTGATAGGAATGGGAAACCAGCTCGCCAGCGCAAGGATCGCAAGGAGGTGGTGGCTCCAGCTTGCCCCTGTGTCGCACGGTGAGAAGGCCCGAGTTTTGTCTCGGTGGCGCGGTTACTTCGAGTGGAGAAGGAAAAACAGGGACCGGGCACTGCCAATGAAGATCTTTTGCACCCCAAATTCCCTCAATGACATGTGGGCCCCACTGTCCAACTTATCCCTCCAAAATTTTCTCACAAATATCTCCTCACTTTGGCAAATGCGGGACATCAAATGGTGGGAATTCAAATCTGAATTGTGTGTGGATATTTGGACAAGTTTCATCCAAATTCAAATGTATATTTGAATTCATTGCAAATTTAAGTCCATTTGGAAAATGGATAGCAAATATTTTCAAAAATTCATGAGACTTTGCCTACCCCCTAATTTGGACCTAAGGAATTCAAATATGAAATCTGATTCTTGATTTGGCTGCTGCAAATGAGATTTTTAATACAACAGTTTGAAAATCATTGTGTTACTCTCATTTGAATTTTTGATTTGAACAAGTTGTTTCAAAAATCTGACTTTAGCTTTCTCACACATATGGGAACTTCCCACCTTGGTTTTAGATCCCTCTTGGGTTCCAAGTTTTCAAATAATTATTTGATCTTGTGTGAAGAGAGCTCCTATGTGTATCATCACATGTGAAAAAGTTTAAACGAGTCCCATTTTTCATACATATGAAACCAACTTTGTGCAAACATGAGTTTCTTTGTATTCATATTTTGGGGCCTTTATACGTCGGTCTACTGAACACCATAATTCAGTATGCACCTGGTACATGTCAAAACTTGTCCAGCGGGGCCGCGCACGGCGTGATCCTTAACCGACACAGACGGGGCTACAATCCCAACCTCCACATCTATCTTGCCATACCGGTCCAGACACGATGTGGTCACAAGCATTGTCCCACCAATCGGGTCGAGACAACTTTGAGCGTCCCATCGTATACAACTCCCAGTCCACATCTCAATTTATTAAAGAGTGATCTACGAGTATCATCTCACGAGTATACCTCGCTACTCGACTCATCTTCTGAAAAGAATGCCACTACTCGACTTGTGGTCGATAAAATGTGACCATCTCGCGAGTAGATTTCAACTACACGTCTTCTACCGAACCATTCAACTAAACATTAAGCTTAGCCTCTCGACACGATTAGGCATCTCACTAACAACCGTATAATAATGTTTTGGTTATGCAATTGGGTTTCATACAACCCAGACTTAATGCACATCAAGACTACACAATATAGTGTGTGAAAAGGAAAACTTTATAAAAGCACTTAAATGCAAACCGGGGCTTGCCTTTGTTTTGCATGTGAGTAAAGTCAGTTATGTCAGTTAAATAGCTTCTGTCATGTGCCCCTTGATCACTTGTTCCTCTTGCTTTTTGATCCAATCTTCAATTGCTCAACGACGCTTCACGTTGATAGTACACGTTATGAAAATGCGTGCACAAACAAGCATAAGTAATACTAGACTAAACCTGAACAACTGAAGGAATAGAGGGAATTTAGTTTAGAACTGGACTTGATGTAACGAGGGATAATAAACTTGTAATTGATTTGATAGATGGAAGAACTCCAAACAATATTCTTATGAGTCCTCATATACATAAGAATGGATAACAAGTTCAAGAAGGTCCAAAGCTCCACTTGAGCTGAACCTTTGCATGTGAGTTCCTTGTCACAAGAAAGAATTCTGGACAAAGTTTCAGGATTTTTCATTGATTAGTTCCTCCAGAATAATTCACTAAGTAGTTATGCTGAAAGGAATTAATCCTGAACAAATCTGCATTTTCATGCAAATTAATGGGATGTACAATTTAAGACATATCTCATAGAGTATGCATGAATTTTCCTGAGATTTTTAGAGCTAAGGATTTACTAGAATAAATTTTATAATGTGAGGCCTTTTCTGAAATTGTTTTTGTACATTTTTTAGTACAATCGTCTGTGTTCTGAAAATTTCTACCCAAATTAACTTAAATGAGATGAAACTTTTATAGAAGTTCAATAATATGCTAAGGTATATTCTGATAAATTTTGGGAATTTTCGGATGAACCAAACTCCCTTAATAATTATTTTACTGAAAATTTCAAAGAATTATCCAGAATATATTATTGACTTTCATACCCATTTGAATTGAATTTTTGGATAGATCTTTCCAAACTGAGTCTAATCCAATTTGAATCACTAAATTTGGAGGTTCCTAGTCAAAGTTATGAATTTTCAAAGTTTGAACGAAAACTGAAATTTAACCTACCCGAGCCCACTGTTTTAAACCCAACCAATCAGGCGACGGCAACATGGGTCCACTGAACTAACCGCGCACGGTCACAAAAGATCCGGTGGATCACCGCGATTGACAGCTGGGGTTCACAGGTTAGGTTCATCTTCAACCTCTCGACATATGAATCGGGTGACTGGACAGCGGTGGTGCTCGGCTGTTCCCGTGCCGTCCAGCAACAATAGGCTGCGGTGAAAAGTTAAAAAGTATCCCTAGACCTTGGAACACATGTCGGGCAACCCCCTACGCTCAGCAGCGACCGGAATGGGACTGGCAACGATGGCGGTGGCTGTGAGCTCGTTGACGATGGCGAATTTGCTCACCCTAGGGCTATTAGTCTCGACATGTTGCTGCGGAGCACTGCTACAACCTGGAGAACAAAAAAATGGACCAAGTTTAGGTGGAAAACGGCGGCAACCAGAAAAACTGGGATTAAGGTTTTTTATAGTCTACGTGATGAATCTCCATGCAAAAGTTCGGGTTTCATGGGGACTGTCGTTGTAAAACCTTGAAACTCGACGAGTAGAAACTATGGTATGGCTTTCAGCTTGAGAAAAAAGAAGGAAAGGAACGTACCCAACCTTTATCGCAGCACAGTTGAGTGAGAAAACTGTGGTGGCCACCCCTTTCCGGGGTCGCACGCTGTCTCGGGAATTGCATTTGGTGGTGCCGCGCGATGCGTCACCCAACAGCACACATATAAGGAAGTCATATTACATAAAACAATGCGGAAGCTTACAAGTTCAGTTGTAAATAATTTACATCAAAATAAACTACAGCGGAATACTATATTCATCTCACGTTCATATTTAAACTAAGCACCCGAGAAGATGTCGATCCAGCCCGCAGACTCATTTCGCTAGCAACATGAAGACATACGGCAGCAGCAGGGGTTTCCATGAGTGAACGACTCAGATGGCTCCGAGTCTCACCGGACAACCTCTTCATAATTGTATATGTTAACCTGAAAACCACTCATATAGCAAGCGTGAGCACATAGGCTCGGCATGACTGATCCGTCTCCTCTAAACAGGAAACTCTACATGCACGAAGGATTGCACAAAGTAGCTAAAATTTGCATAAAGGACTCGCCTACAGTTGATCCTTCACTTTCAGATTTATAGCCTCATTTTAGAGCCTTGAGCCGAGCAGCATCGCAACTCCACAATCAAACAAGAAACGCTTTGTTACAATACTTCTTGAACAAGATGAAATACACTTAATTTGCACTATCTCTAAGTCTTACATGGTTTCCATACAATTTATAGCCAAAGCCTTATCATTTCAAGTAATTCACTTCACTTCTTAATACGTCAAGACTCAGTGTCCATGTATGCTCATATAACCGCAAGCGACAGTGATTCGATCCAAGACACGCCCGGACTGCACGACACATACACCCATCTCCGAGTTGCCGTCAGCACACATGACCAATGTTGTACGCAGCCACCTTTCCCAAGTTCATCCACACCGGACGCTGTTCCATCGACCCAAACAACAAACTCCCTCAAGGTACATACTCGTAGTGATATGTTCTTGAGCGAGTTACCTCCTGCTGTACTGAATCCGAAAGCCTAAGCCGATCAGAAAAGTTCCAATATGAATCTCACAAGGTACATCGGTTTCCTGGGTCTCATATAGCCAGTATGCCCCCGGTACACAACTCAAACTTGTCCAACAGGGCCAAGTACGGACGGGCATTAACCGACACAGGCCAGGGCTATGCACGCACGGACCTTGTCCTGCTGTATCTCTATCTCCCTGCCCGGTCTCAACTTTTCCTTTGTGAATTTTCCTCAAGTTTCTAATCCAAAATCCGTACCGAAATAATCCCAAGCCCTAAGCTCGCGAGTAGATTCCAACTACTCGACTTTTACCCGTCCTTCCGAATGAACATTAACCGTAGCCTAATTTCACTCGACGGGGTGCTATTCCACCCTTTCTCTTAAGGTAATTCTGGCCATGCAATTGGATATTCAATATCATCTAGACCTAATGCACATCATCATAGCATACCTATAGTATCTATAAATGAAAAACTTTATAAAAACTTGCTTGAACGCAAACCGGAGCTTGCCTGTTTTGCAGGTGAATAAGTATATAATTCAGTAAATGTTGTCGATCACATGAGGC
The DNA here is from genome assembly GCA_030760725.1 of Neostapfia colusana. Lineage (NCBI taxonomy): Eukaryota > Viridiplantae > Streptophyta > Magnoliopsida > Poales > Poaceae > Neostapfia > Neostapfia colusana. Next base: position 57,525,464 of record JASWHV010000005.1, on the reverse strand, counting down.
TTCATCACTTGATCACCTTACTCCTTGATCCAAGCTTCACTTTGCTTCATAATCCTCCACGTTGATGACTATATGATATGAAATGCACATGTACTTAATTGTAAAGATTTTGCTATCAAGGCCGAACAATAAGTTAAAAACAGAACTCTGTTTAAGATTTGAGATTGGACTGCTCCTAGTGGATGGAGTTAGATTTAGCTAATGTGATCAAGTGCTAAGTGTTTCTCTAATTGTGGTGTATTCAACTAAGGAAGATAAACAGAAAAGTGATGACCCAGAGCTCCAATGGATCTGAAATTTTTCATGTGAGTTTCTTGTCATAATAAAGTATTCTGGACCAAAAATAAGAAATTTTCATTGAGTAGTTTTTCCAGAACAATTCCCTAAGAATTTAGGCTAAAAGGAATTAATCCTGAAGTAACGTACATGTTCATGCAAAACTTAGTGAACTACCATTTCAAGTATAGTTCAGAGAGTATGAATGAATTTTTCTAGAATTTTTGGAGCTAAGAATTGCCCAGAACTGATTTTCCAAGTTTGGGACTTTTTTCTGAAAAAGTTTCTGTATTCATTTGAATTCAGCAGTTTGTATTCTGAATTATCCTACTCAAATTAACTCCAAATGATCTGAAAATTTAACAGGAGTTCAATATTATCCTAAGGAATCTTCTGGCAAAATTTGGGGATTTTTGAATGAACCAAACTCCCTCAATAATTCTTTTATTAAAAAGCTTCAAATATTTTTCCAGAATATATTATTGACTTTCGTACAAATTGGGTTGCATATTTGGATAGAGTTTTCCAATCTGAATCAAACCCAATTTGAATCACCTAATTTGGAGTTTCCTAGCAAAAGTTCTGAGCTACTAAAGTTTGATGGAATTCTATAATTCAAATTAAATCGGGGAAAAGTTCAAAAGCCTGGCGCCGGGCCCAGGGCGACGTGGCGCCATCAGAGACACCTACACATGGGGCCAAAGAGATAAATGCGTGTAGCCACAATTTGATCCGGCGCCACAAAAGATCCACGTTTGATTTCTCTCTCACAGACAGCGGGCCTAGCTGTTCCTTCTTCTTCCTCCGGACGTTTCCGCGCGCGCCCCCCTCACCGGAGCTCGCCGGAACTTGATATCTCGACCACCTCCAGGCCTCAAACTCGTCGCCAGCCCCCATCCTGACGTGAGGAACACATGGGGGAGGTCGCGCGAAGCCAGCTCGGTTCTACTCTGGTGGCATGGGCCCGGCTCCCTAGCTCTCCAAACTCGGAGTTTCTTGGCTCTACAGCACCGGTGGATTGCTTAGAAGCTCGACATGTATGCAAACTCGATCGGGGATGGCTCTAAGTGAGCTCTCACCATGTGCTCGACGGTTCCTGCCATGGTTAGCCGTCGGAAAAGTTTGAAATGGGCCGGCTACATGCGATTTCACGATAAGGTTGCGAAGAGGAATCACTTACTACCTAATTGAGCTCATGTGTGCACAATTTGGTGAACTCTAAACCAGAATCGAGCGGGAATTTGGTGGATTCTTACCCGAGACTCAGTTTACACCAGCCGGAAGCAAAATTGGAAATTCACTGGCGACGATCAACGGCTTGGGCTGAGATTTGTAGAGTAGCAGAACGAGGTCCTAGCGCGTCCAGGAGTGCTCTTGCTTGGGCGTGACAAGCTTCGGGTAGAGCTGTCCACGTGCGCTGCAAGGAAGAAGCATTCTCGAGTTGTGGCAGCCGATCACCGACAAATTTCGCGTCGAGTAGGTGAAGGACAAGGCTAGGGTGCTGTTTTGCTGCTGGTTGAGGCTTTGCACGCAAGGTTTCGTCGACTCTCGATCAAAACCGAGGCGGCGGCGAGGCTGCGGCTCTGTTCTTGGCTCGAGGGAGAGGCCGAGCATGGGAGTTCTGGTTTGGGGGCAAAATGGACACGGCTCGAGCTGCTAAGAACGTTGAAATGATCCACGTAGGTGCTTAAGCAGCTGGGAGGTGTCTTCGGTTTTCATCTCGGTGGCGCCCGGTGAGCCCTCGAGTGTTTTGAGGGAAACAGTGCAAACCGACTGAATTTGGGATATTTAGGGTAGCTGACCAGTGGGTCCCACTGTCCCCCTTATCCCCTCAAAAGCTCTCAAACTTGGCAAATGACCAAATTCAATTGTGTGGAGCTCAAGTATGAAATCCCTTTGGATAATTGCTCATGTTTCATCCACATTCAAATTTGAATTTAAATTCCTATGCAATTTAAGGTCCTCTTTAAAATGAATAGCAAATTACCTCCAAAATCCCTCAAACTTTGTATTCCTACTAATTTGTACCTGAGGAATTCAAATATGAAATCTAATTTTTAAATTAGCTGCTGTAAATGGGATTTTGAACACGACAGTTTGCATTTCTATTGTGCTACCCCCATTTGAAATTTAAGCTGAACAAACTTGGTTCAAAATCTGATTTTAAATATTCATCTTGCACATGAGAACCTTACACATGGTGTTTCTTTCAACCTTGGCTTTAAAACATTCAGATAAACATTTTAGCTTATGTGGTTGGACACTCATGTGCATCATCACATGTAGAAAGTTTTTGGAAGTCCCAATTTTCATGAACTCGAACTCAAATGAGGTTCAAACTTCATTTTATTTCATTTACATTTTTGGGACCTTTACATAAACATCTCGATGGAGTCGGGCGACGAAGAAGTCCATGGTGTTTGACGATAGCAAGAAAATTTCAGCAGGGTTGGCTCTGTAATCAGAGAAGAAGCTAAGTATCCCTGGGAGAAAAATGGAAATACGTTCACCATGATGAACAACTCGATGAACCAAAAGGAGGAGTACGTAGAGGAGGTGCAGGCACAGCTTTTGTTTGTTGAAAATGCCACGGGAAGGTGATCAGTCTGTCGGCGTGACGGGAAGACTTGAGTGGCAGTGCTGCTCTGTTTTTGCAGGAGAGGAAACAGCAGAGAGAGAGAGAGATGGAGAGAAGCAAAGTTTTCTCCATGTTGCTGAGGATACACATGGCTGAGCAAAGGTGGACTATTTATAGGGAAAAAAACAGCTATGTGTCAAGCTGTCTGCCTGCCTGCCCAACATGTTGGCGCCCTGGGAGAGAAGAGAGTGTCCAGCTGCTTGCCTATCTGCCCCATGTGCTGCCGCCTTTTGGAGAGAAGGAGGTGGCACTGGGAGGCTCAGGACGTCTTCAAAGCCCTATGCCACTGAGCTGCTTGCCTTCTTAGTGAGCTGGAATCAGCTGGCAGCAAAAGATCAACACAGAGAAGTAAAACAGAGGAAAGCAGCCCTGACATGTGGGTCCCATATCCCATACATAATTTTCTCCACTGATGATTCCAATATAATTCCTCCAAAATATCTTCAATGATGGTGATCCATTAGATTTCAACTTTCTAAAATTTAAAAGTGGCCTGGAGTCTGAATTACACTAATTTGGGTTGAATTTCCCTTTTAAATTTGAATTCAGCCCTAATTTGATGATAATCAACTTTAACCTCTTTTTGGCCCACATTAAATTCAGAAACTTGCCAATATGAATTACCTCAAAATCAACCCTATGAGGTTACATATGTGTTCATATTTGTGACAGCAAATTGATGTGAATCTTATGAGTTTAAAATCTGAATTAACCTCCCTCATGGAAATGCATAATCTACACATGGTGTTTAAACCAACAATGGGTGGAAACATCCAAATGAACACTTGAACCAATTTTTGTTGAACAATCATGTGCACAATCATGTTTAGAAAGTTTTTGCAAGTCTCCTTTCCTTGAACTTGAAACATAACTTTATTCAGTATTCAAGTTAATGCCTTTACATTTTTGGGAATTTTACATCGTTGAGGACAAATCTTGTCGTCTTTTCGTCCCCATTGGTAGAACAGGGAACAAAACAAAAATGGTTGCCGCTGCTATGGCAAAACCATATCAAGTCTTCAACGATAATCCCCTTCCTATGTACTATGTTGTGGTGCAAGTTCTTAGGATCATTGACAATAATTTTGAAGATTTTGGAATATACCACATCACTCCGGAGGGGATCACGACACTGTGGCAGACTGTCAACAAGTTAATCCTTTGGCACCAACGTGACATCGTGTTGGTCGATGAGCCGATTCGAGCCCTGTCATCACATCTCGGAAGACCTCAACCCCGTCTTCTACGTCGAAGGTTCACGAGCATCCACTCCCGCTATCTCCTAGCAAGGACGATAGTAAAGATAAACAAGAGCAACCATTTGAACAATAGGTTAAAGCAGTACGGGAGCACGCTGAAGAAGTTGAACCTTAGGTTGAATCAGTTTTATAGCATGCTGAAATCATCCAACTTCCAGCAACTGCTCCTCCCACAATTCATATGCAAGTTTGCTTATACTAAAATAAGGAACCTTCAGAGTCAGTGACAAAGTATCTGGAAAAGATGAAGAAAATAAAGTCACCCTCCTATGCTTCATACGTGCCAACAATACAAAATAATGAGACGTGGGAAGAAGACAGAGAAGTTTATGCTCAGGGCTCTTGTTTTGTTAAAAATGGGGTCCCGATATAATAGAAGGAGGACGTCCGTCCTGAATTTGAGAATGGGAAGCCGATCATGACAACGGTACAACTTAGCAAACAACCTTTCGAATATCACATTTCGTATGCTAGAAGAAGAATTTTGGGGCAGAGGAGGAAACAATAGACGATCGGTTTCCTTTGAAAATCTGTGGGGTTTGTTCTATCGAGAAATGCTCAAAATCAACTTTTTAGTCATTGGTGCTTGTAAGTGTCTCTAATCTTTCATACTTGCTTTTCTTACTAAATGCATACATTGCATGAGTTTATAACGATTCCAGGCTTATTCTTTATGATGCAATACATGGATAACAAAAAAGTTAAGGGCAAGATAGGTATACTTGACCTGACAAGGATTGTCAAGTCGAATTTTGAAATAACAGTGAAGCTGGATTCAACCATACCGGCACATGACACAAAAAGAATTTACAAAGACAATCAATGATACGATAAATAAGAGAAAGATGGAAGTGACAACCTACATAGGACGAGCCATGTATAACTTTGTCAAAGATAGAAAGTACCTCATAAAGCCTCCGTACGACTTCGAGTAAGTTCGATACATGACATTGAAATAACAATTATTGTTTATCGTTAACTTAACACGTGTGTAGCAATCACTATATTTGTATCTTCATCAACCCAAAGCATGGTTTAGCGTCCGTCATGGACTCGGCCGATTTTGACCGAAGCAGATACAAAGATTTCATTACCATTTTAAAAGGTACAACTATTCTATACTGTTATATACACACGTATATAGATTGGCAATTCTTATATGACAACACTTGGGCGTTCTACTAGAAAAAACTTGGCTGTGACCGATCTACGGATATGAAGGTATTGCACATACGGACAAATTTTCCTTGTGCCAAGTAGCCTTCTTGTAGTGTCCTCTGCGGATATTATGTCTGCGAGAATCTTCGTGTCGCCGATTAATATAGAGTGAATCATGAGGATGTATGTTATCCTTACTGTCGATATTGTATTTTCTTAGTTTTGAGTTACATTTTCATTGACTATCTTATTCTAATACTTTTATTATGTTTTTATTGTAGTACACGTATGTGAAAAGAGATTGGTCAATTGCTAGGGATATGGTCAAAGCAGTCGATAGGATTGTGGGTAAAACTGTGTTTGTTCATGCATCGTGAAGTTATTCACCGAAGGGACTATTCTTCGATGACACCGGTCCACATGCTGATTTGCCAGAACTCTGCAATTATGATTCAAATAGTTTTTAGAGAAACTTGTAAAATATGTGTACTTGTGAACTACATGTAAGTGCATTGTATGTATATGATTGACTTATATTTTATGATTAGTGTGTGAATATTTATTTGAATCTGAGCAGGTGCAAATTGTGTTTGCAGTATTTGTATTTAAATTTGAGCTGAAAATTAGAAATAACGACGTGTAGTTCTATATAGAGTATATATCTTCAGTGACGGTTCTAAAATATGAACCGCCTGTGTTAATAAATTATCACAGGTGGTCGGGGGTGAAAAACAGCATGTAATAACAGATTATCACAGGCGTTGTTCCGTCTAGAACCGCCTGTGGTAGTATGTTTTCACAGGGCCGAGAACCGCGTGCGGTAGTATGTTTTCACAGGCGGTTGAGATTGTCTAGAACCGCCTGTGGTAGTAGATTTTCACAGACGACCTTTTATACTGAGTCGCCTGTGATAAAACTTTTTCACGGGCAGTTTATTAACAATAGCCGCCTGTCACATTCAACGTCACAAGCGGTCTGTCATGAATAAACGTTAAGAAAACTTATAGCATTTTCTCTTACTTGTAGTAGCTAAACATTAAGGATGTGTTCGGTTCGCTGTTTTTGTATTGGACTGAGCTGTATTGGATGATCCAGTCCTGTGTTTGTTCCACGGTCAGCTGGACAGAGTCATCCAGCTTCAAGGAATATTCTCTACAGATGCTGAATGGAGTGGTACAGAAATATTTGCTGGATAGGTTCATCTACCTTGTCTAATTATACTTGTTAGTAGCACAATTAGTGATAATTAGTCTATTTTATTATTGATTAGTATTTATTATCATGCTATTAATATTAATATGTATTAGTAATATGATAATTAGTATCATGTGAAACACATCAATTTGAATGGTCCAATCTATTTTTCTTTCATCCAACCTACCAAAAAAACATAATCACCCAATTCACCTAACAAACATCAATTTAGATGATTCAATACAGAAAAATATAGATAGTCCTATCCAATCCAACTTTCACGTCAAACCAAACACATCACATCTTGTTCCACTGTGTTTCCATCTCAAAGCTTCATTTTTCCAACTCCACACAAAACTGAGCAAATAAACTCGAGCCCCCACAGCAGACGTCGCCATCGCTCTCTACGCGCGCGTCCCTAATGCCCGGGTCCAGATTGGAGCAGGTGAACAGCCGAAGCAAGCAATGAGGTACACAGTAGCATCATGATTCATGGACATGGACGCATGGTCCAGCGGTGGACACCAGAACGTGGCGCTGCTGGCCACCATGTACTCTCTCCCCGGAGCAGAGCCCCGCCATTGTCTGTTGGTTTCTACGGTTACTGAAGCAGCATTCCTGCGCGCCGTGAGCCCAGGGCCATCGGGTCGCGGAACGAATCGGGAGCCGGCAGCTCGCGGCGTCGACTTGATCGCCTTAGCGCGCACCGCGCGGCTGCGGCCTGCTGATCTGTGGCGGCGATGGCCGCGCCATGTGTAGAGCTGGGAGTTAGGCCGGACCATTTTTAGGCGGGCTGAAGCCTCACGGGCTGGCATGGACCGGCACGAATTAGACCCGAAATATATTCGGGCTGGGCAGGCCTAACACGGTATTTCAGGCCGTGCCGTGTCCGGGTTCGGCGTCTTCGGACGGCCCGACACGGCCCGAAATGGTCTCAAAAAGCCTGAATTTTTTTGGAATTTTTTTGATTTTTTTTTATTTTACAGATTTTTTGATTTTTTTAGATTCTTTGTATTTTTTCGACTTTACAGAATTTTTTGGATTTTTTATTTTTTGGATTTTTTTTGGATATTTGGGTCGTGCTCGGGCCTGGCCTGGCCCGAAATTGGCCCGTCGGGCCACGTGCCGTGCTCAGGCCGGAGGTTTCCAAATTCGTGCCTGTCGGCCCAGCCCAAAATGGCCCATCATGCTTTCGGGCCTCGGACTGAATCAGCCCAAATCACGAAATTTCCGGGCCGTGCCGGCTCAGCCCGACTCCCACCACTAGCCATGTGACAGCTTTGGCGCTTAGGCAAGACGCGTCGCTGGCGAGAATGGGTTTCCGGAATCCGGATCCCGTGGCCGGACCGGGAGAGCACGCGACACCACTCGTGGTTGTGGATGGTGGCTCCCGCTATCTCGTCCCGAACAACTCAACAGTGGTGGTGCGTGCTCAGTCGTTGGATAGTTTCTTATTTTGTTTAGTGGCCAGCGTGGTGCAAAGGTATGCATTATGACGAATTAACGCACTATATTTTGATCTTGATTGACTCCGTGTAAACTGTTAAACTATGCACTCTCTATTTTTTAATTGATGACGTTATTAGGATAACATTTCTAGTTTATCTTTAAACTAAAAATGTTATCTTAATGACGTTAATGAAAAATTGAAGTATTACCCATTTGACCTTTTAGATTTGTGAGATTCAACTGCATACCAAGGTTTTACAAAAAAAAAAGTTTTACATACAAATTTTTAATCTTAGCATGCTAAAATTGAATAGCTACAAACTTCAAACTGTTGTATTATAGTATGGTTGGTTTGTAGGACGGTTGGTGAACTACATTACGCATTGATGGTCGAACTGGCAGAGGCCAGGAGGGTATAGCATAAATAATGCACCATAGAAAAACTAACTAAACTCTGAGACTCAACAATTATGATGGATCCGAATTAAGATATGAAGAAACGAATCATTGCTAAGATTCTTTCTGTCTGTTGATTGAACCTGACTGAATACATGTACAATCAGTTTTGGAGTTCCTATGCTCTTGTCCACATTTCAATTTAGGAATAGTACACGTTTTGTTGAACGTAAATTATACCCATAAGATACAATACAGGAATCCCGTTTTTCAAGATCCTCGTCCTTCTTGCTACCGGAACTAACAGCGAAATGATACATAAATGACTTTTTAAGTACCTTAGTTTAGTATATGAAGGATGCTTTTTGGGCTGCTTACAAAAAGGGGCACATCAAAATAGAGAACTCGCGAGTTTTGTGACAAGCAAAAAACATAAACTATCTCTGGCAAGATCAGAGCTCACATCCACTAACCTCAGTGTGAGCAAAAGCAAAAGGGGAGAAAGTCACAATATAGCTTTTTTCAAACTAGTTAATTGCCTTGATAGCATATGAACAAAATCTCTGGGCTTATCGTCTAAATGTGTGTGTTGTGTTTAAATATGAGCGTTGCGTGTGTATATATATATATATATATATCGTGTTTTGAAATATATAATTTCATTTATATGTGTTGTGCTCCTTTCTTCTACACCCTCTGACTTTATTTTATTGATGTTAGTAAGTAGAAATTTACATTAATCGATGTCAACAATATACTACTAGAGGTAGGTTTGTAACAATTTTGTTTTGCACAAATGGGTTCTTAACCTAATTCGTAGAATGACCAAAAAAATATCAAACAGAAGATCCAACTATACCTTTGCTCCCACACACACTTGAGGTCAGCCGTGCAGGTTTGGCCAGCGAAGGCGCACCGGACCACCATAAAGCTGGGGCCTCGTCTACTTAATCCAAGTTTAGGCCGCCCCTCCCCTGTTCCTCCGCCAACTCCAATCCAACAGCAAAAAAAGTCCCAAATTTTTTCCGGCTAATTTCCCCGTCGTAATCCGAGGAACCCTGTCGCCGCATTGCTGCTCCTGAAGGATCTTGGATTTCGGAGATCCAGATCCAGATCCAGATCCAGACAACTTCTCATTGGAACTGCTTTTCCCGGGACGCCACCAGCGTGGAGTGGAGACTCCCCAGAACCAGAATTGTGTTACTTTCTTCTTTATTGGTAAAGAATCCCAATTTTTTTTCAATGGATAAGAAATCCCATTCCCACCTTAATGTTCCATTTGTGTCGGAGTTCATGTTGTTAGTACTTGGGGGAGTACTTGTATCTTTATATAGTTCGATAGATTAACTTGGCTCTTCCTTTTTCTGTTATTATTGTGGGTATCTATATATGGTTCTTGTGTCGCCTGTTGCATTTTTTGGCTAAAAACTAACAATTGTCCCTCCTGAACACCATTGAAATCAATATGATTGAAACACATGTACAATGTTCCCAAATTGTCTTCGTAGATTTGTTCTTGTCTACAAAGAAGAAGGGGTACAATTAACCTTATTCTGAATATACCCTGCACCAGGAAGATATTTCTGTTTCCTTGGCAGCGTTAAAACCTATGGCTCGTTTTGTAAAAAAAAAGCCGATATTTTAATGACCAAAAAAATTACCATGTATAACAGAGAGATTATTCTTGACGGATGCGGTAGACTGTACCGACTTTAAGCGAGATTGTGTGAAGGGGTTATAAACTTATTGTATTGATTAGTCACAAAGAAGAAAATATAATGTTGCTCACTGTATCGTTTTCATCTTTGGCGGTCCTTTGGTGAGTTCTTGTCTTTGATTTATTTTAAAAAAATGGTGGAAGTTCTGCTAATGCTGAATCTGCTGGTGGGAAGAGATGATGACAAGAAGCGTTTAGTTCCGGATTGGAGGACTGAGGCAGTGGACTGAACAATAGGGCACTTTCTGGGCTTTAGCCTTCAAGGATAGATGGATCCTCTTGGATGATCTGCTTCCTTAAATTCTATAGATTAAAATAATCTTAACAGGTCTCTTCGCTTGGATGGATGCTCTCTCATAATAATTTGCCTCATCTCTTTGTATAGTGTGATTTAGCTTCACAATTTATTTTATCCTTTTCTGCTTTTGGCATTTATGCAGTTGTTTTCTTTTTATATGTATTAATAGTCCACTTAAGGGTCTCCTCTACTGTAAATTCCTAATCAAAAAAGGAAAATAAAAGACGGACCCTTGTAATTAACTCAGCATGCATTGCCACTGTCACTTCTTTTATCAACAAAACAGAGTAATCTTCCATTTTTTTCAAATGATAGTGGCCAGTGTTACAATTCAAAGCTACACTTGCTTGGTCTCTAATGACAATTCAAGGCCATTGGTCTCTATAACTGAATTCAGCCATTACAAGTTCAGGGCCATTTTGAATCTTGAATGTGCACCCCAATACTTGGATCACCTGGAGTTTACATTAGGTAACTGTCCGGTCCCCACCTGTCCACATGCATCCATGGGTGGGACTCATTCGCAATATGATTGGAGCCACGCCTTGGCCCAATCCAATATTTTTATGCTAGAACTAGATTGTCCCACCCTTGTCAACTCAGTGCCCATTGACACATGTTTCATTGGCTTCATAGCTGGCCGCAAATAGCGTAGGTTGAAAGTTGTCCTAGCTCTGCCAAGCAAACAAGCGGCAAAAAAATTAGACTCTGAAGCCATGAAGCTGGACACATTATTCACAGCATATCCAACCATGAGATTACAAGCTCATGCTCTTGCTTTCATACGTGTGCACACTTCATTTTCTGTCTTAGTTGTATACTTATATATGTCATATATTTTTGCTGGAATGTGATTCTGTTTGTTTCTTTTTTGTTGCATTACTTATGTTATGGTTATTCTTTTTTGTTTTGTGGCTTTGTAGCAATTTTTTACTGTTCGGATATTTCACATATTTTGTATTTGGTAACAACAACAACAACAACCAAGCCTTTATCCCAAGCATGTTGGGGTCGACTAGACATGAAACCCTATATATATATATATATATTTCAATGAAGTAAAAAAGAGGAAGAGATATAAGAGTAACAAGAAAAAAAAGAAAAAAAACTAAGATTCTGGCACATGAATTGCTACTTTCCATGCGGTCCTATCATGAGCTAAATTTCTGGATACATTTCAATCTCTCAAATCTCGTTTTACAACCTCCTCCCAGGTCAACCTTGGTCGTCCTCTACCCCTCCTAATATTTTCTCTACCTCTCAAAATCTCACTGTTAACCGGTGCTTCTGGAGGTCTCCGCTGGATATGTCCAAACCACCTTAGTCGATGTTGGACTAACTTCTCTTCAATCGGTGCCACCCCTACCCTATCACGAATCACCTCATTCCTTATTCGATCTCTTCTCGTGTGCCCGCACATCCACCGTAGCATGCGCATCTCTGCGATGCTCATTTGTTAGACATGTTGCCATTTAGTTGACCAACATTCCGCCCCATATAGCATCGCGGTCTGATCACCGTCCTATAAAACTTCCCTTTTAGCTTTTGTGGGACCTTCCTATCACATAGGATTCTAGAGGCTTGTCGTCATTTCATCAACCCTACCTTGATCCTGTGCCAAACATCCTCATCAATATCGCCATTGATTTGTAACATTGCTTTGTATTTGGTAACTGCAAAAACTAAAATATACCTCTTGTTTGTGTGGACAGCTTTGTTTATTGCAGTGAAGGGCCATTTTAGGGAATGCAGAAAGATGTGTTTGAATGCCAAGGATTTCCCTTGTGAAGAGGTGGGCATTTCTCCAATCGGCTTGAAATCACTGATTCTTGATGGGCGAGGATTTCATGTGCACATTTGGTGCATATCAGAAAGTAATTACAATGCCAAAAATGTCCGAGGCATTTCTATGCTAGATCGTGTAGTTTCTGACGAGGGTTCAAATTTTTTCTCTTACCGATTCCTCTGGCTGGAATTCCAATAAGAATAATTTTCTAGGATCTCTGGAATATGGAAACAGAGAAGAATGGAAACATTCTGCTACAAAGGTATGAGGTTGGTAGATTACTGGGGCAGGGAACTTTTGCTAAGGTCTATCATGCTAGGAACATAGTGACATCACAAAGTGTTGCTATCAAGGTTATTGACAAGGACAAAATTTTCAAGGTTGGCCTAATGGAGCAGATCAAACGGGAGATATCCGTGATGAAATTGGTGAGGCACCCCAATATTGTACAGCTTTATGAGGTCATGGCTACGAAATCAAAGATATATTTTGTTCTTGAATATGTCAAGGGTGGTGAATTATTTAACAAAATAGCGAAATGTAAGTTAAGAGAAGATGCCGCAAGGAAGTACTTCCAACAGTTGATAAGTGCTGTTGATTTCTGCCACAGTAGGGGTGTGTACCATCGTGATCTGAAGCCAGAGAACCTCCTCGTTGATGAGAATGGGAACCTGAAAATTTCAGATTTTGGATTGAGTGCACTTGCTGAGTCAAGGCGGCAAGACGGCCTTCTACACACAACTTGCGGTACTCCAGCATATGTGGCGCCTGAGGTTATCAGCCGAAAAGGGTATGATGGTGCAAAAGTTGACACATGGTCCTGTGGGGTGATCTTGTTCGTTCTCATGGCTGGTTACCTGCCTTTCCAAGATTCAAATTTGGTGGAGATGTATAGAAAGATTGGGAAAGCTGAGTTCAAGTGTCCACCTTGGTTTCCATCTGATGTACGAAAGCTAGTATTGAGAATTCTTGATCCGAACCCTAGGACTAGAATGCCAATTACAAAAATAGTTGAGTGCTTTTGGTTCAAAAAAGGTCTTGACAGCAAGCTACTCCAGAGGAATATGGAGATGAAGGGGAAAGTAACAGCCCTCGCAGATGTCAATGTGGCTTTCCAATCCACAGGTAGCAGCAACAGCAAAATGGTTGATGAGAAGCAGGATGAAGCAAAAGTCACCAACCTTAATGCTTTTGATATTATTTCCCTTTCAGAAGGCTTTGATCTTTCAGGTTTGTTTGGGGAAAGTGAAAAACGAAAAGAGGCAAGGTTCACATCTAGTAAATCAGCTTCAGATATTATCTCAAAACTAGAGGATGTTGCCACATGCTCAAAGCTGACTGTCAAGAAGAAAGAAGGTGGTGTGCTGAAAATGGAAGGTGCAAGTGAAGGAAGGAAAGGTGTCCTGGCTATTGATGCAGAGATCTTTGAAGTTACTCCTTCTTTTCATTTGGTAGAGATCAAGAAGAACAATGGGGACACACTTGAATATGAAAACTTGTGGAAGCAGGACATGAAACCTGCCCTCAAGGACATTGTCTGGGCATGGCAAGGTGAACGCCAGGATGAGCAAATTGATCGTCATGAGCAGCCTTAAAGCTATCTCTGTGTTGAACTGATCGGTCTTCAGAGTTATGCACACCGCGGATTAGCATTATGAAGTTATGCTTGTACTTGGTTTGCATTTGTTTATCTTCTAGCCTCCTCGAGCTAGTAGTCTACAGAATTTGGGTTGAATTTGTTGGACAGCATCATGTTGTTAAGTTGCTTTGGCCCATTCATTACTCGATTCATGCTGTTGATTCCACCACTGAATTGGTGAATGTAGAACTATTTAATGCAACCAATTTCAACAGTATCAATGCTGGATATTTTTGTACATTGTAACAGGTCATGTTTTAGACAATTTGGTTTATAAAAATATCACTTATGAAGTCTGAACCTACGATCTGGAGTTTTAGAGATATTGTCGTCACTAATAAGTAGTTCTCCCGGAGACGCTGGACTTGGAAAAAGAAAACAAAGCAATGTGATGTTTACAGAAATGAATGAGTGATATATGTTACAAGTAAAGGAGTTTGCACTGCCAATTAATACTTGCTCACTTTTCTAGTGCTCACTGTCAATTATTTCGAACAAACAAAGGAAAATATGTTGGTTCACCAGTGGTAGGTACTCTTGTACCAAATTTAAAATTCGTTCGTGATGATATTACCATGAGACTGCTGTCCGTTCAAGTTATAGTAGGAATCCTTTAATGATTAACAAATCAGTAGCAGTACTCGAGTAAAGCTGCTTTACTAAATCTTAATTTTCAGCACTAACATGGAAGGGTGTTAAGAGCACCTTTATGATTTCGAAAAGATCCTCATTGCCATAGTCAAAAATCTTAATTTTCAGCACTAACCAGGAATCTTGGTTCTTTAAGAGCTGGTGAATGGAACAGGTTCTCTGGAAATTTCTGCACTTATAGACTTGTATGATAGGACGATCTTGTAGAGAGTGAACTAAATTCTATTTGGTCATGCAGCATGTAATATGCCGGCGTATGAGATACTTGTGAAAGTAGAAATACAGGTGATATCATCGTCAGGGATGTGAGAAAACGAAGGGACACACCATCGCTTAGGTTTTTTTTCACTGTATTCATTACCGCCATGCTGTGATGTTTCATTTGTTTTGAAAAGGAAAGCAGTAGGGAGGTCCTACTGCAAAAGCTTGTATTAAACGAAAAATGAAAGATACAACCTGGATACATGAGTTAATCACAAGGATTAACTAAGGTGAGATGGAGTATCCTAGATAATTCGTTCAGCTAAGGGATAAGACCCATTCATGAAAACTATCCTTAGCTATTTGCTTTAATCTACGACTTTGTAATTTACATTCTGCTATGAAAGATAATTTCCAACTGGAAAGGTTAAGCTCCACATTTTTAAAAATGTTAGCATTCTTTTGTCTCTAGATCGTCCAGCAGGCAATTAACAAAAGAACTTACAACCAGGGGTATAAACACGATAAACCCTTCAGAAAGGGACTATTTTGTTTATACCCTTGGTTGCAAGTCCAAATGCGATTTTACCCTCTAAAATTAGGTTTTGTGATTTTGCCGCTACTTTTTCAAAATGAAGTCGAAGTATACCCTACTCCGTTATGTGTTGTTAATTGTGTTAAATTTTGATGAAAAAAGACAGAAATACCTTTGTAATTTTACCTCTACTTCTAATTTGTGTTTATGATTTTACCGCTATTTTAATATAGTCACATATTAATCTATGTTTTATGCAAAAAAGTGATAGAATCGCAAACACAAATTAAAACTATAGGTAAAATCAAAAGGGCATTTTTATCTTTTTTCATCATATTTAACACCATTAACAGAGGAGGAGTATACTTAGGTTTCGTTTCGAAAAAACAGAAGTAAAATCACGAACCCTAATTATGGAGAGTAAAATAACGATTGAACTAATAACCAGGGGAACTTCAAATGTTCAATTCAAATTTTCAAATGATGGCAACACAATGGAAATGCAAACTGATGTTTTCAAACTCTCATTTGCAGCAGCTAAATTTAAAATCAGATTTCATATTTGAATTCCTTAGGTCCAAATTAGTGGGGATGCAAAGTCGTATGAATTTTGGAGATGTTTTGCTATCCATTTTTCAAATGGACTTAAATTTGCAATGAATTGAAATATGCATCTGAATTTGGATGAAACTTGCCCAAATATCCAAATGCAGTTCAGATTGAATTTCCAACTATTGAATTTGATCATTTGCCAAATTTTGGAGATATTTTAGAGAGATAAGGAGGGGCTGACTTGTGGGACCTACATGTCATTGGAGGGGGGGGGGGCAGTAGACTTGCAAACAAAGTTGCTCTCTGTTTCACTCGAGCAGACCGAAGTCTCACCGTGCGACACCAAGACAAGACGTGAGCCACGTCTCGCCGTTTTCTCTCGCGCTGGCGAGCTGCTCGCGTGCTTCCTTCACTCTCTGCTGTGCTCCTTTTGCCCACAACACCGAAGCTTTGCCTCTGCTTTCCTCTCTCTCGCGCACACGAACAGAACACGCCGTCACTGCTTCGATCGATCGGGAACCGACGAGCTCCTACGCACAGAGGTTCCTAAGTGGCAAAACGGCACCGGAGACCCTCACTCTTCCTCCTCGACACGTCACAGAGCGAGCTCGGCCTCCCCACACCGAGAACCATGTGTTCCCGCAGCGGCCGAGAGAAAATAGAGACAAGGTGCTCCGGTGGACAGCCTCACCCGGAGCCTTTCACGACCGAGCAAGAGCACCTTTGGACGCGCCAAGGTCTCACGCTGCTCACCCCCACAGCTCAAGACAAACCGTGGATCATCGCCGGCGGAATTTCGGTTTTTATCGCGATCGGTGCAAAACGACCCGGGGTAAGAAACTTCAAAATTCCCGATCAATTCTTGCTTAGAGCCCACAAAACTGCACCCACACGAGCTAGATTCGATGGTGAACATCTTTGCTTCGCAACCTAGCACGAAACCCACTATAGACGGCCTATTCTGAGCTTTTCTAACAGCGCCAATGGAGGAAGCCATCGGGCGCACGGTGAGAGCTCACTTAGAGCCTCTCCCGAGCTAACTTGCATCCATGTCGAGCATCTACAGCTCACACTGGTGCTGTAGAGCTTGAAAACCCGGTGTTTCGCGAGCTAGGCAGAGCAGGCAACGTTGCCGAAGTGAACCCGAGCCACTGCACCGTCACGGGCTATGTTGGAGACCTTGCCGGCTCGACGAAACGGCACCAATGTGCTCCTCACGTCGGAATAGGGGCTGGTGGTGAGCAGGAGCTCGGGAGGAGGCCGGACGAGCGAGCTCTGGCGAGCTCCAAGCGCGGGGACGCGCAGGAGCCGGAGGTAGACGAAAGAGATGTCAGGCCCACGCGTGTGACAACGCACCGATGACGGACCCTGTGGCCCCGTGTGGCATTGCCTGAGAATGCGCCATGTAACCCCGTGGGCCACTGTCAGAGATTTAAATTTTCCTATTTAATTTGAATTCTAGATTTCCTCCAAACTTTGGAAGAGCATAACTTTTGCTAGAAAACTCTAAAATCAGTGATTCAAACTGGGTTAGATTCAGGTTAAAAATCTATATCCAAATATGAAACCCAATTTGTATGAAAGTAAATAATTAATTCTGGAAAATTCTTTGAAAATTTTCAGTAAAAGAATTTTTGAGTGAGTTTGGTTCATCTAGAAATCCTCAAAATTTGCCAGAATAATTGTTAGGATGTTATTGAACTCCTGTGAAATTTCAGCTCATTTGGAGTTGATTTGAGTAGTACAATTCAGATTTCAATTTGCTGTGTTCAAATGAATACAAAAACTTTTCAAAAAAAGTGCCAAAGTTGTAAAATCATTTCTGGGCAATTCTTAGCTCCAAAAATCCTAGGAAAATTCATGCAGGCTCTATGAACTATAATTGACATTATAGTTCACTAAGTTTTACATGAACATGTGAGTTACTTCAGAACTAATTCCTTTTTGCTTAATTGCTTAGAGAATTATTCTGAATAAACCACTTAGTGAAAAGTGCTAATTTTTGGTTCAAATGACTTTCTTGTGACAAGAACCCACATGGAAATTTTCAGTTCCATTGGATCTATGGATCATCATCACATTTCTGTTCATCCTCTTTAGGAGATTAAAACACAAGTGAGGGATGCACTTAGCCTTGATCACCTTTGCTTAACCCAAACCCAACCCCTAGCACCAGTTTCATTTTAAATTCTTAAACAGAGTTCTGGTTTAAACTTATCATTAGACTTGATAGCAAAATCTTTACAATTAATTACATAAACATTTCATATCGTTTAGACATCGACGTGAAGATTGTGAAGCTAGTCAATTGTGCATCAAGGAGCAAGGAGAACACGTGATCAAGCTGCAAGTGATCGACTACACTAACTGATTGTATACTAGTCACCTGCAAAACAGGCAAGCCCCGGTTTGCATTCAAGCAATTTTATAAAGTCTTTTTATTTCTAGAGATCATAGCTATGAAATATTTATTGCATTAGGTCTAAATGATATTGAAAACCCAACTGTATGACCAGAATTACCCAAGAGAGAAAGGGTACAGTAGCACCTCCTCGAGTGGATTTGGGCTACGCTAAATGTTAGTCTGGAAGGACCGGTAAAAGTCGAGTAGTTGGAATCTACTCACCAGTTTAGGGCTTGGTTCCATCGGAACAGGTCATGAAATAGAAGTATTGAGGAAAATTAACGAGTGAGAAATTGAGACTGGGCAGGGAGATTGCTAGGCAGCAGGCTGTGGACCATGCGTGCATAGCCCTACCTGTGTCGGTTAAGGCCCGTCCGTACATGGCACTGTTGGACAAGTTTGAGTTGTGTACCGGGCGCGTACTGGCTATATGGGACCCAGGAAACCGATGTACATCGTGAGATCCACATTGGAACTTTCCCAATCGGCTTAGGCTTTTGGCGTCAGTACATGAGAGGGTAACTCGCTCAAGGACATATCACTGTGGGTATGCACCTTGAGGGAGCTTGCTGTTCGGGGTGATCAGACTGCGTCCGGTGTGGAAGAACTTGGGAAAGGTGGCTGCGTACAACATTAGTCGAGGTTGCTGCCGGCAACTCGGAGTATGGGTGTACATTTCGTGTAGTCCGGGTGTTTACTGGTTCGAATCACTGTCACTTGCCGTCATATGAGCATACTTGCCCACTGCGTCTTGACGTAGTAAGAACTGAAGTGAATTCCTTTGAATTTGATAAGGCTTGTGATTTAACTTGTGTTGTAACCATTCTTGAATTAGAGATAGTGCTAATTAAACTTTACTTCACTTTGTGCAAGAAGCATCGCAACAAAGCGTTTCTTGTTTGATTGTGGAGTTGCGATGCTGTTCGGCTCAAGGTTTTTAAAATGAGGCTTTAAAATCTGAAAGTTTAGGATCAACTGTAGGCGAGTCCTTTATGCAAATTCAGCTACCTTTTCAATCCGTCGTGCATGTAGAGTTTCTTGTTTAGAGGAGACAGATCAGTCTTGCTGAGCTTATGTGCTCATGCTTGCTATATGAGTGGTTTTGCAGGTTAACATTGATGATATGAGGAGGTTGTTCGGTGAGACTCGGAGACTTCCGAGTCGTTTAACACATGGAGAACCAGCCGCTGCCGTATGTCTTCGTGTTGCTAGCAAGAATAGTCCGCGGGCTGGACATCTTCTCGAGTGCTTAGTAGATATTAAACGTGAGATGATTATATTATCTTGCTGTAGCTATTTGATGTGAATTATTTACAAAGAACACTTGTAAGCTTCTGCTTTTGATTTATGTGATACAGTTTTACTTATATGTGTGCTGTTGGGTGCCACATATCACGGCACCACACAATGCGATTCCCGGGCGAGCGACACGGCCCCATGAGGTGGTCAGGCCCCTATCAATTCTGATCTGGAGCTCTACAGAAAAGTTGTAGGGAATTTTAAAAACCTTCTATACATGTATCACACACCTCCATTGGTGGATCCTATCAAAAGTTACACCCTAATAAAATCCAGCAATTTGTCTGCTAGAACTGGGGAGGTGATTCTATATTTCTCTCCAAGTTCCTATGCTTCTTTTCGATTCTTAGTTCAAGAAATGAGCTGAATAACTAAATTTTTCCTGAATCCCATTTGCTACCATCCTTAATGTATTTGGTTTATGCAACAAGTCATTATGTCGGTACTACGTTTCCTCACCAAATAATATCATAACCGGTTTATACCGGCATATACGGGTCATATGGTGGCACTAATTCGTCACTCGCAAACGTGTTCTAAACGCGATACACTAACACGGTCAGTACCTGCGGAAGATCACCAAATAGTGATGCACTCAAAAGTTTTGTCATTTCAGGCAGGTCCATATATAAAAAAATACATACGCCATGTATTATTGCCATACGGGTCGTCCTCGAGTTAGGCCATGTCTCGGGGTACATGATCGGGTTATTCACCATACGAAGGGGGGCTCCACACCTTTGCAATTAAGCACACCGGTGGACCAGCGTTTTCATATGCCTCATAGGACATGAAGAGTCCTAGAGAACATATTTCATGTTACAAACCACACAATGGGGTCTCCTCTTCTTGCCCCTAGGTTTGCGCACTAGAGGCTAGTGCATTTCATATGTCCCTAAGACATGAAGAGTCTTAGAAAACATATTCACTTTCCGTTCGCTGCTGAACCGAACATCTCACGCTACTTTTCTCGTATGAGGGAGCTAACCGAAATTGATCCGCTTTTGGTGATGTTCCTTACAAGTCGTACCTCCACGTAGGCGTGTCGTTACTAAATCGAAATACTGAATTATAGCACTTAAGTTATTTTTGTCACCTTAATAACTATGCTAACGTAAAGGTCCCAAAAATTTGAACACAAAGAGACTCTTGTTTGCAAAAGTTGGTTTCATATGTATGAAATTTGGGACTTGTTAAAACTTTTCCACATGTGATAACACACATGAGGGTTTTCTTCACACAAGTTCAAATGTTTATTTGGAAACTTGGAACCCAAGAGGGGTCAAAAACTAAGATGGGAAATTCCCATGTGTGTGAGAAAACTAAAGTCAGATTGGGAACAAACTTGTTCAAACTAAAAAATTCAAATGAGGGTAACACTATGAATTTCAAAACTGTTGTGCTACAAATCTCATTTGCACCAGCCAAAATAAAAATCAGATTTCATATTCGAATTCCTTGGGTCCAAAATAGGGGGTGTGCAAAGTTTCATAATTTATGGAAATGATTGCAACCCATTTTCCAAAATGGACTTTAAATAACAAAGAATTCAAATGCATATTTGAATTTGGATGAGACTTGCCCAATTGTCCAAATGCCTCTCAGATTTAAACTCCCACAATTGAATTCCATCATATTCAAACTTTGGGAGATATGTTGGAGAGGGATAAGGGGAGACTGAGCAGTGGGACCCACATGTCATTGAGGGAACTGAACAATTGCTACAGATCTTCAGCACACGGTCTCTGTTTGCTTTCCTCCCACGTGAAGCAACGGCAGAACCGTCTTCTCTCCGATTGACACCGAGGGTCAGCCAGCAGCCACCTCCTGCTGGATTTCCTTCGCGCTGGAGAGCTACTGGGGGGTCGTTATCTACTGCCGCGCTACCTCTCGCCCTCTTTACCGAAGCATCGACGCTGTCTTGCCCTCCCCGCGCGAGAAGCCAACCGAGATAACCGCCGAGCTCTCGATCGATCAGCCGCCCCAACAGCTCGCGTGCGAGCCTCAGCTGATCAGCCAAACAACACCACCATCCTCCCCACGACCTCCTTGAGCCATCACCAAGTGTGTTCGTGCCCTCTACACCGAGAACACCGAGTTTCCACGGCGGCCGAACACCCCGGCGACGAAGTGCTCTCGTGGACAGCTCCACAGAGGGATTTTCACGACCAAGTAAGAGGGCCTTTGAGCGCGCAAGAGCTCCCTGCAGCTTCCATCTGAGGCACAGAGCTTGTCCTTGCGTCTTGCCGACAAATTTCAAGATTTCCCTCCGGCCGGCTCAAACCGAGGTGCGGGTAAGAGTCTGTTAAATTCTCATGCTATGATTGTGTAGAGCACTACAAATTTCCCTCACATGAAGTAGACTTGCTTAGCAACCACTTTCCTTTTTAAACCTAGCTAGAAACACGCTCTACACGACGTATGTTCGATCTTTCTAACGGCGGTTTTGGTAGAAACCGTCGGGCACTCGATGAACCCTAGGTAGGAGTCATTCCCGAGCCCATGTGCAGCCATGCCTAGCTTTACCAACCTCCACTGGTGCTCTAGAGCCTTTCCAGGGAGCTTTTGGCGGGCTAAAGCATCGGGGCGACGTCGCCGGACTCCCTTAGAGCCGCTGCACCGGTGCGGGATGGGTTAGGGGCTTCACCGGTCCATGGAACTCATTCCATCGTGTTCCTCGGGTTAAATAAGGGCCTGGCAGCGAGTAACAGCTCGGGAGTTGGCGGAGCAACGAAAACCGGCGAACTTCGGCGGCGCAGAAGCGCGGGGGCGGGAGGTAGACGAAGATACTGCCGGCCCCACGCGTCAGTCGCACAGCAACAGTAGCTGGATACTCAGTGGCGCCGGATCGTTTGTGACAGCGCGGAAACAATCCTGTGACCCCGTGTGGCGCCCTCCCGGCAACAGACACGTGTCCCTGGTCCCACCGTCAGTTTAAACTCTTTCCCAGATTTATTCAAATTCCAGGTTTTCCCCAAACTTTAGAAGAGCGTAACTTTTGCTAGGAACCTCCAAATTTAGTGATTCAAATTGTTTTAGATTAAGATTGACAAACTCTATCCAAATATGCAGCCCAATTTGTATGAAAGTCTTTATTTAATTCTGGAAAATTCTTTAAATCTTTTCAGCAAAACAATTTTAGAGGGAGTTTGGTTTATCCAAAAATCCTCAAATTGTGCCAGAATATTCCTTAGGGTGTTATTAGGCTCCTGTAAAAGTTTCAGCTCATTTGTAGTTGATTTGATCAGGGTAATTCAGATTGTAAGTTCCTGTATTCAATTGAATACAGAGACATTTTCAGAGAATTCCCAAAACTTGTAAATTCAGTTCTGGGCAATTCTTAGCTCCAAAAATCCTAGGAAAATTCATGCAAGCTCGATGAACTATAATTGAAATTGTGGTTCACTGTTTACATGAACATGGGTGTTACCTCAGAATTAATTCTTCTTTGCTTAATTGCTTAGAAATTGTTCTGGATAAACCACTCAATGAAAAGTGCTAATTTTTGGTCCAGATAACTTTCTTGTGATAAGGAACTCACATGAAAATTTTCAGCTCCATTGGGGCTCTGAATCACCACTGTTATTTGTAACCTCTTAAGGGGATCAACACTTGGGAGAAGCACTCAACATTTGATCATAGTATTTAAACCCAACCCAAACCACTAGCACCAGTGTCATTTTAAATTCTTCAACAGAGTTCCAGTTTTAAAACTGTCATTAGATCTTATTAGCAAAAGCTTTTCAATTAAATACATATGCATGATTATATCGTGTAGCATCTACATGAAGAACGTGAGAACGACTTGAAGTGAAGATCAAGGAGGGAGGAAAGCGAGTTATCAAGCTCCAAGTGATCGTCACTAACTGATTGTATCATAGTCACCTGCAAAACAGGCAAGCCCCGGTTTGCATTTGAACAGTTTTACAAAGCATTTTCATTTTTAGAGATCATAGCTTTGCATCGCTGATTGCATTAAGTCTAGTTGATATTGAAAACCCACTTGCATGATCAAAAATACCTAAGAGAGAAAGGGTAGAATAGCACCTCCTCGAGGGAATTTGGCTACGCTAATGTTAGTAGGAAAGGTCCGGTAGAAGTCGAGTAGTTGGAATCTATTCGCGAGGTTAGGGCTGGTTTATTCAGGGCGGGTCCAAAGTAGAAAAGATGAGGAAATTTCACACATAAGAAATGGAGACCGGGCAGGGAGGTTTAGATGCAGCAGGTTGCGGACCGTGCGTGCATAGCCCTGCCTGTGTCGGTTAAGGCCCGTCCGTTCTTGGCCATGTTGGACAAGTTTGAGTTGTGTACCGGGCACATACTGGCTATATGGGACCCAGGAAACCGATGTACCTTGGGAGATCCATAGTGGAACTTTTCCAACTGCCTTAGGCTTTTGGCGTCAGGGTAGCAGGAGGTAACTCGCTTAAGAATATACCACTGTGGGTATGTACCTTGAGGGAGCTTGCATACTCGGGGCAGTTGGACTGCGTCCAATGTGGAAGATCTTGGGAAAGGTGGCCGCGTACAACGTCAGTCGAGGTTGCTGCCGGCAACTTGGAGTACGGGTGTACGTGTCGTGTAGTCCGGGCGTGTACTGATTCGAATCACCGTCGCTCGCGGTTATATGAGCATACTTGCCCACTGCGTCTTGACGTAGTAACAACTGGAACCAGTTATCTTTGAACTTGATAAGACTGTGATATAACTTGTATTGCAACCATGATTGAATTAGAGATAGGCTCATTAAACTTTACTTTCGCCTTGTGCAAGGAGCATCACAATAAAGCGTTTCTTGTTTGATTGTGGAGTTGCGATGCTGTTCAGTTCAAGATCTATACAATGAGGCTTAAAATCTGAAAGTTAAGGATCAACTTTAGGCGAGTCCTTTACGCAAATCTAGCTATCCTAATTGTGAACAGCCGTGCATGTAGAGTTTCTTGTTTAGGAGAGACGGATCAGTCTTGCTGAGCCTATGTGCTCACACTTGCTATATAAGTGGTTTTGCAGGTTAACGTCGATGCTAATAAGAAGGTTGTCCGGTGAGACTCGGAGATTTCCGAGTCATGTAACACATGGAGAACCCAACCGCTGTTGTTGTCTTCGTGTTGCTAGCGAGAGGAGTCCGTGGGCTGGACTTTATCTTGAGTGCTCTTAGTTATTCGATGTGAGTTGTTATAGACTTCCACTGTAGCTATTTGATGTAAATTATTTACAAAGAAAAATTTGTAAGCTTCCGCTATGGTTTTTTGTAATACATTGTTCCTTGTATGTGTGCTGTTGGGTGCCGCGCAACACGGCACCACCCAATGCGATTCCCGGGCAAGTGCCCCGTCCCTGTGACTAAACGGGCGGCGCCGGGCCATGTCAGCATGGTATCAGAGCCACATTGGTAATAGCGCACGGAATAAGGATCGTATTACGACAAAAATTTAGGATACGGTGAGGAAACGGTTTTAGGCCCACATAAGGATTACTATTAGCTTAATATGAAGGTGGCAAACTAACTTATTTGCTATGTCGGAAATCGTGCATCTCGGGACGATTTATGTCTTGGGGGGTGCACGTCAGCGCTGTCCACCAGTGCGCACAAGCTGAAGGGTGGAGCCCCACGGGTGGCAAGTAACCCGACCCGCTTTAATATCATCTACGACTCTTCATGTGCTTTAATATCCTCTACGACTCTTCATGTCGTTTGGGGTATTCGAGCAACGTCTGTCCCGGGCGTGCGTGGTGCAATTTGGGAAACCCGTCATGTGGTTAGTAACGTGAACACGTAGCTCAAGGCGTGTTTGGCTTGAGAACACCTGTGCGAGTGATGACGGACGGGTGTAAGAACTGTATGGATACCGGGTTCGGTGTGCAGCCGGACCTGACGATTGAGTGTGACTTATGCAGGATTAACCACGAAACCGTAGTATGAATAGTACACGTTTGCGAGTGACCATTTTAGTGCCACCTAAAGATACTAATATTCCGGTATAATCCGGTTAGGATTTTCTTTTGGTGAGACTACGTAGTACCGACATGCTTCTTACAGTGCATCGACGCCGTACTAAACTTAATAACCCCTTTCCTTTGAAGAAATGACTCATGGAACTAACTTTCGATTAAAAATGGAAGTTTGAAACAAATATTAGTTACTGAACTCTTATTTTGAGCTAAGATTCAAATGAGAGGAAGACTAGGCTTCAAAGATTTCAAAAACATAGTGCTCTGTTTTCGGCAGTAATTCTCGCTGAACTTTAACAGAGCATAACTCTGAGTAGCTTGACCCAATCAAGGTGTATGATACAGTTCTGAAAGGAATTTCATGTGATCTGCATCTTATTTGTAGACCTCCAGAGCAAAATCACATGCTAAATGGCTAGAAAGTTCAGAGGAAGGTAAACTGTCCAGAACCAGGACAGCAGCAAAACCTCTCTGGATCTTTCTGTTTTTAAGCCATAACCTTCTGTAGAAAAATCCTTAAGAAGCCTATGATACACCGCTAGAAAAGTTATGAAATGTTCAACATTGTTTTAATTCAATGTTTGTTCAGATTCTTATTGTATTTACATATACAACTGTGATAAAACCAGCCACGTACAAAGGAGGTGCTGGCAAATTTTATCCAGGAATTCTGTCAACTTTGGAAAATCATAACTTTTAATCCGGAGATGATCTTAAAGCATATGAGTACTCGTTGGAAAGATACTAAAGTTAACTTTAACTTTGGTATTCAACCTGAGTTACGAAAATGCTTTTAACCAGATCAAAATCTGGAGATAGTGCATAAAGGTCTGTTCTGTACAGATAGGCTGGATAGCTATGCCTACTAAGGAGTTGTGTAAACATGAATTTTGTTACTGCTTTCATAAAGTTTTGACATAATCATGTTTTAATTAGTCTCACATACTGCTGAGTTCTTGTTTAACTCTTCTTAACTACATTTATGCAGTATGGTTCGTACTCGCTCTAGGAGTAGGGCCGGAAGTTCTCGTCGAGGTGGTGGTGCTCCTATTCAACCATCGGAACCACCATCTACGGGATGGATGGATCTTATGACTCGAGTCATCGAGTCTAATCAAGAGAACACTAGGCTACTCCAAGAAGCAACGCAAGAACACACACGCTTACTCCAAGCTTTGGTACAGCAAGGCGTACTCCAGAACACGCAACAAGTCGTTCCACCTCGGAATGCTTATCTGGATTTCTTGGCGACTCAACCGCCAATCTTTACTGAAGCCACCGAACCTGTGGAAGCAGATAAATGGCTTCGTGTCATGGAGTCAAAATTTGGAGTATTCGAGTGTGATGAAGTGCAGAAGACAAAGTTCGCCGCTCAGCAACTCCATGGAGCCGCCGGAAACTGGTGGGTGGATCATCATGCCACCATTCCGGAGGACCATTAAGTGCCATGGAGTGTGTTTTGTGAAGTCTTTCGTACTCGTCATATACCACTAGGTATTATCAAGGCAAAGCGGGAGGAATTTTTGGGCTTGAAGCAAGGGGACATGAGTGTCCTCGAGTATGTCCGAAGGTTTAACCTTTTGGCCCAATATGCTCCCGAATATGTGGCGAAAGAAGAGGCACGGTGTGACCTATTCTTCCATGGCCTGAGTGCCATATTACAGGAGAAGTTGGCCGCTCACAATAACGGCAGTTACACCGACATGGTAGATGCGGCTTTCATCCAAGAGAAACCAACACTTGAGTGGCAAGCTGAGAAGAGAAAGATGAGTGAGATCGAGCAGGCTAGCACAAGTTATGTGCCTCAAAGGTACCGTTTGGTGTATCGAACGCCACCCGGTGAAAGATGGAGGCCACCTGTACGATCAACTTCTCAGAGGTTGATTACTGGTCAAGTTCTACAACTTGGACCACCTCCACAGCCGCAGCATCAGACGGTGGTTTGTGCTCCATCGCTGCAGCCATGTGTACCTAGCATCCCACCGCAAGTCAACAAAGAACCGGAAAGACATCCGTGTTTCACTTGTAGGAGTATGCGCCATTATGCTAGACATTGTCCGGAGGGAACTAGAGGCTGCGGGTCATCATATTTACAACAATACGACCCATACCTCAATCTGCAGATAGGAGGGCAGATAAGGGGCAACATTCACTATACTGTGATTGATGATGTTCCGGAAGGCGAAGACGCTTTAGCAGGGATCTTTTCTCTGAATCAGCTACCAGTTTTGATTCTCTTTGATTCCGGTGCCACACACAACTTCATTAGCCAATCTTTTGTGACTCAACATCAGCTCCAAACAGTTTATACAAAGAGGCAATACCTCATATCTTCGTCCGGGGGCAGCAGTACCGCAAGTGAGGTTGTCTCCCGAGCACCTCTTTGTTTGGGGGGTATAATATACCCTACGACTCTCATTATCCTTGAGGGTCTGAAGATCGACATCATTTTGGGGATGTCGTGGTTGAATTACCACAGAGCGGTTCTTAACATCAGCTCTAGGACCGTTGAGCTCAACTCCCCCCAGCACGGTCTTCATATATTAATTTTGGGTGCCAGACGGCAACAGATTGCAACAGTGAACCACACGGAAGCTGTTAAGATAGAGGACATTCCGGTGGTACGTGAGTATCCGGATGTATTTCCCGATGATTTACCGGGCATGCCGCCGAGCGAGACGTTGAGTTCAAGATTGAACTTATACCGGGAACAACACCGATATCACGAAGGCCATACAAGATGGCACCCAATGAACTGATAGAATTGAAGACACAGCTGAATGACCTAATGAGCAATGGCTTTATACGACCGAGTTCGTCACCTTGGTGTTGTTCAGCATTGTTTGTTAAGAAGAAGGATGAAACACTACGGCTTTGTGTTGATTATCGTCCTTTGAACGCCGTTACCATCAAGAACAAGTATCCACTACCTCGCATTGATATGCTCTTCGATCAATTAGTGGGTGCGAAGGTATTTTCAAAGATGGATCTTCGGTCCGGATATCACCAGATTTAAATCCGGGCAGAAGATATTCCGAAGACGGCATTCTCAACAAGATATGGACTGTATGAGTATCTCGTTATGTCTTTTGGTTTGACCAACGCCCCGGCACAATTTATGTACCTAATGAATTCAGTGTTCATGCCGGAGTTGGATAAATTCGTCGTTGTCTTCATCGACGATATCTTGGTGTACTCCAAGTCAGAGGAAGAACATGCTGAACATCTGCATATTGTGCTACAAAGATTGCGAGATCATCAGCTCTATGCAAAATTCAGCAAGTGTGAATTCTGGATTAATCAAGTACCTTTTCTCGGACACATCATTTCAGTGGAGGGCATCGCTGTAGATCCGAGTAAGATTATCCAAGTACAGAAATGGGACTCACCAAAGTCAGTACATGAAATCCGTAGCTTCCTCGGTTTAGCAGATTATTACCGGAGGTTCATTCCGGATTTCTCTAAGATCGCTAAACCGATGACAGAATTATTAAAGAAGAATACCAAATTCGTGTGGGGTACTGCGTGTGAACAAGCTTTCAAGATTTTAGTGAAGCATCTCACAACAGCCCCAGTTCTTGCTCAGCCGGATACGACAAAGCCATTCGACGTTTATTGCGATGCATCTGGCATTGGTCTTGGCTGCGTGCTGATGCAAGAAAGATGAGTGGTCGCTTATGGATCTCTTCAACTCAGAAATCACGAGCAGCATTATCCAACTCATGATCTTGAGTTAGCTGCCATGGTCCTTGCCTTGAAGATGTGGAGGCATTACTTGCTCGGAAATCTTGTGCACCTCTACACCGACCACAAGAGCTTGAAGTACATCTTCACTCAAAAAGAATTGAACATGAGGCAACGAAGATGGATAGAGCTCATTAAAGACTATGAACTTGAGATTCATTATCATCCAGGAAAGGCGAATGTGGTTGCTGATGCGCTCAGTCGTAAGGCGCATATTCATCACCTAACTATTGCTGAAATGGATGATGAAGAACCAAGCCTCCGTGTCATCCCGTATGGAGCTCTCTATAATCTCGCTCTCATTCCGACCATCTGAGAGGAGATCATTGAAGCTCAACAAAAAGACAAGGGTATGTTTCACATACGGCGAAGGATAGACAACGGAGAAATGAAGTGCTTCCGGAAGGACGATGAAGGTACTTTGTGGTTCAACGACCGGATTGTAGTACCCCGGGATATGGGACTACGGAAGAAAATTCTGGACGCAGCTCATTTGTCCAAGTTTTCCATTCATCCGGGCAGTAATAAAATGTACCAAGATCTCCGGAAGAAGTTTTGGTGGACACGTATGAAACGTGAAGTTGCAAAATACGTTTCAGAGTGTGATACGTGTCGAAGAGTTAAGGCCGACCATGTAAAGAAGTCAGGCCTGTTGCAGCCATTGCATGTACCGGCATGGAAGTGGGAAGACTTGAGTATGGACTTCATCGTTGAGTTGCCGATGACCTCCCATAACCATGACTCGATTTTGGTAATCGTTGATCGGTTAACAAAATCAGCGCATTTCATCCCGGTGCATACTAGGTATAATGCAAAGCACTATGCAGAGCTGTACATAGCACGGATCTTGTGCTTACATGAAGTTCCCCACACCATTGTGTCCGATAGAGGATCGCTGTTCGTAGCCCGTTTCTGGGAGCAGCTACACGCATCCTTGGGGACGAAGTTGATTAGAAGCTCTGCGTATCACCCTCAAACCGATGGGCAAACTGAGAGGGTGAATCAAATACTGGAAGATATGCTAAGAGCATGTGCCATCCACCACGGTAAGAGCTGGGATGATCACTTACCGCTGGCGGAGTTCTCGTACAACAACGGATATCAATCGAGCATCAAAATGGCACCCTATGAAGCTCTATACGTCCGGAAGTGCCGTACACCCTTGAATTGGTGCGAATCCGGTGAACGAGTAACATTCGGGGTTGATCTTGTCAATGAAGCCGAAGGGAGAGTTCGGATAATACAAGAGAATCTTAAAGCTGCCAAATCTCGTCAAAAGAGCTACGTGGATCAGAGGCGTCGACCGCTGCATTTCGACGTTGGAGAGCACGTGTATCTTCGTGTGTCTCCGATGAAAGGTATTCATCGGTTCGGTGTCAAGGGGAAACTTGCTCCCCGATTCATCGGTCCGTTTGCCATAACGGAGAAGTGCGGGACTGTAGCCTACCGGCTGGAACTACCGGCAAGCCTTGCCGGTATTCATGACATATTTCACGTGTCCCAGCTGCGGAAATGTCTCAAGTTTACCGCTGCCATCCGCACCGAAGACATCGACGAGTTAAAGCCGGATCTCACCTATATCGAGCAACCTATACAGATTATCGACGAAAAGACCCGGATCACCCGGAACCGGACTTTGAGATTTTACAAAGTCCTGTGGAGTAATCATACCCCAGAAGAGGTGACGTGGGAAACCGAAGATTACATCCACAAGAACTATCCGGAGCTTTTGTCATAAACTTGTAATTACCTCCCGTCTCGTTCTTATTTTGAATCTCGGGACGAGATTCCTTTTAAGGGGGGAGCAATATAAAGGTCCCAAAAATATGAATACAAAGAGACTCTTGTTTGCAAAAGTTGGTTTCATATGTATGAAATTTGGGACTTGTTAAAACTTTTCCACATGTGATAACACACATGAGGGTTTTCTTCACACAAGTTCAAATGTTTATTTGGAAACTTGGAACCCAAGAGGGGACAAAAACTAAGATGGGAAGTTCCCATGTGTGTGAGAAAACTAAAGTCAGATTGGGAACAAACTGTTCAAACTCAAAAATTCAAATGAGGGCAACACTATGAATTTCAAAACTGTTGTGCTACAAATCTCATTTGCACCAGCCAAAATAAAAATCAGATTTCATATTCGAATTCCTTGGGTCCAAAATAGGGGGTGTGCAAAGTTTCATAATTTATGGAAATGATTGCAACCCATTTTCCAAAATGGACTTTAAATAACAAAGAATTCAAATGCATATTTGAATTTGGATGAAACTTGCCCAATTGTCCAAATGCCTCTCAGATTTAAACTCCCACAATTGAATTCCATCATATTCAAACTTTGGGAGATATGTTGGAGAGGGATAAGGGGAGACTGAACAGTGGGACCCACATGTCATTGAGGGAACTGAACAATTGCTAAAGATCTTCAGCACACGGTCTCTGTTTGCTTTCCTCCCACGCGAAGCAACGGCAGAACCGACTTCTCTCCGATCAACACCGAGGGTCAGCCGGCAGCCACCTCCTGCTGGATTTTCTTTGCGCTGGAGAGCTACTGGGGGGTCGTTATCTACTGCCGCGCTCCCTCTCGCCCTCTTTACTGAAGCATCGACGCTGTCTTCCCTCCCCGCGCGAGAAGCCAACCGAGATAACCGCCGAGCTATCGATCGATCAGCCGCCCCAACAGCTCGCGTGCGAGCCTCAGCTGATCAGCCAAACAACACCACCATCCTCCCCACGACCTCCTCGAGCCATCACCAAGTGTGTTCGTGCCCTCTACACCGAGAACACCGAGTTTCCGCAGCGGCCGAACACCCCGGCGATGAAGTGCTCTCGTGGACAGCTCCACAGAGGGGTTTTCACGCCAAGTAAGAGGGCCTTTGAGCGCGCAAGAGCTCCCTGCAGCTTCCATCCGAGGCACAGAGCTTGTCCTTGCGTATTGCCGACCAATTTCAAGATTTCCCTCCGGCCGGCTCAAACCGAGGTGCGGGTAAGAGTCTGTTAAATTCTCGCGCTATGATTGTGTAGAGCACTGCAAATTCCACTCACATGAAGTAGACTTGCTTAGCAACCACTTTCCTTTTTAAACCTAGCTAGAAACACGCTCTACACGACGTATGTTCGATCTTTCTAACGGCGGTTTTGGTAGAAACCGTCGGGCTCTCGATGAACCCTAGGTAGGAGTCATTCCTGAGCCCATGTGCGGCCATGCCTAGCTTTGCCAACCTCCACTCGTGCTGTAGAGCCTTTCCAGCGAGCTTTTGGCGGGCTAAAGCATCGGGGCGACATCGCCGGACTCCCTCAGAGCCGCTGCACCGGTGCGGAATGGGTTAGGGGCTTCGCCGGTCCATAGAATTCATTCCATCGTGTTCCTTGGGTTAAATAAGGGCCTGAAGGCGAGTAACAGCTCGGGAGTTGGCCGGAGCGATGAAAACCGGCGAACTCCGGCGAGCCCGGCGGCGCAGAATCGCGGGGGCAGGAGGTAGACGAAGATACTGCCGGCCCCACGCGTCAGTCGCACAGCAACAGTAGCTGGATACTCAGTGGCGCCGGATCATCTGTGACAGCACGGGAAACAATCCTGTGACCCCGTGTGGCGCTCTCCCGGCAACAGACACGTGTCCCTGGTCCCACCGTCAGTTTACACTTTTTCCCGGATTTATTTAAATTCCAGGTTTTCCCCAAACTTTAGAAGAGCATAACTTTTGCTAGGAACCTCCAAATTTAGTGATTCAAATTGGGTTAGATTCAGATTGACAAACTCTATCGAAATATGCAACCCAATTTGTATGAAAGTCTTTATTTAATTCTGGAAAATTCCTTAAAGCTTTTCAGCAAAAGAATTTTAGAGGGAGTTTGGTTTATACAAAAATCCTCAAATATTGCCAGAATATTCTTTAGGGTGTTATTAGACTCCTGTAAAAGTTTCAACTCATTTGGAGTTGATTTTATCAGGGTAATTCAGATTGTAAGTTCCTGTATTCAATTGAATACAGAGACATTTTCAGAGAATTCCCAAAACTTGTAAATTCAAGTCTGGGCAATTCTTAGCTCCAAAAATCCTAGGAAAATTCATGCAAGCTCGATGAACTATAATTGAAATTGTGGTTCACTGAGTTTGACATGAACATGGGTGTTACCTCAGAATTAATTCTTCTTTGCTTAATTGCTTAGAAAATTGTTCTGGATAAACCACTCAATGAAAAGTGCTAATTTTTGGTCCAGATAACTTTCTTGTGATAAGGAACTCACATGAAAATTTTCAGCTCCATTGGGGCTCTGAATCACCACTGTTATGTGTAACCTCTTAAGGGGATCAACACTTAAGTGGGAGAAGCACTCAACATTTGATCATAGTGTTTAAACCCAACCCAAACCACTAGCACCAGTGTCATTTTAAATTCTTCAACAGAGTTCCAGTTTTAAAACTGTCATTAGATCTTATTAGCAAAAGGTTTTCAATTAAGTACATATGCATGATCATATCATGTGGACTTGAAGTGAAGATCAAGGAGGGAGGAAAGCGAGTTATCAAGCTCCAAGTGATCGTCACTAACTGATTGTATCATAGTCACCTGCAAAACAGGCAAGCCCCGGTTTGCATTTGAACAGTTTTACAAAGCATTTTCATTTTTAGATATCATAGCTTTGCATCGCTGATTGCATTAAGTCTAGTTGATATTGAAAACCCACTTGCATGATCAGAAATACCTAAGAGAGAAAGGGTAGAATAGCACCTCCTCGAGGGAATTTGGCTACGCTAATGTTAGTAGGAAAGGTCCAGTAGAAGTCGAGTAGTTGGAATCTACTCGCGAGGTTAGGGCTGGTTTATTCGGGGCGGGTCCAAAGTAGAAAAGATGAGGAAAGTTCACACATAAGAAATGGAGACCGGGCAGGGAGGTTTAGATGCAGTAGGTTGCGGACCGTGCGTGCATAGCCCTGCCTGTGTCGGTTAAGGCCCGTTCGTGCTTGGCCCTGTTGGACAAGTTTGAGTTGTGTACCGGGCACATACTAGCTATATGGGACCCAGGAAACCGATGTACCTTGGGAGATTCATGG
Source organism: Neostapfia colusana (assembly GCA_030760725.1). NCBI lineage: Eukaryota > Viridiplantae > Streptophyta > Magnoliopsida > Poales > Poaceae > Neostapfia > Neostapfia colusana. Next base: position 57,491,261 of record JASWHV010000005.1, on the reverse strand, counting down.
TGGAACTTTTCCAACTGCCTTAGGCTTTCGGCGTCAGGGTAGCAGGAGGTAACTCACTTAAGAATATACCACTGCAGGTATGTACCTTGAGGGAGCTTGCGTACTCGGGTCAGTTGGACTGCGTCCAATGTGGAAGATCTTGGGAAAGGTGGCCGCGTACAACGTCAGTCGAGGTTGCTGCCGACAACTTGGAGTACGGGCGTACGTGTCGTGTAGTCCGGGTGTGTACTGATTCGGATCACCGTCGCTCGCGGTTATATGAGCATACTTGCCCACTGCGTCTTGACGTAGTAACAACTGGAACCGGTTATCTTTGAACTTGATAAGACTGTTATATAACTTGTATTGCAACCATGATTGAATTAGAGATAGGCTCATTAAACTTTACTTTCGCCTTGTGCAAGGAGCATTGCAACAAAGCATTTCTTGTTTGATTGTGGAGTTGCGATGTTGTTCAGTTCAAGGTCTATACAATGAGGCTTAAAATCTGACAGTTAAGGATCAACTTTAGGCGAGTCCTTTACGCAAATCTAGCTATCCTAATTGTGAACCGCCGTGCATGTAGAGTTTCTTATTTAGGAGAGACGGATCAGTCTTGCTGAGCCTATGTGCTCACGCTTGCTATATAAGTGGTTTTGCAGGTTAACATCGATGCTAAGAAGAAGGTTGTCCGGTGAGACGCGGAGATTTCCGAGTCATGTAACACATGGAGAACCCAGCCGCTGCTGTTGTCTTCGTGTTGCTAGCGAGAGCAGTCCATAGGCTGGACTTCATCTCGAGTGCTCTTAGTTATTCGACGTGAGTTGTTATAGACTTCCACTGTTGCGATTCCCGGGCAAGTCCCCCGTCCCCGTGACTAAACGGGCGGCGTCGGGCCATGTCCGCTAATAGTACTCCTTATGCGGGCTTACTACCGTTACCTCACCGTAAGCCTAAATTTTAAGCAATATGACACTTTTCAAGTGTGTTATTCCCAATGCGGCTCTGATACCACGATGTAGGGACCGGGGGTCCCGACATTCTAGGAATGTCATTGGATGGTGTCGTGCGATGCGACTCTGATACCACGATGTAGGGACCGGGGGTCCCGACATTCTAGGAATGTCATTGGATGGTGTCGTGCGATGCGACACCCAACAATACACTTCCAAAGACCATCATATTGCATCACATAAGCTTGAACCAACAAGTTGAAGCAGAAATATATTACATTTTAAACATTTCTACAGCGTAAGTCTTGTCTCTACTCACACCCTACATACACACTATGAAAAATAATGAGCAGTCCAGCCCTCGGACTATTAATTCTAGCAACAGCTCCTCTAGGCGGCATGCAGGGCTCCCATTCAGCCGTATACCCCGTCGGGGGTGTGGCCTCCCACATGAGCCCTTCTTCAGACGAGGCCATAAATGGACCCTAACCTGCAGCAACAACTTATATAGCAACCGTGAGCACGAAGGCTCAACAAGCCTTAACTGACTCCTCCTAAACATGAAACTTTACATGAGTAAAGCGTTCTAACATAGCCAGGAAATGTTTGCATAAAACACTATCCTAAACCGTAGGTTCTTAACTTCAATTTTAGCATAGATTAAGCCCCTAGTGCTACACAACATCATGAATCCACAATCAAACAAGAAACGCTTCATCTTGATGTTGCTTACCTTAGGGGAAATGAATTTAAGTTTAGTTTGCACTAATCTTACTTCACACATGGTGGAAATACAATATCAATTCATATTATCAACGTTATTCCTACTCCGACTACTCTTTCTTACTACGTCACAATGTAGTGAAAGCAGTACTCAAATAATTGCGAGGGACGGTACGCTCATACTAGAAGCTGCCATAGGCACGCTCTCTTTCTGCCATACACGGCCACCTTTCACTAGGACACTCAGTCGTTGAACCGGTCCTACCGTCCTGAGCAGGAGGTCCCTACACGGAGCAAGCTTCCTCGACAGAGCCCGTTGGCGGATTTACACCTTGCTGCCCTCAACCAACACATTTAAGATGACAAGCAATGCCTCAATGACCAAGTTATCCCAGCTACATCGGTTTTCTGGGGCCCATATATCCAGTATACTACCGGTACTGTGCAAACTTGCGTAATGTAACCACCGAAAATTTTGATCACACATGCCCCAAACCCTTCCCCCTGTCTTTCCCCACTGCCATGCGAGGCCAGCCATCGGTTTCTTCTCCTCCAAAGCAACCGCCGATCTCTCTCTCTCTCTCTCTCTCTCTCTCTCTCTCTCTCTCTATATATATATATATATATATATATATATATATATATATATATATATATATATATATATTATCGCATGTGACCAAAATGCTTCGGCCACGTGCAAAACACCGCGCCCCTGTGGCAACCGTCGCGACCCACGCCGTCGCCACCTCCTCCTCTATAAAACCAGCCCGACCCCGGCCAAAATTCTCCACAGAAACCGCTCAATTCCTATCGGTAGGCATAACCACCCCTTTTCAAAATTCTTCGAAATTCCCTCTGATCATCCGGCTTTAACCCTCCCTACACCATCACAAGGCCTCCAGAAGGGATTTCCGACAAAAATCATCGAAAGTCAGCGCTTGGGGAGTCATCCCGAGGAAGATCACCGGAGATCGCCGCTGATCACCGTCGCCGACACCTTTCAGGCCCCTTCTGGTCTCAAAGACCCATCTAGGTGAGTTCCCCGTGGCCTCCTCTACATTTTGGTGTAAAGAGCACAAAAAATGGTGAAGAATCGGCAAAAGCCGAGAGTTTCCGGCCACCGCCGCCGCTCGCAGGCGATCGCGCGGCCGCCGGACGCGAGGGAGACGAGATCGAGGCGACGTGGCCGCCTCTGGTACGCCGGATCTGAGCCAACGACTCAGATTAAAACAAGCGTACCGGTTCGGTTAAATTAAATCTGGGCTGTCGATTTGAGATCCAACGGCCCACATTCAAAATAGTTATAACCGTTGATATTTTCATGATTTAGTCCCTGGAGATTTAAATAACTAGGAAATAGTCCCTGTTCTATACAGAATTGACCCTAGGCTTAATAGAAATTAGGAAATTCAGTTTAAAATAGCCAAATAGCCCCTGTGTGATTTGTAAATTAATAAAATAGTTCTGTATATGCAAATTGAACCCTAGAAAAACTGTAAGTATTACATTTTGGCCCAAAACAGTTTAAAATTTTATTTTAATTCTGTAATTAATCAAAATAGGCTAAATGACTTTTGAAAATTGTTAACAATTTATCAAAAATTATGTTTAAACATTCCGATCAGAAAAATAATTCTGAAACTAAAAATAATAATCCCCAAAGGCTGAAATTATTTATTTAGTGCCAAATAAATTCTGAAAATTAAAATAAAAACAATATAGATCTCAGAAAATAGTAGAAATTTATTAAAAGGTGTAAGATTTTTCTGTTTCCATAATTTTATACATGTATAGTTTCTGTAGTCAAGAAAAATTAAATAAATGGCTGAAAATGTATTTTCAAGCATTAAATAAATGCTGAAATATAAATAAAAATATTATATATTAAAGAAAAATTATGGAAACTGTCACAAATGCATAAGTAGGTTCTGAAATGTAGAAAATAGTAATATGAGTTCTGAAAATAATTATAGTAATAATTTAAATGATTTTTAAAACTGAATTAATTATAAAATTAACATATATACATATAAAAAACTCTAGAAATTATTCAAAATCACCACAAAATTTGAAAATGAGTAATTTACTATAACAAAGATAAAATAAAAGATATAGGTGTCTATTTGCAACTTATTTTCATTTCAAACCACATGAAATGACATGAAATCAATAAGTGTATGTGTGTAATCAAACATATATATGATTGAGATGTATGTTTAATATTCTTATGGCATGATTTGTCATTATTTTGTGTGCATATACGTGGATAGAACCAATCCAAGAACTACTTCCTAACCTTCAAGAGCAAGAATTCGAAGTAAATCAACCTCCATTCAAAGGCAAGTGTTCCTTGACCACTTTGTTCCTATTCTAGGATGAATAGTTAGATTATTTGTATGTTGTCTTCAATATGAAACCCAGTGTAGGGTGTTTCCATAGTTTCATTCCTTTATCATTCCTTGCAAAACCATGGCAGGATTTAGATAGGATTTGTTAGTTATCATTTTATGTGCTTAGCCACGCTTGGAATGTAGAAAATGAATGAAACATAGATGTTACTAGTCTTGTGGATTATATGAAAGACACAAGTGTGTGTCATGGTGTTAGGAATCTAGACAGGCTGGTTGTTTTGGTTGGTGCTTCGTGCACGAGACTCGGGTTAGTGTTAGTGCCTATCTTAGATTCTAAGGACTGTTCATGAAACAGTTAACCCGGCTTTACAGTGCCACCACAAGACTGAGATGGGGCAGCTTGGCCAATTAATTAGGAGTTTACCGGTATAGTATGAGTGTTTGGATGGTGCAGGGAATGGGAATCCATTTTTGACTGCCCTGGGAACTGCAAGGCTCAAGAGGGGGCTTCTGCAGGGGAGGTTTACTCCCTGGAACTGCAGCGATGAAACCTCAGTGGGCTTGTACTTGCCGGTAGACCCTTTGTAAAGGCCATATAGTGATCTCTTGATCGCACACCAAAGGAAGTGTGTAATGTAGCATGCAACCACGGATATCAGGGAGGTTCTTAGTCCACCTGGCAACAGGGGATGAAATCACTACTTGTGGGTAAAGTGATACAATCTCTGCAGAGAACCAAACTGTCATGACAGCCGTGCTCACAGTCAAGAGCGGCTTGGACTTGTCCATGATTAGAGAAACATGGATATGAGTTTAAAGAGTTTGTTGGGTGGTGTAACCTAAATTAATGACTTAATTATGAAGTTGGTAGGATTATCACTTAGTAAGATAGGTTGCTAATCAAAGCTAAGGCTTAGGATTAATGCATAGTGCTTAACCATGTTAGCCTTTCCTTGCTATTAGCCTTCATAACATTCTTTCCTACACTTGCTGAGTATCATTGGTACTCAAACTTGCTTTTGTTGGATATCATACGCTGCTCAGGTGCAAATGAAGATATAGACTTCGATGAGGAGGATTTCGATCCCGAGGAGTTGTTCTAGGTTGGCATAACCTTTCGGGCAACGCATGTGGAAATGGAGCATCCACGCTATAGTCTTCCGCTGTTATGTTATTAGTGTATTAGTACTCTTCTTTAGCATTTTATGTCTTATGATGTAATCATATGTTGTACATTGAACTTGGCTTGTAATATAATGATATTACACTTTTGTCGGCACATGTATGAGTCAACTGATCCTGGCATACATGTGAGAATACGCTCGGTTGTTCCTTATGGAAAACCGGGTGTGGCAAAGTGGTATCAGAGCCAAGGTTGCCCGTAGGACGCAAACCTAGTTAGAATGGACGGGATAAGCATCATTATTTTAGTAAAAACTATTTTATCAAAGATTTTGGTAGAAGAAGGATTATTTAGATTATATATATGTTGTCTAACCTCATCTATACTCAAAAGTATATTATTGTTTATTTTTCTAACTCATTTTAAATTTTCATGAAACGGATGGCACGTACACGTCTCACGGCTCGTAAGTCCACCGGAGGATGAGTTCCTCGACACTAGCTGGCTGCACACACCGTTGAGGATGTGGACAAACCCGCCACCTACCAGACTCATGGGGAGTCCACTAAAGGCATGGTGGATCGCCTTAGACACCTCCTTCGCTGTGCTGGTTACACCGGCAAGCTAGAGGTGCAGTACGACACCACTCGAGTCTCTCGCGCAGAACGCGAGGAATGGAAGTCACAGGCGAGAATCTACCATGAGAACAAGCTGCTCAAGATCCACAATTCACCAGCATGGAGGTCTACCATGGCAAAGGCTGAGACGGATGCCACTTGGGAGGCGATCACTTGCCAGAGCTACACCAACTGTGGCCCCCTTGAGGGGACTCAATACATGTACACTCCTCGGCGACAAAGTGGAAGTGCAGTGTTCAACTATGAACCAATCCATGAAGGTTGCAACATAGTGCAGATGGACGTGAACCTCGAGGTAGGAGTTGACGTCAGCACCAGGCTACAGAACCGCCAGCAAGAGCTTCAGGATGTACGTGACCTCTTGAAGAAGACGGAGGCCATAATGCATGGACTGATAAGGATGAGGGATGGAGAAATAAGTGATCTCTATGTTTCAGATGGAGACACTTGGACCCCAGACTCTCCAGACCGTAGGGCAGCCAAACGCCCTCATGCTTCACCACCACCTGAGGCCTCCACAGCTGAGTCAGAGGCAAGCTCTCCTGATGATAATGGCGAGGACCCACCGGAGAATGCACAGAACCCAGGGGATAACTAGGATAGGTGTCCCTACCTATGAATTAACTCGTGTAGTACGTATGGTATGGTATTGTAGTGATTAGTGTGTAATGGTTGTTTAAGTAGTTGTTTAGGTTTGATAATGTAATGTATTGTTAGTGGGTAAACGTGAGTTGTGAAAGCCATAGGCTTATGTTCACAACCTCGTTAGTGTATGTACATGCCTATTAATGAATATAAATGCTTAGTTTGCTTCAAACATGATCATTAAATGAATGAAGTAAAAACTTTTGTAACTTTTGTAGAACTAATGGGGTATATACACAACATAATACAAATAAGAGAGCATATGTATACGTTAAAATTAAACATAGTCTTTCACAATAGATGGCAGGAAGAAGAAGACGCAATGAAGGGAACAACAACAATGAGGCAGCAAGGTTTCCTTTACCTGAATGGCAGCCAAGAGTTGCACGAAGAGCTGATCGGGAAGTAATACAACAAATGATGAACATGCATAATCAACTCATACAAAACTTGACACAAGTGGTGGACAATATGCAACAACCCCAACCACAAATTCAAAATGCACCACGTCAACCAAGGTTAAGTGAGTTCCTGAGCACCCAACCACCAAGGTTTGACAATGCTATAGAGCCATTAGAAGCTGATGATTGGCTCAAGAATATTGAGAACAAGTTGCATATCATACAATGCCAAGGACGTGAGAGGGTACTCTTTGCCTCTCATCAACTATATGGATCTGCAGCAGATTGGTGGACGGCATACAAGGAAGCTCATGAGGATCCAGAGAGTATCTCATGGAATGAGTTCAAACTTGCCTTCCGCAACCACTATGTTCCAGCAGGAGAAATAAAGAACACGTGAAAGGAGTTTCTCGGTCAGAAACAAGGAAGCATGTCTGTACGAGAATATCTCACTAAATTCACTCAGTTGTCTCGCTATGCTCCGGGGGATATTGACACTGATGAAAAGAAGCAAGACTGCTTTATAGAAGGTTTGAACTCACAAATACAGTATGCCATGTCCCATAGTGACTATGAAATTTTTCAGAAGCTTATCAACAAGGCTTTCATAGTGGAAAGAAAGAGACAAAAGTTAGTTGAAGATTGAAAGAGGAAAATGAATTGGCAAGGACAGTCTTCTAGCAGCAACAGTCGGCCTCGTTTCTCATCACCGCCGACGGGAGCAATGAATCGACCTATAACTCCTAATCAGTTTCAGAGGAACTACAACCCTGCTGCTAGGAATCCAACTTTTCAACCACAACAACAGCGACAACAAGTGCAACAACAACGTCCTGCTTTCCAACCTCGTCCTGCAGGATCAAACCCTCCAAATGCACAACAAGGCAATAAAGCACCACTAAACAAGGTCATAGGGCAATGCTACAACTATGGAGAAACGGGACACTATGCCAACCGGTGCCCAAACAAGAAGCCACCTCAACAACAGAATCTTGTGCGTGGCAAGGTGAATCATGTGACCATGGAGGAAGCACAAGAGGCACCAGATGTGGTTATTGGTATGTTCTCTGCCAATACTTATCCTGCTACAATTTTGTTTGACTCTGGTGCAACACACTCATTCATAGCCAAGGAGTTCATAACCAAGCACAAATTACCAATTACATCTATGAATCGAGTGTTAGTAGTGAATTCTCCTGGAGGAGAAGACAAAACAAATATGTCCCAAGGTAAAGCTAGGAGTTAATGGAGTAGAATTCCTTGCAAATCTCATTGTGATAGAATCAAAAGGGATTGATATCATCTTGGGGATGGACTGGTTAACCAAGTATAAAGGAGTTATACATTGCTCAATGAGAACGGTGGAACTAACACATACGGATGGAACAAAGGTTGAGTTCACATCTATTCAAGTACCATCTGGAAATCTTCAACTCAACAAGACCAAAGTAGTTATTGAAGATATAAAGGTTGTCAATGAATTTCCAGATGTGTTTCCCGAAGAATTACCAGGTATGCCACCGGATCGAAAAGTAGAATTCATTATAGAATTAGTACCTGGTACTGCTCCTATTTATAAAAGGCCATATAGGATGGATACCCAACAGCTAGCAGAACTCAAGGATCGTATCCGAGAGTTATCGGAGAAAGGGTATATCCGTCCTAGTTCCTCACCATGGGGAGCTCCGGTGATATTTGTACCAAAGAAGGATGGGACTAAGAGGTTGTGTGTAGATTACCGTGCCCTCAATGAAGTGACAATTAAAAACAAGTACCCTTTACCTCGTATTGAGGACTTGTTTGATCAATTAAGAGGTGCATGTGTATTTTCCAAGATTGACCTCCGTTCCGGATATCATCAACTAAGGATAAGAGAATCGGATATTCCAAAGACAACATTTTTTTTCTAGGTATGGACTGTATGAATATACAGTTATGCCTTTTGGACTACCAAATGCTCCGACGTATTTCATGTATCTTATGAATAAGGTATTCATGAAATATTTGGACAAGTTTGTAGTAGTGTTCATTGATGATATCCTCATATACTCAAAGAATGAGAAAGAACATGAAGAGCATCTGAGAATAGTGTTACAAAAGCTAAGGGAAAACTAACTTTATGCCAAATTCAGTAAGTGTGAATTTTGGCTTAAGAAAGTTGCTTTTCTGGGGCATATTATCTCTGAAGGAGGAATATCTGTAGATCCAGAGAAGATAGCTGGTGTTCAAAAGTGGAAAATACTAGAGAATGTTGGAGAAATTCGAAGCTTCTTAGGATTGGCTGGCTATTACCGAAGGTTCATTGAAGGATTTTCAAAAATAGCCAAACCACTCACAAAGATGTTGGAAAAAGGAGCTGCTTTTGTATGGTCTCAAGAATGTGAATCAAGCTTTCAAGAATTAAAGAAGAAGTTAACAACTGCCCCAGTTTTAGTTATGCCCGATATGGAGAAAACATTCTCTGTTTATTGTGATGCTTCAGGACAAGGGTTAGGATGTGTGCTTATGCAAGAAGGGCATGTTATTGTCTATGCTTCCCGACAACTTCGGAAGCATGAGAAGAACTATCCTACCCATGATCTAGAGTTGGTAGCAGTTGTACATGCATTGAAGCTATGGAGACATTACCTAATGGGTAAAAGAACCGAGATCTATACCGATCATAAGAGTTTGAAGTATATCTTCACTCAACCAGATCTCAACCTTCGGCAAAGAAGATGGTTGGAGTTCATTAACGATTTTGATATGGGAATCAATTACCATCCTGGAAAACCTAATGTGGTTGCAGATGCCTTGAGCAGAAAGACACATGTTAACATGTTAACAATGAGAGATCTACAACCCCAACTTTGTGAAGAGTTCGCAAAACTCAACTTATACTTGGTGAACCACACAGAAGCTATAGCAATGGAAGTCGACTCAACTCTAGAACAAGATATTAGAAATGGTCAAAAGAATGATGAAAAGATCAAAGAAATAAAAAAGTTGATCAAAGAAGACAAAGCCCCAGGATTTAGAGAAGATGAGCATGGTATCATATGGCATGGTAAAAGACTATGTGTGCCAGACATAAAAGAAATAAAGAAGCTAATTTTGAAAGAGGCTCATGATTCAGATTACTCTATCCATCCTGAAAGTACAAAAATGTATCATGATCTTAAGACTAGGTACTTGTGGTACGGGATGAAAAGAGACGTTGCAGAGCATGTGGCATTGTGTGACACATGTAGCTAGTCAAAGCAGAACATAAAAGGCCTGCAGGATTATTACAACCACTAAAGATACCTGAATGGAAGTGGGAAGAAATTGGGATGGACTTTATAATGGATAGATTGACCAAAGTTGCTCATTTCATTCCAGTGAAGGAAAAATATAACGGTTCCAAATTAGCAGAACTGTATATGTCGAGAATAGTCTGCCTACATGGTGTACCCAAAAAGATAGTGTCAGATAGAGGTACACAGTTCACCTCAAGATTTTGGTAGAAATTACATGAGTTTATGGGAACTCGATTAAATTTCAGTTCTGCATATCATTCACAAACTGATGGGAAGACTGAAAGAACCAACCAAATTCTTGAAGATATGCTTAGAGCTTGTGCGCTAAAAAATAGTAGGAGTTGGGATAAGAATTTACCATATGCGGAATTCTCCTACAATAACAGTTACCAGGCTAGTATGAAGATGTCTCCATTTGAGGCTTTATATGGAAGAAGATGTATAACTCCACTATTTCGGGATCAAATAGGTGAAAATAAAGTGTTTGGACCTGAAGTATTAAAAGATGCAGAAAAAAAAGTAAGAGAAATTCGTAATAATCTAAAGATAGCTCAGACAAGACAAAAGAGTTATGCGGACACAAGGCGAAGAGAACTAGTCTTCGAAGTGGGTGACAATGTATATCTCAAAGTATCACCCATGCGTGGACTTAGGAGATTTAAAGTAAGAGGGAAGCTAGCACCTCGGTATATCAGACCATTCAAGATACTGGAACACAAAGGAGAGGTAGCTTATCAGTTAGAGTTACCCTCTCGGTTGTCAGATGTACACGATGTATTCCATGTATCACAGCTCAAGAAGTGTTTAAGAACACCAGAGGAGCAACTACCGATGTAAGAATTGGATGTACAAGATGATCTTTCATATACCGAGTACCCCATCAAGATCCTTGACACAATTGAAAAGGTTACAAGAAACAAAAGGATTCGTATGTGCAAAGTTCAATGGAAACATCATTCGGAGGCAGAAGCTACATGGGAAAGGGAAGATGAATTAAAGTCACAATTCCCTAATCTATTCCCTTTGTAAACCCCAATCTCGAGGACGAGATTTTTCATAAGGGGGTAGAATTGTAACCACCGAAAATTTTGATCACACAAGCCCCAAACCCTTCCCCCTCTCTTTCCCCACTGCCAACCGAGGCCAACCATCGGTTTCTTCTCCTCCAAAGCAACCATCTCTCTCTCTCTCTCACTCTCTATTATCGCATGTGACCAAAATGCTTCGGCCACGTGCAAAACACCGCGTCCCTGCGGCAACCGTCGCGCCCCACGCTGCCGCCTCCTCCCCCTCTATAAAACCAGCCCGACCCCGGCCGAAATTCTCCACAGAAACCACTCAATTTATCTCGGTAGGCATAACCACCCCTTTTCAAAATTCTTCGAAATTCCCTCTGATCATCCAACTTTAACCCTCCCTACACCATCACAAGGCCTCCAGAAGGGATTTCCGACAAAAAAAATCATTGAAGGTCAGCGCTTGGGGAGTCATCCCGATGAAGATCACCGGAGATCGCCGCTGATCACCGTCGTCGACACCTTTCAGGCCCCTTCTGGTCTCAAAGACCCATCTAGGTGAGTTCCCCGTGGCCTCCTCTACATTTTGTGTAAAGAGCACAAGACATGGTGAAGAATCGGCAAAACCCGAGAGTTTCCGGCCACCGCCGCCGCTCGCCGGTGATCGCGCGGCCACCGGACGCGAGGGAGACGAGATCGAGGCGACGTGGCCGCCTCTGGTACGCCGGATCTGAGCCAACGGCTCAGATTAAAACAAGCGTACCGGTTCGGTTAAATTAAGTCTGGGCCGTCGATCTGAGATCCAACGGCCCACATTCAAAATAGTTATAACTGTAGAGATTTTCACGATTTAGTCCCTGGAGATTTAAATAACTAGGAAATAGTCCCTGTTCTTTACAGAATTGACCCTAGGCTTAATAGAAATTAGAAAATTCAGTTTAAAATAGCCAGATAGCCCCTGTGTGATTTGTAAATTAATAAAATAGTTCTGTATATGCAAATTGAACCCTAAAAAAACTGTAAGTATTACATTTTGGCCCAAAACAGTTAAAATTTGATTTTAATTCTGTAATTAATCAAAATAGGCTAAATGACTTTTGAAAAGTGTTAGGAATTTATCAAAAATTATGTTTAAACATTCTGATCAGAAAATAAATTCTGAAACTAAAAATAATAATCCCCAAAGGCTGAAATTATTTATTTAGTGTCAAATAAATTCTGAAAATTAAAATAAAACAATATAGATCTCAGAAAATAGTAGAAATTTATTAAAAGGTGTAAGATTTTTCTGTTTCCATAATTTTATACATGTATAGTTTCTGTAGTCAAGAAAAATTAAACAAATGGCTGAAAATGTATTTTCAAGCATTAAATAAATGCTGAAATATAAATAAAATATTATATATTAAAGAAAAATTATGGAAACTGTCACAAATGCATAAGTAGGTTCTGAAATGTATAAAATAGTAATATGAGTTCTGAAAATAATTATAGTAATAATTTAAATGATTTTTAGAACTGAATTAATTATAAAATTAACATATATACATATAAAAAACTCTAGAAATTATTCAAAATCACCACAAAATTTGAAAATGAGTAATTTACTATAACAAAGATAAAATAAAAGATATAGGTGTCTATTTGCAACTTATTTTCATTTCAAACCACATGAAATGACATGAAATCAATAAGTGTATGTGTGTAATCAAACATATATATGATTGAGATGTATGTTTAATATTCTTATGGCATAATTTGTCATTATTTTGTGTGCATATACGTGGATAGAACCAATCCAAGAACTACTTCCTAACCTTCAAGAGCAAGAATTCGAAGTAAATCAACCTCCATTCAAAGGCTAGTGTTCCTTGACCACTTTGTTCCTATTCTAGGATGAATAGTTAGATTATTTGCATGATGTCTTCAATATGAAACCCAGTGTAGGGTGTTTCCATAGTTTCATTCCTTGCAAAACCATGGCGGGATTTAGATAGGATTTGTTTGTTATCATTTTATGTGCTTAGCCACGCTTGGAATGTAGAAAATGAATGAAACATAGATGTTACTAGTCTTGTGGATTATATGAAAGACACAAGTGTGTGTCATGGTGTTAGGAATCTAGACAGGCTGGTTGTTTTGGTTGGTGCTTCGTGCACGAGACTCGGGTTAGTGTTAGTGCCTGTCTTAGATTCTAAGGACCGGTTCATGGAACAGTTAACCCGGCTTTACAGTGCCACCACAAGACTGAGATGGGGCAGCTTGGCCAATTAATTAGGAGTTTGCCGGTATAGTATGAGTGTTTGGATGGTGCGGGGAATGGGAGTCCATTTTTGACTGCCCTGGGAACTGCAAGGCTCAAGAGGGGGCTTCTGCAGGGGAGGGTTTACTACCAGGAACTGCAGCGGTGAAACCTCAGTGGGCTTGTACTTGCCGGTAGACCCTTTGTAAAGGCCATGTAGTGATCTCCTGATCACACACCAAAGGAAGTGTGTAATGTGGCTTGCAACCACGGATATCAGGGAGGTTCTTAGTCCACCTGGAAACAGGGGATGAAATCACTACTTGTGGGTAAAGTGATACAATCTCTGCAGAGAACCAAACTGTCATGACAGCCGTGCTCACAGTCAAGAGCGGCTTGGACTTGTCCATGATTAGAGAAACATGGATATGAGTTTAAAGAGTTTGTTGGGTGGTTTAACCTAACATTAATGACTTAATTATGAAGTTGATGGGATTATCACTTAGTAAGATAGGTTGCTAATCAAAGCTAAGTTTTAGGATTAATGCATAGTGCTTAACCATGTTAGCCTTTCCTTGCTATTAGCCTTCATAACATTCTTTCCTACACTTGCAGAGTACCTTTGGTACTCAAACTTGCTTTTGTTGGATATCATATGCTGCTCAGGTGCAAATGAAGATATAGACTTCGATGAGGAGGATTTCGATCCCGAGGAGTTGTTCTAGGTTGGCGAAACCCCCGGGCAATGCCTGTGGAAATGGAGCATCCACGCTATAGTCTTCCGCTGTTATGTTATTAGTGTATTAGTACTCTTCTTTAGTATTTTATGTCTTATGATGTAATCATATGTTGTACATTGAACTTGGCTTGTAATATAATGATATTACACTCTTGTCGGCACATGTATGAGTCAACTGATCCAGGCATACATGTGAGAATACGCTCGGTTGTTCCTTATGGAATACCGGGTGTGACACCTAACAGGGCTGCGCACGAACGGTCCTTAATCGACATAAGCAGAGCTACGCACAAAAGACCTCCACATCTTGCTGCACCCTACATCTCTGCCCTGTCTCATTATCAATTGAGTGGGACATGTTCATAGATCCTCCATTTGCCCTATTCCTTCTCTCGCGAGTAGATTCCAACTACTCGACTTCTACCGAATCCTTTCTATGACTTAAGCCTAGCAAGAGTCTACATGATAGGATACTAAGCTACCCATGAAGAAAAAGGATTATTTGGTCATGCCATTGGGGTTTCAATCACCTTAACCTAATGCACATCCTATGACCACTACTCATATGTTATAAATTAAAATTTTGTAAGATCTTGTTAAGTGTAAACCGGGGCTAGCCTTGTTGCTGCTCGGGTTTCCAGTAAGTCTCCGGAGTCTCCTCGAGTTCAAAAACTAAACGATATGAACAAATGCAATAATTTATATTACTTATATGAATGAAATTCATATGTGATATGAAATGTATTGATAAATGACTCCACTACCCCTTAGATTTCTGTGGTAGCTAACATGGATCATATCTGATGTGGTAGCCAGGTTTCATGATTTATCTCTTAAGTATATGTTTATAATAATTCCTTAAAGCTTTAACCTTCTATGAATTTCCAGAGCAAATGTGGGGCTTTGACATGTATCAAAGTATAATATTCATATAGTACAAGCCATGAGGATTCTAACAAAATTGGTTTCACAATTTTCTAAGCTACCTACAGAAAAATATTGCTTTTATAAGTTGCTAACAATTTCTGGAATTGTTTTTGGGAATTTTCAGGGACATAGGGGAAAATGCTATTATTTACCCCACTTAGCAATGCACCCTGAATCCGAAATTTGGCCTGATGATCAAAGATATTATAAAGAAGGTTCTGACTAAATTTGGGATTTTCTAATAGGGATCTCCTGTAATTAATTCCTAACAATTAAATTTAACAGAATTAATAAGCAAAATCCAGAGAATTTCAAACCAATTAAATGGTATTGCCAGAAAGTACTGGTCACAGGTATTCTAAAAAAATTTGTTTGAGGAATTTTGGACAATCCTACCAAAAGATATGAATTTCCAAAGTTTGCCCTCAAACTGGAATTATTTTTCTATTGAAAACCCTTTAAACAGTTGCTCGGGCCCACCTATTTAAATTGGATCACTCAGAGTGAAGCAACACGGGGCTACATTATAATACGCACGCTGCCACACCAGATCCCAGCCGCAACTGATCAGAATAGTCTCTGACAGGTGGGACCCTTCGGGTCGTCTTCTACCTCCTGACGCCTAACCTTCCCGCAGCGGCGCACGACGGCGAGCACCCTGAGCACGCTGGTGAACTCAGCCTACGTCAGCGATGGCCAGAGCATGGCTGACCACAGAGACAGCGGCTCAAAGCTCACCGGTGACGGTGTTCTAGCTCGGGAAGACATCTTTTCGATCGGGTTTTGCTCATACAGCATTGCCGGATCACGTGGAGCACAAAATGAACCAAGAGTCCGATGAAAACGGCTGTTACCTAGAGTTCACCGGTGAACCAAAAGGTTTTCACCGCCGGTGGCAATAACTCGGTGAACTCCTCGGTTTCTTGGGCAAAACTTGCTCTACTTCTTCCTACAGCTCCGTATGGATGTCTAGATCATGTCCTTAGAGTCACACGATAGCTAAAGGATCCTGTGCGGTGAATTTCAGCTCAACAACAATTCGGCTCAAATGAACTGTGGGGACCGGGTCCACCCATTCTAGGATCGCAGAGGGTTGTGCCGTGCGTTGCAGCACCCAACAGCACACACGAAAAGAATACGAGAAACATACAAACTTTTATTGATATAAAACATTAGCATGACATTCTCCACTCATCGAGCTGTAGGCTACCCAATACTTCATAGGATTTGGGGTTCATGCAAGTGGCGTTTCAATCACCTTAACTCTAATGTACATATCTCATCCTAGACATAAGTGATACAATTCAAAACTTTGCAAAAGTAACTAAACACAAACCTGGGCTTGCCTGGTTGCAAGTCAAAGGGGAAGTTAGCTTCTGGAGGAATGGTGTCCAAGGCTCCGGAGCTTCCTCGAAATCGGTCACTATATGATATGCAACAATGTATATAAATAAGTGATAACTATATTGTAAGAAATAATCTTCTAATTATAGTTACTGCTACTAATGATTCTTATATGGCTTTGGGATTTTTCCAGTAGAGACTAGATTCTATGAGGATGATCTGAGCCAAAATGGAGAAGGTTTTATGAAAGCTTATTGGATCTAAATCTCCAACAAGTAAATGGCTCCTCTGAATTTTGATCCTAATTCTGTAGCTTTCACATAGCTAACAGGGTAAGGTCTTACTAGAGGAGTTCTCCCTGGTTCTAGCAATTTTTTTTTTCATAATTTTTAAATTTATCTACAGAGAGGAATTGATTTTTCAAGTTTGTGGGCAGTTTTGAATTTGGTTCTGTTTATTTTTGAATTTTCAACGAACATTGAACACTGGAACACAGTTTGTCCTAGTAAATGGAGTCCAACGCCACTCACATTTTTACGGGAGATCCCTAGATTTATGAAGGATCTTCTGGCCAAAATTGAGCAATTTCCATAACAGGGATCTCTTGGAATTAATTCCCAAAAATTTAAATTTGAAGAATTTTGGAGAAAATTCCAGGGATTTTCATACCAATTTCCTTGCATCACTGCAAAGTACTGGTTGAGAGGAATCCAACAAAATTTGTTTCACAAATTTTGGACACTCCTACTGAAAGTTATGGGGTTTCAAAGTTCATCCCAAATCTGAAATTCGAGAAAAGTTTAAATGTCTGAACCCGGGCACACTGTTTGAATTGGGCCAGTGGTATCGCGGCCACAACGGGGCCACGGGGTTTAACCCGCGCAGCCGCAAAGTATCCGCGGACACAGAAGATCCGGCTGGTTTTATTGTCCCACAATCGAGCGGGGCCTGCCCGATCTTCTTCTTCCTCGCACCCCGCGCTTCCCCGCGGCTACCTTCGCCGGAGAGCTCGCCAGGACTGGGTTCCCGTGCTCCATGTTTCACCAAAATTGCTGCCTCTACATATTTCCACACGAGGAATATGCTAAAGGGGTAGGTGATGGCCGGGAACCATCTCGCGACAGTGACAGCGGCATCCTAGACTCCGGCGACGGTGTTCTCGCACTAAAGTGCACAAAAATGGCTGGGATTTGGTTGGAGAGCATCATGGCAACTTGAGGAATACAAAACTGGATCCAAATCACGATGACAAGTCTGGCAACATAGGGCTCATCGGTGACCCGATGAGTTTTCTGTAGAAAATACGAAAACTGCTATCCCTTTGTGTTTAAATAATCAATCTTTGGTCTCTTTGCATGTAGGCGTTCGCCATGCACCTCAGAACCTATGCCCCGATGGAAATAGAGAATGATCAAGCATATGATCCAAATTTTGCAACTTGCTACCCACTGTTCTATGAACTACCCAGAGGAAACCCTAAAATTGTAAAGGACCAAGCTTTGGCTTGCTAAACGTTCATCACCTCACACACCACAGCTCACTTTGTAGCAATCAAATGAACATGATTGAATAGCAAGTAACCACGATCAATATAATAATTAGAGGAAGTATACACACCATCCAAAAGTGGGAGTTCCTGTAAATGTCCCAAAAATATGAATACAAAGAAACTCAAATTTGATCAAGCATTTGGTTTCATGTGTATGAAAAATGGGACTTGTTTAAACTTTTTCATATATGTTGATACACATGAGACCTCTCTTTCTACACAAGCAAATGTTTATTTGCATGCATGGAACCAAGGTGGATTTAAAACCACATATGTGAAGTTATAATGTGCGAGAGAAAGTCTCAAATCAGATTTTGGAACTAAATTGTTCAACTCAAATTTCAAATGAGGGCAACACAATGGAAATGCAAACTGTTGTGTTCAAACTCTTATTTGCAGCAGCTAAAATTAAAATCATATTTCATATTTGAATTCCTTAGGTCCAAATTAGTGGGGATGCAAAGTTTAAAGAATTTTGGAAATGTTTTGCTACCCATTTTTCCAAAGAGACTTTAAATTGCAATGAATTCAAATACAAATTTGAATTTGGATGAAACTTGCTCAATTTTCCAAATAGAGTTCAGATTGTAGCCCCACACAACTGAATTTGATCATTTGCCAAATTTTGGAGATATTTTGGAGAGATAAGGGGGAGTGTGGGACCCAATTGTCATATGCCCAAAAGATCTTCAGTGTTCAGTCTCTGTTTCTCCACTCGGAAGTCACAAGGCAGCCGCAGTTTCACCGGGCGACACCGAGTGCACCAAGAACCACCTCATCTCTGCTGTTCCCTCATGCTGGCGAGCTGTGTGTGTGGTTCTTCACTCTCTGCCGTGCTCCTTTTGCCCAACACCGAAGCTTGGCTCTGCTTCTTCCTCTCTCGCGCACAAGAACAGAACACACCGCCACCACTTCTTTGATCGCTTGGGCACCCATGAGCTCACGCGAAAAAAGCCTCCAGAGTAACAAAACGGCACCGGAGACCTTCCTTCTTCGTCCTCGACACGCTACCGAGTGAGCTTGGCCTCCCCAACCCCGAGCACCCCATGCTCATGCGGTGGCCGAAAGAAACCGCGACGCGGTGCTCCCGTGGACAGCTCAACACAGAGCCTGTCATAGCCATGCAAGGTGCCCTAGAGATGCGCTAGACCTTCATGCAGCTCTCCTCCAAATCTCAGCCCAAGCCGTGGAAGCTCCCCGGAGGATTTCCAGTTTTTCCTCCGGCCGGCTCAAACCGAGGTTTGAGTAAAAATCCCTCAGATTCTCACTCCATAATCGTTTAGGGCTCTGCAAATTGCACACACATGGTCTAGACTTGCTATCACACCTTTACCCTCCACGCCATAGGCTCAGATCGTCTGTAGAAGCTCTATTTGGAGGTTTTCCAATGGCCAAACATGATTTCACCCTCGGGAGCACGGTGAGAACATGGTTAGAGCCATTCCCGGGGCCTTTTGCATCCATTTCGAGCTCCTACGGACTCCACAGGTCCTGTAGGGCCGAAGTTCATCAAGTTTGGCGGGTTAAAGCGTCGGGTAGACGCTGCCGAAGCTTCACCGAGCCGCCGCACTGTTGCTAGCCGTGTTGGAGCCGTCGCCGGCCCGGGGAAACCTTGCCAACATGTTGAGCACATGTTTTTAGGGGCTAGAAGCAAGTGGGAGCGTTGGAGGTGGCCGGAAAGGCAAATTCCGGCGAGCTCCAGGCGCGGGCGCCTGCGGGAGCCGGAGGTAGACGAAGGGGATGGCGGGCCCATGCGTCAGTCACACGATTAAAAGGGGCCGGATCTTCTGTTGCCCCGGATCGGTTTGTGGCTGTGCGTATTAAGTCTGTAGCCTCGTGTGTCATCGTCTGAGAACTCGCCACGTCACCCCGTGCGCCACTGTCAAAGATTTGAACTTTTCCCGATTTATTTCAAATTACAGATTTCCATCAAACTTTAGAAGGCCATAACTTTTTCTAGGAGACTTCAAATTTAGTGATTCAAATTGGGTTAGATTCAGGTTAAAAAACTCTATCCAAATATGCAACCCAATGTGTATGAAAGTCAATAAATAAATTTGGAAAATTCTTAAAACTTTTCAGCAAAAGAATTTTAGAGGGAGTTTGGTTCATTCAAAAATTCTCAAATTTTTCCAGAATAATCCTTAGGATGTTATTGAACTCCTGTAAAAATTTCAGCTCATTTGGAGTTTATTTGGTTAGGAGAATTCAGATTTCAAATTGCTGTGTTCAAATGAATACAGAAACTTTTTCAGAGAATTCCCAAAACTTCAAAATCCACTTATGGGCAATTCTTAGATCCAAAAATCCTAGGAAAATTCATGCAGTCTCTATGAACTATAATTAAAATTTTAGTTCACTAAGTTTGACATGAACATGTGATTTACTGCAGAATTAATTCCTTTTTTCTTAATTTCTTAGGGAATTGTTCTGAATAAACCAATCAGTGAAAAGTGCTAAATTTTGGTCCAGAATACCTTCTTGTGACAAGGAGCTCACTTGAAAATTTTCAGATAAAGTTAAGCTCTGGATCAGTACTTCTCCATACTCTTAGCTTAAGTGAAGTCATTCCAATTAGGAAAAGCACTTATCACTTGATCATTTTGCTTAACCCAAACCCAAACCTTTCACCAGTTCCATTTTAAATTCTTAAACATGGTTCTGGTTTTAAACTTATCATTAGGCTTGTTAGAAAAAGCTTTAAAATTAAATACATATGCATGTTCATATCATATAGTCATCGACGTGAGGACTTGTGAAGAAATTGAAGTGGGAATCAAGGAACCCGGTGATCAAGTGATCAAGCCTCAAGTGATCTACGACACTAACTGATTCACTAGTATTAGTCACCTGCAAAACAGGCAAGCCTTGGTTTGCATTCAAACTCCTTTCATCCCATGAATTCAAAAGTGGGATTCATATTCACACTCAGCACATTTTTGTGAGCTCACACACCAATTTTCACTCCATTTGGAGTTGATCTTGACATGAGTTAATTTGAGAAAATTTAAATCAAATTTGAATTTCAGTTCACATTTGCTACAAATTTAGTCAAATCAAATTACACTTTGATTCATTCAAATTCAAATGGGCATTTGGGGGTTTGATCAAACTACAAAGGGTATTGGAGTCCCTAATATTTGGAGCAATAAGATCTTAATTTGTGAGGTCAAAATTGGGGTGGTGGGGCCCTCCTGTCAGCCACTCCAGTGATCAAACCGACTGAGGACTCGGTTCCTCGGTTTCTCGGGCCGGCGCTGTGATTGTCACCGAGGCAAATCACGGCGCCACCTCCTGGTTGCGTGAGGCAGCGCTGGCGACCAGCTCGTGAGTCATAAGAGCTCCCCGGGTGATCTTTTCCCTCACAACACGAGCTCCCGGGACTGCACTCCTTCCTCGAGCGAGAACAGAGCAACCACACTGCCGCTGCCTCAGTTCCGGTCAGGAAACCGGCAAACCTCGCGCACACCACCCCTCCGAGCTGCAAAACGGCACCGTAGCATCTCCTCCGACCTCCTAGCCACGAGAACGAGCTGAAATCGGTTCTCCTCGAGCAACCCCGAACGTTCTTGCGGCACCCGAAAGTTGCCGCGGTTCGGTGCTCACATGGGCAGCCCAACTCAATAGCTTTCAAGCCCAAGCAAAGGTGCCTAAAGACGTGCTAGGTCTTCATGCTGCTCACCTTCGAAGCTGAAGCCAAACCGTGGATCATCGCCGGCGAATTTCGGGATTTTCTTCCGGCCGGCGCAAAACGAACCGCGGCTAAGATTTTATCAAAATCTCGATCAAGGTTCGGTTAGAGTTCGCCAAATTCGGCACACATGAACTAGACTTTATGAGGAACATCTTCTCTTTGCAACCCTAGCACGAAACTGCACGTAGATAGATATTTCAAGGTTTTCCGACGTCGACCGTAGCGGGGAGCCTCGGGCGCACGGTGAGAACCTAGTTAGAGTCCTTCCCGGTCCATTTTGGATCCATGTCGATCATCCTCGAGGTCCACTGGTGCTGTAGCGCCATTTTTCCAAGCTTTTGGCGGGCTAGAAAAGTTGGCTGATGACACGAAGTGGTCCCGTGGCTGCCGCACATTGCCGGCGTGTTTCCGGCTGCCGGTAGCTCTAGCTCGTGCCACAGACGGGTTCCTCACCCTCCCAAGCTCATAGGAGGCGAGAATTAGGCCGAGAGGTGGTCGGAAACTGCACTCCAGCGAGCTCCGGTGAGGGGGTGGCGCGGGCACGCTTGGGCGCGGGAGGTTGAAGAAGAGACTGTGCATGGGACCCACGTGCAGTGTTTTAAACTTTTCCCCGATTTTCAGTTTCTAGTTCAAACTTTAAACACACACAACTTTTGCTAGGAAGCTCCAAATCGAGTGAACCAAATTTTTTTGGATTCAGCTCTCTGAGTAATTTCCAACAAATCAAGTCTAACTCCATGAAAATCGTTATTTATCCAGAATTAATTCTCCAAAATTTAAAGTGTATAGAATTTTAACGGGAGAAACCTTTGGTGGAAATTCTGAAATTTGGCCAGTGTGTTCCTTATAATATCACAAAGCTACCATAAAAATTTCAGATCCATCCGAGCTCTTTTGGCCACCTAATGGTGTGATTAATGAAACTGGTCCAGAGAAAAAAGGAAAATGTCCAGAAAATTTTTTAAGATTTTCTCTGAACTTGTTTAGCTCATATCTTTTGCTAGGAATCTTCAAATTAGATGAAACCAGTTCCATTAGAACCCTCTGAAAATCTAGTTTTTGAGAAAGTCAGGGCTTTCTCTATGGAAGTCCTTAGAAAACCATAAGAGCTCTAATTAGAGCCACATATACATTTATTTGTGAAGGGTTCAAATGAGCTTTGCTTCAAATAAAATTTGGCCAAGTCTCTGTTTATGTTGTATCCAAACCACAGTAAAAATTTCAAAGTCAATAGCTTTCCCAATATCAACATCAAATTCAATTGCATTTAAATTGACATGCATTATATGTTTATTTCGTGTAGTCGCTAAGGTCGAAGAAGAGCCGGAGGTGTTAGACTTCATAACTCCGGAAGAAAAACTAGCATATGACAAGCAGCAAGGCAAGCTCCGGTTTGCAGTAGCCATTTCATAAAGTCTTTTGTTTTGAAGACTTACTTTATGTATTTCCTTCAAATATGCATTAGAGTCTTGTTTGAAAATCCAAATGCATAGCCAAGAGAATATGGATTTTTGGGCTTAGGTTTTAAACCTCGAGTAGCCACTGCAATGCTAAATTGGTGTAGGATTTGGTACAAGTCGAGTAGTTGGAACTACTTGCGAGTATAGGCTAGAGGCACACCACTCGGTTAGAGATATCAAATGAATCACATGGCAAGAAATATGAGACCGAGTGGAGGGTAAGGGCAGCAGGATTTTGGGGCCTGGGTGCCATAGCTCCGCTTGTGTTGATTGAGGGCCGAGCCGTGTGTGGGCCTGTTGAACAAGCTAGAACAGTACCGAAGACCTACCGGATATATGGGAACCAGAAAACCGATGTAATTCGGGTAGCGATCTGTTGAGGCATTGCTTGTCGTCAAGAGGGTAGGTTGAGAGCAGCGAGGTGTAAATCGGCTGGTGGGAACTGCGGATGCTCCACGCAGAGACCTCCTGCTCAGGATGATAGGACCGGTTCAACACTTGGCTGACGGATGAAAGGTGGTTGCGTACGACGTCCGTGGTGGTTGCTGTAGGCAACATTGAGTACGGGCGTACGTGACGGGTTATTTTGGTAACCCTGCAGGTGTAAATTGATTATAATCGCCGCTCCTCGCGGTCAGTGAATACCACTTGTTCACTGTACCATGACGTAGAAAGAACAGGCTAGTGTCATGTTAAAAGATTGCTGGTTGAAAGCTTTATTTTGTTTCCTAATGAATTGCTGTAGATTAGAGAAAATTAAAGTTCTTTTCAACCTTATTCAAAGCACATAAGAGAAATGCGTTTCTTGTTTGATTGCGGGTTTCTTATGTGTCTTAGCAGGAGGTTTTCCTGCAACTTGCTGCTAAAACTTTAAAGTAAGGCTCAACTAATGAGGCGTGTCTTTAGCAACATGCTTTCCTATTATTACACTGCAAACCCAGCATTTAGAGTTTCATGTGTAGGTAAGACGGGCCAGTCTTGCTAAGCCATCGTGCTCACTGCTTTTGTTTGAAGCGTTTGCAGGGTGCTATGAGGAGGAGGCCCCCGAGGAGGAGACGGACCCCCAAGAGGGAAACACTGTCGAGTGGGAGCCGTGCACGCCTCTGTGTTAGTGTGCATGTGTGCTAGTGGGAACACGTTCACGGGCTGAACATGAACTCTTTTGCTTAGTCTACGCCCGTGAGTGTAGACTTGACGTTATTTTGATGTAAACATGTTCATAAACTTATCTATGTAATAAAATTTTCGCTTCTGCTTTGTACCTTTTATGTGTGTTATCCGCTGTTGTGCAACGCAGCACCCCTCAGCATGATCCTGGCTAGTTGAGACCATCGGGCCCTCGCACATAGCTATGAATATTGATTGCATTAGGTCTAGATGATATTGAAACCCCAATTGCATAACCAGATTAACCCAAGAGAGAATGGGTAGATTAGCACCTCCTCGAGTGGATTTGGGCTACGCTAAATGTTAGTTTGGAAGGTCCAGTAGAAGTTGAGTAGTTGGAATCTATTCATGATTTAGGGATTGGTTCATCGGAACGGGTCATGGAATAGAATCATTGGGGAAAATTCACAAGTGAGAAATTGAAATCAGGCAGGGAGGTTTAGATGCAGCAGGCTGTGGACCTTGTGTGCATAGCCCTGCCTGTGTCGGTTAAGACCCGTCCGTACTTGGCCCTGTTGGACAAGTTTGAGTTGTGTACCGGGCGCATACTGGCTATATGGGACCAAGGAAACCAATGTACCTCGTGAGATCCACATTGGAACTTTTGCGACCAGCTTAGGCTTTCGGCGTCAGTACAGCAGAAGGTAACTCGCTCAAGAACATATCACTGCAGGTATGTACCTTGAGGGAGCTTCCTGTTCGGGGTGATTGGACTGCGTCCTGTGTGGAAGAACTTGGGAAAGGTGGCTGCGTACAACATCAGTCAAGGTTGCTGCCGGCAACTCGGAGTATGTGTGTACGTGTCGTGTAGTCCGGGCATGTACTGATTCGAATCACCGTCGCTCGCGATCATATGATAATACTTGCCCACTGCGCCTTGACATAGTAAGAACTGAAGTGAATTCCATTGAATTTGATAAGGCTTGTGTTTTAACTTGTATTGTAACCATGCTTGAATTAGAGATAGTGTCAATTAAACTTTACTTCACTTTGTGCAAGAAGCATCGCAACAAAGCGTTTCTTGTTTGATTGTGGAGTTGCGATGCTGTTTGGCTTAAGGTCATTAAAATGAGGCTTTAAAATCTGAAAGTTAAAGATTAACTGTAGGCGAGTCCTTTATGCAGATTCAGCAACCTTTTCAATCTGTCGTGCATGTAGAGTTTTTTGTTTAGAGGAGACGGATCAGTCTTGCTGAACCTATGTGCTCACGCTTGCTATATGAGTAGTTTTGCAGGTTAACATCGATGCTATGAGGAGGTTGTCTGGTGAGACTCGGAGACTTCCGAGTCGGTTAACACCTGGAGAACCCAGCCGCTGCAGTTGTCTTCGTGTTGCAAGCGAGAAGAGTCCGCGGGATGGATATCTTCTCGAGTGCTTAGTAGTTATTCATCGTGAGATGATTATATGAGGGGGACCCCGGCCCGTATCACGGGGCCGTGCCGCTCTCCCAGGAATCACATTGGTTGGTTCCGGGTTATGCCGCGCCCAACAGCACACATATAAGAAAAACTGTATTACATAAATCAAAAGCGGAAGCTTACAAATGTTCTTTATAAATAATTTACATAAAATAGCTACAGCGGAAGCCTTTAAACAGCTCACGTTGAATAACTAATGAGCACATGAGAAGAGGTCCAGCCCGCGGACTCCTCTCGCTAGCAACACGGCGACATTGCAGCGGCTGGGTTCTCTATGTGTTACATGACTTGGAAGTCTCCGAGTATCACCGGACAACCTTCTTCATAAGCATCTATGTTAACATGCAAAACAACTCATATAGCAAGAGTGAGCACAAAGGCTCAGCAAGACTTAACCGTCTCTCCTAAAGCATGCAACTCTACATGAAAGTAACTTAAAGCCTAAACATGTAAGTTTCAAAAAGGCCTACAAGTTCATCCTTAATTTTCAGATTCTAGCCATTATAGTAGTGACCTTGTGCCGAGCAACATTGGAACTCCACAATCAAACAAGAAACGTTTCATTCCAATGTTACTTGTCCCAAGGTGTAAATTAACTTTAGTTTGCTCTATCACTACTTCATACATGATTTTCATGCAATTCCAATTATAATAGCAGCAATTAAATCTTGCAAACTGTTCTCACACAACTTGCTTACTACGTCACAACACAGTGAGCAAACGGTACTCATAACCGTGAGGGACGGTGATTCGAATCAAGCACTGCCTGGATAACTCGACACATACGCCCGTCTCTGAAGACCCAAATCTGGCGTCCTTCATTATGTCGTATGTGGCAACCTTTCACAGGACAGACAACTGTAGAACTGGTCACGCCGTCTTGGGCTCATAGGTCTAACGAGACGATGTGGTATGCCTCTACAATCCAGTTAACCTGGTACCTCGGTTTCCTGGGTCCCATATAGCAGTAAGCATCCGGTACACAACTCAATACTTGCTCAGTGGGGCTGCACACGCCTCGGTCCTTAACCGACACAGGCAGAGCTACTCGACCAAGACCTCATCTTGTCGCTGCCTAACCATCCTGCCCGGTCTCATCTTTGGAAACATAAACTTTAGTTTGCCTCATTAAATCATACACGTGTGATCCCGCACTATAACTCACGAGTAGATTCCAACTACTCGACTTCTACCGGATGTCATAGCCTATTTAGCACGACATTATTCTACCACAGGGATACGTATTCTACCCTTGACTCGAGGGTTTCTTTGGTCATGCATTTGGAGTATAAAACATACTTAGACCTAATGCACATACAAACTCTAACCATAGTAGTGAACAAAGTAAAAACTTTATAAACAACTTAAATGCAAACCAGAGCTTGCCTTGGTTTTGCAGGTGACTAAGAATGTATTCAGTTAGTGAAGACCACTTGAGCTTGATCACTCGCTTTCCTCCCTCTTTGTTCTCCACTTCGATTGCTTAATAATCTTCACGTAGATGCTACACGTTATGAATATGCATATGTGTTTAATTGTAAAGCTTTTGCTATCAAGTTCTAATGACAGGTTTAAAACTGGAACTCTGTTTAAGGATTTAAAACGACACTGGTGCTAAGATTTGGTTGTGGGTTAAGTAAAGTGATCAAGTGCTATGTGTGCTTCCTAATTGTTTCATTTTCCCCTAGATATGTTGTATCACAAAGTACTGATCCATAGCTCAAATTTATCTGAAGATTTTCCTGTGAGTGCCTTGTCACAAGAATACATTCTGGACCAAAATTCAGAATTGTTCAATGAGTAGTTCCTCCAGAACAATTCCCTAAGCCTTTAGGAAAAAAGGAATTAATTCTGAATAAATTTGCACTTTCATGCAAATTCAAGAGCACCACAATTTCAAACATAGCTCAGGGAACACGCATGAATTTTCCTAGGATTTTTGGAGCTAAGAATTGCCCAGAATTGAATTTCCAAATTTTGAAAATTCTATGAAAATGTTTCTGTATTCATTTGAACACAGCCACTTAGAATCTTAATTCTCCTAACCAAATCAACTCCAAAAGAGCTGAAATTTTCACAGGCGTTAACTACCATCATAAAGAATATTCTGGCAAAATTTGAGGAGTTTTGGATGAACCAAACGCCCTCTAAAAATCTTTTTTTTTTCTGAAAATCTTTAAAGAATTTTTCAGAAATAAATAATGACTTTCATACAAATTGGGTTGTATATTTGGATAGAGTTTTTCAATATTAATCTAACCAAATTTGAATCACTAAATTTGCAACTTCCTACACAAAGATATGGCTCTTCAAAGTATAAACCAAATTAGGAAAATTCTGGAAATGTATAAACTCTGTCGCGGGCCCCAAACATCAGTTCCTCCCCTTCCTCGCGCCAAACAGAGGGCAGCGGTGGTGTGCTCTGGTGAGGGCCGCCCGAACCAACTTTCCGGCCACCCCTCGGCCTCCATCTTGCCGCCCCCTCACTAATTTGGCATGCTGAACTCGATGGCACAGTCTCCGGCGGCCGGTGATGCCCGGAGAGGGGTGCGCGACGGGGGCAGCACGTCACTAGGGTTCCGGTGAGGTCAACCGAGCCCCATCCTTGACCAAACTCTCGGATTTTTGGCCCTAGAGCACCAGTGGACGGTATAGAAGCTAGAATTGGACTCTAACGCCAGTGAAACGGCCGGCAACCGGGGGCTCCACAGTGACCTGAGGTGCTTTTACCCCGGTGGCTACAAAAACGGCTAGAACTTCCTCATTTCTTGATGTTTTTGCTCAGTTCTTCATCGAGGAGGGGCACTAAGAAGTGTAGAAGCTGTGTGCAAGCTTGCTCGAGCTTTGGTGGACCGTGCAACTCAATTTTTTGGATAGACCGAGCCCTACCCATATGTACTAGGTTTTGAAAAATGGCAAAATTCTTACTACCGGTTGTAGCAAACACTAATCGGCCTCCGGCTACACGATCAGGACATGCAGGCGCACCTCTTTCATGTAGAAAAGTGGTGACGACGAGGACCGTAGCTCGCTGTCCACGATGACCCGAGTTGAACTTTCACCGGTGAGCTTCGGTTCTTCGCGCGAATTGTTGATTTGCGTGCACCACAAACTAGGAACGTCGGAGTTGTGGGGCTAGCGTGGTAGAGCACACACGGGCACTGCTTTTCTGTGTGGCAAGCGTGAGAAACCGAGGCTCGGTTGGGGGCCGGCGATCAGGAGACGCCAAGCGGCCGAAGCGGTCGTGTTGTCGCGGGAGCAGACCACAGAGGGCGAGAGCGAGCTGGTAGAGGCGAAGTAACTCTGTTGCACTCGCAATGGAGCGATCATAAACTCGAGGGAAAACATGAGGTGGCGCCAGAGGACTCGGGAGTGGATTGCACTGGTGCCCTGTTCATCTGTTTCATCCGAGTTCGGGTCTGAACAGAGAAACAGTGATCCGACTCAAATTTTGCAGATATTTGAGTGTACTGACCACTGGGCCCCACTGTCCCCCTTATCCTCTCTAAAATCTCTCAAATTTGGCAAATGTTGAATTTTAATTTTGGGAAGTTCAAAACTGAAGTGCATTTGTAAAATTGGCCAATTTTCATCAAAATTCAAATGTGCTGACACGACCCCACAGTCTTGTCGAGCCAGGATCACGCTGAGGGGTGCTGCGTTGCACAGCACCGGATAACACACATCAAAGGTACAAAGCGGAAGCAAAGTTTATTACATAAATAGGTTTATGAACATTTGTACAACAAAATATGTTCAGTCTACACTCACGGGCGTAGACTACGCATCGAGTTCACGTTCAGCCCGTGAACGTGTCCCCGCTAGCACGCATGCACACTAACACGGCGGCGTGCATGACTCCCACTCGACGGGGTTCCCCTCCTGGGGTTCCGTCTCCTCCTCGGGAGTCCTTTCCTCATAGAACCCTGCAAAAGCTTCAAACACAAGCAGCGAGTATGAAGACTCAGCAAGACTGACCCGTCTCTCCTAAACATGAAACTTCTACATGGAGGGTGATAGGTTACATGAGGCAAAATAAGTTGCAAGGACTCGCCTAATTAGTGGGACCTTACTTTCAAGTTTTAGCAGCAGGTTGTGGAGAACTTTACGCTAAGGCACATGAGAGAGCCGCAATCAAACAAGAAACGCATTTCTCTCATGTACTTTACCCAAAGTGGAAAAGAACTTTAGTTCGCTCTAAACTACAGCAAGTCATTAACAATCAAAGTACATCTTTCAATCAGCAACATTTTAACATGTATCTAGCCTGTTCCTTCTATGTCACGATACAATGAATAAGTGGTACTCACTGACCGCGAGGGACGGCGATTATAATCGATTTACACCTGCAGGGTTACCCGAATAACCCGTCACGTACGCCCGTACTCGATGTCGCCTACAGCAACCATCACGGACGTCGTACGCAACCACCTTTCACCCGTTAGCCAAATATTGAACCGGTCCTATCGTCCCGAGCAAGAGGTCTCTGCACTCGCATCTCAGTGCCGCCAGCCGATTTACACCTCAAGCTCTCAACCTACCCTCTGAACGACAGACAATGCCTCAATACCCAGCTACCCGAGTTACATCGGTTTCCCGGTTCCCATATAGCCAGTAGGTCTTCGGTACTGTTATAGCTTGTTCAACAGGCCCGCACACGGCTCGGTCCTCAATCGACGCAAGCGGAGCTATAGCACACAGGCCCCAAAGTCCTGCTGCCCTTACTCTCCGCTCGGTCTCATTTTTCTTGCCATGTGTTTCATTTGCTATTTCTACCCGAGCAATGTGCCTCTAGCCTATTCTCGCGAGTAGTTCCAACTCTCTACTTGTACCGAATCCTACACTGTCTCAAAATTGCAGTAGCTAAACGGGGTTTTCAATCCTATTCCCAACCCATGGCTTTCTTGGCTATGCATTTGGGTTTCAATCAAGACTCTAATGCAAGAAGTAATTGGTACTCAAAGAAAGTTCTCAAAACAGTAAAAATTTGTAAAAAGGTTAATGCAAACCAGAGCTTGCCTTGCTGCTCTTGGTCGTAGGCTAGCTGCTCTTCTGGAGTAATGAAGTCTAAGACTTCAGGTTCCTCCTCGACCTTAGTGACTACATATGAGAAATATGAATATGTATCAATTCATATGCATTTCAATTGAATTTAAACTTGTGAAGTTTATAAGTCTCCATAGACAGACCCAATAACTCTGAAATTTTGATTGTGGTTTGGTTACAACCTAGACAGAGACTTGGCCAAGGTTTAGTTGCAGCAAAGCTCATTTGAGCCCTCCACAATTAATTATGTACTTGACCTTACTTGGAGCTCTTAGGGTTTTCTAGGAATTTTCATGGAGCAAGCCATGACTTTCTGAAAACTAGATTTTCAGAGGGTTCTAATGGAGTTGGTCTCACTTAATTTGAAGGTTCCTAGCTAAAGGTATGAGCTAAACAATTTCAGAGAAATTCTGAAAATGTTTGTGGACATTTTCTATTTTCTCTGGAACAGTTTTATTAATCACACCATTAGGTGGATCAAATGAGCTTAGATGGATCTGAAATTTTTATGGTAGCTCAGGGATTTTTTTTTGAACATCACAGAAAAAATTCAGAATTTTCCTCCAAAGGGTTCTCCAGTTAAAATTCTAAAAAGTTTAAATTTTGAAGAATTAATTCTGGAGAAATAAGGATTTTCATGAAGTGAGACTTGATTTTATGGAAAGTACTCAAAGAGCTGAACCAAAAAAAATTTGGTTCACTCGATTTGGATGTCCCTAGCCAAAGTTATGAGGATTTGAAGTTTGAATGAAATCTGAAAATCGGGAAAAGTTCAAATCACTGCGTGTGGGACACGGGGCTACATGTCAGCTCCTCATCGGACGACACACGCGGCTACAGATTCCTTCGCGCACAGCCGCACCCGATCCGTGCCACAGCAGATCCCGGTTTTAAAATATCTGCCGCTGACAGCCGGGACCCACCCCTTCGTCTTCCTCTCGCCTCCCGTGCTCTGCCGCCGCGAGACCTCGCCGGAGAGCTCGCCGGCGGCCTCTGTGGTGCTCCAAACTTCATGATTGTGGCCGCTCCTGCCTAAATCCACTCGGGAAACATGATTCTGGGCTCAGCTTGTCATGAAAATGGCCGGCACATGGTCGGCGACGAGCGGTAGCTTCGGAAGAACTTCGGCCGTGTCGGCCAGTCTTCCTAACACCTCAACCGATCGAACAAAAGGTCGTCGAGCACCAGTGGAACCTAGGAAAGGTCGACATGAGCTCCACGGAGCTTGGAAAGGGCTGTGTTGGGCTGTCACCGTGCGACCTAGGCCGGAAATCGGGAATTCTTCTAAAACTCAAAGAACAGCGGTTTCCCTCAACGGTTCTTCGTTGTTCCTGCTCCTATGGACTCATACGGGCACCTAGAAGTGATCCCCTCCACGAGAGGATGAGTGGTGTGGTGTGTACTATAAATTTCATGAATCGGTTCAGGCTCCCCTTTTGCACACCGTCGCTAAATCATGAAATTCCGGCGTGAGCAGCCTATGTCATGCGGCCGGAGCTTGTGGTACTGAAAGAGGAACTGAAGGCGAAACTTTTTGCTGTTCACGGCTCGGTGAACGGCAGGCTGTGGTGGCCGTACGGATCGTTCCCATGATGGCGGCTCGAGCTGAACCGGAAAAGGAAAGATCGTCGCGGTGGAGCTTGGGGAGGACTGCTCCGGGCCTGGAACCGGCGCGAGGGCGTCAAGGATGGCTTGGCGCACCTGGTGCTGGTCTCAGATCGCCGTGGAAGTCTCAGGGTTGGCCGGGCGACGAGGGACAGAGGGTTCAACCGAGCGGCGAGAGCTTTCGGTTTTCTGGGTGGGAACGCGACGGGACAGTGGTGAGAAGCACCGGTGACCGCTCGGGCGCGTAGATAAAGGCCCCGAGAGGCAGTTTAGCGGCTGAGGGCGGCAAGCAGCTGGTGGCGCGGCGGCCTCCCCTCGGTGGCGCCCTTGGAGGCAGCTCGGGGACCCGAGTGCTGAAGTCTCAGTCGGTTGAATTGTTTCAGTGGCTGACATGTGGGTCCCATCTCCCTTTTAACCTCTGAACTTAACTCCCTCTTACTGATGTAAACAGTAATCCCTTTTATGCCCATGGTGATTTGAATTATCTACCTCGAGCCATTTGAATTGGTTAAAATTCAAATTGGGTTTGGTTTGACTAGATTTCAGCACATATTCAGTTTGAAATTCAAACAAAGTTTGAATTTGCTAAACTTAGCTCATGACAAGATCAACTCCAAATAGAGTTAAAATTGGTGAGTGAGTTCACAAAAATGTGCTGAGTAAGAATATGACTCCCACTTTTGAATTCCTGGGATGAAAACAGTTTGAATTTGAATTTGAGTTCTAACCACCCTCTTTCTAGCTATAGCCAAAATGACCTCAAAAAGGTTTTGAATTTCGGTGAAACTTGGCATGGACATTTCTAGCAAGGTGTAGGAGTTTTTCATATGCCCAGCACCTAAATGATGCATGTGGGAAATGCCACTTTTGCATTGTGTGAGTTTGCTCTCTAATGATCATGTTGATGGTGGTTACTTGCTTTTCAAATGTGTTCATCAACTTTCTTCAAATGAAGTGTGTGTGTGGTGTGTGATGAGCACCTTGAGTATGTGCCAAAAACTTAGGCCCTTACATTCCTCCCCCCTTAAAATAATCTCGTCCCGAGATAATAAGGTAAAAATGAGAGGGAGGACGGTGGAAAAATTACCGTATATGCGATGTGAAAAAGTCGGGGTAGTTAGCGCGAAGAAATCCTTCGCTCTCCCATGTCGCTTCGTCCATGGAATGATTACTCCACAGAACTTTGTAGAACCACAACGTATGGTTGCGTGTGGTTCGGGCCTTTTCATCAATAACCTGAACCGGTTCCTCCCGATACGTGAGATCCAGTTTCAGTTCCTCAATGTCCTCCAGCTAAACGGTAGTTGATAGCTTAAGACACTTCCTCAGCTGGGAGATGTGAAAGACGTCGTGCACAACGGAAAGTGCTTCTGGTAATTTTAGCCGGTATGCTACTGATCCACATCTTTCTATAATCTGAAATGGACCGATGAATCGGGGTGCCAACTTTCCTCTCACCATGAATCTGTTCACGCCCATCATTGGAGACACACGTAGGTATACGTGATCCCCGACTTCGAATTGTAATGGACGTCTTCTCCGGTCCGCATATTGTTTCTGTCGGGATTGGGCGGCTTTTAGGTTCGCTTGAATCAGCCGAACCTTTTCCTCCACGTTATTGACAAGATCAATTCTGAAGGTGACCCTTTCGCCAGACTCACACCAATTCAGTGGTGTGCGACATTTTTTCCTGTATAGCGCCTCATAAGGCGCCACCTTGATGCTGGCTTGGTACCCATTATTGTAAGAGAACTCGACCAACGACAAGTGATCATCCCATTTTTAATCCAACTAGGGTCCAAGCATATAAGTGACCATAAGCTTGTTTAGAAGGCTCTCATGTGTATGATCATTTGTGGAAAAGTTTTAACAAGTCCCATTTCTTGAATTTGAACTTAACTTTATTCACAGCTCAAGTTTTCCATTTACAAGTTTTTGGGACTTTTACATTCCCCCCCTTAAAAAGAATCTCGTCCTGAGATTCATGATTAAGAACAATGTGGGGAGGACGACTATCGAACATAAGCCTCTAATAACTCCAGACGATTGCATTGTAAATACTCCACACTTTCCCATGTAGCTTTGTTGGACGTGTGATTTTCCCATAGCACCATGAAAAATCACAGCGTCCGGTTTCTTGTCTCACGAGTCTTTTCATCAATTATCCGGGTTGGATGCTCAACATAAGTGAGGTCTGGCTTCAAATCTGCGATGCCTCCCGTGAGAATCTCCGTTGGAACTTTCAAAAACTTCCGCAACTGAGATATGTGGAAGACATTATGAACTCTAGCTAAGGCGGCCAGTAACTCCAAACGGTATGGCACGGGTCCACATCTTTTGATGATGTCAAAGGGACCGATGAAACGCAGAGCTAATTTTCCTTTCACTCCGAATCGGTGAATTCCCTTCATAGGAGATATGCGGAGATATACGTGGTCCCCAACATGGAAGTCCAGGGGACGACGTCTCCTATCCGCATAGCTCTTTTGTCTGAACTGAGCGGCTTTAAGATTTGCTTGAATAAGCCTTACCCACTCTTCAGCTTCATTTACGAGATCAATCCCATAAATAACTCTCTCGCTAGATTCACACTAGTTCAAGGGTGTGCGGCACTTCCGGCCGTAGAGAGCCTCATACGGTGCCATCTTGATACTCGCTTGATATCCATTGCTATAAGCAAATTCCGCCAACGGTAGATGATCGTCCCATCCTTTACCGTGGTTAATGGCACATGCTCGAATCATATCTTCGAAAACTTGGTTCACCCTCTCCGTTTGCCCATCGGTTTGAGGATGATATGCAGAGCTTCTAATCAATTTGGTCCCCAGTGAGGCATGTAGCTGCCCCCAGAAACGAGCAACGAACAACGCACCTCGATCGGAGATGATCGTCCGGGGAACTCCATGTAGGCACAGTATTCTTGCAATATACAGCTCCGCATACTTCTTGGCATGGAATCCCGTATGTAAAGGATGAAATGCGCTGATTTGGTTAACCGATCAATGATTACCCAAACCGAGTCATGCTTATTAGCCGTGAAAGGTAGTCCAACAATGAAATCCATACTAATATCCTCCCAATTCCATGCCGGAACGCTTAGCGGTTGCAAGGTTCTCGCTTTCTTCATGTGGTCGGCTTTAACTGGCCGACACGTATCACATTCTAATACATATTTAGCAATCTCTCGCTTCATCCGGGTCCACCAAAATTTAGTCTTCAATTCCTGGTACATCTTGTTGCTGCCCGGATGAATAGAAAATTTGGATAAGTGAGCCTCATCCAAATTTTCTTCCGCATCCTCATATCATGGGGTACGACTACCGGTCCTTGAACCATAAGGTATCTTCATCATCTAACCGGAAACATTTCATCTCCCTGTTCTTCAACCTCCTTTTAATATGATACATGCCCTTGTCTCGCTTTTGAGCTTTCATAACCTCCTCTTTTAATGTGGGTATGAGAGCTAGATTATGTAAAGCTCCATATGGAACCAAGTAGAGAGTCGGTTCATCCTCTTCTATCAGTGTAATGTTCAGATTATGAACATGAGATTTCCGGCTGAGTGCATCGGCAACCACATTTGCCTTGCCCGGATGATAATGAATTTCAATCTCATAGTCCTTCATCAGCTCCAACCATCGCCGTTGTCGCATATTCAGCTCTTTTTAAGTGAATATGTACTTTAAGCTTTTATGGTCGATGTAGAGATGAACCAGATTTCCCAATAGGTAATGTCTCCACATCTTCAAAGCTAGCACCATGGCAGCAAGCTCGAGATCATGAGCTGGATAATGTTGTTCATGATTCCGTAATTGCCGTGATCCATATGCGATCACGCGTCCTCCTTGCATGAGTACACACCCAGGTCCGATGCCGGACACATCACAATACACATCAAAGGGCTTGGTTGTATCCGGTTGAGCTAAAACCGGGGCTGTTGTGAGGTGCTTCACCAACGCTTGAAAAGATTCCTCACATGGCTTGCTCCAATCTATTTGATGCCCTTTTTCAGTAGCTCCGTCATAGGTTTAGAGGTTTTTGAGAAGTCCGGGATGAATCTCCAATAATATCCCGCCAAACATAAGAAGCTACGAACTTCATGGACGGATGTTAGAGACTTCCATTGCAGCACTTGTTCAATCTTGCTTGGATCAACAGCGATGCCTTCCGCTAAAATAATATGTCCAAGAAACAGCACTTGGTTGACCCAGAATTCACATTTACTAAACTTTGCATAGAGCTTGTGATCTCTCAGTCGTTGAAGCACAATATGCAAATGTTTAGCGTGTTCCTCCTCTGATTTGGAATAGACCAAGATATCATCGATGAACACCACGACGAACTGATCCAACTCCGGCATGAACACCGAGTTCATAAGATACATAAAGTGAGCCGGAGCATTGGTCAACCCAAATGACATGACAAGATACTCATAAAGTCCATATCTTGTCGAGAATGCTGTTTTCAGTATATCCTCCGCTCGAATCTTGATTTGATGATATCCCGACCTTAATGTCCATCTTGGCGAAGACTTTAGCACCCACTAGTTGATCGAAGAGAATATCAATTCTTGGTAGTGGATACTTGTTCTTTATCGTCACAGCATTTAACGGACGATAGTCGACGCATAGCCTCAGCGTCTCATCCTTCTTCTTTACAAATAGAGCCGAGCAACCCCATGGTGATGAACTTGGACGAATAAACCCCTTGTCCATCAGATATTTGAGTTGCTCCTTCAGTTCAGCTAACTCATTCGGAGCCATTTTGTATGGTCTTCGAGAGATCAGCGTGGTTCCCGATATCAATTCTATTTTGAATTCCACCTCACGCTCAGGTGGTAAGCCGGGAAGATCTTCGGGAAACACGTCCGGGTATTCACGGACTACCGGAATGTCTTCTAACTTGCAAGCTTCGTCATTACATACTTCTGAGACTTTGGAAACAGCTTTGCCGAGATACAACGTATGACGCCCGTGAAGTGGAGAGTCCAAATGAACACTCCGGTTCTCGATGCCCAGAAAAGCCTATGGAAAGTCAACCATGATATTCCCAATATGGCATCGATTCCTTGATCTTCGAGAATGATAAGGGTGGTAGGATAAAATATTCCATCCAAACAAAGTGGTGCTCTAGAAACGACTTCATTAGTCAATATGTCTCCACCTGGCAAATGAATAAGGTAAGAACCTTTTATGATAATTGTGGAAATCTGATCCCGGATCATCATAGACCTGCTAATGAAGTTATGTGTTGCACCAGAGTCGAATAGAATGACAACCGACTTGTCATTTAAGGTGAACATGCCCGCGAGAACTGGTCCTCTTTTGGGCAGATCGTTGACTGACACATAATTAACAATTCCCATTTTGGATATGGATTTTCTTTGCTGTCCAAGATCATTATTTAGAACTGGACCCGCAGACATCATGTTGCTGCTCGGTTCAGTTGCTTCATTGACATTGTGTTCATTGTCAATTTGAAGTGGGATACTACTCAGTTCAGCTGAGAAATCACCCTGCTCATATTCAATATCTTGAGGGCAATAACCTTCTGGTGCACCTTGTTGGTAGTGGGGTGCACAAGAAATAGTTTGTTGCTGCAGTGGAGGTAATAAAACCTCTCTGGAGAATAAGAGCCGTCATACTCCAAGAATGACTGCACCTTTTGTGGAACCTCTCGACCGGAAGGTGAACGGATTACCCACCGGTACTTCTAAGGCAGATGATTGCATTCATCCTGTGATGAGTCACTGCCCCTCTTTTCTTTAAGGTGGAGATTGGAATAATATTCCTGAGTGATAGCACAGCTAACAAACTCATCAAAATTCTTTTGGCTAACTTGAGCCAACTCACATCGCAGCCTAGCAGTTAGCCCTCGATAAAAATGATAACTCTTCATGGCTGGTGATTTCACATAATCCGGAACATATTGAGCTAAGCGATTGAATTCTTTCGCATACTCAATAACACTCATTTCTCCTTGTTTTAGATTCCATAATTCATCAAGACTTGTTTGCATTATGCCTGCAGGAACTAAACGAGCACGAAATGCGTCCTGGAACTCCGTCCACGTGACACGATGCCCTTCTGGTCGGATAGCAAGGTATTCTGCCCACCATACTCCAGCAAAGCCATGAAGCTGCTGAGCAGCAAATAAAGTATTCTGTAAGTCATCACATTGAATCAACCCAAACTTGGACTCAATGACACGTAACCAGTGATTTGCTTCAAAACGGTCAGCCGCTTCGGTGAATACCGGCGGTTGTGTCGCCAAGAAATTCAGTTAAGTGCTCGGGGTTGGCATATGATGTTTAGCTTCTATATTTATTCCTTGCTGAACTAGAGTTTTAAGAGTTTCATTCATCTTCGCCATGATTTCCGCCAATCCGGTTGGTGATGACTCTTGTAATGAAGTCGAGTCATTCCCACCTTGATTCAAACCACCAAGCTCCATTTGAGAATGTGCGCGTACCATACTGCACGAAACAAATTTTGAGTCAATCAAAATTCTATCCCAGCAGTAAGTAAAGATAAGCAAAACATGAACATGTCATGAAATTTATGAAAGCATAACCGCATTTATGTTTAGACAAATCTTAAGTACGATAAACTAATCAGCTTGACTACCCTGACCAGTTCACACAAACTCCAAAATTTACTCAAGTTAACTACATATTCTTTACTTGAGTTCAACACAAAAGTTTTAGTAAACTTCAGTATCTTTCCAATGCTTATTCATATGCCTTCAGATCCCTTCTGGATCAAAAGTTATGATTTCCAAAGTTGACAGAATTCCTGCATAAAATTTGCCAGCATCTCCTTTGTATGTGACTAAATTTATCACAGTTGTATATGCAAATACAATAAGAATCTGAACAAACTTTGAACTACAACAATGTTGCACATTTCATAACCTTTCCAACTGTGTATCATAGTCTCCTTAGGGATTTTTCTACAGGAAGTTATGGCTTAAAAACAGAAAGGTCCAGAGAGGTTTTGCTGCTGTCCTGGTTCTGAACAGTTTGCCTTCAACTGGACTTTTCACCAATTCAACGTGCGATTTTGCTCTGGAAGTCTACAAAGAAGTTGTAGAGCAATTGAAAATATTTCCAGAAATGTATCATACACATTAATAGGGTAAATATACTAAGAGTTATGCTCTGTTAAAGTCCAGCAAGAATTCCTGCCAGAAACAGAGGACTCTGTTTTTGAAACCTTTGAAGCCTAGTCATTCTCTCATTTGAATCTTAGCTCAAAAGAAGAGATCAGTAACTAATATTTGTTTAAAACTTCCATTTTTAGTTGAAAGTTAGTTCATGAATCATTTGTTCATAGGGAAGAGGTTATTAAGTGTAGTACGGTGTCGATGCACCGTAAGAAACATGTTGGTACTACGTTCCTCACAAAATGGAAAATCCTAACCGGATTATACCGGCATATACGTCTCAGTTGTGGCACTAAACGGTCTCTCGCACACGTGTACTACACGGGAATACATACCTGGTTAGTACCTGCAGAAGAACACTCAATAGTGATGCACTCAAAGGTTGTTGTCATTTCAGGCAGGTCCATATTTGAAAGTAAATACATACGCCCGTATCATTACCATACGGCCGTCCTTGAATTAAGCCACATCTCAAGGTACGTGATCGTGTTTTTACACCACATGATGGGGAACCCGAGTAGAGCGCGAACGGGTCGTCACGGTTGGGAATTTCATCAACCCAATAGATACCACCTACTGCCCAGCAGGGCACGCTGATGGCAAGCGCTGCGTATGTCCTCCTAGGCTATTTTCAGAAGAATACACTATCGCATTACCGACCAAACGATGAGGTTTCCACTTTTTTCCTAATGCATGCCAAGGACCAGCGTTTCATATGAACTTAGGAACATGAAGAGTCCAAGAGTTTCATATTAACGTGCCACACCAAGCTGTGAGACCTATCGCTGAACCACTTTCCTCGTCAGGGGAGCTAACTGAAATTGAACTGCTTTCGGTGGCATTCCTTACCATGGTTACCTGAGCGTAGATGCGTTGTTACATAATCAAAATTCAGAATTATAACAAGTATGTTAGTCATGCCACTTTAAGTAACTATACTACTATAGTCCTTATGTGGGCCTAATACCGTTTTCTCACCGTATCCTAAGTTTTTGTCATAATACGATCCTTATTCCGTGCGCTATTACCAATATGGCTCTGATACCATGCTCCCGTATCACGGGGCCGTGCCGCTCGCTAGGGAATCGCATTGGTTGGTGCCGTGTTGTGCGGCACCCAACAGCACACATACAAGGAACAATGTATTACATAAAACAATAGTGGAAGCTTACAAGTTTTTCTTTGTAAATAATTTACATCAAGTAGCTACAGCGGAAGTCTATAACAACTCATGTCAAATAACTAAGAGCACTCGAGATGAAGTCCAGCCCGCGGACTCCTCTCGCTAGCAACACGAAGACAACAGCAGCGGCTGGGTTCTCCATGTGTTACATGACTCGGAAGTCTCCGAGTCTCACCGGACAACCTTCTTCATAAGCGTCTACGTTAACCTGCAAAACCACTCATATAGCAAGAGTGAGCACAAAGGCTTAGCAAGACTTAACCGTCTCTCCTAAAGCATGCAACTCTACATGAAAGTAACTTAAGGCCTAAACATGTAAGTTGCAAAAAGACTCGCCTACAAGTTCATCCTTAATTTTCATATTTTAGCCATCATAGTAGTGACCTTGCGCCGAGCAACATTGGAACTCCACAATCAAACAAGAAACGCTTCATTCTAGTGTTACTTGTCCCAAGGTGTAAATTAACTTTAGATTGCTCTATCACTACTTCATACTTGGTTTTCATGCAATTCCAATTATCATAGCAGCAATTAAATCTTGCAAACTGTTCTCACACAACTTGCTTACTACGTCACAACACAGTGAGCAAGCGGTACTCACAACCGCGAGGGACGGTGATTCGAATCAAACACTGCCCGGATAACTTGACACATACGCCCATCTCAGAAGACCCAAATCTGGCGTCCTTCATTACGTCGCGCCGTCTCGGGCTCATAGGTCTAACGAGACGACGTGGTATGCCTCTACAATCCAGTTAACCTGGTACATCATTTTCCTGGGTCCCATATAGCAGTAAGCATCCGGTACACAACTCAATACATGCTCAGCGGGGCTGCACACGCCTCGGTCCTTAACCGACACAGGCAGAGCTACTCCACCAAGACCTCGTCTTGTCGCTGCCTAACCCCCCTGCCTGGTCTCATCTTTGGAAACATAAACTTTATTTTGCCTCATTAAATCATACCCGTGTGATCCTGCACTATAACTCGCGAGTAGATTCCAACTACTCGACTTCTACCGGATGTAGTAGCCTATTTAGCACGGCATTATTCTACCACAGGGATACGTATTCTACCCTTGACTCGAGGGTTTCTTTGGTCATGCATTTGGAGTATAAAACATACTTGACCTAATGCACATACAAACCCTAACCATAATAGTGAACAAAGTAAAAACTTTATAAACAACTTAAATGCAAACCGGAGCTTGCCTTGGTTTTGCAGGTGACTAAGAATGTATTCAGTTAGTGAAGATCACTTGAGCTTGATCACTCGCTTTCCTCCCTCTTTGATCTCCACTTCGATTGCTTCACAATCTTCACGTAGATGCTACACATTATGAATATGCATATGTGTTTAATTGTAAAGCTTTTGCTATCAAGTTCTAATGACAGGTTTAAAACTGCAACTTTGTTTAAGAATTTAAAATGACATTGGTGCTAAGGTTGGTTATGGGTCAAGTAAAGTGATCAAGTCCTATGTGTTGCTTCCTAATTGTTTCATTTTTCCCTAGATCTGTTGTATCACAAAGTACTGATTCAGAGCTCAAATTTATCTGGAAATTTTCCTGTGAGTGTCTTGTCACAAGAAGACATTCTGGACCAAAATTCAGAATTGTTCAATGAGTAGTTCCTCCAGAACAATTCCCTAAGCCTTTAGGCAAAAGGAATTAATTTTGAATAAATTTGCACTTTCATGCAAAT
The DNA here is from genome assembly GCA_030760725.1 of Neostapfia colusana. NCBI lineage: Eukaryota > Viridiplantae > Streptophyta > Magnoliopsida > Poales > Poaceae > Neostapfia > Neostapfia colusana. Next base: position 57,448,910 of record JASWHV010000005.1, on the reverse strand, counting down.
CCAAGTGAACTGCAACTTCCAACATAGCTCAGGGAGCATGCATGAATTTTTCTAGGATTTTTGGAGCTAAGAATTTCCCAGAATAGAATTTCAAGTTTTGGAAATTCTCTGAAAATGTTTCTGTATTCATTTGAAAAACAGCCACTTAGAATCTTAGTTCTCCTAACCAAATCAACTCCAAAGGAGCTGAAACTTTTACAGGAGTTAACCACCATCCTAAAGAATATTCTGGCAAAACTTGAGGAGTTTAAGATGAACCAAACTCCCTCTATAATTCTTTTTTGGAAAAGTTTTAAAGAATTTTTCAGAAATAAATAATGACTTTCATACAAATTGGGTTGCATATTTGGATAGAGTTTTTCAATATGAATCTAAACCAATTTGAATCACTAAATGTGGAGGTTTCTACACAAAGATATGACTCTTAAAAGTTTAAACCGAATTGAAAAATCTGGAAATGTTTAAACTCTATCGTGGGCCCCACACGTCAGTTCATCCCCTTGCTCGCGCCAAACAGAGGGCAGCAGTGGCGTACTCTGGTGAGGGCCGCCAGAACCAACTTTCCGGCCACCCCACGGCCTCCAACTTGCCGCCCCCCCTACTAATTTGGTATGCTGAACTCGATGGCACGGTCTCCGGTGGCCGGCGATGCCCGGAGAGGGGTGCTCGACGGGGGCATTGCATCACTAGGGTTCCGGCGAGGTCAACCGAGCCCCATCCTTCACCAAACTCTTGGATTTTTGTCCCTAGGGCACTAGTGGACGGTGTAGAAGCTAGAATTGGACTCTAACGCCGGTGAAACGGCCGACAACCGGGGGCTCCACGGTGACCCAAGGTGCTTTTACACCGGCGGCTACGAAAATGGCTAGAACTTCCTCATTTCTTGATGTTTTTGCTTGGTTCTTCATCGAGGAGGGGCGCTAAGAAGTGTAGAAGCTGTGTGCAAGCTTGCTCGAGCTTTGGTGGACCGTGCAACTCAAATTTTTGGGTAGACCGAACCCTACCCATATGTACTAGGTTTCGGAAAACGGCGAAATTCTTGCTACCGGTTCTAGCAAACGGTAAACGGCCTCCGGCTACACGATCAGGACATGCAGGCACACCTCTTTCATGTAGAAAAGTGGCGACGACGAGGACCGTAGCTCGCTGTCCACGGTGACCCGAGTTGAACTTTCACCAGTGAGCTTCGGTTCTTCACACCAATTGTTGATTTGCGTTCGCCACAAACTAGGAACGTCGGAGTTGTGGGGCTAGCGTGGTAGAGCACACGCAGGCGCTGCTTTTCTGTGTGGCAAGTGCGAGCAACCGAGGCTCGGTTGGGGGCCGGCGATCGGGAGACGCCGAGCGGCTGAAGCGGTCGTGTTGTCACGGGAGCAGACCACCGAGGGCGAGAGCAAGCTGGGAGAGGCAAAGTAACTCTGTTGCACCCGCGGTGGAGTGATCAGACCGAGTAAACACGAGGGAAAACAGGAGGTGGTGCCAGAGGACTCGGGAGTGGATTGCACCGGCGCCCTGTTGAGCTGTTTCATCCGAGTTCGGGTCTGAGCAGAGAAACAGAGAACCAACTCAAATTTTGCAGATATTTGAGTGTACTGACCAGTGGGCCCCACTGGCCCCTTATCCTCTCCAAAATCTCTCAAATTTGGCAAATGTTGAAGTTTAATTGTGGGAAGTTCAAAACTGAAGTGCATTTGTAAAATTGGCCAATTTTCATCCAAATTGAAATGTGTATTTGAATTCATTGAAATTAGAGTCCTTTTGGAAAAATAAGTAGCAAAACATTTCAAAAATTCATGAAACTTTGCATACCACTTATTTGGACCTAAGGAATTTAAATAGGGAATCTGATTTTTAATTTGGCTGCTGCAAATGAGCTTTTGAACACAACAGTTTGAAATTTCTATTGAATTTCCCTCATTTGAAATTTGAGTTGAATATTTAGTTCACAATATGATTTTTAAACTTTCCATTGCACATGAGACTTCAACTATGTGGTTTTAATCCACCCAGGGTCCAAGCATATAAGTGACCTTAAGCTTGTTTAGAAGGCTCTCATGTGTATTATCATTTGTGGAAAAGTTTAAACAAGTCCCGTTTCTTGAATTTGAACTTAACTTTATTCACAGCTCAAGTTTTCCATTTACAAGATTTTGGGACTTTTACATTATAGTCTTCCACTGTAGTTATTTGATGTAAATTTTTTATAAAGAACATTTGTAAGATTCCGCTTTTGATTTATGTGATACGGTTTTACTTATATGTATGGTGCTGGGTGCCACATATCACGACACCACCCGATGCGATTCCCGGGCGAGCGGCACGGCCCCGTGACCGGGTCCGGGCCCTCACAGCGTGGTATCAGAGCCGCATTGGGAATAGCGCTTGAAATAAGATCGTATTACAACAAGAACTTAGGTTACGGTGATGATACGATACTAGGCCCACAAAAGGACTATTATATTAGGCTAATATGAGGGTGGCAACCTAACTTATGTGTTTATGCCAGAAATTCATGCATCTCGGGACTTTCCATGTCTTGGGGGCTGCATGTAAGCGCTATCCACCAGTGCGCACAAGCTAAAGAGTGGAGCCTCACGGGTAGCAGGTAACCCGGCCAGTTTTAGTATCCTCTACGGCTCTTCATGTCATTTGGGGTATTCAAGCAACGCCCTTCCCTGGCATGCTACGGGTAAGTAGGGGAGATCCCGTCATGTGGTTAGTAACGTGAACACGCAGCTTAAGGCGTGTTTGGCTTGAGAACACCCGTGCAAGTGATGACGGACGGGTGTATGGAACTGTATTGGGACCGGGTTCGGTGTGCAGCTGAACCTGATGATTGTGTGTGCTTTATGCAGGTTTAACCACGAAACCGTAGTACAAGTAGCACAATTTTGTGAGTGACCTTTTAGTGCCACCTTTGATACGGATATACCGTTATAATCCGATTAGGATTTTCTTTTGTGAGTCAACGTAGTACCGACATGTCTCTTACGGTGCACCGACGCCGTACTAAACTTAATAAACTTTTCCCTTTGAAGAAATGACTCATGAACTAACTTTCAACTAAAAATGTAAGTTTGAAACAAATATTAGTTACTGAATTCTTATTTTGAGCTAAGATTCAAATGAGAGGATGAGTAGGCTTCAAAGATTTCAAAAAACAGAGTGCTCTGTTTCTGGCAGAAATTCTTGCTGGATTTTGACAGAGCATAACTCTGAGTAGATTTACCCAATTAAGGCGTATGATACATTTATGGAAAGATATTTAAGTGCTCTACAATTTATATGCAGACCTTCAGAGCAAAATCACAAGTTAAATTGGTGGAAAGTCCAGTTGAAGGTAAACTGTCAAGAACCAGGACAGGAGCAAAAACCTCTCTGGATATTCCTGTATTTCATACATAAATCTGTAGAAAAATCCCTAAGGAGCCTATGATATACCGTTAGAAAGGTTATGAGATATTCAACATTGTTTTAGTTCAAAGTTTGTTCAGATTCATATTGTATTTGCTTATACAACTGTGATAAAAACAGGCACATACAAAGGAGATGCTGGCAAATATTATCCAGGAATTCTGTCAAATTTGTAAAATATTATTTTTTATCCAGCAATGATCTGGAGGCATATGAATACTCGTTGGAAAGATATTGTAGTTAAATTTAACTTTGCAACTTGAGTTATTAAACTGTTGTTAACTGGATCAAAATCTGGATTTAGTGCATAAAGGTCTGTTCTGTACAAAAAAGAGGACTGGTTATGCCTACTTTAAGGATTTTTGTAAACATGAATTTTGTTACTTCTTCCATAAAGTTTTGACATATTCATGTTTTCATTAGTTTCACATACTGCTGAGTTTATGTTTAACTCATCTCGAAATGTATTTTTGCAATATGGCTCGTACTCGCTCTTCGAGTAAGGCTGGGAGTTCTCTCCGACGCGGTGATGAGTCTATTCCACCATCGGAACCACTATCCATGGAATGTATGGATCTTATGACTCGAGTTGTCGAGTCTAACCAAGAGAACACCAGGCTACTCCAAGAAGCAACTCAAGAGAACACACAATTACTCCAAGCCTTGTTACAGCAAGGCATACTTCAAGACACGCAACAAGTCGTTCCACCTCGGAACGCTTATCTGGATTTCTTGGCGACTCAACCGCCAATCTTTACGGAAGCTACCGAACCCGTGGCAGCGGATCAGTGGCTTCGTGTCATGTAGTCAAAATTCGGAGTATTCGAGTGTGATGAATTTCAGAAGAAGACAGTGTTTGCCGCTCAACAACTCCATGGAGCCTCCGGAAATTGGTGGGTCGAACATCTCGCCACTGTTCTGGAAGGCCATCAAGTGACATGGAGTGAGTTCTATGAAGCCTTTTGTGCTCGTCAGATACCAATAGGAATTATCAAGACAAAGCGGGAGGAATTTATGAAGTTGAAGCGAGGGGACATGAGTGTCCTTGAGTATGTCAAAAGGTTTAACCATTTGGCTCAATACACTCCCGAATATGTGGCGATAGAAGCTAGACGGTGTGATTTATTCTTCCATGGCCTGAGTGCCATATTACAGGAGAAGTTGGCCGTGTTTAACAAAGGGAACTACACCGACATGGTCGATGCGGCTCTCATACAAGAAAAGATGACACTCGAGTGGCAAGCAGAGAAAAGAAAAATGAGTGAGATCGAGCAGGCCAGCACAAGTTATGGGCCCCAAAAATACCGTTTGGTGTACCAAACGCCATCCGGTGAAATATGGAGGCCACCTGTGCGATCAACTCCTCAGAGGTTGATTGCTTGTATTGCACCACCTCTACAGCAGCAGCATCAGACGGTGGTTTGTGCTCCATCGCTGCAGCCATGTGTACCTAGCATCCAACCGCAAGTCAGTGAAGAACCGGAGCGATATCCGTGTTTCACTTGTTGGCGTATGGGCCATTATGCTACGCATTGTACGGAGGGAATTCAAGGCTGCAAGTCATCATATTTGCAATATTCAGACCCGTACCAATATCTGCAGAAAAGAGGGCACACAAGGAGCAGCATTCACTATACAGTGATTGATGATGTTCCGGAAGGAGAAGCCGTGTTAGCAGGGATGTTTTCTCTGAATCAGCTACCGGTTTTAATTCTTTTTGATTCTGGTGCCACACACAACTTCATTAGCCAATCTTTTGTGGCTCAACATCAGCTCCAAACCACTTCTACAAAGAGCCAATACCTCATATCCTCGCCCGGGGGAAGCAATACAGCAAGCGATGTTGTCTCCCGAGCACCTCTTTGTTTGGGGGGTAGAATATACCCCAAACCTCTCATTATTCTTGGGGGTATGAAGATCAACATTATTTTGGGGATGTCGTGGTTGAATTACCACAATGCGGTTCTCAACATCAGCTCTAGGACCGTTGAGCTCAATTCCCCACAGCACAGTCTTCATATATTATTTCTGGGCGCCAGTCGGCAACAGATTGCAACATTGAACCACACGGAAATTTTTAAGATATAGGACATTCCGGTGGTTCGTGAATATCCGGATGTGTTTCCCGATGATTTACCGGGTATGCCGCCTGAACGGGACATAGAGTTCGAGATTGAACTTGCGCCGGGTACAACACCGATTTCACGAAGGCCATACAAAATGGCACCCAATGAACTGGCAGAATTAAAGACACAGCTGAATGACCTAATGAGCAAGGGCTTTATATGACCGAGTTCATCACCTTGGGGTTGTTCAAAGTTGTTTGTTAAGAAGAAGGACAAAACACTACAGCTTTGTGTTGATCATCATCCTCTTAACGCCGTGACCATCAAGGACAAGTATCCATTACCTCGCATTGATATGCTCTTCGATCAATTGGTGGGTGCTACAGTATTCTCAAAGATGGATCTTCGGTCCGGATATCATCAAATAAAAATCCGGGCAGAAGATATTTGAAGACGTCATTCTCGACGAGATACGGTTTATACGAATATCTCGTCATGTCTCTTGGGTTGACCAATGCCCCGGCACACTTTATGTACCTGATGATATCAGTGTTCATGCCGGAGTTGGATAAATTTGTCGTGGTCTTCATCGACGATATCTTGGTGTACTCCAAGTCAGAGGAAGAACATACTACGCATCTGCATATTGTGCTACAAAGATTGCGAGATCACCAGCTCTATGCAAAATTCAGAAAGTGTGAATTCTGGATTAATCAAGTATCTTTTCTCGGACACATTACTTCAGCGGAGGGAATCGCTGTTGATCCGAGTAAGATTATCCAAGTGCAGAAATGGGAGTCACCAAAGTCTGTGCATGAAATCCGAAGCTTCCTCGGTTTAGTGGTTATTACCGTAGGTTCATTCCGGGCTTCTCCAAGATTGCTAAACTGATGACGGAATTATTAAAGAAGGGTACCATATTTGTTTGGGGTGCTGCATGTGAACAAGCTTTCAAGACTTTAGTGAAGCATCTCACAACAGTGCCGGTTCTTGCTCAGCTGGATACGACGAAGCCATTCGACGTTTACTGTGATGCATCTGGCATCGGTCTTGGCTGCGTGCTGATGCAAGAAGGACGAGTGGTCGCTTATGGATCTCATCAACTTCAAAACCACGAGTAACATTATCCAACTCATGATCTTGAGTTAGCTGCTGTGGTCCTTGCTTTGAAGATGTGGAGGCATTACTTGCTTGGAAATCTTGTACACCTCTACACCGACCACAAGAGATTGAAATACATCTTCACTCAGAAAGAACTGAACATGAGACAAAAAAGATGGTTAGAGATCATTAAAGATTATGAACCTGAGATTCATTATCATCCGGGAAAGGCGAATGTGGTTGCCGATGCGCTCAGTCGTAAGGCGCATGTCCACCACTTGACTATTTCTGAAATGGATGATGAAGAACCAAGTCTCCGTGTCATTCCGTATGGAGCACTCTATAATCTCGCTCTCATCCCTACCATCCGAGAGGAGATCATTGAAGCTCAAAGAAAAGACAAGGGTATGTCTCACATACGATGGAGAATTGACCAAGGTGAAATGAAATGCTTCCAGAAGGACGAAGAAGGAACGTTATGGTTCAATGACCGGAAAGTAGTACCCCGGATATGGGACTACGGAAGAAAATTTTGGATGAAGCACATTTTTCCAAAATTTTCAATTCATCCAGCAGCAATAAAATCTACAAAGATCTCCAGAAGAAGTTTTAGTGGACATGTATGAAATGTGAAATTGCAAAGTATGTTTCAAAATGTGATACGTGTCGAAGAGTCAAGGCCGACCATGTGAAGAAGTCGGGCCTGCTGCAACCACTGCAAATACCGGCATGGAAGTGGGAAGACTTAAGTATGGATTTCATCGTCAGGTTGCCGATGACCTCCCACAACCATGATTCGATTTGGGTAGTCGTTGACCAGTTAACCAAATCAGCGCACTTCATCCCTGTGCATACAAGATACAACACAAAGCAGTATGTAGAGTTGTACATAGCACGGATCCTGTGCTTACATGGAGTTGTAAAAGCCCAAGAATTTACTTGTTACAGTGTTCATCACATCACCACAAACCAGCTCATTTTGTGGATAGCTCATGAACTCATGTGAAGAGCAAGTAAACACAATCAAGAGGATAATTAGATGAAAAACTCACAAATCCAAAAAAATAGGATTTCACACACGTAAACATGAGAGGATGAGCTCACCATTAGGCCCTAAACCTTCTTAGGAGTGCTCATGCCAAGTTTCATGCAAGTTTAAATTATTTTGAGGCACTTTTGGATACAATTGCAAAAAGGGCTATCTGAATGCAAATTCAAATTTCAGCCACTTTCATCACTTGGATTCAAAAGTTAACTTCATATTCAAACTCAGCACATTTTTCTGAGTTAATCCCCCAATTTCCACCCTCATTGGAATTCATCTTGTCAGGAGCTATATTTGGATTAATTCAAAACTGAATTTGAATTTCAAATTCAAGTGTGATTCGAATTTAGCTAACTCAGCTCAAATTTGAGGATTTCAAATTCAAAGAAGGACTTGGTGATGAAGTCTAACAATTAAGTGTGAGTAGCTCAGAAAATATCAAGGAAATAATGAAAAGAATTAGAGGGAACCGCCTCTGTTTCATCGGGAGCCGTCAGCGCGGGCTGCAGCTCAACCCCGAGCAGAGATGTGAGCGCCACCTCCTGCTCAGTTTTTCCGGTGGCCAAAGGCTATAAGCAACGCGCTCTGCCACGTGAACATCCTTTTACCTGACTGTTCACACTCTTCCTCGTTCTGCTCTGAAGGAAAAACTCGCCGCCGCTCGGTTGTTTCGGCTTTCCGGCGGCCGAGTGGTAAAACCCATATCATGGCTGACGATCAACACAAAAACCAACCACCCTAAGGTTCTTGACATGGCGGTGCAAACCGCTCATCTTTTCCTGCATCACCAAGGGAGAATTTCTCCATTTATCGTTTTGGTGTCCATAGAACCGAGCCGCTCAAAACTCCAAAATTCGTGGTGATTAGTCTACCACAGCGTATGCCGAGATACACACACGTTCTACACTTTCCCACGGCCATATAGGATCAAAAATTATCAAAAACCATCGAGTATAGGCTCTGCTCTTCGAGTTTTTGAGTTGCCGCCGTTGTTGGACCTAGGTCGACGGTGAGCTCCCATCTCCGGCTGTTTTCACGGCTAACCGACTCCATATCAGTGCTTAGCATATCACCACGGAGCTGTAGGGCCAAGGTTTGATTGGAATAAGCCTCTGTAGGAGCCGGGCGACGTCGCCGGAGTTGCTCCGTAGCCGCGGCCCATCGCGGTTAGGGTTCCGGCCACCTAGAGCCCTAGCGGCCCCCACCAACGAGTTCCCCGTGGTCCAAAACCTAGAGGCGGCAAGTAACAGTCCCGGAGACGGCCGGGAACACTGTTCTGGCAGACCTCGCCGGCGCGCGCCGCCACCTGAGCGTCGGGTGCAAGGTAGACGAAGGCAGAGGGGATGGGGCCTGCGGTCAGAGTTTTAAACATTTCTAAGATTTTCAGATTTCAGTTCAAACTTCAAATGCCTATAACTTTTTCTAGGAAGCTCCAAATTTAGTGAACCAAATTTTATTGGATTCAGCTCTCCGAGTACTATCCAGCAAAACAAGTTTCAGTTCATGAAACTTATTAATTTTCCAGAACTGATATCCTAATTTTAAACTGTTGGTAATTTTATCTGGAGAATTCCTTTATGGAAAATTCTGAAATTTGGCTAGGATGTTCATTTTAGAATCCTTGAGTCACATGAAAAATTTCAGATCCATCCAAGTTTATTTAGTCCCCCTAATGATGGAATTAAGTGAACTTCCCTGAGAAAATGGAGAAATGTACAGAAATTTTTTCAGAATTTTTCTTAAATCTCGATTAGGGCATAACTTTCTCTAGGATTCTTCAAATTACATGAGACCAACTCCATTAGAACCATATCAAACTCTAGTTTCCATAAAGTAATGGTTTGATCCATGAAAATCCCTGGAAATCCATAGCAGCTCTAGTAATGACTATTTAGACTTTTATTTGTGCAGAGCCCAAATGAGCTTTGTTTCAAATGAAATTTGGTCAAGTATCTTATTATGTTCTTACGAAGCCACAGTACAAATTTCAGAGCCAAAGGGTATGTCTAGCTAGAGTTATAGTCTTTACATACTAAATTTAACACATTTGCATTTTAATTTAACATATCGATTGAATTGATTACGTGTAGTCGCTGAACGCGAGGATACCCCGGAGGTTTTGGACTTCATACTTCCGGAGGCGACACTAACCCCTGACCAGCAGCAACAAAGCAAGCCCCGGTTTGCATTTAATACATTTTTTATCAAGTTTTGCTTTATATTCACTTAGAGTGAGGTATGTATGTTCGTTATGTGTAGGATGGATGAACCCTCAAATGCATAACCAGATTATTCCAAAGGGAGTGAGGGTAGTGTCTAAGTTCTTGAATAGAGCATGCTTGTCTTAATGTTTATAGACTTCAGTACAAGTCGAGTAGTTGGAATCTACTCGCGAGTATAGGGTTTGCCACATACCAGATTGGTTCGAGATGTGAGACAACTTTAATAAGAAAATTGAGACTAGGCAGGAGCTAGGATGCAACAAGAGGAAGTCTTGTGGACATAGCCCTGTCCGTGTTGATTGAGGACCGATCCATGTGCGGCCCCGCTGAACAAGTTTGAATGTACCGAAGGCATATCGGATATTTGGGGTCTGATAAACTGATGCAACCTATACCACCAGGCGTCCAGGCATAACTCACCGATTTATAGGTGTAGGTTGAGGGAAGCAAGGTGGAAGTACACTAACAGGCATAAAGAGATGCTCCGTCTAGGGAACCTCCTGTCCGTTTGGGTGCGACCGGTTCAATGTTTGGGCTGTTTGCTGAAAGGTTGTGCCGTACGACATCGAGTGAGCGTGCTGTGCAGCTCCACGGATGGGCGTACGTGACGTGCTATTCGGGTATCCCTACAGGTGTATAACGAGTCGATTCGCTGTCCCTCACGGTTATGAGTACCGTTTGTTCACTAAGTCGTGACGTAGGTTAAAATATGGAATGTTGTGATTCAAGACTGCTGATATGAATAACTTATATTGCTACATGTGTGCCACCAAATATTGCTCACTAAATTTCAGATTCATGAACCGTTAACGTGTGGCTAAAAGAGAAATTAAGGATGAGCTTGTAGGCATGTCCTTTTGCTTCAAACGTTCATCCTATCTTCGAGTATGACCTGCATGTAGCGTTTCATGTGTAGGAGAGTCGGTTAAGACTTGCTGAGCAATCGTGCTCACGGTTGCTGCTATAAGTGTTTGCAGGTGAGTAGTACCCCATGGACTTGGAGTACGAGTCCACTAGTGAGGGCTACCCTCTGTCGGGGACTATGGCTGAGTGGGAGCCGTACACGCCGCGCTGAGGCTGGGTGGAGCTAGTGTGGGTTGTCCGTAGGGCCGGACAACCAACTTTTGGTTGTTAGGTGTTGGCGTGAGTTGTATAAAAACTTTCCGCTGTAGTAGACTCTGTAGAGGAGTTGTAACTGAAGTGTACTACTTGTGTACATATTCAGCATGTTTTCAATGTAATACTATGCTTTCCTAATCATGTGTGCTGTCGGGTGTCGCATCATGCGGCACCACCCTCTGAGATCCTGGGATGTACGGATTTCGGTCTGTCACAGGAGTTCCCCATACCATTGTGACCGACAGAGGATCGCTGTTTGTAGCCCGTTTCTGGGAGTAGCTACACGCATCCTTGGGAACCAAATTGATTAGAGGCTCCGCGTATCACCTTAAAACCGACGGGCAAACTGATAGGGTGAATCAAATACTTGAAGATATGCTGAGAGCTTGTGCCATCCACCATGGTAAGAACTGGGATGATCACTTACCGTTGGCGGAGTTCTCGTACAACAATGGGTATAAAACGAGCATCAAAATGGCACCACATGAAGCTCTATACAGCCGCAAGTGCCGTACACCATTAAATTGGTACGAGTCCGGTGAACGAGTAACGTTCGGGGTTGATGTTGTCAACGAAGCCGAAGTGAGAGTTCGGATAATACAAGAGAACCTCAAAGCTGCTTAATCTCATCAGAAAAGCTATGCGGATCAGAGGCTTCGACCGCTGCATTTCGACGTTGTAAGGGCCTCAGTTTTTGACACATGTTTGAAGTGTTCATCACCACACACACATCTCATTTGAAGCAAGTTGATAAACACATTTGAAGAGCAAGTAACCACCATCAACATGCTCATTTGAGAAAAACTCACATATTGCAAAAGTGGTATTTCCCACATGTGATATACAGGGGCTGGGCATATGAAAACTCCTACACATTGCTAGGAATGTCCATGCCAAGTTTCACCCAAATTCAAAACCTTTTTAGGTACTTTTGGGGTATAGCTAGGAGGAGGGCAGTTTGAACTCAAATGCAAATTCAAACTGTCTTGATCCCATAAATTCAAAAGTGAGGGACATATTCTTGGTCAGCACATTTTTGTGAGCTCACATACCAATTTTCACTCCATTTGGAGTTGAGCTTGACATGAGTGAAATGTAGCAAATTCAAACCTTATTTGAATTTCAAACTACATGTGTGCTGAAATTTAGTCAAACCCAAACCAATTTGAATTCTACCCCATTCAAATGGCTCAGGGGCAGATAATTCAAATACTTGAGGTTAGTTTGGTCTCCACTGTTTAGAGCAGTAGAGCAAAGTTAATTTCAGAGGTTAAAACCCTGGGTGGGACCCACAGGTCAGCCACTGATTCAAATCAAACCGACTGAAAACCCAGCTCGGGTTCTTGCGCCGGACTGAGCAGTCGCCACAGCAAGGAGTCGATCGGGACAGCACCTGCTTGCCGCCCTGACCTACTGAACCGCCTCGTGGTCCTCTTATCTCCGCAGCCGCCCTGATCGGAGAGAGCACCGCACACTCTGCTGCTTCCTCGCACCAGAAACACACCATTGCTGCCGATCACTCGGAGCTGATCAGGGAAGCGTGATCACCGCCTCTCCACTCCCTCCAGAGCTACGGCAAGGTACTAGGAACCCTCCTCATTCTTCCCCGTTGCTAGAACTCAGCTGAATGTAAAATCCCCAAAAGTGGTAGCAAGAAAATTCAGCTCATATACACTTATGAAAAATGAGGGGAATTAAAACTTTGAATTATAATAAGTGTGAGTTCAAAGTGAGGGTTTAGACTTCCCAAAAACTTCCAAACATGGAGATCTAAATGCACAACTTGGATCTTCATAGTCTAAATATTCAACCTTCCAAATTTCAGCTCATTTGGAGGAGTTTTAATTTTGTTTGGGAGAAAAAGGAGAAGCCCTCTAATCTGAATTTCAAATTCAGTTTCAAATACCAATTCCCTCAATTTGAAAATTGGGTTTCACAAATGTGTTCTCCACCTTTGAATGAGCAGCCATGCCAAAAATTGGAAATTTTGGAGCTGGTTTGCTATATTTTTGAGGCAATACAAAGTGGAGAATTCAAACTCCTTTTCAAATTCAAATGATCAAACCCCATTCAAATTCTACACCAGAATTCAAACCATTTGAATTCTGCAAATTCAAACATAACTTTGGGATGAAGTAAAGCTTTTAATGTTGAGTTGCTGGAGGGAAAAATATCAGAAAAGTTTGACTAAACAAAGGGGGAGGTGGGGCCCAATTGTCAGCCACCTAAAGCAAACAACCGACTGTTTTTCCCTCTCTCTCTCTCTGTTCCCGGTTGATCGCGGCGCGACAGCTCCCGGAAAAGCGCTCCACCCGACGTCCTCACCGAGCCACCGAGCTGGTTCTCGCTGGCCGACGTCGGCGCGCGCGCGTGGGCGATAAGAGCGGCCGCCCGAGTACCCCAGCGCTTTCTCCTCCTCAGCTCGTGCAGCGCCGCGATAGTCTCATTTCCGCTGAACACCGCCGCTCAGCTCTCTCCGATCGACCACAGCCCTCCAAGCTCGATTGCTCGAGCGCTCCACAGCAAAGAGCATCGCCTGGACGTGCTCTAGCCCTTGCAAAAGCCCCTTCGAGGTTTGCCGGTCCGAACTGCTCGAGAAACGCGGATTGGCGCCAAAACTTCAAGGTGCCCGGACCTTGCCGTTTTGGCTCTCAGTCGACAGCAGCAACCGGCCACCCTCTCCCCTGACTTCCTATACAAGAAAGGTGCGTGGACATGTCCTGGTCGTGTAGCTGGAGGCCGTTTAGCGTTTGCTAGGACCAGTAGCGAGAATTTCACCGTTTCCCCAAATGGTACACCGACGGGTAGTGCGCGGTCTAGCCAAAAATTCATGGTGCATGATCCTTTAGACCTCGAGTAAGCTTGCACAGAGCTTCTCTACTTCCTAGCGCCTCTCCTCGACGAAGAACCAACCAAAAACATCAAGAAACGAGGGAGCCCTAGCTGTTTTCTTAGTCGCCGGTGCAAAAGCACCTCGGGTCGCCGAGGAGCCCTCGGTTGCCGGCAGTTTCACCTGCGGCCAGGACCCTTACGGGCTCCTACATCACTCACTGATGCTATAGAGCCCAAGAATCGATCGAATGATAGAGGAATAAGGGTTCCCGACCTCGCCGGAGTTCAAAACTTTGCTGTCACCGGTGCGCGATGGTTTCCGGTGAGCCACGGCCGCCGGCGACCCTCCCACAGTGTTCAGCGCGGATAAAAATGGGGGAGCGGCGAGTTTGACAAAGTTTAAACCACGGGAACCCCGTCCCGGCGAGCCTCGCCGGCGTGCGCCGCCGCGGGAGGCGCGGGCAGCGCGAGGAAGACGAAGGAGGGCCGGTCCCACCGGTCAGCCTCCGGGTGCGCGCGAGGATCGGGTTGTGGCGCCGGATCTGGTGCGGCTGCACGGGAATAACCCCGTAGTCCCCGGTGTTGCTAAAATATGACTGGTCCAAATTAAACCAGTGGGCCCAGCCCAATTATTTGAAGTTTCTATTAGGGAAATAATTCCAGAAATTAGCTGATCTTTGCAAGCCCATAACTTTGTGTAGAAAACTCCAAAAAGAATGAGACCAATTTTGTTGGATTCCTCATGAGGAGTACTTCACAGAGAAACCAATTTTAGGCTCTGAACATGCCCAGGAATTTCTGTAGAATTGTTTTAGTAAATCCTTTAGGGATTTATTACAGGAACAATTCTTTATGTAATAGTCCCAAATTTGGGCAGAAAATCCTTTCCATAGTTACTGATCTTCAGTAAAAATTTGGGCTTCATTGGGGGTCATTTTCTAGGTCAAATTACCTTCTCAAGTTCAGCCTTTATTTGAAAATTCAAATTTAACCAGAATCTTTTTCAGAACTCCTGTCTAAGTTCAAAAATTCATATCTCTCTGATGGTAGCTCCAAAAATGGTGAAACAAATTTTGTTAGAACCATGGAGACTTACCCTAATCAGATCTTCCACCATTAGCTATGTCAAAGCTCCTGAATTGGGCTCAAAATTCAGAGAAGCATTGTACTTGTAGGAATTTTAAATACTATATTGTGCAATGACATATCTCCAAATTTGGCTCAAATCATCCTTAGAGAGTCTAGTATCCACTGTGAAAATCCCAAAGCCAATTAAGGATTATAAATAGCAGTAGCTATGAATAGTAGTTCAATTCTTATAAAGCCTTAATACTTATACATGTATTTTATTACATTTCATAATAGTGACCGAAGTTGAGGATACGCCGGAGCCGTTGGATGTCCTCCCATCAGAAGCTGACTTTTTGTTTAACTCGCAGCCAGGAAGCCCCGGTTTGCACTTAAATACCTTTTATAAAGTTTTCATTTGTATCATTTATGTCTAGTGTGGGGACCACCCCGTGGTTCACCCACTCCAGGATCACATAGGGTGGTGCCGTACGATGCGGCACCCAACAGCACACACGAAAAGAATAAAGGATAACATACAAACTTTTATTTGATGAAAAACAGCGGAGGTCTTTTTACAAAATATAACTATACAGCGGAAGTAATATACATATACAGCCTCTCATCCTAGCTATGCAAAAGTGCAGCCATCCAGCCCGGGGACGCTACACACTAGCAGCATGGAACCGGAGATCACGGCGGCGTGCAGGGCTCCAGCTCGGCCGTGTACCCCGACGGGGGCATCGCCTCGTCCTCGGAACCTTCCTCATAACTCTCACCTGCAAACAGCTCAAATATTGCAACCGTGAGCACGAAGGCTCAGCAAGTCTTAACCGTCAACCCTAGGCATGGGACTCTACGTGCAAGGATATGTAAGATAGGAAAGGATTTTGCAATAAAGACACGCCTATAAGTTGGTCCTTACTTTCAGTTTTATAGCAGCAGATTCATGTGCCTTAGGCAGCCCTAACATCGGAAGTCCACAATCAAACAAGAAACGCTTTCCCCCGGTGTGGAGATGCCCAAAGTGGAATATAAACTTAATTAGCTCTATATCTACAGCAATCAAGGTATTCAAGACCTTAAGATCAATACAGCATTTTCAGTTGGCTTATTTCACTTCTTACTACGTCACAGCGCAGTGAACAAGCGGGTACTCAAATAACCGCGAGGGACGGTGATTGCAATCAAGACACACCCGGATAACACGTTGCATACACCCACTTTCAGAAGCGTGATTCCACACCCCTTCCTACTCTGTTGTATGCAACAACCTTTCAAAGGCAACGCAAATGCCGAACCGGTCCATCCGTAACGGGTAGGAGGTCCCCGCGTGGAGCGTGACTGTGCCCACCGGCAGATTTACACCTTGCTACCCTCAACCCACTCCTATTTACGGTTGGGTAAGCCTCGACACCCAGGTTAACCAATTACATCGGTTTCCTGGTTCCCATATGCCAGTATGCATCCGGTACTGTTCGATACTTGTCCAGCAGGGCTGCACACGGACGGTCCTCAACCGACACCAACAGGGCTACGCACGTGAGACCTCTGCTCACTGCTTCCTATCCCCCCTGCTGGGTCTCATTTTCATAACTCAAGCCATTATCTACCTCTTTTCTTCCCGTGTGATAAGTACTATCTCGCGAGTAGCTTCCAACCACTCGACTTCTACCGAGATCCTATACATTAGCATGGCATTCTCTACTCGTCGGTTTGTAAACTACCCAACCCTTTATAGGATTTAAAGAGGCTATGCAAGTGGGGTTTCAATCACCCTAACTCTAATGCAAACATTCATCCTAGACATAAATGATACAAATAAAAACTTTATAAAAGGTACTTAAGTGCAAACCGGGGCTTGCCTGGTTGCGAGTCAAACGGGAAGTTAGCTTCAGGTGGGAGGACGTCCAAGGGCTCCGGTGCGTCCTCAACTTCGGTCACTATTATGAAATGTAATAAAGTACATGTATAAGTATTAAGGATTTATAAGAATTGGACTTCTACTCATAGCTACTGCTATTTAAAATCCTTAATTGGCTTTGGGATTTTTACAGTGGATACTAGACTTTCTAAGGATGATTTGAGCCAAATTTGGAGACATGTCATTGCATAATGTAGTCTTTAAAATTCCTACAAGTACAATGCTTATCTGAATTTTGGAGCCCAAATAAGGAGCTTGACATAGCTAATGGTGGAAGATCTGATTAGGGTAAGTCTCCATGGTTCCAACAAAATTTGTTTCACCATTTTTGGAGCTACCATCAGAGAGATATGAATTTTTGAACTTAGACAGGAGTTCTGAAAAAGCTTCTGTTTAAATTTAAATTTTCAAATAAAGGCTGAACTTGAGAAGGTAATTTGACCTAGCAACTGACCTCCAATGAAGCCCAAATTTTTACTGGAGATCAGTATCTATGAAGAGGATTTGCTACGCAAATTTGGGAATATTTCATAAAGAATTGCTCCTGTAATAAATCCCTAAAGGATTTATTAAAACAATTCTACAGAAATTCCTGGGCATTTTCATAGTCAAAATTTGGTTTCTCTGTGAAGTACTCCTCATGAGGAACCCAACAAAATTGGTCTCACTCTTTTTGGAGTTTTCTACACAAAGTTATGGCCTTGTAAAGATCAGCTAATTCCTGGAATTATTTCTCTAATATAAACTTCAAATAATTGAAACTGGGCCCACTGTTTTAATTCGGGCCAGTCAGATTTTAGCAACACCGGGGGCTACGGGGTTATTCCCGCGCAGCCGCACCAGATCCGGCGCCACAAGCCGATCCGGCGCCTTCCTGGTGCCACTGACAAGTGGGGCAGGCCCCCACCTTCTTCAACCTCGCGCCCGGCCGGCCTCCTCGCCGGAGAAGTGACCGTGCTTCGCCGGAACGGCTGTCCCGTGCCTCAAACGGCTCAACCCTCGCCGCCTGTGCCTAAAACCCGACGAGGAACATTTTGGTGAGCTCGGTGGCGGCGCTAACTGGCCGGAAATACCTCCCCGACGGTGGCAGTAACTCGGGCGACTCCGGCGACGTGGTGTTCGCCCGGAAAGCTCGGCAACCGACCGCGGTTGGGTCCTACAGCACCACCGTGACCTGGGGAGCTCGGAACACTACCCTGATCCCTCGGAAAACGGCCGGAAACATGACTTCACCATGCGACCGAAGTGGTTCTTCCCCGCCGTGAGGAAAAACACGAAGAACTCTTCGGACTCTGCATGGATTTGCTTGCCGTTTGCTCGAGAAGGGTCGTCATGGCTTGGAGAACCTATGCCTAGACTCTTGTGAGCCCCAACCCAATATGGCCCTGGAATTTCCCGTTTTCTTTCAACTAGGTTCCGAGGAACTGCCGGTGACAAACCTCGAATTCCGGCCAACCTAGACTATGACCTAGCTCCAAACTGGGAGGACAGCAAGAAGGGTCGACAACGCACCTAGAACACCGGTTGGACGAGCGTGAACGAGCCAGAGGTGGCCGGTCGACGGTGCGGCGTCTTGGCGGCAAGCTGGAAAGTGGAACGATGAACTTAGGCTCAGTTCTCGGGACCAGCTCGCAGGAACGACAGGGGCTGTCGTCAGAGAGAAACTAGAGGGCCTTGCGCACCTTCCTACGACCTCAACCGGTCGTGACAACGTCGGAGTGGTGTCGATGACGCACGGCGACGCGGATCAACCGAGTGGCGGCCGAGGCTACGCGAACTGAGCAGGGAACAGGGAAAACACGTCGGTGAACGGCCGAGAGAGCAAGGGGGGTTGTGCTGGGACTGTGGCACGCGCGGACGATCAAGTAGGCGGCAGAAACAGGAGGTGGCGCGGCACACCTCGGGCGGGGGTCGGAGACGGGAGCTGTCGCGCCCCTGCTGTTCGACCGAATGGAGCAAAGGAGGTAGCTCCTGTGGGTGGCTGACAAATGGGCCCCACCTCCCCTCTTTGTTTAATCAACTTTTTCTGATATTTTCCCACCAGCGACTCAACATTAAAGACTTGACTTCAACCCCAAGTCATAGTTTGAATTTGCTGAATTCAAATAGTTTGAACTCGGGTGTGAAAATTGGATGTGGATTGATCATTTGAATTTGAAAAGGAGTTTGAATTCTCCACTTTGTATTGCCTCAAAAATATAGCAAACCAGCTCCAAAGTTCCCAATTTTTGGCATGGCTGCTTATTAAAAGGTGGAGAACACCTTTGTAAAACAAAATTTTCAAATTGAGGGAATTGGAATTTGAAACTGAATTTGAAATTCAGATTAGAGGGCTTCTCCTTTTAATCCCAAACAAATATTAAAACCCCTCCAAATGAGCTGAAATTTGGAAGGTTGAATATTTGGACTATAAAGATCCAAGTTGTGCATTTAGATCTCCATGTTTGGAAGTTTTGGGAAGTCTAAACCCTCACTTTGAACTCACACTTGTTATAATTCAAAGTTTTAATTCCCCTCATTTTTCATAAGTGTATATGAGCTGAATTTTCTTGCTACCACTTTTGGGGATTTTACATCCCTCCCCCCTTAAAAAGAATCTCGTCCCGAGATTCCAAAAGAAAAGTAAAGTGGGGAAAAAACTTTACCGGGTATATGATGATAGCAAGTCCGGATAATATGTTCGTAAATAGTCCTCGCTTTCCCATGTCGCCTCATCAGCGGTATGGTTACTCCACAAGACCTTGTAGAACCATAAGGTCCGGTTTCTTGTGGCACGAGTCTTTTCATCGATAATCCGGATTGGATACTCCGTGTACGTGAGGTCCGGTTGAAGAACTTCTATGTCTTCTGTGCGGACTTCAGCCGAGGGCTTGAGGCACTTTCTCAGCTGAGAGATGTGGAAGACGTTGTGAATGCCTGCGAGCGACGTTGGTAACTCTAGGTGATAGGCCACGGGTCCGCATCTTTCAATGACGGTGAACGGACCAATGAACCGTGGCGCAAGTTTACCCTTCACTCCGAAACGGTGAACTCCCTTCATCGGAGACACACGGACATAAACATGGTCCCCGATGTCGAAGTGGAGAGGGCGGCGTCTCTTATGCGCATAGCTTTACTGACGAGATTGAGTGGCCTTAAGATTGGATTGTATTACTCGCACTCGTTCTTCCGCTTCATTCACAAGTTCAATTCCGTAGATAACTCGCTCGCCAGACTCGCACCAGTTGAGAGGTGTACGACATTTCCGGCCGTAGAGAGCTTCATACGGCGCCATCTTGATGCTAGCTTGATAGCCATTGTTGTAAGAAAACTCCGCCAATGGCAAATGATCGTCCCAATTCTTGCTGTGGTGGATGGCACAAGCGCGTAGCATGTCTTCAAGCACTTGATTCACCCGTTCAGTTTGACCATCCGTTTGCGGGTGATACGCGGAGCTTCGGATCAGTTTGGTCCCCAATGATGCGTGCAGCTGTTCCCAAAACCGAGAGACAAACAGCGCACCGCGATTTAAAATAATGGAGCAGGGAACACCGTGCAAACACAAGATCCTTGCAATATACAACTCTGCATATTGCTTGGCCACGTACTTTGTATGTACGGGGATAAAATGAGCCGACTTGGTTAGTCGATCGACTATCACCCAAATCGAGTCATGCTTGTGAGACGTGAGAGGTAAACCCACAATGAAGTCCATGCTGATATCCTCCCACTTCCACGCCGGAATGTTCAATGGTTGCAGCTGTCCGGCTTTACGCGTATGGTCGGTCTTCACACGCCGACACGTATAACATTTGGATACGTATTTTGCAATTTCTCTCTTCATCCGTGTCCACCAAAACCTGGTGGTGGCCAACTTGCACCAAGTTCCACCTCCACAAACTGCACCACGCCAACCAAGGTTGAGTGAGTTTCTAGGGACTCAACCTCCAAAGTTTGCAGGTGCTGCTGAACCTCTGGAGGCAGATGATTGGCTAAAGACCATTGAGAGCAAGATGAGGATCATACAATGCCAAGGGTATGAGAGGGTGCTGTTTGTCTCTCACCAATTGCATGGACCTGCTGCTGATTGGTGGACCGCTTACGTGGCCGCCCATCATGACCCTGAGAACATCACTTGAGAAGAGTTCAAGCATAGTTTCCGAAACCATTACATACCAAGGGGTGAACTCAAAAACAAGAGAAAGGAGTTCTTCGGGCTGCAGCAAGGACACATGACTGTGAGGGAATACCTCACTAAATTCACCCAACTATCCCGTTATGCACCACGGGACATCGAGACTGATGAGCAGAACAAGACTGCTTTGTGGAAGGACTTACAGCAGAAATGCAGTGTGCAATGTCCTCCAACGAGTATGAAAGCTTCCAAAAGATGGTAGACAGAGCATTTGTTGTGGAGAGGAAGCTGAAGGCCTTGGAAAATGAAAACAAGAGGAAGGCGGGATGGTCACACCAAGCCTCGGGTAGCAACACACGCCCACGACTGATGCAACCATCCGCAGGGCAGACGAGCCGTGCTGTGGTGCCCTACTCAGCACCCAGAGGGTACAACCCAAATTTCAGGCCTCCATCAGCACCGGCACAGCCGCAGCGTCAGTTTGTACAACAGCCTTGTCCCACATATCAACCTTGACCAGCAGTGCAAGAACCACAGAACCAATCCCAAGACAACAAAGGCCAGGCACCTAAGGTTAGGGTGCAATGCTTCAATTCTGGCGAGGTGGGGCACTACGCTCATAAGTGCCCAAAGAATAAGCCCGTGCAGCCGCAACAGCAGAATGTGATGCGAGGACGGGTGAACCACGTGACCATGGAGGAGGCGCAAGAGGCACCCGACGTGGTAGTTGGTAAGTTTCCTGCCAATTTACACATTGCAACCCTGTTGTTCGATTCTGGTGCTACCCACTCGTTCATTGCCTAAGGGTTTGTTAAGAAGCATGATCTAGCAACAACACAAATGAACCATATGCTAGCAGTAAACACTCCAGGGGGAGAAATAAGGACAAGACAAGTGTGTCCCAAGGTGAATCTAGACATTAATGGGGGTGGTATTTACTGCAAACCTCATAGTGATATATTCACCAGGGATAGATATTATTTTGGGTTTGGATTGGTTGACCAAACATAAAGGAATCATCCATTGTTCGACAAGAACGATGGAAATAACTCACCCTAGTGGCACCAGAGTAAAGTTCATAACCATACAAGAGCCTAGGAGGGGCATTAAACTCAATCAAGTTGAGGTGGAAGTGGAGGAGATCAGGATCATCAGGGAATATCCAGACGTTTTTCCGGAGGAGTTGCCAGGTATGCCTCCCGATCGTGAAGTGGAATTCGCGATTGAGCTAGTGCCTGGAACAACTCCGATATACAAGAGACCCTATCGGATGGACTCCAAACAGCTGGAAGAACTCAAGGAACATTTAACAGAATTGACAGAGAAGGGGTACATTCGTCCTAGTTCCTCACCATGGGGAGCTCCAGTGATATTTTTGCCCAAGAAGGACGGAACCCAAAGGTTGCGCGTAGACTACCGTGTGTTGAATAAAGTAACCATCAAGAACAAGTACCCATTACCCCGCATTGAAGACTTGTTTGATCAATTGAGGGGAGCTTGTGTGTTCTCGAAAATTGATCTCAGGTCGGGATACCACCAACTTAAGATAAGACAAACTGATATTCCAAAGACAGCTTTCGTATCTCGGTACGGACTGTATGAATACACCGTCATGCCTTTCGGACTAACTCATGCCCCGACATACTTCATGTATCTCATGAACAAGGTATTCATGGAATATCTGGACAAATTTGTGGTGGTTTTCATTGATGACATTCTCGTCTTTTCCAAAGATGAAGAAGAACATGAGAGGCATTTAAGGTTGGTGTTGCAAAAGCTAAGAGAACACCAACTATATGCCAAGTTGAGCAAGTGTGACTTTTGGCTGAAGAGAGTTCCCTTCTTAGGACATATAATCTTGGAGGGAGGAATCTCCGTAGATCCCGCCAAAATCGAGGATGTACAGAAGTGGAAGACCCCTGAGAATGTCGGGGAAGTTTGAAGCTTCTTAGGATTGGCTGGGTATTATCGATGATTTATTTAGGGTTTCTCCAAGATCTCGAGACCCCTCACCAAATTGTTAGAGAAGGGAATCACATTCACATGGACACCGCAGTGCGAGATGAGTTTTCAAGAATTAAAGAAAAGATTGACAACAGCCCCAGTGCTAGTTATGCCAAACATGCAGAAGAACTTTTCGGTGTACTGCGATGCCTCTGGACATGGGTTGGGATGTGTTCTCATGCAAGAGGGGCATGTCGTGGCTTATGCGTCCCTGCAGCTCCGGAAACACGAGAAGAACTATCCTACATATGACCTAGAGCTAGCCGCAGTGGTACACACGTTGAAGATTTGGCGGCACTACTTGATGGGGAAGAGGACAGAGATATATACGGATCATAAGAGCTTAAAGTATATTTTCACACAGCCAGATCTCAACCTCAGACAAAGGAGATGGTTAGAGCTGATCAACGACTTTGATATGGGCATCAACTATCATCCTGGGAATGCGAACATCATGGCGGGTGCTCTAAGCCGGAAAGTGCAGGTCAATACGTTGAGCTTGAAGGACATGCCTACAGAATTGAAGGAAGAGGTTATAAAACTCAATCTATGTCTGGTGAATAGTGGTGAAGCCATCGCCATGGAAGTGGACTCCACATTAGAGCAAGACATACGCGATGGTCAAAAGAATGATGAGAAGATACAAGAAATCAGAGAACTCATCAAGGATAATAAAGCCCCTGGTTTCAGAGAGGATGAACAAGGTACGGTGTGGCACGTGAAAAGAATCTGTGTGCCTGAAGTGAAGGAGATCCGTGAATTGATTTTGAAGGAGGCTCATTATTCCGACTATTCCATTCATCCTGGGAGTACGAAGATGTACCATGACCTCAAGAGCACGTATTGGTGGTATGGCGTGAAGCGAGATGTCGCGGAACATGTTGCCCTATGTGACACATGTCAGTTGGTGAAAGCAGAACATCAACGACCCGCGGGATTATTGCAACCACTCAAAGTGCCTGAATGGAAATGGGAAGAAATCATTATGGATTTCATAGTGGGACTACCTAGGACCCAATCAGGATATGATTCGATATGGGTCATCATCGACAGGCTAACCAAGGTAGATCATTTCATCCCCGTGAGAGAAAGCTACAGCGGATCCAAATTGGCGGAGTTGTACATGTCAAGGATCGTGTGTTTCCATGGAGTGCCAAAGAAGATAGTGTCGGACCGAGGGACACAGTTCACCTCAAGGTTCTGGCAGAAGTTACATGAAACCATGGGAACCCATCTAAATTTCAGTTCTGCCTATCACCCTCAGACTGACGGGCAGACGGAAAGAACCAATTAGATCCTTGAGGATACGCTGAGAGCGTGTGCGCTAAAGAACAATAGGAGTTGGGATAAGAACTTACCGTATGCGGAGTTCTCCTATAACAACAGCTATCAGGCTAGTATGAAGATGTCACCATTTGAGGCTTTGTACGGGAGGAAGTGCATAACTCCACTATTTTGGAACCAAACAGGGGAAAGTAAAGTGTTTGGGCCCGAGGTACTACAAGAAGCCATGGCGAAAGTGAGGGAAATTCGCAACAACCTGAGGATAGCACAGACCCAACAAAAGAGTTATGCCGATGTGCGGAGAAGTGAGCTTATTTTCAATGTGGCAGACTATGTTTATCTCAAGGTGTCACCTATCCGAGGACTTCGTCGGTTCAAGGTGAAAGGGAAGTTATCACCTCGATACATCGGACCCTTTCAGGTTCTGGAGAGGAAAGGCAAAGTGGCATATCAACTAGAACTACCGGCTCACTTATCGGATGTGCACGATGTATTCCATGTGTCACAGCTCAAGAAATGTCTAAGGACGCCTGAAGAGATGTTACCCATGAATGAGGTTGACGTAGGAGAGGATCTGTCTTATGCCGAGCAACCGGTCAAGATTTTGGAGACAATGGAACGCCTCACAAGAAATAAAAGAATCCGGATGTGCAAGGTGCAGTGGAAGCATCACTCGGAAGAGGAAGCCATATGGGAGCAAGAAGACGATCTTAAGGCACAGTTTCCGGAATTGTTTTCTTAGAACCACGAATCTCGAGGACGAGATATCTTTTAAGGTGGGTAGAGAAAACCCCACCGGCCAGTGGGCCAAAACCCACCAGTCGGCCCACTCTCCCCGCGCCAGCCCCGAACCCGCGCC
The DNA here is from genome assembly GCA_030760725.1 of Neostapfia colusana. Taxonomy (NCBI): domain Eukaryota; kingdom Viridiplantae; phylum Streptophyta; class Magnoliopsida; order Poales; family Poaceae; genus Neostapfia; species Neostapfia colusana. The sequence continues at coordinate 57,423,858 of JASWHV010000005.1, read as the reverse complement.
CCTCTCTTTCTCTCACTGACACACGGGGCCCGCATGTCATCCCCCACCTCCGCGCGCTCGGCCGATCCCGGGACTCTCCTCTCCCCCGAATCCAAACAACCTCCGAAAAACCGCGCCAACAGCCCGATCTCTGGCCCCGGACGCTGCTATTTAACCAAGTCGATCCTCCGCCGCCTCCCCTCGTGAAATTCTCGAACAGAAACTCGCCGAATTGCCTAGCGCACTTCAATTTTCTCTCCGGTGAGAACCTAAGCTCCGATCACCGTTTTCTCTCAATCCTTGCTCGGGTTTTCTGATCTAACACGCCGATCATGTTTCACCACCTCCGGGGAATCATGCAGGTGCAGAAAACTCGGTGTTTTGCACCCTAGACGCAGCTCCGGCGAGCACCGCCGCTATTTCATCTCGGACCTCGCCGCCGACCACCTTCCTGGACCTCCGAGCTCAAGAAAAACCCCGAGGTGAGATCCCCGACCTCCCCTCTACCGATCTGTGCCATGAAATCCAAGTTTTATGAGGTATAGACGAAAATCCGAAGATCTCCGGCGAGATCGCCGCCTCCCGCCGCCGCGCGCCGCCAGGCAGCGCCGCCCGCGCACGGCCAGGGCGACGTGGCCCCCTGAGGCCCGTCCATTTTAAATCGTGTGGTTCCTATTAGATCTAACCCGTACCGCTTCGCGTTATAATCTCAGCCGTCAATTTTATATCGGATGGTCCACATCAGCCCTGCGTTATAAAGGCCGGGATTCCTACGCGCTACCCTCTAGGTATCTCGGAAAATACGAGCTAGCCCCGAAACCTTCTGATCTAGCCACTGGAACTTCAGAAATTCGTGTAAATTCATTTAAAAATCAGTTTTAGCTCCTGGACTTAATAAAAATTAGCAAAACCCCTCTGTTATGTGTAGTTAGACCCCTGGAAATTTGTAAAATAATAAATTAGACCCTGTAGTAGGGAGGATTTACCTTTTTGACCCTATATGATAATAAATTCAGAAATTTGAATGTGTGACTAGGATTTAAATTTAAAAGGTAAGGCAAACATATGTACAAGTTCAAATTTAAACTCTCCTAGCACTTGGAAAACTTTAGAGTGAACTAAAAATATATTTTTGGTTGAAATAAATCTGTCTAATTGTTGTTCATATTTATTAGTTCTAGAAATACCTTTTTAGGCTAGGAAGTAATTCCGAAAACTGATAAAATAAATTTAAATTAGCTGACATCAGAGGAGAAGTTTAAAAATATATTTTTAATATTTTAGGTCAGAACCTATTCTGTTTAGATGATATGTCCTACAATTTAATATTAAAACTCACTTTTAGGCATAGAAAATAAATCTGAACAATATAGGAAAATAGGTATGCATAATTGGAAAATGATAAATGAAGTCTCCAAATCCAAAAACTTCAGTTTAGGATTTGTTAGAAGATTTGAAAACCTATTTGGAATAGGAAAATACCTCTTATACAAACTTTTTGGCTAAGAAGTGTAATAATTGAATATAAAGAATTTGTTCAAAATGGAACTTCATATATAGTGTGCAAATAGAAATCTGAACATAGAAGTTAGAAATAATATACATATGTTTGAAGGTGAATGTAGGCCAAAAATCAACACATGTAGAGTAACCACAACACTTAGAAATGTGAATGACTTTCATAGGTATGTATGTGTGGTTTGTATGAAGTGAAAGTGTGAACTATGTCTTATGGATTGTTGTTTTCTTTTGCTATGTGTATCGGCATGAATAGAACCTGCCCCAGAGCAAGTTCTTCCCTTCCAAGACCAAGACTTTCCATTCCCAGAGCAGCAGGAAGAAGGCAAGTGTCATTGACCACTTTGATCCTATGCTAGGATGTGTAGATAGAATTATTTGCATTGTCAATTGAAATATGAAACCCATGCTAGGAAGTTTCCGTAGAATTGCATTACCTTGTTTCCTTGTAGCTTTGGTTGGGATTTATTTTATCATGTCATTTATTCATATGCTTATGCTTAGCCATGCTTAGAATGGGATAATTGTGATATGAGATCATCAATTTATTTACCTTACTCTTGAATGAGATATTATGAGTTATGTAGATGTAGGGATCAAGGCAAGTTGGATGATTTGGTTGGTGCTGGGTGCACGAGACTCGGGTTTATGTTTAGTACTTGCCTGGATCCTAAGGACCGGTTCATGGAGCATGTAACATGGCTTTACCGTGCCAACCACATGCTGAGATGGGGCAGCTTGGCCAATTAATTAGGTGTATCCCCGGCGTAGTATGGGTGTGTTGGATGGTGCGGGGAGTAGGTGTCAGCTGGACTACCATATGAACTGCAAGGCTCAAGAGGGGGCCACTTCAGCGGGGTTGGAGCCTCTTGTATGCTGTTAGGGGTGAAACCTCAGTGGGCCCACGCTCGTCGGGAATCCCTTTGTAAAGGCTTCGTAGTGATCTCCTGGCTACACACCTGGGAAGTGTGAATGTGGTTCGTGGCCACTGGCATAATGGAGGTTCTTTTAGTCCACCCGGCAACGGGGGATGAAATCACTACATGTGGGTACAGTGGTGCAAACTCTGCAGAGTCAAAACTGTCATGAGAGCCGTGCTCACGGTCAAGAGCGGCTTGGACTTATTCATGATTAGAGGATGATGACTTTGGAAGTTGTGCATGTTAAGCGGGGAGCTTAACAATGGAAATGATGTTATGGTTATTTGATTATGATGATGGGTTGGGAGTTTGGGACCATTTCACCTACGTAGTAATGTAGGTGCTTAATAAGCTAAGGCGATAGGTACTAATTGCGTAGTGCTTTAACCATGAGTTCAACCTCTCCTTGCTCTCGCCATGCATGACATAACTTTCCCACACTTGCTGAGTACCAACGGTACTCAAACTTGCATATTTGTTGGTTTAAATTGCTGCTCAGGTCATGCGGATGATGTGGTGTTCAATGACCAAGATTTCGGACCCGAAGAAGGATTTTAAGTTCATGGAGTCCCCCGGGCAACGTTTGTGACGGAGCCCACAAGATTTATATTCCGCTGCTGTTTTATTTACATGTTATGAACTTATTATCGTCCATTGAGACGTACGCTTTGTAAGACATATTCATATTCGACACCTGGCTTGTAATAAATGATTCTGCACTATTTGTCATCACATGTATGAGAGAAAGATCCTGGCATACATGTGGTACTCACTCGGTTGATCTTCGGAGAAACCGGGTGTGACAATAGGCTAATAAAATACGAATTGACTCAAGCCTAGCTATGGGAGCAAAGGTTTCATCAATGTTCAAACCTTCAACTTGCGAGTACCCCTTGGCCACAAGTCTTGCCTTATTTCTTGTCACTACTCCATATTCGTCTTGTTTGTTGCAAAACACCCACTTGGTGTCCACAATGTTGGCATTTGGTCTCTTCACCAATTCCCGAACTCCATTCCTTTTAAAGTTGTTAACTCTTCTTGCATGGCCACCACCCAATCCGGATCTTGTAGTGGCTCTCCCACCTTTAAGGGTTCCAAAGAAGAGACAAGCAAGTAATGTTCACAAAAAATAGCTACACAGGATCGAGTAGTTACCCCTCTAGTGATGTCTCCAAGAATGTTATCGACGGGATGATCCTGTTGAACACTTTGGTATACTGTTGGATGAGTCACTTGAGGCCTTGGATCAACTTCATCTTCATCATCGTATTCCCCTTGATCATTGGCAACATCTTGATGTTGGTGAACTTGATTTTGAGGATCTTGTTGTTGTTGTTGACCGTTTTGATCTTGATCTTGCACTTGAGTTGGGGGATAAACATGTGTTGAAGATTGATCCACTTGTGCTCTATTCTCCTCTTGTGGGCGTACATCACCAAGAGCCATCCTCCTTAATGCTATGCATGGTACTTCCTCTTCATATAGCACACATTGATCAAGTTGCTCCACTTGTGAGCCATTAGTTTCATCAAACACTACATCACGTGCTATTTCAACACATCCAGAGTTTTTGTTTAAAACACGACATGCATAAGTGTTTGAGTCATAGCCAAGCAAGAAAACTTCATCAGATTTAGATGCAAATGTAGAAGTCCTAAGTTTCTTATTAAGGATATAACACTTGCTACCAAATATTCCAAAATATGAAACATTTGGTTTGTTAGCGGTTAGGAGCTCATATGGTGTTTTCTTCAAAAGTCGATGGAGATAGAGTCGGTTTGTCACATGGAAAGAGGTGTTAACCGCTTCTGCCCAAAACCGATCTAAAGTCTTGTACTCATCAAGCATGGTTCTTGCCATCTCAATGAGAGTTTGAATCTTCCTTTCGGCCACTCCATTTTGCTGAGGGGGGTATGGGGCCGAAAACTCATGCTTGATGCCTTCTTCAGAAATGTAACCCTCCACTTGGGTGTTCTTGAACTCGGTGTTGTTGTCGCTTCTAATCTTCTTAATTCTCAAATAGAACTCATTTTGAGCTCTCTTAAAGAGTCTCTTTAATATCCCTTGCATTTCACTGTTCTCATACAAAAAGAACACCCAAGTGAAACGAGAAAAATCATCAACTATAACAAGACCATATTTGTTACTGCCTATGCTTATGTAAGCAATGTGACCAAAAAGATCCATATGATGCAGCTCCAAAGGTCTTGTTGTAGTCATCACATTTTTGGCGGGATGCGATGCTCCAATTTTATTTCCAACTCGACATGCACCACAAGGTCTATGTTTCTCAAACACAACATTTGTTAGTCCTAGAATGTGATCCCCTTTTAAAAGTTTTTGTAAATTGCTCACACCAACATGGTCTAGTTTCCTATGCCACAAACAATCCATGTTAATTTTTGCAATTTAGCACATGTGAAGTTCAGCATTATCCATGTTAAAATCCACAATATAAAGTTCTCCCTTTAATATGCCCTTAAATGCAATTGAGTCATCACTTCTTCTAAAAACGGTCACACCCTCATTTGTAAACATACAATAGTACCCCTTCTCACAAAGTTGTGGTACGGACAACAAATTGTAGTCAAGAGACTCTACATATAAAACATGAGAAAATGAATGTTGGGAGGAGATAGCAATTTTACTAATACCAAGCACTCTTACTTGGCTATTGTCGCCAAGGGAGATGCTTTCACTTGATTCATCATCATTTTCATCATACTCAATGAACATCTTCCTTTCTTTGGTCATATGGTTTGTGCATCCACTATCTAGCACCCATATGACCCACCGGAGGAATATGCCTACAAAAACAAATTATGTCTTTGCTTTAGTAGTCTCATTTTCATAACTAAAGTGATCTCACATCACTCGAACCAAACCCGTGTATCCCAAGCCTAACTCGTGAGTAGATTCCAACTACTCGACTTGTACCGAAGTCCTATGAATCATTAAGCATAGCCTGTCTACGCGAGGTCTTAGACACTACCCTCACTCTTATAGGCAAATTCTGGTTATGCAAGTGGGGTTCCATCCATCCTACACCTAATGCACATTCATACTTCACACTATACATGTAAACAAAGCAAACATTTATAAAAAGGGTTAATGCAAACCGTGGCTTGCCTTGTTGCTGCTGGTCAGTGGTTAGGTCTTCGTCCGGAAGGAGGAAGTCAAGTACTTCCGGAGTCTCCTCGCCTTCGGCGACTACAAGTTAATGAGATACTACATGCCAATTCAAATTCAATGTGTAAACTTGAATATGTATTTACTAATAACATTAGCTAACCCTCCCCTTTGGTTCTGAAATTTTTATGGTGGTCTGGTAGGGTCCTAACCAGAGTCTTGACCAAGTTTCATTTGAAACAAAGTTCATTTGAGCCTTATACAAATAAAAGCCTAATTGGTCAAAATTACAGTCTCTAAGTAATTCCAGGGGTTTTCATGGCTCCAACAATTACTTTCTGCAAACTAGAATTTAGTATGGTTCTAATGGAATTGGTTTCATGTTATTTGAAGAATCCTAGAGGGAGTTATGCCCTAAACAAGATTTGAGAAAATCTGAAAAATGTTTCTGTACATTTTTCTTTTTTCTCAGGGCAGTCCTCTTAATCACCCCATTAGGGGTACTAAATTAACTTGGATGAGTCTGAAAATTTTACTGCGACTCAAGGATTTTCCAATGAACATCTCAGCCGAATTTCAGCATTTTTCATAATGTAATTCTCCAGATAAAATGCCCAACAGTTTAAAATTTAGGGAATTAATTATGGAAAACTATTAGGTTTCATGAGCTGAAATTAGTATTTCTGGAAAGTACTCAGAATTCTGAGTTCAGTAAAATTTGGTTCACTGGATTTGGAGTTTCCTAACAAAAGTTCTAAGCATTTGAAGATTGAACCGAATCTGAAAAATTCAAATAAAGTTAAAACTGTCGGGTGGGGTCCCCGGGCTACGTGTCAGCCTCCCAGCTAAACCACACAGGATCCCGCAGAATCACCCGTGCAGTCGCACGGGATCCCGGCGCCGCAGCAAATCCGGGGTGCTCTCAGCAGAGACCGACACGCGGGGCCCGCGAGGCTTCTTCAACCTCGCGCTCCCGTGGCTCCCCGCCGCCCACCTCGCCGGAATACTCGCCGCCGGGCGTTCTGCTGCCTGAACTCCGACGAAACTCACCGCCTGTGCATATCTCGGCCTGGGGAACATGGTGGTGCCCTCACCAGAGCTCGGCAACGGCCGGAACAGTGCTCCCGACGGTAACAGCGGCCGGCAGCTCATCAGCGACGTCGAACTCGGCGTCCCCTGCATCTTTTTCGACGCGGTTTGCCCGGGGAGCTCCGCTGACACCTGCTGATCATGGACACGGTAAGAACACAATATATTACATGGGAAAAACAAACTGAACTGTACAAAAGGTACAAACTTCAGTTACGAACTTGTATTTATTTTACACAGCGGAAGTCTACTCTGTACAATTCACGCCCGCCTATCTAGCAAAAGTCGGTTGCCCAGCCCTAGGGCAACCAACACTGGCTGCACTCCTCAGCTCAGCGCGGCGTGTACGGCTCCCACTCAGCTGTGGTCCCCGACGGAGGGTAACCCTCGCCGGTGGACTCGTACTTCGAGTCCGTGGGTGGCTCCTCAACTGAAAACACTTAAGCAGCAACCGTGAGCACGATGGCTCAACAAGGCTTAACCGACTCACCTAAGCATGAAACTCTACATGAGGTGTACAATGACATAGGATAGCAATGTTGCAACAAATGGACACGCCTACAAGTTCATCCTTAGTTCATCTTTTAGCAATTGGTTAACAGTTCAGGAATCTGAAATTTAGTAAGCAGTATTTGGTGGCACACATGTAGAAATACAATTATATCAATCAGAAATATTGAATCATCATAATTCATACATTAATCTATGTCACGACTCAGTGACCAAGTGGTACTCTTCACCGCGAGGGACGGTGAATCGACTCGATATACATCTGCAGGGAAACCCAAAGAGCACGTCACGTACGCCCATTCGTGGAGCTGCACAGCACGCTCACTCGATGTCGTACGGGACAACCTTTCACCCAACAGCCAAAACATCGAACCGGTCACACCGAAATGAGCAGGAGGTTCCCCACACGGAGCATCTCTCTATGCCTGTTGGCAGATTTCCACCTTGCTGCCCTCAACCTGCACCTATAAATCGGTGTGCTATTCCTCGACGCCCGGAGGTTTAGGCTACATCGGTTTATCGGGGCCCATATAGCTGATATGCCTTCTGTATGTTCAAACTTGATCAGCGTGGGACGCACATGGATCGGTCCTCAATCGACATGGACAGGGCCGCACACACAAGACTTCCTCTTGTTGCGCCCTAGCCCCTGCCTAGTCTCATTTTCATTACTAAAGTGATCTCACATCACTCAATCGAACCCGTGTGTCCCAAGCCTATCTCGCGAGTAGATTCCAACTACTCGACTTGTACCGAAGTCTTATGAAACATTAAACATAGCTTGTCTACGCGAGGTCTTAGACACTACCCTCACTCTTATGGAAAATTTCTAGTCATGCAAGTGGGGTTTTCATCCATCCTACACCTAATGCACATTCACACTTCATATGACACATGTAAACAAAGTAAAACATTATAAAAAGTTAATGCAAACCGGGGCTTGCCTTGTTGCTGCTGGTCAGGGGTTAGTTCTTCTTCCGGAAGGAGGAAGTCCAGCACTTCCGGAGTCTCTTCTTCAGCGACTACAGGTTTAATGAAATACTACATGTCAATTTATATGCAATGTGTAAACTTGAATACATAATTACTAATAACTCTAGGTAGCCCTCCCCTTTGGTTCTGAAACTTTTATGGTGGCTTGGTAGGGTTCTAACCAGAGTCTTGACCAAGTTTCATTTTAAACCAACTTCATTTGAACCTTGTACAAATAAAAGCCCATTTGGTCAATATTTGAGCCTCTAAGTAATTCCAGTGGTTTTCATGGCTCCAACCATTACTTTCTGGAAACTAGAGTTTAAGTTGGTTCTAATGGAATTGGTTTCATGTTATTTGAAGAATTCTACTGAAAGTTATGCCCTAATTAAGATTTGAGAAATCTGAAAAATGTTTCTGTACATTTTTCTATTTTCTCAGGGCAGTTCTTTTAATCACCCAATTAGGGGGACTAAATGAACTTGGATGAGTCTGAAAATTTTACTATGACTCAAGGATTTTCCAATGAACCTCTGAGCCAAATTTCAGCATTTTTCATAAAGTAATTCTCCAGATAAAATTCCTAACAGTTTAAAGTTTAGGGATTTAATTCTGGAAAACTATTTACTTTCATGAGCTGAAATTGGTATTGCTGGAAAGTACTCAGAATTCTGAGTTTAGAAAAATTTGGTTCATCAAATTTGGAGTTTCCTAGCAAAAGTTCTATGCATTTGAAGTTTGAACTAAAACTGGAAATTCCCAAACTGTTTAAATTCTGCGGGTGGGGCCCACTCCTCGAGCCGGCCCACTAAGAATGCGGCCACACCGCGGCCCACGGGTGTTTACTCGCGCTGCCACACCGAATCCCAGCCGCAAACAGATCCCCGCGCGAGATCAGAGGCTGACCGGTGGACCCGGCCCCCCTTTGTCTACCTCGCGCTCTCCCGCAGCTCCCGCGGCGGCGCATCGCCGGAGCGCTCGCCGTCGGGCGTTTCACCGTCCGACCTTCAATGAAACTTGCCGCCTGTGCCTAACTCGACTCGGAGAACACGCTGGTGCCCTCACCGGAGCTCGGCAATGGCCGGAACTATGCCCGCGACGGTGACAGAGCTCCTCTCTACTACGGCGATGTCGCCCGGGCTACTCAGGGCCCTATTCTTCAAACGGTTTGCTCCTACAGCTCCGCTGTGGCGTGGTGAGCACGAATATGAGCTCGGTTGGCCATGGAAATGGCCGGAACTAGGACCTCACCGTCGACCTAGGCCCGATATCGGCTGTTGCTCGAAAAACTCGGATAACCGCAACCCTAGCCCATGATTCTTGCTGGTTTTTGATCTTAGGTGGTCGTGGCAGGGCGTAGATCGTGTGTTTAGCTCGCTACGCCCGGTGATAAGCCAACACCCGTGAATTTTAGGATTTGGTGGAGCTCGGCCTTAAGAACACCAAAGCGTTCCCGGAAGAAATTCTCCCCCGAAGGTGCATGAAATGCCAAACGGTAGGGACAAGCAGAACCAGCACCTTATGGCGGTCGTTTCTTGTGTTGAGCGTCGGGCACGAGAGCGCCTGGGTTGCTCGGACGCCGGCGATCAGTGAGTGGCGAAACACCGAGTGTGTGGTCGGGTTTGTATGCGGTGGAACTGAGAGGATACGGGGAGGTTCACGCAGCCCAGCAGTGCAACTGCACATTCTGTAGCCGGCGCCCACATCCCCCGAGCAGGAGGTGGCGCGGTGGCCGCGTTGGGACGGGGTCGACCCCGTGCGCTGTCGCCTGTAGGGGTATTCGACCGCGTGCCTGAGTCGGTTTGATCCCTGGGTGGCTGACCAGCGGGCCCTCTTCTCCCCTCTTATTCTTTCTCCCCCTTCTGCTGGAAATATCCCCAGCTACTAAACATTGAATGAGAGACTTAGCCCCCAAGTCTTGGTTTAAATTTGAGTTCTCAAATTTAAACTTTGTTTGGCTAAATTTGCTTCATGTTTGAACTGAAATTCAAATTCAGTTTTGAATTCTTGCAAATTTAGCTCCCGACAAGATGAACTCCAATGGGGATGAAAATTGGTGGGCTAACTCGAAAAATGTGCTGAGTTTGAATATGAAGCTAACTTTTGAATTAATTGATGAAAGTTGCTGCAATTTGAATTTACATTCAAATTGGCCTCTTTTTCAAATACCTCCAAAAGTACCTCAAAAAGTGTTGGATTTACATGAAACTTGGACTGAACCTTCCCAAGACTTTTTAAGTTCTAGGGGTGAGCTCAACCTCTCATGTTCATGTGTAGAAATCCTACTTTGTGAAAGTGAAGGCTTTCCCCTCTAATCACTCTTTTGATGGAGGTTACTTGCTCTTCACAATATTCCCTAAGATATCCACAACAAAAACTGTGGTGTTGTGAGGTGAAGAAAAGTTTTTGCAAGTCCCTTTTCTTGGGCTTTTACACCCGTGAGTGTAGTCTGAACATATTTTGTTGTACAAATGTTCATAAACCTGTTTATGTAATAAAACTGTGCTTCTGCTTTGTATCTTTGATGTGTGTTATCCTGTGCTGTGCAACGCAGCACCCCTTAGCGTGATCCTGGCTCGACAAGGCCGATGGGGTCGTGTCAGCGTGGTATCAGAGCTCGCTTGAGGTTTAACGCACTACAAAGGTCATCTTTTTTCAAAAATCCAGTGAGGAATGAGTTAGTAGCCCATATAAGGATGTTATTAGTGTATAGAATGTGGCATACTAACCTATTTGCTTATGTAGGAAAATCGTGCATCTCGGGACGCTTTATGTCTTGGGGGTGCACGTAAGCGCTGTCCACCAGTGCGCACAAGCAGAAGGGTGGAGCCCCACGGGTGGCAGGTAACCCAACCCGCTTTAATATCCTCTTCGACTCTTCATGTCGTTTGGGGTATTCGAGCAACTTCTGTCGCTTGCGTGCTTTGGGTAATTTGGGAGACCCCGTCACGTGGCCTGTAACGTGAACACGTAGCTCAAGGCGTGTTTGACTTGAGAACATCCGGGCGAGTGATGACGGCCGGGCGTACGAACCGTATGGATACGGGGCTCGGTGTGCAGACGAGTCTGATGATTGTTTGGGTTATCTGCAGGTAGTCTAACCACGAAAGGGTGGACGTGTAGCATCCGTGTGCAAGTGACGTTAGTGCCACTGAACTATCGAAGCCGGTTAAAGTCTGGTATAGGTTTTTCTTTGTGAGGACGTAATACCGACATGATCTGGTGACGCATCGACGTCACACCCCAATGAATGAGCAACTGCATTGTAAAACTTGAAGGTTTTAATCCAGAGCGCTAAAACTTGATATAACTCCTTCCCTTAATCAGGATATTCAAAGTTAACATGTTTTCAACTTATAGGATACTAAGGACAGAGTCCACTGTTTTCAGCTGAATTAAGGCTGAAGTTAATAAGAGGTTAGAGGTTGAGTTCTTTCGAGGTTGGGGTCATATGATACATTTATGGAAAGATTTGGAAGATCTTTACAACTTTTCTGTTGAGGTCCAGAGGTGTTTCATTCCTTAACCAATCGAAAATGCAGTAGAGTTGAAACTGTCCAGAAAACAGGGCAGAGCAAACACTCTCTGTAACTCTCTGTAAATTGAGCATAACTTCCTGCATTAAAATCCAAAAATAGAAAATGAGGTAGTTTTGAAAATTTTAAGAGATGTGTTACAACTTTGTAACACAAAGCTCTGTCAGATTGGGAGTAGAATTAACTGGAATTCTTGGATCAAAACAGTACCTAAAGCAGGGAGGTGCTGTCCAATTTTCTCCAGAAATTCTATCAATTTCGACATCTCATAACTTTTGCACCAGGACAGATATTAGGACAAGCAAATACTTTCTGGAAAGCTATCGAAGTTAGCTTTAACTTTTATGTTGATCTCCAGAATTGTTTTTGCTTTAGCATGGTCTAAATCAGGTTGGAATGAAAACTGGTCAGGGCTGTCATGTTGGACAGCAGATCAGCAGTCAAATTTGTATAAATTTGAACTATGTTTCCAAGTTTTATGAGTTCAATGGCATGTTTTATGTTATAACTAAATGGTTTACTTTTCAAATAAATATTTGACATTTCTCAAACATGTTTCTGCAGATGATAGCGGATAGACAGATGGAGAACGGGTGGGTGGAATCTCACTGTTCTCACCACAGCGGCTATCCGGAAGCCTTGAGGCAAATGCTTCAATATTGCGGGTACAGCAAGATGCCGCAGTACTTCACCAAGGAAGAAGGCGAGGAGGGGAGCAAGACGTGGATGATCCATTTCGAAGTTCCTGCAGGGCCTAAGCCACCCGGTTGGGCGCCGTTCACCGTTACGGTGAGAGGTAGACAACCGGAAGAAATGTGGCAAGTGGTAGCCCGTGACACAATGTCGCGTTTCTGCCAGCTACAGGTGAGAGCTATGGAGGGCACTCCATACGCGCTCGTTCCGGTGGAGGGACGGGCGAATCACTTGTGGGAAGGGAGGTACATGGAGGCAACAGATCCGGGTTGCCCAAGGTACAATCCTGCGGAGGCGAACCTTAGTCTCCAGTTGAGGGCGGGAAAGGCTGTGATGGATAGCCAAGCTGTTCATATGGAATGTCTCGCCGTGATGCTCAAGGAGAGCAACAGCCGTGGAGATCATTTCGAGAGTGCTCACAGCGCACTCCGCAATGTTCTCCTTCTGACGATTAAGCGACTGAACGAACAATATAATCAGCTGCATCGTCTGAAGAAGGCGAAGAAGAAAAGCCGTGTCGACATCACGGCTTTGCAACAACAGGTGCAAGCTCTTACACAGCAGAACGAGGTCCTTACTCAAGAGCGGGACGACGCTATTGAGGAGGGGCAAGTCTAGGAAGAGGACTACAACAAAGCCATGGACGAGGTGCACACGTTGAAGGACCTCGTACCTCCGGTAATGGGCATACCGGTGGTAGGTGCTGTACCTGTGGTTTTGGGTCTTCCGGCAATGAGATAACCCGAGCCGGAAGAGGAGGTTGTGGACTCCAAGCCACCAGCAGAGGTACCGGAGGAGGACGACCCACAGGAGGTCGAGTTCTACTCTGAGTAGAAGGTTACCATTGCCAAGTAGGGCAACTAGGGTGATGTAATATCAAAACTTTTGTAATCGGTGACATGTCGTGTAGACAGTAGCGTATGTATAGATGGTGACGACATGATCACGACTTCTCGGAGACCCAAGAATAATGTATCTTGTATAAAGTTTATGCTTTATCAATATATGTCAATGTTGCGCAAATTATTCATGCGTCACTTCAAATACTTACTGTTTCATATGGAATTTTAAGTATGACATGTGCTGATCGCTGCTGTTTTGAATTTCATAATGACTCGTACTCGTGCCAACCCGGACGTTGGGGGTTCCAGTCAGGGGGGAGAGACCTCCCAACAGCCTCCCGAGGACTCCTCAGGACAGCAACAGCAGCAACAGCAACAGGAACAACCGCCACCGCCACCGCCAACGGTTACTTTGGCTGACATTGTGGCAGCGATGGCGGGCTCTCATCAGCAGCACACGGAGATGCTGAAAACTCTAATTGCGAATACGTCTCGACCGGAGAGACGTTAAGATCGTGAGGAGCACCAACAGAGCTCTTACTTCGACTTTCTGGCTACTCATCCCCCGGTATTCTCAAGGGCGGATGAACCCCTCGATGCGGACAACTGGCTCCGCATGATGGAGATGAAGCTCGGGCTGCTCCAAGTAAGTGAGCAGCGCAAGACTCAGTTCGCGGTCCAACAGCTCCAGGGATCCGCGAGCGCGTGGTGGGCGAACTACTGTGCTTCGCAGCCCACCGAGCGAGTTATGACCTGGGCGGAATTCCGGACGGCCTTCAGGGCCTATCACATACCACCGGGTCTCATGAAGAGGAAGACGCAGGAGTTCTTACGCCTGCAGCAAGGGAGCCGGAACACGCTGGAATACTCCAGGGCGTTCAATGATCTTGCGCTATACGCTTCTTATCACGCCGATACCGACGAGAAGCGGCGGGATCATTTCTACCAGGGGCTTAACCCGCTCCTGAAGGACAAACTGGCGATATTCAATCGCGGCAGCCTCAACGATATAATTGATGTTGCGATTGTTCAAGAGGACTCCGGCAAGGAGTTAGCAGCGGTGGAAAGGAAGCGAATCACGCCGCAAAGCAGCGAAGAGGGAGGTGGTCCTTCTCAGAAATATCGTATGATGAATCGCCCACCATCGGGTCCACGCTGGCAGCCACCACAGAGGTCGATGCCATTCTGCAGTCGGCTATATTCTCCACCAGCATTCAGGCCGGCACTGCCAGTACTACCTCTACAGCAACATTAACAACAGCAGGCGATGCCGCGTGCGTATGCACCTCAGAAGTGCATGCCAGGCTTTCGTCCCCCAAGCACCGGCCAAGCAGCAGCCACATGCTACAAATGTGGTCGTCCAGGACACTTCGCCAGCAGTTGTCCGGAGAGGCAAGGCGGCGGAGTTGCACCGCAACTTCCAGGGAGGAATCAGCCCCGGAACCCCACTAATGCGCGGCGGGCAAACCATAGGCCCGGCACCGTCCACCAACTTGCCATAGAGGACGTGCCAGAGGGTGGACCAATCCTTGCGGGTATGTTCCAATTCCACCAGCATCCCGCCATAGTATTATTTGATTCAGGCGCCACGCACAATTTTATTAGCCAAGCTTTTATTGCTAAATACAGCTTGCAAATACTACCCACCGATAGTCCATACTTGATTTGTTCACCGGGTGGGAAAATTTCAGCAAGCATGATGGTTCGAAAAGCGCCATTATGCTTAGCGGGTAGAGTATACCCTACGTCTCTCATAATTTTAGAGGGACAGCAGGTCGATGTCATCTTAGAGACGTCGTGGTTAACCCATTACGGCGCTGTTTTAGACACCGTCCTCCGAGTCGTGCATCTACACTCAGATATGCACGAGTCACACTCTTTATTTCTGGACAGTGTATATCAGTCCACAACTATCCGATTGGAAGATATTCCAATAGTCCGTGAGTTCCCTGATGTGTTCCCGGATGATTTACCGGGGATGCCGCCTGACCGAGAGGTGGAGTTCATGATTGAACTTGCGCAGGGAACCATGCCAATATCCCGAAGTCCGTACAAGATGGCGCCCAAGGAATTTTCTGAACTGAAGACGCAGTTAACGGACCTGCTGGAGAAGGATTTTATTAGGCCGAGCTCCTCACCAAGGGGCTGTTCGGCATAATTCGTGAAGAAGAAAGATGAGACGTTGTGGCTTTGCATGGACTATCGTCCATTAAACGCCGTAACCATCAAGAACAAGTACCCGTTGCCACGGATCGACATGTTGTTTGATCAGTTGGTCGAAGCAAAGATCTTTTCCAAGATGGACTTAAGATCCGGGTACCACCAGATTAAAATACGAGCTGAGGATATTCCGAAGACGGCTTTCTCGACGAGGTACGGGCTTTATGAGTAACTGGTCATGTCCTTCAGCCTCACCAACGCTCCAGCTCATTTCATGTACTTAATGAACTCGGTATTCATGCCAGAGCTGGACAAGTTTGTCGTGGTCTTCATCGATGATATATTGGTATATTCCAAGTCAGAGGAAGAGAACAAGAAACATCTGTGTATATTCTTGCAACGGCTGTGGGATCACAAGCTATACGCAAAATTCAGCAAGTTCGAATTCTGGATGTCGCATGTGCCTTTTCTCGGGCATATTATCTCAGCGGAGGGAATCGTGGTAGACCCAAGAAAAATCACACAAGTGCTGAATTGGAAGTCCCCGAGAACTGTTCATGAGGTACGGAGTTTCCTTGGACTCGCAGGATATTATCAGAGGTTCATCCCGAACTTCTCGAAGATTGCCAAGCCTATGACAGAGCTGCTGAAGAAGGCTACCAAATATGTTTGGAGTCCAGCATGTGAAGCAGCGTTCAAGGCATTAGTGAAGCACCTAACATCAGCATCGGTTTTGGTGCAGCCAGACACAACAAAACTGTTAGATGTGTACTGCTATGCATCCGGCATTGGGCTCGGATGTGTGCTGATGCAAGACCGAAGGGTGGTCGCGTATGGATCACGGCAGCTTGGAAACCATGAGCAGAATTATCCAACTCATGACTTGGAGCTCGCTGCCTTGGTGCTCGCACTTAAAATGTGGAGGCACTACCTACTCGGTAACCTCGTACATCTATATACCGACCACAAAAGCCTCAAGTACATATTCACTTAGAAAGAGCTGAACATGATGCAGCGAAGATGGTTAGAGTTGATAAAGGATTACAAAATAGAGATCCATTATCACCCCGGCAAGGCAAACGTAGTGGCGGATGCGCTGAGTCGCAAGTCACACGTCAACAATCTGACCATCACACCGTTGGAAGAGAGCAAGACACCATTGCATGTGATTCCACATGGAGCTCTCTACAACTTAGCTTTGATCCCCACCATCCGTGAAGAGATAGCGGAAGCTCAAAAACATGACAAAGGCATGTCACATTTGAGGAGACGTATAGACAGTGGGGAGCTGAAATGTTTCTGGAAAGATGGAGACGACATCCTATGGTTCAAGGACCGGATCGTCGTACCCCGTAACCCGGAGTTACAGAAGAAAATCTTTGATGAGCCTCACTTGTCAAAGTTTTCTATTCACCCTAGCAGCAACAAAATGTATCAAGAACTCAGAAGCAAGTTTTGGTGGACACGAATGAAGAGGGAGATCGCAAAGTACGTGTCCGAGTGTGATACATGTCGAAGGGTGAAGGCAGATCATATGCGGAAACCGGGACTGCTACAACCACTGGGCGTTCCTGCCTGGAAGTGGGAATACGTGAGGATGGACTTCATCGTCGGTTTACCCACCACTTTTCAGAAGCATGATTCCGTGTGGGTGATTGTCGACCGGCTCACCAAAGTTGCCCATTTCATCCCGGTCAATACCAACTACAACGCCAAGAAGTATGCTGAATTGTACATCTCATGGATTCTATTCTTATACGGCGTACCCCGTACCATCATATCGGATCGGGGCACTTTATTTGTGTCCCGTTTTTGGGAGCAGCTACATGCTGCGTTGGGGACGATGCGGATCCGTAGTTCAGCATACCACCCGCAGACAGATGGATGAACCGAGCGGGTAAATCAAATTTTAGAAGATATGCTACGAGCTTGCGCTATCAACCACGGCAAGAATTGGGATGTTCACTTGCCGTTGGCCGAGTTCTCGTACAACAATGGTGTGATATGCTGACTCCCGGCTTAATAGGATTGATAGAGTACTCATACCATCAAGGTATACCTTCTTTTCCGGAAGCCCACCTGCAAAGGACTCCGCGGTTAAGTGTGCTTGGCCCAGAGGAATTTGGGGATGGGTGACCGACCGGGAAGTTTTCCCGGGTGCGCACGAGTGAGGACAAAGTGCGCAGAAAAGACGAGTGGTGGTATGTGGGGCCAGTCTATGATCCTAGAGAGCCATCAAAAATGATATCAGAGCCGACCCTCGCAGTTTCACAGGTGCGTACGGGTTAGTGAGAAGGATACGGTAGCGTACGGGTCAGGGACGTGGGTACGTATGCATGACGCATGGGTCCTCCGTGTGGGACACGGTATGGTACGTATGCTGCTAACCAGACGTACGATATGCGTATGCCAGTACTGAACGTATGGACGTGGCTAAGAGAGGACGTTCCTGTCTTGGCATTGACCGACCAGGACGTCGGTCTTCTAAGGGGGGTGGATTGTGTGATATGCTTACTCCCGGCTTAATAGGATTGATAGAGTACTCATACCATCAAGGTATACCTTCTTTTTTAGAAACCCACCTGCAAAGGACTACGGGGTTAAGCGTGCTTGGCCCAGAGGAATTTGGGGATGGGTGACCGACCGGGAAGTTTTCCCGGGTGCGCACGAGTGAGAACAAAGTGCGCAGAAAAGACAAGTGGTGGTATGTGGGGCCAGTCTATGATCCTAGAGAGCCATCACAAATGGGTACCAAGCCAGCGTCAAGATGGTGCCTTACGAGGCGCTATACGGGAGAAAATGCCGCACACCACTGAATTGGTGTAAGTCTGGCGAAAGGGTTACCTTCAGAATTGATATTGTCAACAACGAGGAGGAAAAGGTTCGGCTGATTCAAGCGAACCTAAAAGCCGCTCAATTCCAACAGAAACAATATGTGGACCGGAGAAGACGCCCATTACAGTTCGAAGTTGGGAATCACGTATACCTACGTGTGTCTCCAATGAAGGGCGTAAACAGATTCGGGGTGAGAGGAAAGTTAGCACACCGATTCATCGGTCCATTCCAGGTTACAGAAAGATGTGGGTCAGTAGCATACCGGCTGAAATTACCAGAAGCACTTTCCGGTATGCACGACGTCTTTCACATCTCCCAGCTGAGGAAGTGTCTCAAGCTATCCACTATCATCCATCTGGAGGATATAGAAGAACTGAAACCGGACCTCACGTACCAGGAGGAACCGGTTCAGATTATAGATGAAAAGGCCCGAACCACACGGAACCGTACATTGTGGTTCTACAAAGTTCTAGGGAGTAATCACTCCGTAGCCGAAGCGACATGGGAGAGCGAAGGATTTCTTCGCGCTAACTACCCAGACTTTTTCACGTCGCATATACGGTAATTTTCCACAATCCTCTCTGTCATTTTCACCTTATAATCAAAGGACGAGATTCTTTTAAGGGGGAGGGAATGTAAGGGACTAAGTTTTTGGGCACATATTCAAAGTTTTCATCACCACACAAACATTTCATTTGAAGAAACTTGATGAATACATTTGAAGAGCAAGTAAACACCATCAACATGTTCATTAGAGACTAAACTCATAAGATGCAAAAGTGGCATTTCCCACATGCATCATATGGGGGCTGGGCATATGAAAAAATCCTACACCTTGCTAGGAATGTCCATGCCTAGTTGCACCCAAATTCAAAACTTTTTGAAGTCCTTTTGGGTATAGCTAGAAATAGGGTGGTTTGAACTCAAATTCAAATTCAAACTATTTCCATCCCATGAATTCAAAAGTGGGAGGCATTTTCTTATTCAGCACATTTTTTTGAGCTCACACACCAATTTTCACTCCATTTGGAGTTGATATTGACATGAGCTAACTTTAGCAAATTCAAACTTTATTTGAATTTCAAGCTGCAAATGTGCTGGAAATATATTCAAACAAACCACAATTTAAATTCTATCCAATTCAAATGGCCAGAGGGTAGATAATTCAAATGAACAGGGTTATTTGGGTCTCTACTGTTTATAGCAGTGGGGAAAAATCAATTTCAGAGGTTAAAACTGGAGTGGGACCCACTTGTCAGCCTCACTAGTGTTCCAACCGACTGAAGTCACCGCAGCTCGGTTCCTGCGCACGACCACGCGGGCGCCACGGCGATTGCCGACCGCTGCCACCTCCTGGTCGCCGATCAGCGCTCCAAACCGACGTTCTCAGCTATTTAGCTGCGAGCTGCCGCCGGCAGCAGTCCATCTTCCCACTGCCTTGACGTTTCCAGTGCCGAGAACACCGAGCTGATCGCCGCACAGTCCTACCGCATCACCTCGCAGTTGACCGGCCAAAGCAGTGCCTTCCACCACGAGTTGAGGCCACAAACGGCACCGCAGATCCTTGCTCGACGTGTTACAGCCCTCAGTTGCTCGTGATCAGCTTCGGTGAAGCTTGTCCGAGCCGATATTCCAGCGCTCTGTCAACCCCAGAGCTCCTCCGACTCGACGCCGTCGCCCGAGCAGCGCAAAGCTTCTCCAGCATGACCAACGTGTCTCTAAGGTTAGCATACAAGTCTATTAGCTCTCCCCGAACTCCCTAGGTCCCTCTTAGCGCCGATTAGCCGGAATTTCAACTTTCCCCGATGATCGCCGGAAAGAACACCGAGAACCAAAACTCGAAATTCACCTCGATCACTTGATCACCAGAAATCCAGGTCGAGTTGAAGCTAGAGTAGCACCTCACGGTCACCTCAGCCAAATCCTATCGGTGATGATCAGCCCACTGAGCAGAGCACCGGAGTTTGGCCATCGCCGGTGAAAACGGCTCGGGTCGCCGGTGAAGTCTACTTTCCCGGCGATCCCCGGCCAAGAGGAGGGCAGGGTTACCTTCCTCGTACCCCAGTGGTGCTTTGCGACCCATTGGCTGATCATGTTCACTGCCGAGACGAGCTAGCACTGTTGGACCCGAGCTCATCTTCCGCCTCCACCGTCGCCGACTAGGCTTCCGGCGATGTCGAGGTCCGAGAGGGTGCCCGGCGTGTGCGCCGTGCTCCAAGGATCACGTAGGAAGAAACCTCAACAAAAATTAGGCAGTAGCAGCCGAGAACGAACCGCGCCACCGTCGCTGAACGTTGCGTGCTCGGGCGCTGGCGGGAGGTAGACGAAGGCACTGTGCATGGGACCCACGTGCAGTGTCTTAAACATTTCCCGATTTTCAGTTTTAGTTCAAATTTCAAACCCACACAACTTTGGCTAGGAAGCTCCAAATCAAGTGAACCAAATTTTGTTGGATTCAGCTCTCTGAGTAATTTCTAGCAAATCAAGTTTCACCCTATGAAAATCCTTTGTTCTCCAGAATTAATTCTTCAAAATTTAAAATGTTTAGAATTTTACCTGGAGAACCCTTTGGTAGAAATTTCTGAAATTTTGGTGGGATGTTCACCAAAATATCCCTGAGCTACCATAAAAATTGCAGATCCATTTGAGCTTATTTGATCCACCTAATGGTGTGATTAATAAAAGTGTTCCAGAGAAAATAAAAAATGTCCAAAAACATTTTCAGAATTTCTCTGAAATTGTTTAGCTTATATCTGCATCTAGGAAACTTCAAATTAAGTGAGACCAACTCCATTAGAACGCTCTAAAAATCTAGTTTTCAGAAAGTCAGGGCTTGCTACATGAAAATCCCTAGAACACCCTAGGAGATCCAATTAAGGTCAAGTACATAATCATTTGTGGAGAGCTCAAATGAGCTTTGCTGCAAATAAAACTGGGCCAAGACTCTGTTTAGGTTGTAACCAAACCACAGTAAAAATCTCAGAGTCATTGGGTCTATCTAGTGAGACTTGTAGTCTTCAGAAGTTTAAATTCAATTCAAAAGCATTTAAATTGATACATATACTTGTTATCTCATGTAGTCGCTAAGGTTGAGGAGGAACCCGAAGTCGTAGACTTCATCACTCCGGAAGAGCAGCTAGCCTACGACCAAGAGCAGCAAGGCGAGCTCCGGTTTGCATTAACCTTTTTTACAAATTTTACTGTTTTGAGAACTTACTTTGGGCACTCAATAAATTCTTGCATTAGAGTCTTGTTTGAAACCCAAATGCATAGCCAAGAAAACCCTGGGTTGGGATTAAGTTTGAAAACCTCATTAGCTACTGCAATGCTAAGAAGTGTAGGTGTGACACTCTCAATTTCGATTTCTGCATGCATTCATATTTTATAGAGAAAACATTTTAAAAGAAGTGGAAACAGAAAAAGAATCAAAAGGATAGCTGAAAAGAGCTAATTCCAGTTCACCGAGAAGCGCCGAAGACATTTCCCGTGGCCCGCTGGCCACGTGGCGCCTTCGGAGCTCATCCCCCCAAAAGGGGGAGAGGTCCGCCACTAAACTGGCTACGTGGCAGGCTCGGGGCTCGTCTCTGCGGAAGGGGCGAGGTCTGACCCCGTGGGACACGTGTTGCTCCCAGAGCTAGCCTCAGCGGAGAAGCGAGGCCAGCCCCGCAGGACACGTGTCGCCTTCGGAGTTAGTCACTGCGGAAAAGAGAGGACCAGCCGCACGGGACACGTGTCGCTCTTGGAGCTCACCTCCGAGAGGTCCGGTCCTACTCGACACGTGTCACCTCCGGAGCTCAACTCCGGGAGGTCTGACACTGTTGGATAAGTGTCGACCTCGGAGCTCACCTCTGGGAGGTCCGACGCTGATGGACACGTGTCGACCTCCGAGCTCGTCTCTGAGGAGAAAGGAAGTCTGGCGCTACTAGACATGTGGCATTCTCGGAGCTACCTCCGAAGAAAGGGGAGGTCCGGCACTGACACGTGGCATACGCGGAGCTCGTCTCTGGAAAGATGGGAGGTCCCGCCCGCCAGGACGCGTGGCGCATGCGGAGCTCGCCTCTGAGGAAGAGGGAGGTCTCGCCCGCCTGACACGCGGCACAACCGGAGCCCGCCTCTGCGGAAAAGGGAGGCCCGGCCTCTGCTGTTCACGTGGAGCCTCCGGAGCTCATCACCACGGAGGTAATGAGATCTTAAGCGGTTTTGAAGGGCAGGCCTGACGCAGTGGTAGAGTCTCTCCACTTGTGTCCTGGAGGTCCTGGGTTCGAATCAGCCCCCTTGCATAATAAGCAAGGGGAAGGCTGTCTAGAAATCCCCTTCCCCAGACCCCACAAAGTGTGGGAGCTTTCAGCATTGGGTATGCCCTTTTTTTTATGCGTGGGCATACCGGATAAGGGAGGGAACTGACACGATTTCCACGTTGCTACCACACCAAATCAATTGAGGATAAGTTGTTAAGATTCAAAAACAATTTGAATAGGACTCTCATTTGAAATCGAATCAGATTAGGACTCTTCTTTTTCCGGTTATAAATAGAACCCAAAACAACCCCTTGGTCGTAACATCTTTTCTAAGCCGACAACTTAGAAGCCCTAGCCCCCAAACTCGCCGAGCTAACCACCTTCGCCGGAGTTTGACCACTGAAGAGACCGCCGACGAGCCCAGACACGATCGCCATCTCCGGAGGAGAGCCGACGATCTGTTTTTGCTTGGAGAAAGGACCGGAAGGAAGTAAGGTAGGTCTCCATTACCACCTTACGACATCACCGCTTTTTCTTTGCATATGTTCTTCGATCCTTTCGAACAGAAGCTTTTCTGAGTGGACAGATCACGTGTTGATCGGTTTGATCTAGATCTTGTGACGAGATCATCGCCACGTCCACATTTGATCTTTACATCTCTGCTCATCGTAAAACCCCTTGCAAGCCTATTAAAACATGCAAAAGCACGTACAAACTGATCTAATGAAACCAGCACCATAGGATTAGCATGCATATGCACCATTGCATCTTGAATAAGGATTGTGCATGATAATTGATTTCTGTGAACCTTGTATATGCGTGATCGTGAGTAGAAGGACAAGCTCAGGGAGCTATCTACGACGAGCCACAACACCAAGAGTTCGAGATCCAAGAGCAACAGAAGCCACAGGAACAAAGCAAGTGCCCCTTGACCATATTGAACCCATGTTTTTGGAAAACTGTTTGTTTGTGAAAACTGTGAATGCTTGAGTTAACTTGATGGGAAACTCTTTTATAGGAGTTTACTAGTTTTGTTAACCACCATTGTTGCCGGGAAAGTTTAAGAGTCGGGTATGGTCGTTTTTGCCTTTTGCTTCGCTAATCTACGGGATATGGGAAGCGATAGAATGTGTCTAGCTAACTGCACTCGTATGAGTAATGATAATGAGAACTTGATGTTAATGAAAATGAATCGGAGGGAGATCTAGGCAAGCTGTGTTTTGTGGAAGTGGTAGAATGAGATGGTGGTTTACTTGCCGTAGATCTAAGGACCGGTTCATGCCGCCATGCTAGGATAACAGTTGACTAATTAGGTAAGTTGCTAGATTGTTATGGACCGTGGAAGGTGCAGGGAATGGGAGTCGAGTGAGGACTGCCCTGGGAACTGCATGGCACAAGAGGGGGCCTGTAGGTGGGAGAATTGGAGATTCTAGCCTGCTGGTGAAGCCTTAGTGAATCCATACATCTAGTAGCCCCTTTGTAAAGGCTATTTTGTGATATCTTAACCATACACCGACGGTTGTGTACTGGTATAATGGAGGTTCTGCAGTCACCGACGGGTGACGAAATCACAAACTTGTGGGTAAAGTGGTGCCACCTCTGCAGAGTGTAAAATTATCATGATAGCCGAGCTTACTGTCACGAGCGCCTGGACAACTCACATGATTAGATGGGATGGTTATTGTGATGGTATTCGATTTGGTTATTGGTTTGGTTATGGTTTGGTCTTTGGATTTGGTTTTCGGGACTGTTGAGTCCGGGTAACGAGATTGGTTGCATGACTGTTGAGTCATGGCAATGAGATTTGGAATTGATTATGAGATGTGACGCCCTCAATTCTGTGGAAAACCATGGAACCGAGAACTGATGCGTATGTGTGCCCAGGATGTTCATCACACATACACATATACTTCACAAACTGAATTCAGAATATATTTTACCACGAATTACAGGGTTTATTATAAAGTTTCATGAGTCTTGGACTCATGCTGGCAGCGGAAGTCTAATCTTACAGCGGAAGTCTTATTTCTATGCAGCGGAAGTATTCTAACTAGTGCAGAAGCAATCTAAGCAGCAGCAGCGGCTCCATCTCTACTTCATCCCCTGTAACACCCCAAAACCTGTTAAAGAGGGGAATTTTAAATTTTTGGACGTATTGCATGTGGTGAAGCAATTCAAATTTAAACTGGAATTCAAATTTGAAACAAAACAGAAAAGGAAAAGGAAAAATAAAAAGAAAAACGGCCAGTGGGCCTAAACCCACCTCAGCTGGCCCAAAACCCGCGGCTGTTTCCCCCCCCCTCTCCCTCTCTCTGATGCGCGGGGCCCGTGTGTCATCCCCCTCCCCGCGCGCGCCCAACCACCACGCTACTTCCGCGCCAATCGCCCCTGCCACGCCGATTTTCTTGCTCCGGAGCCGCGATCTCCAGCCCACGCGCTGCTACACATCTAAACCAACTCCGGCCGCCCTCCCTCGCCCATTTAAACGCCGAAATCCGCCCCTTTTTCCTCCCCGATCGGTCGCCTCAGTCCTCGGTGAGAACTGAAGCTCCCACCGCCGTTTTCCTTCGATTCTCGTCCGGATTCTCTGATCTAACGAGCTTGTCGTGTTCCACCGCCGCCGGGGAGTCTTGCAGGTGAAGGAAACCCAGTGTTTTGCGCTGTAGACACAGCTCCGGTGAGCACTGCCACGTTTTCCCTTCGACCTCGTCGCCGACCGCCTTCCAGGGCCTCCGAGCTCAAGAAAAACCCCGAGGTGAGATTCCCTACCTCCCCTCTTCCGTTCTATGCCAAGAAATCCAAGTTTTAGGAAGTATAGACGAAAACCCGAAGTTCTCCGGCGAGATCGCCGCCTCCCGCCGCCGCGCGCCGCTGGGCAGCGCCGCCCGCACACAGCCAGGACGACGTGGCCCCCTGAGGCCCGTCCATTTTAAATCATGCGGTCCCGAATAGATCTAACCCGTACCGCTTCGCGTTATAATCTCAGCCGTCTGTTTTAAATCCAACGGCCCACGTCGGCCCCGCGTTATAAAGGCCGGAAATCTTACGCGCTACCCCCTGGGGATCTCGGAAAACACGAGGTAGCCCCGGAAACTTCTGATCTAGCCCCTGGACCTTCAGAAATTCATGTAAATTCATTTAAAAATCAGTTTTAGCCCCTGGACTTAATAAAAATTATGAAAACCTCTCTGTTTTGTGTAATTAGGCCCCTGAAAATTTAGGAAATAGTGAAGTAGACCCTGCAGTAGGGTGGATTTGCCCTTTTAGACCCTATAGGGTATTAAATTCAGAAATTTGAACATATTAGTAGAATTTCAATTCAAATGGTGATGTAAACACATGTGCAAATACAAATGTAAATTTTCCTAGCATTTGGAAGACATTTAGAATGGGTTGAGAACTTATTTTAGGCTGAAATGAAATCTGACTAAGTGTTGTTTACTTTCATAATTTCTGGAAATTCATATTTAGGCTAGAAAATAATTCTGAAAATGAGTAAAATAAATTTAATTTGATCCCCATCAGAGAGGAAGTTCAAAGATATTTTATTGAACATTTTAGGTCAGAACCTATTCTGTTTAGGTGATATGTCTTACTATTTTAATATTAAAGTTCACTTTTAGGCATAGAAAATAAATCTAAAAATATAGGAAAATAGGTAGGCATAATTAGAAAATGATAAATGAGGTCTCCAATTCCAAAAACTTCAAATTAAGATTTTGTAGAAGATCTGAAAACCTATTTGGAGTAGGAAATTTTCTTTCATGCAAATTTTGTGGCTAAGAAGTGTATTAATTAAATAGAGAGAATTTGTTCAAAATGGAAATTCATATATAGTGTGCAATTAGAAATCTGAATACAAATATTAGAAGTAATATGTATGTTTAAAAGTGCATGTAGGCCTAAAATCAACACATCTAGGGTAACCACAACACTTAAAAATGTGAATGACTTTCATATGTACGTATGTGTGGTTTGCATGTGTGGACTATGGCTTATGGAATGTTGTTTTCTTTTGCTATGTGTGTATTGGCATGAGTAGAACCAGCCCCAGAGCAGGTTCTCACCTTTCAAGATCAAGACTTTCCATTCCCAGAGCAGCAGGAAGAAGGCAAGTGTCCTTGACCACTTTGATCCTATACTAGGATGTGTAGTTAGATTTAATTAGTTGCATTGTCAATTTGGAATATGGTACCAAAGCTAGGAAGTTTCCATAGATTTTCATTATCTTACTTCCTTGTAGCCTGGGTTGGGATTTATTTTATTATGTCATTCATTCATATTACTTATGCTTAGCCATGCTTAGAATGGGATAAGTGGGATATGAGATCATCAACTTGTTTACCTTACTCTTGAAATGAGATATTATGAGTTATGTAGAGGTAGGGATCGAGGCAAGTTGGATGATTTGGTTGGTGCTATGTGCACGAGACTCGGGTTTGTGTTTAGTGCTTGCCTGGATCTTAAGGACCGGTTCATGGAGCATGTAACCTGGCTTTACCGTGCCAACCACATGCTTAGATGGGGCAGCTTGGCCAATTAATTAGGTGTATCTCCGGCGTAGTATGGGTGTTTGGATGGTGCGGGGAATAGGTGTCAGCTGGACAACCATATGAACCGCAAGGCTCAAGAGGGGGCCACTGCAGTGGTGTTGGAGCCTCTTGTATGCTGTTAGGGGTGAAACCTCAGTGGGCCCATGCTCGTCAGAAATCCCTTTGTAAAGGCCTCGTAGTGATCTTCCGGCTACACACCTGGGAAGTGTGAACGTGGTTCGCGGCCACTGGCATAATGGACGTTCTTTTAGTCCACCCGGCAATGGGGGATGAAATCACTACATGTGGGTACAGTGGTGCAAACTCTGCAGAGTCAAAACTGTCATGACAGCCGTGCTCACGTTCAAGAGCGGCTTGGACTTATTCATGATTAGAGGATGATGAATTTGGAAGTTGAGGATGTTGAGCGGGGAGCTTAACACTGGAGATGATGTTATGGATTACTTGATTTTGATGATGGGTTGGGAGATTGGGACTATTTCACCTGTGTAGTAATGTATGTGCTTAATAAGCTAAGGTGATAGGTATTAATTGCGTAGTGCTTTAACCATGAGTTCAACCTCTCCTTGCTCTAGCCATGCATGACATAACTTTGCCACACTTGCTGAGTACCAACGGTACTCAAGCTTGCTTTTCTGTTGGTTTTAATTGCTGCTCAGGCCAAGGGAATGACGTGGTGTTCAATGACCAAGACTTCGGACCCGAAGAAGGATTCTAGGTTCACGGAGTCCCCCGGACAACACCTGTAATGGAGCCCACAAGATTTATATTCCGCTGGAGTTTTATTTACATGTTCTGAACCTATTATCGTCCATCGAGACATTATTCTATGTAAGACTTATTTTATATTCGAACTCTTGGCTTGTAATATATGATGCTTCACTATTTGTCATCACATGTATGAGAAAATGATCCTGGCATACATGTGATATTCACTCGGTTGTTCTTTGGACAAACCGGGTTTGACAAAAATGGTATCAGAGCCAAGGTTGCCCGTAGGAACATAGACCTAGGTAGAAATGGACGTGTTTAAGGACCACATTTTCATAAAAACTATTTTACAAAGGTGTGGGTTGAAAGTGTTATTTAATGGGGTCACTTTATTCATCTTGTCCCAACTTTTATTCAAAATACAATCTTTATTTAACTCTTATCTAACTTAATTTTAAATACTTTATGTTTTAGATGGTTTGCATGGTCCGCACCGCTCGCAAGTCCACCGGAGGTAGAGTTCCTGTAGCTGCCCTTGCTTTGAGAGAGGAGAACCGTCCGGTGACGTACCACTCCTACGGGTTGGCAGTAGGAGGCTTGTTGCGCTGTCTTCGGCGTATGCTCCACGCCGCCGGCAACGTTGGCAAGTTCATCATACACTACAGCTCCACCAGGACCCTCCGTGAGAAGCGTGAAGAATGGAGCTCAGAGATGAGGATTATCCATGAAAACCAGCTGCTCAAGATCCACCGCTCTCCAGCTTGTCGGGCGACTTAGGCCGATGCTTAGAAGGATGTCACCTGGGAGGCCATCACCTGCCAGAGTTACATCAACCGTCGCCACCTGGACAGGACTGAGTACATGTATGTCCTCCAGCGTGAGAGTGGCACCGCGGAGTACAAATACCCGCCAGTGCAGCAGGGGACTTCCCATGAGCACATGGGCCTGTGCCTGGAGGATGCAGCTATGTTCAGCACTTGACTACAGGAGTGCCAGCAGGAGCTTCAGGATGTTCGTGACACCCTGAAGGAGACTGTGGCGTTGCTTCGCGCCATCTTGAGGGCGAGAGAAAGAGGAGATGGGAATGAACTGTGTGTCAACGTAAATGACACATGGACTCCTGACTCCCCAGACCGCCGTGCGAGCAAGCGTCGCCACACTCCTACACCAGCAGCTTCCCCACCTAAAGCAGAATCAGAGGGCAGCCGCAATGATGAGGAAGACCCCAACGAGCCAGCTCAGTGATACGAGTCGTTTAGAGTCATTTCCCTTATTTCAGCAGGTTATCGAGTAGTCGAGTCTATACCCTATTTATTTGTTTGTTAATGTTTGGTGTGTGACGTGGGTTGTGGAAGCCATGGGCATTTGTCCACAACCTCGTCTCTAAGTTTGCCTTGCTTTGGTGTGTGAACCCCTATGAATCAATAATACATTTATTTTCGCGTGAGACGTGACGCCCAAAGATCTATGTGAAATCTTCAGAAATTGTCTAAATATTAAGGCCTCAAAAGTTTAAGTTTTAACAAAGAATTTAGGAAGTTAACACGTAATGCTTTAAGTTAACATTTGGTTGATCATGATAGATGGCTAGAAGAGGAAAAGGTCATGGTACCAACCCCAACAACAAAAACAACGATGAGGCCGCCAATCCTCACCTTCTTGGAGGGCAAGACAGGGGTGATCGCCGTGAAGGAGCTGATCCTATCCACCAAATGCTCGAAAATCAGAATCAGCTCTTCCAAAGTCTAACTCAAGTGGTGGCCAACTTGCACCAAGCTCCACCCCTACAAGCTGCACCACGTAAACCAAGGTTGAGTGAGTTTCTAGGAACTCAACCCCCCAAAGTTTGCAAGTGCCGCTGAACCTCTGGAGGCAGATGACTGGCTAAAGACCATAGAGAGCAAGATGAGGATCATACAATGCCAAGGGTATGAGGGGGTGCTGTTTGCCTCTCACCAGTTGCATGGACCTGCTGCTGATTGGTGGACCGCTTACATGGCAGCCCATCACGACCCCGAGAACATAACTTGGGAAGAGTTCAAGCGCAGTTTCCGCAACCACTACATACCCAGGGGTGAACTCAAGAACAAGAGGAAGGAGTTCTTGGGACTGCAGCAAGGCAACATGACTGTGAGGGAATACCTCACCAAGTTCACCCAACTATCCCGTTATGCACCACGGGACATCGAAACCGATGAGCAGAAACAGGACTGTTTTGTGGAGGGACTTGCCATGGAGATGCAATGTGCAATGTCCTCCAACGAGTATGAAAGCTTCCAAAAGATGGTAGACAGAGCGTTTGTCGTGGAGAGGAAGCTGAAGGCCTTGGAGAATGAAAACAAGAGGAAGATGGGATGGTCACACCAAGCATCAAGCAGCAACACACGTCCACATCTGATGCAGCAACCTGCAGGGCAGACGAGCCGTGCTGTGGTACCCTACCCGATACCAAGAGGGTACAACCCGAACGTCAGGCCTCCATTAGCACCAGTACAGCCGCAGCGTCAGTTTGTGCAGCAGCCACGCCCCACTTATCAACCTCGACCAGCAGGACAAGGGCCACAGAACCAACCCCAAGATAACAAAGGCCAGGCACCTAAAGTTGGGGTGCAATGTTTCAACTGTGGTGAAGTGGGGCACTACGCTCACAAGTGCCCAAAGAAGAAGCCCATGCAGCCACAACAGCAGAATGTGATGCGAGGACGGGTGAACCACGTAACCATGGAGGAAGTGCAAGAGGCACCTGACGTAGTAATTGGTAAGTTTCCTGCAAATTTACACATTGCGACCCTACTGTTCGATTCTGGTGCTACCCACTCGTTCATTGCTCAAGGGTTTGTTAAGAAGCACGATCTAGCAACAACACAAATGAACCATATGTTAGCAGTGAACTCTCCAGGGGGAGAAATAAGAACAAGACAAGTGTGTCCCAAGGTGAATCTAGAAATTAATGGGGTAGTATTTACTGCAAACCTCATAGTGATAGACTCCCAAGGGATAGATATTATTTTGGGTATGGATTGGTTGACCAAACATAAAGGTATCATCCACTGTTGGACAAGAACGGTGGAACTAACTCACACTAGTGGCACAAAAGTGAAGTTCATAGCCGTGCCAGAACCTAGGAGGGACATTAAACTCAATCAAGTTGAGGTGAAAGTGGAAGAGATAAGGATTATCAGGGAATATCCAAACGTTTTTCCGGAGGAGTTGCCAGGTATGCCTCCAGATTGTGAAGTGGAAATCGCAATTGAACTAGTACCTGGAACAGCCCCAATATATAAGAGGCCTTATCAGATGGACTCCAAACAGCTGGAAGAACTCAAAGAACATATAAGAGAGTTGACAGAGAAGGGGTATATTCGTCCTAGTTCCTCGCCATGGGGAGCTCCAGTGATATTCGTACCCAAGAAGGACGGAACCCAAAGGTCATGCATAGACTATCGTGCGTTGAATGAAGTAACCATCAAGAACAAGTACCCATTACCACGCATTGAAGACTTATTTGATCAGTTGAGGGGATCTTGTGTATTCTCAAAGATTGATCTCAGGTTGGGATACCACCAACTGAAGATAAGGCAAACTGACATTCCAAAGACAGCAATCGTATCTCGGTACAGGCTGTATGAATACACCGTCATGCCGTTCGGGCTAACTAATGCCTCGGCGTATTTCATGTATCTCATGAACAAGGTATTCATGGAATATCTGGACAAATTTGTGGTGGTTTTCATTGATGACATTCTCGTCTTCTCCAAAGATGAAGAAGAACATGAGGGGCATTTAAGACTGGTGTTGCAAAAGTTAAGAGAACACCAACTATATGCCAAGTTGAGCTAGTGTGAGTTTTGGCTTAAGAGAGTTCCCTTCTTAGGACATATAATCTTGGAGGGAGGAATCTCCGTAGATCCCGCCAAGATCGAGGATGTGCAGAAGTGGAAGACACCTGAAAATGTCGGGGAAATTCGAAGCTTCTTAGGATTGGCTGGGTATTATCGACGGTTCATTGAGGGTTTATCCAAGATCTCGAGACCCCTCACCAAATTGTTAGAGATGGGAATCACATTCACATGGACACCGGAGTGTGAGGCAAGTTTTCAAGAACTGAAGAAAACATTGACAACAGCCCCAGTGCTAGTTAAGCCAGATATGCAGAAGAATTTTTTGGTGTACTGCGATGCATCTGGACACGGGTTGGGATGTGTTCTCATGCAAGAGGGGCATGTCATTGCCTATGCGTCTCGGCAGCTCCGAAAACACAAGAAGAACTATCCTACGCATGACCAAGAGCTAGCCGCAGTGGTCCACGCATTGAAGATTTGGCGGCATTACTTGATGGGAAAGAGGACCGAGATATATACAGATCATAAGAGCTTAAAGTACATTTTCACACAGCCAGACTTCAACCTCAGACAGAGGAGATGGTTAGAGCTAATCAACGACTTTGACGTGGGCATCAACTATCATCCTGGGAAAGCGAACGTCGTGGCTGATGCTTTAAGCCAGAAGGTGCATGTCAACATGTTGAGCTTAAAGGACACGCCTACGAAATTGAAGGAAGAGATTGCAAAACTTAATCTATGTCTGGTGAATAGTGGTGAGACCATCGCCATGGAAGTGGAATCCACATTACAGCAAGACATACGCAACGGTTAGAAGAATGACGAGAAGATACAAGAAATTAGAGAACTCATCAAAGAGAATAAAGCCCCTGGGTTTAGAGAGGATGAACAAGGTACAGTGTGGCATGGGAAAAGAATCTGTGTGCCTGAGGTGAAGGAGATCCGTGAACTGATTTTGACGGAGGCTCATGATTCCGACTATTCCATTCATCCTGGGAGTATGAAGATGTATCATGACCTCAAGAGCAGATATTGGTGGTATGGCATGAAGCAAGATGTCGCGGAACATGTCGCACTATGTGACACATGTCAGCTAGTAAAAGCAGAACATCAAAGACCCGCGGGACTGTTGCAACCACTCAAAGTGCCCGAATGGAAATGGGAAGAAATAGGTATTTACTTCATAGTGGGACTGCCTAGGACCCAATCGGGATATGATTCGATATGGGTCATCATCGACAGACTGACTAAAGTAGCTCATTTCATCCTCGTGAAAGAAAGCTACAGCGGATCCAAGTTGGCAGAATTGTACATGTCAAGAATCGTGTGTTTTCATGGAGTGCCAAAGAAGATAGTGTCAGATCGAGGGACACAGTTCACCTCAAGGTTCTGGCAGAAGTTACATGAAACCATGGGAACTCATCTGAATTTTAGTTCTGCCTATCACCCCCAGACTGATGGGCAGACCGAAAGGACCAATCAGATCCTTGAGGATATGCTGAGAGCTTGTGCACTAAAGAACAATAGGAGTTGGGATAAGAACTTACCGTATGCAGAGTTCTCCTACAACAACAGTTATCGGGCTAGTATGAAGATGTCACCATTTGAGGCGTTGTATGGGAGGAAGTGCCGAACTCCACTATTTTGGAACCAAACTCGGGAAAGTAAAGTGTTTGGGCCCGAGGTACTACAAGAAGCCGAGGCGAAAGTGAGGGAAATCCGCAACAATTTGAGGATAGCCCAGACCCGACAGAAGAGCTATGCCGATGTACGGAGAAGAGAGCTCGTTTTCAACGTGGGGGACTATGTTTGTCTCAAGGTGTCCCCTATCCGAGGACTTCGTCGGTTCAAGGTGAAAGGGAAATTATCACCACAATACATCGGACCCTTTCAGATTCTGGAGAGGAAAGGCGAAGTGGCATATCAGCTAGAACTATCGGCTCGCCTATCAGATGTGCACGATGTATTCCATGTGTCACAACTCAAGAAATGTTTAAGAACACCCGAATAGATGTTACCTATGAATGAGGTGGACGTACGAGAGGATCTTTCTTATGCCGAGCAACCGGTCAAGATTTTGGAGACAATGGAACGCCTCACAAGAAATAAGAGAATCCGAATGTGCAAAGTGCAGTGGAAGCATCACTCGGAAGCTGAATCCACATGGGAGCGAGATGACGAGCTCAAGGCACAGTTTCCGGATTTGTTTTCCTAGAGTCACCAATCTCGAGGATGAGATTTCTTTTAAGGGGGGTAGAGTTGTAACACCCCAAAACCTGTTAAAGAGGGGAATTTAAAATTTTTGGACGTATTGCATGTGGTGAAGCAATTCAAATTTAAACTGGAATTCAAATTTGAAACAAAACAGAAAAGGAAAAGGAAAAGAAAAAGAAAAACGGCCAATGGGCCGAAACCCACCTCATCCGGCCCAAAAGCCACGGCTGTTTTCCCCCTCTCCCTCTCTCTGATGCACCGGGCCCGTGTGTCATCCCCCTCCCGCGCGCGCGCCTAACCGCCATGCTACTTCTGCGCCGATCACCGCTGCCACGCCGATTTCCTTGCTCCGGAGCCACGATCTCCAGCCCACGCGCTGTTACACATCTAAACCAACCCCCGCCGCCCTCCCTCGCCCATTTAAACGACAAAATCCGCCCCTTTTTCCTCCCCGATCGGCCGCCTCAGTCCTCGGTGAGAACCGAAGCTCCCACCGCCGTTTTCCTTCGATTCTCGTCCGGATTCTCTGATCTAACGAGCTTGTCGTGTTCCACCGCCGCGGGGGAGTCTTGCAGGTGAAGGAAACCCAGTGTTTTGCGCTCTAGACACAGCTCCGGTGAGCACCGCCGCGTTTTCCCCTCGGACCTCATCGCCGACCGCCTTCCAGGGCCTCCGAGCTCAAGAAAAACCCCGAGGTGAGATTCCCTACCTCCCCTCTTCCGTTCTATGCCAAGAAATCCAAGTTTTAGGAAGTATAGACGAAAACCCGAAGTTCTCCGGCGAGATCGCCGCCTCCCGCCGCCGCGCGCCGCCTCCCGCCGCCCGCACATGGCCAGGGCGACGTGGCCCCCTAAGGCCCGTCCATTTTAAATCATGCGGTCCCGAATAGATCTAACCTGTACCGCTTCGCATTATAATCTCAGCCGTCTGTTTTAAATCCAACGGCCCACGTCGGCCCCGCATTATAAAGTCCGGGAATCTTACGCGCTACCCTCTAGGGATCTCGGAAAACACGAGCTAGCCCCGGAAACTTCTGATCTAGCCCCTGGACCTTCAGAAATTCATGTAAATTCATTTAAAAATTAGTTTTAGCCCCTGGACTTAATAAAAATTAGGAAAACCTCTCTGTTTTGTGTAATTAGGCCCCTAAAAATTTAGGAAATAGTTAAGTAGACCCTGCAGTAGGGTGGATTTGCCCTTTTAGACCCTATAGGGTATTAAATTCAGAAATTTGAACATATGAATAGAATTTAAATTCAAATGGTGATATAAACACATGTGCAAATACAAATGTAAATTTTCCTAGCATTTGGAAGACATTTAGAATGAGTTGAGAACTGATTTTACGCTGAAATGAAATCTGACTAAGTGCTGTTTACTTTTATAATTTCTGGAAATTCATTTTTAGGCTAGAAAATAATTCTGAAAATAAGTAAAATAAATTTAATTTGATCCCCATCAGAGAGGAAGTTCAAATATATTTTATTGAACATTTTAGGTCAGAACCTATTCTGTTTAGGTGATATGTCTTACTATTTTAATATTAAAGTTCACCTTTAGGCATAGAAAATAAATCTAAAAATATAGGAAAATAGGTAGGCATAATTAGAAAATGATAAATGAGGTCTCCAATTCCAAAAACTTCAAATTAAGATTTTGTAGAAGATCTGAAAACCTATTTGGAGTAGGAAATTTTCTTTCATAAAAATTTTGTGGCTAAGAAGTGTATTAATTAAATAGAGAGAATTTGTTCAAATTGGAAATTCATATATATTGTGCAATTAGAAATCTGAATACTAAAGTTAGAAGTAATATGTATGTTTAAAAGTGCATGTAGGCCTAAAATCAACACATCTATGGTAACCACAACACTTAAATATGTGAATGACGTTCATATGTATGTATGTGTGGTTTGCATGAGTGGAAGTGTGGACTACGGCTTATGGAATGTTTTTTTTTTATTTTGCTATGTGTGTATTGGCATGAGTAGAACCAGCCCCAGAGCAGGTTCTCACCTTTCAAGATCAAGAATTTCCATTCCCAGAGCAGCAGGAAGAAGGCAAGTGTCCTTGACCACTTTGATCCTATACTAGGATGTGTAGTTAGAATTTAATTAATTGCATTGTCAATTTGGAATATGGTACCCAAGCTAGGAAGTTTCCCTAGATTTTCATTATCTTACTTCCTTGTAGCCTGGGTTGGGATTTATTTTATTATGTCATTCATTCATATTACTTATGCTTAGCCATGCTTAGAATGGGATATGTTGGATATGAGATCATCAACTTGTTTACCTTACTCTTGAAATGAGATATTATGAGTTATGTAGAGGTAGGGATCGAGGCAAGTTGGATGATTTGGTTGGTGCTGTGTGCATGAGACTCGGGTTTGTGTTTAGTGCTTGCCTGGATCTTAAGGACCGGTTCATGGAGCATGTAACCTGGCTTTACCGTGCCAACCACATGCTGAGATGGGGCAGCTTGGCCAATTAATTAGGTGTATCTCTGGCATAGTATGGGTGTTTGGATGGTGCGGGGAATAGGTGTCAGCTGGACTACCATATGAACCGCAAGGCTCAAGAGGGGGCCACTGCAGCGGGGTTGGAGCCTCTTGTATGCTGTTAGGGGTGAAACCTCAGTGGGCCCACGCTCATCGGAAATCCCTTTGTAAAGGCCTCGTAGTGATCTCCTGGCTACACACCTGGGAAGTGTGAACGTGGTTCGCGGCCACTGGCATAATGGAGGTTCTTTTAGTCCACCCGGCAACGGGGGATGAAATCACTACATGTGGGTACAGTGGTGCAAACTCTGCAGAGTCAAGAGCGGCTTGGACTTATT
Organism: Neostapfia colusana; assembly: GCA_030760725.1. Taxonomy (NCBI): domain Eukaryota; kingdom Viridiplantae; phylum Streptophyta; class Magnoliopsida; order Poales; family Poaceae; genus Neostapfia; species Neostapfia colusana. The sequence continues at coordinate 57,387,280 of JASWHV010000005.1, read as the reverse complement.
CATGATTAGAGGATGATGAATTTGGAAGTTGAGGATGTTGAGCGGGGAGCTTAACACTGGAAATGATGTAATGGATTACTTGATTTTTATGATGGGTTGGGAGATTGGGACTATTTCACCTGTGTAGTAATGTAGGTGCTTAATAAGCTAAGGTGATAGGTATTAATTGCGTAGTGCTTTGACCATGACTTCAACCTCTCCTTGCTCTAGCCATGCATGACATAACTTTCCCAAACTTGCTGAGTACCAATGGTACTCAAGCTTGCTTTTTGGTTGGTTTTAATTGCTGCTCATGCCAAGGGAATGACGTGGTTTTCAATGACCAAGACTTCGGACCCGAAGAAGGATTCTAGGTTCACGGAGTCCCCCGGGCAACACCTGTAGCAGACCCACAAGATTTATATTCCGCTGCTGTTTTATTTACATGTTATGAACCTATTATCGTCCATCGAGACATTATGCTATGTAAGACTTATTTTATATTCGAACTCTTGGCTTGTAATAAATGATGCTTCACTATTTGTCATCACATGTATGAGAAAATGATCCTGGCATACATGTGATATTCACTCGGTTGTTCTTTGGACAAACCGGGTATGACATCCCCACAGGCAAGGTTGAGGACAGATTACACGCCTAAGGCTCCACTTGGTTTTCATAGAAATCTTCCCCTGTTGCTAGAGATGAAATAATAATGCAAGTTTGAGTACAATGATGTACTCAGCAAGTGAGGGAAAATATGATTTGTAGCTCACAACAAGGTAAGTATAAAAAGGCTCATTGCAGAAAGCAAAGTTATTTCTCAAAAATCACGACATGCCTCCATTATGTTTCATCACTTTAAGTGAATGTAACCCCAACATGTATTAAAATACCAAGATACCTCCATTATGTTTCATCACTTTCCATGTCTCCACCAGACATTAATCTTTCTCAAATTTGCTCACGAATACCTTCTCGTATTCGCTACCATCTCGCAAATACCATCTCGTATTCGCTACCATTTCATCTCACAACAATTCCGTCTCACACCGAGACCAACCTCGTTGCCATGACCCAACAGTCATGCAACCAATCTTATCATCCGGACTCAACAGTCCCAAAACCAAAACCATAACCAAACCATAACCAAAAAGCATAACCTCCCAATAACCATCCCATCTAATTATGTGAGTTGTCCAGGCGCTCGTGACCGTAAGCTCGGTTATCATGATAGTTTTAGACTCTGCAGAGTTTGTACCACTTTACCCACAAGTTTGAGATTTCGTCACCCGTCGGTGACTGCAGAACCTCCATTATACCAGTACACAACCGTCGGTGTATGGTCAAGAGATCACAAAATAGCCTTTACAAAGGGGTTAGAATCTCCAATTCTCCCACCCACGGGCCCCCTCTTGTGCCATGCAGTTCCCAGGGCAGTCCTCACTCGACTCCCATTCCCCGCGCCTTCCGTGGTCCATAACAATCTAGTAACTTACCTAATTACTCAGCTAAGCCGCACCCATACTTGGCCTTGTGGTGGCACTGTTATCCTGGCATGGCTCGCATGAACCGGTCCTTAGATCTATTGCAAGTAACCACCATATCATGCTACCTCATTCACAAACCCAGGCTTGCCTAGATCTCCCTCCGATCCATGTTCATTAACGACATCAGTTTCTCATTATCATTACGAGTGAAGTTAGCTAGACACATCTATCTCGCTTCCCAAAATCCCGTGGACTCAGCGAAGCAAAAAGTAAAAACCATACCCGACTCATAAACTTCCCTGGCAACAAGGGTGGTTTAACCAAAACTAGTAGACTCCTATAAAAGAGTTTCCCATCATATTGACTCAAGCACTCACACCTTTTCGCGAACAAACAGTTTTCCAAAACATGGGATCAATATGGTAAAGGGGCACTTGCCTTATTCTTGTGGTTCCGGTTGCTCTTGGATCTCGAAACCTTGTGTGACACCCTCATTTTTGGTTTCTGCATATATTCATGTTTCATAAACATTTTTTATAAGAAACAGAGAAGAATCAAAAGATAGCCAAAAGGAACCAATTCCAGTTCGCCTAGAGCGCCGTAGACATTTTCTGCTGGCCACGTGGCGTGTCCGGAGCTTATCCCCGCAAATGGGGAGAGGTCCGCCACTAAATTGACTACGTGGCAGGCTTGGAGCTCATCCCCGCAAAAGGAGGAGAGGTCCGACCCCCGTGGGACACGTGTTACCCCCGGAGCTAGCCTCTGTGGAGAAGCGAGGCCAGTCCCACAGGATACGTGTCGGCTGCGGAGCTAGTCGCTGCGGATAGAAGGGTTTAGTTACACGGGACACGTGGCACTCACGGAGCTCACCTCCGAAGAGAGGGAGGTCCGGAATTGACACATGGCACACCCGGAGCCACCTCCGAAGAGAGGGGAGGTCCGACACTGACACGTGGCGTGGGCGGAGCACATCTCTGAATAGAGAGGAGGTCCCGACCCGCCACGATACGTGGCGCACGCGGAGCCCGCCTCTGAGAAAGAGGGAGGTCTCGCTCGCTTGACAGGCGGCACAACCGGAGCTCGTCTTTACGGAAAAGGGAGACCAGGACCCCGATGGACACGTGGAGCTTCCGGAGCTCATCACCGCGTAAGGACGCGATTCTGAAGAGGTTTTTCTTCTGTATGCGTGGGAATCCCCGGTACTAAGGAAACCAGGACGACTTCCACAATGTTACCAAATCTGCAAGAGATAAATTGTTAAGATTCAACAACAGTTTGAATGAGACTCTTATTTGAAGTCCAATCAGATAAGAACCCTTCGTTTCCCTCTTATAAATATAACCCAAAACAAACCCCTTGGTTGTAACATCTTCTCTAAGCCAACAACTTAGAAGCCCTAGCCCCAAACTCGGCAAGTAAACCCTTCGCCGGAGTTCAGTCACGGGAGATCGCCGGAAGAGAGCCCCAACGATCTGTCTTGCTAGGAGAAGGACCCCGAGACCAAGAAGAACGTAAGGTAGGTCTCCATTATCACCTCACGACATCATCACGAATTTTTATTCGCATCTGTTTCTTCAATTCCTTCGAAATAGAAGCTTTTTCGTGCATAGATCACGTGTTGAACGGTTTGATCTAGATCTTAAGTCCAGATCATCGCCACATCCACATTTGATCTATACACCTCTGTTCTTCATAAAAACCCCATACAAACATGCAAGAACACGCACAAAACCAAAACTGCACCATAGGATTAACATGCATATGCATCATTGCATCTTAAAGTAGAGTTTGTGCATGATATTGATTGCTGTGAACCTTGTATATGCATTATCGAGAATAGAAGGACAAGCTCAGGGGGCTACCTACGACGGACTACAACAATAAGATTTTGAGCAACCGGAACCGCCATAACAAGGCAAGTGCCCCTTGACCATATTGATCCTATGTTTTGGGAAACTATTTTGTTTTTGCGAAAAGGTGTGTGTGCTGAGTCAAACATGTTGGGAAACCCTTTTATAGGAGTTTACTAGTTTTGGTTAAACCACCCTTGTCGCCAGGGAAGTTTATGAGTCGGGTATGGTTTTTGCTTTTATGCTTCGCTGAGTTCATAGGATTGGGAAGCTAGATAGATGTGTCTAGCTAACTGCACTCGTAATGATAATGAAAAACTGATGTTGTTAATGAACATGGATCGAAGGGAAATCTAGGCAAGTCTGGGTTTGTGAATGAGGTAGCCTGAGATGGTGGTTACTTGCCGTAGATCTAAGGACTGGTTCATGCGAGCACATGCCCGGATAACAGTGCCACCACAAGGCCAAGTATGGGTGCGGCTTAGCTGACTAATTAGGTAAGTTACTAGATTGTTATGGACCGTGGAAGGCGCGGGGAATGGGAGTAGAGTGAGGACTGCCCTGGGAACTGCAAGGCTCAAGAGGGGGCCCGTGGGTGGGAGAATAGGAGATTCTAGCCTGCCGGTGAAACCTTAGTGAGTCCATACATCTAGTAGCTCCTTTGTATTTTGAGATCTCTTGACCATACACCAACGGTTGTGTACTGGTATAATAGAGGTTCTACAGTCGCCGACGGGTGACGAAATCACAAACTTGTGGGTAAAGTGGTACAAACTCTACAGTGTCTAAAACTATCATGATAGCCGAGCTTACGGTCACGAGCGCCTGACCAACTTCCATGATTAGTTGGGATGGTTATTGGTTATGGTTTTTGTTATGGTTTGTCTTTCGAGACTGTTGAGTCCGGGTGATACGATTTGGTTGCATGACTGTTGAGTCATGGGAACGAGATTGATCTCTGTGTGAGACGAAATTGTTTATGAGATGAAATGGTAGCGAATACGAGATGGTATTCGTGAGATGGTAGCGAATACGAGAAGGTATTTGTGAGCAAGAATGGAGTTGACTAATGTCTGGTTGGGACATGGAAAGTGATGAACATAATGGAGGTATGATTGGTATTTTAATACATTGTAAGGGCCTCAGTTTTTGACACATGTCTAAGGTGTTCATCACCACACCACACACCTCATTTGAAGCAAGTTGATGAACACAAATGAAGAGCAAGTAACCACCATCAACATGCTCATTAGAGAACAAACTCACATATTGCAAAAGTGGTATTTCCCACATGTGATATAGAGGGGCTGGGCATATGAAAACTCCTACACATTGCTAAGGATGTCCATGCCAAGTTTCACCCAAATTCAAAACCTTTTTGAGGTCATTTTGGGTATAGCTAGAAAGAGGGCAGTTTGAAACCATATTCAAATTCAAACTGTTTTTATCCCATGAATTCAAAAGTGGGAGGCATATTCTTATTCAGCACATTTTTGTGAGCTCACACACCAATTTTCACTCCATTTGGAGTTGTTCTTGACATGAGCTAAGTGGGGCAAATGCAAACTTTATTTGAATTTCAAACTGAACATGTGCTGAAATTCATTCGAACCAAACCCAATTTGAATTCTAATCAATTCAAATGGCTCATGGGTGAATAATTTGAATCACCATGGGTATTTTGGGGCTCACTGTTTACAACAGTGATGAGGAGTTAATTTCAGAGGTTAAACTTGAGTGTGGGACCCACATGTCATAGAGAGAAGAGGAGAGACTTGCACCCAAAGTCACAGTCTGGGTGGGAAATTCCACCGAGCAGCTGCCGGTTCAACGCCCGGGAGCAGCTGCGCTCGCCACCGAGGAGGAGCAGCGCCACAAGCTGCTTCCCGCGCCCACACACGAGCCCAAGGGTGGTTCCGAGGCCCTCTTAAGGCGCTCCACCGAGGCAGGCACCGCTCGCTTCCCCCTCTCCCGTGAACACCGAGCTCCCATCCTTCCGCCTCTCTGCTCGATCGGGAAACCGCGGAAACACCACGCCACCTCCTTCCCTGAGCTGCTAGACAGCAACCTGAGATCGCACTCGACCTCCCCAACGCCAAAAACCCCGAGCTCCGACCTCCCTTGCCCGAGAACGATCGCCACAGCGGCGACCTAACCTCAGCCGAAGGTCAGGCGCTCGTAGACAGCGTTCCACAGGCACTTTCACGGTCCAGCAAGATAGGCAACAGGAGCGCGCGACCACCGTGTTGCTCTCCTCCAAGTTTGGGAGCAAACCGTGAAGAATCCACTGTGAATTTCTAGCTTTTGCTCCGGCAGCCTTAAACCGAGCTTCTGGTATGGATTCTTTGAATTCTCGCGCTGTGAACTTTCTTTAGTTATCAAATCTTGCACATAGGCGCTGGACTAGCCGGCGATCAATTTCCTTTCTGCATCCGTGGTATGATACCGACTAGGGGTGACGAATTTTGAGCTCGATCAAGGGCGCTCATGGCGGGCACGCTCGGTCACACGGTGCCGACCGGCTTGCCGCCATCTTGTAAACCATTTGACACCGTGTCGAGCTTCCTAGAGGTATACTGATGCTGTAGAACCAATCGTTTGAGGCTATGGCGGGTTAGAACCCACGGCCGACGGCGCCGAACCTCAACCGAGGCCGCCGCACGTCGCCGGGCTAGTTCCGGTCCCCGCCAGCTCGAGCTGACCCCACAGACGTGCTCCTCGACGTCGACAACCCCCTGGCGGTGAGTTTCAGACCAGGTGATGGCCGGCAGCGGCAAGCTGGCGAGCTCAGAGTCGGCTCCGGCGAGGGGAGGCGGCGCGGGCACGAGGGCGCGTCGGGAGGAAGACGAAGCCGGCTGGCCCACGCGTCAGCGGCTCAAAATTTTATATCTTGATCTGGTGTGGCCGGGATCTGGTGTGCTGGCGCGCAAAGACCCTGTGGGCCTCGGTGTGCGGTCGCCTCCGCGCCTAACACGTGTCCCCGCGGGCCCCGGCAGATTTAAACTTTTCCCACCGATTTTCAGATTTCCTTCAAACTTCAAATCCTCATAACTTTGGATAGAAAACTCCAAATCGAGTGAACCAAATTTTGTTGGATTCAGCTCTCTGAGTACTTTCCAGCAAATCAAGTTTCACTTCATGAAAATCCTTATTTCTCCATAATTAATTCCTCCAATTTTAAATTGTTTGGAATTTTAACTGGAGAATCCTTTGGAGGAAAATTCTGAAATTTTGCTGGGATGTTCACCAAAATATCCCTGAACTACCATAAAAATTTCAGATCCATTTGAGCTAATCTGATCCACCTAATGGTGTGATTAGTGAAACTGTTCCAGAGAAAATGGAAAATGTTCAGAAACATTTTCAGAATTTTCCCTGAAATTGTTTAGCTCATATCTTTAGTTAGGGACCTCCAAATTAAGTGAGACCAACTCCATTAGAATCCTCTGATAATCTAGTTTTCAGAAAGTCATAGTTTGTTTCATAAAAATCTTTAGAACACCGTAAAAGCCTTCAATTAAGGTCAAGTGCATAATTAATTGTGCAGGGCTCAAATGAGCTTTGCTGCAACTAAAACTTGACCAAGTCCCTGTTTAGGTTGTAACCAAGCCACCGTAAAAGTTTCACAGTTATTGGGTCTGTCTAGTAAGAGTTATAGACTTCACAAGTTTAAAACTCAATTCAAATGCATTTAATTAATACATATACTTGTATATCATGTAGTCGCTAAGGTCGAGAAGGAACCCGAAGTCCTAGACTTCATTACTCCAGAGGAGCAGCTAGCCTATGACCAAGAGCAGCAAGGCAAGCTCCAGTTTGCATTAACCGTTTTACAAATCTTTATTGTTTTGAGCACTTACTTAAGTATTATGATTCTATGCATTAGAGTCTTGTTTGCAAACCCAATTTCATAGCCAAGAAAACCATGGGTTGGGTTTAGGATTGCAAACCCCGTTAGCTACTGCAATGCTACGATAGGTTAGGATTCGGTACAAGTTGAGTAGTTGGAACTACTCGCGAGCATAGGCTAGAGGCACTCGACTCGGGTAGAGATAGCACATGATACACATGTCAAGAAAGATGAGACCGAGCGGAGAGTAAGGGCAGCAGGACTTTGGGGCCTGTGTGCTGTAGCTCCGCTTGTGTGGATTGAGGACCGAGCCGTGTGCGGGCCTGTTGAACAAGCTAGAACAGTACCAAAGACCTACCGGCTATATGGGAACCGGGAAACCGATGTAACTCGGGTAGCTGGGTGTTGAGGCATAGCTGATTGTTCAGAGGGTAGGTTGAGAGCTCGAGGTGTAAATCGGCTGGCGGCACTGAGATGCACGTGCAGAGACCTCTTGCTCAGGACGATTGCACCGGTTCAACATTTGGCTAACGGGTGAAAGGTAGTTGCGTACGGCGTCCGTGATGGTTGTTGTAGGCAACATCGAGTACGGGCGTACGTGACGGGTTATTCGGGTAACCCTGCAGGTGTAAATCGATTATAATCGCCGTCCCTCATGGTCAGTGAGTACCACTTGTTCACTGTACCGTGACGTAGAAAGAACAGGCTAGTTACATGTTAAAATGTTGCTGATTGAAAGATGGACTTTGATTGTTAATGATTTGTTGTAGTTTAGAGCGAACTAAAGTTCCTTTCAACTTTGGACAAAGTACATGAGAGAAATGCGTTTCTTGTTTGATTGCGGCTCTCTCATGTGCCTTAGCGTAAGGTTATCCACAACCTGCTGCTAAAACTTGAAAGTAAGGTTTTACTAATTAGGCGAGTCCTTGCAAATGTTTTTTCCTCATGTAACCTATCAATCCCTCATGTAGAAGTTCCATGTTTAGGAGAGACGGGTCAGACTTGCTGAGCCTTCGTGCTCACTGCTTGTGTTTGAAGCCTTTGCAGAGTTCTATGAGGAAGGGACTCCAGAAGAGGAGACAGAACCCCAGGAGGGGAACCCCGTCGAGTGGGAGCCATGCACACCGCAGAGTTAGTGTGCGTCTGTGCTAGCAAGGACACATTCAAGGGCTGAACGTGCACTTGATGCGTAGTCTACGGCCGTGAGTGTAAACTGGACTTATTTTGATGTACAAATGTTCATAAACCACTTTATATAATAAAAGTTTTGCGTCCGCTTTGTACCTTTGATGTGTATTATTTGGTACTGTGCAACGCAGTACCCCTCAGCGTGATCCTTGCTCGATAAGACCGTGGGGTCGTGTCATACATGTTGGGATTATGTTCACTTAAAGTTAAGTTGCTGTTTTATCGTGGTTTTGATAAATAACTTTGCTTTCTGCAATGAGCCTTTTTATACCTACCTTGTTGTGAGCTGCATATCATATTTTCCCGCACTTACGAAGTACATCATTGTACTCAAACTTGCATTATTATTTCATCATCAGCAACAGGAGAAGATTACTATGAAGACCAGATGGAGCATTAGGCATGTAATCTGTCCTCAACCTTTCCTTTGGGGATGGAGTAGAGTTGGAGCCGCCGCCGCTTCTTAGATTGCTTCCGCACTAGTTAGAAGACTTCCGCTGCATAGAAATAAGACTTCCGCTGTAAGATTAGACTTCCGCTGCCAAGCTGAGTCCAAGACTCATGAAACCTTGTAATAAACTCTGTTATTCGTGGTTATATATATTCTGAAATTCAGTTTGTGGATGATGTGTATATGTGTGATGAACATCCTGGGCACACATATGCATCAGTTCTTGGTTCCGTGGTTTTTCAACGAAATTGAGGGCATCACACCTTGTTGTTGCAGCTCATCGTAAACAGCTCCCTGAGCATGTCCTTCTATGCACGATCACGCACATACAAGATTCATAGCAATCAATATCATGCACAAACTCTAATCAAGATGCGATGATGCATATGCATGCTAATTCCTATGATGCAAATTTTTATTAGATCGGCTGTACGTGTCCTTGTATTTTGCATGGGTTTTACGATGAACAGAGTTGTAGAGATTAATTGTGGACGTGGAGATGATCTTGACTTAGATCAAACCGATCAACAAGAGATCTGTCCACGAAAAAGCTTCTGTTCGAAAGGAGTCGAAGAACAGATGCAAAGAAAACACGATGATGTCATAAGGTGGTATTGGAGACCTACCTTATGTTCTTCTTGGTCTCGGGGTCCTTCTCCTAGCAAGACAGATCGTCGGGGCTCCTCCGGTGATGGAAATCGTCTCTGGCTCGTCGGCGATCTCTCTGGTGGTCAAGTTCTGGAGAAAGGGTTTGCTTGGCGAGCTGGGGCTATGGCTCTAAGTTGTCGGCTCAGGAGGTGAAAAAGAAGTTCGTGGTTGCGGCCAAAGGTTTTCGGTTCTGATTATAAGAGGAAAATGGAGAGTTCTCCTCTGATCGTAATTTGAATAAGAGTCCCATTCAAACTGTTTTGGATCTTAACTACTTATCTTTAGTTTGATTCGGTGCGGTAACATTGTGGAAATCGTGTCGGTTTCCTCAGTACCGGGGATTCCCACGTGTACAGAAGCAAAAACCGCTTTAGAACTCATTACCTCCGCGGTGGTGAGCTCCGGAAGCTTCACGTGTCCTGCGGGAACCTGGCTCCCTTTTCTGCAGAGACAAGCTCCAATTGTGCCGCGTGTCAGGCGGGCGAGACCTCCTTCTTACTCAGAGGTGAGCTCCGCGTGCGCCACGCGTCCTGGCGGGCGGGAATCTCCCCTCTCTCCAGAGACGAGCTCCATGTGCGCCACGTGTCTGGTGGGTCGGGACCACCCCTCTTAACAGAGGCGAGCTTCGTGAACGCCACGTGTCAGTTCCGGACCTCCCCTCTCTTCGGAGGTGAGCTCCGAGAATGCCACGCGTCAAGTAGCGCCGGACTTCCTTTTTCTCAGAGACGAGCTCCAAGGTCAACACGTGTCCATCAGCGTCGGACCTCCCGGAGGCGAGCTCCGGAGGTAACACGTGTCCGGTAGTGTCGGACCTCCCGGAGGTGAGCTCCGGAGGTGACACGTGTCCAATAGGACCGTACCTCTCAGAGGTGAGCTCTGCGAGCGACATGTGTCTAGCACGGCCGGGCCTCTCGAAAGTGAGCTCCGAGAGTGACACGTGTCCCGCGCGGCTGATCTTATCTCTTCCGCGGTGACTAGCTCCGCAGCCAACACGTGTCCTACGGGATGGGCCTCGCTCCTCTGCAGAGGATAGCTCCGGGGGTAACACGTGTCCCACGGGGTCGGACCTCTCCCCCTTTGCGGGGATGAGCCCCAAGCCTGCCACGTAGCCAGTTTTAGCGGCGGACCTCTCCCCTTTTGCGGAGATGAGCTACGAACACGCCACGCGGCCAGCAAGCCACGGGAGTTGTCTTTGGCACTCTCTGTAAGCTGGAATTTGCTCTTTTTGGCTAACTTTTTGATCCTTTCTCGATTTCAACTTATTTTAAAAGTTCTTTTCTACATGAAACATGAATACATACAGAACCCGAAAATGAGGGTGTCACAAATCTACCCCCCTTAAATTGAATCTCGCCCTCGAGATTCGTTAGCAGAGAATAGATGAGGAAACTCTATCTTGATGTCTTCTTCACGGTCCCATGTGGCTTCAGCTTCCGTATGATGGCTCCATTGTACCTTGCACCAACGGATCACCATGTTCCTCGTGACCCTTTCCTTTAGGTACAAAATTTGGACAGGGTGCTCTGCATAGGTCAGATCTTCTTGAAGTCGAGTTCATCCATTGGTACTTGTTCTTCAGGTACCCTCAAGCACTTCTTGAGCTGGGATACATGAAACATGTCATGTACGTCGGAGAGGTTCACCGGGATCTCTAGTTGATAGGCTACTTCTCCTTGCTTGTCCAAAATTTTGAATGGTCCGGCGTAGGTGCTAGATTGCCTTTGACGTTGAAATGTTGTTGGCCTTATATAGGCGATACCTTAAGGTATACGAAGTTTTCTACTTCGAAAATCAACTTCTATCGGTACCCTCAATATGGGGTACCCCCGCACACAGGGGAAACTGCCTAAGGACCTCGCCCTTCTCCGCAGGGAGGGCTCCGAAGGCGCCATGTGTCCAGCGGGGCCGGACAACCCTCTCCTCAGAGGTAAGCTCCGGGCCCGCCACGTGGCCAACTGAGCCGGACCTCCCCCCCTCCGTGGGGAAAGCTCCGGAGGCTCCACGTTTCCAACAGGGCTGGACCTCCCTCTCCTCAGAGGAGAGCTCCGGGCCCACCACGTGGCCAGCAGAGCCGGACCTCCCCCCTCCCCGGGGAGAGCTCCAAAGGCTCCACGTGTCCAGCGGGGACGGACCTCCCTCTCCTCAGCGGAGGGCTCCGAGCCCGCCACGTGGCCAGAAGAGCAGCGCTGCCTGCCCCCGCGCGGTAGGCAGCAAGAGTAAAGACGTGCCATACCTTGCCCGTACAAGGTATTCAAGACCTGCGCCTTCCCAAGGCGCGGAGACGCGGAGCACGCCTCTGTCAGGTGCTGTTGCGCCCAATCACATCGCAGTGAAGACTGGCGCGCCATGTTAGAGCCTGCCCACCAATAAACACAGCGACAAGACATCCCCTGCCGCCCCTGCCAACCACTACGACTAGCTTGCAGCATGGGCAGGGCGGCAGAATGAAGACTCGGAAGCCCTCGCCAGAGACAACTACCGGCGTAACTGCGGATACGGTAGATGGCAGGCAATCTCCCCGGGACCACCTGTCGGGTCCCGGGCCCACCTTGTAAGCCACCCGAGCCTTGGGCTATAAAAGGTACGGGTAGCTCGGGTAGACAACGTTAGCAGGGGTTCGACATTTTACACTCTCACGCAGGGTTCACTCCTGAGCACCAAGCAATACAACGAGCATCTTAGCTCATCGTGGACATAGGGTATTACGCTCCGGCGGCTTGAACCACGTAAAAATCCCTGTGTCAAGCTTCTCCCTCCATCGTCCCTAACGCGTAAGCTCTCCGTGAGTGACTAGCCCCTCCGAAAAAGAACCTCCACGGGCTGCCCAGAGCAGGCCCCGGGGGAAGTGTCGGCTACACACTTCGACATTTGGCGCGCCATGTAGGGGGCTTTTCCCTTGCGCGACAAGCTTCTTCCGATGAAGATGACGAAGCTTCCTTCAGCGGCAAGATCTCCCCGCCCACGTTCACGACGAACGGTGACCAGCGGGGACTACGTCTCGACACACTCAGGACGGAGTGGGTCAGCGCAAGATGGGAGCCAGCAGCCGACTCCGGCAGCGCCGACTCCGGCAGCGCAGGCTCCAGTGAGCGTGAGATCCACTGCAGGGCTGAGTGTCTCCCACGGGGGCGCACTAGCTGAAGCACGAGCGCTACTGCACAATCAACCTGCTGGGGACGCGCCTCAGTCAGCGACCCAGCAGTGGATGACGTCCTAGTGAACTGGCTGTGTCGCTGACGGGCACACCAACGGTTGACGGGCAGACGGCAGATTCCCGCTCCACCAGGATCCCATCGGCGGACCTGAGGTCGGAGCTGGAACGACGCCACTTGGGCAAAGATGCCCAAGTGCTCATCGAGCGATGGCGAGAAAGGCGTCGCAACCAAGTGTGGCGGACCGAAATCCGCCCATCCAGGATCGCAGAGGGTGGTGCCATGCGATGCGACACCCGACAGCACATGTCATAAGAACACATTATATTACATGGGAAAACAAACTGAATGTACAAAGTAGTACACTTCTCAGTTACAAACTAGGGTCTTTATTACACAGCGGAAGTTTCTTTTGTACAACTCACGCCTGCCTATCTAGCAAAAGTCGGTTGCCCAGCCCTAGGGCAACCCACACTAGCTGCACGTCTCAGCTCAGCGCGGCGTGTACGGCTCCCACTCAGCCGTGGTCCCCGACGGAGGGTAACCCTCGCCGGTGGACTCGTACTCCGAGTCCGTGGGTGGCTCCTCACCTGAAAAACACTTAAGCAGCAACCGTGAGCACGAAGGCTCAGCAAGGCTTAACCAACTCACCTAAGCATGAAACTCTACATGAGGTGTACCATGACATAGGATAGTCATATTGCAACAAATGGACTCGCCTACAAGTTCGTCCTTAGTTCAACTTTTAGCAACAAGTTAACAGTTCAGGAAGCTGAAATTTAGTAAGAAATATTTGGTGGCAAACATGTAGCAATACAATATTATATCAAATCAGCAGCATTGAATCACCATATTTCATACATTAGTCTACGTCACGACTCGGTGACCAAGTGGTACTCTTCACCGCGAGGGACAGCGAATTGACTCGATATACACCTGCAGGGAAACCCAAAGAGCACGTCACGTACACCCACCCGTGGAGCTGTACAGCACGCTCACTCGATGTCGTACGGGACAACCTTTCACCCAACAGCCCAAACGTCGAACCGGTCGCACCGAAACGAGCAGGAGGTTCCCCACACGGAGCATCTCTCTATGCCCGTTGGCAGATTTCCACCTTGATGCCCTCAGCCTACACCTATAAATCGGTGCGTTATGCCTCGACGCCCGGAGGTTTAGGCTACATCGGTTTATCGGGGCCCATATATCCGATGCGCCTTCGGTACGTTCAAACTTGATCAGCGTGGGCCGCACACGGATCAGTCCTCAATCGACATGGACAGGGCTGCACACACAAGACTCCCTCTTGCTGCGCCCTAGCCCCTGCCTAGTCTCATTTTCATTACTAATGTGATCTCACATCACTCAACCGAACCCGTGTGTCCCAAGCCTATCTCGCGAGTAGATTCCAACTACTCGACTTGTACCGAAGCCCTATGAATCTTTAAACATAGCCTATCTACTCGAGGTCTTAGACGCTACCCTCACTCTTATGGAAAATTTCTGGTCATGCAAGTGGGGTTCCATCGATCCTATACCTAATGCACATTCACATTTCATATGACACATGTAAACAAAGTAAAACTTATGAAAGGTTAATGCAAACCGGGGCTTGCCTTGTTGCTTCTGGTCAGTAGTTAGGTCTTCTTCCGGAAGGAGGAAGTCCAGCACTTCCAGAGTCTCTTCTTCAGTGACTACACGTTTAATGAAATACGACATGTAAATTTAAATGCAATGTGTAAAGTTGAATACTTAACTACTAATAACTCTAGCTAGCACTCCCCTTTGGTTCTGAAATTTTTATTGTGGCTTGGTAGGGTCCTAACCATAGTCTTGACCAAGTTTCATTTGAAACAAAGTTCATTTGAACCCTGTACAAATAAAAGCCCATTTGGTCAATATTTGAGCCTCTGAATAATTCTAGGGTTTTCATGGCTCCAACCATTACTTTCTGGAAACTAGACTTTAAGATGGTTCTAATGGAGTTGATTTCATGTTATTTTAAGAATTCTACAGAAAGTTATGCCCTAATTAAGATTTGAGAAAATCTGAAAAATGTTTCTGTACATTTTCTATTTTCTCTGGGCAGTTCTCTTAATCACCCCATTAGGGTAACTAAATTAACTTGGATGAGTTTGAAAATTTTACTGGGATTCAGGGATTTTCCAATGAACCTCTCAGCCAAATTTCAGAAATTTTCATAACATAGTTCTCCAGATAAAATTCCCAACAGTTTAAATTTTAGGGATTTAATTCTGGAAAACTATTCACTTTCACGAGCTGAATTTGGTATTGCTGGAAAGTACTCAGAATTCTGAGTTCAGCAAAATTTGGTTCATCGAATTTGGAGTTTCCTAGCCAAAGTTCTATTCATTTGAAGTTTGAACTAAAACTGGAAATCCGAATAAAGTTTAAACTCTGCGGGTGGGGTCCCCCGGCTACGTGTCAGCCTCCCATCTAACCCACACCGAAGCCCGCAGAATCACCCGTGCACCCGCACGGGATCCCGGTGCCGCAGCGGATCCGACGATTTAAAATATCGCCACTGACATGCGGGGCCCCCAGTCATCTCCCTCCTCCTGACGCCCTCGCGCTCCCGCCGCCGGGCTCGGCGGAGCTCTCGCCGGAGAGGGATTCCGGCCCTCGGAACTTGCCGATTCTCGCCGCCTGTGCCTATCTCTGCCTGGGGAACACGGTGGTGCCCTCACCAGAGCGTGACAACGGCCGGAACAGTGCTCCTGCCGGTAACAGCGGCCGGGAGCTCACGGGTGACGTCGAACTCGGCATCCCCTGCACCTTTTTCGATGCGGTTTGCTCGGGGAGCTCCCCTGACACCTGCTGGTCATGGTCATGGACACCGATACCCGTGAAAACGGCTGTAACTATGACCTCACCGGCGACCTAGGCCAGATATCGGCTGTGCTCAGAAAACTTCGAAGAACCGTAACCCTAGCCCATGGTTCTTGCTGATTTTTGATCCTAGGAGGTCGTGTCAGTGTATAGAGCGTGTGTGTGACTCGGTATGCCCAGTGATGAGCTAACCCCCACGAATTTTGGGATTTGGTGGGGGCTCGGTCTTAGGACCACCGAAACTTCCCCGGTGAAATACTCCCCCGACAGCCCATGAAATGAAGAACGGTTGGGACCAGAAGAATCAGCACCTCAAGGCGGTCCTTTCTTGGGTTGCTCGTTGGGCATGAGAGCGCCTGGTTTGCTCGGACGCCGGCGATCAGTGGGTGGCGAAACACCGAGGGTGTGGCCGAGTTTGTGGGCGGTGAAACAGAGAGGATACCGGGGTTTTCACGCAGCCCAGCAGTGCAACCGCACGCTTTGTAGCCGGCGCCCTCATCCCCCAAGCAGCAGGTGGCGAGGTGGCCGCGTTGGGACGGGGTCGACCCCGTGCGCTGTCGGCCGTAGGGTGTTCGACCGCGTGCCAGAGTCGGTTTGCTCCCCGGGGTGGCTGACCAGTGGGCCCTCTTCTCCCCTCCAATTCTTCCTCCCCCTTTCTTTTGTAAATATCCCAGCTACTGAACATTGAATGGGAGACTTAGCCCCCAAGTATTGGTTTGAATTTGAGTTCTCAAATTTAAACTTTGTTGGGTTAAATTTTCTTCATGTTTAAACTGAAATTCAAATTCAGTTTTGAATTATTGCAAATTTAGCTCCTGTCGAAGTGTGCGATCGACACTTCCCCCGGGCCTGCACTAGGCAGCCCGCGGAGGTTCTTTTTTCGGCGGGGCTAGTCTCCTAGCGGAAAGCTTGCGCGGATGGACGAGTTAGCGAGAGCTTGACATGGCGAGTTTTACGTGGTTCAGGCCGCCGGAGCGTAAAACCCTACGTCCACGGCGAGCTATGGAGCTCGCTGTATTGCTTGCTGCTCAGGGCCGGAGGCCTGAGCTCGGGGGTGAGTTACAGCTTGAGAGTGTATGGATAGCGTATGAGTTGCAAAGTGCGAACCCTTGCTATCGACGCCTACCCGAGCCTTTTATAGTCCAAGGCTCGGGCGGCTTACAAGGGAAGCCGGGACCCGACAGGTGGTCCCGGGAGGATTGTCTCTTATCTACCGTATCTGTAGTTACGCTGGTAGTTGCCTCTGGTCGAAGGCTTCTGAGTCTTCATCTTGCCGCCCTGCCCATGCCGCGTGCTAGTCGTAGTGGTTGATGACGGCGCAGGCGGCATGGGATGTCTTGTCGCGGCGTTTATTGGCTGGCAGGTTCTGACACCGCGCGCCAGTCTGTGATGCGACTGGGCGCAACGGCACCTGACAGACGCGTGCTCCGCGTTTCCGCGTCTTGGGAAGACGCGGGCCTTGAATACCTTGTACGGGCAAGGTGAGGAGCGCCTTTACGCCCGCCGCCTACCGCTCGGGGGCAGGCAGCACCGTTCTTCTGGCCACGTGGCGGGTTCGGAGCCCTTCTCTGAGGCGAGAGGGGTCCGGCCTGCGGGGCACGTGGAGCCTCCAGACCTCTCCTCACGGAGGGGGAGGTCCAGCCTCTGTACGCCACGTGGCGGGCCCGGGGCTCTCCTATGCGGAGAGGGAGGTCCGGCCCCGCTGGACGCGTGGCGTCTTCGGACCTCTCTCCCGCGGAGGGGGAGGTCCGGCTTCTGTATGCCACGTGGCGGGCCCGGAGCTCTCCTCGGAGGAGAGGGAGGTCTGGCCCCGCCGGACGCGTGGCGCCTTCGGAGCTCTCCCTGCGGAGAAGGGCGAGTACCTTAGGCATTTTACCCTGTGCGCGGGGGTACCCCATATCTCAGGTACCCACAGCTCCCGACAAGATCTCGGGGGAGATAACGAGCCCGAGGTGGGACCTCCGTCTCTTCCGATCCGCGCACTTTATCTAAGTCCTGAATTGGCCGCTGCCGGAGCACGAACGGCCGCGGGGTCGTGAGAGCGTGCACTCACTTGATGACTGCTTTTACTGCGGAGACGGGAGCCCCGGCCATGTTGAACACGCAGGGCTTTTGGAGTTCTCCCACTGCGGGGGCAGGTCCGGTTTCCGCCTGCCACGTGGCGAGCCCGGAGCCCTTCTCAAGGGAGGAGAGAGTTCCGGGCCTGCTGGACACGTGGGGCCCCCGGGTCCCGCCCCCTCTAGCCCTGGGTCGAAGTAGTTGGTAGCTCCTTTCCCCCTACTTCATGCAGTCCCCGTTGCCGTAACCTAGAAGTCCTGCACACAGGTAGAGGAAACGTAAGTCTCCTTGGGGGCTCCCCCTCCCTTATCTCGTAGTCTTATTTGACTTACAGCCCCAACCATATGCTTGATGCTTGGGGACTTGTAGAGAAGGGGAGCTGAGCACATGGCAACCATGTACTGCAAGGGCGATAAAAAAGAACTTAATTCACAATTTAAATGAGTACAAGGAAAGAGCAAAGTAGGGCAGACTTCTTTTTGTACAACCTTCCATAGGAGGAAGGCAGGCTAAACATGGAGGCCACGACCCACCCCATTAAGAAGGGAAGCAAGACTCTACGCGCTTGGAGTCGGAACCAGGCAAAGCTGAACATAGTCCTGGACCGTCCCCTGGGGTTTAGCTGCTCCGAGCGCTGCTCCTGGACTCTATGGGGTTCATTACGAAAAGAAAGTACTGTCCTATTTTTGCTCTTAGGGGTAGAACTTACGGAGGTGTTCTATGTTCCAAGGGTTCGGGAGCAGGTCCCCATCCTTGGTGGAAAGGCGCACACACCCGGGGCGGCATACTTTCGCGACTCGGAAGGGGCCTTCCCAACTAGGGGAGAGTTTGTGGGCCCCTTCGCGAGAAAGTATGCGCCACAACACCAGGTCACCTTCCTGCAGCTCCCGGGCATGCACAGACCTCTGGTGGTAGCGCCGAAGCGCCTGTCTGTACCGCGCGTTACGGAGTGCCGCATGTAATCGGACCTCGTCGACGAGGTCGATTTCTCCACGCCGGAGGTTGTCCTGCGTGGCTTCGTCGTAAGCCTGGACACGGTGAGACTTCATGGTGATTTCTGGAGGGAGTACAGCTTCAGCCCCGTACACCATGAAGAAGGGTGTCTCCCCGGTGGCGCGGCTCTGGGATGTCCGGTTAGCCCATAGTGTGCTCGGAAGTTCATCTACCCAATTGGCACCATGTTTCTTCAGGCTGGCGAAGGTACGAGTCTTGAGGCCCCGGAGAATCTCCACATTGGCCCTCTCGACTTGCCCATTGCTCTTCGGGTGGGCGACAGAGGCATAGCATACCTGAATGCCAAGGTCCTCGCAGTAGTCTTGGAACGCTGCGCTGGTGAACTGGGTCCCATTGTCAGTGATGATCCTGTTTGGGACCCCGAACCGGCAGACAATAGACCTGATGAATTTTACTGCGGATTGTTTATTGATGGTGACAACTGGTGTAGCTTCCGGCCACTTGGTGAACTTGTCGATAGCGACATAGAGGTACCGGAATCCCCCGACGGTTCTGGGAAATGGTCCCAGGATGTCCAGCCCCCACACGGAAAACGGCCACGAGGGCGGGATCATCTATACCGCCTGAGCCGGTGTATGGATCTGCTTCGCGTGGAACTGGCACGCCTTGCAGCTCTCGACCAGCTTGACGGCATCCTGGAGTGCTGTCGGCCAGTAGAAGCCATGCCGGAAGGCTTTACCGACAAGCGTGCGTGAGGAAGAATGACTTCCACATTCGCCTCCATGGATCTCAGCGAGCAAGTCGCAGCCTTCCCCCTGGGTTATACACCGCAATAGGATGTGGTTGGCGCCACGCCGGTAGAGATCCCCCTCTACCAGCGCGTACCTCTTAGCCATACGCACAATCCGTTCAGCGGTTGCATGTTCATCAGGGAGGATATTGTCCTTCAAGTAGTCCCGGATCTCCGTGATCCATGCATCGGGTCTGACTTGAGCTTCTGGATCTTGAGCGCTGGGTTGCACGGAGTCCCCAGTGACGCTTACGATCCTTGGCAGCGCCCACGGTTGTAGGGCCGCCGGGACCGCCAGCTTCGAGGTGCTGGTCAAGCCCCCTTTGCCCGGCTCGGCGGGCCGGGCTGTGGGCCGCAGCAACGTCCTCTCGAAGACTCCTTCGGGCGCAGGGGCTCCGGTGGAAGCCTTCGTTGAAAGGTCGTTGGCAGTGGCATTACCGGCGCGCGGTACGTGGTGCAGGTCCAAGGCAAGGAATTCTTTCTCCAACATCTGCACGTGAAGCAGATATGCAGCTAGCTGGGGGTCATTGCAGGAGCATTCGCCCTTGACTTGCTTGATGACCAGCTGGGAGTTGCCCTGTGCCAACAACTGGCGAGCGCCTAAAGACAGGGCTGTCTGCAGGCCAAAGATGAGTGCTTCATACTCCGCCATGTTGTTGGTTGCCTTGAAATTGAGACGCACCATATACCCAAACTGTTCCCCCGATGGCATGAGGAGCAGTACGCCGGCACCGGCCCCCTGCTT
This sequence comes from Neostapfia colusana, assembly GCA_030760725.1. Classification (NCBI taxonomy): domain Eukaryota; kingdom Viridiplantae; phylum Streptophyta; class Magnoliopsida; order Poales; family Poaceae; genus Neostapfia; species Neostapfia colusana. Next base: position 57,367,275 of record JASWHV010000005.1, on the reverse strand, counting down.
TCGCGAGGAGCCGTCGAAGAAAAGTGTCCAGTGGGGTTCGGTGAAGACCGGAGCTTGGTGCTCCGGTTTCCCGCCCCCATGGCCCCCTGGGTTAATCTCCGTTGGTGTCCACTCCGCCACAAAGTCAGCCAGTGCTTGGCTCTTGACTGCATGGCGTGGGAGGAAGTCCAGCTCAAACTCCACCAGCTCCGCCGCCCATTTAGCAACGTTGCCAGTCGCATGGGGGCTGTGAAGAATTGTCTTCAGTGGATATGAGGTGACTACCAAGACCCGGTGGGCCTGGAAGTAATGGCGGAGCTTTCTGGAGGCCACGAGCACCGCATATAGCAGCTTGTGGACTTCCAGGTACCTTGTCTTGGCATCATGAAGTACTTCGTTGATGTAGTAGACAGGCCTCTGGATGGTTCGAACCCTCTTTCTCAGGCCTGGGAGGTCCTCGTCCATTGGCCCTGGCCCACTGGAGGTGGGTGGACCCACAGGGGCCTCCGAGACCTGGGACCCGGAGGCCCTTAAGCTATCTTGATTGTCCAGGAGCTCCGGGGGGTCTTGGGGGACCTCTGGGAGGTCCCGTTTGGCCCCCGGGGGGTCCCGCAGGGCCCTCGGGTGTTTATCTTGGAGGTCCGGGAGACTGCCCAGGACCTCCGGGAGGCCGACCTGGACCTCCGGGAGGTTGCCTTGGAGGCCCGGGAGACCGTCTTGGTCCTGCGGGGCCTCCTGGCGTCTGTCTTCTGCTACCGGAGCAGGCTGTGAAGATGAGGGGTCCGGCCGCTCTACGACGAGGACCATACTTACTACTTCAGTTGTCGCCGCGATGTAGAGCAACAGGTGCTCTCCGGGCTCAGGGGCTACCATGATTGGTAGGGTCGTCAGGAGTCGCTTCAACTCCTGGAAAGCCTCTTCTGCTTCGTCAGTCCAGGCAAAAGGGCCTGACTTGTGCAGGAGCTTAAAGAAAGGAAGTGCCCGCTCTGCTAGCCTCGGTATAAACCGACTCAGCGCGGCTAGACATCCCGTGAGTTTCTGGACATCCTTGACGCGGGCAGGGGGCCGCATCAAGTCGATGGCCTTGATCTTCTCTGGGTTGGCCTCAATCCCTCGGTGCGAGACCAGGAACCCTAAGAGCTTCCCAGAGGACACGCCGAACACACATTTATCTGGGTTCAGCTTGGTGCGCGTAGAGCGCAACTTGTCAAAGACTAAAGCTAGGTTATCTAGCAGGGACGGACCCTGCTTGACCTTGACAACTATGTCATCGACATACACCTCAACCAGGTCTCTTATTAACTCCCCAAAGGTTTTGTGCATTGCCCGCACAAAGGTGGGGAGTGCATTCTTTAGGCCGTAAGGCATAGACACATAGCAATAAAGGCCGTCTACTGTGATGAAGGAGGTGTGCTCCTCGTCCTCCCTAGACATGGGGATCTGATGGAAACCCGAGTAGGCGTCTAGGAAGCACAACATATCACAGCCTGACGTTGAGTCTACTATTTGATCTATTCTAGGGAGAGGGAATGGATCTTTAGGACATGCCTTATTGAGACTGGTGTAGTCGATGCACATCCGGAGCTTCCCGCCAGCCTTCGGGACAACGACGGGGTTCACCAACCATCGGGGGTGGTGGACTTCCCGTATGAAGCCAGCGTCCAGCAGCTTCTTGACTTCTTCACGGATGAAGTTTTGCCGCTCGATGGACTGCTTGCGGGGCTTCTGTTGAACCGGCCGGGCGTCGGGGAAGACTTTCAAGTGGTGCTCGATCACCTTCCTGGGGATCCCCGGCATCTGTGACGGCTGCCATGCAAACACGTCGACGTTGTGCCGGAGGAAGGTGACGAGCGCGCCTTCCTATTTACTATCCAGGCCCCTGGCTACCCGGGTGGTCTGGGTAGCTTCGGCGCCGACTTGGACGACCTTTAAGGGGACGCCGCCCTCGTCGAGAGGTTGCACCCGGGGTGCTGTGGTGGAATCACGGTGACGTGCGTTCGGGCGGAGCTGGTCCGGCCCCGTATTGCCGGGGGTTGATGCCCCAGCTGTTGCGAGTGCTTGGAGCTTCTCCAGGGCCGACACTGCAGCAGTGCGGTCCCCTCGAATCCTGAGAACACCTGTCGGTGTCGGCATCTTCAGGACAAGGTAGCCGTAATGGGCTACAGCCATGAACCGGTACAGGGCTGGCCTGCCGATTATGGCGTTGAAGGGGAGGTCTATCTCCGCTACGTCGAACAGAATGTACTCTGTTCGATAGCTGTCCGGAGCCCCGAAGGTCACCGGGAGACTAATGTTGCCGTAGGGGATAACCTGTCCCGGCCCTACCCCTGAGAACGGGCTCGACGGGGTGAGCTTGGCCATCGGGATTTGCAGCTTCTGGAAAGCTGCACGGCTGATGAGGTTCAGCCCAGCCCCTCCATCCACCAAAACGTGGTACATTCTCACGTTGGCGATGGTAGGAGCCACCAGGAGCGGTAGTTGGCCGGCCCCAGCCATGTTCCTGGGGCAGTCGGTGGCATCAAAGCTGATGGGGGTCCCCATCCACTTTAGGTGCGGTGCAGCACTTGGGAGTGGCGCCACCGACGCTACCGCTCGGCGCAGAGTCTTGACTGCACTTCGGGACGAGGGGTCGGCGGACCCGCCGTATATGACGTAGAGCTTCTTCCGACGCTCATCGTCGCTGGAGCCGGAATCCTCGTGATTGTGTGCCGCCTTCACGACACGCGGAGGCTCCTGGATCTCCTCTGGGTGGTCGATGTTGTCTGGAACATCCACCCTCTGCTCATCTTCCTTTGGACGGAAGGGCAGGGCATCAGCCCGCTGCCGCTTCTCCTTGCGGAAGCGCTCCGCGAGCCTTCGGATCTCCCGGCACTCGGCAGCAGTGTGGCGACAGCTGCCGTGCACGGGGCACATATTGTCTTTATCACCTTCTGGGATTGTTGATCTTTGTTGCTTCTTGTCGGGGCGCGGCCCCCGAGCCCCACCGAGCGTCGCTGCAGTGACGACTGGGGCTGCGGTCGGTGACTCTATCTTGCTTCTGCCTCGGTTCTTGGCCTTCCTGCTGCCTCCACAGGGAGTAGGACTAGATCCGGGCAGTCCCCCTTACTCGGAGGATGGCAGCGAGTGCCAGTTCCGTCCTTCGGCTGCTCTGGCGCATTTGTCTGCCAAGCTGAAGAGCTCTGAGACGTCGTGGACCTCCCTGGTCGCGAGCTTCTCGAGCATCTTCCTGTCCCGGACGCCTTGCCGGAACGCCACCACCACAGAAGCATTTTGAATATGTGGGATGGTGTTCCGCACCTGGGAGAACCGCTGGATGAAAGAGCGCAGCAACTCCCCAGGTCGCTGCTGGACGGCGTGGAGGTCGAGCTCCGTGCCAGGCCGGGTGTAGGAGCTGCCTAAGTTGGCTACGAACTGTCGGCAAAGCTCTCCCCAGGAGGTGACGGAACCCTGGGGGAGGTTCATGAGCCAAGACCGGGCTGGACCGGTCAAGGCGACAGGGAAGTAATTGGCCATGACGGCTTCATTCCCTCCTGTGGCAAGTACGGCGGTGGAGTAGATCTGGAGGAACTCCGCTGGGTTGACGCTGCCGTCGTACTTCTCGGGCAGGTGTGGCCGAAACTTGCGCGGCCACTTCGCAAAGCGAAGATGGGGCGCGAGGGCTGCACACCCTGCTTCTGTCACCGCAGGTTCTGGTGCCGCGAACGCTGGGTTCGCACTAGGCACAGTGTACCCTGGTACGGGCAAAGCTGCACCGTAGGCCGGGGGCGCCATCTGCAGTACATATGACTGTGGTATACTCTGCATGGCGCAGGCCTGGCGCAGAGATCGCATGGCGAAGGTCTGCTCTTCAGGCTGGGTCGAGGCCGACGTCATGCTGTCGTCAGCCTCTTGGTAGCGACGCCTTTCTCGGCATTGCTCGAGGTATACCCGGGCATCTTGACCCGAGCGACACCGCTCCAGCTCTGTCCTCAGATCCATCGATTGAGGGCTGGCAGAGCTGGAGTCTGCCGTCTGTTCGTCAACCATCGGCGTGCGTATCAGCGACATGGCCGGCTGGTCAGAGTGTCGTCTCCGCCGGAGTCGCGGGCTTGCGGCAGCGACGACAAGACGTTCTACCTCGAGAATCCACCGCTGGGTCGCTGCCTGAGGCGCGTCCCCAGCGGGCGGATTGTGCAGTAGCGCTCTTGCTGCAGCTAGCGCACCCCCTCCGGGTATGCCCGGCGCTACTGAAGATCCGACGCTGGTTGGAGCCTGCATTGCCGGGGTCGGCGCTGCCAGAGCCGGTTGCTGGCTCCCAGCTTGTACTGACACACTCCGTCCCGAGTGTGTTGGCTTGTACTCCCCCCTGGTCGCGGTTCGCCGCGGAGGCGGGGGAGGTGAGCTTGCCGCCGAAGGGAGCTTGGTCATCTTCGTCGGCGGAAACTCGTCGCGCTAGGGGAAAAGCCCCCTTCCTGGCGCGCCAAATGTCGAAGTGTGCGATCGACACTTCCCCCGGGCCTGCACTGGGCAGCCCGTGGAGGTTCTTTTTTCGGCGGGGCTAGTCTCCTAGCGGAAAGCTTGCGTGGATGGACGAGTTAGCGAGAGCTTGACACGGCGAGTTTTACGTGGTTCAGGCCGCCGGAGCGTAAAACCCTACGTCCACGGCGAGCTATGGAGCTCACTGTATTGCTTTCTGCTCAGGGCCGGAGGCCTGAGCTCGGGGGTGAGTTACAGCTTGAGAGTGTATGGCTAGCGTATGAGTTGCAAAGTGCGAACCCTTGCTATTGACGCCTACCCGAGCCTTTTATAGTCCAAGGCTCGGGCGGCTTACAAGGGAAGCCGGGACCCGACAGGTGGTCCCGGGAGGATTGTCTCTTATCTACCGTATCTGTAGTTACGCCGGTAGTTGCCTCTGGTCGAAGGCTTCTGAGTCTTCATCTTGCCGCCCTGCCCATGCCGCGTGCTAGTCGTAGTGGTTGATGACGGCGCAGGCGGCATGGGATGTCTTGTCGCGGCGTTTATTGGCTGGCAGGTTCTGACACCGCGCGCCAGTCTGTGATGCGACTGGGCGCAACGGCACCTGACAGACGCGTGCTCCGTGTTTCCGCGTCTTGGGAAGACGCGGGCCTTGAATACCTTGTACGGGCAAGGTGAGGAGCGCCTTTACGCCCGCCGCCTACCGCTCGGGGGCAGGCAGCACCGTTCTTCTGGCCACGTGGCGGGTCCGGAGCCCTTCTCTGAGGCGAGAGGGGTCCGGCCTGCGGGGCACGTGGATCCTCCGGACCTCTCCTCGCGGAGGGGGAGGTCCAGCCTCTGTACGCCACGTGGCGGGCCCGGGGCTCTCCTCTGCGGAGAGGGAGGTCCGGCCCCGCTGGACGCGTGGCGTCTTCGGACCTCTCTCCCGCGGAGGGGGAGGTCCGGCTTCTGTATGCCATGTGGCGGACCCGGAGCTCTCCTCGGAGGAGAGGGAGGTCCGGCCCCGCCGGACGCGTGGCGCCTTCGGAGCTCTCCCTGCGGAGAAGGGCGAGTACCTTAGGCATTTTACCCTGTGCGCGGGGGTACCCCATATCTCAGGTACCGACAGCTCCCGACAAGATGAACTCCAATAGGGATGAAAATTGGTGGGCTAACTCAGAAAAATGTGTTGAGTTTGAAAATGAAGCTAACTTTTTAATTTGAGTGATTAAAGTTGCTGCAATTCGAATTTACATTCAAATTGGCCTCTTTTTCAAATACCTCCAAAAGTGCCTCAAAAAGTGTTGGATTTACATGAAACTTGGACTGAACCTTCCCAAGACCTTTTAAGTTCTAGGGGTGAGCTCAACCACTCATGTTCATGTGTACAAATCCCACTTTGTCAAAATGAAGGCTTTCCCCTCTAATCACTCTTTTGATGGAGGTTACTTGCTCTTCACAATATTTCCTAAGATACCCACAATAAAAACTGTGGTGTTGTGAGGTTAAGAAAATTTTTTGCAAGTCCCTTTTCTTGGGCTTTTACATCCCTCCCCCCTTAAAAGAATCTCGTCCCGAGATTACAAAAGAAGAGATAGTGATGAAATGGGGACTTACCCGCGTTGAGATGCCATGAACTCCGGGTAATTTGAGCGAAGGAATTCCTCGCTCTCCCACGTCGCTTCTTCGGTGGTGTGGTTTCTCCAGAGTATTTTGTAGAACCACGACGTTCTGCTACACGTGGTTCTGGCTTTCTCATCAAGAATATCCACCGGATACTCATCGTATGTTAAATCCGGTTTCAGCTCGCCGATATCTTCAGTAGGAACAGCAGCTGTATGCTTTAAACATTTTCGCAGTTGCGAAACATGAAAAACATCATGGACACCAGCAAGGGATGCTGGTAACTCCAATCGATACGCCGCTGGTCCGCACTTCTCGGTGATGGCATAGGGTCCAATGAAACGAGGAGCGAGCTTCCCCTTGACGCCGAACCGGTGCACGCCCTTCATCGGAGACACGCGGAGGTACACGTGTTCACCGACGTCAAAGTGCAACGGTCTACGCCTCTTATCAGCGTAGCTCTTCTGCCGGGATTGAGCGGCCTTCAAGTTAGCTTGAATCGTCCGAACGCGCTCTTCGGCGTCGTTCACCACATCAACCCCGAATGTGACCCTCTCACCGGACTCGCACCAGTTTAATGGGGTGCGGCATTTACGACTGTAGAGAGCTTCGTAGGGTGCCATCTTGATACTCGCCTGATAGCCATTGTTGTACGAGAACTCCGCCAATGGTAGGTGATCATCCCAGTTCCTACCATGGTGGATGGGACATGCTCTCAACATGTCTTCCAAAACTTGATTCACCCTCTCTGTCTGGCCATCTGTCTGAGGGTGGTAAGCGGAGCTTCTAATCAGTTTAGTACCCAAAGCAGCATGCAACTGTTCCCAAAAGCGAGATACAAACAATGCACCTCGGTCTGAGACTATGGTCTTGGGTACACCATGCAGGCATAGAATCCTGGCAATATATAACTCCGCATATCTGTTGGCATGGAAATGTGTATGCACGGGGATGAATTGAGCTGACTTGGTTAGTCGGTCAACGATCACCCAAATGGAATCATGTTTGTTGGATGTTAAGGGTAATCCCACAATGAAATCCATGCTCACATCTTCCCATTTCCATGCTGGAATTTTCAGGGGTTGCAACAGCCCTGATTTCTTCATGTGATCAGCTTTCACTCGTCGGCACGTATCGCACTCGGATACGTACTTCGCTACCTCCCGCTTCATCCGTGTCCACCAAAATTTATTTTTCAAATCTTGGTACATTTTGTTGCTGTCCGGATGAATGGAGTACTTAGACAAGTGAGCTTCATCGAGGATCTTTTTCCTCAACTCCATATCTCGGGGTACGACTATTCGGTCATTGAACCAAAGTGTCCCCTCATCATCTTTCCGGAAACACTTGATCTCTCCATTGTCAATCTGTCTCCGGAGATGTGCCATGCCTTTATCCGTCTTCTGAGCTGCAATGATGTCTTCCCTAATGGTAGGGATGAGGGCGAGGTTGTACAGCGATCCATAAGGAACCAAGTATAAACTCGGCTCTTCCTCCTCCACCGGTGTAATGGTGAGGTGATGGACATGTGATTTCCGATTCAACGCGTCGGCAACCACATTCGCCTTGCCGGGGTGGTAATGGATGTCAATCTCATAATTCTTGATTAATTCTAACCACCTCCTTTGCCTCATGTTCAGCTCCTTCTGGGTGAAAATGTATTTTAAGCTCTTGTGGTCGGTGTAGAGATGCACCAGATTCCCCAGGAGATAGTGCCTCCACATTTTTAGCGCCAACACCACTGCAGCAAGCTCAAGATCATGAGTTGGATAGTGCTGCTCATGGTTCCGAAGTTGGCGTGAGCCATATGCGACCACACGTCCTTCCTGCATCAACACGCAGCCGAGCCCAATACCGGACGCGTCACAATACACGTCGAAGGGCTTTGTTGTATCCGGCTGAGCTAAGACCGGGGCTGTGGTGAGATGCTTCACCAATGCTTGGAACGCTCCTTCACACGCCGTGTTCCAAACATATTTCGTCCCTTTCTTCAGCAATTCTGTCATCGGCTTAGCGAGCTTGGAGAAACATGGAATAAATCTCCGATAGTATTCCGCTAACCCGAGGAAGCTTCTGACTTCATGAACTGAAGTGGGAGCTTTCCATTTCAGCACTTGCTCTATTTTGCTTGGGTCAACCGCAATGCCTTCTGCTGAGATGATATGTCCCAAGAATGGCACTTCGCTGATCCAAAACTCGCATTTACTGAACTTGGCGTAGAGCTTTTGGTCTCGCAGTCGTTGAAGAACGATCCGCAAGTGTTCGGCATGTTCGGCTTCTGTCTTGGAGTAAACCAAGATATCGTCGATGAACACTACCACGAACTTGTCCAGTTCCGGCATGAACACCGAGTTCATGAGATACATGAAGTGGGCTGGAGCGTTTGTGAGACCAAAAGACATGACGAGATATTCATATAATCCATATCTCGTCGAGAAGGCTGTCTTCGGAATATCCTCCGCCCGGATCTTTATCTGGTGATATCCAGAGCGAAGGTCCATCTTGGAGAACACACTTGCACCCACAAGTTGATCAAACAATATGTCGATGCGGGGCAGTGGATACTTATTCTTGATGGTGACGGCGTTGAGAGGCCGGTAATCCACGCACAGCCTCAGGGTTTCATCCTTCTTCTTCACGAACAGCGCCGAGCATCCCCAAGGCGAGGAACTCGGCCTAATGAAACCCTTGTTCAACAGATCATTGAGCTGTTCTTTCAGTTCCGCCAGCTCATTTGGAGCCATCTTGTATGGTCTCCGTGATATGGGCGTAGTCCCGGGTGCGAGCTCGATCTTGAACTCGACATCCCGCTCAGGTGGCATGCCCGGAAGATCATCCGGGAACACGTCGGGATACTCCTGGACTACGGGGATGTCCTCCAACTTGAGAGCTTCAGTATTGTTGATCACTGAAACTTCCCGGGCTGGATTATCTAATAAGAGGGACTGCGGACGGTGTAATGGGGAGTTGAGGTGAACCGTCCGTGATAGGGTTTCCAGGACAGCGCCATGGAAGCTTAGCCATGACATTCCCAAGATTGCATCAATCTTCTGCCCCTCAAGGATAATCATAGTGGTGGGATATATCTTCCCACCTAAGCACAGTGGTGCTTTCGGAACCATCATCGTTGCTGAAATCTTTCCTCCCGGTGAGCAGATCATATAAGAACACTCGGTTGGAAGGGCTTCCAGCTGATGCTTAACCACATATGATGCACTTATGAAGTTATGGGTTGCACCAGAATCAAAAAGTATGATGATGGCTTGATGGTTGAGAGTAAACGTACCCGCCAGTACGTTGTCTCCCTCTGGGGCGTCCTCATCGTCGAGGTTGCGGACACCCCCAGTCCGCTGACCAACCTTCTTCACCGGAGGTATGCCTCGAGCACCGCCCTGGAACTGGGCTTGCCCGCTGCTCTGCTGCCCCTGGGGACAGTCCTTCGCGAAGTGACCCGCCTGGCCACACATGAAGCAGGTGAAACGGGGCGGTCCCCCGCTGATCGGTGGATGGAATCCCGGGGCGTGTTGTGGCGGTGGAAACGCCCGGGGTGCCGTCTGCTGCTGTCTTGGTGGTGGCATCGGCGGACGGAACGGGGGTGCTTGGAACGAACGTCCCCCGAACTGTTGAGGTTGCACCGGTGGACGCCACTGCTGCCCGGATGGTGTCCGATACACCATACGGTACTTCTGAGGAGCGCCACCACCACTGCTGGGCAGAACGCTGCGCTTCCTCTGCTCAGCTGCCAACTCCCGCTGAGCGTCCTCTTGCATAATCGCGGCATTGACTAAGTCGTTGAAGGTGCCACGATTCCATTGCACGAGATGTGTCTTCATTTCAGGGTGTAACCCCCGATAGAAGTGCTCCCGCTTCTTCTCCTCGGTGGAGATGTAGTCTGACGCGTATTGCGCCAGATGATTGAAGGCACGGGAGTAGTCATGGGCACTCCTCCCGCCCTGCTTCAGCTCCAAGAATTCTTGCAACTTCCTCTTCATGATCCCGGGAGGAATGTGATAGGCGTGGAACGCCTCCCGGAACTCTTGCCATTCCACGGCATGGCCAGCCGGACGTGAGGTGACATAATTTGCCCACCACGCACCAGCGGCACCGTGAAGTTGTTGCACTGCAAACAAGGTCTTTTGCCGCTCCGTGCATAGGAGCAGCCCGAACTTGGACTCGATGGTCCGCAGCCAGTTGTCCACCTCCAGTGGTTCTTCGGCTTCGGTGAACACTGGAGGGTGCGTACTCATGAAATCCGAGTACGACACTTCCCGGGGCTCACGAGGCCCTCTATCTTGACATCCCCCCGCCTGGGACGTATTCTGCACGATCGTGCGGAGCAGGTCGGTCTGCTCCTCACGACCTCCCACCAGTGCCGCTATCACATCCGCTAGAGTAAGCGGAGGCGGCGGTGGTGGCTGCTGCTGCGGGGTGCTGTCGTAGGCCGGTGGCTGGGAGTCATCACCTCCCTGTTGGCTAGAGCCACCAACCTCGTGCGTGGTCCTAGTACGAACCATCTGCAACCATACGACAATAAACATCAGTCCCGCAACAGATTGCATGCAGTCCAATAAAAATAGGCGTAACAACATAATGACAATAAAACATGCGATACATCTCGTAGGTAGATAATGTAATAACTTTGCGCAAGCTACCCATTACCAGACCAAACACAAGCTAGTTTAATCCAACTTGATGAACCTCCTGTTTGGAAGCTCACCATAACTTGGTTTGGTCACTACGAGATGTTACTATCGCGTTGTTATCACGTATACCACCCATAGGGTACAACATCCTCTCCTATGAGTTCAACTGTCATTTTTCTGTCAGAATGGCCAGTTTCTACCTAATCCAAGTTTTGATCTGGTTCTGGGCATTTTCATGACTCAAGCTGAATACCAAAGTTAAATTTAACTTCAGTATATTTCCAACAAGTATTCATTTGCCCCCATATTAGCTTTGGTTAAAAAGTTATGCTAATTCAAAGTCAGCAGAATTTCTGGAAGAATTTTCACAGCACCTCCCTTGGAAGTTGCTGTTTTCAATTTTGATTTCTACTGAATTCTGTGCTGAAATTTCAGAAACTTTGAATTGCAAAGATGTCACACATCTTCTACCCTTTCTAAGGATGTATCATATGAAAATTTTTGGTTTTTGTGCTGGGAGTTATCATTGAAAAACAGAACAGTCCAGAGAGTGTTTAACTCTGTCCTGGTTCTGGACAGTTTACATCCCTCTGGGATTTAAGCCATCTTACATTGTGTTTCAGCTCTGGAAGTCTACAACAAAGTTGTAGAGTACTTAAATACCTTTCCAGAACTATATCCCATACCTCCCTGGGCTAAAAGACCTGTGAGTTATGCCCTGTTGAAGATCAGCACCCTTGCTGCCCGAAACAGAGCACTCTGTTTTTCAGTCTTTTGGAACTACACTCATCAATTATCACTTTTCTACCCAACCAGAGTCCTAGATGTTGATCCTAGTGATTTTTAATTCCTTGTTATCATTATTTTCATGCATATGCCTACAATATCTCGGTACTACGTTCCTCACAAAAGAAAATCCTAACCGGATTATACCGGCATATACGTCTCAAGTGTACTAAACGGTCTCTCGCATACGTTTCCTACACGGATACATACGTGGTTAGTACCTGCAGAAGACCACACAATAATGGTGCACTCAATGGTTGTTCATTTCAGGCAGGACCATATTTAAATTAAATACAAACGCCCGTATCATTTTCATACGGCCGTCCTTGAGTTAGGTCACGTCTCAAGGTACGTGACCGTGTTTCAACACCACACGACGGGGAACCCGAGTATGTCATGAACGGGTCATCACAGTTGGGAATGTTATCAACCCAACAGATACCACCTACTGCCCTGCAAGGCACGCCGATGGCAAGCGCTGCGTATGTCCCCCTGGGCTACTTCCAGACGAACACACTTTCTCGTTACTGACCATGCGATGGGGTCTCCACTTACTTGCCTAATGCATGCTAGGGATCAGCGTTTCATATGAACTCAGGAACATGAAGAGTCCAAGAGGTTCATATTGACGTCTCACACCAAGCTGTGAGATCAATCCCTCAACCACGTTCCTTGTCAGGGAGAGCTAACCGAAATTGAACTGCTTTCGGTGGCGTTCCTTACCAAACTTACCATAGCGTAGGTGCGTCGTTACAATAATTGAAATTCAGAATTATAACACATAAGTTAGTCTTTGCCACTTTAAGTAACTAGACTAATATAGTCCTTACTTGGGCAACTACCGATTCCTCACCGTAACCTAAGTTTTCCCATAATGTAGTCCTTGAGTACTGTGCTATCCCCAATGCAGCTCTGATACCAGGCTGTGGCGGACCGGAATCCGCCCATCCATGATCACAGAGGGTGGTGCCGCGCGATGCGACACCCGACAGCACATGTCATAAGAACACATTATATTACATGGGAAAACAAACTGAATGTACAAAGTAGTACACTTCTCAGTTACAAACTAGGGTCTTTATTACACAGCGGAAGTTTCTTTTGTACAACTCACGCCCGCCTATCTAGCAAAAGTCGGTTGCCCAGCCCTAGGGCAACCCACACTAGCTGCACGTCTCAGCTCAGCGCGGCGTGTACGGCTCCCACTCAGCCGTGGTCCCCGACGGAGGGTAACCCTCGCCGGTGGACTCGTACTCCGAGTCCGTGGGTGGCTCCTCACCTGAAAAACACTTAAGCAGCAACCGTGAGCACGAAGGCTCAGCAAGGCTTAACCGACTCACCTAAGCATGAAACTCTACATGAGGTGTACCATGACATAGGATAGTCATATTGCAACAAATGGACTCGCCTACAAGTTCGTCCTTAGTTCAACTTTTAGCAACAAGTTAACAGTTCAGGAAGCTGAAATTTAGTAAGCAATATATGGTGGCAAACATGTAGCAATACAATATTATATCAAATCAGCAGTATCGAATCACCATATTTCATACATTAGTCTACGTCATGACTCAGTGACCAAGTGGTACTCTTCACCGCGAGGGACGGCGAATCGACTCGATATACACCTGCAGGGAAACCCAAAGAGCATGTCACGTACGCCCACCCGTGGAGCTGCACAGCACGCTCACTCGATGTCGTACGGGACAACCTTTCACCCAACAGCCCAAACGTCGAACCGGTCGCACCGAAACGAGCAGGAGGTTCCCCACATGGAGCATCTCTCTATGCCCGTTGGCAGATTTCCACCTTGCTGCCCTCAGCCTACACCTATAAATCGGTGCGTTATGCCTCGACGCCCGGAGGTTTAGGCAACATCTGTTTATCGGGGCCCATATGTCCGATATGCCTTCAGTACGTTAAAACTTGATCAGCGTGGGCCGCACACGGATCGGTCCTCAATCGACACGGACAGGGCTGCGCACACAAGACTCCCTCTTGCTGCGCCCTAGCCCCTGCCTAGTCTCATTTTCATTACTAATGTGATCTCACATCACTCAACCGAACCCGTGTGTCCCAAGCCTATCTCGCGAGTAGATTCCAACTACTCGACTTGTACCGAAGCCCTATGAATCTTTAAGCATAGCCTATCCACTCGAGGTCTTAGACGCTACCCTCACTCTTATGGAAAATTTCTGGTCATGCAAGTGGGGTTCCATCCATCCTATACCTAATGCACATTCACATTTCATATGACACATGTAAACAAAGTAAAACTTATGAAAGGTTAATGCAAACCGGGGCTTGCCTTGTTGCTGCTGGTCAGTAGTTAGCTCTTCTTCCGGAAGGAGGAAGTCCAGCACTTCCGGAGTCTCTTCTTCAGTGACTACACGTTTAATGAAATACGACATGTAAATTTAAATGCAATGTGTAAACTTGAATACTTAACTACTAATAACTCTAGCTAGCCCTCCCCTTTCGTTCTGAAATTTTTATTGTGGCTTGGGAGGGTCCTAACCAGAGTCTTGACCAAGTTTCATTTGAAACAAAGTTCATTTGAACCCTGTACAAATAAAAGCCCATTTGGTCAATATTTGAGCCTCTGAATAATTCTAGGGGTTTTCATGGCTCCAACCATTACTTTCTGGAAACTAGAATTTAAGATGGTTCTAATGGAGTTGGTTTCATGTTATTTTAAGAATTCTACAGAAAGTTATGCCCTAATTAAGATTTGAGAAAATCTGATAAATGTTTCTGTACATTTTTCTATTTTCTCTGGGCAGTTCTCTTAATCACCCCATTAGGGTAACTAAATTAACGTGGATGAGTTTGAAAATTTTACTGGGATTCTGGGATTTTCCAATGAACCTCTCAGCCAAATTTCAGAATTTTTCATAACAGGTTCTCCAGATAAAATTCCCAACAGTTTAAATTTTAGGGATTTAATTCTGGAAAACTATTCACTTTCACGAGCTGAATTTGTTACTGCTGGAAAGTACTCAGAATTCTTAGTTCAGCAAAATTTTGTTCATCGAATTTGGAGTTTCCTAGACAAAGTTCTATTCATTTGAAGTTTGAACTAAAACTGGAAATTCGAATAAAGTTTAAACTCTGCGGGTGGGGTCCCCCGGCTACGTGTCAGCCTCCCAGCTAACCCACACCGAAGCCCGCAGAACCACCCGCGCACCCGCACGGGATCCCGGTGCCGCAGCGGATCCGACGATTTAAAATATCGCCATTGACATGCGGGGCCCCCAGTCATCTCCCTCCTCCCGACGCCCGCGCGCTCCCGCCGCCGGGCTCGCCGGAGCTCTCGCCGGAGAGGGGTTCCGGCCCTCGGAACTTGCCGATTCTCGCCGCCTGTGCCTATCTCGGCCTGGGGAACACGGTGGTGCCCTCACCAGAGCGTGACAACGGCCAGAACAGTGCTCCCGCTGGTAATAGCGGCCGGGAGCTCACCGGCGACGTCGAACTCGGCATCCCCTGCACCTTTTTCGATGCGGTTTGCTCGGGGAGCTCCGCTGATACCTGCTGGTCATGGTCATGGACACCGATCCCCGTGAAAACGGCTGTAACTATGACCTCACCGGCGACATAGGCCGGATATCGGCTGTGCTCAGAAAACTTCGAAGAACCGTAACCCTAGCCCATGGTTCTTGCTGATTTTTGATCCTAGGAGGTCGTGGCAGTGTATAGAGCGTGTGTGTGACTCGGTATGCCCAGTGATGAGCTAACCCCCACGAATTTTGGGAATTGGTGGGGGCTCGGTCTTAGAACCACCGAAACTTCCCCGGCGAAATACTCCCCCGACAGCCCATGAAATGAAGAACGGTTGGGACCAGAAGAATCAGCACCTCAAGGCGGTCGTTTTTTGTGTTGCTCATCGGGCACGAGAGCACCTGGTTTGCTCGGACGCCGGCGATCAGTGGGTGGCGAAACACCGAGGGTGTGGCCGAGTTTGTGGGCGGTGAAACAGAGAGGATACGGGGCTTCTCACGCAGCCCAGCAGTGCAACCGCACACTTTGTAGCTGGCACCCTCATCCCCCGAGCAGGAGGTGGCGCGGTGGCCGCGTTGGGACGGGGTCGACCCCGTGCGCTGTTGGCCGTAGGGTGTTCGACCGCGTGCCCGAGTCGGTTTGCTCCTCGGGGTGGCTGACCAGTGGGCCCTCTTCTCCCCTCTAATTCTTCCTCCCCCTTTCTTTTGTAAATATCCCAGCTACTGAACATTGAATGAGAGACTTAGCCCCCAAGTATTGGTTTGAATTTGAGTTCTCAAATTTAAACTTTGTTGGGTTAAATTTGCTTCATGTTTAAACTGAAATTCAAATTCAGTTTTGAATTATTGCAAATTTAGCTCCCGACAAGATGAACTCCAATAGGGATGAAAATTGGTGGGCTAACTCAGAAAAATGTGCTGAGTTTGAAAATGAAGCTAACTTTTGAATTTGAGTGATGAAAGTTGCTGCAATTTGAATTTACATTCAAATTGGCCTCTTTTTCAAATACCTCCAAAAGTGCCTCAAAAAGTGTTGGATTTACATGAAACTTGGACTGAACCTTCCCAATACTTTTTAAGTTCTAGGGGTGAGGTCAACCTCTCATGTTCATGAGTACAAATCCCACTTTGTGAAAGTGAAGGCTTTCCCCTCTAATCACTCTTTTGATGGAGGTTACTTGCTCTTCACAATATTTCCTAAAATATCCACAATAAAAACTGTGGTGTTGTGAGGTTAAGAAAAATTTTTGCAAGTCCCTTTTCTTGGGCTTTTACACCAAGAGGCCGGCGACAGCATGTTGACTGCCTCGACCCAGCCTGAGCCTCAGACGTTCGCCACGCGATCTCTGCCCCAGGCATACGCCACACAGCATATGCCCCAGCCATATGCCCTGAAAATGGTGCCCCCGGTCTATGGCGCAGCCTTGCCCATACCGGGGTATGCGGTGCCGGAAGTGAACCAACCGTTCGCGGCACCAACACCTGCAGCAACAGGAGCAGGATGTGCGGCCCTGGCGCCACACCTTCGCTTCCCGAAGTGGCCACACAAGTTCCGGCTGCACCTGCCTGAGAAGTACGACGGCAGCGTTAACCCAGCGGAGTTCCTCCAGATCTACTCCACCGCCATCCTTGCTGCAGGAGGGGACGAGGCCGTCATGGCCAACTACTTCCCCGTCGCCTTGACCGGCCCAGCCCAGCGGGGCTCATGAATCTCCCCCAGGGTTCCATAACCTCCTGGGGAGAGCTCTGCCGGCAGTTCTCTGCTAACTTCGGCAGCTCCTACACCCGGCCTGCCACGGAGCTTGACCTCCATGCCGTCCAGCAACAACCTGGAGAGACGCTGCGCTCCTTCATCCAGCGGTTCTCCCAGGTACGGAACACCATCCCGCATATCCAAAATGCCTCTGTGGTGGTGGCGTTCCGGCAGGGTGTACAGGACAAGAAGATGCTTGAGAAGCTCGTGACCAGAGAGGTTCGCGACGTCTCAGAGCTCTTCAGCCTGGTGGACAAGTGCGCCAGGGCAGCACAAGGGCGGAACTGGCATTCACACCCAGCCTCTGAATCAGGAGGACAGCCCGGATCTGGCGCTGCTTCCCATGGAAGCAGCAAGAAGATCAAGAACCAGGACGGTGGCAAGATGAAACCACCGACCGCAGCTCCCGTTGCTGCAGCAGAAGCACCCAGCGGAGCTCGGGGGCCACGCCCCGACAAAAGGCAGCGACAGTCACCAGCTCCAGATGGTGACCAAGGCGAGCCATGCCCCATGCATGACACCAGCTGCCATACTGCTGCTGAGTGCCGGGAGATTCAGAAGCTCGCGGAGCGCTTCCGCAAGGGGAAGCAACCGCGTGCTGACGCCCCTCCCTTCTGTCAAAGGGAGGGCAAGCAGAAGGTCGACATCCAAGACAACGTCCACCACCAAGTGGAGTTCCAGGAGCCTCAGCGCGCCGTGAAGGCGGTGCACATCCATGAGGACTCCAGCTCCAGTGATGACGAGCGCCGGAAGACGCTCTATGTCATCTACGGCGGGTCCGCTGACCCCTCGTCCCGAAGCGCGGTTAAGACTCTGCGCCGAGCGGTAGCGTCGGTGGCTCCTCTCCCAAGTGCCGCGCCACACCTCAAGTGGATGGGAATCCCCATCAGCTTCGATGCCACCGACTGCCCCAGGAACATAGCTGGGGCCGGCCAACTACCGCTCTTGATAGCACCCACCATCGCCAACATGAGGATGTACCACGTTTTGGTAGATGGCGGGGCTGGGCTGAACCTCATCAGCTGGCAGCTTTCTAGAAGCTGCAGATCCCGATGGCCAAACTCACCCCATCGAGCCCGTTCTCAGGGGTAGGGCCGGGACAAGTCATGCCCTATGGCAACATCAGCCTTCCGGTGACCTTTGGGGCACCGGACAGCTATCGGATAGAATACATTCTGTTCGACGTGGCGGAGATCGACCTCCACTTCAATGCCATAATCGGCAGGCCAGCCCTGTACCGATTCATGGCAGTAGCCCACTACGGCTACCTTGTCCTAAAGATGCCTACACCGACAGGCATCCTCAAGATTCGTGGAGACCGCGCTGCTGCAGTGTCAGCCTTGGAGAAGCTCCAAGCACTTGCAGCAGCTCGAGCACCAGCCTCTGGTAGTGCAGAGCCAGGCCGGCTCCACCCGAGTGCACGCCACCGTGCCTCTACCTCAGCACCCCGCGTGCAACCCCTCGACGAGGGCGACGTCCCCCTGAAGGTCGTCCAAGTCGGCGCCGATGCTGCCCAGACCACCCGGGTAGCTGGGGGCCTGGACAGCAAATAGGAAGGCGCGCTCATCACTTTCCTCCGGCACAACGTCGACGTGTTTGCATGGCATCCGTTGCAGATGCCGGGGATCCCTAGGGAGGTGATCGAGCACCATCTGAAGGTCTTCCCCGATGCCCGGCCAGTCCAATAGAAGCCCCCCAAGCAGTCCATTGAGCGGCAGAACTTCATCCGAGAAGAAATCAAGAAGCTGCTGGACGCTGGCTTCATACGGGAAGTCCACCACCCCCGGTGGTTGGCGAACCCCGTCATCGTCCCAAAGGCCGGCGGGAAGCTCCGGATGTGCATCGTCTACACCAGTCTCAATAAGGCATGTCCCAAAGATCCATTCCCTCTCTCTAGAATATATCAAATAGTAGACTTGACATCAGGCTGTGATATTCTATGCTTCCTAGACGCCTACTCGGGCTTTCATCAGATCCCTATGTCTAGAGAGGATGAAGAGCACACTTCCTTCATCAAAGTAGACGGCCTGTGTTGTTATGTCTCTATGCCTTATGGCTTAAAGAATGCTCTTCCCACCTTTGTACGTGCAATGCACAAAACTTTTGGAGAGCTAATAAGAGACTTAGTCGAGGTGTATGTCGATGACACGTTGTCAAGGTCAGGCAGAGTTCATCCTTGTTAGATAACCTAGCCCTAGTCTTTGACAGACTGCGCTCCACACGCACTAAGCTGAACCCCGACAAGTGTGTGTTCGGTGTATCCTCTGGGAAGCTCCTAGTATTCCTGGTCTCGCACAGAGGAATTGAGGCCAACCTAGAGAAGGTCAAGGCCATCGACCTGATGAGACCCCCCGCCCGCGTCAAAGATGTCCAGAAACTAACGGGATGCCTAGCCGCGCTGAGTCGGTTCATACCGAGGCTAGCAGAGCGGGCACTCCCCTTTTTTAATCTCCTGCGCAAATCCACTTGGACCGACGAAGCAGGAGAAGCTTTTCAGGAGTTGAAGCAGCTCCTGACGACCCTACCCATCATGGTAGCCCCCCCAGCCCGAAGAGCATTTGCTGCTCTACATTGTGGCAACAACTGAGGTGGTGAGCATGGTCCTCGTCGCAGAGCGGCCGGACCCCCCGTCACCGCAGCCTGCTCCGGTGGCAGAAGACAAACACCAGGAGACCCCGGAGGTCCAAGACGACCTCCCGGAGCTCCAAGAAAACCTCCAGGAGCTCCAGGATACCCCTAGAGACCAAAAGGAACCTCCCAGGAGGACAAGACGTCCTCCCGAAGGTCTAGGAGGACCACCTGGAAAACCAGCCGGATCTCCCGGAGGTCCGAGACGGGCTAGGAGCCTTCGAGTCCCAGCTCCGGAGGCTCCCCTGGACCCGTCTACCTCCTGTCGGCCTGAGCCAATGGATGAGGACATCTCAGGCCCGGGAGGGAGGGTCCGGACCATCCAGAGGCATGTCTACTACATCAGCGAAGTCCTCCACGATGCCAAGACAAGGTACCTGGAGGTCCACAAGCTGCTGTATGCAGTGCTCATGGCATCCAGAAAGCTCCGCCACTACTTTCAAACCCACTGGATCTCAGTGGTCACCTCCTACCCGCTGAAGGCAATCCTTCACAGCCCCAACGTGACCGGCAATGTCGCTAAATGGGCAGCGGAATTGGCGGAGTTTGAGCTGGACCTCCTTCCACGCCATGCAGTCAAGAGCCAAGCACTGGCTGACTTTGTGGCCGAATGGACGCCAACGAAGACTAACCCAGGGGGCCACGAAGACGGTGAACCAAAGCCTCGAGCTCCAGTCT
This sequence comes from Neostapfia colusana, assembly GCA_030760725.1. NCBI lineage: Eukaryota > Viridiplantae > Streptophyta > Magnoliopsida > Poales > Poaceae > Neostapfia > Neostapfia colusana. The sequence goes on along the minus strand of JASWHV010000005.1, from coordinate 57,347,257 downwards.
TTACCGGGCCTCACTTGACGCTCTTCTTCGACGGCTCCTCGTGAAAGCAGGGGGCCGGTGCTGGTGTACTGCTTCTCATGCCATCGGGGGAGCAGTTTGGGTCCATGGTGCGTCTCAATTTCAAGGTAACCAACAACATGGCAGAGTATGAAGCACTCATCTTTGGCCTAAAGACAGCCCTGTCTCTGGGCGCTCGCCAGTTGTTGGCACAGGCGAGTCCCAGCTAGTCATTAAGCAAGGGTGAATGCTCCTGCAATGACCCACAGCTAGCTGCTTATCTGCTCCACGTGCAGATGTTGGAGAAAGACTTCCTCGCCTTGGACCTGCACCATGTTCCGCGCGCTGGCAATGCCGCGGCCAACGACCTCTCAACGAAGGCCTCCACCGGAGTCTTCGAGAGGACATTGCTACGGCCCAAAGCCCAGCCCGCCAAGCCAGGCGATGGGGGCTGGACCGGCACCTCGAAGCTGGCAGTCCCGGCGGCCCTGCAGCCATGGACGCCGCCAAGGATCGTAAGCGTCACTGGGGACTCCGTGCAACCCAAGGCTCAAAATCCAGAAGCTCAAGTCAGACCCGATGCATGGATCACGGAGATCCGGGACTACTTGAAAGACAACATCCTCCCTGATGAACGTGTATCCGCTGAACGGATCGTGCGCATGGCTAAAAGGTACGCGCTGGTAGAATGGGATCTCTACCGGCGTGGCGCCAACCACGTCCTATTTCGATGCATAACCCAGGGGGAAGGCTGCGACTTGCTCGCTGAGATCCATGGAGGCGAATGTGGGTTCCTCACACACGCTCATCGATAAAGCCTTCCGGCATGGTTTCTACTGGCCGACAGCACTCCAAGATGCCGTCAAGCTGGTCAAGAGCTGCAAGGCGTGCCAGTTCCACACCAAGCAGATCCACACACCGGCTCAGGCGGTTCAGAGGATCCCGCCCTCGTGGCCGTTCACCGTATGGGGGTTGGACATCCAAGGACCATTCCCCAAAGCCATCGGAGGACTATGGTACCTCTACGTTGCCATTGACAAGTTCACCAAGTGGCCGGAAGCCACGCCCGTCATCACCATCAACAAGCAATCCGCGTAAAGTTCATCAAGTCGATCGTCTGCCGGTTCGGGGTCCCGAACAGAATCATCACTGACAACGGGACCCAGTTCACCAGCGCATCGTTCCAAGACTACGGTGAAGACCTCGGCATCCAGGTGTGCTATGCCTCCGTTGCTCACCCAAAGAGCAATGGGCAAGTCGAGAGGGCCAACGCCGAGATTCTTCGGGGCCTCAAGACTAGCACCAATGCCGGCTTGAAGAAACATGGCGCCAAGTGGACGAGCTTTCGAGCACACTGTGGGCTAACCGGACATCCCAGAGCCGGGCCACTGGAGAGACACCCTTCTTCATGGTGTACGGGGCTGAAGCTGTGCTTCCCCCAGAGATCACAGGGGGTCTCTCCGTGTCCGAGCTTACGACGAAGCCGCACAGGACAACCTCCGGCATGAAGACATCGACCTCATCGACGAGGCTCGATTACGTGCAGCACTCCGCAATGCACGGTACCAGCAAATGCTTCAGCGCTACCCCCAAAGGTTTGTGCATGTTCGAGAGCTGCAGGAAGGCGGCCTGGTGTTGTGGTGCATACTTTCTCGCGAAGGGACCGACAAACTCTCCCCCAGCTGGGAAGGCCCCTTCTGAGTCACGAAAGTTTGCCACCCCGGGTGTGTACGCCTTTCCACCGAGGATGGGGATCCGCTCCAGAACCCTTGGAACATAGAACACCTCCGTAAGTTCTATCCCTAGAGCAATAGTGGGACAGTCTTTTCTTTCTGTAATAGATTCCATAGAGTCCAGGAACAGCGCTCGGAGCAGCTAAGTCTCAGGGGATGGTCCAGGACTACGTTCAGCTTGGCCTGGTTCCGACCCTAAGCGCGTAGAGCCTTGCTTCCCTTCTTAATGGGGCGGGTCGTTGCCTCCATGTTTAGCATGCCTTCCTCCTATGGATATTTATATGGAAAGAAACCTGTCCTGCTTTGCTCTTCCCTTGTGATCATTTTATGACCGCACTTCCTGTGTATGCTCACCATGCACTCAGCTTCTTTTTCCCGTTCTCACCCCTAGTCGGCATTTGCTATCCTACCGAAGACGGTCACGTTTGAGGTACCTGCCGATGGCCAGGGGGCCTCGAGCCCCCGGCGCTTCGCGCACTGAAGTACCCAAGCCCCGTATACCGGATCAGGATCGTAAGCCAAATAAGACTATGAGGTAGGGAAGGGAGAGCCCCGAGGAGAATTACGTTTCCCTTACTTGTGTGCAGGACCTCCCGGCCTTAGCTCCCCCGCAGCAGTATGGTAGGTGCACCCAAACAATTGGCCACACCTACCAGGGGGCCATTACGAGACCGCGCAAGACCGGAGCTCCAACGCAAGACCGGAGGATCCGGACCTCGCCCCCTCCGCAGGGGCGGGCTCCGGAGGCCCCACGTGTCCGGCGGGGCCGGAGCTCCCCTCTCCTTAGAGGGTAGCTCCGGGCCCGCCAAGTGGCCGGCAGAGCCGGGACTCGCTCCCTTCGTAGGGGGTGAGCTCCGAAGGCCCCACGCGTCCCGCGGGGTCGGGTCTCCATCTTCTCAGAGGAGAGCTCCGGGCCCGCCACATGGCCGGCGGATCTGGACCTCCCCGTCCTCACGGGGCGAGCTCCGAAGACCCCTGGGGTCCTTAACTCAATAAGGACCCGAGGAAGGTGTCCGTACAAGACTTCAAGGTTGGTGAAGACCTCTGAGTACCTTGCGGAGCTAAGGACTCGGCCAGGCCAAACCAAGAAGAATATAAAAGTACGCAGACACAGAAAACAACATGAGTCTATTCATTTGAAGCTCCATGAGCTGGACTACAGACTCAACAAAAGCAAAAAAGAAGAGATACAGGGCCTTCTGGCCACAGGGGAGACAGCGTAGGAGTCCCCGGACTCCCGCTGGAACCTAGAGGCCACAAGGGCAGCCATGTCCCCGACTTCGGCCCTGGCAGCTTCCTCCCGCTCTGCGACAGGACCTAGTCTCACCGGCTCCAGAGAGAAGGAAGGGTCTTGACTCCTGAAGCACGCCAGCACGTGCGTGGCGACCTCCTTCGCCAGGCCCCGTCCCTCTGCCTCAAGCTCGGCGGCGATCACCGCTTCGATCCTGCCTAGCTTGGCGCCGATGGACTCAAGCGCCGCAATTGCCTCAAACACCCCTTGCGCCGGAGCCCCCATCCTCATTGGGCTGAAGCCGAGGGGAACCAGGGTGGACCCTGCCTCACCTACAAAGCTCTAGACTGCTCGGTCCTCGACAGACCGCGAAGCCTGAAGCTTCTCCACCTCTTGGTGGGCCACCAGCTCACGACCCAGCGCCGCCTGATGCTCCCGGGAGGCCTGCTCCTCCCTCGCGGCAACAGCCAACTCCCGAAGCTCCAGCTCCTCAGCCTGGACATTCAGGTCACCCTCGCTGGCATTCAGTTGTGCGGAGACCTTCTTCTCCTCGGCCACCACAGCACGCTCCCGATCCGCGACGGCGCACTCCCGGCGCGCTAGCTGCCGCCGCAGCTCCTCCATAGAAGCGGAGCATGCCTCGGCCCTGGTATGAACCTCATGGGTCTCCTTGTGGAGCCGCCGGGTCTCGGAGTCCAGGCGGTCAGTGACCTTCTTCCGAGCGTCGAGGAGCGCCTCCATGGCATCAAGCCCCAATTGCCTTGAGGCAAGCTCCGCCCTAACCTCCTGAGTCCGCTGCACCAGGAGGTGCCCCAAGATGAAGAGCCGATCCCTCTCCCCTATCAGCACCTCCCGTTCACCCCCAAGCGCGCCCAGTACCTGCCGGATGCTTGCTTGGGCGAGCCCCAAGGCATCTGCAAGGGACAGCGGGGTGGCAGAAGCCGAAGCCGTGCCCCTGAGCTCCTCAATCACGTCATCATCCAGTGGAGGAAGCGCCGGCATCTCGGTGACCGAAGTTAGGCGCCGATCTGAAGAGGTCGGTGGGCCTGTCGCTGCTCCCCCTCGCCTCAGTACCGGAGGGCTGGACGCCGCCAGCTAGCTCTGGGAACCGGGTACGCTTCTTCTCCAGCAAACCGGGGGCCGGCTCCCTGCCCTTCACCCCGTCGGTGGTCCGAGCTCCGTCGACCTTTGGCTTAGGCTGGGCATCAGGTGATGTCTCGCGCTCCGATCTGGAGCACTCAACCCTAGGGATTGTGATCCCCTGGGAGACACCACCAACCTGGCGTGCGGCAATCCCGATGTCATCCAAAGTCGGCAACTCCTGCAACAGCCTCACCCTCAGCAACGGCTCCTGGGAGAGAGGGCGACAGGAAGCTGGCACCGCAAGAAAACTTCCATCAAGGGGATCGCTGCTGATACGTGCCAGAGTCTCCTTCAGCTCCTCCTCTGACGGAGCTGAGTCCAAACCCCTCTCCACTCTGCTGCCATCGTGGATGCCGAAGAAATACCACGCCGGGCGGTAGCGCTGCTGCAATGGCGCTAAGCGCCGCAACAGGAAGTTTTCCAGCACCATCAAAGACGTCAACCCATGCTCCGTCAAGAACCGCATCCGCGCCAAGATCGGCGTGTACTCGGGTGCCAGCACCGGGTTGTCCTCCCAGAAGCGATGCCCAATGGTTGGGGCATTAATCGGCAGCTGGAGACGATCGTGCTCGTCGGTCTTTACGATCACCCAGTTGTCCCTCCAGCCATCCCACCTCGCCGCGCTAAAAAGCAGAGGGTACCTGGAAACATTTGGGTCCTTGCAGCGGTGTTGGAAATAGTAGGCTCCCAGTTGGTTCTTTGATCCACGCCCAGTTGTTCGCAGCACAAAGAAGTGGCGGAAGAGCGTCACTGAGGCGCGCACCCCCACGAACATCTCGCAGAAGTGCACGAAGACAGCGGCCATGGCAAAGGAATTGGGAGAGAGGTGGTGAAGCTGAAGTCCGAACGTCTCCAGCAGCGTCAAGAAGAACGAAGAAATTGGCAGGACGAGCCCCACCAATCCATAAGCGACGAAGAAGACAATCTCCCCTTCTTCCATATGCAGGGGGAGAGTCCCTCTCCGGAGGCATCGTCGCTGTTCCTCCGTATGCAATCCCAACAACTTTCGCATCGGCCTAAACTCCGCCGACCAAGCGATACGCGGGGGAGGCAAGTTGGAAGCCATGGCAGAAGAAAGCTCAAGAACAGGGAAGACAAGGGCAGAAGAGCTCAAGGAAGATGCAAGCGCTGGGAAGTGCGAAGGGAAGCCGCGATGCGGGTAAGATCCCCTTTTAAACTTCCCAGGCGCAGTTCAAAGCGATTTGAAACTCTTCGAATACGCCGCTTGGACAACCACTTCAGCTCTGAGACCAAGCGTCGATGACAAGTGGACCCAAGTCGTCCAGCAGAAGCGGTGGGCCAAGAAGTCAGTCTCCCAAGGAGACGAGCCGACAAGACGCTTCGGCGGTTCCTGAAAAGGCGCTGCAACATGCAGAAGTGGCAGCCTTGGGAACCGCCACAGTAAAAGCAGCCATCAAGTGGGGCACACGCTCCCACGATCCCGTGACTGTTCGTGCTCTGGCAACGGTCAATGCAGGTCTTCGAGAAGGTGCGCGGAGTGGAAGAGACGGGGGCCCCACCTCGGGCTCGCTATCTCCCCCGAGATGGGCCCGGGGGCCACTGTCGGTACCCTCAATATGGGGTACCCCCGCACAAAGGTGAAACTGCCTAAGGACCTCGCCCTTCTCTGCAGGGGGAGCTACGAAGGCGCCATGTGTCCAGCGGGGCCGGACAACCCTCTCCTCAGAGGTAAGCTCCGGACCCGCCACATGGCCAACTGAGCCGGATCCCCCCCCCTCCGCGGGGAGAGATCCAGAGTCTCCACGTGTCCAACAGGGCCGGACCTCCCTCTCCTCAGAGGAGAGCTCCGGGCCCGCCATGTGGCCAGCAGAGCCGGACCTCCCCCCTCCGCGGGGAGAGCTCCGAAGGCTCCACGTGTCCAGCGGGGCCGGACCTCCCTCTCCTCAGAGGAGGGCTCCGGGCCCCTCACGTGGCCAGTAGAGCAGCGCTGCCTGCCCCCGCGCGGTAGGCAGCAAGAGTAAAGACGCGCCATACCTTGCCCGTACAAGGTATTCAAGACCCGCGCCTTCCCAAGGCGCGGAGACGCGGAGCACACCTCTGTCAGGTGCCGTTGCGCCCAATCACATCGTAGTGAAGACTGGCGCGCCGCGTCAGAGCCTGCCCGCCAATAAACACAGCGACAAGACATCCCCTGCCGCCCCTGCCAACCACTACGACTAGCTTGCAACATGGGCAGGGCGGCAGAACGAAGACTCGGAAGCCCTCGCCAGAGACAACTACCGACGCAACTACAGATATGGTAGATGGCAGGCAATATCCCCGGAACCACCTGTCGGGTCCCGGACCCACCTTGTAAGCCACCCGAGCCTTGGGCTATAAAAGGCTCGGGTAGGCAACGTTAGCAGGGGTTCGAAGTCACACCCGGTTTTTTCGAAGAAGCACCAAGTGAATATCACATGTATGCCAGGATCATTTTCTCATACATGTGATGACAAATGGTGAAGCATCATTTATTACAAGACAGGTGTCAATTATAAATCAGTCTTACATAGCAAATGTCTCGATGGACAATAATAAGTTCATCACAAGTAAATAAACTAGCAGCGGAATATTATTCTTGAGGGCTCCGTCACAGGCGTTGCCCAGGGGTCTCCATGAACCTAGAAACCTTCTTCGGGTCCAAAGTCTTGGTCATTATACACCACCTCATTATCTTGACCTGAGCAGCAATATAAACCAACAAATATGCAAGGTTGAGTACCGATGGTACTCAGCAAGTGTGGGAAAGTTATGTCATGCATGGCTATAACAAGGGGAGGTTGAACTCATGGTTAAAGCACTACGCAATTAATACCTATCACCTTAGCTTATTAAGCACCTACATTACTACACAGCTGAAATGGTCCCAATCTTCCATCCCATCGTCATAATCAAATAACCATAACATCATTTCCAATGTTAAGCTCCCCGCTTAACATCCACAACTTCCAAAACCATCAATCCTCTAATCATGAATAAGTCCAAGCCGCTCTTGACCGTGAGCACGGCTGTCATGACAGTTTTGACTCTGCAGAGTTTGCACCACTGTACCCACATGTAGTGATTTCATCCCCCGTTGCCGGGTGGACTAAAAGAACCTCCATTATGCCAGTGGCTACGAACCACATTCACACTTCCTAGGTGTGTAGCCAGGAGATCACTACGAAGCCTTTACAAAGGGATTCCCGACGAGCGTGGGCCCATTGAGGTTTCACCCCTAACAGCATACAAGAGACTCCAACCCCGCTGCAGTGGCCCCCTCTTGAGCCTTGCGGTTCATATGGTAGTCCAGCTGACACCTACTCCCCGCACCATCCAACACACCCATACTACGCCGGGGATACACCTAATTAATTGGCCAAGCTAACCCATCTCACCATGTGGTTGGCACGGTAAAGCCAGGTTACATGCTCCATGAACCGGTCCTTAGGATCCAGGCAAGTACTAAACACAAACCCGAGTCTCGTGCACCCAGCACACAACCAAAACATCCAACTTGCCTTGATCCCTACCTCTACATAACTCACAATATCTCATTCAAGAGTATGGTAAAATAAACTGATGATCTCATATCCCAAATATCCCATTCTAAGCATGGCTAAGCATATGCGTAATAGTAAATGACATGATAAAATAAATCCCAACCCAATCTACGAGGAAACAAGGGTAATGCAATTCTAGGGAAACTTCCTAGCATGGGTTTCATATTTTATTTGACAATGCAAATAATTCTATCTACACATCCTAGCATAGGATCAAAGTGGTCAAGGACACTTGCCTCCTTCCTGCTGCTCTTGGAATGGGTAGTCCTGATCTTGGAAAGGAATAACTTGCTCTTGAGCAGGTTCTACATCATACCATCACACATAGAAAAAGAAAAACAACAATCCATAAGACATAGTTCACACTTCCACTTCATACAAACCACACATTCATATTTATGAAAGTCATTCACCATTATATGTGTTGTGGTTACTCTATGTGTGTTGATTTGTGGCTTGCATGCACTTTTAATCATGTGTATATGATTCCTACTTTTGTGTTCACATTTATACTTACATACTATATATATGAGTTTCCAATTTAAATAAATTCCTTGTATTCAATTACTACACCTTCTAGCTACCAAGTATGCATGAAAGGTATTTTCCTACTCCATATGTGTCTTCATCCTTCTACCAACCCTAAACTGAATCCTTTGGATTTTAGAAACTTCATTTATCATTTCCTAGTGGCTATATTTTCAGATTTATTTCCTATGCCTAAATGTGAACTTTATTATGAAAATAATAAGACACATCATCTAAACAGAATAGGTTCTGATCTAAAATATTTAATAATATATTTTTGACCTTTTCCTCTGGTGTAAACTATTTTACATTTATTTTCCTTATTTTCAGAATTATTCTTTACTCAAAATCTGTCCCTATAATTAATAAATGTGAATAATAACATACAGATTCATTTCAGCCAAAAATCTATTTTTTTATCTCACTCCAAGGTTTTCTAAGTGCTGGGAAAGTTTTTAATTTGAATTTGACAATATGTTTGTCCCACCTTTTAAATTTTAAATACTAACCACATATTCAATTTTCCTAAATTTAATATCAAATAGGGTTAAAAAGGTAAACTCACCCCACTACAGGGTCTATAATATTATTTTAAGAATTTTCAGGGGTCTAGCTACACATAACAGAGGGGTTTTTCCTAATTTTTATTAAGTCCAGGGGCTAAAACTGATTTTTAAATGAATTTACATGATTTTCTGAAGTTCCAGGGGTTAGATCAAAAGTTTCCGGGGCTAGCTCTTATTTTCCGAGAACCCCAGGGGGTAGCGCGTAAGAATTCCAGTCTTTATAACGCGGGGCTGACGTGGACCGTCCGATTTAAAACAGACGGCTGAGATTATAACATCGAACCGGTACGCGGGGATTTAAACTCTACCGTGCGATTTAAAATAAACGGTGCACAAGCGGCCACGTCGCTCTGATCGAGCGTCGGCGGCGCTGCCCGGTGGCGCACGGCGGCGGGAGGCGGCGATCTCGCCGGAGAGTATCGGATCTTCATCAATTCTTCCTAAAACTGTGATTTTATGGCATAGATCGGTGGAGGGGAGGTCGGGGATCTCACCTCGGGGGTTTTCTTGAGCTCGGAGGTCCTGGAAGGCGGTCGGCGACGAGGTCCGAGGTTAATTCATGGCGAGGCTCGTCGGCGCTGTGTTTGAACCGCAAGTCACCGAGTTTTCTGCACCTGCAGGGTTCCCCGGAGGCGGTGGATCAAGACCAGCGAGTTAGATCGGAATTTCCGAGCGTGGATCGGCCAGAATTCGCCGGAGAAGGCTCGAGTTCTCACCGGAGTAAAAACGGCGGATCGCGTTGGAAAAACAGAACGAGGTCGGGGTTTTTATAGACGGGGGAGGGCGGCGGGGTGGTTTAGATCGAGTTCGCGTCGCCTATGAACAGAATTCGGCGGAGATGCGCAGGAATCCGGGTCGGTTTTGATTCGGGGTGAGAGAATCCCGGCGCGGGCGCGAGGTAGAAGAAGGGCTGGCGGGCCCCGCCTGTCAGTGGAAGGAAGAGGCGCGCGCGGCTGCGGGCTGGCGCGGGGCTGGTTAGGCCGGCTGGTGGGTTTCGGCCCACTAGCCGGTTTTTTTTCTGTTTTCCTTTTTCTTTTTCTATTTCTTTTCTGTTTTGAGTTTAATTTGAATTCCAGTTTGAATTTGAATTTTTGCAAAACATGCAACACGTCCAAAAAATTTTAAATTCCCCTCTTAACATGATTTAGGGTCTTAACAAGATTTTTGGGGTGTTACAGCTCTACCCCCCTTAAAAGAAATCTCGTCCTCGAGATTGGTGGTTCTTAGAAAACAATTCCGGAAATTGTGCCTTGAGCTCATCTTCCCGCTCCCAGGTGGCTTCCTCTTCTGAATGATGCTTCCACTGCACCTTGCACATCCGGATTCTTTTATTTCTGGTGAGGCGTTCCATTGTCTCCAAAATCTTGTATGGTTGCTCGGCATAAGACAAATCCTCAGCTACGTTGACTTCATTCATGGGTAACACCTCTTCAGGCGTCCTCAGGCATTTCTTGAGTTGTGACACATGGAACACATCGTGCACATCCGATAGACGAGCCGGTAACTCTAGTTGATACGCCACTTCGCCTTTCCTTTCCAGAACTTGAAAGGGTCCGATGTATCGAGGTGACAACTTCCCTTTCACCTTGAACCGACGAAGTCCTCTAATAGGGGACACCTTGAGATAGACATAGTCTCCCACGTTGAAAATGAGCTCTCTTCTTCGTACATCGGCATAGCTCTTTTGGCGTGTCTGTGCTATCCTTAAATTGTTGCAAATTTCCCTCACCTTCGCCTCGGCTTCTTGTAGTACTTCTGGACCAAACACTTTACTTTCCCCTGTTTGGTTCCAAAATAGGGGAGTTCTGCACTTCCTCCTGTACAAAGCTTCAAAAGGTGACATTTTCATACTAGCCTGATAGTTGTTGTTATAGGAGAATTCCGCATACGGTAAGTTCTTATCCCAACTCCGATTGTTTTTGAGTGCACATGCCCTCAGCATATCTTCAAGGATCTGATTGGTTCTTTCCGTCTGCCCGTCAGTTTGGGGATGATAGGCAGAACTAAAGTTCAGATGGGTTCCCATGGTTTCGTGCAACTTCTGCCAGAACCTTGAGGTGAACTATGTCCCTCGATCCGACACAATCTTCCTTGGCACTCCATGGTAACACACGATCCTTGACATGTACAACTCTGCCAATTTGGATCCGCTGTAGCTTTCTTTCACGGGGATGAAATGAGCTACCTTGGTTAGCCTGTCAATGATGACCCATATCGAATCATATCCTGATTGGGTCCTAGGCAATCCCACGATGAAATCCATGCTGATTTCTTCCCATTTCCATTCAGGCACTTTGAGTGGTTGCAATAATCCCACGGGTCGTTGATGTTCTGCTTTCACCAACTGACATGTGTCACATAGGGCAACATGTTCCGCGACATCTCGCTTCATGCCATACCACCAATACCTGCTCTTGAGGTCCTGGTACATTTTCGTACTCCGAGGATGAATGGAATAGTCAGAATCATGAGCCTCCTTCAAAATCAATTCACGGATCTCCTTTACTTCTGGCACACAGATTCTTTTCCCGTGCCACACCGTTCCTTGTTCATCCTCTCTAAAACTAGGAGCTTTATTTTCCTTGATGAGTTGTCTGATCTCTTGTATCTTCTCGTCGTTCTTTTGACCCTCGCGTATGTCTCGTTCGAGTGTGGAATCCACTTCCATGGCGATGGCTTCACCACTATTTACCAGGCATAGATTGAGCCTTATAACCTCGTCCTTCAATTCTGCAGGCATGTCCTTCAAGCTCAACTTATTGACCTGCACTTTCCGACTTAAAGCATCGGCCACGACGTTTGCTTTCCCAGGATGATAGTTGATGCCCACATCAAAGTCATTGATTAGCTCTAACCATCTCCTTTGTCTGAGGTTGATATCTGGCTGTGTGAAAATGTACTTCAAACTCTTATGATCCGTATATACCTCTGTCCTCTTCCCCATCAAATAGTGTCGCCAAATTTTCAACGCGTGTACCACTGCGGCTAGTTCTAGGTCATGTGTAGGATAGTTCTTCTCGTGCTTCCGGAGTTGTCGGGATGCATAAGCCACGACGTGCCCTTCTTGTATGAGAACACATCCCAACCCTTTTCCGGAGGCATCGCAGTACACCGTAAAGTTCTTTTGCATATCTGGCATAACCAGCACTGGGGCTGTTGTCAATCTTTTCTTTAACTCCTGAAAACTCGTCTCGCATTGTGGCGTCCATATGAATGTGATTCCCTTCTCCAACAGTTTGGTAAGGGGTCTCGAGATCTTAGAGAATCCCTCAATAAACCGTCGATAGTATCCAGCCAATCCCAAAAAGCTTCGAACTTCCCTGACATTTTCAGGGGTCTTCCACTTCTGTATATCCTCGATTTTGGCAGGATCCACGGAGATTCCTCCCTCCGAGATTATATGTCCTAAGAAGGGAACTCTCTTCAGCCAAAACTCACACTTGCTCAACTTAGCATATAGTTGGTGTTCTCTCAGCCTTTGCAACACCAACCTTAGATGTTTCTCATGTTCTTCTTCATCTTTGGAGAAGACGAGAATGTCATCTATGAAAACCACCACAAATTTGTCCAGATATTCCATGAATACCTTGTTCATGAGATACATGAAGTATGCCGGGGCATTAGTTAGCCCGAAAGGCATGACAGTGTATTCATACAGTCCGTACCGAGACACGAAAGCTGTCTTGGGAATATCAGATTGCCTTATCTTGAGTTGGTGGTTTCCCGACCTGAGATCAATTTTCGAGAACACACAAGCTCCCCTCAACTGATAGAACAAGTCTTCGATGCGGGGCAATGGGTACTTGTTCTTGATGGTTACCTCATTCAAGGCACGGTAATCCACACATAACCTTTGGGTTCCGTCCTTTGTGGGCACAAATATCACCGGAGCTCCCCATGGTGAGGAACTAGGGCGAATATACCCCTTCTCCGTCAATTCTCTCAAATGATCCTTGAGTTCTCCTAGCTGCTTGGAGTCCATCCGATAAGGTCTCTTGTATATCGGGGCTGTTCCAGGCACTAGCTCAATTGCAAATTCCACTTCACGATCGGGAGGCATACCTGGCAACTCATCCGGAAAAACATCTAGATATTCCCTGATGGTCCTGATCTCCTCAACTTTCACCTCAACTTGATTTAATTTAATGTCCCTCCTAGGCTCGTGTATTGTTATGAACTTTACTCTTGTGCCACTAGGGTGAGTTAGTTCCACCGTTCTGGTCGAACAATGGATAACCCCTTTATGTTTGGTCAACCAATCCATACCTAAAATAATATCTATCCCTTGTGAATCTATCACTATGAGGTTAGCAGTAAATACTACCCCATTAATGTCTAGGTTCACTTTGGGACACACTTGTCTTGTCCTTATTTCTCCACCTGGAGAGTTTACGGCTAGCATATGGTTCATTTGTGTTGTTGCTAGGTCATGCTTCTTAACAAACCCTTGAGCAATGAACGAGTGGGTAGCACCAGAATCAAACAGCAGGGTTGCAATGTGTAAATTGACAGGGAACTTACCAACTACCACGTCGGGTGCCTCTTGTGCTTCCTCCATAGTGACGTGGTTCACCCGTCCTCTAATTACATTCTGCTGTTGTGGCTGCGTGGGCTTCTTCTTTGGGCACTTATGGGCATAGTGCCCCACTTCACCACAGCTAAAACATTACACCCCAACCTTAGGTGCTTGGTATTTATTGTCTTGGGGTTGGTTTGGAGGTCCTTGCACTGCTGGTCGAGGTGGATCTGCGGGGCGAGGCTGCTGTACAAACTGACGCTGTGGCTGAGCTGGTGCTGCAGGAGACCTGTAGTTCGGGTTGTACCCTCTTGGTGCCGAGTAGGGTACCGCAGCACGGTCCGTCTGCCCTGCAGATTGCTGCATCAGATGTGGGCGAGTGTTGCTCCCTGAGGCTTGATGTGACCACCCGGCCTTCCTCTTATTCTCATTTTCCAAGGCCTTCAGTTTCCTTTCCACCACAAACGCTCTGTCCACCATCTTTTGGAAGCTTTCATACTCATTTGAGGACATTGCACACTGCATTTTTGCGGTAAGTCCCTCCACGAAACAATCTTGTTTCTGCTCATCAGTCTCTATGTCCCGTGGGGCATAACGGGATAGTTGAGTAAATTTAGTGAGGTATTCCCTCACCATCATGTTTCCCTGCTGCAGTCCCAAAAACTCCTTCCTCTTGTTTTTGAGTTCACCTCTTGGGATGTAATGGTTGCGGAAGCTACGCTTGAACTCTTCCCAAGTGATGTTCTCAGGGTCATGATGGGCAGCCACGTAGGCGGTCCACCAATCAGCAGCAGGTCCATGCAATTGATGAGAGGCAAACAGCACCCTCTCATACCCTTGGCACTGTATGATCCTCATCTTGCTCTCAATGGTCTTTAGCCAATCATCTGCCTCCAGAGGTTCAGCAGCACTTGCAAACTTTGGAGGTTAAGTTCCTAGAAACTCACTCAACCTTGGTTGGCGTGGTGCAGCTTGTGGAGGTGGAACTTGATGCAAGTTGGCCACCACTTGAGTCAAGTTCTGGATGAGCTGATTCTGATTCTCCAGCATTTGGTGGAGGGGATCAACTCCTTCACGGCGACCACCCCGGTCCTGGCCTCCAGAAAGATGAGGGGTGCATGCCTCATCGGTGTTGTTGGCGGGGTTGGCAGCACGTCCTTTTCCTCTTCCGGCCATCTGGCAGAACCAACCAATGTTAATTTGAAAGCATTTAGTATTATCTTACTACTTTCATTTGTTTGTACTTTGAAGTGTTGAGGCTTTGTTATACTTTTCTGAGGGCTCATTTCTCACACCAAAAATAAATGCAATATTATTTCATGTGGGTTCACACACCAAAGCAAAACAATCTAAAGACGAGGCTGTGGACAATTGCTCATGGTTTCCACAACTCACGTCACACACCAAGCATTAACACACCATTAACTTAACATAACGACTCGACTATTCGACATCTTGCTAACTAAGGGAAGGACTCTACACTACTCGTTTTCTTGAGTTGGCTCCTCGGGATCTTCCTCATCATTTCGGCTGCCTTCTGACTCTGCTTTGGGTGGGGAGGCTGCTGGTGGAGAAGTGCGACGACGCCTGATCGCTCGGCGATCTGGGGAGTCAGGATTCCATGTATCATTCACGGTGACACACAGTTCATTCCCATCTCCTCTTTCTCTCGCCCTCAAGCAGGCTCGCAGCAATGCCTCCATTTCCTTCAGGGTGTCCCGAACATCCTGAAGCTCTTGCTGACACTCCTGCAGTCGAGTGCTGAGCATAGCAGCATCCTCCAAGCACAAGTCCATGTGCTCATGGGAAGTCCCTTGCTGCACTGGCGGGTACTTGTACTCCGTGGTCCCACTCTCACGCTGGAGGACATACATGTACTCAGTCCTGTCCAAGTGGCGACGATAGATGTGACTCTGGCAGGTGATGGCCTCCCAGGTGACATCCTTCTCCGCATCGACCTGTGTCGCTCTACAAGCTGGAGAGCGGTGGATCTTAAGCAGCCGATTTTCGTGTATAATCTTCATCTCTGAACTCCATTCTTCCCTCTTCTCACGGATGGTCCTGGTGGAGTTATAGTGGATGATTAACTTGCCTGTATTGCCGGCGGCTTCGAGCATACGTCGAAGACGGCGCAACAAGCCTCCTACTGCCAAACCGTAGGAAATGTACGTCACCGGACGGTTCTCCTCTCTTTCAGCAAGGACAACTACGGGAACTCTCCCTCCTGTGGACTTGCGAGCGGTGCGAATCATGAGAACCATCTAACACAAAAAGCATTTAAACTTAGGTTAGATAAACTTTTTAAACAAAAATCCTATTTTGAATGAAAATTGGGGGTAAGATGAAGAAAGTGACTCATTAAATAACACTTTTCAACACACACCTTGTAAAAATAGTTTTTAAGAAAATAAGGCCCTTAAATACGTCCATTTCTACCTAGGTCCACGTTCCTACGGGCAACCTAGCTCTGATACCACCTCAGTCACACCCGGTTTTTCCGAAGAACCACCAAGTGAATATCACATGTATGCCAGGATCATTTTCTCATACATGTGATGACAAATGGTGAAGCATCATTTATTACAAGCCAGGTGTCAATTATAAATCAGTCTTACATAGCAAATGTCTCGATGGACAATAATAAGTTCATCACAAGTAAATAAACTAGCAGCGGAATATTATTCTTGAGGGCTCCGTCACAGACGTTGCCCAGGGGTCTCCATGAACCTAGAAACCTTCTTCGGGTCCAAAGTCTTGGTCATTATACACCACCTCATTATCTTGACCTGAGCAGCAATATAAACCAACAAATATGCAAGGTTGAGTACCGATGGTACTCAGCAAGTGTGGGAAAGTTATGTCATGCATGGCTATAACAAGGGGAGGTTGAACTCATGGTTAAAGCACTACGCAATTAATACCTATCACCTTAGCTTATTAAGCACCTACATTACTACACAGCTGAAATGGCCCCAATCTTCCATCCCATCGTCATAATCAAATAACCATAACATCATTTCCAATGTTAAGCTCCCCGCTTAACATCCACAACATCCAAAACCATCAATCCTCTAATCATGAATAAGTCCAAGCCGCTCTTGACCGTGAGCACGGCTGTCATGACAGTTTTGACTCTGCAGAGTTTGCACCACTGTACCCACATGTAGTGATTTCATCCCCCGTTGCCGGGTGGACTAAAAGAACCTCCATTATGCCAGTGGCTACGAACCACATTCACACTTCCCAGGTGTGTAGCCAGGAGATCACTACGAAGCCTTTACAAAGGGACTCCCGACGAGCGTGGGCCCATTGAGGTTTCACCCCTAACAGCATACAAGAGGCTCCAACCCCGCTGCAGTGGCCCCCTCTTGAGCCTTGCGGTTCATATGGTAGTCCAGCTGACACCTACTCCCCGCACCATCCAACACACCCATACTACGCCGGGGATACACCTAATTAATTGGCCAAGCTACCCCATCTCACCATGTGGTTGGCACGGTAAAGCCAGGTTACATGCTCCATGAACCGGTCCTTAGGATCCAGGCAAGTACTAAACACAAACCCGAGTCTCGTGCACCCAGCACACAACCAAAACATCCAACTTGCCTTGATCCCTACCTCTACATAACTCACAATATCTCATTCAAGAGTATGGTAAAATAAACTGATGATCTCATATCCCAAATATCCCATTCTAAGCATGGCTAAGCATATGCGTAATAGTAAATGACATGATAAAATAAATCCCAACCCAATCTACGAGGAAACAAGGGTAATGCAATTCTAGGGAAACTTCCTAGCATGGGTTTCATATTTTATTTGACAATGCAAATAATTCTATCTACACATCCTAGCATAGGATCAAAGTGGTCAAGGACACTTGCCTCCTTCCTGCTGCTCTTGGAATGGGTAGTCCTGATCTTGGAAAGGAATAACTTGCTCTTGAGCAGGTTCTACATCATACCATCACACATAGAAAAAGAAAAACAACAATCCATAAGACATAGTTCACACTTCCACTTCATACAAACCACACATTCATATTTATGAAAGTCATTCACCATTATATGTGTTGTGGTTACTCTATGTGTGTTGATTTGTGGCTTGCATGCACTTTTAATCATGTGTATATGATTCCTACTTTCGTGTTCACATTTATACTTACATACTATATATATGAGTTTCCAATTTAAATAAATTCCTTATATTCAATTACTACACCTTCTAGCTACCAAGTATGCATGAAAGGTATTTTCCTACTCCATATGTGTCTTCATCCTTCTACCAACCCTAAACTGAATCCTTTGGATTTTAGAAACTTCATTTATCATTTCCTAGTGGCTATATTTTCAGATTTATTTCCTATGCCTAAATGTGAACTTTATTATGAAAATAATAAGACACATCATCTAAACAGAATAGGTTCTGATCTAAAATATTTAATAATATATTTTTGACCTTTTCCTCTGGTGTAAACTATTTTACATTTATTTTCCTTATTTTCAGAATTATTCTTTACTCAAAATCTGTCCCTATAATTAATAAATGTGAATAATAAAACATACAGATTCATTTCAGCCAAAAATCTATTTTTTTATCTCACTCCAAGGTTTTCTAAGTGCTGGGAAAGTTTTTAATTTGAATTTGACAATATGTTTGTCCCACCTTTTAAATTTTAAATACTAACCACATATTCAATTTTCCTAAATTTAATATCAAATAGGGTTAAAAAGGTAAACTCACCCCACTACAGGGTCTATAATATTATTTTAAGAATTTTCAGGGGTCTAGCTACACATAACAGAGGGGTTTTTCCTAATTTTTATTAAGTCCAGGGGCTAAAACTGATTTTTAAATGAATTTACATGATTTTCTGAAGTTCCAGGGGCTAGATCAAAAGTTTCCGGGGCTAGCTCTTATTTTCCGAGAACCCCAGGGGGTAGCGCGTAAGAATTCCAGTCTTTATAACGCGGGGCTGACGTGGACCGTCCGATTTAAAACAGACGGCTGAGATTATAACATCGAACCGGTACGCGGGGATTTAAACTCTACCGTACGATTTAAAATAAACGGCGCACAAGCGGCCACGTCGCTCTGATCGAGCGTCGGCGGCGCTGCCCGGTGGCGCACGGCGGCGGGAGGCGGTGATCTCGCCGGAGAGTATCGGATCTTCATCAATTCTTCCTAAAACTGTGATTTTATGGCATAGATCGGTGGAGGGGAGGTCGGGGATCTCACCTCGGGGGTTTTCTTGAGCTCGGAGGTCCTGGAAGGCGGTCGGCGACGAGGTCCGAGGTTAATTCACGGCGAGGCTCGTCGGCGCTGTGTTTGAACCGCAAGTCACCGAGTTTTCTGCACCTGCAGGGTTCCCCGGAGGCGGTGGATCAAGACCAGCGAGTTAGATCGGAATTTCCGAGCGTGGATCGGCCAGAATTCGCCGGAGAAGGCTCGGGTTCTCACCGGAGTAAAAACGGCGGATCGCGTGGGAAAAACAGAACGAGGTCGGGGTTTTTATAGACGGGGGAGGGCGGCGGGGTGGTTTAGATCGAGTTCGCGTCGCCTACGAACGGAATTCGGCGGGGATGCACAGGAATCCGGGTCGGTTTTGATTCGGGGTGAGAGAATCCCGGCGCGGGCGCGAGGTAGAAGAAGGGCTGGCGGGCCCCGCCTGTCAGTGGGAGGAAGAGGCGCGCATGGTTGCGGGCTGGCGCGGGGCTGGTTGGGCCGGCTGGTGGGTTTCGGCCCACTGGCCGTTTTTTTTCTGTTTTCTTTTTTCTTTTTCTATTTCTTTTCTGTTTTGAGTTTAATTTGAATTCCAGTTTGAATTTGAATTTTTGCAAAACATGCAACACGTCCAAAAATTTTTAAATTCCCCTCTTAACATGATTTAGGGTCTTAACAAGATTTTTGGGGTGTTACATTTGACATTTTACACTCTCACACAGGGTTCGCTCCTGAGCACCAAGCAACACAACGAGTAACTCAGCTCACCGTGGACATAGGGTATTACGCTCTGGCGGCCTGAACCACGTAAAAATCCCTATCTCAAGCTTCTCCCTCTATCGTCCCTAACACGTAAGTTCTCCGTGAGTGACTAGCCCCTCCGAAAAAGAATCTCCGTGGGCTGTCCAGAGAAGGCCCGGGGGAAGTGTCGGCTACACACTTCGACAACTTCCTTCGCCTATTGTACGCGTAGCCCTTTTGACGTGACTGAGCAGCCTTCAAGTCTCCCGTACCGTTTGGACTTGCTTCTCAGCCTCTTGTAGCACTTTGGGTCCAAACACTTGGTTCTCTCCGGTCTCGTTCCAAAATGCGGTGTCCTACACCATCTACCATATAATGCTTCGAAAGGCAACATCATCAAGCTAGCTTGATAGCTGTTGTTATAGGAGAATTCAGCATGCGGCAAGCTCCTATCCCAACTACGACAATGTTTTAAGGCGCAAGCTCTCAACATGTCCTCCAAAATTTTGTTTGTCCTTTCGGTTTGTCCATCGGTTTGTGGGTGGTAGGCGGAGCTAAAATCCAGTCGTGTACCTATAGCTTTCTGCAGCTTCCTCCAAAACCTAGAGGTAAACTGATGTGCGTACCACCCCGTGGTTCACCCACTCCAGGATCGCATAGGGTGGTGCCGTGCGATGCGGCACCCGACAACACACACGAAAAGGATTAAGAACAACATACAAACTTTTATTTAATATAAAACAGAGGAAGTCTTTTATAAAACTTATTCATACAGCGGAAGTAGTATACATATACGGCCTCTCATCCTAGCTATGCAAAAGTGCAGCTGTCCAGCCCGGGGACGCTACAAACTAGCAGCAAGTAACCGGAGATCACGGCGGCGTGCATGGCTCCAGCTCAGCCGTGTACCCCGACGGGGGCATCGCCTCGTCCTCGGAACCTTCCTCATAACTCTCACCTGCACACAGCTCAAAATATTGCAACCGTGAGCACGATGGCTCAGCAAGTCTTAACCGTAAACCCTAGGCATGAAACTCTACGTGCAAGGATGTGTAAGGTAGGAAGGACTTTGCAATAAAGACACGCCTATAAGTTGATCCTTGCTTTCAGTTTTTATAGCAGCGGATTTGTATGCCTTAGGCAGACCTCACATCGGAAGTCAACAATCAAACAAGAAACGCTTTCCTCCGATGTGGTGATGCCCAAAGTGGAATATAAACTTAATTAGCTCTATAACTACAACACTCAAGGTATTCAAGACATTAATAGATCAATACAGCATTTTTAGTTGGCTTATTTCACTTCTTACTACGTCACAGCGCGGTGAACAAGCGGGTACTCAAATAACCGCGAGAGATGGTGATTGCAATCAAGACACACCCGGATAACACGTTACATACACCCACTTTCAGAAGCGTGATTCCACACCCCTTCCTACTCTGTTGTATGCAACAACCTTTCAAAGGCAACCCAAATGCCGAACCGGTCCATCCGTAACGGGTAGGAGGTCCCCACGTGGAGCGTGACTGTGCCCACCGGCAGATTTACACCTTGCTACCCTCAACCCACTCCTATTTACGGTTGGGTAAGCCTCGACACCCAGGTTAACCAATTACATCGGTTTCCTGGTTCCCATATGCCAGTATGCATCCGGTACTGTTCGATACTTGTCCAGCAGGGCCGCACACGGACGGTCCTCAACCGACACCAACAGGGCTACGCACGTGAGACCTCTGCTCACTGCATCCTATCCCCCCTGCTGGGTCTCATTTTTTTACAACTCAAGCCATTATCTACCTCTTTTCTTTCCGGGTGATAAGGACTATCTCGCGAGTAGCTGCCAACCACTCGATTTCTACCGAGATCCTATACATTAGCATGGCATTCTCTACTCGTCGAGTTTATAAACTACCCAACCCTCCATAGGATTTAAAGAGGCTATGCAAGTGGGGTTTCAATCACCCTAACTCTAATGCAAACATTCAACCTAGACATAAATTATACAAATGAAAACTTTATAAAAGGTACTTAAGTGCAAACCGGGGCTTGCCTGGTTGCGAGTTAAAGGGGAAGTTAGCTTCTGGTGGAAGGACGTCCAAAAGCTCCGGTGTGTCCTCAACTTCGGTCACTAAATGAAATGTAGAAAAATAGATGTATAAGTATTAAGGCTTTATAAGAATTGAATTACTATTCATAGCTATTGCTATTTAGGATCCTTAATTGGCTTTGGGATTTTTACAGTGGATACTAGACCCTCTAAGGATGATTTGAGCCAAATTTGGAGACATGACATTGCATAATGTAGTCTTTAAAATTCCTACAAGTACAATGCTTCTCTGAATTGTGAGCCCAAATTAGGAGCTTTGACATAGCTAGTAATGGAAGATCTGATTAGGGTAAGTCTCCATGGTTCTAAGAAATTTTTTTTTCACCATTTCTGGATCTACCATCAGAGAGATATGAATTTTTGAAGTTGGACAGGAGTTCTGAAAAGTTTCTGTTTAAATTTGAATTTCCAAATAAAGGCTGAACTTGGGAAGGCAGTTTAGCCTAGCGAATGATCTCCAATGAAGCCCAAATTTTTACTGAAGATCAGTAACTATGGAAAGCATTTTCTGCCCAAATTTGGGACTATTACATAAAGAATTGTTCCTGTAATAAATCCCTAAAAGATTTAATAAAAACAATTCTACAGAAATTCCTGGGCATGTTCATAGCCTAAAATTGGTTTCTCTGTGAAGTACTCCTCGTGAGGATTCCAACAAAATTGGTCTCACTCTTTTTAGAGTTTCCTACACAAAGTTATGGGCTTGCAAAGATCAGCTAATTTCTGGAATTATTTCCCTAATAGAAACTTCAAATAATTGGAACTGGGCCCACTGTTTTAAATCAGACCAGTGAGATTTCGGCAACCCCGGGAGCTACGGGATTATTCCCGAGCAGCCGCACTGGATCCGGCGCCACAAGCCGATCCCCGCGCGTATACGGAGGCTGACCGGTGGGACCCGGCCCTCCTTCGTCTTCCTCGCGCTGCCCGCGCCTCCCGCGGCGGCGCACGCCGGCGAGGCTCGCCGGGACGGGGTTCCCGTGGTCCAAACTTCGTCAAACTCGCCGCCTGTGAGTTCTACACCGTGCTGAACACGATGGTGGGGTCGGGAGCCAATGACAACGGCCGGAAAGGTGCTTGCACCGGCGACCATGTCGAAACTTACTTCGGCGACCTCGCTCTCCCTCAACAGTGGGTCTTTCGGGCTAGGGTTTGCTCCAAAAGCACCAGTGTCCCATGGACATCCTCGACCCATAGCTCACTCTCCCTGAAACCCACTGGAGAGGGGACCTCACCGGCGACCCGAGCCCGCAAAACTCCGGCGGCGACAAAAACTCGGTACCCGGCATCTCTACTTGCTCATTTGAGCTGCTAGAACTTCGGGGAGATGCGCAAGCATGTGCTGGAGCTACTCTAATCTCATCTAGCATGGAGCTACCCCGAGCACAACGAATTTCTTTGAAGGGTCCTCGGGTTTCTAAAGAACCGTCGGCGCCAAACTTCAAAATACTCGGTACCGGAGCTAAGAAAGCAGGAACTGGTGGAAAGGAAGGAGGAAGGGTTCCTCAAGAACCTCAGGGACCTTTCTGGTGATCGGAAGAGGCCGCAAATCCGTCGGGCGACGGTGTGGCGTACAGGCGATCAACACCAGAGCTCCGAAGGGAATTCCAGCTCGTAGGCGCCAACCACCGGTGCTGGTGTTCACTTGAGGCTTCGGGGAGCAGGAGAGAGACCTGGCGCAACGTTCCCACGGCTCAGCCGCGCGAGAGGCACGCCGAGCTCGCCGGGCGTCGATGAGCCGAAGGGTTCTTCCGCCGGGCGGGGGTTTGGGTTCGCGAGGCTCGAGCAGAGGGTGGAGAGGCTACGGGGTAATGGGAATGAGGCCAGATGCTGCACTCGGCTGCCGCTATAAACAGCCACGCGCGTGAAAACCGACGTCGGGGGAAGCAGCTCGGTGGACAACGTCGGGCACGGGCTGCCCGGGAGCTGGCACGCGGTGATCACCCGAGGAGGAAAACAGTTGGTTGGGTTGTTTCGGGTGGCTGACAATTGGGCCCCACTATTTCTAATTCTTATCCCATTTTTCTCTGATATTTTACCCCAGCAGCTTAACATTAAAGACTTGACTTCACCCCAAAGTCATAGTTTGAATTTGCTGAATTCAAATAGTTTGGATTCTGGTGTGAAATTTGGATGTGGTTTGATCATTTGAATTTGAAATGGAGTTTGAATTCTATATTTGTATTGCCCCAAAAACATAGCAAACCAGCTCCAAAGTTTC
Organism: Neostapfia colusana; assembly: GCA_030760725.1. Classification (NCBI taxonomy): domain Eukaryota; kingdom Viridiplantae; phylum Streptophyta; class Magnoliopsida; order Poales; family Poaceae; genus Neostapfia; species Neostapfia colusana. Next base: position 57,323,709 of record JASWHV010000005.1, on the reverse strand, counting down.
CAATTTTTGGCATGGCTGCCCATTCAAATGTGGAGAACACATTTGTGGAACCAAATTTCAAACTGAGGGAGTTGGAATTTGAAACTGAATTTGAAATTCAGATTAGAGGGCTTCTCCTTTTAATCCCAAACAAATATTGAAACTCCTCCAAATGAGCTGAAATTTGGAAGGGTAAATATTTGGACTATGAAGATCCAAGCTGTGCATTTAGATCTCCATGTTTGGAAGTTTTTGGGAAGTTTGATTCACAACTTTGACTCACACCGTTATAATTCAAAGTTTTAATTCCCCCTCATTTTTCCTAAGTGTACATGAGCTGAAAATTCTTGCTACCACTTTTTTTTGGGGATTTTACATCCCTCCACCTTTAAAAAGAATTTCGTCCCGAGATTCCAAAGGAAAAGCAAAGTTGGGAAACTTTACCGGTTATATGATGATAGCAAGTCCAGATAATTCGTTCGTAGATATTCCTCGCTTTCCCATGTCGCCTCATCAGAGGTATGGTTACTCCACAAGACCTTGTAGAACCATAAGGTCCGGTTTCTTGTGGCACGAGTCTTTTCATCGATAATCCGGATCGGATACTCCGTGTACGTGAGGTCCGGTTGAAGAACTTCTATGTCTTCTGTGCGGATTTCAGCGGAGGGTTTGAGGCACTTCCTCAGCTGAGAGATGTGGAAGACATTGTGAATCCCTGCGAGCGACGCTGGTAACTCCAGGCGATAGGCCACGGGTCCGCATCTTTCAATGACGGCGAACGGACCAATGAATCGCGGCGCAAGTTTGCCCTTCACTCCGAAACGGTGAACTCCCTTCATCGGAGACACACAGACGTAAACATGGTCCCTGATGTCGAAGTGGAGAGGGCGGCGTCTTTTATCCGCAGAGCTTTTCTGACGAGATTGAGCAGCCTTAAGATTGGCTTGTATTACTCGCACTCGTTCTTCAGCTTCATTCACAAGTTCAATGCCGTAGATAACTTGCTCGCCGGACTCGCACCATTTGAGAGGTGTGCGACATTTCCGGCCGTAGAGAGCTTCATATGGCGCCATCTTAATGCTAGCTGGATAGCCATTGTTGTAGGAAAACTCCGCCAACGGCAAATGATCGTCCCAATTCTTGCCGTGGTGGATGGCACAAGCGCGTAGCATGTCTTCAAGCACTTGATTCACCCATTCAGTCTGACCATCCGTTTGCGGGTAATACGTGGAGCTTCGGATCAGTTTGGTCCCCAACGATGCGTGCAGCTGTTCCCAAAACCGAGAGACAAACAGCGCACCGCGATCTGAAATGATGGAGCGGGGAACACCGTGCAAACATAAGATCTTTGCAACGTACAGCTCCGCATATTGCTTGGCCACGTACTTTGTATGTACGGGGATGAAATGAGCCGACTTGGTTAGTCGATCGACTATTACCCAAATCGAGTCATGCTTGTGAGATGTGAGAGGTAATCCGACTATGAAGTCCATGCTGATATCCTCCCACTTCCACGCCAGAATATTTAAGGGTTGCAGCTGTCCGGCTTTTCGCATATGGTCGGCCTTCACACGCCGACATGTATCACATTCGGATACGTATTTCACGATTTCTCTTTTCATCCGTGTCCACCAAAACCTGGTTTTCAGATCCTGGTACATTTTGTTGCTGCCCGGATGAATAGAATAATTGGACAGATGAGCTTCGTCCAAGATTTTCTTCTGAAGCTTCACGTCACGGGGTACCACTATACGGTCTTTAAACCATAGAGTGTCGTGTTCATCTCTTCGGAAGCACTTCATTTCGCCATTCTCCATCCTTCTCCGATGTGCGACATTCCCATGTCCTTCTTCTGATCTTCCATAATCTCCTCTCCTATGGTTGGGATGAGAGCAAGATTATATAATGCCCCATATGGAACCAAGTACAGACTCGGCTCCTCCTCTTAAGTGGGGTGATGGACAGACTGTTGACATGGGATTTGCGGCTTAAGGCATCGGCAACCACGTTTGCCTTCCCGGGATGGTAGTGAATCTCGATCTCATAGTCTTTGATCAGTTCTAGCCATCTCCGTTGCCGCATATTCAACTCCTTTTGAGTGAATATATATTTCAGACTTTTGTGGTCGGTGTAGAGGTGCACTAAGTTCCCAAGCAAATAGTGCCTCCACATCTTCAAGGCCAATACCACAGCAGCAAGCTCCAGATCATGAGTCGGATAGTGCTGCTCGTGGTTACGGAGTTGACGTGAGCCATAGGCGACCACTCTGCCTCCTTGCATCAATACACAGCCAAGCCCGATGCCAGACGCATCACAATATACGTCGAAGGGCTTGGTCGTATCTGGTTAAGCTAACACAAAGGCTGTTGTAAGATGCTTCACTAATGCCTGGAAATCTTCTTCACAAGCTGAGCTCCAAACATATTTGATCCCCTTCTTCAACAGTTCAGTCATCGGCTTAGCAAGCTTGGAGAAGTTCGGTATGAATCTCCGGTAATATCCTGCTAACCTGAGGAAACTTCTGACTTCATGGACTGATGTGGGGGACTTCCATTTCAGCACTTGTTTGATCTTGCTTGGATCAACTGCAATGCCTTCTGCAGAAATGATATGAATATGGAATGGCACTTGGCTGATCCAAAACTCGCACTTGCTGAACATGGCATAAAGCTTATGGTCTCTTAATCGTTGAAGTACGATATGCAAGTGTTTGGCGTGTTCTTCTTCAGACTTGGAGTAGACCAAGATGTCGTCTATGAACACCACCACAAACTTGTCCAACTCCGGCATGAACACTGAGTTCATAAGATACATGAAGTGTGCCGGGGCGTTGGTGAGACCAAAGGACATGACGAGGTATTCACACAACCCATATCTCGTCGAGAAGGCCGTCTTTGGAATATCGATCTTGATTTGATGATACCCTGAGCGAAGATCCATCTTTGAAAACACACTTGCACCCACAAGTTGATCGAATAATATATCGATGCGGGGCAGTGGTATTTATTCTTGATGTTGACGGCGTTGAGAGGTCGGTAGTCCACACACAACCTCAAGGTTTCATCCTTTTTCTTCACAAACAGCGCCGAGCATCCCCATGGCGAGGAACTCGGTTGAATGAAACCCTTCTTCATCAAATTGGTGAGCAGCTCCTTCAGTTCAGCCAGCTCATTCGGAGCCATTTTATACGGTCTCCGTGATATCGGTGTCGTCCCAGGTACAAGTTCAATCTTGAACTCGACATCTCTTTCGGGTGGCATGCCCGGAAGATCATCCGGAAAGACATCCGGGTATTCACGGACCACACGAATATTCTGAAGTTTTGTGGCTCCCGTGTTATATGTGGCTGGAGCTTCTTGAACCGAACGGTCAAGAATAAGAACATGTGGTTCATGAAGTGGAGAGTTTAAACGAACCACACGTGGAATGATGTCATGAACAGCACCATGGCGATGTAGCCATGACATTCCTAAAATGACATCAAGTTTTTGACTTTCTAACATGATTAGAGAAGTCGGATATAGATTCCCACCCAACTGTAATGGTGCTTTATAGACCATTCTATCAGCTGTTATTTTCCCACCCGGAGAACATATCAAATATGAATTATTTATGGGAATGATAGGCAGTTGATATTTAATAACATAAGACTGACTTATGAAATTATGGGTGGCACCGGAGTCAAATAGTATGACTATGGGATGATCTAGGTAAGAGAACGTACCCGCGAGGACGGGTTCGCCTTCCGGCACGTCTTCGATGGCTAAGTGGTGGACGTTGCCGGGTTTTGGTGCTGGTTACGGGGCTGATTAGCACCCTGATATGGTGCCGCACCCCTGCTCTGTCGCGGCTCGGGGCAGTCTCTTGAAATATGCCCGACACGGCCACACGTGTAGCACGTGTAAGGTGTCGGGTCCTGCCGACTTGAGGACGGAATCCCGGTGCACGCTGTTGAAACTGAGGTGCACGCGGAACCATCCTTTGCTGCTGCTGTTGCTGTGGTGGATACGTGGGTCAAAAGCCCGGCACATTATATTGCCGACCGCGAAACTGAGGCGGTCGCGCCGGTGGCTGCCATCTCTGACCGGATGGTGAGCGATACACCACGCGGTATTTCTGTGGCGTCCCACCACTGCTGCTTGTCAGCGCGCTGCATTTCCTCTTATCAGAACCGCGCTCGCGCTGAGCATTCTCTTGTAGAATCGCGGCATTAACTAGATTGTTGAATGTGCCGCGATTGCTCTGGGCGAGATGGACCTTCATCTTTGAATTCAGGCCCCGGAAGAACGCATTGCGCTTGTTGTCTTCCGTACCCACAAATCCTGGCGCATACTGCGCCAGCCGGTTGAATAACCTGGAGTACTCATGAGCACTCCTCTCGCCTTGTCGTAGCGCCAGGAACTCCTGGAGCTTCATTTCCATCACACCGGGAGGTATGTGATAGGCGTGGAACGCCTCCCGGAACTCCGTCCATGTGACGGCATGGCCAGCCGATAAGGAGGCGGTGTAGTTCGCCCACCAGGTACCGGCTTCTCCTTGAAGCTGTTGCGCTGCGTACAACGCCTTCTGATGTTCGGTGCATCGCAGCAGCCCAAACTTTGCCTCTAGAGTGCGGATAAAGCTGTCCGCCTCCAAAGGTTCTTCGGCCTCCGTGAAGACTGGTGGATGGGTCGCCATGAATTCTGAATACGAGCTTTGTTGGGGCTGGCGTTGCCCATTGTCTTGGCGTCCTCCCTGATGGGACGCATTCTGCTGCACCAACATCCGCAGTAACTCGGTTTGCTCGTCACGCGAGCCGAGCACTGCAGCGAGAACCTCCGCCAGGTTTCTTGGAAGTTCTGGCGGTGGAGGATGTGGTTGCTGCTGCATTGTGGTTTGCTCCGGAGGTGGAGAATCATCACCACGAACCTGACTCGGACCTCCCTCCTCTTGCGTTGAACGTGTCCGCACCATTCTGCATTCAGACCGTTCAAACGATCAGCGCATGTTGGTTTATTTCATCCAGTCTATACAATAGTAGTGCGAGAATGGGATAAACAATGCGCATAACAATCACACATAGGGATAAAGTATAAACTTTATGCAACATATACATCCCTGGACCGTGTCACACGATCGAGTTCCAAAGTATTGAACTTTATGGGTTTAAAAGTTCATTTCGACCATCGGGGTCACCACGGGATGTTAAGTGTGTTAGCATGCGTAATTCCTCGCTATTGTATTGGACCCAAACATGTACTAACTCGAAGTGATATGTCAATGCATAAACTCTTCGACTCCAACTCGCTGTTTTACAACAACCACTGGACGTCGAACGGTGAAACTAAGTGTTTTGGTCGAAATACGGAAAATTCCCCAGAGCATTTGGTCTGCCCTGTTTCTGGATAGTACCTACTCATCTGAGATTTTCATCCCATTGGAGGGAGATTTTGTTCTGGAGCCCTACAGAAAAGTTGTCGAGGACTTCTAAACCTTTCCAGAATGGTATCCCACACCTCCATTGGTTCAACCAATCTTAAGTTATGCCCTGTTCAAGTTCAGAAAAATTTCTGCCAAAAACAGGGGAGATTGTTCCTAAGCTTTTGAGATTGAACCTATACCCCCAATTGACTCTTAGTTCAATATAGGAGTTTACTAACCCCTAAATGGATTCCTAAACTTCATTTTGACCCTTTTCTTTGAAAATAAACTTTTATGCAGTTGGTACTACGTTTCCTCACCAAAGAAAAATCCTAAACTGGTATTCCGGCATATACGTGTCAAATGGTGGAACTAAAGTCGTCACTCACAAACGGTTTCTACACGTCATGCACTAATATGATTAATGTACCTGCAGAAGAACAACAATAATTGTGCACACAAGGGTTTTTGACATTTCAGCCAGTTCCATATCATAATAAAAACATACGGTCCGTATCATTGCCATACGGATCGTCCTTGAGTCAAGCCACGTCTCAAGGTACATGGTCGTAATTTCACACCACACGACGGGGAACCCGAGTAGAGCGCGAACGGGTCGTCACGGTTGGTAATTTTATCGACCCAACGGATACCACCTACTGCCTCATGACCGTTGAGGCACGCCGATGGCGAGCGCTGCGTATGGCCCTTTGAACATTGAACGTTCAAGAGTTGCATACTATCGTGTTGCTTACCACACGATGGGGTATTCTCACTTTTGCCTAAAGCACGCTGGAGATCAGCGTTTTCATATGCTCTCAGAACCATTAAGAGGTTCAGAGACTCATATTCACTACCGTGCCAAGCCACGGTATCTCATTCCATACTATTACTCGTATGGCGAGTTACCGCAATTGATCCGCCTGCGGTGGCGTACCTTACCTCTTACCTGACGTCGGAACGTCGTTACAGAACATACAACAAGTAAGTTAGCTTTTCCACCTTAGTAGCTACTACTATCATAGATCTTATCTGGGCTTAATGACTAATCCTCACTCGACTACTTCTAAGTTTTCAAAATAAGCTCTTTTCGAGCGTGCAATTCCCAATGTGGCTCTGATACCACGACTGTGCGGACCACCCCATGATGCACCCACTACAGGATCACATAGGGTGGTGCCGTGCGATGCGGCACCCGACAGCACACACGAAAAGAATTAAGAACAACATACAAACTTTTATTTAATATAAAACAGCGGAAGACTTTTACAAAACTTATTCATACAGCGGAAGTAGTATACATATACGGCCTCTCATCCTAGCTATGCAAAAGTGCATCCGTCCAGCCCGGGGACGCTACATACTAGCAGCAAGTAACCGGAGATCACGGCGTGCATGGCTCCAGCTCGGCTGTGTACCCCGACGAGGGCATTGCCTCGTCCTCGGAACCTTTCTCATAACTCTCACCTGCACACAGCTCAAAATATTGCAACCGTGAGCACGATGGCTCAGCAAGTCTTAACCGTAAACCCTAGGCATGAAACTCTACGTGCAAGGATGTGTAAGGTAGGAAGGACTTTGCAATAAAGACACGCTTATAAGTTGATCCTTGGTTTCAGTTTTTATAGCAGCGGATTTGCATGCCTTAGGCAGCCCTCACATCGGAAGTCCACAATCAAACAAGAAATGCTTTCCTCCGATGTGGTGATGCCCAAAGTGGAATATAAACTTAATTAGATCTATAACTACGACACTCAAGGTATTCAAGACATTAATAGATCAATACAGCATTTTCAGTTGGCTTATTTCACTTCTTACTATGTCACAGTGCAGTGAACAAGCGGGTACTCAAATAACCGCGAGGGACGGTGATTGCAATCAAGACACACCCGGATAACACGTTACATACACCCACTTTCAGAAGCGTGATTCCACACCCCTTCCTACTCTGTTGTATGCAACAACCTTTCAAAGGCAACCCAAATGCCGAACCGGTCCATCCGTAACGGGTAAGAGGTCCCCGCGTGGAGCGTGACTGTGCCCACGGGCAGATTTACACCTTCTACCCTCAACCCACTCCTATTTACGGTTGGGTAAGCCTCGACACCCAGGTTAACCAATTACATCGGTTTCCTGGTTCCCATATGCCAGTATGCATCCGGTACTGTTCAATACTTGTCCAGCAGGACCGCACACGGACGGTCCTCAACCGACACCAACAGGGCTATGCACGTGAGTCCTCTGCTCACTGCATCCTATCCCCCCTGCTGGGTCTCATTTTTTTACAACTCAAGCCATTATCTACCTCTTTTCTCTCCGGGTGATAAGGACTATCTCGCGAGTAGCTGCAAACCACTCGACTTCTACCGAGATCCTATACATTAGCATGGCATTCTCTACTCGTCGAGTTTATAAACTACCCAACCCTCCATAGGATTTAAAGAGGCTATGCAAGTGGGGTTTCAATCACCCTAACTCTAATGCAAACATTAAACCTAGACATAAATGATACAAATGAAAACTTTATAAAAGGTACTTAAGTGCAAACCGGGGCTTGCCTGGTTGCGAGTTAAAGGGGAAGTTAGCTTCTGGTGGAAGGACGTCCAAAGGCTCCGGTGCGTCCTCAACTTCGGTCACTAAATGAAATGTAGCAAAATAGATGTATAAGTATTAAGGCTTTATATGAATTGAATTACTATTCATAGCTATTGCTATTTAGGATCCTTAATTGGCTTTGGGATTTTACACTGGATACTAGACCCTCTAAGGATGATTTGAGCCAAATTTGGAGACATGTCATTGCATAATGTAGTCTTTAAAATTCCTACAAGTACAATGCTTCTCTGAATTGTGAGCCCAAATTAGGAGCTTTGACATAGACAGTAATGGAAGATCTGATTAGGGTAAGTCTCCATGGTTCTAACAAAATTTTTTTCACCATTTTTAGAACTACCATCAGAGAGATATGAATTTTTGAAGTTGGACAGGAGTTCTGAAAAGTTTCTGTTTAAATTTGAATTTCCAAATAAAGGCTGAACTTGGGAAGGCAGTTTAGCCTAGCAAATGATCTCCAATGAAGCCCAAATTTTTACTGAAGATCAGTAACTATGGAAAGGATTTTCTGCCCTAATTTAGGACTATTACATAAAGAATTGTTCCTGTAATAAATCCCTAAATATTTATTAAAAACAATTCTACAGAAATTCCTGTGCATGTTCATATCCTAAAATTGGTTTCTCTGTGAAGTACTCCTCATGAGTATTCCAACAAAATTGGTCTCACTCTTTTTGGAGTTTCCTACACAAAGTTATGGGCTTGCAAAGATCAGCTAATTTCTGGAATTATTTCCCTAATAGAAAGTTCAAATAATTGGAACTGGGCCCACTGTTTTAAATCGGACCAGTGAGATTTCGGCAACCCCGGGGGCTACGGGGTTATTCCCGCGCAGCCGCACTGGATCCAGCGCCACAAGCCGATCCCCGCGCGTATACGGAGGCTGACCGGTGGGACCCGGCCCTCCTTCGTCTTCCTCGCGCTGCCCGCGCCTCCCGCGGCGGCGCACGCCGGCGAAGCTCGCCGGGACGGGGTTCCCGTGGTCCAAACTTTGTCAAACTCGCCGCCTGTGAGTTCTACACCGTGCTGAACACGATGGTGGGGTCGGGAGCCGATGACAACGGCCGGAAAGGTGCTTGCACTGGCGACCATGTCGAACCTTACTTCGGCGACCTCGCTCTCCCTCAACAATGGGTCTTTCGGGCTAGGGTTTGCTCCAAAAGCACCAGTGTCCAATGGACATCCTCGACCCATAGCTCGCTCTCCCTGAAACCCACCGGAGAGGGGACCTCACCGGTGACCCGAGCCCGCAAAACTCCGGCGGCAATAGAAACTCGGTACCCGGCATCTCTACTTGCTCATTTGAGCTGCTAGAACTTCGGGGAGATGCGCAAGCATGTGCTGGAGCTACTCTAAGCTCATCTAGCGCGGAGCTACCCCGAGCACAACGAATTTCTTCAAAGGGTCCTCGGGTTTCTAAAGAACCGCCGGTGCCAAACTTCAAAATACTCGGTACCGGAGCTAAGAAAGCAGGAACTGGTGGAAAGTAAGGAGGAAGGGTTCCTCACGCACCTCAGGGACCTTTCTGTTGATCGGAAGAGGCCGCTAATCCGTCGGGCGACGGTGTGGCGTACAGGCGATCAACACCGGAGCTCCGAAGGGAATTCCAGCTCGTAGGCGCCAACCACCGGTGCTGGTTTTCACTTGAGGCTTCGGGGAGCAGGAGAGAGACCTGGCGCAACGTTCCCGCGGCTCAGCCGCGCGAGAGGCACGCCGAGCTCGCCGGGCGTCGATGAGCCGAAGGGTTCTTCCGCCCGGCGGGGGTTTGGGTTCGCGAGACTCGAGCAGAGCGTGGAGAGGCTACGGGGTAATGGGAATGAGGCCAGATGCTGCACTCGGCTGCCGCTATAAACGGCCACGCGCGTGAACCGACATCGGGGGAAGCAGCTTGGTGGACAACGTCGGGCGACGGGCTGCCCGGGACCTGGCGCGCGGTGATCACCCGAGGAGGAAAACAGTCGGTTGGGTTGTTTCGGGTGGCCGACAATTGGGCCCCACTATTTCTAATTCTTATCCCATTTTTCTCTGATATTTTACCCCAGCAGCTCAACATTAAAGACTTGACTTCACCCCAAAGTCATAGTTTGAATTTGCTGAATTCAAATAGTTTGGATTCTGGTGTGAAATTTGGATGTGGTTTGATCATTTGAATTTGAAATGGAGTTTGAATTCTCCATTTTGTATTGCCCCAAATAACATAGCAAACCAGCTCCAAAGTTTCCAATTTTTTTCTTGGCTGCCCATTCAAATGTGGAGAACACATTTGTGGAACCAAATTTTCAAACTGAGGGAGATGGAATTTGAAACTGAATTTGAAATTCAGATTAGAGGGCTTCTCCTTTTAATCCCAAACAAATATTGAAACTCCTCTAAATGAGCTGAAATTTGGAAGGGTGAATATTTGGACTATGAAGATCCAAGCTGTTCATTTAGATCTCCAAGTTTGGAAGTTTTTGGGAAGTTTGATTCACAACTTTGACTCACACCGTTATAATTCAAAGTTTTAATTCCCCCTCATTTTTCCTAAGTGTACATGAGCTGAAAATTCTTGCTACCACTTTTTTTGGGGATTTTACAACTGAGAACCCCGATCTGAGACTATCCTCTTCGGGACTCCATGGAGGAACACGGTTTGGTCCATGTAGCTCAGCTAGATCTGCCACGCGGTACGTGGTTTTAACAGGAAGAAAATGAGCTGTTTTCTTCAGTCGGTCCACGATAACCCAGATGGAGGCGTAACCCGACCGAGTACGTGGTAATCCGATGATGAAATCCATACTGTTGTCTTCCCACTTCCACTCGGGTACCTTTAAGGGTTGCAGCAATCCAGCGGGTCTTTGATGTTCGGCCTTCACCCGTTGGCATGTGCCGCATAGGGCAAATACTCGGCTATGTCCCTCTTCCTACCATCCCACCAATAACAAGTCTTCAGGTCCTTGTACATCTTGGTAAGTCCGGGATGTATGGAATAAGGTGAGTCATGTGCCTCTTTTAATACTGTGTCGCGGATATGCTTCATGTTAGGCACACAAATCCTTTTTCCTAGCCAAAGTGTACCTTTCTGATCTTCCTAGAAGTCCTTTTCGATGTCTTGTTGGATCCTTTCCTTGATCTCCTTGATCTCCTCATCCATAGATTGGCCGTATCTTATCTCTTGTTCCAATGATGAGTGGAGTTCCATCACTTCCATCTCATTCATGAAACCGAGATGTAACCGTTTAAACTCCTTTCGTAGCTCGGGTGGTAGCTCCCGAACCGTAAGTTGGTGACCCTTCCGGCTCAATGCATCGGCTACTACATTGGCCTTTCTGGGGTGATAGTTGATTCCAACATCATCATCCTTGATAAGTTCCAACCGTCGACGTTGCCTGAAATTCGAATCCGTTTGAGTGAATATGTACTTGAGGCTCCTATGATCCATATAGATATCACATCGATGACCAAGGATATAATGTCTCGAAATCTTCAATGCATGCGCCACAGCTGCTAGCTCCAAGTCATGTGTAGGGTAATTGAGCTCGAGCTTCTTGAGTTGCCTTGAGGCACAGGCTACCACTTGTCCTTCTTGCATGAGCACACATCAAAGCCCTTATCTGGATGCGTCACAATATATGTCAAAGCTCTTGCTTACGTCCGGCAATACCAAAACCGGCGCTGTGGTTAGCCTCTTCTTGAGCTCCTCAAAGCTTTCTTGGCACGCTGGTGTCCATTGGAAGGCTTTTCCCTTCGGTAGAAACTCCGTCATAGGCTTTGCGCTCTTAGAGAAATCCTTAATGAACCGTCGGTAGTATCCAGCCATCCCAAGAAAACTCCGAACACCCCTCTCGTTTTGCGGTTGGTTCCACTTCAGAACATCTCCCACTTTTCCGGGATCAACCGATACTCCTTCCTCGGAGATAATGTGGCCTAGGAACGATATCTCCTTTAGCCAAAATTGACATTTGCTGAACTTGGCATACAGCTGATTCTCTCGCAGCTTCTGTAATGTCAATCTCAAGTGTTCTTCATGTTCCTCCTCACTTTTCAAATAACCATGATGTCGTCAATGAAAACCACGACGAACTTGTCCAAGTACTCCATGAAGACCTTGTTCATGAGGTACATGAAGTATGCGGGTGCATTCGTTAACCCAAAAGACATAACGGTATATTCATACGAACCATACCGTGTTCGAAAGGCAGTCTTGGGTATATCGGAGGGCTTCATCTTCAGTTGGAAGTACACCGACCGAAGATCAATCTTGGAGAACACTCGGGCTCCCTTCATCTGGTCAAACAGGTCCTCTATACGGGGCAGAGGGTACTTCTTCTTGATTGTCACCTCATTGAGAGACCTATAGTCCACGCACATCCTTTGGGTTCCATCCTTCTTGTCCACGAAGAGCACGGGGGCTCCCCATGGCGACGAGCTTGGACGTATAAAACCCTTCTCTTGCTGCTCCTGGATTTGCTTCTTCAGTTCCACTAGTTCATTGACGGACATCCTATATGGTCTCTTTGCTATAGGTGCGGTTCCGAGTACTAGGTCAATGAAAAACTCGATATCCCGGTCAATTGGCATACCGGGAAGTTCTTCCGGGAACACGTCCGAAAATTCTTGAACCACCGGAATGCTGTCAAGGGTTGCTTCTTTGACGTGGTTCAGTGTTGCCTTCTCGGTTGCCGGTTGGGCTGACTCAATACGGGTACCGTGCTCGTTGGTGAACTGCACGCTCCTTTCAGCACATTGGATTACCCGTTGTGCTTACTTAATTAGCCAATCCATTCCGAGTATTATGTCAAGCCCTTGGGAATCCAAGACAATGAGGTTGGCAAGGAAGTCTACCCCCTTATATTAAGGTGTACTTTCGGACATACTATATTAGTCCTCATCTCTCCACCGGGAGAATTAACCAACATAGTATATTTCAAGTGTGATACGGGTAGATTGTACTTGGCAATATACTTGGATGATATGAAGAAATGTGATGCTCCAGAATCAAATAGAATGGTGGCAGGGTTGGAGTTGGCAAGGAACATACCAATCACGACGTCCTCAGCCTGTTGTGCTTCCTCAGCAGAGACATGGTTCACGTTGTCGCGAGCATAGTTCTGCTGTCTACGGTTTCCTTGGTTGGCTCCTCCGTTCGGCCGTGGGTTCTGCTTGGGGATGTTGCCTTGCTGTCCAGGACCTCTCCTCGGGCACTGGCTCGTGAAGTGTCCCGTCTCCCCACATGCAAAGCATGCCCTGTTGCCCACAGCAGCAGGTACGTTGGGGCAGGGGTTTTGAACAGGAGCGCCCATGTTGGGACGGGGCGCTGGAGGCAAAGGCACACGAGGTGCTTGTGCGACGGGTCGTTGCTGTGGTGGCTGATTAGGGTGGTATGCAGGAGCTGGCGATCCGTACTGTGGTGCAGCTGGGGCCATGTACCGGGGACGTACGTTGCTCCCTTGTGACTTGTACGGCATCTTTCTTTTGCCCTCTCGCTCGATCTCTCGGATCTTGCTTTCAACCACAATAGCGTTGTCATACAGTTTCTAGAAGCTAGCATAGTCATTGTTGAGAAGTTGAACCTGGATCTCATTGTTCAATCCTCTCATGAACACGTACTGCTTCCGCTGGTCTGAGTTGACATCTTCAGGGGCTTACCAGGACAGTTGTGTGAACTTGTTGGGGTACTCATTCACACTTTTCTGTCCTTGGCGGAGACCTTCGAACTCCTGTCTCTTAAGCATCATTACACCAGCAGGGATGTAATGAGATTGGAAACTCTCCTTGAACTCTGTCCAAGTAATGGTCTCCGGGTCGACGTGAGCGTTACAAAGGGCATCCCACCAGTTAGCGGCAGCTACCATGAGTTGGTGCGATGCAAAGAGAACTCTCTCACTGTCGTTGCACTGAACTATGGAAAGCTTCTTCTCCATGGACTTCAACCAAACGTCGGCCTCTATGTGGTCATTAGCTTGTGAGAAAGTAGGTGGTCGAGTCCCCATGAACTCTCCCAGCCTGTTATGAGCCGGCGGTTGTGGCGGTGGTACCGGAACAGGGCTGTTGTTGTTGGCCTGCAGTTGACCCAAAGTTTGGATCATGGTCTGCATAAGCTGATTCTGCATGGCCATCAACCGTTCTAGGATGTTCTCACCAATCTATGACGCCCTCAATTCTGTGGAAAACCACGGAACCGAGAACTGATGCGTATGTGTGCCTATGATGTTATCACCAGCTCCGGGGTTAACAGGAACTTCATCGTGGTCATCCTCTTGGTTGACATGGACGTTGCTTCCTTGGCGGCCGACATTTCCTCTCACCATCTGTGAGAGAGAATGGAATAGAATAGAAGTTAGTATGTTAGGTGGATCCCCCTAACTATATGCATCAAGGTGCATTGGACTATATATATATTAGCCCATATGAGGATGTGAACAAGTGCCGAGGCATCTCACACCTATTTCTACTTATGTGTGGATATATACAACGCTGAAACGTCCCACAACTCACACTAAGCACACAAGCACAAGCAATCATCACAAAGGCTCACACAACTCCTATTCAAGGCTTTTTCAATGGGGGTCCTATGGGGTTTTAGGGTGATATCGATCTGTGACTTCACCCTATGTCAAGATGGTTTGGGGTAATACCCATCTGTGATTCAACTATGGCTTCTCCTAGGCTTGCATCCTATATCATGGTAGTTTCAATGCCAATCTATGCATCATAGGCTTGCATCCTATGATCAGCGTGGCTTTTAACACCAATCTGTTACTAGGGTGCGTCCTATAGTCATCGTGTCTCTATAACCAATCTGCGATCATTCTATGTTTGTGGCCTACAGTCAACCGTGGTAGCTTGGTACCAATCTGTGGATTGTACCAATCTGTGACTAGGCATGGCAGTTTTAATATCAATCTGTGACCTATCTAGGCTGTGTGATCTACGACCAACCCGTGGCAGGTTGATACCAATCTGTGTCTGATACCAATCTGTGTTTTCTATCTAATCGTGTAACCTACCATCAACCCATGGCAGGTTGATACCAATCTGTGGTTGTATCTAGGTGTGTAATCTACCCTCAACCGTGGCTCTGATACCAATCTGTGACACACTCAATTCTGTGGAAAACCACGGAACCGAGAACTGATGCGTATGTGTGCCCAGGATGTTCATCACACATACACATATACTTCACAAACTGAATTCAGAATATATTTTACCACGAATTATAGGGTTTATTACAAAGTTTCATGAGTCTTGGACTCATGCTGTCAGTGGAAGTCTAATCTTACAGCGGAAGTCTTATTTCTATGCAGCGGAAGTCTTCTAACTAGTGCGGAAGCAATCTAAGCAGCAGCAGCGGCTCCATCTCTACTCAATTCCCACAGGCAAGGTCGAGGACAGATTACAGCCTAAGGCTCCACTTGGTCTTCATAGAAATCTTCTCCTGTTGCTAATGATGAAATAATAATGCAAGTTTGAGTACAATGATGTACTCAGCAAGTGCGGGAAAATATGATATGTAGCTCACAACAAGGTAAGTATAAAAAGGCTCATTGCAGAAGGCAAAGTTATTTCTCAAAAACCACGATAAAACAGCAACTTAACTTTAAGTGAATGTAACCAACATACCTCCATTATGTTTCATCACTTTCCATGTCTCAACCAGACATTAATCTTTCTCAAATTTGCTCATTAATACCTTCTCGTATTCGCTATCATCTCACGAATACCATCTCGTATTCGCTAACATTTCATCTAACAACAATTCCGTCTCACACCGAGACGAACCTCGTTGTCATGACCTAACAGTCATGCAACCAATCTTATCATCCGGACTCAACAGTCCCAAAACCATAACCAAACCATAACCAAAAATCATAACCTCCCAATAACCATCCCATCTAATCATGTGAGTTGTCCTGGCGCTCGTGACCGTAAGCTCGGCTATCATGATAGTTTTAGACTCTACAGAGTTTGTACCACTTTACCCACAAGTTTGTGATTTCGTCACCCGTCGGCGACTGCAGAACCTCCATTATAATAGTACACAACCATCGGTATATGGACAAGAGATCACAAAATAGTCTTTACAAAGGGGTTACTAGATGTATGGACTCACTAAGGTTTCACCAGCAGGCTAGAATCTCCAATTCTCCAACCCACGGGCCCCCTCTTGTGCCATGCAGTTCCCAGGGCAGTCCTCACTCGATCCCATTCCCCACGCCTTGCACAGTCCATAACAATCTAGTAACTTACCTAATTACTCAGCTAAGCCGCACCAATACTTAGCCTTGTGGTGGCACTGTTATCCTGGCATGGCTCGCATGAACCGGTCCTTAGATCTACGACAAGTAACCACCATCTCATGCAACCTCATTCACAAACCCAGGCTTGCCTAGATCTCCCTCTGATCCATATTCATTAACGACATCAGTTTCTCATTATCATTACAAGTGCAGTTAGCTAGACACATCTATCTCGCTTCCCAAAATCCCATGGACTAAGCGAAGCAAAATGTAAAAATCATACCCGACTCATAAACTTCCCTTGTGACAAGGGTGGTTTAACCAAAACTAGTAGACTCCTATAAAAGGGTTTCCCATCATATTGACTCAAGCACTCACACCTTTTCGCAAACAAACAGTTTTCCAAAACATGGGATCAATATGGTCAAGGGGCACTTGCCTTGTTCTTGCGGTTCCGGTTGCTCTTGGATCTCGAAACCTTGTTGTTGTAGCTCATCGTAAACAGCTCCCTGAGCTTGTCCTTCTATGCATGATCATGCACATACAAGATTCATAGCAATCAATATCATGCACAAACTCAATCAAGATGCGATGATGCATATGCATGTTAATTCCTATGATGCAAATTTTTATTAGATCGGTTGTACGTGTCCTTGTATTTTTGCATGGGTTTTGCGATGAACAGAGTTGTAGAGATTAATTATGGACGTGGTGATGATCTTGACTTAGATCAAACCGATCAACAAGCGATCTGTCCACGAAAAAGCTTCTGTTCGAAAGGAGTCAAAGAACAGATGCAAAGAAAATGCGATGATGTCGTAAGGTGGTATTGGAGACCTACCTTACGTTCCTCTTGGTCTCGGGATCCTTCTCCTAGCAAGACAGATTGTCGAGGCTCCTCCGGTGATGGCAATCGTCTCAACAGAGGTGAGCTCCGTGAATGCCACGTGTCAGTTGCGGACCTCCCCTATCTTCAGAGGTGAGCTCTGAGAATGCCACGCATCAAGTAGCGCTGGACTTCCTTTTTTCTCTGAGACGAGCTCCGAGGTCAACACGTGTCCATCAGCGTCGGACCTCCCGGAGGCGAGCTCCGGAGGTGACACGTGTCCGGTAGTGTCGGACCTCCCGGAGGTGAGCTCCGGAGGTGACACGTGTACAATAGGACCAGACCTCTCGGAGGTGAGCTTCGAGAGCAACATGTGTCTAGCGGGGCCGTAACTCTCGGAAGTGAGCTCCGAGAGCGACATGTGTCCTGCGCGGCTGGTCCTCTCTCTTCCGCGGTGACTAGCTCCGCAGCTGACACGTGTCCTACAGCGGGCCTCGCTCCTCTGCAGAGGCTAGCTCCGGGGGTAACACGTGTCCCACGGGGTCAGACCTCTCCCCGTTTGTGGGGATGAGCCCCGAGCCTGCCACGTAGCCAGTTTTAGCGGCGGACCTCTCCCCTTTTGCGGAGATGAGCTCCGAACACGCCACGTGGCCAGCAAGCCGCGGGAGTTGTCTTTGGCGCTCTCTGTAAGCTGGAATTTGCTCTTTTTGGCTAACTTTTTTATCCTTTCTCAATTTCAACTTATTTTAAAAGTGCTTTCTACATGAAACATGAATACATGCAGAACCCGAAAATGAGGGTGTCACATGAGATGAGATGGTAGTGAATACGAGATGGTATTCATGAGCATGAGAAAAAGTTGAGAAAGATAAATGTCTGGAAGAGACATGAAAAGTGGTGACTCATGATGGAGGTATGTTGATGTTTAAATACATGTTGGGATTACATTCATTTAAAAGCTAGTTGCTGTTTTTATCATGATTTGTGAAATAAACTTTGCTTTTATGCAATGAGCCTTTTTATACCTACCTTGCTGTGAGCTACATATCATATTTTCCCGCACTTGCTGAGTACATCATGTACTCAAACTTGCATTATTACTTCATCATCAGCAACAGGAGAGGAGTACTATGAAGACCACGTGGAGTATTAGGCGTGTAATCTATCCTTGTAAAGGTCCCAAAATTATGAATACAAAGAAACACTTGTTTGCAAAGTTTTGTTTCATGTGTATGAAATTTTGGACTTGTTAAAACTTTTTCCCACATGTGATAACACACATGAGGGCTTTCTTCACACAAGTCAAATGTTCATTTGAGAACTTGGAACCCTAGAGGGGTCTAAAACAAGGATGGGAAGTTCCCATATGTGTGAGAAAACAAAAATCAAATTTGGAACAATTTGTTCAAACAAAAATTCAAATGAGAAAAACACAATGGAATTCAAAACTGTCGTGCGAAAAATCTCATTTGCAGCAGCCAAAATAAAAATCAGATTTCATATTTGAATTCCTTGAGTCCAAATTAGGGGGTGTGCAAAGTTTCATGATTTATGGAAATAGTTTGCAACCCATTTTGCAAAATGGACTTTAAAAGACAATGAATTCAAATACCTGTTTGAATTTGGATGAAACTTGCCCAATTATCCAAATGCATACCAGATTTGAATTCCCACAATTGAATTCACTCAACATTCAAACTTGGGAGATATTTGGAGAGGGGATAAGGAGGACTGATCAGTGGGTCCCACATGTCATTGTGTGAACTGAAAACTTGCAAAAGATCTCAGTGTTGGGTCTCTGTTTTGCCTCCCCGGGTGATCGACACCGAGGGCAGCACCGGTCGACACCGGGCAGCGCCGAGCCACCACCTGCTTCGCCGGTGGGCGCCTGGCGAGCTGCTTTCTTCTCCTTATCACCTCGGCCGAGTTTCCTTGCCACAACCACGAGTAGCCGCTCTGTTCTTCTTCCACCCCCGCGCCCTAAACAGAGCCGCTGCCGCCACACTCCTTCGATCGGCAGCCGGCTCGGGTGAT
The DNA here is from genome assembly GCA_030760725.1 of Neostapfia colusana. NCBI lineage: Eukaryota > Viridiplantae > Streptophyta > Magnoliopsida > Poales > Poaceae > Neostapfia > Neostapfia colusana. The sequence goes on along the minus strand of JASWHV010000005.1, from coordinate 57,304,638 downwards.
CACGAACCAAGGCCAGTGAGTAGCAAAACGGCACCAGGGCCTCACCCTTGTCCTCCACGACGCGCCATCGACCGAGCTCGACCCTCCTACCCCGGGGACACCGCGTCCGCACGGCGGCCGAACAAGGACCGATTAGGAGGCATCCGTGGACAGCTCCACCTGGTGAGGGTCACGACCAAGTACCGGCGCTCCTGGACGTGCCAAGGCACCGTGCTGCTCTCCTTCCAGGCTCAGCCCATGCCATGCACCGCCGGGAGTGAATTTTGAAAAGTTGCTCCGGCGTACTCCATCGGACCTTCCTGCACGGTAATCCCAAATTCCTTCCCAATTCTCAATCCTTGTTCGTCAAAGTTTGCACGAAGGGCCCAAAGCGATAGGCGGTCCTTTGCCCTTCACGGTTCTAGCCTAAAACTGCACATAGACCGAGTATTTCAGGATTTTCTACCGGCGACCGAACCGGGGGACCGCGGTCGCACGGTGAAAGCATGTTGCCGTCATTATCAAACGTTTTTGAGACTAGGCCGAGCTTCCCCATCGTTCACTGATGCTGTAGCACCATTTTGTCGAACTGATGGTGCACTAGGATGGCCGGCCGATGTCGCCGATGAAGTGCCGGGCTGCCGCAGCGTCGCTAGCTACCATAGAGGTTTTGCCGGCTCGGGAAAACCTTACCATCGTGCTCAGCAGGGCAGGTTAGGCTCTGGCGGAGAGCAAGGGCTCGAGCAGAGGCCGGGAGATCAAGTTCCGGCGATCTCCGGCGAGGGCGGCGGCGCGGGCACCCGGAGCGCTGGAACTGACCCGAGGTAGAAGAAGGGGTCGGCGGGCCCAGTCGTCAGTGAGAGAGAGTTTAAAACCCTGATCCTCTGTGGCTGTGGGATCCCGTGTGACTGCACAGAGGAATATGTGTGGCCCCGTGTGCCTTTGATTCTGTAAGTGACACGTGCCCCGTGGCCCACAGTCAGGTTTAAACTTTTCTCGAATTTATTCAAATCTCAGATTTTTCCTCAAACTTTAGAAGAGCATAACTTTTGCTATGAACCTCCAGATTTAGTGATTCAAATTGGGTTAGATTCAGATTGACAAACTCTATCCAAATATGCAATCCAATTTGTATGAAAATCTTTATTTAATTCTGGAAAATTCTTTAAAGCTTTTCAGCAAAAGAATTTTAGAGGGAGTTTGATTTATCCAAAAATCCTCAAATTTTGCCAGAATAATCTTTAGGGTGTTATTAGACTCCTGTAAAAGCTTAAGCTCATTTGGAGTTGAATTGATCAGGGTAATTCAGATTGTAAGTTCCTGTATTCAAATGAATACAGGAAACATTTTCAGAGAATTTCCAAAATTTGTAAATTCAGTTCTGGGAAATTCTTAGCTCCAAAAATCCTAGGAAAATTCATGTAGACTCTATGAAATATAATTGAAATTGTGGTTCACTGAGTTTGACATGAACATGGATGTTACCTCAGAATTAATTCATCTTTGACTAAGCACTTAGAGAATTATTCTGAATAAACCATTCCATGAAATGTGCTAAATTTTGGTCCAGAGGACTTTCTTGTGACAAGGAACTCCCATGAAATTCTCAGCTCCATTAGAGCTCTGGATCACCACTGTCATGTGTGATCTCTTAAGGTGATCAACACTTAAGTGGGAAGAAGCACTCAACACTTGATCATGGTGTTAAACCCAACCCAAACCACTAGCACCAGTGTCATTTTAAATTCTTAAACAGAGTTCCAGTTTTAAAACTGTCATTATCTTATGAGCAAAAGCTTTTCAATTAAATACATATGCATGATCATATCGTGTAGCATATACGTAAAGAAGGTGATAAGGACTTGAAGTGAAGATCAAGGAGGAAGGAAAACAAGTGATCAAGCTCCAAGTGATCATCACTAACTGATTGTAACAGCAGTCACCTGCAAAACAGGCAAGCCCCGGTTTGCATTTGAACCGTTTTATAAAGCATTTTCAATTGTAGAGATCATAGCTTTGCATCGTTGATTGCATTACGTCTAGATGATATTGAAAACCCCACTTGCATGACCAGAAATACCTAAGAGAGGAAGGGTAGAATAGCAACTCCTCGAAGGAATTTGGCTACGCTAATGTTAGTAGGAAAGGTCCGGTAGAAGACGAGTAGTTGGAATCTACTCGCGAGTTTAGGGCTGGTTTACTCGGGACGGGTCCGAATTAGAAAAGATGAGGAAAGTTCACACTTAAGAAATGGAGACCGGGCAGGGAGGTTTAGATGCAGCAGGTTGCAGGCCGTGCGTGCATAGCCCTGCCTGTGTCGGTTAAGGCCCGTCCGTGCTTGGCCCTGTTGGACAAGTTTGAGTTGTGTACCGGGCACATACTGGCTATATGGGACCAAGGAAACCGATGTACCTTGGGAGATCCATAGTGGAACTTTTCCAACTGCCTTAGGCTTTCGGCGTCAGGGTAGCAGGAGGTACCTCGCTCAAGAACATACCACAGAGGGTATGTACCTTGAGGGAGCTTGCGTACTCGGGGCAGTTGGACTGCGTCCAATGTGGAAGATCTTGGGAAAGGTGGCCGCGTACAACGTCAGCCGAGGTTGCTGCCGGCAACTCGGAGTATAGGTGTACGTGTCATGTAGTCCGGGCGTGTACTGATTCGAATCACCGTCGCTCGCAGTCATATGAGCATACTTGCCCACTGCGTCTTGACGTAGTAACAACTGGAATTGTTTATCTTTGAACTGTATAAGGCTGTGCTATAACTTGTATTGCAACCATGATTGAATTAGAGATAGGCTCATTAAAGTTTACTTTCACTTTGTGCAAGGAGCATCACAACAAAGCGTTTCTTGTTTGATTGTGGAGTTGCAATGCTTTTCGGCTCAAGGTCTGCACAATGAGGCTTAAAATATGAAAGTTAAGGATCAACTTTAGGCGAGTCCCTTATGCAAATCTAGCCGACCCATTTGAAACCATCGTGCATGTAGAGTTTCTTGTTTAGGAGAGACGGGTCAGACTTGCTGAGCCTATGTGCTCACGCTTGCTATATAAGTGGTTTTGCAGGTTAACAACGATGCTGAAAAGAAGGTTGTCCGGTGAGACTCGGGGACTCCCGAGTCAGGTAACACATGGAGAACCTAGCCGCTGCTGCTTGTCTTCGTGTTGCTAGCGAGAGAAGTCCGCGGGCTGGACTTCATCTCGAGTGCTCTTAGTTATTCGACGTGAGTTGGTATAGACTTCCGCTGTAGTTACTTGATGTAAAGTATTTACAAAGAAAAACTTGTAAGCTTCCGCTAATGTTTTATGTAATACGTTGTTCCTCATATGTGTGTTGTTGGGTGCCGTATAACACGGCACCACCCAATGCGATTCTCGGGCGAGTGGCCTGTCTCGGTTGAGCGGGTCGCGTCAGCGTGGTATCAGAGCCGCATTGGTAATAGCACACGGAATAAGGAAGGTATTACGACAAAAAAATTTAGGTTACGGTGAGGATACGGTACTAGGCCCACATAAGGATTACTATTAGCTTAATATAAAGGTGGCAACCTAATTTATTTGTTATGTCAGAAAATCGTGCATCTCGGGACGATTTATGTCTTGGGGGGTGCACGTAAGCGCTGTCCACCAGTGCGCACAAGCTGAAGGGTGGAGCCCCACGGGTGGCAGGTAACCCGATCCGCTTTAGTATCCTCTACGACTCTTCATGTCGTTTAGGGTACTCGAGCAACGTCTGTCCCAGGCGTGCGTGGTGCAATTTGGGAAACCCCGTCACGTGGTTAGTAACGTGAACACGTAGCTCAAGGCGTGTTTGGCTTGAGAACACCTGTGCGAGTGATGACGGACGGGTGTAAGAACTGTATGGATACCGGGTTCGGTGTGCAGCCGGACCTGACGATTGAGTGTGACTTGTGCAGGATTAACCACGAAACCGTAGGACGTATAGTACACGTTTGCGAGTGACCGTTTTAGTGCCACCTAAGATACGTTATACCGGTATAATCCGGTTAGGATTTTCTTTTGGTGAGGCTACGTAGTACCGACATGCTTCTTACGGTGCATTGACGCCGTACTAAACATAATAACCCCTTTCCTTTGAAGAAATGACTCATGAACTAACTTTCAACTAAAAACGGAAGTTTGAAACAAATATTAGTTACTGAACTCTTATTTTGAGCTAAGATTCAAATGAGAGGAAGATTAGACTTCAAAGATTTCAAAAACAGAGTGCTCTGTTTTCAGCAGAAATTTGTGCTGGACTTCAACAGAGCATAACTCTGAGTAGCTTGACCCAATTAAGGTGTATGATATAGTTCTGGAAAGATTTCCAAGTGATCTACAACTTCTTTGTAGACCTCCATAGCTAAATAACATGCTAAATGGGTATAAAGTTCCGAGTAAGGTAAACTGTCCAGAACCAGGACAGCAACAAAACCTCTCTGGACCTTTCTGTTTTTAAGCCATAACTTTCTGTAGATAAACCCTTAAGAAGCCTATGATAACCTATTGGAAAGGTTATGGATGGTGCAACATTGTTGTAGTTCAAAGTTTGCTCAGATTCTTATTGTATTTATATATACAACTGTGATAAAATCAGCTACGTACAAAGGAGGTGCTGGCAAATTTTATCCAGGAATTCTGTCAATTTTGAAAAATCATAACTTTTTAATCCAGAGATGATCCGAGGGCATATGAGTACTCATTTGAAAGATACTGAAGTTAACTTTAACTTTGGTATTCAACTTGAGTTATGAAAATGCTCTTAACTAAATCAAAATCTGGAGATAGTGCATAAAGGTCTGTCCTGTACAGATAGGCTGGATAGTTATGCCTACTAAGGAGTTTTGTAAACATGAATTTTGTTACTGCTTTCATAAAGTTTTGACATAATCATGTTTCCATTAGTATCACATACTGCTGAGTTCTTGTTTAACTCATCTCAACTATATTTTTCAGTATGGTTCGTAATCGCTCAAGGAGTAGGGCCGGAAATTCTCGTCGAGGCGGTGATGCTTCCATTCCACCGTCGGAACCACCATCCACGGGATGGATGGATCTTATGACTCGAGTTGTCGAGTCTAATCAAGAGAATGCTAGGCTACTCCAAGAAGCAACACAAGAACACACACGCCTACTCCAAGCTTTGGTACAACAAGGCGTACTCCAGAACACGCAACAAGTCGTTCCACCTCGGGACGCTTATCTGGACTTCTTGGCGACTCAACCGCCTATCTTTACTGAAGCCACCGAACCTGTGGAAGCAGATCAATGGCTTCGTGTCATGGAGTCAAAATTTGGAGTATTTCAGTGTGATGATTACCAGAAGACAAAGTTTGCCGCTCAACAACTCCATGGAGCAGCCGGAAACTGGTGGATGGATCATTTTGCCACCATTCCGGAGGACCATCAAGTGACATGGAGGGAGTTTTGTGAAGCCTTTCGTACTCGTTACATACCACTAGGTATTGTCAAGGCAAAGCGGGAGGAATTTTTGGGCTTCAAGCAAGGGGACATGAGTGTCCTCGAGTATGTCAGAAGATTTAATCTTTTGGCACAATATGCTCCCGAATATGTGGCGAAAGAAGAGGCACGGTGTGACCTATTCTTCCATGGCCTGAGTGCCATATTACGGGAGAAGCTGGCCGTACATAATAACGGCAGTTACACCGACATGGTCGATGCGGCTTTCATTCAAGAGAAGCCGACACTTGAGTGGCAAGCCGAGAAGAGAAAGATGAGTGAGATCGAGCAGGCTAGCACAAGTTATGTGCCTCAGAAGTACCGTTTGGTGTATCAAACGCCATCCGGTGAAAGATGGAGGCCACCTGTACGATCAACTCCTCAGAGATTGATTGCTGGTCAAGTTTTACAACTTGCACCACCTCCACAGCCGCAGCATCAGACGGTGGTTTGTGCTCCGTCGCTGCAGCCATATGTACCTAGCAGTCCACCGCAAGTCAACGAAGAACCGCAGAGGCATCCATGTCTTACTTGTGGGCGTAAGGGCCATTATGCTAGGCAATGTTCGGAGGGAATTCAAGGATGCGGGTCATCATATTTACAACAATACGACCCGTACCTCAATCTGCAGATAGGAGGGCAGATAATGGGCAACATTCACTATACTGTGATTGATGATGTTCCGGAAGGACGATGAAGGTACTTTGTGGTTCAACGACCGGATTGTAGTACCCCGGGATATGGGACTACGGAGGAAAATTTTGGATGAAGCTCATTTGTCCAAGTTTTCTATTCATCCGGGCAGTAATAAAATATACCAAGATCTCCGGAAGAAGTTTTGGTGGACACGTATGAAACGTGAAGTCGCAAAGTACATTTCAGAGTGTGATACGTGTCGAAGAGTCAAGGCCGACCATATGAAGAAGTCAGGCCTGTTGCAGCCATTGCAAGTACCGGCATGGAAGTGGGAAGACTTGAGTATGGACTTCATCGTCGGGTTGCCGATGACCTCCCACAACCATGATTCGATTTGGGTAATCGTGGACCGGTTAACCAAATCGGCACACTTCATCCCTGTGCATACTAGGTACAACGTAAGGCAGTATGCGGAGCTGTACATAGCACGGGTCTTGTGCTTACATGGAGTTCCCCGCACCATTGTGTCAGATAGAGGATCGCTGTTCGTAGCCCGTTTCTGGGAACAGCTACATACCTCCTTGGGGACAAAGTTGATTAGAAGCTCTGCATATCACCCTCAAACCGATGGGCAAACTGTGAGGGTGAATCAAATACTAGAGGATATGCTAAGAGCATGTGCCATCCACCACGGTAAGAGCTGGGATGACCACTTACCGCTGGCAGAGTTCTCGTACAACAACGGATATCAGACGAGCATCAAGATGGCACCATATGAAGCTCTATACGGCCGGAAGTGCCGTACACCATTGAATTGGTGCGAATCCGGTGAACGAGTAACATTCGGGGTTGATCTTGTCAATGAAGCCGAAGAGAGAGTTCGGATAATACAAGAAAACCTCAAAGCTTCCCAATCTCGTCAAAAGAGCTACGCGGACCAGAGACGTCGACCGCTGCATTTCGAAGTCGGAGAGCACGTGTATCTTCGTGTGTCTCCGATGAAGGGGATTCATCGGTTCGGTGTGAAGGGGAAACTTGCTCCCCGATTCATCGGTCCGTTTGCTATAACGGAGAAGTGCGGAAACGTAGCCTACCGGCTGGAACTACCGGCAAGCCTTGCCGGTATTCACGACATATTTCACGTATCCCAGCTGCGGAAGTGTCTCAAGTTTACAGCTACCATCCGCACCGAAGACATCGACGAGTTGAAACCGGATCTCACCTATGTCGAGCAACCTGTACAGATTATCGACGAAAAGACCCGGACCACCAGGAACCGGACCTTGAAATTTTACAAAGTCCTGTGGAGTAATCATACCCCGGAAGAGGCAACGTGGGAAACCGAAGATTACATCCACAAGAATTACCCAGAGCTTTTGTCATAAACCTTGTAATTACCTCCCACCTCGTTCCTCTTTTGAATCTCGGGACGAGATTCCTTTTAAGGGGGGAGGAATGTAAAGGTCCCAAAATTATGAATACAAAGAAACACTTGTTTGCAAAGTATTGTTTCATGAGTATGAAATTTGGGACTTGTTAAAACTTTTTCCCACATGTGATAAACCCACATGAGGGCTTTCTTCACACAAGTCAAATGTTCATTTGAGAACTTGGAACCCTAGAGGGGTCTAAAACAAGGATGGGAAGTTCCCATATGTGTGAGAAAACAAAAATCAAATTTGGAACAATTTGTTCAAACAAAAATTCAAATGAGAAAAACACAATGGAATTCAAAACTGTCGTGCGAAAAATCTCATTTGCAGCAGCCAAAATAAAAATCAGATTTCATATTTGAATTCCTTGAGTCCAAATTAGGGGGTGTGCAAAGTTTCATGATTTATGGAAATAGTTTGCAACCCATTTTGCAAAATGGACTTTAAAAGACAAAGAATTCAAATACCTGTTTGAATTTGGATGAAACTTGCCCAATTATCCAAATGCATACCAGATTTGATTTCCCACAATTGAATTCACTCAACATTGAAACTTGGGAGATATTTGGAGAGGGGATAAGGAGGACTGATCAGTGGGTCCCACATGTCATTGTGTGAACTGAAAACTTGCAAAAGATCTCAGTGTTGGGTCTCTGTTTTGCCTCCCCGGGTGATCGACACCGAGGGCAGCACGGGTCGACACCGGGCAGCGCCGAGCCACCACCTGCTTCCCCGTTGGGCGCCTGGCGAGCGGCTTTCTTCTCCTTATCACCTCGGCCGAGTTTCCTTGCCACAACCACGAGGAGCCGCTCTGTTCTTCTTCCACCCCCGCGCCCTAAACAGAGCCGCTGCCGCCACACTCCTTCGATCGGCAGCCGGCTCGGGTGATCACGAACCAAGGCCAGTGAGTAGCAAAACGGCACCAGGGCCTCACCCTCGTCCTCCACGACGCGCCATCGACCAAGCTCGACCCTCCTACCCCAGGGACACCGCGTCCGCGCGGCGGCCGAACAAGGACCGATTAGGAGGCGTCCGTGGACAGCTCCACCTGGTGAGGGTCACGACCAAGTACCGGCGCTCCTGGACGTGCCAAGGCACCGTGCTGCTCTCCTTCCAGGCTCAGCCCATGCCATGCACCGCCGGGAGTGAATTTTGAAAAGTTGCTCCGGCGTACTCCATCGGACCTTCCTGCACGGTAATCCCAAATTCCTTCCCAATTCTCAATCCTTGTTCGTCAAAGTTTGCACGAAGGGCCCAAAGCGATAGGCGGTCCTTTGCCCTTCACGGTTCTAGCCTAAAACTGCACATAGACCGAGTATTTCAGGATTTTCTACCGGCGACCGAACCGGGGGACCGCGGTCGCACGGTGAAAGCATGTTGCCGTCATTATCAAACGTTTTTGAGACTAGGCCGAGCTTCCCCATCGTTCACTGATGCTGTAGCACCATTTTGTCGAACTGATGGTGCACTAGGATGGCCGGCCGATGTCGCCGATGAAGTGCCGGGCTGCCGCAGCGTCGCTAGCTACCATAGAGGTTTTGCCGGCTCGGGAAAACCTTACCATCGTGCTCAGCAGGGCAGGTTAGGCTCTGGCGGCGAGCAAGGGCTCGAGCAGAGGCCGGGAGATCAAGTTCCGGCGATCTCCGGCGAGGGCGGCGGCGCGGGCACCCGGAGCGCTGGAACTGACCCGAGGTAGAAGAAGGGGTCGGCGGGCCCAGTCGTCAGTGAGAGAGAGTTTAAAACCCTGATCCTCTGTGGCTGTGGGATCCCGTGTGACTGCACAGAGGAATATGTGTGGCCCCGTGTGCCTTTGATTCTGTAAGTGACACGTGCCCCGTGGCCCACAGTCAGGTTTAAACTTTTCTCGAATTTATTCAAATCTCAGATTTTTCCTCAAACTTTAGAAGAGCATAACTTTTGCTATGAACCTCCAAATTTAGTGATTCAAATTGGGTTAGATTCAGATTGACAAACTCTATCCAAATATGCAATCCAATTTGTATGAAAATCTTTATTTAATTCTGGAAAATTCTTTAAAGCTTTTCAGCAAAAGAATTTTAGAGGGAGTTTGATTTATCCAAAAATCCTCAAATTTTGCCAGAATAATCTTTAGGGTGTTATTAGACTCCTGTAAAAGCTTAAGCTCATTTGGAGTTGAATTGATCAGGGTAATTCAGATTGTAAGTTCCTGTATTCAAATGAATACAGGAAACATTTTCAGAGAATTTCCAAAATTTGTAAATTCAGTTCTGGGAAATTCTTAGCTCCAAAAATCCTAGGAAAATTCATGTAGACTCTATGAAATATAATTGAAATTGTGGTTCACTGAGTTTGACATGAACATGGATGTTACCTCAGAATTAATTCATCTTTGACTAAGCACTTAGAGAATTATTCTGAATAAACCATTCCATGAAATGTGCTAAATTTTGGTCCAGAGGACTTTCTTGTGACAAGGAACTCCCATGAAATTCTCAGCTCCATTAGAGCTCTGGATCACCACTGTCATGTGTGATCTCTTAAGGTGATCAACACTTAAGTGGGAAGAAGCACTCAACACTTGATCATGGTGTTAAACCCAACCCAAACCACTAGCACCAGTGTCATTTTAAATTCTTAAACAGAGTTCCAGTTTTAAAACTGTCATTATCTTATGAGCAAAAGCTTTTCAATTAAATACATATGCATGATCATATCGTGTAGCATATACGTAAAGAAGGTGATAAGGACTTGAAGTGAAGATCAAGGAGGGAGGAAAACAAGTGATCAAGCTCCAAGTGATCATCACTAACTGATTGTAACAGCAGTCACCTGCAAAACAGGCAAGCCCCGGTTTGCATTTGAACCGTTTTATAAAGCATTTTCAATTGTAGAGATCATAGCTTTGCATCGTTGATTGCATTACGTCTAGATGATATTGAAAACCCCACTTGCATGACCAGAAATACCTAAGAGAGGAAGGGTAGAATAGCAACTCCTCGAAGGAATTTGGCTACGCTAATGTTAGTAGGAAAGGTCCGGTAGAAGACGAGTAGTTGGAATCTACTCGCGAGTTTAGGGCTGGTTTACTCGGGACGGGTCCGAATTAGAAAAGATGAGGAAAGTTCACACTTAAGAAATGGAGACCGGGCAGGGAGGTTTAGATGCAGCAGGTTGCAGGCCGTGCGTGCATAGCCCTGCCTGTGTCGGTTAAGGCCCGTCCGTGCTTGGCCCTGTTGGACAAGTTTGAGTTGTGTACCGGGCACATACTGGCTTTATGGGACCCAGGAAACCGATGTACCTTGGGAGATCCATAGTGGAACTTTTCCAACTGCCTTAGGCTTTCGGCGCCAGGGTAGCAGGAGGTACCTCGCTCAAGAACATACCACAGCGGGTATGTACCTTGAGGGAGCTTGCGTACTCGGGGCAGTTGGACTGCGTCCAATGTGGAAGATCTTGGGAAAGGTGGCCGCGTACAACGTCAGCCGAGGTTGCTTCCGGCAACTCGGAGTACGGGTGTACGTGTCATGTAGTCCGGGCGTGTACTGATTCGAATCACCGTCGCTCGCGGTCATATGAGCATACTTGCCCACTGCGTCTTGACGTAGTAACAACTGGAATTGTTTATCTTTGAACTGTATAAGGCTGTGCTATAACTTGTATTGCAACCATGATTGAATTAGAGATAGGCTCATTAAAGTTTACTTTCACTTTGTGCAAGGAGCATCGCAACAAAGCGTTTCTTGTTTGATTGTGGAGTTGCGATGCTTTTCGGCTCAAGGTCTGCACAATGAGGCTTAAAATATGAAAGTTAAGGATCAACTTTAGGCGAGTCCCTTATGCAAATCTAGCCGACCCATTTGAAACCATCGTGCATGTAGAGTTTCTTGTTTAGGAGAGACGGGTCAGACTTGCTGAGCCTATGTGCTCACGCTTGCTATATAAGTGATTTTGCAGGTTAACAACGATGCTGAAAAGAAGGTTGTCCGGTGAGACTCGGGGACTCCCGAGTCAGGTAACACATGGAGAACCCAGCCGCTGCTGCTTGTCTTCGTGTTGCTAGCGAGAGAAGTCCACGGGCTGGACTTCATCTCGAGTGCTCTTAGTTATTCGACGTGAGTTGGTATAGACTTCCGCTGTAGTTACTTGATGTAAAGTATTTACAAAGAAAAACTTGTAAGCTTCCGCTAATGTTTTATGTAATACGTTGTTCCTCATATGTGTGTTGTTGGGTGCCGCATAACACGGCACCACCCAATGCGATTCCCGGGCGAGTGGCCTGTCTCGGTTGAGCGGGTCGCGTCAATCCTCAAGTTTGCCTGTGGAGTAGAGATGGAGCCGCTGCTGCTGCTGCTGCTTAGTTTGCTTCTGCACTATTTAGAAGACTTCCGCTACTAGAATAGATTAGAGACTTCCGCTGCAATAGATATTGATGTAATAAAGTACTTGAAAATATTCATTCGTGGTTATATATATTCTGAATTCAGTTTGTGGATTAAATGTGTATGTGTGATGAACATCCTGGGCACACATATGCATCAGTCTCGGTTCAGAGAGGTTTTCTCTCAGAACCAGGGCGTCACAGTAGCATTCAGTACAAGTCGAGTAGTTGGAACTGCTCGCGAGAATAGGCTAAAGGAACATCGCTCGAGGAAATATAGCAAATGAAACACATGGCAAGAAAAATGAGACCGAGCGGAGAGTAAGGGCAGCAGGACTTTGGGGCCTGGGTGCTATAGCTCCGCTTGTGTCTATTGAAGACCGAGCCGTGTGCGGGCCTGTTGAACAAGCTAGAACAGTACCGAAGACCTACCGGCTATATGGGAACCGGGAAACCGATGTAACTCGGGTAGCTGGGTATTGAGGCATTGCCCGTCGTTCAGAGGGTAGGTTGAGAGCTCGAGGTGTAAATCAGCTGGCGGCACTGCGGATGCGCGCGCAGAGACCTCTTGCTTGGGACGATAGGACCGGTCCAATATTTGGCTGACGGGTGAAAGGTGGTTACATACGACGTCCGTGATGGTTGCTGTTGGCAACATCGAGTATGGGCGTACATGACGGGTTATTCGGGTAACCCTACAGGTGTAAATCGATTATAATCGCCGTCCCTCGCGGTCAGTGAGTACCACTTGTTCACTGTACCGTGACGTAGAAAGAACAGGCTAGATTCATGTTAAAAGTTTGCTGATTTGAAAGAAATACCTTGCTTGTTAATGTATTGTTGTAGTTTAGAGCTAATTAAAGTTCTTTTCAACTTTGGGCAAAGTACATGAGAGAAATGCGTTTCTTGTTTGATTGCGGCTCTCTCATATGCCTTAGCATAAGGTTCTCCACAACCTGCTGCTAAAACTTGAAAGTAAGGTTCCATTAATTAGGCGGGTCCTTTGCAACTTATTTTACCTTATGTACCCCAAAACCATTCATGTTGAAGTTTCATGTATAGGAGAGACGGGTCAGTCTTGCTGAGCCATTGTGCTCACTTCTTGTGTTTGAAGCTTTTGCAGGGGTCTATGAGGAAGGGACTCCCGAGGAGGAGACGGAACCCCAGCAGGGGAACCCCGTCGAGTGGGAGTCGTGCACGCCGCCGTGTTAGTGTGTGTGCGTGCTAGCGGGGGCATGTTCACAGGCTGAACGTTAACTCGATGCGTAGTCTACGCCCGTGAGTGTAGACTGAACATATTTTTTGTATAAATGTTCATAAACCTGTTTATGTAATAAAACTTTTCTTCCACTTTGTATCTTTGATGTGCATTATCCAGTGCTGTGCAACGCAGCACCCCTCAGCATGATCCTGGCTCGACAAGGCTGATGGGGTCGTGTCACTTCCTCCGACTTGGAATATACCAATATGTCGTCGATGAACACCACGACAAACTTGTCCAGCTCCGGCATGAATACTGAGTTCATAAAATACATGAAGTGAGCTGGAGCGTTGGTGCGGCCGAAGGACATGACCAGTGCGCACAAGCTGAAGGGTGGAGCCCCACGGGTGGCAGGTAACCCCGCCAGCTTGGGTATCCTCTATGACTCTTCATGTCATTTGGGGTATTTGAACAACGCCCTTCCCTGGTGTTCTGCGGGCAAGTATGGGAGACCCCATCACGTGGTTAGTAACGTGAACACGTAGCTCAAGGCGTGTTTTACTTGAGAACACCCGTGCGAGTAATGACGTACGGGTGTATGAACTGTATTGGGACCTGGTTCGGTGTGCAGCCGAACCTGATGATTGTGTGTGCTTTATGCAGGTACTAACCACGAAAACTGTAGTCCGAGTAGAACACATTTACGATTGACCATTTTAGTGCCACCTAAGGATACGTATATGCCGGTGTAAGCCGATTAGGATTTTCTTTGGTGAGGCAACGTAGTACCGTCATATGTCTTATGGTGCATCGTCACCATACTACACTTGATAGTTTTCTTTCCTATGAAGAAATCATTCATGACTAACTTTCTACTAAAAATGAAGTTGGAAAGCACATATTAGTTACTGAGCTCTTCATTTGAACTAAGTTTCAAAGGAGAGAATTGATAGGACTCTAAGTTTCTCAAAAACAGAGTACTCTGTTCTGGCAGAAATTTTGCTGGAATTTAACAGAGCATAACACTGAGTAGATTGACCCAATGTAGGTGTATGATACATTTCGGGAAATTTTTAAGTTCTCTACAACTTCTCAGTAGACCTCCAGAGCAAAATCAGGCGCCAAATTGGTTGAATGTCCAGTTGAATGCAAACTGTTCAGAAACAGGGCAGATGCAAACTTCTCTGGATGTTTCTGTAAATTAGCCATAACTTTATGTAGAAAAATCCCTAAGGGTCATATGGTACACCATTGGAAAGATTATGAAATTTTCAACGATTTTGTAGTTCATAGTTTGTTCAGAATTGTACTCTATTCTTATGTACAGCTGTGATGAAAACAGCCACATTCAGAGGAGATGCTGGCAAATTTTATCCAGAAATTCTGTCAACTTTGAGCGATCATAACTTTTGATCCAGAGGTGATCTAGAGCCATATTAATACTCGTTGGAAAATACTGATGTTAAATTTAACTTTGGTATTCAACTTGAGTTATGAAAAGGCTGGTAACTGGATCAAAATCTGTGTTAAGTACAGAAAGTATGGTGCGTTCTCGTTCTCCGAGTAGGGCTGAAGGTTCTCGCCGAGACGGCGATGACTCGACTCCACCACAGGAACCGCCATCAATGGTACGGGCGGATGTCATGGCTCAGATGGTCAAGTCAAATAAGGAGAATACAAGACTACTCCAAGCCTTGGTACAACAAGGCACACTCCAACATACACAACAGGTCGTTCCACCTCGGAACGCCTATTTGGACTTCCTGGCGACTCAACCATCAATTTTCATGGAAGCTAATGAACCAGTGGAAGCTGATCAGTGGCTTCGGGTTATGGAGTCCAAGTTTGGAGTGTTCGAGTGCGATGATTATCAGAAGACGTTATTTGCAGCTCAACAACTCCAAGGAGCCACCGGAAATTGGTGGTTTTCTTATCTTGCCACCATTCCGGAAGGCTATCAAGTGGAATGGACGGAATTTCGTGAAGCATTCCGTGCTCGTCACATTCCTACGGGTTTTATCAAGGCCCAACAGAAGAAATTCAGGAATTTGAAGCAGGGGGACATGAGTGTCCTCGATTATGTCAAATGGTTTAACCATTTTGGCACAATATGCTCCTGACTATGCGACGAGCAAAGCTGCAAGGTGTGACTACTTTTTTCATGGCCTGTGTGCCATATTAAAAGATCGATTGGCTTTGTTCAATCAAGGAAATTACACCGAGTTGATCAGTGTTTCCCTGCTGCAAGAATAGGCGACTCTTGAGGGTCAAGCAGAGAACAGGGACCGGGATGATGTGCAAGAAAACACACCAGTTGTTCCTCGTAAATACCATTTGGTGTATCACACATCATCCAATGAAATATGGCAGTCACCAGTAAGATCAACATATCCCAGATTTCCTGTTCAAGAATCACGTCTTGAAACACCACCACGGCCACAGCAACGATTGATTTCTGGTGTCTCATTGCTGCAGCCAAGTACATCGACTTCTCAACCGCAAGTCAGCGAAGAACCGGGGAAACATCCGTGATCTTATTGCCACCGTTTTGGGCATTTTATGCAAGAATGCCGGGATAAGTTGTTGAACAGTGGACAACCATCATCATCAGATGGTATGCCGCCACATGCTCAAGTAAACATAACAGCATTGCACTCCGGGAGTGTGCAATATCATGCTATTGAGGATGTCCCAGAGGGAGCACCAGTGTTAGCGGGCATGTTCACTCTTAAAGACGTACCTGTGCTAATACTTTTTGATTCCTGTGCAACCCACAATTTTATAAGCAAATCTAGCGTGGATCTGCACCAATTATCCACCAATACTCCCACAACGAGTTATCTTATATGTTCACCGGGATGAAATATCTCTGCTAATCAGATTGTGTCCCGAGCAGCTTTATGTTTGGGAGGAAAAATATACCCAACATCGCTGATTATGTTGGATGGGCAGGTAATAGATGTAAGATTGGGGATGTCTTGGTTAAACCATCACGGTGCCGTTCTCAATATCGGTAACCAGACTGTTCAGATTGACTCGCCGATTCACGGACAGCACACGCTGTTTTTAGACAGCGAAGATCAAGAAATGGCAGAGGCATACCACGCGGAAGCGATTAAACTTGAAGATATTCCGGTGTTACGTGATTACCCCAACGTGTTTCCCGATGATTTACCGGGCATGCCGCCCGAACGGGACGTCAAGTTGAAGATTGAACTGGCGCCAGGAACAATACCTATCTCACGAAGGCCTTACAAGATGGAACCTAACGAGCTAGCAGAGTTGAAATGGCAGATGAATGAACTCATGAGAAAGAGTTTCATACGACCAAGTTATTCACCTTGGGGTTGCTCTGCGCTGTTCGTTAAGAAGAAGGACGAAACACTGAGGTTATGTGTTGATTATCGTCCTCTAAATGCTGTTACTATAAAGAACAAGTATCCTTTGCCCCACATCGACATTTTATTTGATCAACTTGTGGGTGCAAAGGTAATTTTGAAGATGGATCATTGGTCGGGATATCACCAAATCAAGATCTGACCGGAGGACATCCCGAAGACAGCTTTATCAACGAGATACGGACTCTATGCGTACCTCGTCATGTCATTTGGGTTAACCAACGCTCCGGCACACTTTATGTACTTGACGAATTGTGTATTCATGGCGGAGTTAGACAAGATCGTCATGGTATTCATAGACGACATCTTGGTTTACTCCAAATCCGAAGAAGAGCACGCTGAACATTTGCGTATCATGCTACAACGATTGAGGGAGCACAAATTATATGCCAAGTTCAGCAAATGCATGTTCTGGATTGAGCAAGTGCCTTTTCTAGGTCATATTATTTCAGCAGAGGGCATTGTCGTGGACCCAAGCAAAATTGAACTAGTGTGAAATGGCGATCTTCCAAATCAGTCCACGAGGTCCAAAGTTTCCTAGGTTTAGCAGGGTATTATCGGAGGTTCATTCCGAGCTTCTCAAAAATTGCTAAACCAATGACGGAGCTGCTGAAAAAGGGCACACAATACATGTGGAATGCAACATGTGAAGCCACATTCAAAACATTGGTGAAACATCTCACAACAGCTCCAGTTCTTGCTCAGCCAGACACGACGAAGGCATTTGATGTCTATTGTGATGCATCCGGCATCGGTCTCGGCTGCGTTCTTATGCAAGAAAGGCGTGTAATCGCTTATGGTTCTCGTCAACTGCAAAACCATGAGCAGCATTATCCAACTCACGATCTTGAGCTTGCTTCTGTGGTGTTGGCGTTAAATATGTGGAGGCATTATTTGCTTGGCAATCTTGTCCACCTCTACACCGACCATAAAAGCTTGAAGTATATCTTCACGCAGAAGGAGCTGAATATGAGACAACAAAGATGGTTGGAGCTCATAAAAGATTATGAAATCGAGATCCACTACCATCTAGGAAAAGCAAACATGGTTGCCGACGCGCTTAGTCGGAAAGCCCACGTTCACAACTTGGCGGTTGCTGAGTTGGAAGAGGAAGAACCAAGTCTCCATGTCATTCCGTATGGAGCACTTTATAATATTGCTCTTATACCAACAATCCGTGAAGAGATTGTTGAGGCTCAAAGAAGAGACAGGGGTATGTCTCATATAAGGAGGACACTAGACAATGGAGAGATGAAGTGTTTCCGAAAGGATGAGACCGGTACGATATAGTTTAACGACCGTATAGTGGTACCACATAATATGAAACTCTGGAAGAAGATCTTGAATGAAGCCCACCTGTCGAAGTTGTCCATTCATCCCGGCAGTAACAAGATGTACCAGGATTTGAAACTGAAATTTTGGTGGATGAGGATGAAACAGGAAATTGCTAAATACGTATCCGAGTGTGATACGTGTAGACGGGTCAAGGCTGATCATATGCGGAAAGCCGATCCATTACAACCACTGAATATACCATTGTGGAAATGGGAGGATGTGAGTATGGATTTCATCGTAGGATTACCACTCACATTCAGGAAGCATGACTCGATATGGGTGATCGTCGACTGGTTGACGAAATCAGCTCATTTCGTACCGGTGAACACTCATTATCGAGCCAAGCAATATGCTGAGTTATACATCTCAAGAATTATAGGCTCACACGGTGTTTCGAAGACTATCATTTAAGATCAGGGTGTGCTGTTTGTTGCTCGGTTTTGGGAGTAGCTGCACGCCTTGTTGGGCACCAAGCTGATTAGAAGCTCCGCATATTGTAACAGCCCTAACTTTTGTAAAGTTTTATTTCACATTGTGAAACAAAGTGAGGCAAAGAAAGACTATAATAGTGTCACATGAAATGATGAACACAAAAATGGACATGTGAGGGAGTTAAAAATTTCCTTTGACTCAGGATTAGCACATGTTAACCTGAGCAGGGAACTTCACTTCCTAAGTTGAAATCATGTTAACCCCTACTATGGAGAGGATGGCGGGAAATTTAAACACCATTTTGAATCTTTTAAAAGGATTCCTATTCAGATTGTCCAAAGGCCTATATGTGAGATCACCGATGCATTTCTCATGTATTCAAGTGCCTAAGTTTCAAATTTGATGAAGTTTAGGTTTCATATACTATTTATTCTGAGGATTAAATGAGGGCACGTTCAAATTCAAAATTGAATTTGAAATTTGAACCAAACAAACTCAATTTCAAAATCTGATTTCAGATTCGAGTTCCTCATAATTCTTTTGACCTATACTCGAAGTTTGATCAAATTTGGAGCTCGTTTGCTATTTTAAACGGTATTGGGGGATAAGAGGGGAGAAATGGGGCCCACTTGTCAGTAGACTTCAACCCAAAGTCTTCTCAGTTTTCACTCGGACAGCACGTGCATGCCACCTCCTCTCGACCGCCGCCAACCGACTTTCCACCATGCCACCTCCTGCTCCTAGATGAGGACGCCGAGTGAAGCAACCCCGAGTTTCTGCCGTGAACCATTTCCCTCCCTCGCTCTCACTCTCCACAGCCTCGCACAGCACCGAGAGAAAAACAACCGGCCGACGCCCCTCGGCTCCCCGGCACCCGAGCTCCACGAGCTTCATCGTGCCCTATGTTCTACACGAAAAAGGAGCGCCCTCAGGTGTGCAAACCGACCATGCAAACCGTTCCTCTTCTCATGCATCGCCGGTGGAGAATTTCCCCGTTCCTTGCTTCGGTATACTTAGAACCGAGCCACATAAACTTTCAAAATTCGTAGTAATCACTTCACCAAAGCTTGTGCCGAGCTACAAACATTTTCTAGACTTTCCCACGCTCCTCTAGGATCAAAAACCATCAAAATCATCAAGATTAGGCGCTGTTCTTCTGATGGAAAAATGCGAGTGGCTGTGGTGCGAGATTGGCAGAAGAACAGAAAGTCTTGAGCTTGGAACGTGGCTCAGGTTTTTCTATTTCTTGATCGGGTGATAACTGATTACACAAACTGTGTTTAAATACCCAAACACAACACGGCTAAGCACACACACGCGTGATCCAAAAAAAACAGAAACAAACTCGGGCTACTCCCGCACGTTATTCCTCCACTTGCATGAACGTCGCCCATAACTCGGTCCACGCTGCGACCTTCCCGCCAACAGATCGCCACAATCAGGATTAGTTCCAACATTCTCCCACTAATCCTGATCTGCTCCAAGATCACACATACCTAGTAAGTGTCGCATGGTAGCCAGTTTTCCCACTGGTAATGCCTTAGTCAAGGCATCAGATTTCTGCTCCTCAGATCGAACAAACTCAACAGAGATTTGTCCTTCCTGCACACACTCACGAATGAAATGATATCTGGTGCGAATGTGCTTGCATCGACCATGGAAGACTGCATTCTTCATCAATGCTATGGCCGATTTGTTATCAACAAATAACTTGACAGTTCTTGGTTCCTTTCCTATCAATTCCCCCAGCAGGTTCTTTAACCATAATGCCTGACAGGCTGCAGTTGAGGCAGCCATGAATTCAGCTTCTCATGACGATAAGGCCACAGTTCTTTGCTTCTGTGAATTCCACGAAACAGACTATTGTTGATGAAGAACACCATTCCACCAGTGCTCTTGCTATCAGCTGAATCTCCGGCTAGATCACTGTCTGAATACCCTGTGATAATCAGTTCTCCTCCTTGCCTTGGATACACCAGACCATAGTTTACAGTCGCCTTCAAATACCGCAGTATGTGCTTAACTGCATTCTTATGAAGTTTGCTTGGTCTTTACATGTACCTACTTACAACACCAACAGCAAAGGACAAGTCTGGTCTAGTGTGAAGTAAGTACCTTAGACATCCTATCACATGGCGATATTCAGTAGCATCCACTGGCTCACCTTCCTCGTCTTTGTGCAACCGCAGCTTCTGCTCCATAGGGGTTTTTGCTGAGTTACATTTTTTCATCCTAGTCTCTTCCAACACTCTATTTGCATATGCTCCTTGTTTGATGACAATCTTCTCCTTCTGCTGAACTACCTCAATCCCAAGGTAGTAACTGAGCAGACCAAGATCACTCATCTCAAACTCAGTCATCATCTGAAGTTTGAATTCACCAATAACTTCAGCATTTGCACCTGTCACAATGAGGTCATCCACATACACAACAAGTCGGATCCCTGACTGACCCTCTCCCCTTTTATAGACAGCCTGCTCTTGTGGACACCTGACAAAACCAAGCTTCTTTAGGCTTTTATCAAATTTAATGTTCCATGTCCTTGGTGCTTGCCGCAATCCATACAAGGCTTTCTTCAACTTCAGTACTAGGCCTTCCTTGTTTTTTTCCATGAATCCTTCAGGCTGTGTCACATACACCTCTTCCTTCAATTCCCCATGGAGAAAAGCAGACTTGACATCTAGGTGATGAACCTGCCACCCTTGGTTTGCAGCTAGTGCAAGAATCAATCTGACTGTATCAAGTCTTGCTACCGGTGCAAATGTTTCTTCAAAGTCTATGCCTTGCTTCTGAACACATCCCCTGGCCACCAACCTTGCATTGTGTTTGACTACTGCTCCTGAAGAATCCTTCTTCAGTTTGTAAATCCATTTCAAGTTGATTGCCTTGTGGCCTGCATGTAATTCTGTCAATGCCCAGGTCTCATTTCTATGAATGGCTTCAATCTCTTTCTGCATTGCTTCTTCCCAAACTGGCTGACCAGCTGCTTCCTGAAAGCATGTAGGCTCCTCTATCTCACCAAGCAGTGCTTCTCCTGCTGAATCATAGTTGAGCTCTACCACTGGTGCTCTCTGCATTACATCTTCCAGTGACCTGTATCGAATTTGCCCAACATTTGTGCTCCAATCACTGGCAGATGGAATTTCTACACCTCTCTGGTCAGAGAATGATGTACCTTCTTGGTCTCCTGCCTGCATTCTAGGCCCTTGTACTACACTTTCTTCATTAGGTAACACAAGATCAGCTGATGGTTGTTGAACTGATTGTGCAGACATCCTGGATGTTGATGGTGACATTGTAATGACCGATGACGATGCAGGGTCTTCATCCATTTCAGTTTCAGGTGTCACCTCTTCAGTTGGCAGACCACCCAGGGTTGCATACTCCACGTATGCTGGCTCCTCAACAATAAAGTCATTGAGCTCATCTTCTCCCCCTGCATTCCACTTCCACTCAGCACCCTCTTCAAACACGACATCACGACTTACTGTCAGTTTGCCGCGGTAGGGATCATAAAGGCGATGCGCCTTGCTGCCTTCTTCAACACCAAAGTATATCATTTGTCTGCTGCGATCATCAAGCTTTTTCAAATGAGGCCCCGGTGTCTTAACATGTGCTACACACCCGAACACTCTGAGATGCGCAAGATGTGGCCTCCTACCATTCCAAGCTTCAAATGGCGTGCTCTCTCCCAATGCCTTAGTAGGCAGTCTGTTTAACAAATAAACTGCATGATGCACTGCCTCACCCCAGAACCTAGCAGGCACACGCATACTTTTCCGCAATGATCGAGCCATGGCCATCACAGTTCTGTTCCTTCTCTCCACCACACCGTTCTGATGTGGACTGTAAGGTGCCATGTAGTGTCTTTGAATCCCTGCCTGCTCACAGAGCCGTTTGAAATTTTCAGACATGAACTCACCACCTCGGTCTGTTCTAAGGGTCTTGACTCTTCTGTTGCAGGAGTTCTGAGCTTGGTGTTTGAACTTCTGAAACTCAGTATATGCTTGATCCTTTGTCTTGATGAAATACACCCACATCCACCGTGAGAGATCATTTACGATCAACATAAAGTATTTGTTACCTGCAACAGTTGGATGGTGTGACTGGCCCACATAAGTCCATGTGTAGCAGCTCAAGTGGTTCCTTTGCTCTGAAGTTTGCCTGTGCAGGAAATGGTCTCCTTGCCTGCTTGGCCACCAAACACCCATGACAGACCTGATCTGGATGTGATATCAGTGGCACACCTGCTGCCATTTTCTTCTCAGCCAGCTTCTTCAGCGCCTGAAAATTTACATGCCCCAACCTTGCATGCCAGAGCCATGCAGGGTCTCCCAGGTTTGTCAGAAGACACACTCGAATCACCCACGTCAGGTAATTTGTAGCCGTCAGTTGCGGCAACTGATATGCCATGCCGCCGCCTTCCCAATCGGTCGTCATGGTGTGGAGCAGAAAGAAAACAGGCTGCGAGGACTGGCTCTGATACCAGATGATGGAAAAAATGCAGGTGGCAGTGGTGCGAGATCGGCAGAAGAACAGAGAGTCTTGAGCTTGGAACGTGGCTCAGGTTTTCTTTTTCTTGATCGGGTGATAACTGATTACACAAACTGTGTTTAAATACCCAAACACAACACGGCTGAGCACACACACGCGTGATCCAAAAAAAAACAGAAACAAACTCGGGCTACTCCCGCACGTTATTCCTCCACTTGCATGAGCGTCGCCCATAACTCGGTCCTTGCTGCGACCATCCCGCTAACAGATCGTCACGATCAGGATTAGTTCCAACATCTTCGAGAATTTCGAGCTGCCGCCGGTTTTGGCCCTAGGTTGCCGATGAAATCTTGTTTGCAGCAATTTTTGAGATGATTTTAGTGCATGACGAGGCTTAGGGTTCAAACACGGTGTTGTAGGAAGAAAAACCAAGTTGTTTGAGCCATTTTTGTGCGAGCTAGAGGTCGCCGGAGTCATGGCCGTCGCTGCTGCCGTGGGGGGCGCCATTCCAGTCACCACCGGCCTGATTTGACCCCACCATCAGGTTTCCCATCCCTAAAAACCCCCAGGCGGCCAGTATGGGGCTGGGATACGGTGGGGAAGGGCCTTCCGGCGACCCTCGCCGGAGGGAGCCGCCACTTGCCCTGTCTGGCGTGAGGTTGAAGCTGAGTCTGTCATGTGGGACCCACTGTCAGGTTTAAGCATTTCCAGATTTTCCCCAATTCAGTTCAAACTTCGGAGAGCCATAACCTTGTGTAGAAATGTCCAAAAACTGTCAAATAAATTTTGTTGGGTTCCTCTCAAAGAGTACTACTATCCACGGGTGCAGCCCAATTTTTACGAAAATCGCTGGATTTGGCTCATTAATTCATTTAAAGAAAACGTTGTAGGAATTTTTACAGGAGTTCTGTTTATTGGAAAATTCCCAAATTTGGGAAGGACATTCTTCCAAAAATCTTTGAACTCCAGTAGAAGTTTCAGAGGCATTGAACTTTATTTGCTTGGCCAAATGTTGATTCAATCTTGTATATCTCTGAAAATTAGGAAAAATAACAGAAATATTTTTCAGCTTTTAGCCCCAACTTCTAAATTCCGTATCTCTGTGTAGGAAGCTCCAAAAATGGTGAAACCAAGTCATATGGACTCATGAGACTCCAAAGTTTCTGAAAAACCAAATTTGGAGCATGACAAGACACTCTAATTGCCATAGGAATTCAGAGAAGCCAAATAGTTAAGAGAATTCCCTAGGCACATCTTACATCAACCTTGTCTGAAATTTTGCAAGCCATACCTCTGTATGATCTATGGACCACTGTAAAAATTTCAGAGCAAGTTGAGATCATCTTCTCAAGTTTCTGCTGGTTGTTTCCAACACCTTTGTTATGTCCATTATAAAGAGCTCTTTGAATTTTCTCCAACAAACATCTACTGCCAGCTCAAGTTCTCTAATTTTGTCCATAACAGAGCTCTTCACTCACTTATAAGTTGGGCTAAACCATTCTTAAGACCTAAAACGCTTTTGTTTTATAATATCTCTACTTGCAACATAAAACTGTGCATATTCATGTCGGTAGAAAATACGACGAAGGAGTTAGACGAAGAACTCGACTCGGATCAGCAAGTTGAAGATTAAATCGTCGCCAATATACTGACTATAAAGTAGACTAGACCTGCAGCAACATAAGGCAATCCCCGGTTTGCATTTAACAGCTTTTTAGTTACATTTTACTTTGTATCACTTTTATGGGTCTAGTATGTATTGTGCATTAGGTCAAGGTGATTGATACTCCAAATGCATGACCCACAAATCCTTGGAGTTAAAGGGTAGAATAGGTTAACTTCGTGTAGTTTTGACTAGGCTTAAGTTGTATGGGATCCGGTACAAGTCGGGTAGTTTGAAGCTACTCGTGAGTTTAGGATGTTGGTTCAGCGGGGTATGATTCTAGAGAATGAAAGTTCTGGAATGGAAAATGAGACCGAGCAGAGAGTAGGAGCAGTAGGACGTTGGGCCTGTGTGGCTGTAGCTCTGTTTGTGTCGATTAAGGACCGATGCGTATGCCGCCCTGCTGAGCAAGTTTGAACAGTACCCAATGCATACTGAAATTATGGGATCCAGGAAACCGATGTAACTCGGGTACTCTCGTGTCGAAACTTATACAGCCGTCCTTTGGGGGTTGGTGTCAGAGGTGTAAACCCGCTAGCGGAGCAACTTCGACGTGTTCCGGGTAGTGGCCCTTCTGATGGGTCAGCAGAACTGGTTCGGCATTGGAGTGACGGGTGAAAGGTTGCTGCATACAACGTAAGAAAGAGCTCCTATTTGAGTCTTTTGAGGCGGGTGTATGTTTCGTGTGTTCCGGGTGTGTCCTGATTCGAATCACCGTCCCTCGCGGTTATATGAGTACCACTTGTTCACTGCGTTGTGACGTAGTAATATTTTCTAGATGAAGTGAGATGAATTATTGCTGATGTGAAGTTCTTAAATTCATTGTATTGCCAACCATGTATGCTATAGTTGTAGAGCTCACTAAGTTTATATTCCACTTTGGGCATCACCACATCGGAGGAAAGTGTTGTTTGATTGTGGACTTCCGATGTAAGGGCTGCCTAAGGCATAATAATTTGTTGCTATTAAACTGAAAGTAAGGATTAACATGTAGGTGTGTCTTTATTGCATCATACTTTTCCTATGTTATTAATACCTGCATGTAGAGTTTCATGGTTTAGGAGTGTCGGTTAAGTCTTGCTGAACCGTCGTGCTCACGGTTGCATTATTAGTGTTTTGCAGGTTATAAAATTTGCTATGAAGATGGTTGTTCGGTGAGCCATCAGAGACTCACCAGAAACCCTGTCGCTGCACTCATCTTTGTGGAAGCTAGTAAGAAGCGTCCGTGGGCTAGACGTCTTCTCTTTTGCATAGTTAGGACCGAGAGTAAGTGTGTATGTATATCCCGCTGCGTGTACCCTCATGGAACAATATTTTGTAAATGACATTATCTTGAGAAATAAAAGACTTTGTACTTTATGGTTCTTTTCATATATGCTGTTCGGTGCCTCATCGCACGGCACCACACAATGTGTATCCTGGAGTGTGGATCCCGGAAGGGTTTCCCCACAGGCGTGATATCAGAGTCGCATTGGGAATAGCATACATGAAAAGAGCTCATTTTTGAAAAACTTAGAAGTATACGAGTGAGGAACGTATAGTATGCCCACATAAGGACTATTAGTAGCATAGTTACTTAAGGTGGCAAGATAACTGTGTGTTAATATTCAGTATTTCAATTCTGTAATGACACACCTACGTGGAGGTAAGAATGGTAAGAAAGAACACCGAAAGCGGATCAATTTTGGTTAGCTCCCCCATACGAGGAAAGTAGTGTGGGATGTCCTGTTTAGCAATGGACGGGAAGTGAATATGTTTTCTAAGACTCTTCATATCTTTGAGACATATGAAATGCACTAGCCTCCAGTGCGCAAACCCAGGGGCAAGAGGAGGAGACCCCATCGTGTGGTTTGTAACACGAAGTAGGTTCTCTAGGACTCTTCATGTCCTATGAGGCTTACGAAAGCGTTGTTCCACCGGTGTGCTTTATTGCAAAGGTGTGGAGCCCCCGTCGGGTGGTGAATAACCCGATCATGTACCTTTAAACGTGGCTTGCCTCAAGGACGGCCCGTATGGCAATGATACGGGCGTATGTTTTTACTATGATATGGACCTGCCTGAAATGGAAATCCTCTTCTGTGCATCATTATTGATTTTTTTCTGCAGGTACCCTAACCACGAGTAGAACATTGTGTTTCGAAAACGTGTTTGAGTGATCGTTTTAGTGCCACCACTTGAGACGTATATGCCGGTATAACGCCGGTTAGGATTTTTGATTTGGTGAGGCAACGTAGTACCGTAATATGTTCTTAACTGCATGAAAAATAAAGTTTTCAAAGAAAAGATAAATTTTGGAGTTTAGGATTCCATTAAGGGTTAATAAACTCCTATATTGAACTAAGAGTCAATTGGGAGTATAGAATCATTCACAAAGACAGAGAAACAACCTCCCCTATTTTCGGCAGAATTTTTGCTGAACTTGAACAGGGCATAACTTTTGTTTGGTTGAACCAATGGAGGTGAGGGATACATTGCGGGAAAGGTTTTGACGTCTTCTACAAGTTTTCTGTATAACTCCAGAACATAATTGTGACACCTGGTTCTGAAAATAGAACCAAGTTAATGCATATGTGTGCCCAGGATGTTCACCACACATACACATGTAATCCACAAACTGAATTCAGAATATAACCACGAATAAATAGTGTTGAAGTACTTTATTACATCGACGAATTGTTTCACTCATGATTGTCTATCTTATTCTTGCAGCGGAAGTCTCTAAATGACAGCGGAAACAACTAAACAGCAGCAGGCTCCATCTTCAACTCCACAGGCATGTTGATGGTAGTTCGCTCGCCTAGTACTCCCCATGGTCCTCGAAGTACTCTTCTCCTGTTTCTGATGTTTATGTGATAATGCAAGGGTGAGTACATGTCGTACTCAGCAAGTGCGGGAAAAGTATGACATGTAGCTTACAACAAGGTAGGAATAAAAAGGCTCATTGCAGCAAGCAAGTTTTATTTCACAAACATGATAAAAACAGAAACTGTTTCTATGTGAGTTTAATCCCATCATAGCCACGTTATATCAGCAACTTTCCTTCATCATAACTCACCATTTATCCTGTCTCAACCAGCCAATAGTCTTTCTCATACTCATAAATATTCATATCCATCTCATTTTCATATATAACTGAAACCAAACTCATTTTCATGACTCAAAACAGTTCCAAAACCAATCCCAATGACCATACCATAACCATACCGAATAGCCATCCTAAGTTCTCCCTCTAATCATGTGATTTGGCCAGGTGCTTGTGACCGTAAGCACGGCTATCATGATAGTTTTACACGCTGCAGAGGTGGCACCACTTTACCCACAAGTTTGTGATTTCGTCACCTGTCGGCAACTGCAGAACCTCCATTATACCAGTACACAACCGTCGGTGTATGGCCAAGAGATCACAAAATACCCTTTACAAAGGGGCTATAGATGTATGGACTCACGGAGGTTTCACCGGCAGGCTCGAATCACCATTCTCCCTCCCACGGGCCCCCTCTTGTGCCATGCAGTTCCCAGGGCGGTCCTCTCTCGACTCCCATTCCCCGCGCCATATACGGTCCATAACAAGCTAGCAACACACCTAATTAGTCAGCTAAGCCGCACCCATATTTGGCCTTGTGGTGGCACTGTTTTCCAGGCATGTGGTGGCATGAACCGGTCCTTAGATCTACGGCAAGTAAACCACCATCTC
Source organism: Neostapfia colusana (assembly GCA_030760725.1). Classification (NCBI taxonomy): domain Eukaryota; kingdom Viridiplantae; phylum Streptophyta; class Magnoliopsida; order Poales; family Poaceae; genus Neostapfia; species Neostapfia colusana. Next base: position 57,276,551 of record JASWHV010000005.1, on the reverse strand, counting down.
ATTCAGCAACATCCACGAACCAAGCTTGCCTAGATCTCCCCCAATTCTATGCTCAATAACATCATCATTATTCATATGAGTGCAGTAGATAACCATGTTTTAATTCAGCTTCCCATATCCCGTGGATTAAGCGAAGGAAAAAGGAAAAAAAAACATACCCGACTCATCAAATTTCCCGGCGACAAGGATGGTTAACAAAACTAGTAAACTCCTATAAAAGGGTGTCCCATCAAGTTGACTCAAGCGTACGAGTTTTCGCAAAAAAAAACAGTTTCAAAACATGGGATCAATATGGTCAAGGGGCACTTGCCTTGCTCCGGTGGTTCTTGTTGTCCGAGCGTCTCGAAGTCTTGGTGTTGTAGTTCTTTGTAGATGGCTTCCTGAGCTTGTCGTTCTACTCACGACCACGCACATACAAAATTTAAAGCAATCAAACATCTTGCACAAACTTTACTCAAGATGCAATGGTGTAGATGAATGCAAATCCTATGGTGCTGTTTTATTAAAATAGTTTGTACGTGTTCTTGCATGTTTTAATGGGATTTCATGGGGTTTTATTATGAACAAGGGTGTATGGATCAAGTGTGGACGTGGTGATGATCTTGACTCAAGATCTAGATCAACCCCACTGTCAAAAACCGATCAAAACGTGATCTGTCCACACGAAAAAGTTTCGGTTAAAAGGGAGCAAAGAAAACGGATGCGTAGAAACAGCGACGACGTCGTAAGATGGGTAACGAAGACCTACCTCACTCCCCTTTGGTGGAAGGGTCTTCCTCCTAGCAATGGCAGCAGTGGGGGCTCACCGGCGACTGAACTACGGCGTGGGGGGTTTAACTCGGTGAGTTGGGGGCTAGGGCCTCCAAGTCGCCGACTTAGGAGGACGAAAAAGGGAAATGGTTATGGCCAAAGGGGGGGTTTGGGTTCTATTTATAAGGGGAAAAAAAGAGGAGTACTACTCCAATTGGATCTCAAATAAGAGTCCTACTCAATTTTGGATCTCATGAAACTTACCTTTTCAGTTAGGTGCGGCAGCAATGTGGAGAAAATTTGGGGAAATTGTGTCGGTACCCTCAGTACCGGGTACCCCCGCTCACAGTAGAAAAAACCTCCTAGGGACCTCGCCCCCTCCGCAGAGGTGAGCTCCGAAAGCGCCACATGCCCAGAGGGGCCAGGCCACCCTCCTCCTCAGAGGCGAGCTCCGGGCCTGCCACGCGGCCAGCGGAGCCTGGCCTCGCCCCCCCCCCCCCTCCGCAGGGATGAGCTCCGAGGGCGCCACGTGTCCAGCGGTGCCGGACCTCCCCTCTCCTAAGAGGCAAGCTCCGAGGGCGCCACATGTCCAGCGGTGCCGGACCTCCCCTATCCTCAGAGGCGAGCTCCGAGGGTGCCACGTGTTTAGCGGTGCCGGACCTCCCCTCTCCTCAGAGGCGAGCTCCGAGGGTGCCACGTGTACAGTGGGGCCGGGCCACACTTTTCCTCAGAGGCGAGCTCCGAGGGCGCCACGTGTCCAGCGGGGCCGGACTTCACCCCTTCGGCAAGGGTGAGCTCCGAAGGTGCCACGTGTCCAGCAGGGCCGGATCTCACCCCTTCCGCAGGGGTGAGCTCCGAAGGCACCACGTGTCCAGCGGCCGGACCTCACCCCTTCCGCAGGGGTGAGCCCCGAAGGCACCACGTGTCTAGCGGGGCCGGACCTCATCCTTTCCGCAGGGGTGAGCTCCGATGGCGCCACGTGTCCAGCGACCCGGTGAAGTGTCGACAGCGCACTTCAACAAATTGGAATTGGCTCATTTCAGCTATCTTTTTTCCCATTCCCCATCATTTTTATGATTCCTTATCCATTTATACGGTTCTTTTCTCCATTTGTACTTCTTTTATAATGTGTCTCTATATGAAAAATGTATGCAATGCATGGAAATGAATTTGAGGGTGTTACAAACCTACCCCCCTTAAACTGAATCTTGCCCTCGAGATTCGATATAGTAGAGAATAGATGAGGGCATTCTGCCTTGAGGTCTTCCTCACGCTCCCATGTAGTTTCGGCTTCCGTATGATGGCTCCACTATACCTTGCACCAACGGACCACTTTGTTCCTCTTGACCCTTTCCTTCACGTCCAAAATTTGGACGGGGTGCTCCACATAGGTCAGATCCTCTTGAAGCTCAAGCTCATCCATCGGTACTTGTTCTTTCGGTACTCTTAAGCACTTCTTGAGTTGGGATACGTGAAACACGTCGTGTACATCGGAGAGGTGCGTTGGCAGCTCTAGTTGATAGGCTACATCTCCTCGCGTGCCCAAAATCTTAAATGGCCCGATGTAGCGAGGTGCTAATTTGCCCTTGACGTTGAACCATCGTTGGCCTCGGATAGGCGATACCATAAGGTACACGAAGTCTCCTATTTCGAAGGTCAATATTCTTCTCCTATTGTCCGCATAACCTTTTTGTCGTGACTGAGCAGCCTTTAAATTTTCTCGTATCGTTTGGACTTGCTTTTCGGCGTCTTGCAGCACTTCGGGTCCAAACACTTGGCTCTCTCTGGTCTCATTCCAGAACTGCGGCCTTCTACACTGTCTACCATACAATGCTTCGAAAGGTGACATCTTCAAGCTGGCTTGATATCTGTTGTTGAATGAGAATTCAGCATACGTCAAGCTCCTATCCTAACTGCGCCCATGTTTCAAGGCGCAATCTCTCAACATGTCTTCTAAAATTTGATTTGTCCTCTCAGTTTGCCCGTCAGTTTGCGGGTGATAAGCGGAGCTGAAATTCAGCCGTGTACCCATGGCTTCATGCAGCTTCTTCCAGAACCTAGAGGTAAATTGAGAACCCCGATCTGAAACTATCCTCTTCGGAACTCCATGGCGACACACGATTTTCTCCATATATTGCTCGGCTAGTTTTGCGACGCGGTACGTGGCTCTAACAGGAAGGAAATGGGCTGTTTTCATCAATCGGTTCACAATAACCCAAATGGAGTCGTAACCCAACCGAGTACATGGAAATCCGACAATGAAATCCATGCTGATGTCTTCCCACTTCCACTCCGGTACTTTCAATGGCTGCAACAGTCCAGTGGGTATTTGATGTTCGGCCTTCACCCGTTGGCACGTGTCGCTTAAGGCAACATATTCAGCTATGTCCCTTTTCATACCATCCCACCAATAGCAAGTTTTCAGGTCCTTGTACATCTTTATACAGCCGGGATGTATGGAATAAGGTGAGTCATGTGCCTCCTTTAATATTGTGTCGCGGATATGCTTCACGTTAGGCACACAAACCCTTTTCCCTAACCAAAGCATGCCTTTCTCGTCTTCATTGATATCCTTTTCTATGCCTTGTCGGATTCTTTCCTTGATTTCCTTGATTTCCTCATCCGTTACTTGGCCATCTCGTATCTCTTGTTCCAGCGAAGAGTTGAGTTCTATCACTTCCATATCATTCAAGAACCCTAGATGTAACCGTTCGAACTCCTTGTGCAGCTCGGGCTGTAGCTCCCAAACCGTGAGTTAGTGACATGCTCACTTTCGGCTCAATGCATCAGCTACTACATTGGCCTTTCCGGTGTGATAATTGATTCCAACATCATAATCCTTGATGAGTTCCAACCATCGACGTTGCCTTAAATTCAGATCCGTTTGCGTGAATATATACTTGAGGCTTTTTTGATCCGTGTAGATCTCACATCGGTGGCCAAGGATATAATGCCTCCAAATATTCAAGGCATGTACCACGGCTGCAAGTTCCAAGTTATATGTGGGGTAATTCAGCTCGTGTTTCTTTAGTTGCCTCGATGCATAGGCTACCACTTGTCCTTCTTGCATGAGCACACATCCAAGCCCTTGTCTTGATGTGCGACGCCCTCAATTCTGTGGAAAAACCACGGAACCGAGAACTGATGCATATGTGTGCCCAGGATGTTCATCACACATATACACATCATCCACAAACTGAATTTCAGAATATATATAACCACAAATAACAGAGTTTATTACAATGTCCCATGAGTCTTGGACTCATGCTCACAGCGGAAGTCTTAATTTCACAGCGGATGTCTTCTAATTAATGTGAAAGCAATCTAAGCAGCAGCGGCGGCTCCATGTCTACTCCATCCCCACAGGCAAGGTTGAGGACAGATTACACGCCTAATGCTCCAATTGGTCTTCATAGTAATCTTCTCCTGTTGCTGATGATGAAATAATAATGCAAGTTTGAGTACAATGATGTACTTAGCAAGTGCAGGAAAATATGATATGTAGCAAACAACAAGGTAGGTATAAAAAGGCTCATTGCAGAAAAGCAAAGTTATTTATCAAAACCATGATAAAACAGCAACTTAACTTTAAGTGAACGTAATCCCAACATGTATTAAAATACCAATCATACCTCCATTATGTTCATCACTTTCCATGTCCCAATCAGACATTAATCAACCACATTCTTGCTCACGAATACCTTCTCGTATTCGCTACCATCTCACGAATATCATCTCGTATTCGCTACCATTTCATCTCATAAACAATTCTGTCTCACACCGAGACCAATCTCGTTGCCATGACTCAACAGTCATGCAACCAATCTTATCACCCGGACTCAACAGTCCTGAAAGACAAACCATAACCAATAACCATCCCAACTAATCATGGAAGTTGGCCAGGCGCTCGTGACCGTAAGCTCGGCTATCATGATAGTTTTAGACTCTGTAGAGTTTGTACCACTTTACCCACAAGTTTGCGATTTCGTCACCCATTGGCAACTGCAGAACCTCCATTATACCGGTACGCAACCGTCGGTGTATGGCCAAGAGATCACAAAATAGCCTTTACAAAGGAGTTACTAGATGTATGGACTCACTCAGGTTTCACCGGCAGGATAGAATCTCCAATTCTACCACCCACGGGCCCCCTCTTGTGCCATGCAGTTCCCGGAGCAGTCCTCACTCGACTCCCATTCCCCTCGCCTTCCACGGTCCATTACAATCTAGCAACTTACTTAATTACTCAGCTAAGCCGCACCCGTACATGGCCTTGTGGTGGCACTGTTATCCTGGCATGTGCTCGCATGAACCGGTCCTTAGATCTACGGCAAGTAAACCACCATCTTATTCTACCTCATTCACAAACCCAGGCTTTCCTAGATCTCCCTCCTATCCATGTTCATTAACAACATCAGTTCCTCAATATTCTTACGAGTGCAGTTAGCTAGACACATCTATCTCGCTCCCCGTAATCCCATGGACTCAGCGAAGCATAAAAGCAAAAACCATACCCGACTCATAAACTTCCTTGGCGACAAGGGTGGTTTAACCAAAACTAGTAAACTCCTATAAAAGGGTTTCCCATCATGTTTGACTCAGCACACACACTTTTCGCAAAAACAAAATAGTTTCCCAAAACATAGGATCAATATGGTCAAGGGGCACTTGCCTTGTTCTGGCTGTTCTGGTTGTTCAAAATCTTGCTGTTGTAGTCCATCGTAGGTAGCTCCCTGAGCTTGTCCTTCTATACATGATCACGCACACACAAGATTCACAACAATCAATATCATGCACAAACTTTAACTAGATGCGATGATGCATATGCATGCTATCCTACGATCAGATTCTATTAGATCAGTTTGTACATGTTCTAGCATGGTTTGCATGGGTTTTACGATGAACAGAGGAGTTCGGATCAAATGTGGATGTGGTGATGATATTGACTTTAGATCAAACTGACCAACACGTAATCTGTCCACGAAAAAGCTTCTGTTCGAAAGGAATCGAAGAACAGATGCAAATAAAACACGATGATGTCGTAAGGTGGTATTGGAGACCTACCTTACGTTCTTCTTGGTCTCGGGGTCCTTCTCCTAGCAAGACTGATCGTTGGGGCTCTCTTCCGGCGATCTCACGCGACTGAACTCCGGCAAAGGGTTTTACTCGGCGAGCTGGGGCTAGGGCTCTAAGTCATCGGCTCAGGAGTTGAAAAGAAGTTTGTGGTTTCGGCCAAAAGTTTTGTGTTCTATTTATAATCAGGAAGAAAGAGTTCTAATCTGATTGGACTTTGAATAAGAGTCCCATTCAAACTGTTTTTGAATCTTGACAACTTATCTTTAGTTGATTTGGTGCGGTAACATTGTGGAATTCGTGTCGGTTTCCTCAGTACCGGGGATTCCCACTCGTACAGAAGAAAACCACTTCAGAATCGCGTCCTTACGTGGTGATAGGCTTCCGGAAGCTCCACGTGTCCATCGGGGCCTGGTCTCCTTTTTTCCGCAAAGACGAGCTCCGGTTGTGCCGCGTGTCAAGCGAGCGAGACCTCCCTCTTTCTCAGAGGCGGGCTCCACGTGCGCCACGCATCCTGGCGGGCGGGAACCTCCTCTCATTCCACAGACGAGCTCTGAAGTTGACACGTGTCCAACAGTGACGGACCTCCCGGAGATAACCTCCGGAGGTGACATGTATCCAGTAGTGTCGGACCTCCCGGAGGTGACACGCGTTCAATAGGACCGGACCTCTCGGAGGTGAGCTCCGAGAGCGACATGTGTCTAGCGGGGCCGGACCTCTTGGAGGTGAGCTCCGAGAGCGACACGTGTCCCGCGTGGCTGGTCCTATGTTTTCCGCGGTGACTAGCTCCGAAGGCGACATGTGTCCTGCGGGACTGGCCTCGCTTCTTCACAGAGGCTAGCTCCGGGGGCAACACGTGTCCCACGGGGTCGGACCTCTCCGCATTTGCGGAGACGAGCTCCGAACACGCCGCGTGGCTAGAGAGCCGCGGGAGTTGTCCTGGTGCTCTATGTAAACTGGATTTGGCTCTTTTTGGCTATCTTTTTTATTCTTTCTCTGTTTCAACTTATGTAAAAAAAATGTTTTTATACATGGAACATGAATTCATGCAGAAATAAAAAAATGAGGGTGTCACAAATCTAACCCCCCCTTAAATTGAATCTCGCCCTCGAGATTCGTTAGTAGAGAATAGATGAGAAAACTCTGTCTTGATATCTTCCTCACGCTCCAATGTAGCTTCTACTTCTGTGTGATGACTCCATTGTACCTTGCACCAATGGATCACCTTGTTCCTCGTGACCCTTTCCTTTACGTCCAAAATTCAGATGGGGTGCTCCGCATAGGTCAGGTCCTCTTGAAGTTCAAGCTCTTCCATTGGTACTTGCTCCTCTGGTACTCTCAAGCACTTCTTGAGCTGGGATACATGAAACACGTCATGTACGTCGGAGAGGTGTGTTGGTAGCTCTAGTTGATAGGCTACTTCTCCTCGCTTGTCCAAAATATTAAATGGTCCGATGTAGCGAGTTGCTAGCTTGCCTTTGACGTTGAAACATCGTTGGCTATGAATAGGCGATACCTTAAGGTATACGAAGTCTCCTACTTCGAAAGTCAACTTCCTTCACCTATTGTCTTCATAGCCTTTCTGTCGTGACTGAGCAGCCTTTAAGTTCTTCCGTATCGTTTGGACTTGCTTTTCAGCTTCTTGTAGCACTTCGGGTCCAAACACTTGGTTTTCCCTGGCCTCATTCCAAAACAGCGGTGTTCTACACCGTCTGCCACATAATGCTTCGAAAGGTGACATCTTCAAGCTGGCTTGATAGCTGTTGTTGTAGGAGAATTCTGCATACGGCAAGCTCCTATCCCAACTACGTCCATATTTCAAGGCACAGGCTCTCAACATGTCCTCCAAAATTTGGTTTGTCCTTTCCGTTTGGCCGTCGGTCTGCGGGTGGTAAGCGGAGCTAAAATCCAGTCGTGTACCCATAGCTTCCTGCAGATTCCTCCAAAATCTAGAGGTATACTGAGAACCCCGATCTGAGACTATCCTCCTCGGGACTCTATGACGGCACACGATCTGCTCCATGTACAACTCAGCTAATTGGGCAACGTTGTACTTGGTCCTTACAAGAAGAAAATGGGCTGTTTTTGTCAATCGGTCCACGATAACCCAGATGGAGTCGTAAGCCGACTGAGTACGTGGCAACCCGACGATGAAATCCATACTGATGTCTTCCCACTTCCACTTGGGTACCTTCAAGGGTTGCAACAATCCAGCGGGTCTTTGATGTTCGGCCTTCACCCGTTGGCATGTGTCGCATAGGGCAACGTATTCGGCTACGTCCCTTTTCATACCATCCCACCAATAACAAGTCTTCAGGTCCTTGTACATTTTGGTACTTCCGGGATGTATGGAATAAGGTGAATCATGTGCCTCTTTTAATATCATGTCGCGGATGTGCTTTACGTTAGGCACACAAATCCTTTTTCCTAGCCAAAGCGTACCCTTCTCAGCTTCCTTGAAATCCTTCTCTATTCCTTGTCGGAACCTTTCCTTGATCTCCTTGATCTCCTCATCCGTTGCTTGGCCATCTCTTATCTCTTGCTCCAATGAAGAGTGGAGTTCCATCACTTCCATCTTGTTCAAGAATCGAAGGTGTAATCATTCGAACTCCTTGCGTAGTTCGGGTGGTAGCTCCCGAACCGTGAGTTGGTGACATGCTCCCTTCCGGCTCAATGCATCATCTACTACATTGGCCCTTCCAGGGTGGTAGTTGATTCCAACATCGTAATCCTTGATGAGTTCCAACCATCGACGTTGCCTCAAATTCAAGTCCGTTTGTGTAAATATGTACTTGAGGCTTTTATGATCCGTATAGATCTCACATCGATGACCAAGGATATAATGTCTCCAAATCTTCAATGCATGCACTACTGCTGCTAGCTCCAAGTCATGTGTTGGATAATTAAGCTCGTGCTTCTTTAATTGTCGTGAGGCATAGGCTACCACTTTTCCTTCTTGCATGAGCACACATCCGGGCCCTTGTCTCGATGCATCACAATATATGTCAAAGCTCTTGCTCAGGTCTGGCAATACCAAAACTAGCGCTATGGTTAGCCTTTTCTTGAGTTCCTCAAAGCTTTCTTGGCACACTGATGTCCACTGGAACGCTTTTCCCTTCTTTAGAAACTCCGTCATAGGTTTTGCTATCTTAGATAAGTCCTTGATGAACCTTCGGTAGTATCCAGCCATCCCAAGAAAACTCCGAATATCCCTCACGTTTTGCGGTTGGTTCCACTTCAGAACATCTCCCACTTTTCCGGGATCAACCGATACTCCTTCCTCGGAGATAATGTGGCCTAGGAACGATATCTCCTTTAGCTAAAATTTACACTTGTTAAGCTTGGCATACAATTGATGCTCGTGCATTTTCTGCAAGGTCAATCTTAAATGTTCTTCATGCTCCTCCTCACTTTTTGAATACACCATAATGTCGTCAATGAAAACCACGACGAACTTATCCATGTACTCCATGAAAACCTTGTTCATAAGGTACATGAAGTATGCGGGTGCATTTGTTAACCCAAAAGACATGACGGTATACTCATACGAACCATACCGTGTCCGAAAGGCAGTCTTGGGTCTATCGGAGGGCTTAAATTTCAGCTGGATGTATCCCGACCGAAGATCAATCTTGGAGAACACTCGGGCTCCTTTCATTTGGTCGAATAGGTCTTCTATACAGGACAGAGGGTATTTTTTCTTGATTGTCACCTCGTTGAGAGACCTATAGTCCACGAACATCCTTTGGGTCCCATCCTTCTTGTCTACGAAGAGCACGGGGGCTCCCCATGGTGACGAGCTTGGACATATAAAACCCATCTTCAACTGCTCCTGAATTTGCTTCTTGAGCTCCACTAGTTCATTGGTGGGCATCCTATAGGGTCTCTTTGCTACGGGAGCAGTTCCGGGTACCAAATCAATGGCAAACTCAATGTCCCGGTCAGGTGGCATACCTGGAAGCTCTTCTGGAAACACGTCCGAGAATTCCTGAACCACTGGAATGCTGTCCAACGTTGCTCCTTCGACGTGGTTCAAACTTGCCTTATTGGTTGTTTGTTGGGCTGACTTAAACTCGATACAAATACCGTGCTCATTTGTCAACTGCACGCTCCTCTCAGCACATTGGATTACTCCGTTGTGCTTGCTTAACCAATCCATCCCGAGTATTATGTCAAGCCCTTGGGAATCCAAGATAATGAAGTTGGCAAGGAAGTCTACCCCCCTTATTTTAAGGCATACTTTCGGACATACTATATTAGTCCTCATCTCTCCACCGGGAGAATTAACTAACATAGCACATTTTAAGTGTGATATGGGTAGATTATGCTTGGCAACATACTTGGATGATACGAAGGAATGTGATGCTCCAGAATCAAATAAAATGGTGGCTGGGTTGGAATTGGCAAGGAACATACCAATTACGACGTCCTTGGCCTGTTGTGCTTCCTCAGCAGAGACATGGTTCACGTTGCCCCGAGCATAGTACTGCTGTCCATGGTTTCCTTGATTGTCTCCTCTGTTCGGTCGCGGGTTCTGCTTGAGCATGTTGCCTTGCTGTCCAGGACCTCTCCTCAGGCACTGGCTCGCGAAATGTCATGTTTCCCCGCATGCAAAGCATGCCCTGTTGCCCACGGCAGCAGGTACATTGGGGCGGGGATTTTGAACAGGAGCTCCCGTGTTGTGTCAGGGCACAGGAGGCAAGGGCACACGAGGTGCTTGTGCAACGGGTCGTTGCTGTGGTGGCTGACTAGGGCGGTATGCAGGAGCGGTCGATCCATACTGCGGTGCAGCTGGGGGCATGTACCGAGGTCGTACGTTGCTCCCTTGGGGCTGGTATGGCATCTTCCTCTTGCCCTCTTGCTCGATCTCTCGGATCTTTCTTTCAACCACTATAGCCTTGTCAACCAGCTTCTGGAAGCTCGCGTAGTCATTTTTGAGGAGCTGAACCTGGATCTCATTGTTCAACCATCTCATGAACAGGTATTGCTTCCTCTAGTCTGAGTTGACATCATTGGGGGCATACCGGGACAGTTGTGTGAACTTGTTGAGGTACTCATTCACGCTCTTCTGTCCTTGGCGGAGACCTTCGAACTCATGTCTCTTGAGCAGCATTACACAAGCAGGGATGTAATCAGATCAGAAACTCTCCTTGAACTTTGGCCATGTGATCGTCTCCGGGTTGTTATGAGCATTGCAGAGAGCATCCCACCAGTCAGCGGCTGCTCCCATAAGTTGGTGTGATGAGAAGAACTTTTTCTCGGTCATTGCACTGGACAATGGCAAGCTTCTTCTTCATGGACTTCAACCAATCGTCGGCCTCCACGGGGTTGTTAGCTTGAGCAAAGGTGGGTGGTCGAGTCCTCATGAACTCTCCCAGTCTGTTATGAGCCGGCGATGGTGGCGGTGGTGGTGGCAGCGGTGCTGGAACGGGGTTGTTATTGTTGGCCTGCAACTGACCCAAAGTTTGGATCATGGTTTGCATAAGTTGATTCTGCATGGCCATCAACCGTTCCAGGTTGTTCTCACCAGCTCCAGGGTTAACAGGAACTTCATCGTGGCCATCCTCTTGGCTGCCACGGGCATTCCTTCCTTGGCGGTCGACGTTTCCTCTCGCCATCTGTGAGAGAGAACGAAATAGAATAGATGTTAGAAGATTAGATGGATCCCCCTAACTATATGCATCAAGGTGGATTGGACTATATGTATTAGCCCATATGAGGATGTGAACAAGTGCCGAGGCATCTCAAACCTCCTCTCTACTTATGTGTGGGTACATACAATGCTTGAGACATCCCACAACTCAAACTCAACATACAATCACAACAATCATCACAAGGGCTCACGCAACTCCTTATTCAAGGCTTTATTCAATGGGGTCCTATATGGCTTAGGGTGATGCCAATCTGTGATTCAACTATGGCTTCTCCTAGGTTTGTATCCTATACCAAGGTAGTTCCAATGTCAATCTATGCAACCTAGGTTTGCATCCTATGGTCAGCGTGGATCAGCTACCAAATCTGTGACTAGGCATGGCGGTTTTAATATCAATCTGTGACCTATCTAGGTTGTGTGGTCTTTGATTAAACCATGGCAGGTTGATACCAATCTGTGCCTGATACCAACTTGTGACTTCTATCTAGTCTTGTGTCCTACCGTCAACCATGGCAGGTTGATACCAACCTGGTGTTTCTATCTAGGCGTGTGACCTACCATCAACCCGTGGCTCTGATACCAATCTGTGACGCCCTTAATTCTGTGGAAAAACCACGGAACCGAGAACTGATGCATATGTGTGTGTAGTATGTTCATCACACATATACACATCATCCACAAACTGAATTTTGAAATATATATAACCTTAAATAACAGAGTTTATTACAATGTCTCATGAGTCTCGGACTCATGCTCACTGCGGAAGTCTTAATCTCACAGCGGAAGTCTTCTAACTAATGCGGAAGCAATCTAAGCAGCAGGGGCGGCTCCATCTCTACTCCATCCCCACAGGCAAGGTTGAGGAAAGATTACATGCCTAATGCTCCAATTGGTCTTCATAGTAATCTTCTCCTGTTGCTGATAATGAAATAATAATGCAAGTTTGAGTACAATGATGTACTCAGCAAGTGCGGGAAAATATGATATGTAGCTCACAACAAGGTAAGCATAAAAAGGCTAATTGCAGAAAAGCAAAGTTATTTATCAAAACCATGATAAAACAGCATCTTAACTTTAAGTGAACGTAATCCCAACATGTATTAAAATACCAATCATACCTCCATTATGTTCATCACTTTCCATGTCCCAATCAGACATTTATCAACCTCATTCTTGCTCACGAATATCTTCTCGTATTTGCTACCATCTCAGGAAAACCATCTCGTATTCGCTACCATTTATCTCATAAAAAATTCCGTCTCACACCGAGACCATTCTCGTTGCCATGACTCAACAGTCATGCAACCAATCTTATCACCCGGACTCAACAGTCCCGAAAGACAAACCATAACCAAAACCATAACCAATAACCATCCCAACTAATCATGGAAGTTGGCCAGGCGCTCGTGACCGTAAGCTCGGCTATCATGATAGTTTTAAGACTCTGCAGAGTTTGCACCTCTTTAGCCACAAGTTTGTGATTTCGTCACCCGTCGGCGACTGCAGAACCTCCATTGTACCAGTACACAACCGTTGGTGTATGGCCAAGAGATCACAAAATAGCCTTTACAAAGGGGCTACTAGATGTATGGAATCACTAAGGTTTCACCGGCAGGCTAGAATCTCCAATTCTCCCACCCACGGGCCCCCTCTTGTGCCATGCAGTTCCTAGGGCAGTCCTCACTCGACTCCCATTCCCCACGCCTTCCACGGTCTATAACAATCTAGCAACTTACCTAATTACTAAGCTAAGTCGCACCCATACTTGGCCTTGTGGTGGCACTGTTATCCTAGCATGTGCTCGCATGACCGGTCCTTAGATCTATGGCAAGTAAACCACCATCTCATCTACCTCATTCACAAACCCAGGCTTACCTAGATCTCCCTCCTATCCATGTTCATTAACAACATCAGTTCCTCAATATTCTTACGAGTGCTATTAGCTAGACACATCTATCTCGCTCCCCGTAATCCCATGGACTCAGCGAAGTATAAAAGCAAAAACCATACCCGACTCATAAACTTCCCTAGCGACAAGGGTGGTTTAACCAAAACTAGTAAACTCCTATAAAAGGGTTTCCCATCATGTTTGACTCAGCACACACACCTTTTCGCAAAAACAAAATAGTTCCCCAAAACATAGGATCAATATGGTCAAGGGGCACTTGCCTTGTTCTGGCTGTTCCGGTTGTTCAAAATTTTGCTGTTGTAGTCCGTCGTAGGTAGCTCCCTGAGCTTGTCCTTCTATACATGATCACGCACATACAAGATTCACAACAATCAATATCATGCACAAACTTTAACTAGATGCGATGATGCATATGCATGCTATCCTACGATCAGTTTCTATTAGATCAGTTTGTACATGTTCTTGCATGGTTTGCATGGGTTTTACGATGAACAGAGGTGTTCGGATCAAATGTGGACGTGGTGATGATATTGACTTTAGATCAAACTAACCAACACGTAATCTGTCAACGAAAAAGCTTCTGTTTGAAAGGAATTGAAGAACAGATGCAAATAAAACACGATGATGTCGTAAGGTGGTATTGGAGACCTTCTCCTAGCAAGACTGATCGTTGGGGCTCTCTTCCGGCGATCTCCCGCGACTGAACTCCGGCGAAGGGTTTTACTCGGCGAGCTGGGGCTAGGGCTCTAAGTTGTCGGCTCAGGAGTTGGAATAGAAGTTCGTGGTTTCGGCCAAAGGTTCTGGATTCTATTTATAAAGGGGAGGAGAAGAGTCCTAGTCTGATTGGACTTCGAATAAGAGTCCCATTCAAACTGTTTTTGAATCTTAACAACTTATCTTTAGTTGATTTGGTGCAGTAACATTGTGAAATTCGTGTCGGTTTCCTCCCGTACCGGTGATTCCCACGCGTACAGAAGAAAACCGCTTCAGAATCGCGTCCTTACATGGTGATGGGCTTCCGGAAGCTCCACGTGTCCATCGGGGCCTGGTCTCCCTTTTTCCGCAAAGATGAGCTCTGGTTGTACCACGTGTCAAGCGAGCGAGATCTCCCTCTTTCTCAGAGGCGGCCTCCGCGTGCGCCACGCGTCCTGGCGGGCGGGAACCTCCTCTCTTTTCACAGACAAGCTCTGCATGCGCCAGGCGTCCTGGCGGGCAGGAACCTCTTCTCATTCCACAGACGAGCTCTGAAGTTGACACGTGTCCAACAGTGACGGACCTCCCGGAGATAACCTCCGGGGGTGACATGTATCCAGTAGTGTCGGACCTCCCGGAGGTGAGCTCCAGAGGTGACACGTGTTCAATAGTACCGGACCTCTCGGAGGTGAGCTCTGAGAGCGACATGTGTTTAGCGGGGCCGGACATCTCGGAGGTGAGCTCCGAGAGCGACCTGTGTCCCGCGCGGCTGGTCCTCTGTTTTCCGCGGTGACTAGCTCCGAAGGCGACACGTGTCCTGCGGGACTGGCCTCGCTTCTCCGCAGAGGCTAGCTCCGGGGGCAACACATGTCCCTCGGGGTCGGACCTCTCCCCATCTGCGGAGACGAGCTCCGAACACGCCACGTTGCCAGTGAGCCGCGGGAGTTGTCCTTGGCGCTCTCTATAAACTGGATTTGGCTCTTTTTGGCTATCTTTTTTTTCTTTCTCTGTTTCAACTTATTTAAAAATGTTTTTCTACATGGAACACGAATTCATGCAGAAATAAAAAAATGAGGGTGTCACATGATGCATCACAATATATATCGAAACTCTTGCTCACGTCCGGCAATACCAAAACCAGCACTGTGGTTAGTCTTTTCTTGAGTTCCTCAAAGCATTCTTGGCACACTGGTGTCTACTGAAATGCTTTTCCCTTCATTAGCAATTCAATCATAGGCTTCGCTATGATTGAATTGCTTGATGAACCGTCGGTAGTATCCAGCCATCCCAAGGAAACTCCAAATATCTCTCACATTCTGCGGTTGGTTCCACTTCAAAACATCTCCCACTTTTCCGAGATCAACCGATACTCCTCCCTCGGAGATAATGTGGCCTAGGAACGATATCTCCTTTAGCCAAATTTGACACTTGCTGAACTTGGCATACAATGGATGCTCTCGCAGTTTCTGCAATGTCAATCTCAAATGTTCTTCATGTTCTTCCTCGCTTTTTAAATACACCATGATATCATCGATGAAAACCACGACGAACTTGTCCAAGTACTCCATGAAGACCTTATTCATGAGGTACATAAAATATGTGGGTTCATTCGTTAACCCAAAAGACATAACGGTATATTCATACGAACCATACCGTGTTCGAAATGCAGTCTTGGGTATGTCGGAGGGCTTAATCTTCAGCTGGAAGTATCCCGACCGAAGATCAACCTTGGAGAAAATTCGGGCACCCGTCATTTGGTCGAATAGGTCCTCTATACGGGGCAGTGGGTATTTATTCTTGATCGTCATCTCATTGAGAGACCTATAATCCACACACATCCTTTGGGTCCCATCCTTCTTGTCTACGAAGAGCACGGGGGCTCCCCATGGTGATGAGCTTGGGTGTATAAAACCCCTTTATAGCTGCTCCTGAATTTGCTTCTTAAGTTCCACTAGTTCATTAATGGGCATCCTATATGGCCTCTTCACTATAGGTGCAGTTCCAGGTACTAAATCAATGGCAAATTCAATGTCCCGGTCAGGTGACATACCTGGAAGTTCTTCCGGGAACACATCTGAAAATTCTTGAACCACCAGAATACTTTCCAATGTTGCTTCTTCGACATGGTTCAACGCTGCCTTCTCGGTTTCCGGTTGGGCTGACTCGAACTCAATACGAGTACCGTGCTCATTTGTCAACTGCATGTCCCTCTCAGCACATTGGATTACTCCGTTGTGCTTGCTTAACCAATCCATTCCAAGTATTATATCAATCCCTTGGGAATCCAAGACAATAAGGTTTGCAAGAAAGTCTACCCCCCTTATTTTAAGGTTTACTTTCGGACATACTATATTAGTCTTCATCTCTCAGCCGGGAGAATTAACCAACATAGTGTGTTTCATGTGTGATATGGGCAGATTATACTTGGCAACATACTTGGATGATATGAATGAATGCAATGCTCCGGAGTCAAATAAAATAGTGGCTAGGTTGGAGTTGGCAAGGAACATACCAATCACGACGTCCTCAGCTTGTTGTGCTTCCTCAGCGGAGACATAATTCACGTTGCCACAAGCGTAGTTCTGCTGCCCACGGTTACCTTGATTAGATCCTCTGTTCGGCCGTGGGTTCTGCTTGGGCGCGTTGCTTGGCTGTCCAAGGCCTTTTCTTTGGGCATTGACATGAAAAGTTTCCTGCCTCTCCGCATGAAAAGCATGCTTTGTTGCCCAAAACAGCAGGAATGTTGGGGCGAGGCTGGTTTTGGGCATAGGCGCCTATGTCGAGACGGGGTGCAGTAGGCAAAGGCATACAAGGTGCTTGCATAACAGGACGTTGCTGCGGTGGCGGATTAGGGCGAGGTGGATTTGCAGGGCAGAAAGTAGAAGCGGATGAGCCATACTGTGGTGCAGCTGGGGGCATGAAACGGGGACATACATTGCTCCCTTGTGGCTGGTATGGCATCTTCCTCTTGCCCTCTTGCTCGATCTCACGGATCTTGCTCTCAACCACTATAGCTTTGTCAACGAACATCTGGAAGTTTGCATAATCATTGTTGAGCAGTTGTACTTGGATCTCATTGTTCAATCCTCTCCTGAACAAGTATTGCTTCCTTTGATCCGAGTTGACATCTTCGGGAGCATACCTTGACAGCTGCGTGGACTTGTTGAGGTACTCATTCACGCTCTTCTTTCATTGGCGGAGACCTTCGAACTCTTCCCTTTTAAGCATCATGACTCCAGCAGGGACGTAATGAGAGCGGAAAATCTCCTTGAATTCAGCCCAAGTGATTGTCTCCTGGTTGTCATGAGCATTGCAGAGAGCGTCCTACCAGTCAGCGTCTGCTCCCATGAGTTGGTGCGATGCGAAGAGAACTTTCTCCCGATCATCGCACTGAACAATAGAAAGCTTCTTTTCCATAGATTTCAACCAATCATCAGCCTCCATGGGATCGTTAGCTTGTGCAAAAGTAGGCGGTCGAGTCCTCATGAACTCTCCCAATCTGTTGTGAGCCGGCAGTGGTGGCGGTGGTGGTGGTGGGGAAGCAGGAACGGGGTTAGGATTGTAGTTGTTGTTGGCTTGCAGCTGTCCCAAAGTTTATATCATAGTTTGTATGAGCTGGTTCTGCATAGCCATCAACAGTTCAAGGTTGTTTGCATCAGCCCCGGGGTTAGCATTTTCAGGAACTTCAACGTTGCCATCCTCTCGTGGTTCATGGTTGCCACGAACGTTCCTCTTTTGACGGCTGGCGTTTTCCCTCACCATCTGTCGAGAGAGTTGGGTAGAATAGAAAAGAGAAGTTTAGATTGATCCCCCAACTATATGCATCAAGGGTATGAACTAAATATCTTCTTTTATTAATTACAGCCTATATGAGGATGTGAACACATGCCGAAGCATCTCACATCTCTCTACTATGTGTGGATGTGGACTTTTAAAGAAGCGTCCCACAACTCACACTAGCACACAAACACAAGCAATCATCACAAAAGTTCAACACATCACTCCTATTCACGCTACTACGATTTAAACGTTTCTATTACAGCTTATTCAATGGGAATCTTAAACATAAGCATGTGAACTGGTGCTGTTCCCGCCGTGTGATGGGGGTGGTCCATCGGACACCTCAATGGGGTTAAGTGCACTCCCACGTAGTGGTGAACGAGTACTTATGTGTGTCGTGCTCCGGATCACCGGCATCTGTAAATAGGACATGAGAAACTTTAGAGAACAAAGAAAATACTTCAAAACTTCAGAAGCTATGAAGCAAGAAAGCAAAAGTGTTGTTGTCCAAAATAAGAGAAAAGAGGTGCTGAAAATAGCACTTTGCGGTGGCTGAATTGACAAGAAAAATGCAACAGCAAGCAAATTTTCGAAAATAGCAGTTTAGAGGGGTGTTCCTATGTGTTTTAGAGTGTCCATTCTACCTAGGCTTGCGTCCTACGGTCAACATGGCTCAAATACCAATCTGTGACACCCGGTTCTGAAAACAGAACCAAGTTAATGCATACGTGTGCCCAGGATGTTCACCACACATACACATATAATCCACAAACTGAATTCAGAATATAACCACGAATAAATAGTGTTTAAGTACTTTATTACATCGACTAATTGTCTCACTTCATGATTGTCTATCTTATTCTTGGAGCGGAAGTCTCTAAACGACGGCGGAAATAACTAAGCAGCAGCTGGCTCCATCTTCAACTCCACAGGCATGTTGACGGTAGTTCGCACGCCTAGTACTCCCCATGGTCCTCGAAGTACTCTTCTCCTGTTGCTGATGTTTATGTGATAATGCAAGGGTGAGTACATGTCGTACTCAGCAAGTGCGGGAAAAGTATGACATGTAGCTTACAACAAGGTAGGAATAAAAAGGCTCATTGCAGCAAGCAAGTTTTATTTCACAAACATGATAAAAACAGCAACTATTACTATGTGAGTTTAATCCCATCATAGCCATGTTATATCAGCAACTTTCCTTCATCATAACTCACCATTTATCATGTCTCAACCAGCCAATAATCTTTCTCATACTCATAAATATTCGTATCCATGTCATATTCATATATAACCGAAACCAAACTCATTTTCATGACTCAAAACAGTCCCAAAACCAATCCCAATGACCATACAAAATAGCCATCCCAAGTTCTCCCTCTAATCATATGAGTTGGCCAGGTGCTTGTGACGGTAAGCACGGCTATCATGATAGTTTTACACTCTGCAGAGGTGACACCACTTTACCCACAAGTTTGTGATTTCGTCACCCGTCGGCGACTGCAGAACCTCCATTATACCAGTACACAACCGTCGGTGTATGGCCAAGAGATCACAAAATAGCCTTTACAAAGGGGCTACTGGATGTATGGACTCACTGAGGTTTCACCGGTAGGCTCGAATCACCATTCTCCCACCAACGGGCCCCCTCTTGTGCCATGCAGTTCCCATGGCAGTCCTCTCTTGACTCCCATTCCCCGCGCCATCCACGGTCTATAACAAGCTAGCAACACACCTAATTAGTCAGCTAAGCCGCACCCATATTTGGCCTTGTGGTGGCACTGTTTTCCTAGCATGTGCTGGCATGAACCGGTCCTTAGATATACGGCAAGTAAACCACCATATCATTTAGCAACATCCACGAACCAAGCTTGCCTAGATCTCCCCCAATTACATGCTCAATAACATCATCAAGTTCTCATCATCGTTATTCATATGAGTGTAGTAGCTAACCATGTTTTAATTCAGCTTCCCGTATCCCGTGGATTAAGCGAAGCAAAAAGGAAAAACGACCATACCCGACTCATCAACTTTCCCGGCTACAAGGATGGTTAACAAAACTAGTAAACTCCTATAAAAGGGTGTCCCATCAAGTTGACTCAAGCGTACGAGTTTTTGCAAACAAAACAGTTTCAAAACATGGGATCAATATGGTCAAGGGGCACTTGCCTTGCTCCCGTGGTTCTTCTTGTCCGAGCGTCTCGAAGTTTTGGTGCTGTAGTTCTCCATAGATGGCTTCCTGAGCTTGTCCTTCTACTCACGACCACGCACATACAAAATTTACAGCAATCAAACATCATGCACAAACTTTACTCAAGATGCAATGGTGTAGATGAATGCAAATCCTATGCTGCTGTTTTATTAAACCAGTTTGTACGTGTTCTTTCATGTTTTAATGGGCTTTCATGGGGTTTTATGATGAACAAGGGTGTAGGGATCAAGTGTGGACATGGTGATGATCTTGACTCAAGATCTAGATCAATCCCACCGTCAAAACCGATAAAAACGTGATCTGTCCACACGAAAAAGTTTTGGTTCGAAGGGAGCGAAGAAAACGGATGCGTAGAAACAGCGACGACGTCGTAAGATGGGTAACGAAGACCTACCTCACTCCCCTTTGGTGGCAGGGTCTTCCTCCTAGCATTGGCAGCAGAGGGGGCTCACCGGCGACTGAACTCCAGTGGGGGGGGGTTTAACTCGGCGAGTTAGGGGCTAGGGCCTCCAAGTCTCCGAATTGGGAGGAAGAAAAAGGGAAAGGGTTACGGCCAAAGGGGGGTTTTGGGTTCTATTTATAAGGGAAAAAAAGAGGAGTCCTACTCCGATTAGAGCTCAAATAAGAGTCCTACTCAATTTTGGATCTCAACAAACTTATCTTTTCAGTTAGGTGCGGCAGCAATGTGTGGAAGATTTTGGGAAATTGTGTCGGTACCCTCAGTACAAGGTACCCACGTGCACAGTAGAAAAACCACCTTAGGACCTCACCCCCTCCGCAGGGGTGAGCTCCGAAAGTGCCACGTGCCCAGTGGGGCCGGGCCACCCTCCTCCTTAGTGGAGAGCTCCGGGCCTGCCACGTGGCCAGCGGAGCCGGGCTTCGCCCCCCCTCTGCAGGGATGAGCTCCGAGGGCGCCACGTGTCCAGCGGTGCCAGACCTCCCCTCTCCTCAGAGGCAAGCTCCGAGGGCGCCACATGTCCAGCGGTGCCGGACCTCCCCTCTCCTCAGAGGCGAGCTCCGAGGGTACCACGTGCCCAGCGGTGCCGGACCTCCCCTCTCCTCAGAGGCGAGCTCCGAGGGTGCCACGTGTCCAGCGCGGCCGGGCCTCCCTTTTCCTCAGAGGCGAGCTCCGAGGGCACCACGTGTCCAGTGGTGCCGGACCTCCCCCCTCCTCAGAGGCAAGCTCCGAGGGTGCCACGTGTCCAGCGGTGCTGGACCTCCCCTCTCCTCAGAGGCGAGCTCCGAGGGTGCCACGTGTCCAGCGGGGCCGGGCCTCCCTTTTCCTCAGAGGCGAGCTCCGAGGGTGCCACGTGTCCAGCCGGGCCGGACCTCACTTTTCCTCAAAGGCGAGCTCCGAGGGCGCCACGTGTCCAGTGGGGCCGGACCTCACCCCTTCCGCAGGGGTGAGCCTCGAAGGTGCCATGTGTCCAGCGGGGCCGGACCTCACCCCTTCCGCAGGGGTGAGCTCCGAAGGCGCCACGTGTCCAGCGTCCGGACCTCACCCCTTCCGCAGGGGTGAGCCCCGAAGGAGCCATGTGTCCAGCGGGGCCGGACCTCACCCTTTCCGCAGGGGTGAGCTCCGAAGGTGCCATGTGTCCGGCGACTCGGGGAAGTGTCGACAGCGCACTTCGACAAATTGGAATTGGCTCATTTCAGCTATCTTTTTTCCCATTCCCCATCATTTTGTGATTCCTTCTCCATTTATACGGTTCTTTTCTCCATTTGTACTTCTTTTATAATGTTTCACTATATGGAAAATGTATGCAATGCATGGAAATGAATTTGAGGGTGTTACAATAATCCCCCTTCAAATGGATGAAAATCTCAGATGAGTGTTAACTGTCCAGAAATAAGGCAGCCCAAAAATGCTCTCTGGAATTTTCTGTATTTCGGCCATAACTTCTTGTATAAAAGTCTCTAAGGGTCATGTAAGACATCACTGGAAATTTCGTGATATGTGCTACGACTTTTTAGTTCAAAGTTTCTACAGATTTGGGGTAGAACTTTATGAAATTTTGCGGACAAAACAGACACTTTCAGAGGAGGTGCTGTCAAAATTGTTCCAGATTTCTGTCAACTTTGAAATATCATAACTCCTGATCCAGAACTGATATGACGGCAAATAAATACTTGTGGGAAATATATTGAAGTTATCTATAACTTTGATATTCAACATGAGATATGAAATTGCCATTTTCATAATCAAATTCTTGGATTGAAGCCAAATGGTTATTCTGACCAGAGCATT
This sequence comes from Neostapfia colusana, assembly GCA_030760725.1. NCBI lineage: Eukaryota > Viridiplantae > Streptophyta > Magnoliopsida > Poales > Poaceae > Neostapfia > Neostapfia colusana. Next base: position 57,254,236 of record JASWHV010000005.1, on the reverse strand, counting down.
GCTCATTGCCCATGTAATTTAGACTTGTTGTGGACATGAAGGTTTTTATACTTCTCTAAGTTCTATGACATATCCATTAGTTATCTTTCATCATTCCTTGTTGTTGGTTTAAGAGTTTGACAGACTTCAACAATCAGTGGTTATATTTCGGAATTTTCAAAAACCTTGTTTCCTTCATGTATGCTGCACTGTTGATGTGATGCTTTTGCGGTTAATAATTTTGAGTTCAATTTGAGTACAATCTTGGATATTAACCATAAATTAATCGCTCTTGCAGTACGGATAATACTCATTCCGGGTATGAGGATGGTGGTTCCAGCCGGGATGGAAATGATTTGTCGCAGCGACGATCACTGCCATCACCAACCGGACTGGCTGAAGTGTTGGGAAGAATGGCTGAGTCTCTTGAGATTTTGGTGCAGCAAGGCATCCGACAAGAGACCTCACAGCAAAACCCCACACTGAACATTTATTTGGATTTTCTAGCAAGACAAACACCGGTATTCTCGGAAGCTAAAGAAGCCTTGGAGGCAGATCATTGACTCCAGGTGATTGAATCTAAACTGGGAATGCTCCAGTGTGATGAATATGAGAAGGCTTTATTTGCCGCTCAGCAACTTCATGGATCCGCTGGGGCTTGGTGGTCTGAATATCTTGCTAAGATCGCTGAATGCCGTCGTGTGACGTGGACGGAGTTTCGTGATGCTTTCCATGCACGTCATATCTGTGAGGGCATCGTCAAAACCATAGTTGAAGAGTTCTATGAACTCAAACAAGGAGGCATGAGTGTTATGGAGTACTTTACGGAATTTAACCGTTTAGTACAATATGCATCCGCTTATGTATATAAGGAGACGATGAAGTGTCATTACTTCTTCCGAGGCCTCAATGTGGAGCTTCGGACAAAAGTGGCACAATGCAATAAAGGGAATTATAGCGAGTTAGTCAATGCCGCTATGATTCAAGAAATAGCTGAACTCGAGCATAAGAAAAGTAAGAGGAAGAGAAAATTATCACTGGAAAGTATGGGTGATTATCATCAAGAACAACCGGTGATATATTTCTGACCATCTGGGACGGAAATTCAGTCCTTTGACGGACCACCTCAGATCCAATACTGTCCATATTCACCCATGGAGGTTCAGCCACTTCTGCAACAGCAGCAAATGAGTAGTTGTGCACCCCCACTTCAACAAGGTGCACAAGAATATCAACCACTTCCATATTATGAAGATCCCGAGCTCAAATCGTACGGTACTCGTAGCGATGTAGAGCATATTCCTCAGGAGGGTCAAGTGACCAAGCAGAGCAGCAGTCATATGTCACCTCAAGCTGCAAAGAAATTCAATGGTCGGTCAATGAGAAAAGCACTGAAAGTGGGAAACGTAAACTATATGGCAGTTGAATATGTTCCCGTTGGAGAACCCGTGTTTGCGGGCATATTCAGCCAACGTGATCAGCCTACATTCGTGTTGTTCGACTCAGGTGCTACACATGATTTTATCAGCAAAGATTATGTGGTTAAGCACCAAATACCCTCAACCACCTTGGCCGCATCATATCATATTAATTCACCAGGAGGTAGTAGGACAGCGGGCAGGATTGTTGCTCAAGCGCCTATATATTTGGATGGGCGGATATATCCTACTACTCTTATCATCCTGGAAGGATTGCGGATTGACATTATCTTGGGAATGGCTTGGTTGACACATCACCAAGCTATCTTTGATATTAGTTCACGAACGGTGCAGCTGAATTCAAAGAAGCACGGTCGACACACGTTAATTCTGAGAAATGTTGCACCGGAAGTTACTGCTATACACAATGTAGAAGCTAAGAAACTGGAGGACATTCCAGTGGTCCGGGAATATCCGGACGTGTTTCCCGATGATCTACCGGGCATGCCACCCGAACGTGAAGTGGAGTTCAAAATTGAACTAGCACCAGGAACCACACCCATCTCTCGGAGGCCGTATAAAATGGCACCGAAGGAACTCGCGGAGCTGAAGGAGCAGCTGAGTGATTTGTTGAGCAAAGGCTTCATTCGCCCCAGTTCATCACCGTGGGGATGCTCCGCGCTGTTCATCAAGAAAAAGGATGAGACTTTGAGGCTATGTGTGGACTATCGTCCGCTAAATACCGTAACGATCAAGAACAAGTATCAACTACCACGTATTGATATGCTTTTCGATCAACTAGTGGGTGCTAAGGTTTTATCAAAGATGGATCTTCGGTCCGGATATCACCAGATAAATATCCGGGCGGAATACATACCCAAGACGGCATTCTCAACGAGATACCGGTTATATGAGTATCTCGTCATGTCATTCGGTCTCACTAATGCTCCGGCTTATTTTATGTACGTGGCCCTATGCGACACATGCCAACGGGTGAAGGCCGAACATCAAAGACCCGCTTTATTGTTGCAACATTTGAAGGTACCCGAGTTGAAGTAGGAGGACATCAGTATGGATTTCATCGTTAGATTGCCACGTACTCAGTCGGGATATGACTCCATCTGGGTATCATGGACCGATTGACGAAAACAGCCCATTTCCTCCCTATAAGGGCCAAGTACAACGTTGCACAATTAGCCGAGTTGTACATGGAGCAGATTGTGTGCCGTCATGGAGTCCTGAGGGGGATAGTCTCAGATCGAGGTTCTCAGTTTACCTCTAGATTCTGGAGGAAGCTGCAGAAAGCTATGGGTACACGACTGGATTTTAGCTCCGCCTATCACCCACAAACCGTTGGGCAAACCGAAAGGACAAACCAAATTTTGGAGGACATGTTGAGAGCTTGCGCCTTGAAACGTGGGCGTAGTTGGGATAGGAGTTTACCAACGCCGAATTCTCCTATAACAACAACTATCAAGCTAGCTTGAAGATGTCGCATTTTGACGCATTGTATGGTAGACGGTGTAGAACACCGCTGTTTTGGAACGAGACCAGAGAGAACCAGGTGTTTGGACCCGAAGTGCTACAAGAAGCTGAGAAAGAAGTCCAAACGATATGGGAGAACTTAAAGGCTGCCCAATCATGACAAAAAGGCTATGCGGACAATAGTCGAAGGAAGATGGCTTTCGAAGTAGGAGACTTCGTATGCCTTAAGGTATCGCCTATCCGTGGCCAACGACGTTTCAACGTCAAAGGCAAGCTAGCACCTCGCTACATCGGACCATTTAAGATTTTGGACAAGCGAGGAGAAGTAGCCTATCAACTAGAGCTCCCGACATATCTCTCCGACGTACATGACGTGTTTCATGTATCCCAGCTCAAGAAGTGCTTGAGAGTACCGGAGGAGCAAGTACCGATGGAAGAGCTTGAACTTCAAGAAGACCTGACTTATATGGAGCACCCTGTCTGAATTTTGGGCGTAAAGGAAAGGGTCACCAGGAACAAAGTGATCCGATGGTGCAAGGTACAGTGAAGCCATCACACTGAAGCTGAAGCCACATGGGAGCGTGAAGGAGACATCAAGGCAGAATTTCCTCATCTATTCCCTACTAACGAATCTCAAGGGCAAGATTCAATTTAAGGGGGGTAGATTTGTGACACCCTCATTTCTGGTTTCTGCATGAATTCATGTTTCATGTAGAGAAAACATTTTAATAGAAGTAGGAACAGAGAAAAATATCAAAAAGATAGCCAATAAGAGCCGAATCCAGTTCCCAGAGACCGCCGATGACAACTTCCGCGGCCCACTGGCCACGTAGCGTGTTCGGAGCTCATCCCTGCGAAGTAGGGGGAGGTCCGCCGCTAAACTGGCTACGTGGCAAGCTCGGGGCTCATCTCCGCAAAGGGGGAGAGGTCCGACCCTGTGGGACACGTGTTGCCCCCGGAGCTATCCTCTGCGGAAGAAGCAAAGGTAGTTATGCAGGACACATGTCACCTTCGGAGCTAGTCACCGCGGAAATCAGAGGACCCGTCGCGCGGGATACGTGTCAATCTCGGAGATCACCTCCGAGAAGTCTGGAATGGATACGTGGCACACCCGGAGCCACCTCCGAAGAGAGGGAACGTACGGAACTGACACGTGGAGTGCGCGGAGCCACCTCCGAATAAGAGAGGAGGTCCCGACCGCTAGGATACGTGGCGCACATGGAGCTCACCTCCGAAGGAGAGGGAGGTCTCGCTCGCTTGACACGCGGCACAACCGGAGCTTGTCTCTGCGGAAAGGGAGAGACCAGGCCCCAGTGGACACGTGGATCTTCCGGAGCTCATCACCGCGGAGGTAACGAGTTCTGGATCGATTTTTAGATTCTGTACGCGTAGAAATATCGGTACGGAGGAGAAACCGACCTAAATTCCACAATGTTACCGCACCAAATCAACTCAAGATAAGTTGTTAAGATTCAACGATAATCTGAATAGGACTCTTATTCGAGATACAATCAGATTAGGAATCTTCTTCTCCCAATTATAAATAGAACCCAGAACCTTTGGCTGAAAACCACGAACTTCTTTTCCAACTCCTGAGCCGACAACTTAGAGCCTAGCCCCAACTCGCCGAAGTAAACCCATCGCTGGAGTTCAGTAGAGGAAGATCGCCGGAAGAGAGCCCCAATGATCTGTCTGATCAGAGAAGGACCCCGATATCAAGGAGAATGTAAGGCAGGTCTCCAATATCACCTTACGACATCATCGTGTTTTCTTTGCATCTGTTCTTCGATTCCTTTTGAACAGAAGCTTTCTCGTGGAGAGATCACTTGTTGATCGGGTTGATATAAAAGACAAGGTCATAGCCACGTCCATGTTTGATCCGAACACCTCTGATCATCATAAAATCCATGCAAACCATGCAAGAACACGTACAAACTGATCTAATAAAAACTGATCATAGGAAAGCAAGCATATGCATCATCACATCTAGTTAAAAGTTTGTGCATGATATTGATTGCTGTGGATTTTGTATGTGCGTGATCCTGTATAAAAGGACAAGCTCAGGAAGCTGTCTACGACGAGCTGCAACAACAAGGTTTCGAGATCCAAGAGCAACCGGAACCGCAAGAACAAGGCAAGTGCTCCTTGACCATATTGATCCTATATTTTGGGAAAAACTGTTTTGTTTTGCGAAAAGGTGTGTGTGCTGAGTCAAACATGATGGAAAACCCTTTTATAGGAGTTTACTAGCTTTGGTGAAACCACCCTTGTCGCCAGGGATATTTATGAGTCGGGTATGGTTTTTTACTTTTATGCTTCGCTGAGTCCATGGGATTGGGAAGCAAGATAGATGTGTCTAGCTAACTGCACTCGTAATGATAATGAGAAACTGATGTTGTTAATGAAAATGGATTGGAGGGAGATCTAGGCAAGACTGGATTTGTGAATGAGGTAGCATGAGATGGTGGTTTACTTGCCGTAGATCTAAGGACCGGTTAATGCGAGCACATGCTAGGATAACAGTGCCACCACAAGGCCAAGTATGGGTACGGCTTAGCTGACTAATTAGGTAAGTTGCTAGATTGTTATGGACCGTAGAAGTCGCGGGGAATGGGAGTCGGTTGAGGACTGCCCTGGGAACTGCATGGCACAAGAGGGGGCCTGTGGGTGGGAGAATTGGAGATTCTAGCCTGCCGGTGAAACCTTAGTGAGTCCATACATCTAGTAGCCCCTTTGTAAAGGCTATTTTGTGATCTCTTGGCCATACACCAATGGTTGTGTACTGGTACAATGGAGGTTCTGCAGTCGCCGACGGGTGACGAAATCACAAACTTGTGGGTAAAGAGGTGCAAACTCTGCGGAGTCTTAAAACTATCATGATAGCTGAGCTTACGGTCACGAGCACCTGGCCAACTTCCATGATTAGTTGGGATGGTTATTGGATATGGTTATTGGTTATGGTTTTGGATGGTTTGGTTTTGGTTTGGGACTGTTGAGTCCGGGTGATAAGATGGGTTGCATGACTGTTGAGTCATGGCAACAAGGTTGGTCTCGGTGGGAGACAAAGTTGTTTGATGAGATGAAATGGTAGCGAATACGAGATGGTATTCGCGAGATGGTAGCGAATACGAGGACGTATTCGTGAGCAAGAATGAGATTGATTGATGTCTGGTTGTGACATGGAAAGTAATGAACATAACAGAGGTATGATTGGTATTTTAATACATGTTGGAATTACATTCACTTAAAGATGAGTCGCTGTTTTATCGTGGTTTTGATAAATAACTTTGCTTTCTGCAATGAGCCTTTTTATACCTACCTTGTTATGAGCTACATATCATATTTCACCGCACTTGCTGAGTACATCATTGTGCTCAAACTTGCATTATTTCATCATCAGCAACAGGAGAAGATTATTATGAAGACCAAGTGGAGCATTAGGCGTGTAAATCTGTTCTCAACCTTGCCTGTGGGGATGGAGTAGAGATGGAGCCACTGCTACCTAGAATTGCTTCCGCATTAGTTAAATTGCTTCCGCATTAGAATGAAGACTTCCGCTGCATAGAAATAAAAGACTTCCGCTGTGAGCATGAGTCCAAGACTCATGAAATATTGTAATAAACTCTGTTATTCGTGGTTATATATATTCTGAATTCAGTTTTTGGAAATATGTGTGATGAACATCCTGGGCACACATATGCATCAGTTCTCGGTTCCAAGGTTTTCCACAGAATTGAGGGCGTCACAGGATAGTCTACGGGATTGATCTTGTGAATGAAGCCGAGGAACGAGTGCGAGTGATTCAAGGCAACTTAAAGACTGCTCAATCTTGGCAGAAGAGTTATGCAGATAAACGACATCGACCTCTTCACTTTAACATCGGGGACCACGTGTACCTCCGTGTCTCTCCGATGAAAGGGATTCATCGTTTCGGGGTGAAGGGAAACTTGCTCCGCGATTCATCCGGCCATTTGCCGTTGTTGAAATATGCAGACCCGTGGCTTATCGGCTGGAGATACCGACGTCACTTTCGGGTATTCACAATGTTTTCCACGCCTCTCAGCTGCGGAGATGTCTTAAGTACCCAACTGCATTTCATATGGAGTACATTGAGGATCTTCAACCGGATCTCACTTATTCTGAGTACCCGATACAGATTATCAATGAGAAGACTCGCGCCACAAGAAATAGGACATTGTGATTTTACAAAGTCTTGTGGATCAACCACACCGCTGATGAGGCCACGTGGGAAAGTGAGGATTTTCTCCGTTTAAATTTTCCAGACTTGTTTGTACCATATGTCCAGTAGTTTTTCTTCCTTCCTCTTTCTTTTTATAATCTCGGGACGAGATTCTTTTAAGGGGATAGGAATGTAACAGCCTTAACTTTTGTAAAGTTTTATTTCACGTTGTAAAACAAAGTGAGGCAAAAAAGACTATAATCGTGTCACATGAAATGATGAACACAAAAACGGACATGTGAGGGAGTTAAAAATTTTCTTTGACTCAGGATTAGCACATGTTAACCTGAGCAGGGAACTTCACTTCCTAAGTAGAAATCATGTTAACCCCTACTATGGAGAGGATGGCGGGAAATTTAAACACCATTTTGAATCTTTTAGAAGGATTCCTATTCAGATTTTCCAAAGGCCTCTATGTGAGATCACTGAAGCATTTCTCATGTATTCAAGAGCCTAAGTTTCAAATTTGGAGAAGTTTAGATTTGATATACTATTTATTCCGAGGATTAAATGAGGGCACATTCAAATTCAAACTTGAATTTGAATTTTGAACCAAACAAACTCAATTTCAAAATCGGATTTCAGATTTAGTTCCTCATAATTCTTTTGTCCTATCCTCCAAGTTTGATCAAATTTGGAGCTGGTTTGCTATTTTAAACGGAATTGGGGGATAAGAGGGGAGAAATGGGGCCCACTTGTCAGTAGACTTAGACCCGAAGTCTTCTCTGTTTTCACTCGGACAGCACGCGCGTGCCACCTCCCGTCGACCGGCCCCAACCGACGTTTCACCGTGCCACCTCCTGCTCGCTAGATGAGGACGCCGAGTGAAGCAACCCCGAGTTTCTGCCATGAACCATTTCCCTCCCTCGCTCTCACTCTCCACAGCCTCTCACAGCACCGAGAGAAAAACAACCGGCGGACGCCCCTCGGCTTCCCGGCGCCCGAGCTCCACGAGCTTCATCGTGCCCTACGTTCTACACGAAAAAGGAGCGCCCTCAGGTGTGCAAACCGACCGTGCAAATCGTTCCTCTTCTCATGCATCGCTGGTGCAGAATTTCCTGTTCTTTGCTTCGGTATGCCTAGAACCGAGCCACACAAACTTTCAAAATTCGTAGTAATCACTCAACCAAAGCTTGCGTCGAGCTACAAACATGTTCTAGACTTTCCCACACTCCTCTATGATAAAAAACCATTGAAAATTATCAAGATTTGGCACTGTTCTTAGAGAATTTCGAGCCGCCGCCGGTTTTGGCCCTAGGTCGCCGATGAACTCTTGTTTGCAGCCATTTTTGAGATCATTTGAGCACATGACGAGGCTTAGGGTTCCACCACGGTGCGTAGGAAGAAAAACCAAGTTGTTTGAGCCATTTTTGTGCGAGCTAGAGGTCGCTGGAGTCATGGACGCCGCTGCTGCCGTGGGGGCGCTATTCCAGTCACCACCGGCCTGATTTGACCCCACCATCAGTTTTCTCATCCCTCAAAACCCCCAGGCGGCCAGTATGGGGCCGGGATACGGCCGGGAAGGGCCTTCCAGCGACCCTCGCCGGAGGGAGCCACCACTGGCCCTGTCTGGCATGAGGTTGAATATGAGTCTGTCGCGTGGGACCTACTGTCGGGTTTAAACATTTCCAGATTTTCCCCAATTCTGTTCAAACTTTGGAGAGCCATAACTTTGTGTAGGAATGTCCAAAAATTGTCAAATAAATTTTGTTGGATTCCTATCAAAGAGTACTATCCAAGGGTCCATCCCAATATTTATGAAAATCGCTGGATTTGGCTTATTAATTCATTTAAGTAAAATATTGTAGGAATTTTTACAGGAGTTCTGTTTATTGGAAAATTCCCAAATTTGGGCAGGGCATTCTCCCAAAAATCCTTGAACTGCAGTGAACTTTTAAGAGGCATTGGACTTCATTTGATTGGCCAAATGTTGATTCAATCTTGTATGTCTCTGAAAATTAGGGAAAATAACAGAAAGATATTTCAGCTTTTAGCCCGTACTTCTAAATTCCATATCTCTGTGCAGGAAGCTCCAAAAATGGTGAAACCAAGACATATGGACTCATGAGACTCCCAAGTTTCTGAAAAACCAAATTTGGAGCATGAAAAGACAATATAATTGCCATAGGAATTCAGAGAAGCCAAATAGTCAAGAAAATTCCCTATGTATGATCTATGGGCCACATCTTACATCAACCTTGTCTGAAATTTTGCAAGCCATACCTATGTATGATCTATGGGCCACTGTAAAAAGTTCAGAGCAAGTTAAGATGATCTTCTCAAGTTTCTTCTGATTCTTTCCAATACCGTTCTTATGTCCATTATAAATAGCTCTTTGAATTTCCTCCAACAAACATCTACTGCCAGCTCAAGTTCTCTGTTTTTGTCCATAACAGAGCTCTTCAATTACTTAGAAGTTGGTCTAAACCATGCTTAAGACCTAAAACGCTTTTGTTGTATAATGTCTTTACTTGCAACATAAAGTAGAACTAAACCTGCAGCAACATAAGGCAAGCCCCGGTTTGCATTTAAAAACTTTTTAGTTAAATTTTACATTGTATCACTTTTATGGGTCTAGTATATATTGTGCATTAGGTCAAGGTGATTGATACTCCAAATGCATGACCCACAAACCCTTGGAGTTAAAGGGTAGACTAGTTTACCTTCGTGTAGTTTCAGCTAGGCTTAAGTTGTATAGGATCCTGTACAAGTCGGGGTAGTTGGAAGCTACTCGCGAGTTTAGGATGTTGGTTCAGCGTGGTATAATTCTAGAGAATTGAAGTTCTGGAATGGAAAATGAGACCGAGCAGAGAGTAGGAGCAGCAGGACATTGGGCCTTTGTGGCTGTAGCTCTGTTTGTGTCGGTTAAGGACCGATGCGTATGCCGCCCTGCTGAGCAAGTTTGAACAGTACCGGATGCATACTGGAATTATGGGGTCCAGGAAACCGATGTAACTCGGGTACTCTCGTGTCAAAACTTATACGGCCATCCTTTGGGGTTGGTGTCAGAGGTGTAAACCCGCTAGCGGAGCAACTTCGACGTGTTCCTGGTAGTGGCCCTTCTGATGGGTCGGGCAGAATTGGTTAGGCATTGGAGTGAAGGGTGAAAGGTTGCTGCATACAACGTAAGAAAGAGCTCATGTGTGAGTCTTTCGAGGCGGGTGTATGTGTCGTGTGTTCCAGGTGTGTCCTGATTCGAATCACTGTCCCTCATGATTATATGAGTACCACTTGTTCACTGCGTTGTGACGTAGTAATAATTTCCAGATGAAGTGAGATGAATCATTGCTGATGTGAAGTTCTTAAATTCATTGTATTGCCAACTATGTATGCTATAGTTGTAGAGCTCACTAAGTTTATATTCCACTTTGGGCGTCACCACATCGGAGGAAAGCGTTTCTTGTTTGATTGTGGACTTCTGATGTGAGGGCTACCTAAGGCATAATAATCTACTGCTATTAAACTGAAAGTATGGATTAACATGTAGGCGTGTCTTTATTGCACCATAACTTTTCCTAAGTTATTAATCCCTGCATGTAGAGTTTCATGGTTTAGGAGTGTCGGTTAAGTCTTGCTGAGCCATCGTTCTCACGGTTGCATTATTAGTGTTTTGCAGGTTATAAAATTTGCTACGAAGATGGTTGTTCGGTGAGCCATCAGAGACTCACCGGAAACCCTGCCGCTGCACTCATCTTTGTGGAAGCTAGTAAGAAGCGTCCGCGGGCTGGACATCTTCTCTTTTGCATAGTTAGGACCGAGAGTAAGTGTGTATGTATATTCCGCTGTCTGTACCCTCGTGGTACAATATTTTGTAAATGACATTATCTTGAGAAATATAATACTTTGTACTTTATGGTTCTTTTCGTGTATGCTGTTCGGTGCCTCATCGTACGGCACCACCCAAGGTGTATCCTGGAGTGTGGATCCCGGAAGGGGTTCCCCACACATATCACCCTCAAACCGATGGACAAACTGAGAGGGTGAACCAAGTGCTAGAAGATATGTTGAGAGCGTGTGCCATCCACCACAGTAAGAATTGGGATGATCACTTATCGTTGGCGGAGTTTTCATACAACAACGGGTATCAAGCGAGTATTAAAATGGCACCATATGAAGCACTTTACGGCCAGAAATGTCGCACACCACTGAATTTGTGTGAGTCTGGGGAAAGAGTACTGTTCAGGGTTGATCTTGTGAATGAAGTGAAGACCGAGTTAAGTTGATACAAGAGAATTTGAAGGCTGCACAGTCCTGAAAGAAGAGCTACGCTGATCAAAGGCGTAGGCCGTTGCATTTTGATATCGGAAAGCATGTTTATCTTCATGTATCTACGATGAAGGGAATTCTCCTGTTCGGTGTAAAAGGGAAACTCGCTCCCCGCTTTATAGGTCTTTTTGCTACCACGGAGAAGTGCAGACCCGTAGCCTACCGGATGGAACTACCGGCATGTCTTACGGGTGTTCATGACGTGTTTCATGTGTCACAGCTGCAGAAGTGCCTCAAATTTACCGCTGTTGTCCGCACCGAAGAAATCGAAGAATTGAAACCTGACCTTACCTACACCGAGCGACCGGTTCAGATTGGATATGAAAAGACCCAGGTAACCCGGAACCGGGCGATAAATTTTTACAAGGTGCTGTGGAGTAATCATACCGTGGAAGATGCGACGTGGGAAAGTGAAGATTACCTCCGCACCAACTATCCAGAACTTTTACCAATGTACAGTTTGTAATTACCTCTCCCGTCTTGTTCAACTTTTGTAATCTTGGGACGAGATTCTTTTAAGGGGGAGGAACGTAAAAGTTGCAAAAATGTATATGAATAAAGCGAAGTTTGAATTCTAGGGTTTGCAAATTCATGAAAAATGGGACTTGCTAAAACTTTCCTACACGCAGAGTATTACATGGATGTTTGTAAAAGTCCCAAAAATGTGAATGCAAAGAAACGGGTGATTGAATGTCATTTTATTTCGGGTTCATGGAAAATGGGACTTACAAAAAACTTTCTTACATGGGATGGTATACATGAGGTGCAACCACATGGGTTCAAACATTCCTTTGAAAGAGTTGGACCAAGGTGAAGTTAAACCCATGTGTAGATCATACATGTGCATGAGAAATAATTATAAGAAGATCTTTAGACTCAAAAATGCTCACCTCAAATTGCTGCCAAAGTGTTGAATACACATGGAACCTCATACATTTGAAATTGAGGAGAATTATGGTGGCAAACTTTTGATTTGAGGGTGGGCTAGAGAGGAGTGAATTATGATCATGTTTGAATTCGTGCTGAATTCAAACATGTTAAGGCAAGGGAATGACTTGAGTTATGTCACATGAAATGATAAAAAAACCGGCGTTACTTTCCCCTTTGCTCGAGCTCCCAACAGCAAAGAGATGTGCCAACGTGTGCTCTAGCCGGCTAGCTCCTTTCCCCCACGGTCCCGGGCTCGTTTGCACCGGAAAACAGCAAGTTGCTGCAGCTCCCGTGTGAAACACCAAAGAAACCGAACTGGTCGCCGTGGTCAGCCCAAACCAGGAGTGATCATGCCCAAGCAAGCGACCTCATCGGTGCACCTACAAGCCTAGTTGCTCACCTCCGAAGCTCAGCCCTAGCCATTGATCACAGAGGGAGAATTTCAAGATTTTCTCCCGGGCAGCAGAAACTGACCTTGAGGTAAGGAATTGCAAAATTCGTCCTCAAATCGTGTTTGTTGTGTTTCAAAGTTCACAGACAGGATCTTAACTACCTAGCACACCTCCTCCATCGATTTTAGAACGAGAAATTGAGTGTAGAGCGATGAATCCGAGTTCTTTCTGAGGGTATACCGCTGGACCATGTCGGGTGCACGGTGCCGATAGGTTTGGAGCGCTCTCCGGCTTGTTTAGACCTCATGTCGGTCTTCTACACGATCCCATGGTGCTTTAGAGCCCAAGAACCAATCGTTTGGTGAAGAAATGAGCCACCACGACCTTGCCGGAGCCCTAGGGTTTGCTGTTGCAGGTGCGCCCTGTTTTCCGGCGAGTTTCAGCTGCCGGCGACCTCACCAACAGGTTCAGCGTGGGGGAAAATGGGGGGGGGTGGCCAGCAGGGGACTGGAGATGGCCGGGAAGGTCCTTTCCGGCGACCATCACCAGAGGGAGCCGCCACTGCCCTCTTTGGCGCGAGGCTGAAGGTTATGGATGACAGGTGGGACCCATGGGCAGTGTTTAAACTTTTCCATATTTTCCTAATTCGGTTCAAACTTTGGAGAGCCATAACTTTGTGTAGGAACCTCCAAGAATTGTGAAATAAATTTTGTTGGATTCCTCTCAAAGAGTACTATCCAAAGGTGCAACCCAATATTTATGAAAATCCCTGGATTTGTCTCATTAATTCATTTAATAAAATAATATAGGAATTTTTACAGGAGTTCTGTTTATTGGAAAATTCCCAATTTTCTTCCGGGCGGCAGAAACTGACCTTGAGGTAAGGAATTGCAAAATTCATCCTCAAATCGTGTTTATTGTGTTTCAAACTTCACACACAGGATATTAACTGCCTAGCACACCTCCTCCATCGATTTTAGACCGAGAAATTGAGTGTAGAAGGAGGAATCCGAGTTCTTTTCGACGGTATACCACTGGACCATGTCGGGTGCACGGTGCCGATAGGTTTGGAGCGCTCCCCGGCTTGTTTAGACCTCATGTCGGTCTTCTACACGATCCCATGGTGCTTTAGAGCCCAAGAACCAATCGTTTGGTGAAGACATGAGCTGCCACGACCTTCCCGGAGCCCTAGGGTTTGCTGTTGCAGGTGCGCCCTGTTTTCCGGCGAGTTTCAGCTGCCGGCGACCTCACCAACAGGTTCAGCGTGGGGGGAAATGGGGGGTGGCCAGCAGGGGGACTGGAGGTGGCCGGGAAGGTCCTTTCCGGTGACCATCACCAGAGGGAGCCGCCACTGCCCTGTTTGGCGCGAGGCTGAAGGTTAGGGATGACAGGTGGGACCCATGGGCATTGTTTAAACTTTTCCAAATTTTCCTAATTTGGTTCAAACTTTGGAGAGCCATAACTTTGTGTAGGTCCTCCAAAAATTGTGAAATAAATTTTGTTGGATTCCTCTCAAAGAGTACTATCCAAAGGTGCAACCCAATATTTATGAAAATCCCTTGATTTGTCTCATTAATTCATTTAAGTAAAATAATATAGGAATTTTTACAGGAGTTCTGTTTATTGGAAAATTCCCAATTTTCTCCCGGGCGGCAGAAACTGACCTTGAGGTAAGGAATTTCAAAATTCATCCTCAAATCGTGTTTATTGTGTTTCAAACTTCACACACAGGATATTAACTGCCTAGCACACCTCCTCCATCAATTTTAGACCGAGAAATTGAGTGTAGAAGGAGGAATCCGAGTTCTTTTCGACGGTATACCACTGGACCATGTCGGGTGCACGGTGCCGATAGGTTTGGAGCGCTCCCCGGCTTGTTTAGACCTCATGTCGGTCTTCTACACGATCTCATGGTGCTTTAGAGCCCAAGAACCGATCGTTTGGTTAAGAAATCAGCCGCCATGACCTCGCCGGAGCCCTAGCGTTTGCTGTTGCTGGTGCACCCTGTTTCCCGGCGAGTTTCAGCCGCCGGCGACCTCACCAACAGGTTCAGCGTGGGGGAAAATGGGGGGGGGGGGGCGGCCAGCATGGGGACTGGAGGTGACCTGGAAGGTCCTTTCCGGTGACCCTCGCCAGAGGGAGCCGCCACTGCCCTGTTTGGCTCGAGGCTGAAGGTCAGGGATGACAGGTGGGACCCACAGGCAGTGTTTAAACTTTTCCAGATTTTTCTAATTCAGTTCAATCTTTGGAGAGCCATAACTTTGTGTACGAACCTCCAAAAATTGTGAAATAAATTTTGTTGGATTCCTCTCAATGAGTACTATCCAAAGATGCAGCCCAATATTGATGAAAATCCCTGAATTTGGCTCATTAATTCATTTAACTAAAATAATGTAGGAATTTTTACAGGAGTTCTGTTTATTGGAAAATTCCCGAATTTAGGCAGGACATTCTTACAAGAGTCCTTGAACCCCAGTAAAATTTTCAGAGACATTGGACTTCATTTGATTGCCAAATGTTGATTCAATCTTGTATGTCTCTGAAAATTAGGAAAAATAACAGAAAGATTTTTAAGCTTTTAGCTCCAACTTCTAAATTCCATATCTCTGTGTAGGAAGCTCCAAAAATGGTAAAACCAAGTCCTATGGACTCATGAGACTCTCAAGTTTCTGAAAAATCAAATTTGGATCATGACAAGACACTATAATTACCATAGGAATTCAGAGAATCCATATAGTAAGAAAATTCTCTAGGCCACATCTTCCATCAACTTTGTCTGAAATTTTGCAAGCCATACCTTTGCATGATCTATGGTCCACTGTAAAAATTTAAGAGAAAATTGAGATCATTGTCCCTCACCGTTATATGAGTACCACTTGTTCACTGAGTTGTGACGTAGTAATTATGTCCAGATGAAATGAAATGAATCATTGCTGATGTGAAGTTCTTAAATTCATTGTATTGCCAACCATGTATGCTATAGTTGTAGAGCTCACTAAGTTTATATTTCACTTTGGGCATCACCACATCGGAGGAAAGCGTTTCTTGTTTGATTGTGGACTTCCGATGTGTGGGCTGCCTAAGGCATAATAATCTGCTGCTATTAAACTGAAAGTAAGGATTAACATGTAGGCGTGTCTTTATCGCATCATATTTTTCCTATGGTAAGAATCCCTGCATGTAGAGTTTCATGCTTAGGGGTGTCGGTTAAGTCTTGCTGAGCCATCGTGCTCATGGTTGCATTATTAGTGTTTTGCAGGTTATAAAATTTGCTATGCAGATGGTTGTTCGGTGAGCCATCAGAGACTCACCGGAAACCCTGCCGCTGCACTCATCTTTGTTGAAGCTAGAAAGAAGCGTCCGCGGGCTGGACGTCTTCTCTTTTGCATAGTTAGTACCAAGAGTGTGTATGTATATTCCGCTGCGTGTACCCTCGTGGTACAATATTTTGTAAATGACATTATCTTGAGAAATAAAAGACTTTGTACTTTATGGTTATTTTCGTGTATGCTGTTCGGTGCCGCAGCGCACGGCACCACCCAATGTGTATCCTGGAGTGTTGATCCCGAAAGGGGTTTCCCACAATGTTTATCAAAAAGAGGCTCACATGTTCCTTTGAATGTGTTGAACCAATATGGACTTAAACAATTCTTTGCATGAAAATTAAGAATCAGATTTTCAAATTCAAAGTTCACACAAAATGTGTCCAAACCTTTGAATACTCTTGCAGCCTATACTCTTGACTTGGAGGAAACTAGGGTGGTAAACTTTTCATTTTAGAGTGGGCTAAAAAGGAGTTTAAGAGAAGCATTTTCAAATTCAAACTGAATTCAATTTGCAAGTCAAATTTAAACTGATATTAGAGAATTTGAATTCTAGCCCACTTTTCAAACTCAGAAGTTTTGAATGGGAAGGATTAACTTGAGAAGATCTTTTGGGGAGGAAATTTGGGTGGAGCCCACATGTCATTGAGCCAAATGTGTGACTTGCACCCAAAGCAACTCTCTGTTTCTCTGTTTTCCACTCGAACAGCCCGAGCTGCACCCGAGCGACACCGAGCTGCCGACCGCGCCACCTACCGGTTGATTTTCCCTGCGCTGGCAACTCGTATGACTGCTTCACTCCTCTCTCGACGTAATCCTCTCCTCACAGGCGGGGCAACGGACTTCGCTTCCTTCTCATCGCTCACAACACGCAAAGTGCCGAGCCTCACACCGCCGCACCCTCGGTGAGCAACCGGAAACCGGGAAAAACTCTCGCCACCTCCACTCCGATCTTCTAAACAGCACCGCGTGCCCGTTGCTCACTTCCTCGACACAAAAGCTAGCGAGTTCCGGCGTTTCCCGAGCCCTAGAACAGCTCCTCCACGGGGACCGAACACAAGCCGGCGATCAGCTTCACGTGGACAGCTCTCCACAGGGGCTTTCACAGCCGAGCAAGGATGGCAAAAGAAGCACACAGGCTCCACGCTGCTTCCACCCAAAGCTCAAGCCAAGCCGTGAAGTATCACCGGTGAATTTGGGAATTTCGTTCTGGCAACCTCAAACCGACGTTCTGGTACTTACCTCCAAAATTAATCTTCTTTAATCTTCCTTAGATCATCAAACTTGGCACATACGGCTGGACTAGCTGGCGAGCATCTTCTCTTTAGCAACCATAGCGTGAAACCACCTAGGAGCGATGGATTTTGATGTTTCCCGAGCGCATCTATGGCGGTACCCTGCGGCCACACGGTGACAACTACCTTGCAGCCATTCCCGAGCCATTTGGAGGCCAGGCTGAGCTTCACGATCCCCCACTGGTGCTTTGGAGTGGTTTGGCCGGACGTTTGGAGGGTTAGGATGGCCGGCCGACGGTGCCGAAGTGTTTTCGAGGCCGCCGCATATCGCCGAGCTACTTCCGGTCACCGGCGGCCCGAGCAGACCCCACCATCTTATTCCACGGCCTCCCAAACTCAGAGGCGGCGAGCCTTAGGCTGGGCGGTGGCCTGAAACGCTGGTACGGCGAGCAGCAGTTTGGTCCAGCGAGGGGGGCGACACGCGCGCGAAGGAGAAGGCGGGAGGTAGGAGAAGGGGCGGACCCCAGTTGTCAGTGACTTAAATTTTAAACTGTTGATGAGCTGTGGCTCAGATCACATGTGGCTGCGTGCGCTGGACCGTGTAGCCCCGGTGTGGCTCAAATCTGAGTGGCTGGAGTTTAAAACATGGGCCCAAGTCAATTTTCCAGTTGCAAATTAATTCCAGAGATTGCCACAACTTTGAAAAATCATATCTTTGTGTAGGAACCTCCAAATTGAGAGATTCAAATTGGGTTGGATTCATTTTGTAAAGATATATCCAAATATGAACCCCAATTTGTATGAAAGTCAATATTAAATTCTGGAAAAGTTTTGAAGGTTTTCTGAAAAATAATTATTCAGGGAGTTTGGTTCATCCAAAAATACTCAAATTTTGCCAGAATATTCTTTAGGATATTGTGGACCATCTAGCAAATTTTCAGCTCATTTGATGATGATTTGAGTAGGAATTTGCTAAATACAAACTGCTGTGTTCAAAGGGGTCCAGAAACATTTTCAGAAAATAACCCCAACTTGTAAAATCCATTCTAAGCAATTCATAGATCCGAAAATCATGAGAAAATTTAGGCAAGCTCTATGAGTAATACTTGAAACTTTGGTTCACACCATTGGGCATGAAAATGCACATTACTCCAGAATTAATTCTTTTAGTAGAAATGCTTAAGGAATTATTCTGGATGGACTACTCAAGTGAAAGTCCTAAATTTTGTACCTAATTACTTTCATGTGACCAGGAACTCACATGCAAATTATCAGCTCATGTTGAGCCTTATAACTCCCTGTTCTTGTCTACCATGCTTATGTATGTGGGAAATATACATAAGAGCATTGTAGGAGTTTTGGAGAACACAATAACTTTCCATATTAGCTGCAAATTTGCAAGTTAAATCTGTGGTTAGTATAGAACATGCTGTAAAAGTTTTGAAGCCATTGGAGTTCTTGATATTCAGTTTCATTCAAATCTTTTCAGCTCATCTTATAGGTTCATTAGGAAACTTAGTTAGTGTATAACTAAACCCCTAGGGCAACTTTAGTTTTTCTTGATATTGCTTTGCACAACAGAGGCAACGAAGCCATTCCTGGCATTTCCACACAGCCTATGCTCTTAAGAACTCAAATCTTTAATTCTTTCAGTTGCATTGTAAAACTTGTGCATACACATGTCATTAGGGTTCACAACGAAGGGGATTCGAAGGAGCGATTCATTGAAGTGGATCAGACTCCGGAGGACCAAGGGAGCAAGGATTTCTAACTTCTTATTTATACTACTACCCTGCAAAACAGGCAAGCTCCGGTTTGCATTTAACAGCTGTTAAGTTTTTACTTTGTATTCACGCTTTCGGTTAAGATATGAAATGTGCATTAGGTCTAGATGCTTTGATACTCCTCTTGCATGACCAAATAAACCCATGGAGTATTGGGTAGGTGTCTTTTTATCATGTAGAATTGCCATGCTTAAGTAAGGTTTGGTAGAAGTCGAGTGGTGAGATGCTACTCGTATGATTAGGAAAACAGGGGCATACGGGATTGATTCAGAAAATTGTTAGCAAGTTAAAGTTGAGACAGGCAGGCTGTAGGAGCAGCAGGACATAGGGGCCTGGGTGCATTAAACCTGTCCGTGTCGGTCAAGGACCGATCCGTATGCGGCCCTGTTGAGCAATTTTGAGTTGTGTACCGGACTCACGCTGGCTATATGGGACCCGGTAAACCGATGTACCTTGGCAAGCTTGCGTTGAGCCTTTCCGGGCCGCCTCAAGCGAGAGGGCTGGTGTGCAGTATGTGGGTAACACTCTCATGACATCTCATGTCGGTAGGTGCACCATGAGGATGGCTACTGTACGGGGCGTTTTGATCGATTCAACGTGGGTAAAACGGGGGAACGGCTGCCACGTACGACGTCAGTGATGTTTGCTGTAGGCAACGTCGAGTACACTACAGGAAAACGTATTATTTTCGTCGGTCAAAACTATTTTCGTGGGCCCTCACGAAAATAAACATAATTTCGTGAGTCTGGACCTAGCTCACGACAATAAAGTTTATTTTCGTGGGCTAGAAACAAAGCACACGAAAATAAGATCTAATTTCGTGGGTCTGAAAAAAGCACACGAAAATAGAATGTAATTTCGTGTGCCAGAAAAAAGCACATGAAAATAAGATATAATTTCGTGGGCTAGAAATAAAACACACGAAAATAAGATTGTACTTTCGTTGGCCCAAACAAATCACACGAAAATACTTCGCATATCTTGGGCCTGATCCGTGTGAGCGCAATGTCTTTCTTCACCCGCGACCGAGTCAAGCCCCCGCTGCGCCGCTCCTCTCGGCTCCGCCGCCGCCGCGCTGCTCTCCAGCCTGTTGTGCCGTGCCGCCACCTGCCCTTGTTGCTCCTCTACCAAGGCGGCGCCGAGTGCAGTTCCCGCCGACCAATGCCATGGACGAGCCGCGCATCCCCACGGTCACCTGCGCCACCGAGTCCTCCGCCCGCCCCTCATCTATCAGCCACCCCGTCCCCGTCCCGCATGGCCTCGTGGCATCCAACCCATGTCCGATGGCCCGTCATCTATCAACCACACTTTCTTTTCCAAATTGTTTGTTTACTTTCTCTAGTTTACTGATTTGTATGCACCCGTTTCAGGCACTAGAAGCGTTAGAGAAGCTGGAAAGGAGTGTAGACACTCTTATCGTGATTCCAACTGATAAGTTGCTAGATATTGCCGATGAGAACATGCCTTTGCAAGATGCGTTGAGCAGGCAACACTTGCTCGTCTGATCGGATCATCCATCGAGGCTGCTACCGGCGTTGTGTACAATATCACTGGTGGGAAGGACATCACTTTGCAAGAAGTGAATAAGGTGTCAGGTGTGTCCAGGATGCCTTACAAGTAGGATGAATGGTAGTAAACATGATAACTGCACTGAAATGGTCTTTACAACATCTGACTTTTTTATATCAGTACTCAAAATTCTTATTTAGCCTACTGCCAACTGTTAAGTTCTTATCACTGGAAATCCTTTGAACAGTATAAGGAGAAAGTTTTGATGCTGAATTAAGGTTTATGATCAAAGTACACTTGTAGTTTTATAACCAAAAATAAAATACTAAGTAGATCTGAAATGTCTGTCAGTCTGTGCACATTTTATATTTGTAAATAGCAAGTTTGTTTCACTCAATGCTTGTAACATCCTTTCTTGTTTCTTGCTGCAACATTCAGCTTAGCTCCATGGCTAGGGATAAGCGTATGAAAGTGAGAGTTGAAGCATTCAGCTTCACTCAATGCTTGTGGTTGATATCTTTGACTGATAGGAAAGCCTTATATTCTGAAAACCAACTGTGTTTGCTTGCCATTGAATACTAGTTCAAAATGTGGTTCTCATATTCTTATCAGGCATCTTATTAAGGTGTTTTTTCCTTGAAGTTTTCCTGGTATAAAAGTGATTACTAGGCTGTGCAACTCTGTAGAACAGCAGATAAGGTAATGACTGAGAGTAAGATTTCATTTCTACTTCCTAATTGAAGTTATCATACATAGAAGTTCATTTTAGTTATTTTGTGTACGCAAATGTATTTTACTTGTTCAAAAGAAGAATATAAGGTTGAGAGTAGAAACAATTCAGAATCTAATGATTATCAAGCTGGCAGACACCCCATAGATGATATTTTACATTGGCATAATGCTATCCGTATAGAGTTGCATGATATAGCAGGGGAGACAAGAAGGATGCAGCAGTCTGGAGATTTTTCTGATATATCATTGTTCAATGAGAGGCTCTAGTTCATTGCAGATGTATGCATCTTCCATAGGTATGTAGATTTTGGTCCTCACACAGCTACGTGCCTACATGTTATTATGGCTATGCTAAATATGATCATCCATCGGAATATTATTGCCCATCTCTTTGCCTATGCCTGCTTTTCAATTAATACATGGCATGGCGCCATTTGCTTGTTGATATTTTTTGTATTGGTAGTTCCTTCGCATCTGCTATATATGATGTAATTTTGGAACATCTACAATTTGATACTTGTGGTGGTTTTCTGAACTACATTTTTATTTTACTACTTTGTAGGTAGTAGCTAATCAGCAGCCCTCATTTATAGCTCTACAAGTTTAGCACAATAGAACCTGACTGCCTCGAAACCACATTTCATGTGTATTTAAATTGACTGCATCGAAACCACATCGAAAACCATTATGTTTCATGTTTTCAAATGGAATTCATTTATAATAAGCCATAGGAAGAATATAAATCATGATGTTTTTCATTTGCATTAGTTCAGCCATGCTAAATACTTTACTTTGGCTTAATGCAGGGAGAACGGCGAGCGGGAAGATTAGGGGTTAGAGGCGAGTTGTTGGCTCAAAATAAGGCATGATTTGATAAAAATATTGTATTGACCATGCGACATGTATGTGTGCTCGTTCATGTTGTTTACCATGCTAAATAATGTTTGGACTATGTAATAAACGTTATAATGTGAAATGAACTTGGTTCAGTTTGTTATATTTGTTATGAATGGTGAAATGTATCGTGTGTTTGACTGATAATAATATCTATTTTGTTTACGTGCTCGAAATTAAACAATAAACATGTTTTTTGCACTGCAATGTCAGTATTTTTGTGAGCCAAACAAAGACCGACGATAATGCGACCATATTATTTTCGTGGGTCTTATAGAAGCGCATGAAAATAGGATCACATTATTTTCGTGGGCTGAGGCTTGGCTCATGAAAATACTGACATTATTTTCGTGGGCCGAGGCTTGGCACATGAAAATACTGTGACGTTATTTTTGTGGGCCGGGGCATGGCCCACGAAAATAATGTTTAGTTATTTTCGTGTGTCTAATTTGGCTCACGAAAATACTTATTTTCGTAGGCCTCCGGCAGCTGACGAGGATATATTTATTTTCGTGGGCCGCCGATGAAAATAATTTTATTTTCGACAACTTATTTTCGTGGGCCTCAGGCACACGAAAATATGGTTAAAACCCACGAAAATAATTATTTTCGTGGGCTTTCTATATATTTTCGTGTGTTTCCGGCACATGAAAATATATTTGTTTCCTGTAGTGGTACGGGCGCAAGTGTCATGTAGTCCGGGTGTTATTGATTCGAATCACCGTCGCTCACGGAAAAGGACCGAGCATACTTGTTCTCACAGTCGTGACGTAGTAAGAACTTGCATGAGAAAGGAACTTATCACTATGTTTGAAGTTCATACTAGCTTTGTGATGTATCTTTGCTGAATAGTTAGAGCAAACTCGATTCATTTACACCGTGAGCAATTTACATCGAGGGAAAGTGTTTCTTGTTTGATTGTTGACTCCCGATGTGGCATGCCCAAGGTTACTTTAAAATTGCTGCAAATAATACCTGAAAGTAAGGATTCACTTTTAGGCGAGTTCATTATGCATTATGCTATCCTACTTCGTGTTTATACCCGCATTTAGAGTTTCATGATTAGGTTTGACGATTAAGTCTTGCTGAGCTTTATGCTCACAGATACTATCCTAGTTTTTTTGCAGGTATTGATTATGCTTATGCGAATGGATGCCGATGAGACTCGGAAACCTCCTAGTGGTTACTCATGAGCATCCTCGATGCTGCGGTTTGTTCTTCGTGTTGCTAGTAAGAAACGTCCACGGGCTGGACTGTTTCTTTGTTGCTAAGTTAGAAATGAGTTGTGAGAGTGATAGTCTTCTTCTGTAGTTTATTTTAAGATAAATATTTGTAATGTACTCTTTTTACGCTTCCGCAAAATGTTTTGTATAATATGTGTTTCCTCTACCCGTATGCTGTTGGGTGCCGCATCGCACAGCACCACCCAACGTGGTCCTCGGGCGAGAGGCACGGCCCCGTGAGTGATTGGTGGCCGGGGATCCCTCACACAGCACACAGTCGAACTCAACTCTCAATTCTTAGATAGTCTGAAATCTTCTTAAGTCGTAAACTCTTTTGCGTATTAAGTCTTTCACTTGCCATATAAACTTGTGCATATACATATCGGTAGGAAACACGACGAAGGAGCTCGACGAGGGCATTGACTCGGAGCAGCAAGTTGAGGCAGTACTCGTCGATAAGCTACTAACATCTAACTTAGAATCAAACGTGCAGCAACATAAGCCAAGCCCCAGTTTGCATTTATCCAGTTTTTAGCTATATTTTACATTGTATCACTTTCAATGATCTAGTATGTATTGTGCATTAGGTCAAGGGTGATTGATACTCCAAATGCATGACCAAAAAATCCTTGGAGTGGAAAGGTAGAACAGGTTACCATCATGCAGTTTCTGCTAGGCTTAAGTTGTATAGAAATCGGTACAAGTCGGGTGGTTGGAAGCTACTCGCGAGGTTAGGAATTTGGTTCAAAGGGGTATGATTCTACAGAATGAAATTACAGGAATGGGAAATGAGACGGAGCAGAGAGTAGGAGCAGCAGAACGTTGGGCCTGTGTTACCGTAGCTCTGCTTGTGTCGGTTAAGGATCGATGCGTATGCCATCCTGCTGAGCAAGTTTGAACAGTACCAGATGCATACTGGATAAATGGGGTCCAGCAAACCGATGTAACTCGGGTACCCTCATGTCGAAACTCATACCACCATCCTTTGGGGGTTGGTGTGAGAGGTGTAAACCCACTAGCGGAGCAACTTCGATGTGTTCCTTGTAGTGGCCCTTCTGATGGGTCGGCAGAACTGGTTCTGCATTGGGGTGACGTGTGAAAGGATGCTGCATACAACGTAAGAAAAGGGTCTTGTGTAAGTCTTTCGACGCTGGTGTATGTGGTGTGTGTTCCGGGTGTGTCCTGATTCGAATCACCGTCTCTCGCAGTTATTGAGTACCACTTGTTCACTGAGTTCCGACGTAGTAAGTACTTCCAGATGAATTGAGATGAATCATTGCTGTTATGAAGCTAATTAGTTCATTGTATTGCAACCATGTATGCTATAGTTGTAGAGCTCATTAAATTTATATTCCACTTTGGGAAAAAACAACATCGGAAAGAAGCGTTTCTAGTTTGATTGTGGATTTCTGATGTTGGGAGGCTCAGGGCATATTAAATTGCTGCTTAACACTGCTAATAAGGATGTACTTTTAGGTTAGTCCCTAATGCAATATCTGCTGTCCTACTTTATAAATTCCTGCATATTGAGTTCTTATTTAGGGTAGACGGTTAAGCCTTGCTGAGGTTTGAAGCTCACGGTTGCAGTGTTAGTATTTTGAAGGTTGTATTAGTGTCGCTATGAAGACGGTTGTTCGGTGAGACATCGGACCCACGGGTTGCATACCACCGGAAACCTTGTCGCTGCCTACACTCTTTTTGAAGCTAGTAAGAAGCGTCCCCGGGCTGGACGTCTTCTCATTTGCTTAGCTAGGATCGAGAGTGTGTGTTTATGTGTATTCCGCCGTGTGTACCTTTGATGTACATTATGTTGTAAATGATATTATGTTGAGAAATAAAATACTTTTGTATATTTATGGTTTCTTATCGTGTATGCTGTTGGGTGCCGCATCGTATGGCCCCACCCAATGCGATTCCTGGAGTGTGGATCCCGGAAGGGGTTCACCACAGGCTCAGGGCATATTAAACTGCTGCTGTAAATTTGCTAATAAGGTTCTGCTTTTAGGCGAGTACTAATGCAATAGCTGCTGTCCTACTTTATAAATTCCTGCATCTAGAGTTCTTATTCAGGGTTGATGGTTAAGCCTTGCTGAGCTTTCCAGCTCACGGTTGTATTATTAGTGTTTTGCAAGTGTTATGTTAGTATTGTTGTGAAAATGGTTGTTTGGTGAGACATCGGAGACTCACCGGAATCCATGCCGCTGCCTACACTCTTTTTGAGGCTAATAAGAAGCATACATGGACTAGACGTCTTCTCTTTTTTTTTTATCTAGGATCGAGAGTGCGTGTTTATGTGTATTCCACTGCGTGTACCTTCAAGGTACATTATGTTGTAAATGATGTTATGTTGATAAATAAAAGACTTTATATGTTTATGGTTTCTTTTCATGTCAGCTGTTTGGTGCTGCATCGCACGGTACCACCCAATGCGATTCCTGGAGTGTGGATCCCGAAAGGGGTTGCCCACATGCGTGGTATCAGAGTTGCATTGTGAATAGCACGTATGAAAATAGTCCATTTTTGAAAACTTAGAAGTATACGAGTGAGAAACGTATAGTATTCCCACATAAGGAGTATTAATAGCATAGTTACTTCAAGTGGCAAGCTGACAGTATGTTATTATTCAGTATTTCAATTTTGTAACGACACACCAACATGGAGGTAAGCATGGTAAGGCACGCTACCGAAAGCGGATCAACTTTGGTTAGCTCCCCCATACGAGGAAAGTAGAGTGGGATGTCCCGTTCAGAAATGGACGGTAAGTGAATATGTTTTGTAAGACTATTCATATCTTAGAGACATATGAAATGCACTAGCCTCCAGTGCGCAAACCTAGGGGCAAGAGGAGGAGACCCCATCGTGTGGTTTGTAATCACAAAGTATGTGCTCTAGTACTCTTCATGGCCTGTGAGGCATACGAAAGTGCTGTTCCACTGGTGTGCTTAATTGCAAAGGTGTGGAGCCCTCTGTCGGGTGGTGAATAACCCGATCATGTACCTTGAGACGTGGCTTGACTGAAGGACAACCCGTATGGCAGTGATACGGAGTCGTATGTTTTTTCTATGATATGGACCTGCCTGAAATGACAAACCTTTGTGTGCTTCACTATTGAATGATTTTATACATGTACTTTGACCACGTTAGCACATTGCGTTTAGAAAACATTTGTGAGTGACCGTTTCTAGTGCCACCACTTGAGACGTATATGCCGGTATAAAGCTGGTTAGGATTTTGATTTAGTGAGGAAACGTAGTACCGTGATATGTTCTCAACTGCATGAAAAAGGAAGTTTTCAAAGAAAAGAGTAAATTTGGAGTCTAGTATTCCATTATGTAGGATCGAAGAGCACGTGAAAAGCTACCAAAGGGGGGGTGAATGGTAGATTAAAACTTTTCGCAGCGGAAACAACAAAAACCCCTCAGCAAAAAATCAATCGGTTAAATAAACCGTGTGTGCAAGTGTTTTCAAACGTGTTCAACCGTGACAAATCAAGTGGAGAGGAGAATCAAGTCACGGATCTAATGCAACAAGAATCACTTGAAAACACGAAGTAAAACTTGAGATACGATCAAAACATTAAACGAAGATCAATCTGTTCTACCCGATATAAAACAGATCTGCAATGCTGCAAAGAAACTCGTGTATCTCAAAAACTACAGATCCGAAGCTCGTGAAAATTTCAAATATGATAGATAATTGAGTTGTGAAGACAACCCAAAAAGAATCACGTCAATCGGATCTGTAAAACTCGAGTTATGAATGAAACACCGAAGCAACGTCGGTCTGTCCAGAAACTCGGCGAGAAAGACTTGACGAAAAACAAGTCGGACGAACAAGGCACAAAAGCTCCTCGAAACTATGAACTTTATTCAATAGAAACACAAGAGGAACAGCCCAAAGTTCTCTACACACGAGAGCTCTGGCCTCCCTTGCTTTTATAGCCAGCCCTCTGGCTAAACAATCCAATCTAGGACTCCTACTCCTAATTGGACTCGTATCCTAACTTACCATAACTGCTCAGGACACTCCTATTCGCAGATAGAAGCAATCGTGAGACTTCCAAACACCTTATGAACGTCCTAAACATTCCTAAAACAACTCAACTTCGTGCCTAGCACGAAATCCTATCATAACCAACTCAAATCTTCCATATTTGAGCCATATCCGACTCAGCCTCAGCCTGAGTACGCAATCCAGCCGGTTGGACCTTTCCGATCAATTCTTTACATCCACTTCTCTTCATCACGCCTTGGAACAATGTTGCCACGTCCATGCACTCCTTGCACACGTGCAAACACCTTCCAACGACGTACACTCAACCTTCATATGCACTGCCCTTGATCCAAACATGCTGCGCGACCTCCCGATCAACTCAACCACAGCTCCTCCTGAACTTGGTTGTTGGAACCTCATCTCCTCCCTGACACTAGTCCAAGGATCCCGTCACCAGCCATGTCCTAAACTCAAGCAACACCTGCACATGAATAAACAACCAATTCTTCTGAGCACAAGTCCTCGACTTGACTCACGTTAGTTCGAAAACCACAACACCTTACATGAGCACGTCACATAAGCATGTTGCAAACCATATCAAATGATAACAGCCGTAACCACCAAAACACACCAAAAACTTAGCAAATTAATACTAAGCAAACCTTCCCATAAAGCAAGTTTGAAACATTGCGAGTTAAAAGCAAAAACAAGACGCTGCAGTTCTACGAGTTGAACTTCACGGGAGCTCCCTAAAAAAAACTCCGGACCTCACAGAAGCTCTCCGGACCTTGCAGGAGCTCTCCGGACCTTGCGTCGGACCTTGCCAACACTTGGCGGACCTAACAAAGAACTTGTCAGACCTTGCCACGGAAGAATGTTTTGGCAATATTCAAAACTTTGAATGTTAATTCTAACTTTTATCCTAATTGCCAATGTATTCAGCACACATAGGTCTCACAATCTCCCCCTTGATGAATGCATTGGCAACACCAATTAAAATCCGAACATTGGCTTATGAAAAGTTTTGAAAAGCTTTGAAAACTCATTTCTCCCCCTTTATTAATTTCTCCCCATTTTTTTAAATCAGAGAAGGAAGAAAGTGTATAACATATGCAAAGTGTAAAAAAATCTCTCCTTATACATATTTCTACCCCTTTGACAATGTATTCAGCAAGGTTCAAAAGAGAAATTTTTAAATGTTATGAGCATATTATAACATATACATACAAAACAAAGCTCATCCAAGTCATACTATCAGTTTACTTACACTATCACATCAATGAGATACATAAAGTAGTGTAAGCCATGCTAGAGATCAAATGTATTTTTCAGTTTAAGCAAGTCATTATCTCCCTTACTCAACTATTTCAAAACCTGAAAACATGACACTTGTTGCTGTATTTTTATTATTCATAATCATTTAAGGCACAAAGTTGATCATATGATATTTGCAAGAGATTATATGCCGCATCAGCCTTATTCTAACCAACCAAGCCAAGCCTATGTCATTTGACAATCAGAAGCTTAAGGACATGGTTTTAGTCATACACAATTCCTTCCAAGTTCATATCTTAGTGCAATGATTAGCAATCTCAAAAGAAGAAGTGCGATGCATGCATATTCTCTTGATCTTTTCACAATTTTTTTATTTGAAAACTCAACATGTGAGCTGATCACTTGATTAATTTTTTATGATTAAAAGCACTTGTGAGCACGCAACAAGTTCAAAACAGCAAGAAAGTTCGATCATGACCAGATTTAGTGTAAGTAATTAATCCAATTACTAGTCATGGCAAAAACTACAAAATGTATAACATGAGTAATGTAGTAAGAACTTTCAGCCTGTAAAAGGAATCACAAAGTCATATATGTATGAAATACTATGCTCATATTATTTTAGTTTCAGATTCACACATAGACTTTCAAAGTTTCAAAAACTCCCTCTCAATTTAAGCCATGAGGATGCATAACCCCTATTTCACTACGAATGAAACAAAAACGAGTGAAATCCAAAGGTTTTGTAAAAATATCAGCCAATTGTTGTTCGGTATCGACATGGTGAAGCACAATGTTTTCTTTTTCAACATTATCACGAAGAAAGTGATACCTAATGTCAATGTGCTTAGTTCTAGAGTGTTTCACGGGGTTTTTAGCAATACAAATTGCACTAGTGTTATCACAAAACAGTGGAACACTATCTAAATCAACCCATAGTCCTTAAGTGTTTGAACAATCCAAAGAATTTGTGAGCAAGCGCTAGCCGCAGCTACATATTCAGATTCGGCCGTGGATTGTGCAACTGAACTTTGTTTTCTTGAGGACCAAGCAACAAGTGAATTACCAAGAAAATGACAAGCACCCGAAGTACTTTTCCTATCAATCCTACAACTCCCAAAATCAGCATCCGAAAAAGCTTTCAAAGAAACGGTTGAGGAAGAAGGAAGAAAAATGCCAAATTCTTGAGTTCCATGTAGGTACCTGAGAATCCTTTTGATGGCTTGGCGATGTGAAGCACGTGGAGAAGCTTGAAAACGTGCACAAAGACATACGCTGAATTTTATGTCCGGTCTTGACGCCGTGAGATACAAAAGTGATCCAATCATACTTCTGTATTCTTTTTTATCGACCGAGTCACCATCTTCGTCAAGTTCAAGTGTTGTTGCTGTTCCCATTGGTGTCCAAAAAGGCTTGCATTTGTCCATGTTGAAGCGCTTAAGAAGGTCCTTTGTATACTTAGTTTGATGCACAAAAGTTCCTTCTTTTGTTTGCTTGATTTGCAGCCCCAAAAAGTATGTGAGTTCTCCCATCATACTCATCTCAAATTCTGAACTCATCATAGCTGAAAACTTGGACACGAGATCATAAAAAGTACAACCAAAGATAATATCATCCACATACACTTGAACGAATAATGAGTCATTGCCATGCTTAAGTACAAAAAGAGTTTTATCAACCTTGTCCATGGTAAACCCCTTTTCAAGTAAGAATGTTTTTAACCTATCATACCATGCTCTAGGGGCTTGTTTTAGACCGTACAAGGCTTTGAACAGTTTGTAAACATGATTAGGAAATTTTGGATTTTCAAAACCCGGTGGCTGCTTAACATAAACCTCCTCCTCTATGTAGCCATTAAGAAAAGCACTTTTAACATCCATTTGATATAACTTGAAACCTTTAGATGCAGCAAATGCTAATAAAATTCTTATAGATTCTAATCTAGCAACAGGAGCAAATGTTTCATCAAAATCTAGACCTTCAATTTGAGTGAAACCTTGAGCAACCAACCTAGCTTTATTCCTAACCACAACCCCATCCTCACTTTGCTTATTTTTAAATACCCATTTAGTTCCAATTAATGTGTGACCTTGAGGTGGAGGTACAAGTTTCCAAACATTATTTCTTTCAAAATTTTCTAACTCTTCTTGCATGGCATTAATCCAAGATTCATTAGTGAGTGCGTGTGATATATCCTTGGGTTCAAAAGAAGCAACAAAAGCAGAATGAGCATGAGAGTTTGGATCACAAAACCTGGACCAAGTGACTCGTCCATGCAAGCTT
The DNA here is from genome assembly GCA_030760725.1 of Neostapfia colusana. Lineage (NCBI taxonomy): Eukaryota > Viridiplantae > Streptophyta > Magnoliopsida > Poales > Poaceae > Neostapfia > Neostapfia colusana. Next base: position 57,223,275 of record JASWHV010000005.1, on the reverse strand, counting down.
CCAATGATTTGTTGTGGGGGGTGACTTTTGAGTACTCGGAGGGGAGTAGACACTTCACAAGCACCTTCTTCTTCATGTTCGGACCTTTGATTAGGAGAGCTTGTTGATTGAGGAAGGTCCGAACCAGCAGTAGTGACTGTTGGTGCTGGTTGTGGTGCAAAATCAGCAGCTTGATCGTTATTTACTTCCGAGTTTTCGGGCAGCAGCACCACTTCTTCATCTTCTTCAATAAAAATACTCTCCCCCTGCGGATATGGATCTGGACCTGCAATATCGGAGCTAGTACTTGGGCTAGCTTTATCAAAAGAAACCTCGCAAGTCTCCACAATTTGGTTAGTGTCAAGTAAAAGCACACGGTAGCCTCTAGTATGAGATGGATAACCAAGAAACATGCCATCAACAGATCTAGTTTCAAATTTATCAAGATTACCATGTTTCTTAACAAAGCATTTGCAACCAAAAACCCTAAAGTGTGTAACACTAGGCCTATGTCCAAACCGGAGCTCATATGGGGTTTTTTCAAGATTAGCACGCAAGAAAACACGATTTGAGACATAACAAGCGGTTGCAATTGCATCAGCCCAAAATTTCCTAGGAGTTTGATGTTCATCAAGCGTAGTCCTAGCCATCTCAACTAAGGTCCTGTTCTTTCTTTCTACGACACCATTTTGTTGTGGTACATAGGGTGAAGAGTATTGATGATCTATTCCATTTTCAGCACAAAAGTGATCAAAGGATTGGTTTTTAAATTCAGTTCCGTTATCACTTCTAATTGCTTTTAGTGATCCTGGGTGATCAATAGATAATCTAAGAAATGAAGTTCTAAAATGACTAAAAGCTTCATTCTTAGATGCCATAAAATAAACCCAAGAATATCTGGAATAATCATCAACAATCACAAGCACATACCATTTACCTCCGAAGGATTGAACACGTGCCGGACCTACTGTGTCAAGATGTAAAAGTTGTCCCGGTTCAGCTGTCATGGTCATTGTGAGAGGAGCATGTGAACCTGCAACAAACTTAGCATGTCTACAAGAAGAGCACACAATATCATTGTCCTTTTTAAGCTTCGGCAGCCCACGTATGCGATCGAGAGCACTAACATGAGTGAGATGATCAAAGCCTATGTGACCAAGTCTACGATGCCAAAAATATAGATCCTTTGTATCATTAGCAACTAGACACCGATGCTTAGAAGTTGACAAATCAAAATCAGCTTTAAAAACTCTTCCAAACCTAGACATGTTAAACAAAAGCTCACCTTTCGAATCTACAACCTTGCAGCAATTTTTAGCAAAGCTAACCTCTAGATTTTCATCTAGCAATTGTGAAACCGAAAGCAAGTTGTATTTCAAATTTTTAACAAGTGCCACATCTTTCAAAGTGTAGAGATTGTTTACTCTAACCGAACCTTTAGCAATTATGGGAGTAGAAGAGTTATCGGCGAAAGTAACATTTTCTACACGTGACACAAAAGAGAGAGAGGAGAACCATTCTTTGTTACCGGTCATGTGGCGTGAGCAACCTGAATCCACAATCCAAATGTTCTCCTTCCTCAAATGTGAAACCTACACAGCAGCACAATACGTCGATGATTCAATACTGGTGTTAGTTAAAAGACTTTTAGGAATCCAGTACTGAGTCACACGATGTCCAGCAGGAATAACACGCGAAAGCTGAGAAGGTACAACAGGTTTATGAGCCAAACATCGAAAATTTTTGTTCCCAACTACTGACTTAGAAGATGTGTTATATGTAGCACAAAAAACAGTAGGTCCGGGAGCAAGTTTTTGACTCATTACAGCAGGTTGCAAGCTCCGAACATTCGGTCTAGCAGATTTTGCTTGGTTGTTATGTGATATAGCAAGTATTCTTTGTTTCTTATCATGTTTAGCTAGTCTATAACAAAAATCCATGACATGACCATCTCTACCACAGTAGGTACAATGAAAAATAACCTTATTATCATGTCTAGATGAGCAAGCAACACGTTTATTAGAACCCGAATGGGACAGTACTCCTGCAGATTTGAAAATCACCTCTTTTTGTCTAGGAGCTGTTTGAATCAAACCGCTTCCTAATGACTTTACAACTTTAGGTGGGTGTGCCTTAGCATGAGCATGAGAATTAAAACCTAAACCAGTTTTATCATTACAAGACTTGGAAGAATTCAGCAGCAAGTTTAGGTTCTTATTTGCATTAGAAAACCGATCTAGTGTCCTATGCATGTCATCAAGTTTATTGGACATATCAAAGCAGTTTTCACATGAAGTTTTTCCTTTTAGTTTGCAATTTGAACAATATTTAACTTCATGCACACATAAAGCATTGTTCAAAATAGAAATCTCATTCATAGCATCATTTAGTTTCTTATTCAGATCATCACATGAACAACAATGCAAATCAATTGTAGAACAACAAGCATCTTTCAAATTTTTATCATTAAGTGCAGCAAGCTCTTTGTTCTTTTCAATTTCAAGTTCAAGTTTATCAAGTGTAGATGCGTGTGCACTTCTTAAAGAGGATAATTGTTCATAAATCAAATCACATGAGGAACAAGAATCATCACTAGGAATCAAAGTTTTTAAACGATTAATTTCAGATTCTATTGATTCAATTTTAACAGCATTGTTCCTAAGTTTTTTATCCTTTTTCTTTAATATAACAGTGGCACGAGAAATAGCATCACACATTTCTTCGCAAGTGGGACATACCTCTTCATCGTCGCTGTTGTGTTCTGCCTCCTCGGAGCTTGAACTTGACTTGCTCGCCATGCAGCACATATTTGCCATAGCTTCTTCATCTTCATCACTACCGGTGTCCACATCACTTGAGCCGAAACCTTGAAGTGCAGAGATCATACTATGCACTATGTTGCGCATTGATAAATCTTTCTTCTTATTATTCTTTGCAAATGATTTCTTCGGCCTTGTTTGCTTTTCTTCACGTGAAGTCGGACCTGAAAGGTTAGGGCACTCCGTACGAAAATGTCCTGTCTTACCACATTCAAAACATCGTTGAGGTCCGGAGCTTACTCTCCTTCTAGTTCTCACATTTTGCAATGCTTTTTGAACCGAGTAGAGATGAGTGCAAGCTCCTCCACAGGAAACTCTTCAATCTGTTCAAGGATTAGAGAGGACAGCAAAGAGAGTGCACCACTAGATGATGATTGACTAGAACTAGACATGTCACGTTGCGAAACAAATGCAATAGACTTGTTGGGGTTTTTATGTGAGATGATGTCAATTTCATGAGTTTTCAATTTAGAATAAAGCACGTCTAAAGTAAGAGAACTCATGACAGTAGATTCACGAATAGATGTAACTTTCATCTCCCAAATTGACATATCTAATGCTCCTAACAATTGTCTAGCATTTTCAGCATCTGAAAAGTTAACATTGACACTACGCAAGTTGCTGAGAATTCTATTAAAGCGAGCAAAAAGGTCGTCAATTGACTCACCGGGTTGCATCTCAAAACGCATGTATTCTTTCTTGAACATATCTTGCCTTACCTCCTTAATCGTATTGGATCCTTCATGGTAGTCACAAAGATCTTTGCAAACATCATATGCAGATCGGAGGTGTGCAACACGGTCGAAGTCGCTTTGAGTCAATCCTTGGATGATCAAGTTGCGAGCCTTGTTGTTGTTGTCAACATCTCTCATGTTCGCAGCCATAACCTGATCGTTGGGTGGTACATCAAAGTTCCGGTAGACCTTTTCCCATATGGTGAAGCCTTGCGCCTGTATGTAGGCCTCCATCCGCGCCTTCCAAACCTGAAAATCGATGCCATTGAACACACAAGATTTTGCGGAGTACTTCTCCATGATGGTTAGTCAAAACACGTGCAAATCACAAAGATTAGAGCACCTTGGCTCTGATACCAATTGTAGGATCGAAGAGCACGTGAAAAGCTACCAGAGGGGGGTGAATGGTAGATTAAAAGTTTTCGCAGCGGAAACAACAAAAACCCCTCAGCAAAAAATAAATCGGTTAAAGAAACCGTGTGTGCAAGTGTTTTTAAACGTGTTCAACCGTGACAAATCAAGTAGAGAGGTAGAGAATCAAGTCACGGATCTAATGCAACAAGAATCACTTGAAAACACGAAGTAAAACTTGAGATACGATCAAAACATTAAACGAAGATCAATCTGTTCTACCCGATATAAAACAGATCTGCAACGCTGCAAAGAAACTCGTGTATCTAAAAAACTACAGATCCGATGCTCGTGAAAATTTCACAGATGATAGATAATTGAGTTGTGAAGACAACCCAAAAAGAATCACATCAATCGGATCTGTAAAACTCGAGTTATGAACAAAACACCGAAGCAACGTCGGTCTGTCCAGAAACTCGGCGAGATAGACTTGACGAAAAACAAGTCGGACGAACAAGGTACTAAAGCACCTCGAAACTATGAACTTTATTCAATAGAAACACAAGAGGAACAGCCCAAAGTTCTCTACACACGAGAGCTCTGGCCTCCCTTGCTTTTATAGCCAGCCCTCAGGCTAAACAATCCAATCTAGGACTCCTACTCCTAATTGGACTCGTATCCTAACTTACCATAACTGCTCAGGACTCTCCTATTCACAGATAGAAGCAATCGTGAGATTTCCAAACACCTTAGGAACGTCCTAAACATTACTAAACCAACTCAACTTCGTGCCTAGCACGAAATCCTATCATAACCAACTCAAATCTTACATATTTGAGCCATATCCGACTCAGCCTCAGCCTGAGTATGCAATCCAGCCGGTTGGACCTTTCCGACCAATTCTTTACGTCCACTTCTCTTCATCACGCCTTGGAACAATGTTGCCACGTCCATGCACTCCTTGCACACGTGCAAACACCTTCCAACGACGTACACGCAACCTTCATATGCACTGCCCTTGATCCAAACATGCTGCGCGACCTCCCGATCAACTCAACCACAACTCCTCCTGAACTTGGTTGTTGGAACCTCATCTCCTCCCTGAGACTAGTCCAAGGATCCCGTCACCAGCCATGTATTGAACTCAAGCAACACCTGCACATGAATAAACAACCAATTCTTCCGAGCACAAGTCCTCGACTTGACTCACGTTAGTTCGAAAACCACAACACCTTACATGAGCACGTCACATAAGCATGTTTCAAACCATATCAAATGATAACAGCCATAACCACCAAAACACACCAAAAACTTAGCAAATTAATACTAAGCAAACCTTCCCATAAAGCAAGTTTGAAACATTACGAGTTAAAAGCAAAAACAAGACGCTGCAGTTCTACGAGTTGAACTTCACGGGAGCTCCCTAAAGACAAGCTCCGGACCTCACAGAAGCTCTCCGGACCTTGCAGGAGCTCTCCGGACCTTGTGTCGGACCTAGCCAACACTTGGCGGACCTAACAAAGAACTTGTCGGACCTTGCCACAGAAGAATGTTTTGGCAATATTCAAAACTTTGAATGTTAATGCTAACTTTTATCCTAATTGCCAATGTATTCAGCACACATAGGTCTCACACATTAGGGGTTAATAAACTCCTATATTGAAATAAGAGTCAACTGGGAGTATAGTTTCCATCTCAAACATTTGTAAACAACTTCCCCTGTTTTCGGCAGAATTTTTGCGGAACTTGAACAGGACATAACTTTTGTTAGGTTAAACCAATGGAGTTTTACAACAGTAATGTACAGCGGAAGTATTCTTCATACTACACTCTCCTACTAACTAAGCAAAAAGTGTAGCCGTCCAGCCCGGCGATGCTACACACTAGTAGCATTCATACGAAGGTCACGGCGGCATGCAGGGCTCCAGCTCGACCGTGTACCTCGACGGGGGCATCGCCTCGTCCTTGGACCCTTCCTCATAACTCTCACCTGCAACAGCTGAAATATTGCAACCGTGAGCACGATGGCTCAGAAGACTTAACCGACACTCCTAAACATGAAACTCTACATGCAGGGATTAGTAATATAGGAAAAGGATGTTGCAATAAAGACACACCTACATGTTAATCTTTTCTTTCAGTTTTATAGCAGCAGATTAGTACGCCTTAGGCAGCCCTCACATCGGAAGTCCACAATCAAACAAGAAACGCTTTCCTCCCATGTGGTTATGCCCAAAGTGGAAGATAAACTTAATGAGCTCTACATCTACAGCATACATGGTTTCAAGACAATAAAAGATCAATGCATCATATTCGTCTGACTTCTTTCAATTATTACTATGCCACAGCGCATTGAACAAGCGGTACTCAAATAACTCCGAGGGGCGGTGATTGCAATCAATAGACACCCGGATAACACGTCACATACACCCACTTTCAAAAGTGTGGTGCTTCACACCTTTATACTCTGTTGTATGCAGCAACCTTTCAAAGGAAACTCAAATGCCGAACCGGTCCATCCATAACGGGCAGGAGATCCCCACGTGGAGCGTGTCTGTGCCCGCCGGCAGATTAAAACCTTGCTACCCTCAACCCACTCCTATAAAACGGTTGGGTAAGTCTCAGCACCCAGGTTAACCAATTACATTGGTTTCCTGGTTCCCATATGCCAGTATGCATCCGGTACTGTTCAAACTTGTCCAGCAGGGCCACACAAGGCTCAGTCCTCAATCGACACCAATAGGGCTACACACGTGAGACCTCCGCTCACTGCATCCTACTTTCCCCTGCTGGGTCTCAGTTTCACATTCTTAAGCCATTCTCTACTTCTTTCCATCCCGTGTGATAAATCTTATCTCGCGAGTATATTTCAACTACTCGACTTCTACCGAGATCCTAAGAACATTAGCATGGCATTCTCTACCCATCGAGTTGTAAACTACCCAACCCTCCATAGGATTTAAAGGTCATGCATGTGGTGTTTCAATCACCTTAACTCTAATGCAATCATTTCACTCTAGACATAATGATACAAATGAAAACATTGCAGAAGGTAATTAAATGCAAAACGGGGCTTGCCTGGTTGTGAGTCAAAGGGAAAGTTAACGTCTTGTGTGAGGACTTCCAACGGCTCCGGAGTGTCCTCAACTTTGGTCACTATATGACATGCAACAAAATATGTGTATAAGTGCTAACGAATTATGAGAATTAAACTTCTATTACTAGCTACTTCTATTAAGGTTTCTTAATTGGCCTTGGGATTTTTCCAGAGGACACTAGACTCTATAAGGATGATCTGAGAAAAATTTGGAGAAGTTTCATGGAAGCCTGTGGTCTCCAAAATTCCCACAAGTACATGGCTTCTCTGAATTTTGATCCCAAATCTGAAGTTTTGACATGGCTAACTGTGGAAGATCTACTTAGAGCAGGTCTCTCTGGATCTAACAAAATTTGTTTCATAATTTTTCGAGCTGCCTACAGGAAGAAATGGAATTTTGAAGTTTATATGAAATCCTGAAAAAGTTTCTGTTTATTCTGGAAATTCCAAATAAAGGCTGAACCTTGGATCAGAGTTTAGCCAGACAAATATACTCCAATGAAGCTCAAATTTTTACAGGAGATCACTAATATTATGAAGAATCTTCTGGCCAAATTTGAGGAAATTCCATAACAGGGATCTTTTGGAATTCATTCCCAAAATTTAAATTTGATGAATTTTGGCGAAAATTCCAGATATCTTCAGACCAAATCTAACGTATTTCTGCAAAGTACTGACTGAGAGAATCCAACAAAATTTGTTTCACAAATTTTGGACATACCTACTGAAAGTTATGGGGTTTCAAAGTTTGACCTAAATCTGAAATTCGGGAAAAGTTTAAACTCTGTTTGTGGGCCCCACTATCTAAATCCGGCCACTGAACTCGCGGCCACACCGCAGCCCACGGGGTTCCACCCGCGCAACCGAACCAGATCCTGTGCCACAAACTGATCCCCGCGTGGAAACAGAGGCTTACCGGTGGGACCCGGCCTCCTTCGTATACCTCGCACTGCCCGCGCTTCCCCGCAGCGGCGCACTCCGGCGAGGCTCGCCGCCCGTCGCTCTACTGCTCGGAGCTTGCTCAAACTTGCCACCTGGGCCTATGTTTGCACGGGGAACACTCTGAGGGGGTTGGCTGGGGTTGGAGATGGACGGAAACTATCCCGCGACGGTGACAGCGGCGCTTAGGGTTCCGGCAATGTTGTTCTCGTGCTATGGTGCACCAACTGGACAAGGGTTTGCTCGGAGAGCACCAGTTGAACATGGGAAACATGAAATGAAGAAGCTTGGAAGCTCAAACCGCTGGCAAACCCACTCTCGATGGTGAGCCGAGGGGTCTTGCGGTGGCGGCAAGGAAAACGGCGATAATCCGGCCGATTTTCAGTAGTTTTCATTGCATCTTCTTGAGGAGGGACGCTAGGGTGTGTAGAAGCTGCTTGCAAACAAGTTCGATCGTTGGTTGTACGGTTAATCTGAATTTTGGATTCGACCGAGCTCTTGGCGGATGAACTAGGGTTTGGTATTTTTGGAAATTCTAGCTACCCACATGATCATTTGCAATGAAGCTTTTGGCTATACGATCTACATACACCAACGCACCTTTCTTGTGTATGGAAGTGGAGGTGAGACCGGCCGTGGCACACTGTCCACGTGAACCGATCGTTGTTCCGCCGGGGCACCTAAGAACGTCGGCGCCAAACCCTAATTTGCACGTAGAAGGATCTAGGAACCGTGGGTTTGAGAACGATGGATGCTAGAGCATGCCCTCGCGCTTCCTTTTGCTGCTTGGAGCTCAATCACCCGAGCTCGGGCGGCTGTGTGCAAGGGAAAAAAACAGAGATCGGCACCGGTGACAGTTCTTCACGGGAGAGAACCGAGAGAGCTGCGAGCGAGCGAGAGAAGCGTAAAAGGACTTCGGTGCTGTGGCTGTGGCGTGCAGAAATGATCAAGAGACCGAGACTCATCGGGCGGGGGTTCTGCCGGGAGCTGGCGAGCGCTCGGTGATCTTTCAAAGAGAAAACAGTCGATTTGCTTCTGTGGGTGGCTGACTAGTGGGCCTCACCTAATTCTCCAGCTGATATTTTCCCTTTCGTCTCCAAATTAAAAACCTTGCTTCACACCACAGTCATGGTTTGAGTTTTTGGAAAATCAAATGGATTGGATTCTGGTGGGGCAATTGAACTGCATTTGGTTATTTGGATTTGAATTTGAATTTGAATTTGAATCTTCCCTCTTCCATTGCTCCAAATTCATACAAACCAAACTCAAATAATCTGAATCTTGACATGGATGCTAATTCAAATGTGGGGAACACATTTGCAAAACCAAATTTGCAGGTTGAAAAAGTTGGAATTTGAAACTGAAATTTAAATTCAGATTTGAGGGCTTGCTCTTTTAATTCCAAACAAATAGTAAAACCCCTCCAAATGAGCTGAAATTCAGGAGGTCTAATATTTGAATCATGGAGAACTACATTTTCAGTTTAGCTCCTCATGTTTGGAATTTTTTGAGAGATTTGAATCAGCACTTTGAACTCACACCGTTATAATTCAAAGTTTTAATTCCCCTCATTTTTCTTAAGTGTGAATGTGCTGAATTCCTTGCTAGCATTTTTGGGGTTTTACAGCATCAGCCTATGTAAACAAAGAGACGATGAAGTGTCAGCACTTTTTCTGAGGCCTCAATGTGGAGCTTCGGGCGAAAGTGGCACTATTCAATCAAGGGAATTATAGCGAGTTAGTCAATGCCGCTATGATTCAAGAAAAAGCTGAACTCCAGAATAAGGAAAGTAAGAGGAAGAGAATCTTATCACTGGCAAGTACGGATGATTATCCTCAGAAGGAGCCAGTGATATATTGGTTTTCATCTGATTTGGAAATTCAGTTCTTTGATGGACCACCGCAGATCCGATTCTATCCATACACAACTATGGATGTTCAACCGCTGATGCAGCAGCAGCAGATGAGTATTTGTGCACCCCCACCTCAGCAAAGTGCAAAAGTATATCAACTACTTCCATATTGTGAAGATCGTGAGCTCGCATCGTATGATACTTATAATGATGCGGGGCATATCACTCAGGAGTGCCATGTGACCAAGCAGAGCAGCAGTAACGTATCATCTCAAGCTGCAAAGAAATTCCATGGTCAGCCAAAGAGGACAGCACTGAATGTGGGAAACGTAAACTATATGGCAGTTGATGATGTTCCCGTGGGGGAACCCGTTTTTGCGGGTATGTTCAGCCTACGTGATCAGCCCACGTTCGTGTTGTTTGATTCTGGTGCCACACATGATTTTATCAGCAAGGATTATGTATTCAATCACCAAATACCATAAACCACCTTGGCCGCATCGTATCAGTTTAATTCACCGGGAGGTAATAGGACAGCGGGCAGAATTGTTGCTCGAGCGCCTATATGTTTGGATGGGAGGATATATCCTACTACTCTCATCATCCTAGAAGGCTTGCGGATTGACATCATCTTGGGAATGGCTTAGTTGACACATCACCAAGCTATCTTTGCATACTAGTTCACGAACGGTGCAGCTGAATTCAAAGAGGCACGGTCAACACACGTTGATTCTGAGAAATGTTGCACCGGATGTTACTGCTGTACACAATGCTGAAGCTAATAAACTGAAGGACATTCCAGTGGTCCGGAAATATCCGGATGTGTTTCCCGATGATCAACCGGGCATGCCGCCCGAACATGAGGTGGAGTTCAAAATTGAACTAGCACCGGGAACCACACCGAACATCTGCATATTGTGCTCCAACGCCTACAGGATCACAAGCTATATGCTAAATTCAGAAAGAGCCAGTTTTGGATCAACCAAGTGCCATTTCTAGGGCTCAATATTTCAGCGGAAGGCATTGCTGTTGATCCGAGCAAAATTGTTCAAGTGCTGAATTGGAGTTCAGCTAAATCAGTCCACGAAGTCTGTAGCTTTCTCGGTTTAGCGGGTTACTACCAGAGATTCATTCCAAATTTTTCCAAAATTTCTAAATCAATGATGGAACTTCTTAAGAAAGGCAAGAAATATGTGTGGAGTGAAGCATGTGAGGAAGCGTTCAAAGAATTGGTAAAGCACCTCACAACAGCCCCAGTGTTGGCGCTGCTCAATATAACTAAGGCTTTTGATGTTTATTGCGATGCATCCAGCATCGGCCTTGGCTGTGTGCTTATGGAAGAAGGGCGAGTGGTCGTGTATCGATCCAGGCAGCTTCGGAATCATGAGCAGAATTATCCGACACATGACCTTGAACTAGCTGCCGTGGTCCTTGCTCTAAAAATGGGGAGGCACTATTTACTTGGAAACTTAGTCCACCTCTACACCGACCACAAAAGATTGAAATATATCTTCACATAAAAGGAATTAAATATGAGGCAGCGAAGATGGTTAGAGTTAATTAAAGACTATCAAATAGAGATACATTACCACCCTGGAAAAGGGAATGTGGTTGCCGACGCACTTAGTCGGAAAGCACATGTGCATAACCTAACCATGGCTGCAATGGAAGAAGAAGAACCGAGCCTGCGCTTGGTTCCTTATGGGTCATTGTTTAATCTGGCCCTCATTCCTACAATCCTAGATGAAATTGTAGAGGCTCAAAAGAAAGATATGGGCATGACACATATACGGGGGAGAATAGACAAAGGACAGGTTAAGTGCTTCCGGAAAGATGAGAACGGTACTCTATGGTTCAAAAACCGTATAGTCGTACCCCGTGATATGAAGCTTCGGAAGAAAATATTACATGAAGCACATTTATCAATTTTCCATTCGTCCGGGCAGCAACAAGATGTACAAAGATTTGAGGAACAAATTTTGGTTGACAAGGATGAAGTGGGAAATAGCTAAATACGTATCGGAGTGCGATACGTGTCGGAGAGTGAAAGCGGATCACATGAAGAACCCTGGATTGCTTCAGCCTCTGAGTATTCCAGCATGGAAGTGGGACAACATAAGTATGGATTTTATCATCGGATTACCAATGACCAGCAACAAACATGATTCTATTTGGGTAATCGTCGATCGTTTGACCAAGACAGCTCATTTCATTCCAGTCCATACCAAATATGTTGCAAAGAAGTATGCAGAGCTGTTCATCTCGAGAATCATGTGTTTACATGGGGTTCCCCGCACTATCGTCTCTGACTGAGGTGCGTTATTCGTATTCAGATTCTGGGAGCAACTACATGCTTCATTGGGAACCAAGTTGATTCGGAGTTCAGCGTATCATTCGCAAACTGATGGTCAAACAGAAAGGGTGAATCAGATTCTGGAGGATATGCTAAGGGCATGTGTCATTAATCATGGGAAGAATTGGGATGACCAACTACTGTTAGCAGACATCTCATATAATAATGGGTATCAATCAAGCATCAAGATGGCCCTGTATGAAGCTCTTTATGGCCGGAAGTGCCGCACACTGTTGAATCGGTGTGTGTCTGGCGAGAGAGTGGTCTACGGGATTGATCTTATAAATGAAGCCGAAGAACGAGTGTGAGTGATTCAAGCCAACTTAAAGGCTGCTCAATCTCAGCAGAAAAGCTATGCAGATAAAAGACGTCAACCTCTCCGCTTCGACATCGGGGACCACGTGTATCTTCGTGTCTCTCCGATGAAAGGGATTCATCGTTTCGGAGTGAAGGGAAAACTTGCTCCGCAATTCATCGGGACATTTGCCTTCATCGAGATATGCGGACCCGTGGCCAATCGTCCGGAGCTACCGACGTCACTTTCAGGTATTCACAATGTTTTCCACGTCTCTCAACTGCGGAAATGTCTCAAGTACCCAGCCGATGTTCGCACGGAGAACATCGAGGATCTTCAACCGGATGTCACTTATTCTGAGTATCCAATACAGATTATCAACGAGGAGACTCGCGCCACAAGAAGTCAGACATTGCGATTTTACAAAGTCTTGTGGAGCAACCACACCGCTGATGAAGCCACGTGGAAAAGCGAGGATTTTCTCTGTTTAAATTTTTTCTGACTTATTAGCATCATGTGTCAAGTAGCTTTCTCCCTTCCTCTTTATTTTTAGAATCTCAGGACGAGATTCTTTTAGGAGGGGGGAATGTAACAGCCCTGACTTTTGTAAAGTTCTATCTCAACTTATGAAGCTAAGTTAAGGGGGAAACTTTACTCCCTGATTTGAGTTCATGTCAACCATCACTATGAAGAAGATGGAGGGGAAAATTTAAAAACACAATTTGAATCTTTTAAAAGATTCATATTCAGATTGTCCAAATGCATACAATTGAATTCACTAATGCATTCCTCATGTATCAAAGAGCTTATAATGCAAATTTGGATAATTTTGGAGCACATATACCATTTATTCAAAGGGATAATTGAGGGAGATTTAAAATTCAAATTTGAATTTGGAAACTCAACAAAACATGCTCAATTTTGAAATCTGATTTCAGATTAAAATTTCTCGTATTTCTTTTGGCCTAATCTCCAATTTGGTGAATTTCGAACAAAGGACATGTGGGAATCTCAAAGCACCGAGAAGGGGAAAAATTGAGGGCTGTGGACCCACAGGTCAGTCTCCCGGTTTGCAACCGACTCCATCGGTTCTTCAACACGCACCATCTCGAGGGCTGCTGCCGGCGTGAGCTGCCTTCCTAGGCGTTCTTCTGATCGGTGGATCGCTCTTATCCCTCCCACGTGAAGCAACATCGAACTTCTTCTCTCCCATCTCGTGCCGCCTCTCCGTTCTTTCTTCCCCACGCAAAGAACAGCCGACGCCGCGCTCTCGGTTTTCCGATCGCACACCGCCACCCAAACTCGAATGATCGATCTTTCCACACACAAAAGAAGCGCACCCACGTGCTCTGGCATTTGCCCTTCTCCCCTCCGGCATTACTTGCTGCTGTTGGCTGCCAATTAAGGAACGTCGCCGATGTGCCGAGGTGACCCAGCGGAACCTCGCTTGGGCTCACCGTCGACAGCCCACTACGACCACCCTATCCTCCAACTTCCTACACAAGAAAGGTGCTTGGGTTGCCCTAGATGTTGTAGCTGAAAGTCGTTTGGCAAACGATCGACCATGTAGCTTGAATTTCCGAAACTCCCAAACCCTAGTGCAATCTACCCGAGCTCGGTTGAAACCCAAATTCTGTTTACATGGACAACCAATAATCAAGCTCGCGTGTAACTAATTTCCTCTTGTCCTAGCGATCATCCTCGAAGAAGAATCAACGGAAACTGTCGAGGATCAGTTATGTTAGAGCCGTTTTTCTCGCCGCCGGCAAAAATAACCTCAGCTCAGCATCGAGGATGTAGTTGCCGACGTTTTCAGCCCCAAAGCTTCTTCATTTCATGTTCTACACACTCCACTGATGCTATAGGCCCAAAGAACCAATGATTTGGTGGAGGAATAAGGGTTTCCGACGTCGCTGGAACCCTAGCCGCCACGGTCACCGCCGCGCGGGGTGTTCTGGTCAAAACGGGTCTAAACCGACCTCACCGTTGAATTCCTCGTGATCAAAAACATAGGGGTGGCAAGTTTTAGCTCGGCCGGCGACCGGAAACATCGGTCCGGCGACCCTCGCTGGAGCATGCTGCCGCGCGCTGCCGCTCGGGCTGTGCCGCAGGTTGAAGAATTGTGGGCCCCGCTGTCAGCATTTGATTTTTTCAGTTTATTTCCCAGATTTTCATCAAACTTTCCAAGCTCACAACTTTGTGTAGGATTGTCCAAAAATTCCCAAATAAATTGCGTTGGATCCCTCTCAGTGAGTACTATCCAGAGGTGCATCCCAATGATTATGAAAATCCCTGGATTTGTCTCATTAATTAAATTAATGAAAATTTTAGGGAATTAATTACAGGAGTTCTTTTTATTGGAAAAATCCCAATTCTGGGCAGACCTTACTATAAATATACTTGAACTCCAGTAAAACTTTTAGAGTCATTGGACCTCATTTGATTGGCCAAATGTTGTTTCCATCCTCTATGTCTCTGAAAAATAATAAAAATAACAGACTTTTTCAGAGATTTTCCCAATCATGTAAATTCCATATCTCTATGTAGGAAACACCAAAAATGATGAAACCAAATCCTATAGACTCATAAGACTTCCAAGATTCTGAAAAACCTTTTGTTTATAACTCTCTTACTTACAATATGAACTTGTGCATATTCATATCGATAGGAAACACGACGAAGGAGTTCGACGAGGAACTCGATTCGGAGCAGCAAGTTGAGGCTTTAATCGTCGCCAAGCTACTGACATGTAATTAGGATCAAACCTGCAGCAACATAAGGCAAGCCCCGGTTTGCATTTAACAACTTTTAGATATATTTTACTTTGTACCACTTTCATTGGTCTAGTATGTATTGTGCATTAGGTCAAGGGTGATTGATACTCCAAATGCATGACCCACAAATCCTTGTAGTGGAAGGGTAGAACAGGTTACCATCATGTAGTTTTCTGCTAGGCTTAAGTTGTATAGATATCGGAACAAGTCGGGTAGTTGGAAGCTACTCACGAGGCTAGGATTTTGGTTCAAATAGGTATGAATCTAGAGATTGGAATAACTGGAATGGAAAATGAGACCGAGCAGAGAGTAGGAGCAGCAGGACTTTGGGCCTGTGTTGTCATAGCTGTGCTTGTGTCGGTTAAGGACCGATGCGTATGCCGCCCTGCTGAGCAAATTTGAACAGTACCAGATGCATATTTGAATTATGGGATCCAGGAAACCGATGTAACTCGGGTACTCTCGTGTTGAAACATATACCACTGTCCTTTTGGGGTTGGTGTCAGAGGTGTAAACCCACTAGCAGAGCAACTCCGACGTGTTCCGTGTAGTGGCCCATCGGATGGGTCAGTAGAACTGGTTCGCCATTGGAGTGACGGGTGAAAGGTTGCTGCATACAACGTAAGAAAGAGCTCTTGTGTGAGTCTTTGGAGGCAGGTGTATGTATCATGTGTTTTGGGTGTGTCTTGATTTGAACCACAGTCCATCGCGGTTATATGAGTACCACTTGTTTATTGCGTGTGACATACTAAGTACATCCAGAGGAATTGAGATGAATCATTGCTGTTGTGATGTTCATAAGTTCATTGTATTGCAACCATTTATGCTATAGTGTAGAGCTCACTAAATTTATATTCCACTTTGGGGCAAAGCAACATTGGAAAGAAGCGTTTCTTGTTTGATTGTGGATTTCTGATGTAGGGAGGCTCAGAGCATATTAAATTGCTGCTGTAAAATTGCTAATAAGGATCTACTTTTAGGTGAGTACTAATGCAACAGCTGCTGTCCTACTTTATAAATTCCTGCATCTAGAGTTCTTATTCAGGTTTGACGGTTAAGTCTTGCTGAGCTTTCGAGCTCACGGTTGCATTATTAGTGTTTTGCAGGTGTTATGTTAGTATTGAAGTCAAGATGGTTGTTCGGTGAGACATCGGAGACTCACCGGAAACCGTGCTGCTGCCTACACTCTTTTTGAAGCTAGTAAGAAGCGTCCGCAGGCTGGACGTCTTCTCTATTGCATAGCTAGGATCGAGAATGCATGTTTATGTGTCTTTTTCTGCGTGTACATTGAGGTACATTATGTTGTAAAAGATATTATGTTGATAAATAAAAGACTTTGTATGTTTATGGTGTCTTTTCGTGTCTGCTGTTGGGTGCCGCATCGCACGGCACCACCCAATACGATTCCTGGTGTGTGGATGCCGGAAGGGGTTCCCCACAGTTTACCCACCACATTTCAGAAACATGATTCAGTTTGGGTAATCGTCGACCGGCTCATGAAGTCTGCCCATTTTATCCCGGTCAACACAAATTACAACGGCAAGAAATATGCCGAATTGTACATCTCACGGACCTTTTATTTTCACAGCGTACCCCGCACTATCATCTCGGATCGGGGCATTTTATTTGTATCTCATTTTTGGGAGCAGTTACATTCTGCATTGGGTACAAAACTGATACGTAGTTAAGTGTACCACCCGCAGACAGATGGGTAAACTGAGCGGGTAAACCTAATCCTGGAAGACATGCTACGAGCTTCTGCTATAAATCACGGTAAGAATTGGGATGATCACTTCCATTAGCCGATTCTCGTCCAACAACGGGTACCAGGCTATCATTAAGATGGCGCCCTACGAGGCGCTATATGGGAGAAAATTCCGCACAACACTGAATTGGTGTGAATCCGGCGAGAGGGTCACCTTCGAGGTTGATCTTGTCAACAAATCGGAAGAAAAAGTTCAGACTATTCAATTGAACTTGAAAGCTGCTCAATGCCGACAAAAGCAGTATGCGGACCGCAGAAGACGCCCTCTATAGTTTGAGGTCGGGGATCACGTTTATCAACGTGTGTCTCCGATTAAGGGTGTGAACAGATTCGGGGTCAGAGGAAGTTCGCACCCCGATTCATTGGTCCCTTCAAGGTTTTGGAAAGGTGTGGATCCATTGCATACCGGCTGGAATTACCGGCGACACACTCCGGTGTGCACGACATCTTCCACATCTCTCAGCTGACGAAGTGCCTCAAGTTTTCAACCACCGTTCAGCCGGGAGATATTGAGGAACTGAAATCAGATCTCACGTATCGGGAGGAACCGGTTCAGATCATCGATGAAAAGGCCTGAACCACATGTAGCCGAACGTTGTGGTTCTACAAAATTTTATGGAGTAATAACTCTGGTGATGAAGCGACATGGGAAAGCGAGGAGTTTCTTCCCACTAATTATCCCGAATTCTTAATGTTGCACATCTGGTAATTTTACACCATCCTCTCTTTCATTTTTACCTTATAATCTTGGGACGAGATTCTTTAAAGGGGGGAGGAATGTAAGGGCCCAAGTTTTTCACTTGCTAAAAGTGTTCTTTATCACACACACCACAGCTCAATTGTGGTAAACACATGAACATGTTTGAAGAGCACATAACCACCGTCAATAGATGATTAAAAGATGAACTCATAAAAATCCAAAAGAGGGATTTCTCACATGTAGGCATGAGGGGATGAGCTCTCAATTACCTCCTAAACTTTCTTAGGAATGCTGATGCCAATTTCATGCAAATCCAAACCTTTTGTGGTACTTTTGGATACAATCATTAAAAGAGCTAGTTTGAACTTAAATTCAAATTCAATCTACTTTCATCACATGAATTCAAAAGAGGGATTCTATATTTACACTCAGCACATTTTTATAAGCTCATACACCAATTTTCATCCCATTTGGGATTGATCTTGATATGAGCCACTTGTAGCAAATTCAAACTGAATTTGAATTTCAGATTGACATTTGAAGCAAATTCATTCAAACCATTGCTTCACTTTGAATCATTCAAACTTCAATGGTGATTTAGTGGTTTGATCAAATTGTGAGGGGCAGGAGGTTCCCAAATATTGTGCAAAAGTGGAAATTCAATTTCTGAGGACAAATTCAAATGGTGGGGCCCCCTGTCAGCCACACACCCGAGAGAAACGACTCCAACCGAGACACTCGGTTTCTTGCACCGGCGTGCGTGAGCGCCATGGCGCTGGAGACATCGCCAGCAGCTGCTTCCACCCCCTGACCGACGGCCGACGTCCTCAGCGCCCTTATCATTAAGCCCTGGATGCCACTGAGTCATTTCACTCATCGGTCGTTGCCTTTTCACAGAGAAACCGCGCACGCCATCTCTGCTCACCCGAGCACAACGCCTCACCCGTCAACCGGCCGAACCTGACACTTTCACGGTGAGCTGAGGCCATAAACAGGATCGCCTGTACCCCCTCGACGTCCGCGACGCCTTGGCACAGGA
Source organism: Neostapfia colusana (assembly GCA_030760725.1). Classification (NCBI taxonomy): domain Eukaryota; kingdom Viridiplantae; phylum Streptophyta; class Magnoliopsida; order Poales; family Poaceae; genus Neostapfia; species Neostapfia colusana. Next base: position 57,204,578 of record JASWHV010000005.1, on the reverse strand, counting down.
TTCCCGGCCTCCTCTGAGCCGTGCCACCGCCATCCTCTTCCTTGACCCCGAGTGAAGTCGCCGGTTGGAGTTTTCATCGTCCGGCTGAACCACGCCCTTTCCAGCTCGGACAACCGACCACAGAAGTTAGCAACCAACCCTAGTTTCTCCTCCTAGACCTGGTCAAGCTAGTTCAACGCCAGTGAGCTGGAATTTCACTTTTGCCTTCGGCCGCCGTGTAGAACCCAGAGAACCAAAACCCAAAATTCGCCTGGATCACTTGAGCATCAGATCTTCGGGTTTTGCTAGAGCTAGAGCGGTACTTAACGATCACCTAGTCCGAATCTTAGCAAGAATGTTCCATCCGGCGAGCTTAGCGCCGTGTTTTCACAGCCACCGGTGAAAATGCCTCGAATCACCGGTGAAGTCTATCTTTCTGGCAATCTCCGGCCAAGTGGGGACCACGGTTAGCTTCCCATGCACCGGTGGTGCTGTACAACCCTTCAGTTGGTCGTGTTCGCCACCATGACATGCTATCACCGTCGGACTCGAGCCTAGCTTCGCCGCCTCCGTCGCTGATGAGTTTTCTGGCGATGCCGAGATGCACGAGGTTGTCCAGCGTGTGTACCACGGTATAAGGAGGGTGTAGGAAGAAACCACATCAAAATTCATCCACTGTAGGCCAGGAACGAGCAATGACAGTTCCCCCATTCGCTGTGCGCTTGGCCACCGGCGGGAGGTTGAAGATGTTACTGTGCAGTGGGCCCCGGGTGTCAGTAATTCAAACATTTTGTGTTCCATTTTTCCGTTTTCCCTCTAAAACTTTAGAAGCCCATACCTTTTGCTAGCATTGTCCAAATTTAGTGAACAAAATTTTGTTGGATTCAGCACTCTGAGTACTTTACATCAAAACAAGTTTCACTCCATGAAACACATTATTTTTCCATGATGAATTCTCCAAATTTAAAATGTTGGGAATTTTTTACTGGAGATCCCCTTTGTGGAAAATTGTGAAATTTGGTCAGGATGTTCATTTTAATATCCCTGAGTCACATGAAAATTTTCAGATTCATCCGAGTTCAATAAGTCTCCCTAATGTTGTGATTAAGTGAACTGACCCAGAGAAAAGGAAAAATGTACAGAAACGTTTTTCAGAATTTTCTCTGAATTTCACTAGCTCATAAAACTTTCTATAGGATTCTTCAATTCACATTAAACCAATTCCATTAGAATCATCTTAAACTCTAGTTTTCAAAAAGTAATGGCTTGCTCCATGAAAATCCATAGAAAACCATAGAAGCTTTAATTATGGCCAATTATACATTTATTTGTGCAGTGCTCAAATGAGCTTTTCTTCAAATGAAATTTGGCCATTCTCTGTTTAGGTTGTCACCAAGCCACAGTAAAAATTTCAAAGTCATAAGTAATGTCTAGCTAGAGTTATAGTCTTAAAAATCACAAATCAACACATTGCATTTGAATTTGACATACATTTGTTATTTTCATTTCGTGTAGTCGCTAAGGTCAAAGAAGACCCATATATTCTGTATTTTATCCTTCTGGAAGAATCCTTAGTCGACGACATGCAGCAAGGCAAGCTCCGGTTTGCATTAACCTTTATTCAAAGTCTTATTTTATCACTTACCTTATTAGCTCAATGTATTGTGCATTAGAGTCTTGATTTAAAACCCACTTGCATAGCCAAGATAACCAGGGAATTTGGGTATAAGTTTTGAACATCGAGTAGGCACTGCAATGGTCAATAGGTATAGGATTTGGTACCAGTTGAGTAGTTGGAACTACTCGCGAGAATAGGCTTAGAAGCACACCACTCGGGTTGAGATAGCTCACGAACCATATGGCACGAAAATGAGACCGAGCAGAGAGTAAGGACAGCAGGACATTGGGGCCTGTGTGCCATTGCTCTGCTTGTGTTGGTTGAGGACCGAGCCGTGTGCAGGCCTGTTGAACAAGCTAGAACTATACCAAAGACATACCGGCTATATGGGAACTGGGAAACTGATGTAATTTGGGTAGCGATATGTTGAGGCATTGCTTGTCGTCTAAAAGGGTTGGTTGGGAGCAGCATGGTGTAAATCCGCTAGCGGGCATGCAGGTTTCTCCATGTAGTGACCTCCTGCTCGGGACGATAGGACCGGTTCAACACTTGGCTAACAATTGAAAGGTTGTTGCGTACGACGTCCCGGATGGTTGTTGTAGGCAACATCAAGTTCGGGCGTACTTGACGTGTTTGTCAGGTAACCCTGCAGGTGTAAATCGATTATAATCGCCGTCCCTCGCGGTCAGTGAGTACCACTTGTTCACTGTACCATGACATAGAAAGAAAAGGCTAGTTGTCATGATAAAATGTTGCTGGTTGAAAGTATGACATTGTTTGTTAATGAAATGCTTTAGTTTAGAGCAAATCAAAGTTCTTTTTATCCTTAGGCAAGTTCCATAAGAGGAATGCATGTCTTGTTTGATTGCGGACTTCCTATGTCGCTTCGCACAAGATTTTCCACTAATTTGAGGCTAAAACTTGAAAGTAATAGTAAACTAATTAGGCAAGTCCTTATGCAAAGTATTTTCCTATTGTACACTTAAATTCCAGCATTTAGAGTTGCATGTTTAGATAAGTCGGGTCAGTCTTGCTGAGCCTTAGTGCTTACTGCTTGTTGTTGAAGTTTTTGCAGGGGATTATGAGGAAGAGGCTCCCGAGGAGGGTATGGGTCCCCTAGAGGGAACCACCGCCGAGTGGGAGCCGTGCATGCCACCGTGTTAGTGTGTGTGTGCTAGTAGGAACACGTTCACGTGCTGAACATGAACCTTTTTGCTTAGTCTATGGCCGTGAGTGTAGACTACAATGGTATTTTGTTGTAATTATGTTCATAAATATGATATGTAATAAAACTTAGCTTCCACTTTACGTATTTTCTGTGTGTTAATCGGTACTGTCTATACAGCACCCCTCAGCGAGATCCTAGAATGTCGGGACCATCAGGTCCTCACAGTATGTTTCTCTCCAACTGCAACCCAGCAACTGTTTTATTTGATTATGGAGCATCACATTAATTCATCTCATCCAAGTATGTTGCCAAGTATAACCTGCCCATATCCCACATGAAACAAACAATGTTGGTTAATTCTCCCGGTGGAGAGATGAGGACTAATATAGTATGTCCGAAACTAAGCATTAAAATAAGGGGGTAGATATTCTTGCCAGCCTCATTGTCTTGGATTCCCAACGGATCGATATAGTACTTGGAATGGACTGGTTAAGCAAGTATAACGGAGTGATTCAATGTGCTAAGAGGATTGTGTAGGTGACGAGTGAGCACGGCCCGTATCATGTCCGAATCAGCCCAACCTGCAACCGAGAAGAAAGTGCTGAACCACGTGGAAGGTGTGACGTTGAAAGTATTCTGGTGGTTCAAGAATATTCAGATGTTTTTCCGGTGGAACTGCCAGGTATGCCACCTGATCATGACATAGAGTTTGCCATTGATTTAGTACCCGGAACTGTACCTATATCTAAGAAGCCATATAGGATGCCTGCTAACGAATTAGTGGAGCTCAAGAAGCAAATTCAGGAGCAGCTAGATAAGAGTTCTATACGCCCAAGCTCATCACTGTGGGGAGACCCAGGGCTCTTTGTAGATAAAAAGGATAGAACCCAGATGATGTGTGTGGATTGTAGGTCTCTCAACGAGGTTACGATCAAGAATAAGTACCCGCTGCCCCACATAGAGGATTGGTTCGACCAAATGAAAGACGATCGGATTTTCTCTAAGATTGTCTTTGATCGGGATACTTCCAGCTGAAGATTAAACCCTCAGACATACCGAAGATGTCTTTTTGAATGGTATGGTTCGTATGAGTACACCGTCATGTCATTCGGGTTGACAAATGCACCTGCGTACTTTATGTACCTCATGAATAAAGTCTTCATGGAGTACATGGACAAGTTCATCGTTGTTTTCATCAACGATATTATGGTATATTCTAAAAGCGAGGAAGAACGTGAGGAACTCTTGAGATTGACATTGCAGAAACTACGAGACCATCAATTGTATGCCAAGTTCATCAAGTGTCAATTTTTTTTAAGGGAGATATCATTCTTAGGCCACATCATCTCTGAAGGAGGAGTATCGGATGATCCTGGAAAAAGTGACACTACAACAATACGATTCTGGCCGTCGTAAGTAAGGTGTAAACCGGTGTAATTAGGTTAATTACGATGGTTTACGCCTAATTACGATGGTTCTCAGCCGTCATCAGTGTTTGGTCGTAAGTGAAGTTACTTACGACGGTGGCCCGTAGCTGTAGGGACCCCGTTCCGACAGTCCAGAAATCGCATTGGGTGGTGCCGTGCGATGCGGCACCCAACAGCACATCATCGAAAAACATACATACACAATAATATAAGTCTTTCATACATATAATTGTCTCATTTTACAAATAATGTACAGCATACATTGCAGCGGAAGATAAGAATACACTCACGTACTATAGCCTACGCTAAGGAAAATGAAGGCATCCTGCTCACGGATGCTTCACACTAGGTCCACATCAAACACGGTGGCGTGCTGGGTTCCAAGAGATACTCACACCCCTCATTGGGTGCTGCCCCGCACGGATCTAACTTTCTCTCTAAAGTTTCCTTATGAAACATTACCTGCAAAATAATGGATCAACAAACCGTGAGCTTATCCTCAGCAAGACTTAACCGAAACCCTACACATGGAACTCTAAATGCTGAAAATAGAGGGCTGAATAGAGAAGTTTGCATAAATGATGAAATTGAGCTAATGGAGAGTCCTTACTTCAAGTTTTAAGCAACTTTTATAACCCTCGCAAAATTTACATCGAGAATCCACAATCAAATAAGAAACGCTTCATCTTGATGCCACTTGCCCAAAGAGAAAGTAAATTTAGTGAGCTACCCTAGACCCATACATACCTTGCGCCATCAATGCCGAGACTCCACAAACAAACAAGAAACGCTTTGTCTCGACGCTACTAGCCCAAGGTATAAAGTAAACTTAGTGAGGGTATTTCTCATCCCTCATCTCCAATATGAGGATTAATCACGAAGCACTTTTCTTTTCCCCAGTTTATTACTATGTCACGACTCAATGTACAAGTATGCTCACTACGGCGAGCGATGGTGATTCAAATCAAAAACACCCGGATGACACAACACATATGCCCGTCCGAAACCGGTGATCAACCAATCCCCTCAAGTTGTATGTTGCAACCTTTCACACGACACCCAAATGTCGATCCGGTCCCACCGACTTGGAGTAAGTCTCACTACGGCAAACCCTCGTAGAACCAACTTCTCTCTCCTTTCAGCATCTGCATAAGACGGTGGAGATTGTCTCGACAGCCAGGTTAACACGTTACATCGGTTTCCTGGGTCCCATATAGACAGTATGCATCCGGTACACAACTAAAACTTGTCCAGCGGGGCCGCACACGAGAACGGGCCTTAATCGACTCAGACGTAGACTAGGTTCACACGACCATGTCCTTGAGCCTTCCATCCATACTTCCCGATCTCCATTCCCCAATTAAGTGGATCAATTCCCAACTCTTCCGATTGATCCTCCTTAATCCCGGTTCACGAGTAGAAAACGGACAACTCGAGTTATGCCTCTTTTAATCCACTTTTCTTAACTTGATCACATCAGTTATAATTAAGTAAATACCTACACTAAATCAAACTCTAGGGATTTATTGGATCATGCATGTGGAGTGTCATACAAACTGGACTTAGTGCAATAATCAAAATGGTAGACATTATAAAGTGAATACAAATAGAAACTTGTAAATTTTGATGCAAACTGGGGCTTGCCTTAGTGTTGATCCCAACTAAAGTTTCCATCAATAGGAGCAAGTTAGCGGCCTCCAAAGTCTTCGCGTGAATTCCCTCTACCAAAATGATCAAATAAAGAAATGCATCACATTATGAAATAATGTGCGTTATCAAACTACAGAAGCAAACTATATGCAAACAGAGTATTCTAGGGTTGAAATTTTTACAGAAGCTTTCTAATATCATGATTGGGTTATGGTAAAATTTTCAGGGGTTTTTGAGGAAGGATTTGGCCACAATAATTTTTGGAACTTTTAACCTTCAAAGATTTCTAGCAATTTAACTAGACTTGGTTATATTGAAGAATTTGATATCCTAATAGGTCTGGACCTAAGGTTCCTAGGAAAATTTGTTCCAAAAATTTTCTAAGTCTTCTGCTGGCCAGAATGGAGGATTGAAGTTCAATTCTATTTTCTTGAATTAGTTTCTGTGATTTTCAGCCCATTTAAATAAACCTGAGAAAACCTACTGATTAAGCCACCTTAATCATCTCGAAAAATCTTAAGATTTTTACTGGATCTCAGTAACTATGAGAAATAGCTTCTGACCAAAAATGGGAATATTTCATCAAGCCATATTCCTGGAATTATTCCCTAAAGGAATAAAACTAAAGAATTCTACAGAAATTCCTAGGCATTTTCATAGCTAGCGATTTATTTCTCTGCAAAGTACTCCTTATAAGGAATCCAACAAAATTTGTCTCACTCTTTCTGGAGTTTTCTACACCGAGTTATGAATTTGCAAAGTTTAAACAGCTTTCTGTTTCGATTTTACATAGAACCCCCTCCTACAGGCTGACAGTGGCCCTCCCTGTCGGGCTTCTTCAACCTCCCGACAGAGGCTTCGCACGCGCCCGGAACCGATCGTGGTGCGGCTCGTTCGCCCCCGTTTATCAACCAAATTCGATGCGGTTTCGTGATACACAATCCTCACATCACGACCTAGCAGCCGGGCAAGGTTTCATCGCACGAAAGCGGCTGGAGATGGGTCGGCATCGGTGGGGCGTTCTCCCCTAGCCGACGAGGAACACGGGCTTCCTGAGCCTAAATTGACGAGACAAGCTGCCCTACAGCATCCCTAGGATGAGTAGAGCGAGACACAACGCCCAAACCGAGCGGAAAACGGCGGGAGTATAGCCGTCACCGGTGGAACGACGGTTTTTTAGCCGGCAGCGGCGATTTCTCGTCGCCCAGGGTGTGTGGTGGCCGGTTTGCTTCGGGCTTCAGCGTGGGAGGTCGATAGGGTCGTGGTTTGCTGTGGCTCGAACCGAATGAGGGATGATCACGCGGTTTGGAAGAATTTCCCGAATTGGCTTCGATCGGTTCTTCGTGTCTACAGGCACAAAAAGTTGAATTCCGACTCGCCAGCTTCGGGGAAGAGCAAGGGGGTCTTGGATGATGATATAGATGTCATGGCACACCTTTAAGTTATGTTGGTCATGCCGGAGAGGGTTGGAATCGGCCGGGCGACATTGAGAAGTAACGTGCGGCGTGGCTCTGTTTTGTGGAAGAAGAATGGGGTGGCACAACTTGGAGGAGGCCAGGGGTGAGCTGGGGACACGTCGAGGACGCTTGGGAATGATGGGTGCAGCTCGGGGTTACCTCAACCGGCCGTCAAACATGCTTGGAGGTGATCAGCGATGGGAGCGGAGAAGCGGTGCCGGGTTCTCTCGGGTGAGCACGCGAGGCACGGTTGTTTTCCTCGGTTTAACGTGTGAAGAGGGTTTGCCAGCAGAGAAACAAAACTTCGGTTGGCCAGCCTCGATGCTGTGGAGCGAGCTGCCTTCGGGAGTAAGTCAGAAGCAGCTCGGTGGAGCTTTCCCCCCCACCCCTCGGTGTCACGCTCACACAGAAGCCAATTAGATTGTGTCTCTGTTCACTGACATGTGGGTCCCAGCGAGGTCCCCCCCCACTAAACAATCGTGGCTCCAAAATTCAAATTCAAAAGTTGCAGCAAATTCTGAAACATTGAATTTGATAACTGTGGCGTTAACCCTTGTTTGTGCTCGCAGTTGAACTGCCGGGTTTATTTCCTTTTCGGCTAAATTCCTTTTGTAACCTTTCCTCTATTTCATGTAGCCGAAGTTCGAATTTGAAATCCTAGTTAAGATTCAATTTGACCCCACAGTTTTAAATTCTACAAACAGCTATGCATGCTGAACTTGGGGCTTTTACAGTAGCCGTCGTATGTAAGCTCCTGGGCCACGTGGTGGGCTGGGCCATACCACTTACGATGGCCTGAACCCGGCCATCGTAAGTAATCATGTTACTTATGACAGCCACGGCCCAGGCCATCATAAGTTACATGGGCTCAATTACAACAGCTACAGAAGCCATCGTAAGTTATGCTTTTAGTTTTTTTTTTAAAACAGAAACTAGCTTCCCTTGGACAGTTGCCAGCCGAGATAAATAACACAATTATATAACACAGATAAACAACACAATACATAATCGATGGTTCATTCATAAAGTCCAAAGAAATCTAAGAACTCCTAACTTCTACATACTCCCCTCACGACTACCTCCGGAGCCGTGAACGTCATATTCGCGCTTCCCTCCCGGTGCCGGTAGCTGTGGAGATGGCGTCTGCGCCTCCATCGGTTAACCATGCAAAGTAAAAAAATGTTAGACATGTCTCTCTCCCTTACTATTCCTCTATTTCCCTCTATCTCCCTCTAACCAACCCCCTCTTTCTCTCGCTCTCATTGTCCCTCGCCCCATCCGCCTCTACCTTCTCTCTCTCCCTTATCCTCTCTCCCTTTCACTCTGTACTCTTCTTTCACTCTCTCTCTCTCTTGTTGTCCCTCTCCCATCCCCTCTCCCTTCTCCCTCTCTCTCCCTCATTCTCTCTCTCTTTCACTCTCTCTACTTCTCTTTCACTCTCTCCCCATCCCTCTCTCTTTATCTCTCTTTCACTATCTCTCCCTCCCTCTCTCCCCTCTTTAGCTCTCTCTCTTTCTCCCCTTCCCTCCCTCTCCCCATCCCTCTGTCTCTTTCACTATCTCTCCCCTATCTCTCTATCTCTTTATCTCCCTCCCTGTAAATATTAAATAGTATTAAAGATTTACACAGTGGCGGGGGTACCTGTGCTGGGGGAGGATGTGACGAGGGCGCCTGTGGTGGCTGCGGCCACGCGGGAAATGTGAGCTCCTGGCCACTTTGTCAAGCTAAGGCCTATCATTGCAACATATTTGAACACATGTATTACTGAAATGCTAAAAATTTAAATTACGGTAATTTAAATTACTTACCTCCACCGCTGCCTGCATCTTGGACATGAGGTTGGCCTAGTACTCCTTGAGGGCCACAAAATCCTATCCTCCCTGGCACGGAACTCCAAGTCCATCTGTGAAATACGGCCACTCGATGCACCAACGGACGAAGCCTCCGTCGATGGAGTGCCTCCCGAAGGTCGCGCCGCCATCGAGTCGACAACTCCATAGAAAATGGCAAGCCTACGAAAGATAGAAAAATAATAAGTAGAAGAAGGAAGTTTAAAAAATGAAACAGTAGAGCAACTCACCATCCATGGGCCTTCCCACCGCCGCTTGCATACATGGCTCTAGGCTCGTTTGGCGTGTTTCACCAATCGTAGCCTTCATCGTGTATCTTCTTCATCTCCTGCGCGTACTTTTCCTAAAAAGGAAAGAAATGATGTAAGCGTGTCAGTAATAATATTACTTATAATTAAATTGATGAATTTTGAAAACTTACCAGTCGGTCGGCCGCAACTTGACTACACTTCCCTGGCTGGGAAGGGTCACTTCCCCTATGACCTTTCTTCCAAACCTCGGTCGGTGTCGGCTCCTAACCGGTCTCTTGCTCCTGTAGATACGTGTTAGTTGAAGAAATATATTATGAACACATAAATGAACTTAAAATATGCTTACCATGTGTTTAGCCATACGCACGTAGCTATCACCACCGTAGTTGTCCTGGCGGTCTGTCCCTCTGCAGGCTCTAGCCCTCGTGGACTTACTGATGAAGTCCTGGCTAGCCCAGTACCGACAAAGAGCTTGGTACGCGTCTGACTGGCTCTTTAAACAGCTAATACTAATCTGCATATATTTAGTATTTCATCAATACTGTTAACATAACTAATTATTGGAAATAGTTAGCAATAACAACTTACCTCCGTGTTAGAGTCCTTCCTAAACAGACCCCCTTGCTGCTGCTCCTGCTGATGCCGCTTCTTGTACTCGTTGATGGCCTAGATGCGGGCGTACGACAACGCCTGCACCACGAGTCCTCTAGCTGGTACCGCAGCTTTAAGAAAACAAAAATTTGATTAATCCGCATTAACAATTTAAATGAGTGGAAAAAATGCAAACATTTAAACTTACCATAAAATCGTTCCACGGGCCCCCTGAAGGGTGTCTTGGACCTCATGAGGGACAGGAGCGTAGTCGTCCCATGACAATGCAGGGACACCATCGATGACACCGGGATAGTGCAACCGCACTAAAGCCCCGATGACACCGTTAACCTGCCTGTGGGTTCACTGGCCCGCGAACGAACAGTCGTGCCAACATCTGCAAAATTTGTTAACTTATTATGTATCGGCAGACAACATCTAATATTTAATACAATTTGTTTACCTGTCTCTGAGTGGACGAAAGGTGATCCGCTCATGAGGAGCTGGAGGAGGAGCAGCAAAGTGGGTCCTCCTCGTCCGCCGCCTCTTTGGCGGCACCACGTTCGGTGACCCAGACGGCTGGTCACCACTGGAGCCTGAAGGATCCATGCTCGCCGGCTCCGAGGGCTTCGTAGCTGGCTCCGACGAATGCATAGATGGCTCCGAGGGCTGAGTAGCCCCAACCTCTGGCTCCGACTTAGAAGATTCTGAGTCGTACTACAAAAATAAATGATTCATAAGAAAAATAATTGATAAATGGAATTTCAAATAACGTGATCGGCAACTAAAATTTACCTCCGTGCGCTGAAAGGCCACAACCCGGTCCAAAAAGTCTAGAAGGTGCCACATCAGCTGAGAGCGTCTGCTCGCACCTGACGAGGTACCTGAGAAGACCAAGTACCAGGGCTGGATGAGGAACCCTCTCACCCCCTTCCTCCCCTTCCCCTTTCCATTTGACAACGACATCCTGATGTAATGAGTAATTGATAAATATATTAAGATAATATACAAAATTCATGATAAGTTAGTGAAGAAAACATTACTTCATCAATTTCAAAATTCATCAACGTCACGATAATGTACCCTACTCCGTAAACCAGACCATCGATCTTCTTTTGTAAGAGTCTAGACTAGATTTCGTTTTTGTTTTTGTTTCCACATATCATAAGTCTCGACATCTTGAGCGTCTCCAACTAAGTCAACAAGTCCTACACCAGGCTCGACGATGGACGTGTCTGGCAACTCTTCTTCTTGGTAAATCTAAAAAGTGCTAAACTAGTTGGCTACGGCGGCGGCGGCCATGGCCATGGAACCAACGACGCTTCTTGATCGAAACCACACGGCTCTCGACGGTTCTCTCGGCGGTGGCCATGGCCATGGCCATTGACCTTTTAATGGGCCGTGTCGGGCCATAAATGGGTTGTGCCGGGCTGAGCCGGCCCGAAGCCCGTTTATTTATATATGATATTATACACTCAAGCAATCAAACTAAAGTAAAATTTCTAACTTAATTATCAACTAAACCAAATTTAAGTAACCTAATCATGTAATAAGTCAAATCATTAACTAAACTAATTAATAAAATAACTATAGTAAGACCGAAATGAAATAAATTAATTATCAAATGAACTAAATTACTTAATAAATTAACTAAATTCATTATTAAATGGAATAAATGAACTAAATTACTTATTAATGAACTAAATCAATTATTAAATGAACTAAATAAACTAAATTAATTACTAAACAAACTAAATTATTTACTAAATGAACTAAATAAATTACTAAACAAACGAAATGAACTAATTACTAAATAAAACGTACCTCGAAGTGGCGGCGAAGCGAGGCGGGCTTGGGATCCAGCGGCGGCGGCGGGGCCGACACGACGCGGGGAGGCGGAGCGCGACGGTGGTGCAGGGGGCGTGGGGCTGCCGCGCAGCTGGGGGAGCGCGGGGCGGCATGGGAGGCGCGCAGGGGCGGCGGGGCGGCCCGGGAGCGCCGGGCTGGCGGGGAGGCGCGCGGCGGCGCTGGGACGGCGTGGCCGGGTGAGCGCGGGGCGGTGGTGCGGCGCGTGGAGGCGCGACACGGCGGCGGCGGCAGTTCTCAGTGGCGGCGGTGCAGAGTCAGGCTGAATTAGCCTGAGCCCGGGCCGGGGCGGAAGTTAAAACATGTAACTTAAGACGGCTTAGGTTATGGCCGTCGTAACTTACTCTTAGTTTACAACCGTGCTTTAACTAACGATGGCTTAGGGTTACGGCCGTCGTAAGTTACACGTAACTTACGACAGGCCCCTAACTTACAATGGCCATGGGTCTATGGCCGTCGTAAGTTAGTTTCCTTATGACAGCCCACAACGACTTTTGTAAGTTAGTTTACTTACGACTGCTGGCCGTCGTAAATAATCTGGTCGTCGTAATGTGTTAGGTTTCCTGTAGTGTGAGGGAGGTTTCGAAGTGGAACCCACTGCAAAATGTGAGGGACATTCGGAGTTTCCTTGGGATTGCTGGATATTACCGCCGATTCATCAAGGACTTCTCCAAGATAGCGAAGCATATGACGGAAATGCTAATGAAAGGAAAGGCATTTCAGTGGACAAAAGCGTGTCAAGATAGCTTTGAGGAGTTAAAGAAGATATTGACAATGGCACCGGTTTTGGTATTGCCGGACATGAGCAAGAGCTTCGATATATACTGTGACGCCTCAATACGGGGACTTGGATTTGTGCTTATGCAAGAAGGCCAAGTAGTAGCTTATGCATTGAGGCAACTGAAGAAACATGAGCTGAATTACCCTACGCATGATATGGAACTTGCAGCTGTGGTACATGCCTTGAAGATTTGGAGGCACTACATCCCTGGTCACTGATGTGAGATTTATACGGATCGCAAAAGCCTCAAGTACATATTCACATAAACGGATCTTAATTTGAGGCAATGCTGATGGTTGGAGCTCATCAAGGATTATGATGTAGGAATCAACTATTACCTCGGGAAAGTGTAAAAGCCCAAGAATTCACTTGCTAGAGTGTTAATCAAATTGCCATACCACAGCTTATTTTGTGGATAGCTCATGAACATTGGTGAAGAGCAAGTAAAAACCTTATCAAGAGATGGATTAGAGGGGAAACCCATAACTCCAAAAAGCAGGAGCTCACACACATAAACATGAGAGGATGAGTTCACCATTTGGTCCTAAATACTTTCAGGGTTGCTCATGCCAAGTTTCATGCAAATCCAAACCCTTTTAAGCCACTTTTGGAATATTTGTAAAAAGGTCTATTTGAATGCAAATTCAAATTTCAGCCAGTTTTCATCACTTGAATTCAAAAGTTGACTTCAGATTCAAACTCAGCATATCTTTCGGAGTTAGTCCGCAAATTTTCATCCTCATCGGAGTTCATCTTGTTGGGAGCTATATTTGGATCAATTCAAACTTAATTTGAATTTTCAAATTCAAATGTGAACCAAATGTAGTCAAACCAATTTCAATTTGGTGAATTCAAATTTACTCACTTACTTGGTGGCTAAGGTTACCATTTAAGTGTGAGTAGATGGGATATTTGCAGCAACAAATGAAATAGAGATAAGGGGGACAGAGGTCCCACAAGTCTGTCTGATCACCAGAGGGAACCGTCTCTGTTTTGCTTCGGGCTGTTGCCGAGAGCGCGCCGAGAGAGTTGCCGCCTCACCCCATTGATCGCACGTGCGCGCCAGCGCTTGTTCTTATCAGCGAGCTCCTCCTGATCACCCACGTACGCTGCACAACCAAACTTTTCTTCCTTCCCCAGCTAACGCTGCTCTGTTCAGCTCCCGCGCGCAAAAACAGCCACTGGCGACCACACCTCCGATCCTTCAGCAAACACCGGCGCCAATCACCGGTTTCTCATGGGATATACAGAAAAAAAGAGCGCCAAGAAGTGCTCTAGCTGCTCCCTGTTCTACATCGGAGAGTGGCGCTCTGTTATGTGCCATTTAGCCGTCGAAGTCGAGGACCGGGAAGGGACCGGCGGAGCTTTGCTTCGGCTCACCGTCGACAGCCCAATCCGGCCATCTTCTCCATCAACTTGCTACACAAGAAAGGTGTGTGGGGATCCATAGATGGTGTATCCACAAACCATTCTTCAAATGATCCACCGTGTAGCAAGAATTTTAGAAAGTTGCGAACCCTAGTGCAACGTACCGAGTTTGGGCAAAACCGAAAATTCGGTTTATACGTTGAATCAATGGCCAAGCTAGTTTACAAGTAGCTTCTACACCTTCTAACATCCCTCCTAGAGGAAGGATCGAGTACAACCATCAAGAAATGCCCGAGTTATAACTATTTTCATAGCCGCGGGTGCAAAAACGGCTCGTGTCACCGTCGAGAGTGGATTTGCAAGCACTTTTAGCTTCCGGGGCTGCTCATGTCGTGTTCCTCATGATCCACTGGTGCTCCAAAAGCAAACCGTGACCCTTCTTGTGCCTCAGAGAGGGAGAACTACATCACCGGAACCCTAGCCACCGCGGTTGCCGTCGCACGGTCATTTCCGGTCACCGACGGCGAGCTCCGACCCCGGGGATGAGTTCCTCGTGTCCAAAAAGGTAGAGGCAGCGAGCTGTGGCCCTATAGAAGGCGGGGAAAGCCCTTCCGGCAGACCTCGCCGGAGATCACCGCCAATCAAGCTCGGGCGTGCACGGGGAAGAAGAAAGGCACGGGTGGGGCCCACGTGCAGGGTTTAAACATTTCTTTGAATTTCAGAATTTGGTTCAAACTTCAACTAGCCATAACTTTTTCTAGGGAGCTCCAAATTAAGTGAACCAAATTTTGTTGGATTCAGGTTTTCGAGTAAATTCCATCAAAATAAGTTTCAGCTTATGAAACTTATTAATTTTCCATAATTAATTCCATGAATTTTAAAATGTTGGGAATTTTATCTGGAGAATTATTTTATGGAAAATTCTGAAATTTGGCTAGGATGTTTATTTGAAAATACTTGAGTCACAGGAAAAATTTCAGATCCATCCAAGTGTATTTAATCCCCCTAATGGTGTGATTAAGTGAACTGTCCTGAGAAAATGGGAAAATGTACAGAAACATTTTTCAGATTTCCTCAAATCTTTTTTAGGGCATAACGTCCTCTAGGATTCTTCAAATGACATGAAACAAATTCCATTAGAACCATCTCAAACTCTAGTTTCCAGAAAGTAATGGTTTGATCCATGAAAATCCCTGGAAATCCATAGAAGCTTTAGTAATGACCAATTAGACTTTTATTTCTACAGAGCTCAATTGAACTTTGTTTCAAATGAAACTTGGTCAAGTCTCCGGTTAGGACCTTACCAAGAAACCATAAAAATTTCAGAGCCAAAGGGGATGTCTAGATAGAGTTATGATCTTTACATGCTCAGTTTAACACATTGCATTTAAATTGACATATCGTTAATGTGATTCCGTAGAGTCGCTGAAGGCGAGGAGACCCCAGAAGTGCTGGACTTTCTACTTCCGGATGAGATCCTAACATCTGACCAGCAGCAACAAGGCAATCCCCGGTTTGCATTTAACAAAGTTTATAAAGTTTTGCTTTATATACACATTTAGCTTGAGGTATGTATGTGCATTAGGTGTAGGATGGATGAAACCACAGATGCATAACCAGATGATTCCAAAAAGAGTGAGGGTAGTATTTAAGTCCTCGAGTTGTTCATTCTGAGCTTAATCTTTATAGACTTCGGTACAAGTCGAGTAGTTGGAATCTACTCGCGAGTATAGGCTTCAGGACACACGGGATTAGTTCGAGTGATGTGAGATCACATTAGTAGGAAAATGAGACTAGGCAGGGGCTAGGACGCAGCAAGAGGAAGTCTTGTGTGTGTAGCCCTGTCCGTGTCGATTGAGCACCAATTCGTGTGCGACCCCGCTGAGAAAGTTTGAATGTACCGAATGCATATCGGATATATGGGGTCCGATAAACCGATGTATCCTAAACATCCAGGCGTCGAGGCATAGCACACCGATTTATAGGAGTAGGTTGAGGGCAGCCAGGTGGAAATCTGCTAACGGGCATAGAGAGATGCTCCGGGTAGGGAACCTCCTGCTCGTTTCGGTGCGACCGGTTCAATGTTTGGGCTTTTGGGTGAAATGTTGTCCTGTACGACATCGAGTGAGCGTGCTGTGCAGCTCCACGGGTGGGCATACATGACGTGCTATTCGGGTATCCCTGCAGGTGTATATCGAGTCGATTCGCCGTCCCTCACGGTTAGGAGTACCGCTTGTTCACTGTGTCGTGACGTAGATAAATTATGGAATATTGTGATTCAATTCTGCTGATATGTATAAATTGTATTGCTACATGTGTGCCACCAAATATTGCTCACTAAATTTCAGATTCCTGAACTGTTAAATTGTGGCTAAAAGGTGAACTAAGGATGCACTTGTAGGCGTGTCCTTTGCTGCAATTTACTATCCTAGGTTGGTTATGTCCTGCATGTATAGTTTCATGTGTAGGAGCGTCGGTTAAGACTTGCTGAGCCATCGTGCTCACGGTTGCTGCTATGAGTGTTTTTCAGTTGAGGACTACCCCACAGACTCGGGGTACAAGTCCACAGGCGAGGGCTACTCTCCGTCGGGTACCATGGCAGAGTGGGAGCCGTACATGCCGCGCTGAAGATGAGTGCTGCTAGTGTGGGTTGTCCATAGGGCTGGAAAACTGACTTTTGCTAGTTAGGTGGGTGTGAGTTGTAAAAATTTAGCTTCCGCTCTTGTAGACTCTGTAGATAAATGTAAACTGAAGGTTTGTACTATTTTGTACATATTCAGTTTGTTTTCGATGTAATGCAATGTTTTCCTTATGGTAATGCGACACCACCCTCTTAGATCCTGGGCGTCCGGATTTCGGACCGTCACAGGCTGGCATCAGAGCTGCTTAGGGGATAGCACACTAAATAAGGAGAGTATTACGGGAAAACATAGGATTACAGTGAGGAATCGCTAGTATGCCCAAATAAGGACTATAGTAGTATAGTAAATTAAAGTGGCATGACTAACATACTTGTTATGATTCTGAATTTTGATTATGTAACGACTGTGACACCCTCATCTCAGGTGTCAGCATATGTTCATGCTTTATGAAGAGGAAACATTTTAAGAAAAAGAGGAACAGAGAAAAATATCAAAGGAATAGCCAATGAGAGCCGAATCCAGCTTTCAGAAAGCGCCGAAGACAACTCACCGCGGCCGCTGGCCACGTGGCGTGTTCGGAGTTCATCCCTGCGAAGTAGGGAGAGGCCGCCGCCAAGCTGGCTACGTGGCAGGCTCGGGGCTCGTCTCCGCAAAGGGGAGAGGTCCGATCCTATGGGACACGTGTTGGACATGGAGCTAGCCTCTGTAGAAGAAGCAAAGGCATTTCCGCAGGACACGTGTCATCCTCGGAGCTATTCCTCGCGGAAGTCAGAGGACCAGTCGTGCGGGATACGTGTCGATCTCGGAGCCCACCTCCGAGAGGTCCTGTTCTATTGGACACGTGTCGCCACCGGAGCTTATCTCCGGGAGGTCTGTTCGCTACTAGACACGTGTCGACCTCGAGGCATGTCCCTGAAGAAAGAAGAGAGGAAAGGACCGGCGCCAACACGTGGCGTGCGTGGAGCTCACCTCCAAAGGAGGGGGAGGTCTCGGTCGATTGACACATGGCACAACCGGAGCTCGTCTCTGCGGAAAAGGAGATACCAGGCCCTGGAAGGACATGTGGAGCCTCCGGAGCTCATCACCGCGAAGGTAACGAGTTCTGGGGCAGCTGTACGAGTAAGAATACCGGTACGTTAAGGAAACCGACCTGAATTCCACAATGTTACCGCACCAAATCAACTAAAGATAAGATGATAGGATCCAACGACGATCTGAATAAGACTCTTATTCGGGATACAATCAGATTAGGATTCTTCTCTTCCCGATTATAAATAGAACCCAGAACCTCTGACCGAAACCACAGACTTCTTTTTCCAAATCCTGAGCCGACGACTTAAGAGCCCTAGCCCTAACTCGCCGAGAAAACCATCGCCGAAGCGCAACAAGGAAGATCGCTGGAGGAAAGCACAGCAGTCTGAGGAGGACCTCGAAGACCGAAAGGAACGTAAGGTAGGCCCCAATACCGCCTTACGATATCGTTGTGTTTTCTTTGCATCTGTTCTTTGATTCCTTTTGAACAGAAGCCTTCTCGTGGACAGATCACTTGATGATCAGGTTGATCTAAAGACAAGATCATTGCCATGTCCACCTTTGATCCGAACACCTCTGTCCATGCAAGCCATGCAAAAACACACCAATCTAATAAAAAATCATAGGATAACCTGCATATGCATCATCGCATCTAGTTTAAGGTTTGTGCATGATATTGATTGCTGTGAATCTTGTATGCACGTGATCCTACCTAGCAGGACAAGCTCAGGGAGCTATCTACGACGAACTGCAGCAACCAGGTTTTGAGATTCAAGAACAACCAGAACCGCAAGAACAAGGCAAGTGCTCCTTGACCATATTGATCCTATGTTTTGGGTAAAACTGTTTTGTTTTGCGAAAAGGTGTGTGTGCTGAGTCAAACATGATGGGAAACCCTTCTATAGGAGTTTACTAGTTTTGGTTAAACCACCCTTGTCGCCTGGGAAGTTTATGAGTCGGGTATAGTTTTTGCTTTATGCTTTGCTGAGTCTATGGGATAGGGAAGCGAGACAGATGTGTCTAGCTAACTGCACTCGTATTGATAATGAGAAACTGATGTTCATAATGGACATGGATCGGGGGGTGATCTAGGCAAGCCGGGTTTGTGAAGGAGGTAGCTCGAGATGGTGGTTTACTTGCCATAGATCTAAGGACCGGTTCATGCATGAACATGCCAGGATAACAGTGCCACCACAAGGCCAAGTATGGGTGCGGCCTAGCTGAGTAATTAGGTAAGTTGCTAGATTGTTATGGACTGTGGAAGGCGCGGGGAATGGGAGTCGAGTGAGGACTGCCCTGGGAACTGCATGGCACAAGAGGGGGCCCGTGGGTGGGAGAATTGGAGATTCTAGCCTGCCGGTGAAATCTTAGTGAGTCCATACATCTAGTAACCCCTTTGTAAAGGCTATTTTGTGATCTCTTGGTCATACACCGACGGTTGTGTACTGGTATAATGGAGGTTCTGCAGTCGCCGACGGGTGACGAAATCACAAACTTGTGGGTAAAGAGATGCAAACTCTGCAGAGTCTAAAACTATCATGATAGTCGAGCTTACGGTCACGAGCACCTGACTAAAGTGCCATGATTAGTTGGGATGGCTATTGGGAAGGTTATTGGTTTGGTTATGGGACTGTTGAGTCTGGGTGATGAGATGGTTGCATGACTGTTGAGTCATGGCAGCGAGTTTGGTCTCGGTGTGAGACGAGGTTGTTTTATGAGGTGAGATGATAGCAAATACGAGGAGGTATTCGTGAGTGAGAACAAAGGATTGGTTAATGTTCGGATGGAACACGGGAAGTGATGGAGGTATGTCGGTAATTTAATTCATGCTGGGATTACATTCATCTAAAGTTAAGTTGCTGTTCTATCATGGTTTTACAAATCTGTTTTTCTGCAAATAAGCCTTTTATACCTACCATGTTTATGAAGCTGCATATCATGTGTTTTTCCGCACTTGCTGAGTACATTATTGTACTCAAACTTGCATTATTACTTCGTCATCAGCAACAGGAGAAGACTACTATGAATACCAAGTGGAGCATTATGGCGTGTGATCTGTTCTCAACCTTGCCTGTGGAGGGTGTAGAGATGGAGCCACTTCTGCTTAGATTTGCATCTGCATTAGTTTTTTTTGCTTCCGCATTAGAATAAAGACTTCCGCTGCATTGAAATAAGACTTCCGCTGTGAGCATGAGTTCTAGACTCATGAGACATTGTAACAAACCCTGTTATTCGTGGTAATATATAGATCTGAATTCAGTTTGTGGAACGTATGTGTATGTGTGATGAACATCCTGGGCACACATATGCATTAGTTCTCGGTTCCGTGATTTTCCACAGAATTGAGGGCGTCACAACGACGCACCTACGCTAATGTAAAAATGGTAAGGAATGCCACCGAAAGCGGTTCAATTTCGGTTAGCTCCCATGACGTCTAATGTGGTTCAGTGATAGGTCTCACAGCTTGGTGTCGGACGTTAATATGAAACTCTTGAACCCTTCATGTTCCTGAGTTCATATGAAAAGCTGGTCCCTGGCGTGCATTACCCATCGTGTGGTCAGTAACACGATAGTATCTTCTTCTGGAAATAGCCTAGGAGGACATACGCAGCGCTTGCCATCGTCGTGCCCTGCAGGACAGTAGGTGGTATTGTTGGGTTGATAAAATTGCCAACCGTGACACCCGTTCACACTCTACTCGGGTTCCCCGTCGTGTAGTGTGAAAAAACACGATCACGTACCTTGAGACGTGGATTAACTCAAGGACGGCCGTATGGCAATGATACGGGTGTATGTATTTACTTTCAAATATGGACCTGCCTAAAATGAAAACAACCTTTGAGTGCATCACTATTGAGTGTTCTTATGCAGGTACTAACCACATATGTATCCCGTGTGGTACACGTGTGCGAGAGACCGTTTAGTGCCACAATTAAAACGTATATGCCAGTAGAATCCGGTTAGGATTTTTCTTTTTGTGAGGAACGTAGTACCGACATGTAATAGGCATTTGCATTAACATAATGGCAACAAGGAACTAAGATAACCATGTTCCAATATTTAGGACCCTGGTTGGGTAGAATCATTCAACAGTTAATTAGTTTAGCTCAAAGGGATTGAAAAACAGAGTGCTCTGTTTTGGCAGCAAGGTTGCTAAACTTTAACAGAACATAACTCATAGGTTACTTAGCCAATGGGGTTGTGGAATATAGTTCTGGAAATTGGTATAAGTGCTATACAACATTGTTGTAGACTTCCAGAGCAGAATCACAAATTAAACTGGTTGAAATTCCAGATGATTGTAAACTGTCCAGAACCAGGACAGATTCAAAAACTCTCTGGACTGTGCTGTTTTTCAAGCATAACTTCCTGTAGAAAAATCTAAAATTATCATATGATACATTTTTGGAAACGATAGAAGAAGTGTTACATCTTTGTAATTCCGAGTTTCTGCAATTGCAGTAAGGAATTCAGTGGAATTTAGAGTTGAAAACAGCAACTTCCAAAGGAGGTGCTGTTGAAATTCTTCCAGAAATTTTGTTGACTTTGAATTATCATAACTTTTTAACCAGATCAGATCTGGGGGCAAACAAATACTTGTTGGAAATATACTGAAGTTAACTTTAACTTTGTTATGAAACTTGAGTCATGAAAATGCAAAGTACCAGGTAAAAATCTGGGATATGTAGAAACTGGTCATTCTGGGCAGAGGGATGGACAGTTGAACTCATGTGAGTGATTGTTGTACCCAAGGGGGTTTGATTACTTTCAATGGGGTAGAACATACTCATGAGTGGTTATCTTCAACTACTGAAAGATTTTAGTATATTTCCTACTCAAGTTTCTTTTGCTAGAGACCATGTTTGTGTCATATTTTAGATAAAGGGTAGTATACGTGATGACAAAGCGATATTAATGTCTCGTAGTGACCAAATCTAGTTGAGTTGAACTTCCAAAGAGGAAGTCCATCAAGTTGGATTTAACTAGTTTGTATTTGGTCTGGTAATGGTGTAGCTTGTGCCAATTTATTACATTATCCATGAACGAGATGTATTGCATGTTTACTGTCATTATGTTTTACGCCTATTTTATTGGACTGCATGGAGTATGCTGTGGGACTGATTTTTATTGTCGTATGGTTGCCGATGATTCGTACTCGGGCCACGCACGAGGTCAGGGGCTCTAGTCAGCAAGGGGGTGATGACTCCCAGCCACCTGCCTACGACAACACCCCACAGCAACAACCACCACCGCCGCCTTTGCATACACTAGCGGATGTGATCGCGGCGCTGGTGGGCAATCGTGAGGAGCAGACTGATCTGCTCTGCACAATCATGCAGAATACATCCCAGGCGGGGGGGGGCATCAAGAGAGGGGGCCTCATGAGCCCCACACTACGTCATACTCGGATTTCATGAGTACGCATCCTCCGGTGTTCACCGAAGCGGTAGAACCACTGGAGGCCGACAACTGGCTGTGGACGATCGAGTCCAAGTTCGGGCTGCTCCAATGCACTGAGCGGCAGAAGACTCTCTTCGCAGCACAGCAGCTTCATGGTGCCGCCGTTGCGTGGTGGGCGAACTATGTCGCCTCACTGCCTGCTGGCCACGTCATGTCCCCGGGAAGAATTGCGGGTGGCGTTCCGTGCCTATCATATCCCTCCCGGGATAATGAAGAGGAAGTTCCAAGAAGTCTTGGAGCTGAAGCAGGGCGGGAGGAGTGCCCACGACTACTCCCGTGCATTCAACCATCTGGCGCAGTATGCATCGGATTATGTCTCCACCGAGGAGAGGAAGCGAGAGCAGTTCTATCGGGGGTTAAATCCCAAGATGAAGACGCATCTCGTACAATGCAATTGTGGCACTTTCAACGACCTTGTCAATGCCGCGATTATGCAAGAGGATGCTCAGCGGGAACTGGTGGCTGTGCAGCAAAAGCGAAGCGCTCCACCAAGCAGCGGGGGTGGAGCTCCTCAAAAATACCGCATGGTGTATCGGACACCATCCGGTCAGCAGTGGCATCCACCGGCGCGACCTCAGCAGTTTGGGGGTCGTTCTTTTCAGCCACCCCCATTCCGACCGCCGATGCCACCACCGCAACCGCAACAGCAGCAGCAGCAGCAGATGGTACCCCGGGCGTTTCCACCGCCACTACGCGCCCCGGGCTTCCGTCCACCAATCAGCGGAGGACCACCTCGCTACACCTGCTACACGTGTGGCCAGGCAGGTCATTTCTCGAAGGACTGTCCCCGGGGGAAGAAAATCAGCGGGCAAGCCCAATATCAGGGTGGTGCTCGAGGCCGACCTCCGGTTAAGAAAGGAGGTCAGCGAACCGGGGGCGTTTGCAACCTCAACAATGAGGACGCCCCGGAAGGAGAGAATGTGCTAGCTGGTACGTTCACTCTCAACGATCAAGCAATCATCATTTTATTTGATTCGGGTGCAACCCACAGTTTCATAAGTGCATCCTATGTGGCTAAGCATCAACTGCAAGCCTTCCCAACCGATTATTCATATGTGATTTGCTCACCGGGAGGGAAGATTTCAGCAAATATGATGATTCCAGAAGCACCACTGTGCTTATGTGGGAAGATATATCCCACCACCTTGATAATCCTTACGGGACAGAAGATTGATGCAATCTTAGGGATGTCATGGTTACGCTAACATGGCGCTGTCCTGGAAACTCTATCACGGACGGTTCATTTGAATTCTCCATTCCAACGTACGCATTCAATGGTATTAGACAACCCTGTCCCAGAAGATTCAGCAACCTATAACACTGAAGCTCTCAAGTTAGATGGCATCCCCGTAGTCTGGGAATACCCTGACGTGTTCCCGGATCATCTTCCGGGCATGCCACCTGAATGGGATGTGGAGTTCAAGATTGAACTTGCACCCGGTACTACACTAACATCACGGAGACCGTACAAAATGGCTCCGAACAAGCTGGCTGAGTTGAAAGAACAGCTCAACGATTTGTTGAGAAAGGGTTTCATTAGACCGAGTTCCTCGCCTTGGGGATACTCAGCGCTGTTCCTCAAGAAGAAGGATGAAACCTTGAGGCTGTGTGTGGATTATCGGTCGCTCAACGCCGTCACCATCAAGAACAAATATCCACTGTCCCGCATTGACATCCTGTTTGATCAGCTTGTGGGTGCAAGTGTGTTCTCTAAGATGGACCTTTGCTCCGGGTATCATCAAATAAAAATCCGGGCGGAGGATATCCCGAAGACGGCATTCTCAACGAGATTTGGACTATATGAATATCTCATCATGTCTTTTGGTCTCACAACGCTCCGGCACATTTCATGTACCTCATGAACTCGAATGTTCATGCCGGAGCTGGACAAGTTTGTGGTGGTGTTCATTGACGATATCTTGGTTTACTCCAAGACAGAAGCAGAACACGCCGAACACTTGAGAATCATCCTTCAATGACTGCGAGACCATCAGCTTTATGCCAAGTTCAGCAAATGCGAGTCTTGGATCAGCCAAGTGCCATTTTTGGGACATATCATCTCAGAGGAAGGCATTGCGGTTGACACAAGAAAAATTGAACAAGTGCTGAAATGGAAAACCCCCACTTCTGTCCATGAAGTCAGAAGCTTCCTCGGTTTAGTGGGATATTCCTGGAGATTCATCCCAAGCTTCTCCAAGCTTGCTAAGCCGATGACAGAATTATTGAAGAAGGGAACAAAATATGTTTGGAACGCAGCATGTGAAGGGGCGTTCCAAGCATTGGTGAAGCATCTCACAACACCCCCGGTCTTAGCTCAACCGGATACGACCAAACCCTTCGACGTGTATTGTGATGCGTCCGGTATCAGGCTCGGCTGCGTGTTGATTCAGGAAGAACGTGTGGTCGCGTATGGCTCATGCCAACTTTGAAACCATGAGCAGCACTATCCGACTCATGATCTTGAGCTCGCTGCTGTGGTTTTGGCGCTGAAAATGTGGAAGCACTATCTCCTGGGGAATTTGGTGCATCTCTACACCGACCACAAGAGCTTAAAATATACCTTCACCCAGAAGGAGCTGAATATGAGGCAAAGGAGGTGGTTATAACAAATCAAATACTATGAGATTAAGATTCATTACCACCCCGGCAAGGCGAATGTGGTTGCCGACACGCTGAGTCGGAAATCACATGTCCATAACCTAACCATTACGCCGATGGAAGAGGAAGAGCCGAGTTTATACTTGGTTCAATATGGGTCACTCTACAATATTGCCCTCATCCCTACTATAGGGAGGATATCATAATTGCACCTCAGAAGGTTGACAAGGGTATGGCACATCTCCATGAACGGATAGACAGCAGGGATATCAAATGTTTTTGGAAGGATGATGAGGGGACGCTGTGGTTCAATGACAGCATGGTCGTACCGCGGAACATATAGCTGAAAAAGAAGATTCTTGATGAAGCTCACTTGTCTAATTTCTCCATTCATCCAGGCAGCAACAAAATGTACCAAAACTTGAAGAGTAAATTTTGCTGGACACGGATTAAGCGGGGAATAGCCAAGTACGTATCCGAGTGTGATACGTGTAAGCGAGTGAAGGCAGATCACTTGATAGAAACAAGGCTGTTGCAGCCCCTGAAAATTCCAGCATGGAAGTGGGAAGATGTGAGCATGGATTTCATTGTGGGATTACCCATTACTTCTAATTAGCATGATTCCATTTGGGTAATCGTTGACCGGTTAACCAAGTCAGCTCACTTCATTCCGGTGCATACCACCTACCATGCCAGCGAGTATGCGGAGTTGTACATTGCAAGAATCTTGTGCTTGCACGGAGTACCCAAGACTATAATCTCAGATCGAGGGGCACTGTTCGTGGCTCGTTTCTGGGAGCAGATGCACGCTGCATTGGGTACCAAACTGATTATAGGCTCCGCTTATCACCCTCAGACAGATGGGCAAACTGAGAGGGTGAATCAAGTATTAGAAGACATGTTGAGATCATGTGCCATCCACCACGGTAGAAATTGGGATGATCATCTACCGTTGGCGGAATTCTCGTACAACAATGGCTATCAAGCGAGTATAAAGATGGCACCATATGAGGCTCTCTACTGTCGCAAATGCTGCACCCCATTGAACTGGTGCGAGTCCGGTGAAAGGGTCACATTGGGGATTGATTTCGTGAACGACACTGAAGAGCGCGTTCTCATTATTCAAGCCAACTTGAAAGCCGCCCAATCCCGACAGAAAAGTTACGCTGATAAGAGGCGTAGGCCGCTACACTTCAACATCGGGGAACACGTGTACCTCCATGTATCTCCGATGAAAGGTGTACACCAATTCGGCATGAAGGGGAAACACGCTCCCCGATTTATTGGACCCTATGCCATCACTGAGCAGTGCGGATCAGTGGCGTATCGACTATAACTACCGGCATATCTCGCTGGTGTTCACGACGTTTTCCATGTTTCACAACTCTGGAAATGTCTGAAGTATACAGCTACTGTTCCCACCAAAGAAATTGGCGAGCTACAACCGGATTTGACTTATGCGGAATATCTGACGGCGGTTATTGATGAGAAGGCTCGGACCACGCGTAAGCGAACGCTGTGGTTCTACAAGATATTGTGGAGCAACCACACCGCTGAGGAAGCGACATGGAAGAGCAAGGAATTCCTTCGCTCAAACTACCCGGATTTCATGGCAGCTCATCACGTGTAATTTCTCTTACATCTTCGTCTCTTCTTTTATAATCTCGGGACGAGATTCTTTTAAGGGGGGAGGGATGTAAAAGCCCAAGAATGCACTTGCTCGAGTGTTCATCAAATTCCCGTACCACAGCTTATTTCGTGGATAGCTCATGAACATTGGTGAAGAGCAAGTAAAAACCTCATCAAGAGATGGATTAGAGGGGAAACCCATAACTCCAAAAAGTTGGAGCTCACACATATAAACACGAGAGGATGAGTTCACCATTTGGTCCTAAATACTTTCATGAGTTCTCATGCAATGTTTCATGCAAATCCAAACCGTTTTGAGCCGCTTTTGGAAACATTTGTGAAAAGGGCTATTTGAATGCAAATTCAAATTTCAGCCAGTTTTAATCACTTGAATTCAAACGTTGACTTCAGATTAAAACTCAGCACATTGTTCTGAGTTAGTCCACCAATTTTCATCCTCATCGGAGTTCATCTTGTCGGGAGCTATATTTGGATCAATTCAAACTGAATTTGAATTTTCAAATTCAAATGTGAACCAAATGTAGCCAAACCAATTTCAATTTGGTGAATTCAAATTTACTCACTGACTTGGTGGCTAAGGTTACCGTTTATGTGTGAGTAGATGGGATATTTGCAGCAACAAATGAAATAGAGACAAGGTGGAGAGAGGGCCCACAAGTCAGTCTGATCACCAGAGGGAACCATCTCTGTTTTGCTTTGAGCTGTTGCCGAGAGTGCGCCGAGAGAGTTGCCGCCTCGACCCGTTGATCGCACGCGCGCACCAGCACTTATTCTGATCAGCTCGCGCTCCTCCTGATCACCCACGTACACTGCACAACCAAACTTTGCTTCCTTTCCCAGCTAGCGCCACTCTGTTAAGCTCCCGCGCGCAAAAACAGCCACCGGCGGCCACGCCTCGGATCCTTCAGCAAACACCGGCGCCGATCACTGGTTACTCGCGGGCTATACAGCAAAAAGGAGCACCAACAAGTGCTCTAGCTTCTCCCCATGATACACTGGAGAGTGGCGCTCTGTTACATGCCATTTAGCCGTCGAAGTCGAGGACTGGGAAGAGACCGGCGGAGCTTTGCTTCGGCTCACCGTCGACAGCCCAATCCGGCCATCTTCTCCATCAACTTGCTACACAAGAAAGTTGCTTGGGGATCACTAGATGGTGTATCCGCAAACCATTCGGCAAATTATCAACCGTGTAGCAAGAATTTTAGAAAGTTCCGAACCCTAGTGCAACGTACCGAGTTCGGGCAAAACCAAAAATTTGGTTTACACGTTGAATCAATGGTCAAGCTAGTTCGCAAGTAGATTCTACCCCTCCTAGCATCCCTCATTGAGGAAGAATCGAGTACAACCATCAAGAAATGCCTGAATTATAGCCATTTTCATAGCCGCCGATGCAAAAACGGCTCGGGTCACAGTCGAGAGTGGTTTTGCAAGCACTTTTAGCTTCCGAGGCTGCTCATGTCGGGTTTCTCGTGATCCACTGGTGCTCCACAAGCAAACCGTGACCGTTCTTGTGCCTCAGAGAGGGAGAACTACATCACCGGAACCCTAGCCACCGCGGTTGCCGTCGCACGGTTATTTCCGGTCACCGCCGGCGATCTCCGACCCCGGGGATGAGTTCCTCGTGTCCAAAAAGGTAAAGGCGGCGAGCGGTGGCCCTAGAGGAGGCGGGGAAAGCCCTTCCGGCAGACCTCGCCGGAGATCGCCGCCACCCGAGCTCGGGCGCGCGCGGGGAAGAAGAAAGGCACGGTGGGGCCCACGTGCAGGGTTTAAACATTTCTTTGAATTTCAGAATTTGGTTCAAACTTCAACTAGCCATAAATTTTGCTAGGGAGCTCCAAATTAAGTGAACCAAATTTGGTTGGATTCAACATTTCGAGTACTTTCCAGCAAAGCAAGTTTCAGCTCATTAAACTTATTAATTTTCCAGAATTAATTCCCTAAACTTTAAACTGTTGGGAATTTTATCTGGAGAATTCTTTAATGGAAAATTATGAAATTTGGCTAGGATGTTTATTTGAAAATCCTTGAGTCACAGTAAAAATTTCAGATCCATCCATGTTCATTTAGTCCCCCTAATAGTGTGATTAAGTGAACTGCCCTGAGAAAATGGAAAAATGTACAGAAACATTTTTCAGATTTTCTCAAATCTTGTTTAGGACATAACTTCCTCTAGTATTCCTTACATGACATGAAACCAATTCCATTAGAACTACCTCAAACTCTAGTTTCCATAACGTAATGGTTTGAGCCATGAAAATCCCTGGAAATCCTTAGAATCTGTAGTAATGACTAATTAGACTTTTATTTCTACAGAGCTCAATTGAACTTTTTTTCAAATGAAACGTGGTCAAGTCTCTGGTTAGGACCTTACCAAGCCAACATTAAAATTTCAGAGCCAAAGGGGATGTCTAGCTAGAGTTATGGTCTTTACATACTCAGTTTAACATATTGCATTTAAATTGACTTATCGTTAATGTGATTCCATATAGTGGCTGAAGGCTGTAAAATCCCCAAAAAGTGGTAGCAATAATTTCAACACATGAACACCTAGGAAATATTAGGGGAATTAAAACTTTGGATTATAATGGTGTGAGTTCAAAGTGGTGATTTAAACTTCCCACAACTTACCAACATGGGGATCTTAATTCGTAACTTGGGTCTTCATATTTCAAATATTCAACCTTCAAAATATCAGCTCATTTGGAGGGGTTCTAATATTTGTTTGCGATTAAAAGAGGAAGCCCTCTAATCTGAATTTAAATTTCAGTTTCAAATCCCAGTTCCCTCAATTTGCAAATTTGGTTCCACAAATGGGTTCTCCACAATTGAATTAGCAGCCATGCCAAAATTCAGAGATATTGGAGTTGGTTTGCTATGTTTTTGGGGACAATGCAAATGAATATTTCAAATTCCATTTCAAATTCAAATGACAAAACTTAATTCAAACTCCACACCAGAATTCAGATCAGTTGGAATTCAGATTTTCAAACCTTATCTTTGGGTGAAGCACAGCCTTTAATTTTGAGTAGCTGTGGTGAAAAGATCAGTGGGAAAATTGATTGAGAATTAAGGGGATGTGGTCCACATGTCAGCCACCCATATGCCTTTACCGCCTCTGTTTTGCCTTCGGTCGAACAGCGAGCGAACGCCAACCGGCTGCGATCCACTCCCTCTGATTTCCTCCGCGCCACCTCCTGCTCGGAAGATCAGAATGCCGAGAGGGATATTTCACCGCCCCGTTGCCCACGTGAACGTCACATCACTCGTTCGCTCGCTCCTCTGCTCAGCTCGAGTAGCTTTGACTGCCGTTCGGGTGAGCCGCACCGCCCTCCTGTTGCCGACGCCACCCCGGTGTTGTCACGCCTTGTTGAGGTCGTAGGAAGCTGCGCAAGGACCTCTGGTTCCTCCCGGACAACAGTTCATGACGTTCCTACGAACCGATCACAAGGACTGAGCGTAGTTGGTTCTTCCACATTCATATTTTCCTCCACGATGCCGCACCATCGACCGGCCGCCTCAGACACGTTCACGCTCAACCAACCGGCGTCCAAGGTGCGTTGTCGACCTTTCTTGCTGTCCTCCCAGTTTGGAGCTAGGTTGTAGCCTAGGTCGGCCGGAATTTAAAGTTTGTCGCCGGTGGGTTCTTTGAACCGATGTAGAAAAAGGAAATTCCTCGGCCATATGGAGTTAGGGTTCACCAGAGGCTAGGCATAGGTTCTCCAAACCATAGCGACCATTCTCGAGCAAACGGAATGTAAAGGCCTCAGTTTTTGAGGCATGTTTAAAGTGTTCATCACCACACAACACACCTCATTTGAAGAAAGTTGATGAACACATTTGAAGAGCAAGTAATCATTATCAACATGCTCATTAGAGAATAAACTCACAAAATGCAAAGTGGTATTTCCCACATGCATCATCTAGGGGCTGGACATATGAAAAACTCCTACACTTTGCTAATAATGTCCATGCCAAGTTCCACCCAAATTCAAAACCTTTTTGAGGTACTTTTGGGTATAACTAGAAAGAGGGTGGTTTGAACTCAAATTCAAATTCAAACTGTCTTTATCCCACGAATTAAAAAGTGGGAGGAAAATTCTTACTCAGCACATTTTTGTGAGCTCACACACCCATTTTCACTCCATTTGGAGTTGATCTTGACATGAGCTATGTGTAACAAATTCAAACTTTATTTGAATTTCAAACTGAACATGTGCTGAAAATTAGTCAAACCAAACCCAATTTGAATTCTAACCTATTCAAATGGCTCAGGGGTGAATAATTCAAATCACCATGGGCATTTTAGGGCTTACTGTTTACAACAGTGATATGGAGTTAAGTTCAGGGGTTAAAAATGAAAGTGGGACCCACATGTCAGCCACTGAAGTGATTCAACCGACTGAAGACTTTCTCACTCGGGTCATCGGGCTTCAGCAGCGATTGCCACCGAGGGAGGCCGCCACGCCACCAGCTGATTGGCCACGCGCGTGCGCAAGTCGGTTCAGAGCCCTTCTTAAGGCGCCCCACTCCTCGGCCGAAGCCCCCTCGCTGTTTTCCCCTCGCAAGAACACAGAAGCGGGATTTCTCCCTCCACCACTCGGGACCGATTGGAAAGCCACGATCACAGCTTCCCTGATCCCTCCAGAGCTACGACAATGTACTAGGGAGTTTCCTTCTTCTTCCCCGGCGCTAGAAATCGGCTGAAACCGGTTGATCTTGGCTATACCGAGAGTTCCATTCAGAGACCTAAAGCCGCCGCACTTTGGGCTCCCGTGGACAGCCAAATCGGGAGGTAGTCACGCTCGAGCTAAGGCATCCCTGGAAGCGTTGGTGATCGGTGCTGCTCACCCCCGAGCCACAGCCCGAGTGCTTGATCGTCGGCGGTGAATTTCCAGTTTTCCCACTTTCTTGGTACAGACCGACCTTCGGTTGTGGTTCTGTAAAATTCACACTCTAGGAACGGTTAGAGAGTCTCAATCCACTCCTGCACAGACTAGACCTGGTAGCGCACAAGTTGCCTTCACAACCTTTGGCCTGAGAGCTCCTGTACCCGGCGTATTTCAAAGTTTGCCGTCGGCGGAGCATGCGGGAAGCATCGGGCGCACGGTGAGAGACTACTTTGGACCTCTCGCGAGCTGCTTCGAGCCCATGCCGAGCTTCCTGAGGGACCACTGGTGCCTTCTGGCCTTTTGCTCGGGCGGTTGGAGTGCTAGGAAGGTCGGCCGACACGGCCGAAGTCTTTCCGAAGCCCCTGCTCGTCGCCGACCATGTGCCGGCCGTTGTCATGACGAACTGAGCCCAGAACCGTGTTCCCCGAGTGGACTTAGGCAGGGGCGGCCAGAATCATGAAGTTTGGAGCACCACAGAGGCCGCCGGCGAGCTCTCCGGCGAGGTATCGCGGCGGCAGATCGCGGGAGGCGGGAGGAAGACGAAGGGGGTGGGTCCCGGCTGTCAGCGGCTCGGATTTTATATCGGGATCGGTCTGTGGCTCGGATCTGGTGTGCTAGCACGCAAAAACTCCATGGACCCCGGTGTGCCGTCGCTGCAGCGCCCAACACGTGTCCCTGTGGACCCACCGGCGGATTAAAATTTTTCCCGATTTTCAGATTCCATTCAAACTTCAAATCGTCATAACATGGGCTAGGAACATCCCAATCATGTGAACCAAATTTTGTTGGATTCATCTCTCTGAGTACTTTCCAGCAAATCAAGTTTCACTTCATGAAAATCCTTATTTCTCCAGAATTAATTCCTAAAAATTTTAAATTGTTTGGAATTTTAACTGGAGAATCCTTTGGAGGAAAATTCTGAAATTTCTCTGAGATGTTCACCAAAATATCCCTGAGCTACCATAAAAATTTCAGATCCATTTGAGCTAATTTGATCCCCTTAATGGTGTGATTATAAAACTGTTGCAGAGAAAATAGAAAATGTCCAGAAACATTTTCAGAATTTCTCTGAAATTGTTCAGCTCATATCTTTAGCTAGGAACCTTCAAATTAAGTGAGACCAGCTCCATTAGAACCCTCTGAAAATCTAGTTTTCAGAAAGTCATGGCTTGCTCCATGAAAATCCATAGAACACCATAAGAGCTCCAACTAAGGTCAAGTACATAATTATTTGTGGAGAGCTCAAATGAGCTTTGCTGCAACTAAAACTTGACCAAGTCTCTGGTTAGGTTGTAACCAAGCCACAGTAAAAATTTCAGGGTCAGTGGGTCTGTCTAGTGAGACTTATAAGGTTCACAAGTTTAATTCAAATCAAATGCATTTAAATTAACACATATACTTGTATCTCATGTAGTCGCTAAGGTCCAGGAGGAACCCGAAGTCCTAGACTTCGTTACTCCGGAAGAGCAGCTAGCCTACGACCAAGAGCAGCAAAGCAAGCTCCGGTTCGTATTAACCTCTTTACAAACTTTTATAGATTTGAGAACTACTTTGAGTACCATTAATTCTTGCATTGGTGTGTTGTTTGGAAACCCAAATGCATAGCCAAGAAAACCATGGGTTGGGTTTAGGATTGCAAACCCCGTTAGCTACGGCAAAGCTAAGATAGTATAGGATTTGGTACAAGTCGAGTAGTTGGAACTACTCGCAAGCATAGGCTTGGGGCACTTGACTCTGGTAGAGATAGCACATGATACACATGGCAAGAAAAATGAAACCGAGCGGAGAGTAAGGGCAGCAGGCATTTGGGGCCTGGGTGCTATAGCTCCGCTTGTGCTGATTGAGGACCGAGCCGTGTGCGGGCCTGTTGAACAAGCTAGAACAGTACCGAAGACCTACCGGCTATATGGGAACCGGGAAACTGATGTAACTCGGGTAGCTGGGTATTGAGGCATTGCCCGTCGTTCAGAGGGTAGGTTGAGAGCTTGAGGTGTAAATCGGCTGGCGGCACTGAGATGCACGTGCAGAGACCTCTTGCTTGGGACGATGGGACCGGTTAAA
Source organism: Neostapfia colusana (assembly GCA_030760725.1). NCBI lineage: Eukaryota > Viridiplantae > Streptophyta > Magnoliopsida > Poales > Poaceae > Neostapfia > Neostapfia colusana. Next base: position 57,171,239 of record JASWHV010000005.1, on the reverse strand, counting down.
TATTTGGCTAACGGGTGAAAGGTGGTTGCGTACGGGCGTACGTGACGGGTTATTCGGGTAACCCTGTAGGTGTATATTAATTATAATCGCCGTCCCTCACGGTCAGTGAGTACCACTTGTTCACTGTACCGTGACGTAGAAAGAACAGGCTAGGCACATGTTAAAAAGTTTGCTGATTTGAAAGACATACCTTGCTTGTTAATGGCTTGTTGTAGTTTAGAGGTAACTAAAGTTCTTTTCAACTTTGGGCAAAGTACATGAGAGAAATGCGTTTCTTGTTTGATTGCGGCTCTCTCATGTGCCTTAGCAAATGGTTCTCCACAACCTGCTGCTAAAACTTGAAAGTAAAGTTCCAATAATTAGGCGAGTCCTTTGCAAACTGTTTATCTCATGTACCTATCACCCCTCATGTAGAAGTTCCATGTTTAGGAGAGACGGGTCAGTCTTGCTGAGCCTTCGTGCTCACTGCTTGTGTTTGAAGCTTTTGCAGGGTTCTATGAGGAAGGGACTCCCGAGGAGGATACGGAACCCTAGGAGGGGAACCCCATCGAGTCGGAGTCGTGCACGCCGCCGTGTTAGTGTGTGTGCGTGCTAGCGGGGACACGTTCACGGGCTGAACGTGAACTCGATTCGTAGTCTACGCCCGTGAGTGTAGACTGAACATATTTTCTTGTACAAATGTTCATAAACCTCTTTATGTAATAAAACTTTGATTCCGCTTTGTACCTCTGACGTGTGTTATCCGGTGCTGTGCAACGCAGCACCCCTCAGCATGATCCTGGCTCGACAAGACCGTTGGGGTCGTGTCAGTGCTGGTATCAGAGCTCGCTTGAGGTTTAACGCACTAAAAAGGTCATCTTTTTCAAAAATCCAGTGAGGAACGAGTTAGTAGCCCATATAAGGATGTTATTAGTGTATAGAAAGTGGCATACTAACCTATTTGCTTATGTCGAAAAATCGTGCATCTCGGGACGCTTGATGTCTTGGGGGGTGTACGTAAGCGCTGTCCACCAGTGCGCACAAGCTGAAGGGTGGAGCCCCACGGGTGGCAGGTAACCCGACCCGCTTTAATATCCTCTACGACTCTTCATGTCGTTTGGGGTATTCGAGCAACGTCTGTCCCTGGCGTGCGTGGTGCAAATTGGGAGACCCCTTCACGTGGTGAGTAACGTGAACACGTAGGTCAAGGCGTGTTTGGCTTGAGAACATCCGGACGGGTGATGACGGCCGGGTGTACGAACTGTATGGATACCGGGCTCGGTGTGTAGCCGGGTCTGACGATTGCTTGAGTTATTTGCAGGTAGTAAACCACGAAACGGTATACGTGTAGCATCCGTGTGCGAGTGACGCTTAGTGCCACTGAACTAACGAAGCCGGCTAAGTCCGGTATAGGTTTTTCTTTGTGAGGACGTAGTACCGACATGATCTGGTGACGCATCGACGTCACACTCCACTAAATGAACAACTTCATTATAAAACTGAAGGTTTTAACCTAGAGCATTAAAACTTTGCTGTAACCTCTTCCCTTAATCAGGATATTCAAAGTTAATAAGTTTTCAACTTGTAGGAGACTAAGGACAGAGTCCCCTGTTTTCAGCTGATAGAAGGCTGAAGTTAATCAGAGGTTAGAGGTTGAGTTCTTTCGAGGTTGGGATCATATGATACATTTCTGGAAATCTTTGGAAGAGCTATACAACTTTTCTGTTTAGGTCCAGAGGTGTTTCATCCCTTAACCAATCAAAAAATGCAGTAGAGTTGAAACTGTCCAGAAAACAGGGCAGAGCAAACGCTCTCTGTAAACTCTCTGAAAATTGAGCATATCTTCCTGCATAAAAATCTAAAAATAGAAAATGAGGTAGTTCTGGAGAGCTTATGAAATGGGTTACAACTTTGTAACAGAAAGTTTTGTCAGATTTGTTGCAGAATTAACTGGAATTCGCGGATCAAATCAGTACCTAAAGAAGGGAGGTGCTGTCCAATTTTCTCCAGAAATTCTGTTAACTTTGACATCTCATAACTTTTGAACCAAGACAGATCTTAGGCCAAGAAAATACTTTCTGGAAATCTATTGAAGTTATCTTTAACTTTGATGTTGAGCTCCAGAATTGGTTTTGATTCTAGCATGGCCTAAATCAGGTTGAAATGGAAACTGGTCAGGGCTGTCATGTTAGACAGCAGATCAGCAGTCAAATTTGTTTAAATTTGAACTAGAATTCCAAATCTTATGAGTTCAATGACATGTTTTATGTTATAACTCAATGGTTTACTCTTCAAATAAATATTTGACATTTTTCAAATATGTTTTTACAGATGACAGCGGATAAACAATTCGAGAACGGGTGGGTGGAATCTCACTGTTCTCACCACAGCGGCTATCCGGAAGCATTGAGGCAGATGCTTTAATATTTCGGGTACAACCAGATGCCGCAGTACTTTGCCAAGGAAGAAGGCGAGGAGGGAAACAAGATGTGGACAATCCATGTCGAGGTTCCGGCAGGACCTACGCCACCGGGTTGGGCGCCGTTCACCGTTACGGTGAGAGGTAGACAACCGGAGGGGATGTTGCAAGTGGCAGCCCGCGACGCCATGTCGCGTTTTTGCCAACTACACGTGAGAGCTATGGAGGGCACTCCATACATGCTTGTTCCGGTGGAGGGACGGGCTCATCATGTGTGGGAAGGGAGGTACAGGTAGGCAGCCGATCCGGGTTGCCCAAGGTACAACCCCGTGGAGGCGAACCTCAGCCTCTAGATGAGGGCGGGAAATGCCGTGATGGACAACCAAGCTGTTCATACGGAGTGTCTCACCGAAAAGCTCAAGGAAAGCACCAGCCATGGAGACCATTTTGAGAGTGCTCACAGCGCACTCCGCAATGTGCTCCTTCCGACGATCAAGCGACTGAACGAACAGCATAATCAGTTGCATCGTCTGAAGAAGGCGAAGAAGAAGAGCCGTGTCGACATCGCGGCGTTGCAAGAACTGGTGCAGACTCTAACCCAGCAGAACGAGGACCTTACTCAAGATGATGCTATTGAGGAAGGGCAAGACTGGGAAGAAGACTACATCTAGGCCATGGACGAGGTTCACGTGTTGCAGGACCTCGTACCTCCGGTATTGGGCATACCGGTGGTCTTGGGTCTTCCGGCAATGGGAGAGCCTGAGATGGGAGAAGAGGTTGTAGATCCAGAGCCACCAGCAGAGGTACAGGAGGAGGACGACCCACAGGAGGTCGAGTTCTACTCCGAGTAGGGGGTTACCATATCCAAGTAGGGCAACCAGAGTGGTGTAACCCAAACTTTTGTAACCAGTGACATGTCGCGTAGACAGTAGCGTATGTATAGGTAGTGACGACATGAGCACGACTTCTCGGAGATCCGAGAATAATGTATCTTGTATAAAGTTATGATTTATCAATACATGTGAATGTTGTGCAAATTATTCATGCGTCACTTCAATACCTACTGTTGCATATGGAATTTTTAAGTATGACATGTGCTGATCGCTGCTGTTTTAAATTTCAGAATGACTCGTACTCGTGCCAACCCGGACGTTGGGGGTTCTAGTCAAGGGGGAGAAACCTCCCAACAACCTCCCGATGACTCCTCGGGACAGAAACAGCAGCAACAGCAACAACAAACACCGCCACCGCCACCGCCAAAGGTTACATTGGCCGACATCGTTGTGGCAATGGCGGGTTCTCATCAGCAGCATACGGAGTTGCTGCAGACCCTCATCGCAAATACGTCTCGACCGGAGAGGCGTCAAGATCGTGAGGAGCACCAACAGAGCTCCTACTCCGACTTTCTAGCGACTCATCCCCTGGTATTCTCAAGGGCGGATGAACCCATCAATGCGGACAACTGGCTCCGCACGATGGAGATGAAGTTCGGGATGCTCCAAGTGAGTGAGCAGCGCAAGACTCAGTTCATGGTCCAACAGCTCCAGGGATCCGCGAGCGCGTGGTGGGCGAACTACTGTGCTTCACAGCCCACCGACCGAGTTATGACCTGGGCAGAGTTCTGGACGGCCTTCAGGGCCAATCACATACCGCGGGGTATCATGAAGAGGAAGACGCAGGAGTTTCTACACCTGTAGAAAGGGAGCCGGAATGCGCTGGAGTACTCCAGGGCGTTCAACGATCTCGCGCTCTACGCGTCGTATCACGCCGATACCGACGAGAAGCGGTGGGATTACTTCTACCAGGGGCTCAACCCGCTCCTGAAGGACAAACTGGCGATGTTCCATCGCGGCAGCCTCAATTGCATAATTGATGCTGCGATTGTTCAGGAGGACTCCGGCAAGGAGTTAGCGGCGGCAGAAAGGAAGCGAAGCGCGCCGCAAAGCAGTGGAGAAGGAGGCGGTCCTTCTCAGAAACTTCGGATGGTGAATCGCCCACCATCAGGTCCATGCTGGCAGCCACCACAGAGGTCGATGCCATTCTGCAGTCGGCCCTATTCTCCATCGGCATTAAGGCCGGCACTGCCAGTACCACCTCTACAACAACAACAGCAGCAGCGGGCGATGCTGCGTGCGTATGCACCTCAACAGCGCATGTCGGGCTTTCGTCCCCCAAGCACCGGACAAGCAGCGGTCACATGCTACAAATGTGGTCGCCCGGGACACTTCGCCAGCAGTTGCCCGGAGAGGCAAGGCGGCAGAGTTGCACCACAACTTCCGGGGAGGAATCAACCCCAGAACCCCACTAATGCGCGGCGGGCAAACCCGAGGCCCGGCACTGTCCACCAACTTGCCATAGAGGACGTGCCGGAGGGTGAGCCAATCCTTGCGGGTATGTTCCAACTCCACCAGCATCCCGCCATAGTATTGTTTGATTCAGGCGCCACACACAATTTTATTAGCCAAGCTTTCATTGCTAAACACAGCTTGCCAATACTACCCACCGATAGTCCATATTTGATTTGTTCACCGGGTGGGAAGATTTCAGCAAGCGTAAAGGTTTCCAAAGCGCCATTATGGTTAGCGGGTAGAGTGTACTCTACGTCTCTCATAATCTTAGAGGGACAGAAGGTCGATGTCATCCTAGGGATGTCGTGGTTAACCCGCCACGGCGCTGTTTTAGACATCGTCCTTCAAATCGTGCACTTGAACTCCGAAGTGCACAGATCTCACTCCTTATTTCTGGACAGTCCAGAAATAAAACTTCCAAGTGTCTATCAATCCACAACCATCAGATTGGAAGATATTCCAATGGTCCGAGAGTTCCCTGACATGTTCCCGGAGGATTCACCGGGGATACTGCCCGATAGAGAGTTGGAGTTCAAGATTGAACTTGCACCGGGAACCATGCCAATATCCCGAAGGCCGTACAAGATGGCGCCTAAGGAGTTGGCTGAACTGAAGACCCAGCGGACGGACCTGCTGGAGAAGGGTTTATTAGGCCGAGCTCCTCACCATGGGGCTGTTCGGCATTATTTGTGAAGAAGAAGGATGAGACGTTGTGGCTTTGCGTGGATTATCGTCCATTAAATGATGTAACCATCAAGAACAAGTACCCGTTGCCACAGATCGACATGTTGTTTGATCAGTTGGTCGAAGCAAAGATCTTTTCCAATATGGACTTAAGATCCGTGTACCATTAGATTAAGATAAGGGCTGAGGATATTCTGAAGACGGCTTTCTCGACGAGGTACGGACTTTATGAGTACCTGGTCATGTCCTTCGGCCTCACCAACGCTCCAGCTCACTTTGTATTTGATGAACTCGATATTCATGCCAGAGCTGGACAAGTTTGTCGTGGTCTTCATCGACGACATACTGGTATATTCCAAGTCGGAGGAAGATCACAAGAAGCATCTGCGTATAGTTTTGCAATGGCTGCGGGATCACAAGCTATACGCGAAATTCAGCAAATGCGAGTTCTGGATATCGCAAGTGTCTTTTCTTGGGCATATCATCTCAGCAGAGGGTATCGCTGTAGACCCGAGCAAGATCACACAAGTGCTGAATTGAAAATCCCTGAGACTGTTCACGAGGTACGGAGTTTCCTCGGACTCGCAGGATATTATTGGAGGTTCATCCCGAACTTCTCAAAGATTGCCAAGCCTATGACGGAGCTGCTAAAGAAGGCTACCAAATATGTTTGGAGTCCATCATGTGAAGCAGCGTTCAAGGCTTTAGTCAAGCACCTGACATCAGCACCTGTTTTGGCGCAGCCAGACACAACAAAACCGTTCGATGTGTACTGCGATGCATCCGGCATTGGGCTCGGATGTGTGCTGATGCAAGACCGAAGAGTGGTCGCGTATGGGTCACGGCAGCTTAGAAACCATGAGCAGAATTATCCAACTCACGATTTGGAGCTCGCTGCCGTGGTACTTGCACTGAAAATGTGGAGGCACTACCTACTCGGTAACCTCGTACATTTATATACCGACCACAAGAGCCTCAAGTACATATTTACTCAGAAGGAGCTGAACATGAGGCAGCGAAGATGGTTAGAGTTGATAAAGGATTACGAAATAGAAATCAATTATCACCCCGGCAAAGCAAACGTAGTGGCGGATGCGCTGAGCCGCAAGTCACACGTCAACAATCTGACCATCACACCGTTGGAAGAGAGCGAAACACCACTGCATGTGATTCCACACGGAGCTCTCTACAACCTAGCTTTGATCCCCACCATCCGTGAAGAGATAGAGGCAGCTCAGAAACATGACAAGGGCATATCGCATTTGTGGAGACGTGTAGACAGTGGGGAGCTGAAATGTTTCAGGAAGGACGGAGATGACGTCCTATGGTTCAAGGACCGGATCGTCGTACCCCATAACCCGGAGTTACGGAAGAAAATTTTTGATGAGGCTCACTTATCAAAATTTTCTATTCACCCCAGCAGAAACAAAATGTATCAAGAACTCAGAAGCAAGTTTTGGTGGACACGGATGAAGCGGGAGATCGCCAAGTACGTGTCCGAGTGTGACACATGTCGAAGGGTGAAGGCAGATCATATGCAGAAACTGGGACTGCTACAACCACTGGGCGTTCCTGACTGGAAGTGGGAGGATGTGAGCATGGACTTCATCGTCGGTTTACCCACCACTTTTCAGAAGCATGATTCTGTGTGGGTGATCATCGACCGGCTCAACAAAGTTGCCCATTTCATCCCGGTCAACACCAACTACAACGCCAAGAAGTATGCGGAACTGTACATCTCACGGATCCTATGCTTGTACGGCGTACCCCGTACCATCATATCAGATCGGGGCACTTTATTTGTGCCCCGTTTTTTGGAGCAGCTACACGCTGCATCAGGGACGAAGCTCATCCGTAGTTCAGCGTACCACCCGCAGACGGATGGGCAAACTGAGGGGGAAATCAGATCCTAGAAGATATGCTACGAGCTTGCGCTATCAACCAAGGCAAGAATTGGGATGATCACTTGCCGTTAGCCGAGTTCTCGTACAACAATGCGTACCAAGCCAGCATCAAGATGGCGCCTTACGAGGCGCTATACGGGAGAAAATGCCGCACACCACTGAATTGGTGTGAGTCTGGCGAAAGGGTCACCTTCGGGATTGATCTTGTCAACAACGCGGAGGAAAAGGTTCGGCTGATTCAAGCAAACCTAAAAGCCGCCCAATCCCGACAAAAGCAATATGCGGACCGGAGAAGGCGCCCACTACAATTCGAAGTCGGGGATCACGTATACCTATGTGTGTCTCCAATGAAGGGCGTGAACAGATTCGGGGTGAGGCGAAAGTTAGCACCCCGATTCATCGGTCCATTTCAGATTATAGAAATATGTGGATCAGTAGCATACCGGCTGAAATTACCAGAAGCACTTTCCGATGTGCACGACGTCTTTCACATTTCCCAGCTGAGGAAGTGTCTTAAGCTATCAACTACCATTCAGCTGGAGGATATTGAAGAACTGCAACCGGATCTCACATATTGGGAGGAACCGGTTCAGGTTATTGATGAGAAGGCCCGAACCACACGCAACCGTACGTTGTGGTTCTACAAAGTTCTATGGAGTAATCACTCCATGGACGAAGCGACATGGGAGAGCGAAGGATTTCTTCGCGCTAACTACCTCAACTTTTTCACGTCGCATATCCGGTAAATTTTTCACCGTCCTCTCTCTCTCTCTCTCTCATTTTCACCTTATAATCTTGGGACGAGGAATGTAAAGGCCTCAGTTTTTGACACATGTTTAAAGTGTTCATCACCACACAACACACCTCATTTGGAGAAAGTTGATGAACACGTTTGAAGAGCAAGTAACCATTATCAACATGCTCATTAGAGAATAAACTCACAAATGCAAAAGTGGTATTTCCCACATGCATCATCTAGGGGCTGGACATATGAAAAACTCCTACACTTTGCTAGTAATGCCCATGCCAAGTTCCAGCCAAATTCAAAACCTTTTTGAGGTACTTTTGGGTATAACTAGAAAGAGGGTGGTTTGAACTCAAATTCAAATTCAAACTGTTTTTATCCCATGAATTCAAAAGTGGGAGGCATATTCTTACTCGGCACATTTTTGTGTGCTCACACACCCATTTTCACTCCATTTGGAGTTGATCTTGACATGAGCTAAGTGTAACAAATTCAAACTTTATTTGAATTTCAAACTGAACATGTGCTGAAATTTAGTCAAACCAAACCCAGTTTGAATTCTAACCAATTCAAATGGCTCCGGGGTGAATAATTCAAATCACCATGGGCATTTTAGGGCTTACTGTTTACAACAGTGATGTGGAGTTAAGTTCAGGGATTAAAAATGAAAGTGGGACCCACATGTCAGCCACTGAAGTGATTCAACTGACTGAAGACTTTCTCACTCGGGTCTTCGGGCTTCAGCAGTGATCGCCACCGAGGGAGGCCGCCGCGCCACCAGCTGCTTGGCCACGCGCGTGCGCAAGTCGGCTCGGAGCCCTTCTTAAGGCGCCCCACTCCTCGGCCAAAGCCCCCTCGCCGTTTTCCCCTCGCAAGAACACAGAACCGGGATTTCTCCCTCTGCCACTCGGGACCGATCGGAAAGCCACGATCACAGCCTCCCCGATCCCTCCAGAGCTACGACAAGGTACTAGGGAGTTTCCTTCTTCTTCCCCGTCGCTAGAAATCGGCTGAAACCGGTTGATCTCGGCTATACCGAGAATTCCATTCAGAGACCTAAAGCCACCGAACTTCGAGCTCCCGTGGACAGCCCAATCGGGAGGTTGTCACGCTCGAGGTAAGTCGTCCCTGGACTCGTTGGTGATCGGTGCTGCTCACCCCCGAGCAACAGCCCGAGTGCTTGATCGCCAGCGGTGAATTTCCATTTTCCCCCTTTCTCGATACAGACCGACCTTCGGATGTGGTTCTGTCAAATTCACACTCTTGGAAGGGTTAGAGAGTTTCAATGCGCTCCTGCACAGACTAGACCTGGTAGCGCACAAGTTGCCTTCACAACCTTTGGCCTGAGAACTCCTGTACCTGGCGTATTTCAAAGTTTGTCGTCGGCGGAGCATGCGGGAAGCATCGGGCGCACGGTGAGAGACTACTTCGGACCTCTCCCGAGCTGCTTCGAGCCCATGCCGAGCTTCCTGAGGGACCACTGGTGCCTTCTGGCCTTTTGCTCGGGCGGTTGGAGTGCTAGGAAGGTCGGCCGACACGGCCGAAGTCTTTCCGAAGCCGCCGCTCGTCGCCGACCATGTGCCGGCCGTTGTCATGACGAACTGAGCCTAGAACCGTGTTCCCCAAGTGGACTTAGGCAGGGGCGGCCAGAATCATGAAGTTTGGAGCACCACAGAGGCCGCCAGCGAGCTCTCCGGCGAGGTATCGCGGCGGCAGAGCACGGGAGGCGGGAGGAAGACGAAGGGGGTGGGTCCTGGCTGTCAGCGGCTCGGATTTTAAATCAGGATCGGTCTGCGGCTCGGATCTGGTGTGCTGGCGTGTAAAAACTCCGTGGACCCCGGTGTGCCGTCGCTCCAGCGCCCAACACGTGTCCCCGTGGACCCACCGGCGGATTTAAACTTTTCCAGATTTTCAGATTCCATTCAAACATCAAATCCTCATAACTTGAGCTAGGAACATCCAAATCAAGTGAAGCAAATTTTGTTGGATTCAGCTCTCTGAGTACTTTCCAGGAAGTCAAGTTTCGCTTCATGAAAATCCTTATTTCTCCAGAATTAATTCCTCAAAATTTAAACTGTTTGGAATTTTAACTGGAGAACCCTTTGGAGGGAAATTCTGAAATTTTCCTGGGATGTTTACCAAAATATCCCTGAGCTACCATAACAATTTCAGATCCATTTTAGCTCATTTGATCCACCTAATGGTGTGATTAATAAAACTGTTCCAGAGAAAATAGAAAATGTCCAGAAACATTTTCAGAATTTCTCTGAAATTGTTCAGCTCATATCTTTAGCTAGGAACCTTCAAATTAAGTGAGACCAACTCCATTAGAACCCTCTGAAAATCTAGTTTTCAGAAAGTCATGGCTTGCTCCATGAAAATCCCTAGAACACCATAAGAGCTCCAACTAAGGTGAAGTACATAATTATTTGTGGAGAGCTCAAATGAGCTTTGCTGCAACTAAAACTTGGCCAAGTCTCTGGTTATGTTGTAACCAAGCCACAGTAAAAATTTCAGGGTCAGTGGGTCTCTCTAGTGAGACTTATAAGGTTCACAAGTTTAATTCAAATCAAATGCATTTAAATTAACACATATAATTGTATCTCATCTAGTCGCTAAGGTCGAGGAGGAACCCGAAGTCCTAGACTTCGTTACTCCGGAAGAGAAGCTAGCCTACGACTAAGAGCAGCAAGGCAAGCTCCGGTTCGCATTAACCTGTTTACAAACTTTTATTGTTGTGAGAACTACTTTGAGTACCATTAATTCTTGCATTAGAGTCTTGTTTGGAAACCCAAATGCATAGCCAAGAAAACCATGGGTTGGGTTTAGGATGGCAAACCCCATTAGTTACGGCAAAGCTAAGATAGGGTAGGATTCGGTACAAGTCGAGTAGTTGGAACTACTCGCGAGCATAGGCTTGGGGCACTCGACTCGGATAGAGATAGCACATGATACACATGGCAAGAAAAATGAGACCGAGCAGAGGGTAAGGGTAGCAGGACTTTGGGGCCTGGGTGCTATAGGTCCGCTTGTGTCGATTGAGGACCGAGCCTTGTGCGGGCCTGTTGAACAAGCTAGAACAGTACCGAAGACCTACCGGCTATATGGGAACCGGGAAACTGATGTAACTCGGGTAGCTGGGTATTGAGGCATTGCCCATCTTTCAGAGGGTAGGTTGAGAGCTTGAGGTGTAAATCGGCTGGCAGCACTAAGATGCGCGTGCAGAGACCTCTTGCTCGGGACGATGGGACAGGTTCAATATTTGGCTAACAGGTGAAAGGTGGTTGCGTACGGCGTCCATTATGGTTGCTGTAGGCAACACCGAGTACGGGCATACGTGACGGGTTATTCGGGTAACCCTGCAGGTGTAAATCGATTATAATCACCGTCCCTCGCGGTCAGTGAATACCACTTGTTCACTGTACCGTGACGTAGAAGGAACAGGCTAGACACATGTTAAAAAGTTTGCTTATTTGAAAGACATACCTTGCTTGTTAATGGCTTGTTGTAGTTTAGAGCTAACTAAAGTTCTTTTCATCTTTGGGCAAAGTACATGAGAGAAATGTGTTTCTTGTTTGATTGCGGCTCTCTCATGTGCCTTAGCGTAAGGTTCTCTACAACCTGCTGCTAAAACTTGAAAGTTAGGTTCCAATAATTAGGCGAGTCCTTTGCAAACTGTTTTATCTCATGTACCTATCACCCCTCATGTAGAAGTTCCATGTTTAGGAGAGACGGGTCAGTCTTGCTGAGCCTTCGTGCTCACTGCTTGTGTTTGAAGCTTTTGCAGGGTTCTATGAGGAAGGGATTCCCGAGGAGGAGACGGAACCCCAAGAGGTGAACCCCATCGAGTGGGAGTCGTGCATGCCGCCGTGTTAGTGTGTGTGCGTGCTAGCGGGGACACGTTAACGGGCTGAACGTGAACTCGATTCGTAGTCTACGCCCGTGAGTGTAGACTGAACATATTTTGTTGTACAAATGTTCATAAACCTCTTTATGTAATAAAACTTTGCTTCCGCTTTGTACCTTTGATGTGTGTTATCCAGTGCTGTGCAAGGCAGCTCCCCTCAGCGTGATACTGGCTCGACAAGACTGTTGGGGTCGTGTCACGGCTAGCAAAACCATGCAGAATCCGAAGGGTTCTCCGTGTTTTCCCTCACGGCGGCGCAAAACCACTTCGGTCGCACGTTGAGCTTATGCTTCCGGCCGTTTTCCGAGGGATCAGGGTAGGGTTCTGGGTTTCCCATGCCTTGGTGGCGCTGTAGGACCAAACCGTGGACGGTTTCCAGGCTCGCCGAGGGAGTACCATGTCGCCGGAGTCATCAAAGTCACTGCCACCGTCGCACGCCCATCTCCGGCCATCGTCGGTGAGGGGTAAGACCGCTAGCATGTTTCCCATGTGGAAATAGGCAGTAGCAGAGAGATTGGCGAAGTTTGGGGCACGGGAACACCATTCCGGCGAGCTCTCCGGCGAGGGCAGCCACGGGGAGGCGCGGGGGCGCGAGGAGGAGGAAGACGGGTGGGGCCCAATCGTCAGTGCGCGGGAGAAACCGGGAGGATCCCGTGTGGCGCGGGGACTTTCTGTGACAGCACAGAAATAAACCTATGGCCTCGGTGTTGCCACCATCTGAGTGGATAGCGCCACGAGTGGGGCCCACAACCAGAGTTTAAACATTTCTTTATTTTTCAGATTTAGTGCAAACTTCAAATAACCATAACTTTCAGTAGGAATGTCCAAAATTTGTGGAACACATTTTGTTGGATTCCTCTCAGTCAGTACTTTGCAGAAATGCGAAGAAATTGATCTAAAGATCTCTGTAATTTTATGCAAAATTCATCAAATTAAATCTTTGGGAATTAATTCCAGAAGATCCCTGTTATAGAATTTCTTCAAATTTGGCCAGGAGATTCCTCATGATATTAGTGATCTCCTGTAAAAATTTAATCTTCATTGGAGTAAATTTGCTAGGCTAAATTGCCTTCCAAAGTTCAGCCTTTATTTGAAAATTCAAATTCTAAACAGAAACTTTTCAGAACTCCTACCCAATTCAAAAATTCATATCTCTCTGTAGGTAGCTCCAAAAATGGTGAAACAAATTTTGTTAGAACCATGGAGACCTACCCTAATTATATCTTCCACTGTTAGCCATGTTAAAACTCCAGATTTGGGCTTAAAATTCAGATAATCCTTGTACTTGTGGGAATTTTGGAGTCCACAAGGTGCAATGAAATTTCTCTAAATTTTGCTCAGATCATCCTTAGAGAGTCTAGTATCCACTGGAAAGATCGCAAAGCCAATTAAGGAATCTAAATAGCAGTAGCTATGAATAAAAGTTGAATTCTTATAAGTCCTTAGCCCTTATACATATATTTTGCACATTTCATATAGTGACCAAAGTTGAGGATACGCCGGAGCCATTGGACGTCCTCCCACCAGAAGCTGACTTTCCATTTAACTCGCAACTAGGCAAGCAAGGTTTTGCATTTAAGTACCTTTTACTAAGTTTTTCATTGTATCACTTATGTCTAGGTTGAAATGTATGCATTGGAGTTAAGGTGTTTGAAACCCCAATTGCATGACTTTAAATCCTATGAAGGGTTGGGTAGTTTACAGACTCGACGAGTAGAAAATGTCATGCTAATGTGCTTAGGACCTCGGTAGAAGTCGAGTAGTTGGAATCTACTCGCGAGGTAAGGTTTTGTCACACGGTATGGAAAGAGTAGAAAATGGCATAAGAGTTGTGAAACTGAGATCCAGCAGGGGGGATAGGATGCAGTGAGTGGAGGTCTCACGTGTGTAGCCCTGTTGGTGTCGATTGAGGACCGAGTCGTGTGCGGGCCTGATGAACAAGTATCGAACAGTACCGGATGGCATACTGACATAAGCAGGAAACCGATGTAATTGGTTAACCTGGGTGCCGAGGCTTACCCAACCATTTTATAGGAGTGGGTTGAGGGTAGCAAAGTGTAAATCTGCCGGTGGGCACAGTCACGCTCCACGCGGGGACCTCCTGCCCGTTACGGATGGACCGGTTTGGCATTCGGTTTCCTTTGAAATGTGGTTGCATTCAACAGAGTACGAAGGTGTGTGGCATCACACTTCTGAAAGTGGGTGTATGTGACGTGTTGTATGGGTGTCTCCTGATTGCAATCACCGTCTTCGCGGTTATTTGAGTACCATTTGTTTACTGTTCTGTGACGTAGTAAGAAGTGAACGAAGCCAGATGAATGATAATATGTTGTGATGAACTATTACTGTTTTGAAACCATGTCTACTGTAGATGTAGAGCTAACTAAGTTTATCTTCCACTTTGGGCGCCACCACATCGGAGGAGAGTGTTTCTTGTTTGATTGTGGACTTCCAATGTGAGGGCTTCCTAAGGCTCATTAAACTGCTGCTATAAAACTGAAAGTAAGGATTAACCTGTATGAGTGTCTTTATTGCAATGTCTTTATCCCATATTACTAATCCTTGCATGTAGAGTTCCATGACTAGCGTTGTCGGTTAAGCCTTGCTGAGCCATCGTGCTCACAGTTGCAATATTTTAGCTGTGTGCAGGTGAGAGCTATGAGGAGGGGTCCGAGGACGAGGCGGTGCCCCCGTCAGGGTACATGACCGAGCTGGAGCCCTGCACGCCGCGGTGACCTTCGTTTGAGTGCTGCTAGTGTGTAGCATCCCCGGGCTGGATGGCTGTACTTTTTCTTAGCTAGTATAATAATTTGGCATGTATAAAACTTCCGTTGTACAGTAGGTTTATAAAAGACTTCTGCTGTTTTTATATCAAATAAAAGTTTGTATGTTGTTCTTAATCTTTTCTTGTGTGCTGTTGGTGCCGCATCGCATGGCACCACCCTCTGCGATCCCGGAGTGGGTGAACCACGGGGTGGTCCCCCACAGACGTGGTATTAGAGCTGCATTGGGAATAGCACGCTCAAAAAGAGCCTATTTTGAAAACTTAGAACTAGTCGTGTGAGGATTAGTCATTATGCCCACATAAGGTCTATGATAGTACTAGATATTATGGTGGAAATGCTAACATACTTGTTATACATTCTGTAACGATGCTCCGACGTCAGGTAGGAGGTAAAGTACGCCACCGCAGGCGGATCAATTGCGGTAAGCTCGCCATATGAGCAATAGTATGGAATGGTATACTGTGGATCGGAACAGTAGTTAATATGAGTCTCTGAACCTTCCCATGTTTCTGAGAGCATATGAAAACGCTGATCTCCAGCGTGCTTTAGGCAAAGGTGTGAATACCCCATCGTGTGGTAAGCAACACGATAGTATGCAACTCTTGAACGTTCAATGTTCAAAGGGCCATACGCAGCGCTTGCCATCGGCGTGCCCCAACGGTCATCAAGCAGTAGGTGGTATCTGTTGGATTGATAAAATTCCCAACCGTGACGACCCGTTCACGCTCTACTTGGGTTCCCCGTCGTGTGGTGTGAAAACACGACCATGTACCTTGAGACGTGGCTTGACTCAAGGACGATCAGTATGGCAATGATACAGACCGTATGTTTTTACTATGATATGGAACTGCCTGAAATGTCAAAAACCTTTGTGTGCACCATTATTGGGTGTTCTTCTGCAGGTACATTAACCACGTTAATGCAGGACGTTTAGAAACCGTTTGTGAGTGACGATCTTAGTTTCACCATTTGACACGTATATGCTGGAATAACGGCTTAGGATTTTTCTTTGGTGGGGAAACGTAGTACCGAGATAAGTATTAGTTGCATAAAAGTATAATGTCAAAGAAAAGAGTTAAAAATAAAATTTAGTATTCCATTTAGGGGTTATTGACTTCCATATTGAACTAAGAGTCAATTGGGAGTGTATATCATTTCCAAGACTTAGAAACAACCTCCCCTGTTTTCGGCAGAAATTTTGCTGAACTTAAACAGGGCATAACATAGGATTGGTTGAACCATGGAGGTGTGTGATACCATTCTGTAAAGGTTTTGAAGTGTACTACAAATTTTATGTAGAACTCCAGAACAAAATCTCCCTCCAAATGGATGAAAATCTCAGATGAGTATGCACTGTCCAGAAACAGGGCAGCCCAAAAATGCTCTCTGGAATTTTCTGTATTTCGACCACGACTTTCTGTAGAAAAATTTTTAAGGGTCAAGTAAGATACCGTTGGAAGGTATAGGAAATGTGCTACAACATTGTAGTTCAGTGTTTTCCTAGTTGGATGGCAGAAATAGTTGGAATTTTGTGAATAAAACAGCCACTTGCAAAAGAGCTGCTGTCAAAATTCCTGAGAAAATTCTGTCGAATTTTAAAAATCATAACTCATAAACTAGGAAGGCTATGGAGGCAAATAAATACAATACGGGTTCCTTTTTGAGTCTACTACAATTTTGTTGTTTAACTCTAGTCCATATTTTGCCTCCAAGGTGTCGAGAAAAGTTAAATTCTTCCAACTGGTCTGCTGGACCACAAGCTGGACAGAGAACACCATGTTGAAGTTTTTCAACCAAAGCACTTAGTTTCACATTTCGATATCCAGCGGCTGTTTTAAAACAGCGAGTTGGAGTTGAAAAGTTTATTCATTCGACATATCACTTCGAGCTAGGACATGTTGGGTCCAGTACAATAGCAAGGAATTACGCATGCTAACACACTTAACATCCCGTGGCGACCCACGATGGTCGAAATGAACTTTTAATCCATAAAGTTCATTATTTTGGAACTCGATCATGTGACATGGTCCCGGGATGTATATGTTGTATAAAGTTTATACTTTATCCACATGTGTGATTTTTATGCATATTATTTGTTCCATTCTCGCATTACTATTTTGTAGACTGGATCAAATAAACCAACATGTGCTGATCGTTTGAATGGTATGAATGCAGAATGGTGCGTACATGTTCAGCAAGAGGAGGGAGATCCAAGTCGGGTTCATGGTGATGAGTCTCCACCTCCGGAGCAAACCACGACGCAGCAGCAACCACCTCCTCCACCGCCAGAACTTCCAAGAAATCTTGCGGAGGTTCTCGCTGCAGTGCTCGGCTCGCGCGACAAGCAAACTGAGTTGCTGCGGATGTTAATGCAACAGAATGTGTCCCGTCAGGGAGGATGCCAAGACAATGGGCAACGCCAGCCCCAACAAAGTTCATATTCAGACTTCCTGGCGACCCATCCCCAGATCTTTACAGAGGCCGGAGAGCCTTTGGAAGCGGACAGCTTCATCCGCACTCTTGAGGCAAAGTTCGGGTTACTTCGATGCACCGAACACCAGAAGGCGCTGTACGCGGCGCAACAGCTTCAAGGGGAAACCGGTACCTGGTGGGCGAACTACACCGCCTCCTTACCGGCTGGCCACGCTGTCACATGGACGGAGTTCGGGGAGGCGTTCCACGCCTACCATATACCTCCCGGTGTTATGGAGAGGAAGCTCCAGGAGTTCCTGGCGCTGAAACAAGGTGAGAGGAGTGCTCATGAGTACTCCAGGTCATTCAACCGGCTGGTGCAGTATGCGCCAGGATTTCTGGGAACGGAGGAAGATAAGCGAAACGCGTTCTTCCGGGGCCTGAATTCCAAGATAAAGGTATATTTCACCCAAAGCAATCGCGGCACATTCAACGACCTTGTTAATGCCGCGATCTTATAAGAAAATGCTCAGCGTGAGCACAGTTCTGATAAGAGGAAACGCAGCACGCTGACGAGCAGCAGTGGTGGGGCGCCACAAAAATACCGCGTGGTATATCGCTCACCATCCGGTCAAAGATGGCAGCCACCGGCGCGACCACCTCAGTTTCACGGTTGACAATAAAATGCGCCAAGCTTCCGACCATCATATCTACCACAGCAGCAGCAGCAGCAAAGGATGGTCCCGCGTGTGCCACAGTTTCAACCGCGTACACTGGGATGCCGTCATCAATTCGGAGGGACCCCGACACCTTACACGTGCTTCACGTGTGGCCGTGTTGGGCATATCGCGAAGGACTTCGCTGAGCAGCGACAGGGCAGTGGTGCAGCACCGCATCAGGGTGCAAATCAGCCCCGCAATCAGCCCAGGAAACCAGCACAAAAACCCGGAAACGTCCACCACTTAGCCATCGAAGACGTGCCAGAAGGCAAACCCGTCCTCGCAGGTACGTTTTCTTATTTAGATCATCCCGTAGTCATACTTTTTGACTCCGGTGCCACCCATAATTTCATAAGTCAGTCTTATGTTATTAAATATCAATTGCCCATCATTCCCACAGATAGTTCACACTTGATATGCTCTCCGGGTGGGAAAATAACAGCTGATAGGATGGTCTATAGAGCACCATTACAATTGGGTGGGAATCTATACCCGACTTCTCTAATTTTGTTAGAGAGTCAAAAACTTGATGTGATTTTAGGAATGTCATGGCTACATCGCCATGGTGTTGTTCTTGACATCATTCCACGTGTGGTTCGTTTAAGCTCTCTACTTCATGAACCACATGTTCTTATTCTTGACCGTTCGGTTAAATAAGCTCCAGCCACATATAACATGGAAACCACAAAACTTGAGGATATTTGTGTGGTCCGTGAATATCAGGACGTATGTCAGAATGATCTCCCAGGCATGCCACCTGAAAGGGATGTCGAGTTCAAGATCGAACTTGTGCCCAGGACGACACCAATATCACAGAGACCGTAGAAGATGGCTCCGAATGAGCTAGCTGAATTGAAGAAGCAGCTCAATGATTTAATGAAGAATGGTTTCATTCAACCGAGTTCCTCGCTATGGGGATGCTCGGCGCTGTTTGTGAATAGAAGGATGAAAACTTGAGGTTGTGTGTGGACTACCGACCTCGCAACGCCGTCACCATCAAGAATACATATCCACTGTCCGCATCGATATTCTCTTCGATGAATTTGTCGGTGCGAGTGTATTTTCGAAGATGGATCTTTGCTCTGGATATCATCAAATCAAGATCCGAGTGGAGGATATTCCGAAGACGGCCTCCTCGACGAGATATGGGCTGTATGAATATCTCGTCATGTCTTTTGGTCTCACCAACGCCCCGGCACATTTCATGTATCTCATGAACTCAGTGTTCATTCCGGAGTTGGACAAGTTCGTGGTGGTATTTATCAACGACATCTTGGTTTATTCCAAGTCTGAAGAAGAATACGCCGAACACCTGCATATCGTGCTTCAACGATTGCGAGACCATAAGCTTTATGCCAAGTTCAGCAAGTGCGAGTTTTGGATCAGCCAAGCTCCATTTCTGGGTCATATTATTTCCTCAGAAGGCATTGCAGTTGATCCAAGCAAAATCGAGCAAGTGCTGAAATGGAAGTCCCCTACTTCTGTCCATGAAGTCAGGAGCTTTCTTGGGTTGGCGGGATATTATCGGAGATTCATACCGAACTTCTCCAAGCTTGCTAAGCCGATGATGGAACTGTTGAAGAAGGGATCAATTATGTTTGGAGCTCAGCATGTGAAGGAGCTTTCCAAGCATTGGTGAAGCATCTTAATACAGCCCCGGTGTTAGCTCAACCAGATATGACCAAGCCCTTCGACGTATGCTGTGATGCGTCCGGCATCGGGCTTGGCTGTGTATTCATGAAAGGAGGAAGAGTGGTCGCCTATGGCTCAAGTCAACTTTGTAACCACGAGCAGCACTATCCGACTCATGATCTTGAGCTCGCTGATGTGGTGTTGGCATTGAAAATGTGGAGGCACTATTTACTTGGGAACTTAGCGCATCTCTACACCGACCACAAGAGTCTGAAATATATATTCACTCAAAAGGAGTTGAATATGCGGCAACGGAGATGGCTAGATCTGATCAAAGACTATGAGGTTGAGATTCACTACCATCCCGGAAAGGCAAACGTGGTTGCCCGACGCCTTAAGCCGCAAATCTCATGTCAACAATCTGTCCATCACTTCACTTGAAGAGGAGGGGCCGAGTCTATACTTGGTTCCATATGGGGCATTATATAATCTTGCTCTCGTCCCTACCATACGAGAGGACACTATGGAAGCTCAGAAGGAAGACATGGGAATGTCGCACATTCGGAGAAGAATAAAGAATGGCAAAATGAAATGCTTCCGAAGGGATGAAAATGGTACTCTGTGGTTTAAAGACCGTATAGTGGTACCCCGTGACATGAAGCTTCGGAAGAAAATCTTGGACGAGGCTCATTTGTCCAAGTATTCTATTCATCCGGGCTGCAGCAAGATGTACCAGGATCTGAAAACCAGGTTTTGGTGGACATGAATGAAAAGAGAAGTCGCAAAGTACGTATCTGAATATGATACGTGTCAGCGGGTGAAAGCCGACCATATGCGTAAAGCCGGACAGCTGCAACCCTTGAACATTCCGACGTGGAAGTGGGAGGATATCAACATGGACTTAATAGTTGGCTTACCTCTCACGTCTCACAAGCATGACTCGATTTGGGTAATATTCGATCCACTAACCAAGTCAGCTCATTTTATTCCCGTACATACAAAGTACGTAGCCAAGCAATATGCGGAGTTGTATATCGCAAGGATCTTGTGCTTGCACGGTGTTGCCCACTCCATTATTTGCGATCGCGGTGCGCTGTTCGTCGCTCAGTTTTGGGGACAGCTGCACGCGTTGTTGGGGACCAAACTGATCCGAAGCTCCGCGTATCACCCGCAGACGGATGGTCAAACTGAACGAGTGAACCAAGTGCTTGAAGACATGCTACGTGCTTGTGCCATCCACCACGGCAAAAACTGGGACGATCATTTGCCGTTGGCGGAGTTTTCTTGCAACAATGGCTATCAAGCTAGCATCAAGATGGCGCCGTATGAAGCTCTCTATCGCCGGAAATGTCGCACACCACTCGAATGGAGCGAGTCCTGCGAGCGAGTTATCTGACATGACCCCATCGGCCTTGTCGAGCCAGGATCACGCTGAGGGGTGCTGCGTTGCACAGCACCGGATAACACGCATCAAAGGTACAAAGCGGAAGCAAAGTTTTTATTACATAACAGGTTTATTAACACTTATACAACAAAATATGTTCAGTCCACACTCACGGGCGTAGACTATGCATCGAGTTCACGTTCAGCCCATGAACGTGTTCCCGCTAGCACGCACACACACTAACACGGCGGCGTGCACGACTGCCACTCGACGGGGTTCCCCTCCTGTGGTTCCGTCTCCTCCTCGGGAGTCCCTTCCTCATAGACCCCTGCAAAATCTTCAAACACAAGCAGTGAGCACGATGGCTCAGCAAGACTGACCCATCTCTCCTATACATGGAACTTCTACATGATGGGTACAGGGTATATGAGGTAAATAATTTGCAAAGGACTCGCCTAATTATTTGAACCTTACTTTCAATGTTTTAGCAGCAGGTTGTGGAGAACCTTACGCTAAGGCACATGAGAGAGCCACAATCAAACAAGAAACACATTTCTCTCATGTACTTTGCCCAAAGTTGAAAAGAACTTTAATTAGCTCTAAACTACAACAAGATATTAACAAGCAAGGTATATCTTTCAAATCAGCAAACTTTTAACATGAATCTAGCCTGTTCTTGCTACGTCACGGTACAGTGAACAAGTGGTACTCACTGACCGTGAGGGACGGCGATTATAATCGATTTACACCTGCAGGGTTACCCGAATAACCCGTCACGTATGCCCATACTCGATGTTGCCAACAGCAACCATCACGGACGTCGTACGCAACCACCTTTCACCCCTCAGCCAAATATTGAACAGGTCCTATCGTCCCAAGTAAGAGGTCTCTGCGCGTGCATCCACAGTGCCGCCAGCCGATTTACACCTCGAGCTCTCAACATGCCCTCTGAACGACAGGCAATGCCTCAATACCCAGCTACCCGAGTTACATCGGTTTCCCGGTTCCCATATAGCCGGTAGGTCTTCGGTACTGTTATAGCTTGTTCAACAGGCCCGCACACGGCTCGGTCCTCAATCGACACAAGCGGAGCTATAGCACCCAAGTCCCAAAGTCCTGCTGCCCTTGCTCTCCGCTTGGTGTCATTTTTCTTGCCATGTGTTTCATTTGCTATCTTTACCAGAGTCGAGTGCCTCTAGCCTATCCTCGCGAGTAGTTCCAACTACTCGACTTGTACCGAATACTACACTATCTTAGCATTGCAGTAGCTAAATGGGGTTTTCAATCCTAATCCCAACCCATGGTTTTTCTTGGCTATGCATTTGGGTGTCAAACAAAACTCTAGTGCAAGAAGTAAGTGGTACTCAAAGTAAGTTCTCAAAACAGTAAAAATTTGTAAAAAAGGTTAATGCAAACCGGAGATTGCCTCGCTGCTCTTGGTCGTAGGCTAGCTGCTCTTCCGGAGTGACGAATTCTAAGACTTCGGGTTCCTCCTCAACCTTAGCGACTACATGAGATAACATGTATATGTATCAGTTTAAATGCATTTGAATTGAATTTAAACTTGTGAAGACTGTAAGTCTCAATAGACAGACCCAATGAGTCTGAAACTTTTAATGTGGTTTGGATACAACCTAAACAGAGACTTGGCCAAGTTTTATTTGCAGCAAAGCTCATTTGAGCTCTCTACAAATAATTATGTACTTGACCTTAATTAGAGCTCCTAGGGTTTTCTAGGGATTTTCATGGAGCAAGCCATGACTTTATAAAAACTAGATTTTTATATGGTACTAATGGAGTTGGTCTCACTTAATTTGAAGGTTCCTATCTAAAGATATGAGCTAAACAATTTCAGAGGAATTCTGAAAATGTTTCTGGACATTTTCTATTTTCTCTGGAACAGTTTTATTAATGACACCATTAGCTGGACCAAATGAGTTCAAATGGATCTGAAATTTTTATGGTAGCTAGGAGACATTTTGGTGAACATCTCAGCAAAATTTCAGAATTTTCCTCCAAAGGGTTCTCCAGTTAAAATTCTAACCAGTTTGAGTTTTTGAGGAATTAATTATTGAGAAATAAGGATTTTCATGAAGTGAAACTTGATTTGCTGGAAAGTACTCAGAGAGCTGAATCCAACAAAACTTTGTTCACTTGATTTGGAGTTTCCTAGCCAAAGTTATGTGAGTTTGAAGTTTGAACTAAAACTGAAAATCGAAGAAAAGTTTAAACTTCTGCCTGTGGGTCCCAACACAGTGTTTCATCTTCCTCCTCGCGCCAAATACCCGACGGCGGCGGTCTCTGGCGAGACTCACCGAACCGAGTTCCCGGCCACCTCCCGGCCCGAAACTCGCCGCCTCCCCCTTTTCCGACCTCCTGAACTCGGCTGTGAGTTCGCCGGACACCAGCGATGGCCGGAAACCCGCGCACACCGGTGGCAGCACACGCTAGGGTTTTGGCGAGGTCGGTTTCGCACCACCGTGCAACAAATCGATCGGAAATTGCTCGGAGAGCATCAGTGGAGCACGAGGAACATGAACCAAGGCTTTGTGGAAGCTAGAAACGCCGGCAACCATACCCTCGATGGTGAGCCGAGGTACTTTGCAACGGCGGCGAGGAAAACGGCCATATCACGGCCGATCTTCAATGATTTTCCTTGCTTCCTTCTGGAGCGTGTGCGCTAACATGTATAGAACCTACTGGACAACCGGCTTGACCAACAATAGTGTGTGGAGTCCGAATTTCAATCAGAGGTGAGCTCGGCTCATATGAACTGGCTTTCGGTAAATATGGAAATTCTCAACCGATGGTTGATCATATGCCAAACGGCTTTCGGCTACACCATCTACATGCAGTAACGCACATTTCTTGTGTAGCGAAGTGGATGCGACGACGGCTGTGCCGAGCTGTCCACGAGAGCCCGAATGGCGGCAACGTTCGGTTCGCCGGGAAAAAACACCCGGCTGAGCTCGAGGGCGCCTGCTCACTGGACAACACGACGTCTAGGACGTTGCTCACGAGCTCGTGATGCCGTTTTGCTACTGGGGAGGTTGTGTCCGTGAGCGATCGGCCTGCTCACGAGCGGAATCGAGAGGGCGGCTGGTTTGCGGTGGAGCTCGGTGTGAACTGAATGAACTCGCCATGGCTCGGGGGATATTTAACAGGAGCACGTCGGGGAGGAATAAGGAGCCGGGCAGCTGGTCTCCAGCGTGGGGAAACGAAGCAGGAGCTGGCGCCGGTCAGCCATCTCGGTGGCGCGCTCGGCTGCAACCCGAGAACCGAATGTTCTGTCTCTCAGTCGGTTGATTTTGCTAGTGAGGCTGACATGTGGGTCCCACCCCCTTTTTAACCTCTGAAATTAACTTCCTCTCACTGCTACAAACAATAATCCCCCTAATACCCTTGGTCATTTGAATTATCTACCAACTGGCCATTTGAATTGGATAGAATTCAAATTGTGGAGTATTTGAATATATTTTCAGCACATATGCAGTTTGAAATTCAAATTGAGTTTGAATTTGCTATACTTAGATCAGTCAAGATCAACTCCAAATGGAGTGAAAATTGGTGTGTGAGCTCACAAAAATGTGCTGAGTAAGAATATGCCTCCCACTTTTGGATTCATGGGATGGAAGTAGTTTGAATTTGAATTTGAGTTCAAACCACCCTCTTTCTAGTTATACCCAAAATGACCTCAAAAGTTTTGGATTTGGGTGAATTTTGGCATGAGCCTTCCTAGCAAGGGTGTTGGAGTTTTTCATATGCTCAGCCCCTAGATGATGCATGTGGGAAATGCCACCTTTGCATTTTGTGAGTTTATTCTTTAATGAGCATGTTGATGGTGGTTACTTGCTCTTCAAATGTGTTCATCAAGTTTCTTCAAATGAAGGTGTGTGTGGTGATGAACACTGTGAATATGTGCCAAAAACTTAGTCCTTTACATTCCTCCCCCCTTAAAAGAATCTCGTCCCGAGATTATAAGCTGAAAATGAGAGAGAGGATGGTGCAAAATTACCGTATATGCGACTTGCAAAAGTCGGGGTAGTTCGCGCGAAGAAATCCTTCGCTCTTCCATGTCGCTTCGTCCATGGAGTGATTACTCCATAGAACTTTGTAGAACCACAACGTACGGTTGCGTGTGGTTCGGGCCTTTTCATCAATAATATGAACCGGTTCCTCCCGATACGTGAGATCCGGTTTCAGTTCTTCTATATCCTCCAGCTGAATGGTAGTTGATAGCTTGAGACACTTCCTCGGCTAGGAGATGTGAAAAATGTCGTGCACACCGGAAAGTGCTTCTGGTAAATTCAACCGGTATGCTACTGATCCACATCTTTCTGTAATCTCAAATGGACTGATGAATCGGGGTGCCAACTTTCCTCTCACCCCGAATCTGTTCACGCCCTACATTGGAGACACATGTAGATATACGTGATCCCCAACTTCGAACTGTAATGGGTGTCTTCTCTGGTCCGCGTACTATTTTTGTCGGGATTGGGCGGCTTTTAGGTTCGCTTGAATCAGCCGAACCTTTTCCTCCGCATTGTTGACAATATCAATCCCGAAGGTAACCCTTTCGCCAGACTCACACCAATTCAGTGGTGTGCGGCATTTTCTCCCGTATAGCACCTCGTAAGGCGCCATCTTAATGCTGGCTTGGTACCCATTGTTGTACGAGAACTCGGCCAACGGCAAGTGATCATCCCAGTTCTTGCCGTGGTTGATAGCGCAAGCTCGTAGCATATCTTCTAAAATTTGATTTACTCGCTCGGTTTGCCCATCCGTCTGCGGGTGGTATGCTGAACTATGGATCAGTTTCGTCCCCAACGCAGCATGTAGCTGCTCCCAAAAACGGGACACAAATAAAGTGTCCCGATCCGATATGATGGTGCGGGGTGCGCCGTATAAGCATAGGATCCGTGAGATGTACAATTCAGCATACTTCTTGGCATTGTAGTTGGTATCGACCGGGATGAAATGGGCAACTTTGGTGAGCCGGTCGACGATCACCCACACAGAATCATGTTTCTGAAAAGTGGTGGGTAAACCAACCATAAAGTCCATGCTCACATCCTCCCGTTTCCAGGCAGGAATGCCCAGTAGTTGTAGCAGTCCCAGTTTCTTCATATGGTCTGCCTTCACCCTTCGACATGTATCACACTCGGACACGTACTTTGCGATCTCCCGCTTCATCCGTGTCCACCAAAACTTGCTTCTGAGTTCTTGATACATTTTGTTGCTGCCGGGGTGAATAGAAAACTTTGACAAGTGAGCCTCATCAAAGCTTTTCTTCCATAACTCTGAGTTACGGGGTACGACAATCCGGTCCTTGAACCATAGGACGCTGTCTCCGTCTTTCCGGAAACATTTCAGCTCCCCACTATCTATACGTCTCTGCAAATGCGACATGCCCTTGTCATGTTTCTAAGCTGCCGCTATCTCTTCACGGATGGTGGGGATAAAAGCTATGTTGTAGAGAGCTCCATGTGGAATCACATGCAATGGTGGCTCACTCTCTTCCAACGATATGATGGTCAGATTGTTGACGTGTGACTTGCGACTCAGTGCATCCGCCACTACGTTTGCCTTGCCAGGGTGATAATGGATTTCTATTTCGTAATCCTTTATCAACTCTAACCATCTTTGCTGCCTCATGTTCAGCTCCTTTTGAGTGAATATGTACTTGAGGCTTTTGTGGTCGGTATATAAATGTATAAGGTTACCGAGTAGGTAGTGCCTCCACATTTTAAGTGCAAGTACCATGGCAGCGAGCTCCAAGTCGTGAGTTGGATAATTCTGCTCATGGTTTCTGAGCTTCCGTGATCCATACGCGACCACTATTCGGTCTTGCATCAGCACACATCCGAGCCCAATACCGGATGCATCGCAGTACACATCAAACGGTTTTGTTGTGTCTTGCTGCACCAAAACCGGTGCTGATGTTAGGTGTCTCACTAATGCCTTGAACACTGCTTCACATGCTGGACTCCAAACATATTTGGTAGCCTTCTTCAGCAGCTCCGTCATAGGCTTGGCAATCTTTGAGAAGTTCGGAATGAACCTCCGATAATATCCCGCGAGTCCGAGGAACTCTGTACCTCGTGAACAGTTCTCAGGGACTTCCAATTCAGCACTTGTGTGATTTTACTCGGGTCTACAGCAATTCCCTCCACTGAGATAATATGCCCGAGAAAAGGCACTTGCGATATCCATAATTCGCACTTGCTGAATTTCGCGTATAGCCTGTGATCCCGCAGCTGTTGCAAGACTATACGCAGACATTTCGTGTTTTCTTCCTCCGACTTGGAATAAACCAATATGTCGTCTATGAAGACCACGACAAACTTGTCCAGCTCCGGCATGAATATCGAGTTCATCAAATACATGAAGTGAGCTGGAGCGTTGGTGAGGCGGAAGGACATGACCTGGTACTTATAGAGTCCGTACCTCGTCGAGAAAGCGGTCTTCGGAATATCCTCCACCCGTATTAATCTGATGGTACCCGGATCTTAAGTCCATCTTGGAAAAGATCTTTGCTTCGACCAACTTATCAAACAACATGTCGATCCGTGGCAACGGGTACTTGTTCTTGATGGTTACGGCATTTAGTGGACGATAGTCCACGCAAAGACGCAACGTTTCGTCTTTCTTCTTCATGAATAATGCCGAACAGCCCCATGGTGAGGAGCTCGGCCTAATAAAACCCTTCTCCAGCAGGTCCGTTAACTGCGTCTTCAGTTCAGCCAATTCCTTGGGCGCCATCTTGTATGGCCGTCAGGACATTGGCATGGTTCCCGGTGCAAGTTCAATCTTGAATTCCACCTCCCGGTCGGGTGGCATCCCCGGTAAATCATCCGAGAACACGTCAGGGAACTCACGGACTACTGGAATGTCTTCCAATCTGATGGTTGTGGACTGATATACACCTGGAAGTTTTATTTCTGGACTGTCCAGAAATAATGAATGTGACTCGTGCATTTCTAGGTGTAAATGCACGACTCGGAGGACGGTGTCTAAAACAGCGCCGTGGCGGGTTAACCACGACATCCCTAAGATGACATCGACCTTCTGTCCCTTTAAAATTATGAGAGACGTAGGGTATACTCTACCCGCTAAGCATAATGGCGTTTTTGGAACCATCATGCTTGCTGAAATTTCGCCACCCGGTGAACAAATCAAGTATGGACTATTGGTGGGTAGTATTTGCAAGCTGTATTTAGCAATGAAAGCTTGGCTAATAAAATTGTGTGGCGCCTAAATCAAATCATACTATGGCGGGATGCTGGTGGAGTTGGAACATACCCGCAAGGATTGGTTCACAACCCGGCATGTCCTCTATGGCAAGTTGGTGGACGGTGTCGGGCCTAGGGTTTGCCCGCTGCGCATTAGTGGGGTTCCGGGGCTGATTCCTCCCTGGAAGTTGCAGTGCAACTTTGCCGCCTTGCCTCTCAGGAGAATTGTTGGCGAAGTGTCCTGGATGACCACATTTGTAGCATGTGGCTGCTGCTTGGCCGGTGCTTGGGGGACGAAAGCCCGGCATGTGCTGCTGAGGTGCATATGCACGCGGCATCGCCCGCTGCTGCTGTTGTTGCTGCGGAGGTGGTACTGGCAGTGCCGGCCGGAATGCCGGTGGAAAATATGGCCGACTGCGGAATGGCATCGGCCTCCGTGGTGGCTGCCAGCATGGACCCGATGGTGGGCGATTCACCATTCGGTATTTTTGAGAAGGACCACCTCCTTCTCCGCTGCTTTGCGGCGCGCTTCGCTTCCATTCTGCCGCCGCTAACTCCTTGCCGGAGTCCTCCTGAACAATCGCAGCATCAATTATATTGTTGAGGCTGCCGCGATTGAACATCGCCATCTTGTCCTTCAGGAGCGGGTTAAGCCCCTGGTAGAAATGATCCCGCCACTTTTCGTCAGTATCAGCGTGATACGAGGCGTAGAGCACAAGATCATTGAACGCCATGAAATATTCCAGCGCGTTCCGGCTTCCTTGTTGCAGGCGTAGGAACTCCTGTGTCTTCCTCTTCATGATAGCCGGCGGTATGTGATAGGCCCTGAAGGCCGTCCTGAATTCCGTACAGGTCAGAACTTGCTCGGTGGGTTGCGAAGCACAGAAATTCGCCCACCAAGCACTCGCAGATCCCTGAAGCTGTTGGACCGTGAATTGAGTCTTATGCTGCTCACTCACTTGGAGCAGCCCGAACTTCATCTCTACCGTGCGGAGCCAGTTGTCCGCATCGATGGGTTCATCCGCCCTTGAGAATACCGGGGATGAGTAGCTAGAAAGTCGGAGTAGGAGCTCGGTTGGCGCTCCTCACGATCTTGACGTCTCTCTGGTCGAGACGTATTCGCAATGAGGGTTTGCAGCAACTCCGTGTGCTGCTGATGAGAGCCCACCATCGCTGCCACAATGTCAGCCAAAGTAACCGTTGGCGGTGGCAGTTGTTCCTGTTGCTGTTGCTGCTATTGCTGTCCCGAGGAGTCCTCGGGAGGCTGTTGGGAGGTCTCTCCCCCCTGACTGGAACCCCCAACGTCCGGGTTGGCACGAGTACGAGTCATTCTGAAACTCAAAACAGCAGCGATCAGCACAGGTCATACTTAAAATTCCATATGAAACAGTAGGTATTGAAGTGACGCATGAATAATTTGCACAACATTCACATATATTGATAAAGCATAAACTTTATACAAGATACATTAGTCTCGGGTCTCCGAGAAGTCGTGCTCATGTCGTCACAACCAATAGATACACTACTGTCTACACGACATGTCACCGATCACAAAAGTTTGGGTTACATCACCCTAGCTGCCCTACATGGCAACGGTAATCTCCTACTCGGAGTAGAACTTGACCTCCTGCGGTTCGTCCTCCTTCGGTACCTCTGCTGGTGGCTCTGGGTCCATGACCTCCTCTTCTGGCTCGGGTTCCCCCATTGCCGGAAAACCCAAGACCACGGGTACAGCACCTACCACTGGTCCATTACCGGAGGTACGAGGTCCTACAACGCGTGCACCTCGTCCATGGCTTGGTTGTAGTCCTCTTCCCAGCCTTGCCCCTCCTCAATAGCGTCATCCTGCTCTTGAGTGAGGACCTCGTTCTGCTGGGTCAGAGCCTGCACCTGTTGTTGCAAAGCCGTGATTTCGACACGGCTTTTTCTCCTTGCCTTCTTCAGACGATGCAACTGATTGTTGCTCATTCAGTCGCTTTATCGTCGGAAGGAGCACATTGCGGAGTGCGCTGTGAGCACTCTTGAAATGGTCTCCACGGCTTGTGTTCTCCTTGAGCTTTGCAGCAAGACAATCCATATGAACAGCTTGGCTGTCCATCACGGCTTTTCCTGCCCTCAATTGGAGACTGAGGTTTGCCTCCGCGGGAATGTACCTTGGGCAACCCGGATCGGTTGCCTCCATGTACCTCCCCTCCCACACATGGTTAGCCCGTCCCTCTACCGGAACGAGCGCGTATGGAGTACCCTCAGCTCTCACGTGTAGTTGGCAGAAAAGCGACATGGTGTCGCGGGCTGCCACTTGCCACATTTCCTCCGGCTCTCTGCCCCTCACCGTAACGGTGAACGGCACCCAACCGGGTGGCGTAGGTCCTGCAAGAACTTCGACATGGATCATCCACGTCTTGTTCCCCTCCTCGCCTTCTTCCTTGGCGAATTACTGCGGCATCTTGCTGTACCCGAAATATTGAAGCATTTGCCTCAACGTTTCCGGATAGCCGTCGCGGTGAGAACAGTGGGATTCCACCCATCCGTTCTCCAACTGTCTATATACTGTCATCTGTAAAAACATATTTAAGAAATGTCAAATATTTATTTGAACAGTAAACCATTGAGTTCTAACATAAAACATGTCATTGAACTCATAAAACTTGGAAATATAGTTCAAACTTAAACAAATTTGACTGCTGATCTGCTGTCCAATATGACAGCCCTGACCAGTTTCCATTTCAACCTGATTTAGACATGCTAAAGGCAAAACCAATTCTGGAGCTCAACATCAAAGTTAAAGCTAACTTCAATAGCTTTCCACAAAGTATTTGCTTGGCCTAAGATCTGTCCTGGTTCAAAAGTTATGAGATGTCGAAGTTGATAGAATTTCTGGAGAAAATTGGACAGCACCTCCCTGCTTTAGGTAATGATTTGATCCAAGAATTTCAGTTAATTCTACTCCCAATATGACAAAACTTTCTGTTACAAAGTTGTAACCCATCTCTTAAACTTTTCATAACTACCTCATTTTATATTTTTGGATTTTTATGCAGGAAGTTATGCTCAATTTACAGAGAGTAACCCCTCCAAATGAGCTGAAATTTTGGAGGTTGAATATTTGAAATATGAAGATCCAAGTTATGAATTTAGATCTCCATATTGGGAAGTTTTGGGAGGTTTGAATCATCACCTTGAACATACACCGTTATAATTCAAAGTTTTAATTCCCCTTATTTTTCCTAAGTGCAAAGGTGCTGAAATTTTTGTTAGCACTTTTGGGGATTTTACATCCCTCCCCCCTTAAAAAGAATCTCATCCCGAGATTCCAAAAGAAATGCAAAGTGGGGAAACTTTACCGGGTATACGATGATAGCGATTGCGGATAATTTGTTCATAGATAGTCCTAACTTTCCCATGTCGCCTCATCAGCGGTATGGTTACTCCACAAGAACTTGTAAAACCCTAAGGTCCGGTTTCTTGTGACGCCAGTCTTTTCATCGATAATCCGGATCAGATACTCGGAGTACGTGAGGTCCGGTTGAGGAACTTTTATGTGGAAGAGAGATGTGGAGAGATGTGGGAGACGTTGTGAATTTCTGCGAGCGACGCCGGTAACTCCAAGCGATATGCTACGGGTCCGCATTTTTCAATGACGGGAACGGACCAATGAGTTGTGGCACATGTTTGCCCTTTACTCCGAAACGATGAACTCCTTTCATCGGAGACACACGGATATAAACATTCACTACAGGATTCCCGTCAGCATACGACGGCCAAAACCGTTGTATATAAGGCAAAAGCCGTCGTATATAATCTATATACGACAGCAGAGGTTTATTTATGGCCATTGTATATATCTTGTCGTATATAAACTTATATACGACGGCACCGTCATATATAAGCCTATATATACGACGGCCAATAATATACGACGGCCCGTTTCATAGGGAAGGGCCAATAGGCTGGGCCTTTATATACGACGGCTCTAGGCCCTGGCTGTCGTATATAAGATCTTATATACGACGGTCCTGGCCTAGCCGTCGTATATAATGTAGGCTTATATACGACGGTCTGGGCCTAGCCGTCGTATATAATTTAGGCTTATATACGACGGCCCTGTATAGGCACTGTCGTATATAATTTATACAGGCCATCGTATATAAGTTTTCCAATTTTTTTTTTTTAAAAAAAAACAGAAAATGGCTAACCTGGCTCGATGGCCAGCTACACATATACAATTACAAAACAGGTTCACAAAATAGATTCACATCCAAAATCACAAGGTGCAATAGTACACATCCACAATCACAAAGTCTGACATCCACAATCAAGAACAAAATCACAACGCTATTCATTACTAGCCCCTGCACTACCTCCGGGGGCAAAGAATTCATCCTGCCGCTGTGAACCTGGCGCACGTAGCTGCGGCGATGGAGTCTGAGCCTCCGCCCCTGATCCCTATGAAACACAATGACATATGTATAAGTTTACAATGGTGTTTTCGTATTCAATTGTTTATTTGAACTTAATGTAACTTCTTTTTTGTACCTGTACTCCAGGAAACTGCTCCTGTGGTGGCGATGGCTGCAGCACGAACGGTGGTGGCTGCCACAACGGTATCTGGATTTGCTGCCCTTGCTGTCGAGCTAGCGACTGTCATTTCAAACATTATAATTTACAAAACGGGTTGAAATGCAATGTAACTAAAGTACAATTGTATGTTTCTTACTTCCATTGCCGCTTGCATCTGTGCCATATAGGACGCATGGTACGCCATGGCGGCCCTGTTGTTCTCTCGCTCTCTCGCCAAGGCCTCCTCCAGCTGGGCCAAGCTGGAGGAGCCTGTGCCAGCAGTCGAAGACTACGAGGAGCCGCCTCTCGCAGGTCGTGCCTCCCTGGAGTCGATGACTCCAGAGAATATGGCAAGCCTACAAGAAAATGAATCAATTCAAGGTAAAATCAAATAATCTTGAATTGAAAACAATGAAAGTAAATGAATTCAACTTCTGTGTGATTTTCCACCTCCGCTTGCATACGCGACTTGAGGGTCGATGTTGGGGGAGTTTTCCCAATCGAACCCTTTGCCGTGTATCCTCACAGCCTCTTGCCCATACCTAGTCTGAAAAACAATGAAATTGTGTAAGTTCAACAACATATATAGTGTCAACTAATTTGAGAGGTCAAGAAACTTACCAGGCGCTCCGCTGCGTACTGACTACACAGCTCCCGTTGAGAAGGGTCAGCGTGACCTTTTCTATAGACCATAGTAGCGCTCGGTCGCACGCCGGTCTCCTTTTCCTATGAACATATGTCAGTACGAACAATAGTACATTATGAATATAAAAAAACCACCAAGAAACATACCATCCGTTTAGCCATCTGCACGAAACCCTGGACGCCCATACCGTGCTTCCCCGAGCTCCCTCTGGCATCTCGAGCCTTCTTGGACTTAGCGTTAAACTCATCGCTAGCCCAATACCTGCAAAGGGCTCGGTAATCTTCAGTTCATCCCTGTAACCAAGGGACACTAACCTGCACACATGCGTAGCTCATTAGATGTTACTTACCAAAAGTAATGTGAATAATTTAAAGAATACGCAACTTACCTCTGCGTACTGCTCCTCCGTCAAGTACGTGTTGGAGGCGTCTCTGAACGAACCAACCTCATGGTCGTGGAGCTTCAAGTAGTCGTTAACTACTTTACTCCGAGCATTTAAAAGCATTTGCATAACAAGCTTCCGAGCGTTCACTTCGAACATGGAGCGGGCATGATCCATCTGCTCAGCCGGGTCCTCAAGGCGGTACCTGAGCTGTAGGAAGCCAACACAGTTCGACATACGCACATTAATATTTAAAGGAACATAAATAATTGAAACTTCAAATATTTATGAAAGTTACTTATCCAAAAATCTGCCCACATGACTCCCTGTAGGTTGTCGTTCTGCGGGTGAGGAACGCGCGCGTAGTCGGCCCACGACGTAGCTGCACGCCCATCGATCGCACCGGGTAGTGCAAACGCACTATGTTCCCGATGCAACCTTTCACCGTCCTGTGGTGTTTCTGCCCACATACGAAAGTTCCTCCCAAGAACTAAAAATACATTTGTTAAGTCATTTAGTAAGACCATAGTCTTTGAAAACCAATAGAAATGAATACTTTATTAAAGTGTTACCTGTCTCCAACCGGACGAATAATTATCGGCTCTCTAGGAATCGGTGGTGGACAACCAAAGTTACTCCTCCTCGTACGTCTCCTCCGCTGTGGCACCACGTCTGGTGATCCAGAAGGCTGGTCACCGGACATGTCCTCGGGCTGGGTGCCCTCAGGCTCGATGGGCAGACTGCCCTCGGGCTGGCTGCCAGAGGGCTCGCTCCCCGAGGGAACGCTGCGCCGTGTACCCGTCTCCTGAAGTGCCGCTCCGGCCTCGGACTCATAGTCCAAATCAGACTACAATGGTAAAGTAAGTAAGTTAAATTGAAAAGTGATTTTAATAATATTGTGCATTGTAGAAAATTTACCTCTGTACGCTGCAAACTGACAACCCTGTCCCGCAACTCCGGACACGCACTTAACAGCTGAGTGCGTCTGCTCCCGCTGTAAGTGGAACAGTAGAAGTAGTCATCTCTCTCCTGCGGGGGGAGGAAACCCCTCACCGTCGGTGCCTTCTTCCTCTTTGAACCCTTAGAACCCTTGCTCGACGACATCCTGTAAGTGATATTTAGTGAGTAATCAGTTAAAATTTTGTTGTAAGTGATAATTAATGTTACTTTGATTTAAAAAAAAACATTACTTGTAATCAGTTTCAAAATTCATCAACATCATGATCATCAACATAACGATCGTCAACATCACGATCTGTCATCGTGAGCTGTTTACGTTTCGCTTTCTCATTGTAGATGTCTCTACATCTTCAACGTCTCCTACTAAGTTATCGAGTCCTGCACCAGGCTCGATGATAAAAGAGTCTAGCAACTCTTGTTCTTGGTAAACTTCTTTAGTGTCTCCACTATCATGATAATCATCATCTCCAGGAGTATACAAGCGCTCACGAGAATTCACCTCATATACCACCCACCAAGCGCTAAGCTTCTTACATGGATACGGTAGATAATACACTTGTTCCACTTGATGTGCAAGAACGTATGTATCTAAAACCTCGAAAGCGTTCATTGTGATTCACTTCCACCATGCCAAATTGATTTTCTCGAGTTCCATGATTGTTATCAAACCAATCACAATCAAAGAACACCACTCGAAGTTCCTTATTGCCAGCGAAAGTAAATTCCAGAATTTTGTTAACGATTCCATAGTAATTGGTTTCTTTCCCTTCTGAGTCGATTTCCCTCGTCACAACTCCGCAATTTGATGTCGCTGCAAGAGGACGAAAAGTTTCGAATTGAGTTGTATGGAATTGGAAGCTATTTGTGTCATATCGACCATAGCTTCTAACTTTCACTAATCTATAAGATAGTTGTCATAAATCTTGATGGATGTCGTGTTCACTAATATATAAGCACAAAACCAGGATAAGAAATTGGGCCCTCCATTAATTCCAGCTTGTCGCATCGTTTGTACTTGCTTTCTCGTAGGTTGATGCCTATGTTTCCAGTTTTGGTTGTGGAACTCGCTGTACACACAAAACATATGTTGTCGACATTAGCATACATGTATTGGTAAATACAATAATCATCATAAATGTAAGAGAAACACTTACTCGAAATATTTCTCCATGCCATCGATATTAGCATACATGTACAGTAAAGCAACAGTCCTTTCTCTTTCAGTAAAATCGTATGTCGTGCTGCTGCCAACAGTAGTTCCCCTCGATTCAAAAATAGAGAGATCACTAAATGGTAGTTTGTCATCTACGTTGTATCGCATTGCCGAAGTATAGACATTATTTTCCGCTGCAAAGTAGAAACTAGAAAAGTAACCTACTTCATTTAGAGTAAATGCTTCGGCAATGCACCCTTCAACCCTTGCTCTATTTCCAACCATAGTTTTCAGATATCTCAATGCTCTTTCAATATGGTACATCCATCTATATTGCACAGGACCACCAACTTTTGCTTCGAATGGAAGATGGATAAGAAGATGCTGTATTGGATTGAAGAAACCAGGAGGAAATATTTTTTCCATCTTACATAAAAGTACAAGTATCTCCTCTAACTTCTCCATCATGTCTTTCATTATTTCTTTGGCACATAGCTGCCAATAGAATAGTGAGAGCTCAGCTAACACCTTCCACAGCGCATCATCTAGATATCCCCGAAACATAACAGGTAAGAGTCTTTCCATTATTATATGATAATCATGACTCTTCAACCCAGTGAGTTTTCCCGTTTTGACATTCACGGCTCGTCTCAGACTAGCAGCATAACCATCTGGGAATTTCAAAGTTTTCAACTATTCCATAACTTGTTTCTTTTCATTAGGTCGAAGCACGAAAAAAGTATGTGCCATACCACCGCTTTCAGAGAGCTCAAGAGTAGGTCGATTACAAATCTCGGCCAAATCCTTTCGAGCCTTTAAGTTGTCCTTCGTCTTGCCCGTGATAT
This sequence comes from Neostapfia colusana, assembly GCA_030760725.1. Lineage (NCBI taxonomy): Eukaryota > Viridiplantae > Streptophyta > Magnoliopsida > Poales > Poaceae > Neostapfia > Neostapfia colusana. Next base: position 57,134,542 of record JASWHV010000005.1, on the reverse strand, counting down.
CCATGCACGTTCTTATGATACATTCGGCCATGCTACGCTCCTGATGCATTACATCAATATTATGCATCAGTATCAATGACTTCACATATGGTAGCTCCCAAATTCTACATACATGAGTCCAGTTGTGAACATTTCCAAAACCTACAAAGAATCCAGGGCGAGATTCATCAGGGACTAGTTTGCCCAACACATCGGATACTTCACATCCGCTTAGGCGTTTAGGTGGTTCCTTAGTGACAAAAATATCTTTTTTGAAGACATTCCTCTGTTGCCTTAATTGGTGGTTTCGAGGAAGCCAACGCCTATGACAATCAAAGTAGCTTATCTTGCCACCGTTTGTAAGTCGAAAACACTCTGTGTCAGAAGCACATATGGGACACCACAAACAACCATGTGTGCTCCATCCAGAAAACATGTTGTATGCAGGGAAATCATGGACGGACCATAAATAAGCAGCTCGAAGATTAGATTTCTGCTTCTTGTAACAGTCATACGCTTCAACTCCAGTCCACAACGTTTTTAGTTCTTCAATCAATGGTTTCAACATCACATTGAGACGTGATCCCGGATGATCTGGTCCTGGTATAATGAGACTAAGAAACATAAACTCGTACTTCATACAAAGAGAAGGTTGTAGGTTGTACGGAATAACAAAGACGGGCCAACATGAGTATGGTGTGGCATTTGTACAGAAATGTGAGAAATCCATCCATCGCTAACCCGATGCGAACATTTCTCGCATCACTAGCAAAAGCAGGATCGAAAGAGTCCAAAGACTTCCATGCCTCACCGTCCGACGGATGGGTCAACACATATTTGTTCTCACGCACACCTTCTTTGTGCCATCTCATGTGTCTAGCAGATCATTTTGAAAGAAACATCCGCTTCAACTGAGGTGTCACAGGCAAGTAACGCAATTGCTTATGTGCAACTTCTGTCATTACTTTATCACTATCATCATTGACAACATCGACAAACCTCGATTTTCCACACTTTAAACAATTCTTCTCTTTGTCGTGCTCTTTCCAGAATAGCATGCAGTTATCTGGACACACGTCAATTTTATCATATTTCATACCGAGACCAGATAGCAATTTCTTGGAGTGATACATATATTTGGGCAGTTTATGAGGTTGTGGAAGAGCATCGCTGATAAGTTTCATCATATCATTGTAGCAATTCTTAGAGAAGAAATACTTAGATTTGATTGCCATAAATCTGGTCATGAAAGTAAGAAGAGTCATTTCAGTATGATCATGCAACGCCTCTTTTGAAGCTTTCAAGAGATTAAAGAATGCGCCTGTCTCAGTTGTAGGCGGATCCTCCATTTGTATATCTTCTAACATCTCATCAATCCTATCAACACCCGGACAATTATCATCATCATGATCTTCCACTACATGTACGGCTCGAGGAGCAGACTCGCCGTGGAAACTCCGCACCTCATAATATGACATGTAACCGTTTCTGCACAAATGTAATGACAATGTCATTTTGTCTAGAAACTTAGTATTCCGTCATTTCACACATGGACAACGAGCTTTATCGGTCGTAGACAATGAAAACACTCGATCAATAAAGTCGTCTGTCCCGGCATACCACTCATTTGAGTGACCAGTTGCCTTGTTCCAACCGGTATACATCCAACTACGGTCTTCACTCATTTGACTCTGCAGTTTTAAGTCAAATAAATTATAGTTAGTTTATAATTTATTTATGTCACAACACTGCATCTATTGGAAAGGATAGGTCCTAAACAAACCCAAGAGTGACCGAGACGAACGTGCTTATGACAAGACACGGGGTCTAGATTCAGACGAAATTTCGGCAGCATAACCCCGCTGTTCTCCAACTGCACGCCCAAAAATGGTGCAGCAGAGAACATTAGGGTTACGCTGTCGAAACTACGTCCAAAGCCAGACCCCACATCTCATCATAAGCACGCCCTCTCGGTCACTCCTAGGCTGTCCAAAAAGGGACAATTCCGAACCTACACGCCTCACATGCGTAACACATGTGAGACGGGCAGGTTCGAAACAGGTGACGCATATTGTAATGGTTTACGTCAATCTTTCATTTTTTTAGTCATTTAAATGAGAGACAGGAAAGAAGAGAGAGAGAAGGAAAGATTGAGAGAGAGACAAATTCCATCGAGCTCTGCCACAGCTGCACCAGGCACCACAGAGTCCACATTTCCTGACGCGAGCAGGTAATGCAGGCATACCTCTGCAGAGGAGAACCCGTCGTGCCCCATCATGAGCAGCAGCACGGCCCTCCTCACCGCTTCATTGTGGTTCTTACCCGGGACCTTTTCCCCGCATCATTGGGCTTCTACTCTCGACACCTTTTGACAGCAAGCACCGCAGTGTCCTTCCATCGGTTCTTCACATCCACCATAGAGTCATAGGACTTCTCGGCGGCTGGCGACAGAAAACACTGCAGCGCGGTGAGGATCTCAGAGGTGCGGAGGTCCACGGCATGGCGGAGGACGGCGCAGACAAGGTCGGGTCGGGCGCTGTCCGAGAGCGAGGAGATGAGGTCCGGCGGCGGGTGCGGGAGGAGGCGAGACTCCCCGAGCGCGAGGAGGACTTCATAACTTGTGAGGCGTGCCGTGGGGGAGGCAACGAAGGGGGCGATGGCGGCTGGGAAGTAGGGGGCGATGTCCCTGATGGCCTCAGGGCTGCTCGCGGGTGGCGTCGGGAGCGACATGGATTGCGCAAGCGTGCTGAGGAAGGAGGCCAGTAGGGCGTGGAGGACGCGGCGGTGGTGAGGCTTGTGTCGGCGGGAGCGAGCGACACAACATAAGCATGAATAACATAACAACAACTCCTAAACATTATTAACCTAAACCTCAGCATATATAATAATATAACATAACCACAACAACTCCTAAACAACAACATAACAACAACAAATCCTAAAGCATGAATAACTCCTAAACAACAATAACTCCTAAACAACAATATAACAACATAACAAAAACAAATCCATCGTATATTAAGCATTATTAAGCATGAATAACATAACAACAACAAATCCTAAACATTATTAACCTAAACCTAAGCATATATAATAACAACTAATTTACAACGGACAACTAATTAGCAAAATTATGAACTACTATTCTAACTAGATGAGCATAATTACCAACTAATTAGCATAACTATCAAGTAATTGAATTAGCTCAACGGATTACTTGCGGCGAGTTGACGATCGGCGAGGGCGATGGACGGCGACGGCCGCGGCAGCGGCTCGGACAGCGAGGGCGACGGACGGCGAGGGCGACAGACGGCGGCGGCGATGAGGGGCGGCCATGCGGGGAGAGCGGCCGGCGGCGCGGTTCAGCTGCGGCGTGGGGGCGGCTGCGGCATCGGGGCGGCGGGGTGCAGTGGGGGTGGTGGCGTGGTGGGGGCGGTGGCGGGGTGAAATGGGCAGCCGCGGGGTGGGGGCGCCGGCGTGGAGGCGGCGGCACACGGCAGTGTGGGAGGGCGGCGGCGGCGCGGAGTGGGTGAGGAGAAAAAAATTAGGGTTGGGCCCGATGGGCTCTATATGTGATCTATATACGACGGCCGGCTTGAGATACGACAGCCAGCCGCACGGACTGTCATAAATAAACGCTATATATGACAGCCTCGGGTTGGCTGTCATATATAACTTTTATTTACGACAGCCCAGGTAACATACGATGGCCAGCCGTCGTATATAAACTTATACACGATGATCCGTAGAGGCCATCATATATAAGTTTATATATGACAGCTAGCCGTCGTATGTTACCTTGGCTGTCGTATGTTGACCTCTTTCCTGTAGTGATGGTCCCCGATGTCGAAGTGGAGAGGACGGCGTCTTTTATCCGCATAGCTTTTCTGACGAGATTGAGCAGCCTTGAGATTGTCTTGTATTACTCGCACTCGTTCTTCAGCCTCATTCACAAGTTCAATGCCGTATATCACTCATTCGCTGGACTCACACCAGTTGAGTGGTGTGTGACATTTCCGGCCGTAGAGAGCTTCATAGAGCGCCATCTTTATGCTAGCTTGATAGCCATTGTTATATGGAAATTCCGCCAATGGCAAATGATCGTCCCAGTTTTTACAACGGTGGATGGAACAAGCGCGTAACATGTCTTCAAGCACTTGATTCACCCATTCAGTTTGACCATCTGTCTGCGAGTGATACGCGGATCTTTGGATCAGTTTTGTCCCCAATGACGCATGCAGCTGTTCCCAAAACCGAGAAACGAACAGCGCACCGCGATCTGAAATAATGGAGCGGGGAACACCGTGCAAGCACAATATCCTTGCAATATACAGCTCCACAAATTTCTTGGCCACGTAACTTGTATGTACGGGAATAAAATGAGCCGACTTGGTTAGTCGATCGACTATCACCCAAATTGAATCATGGTTGTGAGATGTGAGAGGTAACCCGACTATGAAGTCCATGCTGATATCCTCCCACTTCTACGTCGGAATGTCCAAGGGTTGCAGCTGTCCGGCTTTATACATATGGTCGGCTTTCACCCGCCGACACATAACGCATTTGGATACGCATTTCACGATTTCTCTTTTCATCCCTGTCCACTAAAACCTGGTTTTCAGATCCTGGTACATGTTGTTGCTGCCCGGATGAATAGAATACTTGGACAAATGAGCTTCGTCCAAGATTTTCTTCCGAAGCTTCATGTCACGGGGTACCACTATACGGTCTTTCAACCATAGAGTACCGTGTTCATCCCTTCGGAAGCATTTCATTTCACCATTCTTCATTCTTCTCCGAATGTGCGACACTCCCATGTATTCCTTCTGAGCTTCCATAATCTCCTCTCGTATAGTAGGGACGAGAGCAAGATTATATAATGCCCCATATGGAACCAAGTATAGACTCGCTCCTCCTCTTCCAGTGGGGTGATGGACAGATTGTTGACATGAGATTTGCGGCTTAAGGCGTCGGCAACCACGGTTTCCTTTCCGGGATGGTGGTGAATCTTGATCTCATAGTCTTTGATCAGCTCTAGCCATCTCCTCTGCCACATATTCAACTCCTTTTGAGTAAATATATATTTCAGACTCTTGTGGTCGGTGTAGAGGTGCACTAAGTTCCCAAGTAAATAGTGTCTCCACATTTTCAATGCAAACACCACAGCAGCGAGCTAAAGATCATGAGTCGGATAGTGCTGCTCGTTCTTACGAAGTTGACGTGAGCCATAGGCGACCACTCTTCCTCCTTGCATCAATACACAGCCAAGCCCGATACCAGACGCATCACAATATACGTCAAAGGGCTTGGTCGTATCCGGTTGAGCTAACACCGGAGCTGTTATACTGCAATGCCTTCTGCAGAAATAATATGACCAAGAAATGGCACTTGGTTGATCCAAAACTCGAACTTGCTGAACTTGGCATAAAGCTTATGGTCTCGCTATCGTTGAAGCACGATATGCAGGTGTGCGGCGTGTTCTTCTGCAGGCTTGGAATAAACCAAGATGTCGCCTATGAACACCACCACGAACTGTCCAACTCCGGCATGAACACTGAGTTCATGAGATACATGAAATGTGCCGGGGCGTTGGTGAGACCAAAACACATGACGAGGTATTCATACAGCCCATATCTCGTCGAGAAGGCCGTCTTCGGAATGTCCTCCGGTTGGATCTTGTAAAAGTCCCAAAAAATTGTAAAAGGAAAACTTGAGATGTGAATAAAGTTGAGTTCAAATTAAAGGAATGGGACATGCAAAAACTTCTCTAAACATGTGAATGTTGTCATGTGCAAGCACATAATTTGAAGTCCACTTTGAATTCAAATGTTCATTTGAATGCAAAGGTGGTCATTTTACATGAAGGATGCAAACTGTGGTTGTAACCCTCCCCTTTGCAGCTGCCAAATTAAAAGTTTGAATCCATAATTGAATTCTTCAGGTTTAAATTGTGAGGAAGACAAATTTTGAGAAAATTTAGAGGTACTTTGATATGTATATCAAAGAGGCTTGTGAATTTCATTAAAATTTGAATTCAAATTTGAAACTGAGGTATACCTTGTCAAATTTTCCAAATGGCTTTCTAATTTGAGCACCTCATGGATGAAGTTTGCACTATCCCAAATTTGGAAGATCTTTTGGGGGAGAAGAGCAGTGGGACCCACTTTTCATTGGGAGTGGACTTAGACACAAAGTAAACCGAGGCTATATTGTTTTTTCACGCGAAGCAGCCAAAGCCCACCCGAGCGCCACCGAGCGGCAAACCAAGCCACGCACCGGGTTTCTCCCTCGCGCTGGAGAGCTGCTCGTGCGTCCCCTGCACCGTCAGCGTGATCAGCTTGCCTACTACCCTGAAGCCTCGGTACCTTGTCTCTTCCTCGAGCAAAAACGGAACCGAGCACCCCGCAAGCCTCGGTTGGTTCGGGAACCGGCGATTTCATGCGCGCAAGGCCTCAGCCAGCTGCAAAACAGCACCACGGATTCGTCCTACACCTCCTCAGTGCAAAACTTAGCGCGTGGCGGCCTTCCTGACCTGAGAACAGCTCGTCCTTGTGGCAACGCACCCTCACCACCGTTTGGACTCCCGTGGACAGCCCCACACGAAGGTTTTCACGCTTGAACAAGGGTACCCAGAGGAGCGCCGGATCGCCACGCTGCTCCTCACCATATTTCAGCTCAAACCGTGCACCGTATCTCAAGAATTTTGAGTTCTTCTCTCGGCCCGGGAAAACCTAACCACGGGTAAGGATCCTTGAAATTGATGCTCAATTTTCGATTAGAGTTGATCATTTTGCGCACATATGATCTAGAGTAGGTAGGGAACCTTGTTCCTTTTGGAGCCTAGCTTATAACCGGATAGCCACAGCTAATTTTAAGTTTTTCGAGTGGCGGTCATGGCGGGAACCGCCGGGCACACGATGAGACCTCATTTCGAGCCGTTGCGGATCAAGTTTGAACCAAAGTCGAGCACCCCCATGAAGGGAGCACCTAGCTGCCGCACGTCGCACAAGGTTCTAGGGCCGTCGGCGGTCTCCGGTGAGCACGGGGACGAGTTCCTCACACCGAGAATGGGGGCTAGTGGTGAGTTTAGGCCTCTGAGTCCACCGTGCAACGAAGATCGGTGGTGCGACGCCGCTGCCGGCGAGGTAGAGGGCGAAGCGCGCGGGAAACGACCGCGGGAGGAAGAAGACCCCGTCGGTCCCACCGGTCAATGACCGGTCAATGACTGGGATTTGATCTTTTGTGGATACAGCCTAATTTTCTGTAAACCATGGTGTGGCTGCATCGAGGGACTGACACGTCACCTGGGACCTACGGTCAGAATTTAAATGTTTCTCGGTTTATTTGAATCCCCAAATTCAATTCAAACTTTAAAACCTCCTAACTTTTGCTAGGAAACTCCAAATTTAGTGATTCAAATTGGGTTGGATGCATATTGAAAAACTCTATCCAAATAAGCAACCCAATTTGTATGAAAGTCATTATTTAATTCTTGAAAATTCTTTAAAACTTTTCAGCAAAAGAATTTTAGAAGGAGTTTGGTTCATCCAAAAATCCTCAAATTTTGCCAGAATATGTAAAATCCTGTAAAAGTTTAAGCTCATTTGGAGTTGATTTGGTTTGGAGAATTCTGATTTCAAGTTGATGTGTTCAATTTAATACAGAAACATTTTCATGGAATTTCCAAAACATGGAAATTCTGTTCTGGGCAATTCTTAGCTCCAAAAATCCTAGTAAAATTAATGCGTGCTCCCTGAGCTATGTTTGAAATTGTGGTTCACTTGAATTTGCATGAAAGTGCAAATTTATTCAGAGTTAATTCCTTTTTGCCTAAATGTTTAGGGAATTGTTTTGAGTAAACTACTCATTGAAAATTTCTGAATTTTGGCCCAGATGACTTTCTTGTGACAAGGAACTCACATGAAAATTTTCAGCTCCATTGGATCTCTGGATCAGTACTGTACTGTTCAACCTCTTTAGATGAGTAACACACAAGTGATGAAATGCACTTATTACTCGATCATGTTACTTAACCCAAAACCAAACCACTAGCACCAGTGTCATTTTAAATTCTTAAACAGAGTTCCTGTTTTAAACTTGTCATTAGAACTTGTTAGAAAAAGCTTTACAATTAAACACATATGCATATTCATAACGTGTAGCACCTACGTGAAGATTGTGAAGCAATCGAAGTGGAGATCAAGAGGGAGGAAAGCGAGTGATCAAGCCTCAAGTGGTCTTCACTAACTGAATATATACCTAGTCATCTGCATAACCAAGGCAAGCTCCGGTTTGCATTTAAGTTGATTTATAAAGTTTGTGCTTTGTTCACTATTATGGTTTAGAGTTTATATGTGCATTAGGTTAGGATTGTTTTATACTCCAAATGCATGACCAAACAAACCCTTGAGTCCATGGTAGAAGACGTATCTCTGATGTAGAATAGTGCCGTGCTTAATAGGCTATGCCATCCGGTAGAAGTCGAGTAGTTGGAATCTACTCGCGAGCTATAGTTCGGGATCACACAGGTATGATTTAAAGAGGCAAACTAAAGTTTATGTTTCCAAAGATGAGACCGGGCAGGAGGGTTAGGCGGCGACAATACGAGGTCTTGCTCGAGTAGCTCTGCCTGTGTCGGTTCAGGACCGAGACGTGTGCAGCCCCGCTGAGCAAGTATTGAGTTGTGTACCGGATGCTTACTGCTATATGAGATCCAGGAAACCGATGTACCAGGTTAACTGGATTGTAGAGGCATACCACATCATCTCGTTAGACCTATGAGCCGAGATGGCGTGACCAGTTCTACAGTCAGGTGTCCTGCGAAAGGATGCCACATACGACGTAATGAAGGACGCCAGATTTGGGTCCGCAGAGGTGGGCGTATGTGTTGAGTTATCCGAGCAGTGTTTGATTCGAATCACCGTCCCTCGCGGATATGAGTACCACTTGCTCACTGTGTTGTGACATAGTAAGCAAGTTGTGTGAGAACAGTTTGCATGTTTTAATTGCTGCTATAGTAATTGGAATTGCATGAAAACCATGTATGAAGTAGTGATATAGCAAATTAAAGTTGATTTCCACCTTGGGACAAGTAACATTGGAATGAAGCGTTTCTTGTTTGATTGTGGAGTTCCAATGTTGCTCGGCGCAAGGTCACTACTGTGATGGCTAAAATCTGAAAGTTAAGGATGAACGTGTAGGTGAGTCGTTATGCAACTTAATTGTTTATTGTCTTAAGTTATCTTCATGTAGAGTTGCATTCCTTAGGAGAGACGGTTAAGTCTTGCTGAGACTTTGTGCTCACTCTTCCTAAATGAGTGGTTTTGCAGTTTAACATCGACGCTTATAAAGAAGTTTGTCTGGTGAGACTCAGAGACTTCCGAGTCATGTAACACATGGAGAACCTAGCCGCTGCAATGTCTTCGTGTTGCTAGCGAGAGGAGTCCGCGGGTGGACCTCTTCTCGAGTGCTCATTAGTTATTTGACGTGAGTGGTTTGTAGTCTTCCGCTGTGGCTTTTTGATGTAAATTATTTGCAAAGAACACTTGTAAGCTCCCGCTTTTGATTTATTTAATAATGTTTTCCTTATATGTGTGCTGTTGGGTGCCGCATAACACGGCACCACCCAATGCGATTCCCGGGCAAGCGGCACGGCCCCGTGACACGGGTCGGGTCCCCCGCAGCATGGTATCAGAGCCGCATTGGTAATAGCGCACGGAATAAGGATCGTATTACGACAAAAACTTAGGATACGGTGAGGAAACGATACTAGGCCCACATAAAGTCTACTATATTAGCTTAATATGAAGGTGGCAACCTAACTTACTTGCTTATGTCGGAAAATCGTGCATCTCAGGACTTCATATGTCTTGGGGGGGTGCACATAAGCGCTGTCCACCAAGGCGCACAAGCTGAAGGGTGGAGCCTCACGGGTGGCAGGTAACCCAGCCAGCTTTGGTATACTCTACGGCTCTTCATGTCATTTGGGGTATTCGAGCAACGCCCTTCCCTAGCATGCTACGGGAAAGTATGGGAGACCCCGTCACGTGGTTAGTAACGTGAACACGTAGCTCAAGGCGTGTTTGGCTTGAGAACACCTGTGCGAGTGATGATGGACGGGTGTACGAACTGTATTGGAACCGGGTTCGGTTTGCAGCCAAACCTGATGATTGTGTGTCATTTATGCAGGTTTAACCACAAAACTGTAGTACGAGTAGAAAACATTTGTGAGTTACCATCTTAGTGCCACCGATAATCCAGTTAGGATTTTATTTTGGTGAGGCTACGTAGTACCGACATGATTCTTACGGTGCATCGACACCGTACTACACTTAATAATCTCTTCCCTGTGAAGAAATGATTCATGAACTAACTTTCAACTAAAAATGGAAGTTTCAAACAAATATTAGTTACTGAACTCTTATTTTGAGCTAAGATTCAAATGAGAGAATGACTAGGCTTCAAAGATTTTAAAAACAGAGTGCTCTGTTTCTGGCAGGAATTCCTGCTGGACTTTGACAGAGCATCACTCTGAGTAGATTTACCCCATTAAGGTGCATGATAATGTTCTGGAAAGATTTTTCAGTGCTCTACAACTTATCTGTAGACCTCCAGAGCAAAATCACAAGTTACATTCGTGAAAAGTCCAGTTGAAGGCAAACTATTCAGAACCAGGAGAGCAGAAAAACCTCTCTAGACCTTTCTGTTTTTAAGCCATAACTTTCTGTAGAAAAATCCCTAAGGAGCCTATGATACACGGTTGGAAATGTTAGGAGATGTGCAACATTGTTGTAGTTCAAAGCTTGCTCAGATTCTTATTGTATTTGCATATACAACTGTGATAAAGATAGCCACATACAAAGGAGATGCTGGCAAATTTTATCCAGGAATTCTATCAACTTTGGAAAAATCATAACTTTTGATCCAGAAAATATATAGAGGCATATGAATAATACATGGAAAGATACTGAAGTTTACTAAAACTTTGGTCGAACTCATGTTAATAATATGTAGTTAACTTGAGTAAATTTTGTAGTTTGTGTGAACTGGTCAGGGTAGTCAAGCTGATTAGTTCAGCGTACTTAAGATTTGTCTAAACATGAATGTGGTTATGCTTTCATAAAGTTCATGACATGTTCATGTTTTGCTTATCTTTACTTACTGCTGGGATAGAATTTTGATTGACTCAAAATTTGTTTCGTGCAGTATGGTTTGCGACATTCTCAAATGGAGCTTGGAGGTTCGAGTCGAGGTGGGAATGACTCAACTTCATCACAAGAGCCATCGCCAACCAGATTGGCGGAAATTATGGCGAAGATGAATGAAACTCTCCAAACTCTAGTTCAGCAAGGAATAAATAGAGAAGCTCAACATCACATGCCAACCCAGAGCACTTATTTAGATTTCTTGGCGACACAACCGCCGGTATTTTACGAAGCGGCCGACCGTTTGAAGCTAATCATTGGTTACGTGTCATTGAGTCCATGTTTGGGTTGATCCAGTGTGATGATTTCCGGAAGATTCTATTTGTCGCTCAGCAGCTTCATGGCTTTGCTGGAGCCTGTGGGCAGAATACCTTGCTATCAAACCAGAAGGACATCGTGTCACGTGGACGGAGTTCCAGGAGGCATTTCATGCTCGTTTCGTTCCTGCAGGCATAATGCAAACAAGTCTTGATGAATTCTAGAATCTAAAACAACGGGAGATGAGTGTTATTGAGTATGGGAAGGAATTTAATCGCCTAGCTCAATATGTTTTGATTATGTAAAATCACCAGCCATGGAGGGTTATCATTTTTACCGAGGGCTAACTGCTAGACTGCGATGTGAGTTGGCTCAAGTTAGCCAAAAGAATTTTGATGAGTTTGTTAGCTGTGCTATCACTCAGGAATATTATTCCAATATCCACCTTAAATAAAAGAGGGAGAGGGGCTCATCACAGGATGAATGCAATCATCTGCCTCTAAAGTATCAGTGGGTAATCCGTTCACTTTCCGTTCGGGAGGTTCCACAAAAGAAGCAATCATTCTTGGAGTAGGACGACTCTTATACTCCACAGAGGTTTTATTTACCTCCACCGCAGAAACAACTTATCTCTCGTGCAGCTCAGTACCCACCATATGCACCAGAATATTATTCCCCTCAAGATATTGGAGATGATCAAGGTGATTTCTCAGCTGAACCAAGTGGTATCCCACTTCAAATTGACAATGAACACATCGTCAATGAAGCAACTGAACCGAGCAGCAACATGATGTCTTTGGGTCCAGTTCTAAATAATGATCTTGTACAACAAAGAAAAGCCATGTCCAAAGTGGGAACTGTTAATTATGTGTCAGTCGATGATCTGCCCAAGGGAGGACCAGTTCTCACGGGCAGGTTCACCTTAAATGACAAGCCGGTTGTCATTCTCTTTGACTCTAGTGCAACACATAACTTCATTAGCAAGGCAACGGTGATCCAGGATCAGATTTCCACAATTATCACAAAAGGTTCTTACCTTATTCATACGCCAGGTGGAGACATATCCACAAATGAAGTTGTTTTTAGAGCACCACTTTGTTTGGGTGGAAAATTTTATCCTAACACCCTTATCATTCTCGAAGATCAAGGAATCGATACCATATTGGGAATATCATGGTTGACTTTCCATAGGGTTGTTCTGGATATCGAGAACAGGAGTGCTCATTTGGACTCTCCACTTCACGAGTGTCACACGTTGTATCTCGGCAAAGCTGTTTGCAAAGTCCCAGAAGTATGTAATGCCGAAGCCTGCAAGTTAGAAGACATTCCAGTAGCCCGTGAATATCTGGACGTGTTTCCGGAAGATCTTCCCGGCTTACCACCTGAGCGTGAGGTGGAATTCAAAATAGAATTGGTACCGGGAACCACGCCAATCTCTTGGAGACCATACAAAATGGCTCCGGATGAATTAGCTGAACTGAAGGAGCAACTCAAGATCTGATGGACAAAGGGGTTATTAATCCAAGTTCATCACCATGGGGTTGCTCGGCTTTATTTGTGAAGAAGAAGGATGAGACGCTGAGGCTATGCGTCGGTTATCGTCCGTTAAATGCTGTGACGATAGAGAACAAGTATCCACTACCAAGAATGGATATTCTCTTCGATAAACTAGTGGGTGCTAAAGTTTTCTCTAAGATGGACTTAAGATCGGGATATCATCAAATAAAGATTAGAGCGGAGTATATCCCGAAAACAGCATTCTCGACAAGATATGGACTCTATGAGTATCTTGTCATATCATTTGGGTTGACCAATACTCCGGCTCACTTTATGTATCTTATTTACTCGGTGTTCATGTCGGAGTTGGATCAGTCTGTTGTGGTATTCATCGACGATATCTTGGTCTATTCCAAATCATAGGAGGAACACGCTAAACATTTGCATATTGTGCTCCAACAATTGAGAGATCACAAGCTCTATGCAAGGTTTAGTAAATGTGAATTCTGGATCAACCAAGTGACGTTTCTTGGACATATTATTTCAGCGGAAGGCATCGCTGTTGGTCCAAGTGACACGACCCCACTGGTCCTGTCGAGCCAGGATCACGCTGAGGGGTGCTGCGTTGCACAGCACCGTATAACACACGTCAAAGGTACAAAGCGGAAGCGGAAGCTTTATTACATAAACAAGTTTATTAACATGTTTACATCAAAATAAGTTTAGTCCACACTCGCGGGCGTAGACTAAGCATCAAGTACACGTTCAGCCCTCGAACGTGTCCTTGCTAGCACACACGCACACTAACTCTGCGGCGTGCACGACTCCCACTCGACGGAGTTCCCCTCCTGGGGTTCCGTCTCCTCTTCGGGAGTCCCTTCCTCATAGAACCCTGCAAAAGCTTCAAACACAAGCAGTGAGCACGAAGGCTCAGCAAGTCTGACCCGTCTCACCTAAACATGGAACTCTACATGAGGGTAATGGGTTGCATGAGGTAAAAATCATTTGCACGGACTCGCCTAATTAGTAGAACCTTACTTTCAAGTTTTAGCAGCAGGTTGTGGAGAACTTTACGCTAAGGCACATGAGAGAGCCGCAATCAAACAAGAAACGCATTTCTCTCATGTACTTTGCCCAAAGTTGAAAAGAACTTTAGTTAGCACTAAGCTACAACATATCATTAACAATCAATATCCAACTTTCAATCAGCAACATTTTAACATGTAACTAGCCTGTTCTTTCTACGTCACGGTACAGTGAACAAGTGGTACTCACTGACCGCGAGGGACGGCGATTATAATCGATTTACACCTGCAGGGTTACCCGAACAACCCGTCACGTACGCCCGTACTCGATGTTGCCTACAACAACCATCACGGACGCCGTACGCGACTACCTTTCACCCGTTAGCCAAATATTGAACCGGTCCCATCGTCCCGAGCAAGAGGTCCCTGCACGCGCATCTCTGTGCCGCCAGCTGATTTACACCTCGAGCTCTCAACCTACCCTCTGAACGACGGGCAATGCCTCAATACCCAGCTACCCGAGTTACATCAGTTTCCCGGTTCCCATATAGCCGGTAGGTCTTCGGTACTGTTCTAGCTTGTTCAACAGGCCCGCACACGGCTCGGTCCTCAATCGACACAAGCGGAGCTACAGCACACAGGCCCCAAAGTCCTGCTGCCCTTACTCTCCGCTCGGTCTCATTTTCTTGCCATGTGTTTCATGTGCTATCTCTACCCGAGCAATGTGCCTCTAGCCTATTCTCGCGAGTAGTTCCAACTACTCGACTTGTACCGAATCCTACTCTATTCTAGCAATGCAGTGGCTAACGAGGTTTTCAATCCTAAACCCAACCCATGGTTTTCTTGGCTGTGCAGTTGGGTTTCCAATCAAGACTCTAATGCAACGAACAAAGGGAAACAAGTATGTGCTCAAAACAATAAAATTTGTAAAAAGGTTAATGCAAACCGGGGCTTGCCTTGCTGCTCTTGGTCGTAGGCTAGCTGTTCCTCCGGAGTAACGAAGTCTAGGACTTCGGGTTCCTCCTCGACCTTAGCGACTACATGATAAGAACAATGTATGTATTAATTAAATGCTTTTGTATTAACTTTGAAGTTGTGAAGTCTATAACCTTTACTAGATAGACCTAATGACTGTGAAACTTTTACTGTGGCTTGGTTACAACCTAAACAGAGACTTGGTCAAGTTTTAGTTGCAGCAAAGCTCATTTGAGCCCTCCACAAATAATTATGTCCTTGACCTTAATTAAAGGCTTTTAGGGTGTTCTAGGTATTTTCATGAAACAAACTATGACTTTCTGAAAACTAGATTTTCAGAGGGTTCTAATGGAATTGGTCTCACTTAATTTGGAAGTCTCTAACTAAAGATATGAGCTAAACAATTTCAGAGAAAATTCTGAAAATGTTTCTGAACATTTTCTATTTTCTCTGGAACAGTTTTACTAATCACACCATTAGGTGGACTAAATGAGCTCAAATGGATCTGAAATTTTTATGGTAGCTCAATGATATTTTGGTGAACATCTCAGCAAAATTTCAGGATTTTCCTCCAAATGATTCTCCAGTTAAAATTCCTAACAGTTTAAACTTTAAGGAATTAATTCTGGAGAATTAAGTAATTTCATAAAGTGACACTTGATTTTCTGGAAAGTACTCAGAGAGCTGAATCCAGCAAAATTTGGTTCACTCAATTTGGAGCTTTCTAGCCAAAGTTATAAGGATTTGAAGTTTGAAGGAAATCTGAAAATCGGGGAAAAGTTTAAACTCGCGCGTGGGCCCAGGGGACACGCGTCGCACGCCGAAGCGACAGCACACCGCGGCCCACAAGGCTTTTGCGCGCCAGCACACCCGATCCCGGCCGCAGCCGGATCCCGATTCAAAATATCGGCCGCTGACAGCTGGGGTCCACCCCCTTCTTCAACCTCGCGACACCCGCGCTCCGCCGCCGAGGGACCTCGCCGGAGAGCTCGCCGCCGGCTGCTGTACAGCTTCAAACTTCTTGATTCTGGCCGCCCCTGCCTACTTTTACTTGGGGAACATGATCCGAGGGTCAGCTGCTCATGACAACGGCCGGAGCATGGTCGGCGACGAGCCGCCATATCGGAACGACTTCGGCCATGTCGGCTGACGCCCCTAGTACCTCAGCTACTTGGGAAATCGGTCGGGGAGCATCAGTGGACCTCAGAGAAGGTCGACATGAACTCGGGGCAGCTCGGGGAAGGCCCGAAATAGGTCCTCACCGTGCGCCCGATACCCCCCGTGCGTTCCGCCATTAGTAGACCTTGAATTACGCCGGGCACAGAAGTTCTCCGGCCCAGAGTTGTGAAGGCAACTTGTGCGTCACCGTGTCTAGTTCGTGTGGGAGTGGCCTGAGGCCCTCTAATCCTTTCTAGAGCACGAATTAAACAGAATCGTACCCGAGGGTCGTTCTGCACACAGAAAGGGGAAAAGTGGAAATTCGCCGCCGGTGAGCAACCACTCGAGCTGTGGCTCGGGGATGAGCAGCACCGGTCACCTGCGCGTCCAAGGGTGCCTTGGCTCGGGCGTGACAACGCCCAGGTTGGGCTGTCCACGAGAGCCCGAGGTGCGGCGGTTTCCAGTTCCGAGTTTGATCTTTCGGCACAGCCGATATCACTCGGTTTCAATCGATTTCTATCAATGGGAAGGATGGAGGATGGTTGCTAGTACCTTACTGGGACCTTGGAATGGAAAGAGGGAGCTGCGATCGGCTTGATCAAGCAGGAACTCGAGCGGCGGCGATGGCAGTGGGAAAAGCAGTCGCGCACGTCGGTAGCTCGGGAAAATGGTGACTGAAGCACGCCGGGGAGGGAATAAATAGCCCGGCCGGCTGGTCTCCGGCTTGGGGCACGCAGCAGGAGCTGGCGCCGGCTGCCCCCTTCGGTGGCGCGCGCGCACAGCTGCCGGGAACCGACTGAACTGTGGTTCAGTCGGTTTGCTTTGAGGCTGAGGCTGACATGTGGGTCCCACTCCTCTTTTAACCTCTGAAATTTATTCCTAACAGCTGTGGTAAACAGTGAACCCTATTCTACCCTTGGCAACTCAAATTATTCACCCAAGAGCCATTTGAATTGATCAAAGTTCAAATGAGGTTTGGTTTGAATGAATTTCAGCACAAGTGCAGTTTGAAATTCAAATAAAGTTTGAATTTCTCCCCCTTAACTCATGTCAAGATCAACTCCAAATGGAGTGAAAATTGGTGTGTGAGCTCACAAAAATGTGCTGAGCAAGAATATGCCTTCCACTTTTAAATTCAGTGGGTGAAAACAGTTTGAATTTGAATATGTTTTCAAACTGCCCCTTTCCTATCTACACCCAAGATGACCTCAAAAATGTTTTGAATTTGGGTGAAACTTGGCATGGACATCCTTGGCAAAGTGTAGGAGTTTTCATATGTCCAGCCCATCTATATCACATGTGGGAAGTACCACTTTTGCAATGTGTGAGTTTGTTCCCTAATGAGCATGTTGATAATTGTTACTTGCTCTTTATTTGTGTTCATCATTCTTCCTCAAATGAGGTGTGTGGTGTGGTGATGAACACTGCAAATGAGTGTCAAAAACTGAGGCCCTTACATTCCTCCCCCCTTAAAAGAATCTCGTCCCGAGATTATAAGGTGAAATGAGAGAGAGGACGGTGGAAAATTACCGAATATGCGACGTGAAAAAGTCGGGGTAGTTAGTGCGAAGGAATTCCTCGCTCTCCCATGTCGCTTCGTCCATGGAGTGATTACTCCATAGAACCTTGTAGAACCACAACGTACGGTTGCGTGTGGTTCGGGCCTTTTCATCAATAATCTGCACCGGTTCCTCCCGATAGGTGAGATCCGGTTGCAGTTCTTCAATGTCTTCCAGCTGAACGGTAGTTGATAGCTTGAGACACTTCCTCAGCTGGGAAATGTGAAAGACGTCGTGCACACCGGAAAGTGCTTCTGGTAATCTTAGCCGGTATGCCACCGATCCACATCTTTCGGTAATCTGGAATGGACCGATGAATCGGGGTGCTAACTTTCCTCTCACCCCAAATCTGTTTACGCCCTTCATTGGAGACACTCGTAGATATACGTGATCTCCAACTTCGAATTGTAATGGGCGCCTCCTCCGGTCCGCATACTGTTTCTGTCGGGATTGAGCGGCTTTTAGGTTCGCTTGAATTAATCGAACCTTTTCTTCCGCGTTGTTGACAAGATCAATCCCGAAGGTAACCCTCTCGCCAGATTCACACCAGTTCAGTGGTGTGCGGCATCTCCTGCCGTATAGCGCCTCGTAGGGCGCCATCTTGATGCTGGCTTGGTACCCATTGTTGTACGAGAACTCGGCTAATGGCAAGTGATCATCCCAATTCTTGCCGTGGTCGATAGCGCAAGCTCGTAGCATGTCTTCTAGGATTTGATTTACCCGCTCCGTTTGCCCATCCGTCTGCGGGTGGTAGGCTGAACTACGGATCAGCTTCGTCCCCAAGGCAGCGTGTAGCTGCTCCCAAAAACGGGACACAAATAAAGTGCCCCGGTCCGATACGATGGTACGGGGTATGCCATATAAGCATAGGATCCGTGAGATGTACAGTTCAGCGTACTTCTTGGCGTTGTAGTTGGTGTTGACCGGGATGAAATGGGCAACTTTGGTGAGCCGATCGACGATCACCCACACAGAATCATGTTTCTGTAAGGTGGTGGGTAAACCGACGACGAAATCCATGCTCACGTCCTCCCACTTCCAGGCAGGAATGCCCAGTGGTTGCAGCAGTCCCGGTTTCCGCATGTGGTCTGCCTTCACCCGTCGACATGTATCACACTCGGACACGTATTTTGCAGTCTCTCGCTTCATCCGTGTCCACCAAAACTTGCTTCTGAGTTCTTGATACATCTTGTTGCTGCCGGGGTGAATAGAAAACTTTGATAAGTGAGCCTCATCAAAGATTTTCTTCCGTAACTCCGGGTTTCGGGGTACGACGATCCGGTCCTTGAACCATAGGACGCCGTCTCCGTCCTTCCGGAAACATTTCAACTCCCCACTGTCTACACGTCTCCGCAAATGTGACATGCCCTTGTCATTCTTCTGGGCTGCCGCTATCTCTTCACGGATGGTGGGGATCAAAGCTAGGTCGTAGAGAGCTCCATGTGGAATCACATGTAGTGGTGGTTCGCTCTCTTCCAACGGTGTGATGGTCAGATTATTGACGTGTGACTTGCGGCTTAGCGCGTCTGCCACAACGTTTGCCTTGCCCGGATGATAATGGATCTCTATCTCGTAATCCTTTATCAGTTCCAACCATCTTCGTTGCCTCATGTTCAGCTCCTTCTGAGTGAAGATGTACTTGAGGCTTTTGTGGTCGGTATATAAATGTACGAGGTTACCGAGTAGGTAGTGCCTCCACATTTTCAGTGCAAGTACCACGGCAGCGAGCTCCAAATCGTGAGTTGGATAATTTTGCTCATGGTTCCTAAGCTGTCGTGATCCATACGCAACCACTCTTCGGTCTTGCATCAGCACACATCCGAGCCCAATGCCGGATGCATCGCAGTACACATCGAACGGTTTTGTTGTGTCTGGCTGCGCCAAAACCGGTGCTGATGTTAGGTGCTTGACTAAAGCCTTGAATGCTGCTTCACATGCTGGACTCCAAACATATTTGGTAGCCTTCTTCAGCAGCTCTGTCATTGGCTTGGCAATCTTCGAGAAGTTCGGAATGAACCTCCGATAATATCCCGCGAGTCCGAGGAAACTCCGTACCTCATGAACAGTTCTCGGGGATTTCCAATTCAGCACTTGCGTGATTTTGCTCGGGTCCACAGCGATACCCTCCGCCGAGATGATATGCCCGAGGAAAGGCACTTGCGATATCCAAAATTCGCATTTGCTGAACTTTGCGTATAACTTGTGATCCCGCAGCCGTTGCAAGACTATACGCAGATGTTTCTTGTGATCTTCCTCCGACTTGGAATATACCAGGATGTCGTCGATGAAGACCACGACAAACTTGTCCAGCTCCGGCATGAACACCGAGTTCATTAAGTACATGAAGTGAGCTGGAGCATTGGTGAGGCCGAAGGACATGACCAGGTACTCATAAAGTCCGTACCTTGTCGAAAAAGCTGTCTTTGGAATGTCCTCAGCCCTGATCTTAATCTGATGGTACCCGGATCTTAAATCCATCTTGGAAAAGACCTTTGCTTCGACCAACTGATCAAACAACATGTCGATCCGTGGCAACGGGTACTTGTTCTTGAGGGTTACGGCATTTAATGGACGGTAGTCCACGCAAAGCCGCAACGTTTCATCCTTCTTTTTGACAAATAATGCCGAACAGCCCCATGGCGAGGAGCTCGGCCTAATAAAACCCTTCTCCAGAAGGTCCGTGAGCTGAGTCTTCAGTTCAGCCAACTCCTTGGGCGCCATCTTGTACGGCCTTCGGGATATTGGCATGGTTCCCGGTGCAAGTTCAATCTTGAACTCCACCTCTCTATCGGGTGGCATCCCCGGCAAATCATCCGGGAATACATCAGGGAATTCTCGGACCACTGGAATGTCTTCCAATCTGATGGTTGTGGCTTGATAGACACTTGGAAGTTTTATTTCTGGACTGTCCAGAAATAATGAGTGAGAACCGTGCACTTCTGAGTTTAAGTGCACGACTCGAAGGACGGTGTCTAAAACAGTGCCGTGGCGGGTTAACCACGACATCCCTAGGATGACATCGACCTTCTGTCCCTCTAAGATAATGAGAGACGTGGGGTACACTCTACCCGCTAAGCATAATGGTGCTTTGGAGACCATTACGCTTGCTGAAATCTTCCCACCCGGTGAACAAATTAAATATGGACTATCGGTGGGTAGTATTGGCAAGCTGTGTTTAGCAATGAAAGCTTGGCTAATAAAATTATGCGTGGCGCCTGAATCAAATAGTACTATAGCGGGATGCTGGTGGAGTTGGAACATACCCGCAAGGATTGGCTCGCCCTCCGGCACGTCCTCAATGGCAAGCTGGTGGACAGTACCGGGCCTAGGGTTTGCCCGCCGCGCATTAGTAGGGTTCCGGGGTTGATTCCTCCCCGGAAACTGTGGTGCCACTCCGCCGCCTTGCCTCTCCGGGCAACTGCTCGCGAAGTGTCCTGGACGACCACACTTGTAACATGTGGCCGCTGCTGGTGGAGTACTCGGGGGACGAAAGCCCGGCATGCGTTGCGGAGGTGCGAACGCACGCGGCATCGCCCGCTGCTGCTGTTGTTGTTGCGGTGGTGCTGGCAGTGCCGGCCGGAACGCCGGTGAAGAATACGGCCGACCGCGGAACGGCATCGACCGCTGTGGTGGCTGCCAGCGCGGACCTGATGGTGGGCGATTCACCATCCGAAACTTCTGAGAAGGACCGCCTCCTTCTCCGCTGCTCTGCGGCGCGCTTCGCTTTCGCTCTGCCGCCGCCAACTCCTTGCCGGAGTCTTCCTGAACAATCGCAGCATCAATTATGTCGTTGAGGCTGCCGCGATTGAACATCGCCAGCTTGTCCTTCAGGAGCGGGTTAAGCCCCTGGTAAAAGTGGTCCCGCCGCTTCTCGTCCGTATCTGCGTGATACGACGCGTAGAGTGCGAGATCGTTGAACGCCCTGGAGTACTCCAGCGCGTTCCGGCTCCCTTGTTGCAGGTGTAGGAACTCCTGCGTCTTCCTCTTCATCAAACCGGGCGGTATATGATAGGCCCGGAAGGCCGTCCGGAACTCCGCCCAGGTCATCACTCGGTCGGTGGGTTGTGAAGCACAAAAGTTGGCCCACCACGCGCTCGCGGATCCTTGGAGCTGCTGGACCGCGAACTGAGTCTTGCGCTGCTCGCTGATTTGGAGCAGCCCGAACTTCATCTCTATGGCGCGGAGCCAGTTGTCCGCGTCAAGTGGTTCATCCGCCCTTGAGAATACAGGGGGATGAGTCGCCAGGAAGTCGGAGTAGGAGCTCTGTTGGCGCTCCTCACGATCTTGACGTCTCTCTGGGCGAGACGTATTCGCAATCAACGTTTGCAGCAGCTCTGTGTGCTGCTGATGTGAACCCGCCATTGCCGCGACAATGTCGGCCAATGTAACCGTTGGCAGTGGCGGTGGCGGTGTTTGCTGTTGTTGTTGCTGCTGCTGTCCCGAGGAGTCCTCGGGAGGTGGTTGGGAGGTCTCTCCCCCTTGACTGGTACCCCCAACGTCAGGGTTGGCACGAGTACGCGTCATTCTGAAATTCAACTAGCAGCAATTAGCACATGTCTTCCCTAAATTCCATAACAGCAGTAGGTATCGAAGCGACGCATGATTAACTTGCACAACATTCACATATATTGATAAAGCATAAACTTTATACAAGATACATTATTCTCGGATCTCCGAGAAGTCGTGCTCATGTCGTCACTACCTATACATACGTTACTGTCTACACGACATGTCACCGATTACAAAAGTTGGGTTACGCTACCCTAGCTGCCCTACTTGGCAACCGTAACCCCCTACTCGGAGTAGAACTCGACCTCCTGTGGGTCGTCCTCCTCCGGTACCTCTGCTGGTGGCTCGGGGTCTACCACCTCTTCTCCCATTCCAGGTTCTCCCATGGCTGGAAGACCCAAGACTACCGGTACGCCCAATACCGGGGGCACGAGGTCCTGCAATGCATGCACCTCGTCCATAGCCTGGTTGTAGTCCTCTTCCCAGCCTTGTCCTTCCTCAATAGCGTCGTCCCGCTCTTGAGCAATGTCCTCATTCTGCTGGGTTAGGGTCTGCACCAGCTCTTGCAACGCCGCAATGTCAACACGGCTCTTCTTCTTTGCCTTCTTCAGACGACGCAACTGATTGTGTTGTTCATTCAGTCGCTTGATCGTCGGAAGGAGCACATTGCGGAGTGCACTGTGAGCACTCTCAAAATGATCTCCACGGCTTGTGCTCTCCTTGAGCTTGGTGGCGAGATGCTCCGTATGAACAGCTTGGTTGTCCATCACAGCGTTTCCCGCCCTCATTTGGAGGCTGAGATTTGCCTCCGCGGGGTTGTACCTTGGGCAACTCGGGTTTGTTGCCTCTAGGTACCTCTCTTCCCACACATGCTGAGCTCGTCCCTCCACCGGAACGAGTGCGTATGGAGTTCCCTCCATAGCCTGCACGTGTAGTTGACAGAAACGTGACATAGTGTCACGGGCTGCCACTTGCCACATCCCTTCTGGTTGTCTTCCTCTCACCGTGACGGTGAATGGCACCCAACCGGGTGGCGTAGGCCCTGCGGGAACCTCGACATGGATCGTCCACGTCTTGTTCCCCTCTTCGCCTTCTTCCTTGGCGAAGTATTGCGGCATCTGGTTGTACCCGAAATATTGGAGCATTAGCCACAATGCTCCCGGGTAGCCGCTACGGTCAGAGCAGTGGGAAACTACCCACCCGTTCTCCAACCGTTTATCTGCTGCCATCTGTAAAAATATATTTGAGAAATGTCAAATATTTATTTAAACAGTAAACCATTGAGTTATAACATAAGATATGTCATTGAACCCTTAACACTTGGAAACATAGTTCAAATTTTTAAACAAATTTGACTGCTGATCTGCTGTTCCCATGACAGCCCTGACCAGTTTCCATAACAATCTGATTTAGGCCAGGTTAAAAGCAAAACCAGTCCTGGAGCTCAACATCAAAGTTAAAGTTAACTTCAATAGCTTTCCAGAAAGTATTTGGTTGGCCTAAGATCTGCTCTGGTTCAAAAGTTATGAGATGTCAAAGTTAACAGAATTTCTGGAAACAATTGGACAGCACCTCCCTGCCTTAGGTACTGATTTGATCCAAGAATTCCAGTTAATTCTGTTCCTAATCTGACAAAACTTTCTGTTACAAAGTTGTAACCCATCTCATAAGCTTCCCAGAACCACCTCATTTTCTATTTTTGGATTTTTATGCAGGAAGTTATGCTTAATTTACAGAGAGTCTACAGAGAGTCTTTGCTCCGTCCTGTTTTCTGGACAGTTTCAACTCTACTGCATTTTTCGAGTGGTTAAGGGATGAAACACCTCTGGAACTCAACAGAAAAGTTGTAAAGCTCCTCCAAAGATTTCCAGAAATGTATCATACGACCCCAACCTCGAAAGAACTCAACCTCTAACCTCTGATTAACTTCAGCCTTGATTTAGCTGAAAACAGAGTGCTCTGTCCTTAACATCCTATAAGTTGAAAACTTATTAACTTTGAATATCCTGTTCAAGGGAAGGAGTTACATCAAGTTTTACTACTTTGGATCAAAACCTTCAAGTTTTTTTTTTAAATGAAGTTGTTCATTTAGTTGGGTGTGACGTCGAGGCGTCACCAGATTATGTCGGTACTACGTCCTCACAAAGGAAAAACCTATACCGGATTTAGCCGGCTTCGTTAGTTCAGTGGCACTACTCGTCACTCGCACACGGATGCTACACGTCTACCGTTTCGTGGTAAGGCTACCTGCAGAAACTCAAACAATCATCAGACTCGGCTGCACACCGAGCCCGGAATCCATACAGTTTGTACACCCGGCCGTCATCACTCGCCCGGATGTTCTCAAGCCAAACACGCCTTGAGTTACGTGTTCACGTTTCAGACCACGTGACGGGGTCTCCCATGTTGCACCACGCACGCCAGGGACAGACGTTGCTCGAATACCCCAAACGACATGAAGAGTCGTAGAGGATATCAAAGCGGGTCGGGTTACCTGCCACCCGTGGGGCTCCACCCTTCAGCTTGTGCGCACTGGTGGACAGCGCTTACGTGCACCCCCCAAGACATGAACGTCCCGAGATGCACGATTTTCCGACATAACAAATAGGTTACTAAGCCACTTTCTATATACTAATAACATCCTTATACGGGCTACTTAACTCGTTCCTCACTGGATTTTTGAAAAAGAAGACCTTTGTACTGTGTTAAACCTCAAGCGAGCTCTGATACCACGCTGACACGACCCCACTGGTCCTGTCGAGCCAGGATCACGCTGAGGGGTGCTGCGTTGCACAGCACCGTATAACACACGTCAAAGGTACAAAGCGGAAGCGGAAGCTTTATTACATAAACAAGTTTATTAACATGTTTACATCAAAATAAGTTTAGTCCACACTCGCGGGCGTAGACTAAGCATCAAGTACACGTTCAGCCCTCGAACGTGTCCTTGCTAGCACACACGCACACTAACTCTGCGGCGTGCACGACTCCCACTCGACGGAGTTCCCCTCCTGGGGTTCCGTCTCCTCTTCGGGAGTCCCTTCCTCATAGAACCCTGCAAAAGCTTCAAACACAAGCAGTGAGCACGAAGGCTCAGCAAGTCTGACCCGTCTCACCTAAACATGGAACTCTACATGAGGGTAATGGGTTGCATGAGGTAAAAATCATTTGCACGGACTCGCCTAATTAGTAGAACCTTACTTTCAAGTTTTAGCAGCAGGTTGTGGAGAACTTTACGCTAAGGCACATGAGAGAGCCGCAATCAAACAAGAAACGCATTTCTCTCATGTACTTTGCCCAAAGTTGAAAAGAACTTTAGTTAGCACTAAGCTACAACATATCATTAACAATCAATATCCAACTTTCAATCAGCAACATTTTAACATGTAACTAGCCTGTTCTTTCTACGTCACGGTACAGTGAACAAGTGGTACTCACTGACCGCGAGGGACGGCGATTATAATCGATTTACACCTGCAGGGTTACCCGAACAACCCGTCACGTACGCCCGTACTCGATGTTGCCTACAACAACCATCACGGACGCCGTACGCGACTACCTTTCACCCGTTAGCCAAATATTGAACCGGTCCCATCGTCCCGAGCAAGAGGTCCCTGCACGCGCATCTCTGTGCCGCCAGCTGATTTACACCTCGAGCTCTCAACCTACCCTCTGAACGACGGGCAATGCCTCAATACCCAGCTACCCGAGTTACATCAGTTTCCCGGTTCCCATATAGCCGGTAGGTCTTCGGTACTGTTCTAGCTTGTTCAACAGGCCCGCACACGGCTCGGTCCTCAATCGACACAAGCGGAGCTACAGCACACAGGCCCCAAAGTCCTGCTGCCCTTACTCTCCGCTCGGTCTCATTTTCTTGCCATGTGTTTCATGTGCTATCTCTACCCGAGCAATGTGCCTCTAGCCTATTCTCGCGAGTAGTTCCAACTACTCGACTTGTACCGAATCCTACTCTATTCTAGCAATGCAGTGGCTAACGAGGTTTTCAATCCTAAACCCAACCCATGGTTTTCTTGGCTGTGCAGTTGGGTTTCCAATCAAGACTCTAATGCAACGAACAAAGGGAAACAAGTATGTGCTCAAAACAATAAAATTTGTAAAAAGGTTAATGCAAACCGGGGCTTGCCTTGCTGCTCTTGGTCGTAGGCTAGCTGTTCCTCCGGAGTAACGAAGTCTAGGACTTCGGGTTCCTCCTCGACCTTAGCGACTACATGATAAGAACAATGTATGTATTAATTAAATGCTTTTGTATTAACTTTGAAGTTGTGAAGTCTATAACCTTTACTAGATAGACCTAATGACTGTGAAACTTTTACTGTGGCTTGGTTACAACCTAAACAGAGACTTGGTCAAGTTTTAGTTGCAGCAAAGCTCATTTGAGCCCTCCACAAATAATTATGTCCTTGACCTTAATTAAAGGCTTTTAGGGTGTTCTAGGTATTTTCATGAAACAAACTATGACTTTCTGAAAACTAGATTTTCAGAGGGTTCTAATGGAATTGGTCTCACTTAATTTGGAAGTCTCTAACTAAAGATATGAGCTAAACAATTTCAGAGAAAATTCTGAAAATGTTTCTGAACATTTTCTATTTTCTCTGGAACAGTTTTACTAATCACACCATTAGGTGGACTAAATGAGCTCAAATGGATCTGAAATTTTTATGGTAGCTCAATGATATTTTGGTGAACATCTCAGCAAAATTTCAGGATTTTCCTCCAAATGATTCTCCAGTTAAAATTCCTAACAGTTTAAACTTTAAGGAATTAATTCTGGAGAATTAAGGAATTTCATAAAGTGACACTTGATTTTCTGGAAAGTACTCAGAGAGCTGAATCCAGCAAAATTTGGTTCACTCAATTTGGAGCTTTCTAGCCAAAGTTATAAGGATTTGAAGTTTGAAGGAAATCTGAAAATCGGGGAAAAGTTTAAACTCGCGCGTGGGCCCAGGGGACACGCGTCGCACGCCGAAGCGACAGCACACCGCGGCCCACAAGGCTTTTGCGCGCCAGCACACCCGATCCCGGCCGCAGCCGGATCCCGATTCAAAATATCGGCCGCTGACAGCTGGGGTCCACCCCCTTCTTCAACCTCGCGACACCCGCGCTCCGCCGCCGAGGGACCTCGCCGGAGAGCTCGCCGCCGGCTGCTGTACAGCTTCAAACTTCTTGATTCTGGCCGCCCCTGCCTACTTTTACTTGGGGAACATGATCCGAGGGTCAGCTGCTCATGACAACGGCCGGAGCATGGTCGGCGACGAGCCGCCATATCGGAACGACTTCGGCCATGTCGGCTGACGCTCCTAGTACCTCAGCTACTTGGGAAATCGGTCGGGGAGCATCAGTGGACCTCAGAGAAGGTCGACATGAACTCGGGGCAGCTCGGGGAAGGCCCGAAATAGGTCCTCACCGTGCGCCCGATACCCCCCGTGCGTTCCGCCATTAGTAGACCTTGAATTACGCCGGGCACAGAAGTTCTCCGGCCCAGAGTTGTGAAGGCAACTTGTGCGTCACCGTGTCTAGTTCGTGTGGGAGTGGCCTGAGGCCCTCTAATCCTTTCTAGAGCACGAATTAAACAGAATCGTACCCGAGGGTCGTTCTGCACACAGAAAGGGGAAAAGTGGAAATTCGCCGCCGGTGAGCAACCACTCGAGCTGTGGCTCGGGGATGAGCAGCACCGGTCACCTGCGCGTCCAAGGGTGCCTTGGCTCGGGCGTGACAACGCCCAGGTTGGGCTGTCCACGAGAGCCCGAGGTGCGGCGGTTTCCAGTTCCGAGTTTGATCTTTCGGCACAGCCGATATCACTCGGTTTCAATCGATTTCTATCAATGGGAAGGATGGAGGATGGTTGCTAGTACCTTACTGGGACCTTGGAATGGAAAGAGGGAGCTGCGATCGGCTTGATCAAGCAGGAACTCGAGCGGCGGCGATGGCAGTGGGAAAAGCAGTCGCGCACGTCGGTAGCTCGGGAAAATGGTGACTGAAGCACGCCGGGGAGGGAATAAATAGCCCGGCCGGCTGGTCTCCGGCTTGGGGCACGCAGCAGGAGCTGGCGCCGGCTGCCCCCTTCGGTGGCGCGCGCGCACAGCTGCCGGGAACCGACTGAACTGTGGTTCAGTCGGTTTGCTTTGAGGCTGAGGCTGACATGTGGGTCCCACTCCTCTTTTAACCTCTGAAATTTATTCCTAACAGCTGTGGTAAACAGTGAACCCTATTCTACCCTTGGCAACTCAAATTATTCACCCAAGAGCCATTTGAATTGATCAAAGTTCAAATGAGGTTTGGTTTGAATGAATTTCAGCACAAGTGCAGTTTGAAATTCAAATAAAGTTTGAATTTCTCCCCCTTAACTCATGTCAAGATCAACTCCAAATGGAGTGAAAATTGGTGTGTGAGCTCACAAAAATGTGCTGAGCAAGAATATGCCTTCCACTTTTAAATTCAGTGGGTGAAAACAGTTTGAATTTGAATATGTTTTCAAACTGCCCCTTTCCTATCTACACCCAAGATGACCTCAAAAATGTTTTGAATTTGGGTGAAACTTGGCATGGACATCCTTGGCAAAGTGTAGGAGTTTTCATATGTCCAGCCCATCTATATCACATGTGGGAAGTACCACTTTTGCAATGTGTGAGTTTGTTCCCTAATGAGCATGTTGATAATTGTTACTTGCTCTTTATTTGTGTTCATCATTCTTCCTCAAATGAGGTGTGTGGTGTGGTGATGAACACTGCAAATGAGTGTCAAAAACTGAGGCCCTTACACCAAGCAAGATTGAACAAGTGCTGAAATGGGAGTCTCCAACATCAGTCCATGAAGTTCGTAGCTTCTTAGGTTTGGTGGGATATTATCGGAGGTTCATCCCGGGATTCTCAAAAATCTCTAAACCTATGACGGAGCTACTGAAAAAGGGCCCCAAATATGATTGGAGCAAGCCATGTGAGGAAGTTTTCAAGCATTGGTAAAACACCTCACAACAGCCCCAGTTTTAGCTCAACCTGATACAACCAAGCCCTTCGATGTTTATTGTGATGCGTCCTGCATCAGACTTGGGTGTGTACTCATGCAAGGAGGACGCGTGGTCGCATATGGATCACGGCAATTACGGAATCATGAATAATATTATCTGACTCATGATCTCGAGCTTGCTGCCATGGTTTTTGCGTTGAAGATGTGGAGACACTACATATTGGATAATCTAGTTCATCTCTACACCGGCCACAAAAGCTTGAAGTACATATTCACTCAAAAAGAGCTGAATATACGACAACGGCGATGGTTGGAGCCGATCAAGGACTATGAGACTGAAATTCATTATCATCCGGGCAAGGCAAATGTGGTTGCCGATGCACTCAGCCGGAAATCTCATATTCATAATCTGACCATTACGCCGATAGAAGAGGAAGAACCGAGTCTCTACATGGTTCCATATGGAGCTCTACATAATCTAGCTCTCATACCCACATTAAAAGAGGAGGTTTGGAAAGCTCAAAAGCGAGACAAGGGCATGTCTCATATTAAAAGTAGGTTGAAGAACGGGGAAATGAAATTTTTTTGGTTAGACGATGAAGATACCTTATGGTTCAAGGACCGGATAGTCGTACCCCTTGATATGAGGCTGTGGAAGAAAATTTTGGATGAGGCTCACTTATCCAAATTTTTTATTCATCCTGGTAGCAACAAGATGTACCAGGAATTGAAGACTAAATTTTGGTGGACCCAGATGAAGCGAGAGATTGCTAAATACATATCAGAAAGTGATACGTGTCGGCGAGTTAAAGCCGACCACATGAAGAAAGCGGGAACCTTGCAACCGCTAAGCGTTCCGGCATGGAAGTGGGAGGATATTAGTATGGATTTCATTGTTGTACTACCTCTCACGGCTAATAAGCATGACTCGGTTTGGGTGATCGTTGATCGGTTAACCAAATCAGCGCATTTCATCCCGGTACATACGGGATTCCATGCCAAGAAGTATGCGGAGCTGTATATTGCAAGAATACTGTGCCTACATGGAGTTCCCTGGACGCTCATCTCTGGTCGAGGCGTGTTGTTCGTTGCTCGTTTCTGGGAGCAGCTACATGCCTCACTGGGGACCAAATTGATTAGAAGCTCTGCATATCATCCTCAAACCGATGGGCAAATGGAGAGGGTGAACCAAGTTCTCGAAGATATGCTTCGAACATGTGCCATTCACCACAGTAAGGGATGGGACAATCATCTACCGTTGGCGGAATTCACTTATAACAATGGATATCAAGCAAGTATCAAGATGGCACCATATGAAGCTCTCGCAGGAAGTGCCGCAAACCCTTAAACTGGTGTGAATCTGGCGAGAGAGTTATTTATGGGATTGATCTCGTAAATGAAGTTGAAGAGCTGGTAAGGCTTATTCAAGCAAATCTTAAAGCCGCTCAGTCCAGACAAAAGAGCTATGCGGATAGGAGACGTCATCCTCTGGAATTCCATGTTAGTGACCACATATATCTCCGCGTATCTCCTATGAAGGGAATTCACCGATTCAAAGTGAAAGGAAAATTAGCTCCGCATTTTATAGGTCCCTTCGCCATCATCGAAAGATGTGGACCCGTGGCATACCGTCTGGAGTTACCGGCAGCCTTAGCCGGAGTTCATAACATC
This sequence comes from Neostapfia colusana, assembly GCA_030760725.1. Classification (NCBI taxonomy): domain Eukaryota; kingdom Viridiplantae; phylum Streptophyta; class Magnoliopsida; order Poales; family Poaceae; genus Neostapfia; species Neostapfia colusana. Next base: position 57,103,723 of record JASWHV010000005.1, on the reverse strand, counting down.
TTCCAAATATCTCAGTTGCGGAAGTGTTTGAAAGTTCCAACAGAGATTCTCATGGGAGGCATAGCAGATTTGAATCCGGACCTCTCTTATGTTGAGAATCCAACTCGGATAATTGATGAAAAGACTCGCGAGACCAGAAACCGGACGCTGCGATTTTTCAAAGTGTTATGGGAGAATCACACGTCTGACGAAGCTACATGGGAAAGCAAGGAGTATTTACAACTCAATCATCCGTAGCTATTAGAATCATATGTCCGATAGTTGTCGTAAGGGCCTAATTTTTTGCACACATCCAAAGTGTTCATCACACCCCACACACCTCATTTGAGGAAAACATATGAACACATTTGAAGAGCAAGTAACCACAATCAATATGGTCATTAGAGGATGAACTCACAAAATGCAAAAGTGGTATTTTCCACATGCATCATATAGGGGCTGGGCATATGAAAAACTCCTACACCTTGCTAGGAATGCTCATGCCAAAATTCACCCAAATCCAAAACATTTTTGAGGTATTTTTGGGTATAATAAGAAAGAGGCTAATTTGAACTCAAATTAGAATTCCAACTCCTTTCATCCCATGAATTCAAAAGTGGGATGCATATTCACACTCAGCACATTTTTGTGAGCTCTCACACCAATTTTCACTCCATTTGGAGTTGATCTTAACATGAGCCAATTTTAGCAAATTCAAATTCAATTTGAATTCCAAACTGCATATGTGCTATAAATATAGTCAAACACTTCACAATTTGAATTCTATCAATTTCAAATGGGCATTTGGTGGATAATTCAAATTGCAAAGGGTATTAGGGGCATTACTGTTTAGAGCAGTAGGAAAATTGAAGTCCAGAGGTTAAAACTAGGGGTGGGCCCCACTTGTCAGCCCCACAAGCGAGCAAACCGACTGAAACACTCGGGCTCGGGTCTTGCGTGCGCTCACGCGGACGCCACGGCGCTGCTCGGCGCTGCCACCTCCTAATCAGCAATCCCAGCTACCAACCGACGTCCCGAGCTCTTTATCATCCGGTCCCGGGCGCCAGAAAGTCTTCTCGCCTCTGTTCCGACGCCTCCTCGCGCTGAAAACCCGAAGAGAGCCGCCGCACACCCCCGAAACCACCACCTTGCCGTCGACCGGACAAACCTGTCCCTTCCACCACGAGCTGAGGCCCTAAACGGCATCGCTGACCTTGTCTTGACGTGCTCCAACCCTCAGCTGCTCGTTATCAGCTTCCCTCGAGCTTTTCCGAGCCGATCTTCCACTGCTCTGTTAACTCTGAAGCGCCCCCGACTTGACACCGTCGCCCGGGTAGCTCCAAGCTTCTCCAGCGCAGCCAACTGGTCTCTGACGTTAGCATCGAGGTCTAGTAGCTTTCCCCGAGCTCCCTAGCTCCATCGCAGAGCCGGTTATCCAGAATTTCACTTTTCCCGATGATCGTCGTATAGAATACCGAGAACCAAAACCAGAAATTCACCTCGATCACTTGATCACTGGAAATCCTGGTTGGGCTGAACCTAGAGTAGAACCTCATGATTACCTCGACCAAATCCTAGCGACAATGATCAATCCAGTGAGCGTAGCACCGTATTTTGGCCACCGCCGGTGAAAACGGCTCGGGTCGCCGGTGAAGTCTACTTTCTCGGCGATTTCCAGCCAAGAGGAGGGCAGGGTTATCTTCCCCGTGCCCCAATGGTGCTTGGCAACCCGTTGGTTGATTGTGTTCACCACCGAGATGAGCTAGCACCGTTGGACCCGAGCTCAATTCTGCAGCCACCGTCGCCGACTACTTTTCCGGCGACGTCGAGGCCCGAGGAGTTGTCCGGCGTGTGCGCCGTGCTTCAAGGGTCATGTAGGAAGAAACCGCGTGGAGAATTAGGTAGTAACGGCCGAGAGTGAGCCTCGCCACTGCCGCTGTGCGTCGCGAGCTCGGGTGCTGGCGGGAGGTTGAAGAAGGCACTGTGCATGGGACCCACGTGCAGTGTTTTAAACATTTCCCCGATTTTAAGATTTAGTTCAAATTCAAACCCACATATCTTTGGCTAGGAAACTCCAATTGAGTGAACAAAATTTTGTTGGATTCAGCTCTCTGGGTACTTTCCAATAAGTCAAGTTTCACTTTATGAAAATCCTTATTTCTCATGAATTAATTCTTCAAAGTTTAAACTGTTTAGAATTTTAACTGGAGAACCCATTGGAGGAAAAATCTGAAATTTGGTTAGGATGTTCACCAAAATATCCCTGAGCTACCATAAAAATTTCAGATCCATTTGAGCTCATTTGACCACCTAATGGTGTGATTAATAAAACTGTTCCAGAGAAAATAGAAAATGTCCAGAAACATTTTCAGATTTTCTCTGAAATTGTTTAGCTCATATCATTGGGTAGGAACCTTCAAATAAAGTGAAACCAACTCCATTAGAACACTCTGAAAATCTAGTTTTCAGAAAGTCATGGCTTCCTCCATGAAAACCCCTAGAACACCCTAAGAGCTCCAATTAAGGCCAAGTACACAATTATTTGTGGAGAGCTCAAATGAGCTTTGATGCAAATGAAACATGGCCAATTCTCTGTTTATGTTGTATCCAAACCCCAATAAAAATTTTAGAGTCATTGGGCCTGTCTAGCAAGACTTATAGTCTTCACAAATTCAACTTCAAATTCAAATGCATTCAAATTGATATATATATATATATATGTATTTATCTCATGTAGTCGCTAAGGTTGAGGAGGAGCCCGAAGTCTTATACTTCATCACTCCATAGGAGCAGCTAGCCTACGACCAACAGCAGCAAGGCAAGCTCTGGTTTGCATTAGCCTTGTTTATAAATTTTACTATTTTGAGAACTTACTTTGGGCACTTCAATTTTGCATTAGAGTCTTGTTTGAAAACCCAAATGCATAGCCAAGAAAACCCTGGCTTCGGCTTAGGTTTTTAACCTCGATTAGCTACTGCAATGCTCAGACAGTGTAGGATATGGTACAAGTCGAGTAGTTGGAACTGCTCGCGAGAATAGGCTAGAGGCACACTACTCGGGTAAAGATAGCAAATCGAACACATGGCAAGAAAAATGAGAATGAGCAGAGAGTAAGGGCAGCAGGACGTTGGGGCCTGGGTGCCATAGCTCCGCTTGTGTCGATTGAGGACCGAGCCGTGTGTGGGCCTGTTGAACAATCTATAACAGTACCGAAGACCTACCGGATACATGGGAACCGGGAAATCGATGTAACCCGGGTATCTGGGTGTTGAGGCATAGCTGGTCGTTCAGAGGGTAGGTTGAGAGCTTGAGGTGCAAATTGGCTGGCGGCACTGCGGATGCGCATGCAGAGACCTTTTGCTCGGGACAATTGGACCGGCTCAATATTTGGCTGATGGGTGAAAGGTTGTTCCGTACGACATCAGTGATGGTTGCTGTAGGCAACATTGAGTACGGGCGTACGTGACGGGTTATTCGGGTAACCATGCAGGTGTAAATCGATTATAATCGCCGTCCGTCACGGTCAGTGAGTACCACTTGTTCACTGTACCATGACATATAAAGAACAGGCTCGACACATGTTAAAAGTTTGCTGATTTGAAAAATGGACCTTGATTGTTAATGAAGTGCTCTAGTTTAGAGCTAATTAAAGTTCTTTTTAACCTTGGCAAAGTACTTGAGAGAAATGCGTTTCTTGTTTGATTGCGACTCTCTCATGTGCCTTAGCGTGAGGTTCTCCATAATTTGCTGCTAAAACTTGATAGTAAGGTTCAAATAATTAGTCGAGTCCTTTGCAACTTACATTCCCATTTACGCATGATCCAGCATGTAGAAGTTTCATTTATAGAAAAGGCGGGTCAGACTTGCTGAGCCATCGTGCTCACTGCTTGTGTTTGAAGCTTTTGCAGGGTGTTATGACAAAGGGACTCTCAAGGAGGAGACGGAACCCCAAGAGGGAAACCCCGTCGAGTGGGAGTCGCGCACGCTGCAGTGTTAGTGTGCGTGTGTGCTAGCGGGGACACGTTCACGGGCTGAACGTGAACTCGGTGCGTAGTCTATGCCCGTGAGTGTAGACTGAACATACTTTGTTGTAAAAATGTTCATAAACTCGTTTATGTAATAAAACTTTGCTTCCGCTTTGTACCTTTTATGTGTGTTATCCGGTGCTGTGCAACACAGCACCCCTCAGTGTGATCCTGGTTCGACGAGGCCGTGGGGTAGCGTCAGCGTGGTATCAGAGCTCGCTTGAGGTTTAATACAATAAAAAGGTCATCTTTTTCAAAAACTCGGTGAGGAACGAGTTAGTAGCCCATATAAGAATGTTATTAGTGTATAGAAAGTGGAAATACTAACCTATTTGCTTATGTCAGAAAATCATGCATCTCGGAACATCATATGGCTTGGGGGTGCATGTAAGCGCTGTCCACCAGTGTGCACAAGCTGAAGGGTGGAGCCTCACGGGTGGCAGGTAACAAAGCCCGCTTTAATATCCTCTACGACTCTTCATGATGTTTGGGGTATTCGAGCAACACCCTTCCCTGGCGTGCTACAGGCACGTTTAGGAGACCCCACCGCGTGGTTAGTAACGTGAACACGGAGCTCAAGGCATGTTTGGCTTGAGAACAACCGTGCGAGTGATGACGGACAGTTGCATGAACTGTATTGGGACCGGGCTCTGTGTGCAGCCGAGCCTGACGATTGTGTGAGTTAATTTCAGGTAGTCTAACCATGAATCGGTAGATGAGTAGCATCAGTGTGCGAGAGATGTTTAGTGCCACTGAACTAAAGAAGCCGGGTAAGTCCGGTATAGGTTTTTCTTTGTGAGGAACGTAGTACCGGCATGAACTGGTGACGCTTCGACATCACACCCCAATAAATGATCAACATCATTGTAAAACTTGAAGGTTTGATCCAGAGCACTAAAACTGTGATGTAACTTCTTACCTTAATCTGGATGTTCAAAGTTAACAAGGTTTCAACTTATAGGTTATTAAGGACAGAGTCCCCTGTTTTCAGCTGAAATAAGGCTGAAGTTAAACAGAGGTTAGAGGTTGAGTTATCTCGAGGTTAGGGTCATATGATACATTTCTGGAAAGCTTTGGGAGATCTTTACAACTTTTCAGTTGATGTACAGAGGTGTTTCAGCCCTCAACCAGTCGAAAAATGCAGTAGAGTTGAAACTGTCCAGAAAACAGGGCAGAGCAAGCACTCTCTGTATCCCTCGGTAAATTGAGCATAACTTCCTGCATAAAAATCCAAAAATATAAAATAAGGTAGTTATGAAAATTTTATGACATAGGTTACAACTTTGTAACAGAAAGTTTTGTCGAATTTGTGGTATAAATAACTGGAATTCTTTGATCAAATCAGTACCTCAAGTAGGGAGGTGCCGTCCAATTTTCTCCTGAAATTCTGTCAACTTTGACATCTCAGAACTTTTGAACCAGGACAGATCTTAGGCCAAGTAAATACTTTCTAGAAACCTATTGAAGTTAGATTTAACTTTGATGTTGAGCTACAGAATAGGTTTTTCTTTTAGCATGGTCTAAATCTGGTTGAAATGGAAACTGGTCAGGGCTGTCAGTTTGGGCAGCAAACCAGCAGTCAAATTTGTCTAAGTTTGAATGGTGTTTCCAAGTTTTATGAGTTCAATGACATGTTTTAATGTTATAAATCAATGGTTTACTGTTGAAATGAATATTTGACCTTTTTCAAATATGTTTCTACAGATGACAGCGGATAGACAATTGGAGAACGGGTGGGTGGTATCCCACTGTTCTCAACGTGGCTGTTATCCAGAAGTGTTGAAGCAAATGCTTCAATATTTCGGGTACGTGGAGATGCTGCAGTACCTCGCCAAGTAAGAAGGAGAGGAGGGGAACAAGACGTGGACCATCCATGTCTAAGTTCTGCAGGACCTACGCCACCCGGTTGGGCACCGTTCACCATTACGGTGAGAGATAGACAGCCGGAGGAAATGTGGCAAGTGGCAGCCCGCGACACCATGTCGCGTTTCTGCCAACTACACGTGAGAGCTATGGAGACCACTACATACACGCTCGTTCCGGTGGAGGGACGAGCTAATCACGTGTGGAGGGAGAGGTACTTGGAGGCAACAGATCCGGGTTGCCCAAGGTACAACCCCACGGAGGCGAACCTCAGCCTCCAGTTGAGGGCAGGGAAAGCCGTGATGAACAGCCAAGCTGTTCATACGGATTGTCTTGCCTTGAAGCTCAAGGAGAGCACCAGCCGTGGAGACTGTTTCGAGAGTGCTCACAGCGCACTCCGCAATGTTCTCCTTCCGACGATAAAGTGACTGAACGAACAACATAATCAGTTGCCTTGTCTGAAGAAGGCGAAAATGAAAAGCCGCGATGACATCACAGCTTTACAACAGCATGTGCAGGCCGTGACCCAGCAGAATGAGGTCCTCACTCAAGAGTGTGATGACGCTATTGAGGAAGGGCAGGGATGGGAAGAGGACTACAACCAGGCCATGGACGAGGTGCATGCGTTGCAGGACCTTGTGCCTCCGATAATGGGCCTACCGATGGTAGGTGCCGTAACCGTGGTTTTGGGCATCCCGACAAAGGGGGAACTGGAACCCGAAGAGGAGGTTATGGACCCGGAGCCACCAGCAGAGGTAGCAGAGGAGGACGACGCACAGGAGGTCGAGTTCTACTCTGAATAGTGAGTTACCGTTGCCAAGTAGGGCAGCGAGGGTGGGGTACAAAAACTTTTGAAATCGGTGACATGTCATGTAGACAGTAGTATATGTATAAGTGGTGACGACATGAGCACGACATCTCGGAGACCCGAGAATAATGTATCTTGTATAAAGTTTATGCTTTATCAATATATGTGAATGTTGTGCAAGTTTATTCATGTGTCACTTCAATACCTACTGTTTCATATGGAATTTTAAGAATGACATGTGCTGATCGCTGCTGTTTTGAATTTCAGAATGACTCGCACTCATGCCAACCCAGACGTTAGTGGTTCTAGTCAGGGGGGAGAGGCCTCCCAACAGCCTCCCGAGGATTCCTCGGGACAGCAACAACCGCCACCGCCAACAGTTACATTGGCCGACACTGTTGCGGCTATGGCGGGTTCTCATCAGCAGCACATGGAGTTGCTGCAGACGCTTATTGCAAATACATCTCGACCAGAGAGACGCCAAGATCGTGAGGAGCACCAACAAAGATCCTACTCTGACTTTCTGGCTACTCATCCCCTGGTATTCTCAAGTGAAGATGAACCACTCAACGCGGACAACTGGCTCCGCACGATGGAGATGAAGTTCGTGCTGCTCCAAGTGAGTGAGCAGCGCAAGACTCAGTTCGCGGTCCAACAGCTTCAAGGGTCCGCGAGCGCTTGGTGGGTGAACTTTTGCGCCTCGCAACCCACCGAGCAAGTTATGACCTGGGCGGAGTTCCGGACGGCCGTCAGGGCCTATACCATACCGCCAGGTCTTATGAAAAGAAAGACGCAGGAGTTCCTTCGCCTGCAGCAAGGAAGCAGGAACGTGCTGGAATACTCCAAAGCGTTCAATGATCTTGCACTCTACGCTTCCTATCACACTGATACCGACGAGAAGAGGCGGGATCATTTTTACCAGGGGCTTAATCCGCTCATGAAGGACAAGCTGACAATGTTCAATCGCGGCGGCCTAAACGACATTCTTGATGCTGCGATTTTTCAGGAGGACTCCGGCAAGGAGTTAGCGGATGCGGAGAAGAAGCGAAGCGCGCTGCTGAGCAGCGGAGAGGGAGGTGGTCCTTCTCAAAAATACCGGATGGTGTATCTCTCACCATCGGGTCAGCGCTGGCAGCCACCACAGAGGCCGATGCCATTCCGCAGTCGGCCATATTCTCCACCGGCGTTCAGGCCGGCACTACCAGCACCACCTCCGCAGCAACAACAGCAGCAGCGGGCGATGCTGCGTGCGTTTGCACCTCAGCAGCGCATGCCGGGCTTTCGTCCCCCAAGCACGGGCCAGTCATCAGCCGAATGCTTCAAATGCGGTCGCCCAAGACACTTCGCCAACAACTGTCTTGAGAGGCAAGGCTGCGGAGTGGCACCACAGTTTCCGGGGAGGAATCAGCCCCGGAACCCAATTAATGCGCGGTGGGCAAATCCTAAGCCCGGCACCGTCCACCAATTTGCCATAGAGGACGTGCCGGAGGGGGAGCCAATCCTTGTGGGTATGTTCCAACTCTACCAGCATCCCGCTATAGTGTTACTTGATTCAGACTCCACGCATAGCTTCATTAGCCAAGCTTTTATTGCTAAATACAGCTTGCAAATACTACCCACTGAAAGTCCATATTTGATTTGTTCACCGGGTGGGAAAATTTCACCAAGCATGATGGTTCCAAAAGCGCCATTATGCTTAGAGTGTAGAGTATACCCTACGTCTCTCATAGTTTTAGAGGGACAAAAGGTCGATGTCATCTTAGGGATGTCGTGGTTAACCTGCCACGGCGCTGTTTTAGACACCGTCCTCCGAGTCGTGCATTTGCACTCAGAAGTGCACGAGTCGCACTCATTATTTCTGGACAGTCCAGAAATAAAACTTCCAATTGTATACCGACCCACCACCATCAGATTGGAAGATATTCCGGTAGTCCCTGAGTTCCCTGACGTGTTCACGGATGATTTACCGGGGATGCTGACCTAACGAGAGGTGGAGTTCAAGATTGAACTTGCACCGGGAACTATGCAAATATCCCGAAGACCGTACAAGGTGGCCCCAAAGGAATTGGCAGAACTGAAGATGCAGTTAACGGACCTTCTGGAGAAAGGTTTTATTAGGCCAAGCTCCTCTCCATGGGGCTGTTCGGCATTATTTGTGAAGAAAAAGGATGAGACGTTGTGGCTTTGCATGGACTATCATCCACTAAACGCCGTAACCATCAAGAACAAGTACATGTTGCCAAAGATTGACATGTTGTTTGATCAGTTGGTCGAAGCAAAGATCTTTTCCAAGATGGACATAAGATCCGGGTACCATCAGATTAAGATACGGGCTGAGGATATTCGGAAGACGGCTTTCTCGATGAGGTACAGACTTTATGAGTACCTGGTCATGTCCTTCGGCCTCACCAACGCTCCAGCTCACTTCATGTACTTGATGAACTCGGTATTCATGCCGGAGCTGGACAAGTTTGTCGTGGTCTTCATCGACGACATATTGGTATATTCCATGTCGGAGGAAGAACACACGAAGCATCTGCGTATAGTCTTGCAACAGCTGAGGGATCACAAACTATACGCGAAATTCAGCAAGTGCGAATTCTGGATATCGCAAGTGACTTTTCTCGGGCATATTATCCCAGCGGAGGGCATCGCTGTAGACCCGAGTAAAATCACACAAGTGCTGAATTGGAAGTCCCCGAGAACTGTTCATGAGGTACGGAGTTTCCTCGGACTCACGGGATATTATCGGAGGTTCATTCTAAACTTCTCAAAGATTGCAAAGCCTATGACTGAGCTGCTGAAGAAGGCTACCAAATATGTTTGGAGTCCAGCATGTGAAGCAGCGTTCCAGGCATTAGTGAAGCACCTAACATCAGCACCGGTTTTGGCGCAGCCGGACACAACAAAACCGTTCGATGTGTACTGCGATGCATCCGGCATTGGGCTCGGATGTGTGCTGATGCAAGACCAAAGGGTGGTCGCGTATGGATCACGGCGGCTCAGAAACCATGAGCAAAATTATCCAACTCATGACTTAGAGCTCGCTGCCGTGGTACTCAAACTCAAGATGTGGAGGCACTATCTACTCGGTAACCTCGTGCATTTATATACCGACCACAAAAGCCTCAAATACATATTTACTCAGAAGGAGCTGAACATGAGGCAGCGAAGATGGTTCGAGTTGACAAAGGATTACGATATAGAGATCCATTACCACCCCGGCAAAGTAAACGTAGTGGCGGATGCGCTGAGTCGCAAGTCACACGTCAACAATCTGACCATCGCCCCGTTGGAAGAGAGCAAGCCAACATTGCATGTGATTGCACATGGAACTCTCTACAATTTATCTTTGATCTCCACCATCCGTGAAGAGATAGTGGCAGCTCAGAAACATGACAAGGGCATGTCGCATTTGCGGAGGCATGTAGACAGTGGGGAACTGAAATGTTTCCGTAAAGATGGAGACGGCGTCCTACGGTACGGAAGAAAATCTTTAATGAGGCTCACTTGTCAAAGTTTTCTATTCACCCCGGCAGCAACAAAATGTATCAAGAACTCAGAAACAAGTTTTAGTGGACACGAATGAAGCGGGATATTGCAAAGTACGTGTCCGAGTGTGATACATGTCGAAGGGTGAAGGCAGACCACATGAGAAAACCGGGACTGCTGCAACCACTGGGCGTTCCTGCCTTGAAGTGGGAAGATGTGAGCATGGAATTCATCGTCGGTTAATTCACCACATTTTGGAAGCATGATTCAGTGTGGGTGATCGTCGACCAGCTCACCAAAGTTGCCCATTTTATTCCGGTCAACACCAACTACAACACCAAGAAGTATGCTGAATTGTACATCTCACGGATCCTATGCTTGTACGGCGTACCCCACACCATCTTATCGGATCGGGGCACTTTATTTGTGTCTCATTTTTGGGAGCAGCTACATGCTTCTTTGGGGACGCAATTGATCTGTAGTTTAGCATACCACCCGCAGACGGATGGGTAAACCGAGCGGGTAAATCAAATTTTAGAAGATATGTTACGAGCTTGTGCTATCAATCACGGTAAGAATTGGGATGATCACTTACCGTTAGCCGAGTTCTCGTACAACAATAGGTACCAAGCCAGCATCAAGATGGCGCCTTACAAGGCGCTATACGGGAGAAAATGCCACAGACCACTGAACTGGTGGGAATCTGGCGAAAGGGTCACCTTCGGGATTGATCTTGTCAACAATGCGAGGAAAAGGTTCAGCTGATTCAAGCGAACCTAAAAGCCGTCCAATCCCGATAAAAACAGTATGCGGACCGGAGAAGACGCCCGTTACAATTCGGAGTCGGGGATCACGTATATCTACGTGTGTCTCAATGAAGGGCGTGAACAGATTCGGGGTGAGAGGAAAGTTGGCACCCCGATTCATCGGTCCATTCCAGATTGTGGAAAGATGTGGGTCAGTTGCATACCGGCTAGAATTACCGGTGACATTCTCCGGTGTGCACAACGTCTTCCACATTTCTCAGCTGAAGAAGTGTTTTAAGCTATCAACTACCGTTCAGCTGGGAGATATTAATGAACTGAAACCTGATCTCACTTATCGAGAGGAACCAGTTCAGATAATTGATGAATAGGCCCGAACCACACACAACCATATGTTTTGGTTCTACAAAGTTATATGGAGTAATCACTCCATAGATGAAGCGACATGGGAAAGCAAAGGATTTCTTCGTGCTAACTACCCCGACTTTTTCGCGTCGCACATACGGTATTCTTCCACCGTCCTCTCTCTCATTTTCACCTTATAATCCCGGGATGAGATTCTTTTAAGGGGGGAGGAATGTAAGGGCCTAAGTTTTTGCACACATCCAAAGTTTTCATCACACCCCACACACCTCATTTGAGTAACACTTATGAACACATTTGAAGAGAAAGTAACCACAATCAATATGGTCATTAGAGGATGAACTCAAAAAAATGCAAAAGTTGTATTTCCCACATGCATCATATAGGGGCTGGGCATATGAAAAACTCCTAAACCTTGCTAGGAATGCTCATGCCAAAATTCACCCAGATCCAAAACCTTTTTGAGGTATTTTTGGGTATAACAAGAAAGAGGCTAATTTGAACTCAAATTCAAACTCCAACTCCTTTCATACCATAAATTCAAAAGTGGGATGCATATTCACACTCAGCACATTTTTTTGAGCTCACAGACCAATTTTCACTCCATTTGGAGTTGATCTTAACATGAGCCAATTTTAGCAAATTCAAATTCAATTTGAATTTCAAACTGCATATGTGCTATAAATATAGTCAAACACTTCACAATTTGAATTCTGCCAATTTCAAATGGGCATTTGGTGGATAATTCAAATTGCAAAGGGTATTAGGGGCATTACTGTTTAGAGCAGTAGGGAAATTGAATTTCAGAGGTTAAAACTAGGGGTGGGCCCCACTTGTCAGCCCCACAAGCGAGCTAACCGACTGAAACACTCAAGCTCGGGTCTTGCGCATGCTCACGCGGACGCCACGTCGCTGCTCACCGCTGCCACCTCATGATCGGCGATCCCAGCTGCCAACCAACGTCCCCAGCTCGTTATCATCCGGTCCCGGGTACCACAAAGTATTCTCGCCTCTGTTCCGATGCCTGCTCGTGCTGAAAACCCAAAGACAGCCGCCGCACACCCGAAACCACCACCTCGCCATCGACCGGCCAAACCTGTCCCTTCCACCGCAAGCTGAGGCCATAAACGGCACCACCGACCTTTGCTCGACGTGCTCCAACCCTCAGTTGCTCGTGATCAGCTTCCCTCGAGCTTTTCCGAGCCGATCTTCCACTCCTCTGTTCACTCCGAAGTGTCTCCGACTTGAAACCATCGCCCGGGTAGCTCCAAGCATCTCCGGCGCAGACAACTGGTGTCTGAGGTTAGCATCAAGGTCTAGTAGCTTTCCCCGAGCTCCCTAGCTCCATCGTAGCACCGGTTAGCCGGAATTTCACTTTTCCCGACGATCATCGTATAGAACACCGAGAACCAAAACCAGAAATTCACCTCGATCACTTGAAATCCTTGTTGGGCTGAAGCTAGAGTAGCACCTCACGATGACCTTGACCAAATCCTAGAGACGATGATCAATCCAGTGAGCGTAGCACTGTATTTTGGTCACCGCCGGTGAAAACGGCTCGGGTCGCCGATGAAGTCTACTTTCCCAGCGATTTCCGGCCAAGAGGAGGGCAGGCTTAGCTTCCCCGTGCCCCAGTGGTGCTTTGCGACCCGTTGGTTGATCGTGTTCACCGCCGAGACGAGGTAGCACCGTCGGACTCGAGCTCAATTACGCCGCCACCGTCGCCGACTACTTTTCCGGCGAGATCGAGGCACGAGGAGTTGTCCGGCGTGTGCGCCGTGCTTCAAGGGTCACGTAGGAAGAAACCGCGTGGAGAATTAGGCAGTAATGGCCGAGAGCGAGCCGCGCCACTGCCGCTGTGCGTCACGCGCTCGGGTGCCAGCAGGAGGTTGAAGAAGGCACTGTGCGTGGGACCCACATGCAGTGTTTTAAATGTTTCCCCGATTTTCAGATTTAGTTCAACTTCAAACACACATATCTTTGGCTAGGAAACTCCAAATCGAGTGAACCAAATTTTGTTGGATTCAGCTCTCTGAGTACTTTCCAACAAATCAAGTTTCACAATCCTTATTTCTCCAGAATTAATTCTTCAAAATTTAAACTTTTTAGAATTTTAGTACTTTCCAACAATATCTCTGAGCTACCATAAAACTTTCAGATCCATTTGAGCTTATTTGTTCCACCTAATGGCGTGATTAGACAAACTGTTCCAGGAAAAATGAAAAATGTCCAGAAACATTTTCAGATTTTCTCTGAAATTGTTTAGCTCATATCTTTGGCTAGGAACCTTCAAATTAAGTGAAACCAACTCCATTAGAACACTCTGAAAATCTAGTTTTCAGAAAGTCATGGCTTGCTCCATGAAAACCCCTAGAAAACCCTAAGAGCTCCAATTAAGTCCAAGTACACAATTATTTGTGGAGAGCTCAAATAAGCTTTGCTGTGAATGAAACTTGGCCAAGTCTCTGTTTAGGTTGTATCGAAACCCCAATAAAAATTTCAGAGTCATGGGGCCTGTATAGCAAGACTTATAGTCTTCACAAATTCAACTTCAAATTCAAATGCATTCAAATTGATACATATATGTATTTATCTCATGTAGTCGACGGTTGAGGAGGAGCCCGAAGTCTTAGACTTCATCACTCCAGAGGAGCAGCTAGCCTACGACCGACAGCAGCAAGGCAAGCTCCGGTTTGCATTAGCCTTCTTTATAAATTTTACTGTTTTGAGAACTTACTTTGAGCACCCACTTAAATTATGCACTAGAGTCTTGTTCGAAAACCCAAATGCATAGCCAAGAAAACCCTGGGTTGAGCTTAGGTTTTTAAACCTCGATTAGCTACTGCAATACTCAGACAGTGTAGGATTTGCTACAAGTCGAGTAGTTGGAACTGCTCGCGAGAATAGGCTAGAGTCACACTACTCGGGTAAAGATAGCAAATGGAACACATGGCAAGAAAAATGAGACTGAGCGGAGAGTAAGGGCAGCAGAACATTGGGGGCTGGGTGCCATAGCTCCGCTTGTGTCGATTGAGGACCGAGTCGTGTGCGGGCCTGTTGAACAAGCTATAACAGTACCAAAGACCTACCGGATATATGGGAACCGGGAAACCGATGTACCTCGGGTAGCTGGGTGTTGAGGCTTAGCTGGTTGTTCAGAGGGTAGGTTGAGAGCTTGAGGTGTAAATCGGCTGGCGGCACTGCAGATGCGCGCGCAGAGACCTCTTGCTCGGGACGATTGGACCGGCTCAACATTTGGCTGACGGGTGAAAGGTGGTTGCGTACGATGTCCGTGATGGTTGCTGTAGGCAACATCGAGTACGGGCGTACATGACGGGTTATTCGGGTAACCCTGCAGGTGTAAATCGATTATAATCACCGTTCCTCGCGGTCAGTGAGTACCACTTGTTTACTGTACCGTGACGTAGAAAGAACTGGCTAGATCCATGTTAAAAGTTTGCTGATTTGAATAATGGACCTTGATTGTTAATGAAGTGCTCTAGTTTAGAGCTAATTAAAGTTCCTTTTAGCCTTGGGCAAAGTACATGAGAGAAATTCGTTTCTTGTTTGATTGCGGCTCTCTCTTGTGCCTTAGCGTGAGGTTCTCCACAATTTGCTGCTAAAACATGAAAGTAAGGTTCAAATAATTAGGCGAGTCCTTTGCAACTTACATTCCCAATTACACATGATCCAGCGTGTAGAAGTGCTCACTGCTTGTGTTTGAAGCTTTTGCAGGGTGTTATGAGGAAAGGACTCCTGAGGAGGAGACGGAACCCCAAGAGAAAAACCCCGTCGAGTGGGAGTCATGCACGCTGCAGTGTTAGTGTGCGTGTGTGCTAGCAGGGACACGTTCACGGGCTGAACGTGAACTCAGTGCGTAGTCTATTCCCGTGAGTGTAGACTGAACATATTTTGTTGTAAAAATGTTCATAAACTCGTTTATGTAATAAAACTTTGCTTCCGCTTTGTACCTTTTATGTGTGTTATCCGGTGCTGTGCAACGCAGCACCCCTCAGCGTGATCCTGCCTAGACGAGGCCGTTGGGTCATGTCAGTTGTCCTCTCCATATCGTTCTTAATTGAGAATCTCGGGGACGAGATTCTTTTTATGGGGGGGGGGGAATGTAAAAGTCCCAAAAACTTGTAAAAGGAAAACTTGAGTTGTGAATAAAGTTGAGTTCCAATCCAAGAAATGGGACTTGTAAAAACTTTTCCACACATGTGAATGTTTTCATGTGCAAGCACATAATTTGAAGTCCACTCTGAATTCAAATGTTCATTTGAATGCAAAGGTGGTCATTTTACATGAAGGATGCAAACTGTGGTTGTAACCCTCCCCTTTGCAGCCGCCAAATTAAAAGGTTGAATCCATAATTGAATTCTTCATGTCCAAATTATGAGGAAGACAAATTTGAGAAAATTTGGAGGTACATTGATATGTATATCAAAGAGGCTTGTGAATTTCATTGAAATTTGAATTCAAATTTGAAACTGAGGTATACCTTGTCAAATTTTCCAAATGGCTTTCAAATTTGAGCTCCTCATGGCTGAAGTTTGCACCATGCCAAATTTGGAAGATCTTTTGTGGGAGAAGAACAGTGGGACCCACTTGTCATTGGGAGTAGACTTAGACACGAAGTAAACCAAGGCTCTGTTGTTTTTCACTCGAAGCAGCCGAAGCCCACCCGAGCGCCACTGAGCGGCAAACCAAGCCACGCACTCGGTTTCTCCCTCGCGCTGGAGAGCTGCTCATGCGTCCCCTGCACCCTCAGCTGATCAGCTTGCCTACTACCCCGAAGCCTCGGTACCTTATCTCTTCCTCGAGCAAAAACGGAACCGAGCAATCCGCAAGCCTCGGTTGGCTCGAGAGCCGGTGATTTCGTGCATGCAAGGCCTCAGTCAGCTGCAAAACAGCACTGCGGAGTCGTCCTACACCTCCTCAGTGCAAAACCCAGCACGTGGCGGCCTTCATGACCCGAGAACAGCTCGTCCTCGCGGCAACACACCCTCACCACCATTTGGACTCCCGTGGACAGCCCCACACGAAGATTTTCACACTTGATCAAGGGTACCCAGAGGAGCGCCGGATCGCCACGCTGCTCCTCCCCAAATTTCATCTCAAACCGTGCACCGTAGCTCGAGAATTTTGAGTTCTTCTCTCGGTCGGGGAAAACCTAACCTCGGGTAAGGATCCTTGAAATTGATGCTCAATTTTTGGTTAGAGCTGATCATTTTGCGCACATATGAGCTAGAGTAGGTAGGGAATCTTGTACCTTTTGGAGCCTAGCTTATAACCAGATAGCCATAGCTATTTTTAAGTTTTTCGAGCGGCGATCATGACGGGAACCGCGGGCACACGGGGAGACCTCATTTTGAGCCATTGCCCATCAAGTTTGAACAAAAGTCGAGCACCCCCATGACTCACTGATGCTGTAGAACCAAAAACCCGTGGGTTTGGGGGTCTAGAGAGGGCACGCGACGTCGCCG
Organism: Neostapfia colusana; assembly: GCA_030760725.1. NCBI lineage: Eukaryota > Viridiplantae > Streptophyta > Magnoliopsida > Poales > Poaceae > Neostapfia > Neostapfia colusana. Next base: position 57,086,943 of record JASWHV010000005.1, on the reverse strand, counting down.
GAGGGAGCACCGAGCCGCCGCACGTCGCACAAGGGTCTAGCGCCGTCGCCTGTCTCTGGTGAGCATGGGGACGAGTTCCTCACGCCGAGAATGGGTCTACCAGCGAGTTTAGGTCCCTGAGTCCGCCGGGGAACGAAGATCAGTGGTGCGACGTCCGCTGCCGGTGAGGTAGAGGGCGAAGCGCGCCGGAAACGATCGTGGGAGGAAGAAGACCCCGTCGGTCCCACCTGTCAGTGACCATTAGCGGTAGACTGGGATTTGCTGTGGCCATTTGATATTTCGTGGCTACAGCCTAATTGTCTGTGAACCGGGGAGTGGCTGCATCAAGGGACTGACACATCACCTGCCACCCATGGTCATAATTTAATGTTTCCCGGTTTATTTGAATCCCCAAATTCAATTTAAACTTTAGAACCTCATAACTTTTGCTAGGAAACTCCAAATTTAGTGATTCAAATTGGGTTTGATGCAGATTTAAAAACTCTATCAGATATGCAACCCAATTTGTTTGAAAGTCTTTATTTAAATCTGGAAAAGTCTTTAAAAATTTTCAGCAAAAGAACTTTAGAGGGAGTTTGGTTCATGAAAAAATTCTCGAATTTTGCCAGAATAATCTTTAGGAGTTTAGTAAACCCCTGTAAGTATTTCAGCTTATTTGGAGTTGATTTTGTTAGGAGAATTCTGATTTCAAGTTGCTGTGTTCAAATGGATACAGAAACATTTTCAGAGAATTTCCAAAACATGGAAATTCAGTTCTGGATAATTCTTAGCTCCAAAAATCCTAGAAAAATTCATGCATACTCCCTGAGCTATGTTTGAAATTGTGGTTCACTTGAATTTGCATGAAAGTGCAAATTTATTGAGAATTAATTCCTTTTTGCCTAAATCCTTAGAGAATTGTTCTGAGTGAACTACTCATTGAAAAATTCTGAATTTTGGTCCGGATGACTTTCTTGTGACAAGGAACTCACATGAAAATGTTCAGCTCCATTGGAGCTCTGGATCAGTACTGTACTGTTCAACCTCTTTAGACGAGTAACACACAAGTGATGAAATGCACTTATCACTTGATCATGTTACTTAATCCAAAACCAAACTACTAGCACCAGTGTCATTTTAAACTCTTAAATAGAGTTTCAGTTTTAAACTTGTCATTAGAACTTGTTAGCAAAAGCTTCACAATTAAACACATATGCATATTCATAACGTGTAGCATCTACGTGAAGATTGTGAAGCAATCGAAGTGGAGATCAAGAGGGAGGAAAGCGAGTGATCAAGCCTCAAGTGGTCTACACTAACTGAATATATACTTAGTCACCTGCATAACCAAGGCAAGCTCCGGTTTGCATTTAAGTTGATTTATAAAGTTTTTACTTTGTTCACTATTATGGTTTAGAGTTTATATGTGCATTAGGTCAGGAATGTTTTATACTCCAAATGCATGACCAAAGAAACCCTCGAGTCCAGGGTAGAAGATGTATCTCTGATGTAGAATAATGCCGTGCTTAATAGGATATGACATCCGGTAGAAGTCGAGTAGTTGGAATCTACTCGCGAGCTATAGTTCGGGATCACACGGGTATGATTTAAAGAGGCAAACTAAAGTTTATGTTTCCAAAGATGAGACCGGGCAGGAGGGTTAGGCAGTGACAAGACAAGGTCTTGGTCGAGTAGCTCTACCTGTGTCGGTTAAGGACGGATGCGTGTGCAGCCCCGCTGAGCATGTATTGAGTTGTGTACCGGATGCTTACTGCTATATGGGACCTAGGAAACCGATGTACCAGGTTAACTGGATTGTAGAGGCATACCACATCGTCTCGTAGACCTATGAGTCCGAGACGGTGCGACCGGTTCTACAGTCTTGTGTCCTGTGAAAGGTTGCCACATAAGATGTAATGAAGGACGCCAGATTTGGGTCCTCAGAGGCGGGCGTATGTGTCGAGTTAACCGGGCAGTGTTTGATTCGAATCACCGTCCCTAGCGGATATGAGTACCACTTGCTCACTGTGTTGTGACGTAGTAAGAAAGTTGTGTGGGAACAGTTTGCAAGTTTTAATTGCTACTATGAAAATTGGATTTGCATGAAAACTATGTACGATGTAGTGATAGAGCAAATTAAAGTTAATTTCCATCTTGGGACAAGTAACATTGGAATGAATCGTTTCTTGTTTGATTATGGAGTTCCAATGTTGTCGGCGCAAGGTCACTACTGTTATGGCTAAAATCTGAAAGTTAAGGATGCACGTGTAGGCGAGTCATTATGCAACTTAATTTTTTATTGTCTTAAGTTACCTTCATATAGAGTTGCATGCCTTAGGAGAGACGGTTAAGTCTTGCTGAGCCTTTGTGCTCACTCTTGCTATATGAGTGGTTTTGCAGGTTAACATTGACGCTTATAAAGAAGGTTGTCAAGTGATACTCGGAGACTTCCGAGTCATGTAACATATGGAGAACCTAGCAATGTCTTTGTGTTGCTAGCGAGAGGAGTCCATGGGCTGGACCTCTTCTCGAGTGCTCATTAGTTATTCGACGTGAGTTGTTTGTAGTCTTTCGCTGTAGCTAATTTATGTAAATTATTTACAAAGAACACTTGTAAGCTTCCGCTTTTGATTTATGTAATACAGTTTTCCTTATATTCGTGCTGTTGGGTGCCGCATAACACGGCACCACCCAATGCGATTCCCGGGGGAGTGGCTTGGCCCAGTGATACGGGTTGGGGTCCCCCTCAGTCATCACCTGAAAAACACTTATAGCAGCAACCGTGAGCATGATGGCTCAGCAAGACTTAACCGACTTACCTACATATGAAACTCTACATGCAGGTTATACCAACATAGGATGGCACATTGCAGGAAAGGACACGTCTACAAGTTCATCCTTAATTCATCTTTTAGCCACAAGTTAACAGTTCATGGAATATGAAATTTAGTAAGCAATATTTGGTGGCACACATGTAGCAATACAATTTAATCATAACAGCAATATTGAATCATATTGTTTCATATATTAACCTACATCATGACTCAGTGAACAAGCGGTACTCATCACCGCGGGGGACGGCGAATCGACTCGATATACACCTGCAGAGATACCCGAAGAGAACGTCATGTACGCCCACCCGTGGAGCTGCACAGCACGCTCACTCGATGTCGTACGGGACAACCTTTCACCAAACAGCCCAAACGTCAAACCGGTCGCACCCAAATGGACAGGTGGTTCCCTACACGGAGCATCTCTCTATGCCGGTTAGCGGATTTCCACCTTGCTGACCTCAACCTACACCTATAAATCGGTGTGTTATGCCTCGACACCCGGAGGTATAGGTTACATCGGTTTATCGGGGCCCATATATCCGATATGCCTTCGGTACGTTCAATACTTGTTCAGTGGGGCCACACAAGGATCGGTCCTCAATCGACACGGACAGGGATGTACCCACAAGACTTCCTCTGAATGCGCCCTAGCCCCTTCCTAGTCTCATTTTCTTACTAAAGTGATCTCACATCACTCGAACAAATCCCGTGTGTCCCGACATCTATACTCGCGAGTAGATTCCAACTACTCAACTTGTACCGAAGTTCTATGAACATTAAGCCTAGCCTGACTACACGAGGACTTAGACACCACCCTCACTCTTGTAGGAATAATCTTGTTATGCTATTGGGGTTTCATCCATCCTACACCTAATGCATATACATACCACATGCTAAGTATACATAAAGCAAAACTTGGTAAAACTTGTTAACGCAAAGCGGGGCTTGCCTTGTTGCTGCTGGTCAGTGGTTAGTGCTTCGTCCGGAAGGAGAAAGTCCAGCACTTCCGTGGTTTCCTCGCCTTCAGCAACCGGAGCTAGCACCTCACCGTCGACCTAGGGCTAAAACGGTGAATACTCGAAAAACTCGAATAGCAGCGCCAAAACTCGACGGTTTCTGATGGTCTTTGATCCTAGGTGGCCATGGGGACGTGTAGAACATGTGGTTAGCTTGGCATACGCCGTGATGGACCGATCACCATGAATTTTGGATTCTTGGCTAGCTCGGTTCTTTGAACACCGAGAAATAAACGGGGAAATTCTCCCCCGACAGGACACGAAAAGGGGTAGGGTTTTCACCATGAGTTGGAGCAGCCTCTAGCGCATCTAGTTTCTGTTGATCGTCGGTCACGAGAGTGCTTAGATCGGCGGCGCACCGAGGACCCGAGAGAGCGGCCGAAACGGTGGTACTTTCGTTGAGTGCGTGCGAAATCCGGCAGGGTTTCCGTGTGAGCTGCGAGAGGTGGCTTTGTGGGCAAGCAAAGGAACCGGCGCTAGCCTCCAGCACGACACCAGCTCGATGCGGTGGCTGTTTGGCAGCTGCTCGGTGGCGCCCAATGAAGTATCTTGTAGCAACAGAGCCCGTGTGACTGCTCCTTGATCAGTGCAATAGGCTGACAGGTGGGCCCATGCTTCCCCCCTAATCCTCTCCTTTGTTGGTGCAAATATCTCAGCTACTCAAACTTGAAGGCTTAGCCATCAATTCAGGGGATGGATTTGAATTCCTCAGTTTGAAATTGGGTTGGCCAAATTCGTTTCACATTTGAATTTGAAATTCAAATTAAGTTTTTGAATTAATGCAAGTTTAGCTCCCGACAAGATGAACTCCAATGGGGATGAAAATTGGGGGACTAACTCAGAAAAATGTGCTGAGTTTGAATATGGAGTCAACTTTTGAATTAAAGTGCTGAAAACTAGTTGAAATTTGAATTTGCATTCAAATAGTCCTTTTTACAAATGCCTCCAAAAGTGGCTCAAAAGAGATTGGGTTTACGTGAAACTTGGCATGAGCAATCCTAAAAACATTTAAGACCAACTAGTGAACTCATCCTCTCATGTTTATGTGTGGAAGCTACTACTTTTTGGAGTTATGGGTTTTCCTCTAATCACCCTCTTGGTTGTGTTTACTTAATCTTCACAAATGTTCATGAGCTGTCCACCAAATGAGCTGTGGTGTTGTAAGGTGATGAACATTTTTGCAAGGCACTTATTGGGCTTTTACATCCCTCCCCCCTTAAAAGAATCTCGTCCCGAGTATTGAAAGAAGAGACGAAGATGTACGAGGAACTACCCATGATGAGACGCCATGAAATCTGGGTAGTTTGAGCGAAGGAATTCTTCGCTCTCCCATGTCGCTTCTTCAGCAGTGTGGTTGCTCCATAGTATCTTGTAGAACCACAGCGTTCGGCTACGTGTGGTCTGAGCCTTGTCATCAATAATCGCCATCGGATATTCAGCATATGTCAAATCCGGTTGCAACTCGCCAATGTCTTTGGTGGGAACAGCAGCCGTATACTTCAGACATTTCTGTAGTTGTGAAACATGGAAAACGTCGTGAACACCAGCGAGAGATACTGGTAGCTCCAGTCTATACGCCACTGGTCCACACTTCTCGGTGATAGCATAGGGTCCAATAAATCGGGGAGCAAGCTTCCCCTTCACGCCGAATCGGTGTACGCCCTTCATTGGAGATACACGAAGGTACACGTGTTCCCCGACATTGAAGTGTACCGGCCTACGCCTCTTATCAGCATAACTTTTCTGTCGGGATTGGGCGGCCTTCAAGTTGGCTTGAATCATCCGAACGCGTTCTTCGGCGTCGTTCACCACATCAACCCCAAACGTGACCCTTTCACCGGACTCACACCAGTTCAATGGGGTGCGGCATTTGCGACCGTAGAGAGCCTCAAGTGGTGCCATCTTGATACTCGCTTGATAGCCATTGTTGTACGAGAATTACGCCAACGGTCGATGATCATCCCGGTTTCTACCGTGTGTAAGGGCCTCAGTTTTTGACACATATTTGAAGTGTTCATCACCATACACACACACCCCATTTGAGGAAAGATGATGAACACAAATGAAGAGCAAGTAACCACCATCAACATGCTCATTAGAGAACAAACTCACTTATTGCAAAAGTGGTATTTCCCACATGTGATATAGAGGGGCTAGGCATATGAAAACTCCTACACATTGCTGAGGATGTCCATGCCAAGTTTCACCCAAATTCAAAACATTTTTAAGGTCATTTTGGGTATAGCTAGAAAGAGGGCAGTTTGAAACCATATTCAAATTCAAACTATTTTTATCCCATGAATTTAAAAGTGGAAGACATATTCTTATTCAGCACATTTTTTTGAGCTCACACACAAATTTTCACTCCATTTGGAGTTGATCTTGACATGAGCTAAGTGGGACAAATTCAAACTTTATTTGAATTCCAAACTGAACTTGAGCTGAAAGTCATTCAAACCAAACCCAATTTGGATTCTAATCAATTCAAATGGCTCATGGGTGAATAATTTGAATCACCAAGGGTATTTTGGGGCTCACTGTTTACAACAGTGATTAGGAGTAAATTTCGGAGGTTAAAACCCTGGGTGGGACCCACATGTCATAGAGAGAAGGAGGCAAAACTTGCACACAAAGTCACAGCCTCGGTGGGAAATTCCACCGAGCAGCTGTCGGCTGTGCCACCGAGCAGCCACCAGCGTCACCAGCTGCTTCCCTCTACGCGCGCTGGCGCCCAGGGCGGCTTACTCGCGTCTCCACGCGACCGGCACTGCCTCAGCCGAGCAGGAGTCGGCCGGCTTTATCTTCTCGCTTGTGAACCCGAGAGGTGGCAGTTCTTCTCCCCGCAGCTCACTGCTCGATCGGGAAAACCAGCAAAACAATCTCCTCCTTCGTTCCTGAGCTGCTAGACAGCAATCTGAGATCGCACTCTACCTCCCCAACGCCAGAAACTCCGAGCTCCGACCTCCTTTGCCCGAAAACGATCGCCACCGCGGCGACCTAACCTTAGCCGCGAGTCAGGTGCCCGTGGACAGCGTTCCACAGGCATTTTAGCGGTCCAGCAAGAGAGGCAACAGGAGCGCGCGACCACCGTGCTGCTCTCCTCCAAGTTTAGAAGCAAACCGTGAAGAATCCACCGCGAATTCTCAGTTTTTGCTCCGGCGACCTTAAACTGAGCTTCCGGTACGGATCCTTCAAATTCTCGCTCTATGATCCTTCTCTAGCTATCAAATCACGCACTAAGATGCTGGACTAGCCGGCGATCAAGTTCCTTTCTGCATCCGTGGTATGAAACCAACTAGGAGTGATGAATTTCGAGCTCGATCAAGGGCGCTCATGGCGGGCACGCTCGTCACACGGTGCCGACCAACTTGCCGCAATCTTTGAACCCTTTTGACACCTTGTCGAGCTTCCTAGAGGTACACTGATGCTGTAGAACCGATTGTTCGAAGTATTGGCGGGTTAGAACCCACGGTCGACGGCGCCGAACCTCAACCGAGGCCGCGGCACGTCGCCGGGCTATTTCCGGTAACCGCCAGCCCGAACTGACACCACCGACATGTTCCTCGACGTCGACAACCCCCTGGCAGCGAGTTTCAGACCATGGGAGGTCCGGCAGCGGTGAGCTGGCAAGCTCCGGGTCTGCTCCGGCGAGGGTGGCGGCGCGGGCGTGAGAGAGCATCGGGAGGAAGACGAAGCCGGCTGGCCCACGCGTCAGCGGCTGAAAAATTTAAATCGGGATCGGGTGTGGCCGGGATCGGCTGTGCTGGCGCGCAGAAATCCCGCAGACCACGGTGTGCCGTCGCTTTGGCGTGCGACGCGTGTCCCCGGGGCCCACCCGCGAGTTTAAACTTTTCCCCGATTTTCAGATTTCCTTCAAACTTCAAATCCTCATAACTTTGGCTAGAAAGCTCCAAATCGAGTGAACCAAATTTTGTTAGATTCAGCTCTCTGAGCACTTTCCAGCAAATCAAGTTTCACTTCATGAAAACCCTTATTTCTCCAGAATTAATTCCTCAAAATTTAAACTGTTAGGAATTTTAACTGGAGAATCCTTTGGAGGAAAATCCTGAAATTTTGCTGGGATGTTCACCAAAATATCCCTGAACTACCATAAAAATTTCATATCCATTTGAGCTCATTTGATACACCTAATGGTGTGATTAGTAAAACTGTTCCAGAGAAAATAGAAAATGTTCAGAAACATTTTCAGAAATTTCTCTGAAATTGTTTAACTCATATCCTTAGCTAGAAACCTCCAAATTAAGTGAGACCAACTCCATTAGAACCCTCTGAAAATCTAGTTTTCAGAAAGTCATAGTTTGTTTCATGAAAATCCTTAGAACACCCTAAAAGCCTTCAATTAAGGTCAAGTGCATAATTAATTGTGGAGGGCTCAAATGAGCTTTGCTGCAACTAAAACTTGACCAAGTCTCTGTTTAGGTTGTAACCAAGCCACAGTAAAAGTGTCATAGTCATTGAGTCTGTCTAGTGGGACTTATAAGTTTCACAAGTTCAAACTTAATACAAATGCATTTAAATTAATACATGTACTTCTTCTATCATGTAGTCGCTAAGGTCGAGGAGGAACCCGAAGTCCTAGGCTTCGTTACTCCGGAGGAACAGCTAGCCTACGAACAAGAGCTGCAAGGCAAGCTCCGGTTTGCATTAACCTTTTTACAAATTTTTATTGTTTTGAGCATTTACTTGAGTACCATGAATTTTTGCATTAGAGTCTTGTTTGGAAACCCAATTGCATAGCCAAGAAAACCATGGGTTGGGTTTAGGATTGCAAACCCCGTTAGCTACTGCAATGCTAAGATAGTGTAGGATTTGGTACAAGTCGATTAGTTGGAACTACTCGCGAGAATAGGCTAGAGGCACATCGCTCGGGTAGAGATAGCACATAATACACATGGCAAGAAAGATGAGACCGAGCGGAGAGTAAGGGCAGCAGGACTTTGGGGCCTGTGTGCTGTAGCTCTGCTTGTGTCGATTGAGGACCGAGCCGTGTGCGGGCTTGTTGAACAAGCTAGAACAGTACCGAAGACCTACCGGCTATATGGGAACCGGGAAACCGATGTAACTCGGGTAGCTGGGTGTTGAGGCATAGCTGGTCGTTCAGAGGGTAGGTTGAGATCTCGAGGTGTAAATCGGCTGGCAGCACTGAGATGCGCGTGCAGAGACCTCTTGCTCGGGACGATTGGACCGGTTCAACATTTGGCTAACGGGTGAAAGGTAGTTGCGTACGGCGTCCGTGGTGGTTGTTGTAGGCAACATCGAGTACGGGCGTACGTGACAGGTTATTCGGGTAACCCTGCAGGTGTAAATCGATTATAATCGCCGTCCCTCGCGGTCAGTGAGTACCACTTGTTCACTGTAACGTGACGTAGAAAGAACAGGCTAGTTGCATGTTAAAATGTTGCTGATTGAAAGATAGATTTGATTGCTAATGATTCGCTGTAGTTTAGAGCTAACTAAAGTTCTTTTCAACTTTGGGCAAAGTACTTGAGAGAAATGCGTTTCTTGTTTGATTGCGGCTCTCTCATGTGCCTTAGCGTAAGGTTCGCCACAACCTGCTGCTAAAACTTGAAAGTAAGGTTCTACTAATTAGGCGAGTCCTTTGCAAATGATTTTACCTCATGTACCCATCACCCCTCATGTAGAAGTTCCGTGTTTAGGTGAGACGGGTCAGACTTGCGGAGCCTTCGTGCTCAATGCTTGTGTTTGAAGCTTTTGCAGGGTTCTATGAGGAAGGGACTCCCGAAGAGGAGACGGAACCCCAGGAGGGGAACCCCGTCGAGTGGGAGTCGTGCATGCCGTAGAGTTAGTGTGCGTGTGTGCTAGCAAGGACACGTTCAAGGGCTGAACGTGAACTTGATGCGTAGTCTATGCCCATGAGTGTAGACTGGACTTATTTTGATGTACAAATGTTCATAAACAACTTTATGTAATAAAAGTTTTGCTTCCGCTTTGTACCTTTGATGTGTGTTATCCGGTGCTGTGCAACGCAGCACCCCTCAGCATGATCCTGGCTCGACAAGACCGTGGGGTCGTGTCAGTGTTGGTATCAGAGCTCGCTTGAGGTTTAACGCACTAAAAAGGTCATCTTTTTTTTTCAAAAATCCAGTGAGGAACGAGTTAGTAGCCCGTATAAGGATGTTATTAGTGTATAGAAAGTGACATATTAACTTATTTGATTATGTCAGAAAATCGTGCATCTCAGGACGTTTATGTCTTGGGGGTGCACGTAAGCGCTGTCCACCAGTGCGCACAAGCTGAAGGGTGGAGCCCCACGGGTGGCAGGTAACCCGACCCGCTTTAGTATCCTCTACGACTCTTCATGTCGTTTGGGGTATTTGAGCAACGTCTGTCCCTGGCGTGCGTGGTGCAATTTGGGAGACCCCGTCACGTGGTCTGAAACGTGAACACATAACTCAAGGCGTGTTTGGCTTGAGAACATCCGGGCGAGTGATGACGGCTGGGTGTACAAACTGTATGGATTCTGGGCTCGGTGTGCAGCCGAGTGTGACGATTGCTTGAATTTATGCAGGTAGTCTGACCACGAAACGGTAGACGTGTAGCATCCGTGTGCGAGTGACGTTTAGTGCCACTGATATAACGAAGCCGGCTAAGTCCGGTATAGGTTTTTCTTTGTGAGGACGTAGTACCGACATGATCTGGTGACGCATCGACGTCACACCCCATTAAATGAACAACTTCATTTAAAACTTGAAGGTTTTGATCCAAAGTAGTAAAACTTGATGTAACTCCTTCCCTTGAACAGGATATTCAGAGTTAACAAGTTTTCAACTTATAGGTTGTTAAGGACAGAGCACTCTGTTTTCAGCTGAATCAAGGCAGAAGTTAATCAGAGGTTAGAGGTTGAGTTCTTTCGAGGTTGGGGTCATATGGTACATTTCTGGAAATATTTGGAAAAGCTTTACAACTTTTCTGTTGAGGTCCAGAGGTGTTTCATCCCTTAACCAATCGAAAAATGCAGTAGAGTTGAAACTGTCCAGAAAACAGGACAGAGCAAAGACTCTCTGTAAACTCTCTGTAAATTAAGCATAACTTCCTGCTTAAAAATACAAAAATAGAAAATGAGATAGTTCTGGAAAGCTTATGAGATAGGTTACAACTTTGTAACAGAAAGTTTTGTCAGATTAGGAACAGAATTAACTGGAATTCTTGGATCAAATCAGTACCTAAAGCAGGGAGGTGCTGTCCAATTTTCTCCAGAAATTCTGTTAACTTTGACATCTTATAACTTTTGAACCATGACAGATCTTAGGCCAAGCAGATACTTTATGGAAAGCTATTGAAGTTAGCTTTAACTTTGATGTTTAGCTCCAGAATTGGTTTTGCTTTTAACATGGCCTAAATCAGGTTGAAATGGAAACTGGTCAGGGCTGTCATGGGAACAGCAGATCAGCAGTCAAATTTGTTTAAAATTTGAACTATGTTTCCAAGTTTTATGGGTTCAATGACATGTCTTATGTTATAACTCAGTTGTTTACTGTTTAATAAATATTTGACATTTCTCAAATATATTTTTACAGATGACAGCGGATAAACAGTTGGAGAATGGGTGGGTGGTGTCCCACTGTTCTCACCGTAGCGGCTACCCGGAAGCATTGTGGCAAATGCTCCAATATTTCGGGTACAACCAGATGCCGCAGTACTTCACCAAGGAAGAAGGCGAAGAGGGGAACAAGACGTGAAAAATCCATGTCGAGGTCCCTGCAGGACCTACGCCACCCGGTTGGGTGCCGTTCACCGTTACGGTGAGAGGAAGACAACCAGAAGGGATGTGGCAAGTGGCAGCCCGTGACACCATGTCACGTTTCTGCCAACTACACGTGCAGGCTATGGAGGGAACTCCATACGCGCTCATTCCGTTGGAGGGACGGGCTCAGCATGTCTTGGACGAGAGGTACCGGGAGGTAACGGACCCGAGTTGCCCAAGGTACAGCCCCGTGGAGGCAAACCTTAGCCTCCAGATGAGGGCGGGAAACGCCATGATGGACAGCCAAGCTGTTCGTACAGAGCATCTCGCCACAAAGCTCAAAGAGAGCACGAGCCGTGGAGACCATTTCGAGAGTGCTCACAGTGCACTCCGCAATGTGCTCCTTCCGACGATCAAGCGACTGAATGAACAACACAATCAGTTGCATCGTCTGAAGAAGGCAAAGAAGAAGAGCCGTGTCGACATCGCGGCGTTGCAAGAACTGGTACAGAATCTGACCCAGCAGAACGAGGACCTTGCTCAAGAGCGAGACGACGCTATTGAGGAAGGCCAAGGCTGGGAAGAGGACTACAACCAGGCTATGGACGAGGTGCATGCTTTGCAGGACCTCGTACCTCCGGTATTGGGCATACCGGTGGTCTTGGGTCTTCCAGCAATGGGAGAACCCGGGATGGGAGAAGAGGTGGTAGATCCAGAGCCACCAGCAGATGTACCGGAGGAGGACGACACACAGGAGGTTGAGTTCTACTCCGAGTAGGGGGGTTACAGTTGCCATGTAGGGCAGCTAGGATAGTGTAGCCCAAATTTTGTAATCGGTGACATGTCGTGTAGACAGTAGCGTATGTATAGGTAGTGACGACATGAGCACGACTTATTGGAGACCCAAGGATAATGTATCTTGTATAAAGTTTATGCTTTATCAATATATGTGAATGTTGTGCAAATTAATCATGTGTCACTTCAATACCTACTGTTACATATGGAATTTTAAGTAAGACATGTGCTAATCGCTGTTGTTTTGAATTTCAGAATGACGCGTACTCGTGCCAACCCTGATGTTGGGGGTACCAGTCAAGGGGGAGAGACCTCCCAACAGCCTCCCGAGGACTCCTCGGGACAGCAGCAGCAACAGCAGCAACAGCAACAGCAACAGAAAACACCGCCACCGCCACTGCCAACGGTTATATTGGCCGCCATCGTCGCGGCAATGGCGGGTTCACATCAGTAGCACACGGAGTTGCTGCAAACTCTCATTGCGAATACGTCTCGCCCAGAGAGACGTCAAGACCGTGAGGAGCGTCAACAGAGCTCCTACTCCGACTTCCAGGCGACTCATCCCCCGGTATTCTCAAGGGCGGATGAACCTCTTGACACGGACAATTGGCTCCGTGCGATAGAGATGAAGTTCGGGCTGCTCCAGATAAGCGAGCAGCGCAAGACTCAGTTCGCGGTCCAGCAGCTCCAAGGATCCGCGAGCGCGTGGTGGGCTAACTTCTGTGCTTCACAGCCCACCGACCGAGTGATGACCTGGACGGAGTTTCGGACGGCCTTCAGGGACTATCATATACCGCCAGGTTTGATGAAGAGGAAGACGCAGGAGTTCTTACACCTGCAGCAAGGGAGCCGGAACGCGCTGGAATACTCCAGGGCGTTCAACGATCTCGCGCTCTACGCGTCGTATCACGCAGATACTGACGAGAAGCGGCGGGACCACTTTTACCAGGGGCTTAACCCGCTCCTGAAGGACAAGTTGGCGATGTTCAATCGCGGCAGCCTCAACGACATCATTGACGCTGCGATTGTTCAGGAGGACTCCGGCAAGGAGTTAGCGGCGGCGGAGAGAAAGCGAAGCGCGCCGCAGAGCAGCGGAGTGTAAGGGCCTCAGTTTTTGACACCCAATTGTAGTGTTCATCACCACACCACACCCCTCATTTGAGCAAGAATGATGAACACAAATGAAGAGCAAGTAACAATTATCAACATGCTCATTAGAGAACAAACTTACACATTGCAAAAGTGGTATTTCCCACATGTGATATGGATGGGCTGGACATATGAAAACTCCTACACTTTGCTAAGGATGTCCATGCCAAGTTTCACCCAAATTCAAAACCTTTTTGAGGTCATCTTGGGTATAGATAGGAAAGGGGCAGTTTGAAAACATATTCAAATTCAAACTGTTTTTATACCATGAATTTGAAAGTGGAAGGCATATTCTTGCTCAGCACATTTTTGTGAGCTCACACACCAATTTTCACTCCATTTGGGGTTGATCTTGACATGAGCTAAAGGGGAGAAATTCAAACTTTATTTGAATTTCAAACTGAACTTGTGCTGAAATTCGTCCAAACCAAACCTCATTTGAACTTTGATCAATTCAAATGGCTCATGGGTGAATAATTTGAATTGCCAAGGGTAGTATAGGGTTCACTGTTTACCACAGCTGTTAGGAGTAAATTTCAGAGGTTAAAAGGAGGGGTGGGACCCACATGTCAGCCTCTGCTTCAACACAAACCGACTGAGACTTTTTCACTCGGGTCGCCGAGCCGCAGCGGTGATCGCCACCGAGGCCAGCCACCGCGCCACCAGCTGCTTGCCCACGCGCGGACATGAGGTGGTGCAGAGCCTTCTTAAGGCGCCTGCCCCCTCCTCGGCCGAGGCACCACAGTTCTCTCCCGCAAGAACTCAGCGCCGGCCAAGAACTTCCGCAGCTCGGACTTGATCGGAGAACGCCGATCGCAGCTCCCTCCTTCCACTCCAGAGTCCCAGCAAGGTACTAGAGACCTTCCTCCATCCTCTCCATTGCTAGAATTCGGTTGAAACCGATTGATATCGGCTGTGCCGAAAGATCAAACTCGGAACTTGGAACCGCCGCACCTCGGGCTCTCGTGGACAGCCCAACCTGGGCGTTGTCACGCCTGAGCCAAGGCACCCTTGGACGCGCGGGTGACCGGTGCTGCTCATCCCCGAGCCACAGCTCGAGTGGTTGCTCACCGGCGGCGAATTTCCACTGTTCCCCTTTCTGTGTGCAGAACGACCTTCGGGTACGATTCTGTTTAATTCGTGCTCTAGAAAGGATTAGAGGGCCTCAGGCCACTCCCACACGAGCTAGACACGGTAACGCACAAGTTGCCTTCACAACTCTGGGCCGGAGAACCTCTGTGCCCGGCGTAATTTAAGGTCTACTAATGGCGGAACGAACGGGCGGCATCGGGCGCACGGTGAGGACCTATTTCGGGCCTTCCCCGAGCTGCCTCGAGCTCAGGTCGACCTTCTCTGAGGTCCACTGATGCTCCCCGACCGATTTCCCAAGTAGCTGAGGTACTAGGAGAGTCAGCCGACATGGCCGAAGTCATTCCGATATGGCGGCTCGTCGCCGACCATGCTCCGGCCGTTGTCATGAGCAGCTGACCCTCGGATCCTGTTCCCCAAGTAAAAGTAGGCAGGGGCGGCCAGAATCAAGAAGTTTGGAGCTGTACAGCAGCCGGCGGCGAGCTCTCCGGCGAGGTCCCTCGGCGGCGGGGCGCGGGTGTCGCGAGGTTGAAGAAGGGGGTGGACCCCAGCTGTCAGCGGCCGATATTTTGAATCGGGATCCGGCTGCGGCCAGGATCGGGTGAGCTGGCGCGCAAAATCCTTGTGGGCCGCGGTGTGCCATCGCCTAGGCATGCGACGCGTGTCCCCTGGGCCCACGCGCGAGTTTAAACTTTTCCCCGATTTTCAGATTTCCTTCAAACTTCAAATCCTTATAAATTTGGCTAGAAAGCTCCAAATTGAGTGAACCAAATTTTGCTGGATTCAGCTCTCTGAGTACATTCCAGAAAATCAAGTTTCACTTCATGAAATTCCTTAATTCTCCAGAATTAATTCCTTAAAATTTAAACTGTTAGGAATTTTAACTGGAGAATCCTTTGGAGGAAAATCCTGAAATTTTGCTGAGATGTTCACCAAAATATCCTTGAACTACCATAAAAATTTCAGATCCATTTGAGCTCATTTAGTCCACCTAATGGTGTGATTAGTAAAACTGTTCCAGAGAAAATAGAAAATGTTCAGAAACATTTTCAGAAATGTCTCTGAAATTGTTTAGCTCATATCTTTAGTTAGAGACTTCCAAATTAAGTGAGACCAACTCCATTAGAACCCTCTGAAAATCTAGTTTTCAGAAAGTCATAGTTTGTCTCATGAAAATTCCTAGAACACCCTAAGAGTTCCAATTAAGGTCAAGGACATAATTATTTGTGGAGGGCTCAAATGAGCTTTGCTGCAACTAAAACTTGACCAAGTCTCTGTCTAGGTTGTAACCAAGCCACAGTAAAAGTTTCACAGTCATTAGGTCTATATAGCAAAGGTTATAGACTTCACAACTTCAAAATTAATACCAATGCATTAACTTAATACATGTATTGTTTCTATCATGTAGTCGCTAAGGTCGAGGAGGAACCCGAAGTCCTAGACTTCATTACTCCGAAGGAACAGCTAGCCTACGACCAAGAGCAGCAAGGCAAGCTCCGGTTTGCATTAACCTTTTTACAAATATTTATTGTTTTGAGCACATCTTTGAATATTGTTCTTTGCATTAGAGTCTTGATTGAAAACCCAACTGCACAGCCAAGAAAACCATGGGTTGGGGTTAGGATTGCAAACCCCGTTAGCCACTGCATTGCTAGGATAGAGTAGGATTCGGTACAAGTCGAGTAGTTGGAACTACTCGCGAGAATAGGCTAGAGGCACATTGCTCGGGTAGAGATAGCACATGATACACATGGCAAGAAAATGAGACCGAGCGGAGAGTAAGGGCAGCAGGACTTTGGGGCCTGTGTGCTGTAGCTCCGCTTGTGTCGATTGAGGACCGAGCCGTGTGCGGGCCTGTTGAACAAGCTAGAACAGTACCGAAGACCTACCGGCTATATGGGAACCGGGAAACTGATGTAACTCGGGTAGCTGGGTATTGAGGCATTGCCCGTCGTTCAGAGGGTAGGTTGAGAGCTCGAGGTGTAAATCAGCTGGCGGCACAGAGATGCGCGTGCAGGGACCTCTTGCTCGGGACGATGAGACCGGTTCAATATTTGGCTGACGGGTGAAAGGTAGTCGCGTAGGGCGTCCGTGATGGTTGTTGTAGGCAACATCGAGTACGGGCGTACGTGACGGGTTGTTCGGGTAACCCTGCAGGTGTAAATCGATTATAATCGCCGTCCCTCGCGGTCAGTGAGTACCACTTGTTCACTGTACCGTGACGTAGAAAGAACAGGCTAGTTACATGTTAAAATGTTGCTGATTGAAAGCTGGACATTGATTGTTAATGATATGCTGTAGCTTAGTGCTAACTAAAGTTCTTTTAAACTTTGGGCAAAGTACATGAGAGAAATGCGTTTCTTGTTTGATTACGGCTCTCTCATGTGCCTTAGCGTAAGGTTCTCCACAACCTGCTGCTAAAACTTGAAAGTAAGGTTCTACTAATTAGGCGAGTCCTTGCAAATGATTTTTGCCTCATGCAACCCATTACCCTCATGTAGAAGTTCCATGTTTAGGTGAGACGGGTCAGACTTGCTGAGCCTTCGTGCTCACTGCTTGTGTTTGAAGCTTTTGCAGGGTTCTATGAGGAAGGAACTCCCGAAGAGGAGACGGAACCCCAGGAGGGGAACCCCGTCGAGTGGGAGTCATGCACGCCGCAGAGTTAGTGTGCGTGTGTGCTAGCAAGGACACGTTCGAGGGCTGAATGTGCACTTGATGCTTAGTCTACGCCCGTGAGTGTAGACTGAACTTATTTTGATGTAAACATGTTCATAAACCTGTTTATGTAATAAAGCTTCCGCTTCCGCTTTGCACCTTTGACGTGTGTTATACGGTGCTGTGCAACGCAGCACCCCTCAGCGTGATCCTGGCTCGACAGGACCAATGGGGTCGTGTCAGCGTTGGTATCAGAGCTCGCTTGAGGTTTAACACAGTATAAAGGTCTTCTTTTTCAAAAATCCAGTGAGGAACGAGTTAGTAGCCCGTATAAGGATGTTATTAGCATATAAAAAGTGGCATATTAACCTATTTGTTATGTCGGAAAATCGTGCATCTCGGGACGTTCATGTCTTGGGGGGTGCACGTAAGCGCTGTCCACCAGTGCGCACAAGCTGAAGGGTGGAGCCCCACGGGTGGCAGGTAACCCGACCCGCTTTGATATCCTCTACGACTCTTCATGTCGTTTGGGGTATTCGAGCAACGTCTGTCCCTGGCGTGCGTGGTGCAACATGGGAGACCCCGTCACGTGGTCTGAAAACGTGAACACGTAACTCAAGGCGTGTTTGGCTTGAGAACATCCGGGCGAGTGATGATGGCCAGGTGTACAAACTGTATGGATTCCGGGCTCGGTGTGCAGCCGAGTCTGATGATTGTTTGAGTTTCTGCAGGTAGCCTGACCACGAAACGGTAGACGTGTAGCATGCGTGTGCGAGTGACGTTTAGTGCCACTGAACTAACGAAGCCGGCTAAGTCCGGTATAGGTTTTTCCTTTGTGAGGACGTAGTACCGACAAAATCTGGTGACGCATCGACGTCACACCCAACTAAATAAACAACTTCATTGTAAAAACTGGAAGGTTTTAATCCAAAGTAGTAAAACTTGATGTAACTCCTTCCCCTGAACAGGATATTCAAAGTTAAACAAGTTTTCAACTTATAGGATGTTAAGGACAGAGCACTCTGTTTTCAGCTAAATCAAGGCTGGAGTTAATCAGAGGTTACAGGTTGAGTTCTTTCGAGGTTGGGGTCGTATGATACATTTCTGGAAAGATTTGGAGGAGCTTTACAACTTTTCTGTTGAGTTCCAGAGGTGTTTCATCCCTTAACCACTCGAAAAATGCAGTAGAGTTGAAACTGTCCAGAAAACAGGACGGAGTAAAGACTCTCTGTAAATTAAGCATAACTTCCTGCATAAAAATCCAAAAATAGAAAATGAGGTAGTTCTGGAAAGCTTATGAGATGGGTTACAACTTTGTGACAGAAAGTTTTGTCAGATTAGGAACAGAATTTACTTGGATTCTTGGACCAATCCAGTGCCTAAAGCAGGGAGGTGCTGTCCAATTGTTCCCAGAAATTCTGTTAACTTTGACATCTCATAACTTGTGAACCAGGACAGATCTTAGGCCAACCAAATACTTTCTGGAAAGCTATTGAAGTTAACTTTAACTTTGATGTTGAGCTCCAGGACTGGTTTTGCTTTTAACCTGGCCTAAATCAGATTGATATGGAAACTGGTCAGGGCTGTCATGGGAACAGCAGATCAGCAGTCAAATTTGTTTAAAATTTGAACTATGTTTCCGAGTGTTATGAGTTCAATGACATGTCTTGTGTTATAACTCAATGGTTTACTGTTTAAATAAATATTTGACATTTCTCAAATATATTTTTACAGATGGCAGCAGATAAACGGTTGGAGAACGGGTGGGTAGTTTCCCACTGCTCTGACCGTAGCGGCTACCCGGAAGCATTGTGGCAAATGCTCCAATATTTCGGGTACAACCAGATGCCGCAATACTTCGCCAAGGAAGAAGGCGAGGATGGGAACAAAACGTGGACGATCCATGTCGAGGTTCCTGCAGGGCCTACGCCACCCGGTTGGGTGCCATTCACCGTCACGGTGAGAGGAAGACAACCGGAAGGGATGTGGCAAGTGGCAGCCCGTGACACTATGTCACGTTTCTGCCAACTACACGTGCAGGCTATGGAGGGCACACCATACGCACTCGTTCTGGTGGAGGGGCGAGCTCAGCATGTGTGGGAAGATTTCAGCAAGCGTAATGGTCTCCAAAGCACCATTATGCTTAGTGGGTAGAGTGTACCCCACGTCTCTCATTATCTTAGAGGGACAGAAGGTCGATGTCATCCTAGGGATGTCGTGGTTAAACCGCCACGGCGCTGTTTTAGACACCGTCCTCCGAGTCATGCACTTAAACTCAGAAGTGCACGGTTCTCACTCATTATTTCTGGACAGTCCAGAAATAAAACTTCCAAGTGTCTATCAAGCCACAACCATCAGATTGGAAGACATTCCGGTGGTCCGAGAGTTCCCGGATGTATTCCCGGACGATTTGCCGGGGATGCCACCCGATAGAGAGGTGGAGTTCAAGATTGAACTCGCACCGGGAACCATGCCAATATCCCGAAGGCCGTACAAGATGGCGCCCAAGGAGTTGGCGGAACTGAAGACTCAGCTCACGGACCTTCTGGAGAAGGGTTTTATTAGGCCGAGCTCCTCGCCATGGGGCTGTTCGGCATTATTTGTCAAAAAGAAGGATGAAACGTTGCAGCTTTGCGTGGACTACCGTCCATTAAATGCCGTAACCATCAAGAACAAGTACCCGTTGCCACGGATCGACATGTTGTTTGATCAGTTGGTCGAAGCAAGGATCTTTTCCAAGATGGATTTAAGATCCGGGTACCACCAGATTAAGATAAGGGCGGAGGACATTCCGAAGACAGCTTTCTCAACAAGGTACGGACTTTATGAGTACCTGGTCATGTCCTTCGGCCTCACCAATGCTCCAGCTCACTTCATGTACTTAATGAACTCGGTGTTCATGCCGGAGCTGGACAAGTTTGTCGTGGTCTTCATCGACGACATCCTGGTATACTCCAAGTCGGAGGAAGATCACAAGAAACATCTGCGTATAGTCTTGCAACGGCTGCGGGATCACAAGTTATACGCAAAGTTCAGCAAATGCGAGTTTTGGATATCGCAAGTGCCTTTCCTCAGGCATATCATCTCAGCGGAGGGTATCGCTGTGGACCCGAGCAAGATCACGCAAGTGCTGAATTGGAAATCCCCGAGAACTGTTCATGAGGTACGGAGTTTCCTCGGACTCGCGGGATATTATCGGAGGTTCATCCCGAACTTCTCGAAGATTGCCAAGCCAATGACAGAGCTGCTGAAGAAAGCTACCAAATATGTTTGGAGTCCAGCATGTGAAGCAGCATTCAAGGCTTTAGTCAAGCACCTGACATCAGCACCGGTTTTGGCGCAGCCAGACACAACAAAACCGTTCGATGTGTACTGCGATGCATCCGGCATTGGGCTCGGATGTGTGCTGATGCAAGACCGAAGAGTGGTCGCGTATGGATCACGGCAGCTTAGGAACCATGAGCAAAATTATCCAACTCACGACTTGAAGCTCGCTGCCGTGGTACTTGCACTGAAGATGTGGAGGCACTACCTACTCGGTAACCTCGTACATTTATATACCGACCACAAAAGCCTCAAGTACATATTCACTCAGAAGGAGCTGAACATGAGGCAACGAAGATGGTTAGAACTGATAAAGGATTATGAGATAGAGATCCATTATCATCCGGGCAAGGCAAACGTTGTGGCAGATGCGCTGAGCCGCAAGTCACACGTCAATAATCTGACCATCACACCGTTGGAAGAGAGCGAACCACCACTACATGTGATTCCACACGGAGCTCTCTACAACCTAGCTTTGATCCCCACCATCCGTGAAGAGATAGCGGCAGCCCAGAAGAATGACAAGGGCATGTCACATTTGCGGAGACGTGTAGATAGTGGGGAATTAAAATGTTTCCGGAAGGACGGAGACGGCGTCCTATGGTTCAAGAACCGGATCGTCGTACCCCGAAACCCGGAGTTACGGAAGAAAATCTTTGATGAGGCTCACTTATCAAAGTTTTCTATTCACCCCGGCAGCAACAAAATGTATCAAGAACTCAAAAGCAAGTTTTGGTGGACACGAATGAAGCGAGAGACGGCAAAATACGTGTCCGAGTGTGATACATGTCGAAGGGTGAAGGCAGACCACATGCGGAAACCGGGACTGCTGCAACCACTGGGCATTCCTGCCTGGAAGTGGGAGGACATGAGCATGGATTTCGTCGTCGGTTTACCCACCACCTTACAGAAACATGATTCTGTGTGGGTAATCGTCGATCGGCTCACCAAGGTTGCCCATTTCATCCCGGTCAACACCAACTACAATGCCAAGAAGTACGCTGAACTGTACATCTCACGGATCCTATGCTTATACGGCGTACCCCGTACCATTATATCGGACCGGGGCACTTTATTTGTGTCCCGTTTTTGGGAGCAGCTACACGCTGCCTTGGGAACGAAGCTGATCCGTAGTTCAGCCTACCACCCGCAGACGGATGGACAAACTGAGCGGGTAAATCAAATCCTAGAAGACATGCTACGAGCTTGCGCTATCGACCACGGCAAGAATTGGGATGATCACTTGCCGTTAGCCGAGTTCTCGTACAACAATGGGTACCAAGCCAGCATCAAGATGGCGCCCTACGAGGCGCTATACGGAAGAAAATGCCGCACACCATTGAACTGGTGTGAGTCTGGCAAAAGGGTTACCTTCGGGATTGACCTTGTCAACGACGCGGAAGAAAAGGTTCGACTGATTCAAGTGAACCTAAGAGCCGCTCAATCCCGACAGAAACAGTATGCGGACCGGAGAAGGCGCCCATTACAATTCGAAGTTGGAGATCACGTATACCTACGAGTGTCTCCAATGAAGGGCGTAAACAGATTTGGGGTGAGAGGAAAGTTGGCACCCCGATTCATCGGTCCATTCCAGATTACCGAAAGATGTGGATCAGTAGCATACCGGCTGAGATTAACAGAAGCACTTTCCGGTGTGCACGACGTCTTTCACGTTTCCCAGTTGAGGAAGTGTCTCAAGCTATCAACTACCGTTCAGCTGGAAGACATTGAAGAACTGCAACCGGATCTCACCTATCGGGAGGAACCGGTGCAGATTATTGAGGAAAAGGCCCGAACCACACGCAACCGTACGTTGTGGTTCTACAAGGTTCTGTGGAGTAATCACTCCATGGACGAAGCGACATGGGAGAGCGAAGAATTCCTTCGCACTAACTACCCCGACTTTCTCACGTCGCATATCCGGTAATTTTCCACCGTCCTCTCTCTCATTTTCACCTTATAATCTCGGGACGAGATTCTTTTAAGGGGGGAGGAATGTAAGGGCCTCAGTTTTTGACACCCAATTGTAGTGTTCATCACCACACCACACCCCTCATTTGAGCAAGAATGATGAACACAAATGAAGAGCAAGTAACAATTATCAACATGCTCATTAGAGAACAAACTTACACATTGCAAAAGTGGTATTTCCCACATGTGATATGGATGGGCTGGACATATGAAAACTCCTACACTTTGCTAAGGATGTCCATGCCAAGTTTCACCCAAATTCAAAACCTTTTTGAGGTCATCTTGGGTATAGATAGGAAAGGGGCAGTTTGAAAACATATTCAAATTCAAACTGTTTTTATACCATGAATTTGAAAGTGGAAGGCATATTCTTGCTCAGCACATTTTTGTGAGCTCACACACCAATTTTCACTCCATTTGGGGTTGATCTTGACATGAGCTAAAGGGGAGAAATTCAAACTTTATTTGAATTTCAAACTGAACTTGTGCTGAAATTCGTCCAAACCAAACCTCATTTGAACTTTGATCAATTCAAATGGCTCATGGGTGAATAATTTGAATTGCCAAGGGTAGTATAGGGTTCACTGTTTACCACAGCTGTTAGGAGTAAATTTCAGAGGTTAAAAGGAGGGGTGGGACCCACATGTCAGCCTCTGCTTCAACACAAACCGACTGAGACTTTTCACTCGGGTCGCCGAGCCGCAGCGGTGATCGCCACCGAGGCCAGCCACCGCGCCACCAGCTGCTTGCCCACGCGCGGACATGAGGTGGTGCAGAGCCTTCTTAAGGCGCCTGCCCCCTCCTCGGCCGAGGCACCACAGTTCTCTCCCGCAAGAACTCAGCGCCGGCCAAGAACTTCCGCAGCTCGGACTTGATCGGAGAACGCCGATCGCAGCTCCCTCCTTCCACTCCAGAGTCCCAGCAAGGTACTAGAGACCTTCCTCCATCCTCTCCATTGCTAGAATTCGGTTGAAACCGATTGATATCGGCTGTGCCGAAAGATCAAACTCGGAACTTGGAACCGCCGCACCTCGGGCTCTCGTGGACAGCCCAACCTGGGCGTTGTCACGCCCGAGCCAAGGCACCCTTGGACGCGCGGGTGACCGGTGCTGCTCATCCCCGAGCCACAGCTCGAGTGGTTGCTCACCGGCGGCGAATTTCCACTGTTCCCCTTTCTGTGTGCAGAACGACCTTCGGGTACGATTCTGTTTAATTCGTGCTCTAGAAAGGATTAGAGGGCCTCAGGCCACTCCCACACGAGCTAGACACGGTAACGCACAAGTTGCCTTCACAACTCTGGGCCGGAGAACCTCTGTGCCCGGCGTAATTTAAGGTCTACTAATGGCGGAACGAACGGGCGGCATCGGGCGCACGGTGAGGACATATTTCGGGCCTTCCCTGAGCTGCCTCGAGCTCAGGTCGACCTTCTCTGAGGTCCACTGATGCTCCCCGACCGATTTCCCAAGTAGCTGAGGTACTAGGAGAGTCAGCCGACATGGCCGAAGTCATTCCGATATGGCGGCTCGTCGCCGACCATGCTCCGGCCGTTGTCATGAGCAGCTGACCCTCGGATCCTGTTACCCAAGTAAAAGTAGGCAGGGGCGGCCAGAATCAAGAAGTTTGGAGCTGTACAGCAGCCGGCGGCGAGGTCCCTCGGCGGCGGGGCGCGGGTGTCGCGAGGTTGAAGAAGGGGGTGGACCCCAGCTGTCAGCGGCCGATATTTTGAATCGGGATCCGGCTGCGGCCGGGATCGGGTGAGCTGGCGCGCAAAATCCTTGTGGGCCGCGGTGTGCCATCGCCTAGGCATGCGGCGCGTGTCCCCTGGGCCCACGCGCGAGTTTAAACTTTTCCCCGATTTTCAGATTTCCTTCAAACTTCAAATCCTTATAACTTTGGCTAGAAAGCTCCAAATTGAGTGAACCAAATTTTGCTGGATTCAGCTCTATGAGTACTTTCCAGAAAATCAAGTTTCACTTCATGAAATTCCTTAATTCTCCAGAATTAATTCCTTAAAATTTAAACTGTTAGGAATTTTAACTGGAGAATCCTTTGGAGGAAAATCCTGAAATTTTGCTGAGATGTTCACCAAAATATCCTTGAACTACCATAAATATTTCAGATCCATTTGAGCTCATTTAGTCCACCTAATGGTGTGATTAGTAAAACTGTTCCAGAGAAAATAGAAAATGTTCAGAAACATTTTCAGAAATGTCTCTGAAATTGTTTAGCTCATATCTTTAGTTAGAGACTTCCAAATTAAGTGAGACCAACTCCATTAGAACCCTCTGAAAATCTAGTTTTCAGAAAGTCATAGTTTGTCTCATGAAAATTCCTAGAACACCCTAAGAGTTCCAATTAAGGTCAAGGACATAATTATTTGTGGAGGGCTCAAATGAGCTTTGCTGCAACTAAAACTTGACCAAGTCTCTGTCTAGGTTGTAACCAAGCCACAGTAAAAGTTTCACAGTCATTAGGTCTATATAGCAAAGGTTATAGACTTCACAACTTCAAAATTAATACCAATGCATTAACTTAATACATGTATTGTTTCTATCATGTAGTCGCTAAGGTCGAGGAGGAACCCGAAGTCCTAGACTTCGTTACTCCGGAGGAACAGCTAGCCTACGACCAAGAGCAGCAAGGCAAGCTCCGGTTTGCATTAACCTTTTTACAAATATTTATTGTTTTGAGCACATCTTTGAATATTGTTCTTTGCATTAGAGTCTTGATTGAAAACCCAACTGCACAGCCAAGAAAACCATGGGTTGGGGTTAGGATTGCAAACCCTGTTAGCCACTGCATTGCTAGGATAGAGTAGGATTCGGTACAAGTCGAGTAGTTGGAACTACTCGCGAGAATAGGCTAGAGGCACATTGCTCGGGTAGAGATAGCACATGATACACATGGCAAGAAAATGAGACCGAGCGGAGAGTAAGGGCAGCAGGACTTTGGGGCCTGTGTGCTGTAGCTCCGCTTGTGTCGATTGAGGACCGAGCCGTGTGCGGGCCTGTTGAACAAGCTAGAACAGTACCGAAGACCTACCGGCTATATGGGAACCGGGAAACTGATGTAACTCGGGTAGCTGGGTATTGAGGCATTGCCCGTCGTTCAGAGGGTAGGTTGAGAGCTCGAGGTGTAAATCAGCTGGCGGCACAGAGATGCGCGTGCAGGGACCTCTTGCTCGGGACGATGGGACCGGTTCAATATTTGGCTGACGGGTGAAAGGTAGTCGCGTACGGCGTCCGTGATGGTTGTTGTAGGCAACATCGAGTACGGGCGTACGTGACGGGTTGTTCGGGTAACCCTGCAGGTGTAAATCGATTATAATCGCCGTCCCTCGCGGTCAGTGAGTACCACTTGTTCACTGTACCGTGACGTAGAAAGAACAGGCTAGTTACATGTTAAAATGTTGCTGATTGAAAGCTGGACATTGATTGTTAATGATATGCTGTAGCTTAGTGCTAACTAAAGTTCTTTTCAACTTTGGGCAAAGTACATGAGAGAAATGCGTTTCTTGTTTGATTGCGGCTCTCTCATGTGCCTTAGCGTAAGGTTCTCCACAACCTGCTGCTAAAACTTGAAAGTAAGGTTCTACTAATTAGGCGAGTCCTTGCAAATGATTTTTGCCTCATGCAACCCATTACCCTCATGTAGAAGTTCCATGTTTAGGTGAGACGGGTCAGACTTGCTGAGCCTTCGTGCTCACTGCTTGTGTTTGAAGCTTTTGCAGGGTTCTATGAGGAAGGAACTCCCGAAGAGGAGACGGAACCCCAGGAGGGGAACCCCGTCGAGTGGGAGTCGTGCACGCCGCAGAGTTAGTGTGCGTGTGTGCTAGCAAGGACACGTTCGAGGGCTGAACGTGCACTTGATGCTTAGTCTACGCCCGTGAGTGTAGACTGAACTTATTTTGATGTAAACATGTTCATAAACCTGTTTATGTAATAAAGCTTCCGCTTCCGCTTTGCACCTTTGACGTGTGTTATACGGTGCTGTGCAACGCAGCACCCCTCAGCGTGATCCTGGCTCGACAGGACCAATGGGGTCGTGTCACGGAGAAGGAGGCGGCCCTTCTCAGAAGTTTTGGATGGTGAATCGCCCACCATCAGGTCCACGCTGGCAGCCACCACAGGGTCGATGCCGTTCCGCAGTCGGCCATACTCTTCACCGGCATTCAGGCCGGCACTGCCAGTACCACTTACGGAACAACAGCAGCAGCAGGCGATGCCGCGTGCGTATGCACCTCAGCAGCACATGCCGGGCTTTTGTCCCCCCGAGCACTACACCAGCAGCGGCCACATGTTACAAGTGTGGTCGTCCAGGACACTTCGCGAGCAGTTGCCCGGAGAGGCAAGGCGGCGGAGTGGCACCACCGCTTCCGGGGAGGAATCAACCCCGGAACCCCACTAATGCGCGGCGGGCAAACCCTAGGCCCGGCACCGTCCACCAGCTTGCCATAGAGGACGTGCCGGAGGGTGAGCCAATCCTTGCGCGTATGTTCCAACTCCACCAGCAACCCGCCATAGTACTATTTGATTCAGGTGCCACTCATAGCTTCATTAGCCAAGCTTTTATTGAGAAATATAGCTTGCAAATACTACCCACCGATATTCCTTATGTAATCTGTTCACCGGGTGAGAAAATTTCAGCAAGCATGATGGTCCCAAAAGCGCCATTGTGCTTAGAGGGTAGAGTCTACCCTACGTCTCTCATAATCTTAGAGGGACAAAAGGTCGGTGTCATCTTAGGGATGTCGTGGTTAACCCGCCACGGCGCTGTTTTAGACACCGTCCTCCGAGTTGTGCACTTGAACTCAGAAGTGCACGAGTCTCACTCCTTATTTCTGGACAGTCCAGAAATAAAACTTCCAAGTATCTATCAAGCCACAACCATCAGATTGGAAGATATTCCAGTGGTCTGAGAGTTCCCTGATGTATTCCCGGACGATTTTCCGGGGATGCCACCCGACAGAGAGGTGGAGTTCAAGATTGAACTTGCACCGGGAACCATGCCGATATCCCAAAGGCCGTACAAGATGGCGCCCAAGGAGTTGGCTGAACTGAAGACTCAGCTCACGGACCTCCTGGAAAAGGGTTTTATTAGGCCGAGCTCCTCACCATGGGGCTGTTCGGCATTATTTGTAAAGAAGAAGGATGAGACGTTGCGGCTTTGCGTGGACTATCGTCCATTAAATGCCGTAACCATAAAAAACAAGTACCCGTTGCCACGGATCGACATGTTGTTTGATCAGTTTGTCGAAGCAAAGATCTTTTCCAAGATGGACTTAAGATCCGGGTACCATCAGATTAAGATAAGGGTGGAGGACATTCCAAAGACAACTTTCTCGACGAGGTACGGACTTTATGAGTACCTGGTCATGTCCTTCGGCCTCACCAATGCTCCAGCTCACTTCATGTACGTAATGAACTCAGTATTCATGCCGGAGCTGGACAAGTTTGTCGTGGTGTTCATCGACGACATCCTGGTATATTCCAAGTCGGAGGAAGATCACAAGAAGCATCTGCGTATAGTCTTGCAACGGCTGCGGGATCACAAGTTATACGCGAAATTCAGCAAATGCGAGTTCTGGATATTGCAAGTGCCTTTTCTCGGGCATATCATCTCAGCGGAGGGTATCGCTGTAGACCCGAGCAAGATCACTCAAGTGCTGAATTGGAAATCCCCGAGAACTGTTCACGAGGTACGGAGTTTCCTCGGACTCGCGGGGTATTATCGGAGGTTCATTCCGAACTTCTCGAAGATTGCCAAGCCGATGACAGAGCTGCTGAAGAAGGCTACCAAATATGTTTGGAGTCCAACATGTGAAGCAGCATTCAAGGCTTTAGTCAAACACCTGACATCAGCACCGGTTTTGGCGCAGCCAGACACAACAAAACCGTTCGATGTGTACTGCGATGCATCCGGCATTGGGCTCGGATGTGTGCTGATGCAAGACCGAAGGGTGGTGGCGTATGGGTCACGGCAGATTAAAAACCATGAGCAAAATTATCCAACCCACGATTTGGAGCTCGCTGCCGTGGTACTTGCACTGAAAATGTGGAGGCACTACCTACTCGGTAACCTCGTACATTTGTATACCGACCACAAAAGCCTCAAGTACATATTCACTCAGAAGGAGCTGAACATGAGGCAACGAAGATGGTTAGAACTGGTAAAGGATTACGAAATAGAGATCCACTATCATCCGGGCAAGGCAAACGTAGTGGCAGATGCGCTGAGCCGCAAGTCACACGTCAACAATCTGACCATCACACCGTTGGAAGAGAGCGAACCACCATTACATGTGATTCCACACGGAGCTCTCTACAACCTAGCTTTGATCCCCACCATCCATGAAGAGATAGCGGCAGCCCAGAAGAATCACAAGAGCATGTCGCATTTGCGGAGACGTATAGACAGTGGGGAGCTGAAATGTTTCCGAAAGGACGGAGACGGCGTCCTATGGTTCAAGGACCGGATCGTCGTACCCCGTAACCCGGAATTACGGAAGAAAATCTTTGATGAGGCTCACTTGTCAAAGTTTTCTATTCACCCCGGCAGCAACAAGATGTATCAAGAACTCAGAAGCAAGTTTTGGTGGACACGGATGAAGCGAGAGACTGCAAAATACGTGTCCGAGTGTGATACATGTCGAAGGGTGAAGGCAGACCATATGTGGAAACCGGGACTGCTGCAACCACTGGGCATTCCTGCCTGGAAGTGGGAGGATGTGAGCATGGATTTCATCGTCGGTTTACCCACCACTTTTCAGAAGCACGATTCTGTGTGGGTGATCGTCGATCGGCTCACCAAAGTTGCCCATTTCATCCCGGTCAACACCAACTACAACGCCAAGAAGTACGCTGAACTGTACATCTCACGGATCCTATGCTTGTACGGTGTACCCCGTACTATCATATCGGATCGGGGCACTTTATTTGTGTCGCATTTTTGGGAGCAGCTGCACGCTGCATTGGGGACGAAGCTGATCTGTAGTTCAGCATACCACCCGCAGATAGATGGGCAAACGGATCGGGTAAATCAGATCTTAGAAGACATGCTACGAGCTTGCGCTATCAACCACGGCAAGAATTGGGATGATCACTTGCCGTTAGCCAAGTTTTCGTACAACAATGGGTACCAAGCCAGCACCAAGATGGCGCCCTACGAGGCGCTATACGGGAGAAAATGCCGCACACCATTGAACTGGTGTGAGTCTGGTGAAAGGGTTACCTTCGGGATTGACCTTGTCAACAACGCGGAAGAAAAGGTTCGACAGATTCAAGCGAACCTAAAAGCCGCTCAATCCCGTCAGAAACAGTATGCGGACCGGAGAAGGCGCCCATTACAATTCGAAGTTGGAGATCACGTATATCTACAGGTGTCTCCAATGAAGGGCGTAAACAGATTCGGGGTGAGAGGAAAGTTGGCACCCCGATTCATCGGTCCATTTCAGATTACCGAAAGATGTGGATCAGTGGCATACCGGCTACAATTACCAGAAGCACTTTCCGGTGTGCACGACGTCTTTCTCATTGCCCAGCTGAGGAAGTGTCTTAAACTATCAACTACCGTTCAGCTGGAAGACATCGAAGAACTCCAACCGGATCTCACCTATCGGGAGGAACCGGTTCAGATTATTGACAAAAAGGCCCGAACCACACGCAACCGTACGTTGTGGTTCTACAAGGTTCTATGGAGCAATCACTCCGTGGATGAAGAGACATGGGAGAGCAAAGGATTTCTTCGCGCCAACTACCCCGACTTTTTCACGTCGCATATCCGGTAATTTTCCACCGTCCTCTCTCTCATTTTCACCTTATAATCTCGGGACGAGATTCTTTTAAGGGGGGGGGGGAATGTAAGGGCCTCAGTTTTTGACATATTTGAAGTGTTCATCACCATACACACACACCTCATTTGGGGAAAGATGATGAACACAAATGAAGAGCAAGTAACCACCATCAACATGCTCATTAGAGAACAAACTCACTTATTGCAAAAGTGGTATTTCCCACATGTAATATAAAGGGGCTGGGCATATGAAAACTCCTACACATTGCTAATGATGTCCATGCAAAGTTTCACCCAAATTCAAAACCTTTTTGAGGTCATTTTGGGTATAGCTAGAAAGAGGGCAGTTTAAAACCATATTCAAATTCAAACTGTTTTTATCCCATGAATTTAAAAGTGGGAGGCATATTCTTATTCAGCACCTTTTTGTGAGCTCACACACCAATTTTCACTCCATTTGGAGTTGATCTTGACATGAGCTAAGTGGGACAAATTCAAACTTTATTTGAATTCCAAACTGAACTTGTGCTGAAAGTCATTCAAACCAAACCCAATTTGGATTCTAATAAATTCAAATGGCTCATGGGTGAATAATTTGAATCACCAAGGGTATTTTAGGGCTCACTGTTTACAACAGTGATTAGGAGTAAATTTCAGAGGTTAAAACCCCGGGTGGGACCCACATGTCATAGAGAGAAGGAGGCAAAACTTGCACACAAAGTCACAGCCTCGGTGGGAAATTCCACCGAGCAGCTGTCGGCTGTGCCACCGAGCAGCCACCGGCGCTACCAGCTGCTTCCCCTCTACGCGCGCTGGCGCCCAGGGCAGCTTACTCGCGCCTCCACGTGACCGGCACCGCCTCAGCCGAGCAGGAGTCGGCTGGCTTTATCTTCTCGCGTGTGAACCCGAGCGGCGGCAGTTCTTCTCCCCGCAGCTCACTGCTCGATCGGGAAAACCAGCAAAACAATCTCCTCCTTCGTTCCTGAGCTGCTAGACAGCAATCTGAGATCGCACTCTACCTCCCCAACGCTAGAAACCCCGAGCTCCGACCTCCTTTGCCCGAAAACGATCACCACCGCGGCGACCTAACCTTAGCCGCGAGTCAGGCGCCCGTGGACAGCGTTCCATAGGCATTTTCATGGTCCAGCAAGAGAGGCAACAGGAGCGCGCGACCACCGTGCTGCTCTCCTCCAAGTTTGGAAGCAAACCGTGAAGAATCCACGGTGAATTCTCAGTTTTTGCTCTGGTGACCTTAAACTGAGCTTCCGGTACGGATCCTTCAAATTCTCGCTCTATGATCCTTCTCTAGCTATCAAATCATGCACATAGACGCTGGACTAGCCGGCGATCAAGTTCCTTTCTGCATCCGTGGTATGAAACCGACTAGGAGTGATGAATTTCGAGCTCGATCAAGGGCGCTCATGGCGGGCACGCTCGGTCACACGGTGCCGACCGACTTGCCGCCATCTTTGAACCCTTTTGACACCTTGTCGAGCTTCCTAGAGGTACATTGATGCTGTAGAACCGATTGTTCGAAGTGTTGGCGGGTTAGAACCCACGGTCGACGGCGCCGAACCTCAACCGAGGCAGCGGCATGTCGCCGGGCTATTTCCAGTCACCGCCAGCCCGAACTGACACCACCGACGTGTTCCTCGACGTCGACAACCCCCTAGCGGCGAGTTTCAGACCATGGGAGGTCCGGCAGCGGCGAGCCGGCGAGCTCCGGGTCTGCTCCGGCGAGGGCGGCGGCGCGGGCACGAGAGAGCGTCGGGAGGAAGACGAAGCCGGCTGGCCCACGCGTCAGCGGCTGAAAAATTTAAATCGGGATCGGGTGTGGCCGGGATCGGCTGTGCTGGCGCGCAAAAACCCCGCAGACCACGGTGTGCCGTCGCCTCGGCGTGCGACGCGTGTCCCCGGGGCCCACCTGCGAGTTTAAACTTTTTCCCGATTTTCAGATTTCCTTCAAACTTCAAATCCTCATAACTTTCACTAGAAAGCTCCAAATCGAGTGAACCAAATTTTTTTATATTCAGCTCTCTGAGCACTTTCCAACAAATCAAGTTTCACTTCATGAAAACCCTTATTTCTTCAGAATTAATTCTTCAAAATTTAAACTGTTAGGAATTTTAACTGGAGAATCCTTTGGAGGAAAATTATGAAATTTCGCTGGGATGTTCACCAAAATATCCCTGAACTATCATAAAAATTTCAGATCCATTTGAGCTCATTTGATCCACCTAATGGTGTTATTAGTGAAACTGTTCCATAGAAAATAGAAAATGTTCAGAAAAATTTTCAAAAATTTCTCTGAAATTGTTTAACTCATATCCTTTGCTAGGAACCTCCAAATTAAGTGAGACCAACTCCATTAGAATCCTCTGAAAATCTAGTTTCCAGAAAGTCATAGTTTGTTTCATGAAAAATCCTTAGAACACCCTAAAAGCCTTCAATTAAGGTCAAGTACATAATTAATTGTGGAGGGCTCAAATGAGCTTTGCTGCAACTAAAACTTGACCAAGTCTCTGTTTAGGTTTTAACCAAGCCACAGTAAAAGTGTCATAGTCATTGAGTCTGTCTAGTGGGACTTAT
Organism: Neostapfia colusana; assembly: GCA_030760725.1. NCBI lineage: Eukaryota > Viridiplantae > Streptophyta > Magnoliopsida > Poales > Poaceae > Neostapfia > Neostapfia colusana. The sequence goes on along the minus strand of JASWHV010000005.1, from coordinate 57,054,025 downwards.
AAGTTTCACAAGTTCAAACTTAATACAAATGCATTTAAATTGATACATGTACTTCTTCTATCATGTAGTCGCTAAGGTCGAGGAGGAACCCGAAGTCCTAGACTTCGTTACTCCGGAGGAACAGCTAGCCTACGACCAAGAGCAGCAAGGAAAGCTCCGGTTTGCATTAACCTTTTTACAAATTTTTATTGTTTTGAGCATTTACTTGAGTACCATGAATACTTGCATTAGAGTCTTGTTTGGAAACCCAATTGCATAGCCAAGAAAACCATGGGTTGGGTTTAGGATTGCAAACCCCGTTAGCTACTGCAATGCTAAGATAGTGTAGGATTCGGTACAAGTCGAGTAGTTGGAACTAGTCACGAGAATAGGCTAGAGGCACATCGCTCGGGTAGAGATAGCACATAATACACATGGCAAGAAAGATGAGACCGAGCGGAGAGTAAGGGCAGCAGGACTTTAGGGCCTGTGTTCTGTAGCTCTGCTTGTGTCGATTGAGGACCGAGCCAAATGCGGGCCTGTTGAACAAGCTAGAACAGTACCGAAGACCTACCGGCTATATGGGAACCGGGAAACCGATGTAACTCGGGTAGCTGGGTGTTGAGGCATAGCTGGTCGTTCAGAGGGTAGGTTGAGAGCTTGAGGTGTAAATCGGCTGGCGGCACTGAGATGCGCGTGCAGAGACCTCTTGCTCGGGACGATTGGACCGGTTCAACATTTGGCTAACGGGTGAAAGGTAGTTGCGTACGGCGTCCGTGATGGTTGTTTTAGGCAACATCGAGTACGGGCGTACGTGACGGGTTATTCGGGTAACCCTTCAGGTGTAAATCGATTATAATCGCCGTCCCTCGCGGTCAGTGAGTACCACTTGTTCACTGTACCGTGACGTAGAAAGAACAGGCTAGTTGCATGTTAAAATGTTGCTGATTGAAAGATGGATTTGATTGCTAATTATTTGCTGTAGTTTAGAGCTAACTAAAGTTCTTTTCAACTTTGGGCAAAGTACATGAGAGAAATGTGTTTCTTGTTTGATTGCGGCTCTCTCATGTGTCTTAGCGTAAGGTTCTCCACAACCTGCTGCTAAAACTTGAAAGTAAGGTTCTACTAATTAGGCGAGTCCTTTGCAAATGATTTTACCTCATGTACCCATCACCCCTCATGTAGAAGTTCCATGTTTAGGTGAGACGGGTCAGACTTGCTGAGGCATCGTGCTCACTGCTTGTGTTTGAATCTTTTGCAGGGTTCTATGAGGAAGGGACTCTCGAAGAGGAGACGGAACCCCAGGAGGGGAACCCCGTCGAGTGGGAGTCGTGCACGCCGCAGAGTTAGTGTGTGTGTGTGCTAGCAAGGACACGTTCAAGGGCTGAACGTGAACTTGATGCATAGTCTACGCCCGTGAGTGTAGACTGAACTTATTTTGATGTACAAATGTTCATAAACAACTTTATGTAATAAATGTTTTGCTTCCGCTTTGTACCTTTGATGTGTGTTATCCGGTGCTGTGCAACGCAGCACCCCTCAGCGTGATCCTGGCTCGACAAGACCGTGGGGTCGTGTCACTGTGGTGGATGGCACATGATCTCAACATGTCTTCTAGTACTTGGTTCACCCTCTTAGTTTGCCCATCTGTCTGAGGGTGATAGGCGGAGCTTCTAATCAGCTTAGTACCCAATGCAGCGTGCAACTGCTCCCAGAAATGAGATACAAATAGTGCGCCTCGATCTGACACTATGGTCTTGGGTACCCCATGTAAGCATAGAATCCTTGCAATGTACAACTCCGCATATTTGCTGGTATGGCAATGTGTCTGCACAGGAACGAAATGAGCCGACTTGGTTAATCGGCCAACAATTACCCAAATGGAATCATGCTTGTTGAAATTCAGGGGTAATCCCACAATGAAATCCATGCTCACATCTTCCCATTTCCATGCAGGGATTTTCAAGGGTTGCAACAGCCCTGATTTTCTCATGTGATCCGCTTTCACTCGTCTACACGTATCACACACGGATATGTATTTAGCCACTTTCTGCTTCATCCGTGTCCACCAAAATTTTCTCTTCAAATCTTGGTACATTTTGTTGCTGCCCGGATGAATGGAGAATTTAGACAAGTGAGCTCCATCAAGGATCTTCTTCCTCAGCTCCATATTCCGGGGTACGACTATGCGGTCATTGAACCACAGCGTCCCCTCATCATCTTTCCGGAAACATTTGATTTCCCCGTTGTCTATCCTACTCTGGAGATGTGCCAAGCCCTTGTAAACTTTATGAGCTGCAATGATATCCCCCCTAATGGTAGGGATGAGAGCAAGGTTGTAGAGTGATCCATAAGGAACCAAGTATAAACTCGGCTCTTCCTCCTCCACTGGTGTAATTGTGAGGTTATGGACATGTGATTTCCGACTTAGCGCGGCGGCAACCACATTCGCTTTGCACGGTGGTAATGAATCTCGATCTCATAATCTTTGATTAGTTCTAACCAACTCCTTTGCCTCATATTCAGCTCCTTCTAGGTGGAGATATACTTCAATCTCTTATGGTCGGTGTAGAGATGCACCGAATTCCCCAGGAGACAGTGCCTCCACATTTTCAGCGACAAAACCACCGCAGCGAGCTCAAGATCATGAGTCGGATAGTGCTGCTCGTGGTTTCGAATCTGGCGTGAGCCATACGTGACCACACGTCCTTCCTGCATCAACACGCAGCCGAGCCCGATACCGGACGCATCACAATACACATCAAAGGGCTTGGTCATATCTGGTTGAGCTAAAACCGGGGCTGTTGTGAGATGCTTCACCAATGCTTAGAATGCTCCTTCGCATGCTGCATTCCAAACATATTTTGTTCCCTTTTTCAGTAATTCTGTCATCGGCTTAGCAAGCTTGGAGAAGCTTGAAGTGAATCTTCGGTAATATCCCGCTAAACCGAGGAAGCTTCTGACTTCATGGACAAGTGGGAGCTTTCCATTTCAGCACTTGTTCAATTTTGCTTGGGTCAACCGCAATGCCTTCCGCTGAGATTATATGTCCTAAAAATGGCACTTGGCTGATCCAAAACTCACATTTGCTGAACTTGGCATAGAGCTTATGGTCCCGCAATCGTTGAAGAACGATTCTCAAGTGTTCGGCGTGTTCTGCTTCTGTCTTGTAGTAGACAAGAATATCATCAATGAACACCACAACGAACTTGTCCAGCTCCGGCATGAACACCAAGTTCATGAGGTACATCAAATGTGCCGGAGCGCTGGTGAGACCAAAATACATGACGAGATATTCCTATAAGCCATATCTCGTCGAGAAGGCCGTCTTCAGGATATCCTCCGCCTGGGTTTTTATTTGATGATACCCGGAGTGAAGGTCCATCTTGGAGAACACACTTGCACCCACAAGCTAATCAAACAGTATGTCAATGCGGGGCAGTGGATATTTGTTTTTGATGGTGACGGCATTGAGCGAGCGCTAATCCACACACAGCCTTAAGGTTTTATCCTTCTTGATGAAAAGAACCAAGCATCCCCAAGGTGAGGAACTCGGCCTAATGAAACCCTTGGTCAACAAATCATTGAGCTGTTCTTTCAACTCAGCCAGATCATTCGGAGCCATCTTATATGGTCTCCGTGATATGGGAGTAGTCCTGGGTGCAAGTTCAATCTTGAACTCCACATCCCGTTCAGGTGACATGCCCGGAAGATCATCCGGAAACACGTCGGGATACTCTCGGACTACAGGGATGTCCTCTAACTTGGAAGCTTCAGTAGTATAGGCGGCTGAAACTTCCGGGACTGGATTGTCTAGTATGAGGGACTGCGGATGGTGTAGTGGGGAGTTGAGGTAAACCGTCCGTGATAATGTTTCTAGGACAGCGCCATGGTAACTTAGCCATGACATCACTAAGATTGCATCAATCTTCTGCCCCTCAAGAATAATCATAGTAGTGGGATATATCTTCCCACCTAAGCACAGTTGTGCTTTCGGAATCATCATAGTTGCTGAAATCTTCTCTCCTGGTGAGCAGATCATATAAGAGCACTCGGTCGGAAAGACTTCCAGTTGATGCTTAACCACATAGGATGCACTCATGAAGTTGTGGGTTGCACCAGAATCAAATAATAGATGATTGCTTGATCGTTGAGAGTGAACGTACCCTCCAGCACGTTTTCTCCCTACGGGGCATCCTCATTATCGAGGTTGCGAACGCCCCCGGTTCGCTGACCAACCTTCTTGACCGGAGGTTGGCCTCAAGCACCGCCCTGATATTGGGCTTGCCCGCTGCTCTGCTGCACCTGGGCACAGCCCTTCAAAAAATGGCCTGCCTGGCCACACGTGTAGCAGTTGTAGCGAGGCGGTCCTCCGCTGATTGGCGGACGGAAACCCGGGGCGTGTTGTGGCGGTGGAAATGCCTGGGGTACCATCTGCTGCTGCTGTTGTGGTCGCGGTGGTGGCGTCGGCGGTCGGAACGGGAGTGGCTGGAAAGAACGACCCCCGAACTGCTGAGGGTGCGCTGGTGGATGCCACTGCTGACCGGATGGTGTCCGATAAACCATGCGGTATTTTTTAGGAGCTCCACCCCCACTGCTGGGTGGAGCGCTGTGCTTTCGCTGCTCATCCGCCCATTCCCGCTGAGCATCTTCTTGCATGATCACGGCGTTGACGAGATTGTTGAACGTGCCGTGATTGCATTGTATGAGATGCGTCTTCATCTCGGATTTAACCCGCGATAGAACTGCTCTTGCTTCATCTCCTAAGTGGAGACATAATCTGACGCATACTGCCGCAGATGGTTGAAGGCACGGGAGTAGTCGTGGGCACTCATCCCGCCCTGCGTCAGCTCCAATAATTCTTGGAACTTCCTCTTCATTATCCCGGGAGGGATATGGTAGGCGTGGAACACCTCCTGGAATTCAGCCCACTCCACGGCATGGCCAGCCGGAAGTGAGGCGACATAGTTCACCCACCATGCACCAGCAGCACCATGAAGCTGCTGCGCCGCGAAGAGAGTCTTCTTCCGCTCCGTACATTGGAGCAGCCCGAACTTAGACTCGATCGTCCGCAGCCAGTTATCGGCCTCCAGGGGTTCTGCCGTTTCGGTGAAGACCGCAGGATGCGTACTCATGAAGTCCAAGTACATGACCATGTGGGGCCTCACGAGTCCCCCTCTCTTGACGCCCCCCCCCCCCCCCCGCCTGGAACGTATTTTGCACGATCATGCGGAGCAGATCGGTCTGCTCCTCACGATTGCCCACCAGTGCCGCGATCAAATCCGCTAGTGTAAGCTGAGGCGGCGGTGGTGGTTGTTCCTGCGGGGTACTGTCGTAGGCAGATGGCTGGGAGTCATCACCCCCTTCTGGCTAGAGCCACCGACCTCATGCGTGGCCCATGTACGAACCATCTGCAACCATACGACAATAAAAATCAGTCCTGCAACATACTTCATGCAGTCCAATAAATTAGGCGTAAAACATAATGACAGTAAAAACATGCGATACATATTGTATATAGATAATGTAATAACTTTGCACAAGCTACCCCATTACCAGACCAAATACCAGCTAGTTAAATCCAAATTGATGGACTTCCTCCTTGGAAGTTCATCACAACTAGGTTTTGTCACTACGAGACGTTAATATCGCTTTGTCATTACGTATACCACCCTTTTATCTTCAATACAACACAAACATGGCCTCTAGCAAAAGAAACTTGAGTAAGAAACCTACACAAATCTTTCACTAGTTGAAGATAACCACTCATGAGTATGTCCTACCCCATTGGATGTACTCAAACACCTTAGGGTACAACAATCTCTCAATTGAGTTCATTTTCATCCCTCTGTCAGAATGACCAGTTTCTACGTATTCCAGATTTTGACCTGGTACATGGCATTTTCATAACTCAAGTTGAATACCAAAGTTAAAGTTAACTTCAGTAGCTTTCCATCGAGTATTTATTTGCCCTCAGATCATCTCTGGTTAAAAACTTATGATAATTCAAAGCCAACAGAATTTCTGGAAGAATTTCAACAGCACCTCCTTTGGAAGTTGCTGTTTTCAATTCCAATTTCCATTCAATACCCTGCTGCAATTGCAGAAACTTTGAGTTACAAATATAACACATCTCCTACCCTTTCAAAAAATGTATCATATGATAGCTTTAGATTTTTCTACAGGAAGTTACGTTTGAAAAACAGAACACTCCAGAGAGTTTTTGAACCTGTCCTGGTTCTGGACAGTTTACAATCATCTGGAATTTCAACCAATTTAAGTTGGGATTCTGCTCTGGAAGTCTACAACAAAGTGGTAGAGTATTCAAACTCCTTTCCATAACTATATCCCACACCTCCATTGGCTAAACGATCTGTGATTTATGCTCTGTTAAAGTTCAGTAGACTTGCTGCCAAAACAGAGCACTCTGTTTTTCCATCCCTTTGAGCTAAACTGATCAACTATTGAATTCTTCTATCCAACCAGGGTCCTAAATATTGCCACATGGTTATTTTATTTCCTTGTTACCATTATCTTTAATGCAAATGCCTATTGCATGTCGGTACTATGTTCCTCACAAAAAGTAAAATCCTAACCGGATTATACCGGCATATACGTCTCAATTGTGGCACTAAACGGTCTCTCGCACACATATACTACACGGGATACATACATGGTTAGTAACTGTAGAAGAAAACTCAATAATGATGCACTCAAGGGTTGTTTTTATTTCAGGCAGGTCCATATTTGAACGTAAATACATATGCCCATATCATTGCCATACGGCCGTCCTTGTTTTAAGCCACGTCTCAAGGTACGTGACCATGTTTTCACACCACACGACGGGGAACCCGATTAGAGCTTGAATGGGTCATCACGGTTGGGAATTTTATCACCCCAACAGACACCACCTACTGCCCTGCAGGGCACGCCGATGGCAAGCACTGCGTATCTCCTCCTAGGCTATTTCCAGAAGAACACACTATCGCGTTACTGACCACACAATGGGGTCTCTACTTTCTTGACTAATGTACACTAGGGATCAGAGTTTCATATGAACTCAGGAACATGATGAGTCCAAGAGTTTCATATTGACGTCTCATACCAAGCTGTGAGACTTATCCCCGAACCACATTCCTCATCCGGGGAGCTGAAATTGAACCGCTTTCGGTGGCGTTCCTTACCATTTTACCTGAGCGTAGGTGCGTCGTTAATAATCAAAATTCAGAATTATAACACATATGTTAGTCACGCCACTTTAAGTAACTATGCTAATATAGTCCTTACTTGGGCTTACTAGTGAATCCTCACCATAATCCTAAGTTTTCCCGTAATACAGTCCTTAATTAGTGTGCTATCCCCTAAGCAGCTCTGATACCAGCCTGTGGCGGACCGGAATCCGCTCGCCCAGGATCTCAGAGGGTGGTGCCGTACGATGTGACATCCGACAGCACACATCATAAGAACGACATTGTATTACATAGTAAACCAACTGAATATGTACAACATAGTACAAGACTTCAGTTACAAACTAGTATTGAGATTACAACAGCAGAAGCTAATTTTATACAACTCACGCCAATCTATCTAGCAAAAGTCGGTTGCCCAGCCCTATGGACAACCCACACTAGCTGCACTCCTCAGCTCAGCACGTCGTGTACGGCTCCCACTCAGCCGTGGTCCCCGAAGGAGGGTAGCCCTCGCCGGTTGACTCGTAACCCGAGTCCGTGGGGTAGTCATCACCTGGAAAACACTTATAGCAGCAACCGTGAGCACGATGACTCAGCAGGACTTAACCGACTCACCTACACATGAAACTCTACATTCAGGTTATACCAACATAGGATGGCACATTGCAGCAAAGGACACGTCTACAAGTTCATACTTAATTTATCTTTTAGCCACAAGTTAACAGTTCATGGAATATGAAATTTAGTAAGCAATATTTGGTGACACACATGTAGCAATACAATTTAATCATAACAGCAATAATGAATCATATCATTTCATATATTATCCTACGTCATGACTCAGTGAACAAGCGGTACTCATCACCGCGAGGGACGGTGAATCGACTCGATATACACCTGCAGGGATACCCAAAGAGCATGTCACGTACGCCCACCCGTGGAGCTGCAAAGCACGCTCACTCAATGTCGTACGGGACAACCTTTCACCAAACAGCCCAAACATCGTACCGGTCACTCCCAAATGGACAGGAGGTTCCCTACACGGAGCATCTCTCTATGCCCGTTAGCGGATTTCCACCTTGCTGCCCTATACCTACACCTATAAATCGGTGTGTTATGCTTCGACACTCGGAGGTATAGGTTACATCGGTTTATCGGGGCTCATATATCCGATATGCCTTCGGTACGTTCAATACTTGTTCAGCGGGGCTGCACACGGATTGGTCCTCAATCGACACTGACAGGGTTACGCCAACAAGACTTCCTCTTGCTGCGCCCTAGCCCCTGCCTAGTCTCATTTTCTTACTAAAGTGATCTCACATCACTCGAACCAATCCCGTGTGTCCCGGCACCTATAATGGCGAGTAGATTCCAACTATTTGACTTGTACCGAAGTTCTATGAACATTAAGCATAGCCTGACTACTCGAGGACTTAGACACTACCCTCCTTCTTGTAGGAATAATCTGGTTATGCAATTGGGGTTTCATCCATCCTACACCTAATGCATATACATACCTCATGCTAAGTATACATAAAGCAAAACTTGGTAAAACTTGTTAATGCAAACCGGGGCTTGCCTTGTTGCTGCTGGTCAGTGGTTAGTGTTTCGTCCGGAAGGAGAAAGTCCAGCACTTCCGGGGTTTCCTCGCCTTCAGCGACTACACGTAAGCAATATACTCTATGTCAATTTAAATGCAATGTGTTAAAATGAATATGTAAAGACCATAACTCTAGCTAACCCTCCCCTTTGGCTCTGAAATTTGTATGGTTTCTTGGTAGTGTCCTAACGAGAGTCTTGACTAAGTTTCATTTGAAACAAAGTTCATTTGAGCTCTGTACAAATAAAAGCCTATTTGGTCATTATTAGAGACTCTAAGGATTTCCAGGGAATTTCATGGTTCAACCCATTACTTTCTGAAAACTAGAATTTGAGATGGTTCTAATGGAATTGTTTTCATGTCATTTGAAGGATTCTAGATGAAGTTATGCCCAAAACAAGCTTTGAGAAGCTCTGAAAAATGTTTCTGTACATTTTTCCATTTTCTCAGAGTAGTTCTCTTAATCACACCATTAGGGGGACTAAATGAACTTGGATGGATCTGAAATTTTTACTGTGACTCCAGGATTTTCAAATGAACATCCCAGCCAAGTTTCAGAATTTTCCACAAAAGAATTCTCCAGATAAAATTCCCAACAGTTTACATTTTAGGGAATTAATTCTGGAAAAAGAATAAGTTTCATATACTGAAACTTGTTTTGCTGGTTAGTATTCAAAAAGATGAATCCAACAAAATTTGGTTCGCTGAATTCGGGGCTTCCTAGCACAAGTTATAGGCATTTGAAGTTTGAACCAAATCTGAAAATCATAGAAATGTTTAAACTCGGGTTGTGGGCCCCACTCTTTAAACCGGCTCACTGAGATCGCGGCCACACCGCGGCCCACGTAGATTTGCCCATGCTACCACACCGGATCCCAGCCGCAAAACGGTTCCCCGCTGGAAAACAGAGACTGACCGGTGGACCCCCCCTTCGTCTTCCTCGCGACAACCCGTGGCGGCGCTTCGCCGGAGAGCTCGCCGCCGGCCATTTTACCGCACGACCTTCGACGGATTTCGCCGCCTGTGCCCAACGTTGCTCGGGGAACACGTTGGTGCACTCACCGAAGCTTGGCGATGGCCAGAACCACGCTCGCGACAGTGACAGCGGCGACCCTCATTCCGGCGATGTCGCCCGAGCTACCCAGGGCCCTACTTTTATAACGGTTTTCTCCTACTGCTCCATGGTGGCATGCTGAGCACGGAAATGAACTCGGTTTGCCATAGAAACGGCCAGAGCTAGCACCTCACCGTCGACCTAGGGCTAAAACGGCGGATACTCGAAAAACTCGAATAGCAGCGCCAAAACTCGACGGTTTCTGATGGTCTTTGATCCTAGGTGGCCTTGGGGACGTTTAGAACATGTGGTTAGCTTGGCATATGCGGCAGTGGACCGATCACCATGAATTTTGGATTCTTGGCTAGCTCGGTTCTTTGAACACCGAGAAATAAACGGGGAAATTCTCCCACGACCGGGCATGAAAAGGGGTCGGGGGTTTTCACCATGAGTTTGAGCAGCCTCTGGCGCGTTTAGTTGTTGAGATCATCGGTCACGAGAGCGCTTAGATCGGTGGCGCACCGAGGACCCGAGAGAGCGGCCGAAACAGCGGTACTTTCGGTTGAGCGCGTGCGAAAGCCGGCAGGGTTTCCGTGTGAGCTGCAAGAGGTGGCTTCGTGGGCAAGCAAAGGACGCGGCGCTAGCCTCCAGCACGACACCAGCTCGCCGTGGTGTCTGTTCAGCAGCTGCTCGGTGGCGCCCGATGAAGTATCCCGTAGCAACAGAGCCCGTGTGAGTGCTCCATGATCTGTGCAATAGGCTCACAGGTGGGCCCTTGCTTCCCCCCCTAATCCTCTCCTTTGTTGGTGCAAATATCTCAGCTACTCAAACTTGAATGGGAGGCTTAGCCATCAATTCAGGGGATGGTTTGAATTCATCAGTTTGAAATTGGGTTGGCCAAATTCGTTTCACATTTGAATTTGAAATTCAAATTCAGTTTTTGAATTAATGCAAATTTAGCTCCCTACAAGATGAACTCCAATGGGGATGAAAATTGGGGGACTAAATCAGAAAAATGTGCTGAGTTTGAATATGGAGTCAACTTTTGAATTCAAGTGCTGAAAACTAGTTGAAATTTGAATTTGCATTCAAATAGTCCTTTTTGCAAATGTCTCAAAAGTGGCTCAAAAGAGTTTGGGTTTACATGAAACTTTGCATGAGCAATCCTAAAAATATTTAGGACCCACTAGTGAACTCAGCCTCTCATGTTTATGTGTGTAATCTACTACTTTTTGGAGTTATGGGTTTTTCCTCTAATCACCCTCTTTATTGTGTTTACTTGCTCTTCACAAATGTTCATGAGCTGTCCACCAAATGAGCTGTGGTGTTGTAAGGTGATGAACATTTTTGCAAGTCACTTCTTGGGCTTTTACACGTTCCTCACAAAAGTAGAAAATCCTAAACGGTTTACATATGGCATATATGTTCTATTAGTGGCATTAAAAATTGTTCACTTGGAAACGTGTTCTACTCAAAATACGGATACGTGGTTAGTGTACCTGCAGAAAACCACTCAATAATGATGCACAAATAGGGTTGTCATTCAGGCAGGTCCATATCATACTAAATACATACGCCCCGTATCATTTCCGTACGTGCCGTCCTTGAGTCAAGTCACGTCTCAAGGTACATGGTCGCGTTTTCACACCACACGACAAGGGAACCCGTGTAGAACGCGAACGAGTGATCACGGTTGTGAATTTTATCAACCCAATGGATACCACCTACTGCCCTGCAGGGCACGCCGATGGTGAGTGCTGCATATGTCCTCCTAGGCTATTTCCATATGAACACACTATCGTGTTACCGACCACACGATGGGGTTTACACTTTCTTGCCTAATGCACGCCAGGGATCAACATTTCATATGAGCTCAGGAACATGAAGAGTTCAGGAGTTTCATATTGACGTCTCACACCGGGTTGTGGGATCTCTGCTCTGAACCACTTTCCTCGTCAGGGTAGCTAACCAAAATTGATCCACTTTTGGTGGCGTACCATACCTCTTACCTGGTCGGCGGTGCGTCGTTACAGAATAGAGTAACAAGTATGTTAGTTTGCCACCATACATCACTTATGCTACTAATAGACCTTATGTGGGCCTAGTACCGATTACTCACTCGTAGACTCTATGTTTTTGAAAATATGTGTCTTTTCAGGTGCGCTACTCCCAATGCAGCTCTGATACCACGCCTGTGGGGACCTCGCCCCGACAGTCCAGGAATCACATTGGGTGGTGCCGTGCGATGCGGCACCCAACAGCACACATCCGAAAACACACATACACAACAATATATGTCTGGCATACATATTATTGTCTCATTTTACAAATAATGTACAAGTGTACATTGCAGTGGAAGATAATAATACACTCACGGACTATAGCCTACGCTAAGCAAAATGAAGCCATCCTGCCCGCGGATGCTTCACACTAGCACCACATCAAAACCCGGCGGTGTGCAGGGTACCAAGCGAGACTTACAACCCTCATTTGGTGCTGCCCCGCTCAGATCTCCCTTCCTCCCTAATGTTGCCTAATGCAACGTTACCTGTAAAACAATGGATCAAAAAATTGTAAGATTATGCTAAGCAAGACTTAACCGAAACCCTACACATGGAACTCTAAATGCTGGAAATAGAGGGCTGAATAAAGAAGTTTGCATAAAAGATGAACTTGAGCTATCAGAGATTCCTTACTGAAACGGACCAAAATCCGTACATTCCAGGATCACAGAGGGTGGTGCCGCACGATGCGACACCCGACAGCACACACGATAAGAAACATAGTATTACATTGAAACTCACTGAATTTGTACAAAATTAGTACACTCTTCAGTTACAACTCACGCCAACACCTAACTAGCAAAAGTTGGTAGTCCGGCCCTATGGACAACCCACACTAGCTCCACTCAGCCTCACCGTGGCGTGTACAGCTCCCACGGAGCAGTAGTCCCCGACGGAGGGTAGCCCTCGCCGGAGGACTCGTACTGCGAGTCCGTGGAGTACTCCTCACCTGCAAACACTTATATCAGCAACCATGAGCACGATGACTCAGCAAGTCTTAACCGACTCTGCTACACCTGAAATGCTACATGCAAGTCATACTCGAATATAGGATGAAAGTTTGTAGCAAATGGACACGCCTACAAGTTCATCCTTAGTTCATATTTTAGCCAAAGGTTACGGATTCACAAATCTGAAATTTAGTGAGCAACATTTGGTGGTACACATATAACAATACAAGTTATTCATATCAGCAGTATTGAATCACAACATTCCATATGTTAACCTACGTCATGACTTAGTGAACAAGTGGTACTCATAACCGTGACGGATGGTGAATCGACCCGTCGGATGGTGAATCGACTCGTTATACACCTGCAGGGATACCTGAATAGAACGTCACGTACGCCCATCCATGGAGCTGCACAAAATGCTCACTTGATGTCTTACGGAACAACCTTTCACCCAACGGCCCAAACGTCAAACCGGTCGCACCGAAACGGACAGAAGGTTCCCTACATGGAGCATCTCTCTATGCCCGTTAGTGGATTTCCATCTTTCTGCCCTCAACCTGCACCAATAAATTTGTGCGTTATGCCTTGACGCCCGGAGGTATAGGTTACATCAGTTTATCGGGCCCCATATATCCGATATGCCTTCGGTACATTCAAACTTGTTCAGAGGGGCCTCACACAGGTCAGTCCTCAATTGACACGGACAGGGCTACGCACACAAGATATCCTTATGCTGCATCCTAGCCCCTGCCTAATCTCATTTTCTTACTAAAGTGATCCCACATCTCGAGCCAATCCCGTATGTGGCGAATCCCATACTCGTGAGTAGATTCCAACTACTTGATGTAAGGGCCCAAGTTTTGCATATACAAAAAGTGTTCATCACACCACACACACATCTCTCATTTGAGGAAATCTTATGCACACATTTGAAGAGCAAGTAAACACCATCAAGAAAACCCATTAGGAGATAAACTCACAAAATGCAAAAGTTGTATTTCCCACATGCATCATATAAGGGCTGAGCATATGAAAAACTTCTAAACTTTGCTAGGAATGCTCATGCCAAATTGCACCCAAATCCAAGACCTTTTGAGATATTTTTGGGTATAATTAGAAAGAGGCCAGTTTGAACTTAAAATTAAATTCAAACCCCTTTCATTCCATGAATTCAAAAGTGGGATTCATATTCACACTCAGCACATTTTTGTTAGCTCACACACCAATTTTCACTCCATTTGGAGTTGATCTTGACATGAGCTATTTTTGCTAAATACAAATCCAATTTGAATTTCAGTTCATACTTGCCACAAATTCAATCAAACCAATTCCCCCAAATTTGATCACTTTACAAACCAAATCCCTATTTGGTGATTGATCAAATGGCAAAGGGTATTAGGGTCCCTACTGTTTAGAGCAGTAGAAAAATGAAATTTTAGGGGTTAAAAGGGGGCAGTGGGACCCAGTGGTAGTGGTACAACTGAGAGGGAACGAGTTTCAACCGGCGCTCTGTTTCTTCGGGCCACAGCTACGGGCGCCACGGTGGGAGAGCGCGCGCCACCAGCTGCTTCCAATTCCCCGCTCTGGAACGCTCGCCCAAGCCTCTTATCCCCACGCCCGGCGCCACAATCCGACTTCTCCACCGTCTCATCGTCGTTCGGTTGCCGACTCCCGCGAAAACACACCTAACACTGCCGCCCTCGGTTCTTCCTGATCAACCGCCACCACCGAGCTTTGGTTGGCCGAGGTCCTCACACCAAAAAGCAGCGCACACGAGTTCTCTACCGTGCTATCACCACCACTCCGACATTCTTAGCTCGTGTTGCTCGCAAAGCAACGATCGCCGCCGAGCAACGAAGAGAAACCGGCGGAAGTCACTTCGGTCCACCGTGGACAGCGAGCTACGAGCCTCTTCGTTGTCACTTCTCTACACGAAAGAGGTGCGCTTGCATGTCCTGATCACGTAGCCAGTGGCCGTTTATCGTTTGCTAGCACCGGTAGCATGGATTTTACCGTTGTCCGAAACACAGTTCATCGGAGAAGGCTCGGTCTCAACCAAAATTCGAGTTAACCGTTTAACCAAAGACCGAACAAGCTTAACAGCACCTTCCTCACATCCTAGCGGTCATCCTCGAAGAACAATCAACGGAAATCATCAAGGATCGGCTATGTTAGAGCCGTTTTTCTCACCACCGGCAAAAATCACCTTGGCTCACCGTCGAGGATGTAGTTGCCGAAGTTTTCAGCCCCAAAGCGTCTTCATTTCATGTTCTACACACGCCACTGATGCTCTTGGGCTAAACAACCGAAGCTTTAGTGGGGGAATGAATGTTTCCGATGACGCCAGAATCCTAATCTCTGCTGCCATCGTCGCGCACCCCTTTCCGGCGATCTTCGGCCGCCGGCGACCCTACCAAGGAGTTCAGCGGGTCTGAAAATGGGGGAGCGGCGAGTAGGTGGCCAGGAGGTGGCCGGAAAACTGATTCCGGTGACCCTTGCCAGAGGGCACCGCCGGGGGCTCTGTTGGCGCGAGGTTGAAGAAGCTCTGCATCGTGGGGCCCAATGGCAGGGATTTATACATTTCCCAAATTTTAGTTTCTAGTTCAAACTTCAAACCCACATAACTTGGCTATGAAACTCCAAATTGAGTGACCCAAATTTTGTTGGATTCAGCTATCTGATTAATTTCTATCAAATCAATTTTCACCTCATGAAAACTTTTATTTCTCCAGAATTAATTCTTCAAATTTAAACTGTTTAGAATTTTAACTGGAGAACCCCTTGGTGAAAAATTTTAAAATTTGGTCAGAATTTTCATCATAATATCCCTGAGCTACCATAAAAATTTCAGATCCATTTGATCCCATTTGATCCTCCTAATGGTGTGATTAATGAAAATGTTCCAGAGCAAATGAAAAAGGTCCAGAAACATTTTTCAGATTTTCTCTGAACTTGTTTAGCTCATATCTTTGACTAGGAATCTTCAAATTAGGTCAATCCAATTCCATTAGAACCCTCTGAAAATCTAGTTTCCAGAAAGTCATGGCTTGCTCCATGAAAATCCTTAGAACACCCTAAGATCTCCAATTAAGGCCAAATACACATTTATTTGTAGAGGGCTCAAATGAGCTTTGCTGCAAATGAAATTTGGCCAAGCCTCTGTTTAGGTTGTATCCAAACAACAGTAAATATTTCAGAGTCATTGGGCCTGTCTAGCAGTACTTATTGTCTTAATAATATTAACTCCAAACTCGTATGCATTTAAATTGACATATACATGTAGTTGTCTCATGTAGTCGCTAAGGTTGAGGAGGAGCCAGAAGTTTTAGACTACATAGCTCCAGAGGAACAGCTAGCCTATGACCAGCAGCAGCAGGGCAAGCTCCGGTTTGCATTAGCCTTTTATAAAATTTATTGTTTTGAGAACTTACATTGAGTATCCACTTTAATTATGCATTAGAGTCTTGTTTGAAAACCCAAATGCATAGCCAAGAAACCCCTGGGTTTGGGCTTAGGTTTTTAAACCTCGAGTAGCAACTGCAATGCTAAACTAGTGTAGGACGAGGTTCTTCCACAATTTGTGCTGAAACTTGATAGTAAGGTACAATTATGTAGGCGTGTTCTTTGCAACTTTCATTCCATTCCACAATGCAAATCCAGCATGTAGAGTTTCATGTATAGGAAAGACGGGTGAGTCTTGCTGAGCCATCATGCTCACTGCTTGTTTTTGAAGCTTTTGCAGGGTGTTATGAGGAGGAGACTCCCGAGGAGGAGACGGACCCTCAAGAGGGCAACCCCATCGAATGGGAGTCGTGCACGCCGCCGTGTTAGTGTGTGTGCATGCTAGTGGGAACACGTTCACGGGCTGAACGTGGACTCTTTTGCTTAGTCTACGCCCGTGAGTGTAGAATTCACTTATTTTGGATGTAAACATGTTCAAAACAGTTCATTGTAATAAAACTTTTGCTTCCACTTTGTATCTTTTATGTGTGTTTCGGTGCTGTGCAACGCAGCACCCCTCAGCGTGATCCGGGCTAGTCGAGGCCGTGTGGCCCTCGCACTCGACTTGTACCGAAGTCTATAAACATTAAGCAAGGCATGGTCTACTCGAGGCCTTAGACACTACCCTCTCTCCTTTTGGAATAATCTGGGTATGCATGTTGAGTGTCAATCATCATACACCTAATGCATGTCCATACTTCAAACTAAGTGAGTATAAAGAAAAACTTGATAAAACTTGTTAAATGCAAACTGGGGCTTGCGTTGTTGCTGCTGGTCAGGGGTTAATGTCTCCTCTGGAGGTATGAAGTCCAAAATCTCCGGGGTCTCCTCGAGTTCAGCGACAACACGTGATCAATTCAATCGATATGTCAATTTAAATGCAAATGTGTGGAATGTAGCATTTAAAGACTATAATTATAGCTAGAC
This sequence comes from Neostapfia colusana, assembly GCA_030760725.1. Classification (NCBI taxonomy): domain Eukaryota; kingdom Viridiplantae; phylum Streptophyta; class Magnoliopsida; order Poales; family Poaceae; genus Neostapfia; species Neostapfia colusana. The sequence continues at coordinate 57,036,758 of JASWHV010000005.1, read as the reverse complement.
ATCCCATTTGGCTCTGAAATTCCTACTGTGGCTTGGTAAGAACCAAACCAGAGACTTGACCAAATTTCATTTGAAACCAAGCTCATTTGAGCTCTGCACAAATAAAAGTCTAAATGGTCATTACTAGAGCATCCAATGATTTCCAGGGACTTTCATGGATCAAACCATTACTTTCTGGAATCTAGAGTTTGAGATAGTTCTAATGGAGTTGGTTCCATTTAATTTGAAGAGTCCAATATAAAGTTATGCCCTAATCAAGATTTGAGAAAATTCTGAAAAATGTTTCTGTTCATTTTTCTATTTTCTCAGGGCAGTTCACATAATCACACCATTAGGGGGACTAAATTAACTTGCCGTCCCCACCTAACTTCGGATGCTGAACACGATGGACACCTTGCTGCCACCGGCTTACCGCCGTAGCTTGCCAGCGATGAGCGCTATGCCACTATGCCTCATCGGCAATGTGTTCCCGTCATTCCGACCACCCCCTTTGCGCGCTAATCGTGTCGCCATGTTCAGAGCAGCCTTGGGAAACTCGGCATGACCTCGGTTTGGACCCAAACTTCTGGCAAATCGGACCTCACTGGTAACCCCCTCTTCCTCCGAAATCTTCCTTGGTGAAACCATGGTTCTGGTGGGTCTTTCTTGCTGGTTCTTGATCGAGGAGAAGCGCAAGGACCTCTAGAACGTGTGTGGGCTGCAGCTCGAGCGGCGGTTACCTCTGTGCAACGAATTTTGCCGTCGACCGATTCCTAACCCAAACACACCATGTGGAAAGAATCTATAAATTCTCGCTCTACACCGCATGAAACGGAGCACGGCTTGCTCCTACAGCTTCAGCACAAGCAAGCACACCTTTTCTTCTCTGGTGGTGGTGCGTGAATCGGCCGGGATCGGCCGGTCGCTGGTGACCAGAGAGAGGCGGAAAGAAGCAACTCGGATGCTAGCTGATTTCTACTCAGGAACGAAAAGAATGGGCTGAGAAGCTCGTCTTGCTGGCCTTTGCGCTGAAAATTTCACCGGGAGGTGGACTTCACTGATGCAGTGGAATTCTTCGTGGGGCAGCCGCGCTCTCCCGCGGGCCCGAGCTAATTTGGAGTTGGTTCAGTGAGGCTGGAGCCTCTGTCATGCGGGTCCCCCTCCCCTCTAAATCTTTCTTTGGTTTATGCTGCAAATATCTCAGCTACTCACAATTCAAATGTAGACTTCATCACCAAGTCATTAGTTGAATTTGAAATCCTTGAATTTAAGCTGGGTTAGCTAAATTTTGAATCACACTTGAATTTGAAATTCAAATTCAGTTTTGAATTAATCCAAATATAGCTCCCAACAAGATGAACTCCAATGAGGATGAAAATTGGTGGACTAACTCAGAGAAATATCCTGAGTTTGAATATGAAGTCAACTTTTGAATCCAAGTTATGAAAGTGACTAAAATTTGAATTTGCATTCAAATTAGCCCTTTTTGCAATTGTATCCAGAAGTGCCTCAAAATGGTTTGGATTTGCATGAAACTTGGCCTGAGCATTCCTAAGAAGATTTAGGGCCTAATGGTGAGCTCAGCCTCTCATGTTTATATTTGTGAGGTCCGACTTTTGGATTTGTGAGTTTTTCCTCTATTATCCTCTTGATGGTGTTTACTTGCTCTTCACAAATGTTCATGAGACATCCACAAGATGAGCTATGGTGTGGTGATGTGATGAACACTCTAGCAAGTGAAATATTGGGCTTTTACATCCCTCCCCCCTTAAAAGAATCTCGTCCCTAGATTACAAAAGAAGGAGACAAAGATGTACGAGGAATTACACGTGATGAGACGCCATGAAATCCGGGTAGTTTGAGCGAAGGAATTCTTCGCTCTCCGATGTCGCTTCCTCAGCGTTGTGGTTTCTCCACAAGATCTCGTAATACCACAGCGTTCTGTTATGCATGGTCCGAGCCTTCTCATTGATAATTTCCACCGGATGTTCAGCGTAGGTTAAATCTGGTCGCAACTCGCCAATGTCTTCGGTGGGAACAGCAGCTGTATACTTTAGACATGGAAAACGTCGTGAACACCAGCGAGAGATGCCGGTAGTTCCAGTCTATTCACCACTGGTCCGCACTTCTCGGTGATGGCATGGGGTCCAATAATCGGGGAGCGAGTTTCCCCTTCACGCCAAAATCGGTGCACGCCTTTCATCAAAGACACACGGAGGTACACATGTTCTCCGACGTTAAAGTTCAGCGGCCTAGGCCTCTTATCAGCATAAATTTTCTGTTGGATTGAGCGGCTTTTAAATTTGCTTGAATTACCCGAACGCGCTCTTCGGCGTCGTTCACCAAATCAATTCCAAACATGACCCTTTCACTGGAGTCAGACCAGTTCAATGGGGTGCGACATTTGCAACCGTAGAGAGCCTCATATGGTGTCATCTAGATACTCGCTTGATAGCCGTTGTTATATGAGAATTCTGCCAATGGTAGATGATCATCCCAATTTCTACCATGGTGGATGGCACACGCTCTCAGCATGTCTTCTAGCACTTGATTCACCCTTTCAGTTTGCCCATCTGTCTGAGGGTGATAGGCGGAGCTTCTAATCAGTTTGGTACCCAAAGCAGCGTGCAAACTGCTCCGAGAAACGAGCCACGAATAGTGCTCCTCGATATGAGATTATGGTCTTGGCTACCCCGTGCAAGGATAAAATCCTTGCAATGTACAACTCCGCATACCTGCTGGCATTGCAATGTGTATGCATGGGAATGTAGTGAGCCGACTTGGTTAACCGGTCAATGATTACCCAAATAGAATCATGCTTGTTAAAAGTCATGGGTAATCCCACAATGAAATCCATGCTCGCATCTTCCCACTTTCATGCTGGAATTTTCAGGGGTTGCAACAGCCCTGATTTTCTCATGTGATCCGCCTTCACTCGTCTACACGTATCACACTCGGATATGTACTTTGCAACTTCCCGCTTCATCCGTGTCCACCAAAATTTACTCTTCAAATCTTGGTACATTTTTTTGCTGCCAGGATGAATGGAGAACTTAGACAAGTGAGCTTTATCAAGGATCTTCTTTCTCAGCTCCATATTCCGGGGTACGACTATGCGGTCATTGAACCATAGCGTCCCCTCATCATCCTTCCGGAAACATTTGATGTCACCGCGGTGTATCCATTTCCGGAGATGTGCCATGCCTTTGTCAATCTTATGAGCTGCAATAACATCCTCCCTAATAGTAGGGATGAGAGCAAGGTTGTAGAGTGATCCATATGGAACCAAGTATAAACTCGGTTCTTCCTCTTCCATCAGTGTAATGGTCAGGTTATGGACATGTGATTTTTGACTCAGCGCGTCAGCAACAACATTCGCCTTTCTAGGTTGGTAACGAATCTCAATCTCATAGTCTTTGATGAATTCTGACCACCTCCTTTGTCTCATATTCAGCTCCTTTTGGCTGAAGATATACTTTAAGCTCTTGTGGTTGGTGTAGAGATGCACCAAATTTCCAAGAAGATAGTGCCTCCACATTTTAACCGCCAACCACAGCAGCAACCTCGAGATCATGAGTCGGATAGTGCTGCTCGTGGTTTCGAAGTTGGCATGAGCCATAAGGGACCACCCGTACTTCTTGCATCAACACGCAGCCAAGCCCGATACCGGACGCATCACAATATACGTCGAAAGGCTTGGTTGTATCCGGTTGAGCTAAGACTGGGGCTGTTGTGAGATGATTCACCAATGCTTGGAATGCTCCTTCACAAGTCGAGTTCCAATCATATTCCGTCCCCTTCTTCAATAATTCATTGATCGGCTTAGCAAGCTTGGAGAAGCTCAGGATGAACCTCTGGTAATATCCCGCTAAACCGAGGAAGCTTCTGACTTCATGGACAGAAGTAGGGGCTTTCTATTTCAGCACTTGTTCAATTTTGCTTGGGTCAACTGCAATGCCTTCCGCTGAGACGATGTGTCCTAAAAATGGCACTTGGTTGATCCAAAACTCGCATTTGCTGAACTTGGCATAAAGCTTATTGTCCCACAATCATTGAAGGACGATACGTAGGTTTTCGGCGTGTTCTTCTTCCATCTTGGAGTAAACCAAGATGTCATCAATGAACACCACCACGAACTTGTCCAACTCCGGCATGAATACCGAGTTCATGAGGTACATGAAATGTGCCGCGGCATTGGTGGGACCAAAAGACATGACGAGATATTCATATAGTCCAAATCTCGTTGAGAATGCCGTCTTCGGGATATCCTCCACCCGGATCTTTATTTGATGATACCCTGAGCGAGGGTCCATCTTTGAAAACATACTTGCACCCACAAGTTGATCGAACAAGGTATCAATGGCAGTGGAAAACACACTTGACGGCGTTGAGTGGTCAGTAATCCACACACAACCTCAAGGTTTCATCTTTCTTTTTTGATGAATAGCGCCGAGCATCCCCATGGCGAGGAACTCGGTCTAATGAAACCCTTGCTCAACAAGTTATTGAGCTGTTCCTTCAACTCATCCAGCTCATTCTGAGCCACCGTATACGGTCTCCGTGATATTGGTGTAGTCCCAGGTGCAAGTTCAATCTTGGACTCAACATCCCGTTCAGGTGGCATACCCGGGAGATCATCCGGGAACACATCGGGGTATTCCCGGACTACGGAGATGTCCTCTAACTTGGGAGCTTCAGTATGATAGGCGGCTGAATCTTCCAGGACAGGGTTGTCTAATATGAGTGAATGCGGACGGTGTAGTGGAGAGTTGAGGTGAACCGTCCGTGATAAAGTTTTCAGGACAGCGCCATGGTAACTTCGCTATGACATTCCAAAGATTGCATCAATCTTCTGCCACTCAAGAATAATCATAGTAGTGGGATATATTCTCCCACCTAAGCACAGTGGTGCTTTTGAAATCATCACATTTGCTGAAATCTTCCCTCCCGGCGAGCAGATCATATATGAGCACTCGGTTGGAAAGACTTGCAGTTGATGCTTAACCACATATTATGCACTTATGAAGTTGTGGGTTGCACCAGAATCAAATAAAATGATGATTGCACGATCGTTGAGAGTGAACATACCCGCCAGCACATTCTCTCCTTCCGGGGCATCCTCATTGTCGAGGTAACGAGCGCACCCGGGTTGCTGACCTCCCTTCTTAACCGGTGGTCGGCCTCGAGCACTGCACTGATATTGTGCTTGCCTGCTGCTTTGCTTCGCCTGTGAACAGTCCATCGAGAAATGACCCTCCTGGCCACATGTATAGCATGTGTAGCGAGGCGGTCCTCCGCTGACCAGCGGACGGAATCCTGGGCCGCGTTGTGGCTGTGGAAACGCCCAGGGTACCATATGCAGCTGTTGCATCTGTTGCGGTCGCGGTGGGTGCATCGGCGGTCGGAACGGGGGTGGCTGATACGGATGACCCCCAAACTGTTGAGGTCGTGCCGGTGGATGCCACTGCTGACCGGATCATGTCCGATACACAATTCGGTATTTTTGAGGAGCTCCACCCTGCTGCTCGGTGGAGCGCTGTGCTTCCTCTGCTCAGCCGCAAATTCCTGCTGAGCATCCTCTTGAAGAATCGCGGCGTTAACGAGGTCGTTGAAGGTGCCACGATTACATTGCGCAAGGTGGGTCTTCATGTCGGGATTTAAACCCCGATAGAACTGCTCGCGCTTCCTCTCCGGTGGAGATGTAGTCCGACGCATACTGTGCAAGATGGTTGAACACGCGAGAGTAGTCATTGGCACTCCTCCCGCCTTGCTTCAGCGCCAAGAATTCTTGGAACTTCCTCTTCATCATACCGGGAGGTATGTGATAGGCGCGGAATGCCTCCCAGAATTCTTGTCATTCGACGGTGTGACCAGCAGGTAATTAGGCAAGATAATTCGCCCACCATGCATCGGTGGCACCGAGAAGCTGCTGCACCGCAAAGAGAGTCTTCTGCCACTCCGTGCACTGGAGCAGCATGAACTTGGACTCGATCGTCCACCGCTAGTTGTCGGCCTCTAATGGTTTTGCTGCTTCGGTGAACACCGGAGGATGTATACTCATGAAATCCGAGTACGTAGTGACGTGGGGCTCATGAGGCCCCCTCTCTTGACGCGTCCCCATCTGAAACGTATTCTGCACAATCGTGTGGAGCAGGTCGGTCTGCTCCTCATGAGAGCCCACCAGCGCCGAGATCACATCCACTAGCGTATGCGGAGGCGGCGCTGGTTGTTGTTGCTGAGGGGTTTTGTCGTAGACAGGCGGCTGGGAGTCATCACCCCCTTGCTGACTCGAGCCCCCGACCTCGTGCGTGGTACGAGTACGAACCATCTGCAACCATAACGACAATAACATTAGCCCCATAGCATACTCCATGCAGTCCAAAAAATAGTGGTAAACATAATGACAGTAACCATGTGAGACGACTAGTACATAGATAATGTAATAACTTTGCACAAGCTACACCATTAGCAGAGAAAATACAAATTAGTGAAATCCGAATTGACGGACTTCCTCTTTGGAAGTTCATCTCAACTAGATTTGGTCACTACGAGACGTTAATATCGCTTTGTCATCACGTATACTACTCTTTATCTTCAATACGACACAAACATGGTCTTCTAGCAAAAACAACATGAGTAGGAAATGTACGCAAATCTTTATCTAGTTGAAGATAACAACTCATGGGGATGTTCTACCCCATTGGAAATAATAAAACCCCACTAGGTACAACAATCTCTCAATTGAGTTCAACGGTTTATTCCTCTGCCAAGAATGACCAGTTTCTACTTATCCCAGATTTTGACCTGGTACTTTGCAATTTCATAACTCAAGTTGAATACCAAAGTTAAATAAAACTTCAGTATATTTCCAATGAATATTTATTTGCCCCCATATCAGTCTAGGTTAAAAAGTTATGATAATTCAAAGTCAACAGAATTTCTGGAAGAATTTCAACAGCACCTCCTTTGAAAGTTGATGTTTTCAACTCAAAATTCCACTGAATTCCGTACTGCAACTGCAAAAACTTTTAATTACAAAGATGGAACACATCTCCTAACCTTTCCAGAAATGTATCCTATGATTATTTCAGATTTCTCTACAGAATGTTATGCTTGAAAAACAGAACAGTCCAGAGAGAGTTTTTAATCTGTCCTGGATCTGTTCAGTTCACAATTCTCTGGAATTTCAACCAGTTTGATGTGTGATTCTGTTCTGGAAGTCTACAACAAATTTATAGAGCACTTAAAGACCTTTCCAGAACATTATCCGACACCTCTATTGGCTAAATAAATTGTATGTTATGCTCTGTTAAAATCCAGCAAGCTTGCTGCTAGAAACAGAGCACTCTGTTTTTCAAGTTCCTTAAGCTGCACTACTAACTTATTGGACTTTCTCTTCAAAACCAGGATCCTAAGGATTAAAACTTCGTTATCTTAGTTCCTTCTCAAAATTGTTTTTAATGCAATCATGATTATTACATGTCAGTACTACGTTCCTCACAAAATAGAAAATCCTAACCAGATTATACCGGCATATATGACTCAACCATGGCACTAAAACGGTTTCTCGAAAACGTGTACTACCGAGATACGTACGTGGTTAGCACCTGCAGAAGAACACTCAATAATAGTGTAATCAAAGGTTTTTGTCATTTCAGGCTGGTCCATATCATAGTAAAAACATACACCCGTATCATTGCCATACGGCCATCCTTGAGTCAAGTCACGTCTCAAGGTACATGGTCACGTTTTTTACACCACACGACGTGGAACCCGAGTAGAGCGCGAACCGGTCATCACGGTTGGGAATTTTATCAACTCAACGAATACCACATACTTCCCTGCAGGGCACGCCGATGGCAAGCGCAGCGTATGTCCTCCTAGGCTATTTCCCGAAGAACACACTATCGCGTTACTGACCACACGATGGGGTTACCACTTTCTTGCCTAATGCACGGCAGGGACCAGCTTTTCATATGAACTCAGGAACATGAAGAGTTCAAAAGTAATTTGTACAAAAGTAGTACACTCTTCTTTTACAACTCCTGTACAGAGTCTACTACAGCAGAAGGTATTTATACGACTCATGCGAACACCTAACTAGCAAAAGTTGGTTGTCCGGCCCCACGGACAACCCACACTAGCTCCACTCAGCCTCGGCACGGCGTGTACGGCTCCCACACAGCCGTAGTCCCCGACAAAGGGTAGCCCTCGCCGGTGGACTCGTACTCTGAGTCCGTGGGGTACTCCTCACCTACAAACACTTATAGCAGCAACCGTGAGCACGATGGCTCAGCAAATCTTAACCGACTCTCCTACACCTGAAACGCTACATGCAAGTCATACTCGAATATAGGATGAAAGTTTGCAGCAAACGGACATGCCTACAAGTTCATCCTTAGTTCATATTTTAGCGAAGGGTTACGGTTCACAAATCTGAAATTTAATGAGCAATATTTGGTGGCACACATGTAACAATACAAGTTATTCATATCAGCAGTATTGAATAACAACATTCCATATGTTAACCTACGTCACGACTCAGTGAACATGCGGTACTCATAACCGTGACGGACGGTGAATCGACTCGTTATACACCTGCAGGGATACCCGAATAGCACGTCATGTACGCCCATCCGTGGAGCTGCACAGCACGCTCACTCGGTGTCGTACGAAGCAACCTTTCAACCAACAGCCCAAACGTCAAACCGGTCGCACTAAAATGGACAGGAGGTTCCCTACACGGAGCATCTCACTATGCACGTTAGCAGATTTCCAGCTTTCTGCCCTCAACCTACACCTATAAATCGGTCCGTTATGCCTCGACGCACGGATGTATAGGTTACATCAGTTTATCGGACCCCATATATCCGATATTCCTTCGGTACATTCAAACTTGTTCAGCAGGGCCGCACATAGATCGGTCCTCAATCGACACGGACAGGGCTACTCACACAATACTTCTTCTTACTGCGTCCTAGCCCCTGCCTAGTCTCATTTTCTTACTAAAGTGATCTCACATCTCGAAACAATCCCATATGTGGCGAATCCAATCCTCGCGAGTAGATTCCAACTACTCGACTTGTACTGAAGTCTATAAACATTAAGTAAGGCATGATCTACTCGAGGACTTAGACACTACCCTCACTCCTTTTGGAATAATCTGGTTATGCATGTGGAGTGTCAATCATCCTACACCTAATGCAGGTCCATACTTCAAACTAAGTGAGTATAAAGCAAAACTTCATAAAACTTTTTAAATGCAAACTGGGGCTTGCCTTGTTGCTGCTGGTCAGGGGTTAATGTCTCCTCCGGAGGTATGAAGTCCAAAATCTCCGGGGTGTCCTCGCGTTCAGCGACTACACGTGATCAATTCAATTGATATGTCAATTTAATTGCAAATGTGTGGAATGTAGCATATAAAGACTATAATTCTAGCTAGACATCCCATTTCGCTCTGAAATTTTTACTGTGGCTTGGTAAGAACCTAACCAGAGACTTGAACAAATTTCATTTGAAACCAAGCTCATTTGAGCTCTGCACGAAAAAAGTCTAAATGGTCATTAGTAGAGCTTCTAATGATTTCCAGGGATTTCATGGATCAAACCATTACTTTCTGGAATCTAGAGTTTTATGTGGTTCTAATGGAGTTTGTTTCATGTAATTTGAAGAATCCTAGAGAATTTTATGCCCTAATCAAGATTTGAGAAAATTCTGAAAAATGTTTCTGTACATTTTTCTATTTTTTCAGGGCAGTTCACTTAATCACACCATTAGGGGGACTAAATAAACTTGGATGGATCTGAAATTTTTCATGTGACTCAAGGATTTTCGAAGGAACATCCCAGCTAAATTTCATAATTTTCCATAAAGGAATTCTCCAGATAAAATTCCTAACAGTTTAAATTTTAGGGAATTAATTGTGGAAAATTAATAATTTTCATGAGCTGAAACTTGTTTTGCTGGATAGTCCTCGGAGAGCTGAATCCAACAAAATTTGGTTCACTCCATTTGGACAATCCTAGCAAAATTTATCAATTTCTAAAGCTTGGGCTGATTCCTGAATTATTTTCCTAAAGAAAATCCCTTCCCGCGCCTAAACAGAGGCTGACAGCGGGGCCCGTGCGTTTAATTTAATCTAAACCACGCGCGCTTAGCTCTGTGGCTGACGCGTGGGACCCTGGCCTTCGTCTTCCTCACGACGCCGCCGCCCCGAGCCACCGGAGCTCCGCGCGAGGTCGTCATCCTGGCGACTTAGCTCGCCGGCGACGGTGAAACTCGCCGCCCCCACCAAACTTCGGACGCTGAACGTGATGGACACCTTGCTGCCACCGGCTAACCTCCGTAGCTCACCAGCGATGAGTGCTATGCCACTGTGTCTCATCGGCAACATGTTCCCGTCATTCCGACCACGTTCAGGGCAGCCTCGGGAAACTCGGCATGACCTCGGTTTGGACCCAAACTGCTGGCAAGCCGGACCTTACCGGCGACCCCCTCTTCTACCGAACTGTTCCCCGGTGAAACCAGGGTTCCGGTGGGTCTTTCTTGCTGGTTCTTGATCGAGGAGAAGTGCAAGAACCTCTAGAACGTGTGTGGGCTGCAGCTCGAGCGGCGGTTGCCTATGTGCAACGAATTTCGCCGTCGACCGATTCCTAACCCTAACACACCCCGTGGAAAGAAACTAGAAATTCTCGCTCTACACCGCATGAAACGGAGCACGGCTTGCTCCTACAGCTTCATCACAAGCAAGCGCACCTTTTCTTCTCTGGTGGCGGTGCGTGAAGCGGCCGGGATCGGCCGGTCGCCGGTGATCAGAGAGAGGCGGAAAGAAACTCGCGAGCAGAAGCAAGAAGCAACTCGGATGCTAGATGGTTTCTAATCGGGAACGAAAAGAACAGGCTGAGCAGCTCGTCTTGCTGGCCTTTGCGCTGAAAATTTCACCGTGAGGTGGACTTCATCAATGTGGTGGAATTCTTCGTGGCGCAGCCACGCTCTCCCGCGAGCCCGAGCTAATTTGGATTCGGTTCAGTGAGGCTGGAGTCTCTTTCATGTGGATCCCCCTCCCCTCTAAATCTTTTCTTTTGTTTATGCTGCAAATATCTCAGCTACTCACAATTCAATTGTAGACATCATCACTAAGTCGTTAGTTAAATTCGAAGTCCTCAATATTGAGCTGGATTAGCTAAATTTGAATCACACTTGAATTTGAAATTAAAATGTAGTTTTGAATTAATCCAAATATAGCTCCTGAAAAGATGAACTCCAATGAGGATGAAAATTGGTGGACTAACTCAGAAAATTGTGCTGAGTTTGAATATGAAGTAACTTTTGAATCCAAGTGATGAAAGTGGCTGAAATTTGAATTTGCATTTAAGTTGGCCCTTTTGCAATTGTATCCAGAAGTGCCTCAAAAGGGTTTGGATTTGCATGAAACTTTGCCTGAGCATTCCTAAGAAGATTTAGGGCATAATGGTGAGCTCAGCCTCTCATGTTTATATGTGTGAGGTCTGACTTTTGGATTTGTGAGTTTGTACTCTAATTATCCTCTTGATGGTGTTTACTTAATCTTCACAAATGTTTATGAGACTCACAAGATGAGCTATGGTGTGGTGATGTGATGAACACTCTAGCAAGTGAAATCTTGGGCTTTTACACTTACTTTAAGTTTTAATCATCTTTTATAATCCTCGCACAATTTACATCGAGACTCCACAATCAAACAAGAAACGCTTCATCTCGATGCCACTTGCCCTAGGGGGAAAGTAAATTTGGTGAGCTACCCTAGAACCATACATACCTTGCGCCATCAATGCTGAGACTCGACAATCAAACAAGAAACGCTTTGTCTCGACGCTACTACCCAAGGTAGAAAGTAAATTTAGTGAAGGTATTTCTCATCCCTCATCTCCAATATGAGAATTAATCACAAAACACTTTTCTTTCCCCCAGTTTATTACTACGTCAAGACTCAGTGTACAAGTATGCTCACAACCGCAAGCGACGGTGATTCGAATCAAAAACACCCGGATGACACGACACATACGCCCGTCCAAGACAGGTGATCAACCAAGCCCCTCAACGAAGTACGTGTCAACCTTTCACACAACACCCAAATGTCAAACCGGTCCCACTGACTTGGAGTAAGTCTCACTACGGCAAATCCTCGTAGAGCCGACTTCTCTCTCCTTTCGGCATCTGCATAAGACGGTGAAGATTGCCTCGACACTCAGGTTAACATGTTACATTGGTTTCCTGGGTCCCATATAGCCAGTATGCCTCCGGTACACAACTCAAACTTGTCCAAGGCCGCACACAATAAAGGGCCTTAATTGACTCCGACAGAGACTAGATTCACAGGACCACGTCCTTGAGCCTTTCATCCATACTGCACGGTCTCTATTCCCCAATTAAGTGGATCAATTCCCAACTCTTCTGATTGATCCCCCTTAATCCTGGTTCACAAGTAGGAAACGGCCTATTCATGCCTCTTTTAATAAACTTTTCTTAACTTGATCACAACAGTTATAATGAAGTGAAAACTTACTCTAAATAAAACTCCAGGGGTTTATTAAGTCATGCATGTGGAGTGTCATACAATCTAGACTTAGTGCAATAATCAAAATGCTAGACATTATAAAGTGAATACAAATAGAAACATGTAAATTTTGATGCAAACCGGGGCTTGCCTTAGTGTTGATCCTGACTAATGGTACTGTCAGTAGAATCAAGTCAGTGGCCTCCGAAATCTTCGCGAGAATTCCCTCTATTGAAATGATCAAATAACTATGCGTCATATTATGAAGTTATGTGCTATATAATACTACAGAAGCAAACTACATGAAGACAGAGGATTTTGGGATAGAAATTTTTACAGAAGCTTTCCAATCTCATGACAGGAGTATGGTAAAATTTGTAGAAGCTTTTGAGACAGATGATGGCCACCAGAATTCTTGGAACCTTTACCCTTCAATTATTTATAGGAATTTAATTAAACTTGCTCATATTGAAGAATTTGATATCCTAATAGGTCAGGACCTAATGCTCCTAGGAAAATTTGTTTCAAATTTTTCTAAGTCTTCTGCTGGCTAGAATTGCCTGTTGAAGTTTATTTTATTTTTCTGGAAATTCCCTTCTGTGATTTTCAGCTCCTTTATTTAATCCCTGAGATAACCTCCTGATTAAGACACCTTAATCAGCTCCAAAAACCCTAATATTTTTTCTGGAGACCACTAACTAGGAGAATAATTTTCTGACCAAAAATGGGAATATTTCCTAAAGCCATATTCCTGGAATTAATCCCTAAATGAATAAATAAAAAGAATTCTACAAAAAATCTTAGGCATTTTCATAGCAATAAATTTGTTTGTCTGCAAAGTAAACCTTCTAAGGAATCCAACAAAATTGGTCTATCTCTTTTTGGAGTTTTCTACAACGAATTATGAATTTGAAGTTTAAACAACTTTCTGTTTTTATTTTACACAGAGAACTCATCTACACACTGACAGGTGGGGTCCCCTGGCCAGGTCTTTCTGCGACCTCGAGCCAGAGACCCCATGCGCACAGAGCCCGATCGGGATGCGCGTTGATCTTCAGCATTTCTCGACCATTTTTTATGAAACTTCGTCCTACACGTTCCTCACACCGTGGCCAAGCAGCCGGGCAAAGTCTTACGGCATGAAAACGCCGGGAAGACCATCGGCACCGGTGGAGGTGCTCGGCGGCGCGGCACCGACGAGGGGAACATGTCCCAAGCCTAAACCAAAGAGAAAAACTGCCGTACAGCACCACTAAAGCATGTAGGACACAGTTCCACCCCTAACCCGAGCCGAAAACGAACACAAATGGGAGCTCGACGGTGAGCCGAGCCGTTTGTGCCACTGGCAGAGAATTCTCATCGCCCAGGGCGTGTGGTGGCTGTTATCCTTCGGGTTTTGGTGTGGGAGGGTGCTAGGGTCTGAGGTTTCTGTGGTTTGAACCGCATGAGAGATGATCAATCCGTTTGGATGAATTTCCCGATTCTATTTCGGTCGGCACTTCACGTGTGCTGGCGGTAAACGGCAAATTCCAGCTAGCCGGTGGTAGGTAAAGGAAAGGGGGGTTTTGGAGAAGAAGCTAGGCTTCATGACAAACCTCAAAGTGGTTTTTCCCGCACCGGAGAGGCTCCAGGCTGTCCGGACAACGAGGAGCAGTGATGGTGGTTTTTGCTTCAACTTGTGGACAAAAAACGACTTGGCACCGGACGTAGGTAGCTGGATATGAGCTGGGGACTCGATGAGGACGTCGGAGCACGATCGTCGCAGCCCTTGGGTGGTCCAGCCGGGCGTTAAAGTCGCCGGAAACCGATCGGCAATTAGAGCCGAGAAGGCGGCCGCGGGTTGTGTTCTTGCGATTGAACGCGTGAGCAAAATGTGCGTGAAGAGAATGTGCGAGCAGATAAAAAGCAATTTTATTGTGCCCCGGTGATATTTAGCGAGCGCTGATCACACAGAGGGTTGAACCGCCTCCCGGGAGCTAGAGCACAGGCAGATTGGTGGCTACCTTAGTGGCGTGCTCACACAGAACAACTTTGATGTGGCTTCTGTTCCAATGACGTGCGGGTCCCACCGGCAGTCCCCTCCCGAATAACAGTGGCTCCCAAATTCAAATTCAAAAGTTGCAGCAAATTCTGAAAGTTTGGATTTGAATACCGTGGCATTACCCCTCGCTTGTGCTCACATTTGAAACGCCGGGTATATTTCCTTTTCAGCTAAATTTTATTTATAACCTTCCTTTATTTTATGTCGCCAACTTTTGAATTTGAAACCCTAATTACAATTGAATTTGACCCTGCGGATGAAATTCTAACAAGAAGCTAGGCCTGCTGAAATTAGAGATTTTACACTTGCATATTGAACCGATTCAATATTTCGTCAATATATGTATCTTGGCTTAATCCAATTACCGTTTTAGATCTATCTCTATAGATCTTTATGCCCAAAATTTACGCTGCCTATCCTAAATCCTTCATTGATAAACTCTTTATTAATGAGGATTTAACATCATCAAGCATTGGAATGTCATTTCCGATCAATAATATGTCACCTACATATATGACCAAAAATACAAGTGTGCTCCCACTAAACTTCTTGTAAATACAAGGTTCTTCTATGTTCCTGATGAAACCAAACCCTTTGACAACTTCATTAAAACGTAGATTCCAATTCTGAGATGCTTGCTTCAATCCATAGATGGACTTTTGAAGTTTGCATATTTTACTAGCATTTTTAGGATCGACAAAACCCTCAGGTTGTATCATGTACACATCCTCAGTCAGACTTCCATTAAGAAGGCTGTTTTGACATCCATTTTCCATATTTCATAATCGAAATATGTAGCAATTGCTATGAGAATCCGAACAGACTTTAGCATTGCGACGGCTGAGAAAGTTTCATCATACTCAACACCTTGAATTTGTTTGAAACCTTTTACCACCAATGGCGCTTTATAAATGTGAACATTTCCATCTATATCAGTCTTTTTCTTGAAAATCCATTTACAATTGATAGGTCTCACACCTTTGATTGGATCAACCAAGTTCCAAACTTGATTTTCGTGCATGGATTCAATTTTGGATTCCTTGGCTCCAAGCTATTTCTCAGAGTCGGGTCCCTTCATTGCTTCGTTGTAGGTCGTAGGCTCATTATTGTCCAACAATACCATGTCATGCTGCTCCGTGGTTAGAAGCGTTAACTTTTCAGTCGCACGACGTTCCCTTGTAGACCTTCGTGGGGCTGGTGTTTCATCAATTGGTTGCACAACATCTTGTACATCCTGTATAGGATCAGAGGGTGCTGAAACATTTTCATATATTTCTTGAATTTCTTCAAGATGTACCTTGCTCCCACTAACTCCTTGTGAGAGAAACTCTTTCTCCAAAAAGACACCATTGCGAGCGGTAGACACTTTACCCTCTGTTTTATAAAAAAAATAATATCCTTTGGTTTCACTAGGGTATCCCAAAATGAAGCATCTGTCTGATTTGGGAGTGAGTTTGTCTGACATCAAACGTTTGACATAAGCATCATACCCCCAAACTTTGAGGAAAGACAATCCGGGACGTTTCTCGATCCACATCTCATATGGTGTCTTCTAAGTAGACTTAGTTGGGACTCTTTTTAGTGTAACACAGCAGTTTAAAGAGCATAACTCCAAAAGGATAGTAGAATATCTGCTTGGCTCATCATCGACCTAACCATGTCTAACAAGGTTCGGTTCCTCCGCTCAGACACCCCATTCCATTGAGGCGTTCCAGGTGGAGTCAACTGTGGAACAATTCCACATTGTTTTAAATGATCGTGAAATTCATGTCTCAAATACTCACCCCCACGATCAGATCGTAGAAGTTTAATTGTCTTTCCCAATTGATTCTATACTTCATTCTGAAATTCTTTGACCTTTTCAAAGGATTCAGACGTGTGCCTCATTAGATAGACATATCCATATCTACTAAAGTCATCGATAAATGTGATGAAGTACCGAAAACCACCTCTGGCTATTGAACTCATCAGTCCACATACATCGGTATGTATGAGTCCCAACAAGTCACTCGCCCTCTCACTCTGACTAGTAAAGGGTGTTTTAGTCATCTTTCGAAGCAAAACAAGACTCGTATGTGTCAAGTGATTCAAAATCAAATGAGATTAGTAAACCATCTTTATGGAGTTTTCAATGCATTTCTCATTTATATGACCTAAGCGACAATGCCAAATGAAAGTGGGATTTACATCATTTCGTCGAGCCCTTTTGGTATTAATGTTACAAACAGTTTTATCCTTAAGATCAAGAACATATAATCCATTCACCAGTGGACATTGGGCATAGAAAATATTATTGTAATAAATAGAACAACATTTGTTCTTTATTGCAATCTCATAACCATCGACTTCTTCTAAACATGAAGAAGAGATAATGTTCTTCCTCAAAGTAGGAATGCAATAACAATTATTCAATTCCAAAACCAATCCTCATGGGAATGACAACTATGACCGCAACCTTTGCTCCATTGCCGACATGAACATCCAACTCGCCTTTTGCAAATCTTCTAGTCTCACATAGACCCTGCAACGATTTGCAAGTGTGAATCATCGATCCGGTATCAAATACCCATGATTCACTAGAAGATAATGCAATATTAATTTATATAACATTTATACCTAAAGCAGAAGTCTCACTTCCTTTTTTTTTCTTCAGATTCTCCAAGTACTTCTTGCAGTTCCTTGACCAATGCCCCTTAGCATGACAGTGAAAGCATTCATCATCAGGAGAAGGGCCATATATGCCCTTTGGCTTAGACTTTGATCTTGAGGGCCCATCGGAAACCTTTCACTTGCCTTTGCCTTTAGGATGCGTCACACGCTTTCTCTTTTTATTCTCCTTTTGAACGATCATCACATGAGTGGTGTTTTCTTAATGCTTTCTTTGTCTGTTTTAAGCATCCCATGCAATTCAGCCAACGTTTTCTCCATGTAATTCATTTGAAAATTCAATATAAATGGCTCGTAGCTCGGTGGGAGCGACTGGAGAACAACGTCAATAGCCAGATCATACTTCAGTTTGGAACCAAGTTTGCCCAAAGTCTCAATGTAAACAATCATTTTGATTACATGAGGGCTGACCGGGCAACCCTCCGCCAGATTGCATGATAACAAGGACTTTGAGATGTTGTATCTCTCAGCCCTAGCTTTATTCTCAAACATTCCATGCAGTCCCTCAATCATAGAATAAGCATCTGTATGCTCATACTATTTCTGCAGATCAGGGGACATAGTAGCGAGCATGAGGCAGCTTACGTTAAGCGCATCACCGCAGTGCTTTTGATAAGCTCTACGTGCTGCAGCAGTTGCATCACCTGGGAGGTCATCGGGGTATGCTTGCTGAAGAACGTACTCAGTTTTCTCTTGCCTAAGAACGATTCTCAGGTTGTGATACCAATCGATAAAGTTAGCTCCATTGAGCTTTTCCTTTTCAAGCACATATCGTAAATTGAAACCGGAATTGTTACTAGCAGACATGATCTACAATAGAAAGTAAATACGCAAGGTTTTAGCACTATGTTTTCTAATAACAGTTTAATAAAAGACACTACCACTATATGAGTATCGTCCTCTCTCTAACGACATATAGTGGTCCAAGATCCATATTCACTAATTTCTAGTGAGTTTTGGCTTCAGTGCTATAAAATTAGTGACATAAGTAAATGACAATTATTAATCATATCTCTATATGACTCTTGTTTGTTGGGTGATATCCAATGCCCGGCTCCCAACTCTATGCCATAAAGATCAAAACCATTTTGATAGTTTTGTTGAGTAAACAAACACTATGCATGTGAATGTCCAACATTTACCCTATGCATTGTGATAGATGATGGTATTTTGCTTTGGCAAACCTACCACATAACGATCAAAACAACACAGGTGCATCTAATGGTAAATGGCATCAAATACTCAACTTTTGCGAGGGAAGCTATTCTATCATGACAAAACATCCACCATATGAAAAGCATGAATAGAATAGTAATAAATAAACATCACAGGCATATGATCATATCACATTGTGAATAGTATGGCCTTTATAATCATAGTGGCCTCCATCGACATGGTTCCATCTTGATCTAAGCTGTCGTGTCTCCCTTTTTATGGTGATCACCATCTCCACCATGCTTGAAGACATCTCCGTGAATATAAAAGAAGCTAATACAACTAATAGCTACCAAATAAATTACATGAGAGATCAAGCATCACAGGTCGGCGCGCAGGTTGTTATACAATTATATGACAAATTCAACCCGATTTTGTTAAATTTGCAACATGCAGGCTGACACGACCCCAATGGTCCTGTCGAGCCAGGATCACGCTGAGGGGTGCTGCGTTGCACAGCACCGTATAACACACGTCAAAGGTACAAAGCGGAAGCGGAAATTTTATTACATAAACAAGTTTATGCACATGTTTACATCAAAATAAGTTTAGTCCACACTCGCGGGCGTAGACTAAGCATCAAGTGCACGTTCAGCCCTTGAACGTGTCCTTGCTAGCACACACGCACACTAACTCTGCGGCGTGCACGACTCCCACTCGACGGGGTTCCCCTCCTGGGGTTCCGTCTCCTCTTCGGGAGTCCCCTCCTCATAGAACCCTGCAAAAGCTTCAAACACAAGCAGTGAGCACGAAGGCTCAGCAAGTCTGACCCGTCTCACCTAAACATGGAACTTCTACATGAGGTAGTGGGTTGTATGAGGTAAAAATCATTTGCAAGGACTCGCCTAATTAGTAGAACCTTACTTTCAAGTTTTAGCAGCAGGTTGTGGAGAACCTTACGCTAAGGCACATGAGAGAGCCGCAATCAAACAAGAAACGCATTTCTCTCATGTACTTTGCCCAAAGTTGAAAAGAACTTTAATTAGCTCTAAGCTACAGCATACCATTAACAATCAATGTCCAGCTTTCAATCAGCAACATTTTAACATGTAACTAGCCTGTTCTTTCTACGTCACGGTACAGTGAACAAGTGGTACTCACTGACCGCGAGGGACGGCGATTATAATCGATTTACACCTGCAGGGTTACCCGAACAACCCGTCACGTACGCCCGTACTCGATGTTGCCTACAACAACCATCACGGACGCCGTACGCGACTACCTTTCACCCGTCAGCCAAATATTGAACCGGTCCCATCGTCCCGAGCAAGAGGTCTCTGCACGCGCATCTCCGTGCCGCCAGCCGATTTACACCTCGAGCTCTCAACCTACCCTCTGAACGACGGGCAATGCCTCAATACCCAGCTACCCAAGTTACATCAGTTTCCCGGTTCCCATATAGCCGGTAGGTCTTCGGTACTGTTCTAGCTTGTTCAACAGGCCCGCACACGGCTCGGTCCTCAATCGACACAAGCGGAGCTACAGCACACAGGCCCCAAAGTCCTGCTGCCCTTACTCTCCGCTCGGTCTCATTTTCTTGCCATGTGTATCATGTGCTATCTCTACCCGAGCAATGTGCCTCTAGCCTATTCTCGCGAGTAGTTCCAACTACTCGACTTGTACCGAATCCTACTCTATCCTAGCAATGCAGTGGCTAACGAGGTTTTCAATCCTAAACCCAACCCATGGTTTTCTTGGCTATGCAGTTGGGTTTCCAATCATGACTCTAATGCACAGAACAATATTCAAAGATGTGCTCAAAACAATAAAAATTTGTAAAAAGGTTAATGCAAACCGGAGCTTGCCTTGCTGCTCTTGGTCGTAGGCTAGCTGTTCCTCCGGAGTAACGAAGTCTAGGACTTCGGGTTCCTCCTCGACCTTAGCGACTACATAATAAGAGCAATGTATGTATTAATTTAAATGCATTTGTATTAACTTTGAAGTTGTGAAGTCTATAACCCTTGCTAGACAGACCTAATGACTGTAAAACTTTTACTGTGGCTTGGTTACAACCTAAACAAAGACTTGGTCAAGTTTTAGTTGCAGCAAAGCTCATTTGAGCCCTCTACAATTAATTATGTCCTTGACCTTAATTGGAACTCTTAGGGTGTTCTAGGAATTCTCATGAAACAACTATGCCTTCCTGAAAACTAGATTTTCAGAGGGTTCTACTGGAGTTGGTCTCACTTAATTTGGAAGTCTCTAACTAAAGATATGAGCCAAACAATTTCAGAGAAAATTCTGAAAATGCTTCTGAACATTTTCTATTTTCTTTGGAACAGTTTCACTAATCCCACCATTAGGTGGATTAAATGAGCTCAAATGGATCTGAAATTTTTATGGTAGTTCAAGGATATTTTGGTGAACATCTCAGCAAAATTTCAGGATTTTCCTCCAAAGGATTCTCCAGTTAAAATTCCTAACAGTTTAAACTTTGAGGAATTAATTATGGAGAATTAAGGAATTTCATGGAGTGAAACTTGATTTTTTGGAAATTACTCAGAGAGCTGAATCCAGCAAAATTTGGTTCACTCAATTTGGAGCTTTCTAGCCAAAGTTATAAGGATTTGAAGTTTGAACTAAAACTGAAATTCGGGGAAAAGTTTAAACTCTGGCTTGTGGGCCCCGCACACAGTACATCGTCTCCCTCCTCGCGCCAACTGCGCGGCGGCGGCGTTCTCCGGCGACCCTCGCCGGAACTGAGTTCCCGGCCACCCCCCGGCCCGAAACTTGCCGCCTGCCCCTTTTCCGACCCCCTGGACTCGATGGTGGGATCGCCGGCCGCCGGCGATGACCGGAAACCCGTGCGCACCGGTGACAGCACCTGCTAGGGTTCTGGTGAGGTCGGACCCGCTCTCCCGTGCACCAAATCGACCGGAAATCGGTCGGAGAGCATCAGTAGCGCATGGGAAACACGAACCAGGGCTGGGTGGAAGCTAGAAATACCGGCAACTAGGCTCTCGACGGTTAGCCGAGGTGTTCAGCCATGGCGGCGGGGAAAACAGCCATATCATGGCCGATTCTCGATGGTTTTCTCTAATTCCAGTTCGAGCGTGGGCGCTAGCGTGCATAGAAGCTACTAGGTAACGAGCTTGTCCAACCTTCGTGCATAGAGCACGAATTTCACCCGAAGGTGAGCTCGGTTCTTATGAACTGATCAAGAGTAAATTTGGAAATTCTCGGCCGAGGGTTGATCAATCGCCAAACGGCTTTCGGCTACTCCATCTACATACAATCACGCACCTTTCTTGTGTAGAGAAGAGGACGTGACAACGGCTGTGCCGTGCGGTCCACGGGAGCCTGATCGGCGGCGATGTTCGGCTCGCCGGAGAAATGGCTCGTACAGCTCGAGGAAGCTTGCTCACTGGCCAACACGGAGTCTGGGAGGTTGCTCACGATCTCTTGGTGCCGTTTTGCTGTGGAGGAGGCTGTGCTCGCGAGTGATCGGCTTGATCAAGCGTGAGCTCGAGCAGCGGCGATGGCAGTGGAAGAACAGGTCGTGCACGTCGGCAGCTCGGGGAATGGCGACTGAAGCACGCCGGGGAGGGAATAAATAGCCCGGCGGCTGGCCTCCGGCTTGGGGCGCGCAGCAGGAGCTGGCGCCGGCTGCCCCCTTCGGTGGCGCGCGCACACTGCACCCGGGAACCGACTGAACTGTGTTTCAGTCGGTTTGTGTTGAAGCAGAGGCTGACATGTGGGTCCCACCCCTCCTTTTAACCTCTGAAATTTACTCCTAACAACTGTGGTAAACAGTGAATCCTATACTACCCTTGGCCATTCAAATTATTCCCCCATGAGCCATTTGAATTGATCAAAGTTCAAATGAGGTTTGGTTTGAATGAATTTCAGCACAAGTTCAGTTTGAAATTCAAATAAAGTTTGAATCTCTCCCCCTTAGCTCATGTCAAGATAAACTCCAAATGGAGTGAAAATTGGTGTGTGAGCTCACAAAAATGTGCTGAGTAAGAATATGCCTTCCACTTTCAAATTTATGGTATAAAAACAGTTTGAATTTGAATATGTTTTCAAACTGCCCCCTTCCTATCTATACCCAAGATGACCTCAAAAAGGTTTTGAATTTGGGTGAAACTTGGCATGGACATCCTTAGCAAAGTGTAGGAGTTTTCATATGTCCAGCCCATCTATATCACATGTGGGAAATACCACTTTTGCAATGTGTGAGTTTGTTTTCTAATGAGCATGTCGATAATTGTTACTTGCTCTTCATTTGTGTTCATCATCTTTCCTCAAATGAGGTGTGTGTGTGTGTGTGTGGTGATGAACACTTCAATCATGTGTCAAAAACTGAGGCCCTTACATTCCTCCCCCCTTAAAAGAATCTCGTCCCGAGATTATACGGTGAAAATGAGAGAGAGGACGGTGGAACAATACCGGATATGCGACGTGAAAAAGTCGGGGTAGTTAGTGCGAAGAAATTCTTCGCTCTCCCATGTCGCTTCGTCCATGGAGTGATTACTCCATAGAACCTTGTAGAACCACAACGTACGGTTGCGTGTGGTTCGGGCCTTTTCATCAATAATCTGCACCGGTTCCTCCCGATAGGTGAGATCCGGTTGCAGTTCTTCAATGTCTTCCAGCTGAACGGTAGTTGATAGCTTGAGACACTTCCTCAGCTGGGAAATGTGAAAGACGTCGTGCACACCGGAAAGTGCTTCTAGTAATTTCAGCCGGTATGCCACCGATCCACATCTTTCGGTAATCTGGAATGGACCGATGAAGCGGGGTGCTAACTTCCCCTCACCCCAAATCTGGTTACGCCCTTCATTGGAGACACCCGTAGATATACGTGATCCCCAACTTCGAATTGTAATGGGCGCCTTCTCCGGTCCGCATACTGTTTCTGTCGGGATTGAGCGGCTTTTAGGTTCGCTTGAATTAATCGAACCTTTTCTTCCGCGTTGTTGACAAGATCAATCCCGAAGGTAACCCTCTCGCCAGACTCACACCAGTTCAATGGTGTGCGGCATTTTCTTCCGTATAGCGCCTCGTAGGGCGCCATCTTGATGCTGGCTTGGTACCCATTGTTGTACGAGAACTCGGCTAACGGCAAGTGATTATCCCAATTCTTGCCGTGGTCGATAGCGCAAGCTCGTAGCATGTCTTCTAGAATCTGATTTACCCGCTCGGTTTGTCCATCCGTCTGCGGGTGGTAGGCTGAACTACGGATCAGCTTCGTCCCCAAGGCAGCGTGCAGCTGCTCCCAAAAACGGGACACAAATAAAGTGCCCCGGTCCGATATGATGGTACGGGGTACGCCGTATAAGCATAGGATCTGTGAGATGTATAGTTCAGCGTACTTCTTGGCGTTGTAGTTGGTGTTGACCGGGATGAAATGGGCAACTTTGGTGAGCCGATCGACGATCACCCACACAGAATCATGTTTCTGTAAGGTGGTGGGTAAACCGACGACGAAATCCATGCTCACGTCTTCCCACTTCCAGGCAGGAATGCCCAGTGGTTGCAGCAGTCCCGGTTTCCGCATGTGGTCTGCCTTCACCCTTCGACATGTATCACACTCGGACACGTATTTTGCAGTCTCTCGCTTCATCCGTGTCCACCAAAACTTGCTTCTGAGTTCTTGATACATTTTGTTGCTGCCGGGGTGAATAGAAAACTTTGATAAGTGAGCCTCATCAAAGATTTTCTTCCGTAACTCCGGGTTTCGGGGTACGACGATCCGGTTCTTGAACCATAGGACGCCGTCTCCGTCCTTCCAGAAACATTTCAACTCCCCACTGTCTATACGTCTCCGCATATGTGACATGCCCTTGTCATTCTTCTGGGCTGCCGCTATCTCTTCACGGATGGTGGGGATCAAAGCTAGGTTGTAGAGAGCTCCGTGTGGAATCACATGGAGTGGTGGTTCGCTCTCTTCCAATGGTGTGATGGTCAGATTATTGACGTGTGACTTGCGGCTCAGCGCATCTGCCACAACGTTTGCCTTGCCCAGATGATAATGGATCTCTATTTCGTAATCCTTTATCAGTTCTAACCATTTTCGTTGCCTCATGTTCAGCTCCTTCTGAGTGAATATGTACTTGAGGCTTTTGTGGTCGGTATATAAATGTACGAGGTTACCGAGTAGGTAGTGCCTCCACATCTTCAGTGCAAGTACCACGGCAGCGAGCTCCAAGTCGTGAGTTGGATAATTTTGCTCATGGTTCCTAAGCTGCCGTGATCCATACGCGACCACCCTTCGGTCTTGCATCAGCACACATCCGAGCCCAATGCCGGATGCATCGCAGTACACATCGAACGGTTTTGTTGTGTCTGGCTGCGCCAAAACCGGTGCTGATGTCAGGTGCTTGACTAAAGCCTTGAATGCTGCTTCACATGCTGGACTCCAAACATATTTGGTAGCCTTCTTCAGCAGCTCTGTCATTGGCTTGGCAATCTTCGAGAAGTTCGGAATGAACCTCCGATAATATCCCGCGAGTCCGAGGAAACTCCGTACCTCATGAACAGTTCTCGGGGATTTCCAATTCAGCACTTGCGTGATCTTGCTCGGGTCCACAGCGATACCCTCTGCTGAGATGATATGCCCGAGGAAAGGCACTTGCGATATCCAAAACTCGCATTTGCTGAATTTTGCGTATAACTTGTGATCCCGCAGCCGTTGCAAGACTATACGCAGATGTTTCTTGTGATCTTCCTCCGACTTGTAATATACCAGGATGTCGTCGATGAAGACCACGACAAACTTGTCCAGCTCCGGCATGAACACCGAGTTCATTAAATACATGAAGTGAGCTGGAGCATTGGTGAGGCCGAAGGACATGACCAGGTACTCATAAAGTCCGTACCTTGTCGAGAAAGCTGTCTTTGGAATGTCCTCCGCCCTTATTTTAATCTGATGGTACCCGGATCTTAAATCCATCTTGGAAAAGATCTTTGCTTCGACCAACTGATCAAACAACATGTCGATCCGTGGCAACGGGTACTTGTTCTTGATGGTTACGGCATTTAATGGACGGTAGTCCACGCAAAGCCGCAGCGTCTCATCCTTCTTCTTGACAAATAATGCCGAACAGCCCCATGGCGAGGAGCTCGGCCTAATAAAACCCTTCTCCAGAAGGTCCGTGAGCTGAGTCTTCAGTTCCGCCAACTCCTTAGGTGCCATCTTGTACGGCCCTCGGGATATTGGCATGGTTCCCGGTGCGAGTTCGATCTTGAACTCCACCTCCCTATCGGGTGGCATCCCCGGTAAATCATCCGGGAATACATCAGGGAACTCTCGGACCACTGGAATGTCTTCCAATCTGATGGTTGTGGCTTGATAGACACTTGGAAGTTTTATTTCTGGACTGTCCAGAAATAATGAGTGAGAACCGTGCACCTCTGAGTTTAAGTGCACGACTCGAAGGACGGTGTCTAAAACAGCGCCGTGGCGGGTTAACCACGACATCCCTAGGATGACATCGACCTTTTGTTCCTCTAAGATAAGGAGAGACGTGGGGTACACTCTACCCGCTAAGCATAATGGTGCTTTGGAGACCATTACGCTTGCTGAAATCTTCCCACCCGGTGAACAAATTAAATATGGACTATTGGTGGGTAGTATTGGCAAACTGTGCTTAGCAATGAAAGCTTGGCTAATAAAATTATGTGTGGCGCCTGAATCAAATAGTACTATAGCGGGATGCTGGTGGAGTTGGAACATACCCGCAAGGATTGGCTCGCCCTCCGGCACGTCCTCAATGGCAAGCTGGTGGACAGTGCCGGGCCTAGGGTTTGCCCGCCGCGCATTAGTAGGGTTCCGGGGTTGATTTCTCCCCGGAAACTGTGGTGCCACTCCGCCGCCTTGCCTCTCCGGGCAACTGCTCGTGAAGTGTCCTGGACGACCACACTTGTAACATGTGGCCGCTGCTGGTGGAGTACTCGGGGGACGAAAGCCCGGCATGCGTTGCGGAGGTGCAAACGCACGCGGCATCGCCCGCTGCTGCTGTTGTTGTTGCGGTGGTGCTGGCAGTGCCGGCCGGAATGCTGGTGAAGAGTACGGCCGACCGCGGAACGACGTCGACCGCTGTGGTGGCTGCCAGCGTGGGCCTGATGGTGGGCGATTCACCATCCGAAACTTCTGAGAAGGACCGCCTCCTTCTCCACTGCTCTGCGGCGCGCTTCGCTTTCGCTCTGCCGCCGCCAACTCCTTGCCGGAGTCCTCCTGAACAATCGCAGCATCAATTATGTCGTTGAGGCTGCCGCGATTGAACATCGCCAGCTTATCCTTCAGGAGCGGGTTAAGCCCCTGGTAAAAATGGTCCCGCCGCTTCTCGTCAGTATCAACATGATACGACGCATATAGCGCGAGATCGTTAAACGCCCTGGAATATTCCAGCGCGTTCCGGCTCCCTTGTTGCAGGTGTAGGAACTCCTGCGTCTTCCTCTTCATCAAACCGGGCGGTATATGATAGGCCCTGAAGGCCGTCCGGAACTCCGCCCAGGTCATCGCTCGGTCGGTGGGCTGTGAAGCACAGAAGTTGGCCCACCACGCGCTCGCGGATCCTTGGAGCTGCTGGACCGCGAACTGAGTCTTACGCTGCTCGCTGATTTGGAGCAGCCCGAATTTCATCTCTATGGTGCGGAGCCAGTTGTCCGCGTCAAGTGGTTCATCCGCCCTTGAGAATACAGGGGGATGAGTCGCCAGGAAATCAGAGTAGGAGCTCTGTTGGCGCTCCTCACGATCTTGACGTCTCTCTGGGCGAGACGTATTGGCGATGAGAGTCTGCAGCAACTCTGTGTGCTGCTGGTGCGAGCCCGCCATTGCCGCGACAATGTCGGCCAATGTAACCGTTGGCAGTGGCGGTGGCGGTGTTTGCTGTTGTTGTTGCTGCTGCTGTCCCGAGGAGTCCTCGGGAGGTGGTTGGGAGGTCTCTCCCCCTTGACTGGTACCCCCAACGTCAGGGTTGGCACGAGTACGCGTCATTCTGAAATTCAAAACAGCAGCAATTAGCACATGTCTCACTAAAAATTCCATACGCAACAGTAGGTATTGAAGCGACGCATGATTAACTTGCACAACATTCACATATATTGATAAAGCATAAACTTTATACAAGATACATCATTCTCGGATCTCCGAGAAGTCGTGCTCATGTCGTCACTACCTATACATACGCTACTGTCTACACGACATGTCACCGATTACAAAAGTTGGGTTACGCTACCCTAGCTGCCCTACTCGGCAACCGTAACCCCCTACTCGGAGTAGAACTCGACCTCCTGTGGGTCGTCCTCCTCCGGTACCTCGGCTGGTGGTTCGGGGTCTACCACCTCTTCTCCCATTTCGGGCTCTCCCATGGCTGGAAGACCCAAGACTACCGGTACGCCCAATACCGGGGGCACGAGGTCCTGCAATGCATGCACCTCGTCCATAGCCTGGTTGTAGTCCTCTTCCCAGCCTTGTCCTTCCTCAATAGCGTCGTCCCGCTCTTGAGCAAGGTCCTCATTTTGCTGGGTTAGGGTCTGCACTAGCTCTTGCAACGCCGCGATGTCAACACGGCTCTTCTTCTTTGCCTTCTTCAGACGACGCAACTGATTGTGTTGTTCATTCAGTCGCTTGATCGTCGGAAGGAGCACGTTGCGGAGTGCGCTGTGAGCACCCTCGAAATGATCTCCACGGCTTGTGCTCTCCTTGAGCTTGGTGGCGAGATGCTCCGTATGAACAGCTTGGCTGTCCATCACAGCGTTTCCCGCCCTCATTTGGAGGCTGAGGTTTGCCTCCGCGGGGTTGTACCTTGGGCAACTCGGGTCTGTTGCCTCCAGGTACCTTTCTTCCCACACATGCTGAGCTCGCCCCTCCACCGGAACGAGTGCGTATGGAGTACCCTCCATAGCCTGCACATGTAGCTGGCAGAAACGTGACATAGTGTCACGGGCTGCCACTTGCCACATCCCTTCCGGTTGTCTTCCTCTCACCGTGACGGTGAATGGCACCCAACCAGGTGGCGTAGGTCCTGCGGGAACCTCGACATGGATCGTCCACGTCTTGTTCCCCTCTTCGCCTTCTTTCTTGGCGAAGTATTGCGGCATCTGGTTATACCCGAAATATTGGAGCATTTGCCACAATGCTTCCGGGTAGCCGCTGCGGTCAGAGCAGTGGGAAACTACCCACCCGTTCTCCAACCGTTTATCTGCTGCCATCTGTAAAAATATATTTGAGAAATGTCAAATATTTATTTGAACGGTAAACCATTGAGTTATAACATAGGATATGTCATTGAACCCATAACACTTGGAAACATAGTTCAAAATTTTAAACAAATTTGACTGCTGATCTGCTGTTACCATGACAGCCCTGACCAGTTTCCATATCAACCTGATTTAGGCCAGGCTAAAAGCAAAACCAGTCCTGGAGCTCAACATCAAAGTTAAAGTTAACTTCAATAGCTTTCCAGAAAGTATTTGGTTGGCCTAAGATCTGTCCTGGTTCAAAAGTTATAAGATGTCAAAGATAACAGAATTTCTGGAAACAATTGGACAGCACCTCCCTGCTTTAGGTACTGAATTGATCCAAGAATCTCAGTTAATTCTGTTCCCAATCTGACAAAACTTTCTGTTACAAAGTTGTAACCCATCTCATAAGCTTTCCAGAACTACCTCATTTCCTATTTTTGGATTTTTAAGCAGGAAGTTATGCTTAATTTACAGAGAGTTTACAGAGAGTCTTTGCTCTGTCCTGTTTTCTGGACAGTTTCAACTCTACTGCATTTTTCGAGTGGTTAAGGGATGAAACACCGCTGGACCTCAACAGAAGAGTTGTAAAGCTCTTCCAACGCTTTCCAGAAATGTATCATACGACCCCAACCTCGAAAGAACTCAACCTATAACCTCTGATTAACTTCAGCCTTGATTCAGCTGAAAACAGAGTGCTCTGTCCTTAACAACCTATAAGTTGAAAACTTGTTAACTTTGAATATCCTGTTCAAGGGAAGGAGTTACACCAAGTTTTACTACTTTGGATCAAAACCTTCAAGTTTTTAAATGAAGTTGTTCATTTAGTTGGGTGTGACGTCGATGCGTCACCAGATTATGTCGGTACTACGTCCTCACAAAGAAAAACCTATACCGGACTTAGCCGGCTTCGCTATTTCAGTGGCACTAAACGTCACTCGCACACGGATGCTACACGTATACCGTTTCATGGTCAGGCTACCTGCAGAAACTCAAACAATCATCAGACTCGGCTGCACACCGAGCCCGGAATACATACAGTTAGTACACCCGGCCGTCATCACTCGCCCGGATGTTCTCAAGCCAACCACGCCTTGAGTTACGTGTTCACGTTTCAGACCACGTGATGGGGTCTCCCATATTGCACCACGCACGCCAGGGACAGACGTTGCTCGAATACCCCAAACGACATGAAGAGTCGTAGAGGATACTAAAGCGGGTCGGGTTACCTGCCACCCGTGGGGCTCCACCCTTCAGCTTGTGCGCACTGGTGGACAGCGCTCATGTGCACCCCCCAAGACATGAACGTCCCGAGATGCACGATTTTCCGACATCACAATTAGGTTACTAAGCCACTTTCTATATACTAATAACATCCTTATACGGGCTACTAACTCGTTCCTCACTGGATTTTTGAAAAAGAAAACCTTTGTACTGTGTTAAACCTCAAGCGAGCTCTGATACCATGCTGACACGACCCCAATGGTCCTGTCGAGCCAGGATCACGCTGAGGGGTGCTGCGTTGCACAGCACCGTATAACACACGTCAAAGGTACAAAGCGGAAGCGGAAATTTTATTACATAAACAAGTTTATGCACATGTTTGCATCAAAATAAGATTAGTCCACACTCGCGGGCGTAGACTAAGCATCAAGTGCACGTTCAGCCCTTGAACGTGTCCTTGCTAGCACACACGCACACTAACTCTGCGGCGTGCATGACTCCCACTCGACGGGGTTCCCCTCCTGGGGTTCCGTCTCCTCTTCGGGAGTCCCCTCCTCATAGAACCCTGCAAAAGCTTCAAACACAAGCAGTGAGCACGAAGGCTCAGCAAGTCTGACCCGTCTCACCTAAACATGGAACTTCTACATGAGGTAGTGGGTTGTATGAGGTAAAAATCATTTGCAAGGACTCGCCTAATTAGTAGAACCTTACTTTCAAGTTTTAGCAGCAGGTTGTGGAGAACCTTACGCTAAGGCACATGAGAGAGCCGCAATCAAACAAGAAACGCATTTCTCTCATGTACTTTGCCCAAAGTTGAAAAGAACTTTAATTAGCTCTAAGCTACAGCATACCATTAACAATCAATGTCCAGCTTTCAATCAGCAACATTTTAACATGTAACTAGCCTGTTCTTTCTACGTCACGGTACAGTGAACAAGTGGTACTCACTGACCGTGAGGGACGGCGATTATAATCGATTTACACCTGCAGGGTTACCCGAACAACCCGTCACGTACGCCCGTACTCGATGTTGCCTACAACAACCATCACGAACGCCGTACGCGACTACCTTTCACCCGTCAGCCAAATATTGAACCGGTCCCATCGTCCCGAGCAAGAGGTCTCTGCACGCGCATCTCCGTGCCGCCAGCCGATTTACACCTCGAGCTCTCAACCTACCCTCTGAACGACGGGCAATGCCTCAATACCCAGCTACCGGAGTTACATCAGTTTCCCGGTTCCCATATAGCCGGTAGGTCTTCGGTACTGTTCTAGCTTGTTCAACAGGCCCGCACACGGCTCGGTCCTCAATCGACACAAGCGGAGCTACAGCACACAGGCCCCAAAGTCCTGCTGCCCTTACTCTCCGCTCGGTCTCATTTTCTTGCCATGTGTATCATGTGCTATCTCTACCCGAGCAATGTGCCTCTAGCCTATTCTCGCGAGTAGTTCCAACTACTCGACTTGTACCGAATCCTACTCTATCCTAGCAATGCAGTGGCTAACGAGGTTTTCAATCCTAAACCCAACCCATGGTTTTCTTGGCTCTGCAGTTGGGTTTCCAATCATGACTCTAATGCACAGAACAATATTCAAAGATGTGCTCAAAACAATAAAAATTTGTAAAAAGGTTAATGCAAACCAGAGCTTGCCTTGCTGCTCTTGGTCGTAGGCTAGCTGTTCCTCCGGAGTAACGAAGTCTAGGACTTCGGGTTCCTCCTCGACCTTAGCGACTACATAATAAGAGCAATGTATGTATTAATTTAAATGCATTTGTATTAACTTTGAAGTTGTGAAGTCTATAACCCTTGCTAGACAGACCTAATGACTGTAAAACTTTTACTGTGGCTTGGTTACAACCTAAACAAAGACTTGGTCAAGTTTTAGTTGCAGCAAAGCTCATTTGAGCCCTCTACAATTAATTATGTCCTTGACCTTAATTGGAACTCTTAGGGTGTTCTAGGAATTCTCATGAAACAACTATTCCTTCCTGAAAACTAGATTTTCAGAGGGTTCTACTGGAGTTGGTCTCACTTAATTTGGAAGTCTCTAACTAAAGATATGAGCCAAACAATTTCAGAGAAAATTCTGAAAATGTTTCTGAACATTTTCTATTTTCTTTGGAACAGTTTCACTAATCCCACCATTAGGTGGATTAAATGAGCTCAAATGGATCTGAAATTTTTATGGTAGTTCAAGGATATTTTGGTGAACATCTCAGAAAAATTTCAGGATTTTCCTCCAAAGGATTCTCCAGTTAAAATTCCTAACAGTTTAAATTTTGAGGAATTAATTCTGGAGAATTAAGGAATTTCATGGAGTGAAACTTGATTTTTTGGAAAGTACTCAGAGAGCTGAATCCAGCAAAATTTGGTTCACTGAATTTGGAGCTTTCTAGCCAAAGTTATAAGGATTTGAAGTTTGAACTAAAACTGAAATTCGGGGAAAAGTTTAAACTCTGGCTTGTGGGCCCCGCACACAGTGCGTCGTCTCCCTCCTCGCGCCAACTGCGCGGCGGCGGCGTTCTCCGGCGACCCTCGCCGGAACTGAGTTCCCGGCCACCCCCGGCCCGAAACTTGCCGCCTGCCCCTTTTCCGACCCCCTGGACTCGATGGTGGGATCGCCGGCCGCCGGCGATGACCGGAAACCCGTGCGCACCGGTGACAGCACCTGCTAGGGTTCCGGTGAGGTCGGACCCGCTCTCCCGTGCACCAAATCGACCGGAAATCGGTCGGAGAGCATCAGTAGGGCATGGGAAACACGAACCAGGGCTGGGTGGAAGCTAGAAATACCGGCAACTAGGCTCTCGACGGTGAGCCGAGGTGTTCAGTCATGGCGGCGGGGAAAACAGCCATATCATGGCCGATTCTCGATGGTTTTCTCTAATTCCAGTTCGAGCGTGGGCGCTAGCGTGCATAGAAGCTACTAGGTAACGAGCTTGTCCAACCTTCGTGCATAGAGCACGAATTTCACCCGAAGGTGAGCTCGGTTCTTATGAACTGATCAAGAGTAAATTTGGAAATTCTCGGCCGAGGGTTGATCAATCGCCAAACGGCTTTCGGCTACTCCATCTACATACAATCACGCACCTTTCTTGTGTAGAGAAGAGGACGTGACAACGGCTGTGCCGTGCGGTCCACGGGAGCCCGATCGGCGGCGATGTTCGGCTCGCCGGAGAAATGGCTCGTACAGCTCGAGGAAGCTTGCTCACTGGCCAACACGGAGTCTGGGAGGTTGCTCACGATCTCTTGGTGCCGTTTTGCTGTGGAGGAGGCTGTGCTCGCGAGTGATCGGCTTGATCAAGCGTGAGCTCGAGCGGCGGCGATGGCAGTGGAAGAACAGGTCGTGCACGTCGGCAGCTCGGGGAATGGCGACTGAAGCACGCCGGGGAGGGAATAAATAGCCCGGCGGCTGGCCTCCGGCTTGGGGCGCGCAGCAGGAGCTGGCGCCGGCTGCCCCCTTCGGTGGCGCGCGCACACTGCACCCGGGAACCGACTGAACTGTGTTTCAGTCGGTTTGTGTTGAAGCAGAGGCTGACATGTGGGTCCCACCCCTCCTTTTAACCTCTGAAATTTACTCCTAACAACTGTGGTAAACAGTGAATCCTATACTACCCTTGGCCATTCAAATTATTCCCCCATGAGCCATTTGAATTGATCAAAGTTCAAATGAGGTTTGGTTTGAATGAATTTCAGCACAAGTTCAGTTTGAAATTCAAATAAAGTTTGAATCTCTCCCCCTTAGCTCATGTCAAGATCAACTCCAAATGGAGTGAAAATTGGTGTGTGAGCTCACAAAAATGTGCTGAGTAAGAATATGCCTTCCACTTTCAAATTTATGGTACAAAAACAGTTTGAATTTGAATATGTTTTCAAACTGCCCCCTTCCTATCTATACCCAAGATGACCTCAAAAAGGTTTTGAATTTGAGTGAAACTTGGCATGGACATCCTTAGCAAAGTGTAGGAGTTTTCATATGTCCAGCCCATCTATATCACATGTGGGAAATACCACTTTTGCAATGTGTGAGTTTGTTTTCTAATGAGCATGTTGATAATTGTTACTTGCTCTTCATTTGTGTTCATCATCTTTCCTCAAATGAGGTGTGTGTGTGTGTGGTGATGAACACTTCAATCATGTGTCAAAAACTGAGGCCCTTACACAGGCTGCATGAATATTACACATAGATCATCATATCACAATAAGGCCATACCATTCACATCATTCCCTCCAAAAATGAGTTAAGTGTAGAACGTTTTCCAGCATGAAATGATATTATGTAATTGCTATAGCAGACACCAAACGGAATTACATAAATCACATCTATGAAATCACTATGAAAATCCCATTGGATTGATCAAATCAACCCGAATTTGAGCCATTCAGAATGCCTCAATTTTCAATGTGACTGGTTATTTATGAGAAGATTGCGACTCATGACCGTGGTCTGTTGGCTCAATCTGTTATCTATGTACACGATTAGTCCACATGATGATTTCAGCCGGTAGGGACAGATTGCGCACACAACATAGAAAGAGCACGATCTGACCCTTTAGTCATATACAATAGCAATCTACTCTAACCAATTCCAGTCCCAAAAACCGTGCAATAAAAATTCATCGTATGAACATGTCTGCAGCCACTACTTCAACAAGCTTCATCTCAGGCGGTTTAAGTTTCCGCCTAGGAAAATTGCTCCGCCTGTGAACTGTTTATAACAGATGGTTTGTAAGATGATCCGCCTGTGAAGACTCTTTATCACAGGCAGTTTGTAACATGGCCCGCCTATGAAAACTTTTTATTACAGGTGGTTCTTTATTAGTAGATCGCATCTACTAACAAGATCTAGACCAAAAACTATACAAGTCGGCTCTGATGCTGCTGTTGGGAAATCGGCGGCACGCTACTCTAGCCATTCTACCGCATCACACAGGAAAT
The DNA here is from genome assembly GCA_030760725.1 of Neostapfia colusana. Classification (NCBI taxonomy): domain Eukaryota; kingdom Viridiplantae; phylum Streptophyta; class Magnoliopsida; order Poales; family Poaceae; genus Neostapfia; species Neostapfia colusana. Next base: position 57,001,969 of record JASWHV010000005.1, on the reverse strand, counting down.
ATGCAAGTACAGAGGTCATAGATCTTTACCACTAGATGCGCAGCGCAGCGGAACGCAGACTCACATCGGTGTAGGGGAAGTAGACTGCCACATTCGTCTCTTTCACGTCCTTGTCACGGCAGCAGGTAGACGATCACGTTCGTCGTGGCTGATCAGCGCAGCAGTAGCAGCAGCGCCTCCACGGAGTTCACACGTACGGAGAGAAACGCTGTGCGCCGGTGTGCTAGCACTGCGCGAGCGGCAAGGGTTTCAGCGTCAGGCCTGCGAGGGGTGGCGGCTAGGGTTTTTCACGTGGTGAAGTGGTCGTACTCAGCCCCTAACCCTACCCTTCATATTTATAGGCGTACTAATGGGCTTTTAGGTCGCAGGCCCATTAGTACCATAAATTCTTATGGATCAAATATCCAACAGGCCTAAAACCCAAATTGTTATGATTGCCTCTTGGGCATATCACCAACATGATCATGCTTAGTGTTCATTGAGGTTCATAGTAGTGATTGAAACTTCACAGTAAGTGGAAATGAAAGGGTGTGGCTGCTGCTCTTTAGCTGAAATGTGTGTTGTTCCGCACATGGTTCCATATGTTTTACTTTCTGCAGTACGTCAGTATATAGACGTAAGTCATTCATGAGTCTTTTACTTTGTGCTTATATGCTTATCACATTAATCATCACTGCTTTTCGCAAATTATGTTTTTGACTATGCATTACTGTAAAAGTCCCAAAACTTGTAAATAGAAAACTTGAGCTATGAATAAAGTTGAGTTTGAATACAAGAAATGGGACTTACAAAAACTTTTGTCTACTCATGAAAGTGTTGGCATGTGCAATACAACTTGAGTTTCAGTTTGAACTAAGAGGTGCATTTCAAAAAGAAGAAGGACATTTTCAAAAGAGAAAAATTCAAACTGTTGTTTGAAAAAGTGTATTTGCAATAGCCAACTCAAAGATCACAGGATATATTCGAGTTCCTCAGATCCAAATTATGAGGGATCCAAGTTTTGAGCAAATTTGGAGAGGCTTTGATATGAATATCAAAGGAACTTGTGAAATTCATCCAAATTTGAATTTAAACTTGAAACTGTGGCACAAATTGTCAAATGGCAAATTGGCTTTGGAATTTGGATCACTCATAGAGGAATTTGCAATGTGTCAAAAATTTGGAGATCTTTTTAGTGCTGGGGGGAGCTGTGGGCCCCAACTGTCATTGAGAGGGGGAGACTTACTGCCTAAGTTTTGGCTCGGTTCAGACACGAACTCGAGCACGTCGTTCACAGGGCGCCACCGAAGCTACCGCCGAGCCACTGCCTCACGGGATCGGCCGTGCTGGAGAGCTGCTCGTGGCTCCCTTAACCTTCGACGTGATCCCTTCCAGTGGCCGAACCACAGTTTGTGTTTTCCCCTCACGCGAGAACAGAAATAGGCAGTTCGCTGCCGCCTCTGAGAAACAGCCGGAAACCAGTGCGACTTCACGCTCGCCTCCACTCCGGGCTGCCACACACCAGGACACGCTGGTCCTCCTCGCTCTCAGCACAAGAACAGCCCGAGTTACGGGTCTCCTAGCCGAGGAGCAGCTCCTCCGCGGCGACTTGAGACAAGACCGACGTTGGGCTCTCGTGGGCAGCTCACCACCGTGGGTTTCACGCTCAAGCAGCCACGCTCAGAGGTGCGCCGTACCACTGCGGTGCTTCTCCCCGGAGCTCAGCTCAAACGGTGATCCTCAGTGACAGAATTTGAAGTTTTTCTTCCGGAGCACGACCTCGGACCCTCTGGTAAGGATTTCTCAAATTCGCGCTTAATTTGCACTTAGAGATCACCAACTCGTGCAAAAAGGGTCTAGGCTTAACGGCGGTCCGATCCCCTTCACAACCCTAGCTGGAAACCCCGTGGTTACAGCTAATTTTGAGCTTTTCGAGCGGCGATCATGGCGGGAACCGCCGGGCGCACGGTGAGACCCCATCTCGAGCCGTTACAGATCCGGTTTGAGCCAAAGCCGAGCACCCCCATGACTCCCTGATGCTTTAGAGCAAATTCTCTGACCCTTTGGCGGGCTAGGATGCTCGGACCACGGCGCCGAAGCTTCACCGAAGGGTGCACACGTTGCTGACCGAGTTCCGAGCGCCTTTAGCTTGTGCTGACCCCGTAGATGAGTTGCTCGCCCCTGAAAACCCCCAGGCGGCGAGTACCGAGCCGGGAGACGGCCAGGAAGCCGACTCTGGCGAGCCCCGACGAACTTCCGGCGTGGGGGCGGCGGGAAAGAAAACGGCCCGAGGAGGAAGAAGGTCCGGCGGGCCCCGCATGTCAGCGATGGAGGGTTTAAACTGCTGATCAGCTGTGGCCCCGGGATCCTTTGCGACAGCACGGGAAGTAGTCTGTGGCCCCGTGTGGCTTAGCTCCGGCAACCGACACGTCTAGAAGGGACCCACCGTCAGAGTTTGAACATTTCCCGAAATAATTTGAATCCCAGATTTGGTTCAAACTTTAGAACCTCATAACTTTTGCTAGGGAGCTCCGAAATTAGTGATTCAAATTGGGTTGGATTCAGTATGGAAAACTCCATCCAAATATGTAACCCAATTTGCATGAAAACCAATAGGAAATTCTGTAAAATTCTTTAAATCTTCTCAGAAAAAGAATTCTAGAGGAAGTTTGGTTCATCCAAAATTCCCCAAATTTTGCCAGAATATTCTTTAGGATAATAGGAGACTCCTGTAAAAGTTTCAGCTCATTTGGAGTTGATGTAGTTAGGGTAATTCTGATTTCAAGTTTCTGTATTCAAATAAATACAGAAACATTTTCAGAGAATTTCCAAAACTTGGAAAATTCAGTCCTGGGCATTCCTTAGCTCCAAAAATCCTAGGAACATTCAGGCATACTCTCTGAGCTATGTAGGAAATTATGGTTCACTTAGATTTGCATGAAAGTGCAAGTTTAATCAGAATTAATTCCTTTATGCCTAAATGCTTAGGAAATTATTCTGGGTGCTCTACTCAGTGAAACATTCTGAATTTTGGTTCAGAGGACTTTCTTGTGACAAGGAACTCACAAGAAATTTTCCAGCTCCATTGGAGCCCTGGATCAGTAGTGTTCTGTTCAACCAATTAGGTGATCACCACCCAAGTGATGAGCCTCACTTCTCACGTGATGATAATACATAAACACACATCCAACCCACCACCCCAGTGTCATTTTAAATTCTTAAACAGAGTTCCAGTTTTAAAACTTGTCTTTAGCACTTGTTAGCAAATGTTTTATAATTAAACAGGTATACATATTCATAACGTGTATTGGTTAAACGTGGATAAGTGAAGATTTGATCAAGGAGCAAGAAGGCAAGGATTAAGCTTCAAGTCATCATCAGCAACTAACTTCATCTTATCTGACTTAAGTTACCTGCAAAACCAAGGCAAGCCCCGGTTTGCATTTAAGTTGTTTTCGAAGGTTTTTACTTTGTTCACTACTATGGGTCAAAGTTTGTATGTGCATTAGGTCAAGGATGTTTTGTACTCCACTTGCATGACCAAAAAGAACCCCGGGATCAAGGGTAGAATTATGTCATCGCTGTATAATAAGGCCATGCTAAATAGACTAGGGCATCCGGTAGAAAACGAGTAGTTGGAATCTACTCGCGAGCTATAGTCCAAAAGATCATAAGTGTGTTTGGGAAAGGAAGCAAACTAAAGTTTACATTTCTAATGATGAGACCGGGCAGAGGGGTTAGGCAGCGACAAGACGCGGTCTTAGTCGAGTAGCTCTGCCTGTGTCGGTTAGGGACCGATGCGTATGCCGCGTCCAGGAGCAAGTATTGAGTTGTGTACCGGATGCTTACTAATATATGGGAACCAGGAAACCGATGTACCAGGTTCACTGGATTGTAGAGGCATACCACATCGTCTCGTTAGACCTATGAGCCCGAGACGGCGCGACCGGTTCTACAGTTTAGTGTCCTGAGAAAGGTTGCCAAATACGACATAATGAAGGACGCCAGAGTTGGGTCTTCAGAGGCGGGCGTATGTGTCGAGTTATCCGGGTAGTGTTTGATTCGAATCACCGTCCCTCGCGGTTATTGAGTACCGCTTGCTCCCATGTTGTGACGTAGTTAATCAACTTGTGTGGAAACAGTTTGCAAAAGTATAATTGCTGCTATGATTATGTTAAGCTGCATGAAAATCATGTTTGAAGTAGAGATAGAGCTAACTAAAGTTATTTTCTACCTTGGGGCAAGTAACATTGGAATGAAGCGTTTCTTGTTTGATTGTGGAGTTCCAATGTTGCTAATTGCAAGGTCATTATTATTATGGCTAAAATTTGAAAGTTAAGGATGAACTCGTAGGCGAGTCTTTTCGCAAATGACAGGCTTAGGTCTTAGGTTACTTTCATCTAGAGTTTCATGTCTTAGGAGAGACGGTTAATTCTTGCTGAGCCTTTGTGCTCACTCTTGCTATATAAGTGGTTTTGCAGGTAAACTTCGACGCTATAATGAAGGTTGTCAGGTGAGACTCGGGAACTCCCGAGTCGTGTGACACTTGGAGAACCTAGCCGCTGCCATGTCTTCGTGTTGCTAGCGAGAGGAGTCCGCGGGCTGGACCTCTTCTCGAGTGCCTCCTAGATATTCGACGTGAGCTGTTTATAGACTTCCGCTGTAGCTATTTTATGTAAAGTATTTACAAAAAACAGTTGTAAGCTTCCGCTTTGATTTATGTAATACATTGTTCCTTATATGTGTGCTGTTGGGTGCCGCATAACACGGCACCACCCAATGCGATTCCCGGGCGAGGCGGCACGGCCCCGTGATGGAGGTCGGGCCCCCTCAGCGTGGTATCAGAGCCGCATTGGTAATAGCGCACGGAATAAGGATGGTATTACGACAAAAACTTAGGATACGGTGAGGAAACGATATTAGGCCCACATAAGAACTATAGTAGTATAGTTACTTAAAGTGGCAAGACTAACATATGTGTTTTAATTCTGAATTTCCATTATGTAACGATGCACCTACGTTCTAGTAAGCATGGTAAGGAACACCACCGAAAGCGGTTCAATTTCGGTTAGCTCCCCTGACGAGGAAAGTGGTTCAGGGTTAGATCTCACAGCTTGGTGTGAGATGTTAATATGAAACTCTTGGAATCTTCATGTTCCTGAGTTCATATGAAACGCTGATCCCTAGCATGCATTAGGCAAGTAAGTGGAGACCCCATCATGTGGTCAGTAACGCGATAGTGTGTTCGTCTGGAAGTAGCCCAGGAGGACATACGCAGCGCTTGCCATCGGCGTGCCCTGCAGGGCAGTAGGTGGTATCCGTTGGGTTGATAACATTACCAACCGTGACGACCCGTTCATGACATACTCGGGTTCCCCGTCGTGTGGTGTTGAAACACGATCACGTGCCTTGAGACGTGCCTTAACTCAAGGACGGCCGTATGACAATGATACGGGCGTTTGTATTTACTTTCAAATATGGAACTGCCTGAGATGAAACAACCCTTGAGTGCACCACTATTGAGTGTTCTTCTGCAGGTACGAACCACATACTTATCCCGTGTAGTACACGTGTGCGAGAGACCGTCTTAGTGCCACTGATAATACGTATATGCCGGTATGATCCGGCGTAGGATTTTCTTTGGTGAGGCAACGTAGTACCGACATGTTCTTACGGTGCATCGGCACCGTGCTAAACTTAATAACCTCTTTCCTATGAAGAAATGATTCATGAACTAAATTTCAACTAAAAATGGAAGTTTTGAAACAAGTAGTAGCTACTGAACTCTTATTTTGAGCTAAGATTCAAATGAGACTATAAGTAGGTATCAAAGTTTTCAAAAACAGAGTGCCCTGTTTCTGGCAGAAATTCTTGCTGGACTTTAACAGAGCATAACTCTGAGTAGATTGACCCAATTAAGGTGTATGATACAGTTCTGGAAAGATTTTCAAGTGGTCTACAATTTCTTTGTAGACCTCCAGAGCAAAATCACACTTTAAGTTGGTGAAATGTCCAGTTGAAGGCAAACTGTTCAAACCAGGACAGTAGCAAAAACCTCTCTGGACCTTTCTGTTTTTAAGCCATAACTTCCTGTAGAAAAATCTTTAAGAAGCCTATAAGTACTCGTTGGAAATATACTGAAGTTTACTAAAACTTTGGTGTTGAACTCAAGTCAAGAATCTGTTGATAACTTGAGTAAAATTTGGAGTTTGTGTGAGCTGGTCAGGGTAGTCCCGCTGATTAGCTTAGCGTACATAAGATTTGCTTAAACATGAATGTGGTTATGCTTTCATAAAGTTCATGACATGTTCATGTTTTACTTATCTTTACTTACTACTGAGATAGAATTTTGATGGACTCAAAATTTTGTTTCGTGCAGTATGGTACGTACACATTCTCAAATGGAGCTTGGAGGTTCAAGTCGAGGTGGGAATGACTCGACTTCATCACAAGAGCCATCACCAACCGGATTGGCTGAAATTATGGCGAAGATGAATGAAACTCTCCAAACTCTAGTTCAGCAAGGCATAAATCGAGAAGCTCAACGTCACATGCCAACCCAGAGCACGTACCTGGATTTCTTGGCGACACAACCGCCGGTATTCTCTGAGGCGGCTGACCATTGTGAAGAAAATCACTGGTTACGTGTCCTTGAGGCCAAGTTTGGGTTGATCCAATGTGATGAATTCTCGAAGACTCTATATGCCGCTCAGCAGCTTCACGGCTTTGCTGGAGCATGGTGGGCAGAGTACCTTGCTGTCCAACCAGCAGGGCATCGTGTCACATGGACGGAATTCCAAGCTGCATTCCGTGCTCGTTTCATCCCTGCCGGCATAATGCAGACAAGTCATGATGAGTTCTGGAGTCTGAAGCAAGGGGACAGGAGTGTTATTGAGTATGCGAAGGAATTCAATCGCTTAGCTCAATATGTCACTGACTATGTGAAGTCACCAGCCATGCAGGGTTATCAATTTTATCGAGGGCTGACTGCTAGGCTGCGATGTGATTTGGCTCAAGTTAGCCAAGAGAATTTTGATGGGTTTGTGTAAGGGCCTCAGTTTTTGACACATAATTGAAGTGTTCATCACCACACCACACACCTCATTTGAGGAAAGTTGATGAACACAAAGGAAGAGCAAGTAACCACCATCAACATGCTCATTAGAGAACAAACTCACATATTGCAAAAGGGGTATTTCCCACATGTGATATAGAGGGGCTGGACATATGAAAACTCCTACACATTGCTAAGGATGTCCATGCGAAGTTTCACCCAATTCAAAACCTTTTTGAGGCCATTTTGGGTATAGCTAGAAAGAGGGCAGTTTGAAACCATATTCAAATTCAAACTGTTTTTATCCCATGAATTTAAAAGTGGGAGGCATATTCTTACTCAGCACATTTTTGTGAGCTCACACACCAATTTTCACTCCATTTGGAGTTGATCTTGACATGAGCTAAGTGGGACAAATTCAAACTTTATTTGAATTCAAAACTGAACTTGTGCTGAAATTCATTCAAACCAAACCCAATTTGAACTTTGATCAATTCAAATGGCTTATGGGTGAATAATTTGAATTACCAGGGGTACTATGGGGCTCACTGTTTACAACAGTGATTAGGAGTAATTTTCAGAGGTTAAAACTGGAAGTGGGACCCACATGTCAGCCACCACTTCAACTCAAACCGACTGAAAACCCAGCTCGGGTTCTTGCGCCGGACTGAGCAGCCGCCACGGCGAAGAGGCGACCGGGACACCACCTGCTTGCCGCCCCGACGTGCTGAACCGCCTCACAGCCCCCTTATCTACGCCACCGCCCTGATCGGAGCGATCACCGCCCGCTCTGCTGCCTCCTCGCATCACAACCGCGCCATCGCTGCCGATCACTCGGAGCTGATCAGAGAAGCATTTTGATCACCGCCTCTCCGTCCCCTCCAGAGCCACAGCAAGGTACTAGAGACCTTCCTCCGTCCTCCCCGCTGCTAGAATTCAGTTGAGACCGATTGAAATCGGTTATGCCGAAAGATCAATTCGGTGACTTAGAACCGCCGCACCTCGGGCTTCCGTGGACAGCCCAACCAGGGCGTTGTCACGCCCGAGCCAAGGCACCCTTGGACGGGCTGGTGACCGGTGCTGCTCACCACTGAGCCACAGCCTGAGTGATTGCTCACCGGCGGCGAATTTCCAGTTTTCCCCTTTCTGTGTGCAGCACGACCTTCGGGTGCGATTCCGTCGAATTCATGCTCTAGAAAGGATTAGAGGGCTGCAATCCGCTCTAACACAAACTAGACACGGTAACGCACAAGTTGCCTTCACAACCCTTGGCCGGAGAACCTCTGTACCCGGCGTAATTCGAGGTTTACCGACGGCGGAACAAAAGGGAGGCATCGGGCGCACGGTGAGGACCTACTTCGGGCTTTCCCCGAGCTGCCTCAAGCTCATGTCGACCTTCCCTGAGGTCCACTGATGCTCCCCGACCGGTTCCTCGAGTAGTTGGGGTGCTAGGGAAGTCAGCCGACATGGCCGAAGTCTTTCCGAGGTGGCGGCTCGTCGCCGACCATGCACCGGCCATTGTCATGAGTAGCTGACCCCAGAATCCTGTTCCCCGAGTGAAAGTAGGCAGGGTCGGCTAAAATCGTGAAGTTTGGAGCTGTACAGAAGCCGGCGGCGAGCTCTCCGGCGAGGTCCCTCGGCGGTGGAGCGCGGGCGTCGCGAGGTTGAAGAAAGGGGTGGACCCCAGCTGTCAGCGGCCGATATTTTGAATCGGGATCGGGCTGCGGCCAGGATCGGGTGTGCTGGCACGCAAAATCCTTGTGGGCCGCGGTGTGCTGTCGCCTCAGCGTACGACGCGTGTCCCCGGGGCCCACGCGCGAGTTTAAACTTTTCCCCGATTTTCAGATTTCCTTCAAACTTCAAATCCTCATAACTTTGGCTAGAAAGCTCCAAATCGAGTGAACCAAATTTTGCTGGATTCAGCTCTCTGAGCACTTTCCAGCAGATCAAGTTTCACTTCATGAAAACCACTATTTCTCCAGAATTAATTCCTCAAAGTTTAAACTGTTTGGAATTTTAACTGGAGAATCCTTTGGAGGAAAATCCTGAAATTTTGCTGGGATGTTCACCAAAATATCACTGAACTACCATTAAAATTTCAGACCCATTGGAGCTCATTTAATCCACCTAATGGTGTGATTAGTGAAACTGTTCCAGAGAAAATAGAAAATGTTCAGAAACATTTTCAGAATTTTCTCTGAAATTGTTTAGCTCATGTCTTTAGCTAGGAACCTTCAAATTAAGTGAGACCAACTCCATTAGAACCCTCTGAAAATCTAGTTTTTATAAAGTCATAGTTTATTTCATGAAAATCCTTATAGTACCCTAAGAGTTCCAATTAAAGTCAAGGACATAATTAATTGTGGAGGGCTCAAATGAGCTTTGCTGCAACTAAAACTTGACCAAGTCTCTGTTTAGGTTGTAACCAAGCCACAGTAAAAGTTTCACAGTCATTGAGTCTGTCTAGTGAGACTTATAAGCTTCACAAGTTCAAACTCAATACAAATGCATTCAAATTAATACATGTACCTCTCTTATCATGTAGTCGCTAAGGTCGAGGAGGAACCCGAAGTCCTAGACTTCGTTACTCCAGAGGAACAGCTAGCCTACGACCAAGAGCAGCAAGGCAAGCTCCGGTTTGCATTAACCTTTTTACAAGTTTTTATTGTTTTGAGCACATACTTGATTACTTTATTCTTTGCATTAGAGTCTTGTTTGGAAACCCAACTGCATAGCCAAGAAAACCATGGGTTGGGATTAGGATTGAAAACTCCATTAGCTACTGCAATGATAAGATAGTGTAGGATTCGGTACAAGTCGAGTAGTTGGAACTACTCGCGAGCATAGGTTAGAGGCACTCGACTCGGGTAGAGATAGCACATGAAACACATGGCAACAAAATGAGACCAAGCGGAGGGTAAGGGCAGCAGGACTTTGGGGCCTGTGTGCTGTAGCTCCGCTTGTGTCGATTGAGGACCGAGCCGTGTGCGGGCCTGTTGAACAAGCTAGAACAGTACCGAAGACCTACCGGCTATATGGGAACCGGGAAACTGATGTAACTCGGGTAGCTGGGTGTTGAGGCATAGCTGGTCGTTCAGAGGGTAGGTTGAGAGCTCGAGGTGTAAATCGGCTGGCGGCACTGAGATGCGCGTGCAGAGACCTCTTGCTCGGGACAATTGGACCGGTTCAACATTTGGCTAACGGGTGAAAGGTAGTCGCGTACGGCGTCCATGATGGTTGTTGTAGGCAACATCGAGTACGGGCGTACGTGACGGGTTGTTCGGGTAACCCTGCAGGTGTAAATCGATTATAATCGCCGTCCCTCGCGGTTAGTGAGTACCACTTGTTCACTGTACCATGACGTAGAAAGAACAGGCTAGTTACATTTTAAAATGTTGCTGATTGAAAGATGGACTTGATTGCTAATGACTTGCTGTAGTTTAGAGCTAACTAAAGTTCATTCCAACTTTGGGCAAAGTACATGAGAGAAATGCGTTTCTTGTTTGATTGCGGCTCTCTCATGTACCTTAGCATAAGGTTCTCCACAACCTGCTGCTAAAACTTGAAAGTAAGGTTCTACTAATTAGTCGAGTCCTTTGCAAATGATTTTACCTCATGTACCTATCACCCCTCATGTAGAAGTTCCATGTTTAGGTGACACGGGTCAGACTTGCTGAGCCTTCGTGCTCACTGCTTGTGTTTGAAGCTTTTGCAGGGTTCTATGAGGAAGGGACTCCTGAAGAGGAGACGAAACCCCAGGAGGGGAACCCCGTCGAGTGGGAGTCGTGCACGCCGCAGAGTTAGTGTGCGTGTGTGCTAGCAAGGACACTTTCAAGGGCTGAACGTGCACTTGATGCTTAGTCTACGCCCGTGAGTGTAGACTGAACTTATTTTGATGTAAACATGTTCATAAACTTGTTTATGTAATAAAATTTTGCTTCCGCTTTGTACCTTTGACGTGTGTTATCCGGTGCTGTGCAACGCATCACCCCTCAGCGTGATCCTGGCTCGACAAGACCGTGGGGTCGTGTCAGCATTGGTATCAGAGCTCGCTTGAGGTTTAACGCACTACAAAGGTCATTTTTTCAAAAATCCAGTGAGGAACGAGTTAGTAGCCCGTATAAGGATGTTATTAGTGTATAGAAAGTGGCATATTAACTTATTTGATTATGTCAGAAAATCGTGCATCTCGGGACGTTTATGTCTTGGGGGGTGCACGTAAGCGCTGTCCACCAGTGCGCACAAGCTGAAGGGTGGAGCCCCACGGGTGACAGGTAACCCGACCCGCTTTGATATCCTCTACGACTCTTCGTCGTTTGGGGTATTCGAGCAACGTCTGTCCCTGGCGTGCGTGGTGCAATTTGGGAGACCCCATCACGTGGTCTGAAACGTGAACACGTAACTTAAGGCGTGTTTGGCTTGAGAACATCCAGGCGAGTGATGACGGCCGGTTGTACTAACTGTATGGATTCCGGGCTCGGTGTGCAGCCGAGTCTGACGAATGTTTGAGTTTCTGCAGGTAGCCTGACCACGAAACGGTAGACGTGTAGCATCCGTGTGCGAGTGACGTTTAGTGCCACTGAAATAACGAAGCCGGCTAAGTCCGGTATAGGTTTTTCTTTGTGAGGGTGTAGTACCGACATAATCTGGTGACGCATCGACGTCACACCCAACTAAATGAAAAACCTCATTTAAAACTTGAAGGTTTTGATCTAAAGTAGTAAAACTTGATGTAACTCCTTCCATCGAACAGGATATTCAAAGTTAACAAGTTTTCAACTTATAGGTTGTTAAGGACAGAGCACTCTATTTTTGGCTGAATTAAGGCTGAAGTTAATCAAAGGTTAGAGGTTGAGTTCTTTCGAGGTTGGAGTCATATGATACATTTCTGGAAAGCTTTGGAAGAGCTTTACAACTCTTCTGTGGAGGTCCAGAGATGGTTCATCCCTTAACCACTCGAAAAATGCAATAGAGTAGAAACTGTCCAGAAAACAGGACAGGGTGAAGACTCTCTGTAATCTCTCTGTAAATTAAGCATAACTTCCTGCATAAAAATCCAAAAATAGAAAATGAGGTAGTTCTGGAAAGCTTAAGAGATGGGTTACAACTTTGTAACATGAAGTTTTGTCAGATTAGGAGCAGAATTAACTGGAATTATTGGATCTAATCAGTACCTAAAGCAGGGAGATGCTGTCCAATTGTCTCCAGAAATTCTGTTAACTTTGACATCTCATAACTTTTGAACCAGGACAGATGTTAGTCCAAGCAAATACTTTCTGGAAAGCTATTGAAGTTATCTTTAACTTTGATGTTGAGCTCCAGAACTAGTTTTGACTTTAACATGGCCTAAATCAGGTTGAAATGGAAACTGGTCAGGGCTGTCATGGGAACAGCAGATCAGCAGTCAAATTTGTTTAAAATTTGAACTATGTTTCCAAGTTTTATGGGTTCAATGACATGCCTTATGTTATAACTCAGTGGTTTACTGTTTAAATAAATATTTGACATTTCTCAAATATATTTTACAGATGACAGCAGATAAGCAATTGGAGAACGGGTGGGTGGTATCCCACTGTTCTCACCATAGCGGCTACCCGGAAGCATTGTGGCAAATGCTCCAATATTTCGGGTACGACCAGATGCCGCAATACTTCGCTAAGTAAGAAGGCGAAGAAGGGAACAAGGCGTGGACAATCCATGTCGAAGTCCCTGCAGGACCTACGCCACCCGGTTGGGTGCCATTCACCGTCACGGTGAGAGGAAGACAACCGGAAGGGATGTGGCAAGTGGCAGCCCGTGACACTATGTCACGTTTCTGCCAACTACACGTGCAGGCTATGGAGGGCACTCCATACGCGCTCGTTCCGGTGGAGGGACGGGCTCAGCATGTGTGGGAAGAGAGGTACCGGGAGGCAACAGATCCGAGTTGCCCAAGGTACAACCCCGCGGAGGCAAATCTCAGCCTCCAGATGAGGGCGGGAAACGCTGTGATGGACAGCCAAGCTGTTCATACGGAGCATCTCGCCACCAAGCTCAAGGAGAGCACAAGCCGTGGAGATCATTTCGAGAGTGCTCACAGCGCACTCCGTAATGTGCTCCTTCCGACGATCAAGCGACTGAATGAACAACACAATCAGTTGCATCGTCTGAAGAAGGCGAAGAGGAAAAGCAGTGTCGACATCGCGGCATTGCAAGAACTGGTACAGAATCTGACCCAGCAGAACGAGGAACTTACTCAAGAGCGGAACGACGCTATTGAGGAAGGGCAAGGCTGGGAAGAGGACTACAACCAAGCCATGGACGAGGTGCATGCATTGCAGGACCTCGTACCTCCGGTGTTAGGCGTACCGGTGGTCTTGGGCCTTCCAGCAATGGGAGAACCCGGGATGGGAGAAGAGGTGGTAGATCCAGAGCCACCATCAGAGGTACCGGAGGAGGACTACCCGCAGGAGGTCGAGTTCTACTCCGAGTAGGGTGTTACAGTTGCCATGTAGGGCAGCCAGGGTAGTGTAGCCCAAATCTTGTAATCGGTGACATGTCGTGTAGACAGTAGCGTATGTATAGGTAGTGACGACATGAGCACAACTTCTCGGAGACCCGAGAATAATGTATCTTGTATAAAGTTTATGCTTTATCAATATATGTGAATGTTGTGCAAATTAATCATGTGTCACTTCAATACCTACTGTTGCTTATGGAATTTTAAGTAAGACATGTGCTAATCGCTGCTGTTTTGAATTTCAGAATGACGCGTACTCGTGCCAACCCTGATGTTGGGGGTACTAGCCAAGGGGGAGAGACCTCCCAACAGCTTCCCGAGGACTCCTCGGGACAGCAACAACAGCAGAAGAAACAGCAACAGCAAACACGGAGTTGCTGCAAACGCTTATCGCCAATATGTCTCGCCCAGAGAGACGTCAAGACCGTGAGGAGCGTCAACAGAGCTCCTACTCCGACTTCCTGGCGACTCATCCCCCTGTATTCTCAAGGGCGGATGAACCTCTTGACGCGGACAACTGGCTCCGCGCGATAGAGATGAAGTTCGGGCTGCTCCAGATAAGCGAGCAGCGCAAGACTCAGTTCACGGTCCAGCAGCTCCAAGGATCTGCAAGCGCGTGGTGGGCCAACTTCTGTGCTTCACAGCCCACCGACCGAGTGATGACCTGGGCGGAGTTCCGGACGGCCTTCAGGGCCTATCATATACCGCCAGGTTTGATGAAGAGGAAGACGCATGAGTTCCTACACCTGCAACAAGGGAGCCGGAACGCGCTGGAATACTCCAGGGTGTTCAATGATCTCGCGCTCTACGCGTCGTATCACGCAGATACTGACGAGAAGCGGCGGGACCACTTTTACCAGGGGCTTAACCCACTCCTGAAGGACAAGTTGGCGATGTTCAATCGCGGCAGCCTCAACGACATCATTGATGCTGCGATTGTTCAGGAGGACTCCGGCAAGGAGTTAGCGGCGGCGGAGAGAAAGCGAAGCGCGCCGCAGAGCAGCGGAGAAGGAGGCGGTCCTTCTCAGAAGTTTCGGATGGTGAATTGCCCACCATCAGGTCCACGCTGGCAGCCACCACAGCGGTCGATGCCGTTCCGCAGTCGGCCGTACTCCTCACCGGCATTCAGGCAGGCACTGCCAGTACCACCGCAACAACAACAGCAGCAGCGGGCGATGCCGCGTGCGTATGCACCTCAGCAGCGCATGCCGGGCTTTCGTCCCCCGAGCACTACACCAGCAGCGGCCACATGTTACAAGTGTGGTCGTCCAGGACACTTCGCGAGCAGTTGCCCGGAGAGGCAAGGCGGCGGAGTGGCACCGCAGTTTCCGGGGAGGAATCAACCCCGGAACCCTACTAATGCGCAGCGGGCAAACCCTAGGCCCGGCACTGTCCACCAGCTTGCCATAGAGGACGTGCCGGAGGGCGAGCCAATCCTTGCGGGTATGTTCCAACTCCACCAGCATCCCACTATAATATTATTTGATTCAGGCGCCACGCATAGCTTCATTAGCCAAGCTTTCATTGATAAACATAGCTTGCAAATACTACCCACCGATAGTCCTTATGTGATCTGTTCACCGGGTGGGAAAATTTCAGCAAGCATGATGGTCCCAAAAGCGCCATTGTGCTTAGAGGGTAGAGTCTACCCTACGTCTCTCATAATATTAGAGGGACTAAAGGTCGATGTCATCTTAGGGATGTCGTGGTTAACCTGCCACGGTGCTGTTTTAGACACCGTCCTTTGAGTCGTGCACTTGAACTCAGAAGTGCACGAGTCTCACTCATTATTTCTGGACAGTCCAGAAATAAAACTTCCAAGTGTCTATCAAGCCATAACCATCGGATTGGAAGATATTCCAGTAGTCCGAGAGTTCCCTGATGTATTCACGGACGATTTACCGGGGATGCCACCGGATAGAGAGGTGGAGTTCAAGATTGAACTTGCACCGGGAACCATGCCAATATCCCAAATGCCGTACAAGATGGCGCCCAAGGAATTGGCTGAACTGAAGACTCAGCTCACGGACCTTCTGGAGAAGGGTTTTATTAGGCCGAGCTCCTCGCCATGGGGCTGTTCGGCATTATTTGTGAAGAAGAAGGATGACACGTTGCGGCTTTGCGTGGACTATCGTCCATTGAATGCCGTAACCATCAAGAACAAGTACCCGTTGCCACGGATCGACATGTTGTTTGATCAGTTGGTCGAAGCAAAGATCTTTTCCAAGATGGATTTAAGATCCGGGTACCATCAGATTAAGATAAGGGCTGAGGACATTCCAAAGACAGCTTTCTCGACAAGGTACAGACTTTATGAGTACCTGGTCATGTCCTTCGGCCTCACCAATGCTCCAGCTCACTTCATGTACTTGATGAACTCGGTATTCATGCCGGAGCTGGACAAGTTTGTCATGGTCATAATCGACGACATCCTGGTATATTCCAAGTCAGAGGAAGATCACAAGAAGCATCTGCATATAGTCTTGCAACGGCTGCGGGATCACAAGCTATACGCGAAATTCAGCAAATGCGAGTTCTGGATATCGCAAGTGCCTTTCCTCGGGCATATCATCTCAGCAGAGGGTATCGCTGTAGACCCGAGCAAGATCACTCAAGTGCTGAATTGGAAATCCCTGAGAACTGTTCACGAGGTACGGAGTTTCCTCGGGCTCGCGGGATATTATCGGAGGTTCATTCCGAACTTCTCGAAGATTGCCAAGCCAATGACAGAGCTGCTGAAGAAGGCTACCAAATATGTTTGGAGTCCAGCATGTGAAGCAGCATTCAAGGCTTTAGTCAAGCATCTGACATCAGCACCGGTTTTGGCGCAGCCAGACACAACAAAACCGTTCGATGTGTACTGCGATGCATCTGACATTGGGCTCGGATGTGTGCTGATGCAAGACCGAAGAGTGGTCGCGTATGGATCACGGCAGCTTAGAAACCATGAGCAGAATTATCCAACCCACGACTTGGAGCTCTCTGTCATGGTACTTGCACTGAAAATGTGGAGGCACTACCTACTCGGTAACCTCGTACATTTATATACCGACCACAAAAGCCTCAAGTACATATTCACTCAGAAGGAGTTGAACATGAGGCAGCGAAGATGGTTAGAACTGATAAAGGATTACGAAATAGAGATCCATTATCATCCTGGCAAGGCAAACGTAGTGGCAGATGCGCTGAGCCGCAAGTCACACGTCAACAATCTGACCATCACACCGTTGGAAGAGAGCGAACCACCACTACATGTGATTCCACATGGAGCTCTCTACAACCTAGCTTTGATCCCCACCATCCGTGAAGAGATAGCGGCAGCCCAGAAGAATGACAAGGGCATGTCACATTTGCGGAGACGTGTAGACAGTGGGGAGCTGAAATGTTTCCGGAAGGACGGAGACGGCGTCCTATGGTTCAAGGACCGGATCGTCGTACCCCGTAACCCGGAATTACGGAAGAAAATTTTTGATGAGGCTCACTTATCAAAATTTTCTATTCACCCCGGCAGCAACAAAATGTATCAAGAACTCAGAAGCAAGTTTTGGTGGACACGGATGATGTAACACCCCAAATTTTTAGTCAAGACTCAAATTTTGATTTAGAACCATAAACCATGTTCAGAGGGGAATTTAGAAATTTTTGGACGTATTGCATGTTTTGCAAAAATTCAAATTCAAACTGGAATTCAAATTATACTCAAAACAGAAAAGAAATGAAAAAGAAAAAGGAAAACCAGAAAAAAACTGGCCAGTTGGCCGAAACCCCAGCCGGCCCAGCTAACCCCCGCGCAGCCCGCCCCCGCGCGCGCCGCGCTGCCCCTCGCTGACATGTGGGACCCGCCTGTCATCCCTAACCCCGTGACCCCGGACTTCTTCCCGCTCGCGCGCGATCGCAACCGATCGGGAAACCGCGTCCCGCAGCCGAATTCTGGAACCTGAGGACTCTAACTCGATCACAACAGAACCACCGCCCTCCCCCGGCTATAAAAACAACCGATCCGATCAGTTTTTCGCACGCGATCGCCGATTTTCACTCCGGTGAGCACCGAGACTTCGCCGGTGAATTCTGGCCGATCTAAGCTCGGAAACTCTGATCTAACTCGTTGGTCTTGATCCACCGCCTCCGGGGAACTTTGCAGGTGCAGAAAACCCGAAGATATACGGTGCAAATCCAGCTCCGACGAGCTTCGCCGTGGTTTTGCCTCGGACCTCGCCGCAGAGCACTTTCCAGGACCCCCGAGCTCGAGAAAACCCCCGAGGTGAGATCCCTGACCTCCCCTCTACCGATCTAGGCCATAAGATCACAGTTCTAGGCAGAATTCTCGAGGATCCGAAAGTTTCCGGCGAGATCGCCGCTTCCCGCCGCCGTGCGCCGCCGGCAGCGCCGCCCGCGCTCGATCAGAGCGACGTGGCCGCTTGTGCGCCGTTTATTTTAAATCGCACGGTAGACTTTAAAACCCGGCGTACCGGTTCGATGTTATGATCTCAGCCGTCGGTTTAAAATCAGACGGTCCACGTCAGCCCCGCGTTATAAAGACTGGAATTCTTACGTGCTACCCCCTGGGGTTCTCTGGAATTGAGAGCTAGCCCCGGAAACTTCAGATCTAGCCCCTGGAACTCCAGAAAATCATGTAAATTCATTTAAAAATCAGTTTTAGCCCCTGGACTTAATAGAAATTAAGGAAAACACCTCTGAAAAGTGTAGCTAGACCCCTGGAAATTATGAAAATGATATTATAGACCCTGTAATGGGATGAATTCATTATTCTAGCTCTGTTTGGTATTTAATTTAGAAAATTGAATATGTACCTAGTGTTTAAATATTAAAAAGGGGGACAAACATAATTGTCAAACTTATTAAAAACTTTCTCAGTACTTAGAAAACTTTGGAGTGAGATAAAAATATATTTTTGGGCTGAAATAAATCTGTTTCATCTATTATTCACATTTAATAGTATAGGGACACATTTTTAAGTAAAGAATAGTTAAAGAAAAATAGGGAAAATAATTATGAAATAGTATACATCAGAAGCCAAGGTCAAAATATGATCCTAAATTATTTAGGACCAGAACCTAATCTGTTTAGGTAGTGTGTATTACTAATTTAATAATAAAATGCACAATTATGCATAAGAATATAAATCTGAAAATATAGAAACTAGTAAATGATAAATGGAGTTTCTAAAATACAAAGAATTCAGTTTAGGGTTGATAGAAATTATGAAGGCATATATGGAGAAGAAAAATACTTTTCATACATACTTGGTAGTTTAATATATAAGAAATTTATTTAAAACTGAAACACACATATATACATATATGTATATATATATATAGTATGTGAGTATAAATATGAACACCAAAGTAGGAATCATACACATATAAATAAAAGTGTATGCAAGCCCCAAATCAACACACATAAAGTAACCACAACACACATAATGGTAAAGAACTTTCATAAATATGTATGTGTGGTTTGTATGAAGTGGAAGTGTGAACTATGTCTTATGATTGTTGTTTTTCTTTTGCTATGTGTGATGGTATGAAGTAGAACCTGCTCAAGAACAAGTTATTCAATTCCAAGACCAAGACTACCCATTTCAAGAGCAGCAAGAAGGAGGCAAGTGTCCTTGACCACTTTGATCCTATGCTAGGATGTGTAGATAGAATTATTTGCATTGTCAAGTTAAATATGAAACCCATGCTAGGAAAGTTTCCCTAGAATTGCATTACCTTATTTTCTTGAAGCTTGGGTTGGGATTTATTTTGTCATATCATTTATACACATGCATATGCTTAGCCATGCTTAGAATGGGATATTTGGGATATGAGATCATCAGTTTATATTACCATACTCTTGAATGAGACATTGTGAGTTATGTAGAGGTAGGGATCAAGGCAAGTTGGATGTTTTGGTTGTGTGCTGGGTGCACGAGACTTGGGTTTGTGTTTAGTACTTGCCTGGATCCTAAGGACCGGTTCATGGAGCATGTAACCCGGCTTTACAGTGCCAACCACATGCTGAGATGGGGCAGCTTGGCCAATTAATTAGGTGTATCCCCGGCGTAGTATGGGTGTGTTGGATGGTGCGGGGAGTAGGTGTCAGCTGGACTACCATATGAACCGCAAGGCTCAAGAGGGGGCCACTGCAGCGGGGTTGGAGCCTCTTGTATGCTGTTAGGGGTGAAACCTCAGTGGGCCCACGCTCGTCGGGAATCCCTTTGTAAAGGCTTCGTAGTGATCTCTTGGCCACACACCTGGGAAGTGTGAATGTGGTTCGTAGCCACTGGCATAATGGAGGTTCTTTTAGTCCACCCGGCAACGGGGGATGAAATCACTACTTGTGGGTACAGTGGTACAAACTCTGCAGAGTCAAAACTGTCTTGACAGCCGTGCTCACGGTTAAGAGCGGCCTGGACTTATTCATGATTAGAGAATTGATGGTTTTGGAAGTTAAGCGGGGAGCTTAACATTGGAAATGATGGTTATGGTTGTGGGTTTATGATGATGGGATGGGAGATTTGGACTATTTCACCTGTGTAGTAATGTAGGTGCTTAATAAGCTAAGGTGATAGGTATTAATTGCGTAGTGCCTTAACCATGAGTTCAACCTCTCCTTGTTCTAGCCATGCATGATATAATTTTCCCACACTTGCTGAGTACCATTGGTACTCAACCTTGCATATTTGTTGGTTTATATTGCTGCTCAGGTCAAGATAATGAGATGGTGTATAATGACCAAGATTTTGGACCCGAGGAAGGTTTCTAGGTTCATGAAGACCCCCGGGCAACACCTGTGATGGAGCCCTAAAGAATAATATTCCGCTGCTAGTTTATTTACTTGTGATGAAGCATTAGTGTTCATTGAGACATTTGTGATGTAAGACTTATTTATATTCGACACCTGGCTTGTAATAAATGATGCTTCACTATTTGTCATCACATGTATGAGAAAATGATCCTGGCATACATGTGATATTCACTTGGTTGTTCTTCGGAAAAACCGGGTGTGACAGATGAAGCGTGAGACTGCAAAATACGTGTCCGAGTGTGATACATGTCGAAGGGTGAAGGCAGACCATATGCGGAAACCGGGACTGCTGCAACCACTGGGCATTCCTGCCTGGAAGTGGGAGGATGTCAGCATGGACTTCATCGTCGGTTTACCCCACAACTCTTCAAAAGCATGATTCTGTGTGGGTAGTCGTCGATCGGCTCACCAAAGTTGCCCATTTCATCCCGGTCAACACCAACTACAACGCCAAGAAGTACGCTGAACTGTACATCTCACGGATCCTATGCTCGTACGGCGTACCCCGTACTATCATATCGGATCGGGGCACTTTATTTGTGTCCCATTTTTGGGAGCAGCTGCACGCTGCCTTGGGGACGAAACTGATCCGTAGTTCAGCATACCACCCGCAGACGGATGGGCAAACGGAGCGGGTAAATCAAATCTTAGAAGACATGCTACGAGCTTGCGCAATCAACCACGGCAAGAATTGGGATGATCACTTGCCGTTAGCCGAGTTCTCGTACAATAATGGGTACCATGCCAGCATCAAGATGGCGCCCTACGAGGCGCTATACGGGCGGAAATGCCGCACACCACTGAATTGGTGTGAATCTGGCGAAAGGGTTACCTTCAGGATTGACCTCGTCAACAACGCGGAAGAAAAGGTTCGACTGATTCAAGCGAACCTAAAAGCCGCTCAATCCCGTCAGAAACAGTATGCGGACCGGAGAAGGCGCCCATTACAATTCGAAATTGGAGATCACGTATATCTACGGGTGTCTCCAATGAAGGGCGTAAACAGATTTGGGGTGAGAGGAAAGTTGGCACCCCGATTCATCGGTCCATTCCAGATTACCGAAAGATGTGGATCAGTGGCATACCGGCTGAAATTACCAGAAGCACTTTCCGGTGTGCACGACGTCTTTCACATTTCCCAGCTGAGGAAGTGTCTCAAGCTATCAACTACCGTTCAGCTGGAAGATATTGAAGAACTGCAACCGGATCTCACCTATCGGGAGGAACCGGTGCAGATTATTGATGAAAAGGCCCAAACCACACGAAACCGTACGTTGTGGTTCTACAAGATTCTATGGAGTAATCACTCCATGGACGAAGCGACATGGGAGAGCGAAGGATTCCTTCGCGCTAACTACCCCGACTTTTTCACGTCGCATATCCGGTAATTTTCTACCGTCCTCTATCTCGTTTTCACCTTATAATCTCAGGACGAGATTCTTTTAAGGGGGGAGGAATGTAAAGGCCTCAGTTTTTGACACATAATTGAAGTGTTCATCACCACACAACACACCTCATTTGAGGAAAGTTGATGAACACAAAGGAAGAGCAAGTAACCACCATCAACATGCTCATTAGAGAACAAACTCACATATTGCAAAAGGGGTATTTCCCACATGTGATATAGAGGGGCTGGACATATGAAAACTCCTACACATTGATAAGGATGTCCATGCCAAGTTTCACCAAATTCAAAACCTTTTTGAGGCCATTTTGGGTATTGCTACAAAGAGGGCAGTTTGAAACCATATTCAAATTCAAACTGTTTTTATCCCATGAATTTAAAAGTGGGAGGCATATTCTTACTCAGCACATTTTTGTGAGCTCATACACCAATTTTCACTCCATTTGGAGTTGATCTTGACATGAGCTAAGTGGGACAAATTCAAACTTTATTTGAATTCAAAACTGAACTTGTGCTGAAATTCATTCAAACCAAACCCAATTTGAACTTTGATCAATTCAAATGGCTCATGGGTGAATAATTTGAGTTACCAGGGGTACTATGGGGCTCACTGTTTACAACAGTGATTAGGAGTAAATTTCAGAGGTTAAAACTGTAAGTGGGACCCACATGTCAGCCACCACTTCAACTCAAACCGACTGAAAACCCAGCTCGGGTTCTTGCACCGGACTGAGCAGCCGCCACGGCGAAGAGGTGACCGGGACACCACCTGCTTGCCGCCCCGACGTGCTGAACCGCTTTACAGCCCCCTTATCTACGCCACCGCCCGGATCGGAGCGATCACCGCCCACTCTGCTGCCTCCTCGCATCAGAACCGCACCATCGCTGCCGATCACTCGGAGCTGATCAGAGAAGCATTTTGATCACCGCCTCTCCGTCCCCTCCAGAGCCACGGCAAGGTACTAGAGACCTTCCTCCGTCCTCCCCGCTGCTAGAATTCAGTTGAGACCGATTGAAATCGGTTATGCCGAAAGATCAATTCGGTGACTTAGAACCGCCGCACCTCGGGCTTCCGTGAACAGCCCAACCAGGGTGTTGTCACGCCCGAGCCAAGGCACCCTTGGACGCGCTGGTGACCGGTGCTGCTCACCCCTGAGCCACAGCCCGAGTGGTTGCTCACCGGCGGCGAATTTCCAGTTTTCCCATTTCTATGTGCAGCACGACCTTCGGGTGCGATTCCGTCGAATTCGTGCTCTAGAAAGGATTAGAGGGCCGCAATCCGCTCTCACACAAACTAGACACGGTAACGCACAAGTTGCCTTCACAACCCTTGGCCGGAGAACCTTTGTACCCGGCGTAATTCGAGGTTTACCGACGGCGGAACAAAAGGGAGGCATCGGGCGCACGGTGAGGACCTACTTCGGGCTTTCCCCGAGCTGCCTCAAGCTCGTGTCGACCTTCCCTGAGGTCCACTGATGCTCCCCAACCGGTTCCTCGAGTAGTTGGGGTGCTAGGGAAGTCAGCCGACATGGCCGAAGTCTTTCCGAGGTGGCGGCTCGTCGCCGACCATGCACCGGCCATTGTCATGAGTAGCTGACCCCAGAATCCTGTTCCCCGAGTGAAAGTAGGCAGGGGCAGCCAAAATCGTGAAGTTTGGAGATGTACAGAAGCCGGCGGCGAGCTCTCCGGCGAGGTCCCTCGGCGGTGGAGCGCGGGCGTCGCGAGGTTGAAGAAAGGGGTGGACCCCAGCTGTCAGCGGCCGATATTTTGAATCGGAATCGGGCTGTGGCCGGGATCGGGTGTGCTGGCGCGCAAAATCCTTGTGGGCCACGGTGTGCTGTCGCCTCAGCATACGACGCGTGTCCCCAGGGCCCATGCGCGAGTTTAAACTTTTCCCCAATTTTCATATTTCCTTCAAACTTCAAATCCTCATAACTTTGGCTAGAAAGCTCCAAATCGAGTGAACCAAATTTTGCTGGATTCAGCTCTCTGAGCACTTTCCAGCAGATCAAGTTTCACTTCATGAAAACCAATATTTTGCCAGAATTAATTACTCAAAGTTTAAACTGTTTGGAATTTTAACTGGAGAATCCTTTGGAGGAAAATCCTGAAATTTTGCTGGGATGTTCGCCAAAATATCCCTGAACTACCATAAAACTTTCAGACCCATTGGAGCTCATTTAATCCACCTAATGGTGTGATTAGTGAAACTGTTCCAGAGAAAATAGAAAATGTTCAGAAACATTTTCAGAATTTTCTCTGAAATTGTTTATCGCATGTCTTTAGCTAGGAACCTTCAAATTAAGTGAGACCAACTCCATTAGAACCCTCTGAAAATCTAGTTTTCAGAAAGTCATAGTTTGTTTAATGAAAATCCTTAGAGTACCCTAAGAGTTCCAATTAACGTCAAGGACATAATTAATTGTGGAGGGCTCAAATGAGCTTTGCTGCAACTAAAACTTGACCAAGTCTCTGTTTAGGTTGTAACCAAGCCACAGTAAAAGTTTCACAGTCATTGAGTATGTCTAGTGGGACTTATAAGCTTCACAAGTTCAAACTCAATACAAATGCATTCAGATTAATACATGTACCTCTCTTATCATGTAGTCGCTAAGGTCGAGGAGGAACCCGAAGTCCTAGACTTCGTTACTCCGGAGGAACAGCTAGCCTACGACCAAGAGCAGCAAGGCAAGCTCCGGTTTGCATTAACCTTTTAACAAGTTTTTATTGTTTTGAGCACATACTTGATTACTTTATTCTTTGCATTAGAGTCTTGTTTGGAAACCCAACTGCATAGCCAAGAAAACCATGGGTTGGGATTAGGATTGAAAACCCCGTTAGCTACTGCAATGATAAGATAGTGTAGGATTCGGTACAAGTCGAGTAGTTGGAACTACTCGCGAGCATAGGCTAGAGGCACTCGACTCGGGTAGAGATAGCACATGAAACACATGGCAAGAAAATGAGACCAAGCGGAGGGTAAGGGAAGCAGGACTTTGGGGAATATGTGATGTAGCTCCGCTTGTGTCGATTGAGGACCGAGCCGTGTGTGGGCCTGTTGAACAAGCTAGAACAGTACCGAAGACCTACCGGCTATATGGGAACCGGGAAACTGATGTAACTCGGGTAGCTGGGTGTTGAGGCATAGCTGGTCGTTCAGAGGGTAGGTTGAGAGCTTGAGGTGTAAATCGGCTGGCGGCACTGAGATGCGCGTGCAGAGACCTCTGGCTCGGGACGATTGGACCGGTTCAACATTTGGCTAACGGGTGAAAGGTAGTCGCGTACGGCGTCCGTGATGGTTGTTGTAGGCAACATCGAGTACGGGCGTACGTGATGGGTTGTTCGGGTAACCGTGCAGGTGTAAATCGATTATAATCGCCGTCCCTCGCGGTCAATGAGTACCACTTGTTCACTGTACCATGACGTAGAAAGAACAGGCTAGTTACATGTTAAAATGTTGCTGATTGAAAGATGGACTTGATTGCTAATGACTTGCTGTAGTTTAGAGCTAACTAAAGTTCATTCCAACTTTGGGCAAAGTAAATGAGAGAAATGCGTTTCTTGTTTGATTGCGGCTCTCTCATGTACCTTAGCGTAAGGTTCTCCACAACCTGCTGCTAAAACTTGAAAGTAAGGTTCTACTAATTAGGCGAGTCCTTTGCAAACGATTTTACCTCATGTACCTATCACCCCTCATGTAGAAGTTCCATGTTTAGGTGAGACGGGTCAGACTTGCTGAGCCTTCATGCTCACTGCTTGTGTTTGAAGCTTTTGCAGGGTTCTATGAGGAAGGGACTCCCGAACAGGAGACGGAACCTTAGGAGGGGAACCCCGTCGAGTGGGAGTCGTGCACGCCGCAGAGTTAGTGTGCGTGTGTGCTAGCAAGGACATGTTCAAGGGCTGAACGTGCACTTGATGCTTAGTCTATGCCCGTGAGTGTAGACTGAACTTATTTTGATGTAAACATGTTCATAAACTTGTTTATGTAATAAAATTTCGCTTCTGCTTTGTACCTTTGACGTGTGTTATCCGGTGCTGTGAAACGCAGCACCCCTCAGCGTGATCCTGGCTCGACAAGACCGTGGGGTCGTGTCAGTTTGTGAGCTGTGCTATCGCTCAAGAATATTATTCCAACCTCTACCTCAAAGAAAAGAGGGAGAGGGACTCATCACAGGATGAAGACAATCGTCTACCTCAGAAGTATCGGTTGGTAATCCGTTCACCTTCCGGTCGAGAGATTCCACAAGAGGTGCAATCATTCTGGGAGTGTGATGACTCTTCTACTCCACAGAGGTCTTCTTCACCTCCACCGCAGCAGCAACTTATTTCTTATGCACCTCAGTATCAACAAGGTGCACCCGAATACTTTTTCCCTCAAGAGGTTGAAGATGATCAAGGTGATCTCTCAACTGAACCAAGTTCTGTCCCACTTCATTTTGACAATGAGCCCAATGTCAATGAAGCAACTGAACCGAGCAACAACAATGTGTCTGCAGGTCCAGTTCCACAGAGCGATTTTGGGCAGCAAAGAAAAGCTATGTCCAAAGTGGGGACAGTTAATTATGTGTCAGTCGATGATCTGCCAAAGGGAGGACCTGTTCTTGCCGGCAGGTTCACCTTAAATGACAAGCCGGTTGTCATTTTATTCGACTCTGGTGCGACACATAACTTCATTAGCAGGGCAACGGTGGTCCGGGATCAGATCTCCACAACTGTCACAAAAGGTTCTTACCTTATTCAATCGCCAAGTGGAGACATATCAACTAATGAAGTCGTCTCTCGAGCACCACTTTGTTTGGGTGGAAAAATTTATCCTACCACCCTCATCATTCTCGAAGACCAAGGAATCAATGCCATATTGGGAATATCATGGTTGACCTTCCATAAGGCTGTTCTGGACATCGACAACAGGAGTATTCACTTGGACTCTCCACTTCACGGACGTCAAACGTTGTACCTCGGCGAAGCGGTTTCCAAAGAACTGGAAGTATGTAATGCCGAGGCTTGCAAGTTAGAAGACATTCCGGTAGTCCGTGAATATCCGGACGTGTTTCCCGAAGATCTTCCAGGCTTACCACCTGAGCGCAAGGTGGAGTTCAAAATAGAGTTGATACCGGGAACCACGCCAATCTCTCGGAGACCATACAAAATGGCTCCGAATGAATTAGCAGAATTGAAGGAGCAACTCAAAGATCTGATGGACAAGGGATTTATTCGTCCAAGTTCACCATGGGGTTGCTCAGCTTTATTTGTGAAGAAGAAGGATGAGACGCTGAGGCTATGCATCGATTATCGTCCTTTAAATGCTGTGACAATAAAGAACAAGTATCCACTACCAAGAATTGATATCCTCTTCGATCAGTTAGTGGGTGCTAAAGTCTTCTCCAAGATGGACTTAAGGTCGGGATATCATCAAATTAAGATTCGAGCGGAAGATGTCCCAAAAACAGCATTCTCGACAAGATATGGACTCTATGAGTATCTTGTCATGTCATTTGGGATGACCAATGCTCCGGCTCACTTTATGTACCTTATGAACTCGGTGTTCATGCCGGAGCTGGATCAGTTCATCGTGGTATTCATCGACGACATCTTGGTCTATTCCAAATCAGAAGAGGAACACGCTAAACATTTGCATATTGTGCTCCAACGACTGAGGGATCACAAACTCTATGCAAAGTTTAGTAAATGTGAATTCTGGATCAACCAAGTGCCATTTCTTGGGCACACTATTTCAGCAGAAGGCATTGCTGTTGATTCAAGCAAGATTGAACAAGTGCTGAAGTGGAAGTTTCCAACATCAGTCCATGAAGTTCGTAGCTTCTTGGGTTTGGCGGGATATTATCGGAGGTTCATCCCGAGCTTCTCAAAAATCTCCAAACCTATGATGGAGCTACTGAAAAAGGGCATCAAATATGATTGGAGCAAGCCATGTGAGGAAGCTTTTCAAGCGTTGGTGAAACACCTCACAACAGCCCCGGTTTTAGCTCAACCGGATACAACCCAGCCCTTTGATGTTTACTGTGATGCATCCGGCGTCGGGCTTGGTTGTGTAATCATGCAAGGAGGACGCGTGGTCGCATATGGATCACGGCAATTACGGAATCATGAGCAACATTATCCAACTCATGATCTCGAGCTTGCTGCCGTGGTATTAGCTTTGAAGATGTGGAGACATTACCTATTGGGAAATCTAGTTCATCTCTACACCGACCACAAAAGTTTGAAGTACATATTCACTCAGAAAGAGTTGAATATGCGACAACGGCGATGGTTGGAGCTGATCAAGGACTATGAGATTGAAATTCATTATCATCCGGGCAAGGCAAATGTGGTTGCCGATGCACTGAGCCGGAAGTCTCATATTTATAACCTGACCATTACGCCGATTGAAGAGGAAGAACCAAGTCTCTACTTGGTTCCATATGGAGCTCTGCATAATCTAGCTCTCATACCCACAATAAGAGAGGAGGTTATGGAAGCTCAAAAGAAAGACAAGGGCATGGCTCATATCAAAAGGAGGTTGAAGAACGAGGAGATGAAATGTTTCCGGTTAGATGATGAAGACACCCTATGGTTCAGGGACTGGATAGTCGTACCCCGTGATATGAGGCTGCGGAAGAAAATTTTGGATGAGGCTCACTTATCCAAATTTTCTATTCATCCAGGCAGCAATAAAATGTACCAAGACCTCCGGAAGAAGTTTTGGTGGACACGTATGAAACGTGAAGTTGCAAAATACGTTTCAGAATGTGATACGTGTCGAAGAGTTAAGGCCGACCATGTGAAGAAGTCGGGCCTGCTGCAACCGCTACAAATACCGGCATGGAAGTGGGAAGACTTGAGTATGGATTTCATCGTTGGGTTGCCGATGACCTCCCACCACCATGATTCAATTTGGGTAATCGTTGACCGATTAACTAAATCGGCACGTTTCATTCCGGTGCATACCAACTACAGCGCCAAGCAGTATGCGGAGTTATACATAGCACGAATCTTTTGCTTGCATGGAGTTCCCCGTACTATTGTCTCCGACAAAGGATCGTTGTTCGTATCCCGTTTCTGGGAACAGCTACACGCATCCTTGGGAACCAAATTGATTCGAAGCTCCGCGTATCACCCTCAAACCGATGGGCAAACAGAGAGGGTGAATCAAATACTTGAAGATATGCTGAGAGCATGTGCCATCCACCACGGTAAGAGCTGGGATGATCAATTAACGTTGGCAGAGTTCTCATATAACAACGGGTATCAATCAAGTATCAAAATGGCGCCTTATGAAGCTCTCTACGGCCAGAAGTGCCGCACACCCTTGAACTGGTGTGAATCCGGCGAGAGAGTTATTTACGGGATTGATCTCGTAAATGAAGCCGAAGAGCGGGTAAGGCTTATTCAAGCAAATCTGAAAGCCGCTCAGTCCAGGCAAAAGAGCTATGCGGATAAGAGACGTCGTCATCTGAACTTTCAAGTTGGAGAGCACGTCTACCTCCGCGTATCTCCTATGAAGGGTATTCACCGATTCGGAGTGAAAGGGAAATTAGCTCCACGTTTTATCTGTCCCTTCGCCATTATTGAAAGGTGTGGACCCGTGGCATACCGTTTGGAGCTACCGGCAGTTTTAGCCGGGGTGCATAACATCTTCCACATATCCCAGTTGCGGAATTGTTTGAAAGTTCCAACAGAGATTCTCACAGGAGACATAGCAGATTTGAAGCCGGACCTTACGTATGTTGAGCATCCAACCCGGATAATTGATGAAAAGACTCGCGAAACCAGAAATCGGACGCTGCGATTTTTCAAAGTGCTATGGGAAAATCACACGTCCGACGAAGCTACATGGGAAAGCGAGGAGTATTTGCAACGCAATCATCCGGAGTTGTTAGAGGCGTATGTTGAGTAACTGTCCTCTCCACATTGTCCTTAATCATGAATCTCGGGACAAGATTATTTTTAAGGGGGGAGGAATGTAAAAGTCCCAAAACTTGTAAATAGAAAACTTGAGCTATGAATAAAGTTGAGTTTGAATACAAGAAATGGGACTTACAAAAACTTTTGTCTACTCATGAAAGTGTTGGCATGTGCAATACAACTTGAGTTTCAGTTTGAACTAAGAGGTGCACTTCAAAAAGAAGAAGGGCATTTTCAAAAGAGAAAAATTCAAACTGTTATTTGAAAAAGTGTATTTGCAATAGCCAACTCAAAGATCACAGGATATATTCGAGTTCCTCAGATCCAAATTATGAGGGAGCCAAGTTTTGAGAAATTTGAAGAGGCTTTGATATGAATATCAAAGGAACTTGTGAAATTCATCCAATTTTGAATTTAAACTTGAAACTGTGGCACAAATTGTCAAATGGCAAATTGGCTTTGGAATTTGGATCACTCATAGCAGAATTTGCAATGTGTCAAAAATTTGGAGATCTTTTTAGTGCTGGGGGGAGCTGTGGGCCCCAACTGTCATTGAGAGGGGGAGACTTACTGCCTAAGTTTTGGCTCGGTTCAGACACGAACTCGAGCACGTCGTTCACAGGGCGCCACCGAAGCTACCGCCGAGCCACCGCCTCACGGGATCGGCCGCGCTGGAGAGCTGCTCGTGGCTCCCTTAACCTTCGACGTGATCCCTTCCAGTGGCCGAACCACAGTTCGTGTTTTCCCCTCACGTGAGAACAGAAATCGGCAGTTCGCTGCCGCCTCTGAGAAACAGCCGGAAACCAGTGCGACTTCACGCTCGCCTCCACTCCGGGCTGCCACACACCATGGCACACTGGTCCTCCTCGCTCTCAGCACAAGAACAGCCCGAGTTACGGGTCTCCTAGCCGAGGAGCAGCTCCTCCACGGCGACTTGAGACAAGACCGACGTCGGGCTCTCGTGGGCAGCTCACCACCGTGGGTTTCACGCTCAAGCAGCCACGCTCAGAGGTGCGCCGTACCACCGCGGTGCTTCTCCCCGGAGCTCAGCTCAAACGGTGATCCTCAGTGACAGAATTTGAAGTTTTTCTTCCGGAGCACGACCTCGGACCCTCTGGTAAGGATTTCTCAAATTCGCGCTTAATTTGCACTTAGAGATCACCAACTCGTGCAAAAAGGGTCTAGGCTTAACGGCGGTCCGATCCCCTTCACAACCCTAGCTGGAAACCCCGTGGTTACAACTAATTTTGAGCTTTTCGAGCGGCGATCATGGCGGGAACCGCCGGGCGCACGGTGAGACCCCATCTCGAGCCGTTACAGATCCGGTTTGAGCCAAAGCCGAGCACCCCCATGACTCCCTGATGCTTTAGAGCAAATTCTCCGACCCTTTGGCGGGCTAGGATGCTCAGACCACGGCGCCGAAGCTTCACCGAAGGGTGCGCACGTCGCCGACCTAGTTCCGAGCGCCTTTAGCTTGTGCTGACCCCGTAGATGAGTTGCTCGCCCCTGAAAACCGCCAGGCGGCGAGTACCGAGCCGGGAGACGGCCGGGAAGCTGACTCCGGCGAGCCCCGACGAACTTCCGGCGTGGGGGCGGCGCGGGAAAGAAAACGGCCCGAGGAGGAAGAAGGTCCGGCGGGCCCCGCGTGTCAGCGACGGAGGGTATAAACTGCTGATCAGCTGTGGCCCTGGGATCCTTTGCAACAGCATGGGAAGTAGTCTGTGGCCCCGTGTGGCTTAGCTCCGGCAACCGACACGTGTAGAAGGGACCCACTGTCAGAGTTTGAACATTTCCCGAATTAATTTGAATTCCAAATTTGGTTCAAACTTTAGAACCTTATAACATTTGCTAGGGAGCTCCGAAATTAGTGATTAAAATTGGGTTGGATTCAGGATGAAAAACTCTATCCAAATATGCTACCCAATTTGCATGAAAACCAATAGGAAATTCTGGAAAATTCTTTAAAGCTTCTCAGCAAAAGAATTCTAGAGGAAGTTTGGTTCATCCAAAACTCCCCAAATTTTGCCAGAATATTCTTTAGGATATTAGGAGACTCCTGTAAAAGTTTCAGCTCACTTGGAGTTGATGTAGTTAGGGTAATTCTGATTTCAATTTCTGTATTCAAATAAATACAGAAACATTTTCAGAGAATTTCCAAAACATGGAAAATTCAGTTCCGGGCATTCCTTAGCTCCAAAAATCCTAGGAAAATTCAGGCATACTCTCTGAGCTATGTAGGAAATTATGGTTCACTTACATTTGCATGAAAGTGCAAGTTTAATCAGAATTAATTCCTTTATGCCTAAATGCTTAGGAAATTATTCTGGGTGCTCTTCTCAGTGAAACATTCTGAATTTTGGTTCAGAGGACTTTCTTGTGACAAGGAACTCACAAGAAAATTTCCAGCTCCATTGGAGCCCTGGATCAGTAGTGTTCTGTTCAACCAATTAGGTGATCACCACCCAAGTGATGAGCCTCACTTCTCACTTGATGATAATACTTAAACACACATCCAACCCACCACCCCTGTGTCATTTTAAATTCTTAAACAGAGTTCCAGTTTTAAAACTTGTCTTTAGCACTTGTTAGCAAAAGTTTTATAATTAAACAGGTATACATATTCATAACGTGTAGTGGTTAAACGTGGATAAGTGAAGATTTGATCAAGGAGCAAGAAGGCAAGGATTAAGCTTCAAGTCATCATCAGAAACTAACTTCATCTTATCTGACTTAAGTTACCTGCAAAACCAAGACTAGCCCCGGTTTGCATTTAAGTTGTTTTCGAAAGTTTTTACTTTGTTCACTACTATGGGTCAAAGTTTGTATGTGCATTAGGTCAAGGATGTTTTATACTCCACTTGCATGACCAAAAAGAACCCTGGGATCAAGGGTAGAATTATGTCATCACTGTAGAATAAGTCCATGCTAAATAGACTAGGGCATCCGGTAGAAGACGAGTAGTTGGAATCTACTCGCGAGCTATAGTCCAAAAGATCATAAGTGTGGTTGGGAAAGGAAGCAAACTAAAGTTTACATTTCTAATGATGAGACCGGGCAGAGGGGTTAGGCAGCGACAAGACGCGGTCTTGGTCGAGTAGCTCTGCCTGTGTCGGTTAAGGACCGATGCGTATGCCGCGTCCAGGGGCAAGTATTGAGTTGTGTACCGGATGCTTACTGATATATGGGAACCAGGAAACCGATGTACCAGGTTCACTGGATTGTAGAGGCATACCACATCGTCTCGTTAGACCTATGAGCCCGAGACGGCGCGACCGGTTCTACAGTTTAGTGTCCTGAGAATGGTTGCCACATACTACGTAATGAAGGACGCCAGAGTTGGGTCTTCAGAGGCGGGCGTATTTGTCGAGTTATCCGGGTAGTGTTTGATTCGAATCACCGTCCCTCGCGGTTATTGAGTACCGCTTGCTCCCATGTTGTGACGTAGTTAATCAACTTGTGTGGAAACAGTTTGCAAAAGTGTAATTGCTGCTATGATTATGTTAAGCTGCATGAAAACCATGTTTGAAGTAGAGATAGAGCTAACTAAAGTTATTTTCTACCTTGGGGCAAGTAACATTGGAATGAAGCGTTTCTTGTTTGATTGTGGAGTTCCAATGTTGCTAATTGCAAGGTCATTATTATTATGGCTAAATCTTGAAAGTTAAGGATGAACTTGTAGGCGAGTCATTTCGCAAATGACAGGCTTAGGTCTTAGGTTACTTTCATCCTGAGTTTCATGTCTTAGGAGAGACGGTTAAGTCTTGCTGAGCCTTTGTGCTCACTCTTGCTATATAAGTGGTTTTGCAGGTAAACTTCGACGCTGTAATGAAGGTTGTCCGGTGAGACTCGGGAACTCCCGAGTCGTGTGACACTTGGAGAACCTAGCCGCTGCCATGTCTTCGTGTTGCTAGCGAGAGGAATCCGCGGGCTGGACCTCTTCTCGAGTGCCTCCTAGATATTCGACGTGAGCTGTTTATAGACTTCCACTGTAGCTATTTTATGTAAAGTATTTACAAAGAACAGTTGTAAGCTTCCGCTTTGATTTATGTAATACATTATTCCTTATATGTGTGCTGTTGGGTGCCGCATAACACGGCACCATCCAATGCGATCCCCGGGTGAGGCGGCACGGCCCCGTGATGGAGGTCAGGCCCCCTCAATTACCCCATTGCTACTGTCACAATCATACTCCATTGAGTCGGGCTATATACCATATGAGTAAGTCTTGCGAGTACCTTCGTACTCGTTTGTTTTGTTGGAGTTTTGCAGGTGAGACCTCCATGGTCTTTGGTTACTTTTTCCCTGCCGAGTCCGGCAATGGGGAGGAGTAACATGCTGATTTTCACTTGACGTTGCTGATTGTGTTGTGGGCAGGCATCGTTGGACATTTCTTGTATTAAATGGCGACTTCCGCTGCGTAGGCGTGCTTATTTTGCTGTGTCGAATCTGAACTTGAACCCTTCATAGACAATGTTATAATTAGAAGCTTGGGAAGCCTAACAGTAACATTGCTCACTGGACTTGTAAAATTTCAGAATCTTGTCACTACTTGTATGCACTTTATAACCTGTAATGTTT
Organism: Neostapfia colusana; assembly: GCA_030760725.1. NCBI lineage: Eukaryota > Viridiplantae > Streptophyta > Magnoliopsida > Poales > Poaceae > Neostapfia > Neostapfia colusana. The sequence continues at coordinate 56,967,733 of JASWHV010000005.1, read as the reverse complement.
ATGAACTTGTGTTTTATTCGTGTGCTTGTGATGTGTGCAATGTTCTGAAACGATATGCTGTGATCCTGGGATGATTAAGAGCATATCGGGGACTACCGGAATCAGATTTTGTGCTAGTCGCATTTGTAGCTCGGGTGCCGTTGATGTACAGTGAGCTAATGCGTCTAACATGGATTCATCTTGGACAGTTCCTCACAGACTGGTTCGACGTTTGGGCTGTTGGGTGAAAGGTTGTCCCGTACGACATCGGTTCAGCGTGCCATCGCAGCTCCGAGCATGGGCGTATGTGGCATACTATTCAAGTATCTCGGCAGGTGTATATCGAGTCGATTCAGCGTCCCTCACTGTCATGAGCACCGCTTTGTGGGGACCACCCCGTGGTTCACCCACTCCGGGATCGCAGAGGGTGGTGCCGTGCGATGCGGCGCCCAACAGCACACAAGAAAAGAATATGAACAACATACAAAATTTTATTTGATATAAAAACAGCGGAAGTCTTTTTACAAAACACAATTATACAGCGGAAGTCTTATACATAGATACTCTCTCATTCTAACTAAGCAAAAGTGCAGCCGTTCAGCCCGGGGACGCTACACACTAGCAACATGGAACCGGAGATCACGGCGGCGTGCAGGGCTCCAGCTCAGCTGTGTACCCCGACGGGGGCATCGCCTCGTCCTCGGAACCTTCCTCATAACTCTCACCTGCACACAACTCAAATATTGCAACTGTGAGCACGATGGATCAGCAAGGATTAACCGACAACCCTAGTCATGGAACTCTACATGCAGGGATGTGTAATATAGGAGAAGGACTTTGCAATAAAGACACGCCTACAGGTTGATCCTTACTTTCAGTTTTATAGCAACAGTTTCATGTGCCTTAGGCAGCCCTCACATCGGAAGTCCACAATCAAACAAGAAACGCTTTCCTCCGATGTGGTGATGCCCAAAGTGGAAAATAAATTTAATTAGCTCTACAACTACAGCATATAAGGTTTCAGGATATTAATAATTCAATGCAGCATATTCAGTTGGCTTATTTCACTTCTTACTACGACACAGCACAGTGAACAAGCGGGTACTCAAATAACCGCGAGGGACGGTGATTGCAATCAGGAGACACCCGGACAACACGTCACATACACCCACTATCAGAAGTGTGGTGCTTCACACCTTCCTACTCTGTTGTATGCAACAACCTTTCAAAGGCAACCCAAATGCCGAACCGGTCCATCCGTAACGTGTAGGAGGTCCCCGCATGGAACGTGTCAGTGCCCACCGGCAGATTTACACCTTGCTACCCTCAACACACTCCTATAAAACGGTTGGGTAAGCCTCTGCACCCAGGTTAACTAATTACATCGGTTTCCTGGTTCCCATAGGCCAGTATGCATCCGGTACTCTTCGATACTAATACAGCAGGGCTGCACACGGCTCGGTCCTCAATCGACACCAACAGGGTTACGCACGTGAGACCTCCGCTCACTGCATCCTATCCCCCCGCTGCTGGGTCTCAATTTCACAACTTAAGCCATTCTCTACCTCTTCTCATCCCGTGTGATAAATTCTTATCTCGCGAGTAGATTCCAACCACTCGACTTCTACCGAGATCCTAAGAACATTAGCATGGCATTCTCTACTCGTCGAGTCTGTAAACTGCCCAACCCTTCATAGGATTTAAAAGGCTATGCAAGTGGGGTTTCAATCACCCTAACTCTAACGCAAGCATTTCACCCTAAACATAAGTGATATAAATAAAGAATTTGCAAAAGTACTTAAATGCAAACCGGTGCTTGCCTGGTTGCGAGTTAAAGGGAAAGTCAGCGTCTAGTGGGAGGACGTCCAACGGCTCCGGTGCGTCCTCAACTTTGGTCACTATATGAAATGTAGCAAAATATATGCATAAGTGTAAATGTTATATAAGAAGTACACTTCTATTTATAGCTACTGCTATTTAGGTTCCTTAATTGGCTTTGGGATTTTTCCAGTGGATACTAGGCTCTCTAAGGATGATCTGAGCGAAATTTGGAGAAATTTCATTGCACCTTGTGGTCTCCAAAATTCCCACAAGCACAAGGCTTCTCTGAATTTTGAGCTCAAATCAGAAGTTTTAACATGTCTAACAGTGGAACATCTAAGTAGGGTAGGTCTCCATGGTTCTAACAAAATTTGTTTCACCATTTTTGGAGCTACCAACAGATATATATGAATTTTGGAAGTTGATAACAAATGATGAAAATGTCTCTGTTTATTTTCCCATTTTTCAGAGACATAAAAGATTGACAGCACATTTTGCCAAGCAAATGAGGTCCAATGACTCTGAAAATTTTACTGGAGATCAATGATTTCTGGATGGATGACCTGCCCAAATTTGGGAATTTTACAATAAACAGAACCCCTGTAAAAATTTCTACAAGATTTTCCTTAATCGAATTAATGAGCCAAATACAGAGATTTTCATAACCATTGGTCTGTATCCCTGGATAGTATTTTCTTAGAGGAATTCAACAAAATTAATTTCACAATTTGTGGAGGTTCCTACACAAAGTTATGGCTCTCCAAAGTTTGAACTGAAATAAGAAAAATCTGGAAAAGTTTAAACTCGACAGTGGGTCCCACTCGCCAGTATTCTCTTCAACCTCGCGCCAAACAGAGGACTGGCGGCATTCTCCGGCGAGGGTGGCTGGAACAGCATTCCTGGACGCCTCCCGGGCCAAATCTCGCCGCTCCACCATTTTTCACCCCGCTGAGCATGATGGTGGCGTCGCCGGTGGCCGAAACTTGCCGGAAAATGGTGCGCACCGGTGACAGCATAGTTTAGAACTCCGGCGAGGTCGGGAAGCTTTATTCCTCCACCAAACGATCGGCTCTCTGTCTCTAGAGCACCACTAGGAGGTGTAGGAGCTAGGCATGGCACGCAAATCCGCCGGGGAGCCCTCCAAACCTATCGGTACTGTGCGCCCAAGTGGTCCGAAGGTCTTCCCGCGACAAGAACGTGTAATCCTCGCTCTACACCTAATTTCCTGGCCTAGAACCGAGGGAGGAAGGGCACTAGCTAGTCTACAACCTGTGTGCGAAGCTTGAGCTACTCACAACATGAATTGAATATTAATTTAGCCACTCTTTACCTCGGGGTCGAGTTGCGCCGCCCGGGGGAAAATCTCCGAATTCTCCTCCGAGGAGTCACGGCTTGGGCTGAATTTTGTAGGTGAGCAGCTCCGGTCGTAGGTGCACCAATGGGTTGGCTCGCTTGGGCGTGAGCTTCTCCGGTTTGAGCTGTCCACGGTGACCAAAAATTGGAACTTCCAGTGTTCACGGCGGCACAGCAACAACTCCGGAATTTTGAGCTCCAACGGGCAGAGACCGAAAGAGTAGGGATGGTGGATGGCTAGAGTACGTGTTGGTGATGGTTTTTTCTGTGGAAGGATCGAGCAACCGAGCTTGGGGTGCTGTGATCGATCGGGGAAGAACCGAGCGGCGGTGTTCGTTGAGAGGCAGACAACCGAGGCGAGAGCGAACTGGGGAAAACGAAACGGCTTTGGGGCTCTCTTAGCGTGGTGATCAGGACAAGCATTGGGGGAGCCAGCAGGAGGTGGCACGGTGAAAAATCCTCGGGCACACTTCGCAGCCGGCGCTGGCGCTCTGTGATCGCGGTGTCGGCCGCAGAGGGAAAAATTGAGTCGGTTTAGAGGAATGTGTAGCTGACAAATGGGTCCCACTACCTTTCATTTTTAATCAAAATTTTCCCACAGCTACTCATAATTGAATGCCTTACTTCACCCGAAAGCTAAGGTTTGAAATATTGAATTCAAATGATTTGAATACTGGTGTGGAGTTTGAATTGAATATGGTCATTTGAATTTGAAATAGGATTTGAATTATCCCTTTTGCATTGTTCCTAAAACATAGCAAACCAACCCCAAAGTTTCTGATTTTTGGCATGGCTGCTAAATAAAATATGGAGAACACATTTGTGGAACCAAATTTGCAAATTGAGGAAATTGGAATTTGAAACTGAATTTGAAATTCAGATTAGAGGGCTTCCTCTTTTAATCCCAAACAAATACTAAAACCCCTCCAAAGGAGCTGAAATTTGGAAGGTTGAATATTTATAATATGAAGACCCAAGTTATGAATTTAGATCTCCATGTTTGGAAGTTTTTGGGAAGTTTGAATCCTCACTTTGAACTTACACCGTTATAATTCAAAGTTTTAATTCCCCTTATTTTTCCTAAGTGTACATGTGTGGAAATTCTTGCTACCACTTTTTGGGGATTTTACATCCATCCCCCCTTAAAAAGAATCTCGTCGCGAGATTCCAAAAGGAATGCAAAGTGGGAAAACTTTACCGGGTATACGGTGATAGCAAGTCCGGATAATTAGTTCGTAGATATTCCTCGCTTTCCCATGTCGCCTCATCAGCGGTATGGTTACTCCACAAGATCTTGTAGAACGATAAGGTCCGGTTTCTTGTGGCGTGAGTCTTTTCATCGATAATCCGGATCGGATATTCTGCGTATGTGAGGTCCGGTTGAAGAACTTCGATGTCTTCTGTGCGGATTTCAGCTGAGGGTTGAGGCACTTCCTCAGCTGAGAGATATGGAAGATGTTGTAAATTCCTGTGAGCGACGCCGGTAACTCCTGGCGATAGGCCACGGATCCGCATTTTTCAATGACGGCGAAAGGATCGATGAATCACGGCGCAAGTTTTCCCTTCACTCCGAAACGATGAACTCCCTTCATCGGTGAAACACGGACATAAACATGGTCCCCGATGTCGAAGTGAAGAGGACGGCGTTTTTTATCCGCATAGCTCTTCTGACGAGATTGAGCAGCCTTGTTGATTGGCTTGTATTACTCGCACTCGTTCTTCAGCCTCATTCACAAGTTCGATACAGTAGATAACTCGCTCACCGGACTCGCAACAGTTGAGGGGTGTGCGACATTTCCTGCCGTAGAGAGCTTCATACGGCACCATCTTGATACTAGCTTGATAGCCATTGTTGTAAGAAAACTCTGCCAACGGCAAATGATCGTCCCAACTTTTACCGCGGTGGATGGCACAAGCGCGTAGCATGTCTTCAAGCACTTGATTCACCCGTTCAGTTTGACCATCCGTCTGCGGGTGATACGCGGAGCTGCGGATCAGTTTGGTCCCCAGTGACGTGTGAAGCTGTTCCAAAACCGAGCGACAAACAGCACACCGCGATCTGAAATAATGGAGCGGGGAACACCATGCTTGGCCACGTACTTTGTATGTAAGGTGATATAATGAGCCGACTTGGTTAGCGACCGACTATTACCCAAATTGAGTCATGCTTGTGAGACGTGAGAGGTAAACCAATAATGAAGTCCATGCTGATATCCTCCCACTTCCACGCCGGAATGTTCAATGGTTGCAGCTGTCCAGCTTTACGCATATGATCGGCTTTCACATGCCGACATGTATCACATTCGGATACGTGAGCCATAGGCGACCACTCTTCCTCCTTGCATCAATACACAGCCAAGCCCGATGCCGGACGCATCACAATATACGTCAAAGGGCTTGGTTGTATCTGGTTGAGCTAACACCGGGGCTGTTGTAAGATGCTTCACTAATGCTTGGAAAGCTTCTTCACAAGCTGAGCTCCAAACATATTTGATCCTCTTCTTCAACAGTCCAGTCATCGGCTTAGCAAGCTTGGAGAAGTTCGGTATGAATCTCCGATAATATCCTGCTAACCCGAGGAAACTCCTCACTTCGTGGACTGATGTGGGGGACTTCCATTTCAGCACTTGTTCGATTTTGCTTGGATCAACTGCAATGCCTTCTGCCGAAATAATATGACCAAGAAATGGCACTTGGGTGATCCAAAACTCGCACTTGCTGAACTTGGCATAAAGCTTATGGTCTTGCAATCATTGAAGCACGATATGCAGGTGTTCGGCGTGTTCTTCCTCAGACTTGGAATAAACCAAGATGTCATCGATAAACACCACCACGAACTTGTGCAACTCCGGCATGAACACTGAGTTCATGAGATACATGAAATGTGCTGGGGCGTTGGTGAGACCAAAGGACATGACGAGGTATTCATACAGCCATATCTCGTCGAGGAGGCCATCTTCGGAATATCCTCCGCTCGGATCTTGATTTGGTCATATCCAGAGCGAAGATCCATCTTTGAAAATACACTCGCACCCACAAGTTGATCGAAGAGAATATCGATGCGGGGCAGTGGATATTTATTCTTGATGGTGACGGTGTTGAGAGGTCGGTAGTCCACACACAACCTCAAGGTTTCATCCTTTTTCTTCACAAACAGTGCCGAGCATCCCCATGGTGAGGAACTCGGTCGAATGAAACCCTTCTTCATCAAATCATTGAGCTGTTCCTTCAATTCAGCTAGCTCAATCGGAGCCATCTTGTACGGTCTCCGTGAGATCGGTGTCATCCCGGGTACAAGTTCGATCATGAACTCGACATCCCTTTCAGGTGGCATGCCCGGGAGATCATTCGGAAATACATCCAGGTATTCACGGACAACATGAATATCCTCAAGTTTTATGGCTTCCGTGTTATATGTGGCCGGAGCTTCTCGAACCAAACGGTCAAGAATAAGAACATGTGGTTCATGAAGTGGAGAGTTTAAACAAACAACACGTGGAATGATGTCAACAACAGCACCATGGCGATGTAGCCATGACATTCCTAAAATGACATCAAGTTTTTGACTCTCTAACATGATTAGAGAAGTCGGGTATAGATTCCTACCCAATTGTAATGGTGCTCTATAGACCATCCTATCAGCTGTTATTTTCCCACCCGGAGAAGCATATCAAGTATGAACTATTTGTAGGAATGATAGGCAATTGATATTTAATAACATAAGACTGACTTATGAAATTATGGGTGGCACCGGAGTCAAAAAGTATGACTACGGGATGATCTAAGTAAGAAAACGTACCCGCGAGGACGGGCTCGCCTTCCGGCACGTCTTCGATGGCTAAGTGGTGGACGTTGCCGGGTTTTTGTACTGGTTTCTTGGGCTGGTTGCGGGGCTGATTTACACCCTGATACGGTGCTGCACCCCTGCCCTGTCACTGCTCGGGGCAGTCCCTCGAAATATGCCCAACACGGCCACACGTGAAGCACGTGTAAGGTGTCGGGGTCCCTCAGACTTGAGGACGGAATCCTGGTGCACGTGGTTGAAACTGGGGCACACACGGGACCATCCTTTGGTGCTGCTGCTCGTGGTCTGCTCCGGAGGTGGAGACTCATCACCACGAACCTGACTCGGACCTCCCTCCTCTTGCGTGGACCGTGTGCGCACCATTCTGCATTCATACCATTCAAACGATCAGCACATGTTGGTTTATTTCTTCCAGTCTATACAATAGTAGTGCGAGAAAGAAATAAATAATCCGCATAACAGTCACACATATGGATAAAGTATAAACTTTATACAACATATACATCCCTGTACCATGTTACACGATCGAGTTCCAAAATAATGAACTCTATGGATTAAAAGTTCATTTCGACCATCGTGGGTCGCCACGGGATGTTAAGTGTGTTAGTCTGCGTAAATCCTCGCCATTGTACTGGACCCTAACATGTTCTCACTCGAAGTGATATGTCGAATGCATATAATTTTCGAGTCAATTTTCTGTTTTATAACAGCTGCTGGATGTCAAAAGGTGAAACTAATTGTTTTGGTTGAAAAACTTCAACATGGTGTTCTCTGTCCAGCTTCTGGTCCAGAAGACCAGTTGGAAGAATTTAACTGTTTTGGCCACATTTGAGGCAAAACCTGGACTAAAGTTCAACAACAAAGTTGTAGTAAACTCAAAAAGGAATCCAGATTGTATTTATTTTCCTCCATAGCCTTCCTAGTTTATGAGTTATGATTCCTACAATTTGACAGAATTTTCTCAGGAATTTTGACAGCACCCCCTTTGCAAGTGGCTGCTTTGTTGACAAAATTCCATCTATTTCTGCCCTCAATCTAGGAAACCGCTGAACTACAAAGTTGTAGCACATTTCCTATGCTTTCTAATGATGTCTTGCTTGACCCTTAGAAAATATTCTACAGAAAGTTGTGGTTGAAATACAGAAAATTCCAGAGAGCATTTTGGTCTGCCCGGTTTCTTGACAGTACCTACTCATCTGAGATTTCCATTCCTTTGGAGGGAGATTTTGTTCTGGAGCTCTACAGCAAATTAGTATAGAACTTCAAAACCTTTCCAGAATGGTATCCCACACCTCCATTGGTTCAACTAATCCTATGTTATACCCTGTTTAATTTCAGCAAAGTTTCTGCCGAAACAAGGGAGGTTGTTCCTAAGTCTCTGAGATTGAATCTATACTCCCAATTGACTCTTAGTTCAATATGGCAGTTCAATAACCCCTAAATGGGATCCTAAACTCATTTTAACTCTTTTCATTGAAAATTTACTTTTATGCAACTAATAACTTGTCTAGGTACTATGTTTCCTCACCAAAGAAAAATTTTAAGCTGGTATTCCGGCATATACGTGTCAAATGGTGGAACTAAGAACGTCACTCACAAACGGTTTCTAAGCGTCATGCACTAACATGGTTAATGTACCTGAAGAAGACCACACAATAATGGTGCACACAAGGGTTTTTAACATTTCAGGCAGTTCCATATCATAGTAAAAACATACGGTCCGTATCATTACCATACGGATCGTCTTTGAGTCAAGTCACATCTCAAGGTACATGGTCGTGTTTTTTGCACACCACACTATGGGGAACCCAAGTAGAGCGCGAACGGGTCATCATGGTTGGGAATTTTATCAACCCAACGGATACCACCTACTGCCTCATGACCGTTGAGGCATGCCGATGGCGAGCGCTGCGTATGGCCCTTTGAACATTGAATGTTCAAGAGTTGCATACTATCGTGTTGCTTACCACACAATGGGGTATTCTCACTTTTGCCTAAAGCACGCTGGAGATCAGCATTCTCATATGCTCTCAGAACCATGAAGGGGTTCAGAGACTCATATTAACTACCGTGCCAAGCCACGGTATACCATTCCATACTATTACTCGTATGGCGAGTTACTGCAATTGATCCGCCTACGGTGGCATACCCTTACCTCTTACCTGACATCAGAGCGTCGTTACAGAATGTATAACAAATATGTCAGCATTTTCACCATAATATCTACTACTATCATAGACCTTATGTGGGCATAGTGACTAATTCTCACTCGACTACTTCTAAGTTTTCAAAATAGGCTCATTTCAAGCGTGCTAATCCCAATGCGGCTCTGATACGACGACTGTGGGGACCACCCCGTGGTTCACCCACGCCGGGATTGCAGAGGGTGGTGCCGTGCATATAAAATCCCCAAAAAGTGGTAGCAAGAAAAATTCAGCTCATGTACACTTAGGAAAAATGAGGGGAATTAAAACTTTGAATTATAACGGTGTAAGTTCAAAGTGAGGTTTAGACTTCCCAAAAACTTCCAAACATGGAGATCTAAAGGCATAAATTGGATCTTCATATTCCAAATATTCAACCTTCCAAATTTCAGCTCATTTGGAGGGGTTTTAATATTTGTTTGGGATTAAAAGAGGAAGCCCTCTAATCTGAATTTTAGATTCAGTTTCAAATTCCAATTTCCCCAATTTGAAAATTTGGTTCCACAAATGTGTTCTCCACATTTGAATTAGCAGCCATGCCAAAAATCAGAAACTTTAGAGTTGGTTTGCTATGTTTTTGGAACAATGCAAAAGGAAGAATTTCAAATTCCATTTCCAAATTCAAGTGACCATATTCAATTCAAACTCCACAACAGAATTCAAATCGGTTGAATTCAACCTTTTCAAACCATAACTTTGAGGCAAAGCATAGCCTTAAATTGTGAGTAGCTGGGGGAGAAATATCAGTGGAAAATTTGATTAAAAGAGGAGGAAGTGGGACCCAGTGGTCAGCCTCACAGCAGGGCTACCGCCTCTGTTTTGCTTCGGCCGATCGCCGAGACGCCGCCAGCTCCTGAGGCCTTCACCGCGCCACCTACTTCTGCCTCCCCCAACGCTCGTCCTGATCACCCTGCCGAGTGCCACAGCACCCTTTCGTTTCCTCAGTTCGCCGGGCTGTGCTTCCTCCCGCCCACACGAGCTCGTTCCGCGCCATCTCTGCTCGCGCTAGTCTCAGCCACCCCGAGATCGGTTGCTAGAGCTATCCACAGCAAAGAGTAGCGCCTTGACGTGCTCTAGCCCCTCCAAGAATTCCTCCGAGGTTTCCGATCGGAGCTGCTCACAAAACACGGATTTGCGCCAAAGTTTTGGGGTGCACCGGACCTCATCGTTTCGGCTCACCGTCGACAGCCTCATCCGGCCACCCTCTTCCTCAACTTGCTGTACACGAAAGGTGCGTTTGCATTTCCTGGTTGTGTAGCCGGAGGACATTTAGCGGTTGCTAGAACCGGTGGCAAGAATTTCGCCGTTCCCCCGAAACTGTGTGCAGGAGGGTAGGGCTCGGTCTAACCAAAAATTTGTGTTGCACGATCCACTAGAGCTCGAGCAAGCTTGCACACAGATTCCATACTTCCTAGCGCCCCTCCTCGACGAAGAACCGAGCAAGAACATCCAGAAATGAGGGAGTTCTAGCTGTTTCCTTAGTCGCCGGTGCAAAAACACCTCGGATCACCGTGGAGCCACCGGTTGCCGGCTGTTTCACCGGCGTTAGAGGCCATACCTAGCTTCTACATCTTCCACTGGTGTTTTAGAGCCCGAGAGCCGATCGTTTGGTGGAGGAATGAAACTTCCCGACCTCACCGGAGTTCAAAACCCTGCTGTCACCGGTGCGCGCCATCTTCCGGCGACTTTTGGCCGCCGGCGACACCACTAGCGTGTTCAGCAGGGTAAATAATGGAGGAGCGGCGAGATTTGGCCCGGGAGGCAGCCGGGAAGGCCTTTCCCGCCACCCTCGCCGGAGCAACACCACAGGTTCCTCTGTTTGGTGCGAGGTAGAAGAGGGAGCTGGCGTGTGGGGCCCGCAGCCGAGTTTAAACTTTTCCAGATTTTCCTATTCTAGTGCAAACTTTGGAGAGCCATAAATTTGTGTAGAAAACTCCAAAAATGGTGAAACCAATTTTGTTGGAATCCTCATAAGGAGTACTTCACAGAGGAACATATTGTTTGCTATGAAAATACCCAGGAGTTTCTGTAGAATTATTTTTATTAAATCTTTAGAGATTTATTACAAGAGCAATTCTTTATGAAACATTCCCAAATTTGGGCAGCTAATCCTTTCCATAGTTACTGATCCCCAGTAAAAATTTGAGCTGTATTGGAGTTCATTTGCTAGGCTAAAGTGCCTTCCAAAGTTCAGCCCTTATTTGAAAATTCGAAATTTAAACAGAAACTTTTCAGAACTCCTGTCCAACTTCAAAAATTCATATCTTTCTGTTGGTAGCTCCAAATATGGTGCAAAAGTTCTGTTAGAACCATGGAGACTTACCCTAATCAGAGCTTCTACTGATAGCTATGTCAAAGCTCCTGATTTGGTCTCAAAATTCAGAGAAGCCTTGTAATTGTGGGAATTTTGGAGACCACATTGTGCAATGACATTTCTCCAAATTTTGCTTAGATCATCCTTAGAGAGTCTAGTATCCACTGGAAAAATCCCAAGACCAATTAAGGATCCTAAATAGCAGTAGCTTTGATTATAAGTTACTTCTTATAAGTCCTTAATACTTATACATATATTTTGCTACATTTCATTTAGTGACCGAAGTTGAGGACGCACCGGAGCCCTTGGACGTCCTGCCACCTGAAGCTAACTTTCCATTTGACTTGCAACCAGGCAAGCCCCGGTTTGCATTTAAGTACTTTTGCAAATTCTTTATTTGTATCCCTTATGTTTAGGGTGAAATGCTTGCATTAGAGTTAGGGTGATTGAAACACCACTTGCATAGCCTTTTAAATCCTATGAAGGGTTGGGTAGTTTACAACTCGACGAGTAGAGAATGCCGTGCTAATGTTCTTAGGATCTCGGTAGAAGTTGAGTGGTTGGAAGCTACTCGCAAGATAGTATTTATCACACGGGATGAGAAGAGGTACAAAATGGCTTAAGTTGTGAAAATGAGACCCAGCAGGGGGGATAGGATGCAGTGAGCGGAGGTCTCACGTGCGTAGCGCTGTTGGTGTCGATTGAGGACCGAGTCGTGTGCGGCCCTGCTGGACAAGTATCGAACAGTACCGGATGCATACTGGCATATGGGAACCAGGAAACCGATGTAATTAGTTAACCTTGGTGCCGAGGCTTACCCAACTGTTTTATAGGAGTGGGTTGAGGGTAGCAAGGTGTAAATCTGCCGGTGGGCACAGTCACGCTCCACGCGGCGACCTACTGCCCGTTACGGATGGACCTGTTCGGCATTTGAGTTGCCTTTGAAAGGCTGTTGCATACAACAGAGTAGGAAGGGGTGTGGAATCACACTTCTGAAAGTGGGTGTATGTAACGTGTTATCCGGGTCTCTCCTGATTGCAATCACCGTCCCTCGCGGTTATTTGAGTACCGCTTGTTCACTGCACTGTGACGTAGTAAGAAGTGAAATAAGCCAACTGAATATGCTGTATTGAACTGTTAATGTCTTGAAATCTTGTATGCTGTAGTTATAGAGCTAATTAAGTTTATATTCCACTTTGGACATCACTACATCGGAGGAAAGCGTTTCTTGTTTGATTGTGGACTTCTGATGTGAGGCTGCCTAAGGCTCATTAAACTGTTGCTATAAAACTGAAAGTAAGGATCAACACGTAGGCGTGTCTTTATTGCAAAGCCCTTTTTCCTATCTTACATATCCTTGCATTTAGAGTTCCCTGCCTAGGGTTGTCGGTTAAGACTTGCTGAGCCATCGTGCTCATGGTTTCTATATTTGAGCTGTGTGCAGGTGAGAGTTATGAGGAAGGGTCTGAGGATGAGGCGATGCCCTGTCGGGATACACGGCCGAGCTGGAGCCCTGCATGCCACCGTGATCTCCGGTTCTATGTTGCTAGTGTGTAGCGTCCCAGGGCTGGACGGCTGAACTTTTGCTTAGTTAGAATGAGATAGTATCTATGTATAAGACTTCCACTGTATATTTATGTTTTGTAAAATACTTCCGCTGTTTTATATAAAATAAAAGTTTGTATGTTGTTCTTAATTCTTTTCGTGTGTGCTGTTGGGTGCCGCATCACATGGCACCACCCTATGCGATCCTGTAGTGGGTGAACCACGGGGTGATCCCCATAGACGTGGTATCAGAGCCGCATTGGGAATAGCATGCTCGAAAAGAGCCTATTTTGAAAATTTAGAAGTAGTCGAGTAAGGATTAGTCACTATGTCCACATAAGGTCCATAATAGTAGTAGTTATTAAGGTGGAAATGTTAACATACTTGTTATTAATTTGTAACGATGCTCCGACGTCAGGTAAGAGGTAAGGTACGCCACCCGCAGGCGGATCAATTGCGATAACTCACCATACGAGTAATAGTATGGAATGGTATACCGTGGCTTGGCACGGTAGTTAATATGAGTCTCTGAACCTCTCCATGGTTCTGAGAGCATATGAAAACACTGATCTCCAGCGTGCTTTAGGCAAAAGTGAGAATACCCCATCGTGTTGTAAGCAACACGATAGTATGCAACTCTTGGACGTTCAATGTTCAAAGGGCCATACGCAGCGCTCGCCATAGGCGTGCCTCAACGGTCATGAGGCAGTAGGTGGTATCTGTTGGGTTGATAAAATTCCCAACCGTGATGACCTGTTCGTGCTCTACTCAGGTTCCCGTCGTGTGGTGTGAAAACACGACCATGTACCTTGAGACGTGGCTTGACTCAAGGACGATCCGTATGGCAATGATACGGACCGTATATTTTTACTATGATATGGAACTGTTTGAAATGTCAAAAACCTTTTGTGTGCACCATTATGGTGTGTTCTTCTGCAGGTACATTAACCACGTTAGTGCAAGACGTTTAGCAACCGTTTGTGAGTGACGTTCTTAGTTCCACCATTTGACACGTATATGCCGGAATACCGGCTTAGGATTTTTCTTTGGTGAGGAAACATAGTACCGAGATGAGTATTAGTTGCATAAAAGGATATTTTTAAATAAAAGACTCAAAATTAAGTTTAGGATTCCATTTAGGGGTTTACTGAACTCCCATATTGAACTAAGAGTCAATTGGGAATGTAGATTCATTTTCAAAGACTTAGGAACAATTTCCCCTGTTTTCGGCAGAAACTTTGCTGAATTTAAACAGGGCATAACATAGGATTGATTGAACCAATGGAAGTGTTGGATACCATTCTGGAAAGGTTTTGAAGTCCTCCACAAATTTTCTGTAGAGCTCCAGGACAGAATCTCCTTCCAAATGGATGAAAATCTCAGATGAGTAGGCACTGTCCAGAAACAGGGCACTCCAAGAATGCTCTCTGGAATTTTCTGTATTTTGACCACAACTTTCTGTAGAAAAATTTCTAAGAGTCAAGTAAGACATTGTTGGAAAGTATAGGAAATGTGATACAACTTTGTAGTTCAGAGTTTTCCATGATTGAGGACAGAATTAGTTGGAATTTTTTGAACAAAAAGCCACTTGCAAAGGAGGTGCTGTCAAAATTCCAGAGAAAATTCTGTCAACTTGTAGAAGTCATAACTCACAAATAGGAAGGCCATAGAGGCAAATAAATACAATCTGGATTCCTTGTTGAGTGTACGACAACTTTGTTGTTGAATTCTAGTCCAGATTTTTCCTCCAAGGTGGTCAAAACAGTTAACTTTTTCCAACTGGTCTGCAGGACCAGAGGCAGGACAGTGACCACCATGTTGAAGTTTTCAACTAAAACAATTAATTTCACCTTTCGATATCCAGCGGCTATTGTAAAAAACAGCGATTTGGAGTCGAAAAGTTGACGCATTTAACAATATCATTTCGAGCGAGGACATGTTAGGATCCAGTACAATAGCAAGGATTTACGCAGACTAACACACTTAACATCCCGTGGCGACCCACGATGGTCGAAATGAACTTTTAATCCCTAAAGTTCATTACTTTTGAACCTGATCTTGTGACGTGGTCCAGGGATGTATATGTTGTATAAAGTTTATACTTTATCCATATGTGTGACTGTTATGCGTATTATTTATTCCATTCTCGCACTACTATTGAATAGACTGGATGAAATAAACCAACATGTGCTGATCGTTTGAATGGTATGAATGCAGAATGGTGCGCACACGGTCCATGCAAGAGGAGGGAGGTCCGAGTCAAGTTCGTGGTGATGAGTCTCCACCTCCGGAGCAAACCACGATGCAGCAACAACCACCTCCTCCACCGCCATAACTTCCAAGAAACCTTGAGGAGGTTCTCGCCACAGTGCTCGGCTCGCGCGACGAGCAAACCGAGTTGCTGCGGATGCTAGTGCAGCAGAATGCGTCCTGTCCAGGAGGACGCCAAGACAATGGGAAACACCAGCCCCAACAAAGTTCATATTCAGAATTCCTGGCGACCCATCCACCGGTCTTTATGGAGGCCGAAGAGCAGTTGAAGGCGGACAGTTTCATCCGCACTCTTCAAGCAAAGTTCGGTTTACTTCAGTGCACCGAACACCAAAAGGCGCTGTACGCAGCGCAACAGCTTCAAGGAGAAGCCGGTACATGGTGGGCGAACTACATCGCCTCATTACCGGCTGGCCATGCCGTCACATGGACGGAGTTCCGCGAGGCGTTCCGCGCCTACCATATACCTCCCGGTGTTATGGAGATAAAGCTCCAATAGTTCCTGGCGCTAAAACAAGGTGAGAGGAGCGCTCATGAGTACTCCAGGTCATTCAACCGGCTGGCGCAGTATGCGCCAGGATTTGTGAGAACAGAGGATGATAAGCAGAACGCATTCTTCCGGGGCCTGAATACCAAAATGAAGGTCCATCTCGCCCAAAGCAATCACGGCACATTCAACGACCTTGTTAATGCCGCGATTCTACAAGAGAATGCTCAGCGCGAGCGCGGTTCTGATAAAAGGAAACGCAGCACGCTGACGAGCAGCAGTGGTGGAGCGCAACAAAAATACCACGTGGTGTATCGCTCACCATCCGGTCAGAAATGGCAGCCACCGGCGCGACCACCTCAGTTCCGCGGTCGACAATATAATGTGACAGGCTTCCAACCGCCATATCCACCACAGCAACAGCAGCAGCAAAGGATGGTCCCACGTGCGCCTCAGTTTCAACCGCGTGCATTCCGTCCTCAAGTCGGAAGGACCCCGACACCTTACACGTGTTTCACGTGTGGCCGTGTCGAGCATATTTCGAGGGACTGCCCCGAGCCGCGACAGGGCAGGGGTGCAGCAGCATATCAGGGTGCTAATCAGCCCCGTAATCAGCCCATGAAACCAGCACCAAAACCCAGCAACGTCCACCACTTAGCCATCGAAGACGTGCTGGAAGGTGAACCCATCCTCGCGGGTACGTTTTCTTACTTAGATCATCCCGTAGTCATACTTTTTGACTCCGGTGCCACCCATAATTTCATAAGTGAGTCTTATGTTATTAACTATCAACTGCCTATCATTCCACAAATAGTTCATACTTGATATGCTCTCCGGGTGGGAAAATAACAGCTGATAGGATGGTCTATAGAGCACCATTACAGTTGGGTGGGAATCTATATACGACTTCTCTAATCATGTTAGAGAGTCAAAAACTTGATGTCATTTTAGGAATGTCATGGCTACATCGCCATGGTGCTGTTCTTGACATCATTCCACGTGTGGTTCGTTTAAACTATCCACTTCATGAACCACATGTTCTTATTCTTGACCGTTCGGTTCAAGAAGCTCCAGCTAAATATAACACGGAAGCCACAAAACTGGAGGATATTCATGAGGTCCGTGAATACCTGGATGTCTTTCCAGATGATTGCCACACCCGGTTTCTCCGAAGAACAACCGAGTGAATATCACATGTATGCCAGGATCATTTTCTCATACATGTGATGACAAATAGTGAAGCATCATTTATTACAAGCCAGGTGTCGAATATAAATACGTCTTACAAAGCATATGTCTCGATGGACGATTAATAAGTTCATAACATGTAAATAAACTAGCAGTTGAAATATTATTCTTATGGGCTCCGTCACAGGCGTTGCCCGGGGGACTCCATGAACCTAGAATCCTTCTTCGGGTCCGAAGTCTTGGTCATTAAACACCACCTCATCCCCTTGACCTGAGCGGCAATTTAAACCAACAAATATGCAAGTTTGAGTACCGTTGGTACTCACCAAGTGTGGGAAAGTTATGTCATGCACATCTGATAGGCGAGCCGGTAGTTCTAGTTGATATGCCACTTCGCCTTTCCTCTCCAGAACTTGAAAGGGTCCGATGTATCGAGGTGATAACTTCCCTTTCACCTTGAACCGACGAAGTCCTCGGCTAGGGGACACCTTGAGGTAGACATAGTCCCCCACGTTGAAAACGAGCTCTCTTCTTCGTACATCGGTATAGCTCTTTTGTCGTGTCTGTGCTATCCTCAGGTTGTTGCGGATTTCCCTCACTTTCGCCTCGGCTTCTTGTAGTACCTCGGGCCCAAACACTTTACTTTCCCCGGTTTGGTTCCAAAATAGTGGAGTTCTGCACTTTCTCCCATACAAAGCCTCAAAGGGTGAATTTTCATACTAGCCTGATAGCTGTTGTTATATGAGAACTCCGCATACGGTAAATTCTTATCCCAACTCCTATTGTTGTTGAGCGCACACACTCTCAACATGTCCTCAAGGATCTGATTGGTTCTTTCCGTCTGTCCGTCTGTCTGGGGATGATAAGCAGAACTAAAATTCAGATGAGTCCCCATGGTTTCATGCAACTTCTGCCAGAACCTTGAGGTGAACTGTGTCCCTCGATCTGACACTATCTTCTTTGGCACTCCATGGAAACACACGATCCTTGACATGTATAATTCTGCCAATTTGGATCCGCTGTAGCTTTCTTTCACAGGGATGAAATGAGCTACCTTGGTTAGCCTGTCAATGATGACCCATATCGAATCATATCCTGATTGGGTCCTGGGTAGTCCCACTATGAAATCCATACCGATTTCCTCCCATTTCCATTCAGGCACTTTGAGTGGTTGCAATAATCCCGTGGGTCGTTGATGTTCTGCTTTCACCAACTGACATGTGTCACATAGGGCAACATGTTCCGCGACATCTCGCTTCATGCCATACCACCAATACCTGCTCTTGAGGTCATGGTACATCTTCGTACTCCCAGGATGAATGGAATAGTCGGAATCATGAGCCTCCTTCAAAATCAATTCACGGATCTCCTTTACTTCAGGCACACAGATTCTTTTCCCATGCCACACCGTACCTTGTTCATCCTCTCTGAACCCAGGGGCTTTATTATCCTTGATGAGTTCTCTGATTTCTTGTATCTTCTCATCAGTCTTTTGACCATTGCGTATATCTTGTTCTAATGTGGAGTCCACTTCCATGGGGATGGCCTCACCACTATTCACCAGACATAGATTGAGTTTTATAACATCTTCCTTCAATTCTGCAGGCATGTCCTTCAAGCTCAACCTATTGACCTGCACCTTCCGACTTAAAGCACCTGCCACGACGTTTGCTTTCCCAGGATGATAGTTGATGCCCACATCAAAGTCATTGATTAGCTCTAACCATCTCCTTGAGATCTGGCTGTGTGAAAATGTACTTTAAGCTCTTATGATCCGTATATATCTCTGTCCTCTTCCCCATCAAGTAATGCCGCCAAATCTTCAATGCGTGTACCACTGCAGCTAGCTCTAGGTCATGTGTAGGATAGTTCTTCTCGTGTTTCCGGAGCTGCCGGGACGCATAAGCCACGACATGCCCCTGTTGCATGAGAACACATCCCAACCCGTTTCCAGAGGCATTGCAGTATACCGAAAAGTTCTTCTGCATATCTGGCATAACTAGCACTGGGACTGTTGTCAATCTTTTCTTCAGTTCCTGAAAACTCGTCTCGCACTGAGGTGTCCACTTGAATGTGATTCCCTTCTCCAACAATTTGGTGAGGGGTCTCGAAATCTTGGAGAAACCCTCGATAAACCGTCGATAGTATCCAGCCAACCCTAAGAAGCTTCGAACTTCCCCGACATTCTCAGGGGTCTTCCACTTCTGTACATCCTCGATCTTGGCGGGATCTACGGAGATTCCTCCCTCTGAGATTATATGTCCTAAGAAGGGAACTCTCTTTAGCCAAAACTCGCACTTGCTCAACTTGGCATATAGTTGGTGTTCTCTCAGCTTTTGCAACACCAACCTTAGATGTTTCTCATGTTCTTCTTCATCTTTGGAGAAGACGAGAATGTCATCAATGAAAACCACCACAAATTTGTCCAGATATTCCATGAATACCTTGTTCATGAGATACATGAAGTATGCCGGGGCATTAGTTAGCCCGAAAGGCACAACGGTGTATTCATACAGTCCGTACCGAGATACGAAAGCTGTCTTGGGAATATCTGTTTGCCTTATCTTAAGTTGGTGGTATCCCGACCTGAGATCAATTTTCGAGAACACACAAGCTCCCCTCAATTGATCAAACAAGTCTTCAATGCGGGGTAATGGGTACTTGTTCTTGATGGTTACCTCATTCAACGCACGGTAGTCCATGCATAGCCTTTGGGTCCCGTCCTTCTTGGGCACAAATATCACTGGAGCTCCCCATGGTGAGAAACTAGAATGAATGTACCCCTTTTCTGTCAATTCTCTTAAATGTTCTTTGAGTTCTTCCAGCTGTTTGGAGTCCATCCGATAAGGTCTCTTGTATATCGGATCTGTTCCAGGCACTAGCTCAATCGCGAATTCCACTTCACGATCGGGGGGCATACCTGGCAACTCCTCCGGAAAGACATCTGGATATTCCCTGATGATCCTGATCTCCTCCACTTCCACCTCAACTTGATTGAGTTTAATGTCCCTCCTAGGCTCTTGTATAGTTATGAACTTTACTCTTGTGCCACTAGGGTGAGTTAGTTCCACCGTTCTTGTTGAACAATGGATGATTCCTTTATGTTTGGTCAACCAATCCATACCCAAAATAATATCTATCCCTTGGGAATCTATCACTATGAGGTTGGCAGTAAATACTACCCCATTAATGTCTAGATACACCTTGGGACACACTTGTCTTGTCCTTATTTCTCCACCTGGAGAGTTCACTGCTAGCATATGGTTCATTTGTGTGGTTGCTAGATCATGCTTCTTAACAAACCCTTGAGCAATGAACGAGTGGGTAGCACCTGAGTCAAACAACAGGGTTGCAATGTGTAAATTGGCAGGAAACTTACCAACTACCACGTCGGGTGCCTCTTGCGCCTCCTCCATGGTCACGTGGTTCACCCGTCCTCGCATCACATTCTGCTGTTGCGGCTGCACGGACTTCTTCTTTGGGCACTTATGGGCGTAGTGCCCCACTTCACCACAATTAAAGCATTGCACCCCAACCCTAGGTGCCTTGCCTTTGTTGTCTTGGGGTTGGTTTGGGGGTCCTTGTACTGCTGGTCGAGGTTGATATGTGGGGCGAGGCTGCTGTACAAACTGACGTTATGGCTGTGCTGGTGCTGACGGAGGCCTGAAGTTCGGGTTGTACCCTCTCGGTGCTGAGTAGAGTACCGCAGCACAGCTCGTCTGCCCTGCGGGTTGCTGCAGCAGACGTGGGCGTGTGTTTCTACCCGAGGCTTGGTGTGACCATCCGACCTTCCTCTTGTTTTCATTTTCCAAGGCCTTCAGCTTCCTCTCCACAACAAATGCTTTGTCCACCATCTTTTGGAAGATTTCATACTCGTTGGAGGACATTGCACACTGCATTTCCGCTGTAAGTCCTTCCACAAAGCAGTCCTGTTTCTGCTCATCAGTCTCGATGTCCCGTGGTGCATAACGGGATAGTTGAGTGAATTTAGTGAGGTATTCCCTCACAGTCATGTTTCCTTGCTGCAGCCCCAAGAACTCCTTTCTCTTGTTTTTGAGTTCACCCCTTGGTATGTAATGGTTGCGGAAGCTACGCTTGAACTCTTCCCAAGTGATGTTCTCAGGGTCATGATGGGCGGCCACGTAAGCGGTCCACCAATACGCAGCAGGTCCATGCAATTGGTGAGAGGCGAACAGCACCCTCTCATACCCTTGGCATTGTATGATCCTCATCTTGCTCTCAATGGTCTTTAGCCAATCATCTGCCTCCAGAGGTTCAGCAGCACTTGCAAACTTTGGGGGTTGAGTCCCTAGAAACTCACTCAACCTTGGTTGGCGTGGTGCAGCTTGTGGAGGTGGAGCTTGGTGCAAGTTGGCCACAACTTGAGTTAGGCTCTGGATGAGCTGATTTATATTTTCAAGCATTTGGTGGATGGGATCAACTCCTTCACGGCGACCACCCCTGTCTTGTCCTCTAGAAAGATGAGGGTTGCCGGCCTCATCGTTGTTGTTGGCAGGGTTGGCGCCACGACCCTTCCCTCTTCCGGCCATCTATCATGATCAACCAAATGTCAATTTAAAGCATTACGTGTTAACTTCCCAATTTGCTTGTTTAAATTTAAAATTCATGGGGTCTTATTATATTCACATTTTCTGAGTGTTTCACGTCTTACGCAAAAAGAAATGCACTCTTAATTCATAGGGGTTCACACATCAAAGCAAAACAACCTGAAGACGAGGTTGTGAACAATTGCCCATGGCTTCCACAACTCACGTCACACACCAAACATTAACACACCATTAACTAAGATATTGACTTGCCTACTCGATAACCTGCTGAACTATGGGAGAGGACTCTACACGACTCGTACCACTGAGCAGGCTCCTCGGGATCTTCCTCATTATTGCGGCTGCCCTCTGACTCCGCTTTGGGTGGGTAAGCTGCTGGTGGAGAAGTGCGGCGACGCCTGCTCGCGCGGTGATCTGGGGAGTCAGGAGTCCATGTGTCATTCACGGTGACACACAGTTCATTCCCATCTCCTCTTTCTCTTGCCCTCAAGCTGGCTCGAAGCAACGCCTCAGTCTCCTTCAGGGTGTCACGAACATCCTGAAGCTCCTACTGACATTCCTACAGTCGAGTGCTGAGCATAGCAGCATCCTCCAAGCACATGTCCATGTGCTCATGGGAATTCCCCTGCTGCACTGGCGGGTACTTGTACTCCGTGGTACCACTCTCACGCTGGAGGACATACATGTACTCAGTCCTGTCCAGGTGGCGACGGAAGATGTGACTCTGGCAGGTGATGGCCTCCCAGGTGACATCCTTCTCCGCATCGACCTGTGTCGCTCGACAAGCTGGAGAGCGGTGGATCTTGAGCAGCTGATTTTCATGGAAAATCCTCATTTCTGAACTCCATTCTTCCCACTTCTCACGGATGGTCCGGGTGGAGCTGTAGTGTATGATTAGCTTGCCCGTATTGCCGGCGGCGTGGAGCATACGTCGAAGACGGCGCAACAAGCCTCCTACTGCCAATCCGTAGGAGAGGTACGTCACCGGACGATTATCGTCTCTCAGGGCAAGGGCAACTACGGGAACTCTCCCTCCGGTGGACTTGCGGGCGGTGCGGATCATGCGAACCATCTAAAACATAAAACATTTAAAATTAAGTTAGATAAGATATTAAACAAAAATCCTATTTTGAATAAAAGTTGGGGTAAGATGAATAAAGTGACCCCATTAAATAACACTTTTTAACCCTCACCTTTGTAAAATAGTTTTTAAGAAAATAGGGTCCTTAAATACGTCCATTTCTACCTAGGTCCACGTTCCTATGGGCAACCTTGGCTCTGATACCACTTCTGTCACACCCGGTTTGTCCCAAAGAACAACCGAGTGAATATCACATGTATGCCAGTATCTTTCTCTCATACATGTGATGATAAATAGTGAAGCATCATTTATTACAAGCCAGGTGTCGAATATAAATATGTCTTACAAAGCATATGTCTCGATGGACGATAATAAGTTCATAACATGTAAATAAAACAGCAGCGGAATATAAGTCTTATGGGCTCCGTCACAGGCGTTGCCCAGGGGACTCCATGAACCTAAAATCCTTCTTCTGGTCCGAAGTCTTGGTCATTGAACACCACATCATCCCCTTGACCTGAGCAGCAATTTAAACCAACAAATATGCAAGTTTGAGTACCGTTGGTACTCAGCAAGTGTGGGAAAGTTATGTCATGCATGGCTAGAGCAAGGAGAGGTTGACTCATGGTTAAAGCACTACGCAATCAATACCTATCACCTTAGCTTATTAAGCACCTACATTACTACACAGGTGAAATGGTCCCAATCTCCCAACCCATCATCAAAACTCAAGTAACCATAATATCATTTCCAATGTTAAGCTCCCCGCTTAACATCCTCAACTTCCAAATTCATCATCCTCTAATCATGAATAAGTCCAAGCCACTCTTGACCATGAGCACGGCTGTCATGACAGTTTTGACTCTGCAGAGTTTGCACCACTGTACCCACATGTAGTGATTTCATCCCCGTTGTCGGGTGGACTAAAAGAACCTCCATTATGCCAGTGGCCACGAACCACATTCACACTTCCCAGGTGTGTAGCCAGGAGATCACTATGAAGCTTGTACCTTTACAAAGGGATTCCCGACGAGCGTGGGCCCACTAAGGTTTCACCCCTAACAGCATACAAGAGGCTCCAACCCCGCTGCAGTGGCCCCCTCTTGAGCCTTGCGGTTCATATGGTAGTCCAGATGACACCTATTTCCCGCACCATCCAACACACCCATACTACGCCGGGGATACACCTAATTAATTGGCCAAGCTGCCCCATCTCAGCATGTGGTTGGCACGGTAAAGCCAGGTTACATGCTCCATGAACCAGTCCTTAGGATCCAGGCAAGTACTAAACACAAACCCGAGTCTCGTGCACCTAGCACCAACCAAATCATCCAACTTGTCTCGATCCCTACCTCTACATAACTCATAATGTCTCATTCAAGAGTAAGGTAAACAAGTTGATGATCTCATATCCCACTTATCCCATTCTAAGCATGGCTAAGCATAAGCATATAAATGACATGATAAAATAAATCCCAACCCAAACTACAAGGAAACAAGGTAATGCAATTCTAGGGAAACTTCCTAGCATGGGTTTCATGTTTCAATTGACAATGCAAATAATTCTATCTACACATCCTAGTATAGGATCAAAGTGGTCAAGGACACTTGCCTTCTTCCTTCTGCTCTGGGAATGGAAAGTCTTGGTCTTGGAAGGGGAGAACTTGCTCTGGAGCAGGCTCTACTCATGCCCATACACATAGCAAAAGAAAACAACAATCCATAAGACATGATTCACAATTTCACTTCATACAAACCACACATACCTACCTATGAAGGTCATTCTCATTACTAAGTGTTGTGGTTGTCCTAGATGTGTTGATTTTTGGCCTACATGCACTTTTAAGCATATGTATATGATTTCTAACTTTTGTATTCAGATTTCTGTTTGCACACTATATATAAATTTCCAATTTAAACAAATTCTTTAATACACTCTTTAGCTACCAAGTTTGCATGGAAAGTAATTCCATATCCCAAATGGGTTTTCAGACCTTCTACCAAATCCCAAACTGATGTCTTTGGATTTGGAGAATTCATTTATTATTTCTAGTTATGCATACCTATTTTCCTTTATTTTCCAGATTTATTTTCTATGCCTAAAATTGAGTTTTAAATTTTAAATAGTAAGACTTATCATCTAAACAGAATAGGTTCTGATCTAAAATATTAAATAATACATTTTTAAACTTCTCCTCTGATGTGAGCTAATTTAAATTTATTTTATCAGTTTTCAGAATTATTTCCTAGCCTAAAAATGTGTTTCTAGATCTAATAAATATGAACTACACTTAAGCAGATTTTATTTTAGCCTAAAATTTATTTTTAGTTCATTCTAAAGTTTCCCAAGTGCCAGGAAACTTTAAACTTGAATTTGCAATGTGTTTGCCTCACCCTTTAAGTTTAAATTCAAATCCCATATTCAATTTTCTGAATTTAATATCATATAGGGTCAAAAAAAGGTAAATTCACCCTACTACAGGGTCTAATTTCCAGGGGTCTAACTACACATAACAGAGGGGTTTTCCAAATTTTTATTAAGTCCAGGGGCTAAAACTGATTTTTAAATGAATTTACATGAATTTCTGAAGTTCCAGGGGCTAGATCAGAAGTTTCTGGGGCTAGCTCGTGTTTTCCGAGATCCCCAGTGGGTACGCGCGGGTTTTAATTCTACCGTGCGATTTAAAATAGACGGCGCACAAGGGGCCACGTCGTCCTGACCGTGCGCGGGCGGCGCTGCCCGGCGGCGCGCGGCGGCAGGAGGCGGTGATCTCGCCGGAAAACTTCGGATCTTCGTCTATACCTCCTAAAACTGGTATTTCATGGCATAGAACGGTAGAGGGGAGGTCGGGGATCTCACCTCGGGGTTTTTCTTGAGCTGGAGGCCCTGGAAGGCGGTCGGCGTCGAGGTCCGAGGTGGAACTGCTGCGGTGCTCGTCGGAGCTGTGCCTAGAGCGCAAACCTCCGAGTTTTCTGCACCTGCGTGACTCCCCGGAGGCGGTGAGACACGATCGACGCGTTAGATCAGAAAACCCGAGCAAAGATCGAGAGAAAACGGCATGAGAAGCTCTGGTTCTCACCGGGAGGAAAAACAGCCGATCGGGGGAGAAAAACAGGGTGATGCCGGCGTTTATATAGACGGGGGAGGGTGGCGTGTCTGTTGGGATCGAGCTGGAGTCGTCCGGGACAAGAATTTGGCTGGGGGACGCGGGTTTCCGGGGTAGTTTGAATTCGGGCGCGCGGAGGAGTCCGGGTAGTTGGCGCGAGCGAGAGGTGGGGGATGACAAGCGGGCCCCGCGTCTCAGTGAGAGGGAGATGCGCGCGGCTATGGGCTGGCGCGGGGGGGGGGGGGTATGGTGGGCCGGCTGGTGGGTTTCGGCCCACTGGCCGAGGGTTTTTTCTTTTTCTTTTTCTTTTTCTATTTCTTTTCTGTTTTGATTTGAATTTGAATTTCAGCAACACATGCAGTACGTCCAAAAATTTTTAAATTCCCCTCTTAACAAAATTTTGGGGTGTTACAATGATCTCCCAAGCATGCCACCGGAAAGGGATGTCGAGTTCAAGATTGAACTTGTACCCGGGATGACACCAATATCACGGAGGCCGTACAAGATGGCTCCGAATGAGCTAGCTGAATTAAAAGAGCAGCTCAATGATTAAATGAAGAAGGGTTTCATTCGACCGAGCTCCTCGCCATGGGGATGCTCGGCACTGTTTGTGAAGAAGAAGGATGAAACATTGAGGTTGTGTGTGGACTACCGACCTCTCAACGCCGTCACCATCAAGAATAAATATCCAGTGCCCCGCATCGATATTCTCTTCGATCAACTTGTGGGTGCGAGTGTATTTTCAAAGATGGATCTTCGCTCCGGATATCATCAAATCAAGATATGAGCGGAGGATATTCCGAAGACGGCCTTCTCGACGAGATATGGGTTGTATGAATACCTCGTCATGTCCTTTGGTCTCACCAACGACCCAGCACATTTCATGTACCTCATGAATTCAGTGTTCATGCCGGAGTTGGACAAGTTCGTGGTGGTGTTCATAGATGACATGTTGGTTTACTCCAAGTCTGAAGAGGAACACGCCAAACATCTGCATATCGTGCTTCAATGATTGCGAGACCATAAGCTTTATGCCAAGTTCAGCAAGTGCGAGTTTTGGATCAGCCAAGTCCCATTTCTTGGTCATATAATTTCTGCAGAAGGCATTGCAGTTGATCCAAGCAAAATCAAACAAGTGCTGAAATGGAAGTCCCCCACATCAGTCCACGAAGTCAGGAGTTTCCTTGAGTTAGCAGGATATTATCGGAGATTCATACCAAACTTTTCCAAGCTTGCTAAGCTGATGACTGAACTGTTGAAGAAGGGGATCAAATATGTTTGGAACTCAGCTTGTGAAGAAGCTTTCCAAGCATTAGTGAAGCATCTTACAACAGCCCCTGTGTTAGCTCAAACGGATACAACCAAGCCCTTCGATGTATATTGTGATGCGTCCGGTATCGGGCTTGGCTTTGTATTGATGCAAGAAGGAAGAGTGGTCGCCTATGGCTCACGTCAACTTCGTAACCACGAGCAGCACTATCCGACTCATAGTCTTGAGCTCGCTGCTGTGGTGTTGGCGTTGAAAATGTGGAGGCACTATTCACTCGGAAACTAAGTGCATCTCTACACCGACCACAAGAGTCTGAAGTATATATTCACTCAAAAGGAGTTGAATATGCGGCAACGAAGATAGATAGAACTGATCAAAGACTATGAAATCGAGATTCACTACCATCCCGGAAAGGCGAACATGGTTACCGATGCCTTAAGCCGCAAATCTCATGTCAACAATCTGTGCATCACCCCACTTGAAGAGGAGAAGCCAAATCTGTACTTGGTTCCATATGGGGCATTATATAATATTGCTCTCGTCCCTACAATACGAGAGGATATTATGGAAGCTCAGAAGAAAGACGTGGGAATGTCACACATTTGGAGAAGGATGAAGAATGGCGAAATGAAATGCTTCCGATGAGATGAACACGACACTCTATGGTTTAAAGACCGTATAGTGGTACCCCGTGATATGAAGCTTCGGAAGAAAATCTTGGACGAAGCTTATTTGTCCAAGTATTATATTCATACGGGCAGTAACAAGATGTACCAAGATCTGAAAACCAGGTTTTGGTGGACACGGATGAAAAAGAAATCACGAAGTACGTATCCGGATGTGATACGTGTCGGTGTGTGAAAGCCGACCATATGCGTAAAGCCAGACAGCTGCAACCATTTAACATTCCGGCGTGGAAGTGGGAGGATATCATCATGGACTTCATTGTTGGTTTACCTCTCACATCTCACAAGCATGACTCGATTTGGGTAATAGTCGATCGACTAACCAAGTCGGCTCACGTTATCCCCGTACATACAAAGTACGTGGCAAAGCAATATGCGGAGTTGTATATCGCAAGGATCTTGTGCTTGCACGGTGTTCCCCGCTCCATTATTTCAGATCGTGGTGCGCTATTCGTTGCTCGGTTCTGGGAACAGCTGCACGCGTCATTGGGGACCAAACTGATCCGCAGCTCCGCATATCACCCACAGACAGATGGTCAAACTGAATGGGTGAATCAAGTGCTTGAAGACATGCTACGTGCTTGTGCTCTCTACGGCAGCAAATGTCGCACACCTCTCAACTGGTGCAAGTCCGGTGAGCGAGTTATCTACGGCATTGAACTTGTTAATGAGGCTGAAGAATGGGTGCGAGTAATACAAGCAAATCTCAAGGCTGCTCAATCTCGTCAGAAGAGCTATGCGGATAAAAGACGCCATCCTCTTCACTTCGACATCGGGGACCATGTTTATGTCCGTGTGTCTCCGATGAAAGGAGTTCATCATTTTAGAGTGAAGGGCAAACTTGTGCCGCAATTCATTGATCTGTTCGCCGTCATTGAAAAATGCGGACCCGTGGCCTATCGCTTGGATTTACCGGCGTCGCTCGCAGGAATTTACAACGTCTTCCATATCTCTCAGCTGAGGAAATGCCTCAAACCCTCTGCTGAAATCCGAACAGAAGACATAGAAGTTCTTCAACCGGACCTCACATACACGGAGTATCCAATCCGGATTATCGATGAAAAGACTCGCGCCACAAGGAACCGGACATTATGGTTCTACAAGGTCTTGTGGAGTAACCATACCGCTGATGAGGCGACATGGGAAAGCGAGGAATATCTATGAATTAATTATCCGGACTTGCTATCATCATATACCCGGTAAAGTCTCCACATTTTGCATTTCTTTTGGAATCTCGGGACAAGATTCTTTTTAAGGGGGGGTGGATGTAAAATTCCCCAAAAAATTAGGGGAATTAAAACTTTGAATTATAACGGTGTAACTTCAAAGTGAGGATTTAGACTTTCCAAAAACTTCCAAACATGGAGATCTAAAGGCATAACTTGGATCTTCATATTCCAAATACTCAACCTTCCAAATTTCAGCTCATTTGGAGGAGTTTTAATATTTGTTTGGGATTTAAGAGGAAGCCCTCTAATCTGAATTTCAAATTCAGTTTCAAATTCCAACTTCCCCAATTTGCAAATTTGATTCCACAAATGTGTTCTCCACATTTGAATTAGCATCCATGCCAAAAATCAGAAACTTTGGAGTTGGTTTGCTATGTTTTTGGAACAATGCAAAATGAAGAATTTCAAATTCAATTTCCAAATTCAAATGACCATATTCAATTCAAACTACACAACAGAATTGAAATCGGTTGAATTCAATTTTTTCAAACCTTAACTTTGAGTCAAAGCATAGCCTTAAATTGTGAGTAGCTGGGGGAGAAATATCAGTGGAAATTTGATTAAAACAGGAGGAAGTGGGACCTAGTGGTCAGCCTCACAACAGGGCTACCGCCTCTGTTTTGCTTCGGCCGATCGCCGAGACGCCGCCAGCTCCCGGCGAAACCCGCTCCCGAGGCATTCACCGTGCCACCTCCTGCTGGTTCCCCCAAAGCTCATCCTGATCACCCCGCCGAGTGCCACAGCACTCTTTCGTTTCCTCAGTTCGCTTGGCTGTGCTTCCTCTCGCTCACACGAGCTCGTTCCGCGCCATCTCTGCTCGCGCTAGTCTCAGCCACCCTGAGTTCTGTCGCTCGAGCTATCCACAGCAAAGAGTAGCGCCTTGACGTGCTCTAGCCCCTCCCAGAATTCCTCCAAGGTTTCCGATAGGAGCTGCTCACAAAACACGGATTTGCGCCAAAGCTTTGGGGTGCACAGGACCTCACCGTTTCGGCTCACCATCAACAGCCTCATCCGGCCACCCTCTTCCTCAACTTGCTGTACACGAAAGGTGCATTTGTATGTCCTGGTCATGTACCCGGAGGCCATATATTGGTTTCTAGAACCGGTGGCAAGAACTTCGCCGTTTCCAAAAACTGTGTGCAGGAGGGTAGGGCTCGGTCTAACCAAAAATTCGTATTGCACGATCCACTAGAGCTCGAGCAAGCTTGCACACAGCTTCCATACTTCCTAGCGCCCCTCCTCGACGAAGAACCGAGCAAGAACATCCAGAAATGAGGGAGTTCTAGCTGTTTTCCTAGTCGCCGGTGCAAAAACACCTCGGGTCACCATGGAGCCACCGGTTGCCGGCTGTTTCACCGGCGTTAGAGGCCATGCCTAGCTTCTACATCTTCCACTGGTGCTCTACAGCCCGAGAGCCAATCGTTTGGTGGAGGAATGAAGCTTCCCAATCTCACCGGAGTTCGAAACCCTGCTGTCACCGGTGCGCGCCATCTTCCAGCGAGTTTTGGCTGCCGGCGACACCACCAGCGTGTTCAGCGGGGTAAATAATGGATGAGCAGCGAGATTTGGCACGGGAGGCGGCCGGGAAGGCCTTTCCCGCCACCCTCGCTGGAGCAACACCGCAGGTTCCTCTGTTTGGCGCGAGGTAGAAGAGGGAGCTGACATGTGGGGCCCGCAGCCGAGTTTAAACTTTTCCAGATTTTCCTATTCTAGTGCAAACTTTGGAGAGCCATAACTTTGTGTAGAAAACACCAAAAAGGGTGAGACCAATTTTTTTGGAATCCTCATAAGGAGTAGTTCACAGAGAAACAAATTGCTTTCTATGAAAATGCACAGTCATTTCTGTAGAATTGTTTTTATTAAATATTTTGAGATTTATTACAGAAGCAATTCTTTATGAAACATTCCCAAATTTGGGAAGCTATTCATTTCCATTGTTACTGATCTCCAGTAAAAATTTGAGCTCCATTGGAGTTCATTTGCTAGGCTAAAGTTCCTTCCAAAGTTCAGCCCTTATTTGAAAATTCAAAATTTAAACAGAAAATTTTCAGAACTCCTGTCCAACTTCAAAAATTCATATCTCTCTCTTGGTAGCTCCAAAAATGGTGAAACAAATTTTGTTAGAACCATGAAGACTTACCATAATCAGATCATCCACTGTTAGCTATGTCAAAGCTCCTGATTTGGGCTCAAAATTCAGAGAAACCTTGTACTTGTGGGAATTTTGGAGACCACATTGTGCAATGACATTTCTCCAAATTCTGCTTTGATCATCCTTATAGAGTCTAGTATCCACTGGAAAAATCCCAAAGCCAATTAAGGATCCTAAATAGCAGTAGCTATGAATAGAAGTTACTTCTTATAAGTCCTTAATACTTATACATATATTTTGCTACATTTCATTTAGTGACCGAAGTTGAGGACGCACCGGATCCCTTGGACGTCCTGCCTCGTGAATCTAACTTTCCATTCGACTCGCAACCAGGCAAGCCCCGGTTTGCATTTAAGTAATTTTGCAAATTCTTTATTTGTATCACTTATGTTTAGGGTGAAATTCTTGCATTAGAGTTAAGGTGATTGAAACACCACTTGCATAGCCTTTTAAATCCTATAAAGGGTTGGGTAGTTTACAAACTCGACGAGTAGAGAATGCCGTGCTAATGTTCTTAGGATCTCGGTAGAAGTCGAGTGGTTGGAAGCTACTCGCGAGATAGTATTTATCACACGGGATGAGAAGAGGTAGAAAATGGCTTTAGTTGTGTAAATGAGACCCAGCAGGGGGATAGGATGCAGTGAGTGGAGGTCTCACATGCGTAGCCCTGTTGGTGTTGGTTGAGGACCGAGCCGTGTGCGGCGCTGCTGGACAAGTATCGAACAGTACCGGATGCATACTGGCATATGGGAACCAGGAAACCGATGTAATTGGTTAACCTGGGTGCCGAGGCTTCCCAACCGTTTTATAGGAGTGGATTCAGGGTAGCAAGGTATTAATCTGCCGGTGGGCACTGACACGCTTCACGCGAGAACCTCCTGCCCGTTACGGATGGACCGGTTCGGCATTTGGGTTGCCTTTGAAAGGTTGTTGCATACAACAGAGTAGGAAGGTGTGAAGCACCATACTTCTGAAAGTGGGTGTATGTGACATGTTATCCGGGTGTCTCCTGATTGCAATCACCGTCCCTCGCGGTTATTTGAGTACCCGCTTGTTCACTGTGCTGTGACGTAGTAAGAAGTGAAAAAAGCCAACTGAATATGCTGCATTGAATTATTAATGTCCTGAAACCTAGTATGCTGTAGTTGTAGAGCTAATTAAATTTATTTTCCACTTTGGGCATCACCATATCGGAGGAAAGCATTTCTTGTTTGATTGTGGACTTCCAATGTGAGGGCTGCCTAAGGCACATGAAACTGTTTCTATAAAACTGAAAGTTAGGATCAACATGTAGGCGTGTCTTTATTGCAAAGTCCTTCTCCTATATTACCCATCCCTGCATGTAGAGTTCCATGACTAGGGTTGTCGGTTAAGCCTTGCTGAGCCATCGTGCTCACGGTTGCAATATTTGAGCTGTGTGCAGGTGAGAGTTATGAGGAAGGTTCCGAGGACGAGGCGATGCCCCCGTCGGAGTACACGGCCGAGCTGGAGCCTTGCACACCGCCGTGACCTCCGGTTCTATGTTGCTAGTGTGTAGCGTCCCCGGGCTGGATGGCTGCACTTTTGCTTAGTTAGAGGGAGAGAGTATCTATGTATAAGACTTCCGCTGTATAATTATGTTTTGTAAAAAGACTTCCGCTGTTTTTATATCAAATAAAAGTTTGTATGTTGTTCATACTCTTTTTTTGTGTGCTGTTGGGTGCCACATCGCACTGTGGGGACCACCCCTGTGGGGACTAACCCGTGGTTCACCCACTCCAGGATTGCATAGGGTGGTGCCATACGATGCGGCACCCAAGAGCACACACGAAAAGAATAAAGAACAACATACAAACTTTTATTTGATATAAAACAGCGGAAGTCTTTTACAAAATATAATTATACAGTGGAAGTAATGTACATTAGTAGCCTCTCTTCCTAAATATGCAAAAGTGCAGCCATCCAGCCCGGGGACGCTACACGCTAGCAGCATGGAAGCGGAGAAATCACGGCGGTGTGCAGGGCTCCATCTCGGCCGTGTACCCTGACGGGGGCATCGCCTCATCCTCGGAACCCTCCTCATAGCTCTCACCTGCATACATCTCAAATATTGCAACCATGAGCACGAAGGCTCAGCAAGGCTTAACCGTCTCATCTAGGCATGGAACTCTACATGCAGGGCTGTGTAAATTAGAAGAAAGGACTTTGCGACAAAGACACACCTATAAGTTGATCCTTACTTTCAGTTTTATAGCAGCAAATTCATGTGGTGATGCCCTCACATCGGAAGTCCACAATCAAACAAGAAACGCTTTCCCCCGATGTGGTGATGCCCAAAGCGGAAAGTAAACTTAATTAGTTCTACATCTACAGCAAACATGGTTTCCAAAACATTAATATATCATCACAGCATATTATCATTCCACTGGCTTACTTTACTTCTTACTACGTCATGAAACAGTGAACAAGCGGTACTCGAATAACCGCGAGGGATGGTGATTGCAATCAGGAGACACCCGGACAACACGTTGCATACACCCACTTTCAGAAGCGTGATTCCACACCCCTTCTTACTCTGTTGTATGCAACCACCTTTCAAAGACAATCCAAATGCCGAACCGGTCCATTCGTAACGGGTAGGAGGTCCCCGCGTGGAGCGTGACTGTGCCCACCGGCAGATTTACACCTTGCTACCCTCAACCCACTCCTATTTACGGTTGGGTAAGCCTCGGCACCCAGGTTAACCATTTACATCGGTTTCCTGCTTATGTCAGTATGCCATCCGGTACTGTTCGATACTTGTTCAGCAGGCCCTCACACGACTCGGTCCTCAATCGACACCAACAGGGCTACGCACGTGAGACCTCCGCTCACTGCTTCCTATCCCCCTGCTGGGTCTCATTTTCACCACTCTTAAGCCATTTTCTATTCTGACCAAACCGTGTGATAAACCTTACCTTGCGAGTAGATTCCAACTACTCGACTTCTACCGAGGTCCTAAGCATTTTAGCAGGGCCTTGTACGGCTCTGTAAGCTACCCAACCCTTCATAGGATTTAAAAGGTTATGCAAGTGGGGTTTCAAACACCTTAACTCTAATGCAAACGTTCGCCCTAGACATAAGTGATACAAATAAAGAATTTTATAAAAGGTACTTAAGTGCAAAACGGAGCTTGCCTGGTTGCAAGTTAAAGGGGAAATCAGCTTCTGGTGGGAGGACGTCCAACGGCTCCGGCGTATCCTCAACTTCGGTCACTAAATGAAATGTAGCAAAATATATGTGTAAGTATTAAGGGTTTATAAGAATTGAACTTCTATTCATAGCTACTGCTATTTAGAATCCTTAATTGGCTTTGGGATTTTTACAGTGGATACTAGACTCTCTAAGGATGATTTGAGCCCAATTTGGAGCCATCTCATTGCACCATGTAGTCTTTAAAATTCCTACAAGTACAATGCTTCTCTGAATTTTGAGCCCAATTCAGGAGTTTTGACATAGCTAACAGTGGAAGATCTGATTAGGGTAAGTCTCCATGGTTCTAACAAAATTTGTGTCACCATTTTTTGAGCTACCAACAGAGAGATATGAATTTTTGAAGTTGGACAGGAGTTCTGAAAAGTTTCTGTTTAAATTGAATTTCCAAATAAAGGCTGAACTTGGGAAGGCAGTTTATCCTAGCAAATTATATCCAATGAAGCCCAAATTTTTACTGGAGATCAGTAACTATGGAAAGGATTTTCTGCCCGAATTTGGAGATATTTCATAAAGAATTGCTCCTGTAATAAATCCCCAAAAGATTTAATAAAAATAATTCTACAGAAATTCTTGGGCATTTTCATAGCCTAAAATTGGTTTCTCTGTGAAGTACTCCTCATGAGGATTCCAACAAAATTGGTCTCACCCTTTTTGGAGTTTTCTACACAAAGTTATGAGCCTCCAAAGTTTGAACTGTATTAAGAAAATCTTGAAATGTTTAAATCCCAGTGGTGGGTCCCACCCGTCAGTTCTTTCTTCTTCCTCACGCCAAACAGAGGAGTCCGCGGCGGTTGCTCCGGCGAGGGTGGCGGGAACGGCTCTCCCGGCCATTCCTCGGGCCTAAACTCGCCGCTCCCCCATATTTGACCGTGCTGAACACTTCGGGAGGGTCGCCGGCGACCGTAGCTCACCGGAAACCACCGCACACCGGTGACAGCAAAGTCTTGAACTCCGGCGAGGTCGGGAACCCTTATTCCTCCATCACACAATCGATTCTCGGGCTCTAGAGTATCATTGAAGGATATAGGAGCGCATAAGGGTACTGGCCGCCGGTGAAACAGCCGGCAACCGGGGGCTCCACGGCGACCCGAGGTGCTTTTGCACCGGCGACTAAGAAAACAGCTAGGGCTCCCTCGTTTCTTGATGTTTTTGCTTGGTTCTTCGTTGAGGAGAGGCGCTAGGAAGTAGGGAAGCTCTGTGCAAGCTTACTCGAGGTCTAAAGGATCATGCACCACGAATTTTCGGTTAGACCGAGCACTAACCGTCGGTGTACAGTTTGGGGAAATGGTGAAATTCTCGCCACCGGTTCTAGCAACGCTAAACAGCCTCCGGCTACACGACCAGGACATCTCCATGCACCTTTCGTGTACAGCAAGTTGGGGCAGAAGGTGACCGAGGCGTTCTGACCACGGTAGCCTGACTTCGGTTCCCGCCGATGGCTTCTGTTCCTGGCGCCGATCCTCGGATTAGGGCCAACAGCAGCCCCAAGCGTCAAAGTTGAGCGCGGGACTACCTTGTACCCACGTTGGCGCTCCTCTTTTGCGTTGGCAACTCGGTGAGGAGGGATCAGTACTGGCTGGCGATCGAAAATGGTCGAGACAGCGCCGGCGGCTCACGTTTGCGCGGGGGAAGCAGAGCAGAGGCCGAAGCACGAGCTGTAAGTGGCGAAATGCTGCTGTGGCACTCGGGGCGAGCTGATTAAGACGAGCAGCGGCGAGGAGACCCTGAGGTGGCGCAGTGGAAGCCTCGGGCGCGGGGAAACATCGAGCGCTGGCGCGCTGTGATCGCCCAGGGAGAAAACAGTCGGTTGAGTTGCTTTGTGTGGCTGACAATTGGGTCCCACCTCCCCCTTTGTTTAGTCAAATTTCCTCTGATATTTTACAATCCAACAACTCAAAATTAAAGTCTTTGCTTCACCTCAAAGTCATAGTTTTAACTTTCTGAATTCAAAGGATTCGAATTCTGGTGTGAAATTTGAATTGTGTTTGACCCCGTTGAATTTGAAATGGAGTTTGAATTCTCCACTTTGGTTTGTCCCCAAACACATAGCAAACCAGCTCCAAAATTTCTAATTTGTGGCATGGCTGCTCATTCAAAGGTGGAAAACACATTTGTGAAACCAAATTTTCAAATTGAGGGGATTCGAATTTGAAACTGAATTTGAAATTCAGATTAGAGGGCTTTTCCTTTTAATCCCAAACAAATATGGAAATTCCTCCAAATGAGCTGAAATTTGGAAGGGTGAATATTTGGAATATGAAGATCCAAGCTGTGCATTTAGATCTCCATGTTTGGAAGTTTTGGGAAGTCTAAACCCTCACTTTGAACTTACACCATTATAATTCAAAGTTTTAATTCCCCTCATATTTCCTAAATGTACATGAGCTGAAATTTTCTTGCTACCACGTTTGGGGATTTTACATCCCTCCCCCCTTAAACAAAATCTCGTTCCGAGATTCCAAAAGAAAAAGCAAAGTGGGGAAACTTTACCGGGTATATGATGGTAGCAAGTCCGGATAATATGTTTGTAAATAGTCCTCGCTATCCCATGTCGCCTCATCAGCGGTATGGTTGCTCCACAAGACATTGTAGAACCACGAGGTCCGATTTCTTGTGGCGCGAGTCTTTTCATCGATAATCCGGATCGGATACTCCGTGTACGTGAGGTCCGGTTGAAGCACTTCTATGTCTTCGGTGCGGATTTCCGCAGAGGGTTTGAGGCACTTCCGCAGCTGAGAGATGTGGAAGACGTTGTGAATGCCTGCGAGCGACGCCGGTAAATCCAAGCGATAGGCCACGGGTCCGCATCTTTCAATGACAGTGAACGGACCAATGAACCACGGCGCAAGTTTACCCTTCACTCCGAAACGGTGAACTCCCTTCATCGGAGACACACGAACATAAACATGGTCCCCGATGTCAAAGTGGAGGGGCGGCGTCTTTTATCCGCATAGCTCTTCTGACGAGATTGAGCAGCCTTGAGATTGGCTTGTATTACTCGCACTCGTTCTTCAGCTTCATTCACAAGTTCAATGCCGTAGATAACTCGCTCGCCGGACTCACACCAGTTGATAGGTGTGCAACATTTCGGCCATAGAGAGCTTCATACGGCGCCATCTTAATACTAGCTTGATAGCTATTGTTGTAAGAAAACTCCACCAACGGCAAATGATCATCCCAATTCTTGCCGTGGTGGATGGCACAAGCGCGTAGCATGTCTTCAAGCACTTGATTCACCCGTTCAGTTTGACCATCCGTCTGCGGGTGATACGCGGGCTTCGGATCAGTTTGGTCCCCAATAATGCGTGCAGCTGTTCCCAAAACCGAGAGACGAACAGCACACCGCGATCTGAAATGATGGAGCGGGGAACACCGTGCAAACACAAGATCTTTGCAATGTACAGCTCCGCATATTGCTTGGCCACGTACCTTGTATGTACAGTGATAAATGAGCCGACTTGGTTAGTCGATCGACTATCACCCAAATCGAGTCATGTTTGTGAGACGTGAGAGGTAATACGACTATGAAGTCCATACTGATATCCTCCCACTTCCACGCCGGAATGTTCAATGGTTGCAGCTGTCCGGCTTTACGCATATGGTCAGCCTTCACCCGCCGACACGTATCACACTCGGATACGTACTTTGCGATTTCTCTTTTCATCCGTGTCCACCAAAACCTGGTTTTCAGATCTTGGTACATCTTGTTGCTGCCCGTATGAATAGAATACTTGGACAAATGAGCTTCATCCAAGATTTTCCTCTGAAGCTTCATGTCACGGGGTACCACTATACGGTCTTTAAACCATAGTGTACCGTTATTATCTCTTCGGAAGCATTTCATTTCGCCATTCTTCATCCTTCTCCGAATGTGCGACATTCCCACGTCTTTCTTCTGCGCTTCCATAATCTCCTCTCGTATTGTAGGGACGAGGGCAAGATTATACAATGCCCCATATGGAACCAAGTACAGACTCGGCTCCTCCTCTTCAAGTGGGGTGATGGACAGACTGTTGACATGGGATTTGCGGCTTAAGGCATCGGCAACCACGTTTGCCTTCCCGGGATGGTAGTGAATCTCGATCTCATAGTCTTTGATCAGTTCTAGCCATCTCCGTTGCCGCATATTCAACTCCTTTTGAGTGAATATATATTTTAGACTTTTGTGGTCGGTGTAGAGGTGCACTAAGTTCCCGAGTAAATAGTGCCTCCACATTTTCAAGGGCAACACCACAGCAGCGAGCTCAAGATCATGAGTGGGATAGTGCTGCTCGTGGTTACGGAGTTGACGTGAGCCATAGGCGACCACTCTGCCTCCTTGCATCAATACACAGCCATGCTCATGATCTCCATGTTTGGAATATGAAGATCCAAGCTGTGCATTTAGATTTCCATGTTTGGAAGTTTTGGGAAGTCTAAACCCTCACTTTGAACTTACACCATTATAATTCAAAGTTTTAATTCCATCATTTTTCCTAAGTGTACATGAGCTGAAATTTTCTTGCTACCACGTTTGGGGATTTTACAACCCCGTGGTTCACCCACCCCAGGATCACATAGGGTGGTGCCGTGCGATGCGGCACCCAACAGCACACATGAAAAGAATTAAGAACAACATACAAACTTTTATTTGATATAAAACAGCGGAAGTCTTTTACAAAACATAAATATAGAGCGGAAGTCTTATACATAGATACTCTCTCATTCTAACTAAGCAACAGTGCAGCCGTCCAGCCCGGGGACACTACACACTAACAACATAGAACCGGAGATCACGGCGGCATGTAGGGTTCCAGCTCGGCCGTGTACCCCGACGGGGGCATCGCCTCATCCTCGGACCCTTCCTCATAACTCTCACCTGCACACAGCTCAAATATAGCAACCGTGAGCATGATGGCTCAGCAAGTCTTAACCTACAACCCTAGGTAGGGAACTCTACATGCAAGGATATGTAAGATAGGAAAACGGGCTTTGCAATAAAGACACGCCTACGTGTTGATCCTTAATTTCAGTTTTATAGCAACAGTTTAATAAGCCTTAGGCAGCCTCACATCGGATGTCCACAATCAAACAAGAAAAGCTTTCCTCCGATGTGGTGATGCCCAAAGTGGAATATAAACTTAATTAGCTCTATAACTACAGCATACAAGGTTTCAGGACATTAACAGTTCAATACAGCATATTCAGTTGTCTTATTTCACTTCTTACTACGTCACAGTGCAGTGAACAAGCGGTACTCAAATAACCGCGAGGGACGGTGATTGCAATCAGGAGACACCCGGATAACATGTTACATACACCCACTTTCAGAAGTGTGATTCCACACCCCTTCCTACTCAGTTGTATGCAACAACCATTCAAAGGCAACCCAAATGCCAAACCGGTCCATCTGTAACGGGCAGGAGGTCCCCGCGTGGAGCGTGACTGTGCCACCGGCAGATTTATACCTTGCTACCCTGAACCCACTCCTATAAAACGGTTGGGAAGCCTCGGCACCCAGGTTAATCAATTACATCGGTTTCCTGGTTCCTATATGCCAGTATGCATACGGTACTGTTCGATACTTGTCCAGCAGGGCCGCACACGGCTCGTTCCTCAATCGACACCAACAGGTCTACGCACGTGAGACCTCCGCTCACTGCATCCTATCCCCCCTTCCGGGTCTCAGTTTCACAACTTAAGCCATTCTCTACCTCTTCTCATCCTGTGTGATAAATTCTTATCTCGCGAGTAGATTCCAACCACTCGACTTTTACCGAGATCCTAAGAACATTAGCATGGCATTCTCTACTCGTCGAGTCTGTAAACTGCCCAACCCTTCATAGGATTTAAAAGGCTATGCAAGTGGGGTTTCAATCACCCTAACTCTAATGCAAGCATTTCACCCTAAACATAAGTGATACAAATAAAGAATTTGTAAAAGTACTTAAATGCAAACCGGGGCTTGCCTGGTTTCGAGTTAAAGGGAAAGTCAGCATCTGGTGGGAGGACGTCCAAAGACTCCGGTGCGTCCGCAATTCGGTGACTATATGAAATGTAGCAAAATATATGCATGTGTAATTGTTATATAAGAAGTACACTTCTATTTATAGCTACTGCTATTTAGGTTCCTTAATTGGCTTTGGGATTTTTCTAGTGGATACTAGGCAATCTAAGGATGATATGAGTAAATTTTGGAGAAATTTCATTGCACCTCGTGGTCTCCAAAATTCCCACAAGCATAAGGCTTCTCTGAATTTGAGCCCAAATCAAGAGTTTTAACATGTCTAACAGTGGAAGATCTAAGTAGAAGGTCTCAATGGTTCTAACAAAAAAAATTTCACCATTTTTGGAACTACCAACAGAGATATATGAATTTTGGAAGTTGATAACAAATGCTGAAAATGTCTCTGTTTATTTTCCTATTTTTCAGAGACATAAAGGATTGACACCACATTTGGCCAGGAAAATGAGGTCCAATGACTCTGAAATTTTTACTGGAGATCAATGATTTTTGGAAGGGTGACCTTACCAAATTTAAGAATTTTCCAATAAACAGAACCCCTGTAAAAATTTGTACAATATTTTCCGTGATTGAATTAATGAGCCAAATACAGAGATTTTCATAACCATTGGTCTGTACCCCTGGATAGTATTCTCTGAGGGGAATCTAACAAAATTT
Organism: Neostapfia colusana; assembly: GCA_030760725.1. Taxonomy (NCBI): domain Eukaryota; kingdom Viridiplantae; phylum Streptophyta; class Magnoliopsida; order Poales; family Poaceae; genus Neostapfia; species Neostapfia colusana. The sequence continues at coordinate 56,926,778 of JASWHV010000005.1, read as the reverse complement.
ATTTCACAATTTTTGGAGGTTCCTACACAAAGTTATGGCTCTCCAAAATTTGAACCGAAATAAGAAAAATCTGGAAATGTTTAAACCAACAGTGGGTCCCACTCGCCAGTATTCTCTTCAACCTCATGCCAAACAGAGGACCGGCGGCGTTCTCCAGCGAGGGTGGCGGGAACAGCATTCCCGGCCGCCTCCCGGGCCAAATCTCGCCGCTCCACCATTTTCCACCCCGCTGAGCACGATGGTGGCGTCGCCAGCGGCCGAAACTTGCCGGAAAATGGTGCGCACCGGTGACAGCATAGTTTAGGACTCCGGCGAGGTCGGGAAGCCTCATTCCTCCACCAAATGATCAGCTCTCGGTCTCTATAGCACCACTAGGAGAGGTAGGATCTAGGCATGGCACCCAAATCCGCTGTGGAGCCCTCCAAACCTATTGGCACCATGCGCCCAAAGTGGTCCGAAGGTCTTCCCGCGACAAGAACGTGTAATCCCCGCTCTAAACCTAATTTCCAGGGCTAGAACCGAGGGAGGAAGGGCGCTAGCTAGTCTAGAACCTGTATGCAAAGCTTCAGCTACTCACAACACGAATTGGAGCTGAATTTAGCAACTCTTTACCTCGGGGTCGAGTTGTGCTGCCCCGGGGAAAATCTCTGAATTCTCCTCTGAGGAGTCATGGCTTGGGCTGAATTTTTTAGGTGAGCAGCTCCGGTCGCAGGTGCACCAATGGGTTGGATCGCTTCGGCGTGAGCTTCTTCGGTTTGAGCTGTCCACGGTGACCGAAAATTGGAACTTCCGGTGTTCACGGCGGCACAGCAACAACTCCGGGAATTTCAAGCTCCAACGGGCAGAGACTGAAAGAGTAGGGATGGTGGATGGCTAGAGTACGTGTTGGTGATGGTTTTTTCTGTGGAAGGCTCGAGCAACCGAGCTCGGGGTGCTTTGATCGATCGGGGAAGAACCGAGCGGTGGTGTTCGTTGAGAGGCAGACAACCGAGGTGAGAGCGAACTGGGGAAAACGAAACGGGTCCGTGGCACGTCGCAGCCGGCGCTGGCGCTGTGATCGCGGTGTCACCCGCAGAGGGAAAAATTGAGTCGGTTTAGAGGAATGTGTAGCTGACAAATGGGTCCCACTCCCTTTCATTTTTAATCAATTTTTCCCACAGCTACTCATAATTGAATGCCTTACTTCACCTCAAAGCTAAGGTTTGAAATGTTGAATTCAAATGATTTAAATTCTGGTGTGGAGTTTGAATTGAATATGGTCATTTTAATTTGAAATAGGATTTGAATTATCCCTTTTGCATTGTTCCAAAAACATAGCAAACCAACCCCAAAGTTTCTGATTTTTGGCATAGCTGCTAATTCAAATGTGGAGAACACATTTGTGGAACCAAATTTGCAAATTGAAGAAATTGGAATTTGAAACTGAATTTTAAATTCAGATTAGAGGGCTTCCTCTTTTAATCCCAAACAAATACTAAAACCCCTCCAAAGGATCTGAAATTTGGAAGGTTTAATATGTGAAATATGAAGACCCAAGTTATGAATTTAGATCTCCATGTTTGGAAGTTTTTGGGAAGTTTGAATCCTCACTTTGAACTTACACCATTATAATTCAAAATTTTAGTTCCCCTCATTTTTCCTAAGTGTACATGCGTGGAAATTCTTGCTACCAGTTTTTGGGGATTTTACTCGCTTGTTCACTGTATCGTGATGTAGTAAATACTTGAGCTGAATATTATGACTTACTTGCTGTTACGATATAATTTTCTGTAACCTGTTTGCCATCAAATATTGCTCACTAAATTTCAGATTCATGAACAATTGATCTGCTGCTAAGAACTGAATTAAGTATGAACTACTAGGTGTGTCCTTTGCTGAAATCTACAATCCAATTATCGGTATGACTTGCATGTAGAGTTTCATGCTTAGGTGAGTCAGATAAGTCTTGCTGAGCCATCGTGCTCATGGTTGCTGTTGTAAGTGTTATTGCAGGTGAGGATTATTCTGATGCTAGGGACTATAGGGTCCCCGGAGAGGCCTATCCCCCTTTGGGGACTACGGCCGAGTGGGAGCCCTGCACGCCGCCATGAAGAATCTTGTGTGCTGCTGGTGTGGACTGTCCATAGGGCTGTACAGTCGACTTTTTCTTAGCTTAGGCATAAGATCGGAGCCTTCTTATCTTCCGTTGTAGTTATGTTTATGTAAATTAGTTCTTAAACTGAACAAGTTGTATCACTTTTGTAAAAAATTTAGTAATCTTCGTATGTAATACTGTTTATTATTGTGTCCGCTGTTTGGTGTCGCATCGCACGACACCACCCTATGCAATTCCTGGATTGTAAGGACCCGGGTCCGTGTCATTGAACATATTGATCCTATATTTTTAAAGTGTTTTGTTTACGAAACTGCATGCTTGTGTCAACTTGATGGGAAACCCATATGTAGGAGTTTACTAGTATTGCTTGCCACTCTTTGTCGCCAGTTACATGATGAATCGGGTATGGGTTTTTTCTCTTTTGCGTCGCATCGCTTTACAGGTTATGGGAAACCACATAAATTTGCTTAACGATTATAACCATGTGGATGAATGATCATGAGATAATGGTGACTTTTTAGCAACATGAAACTTAGGTGATCGAAGCAAGCATGGTTTTGTGGTTGGGTTGGATGGTATGGTGGTTTTTCTTGCCTTGGATCTATGGACTTGTTCATGCGAGACTATGCCAGGACAGCAGTGCCACCACAAGGCTATGTATGGGTGCGGCATAGCTGGATAATTAGGTGTGCTCATAGCATTGTATGGACCATTGGATGGCGCAGGGAATGGGATTCGGTGAGGAATGCCCTGGGATCTGCATGGCACACGAGGGGGCCCGTGCTTGGGAGAATGTGGATTCAAGCCTGCCAGTGAAACTTTAGTGGGTCCGTACATACTAGTAGTCCCTTTGTAAAAGCTATTTTGTGATCTCTTGGCCACACACCAACAGCAGTGTACTTTGGCATAATGGAGGTTATCTAGTCGCTGACGGGTGACGAAATCACAAACTTGTGGGTAAAGTGGTGCCACCTATGTAGAGTGTAAATACTATCATGGTAGCCGTGCTTACGGTTATTTGCACATGGACAACTTCCATGATTAGAGGCTAAACTTGGTTTTGGTTGGGTTTTGGTTATGTCACATGGGATTTGCTTTCGGTTATGTCATATGAGTATGGATGATCATGAGAAGTTATGAATTTGGAATAGACTTTGATAATGAATGTTGGCTGGTCATACTTGATGAATGATGGTATATGATGACATTGGACATGAGACAATATGATTACTTGGTTATGATGGGATTTGAATTCACTTAGACATTGTAGGTTGTTTTCTTTTGAGATTGTGAAATAAAACTAGCTTGCTGCAATGAACCATTGTTTTCATCCTTGTTTAAGCTACATGTCATACTTTCCCGCACTTGCTGAGTATGACATGTACTCACCCTTGCTATTCCCACATTAATTCAGCTACAGGAGACACTTGGGAGTACCCTGAGGATCACGTGGAGTACTAGGCATGCGTATTACCGTCAGCTGCCTGTGGAGTCGGAGTCATACTATTTAGTTTCTTTCTGCTGCAATAAAATTAGAGACTTTCATTTGAGATCATTGAACTACTGTAACAAAGGATTTAAATACTATTCATGACGTGGTTAAATTCTGAATACCATTTGTGACGTACTCGTGTATGTGTGATGAACATCCTGGGCACACATACGCTTCACTTGGTTTTTTTCAGAACCGGGTGTTATAAATTGGTACCAGAGCCACGTTGACTGTCGGACGCAAGCCTAAGTAGAATGGACACTCTAAAACACATTTGAACACCCCTCTAAAATGTTATTATTGAAATTTCTTGTTGTTGCATTTTACCTTGTCAATTCAGCCACCGGAAAGTGCTATTTTCTGCTGCGTTTTGCACTACAAATTCCAGTTATGTTTCATGTGCTTGCTAGCTGCCTCGGTTTCCCCTCTTTTCTCTTCTTCTGGACAGCCGCACCATCTATTTTCTTGCTATATGGCTGCTGCAATTTCCGGATTATATTACCCTCTTCTCCAATGTTCTCATGTCTTCTCTATAGATGCCGATTACTAGTAGCACAGCGCGCATGAGCACTCGCCCGCCACCCCTTGTATGCTCACTTAACCCTATCAAGATTCCCGATAGAACGATCCGTGTGGAGGAGAATGTGAACCCAAGTGAGGAGGAAGTGAAGCCCCATGTAAAGGACGCTAATCACTCAAGCCTTATGGAAGAGGAAGAGGATCTGTAGGAGGTAGAGCCATACGAGGAGGAGATGGAGGAAGAGCCACACGAGGAAGAGGAGGGGAGGAACCCTATGAAGCTGAACCACATGGAGTCGAGCAAGGAGAGGAGTCACCACATGCTGTGGCTGGAAATGAAGATGATGAACCGGTCTTCTATTTTGCTCAAGAATTTTGGTCTAATGGAACGGAAGGAGGACATGCAGTCAGGGAGTTGAAAGAGTTTCTTGATCGCTGTAACTTATACCCGGAGTACCTCATCATGAGAATCCCTCGTCTTGAACATGAAGAATGAAGGGCTGAAGTTACCATCCCCTCTAATGATAGTGTTGTCACACGGCAATTTGCACCAACATGGACGTCGACAAAGGTGGAAGCTATTGACGATGCTGCATGGGATGCACTCACTAGGCTATGTTACATCTTTCGTGGGCAGCTCGGAAACAATAGCTTTGAGCTGCACCCGCGCCAGAAGATTATTGGACCTCATGAAGGAGCTCATTCCAACTCACTAGCTGTTAACATGTCTTAGAAAATGCTCGTGGAGTTGGGAAACCGCTATGGACATGCACAAGAGGAGATCTGCTACCTCTGCAAGAAGGTGTACTTGCTGGAAAGAAAAGAGGAGATTAGTGCCAACGCTGAAATTAATGGAGCAACAATGTCACCGGCCCTTACATGGTAGGGCATCCCATGGCGTGCGCCCATGTATGGCCCGCCCTCGTCGTACCAGCCAACCTCCTCACCCCACGGCCAGGACAGCCACGACTCTCACAATTAAGTTTTAGGTTCTCTATTGAATAAATTTGTAATAAGAATGATTAGATAGTAGTAATTTTAATTAGTGTGATGTGCTGAATTTTCTATAGTGTTTGCTTATGCTTGTGTGCTTGGTTGTGAGTTTTGGGATGCTTCAGCAAATGTCCACATCCACATATAGTAGAGAGACATGGGATGCTTCAGCCTTTGTCCACATCCTCATATAGTCTTATATTAATAAAGGAGTTGCTTAGTCTCATATACTATGATGCATATAGTTGGGAAATTGATTCTCTCAAATCTGAATTCTATCTCATACTCTCCTCCCTCACAGATGACGAGGGAACATCCTAACCGCAACCGTAGGAACACTCATGATGACAATGTGAAAGCTCCTGAGGATGTCAACCTTGGGGCTGGTGCAAGCAACATTTTGCGTCTGATATCTATGGAAAATGAGCTTATGTAAGCCATGATGCAAACATTGGGACAGCTGCAAGCTAATAATAACAACCTCAACCACATTCCTGTTAGAATAAACTTTGCCAGGACATGATACGGGCATACGTGACGTGTGCGCGTCACACTATGGGCATCGGTGCTGCATGTGTCGTGCTCGCCTTGTGATGCGCGTGCTGTTGCCGCATGAGTCTTTTACGGGCAGAACCTTTGTGATGCATGAGACGCGGTAGAGTTTGGATCATGCCCGGTTCTTGTGGAGGATGAGTGGTTCATATGAGGGGAGGCCGAGTTTGCGTCATTTAGGTATCAGCGCGCAAATGGCGCAGGAAGCTGTTGCTTTAAACCGGCGCCGATAAAACGTATATGTATCAGGGTGACCCAGTGAGGAAAAAACAGCATTCATGCTGTCCAGAGTTTGTAGCCTGGCAACAAACAAAACTTTGTATGTGTTCCAGCAAGTGATTATGAGTTGTGAGTGCCTCTGAGTTTTTATTTTCGAGTCTCATCTCCAACAATTGGTATCAGAACCAGATTCAAGTAGAGAGAGATGTCGACTCCACATCAAAAAATGGAGCACCGGGCTCCGGCAGCATCGTCATGGTGGAACAGATTGTCCCCAACATCGGCTCGGTGGAGCTACCGCTGCTGACCAAGACCAACTACCATGAGTGGTCACTGGTAACGCAGGTGAGTTTGGAGGCGCTTGGGCTGTGGGATGTGGTAGAGACCGTCTCTGCCGATCGTCACAAGGATCGGCTGGCTTTTGGCCGCCATCCTGCGCACGGTGCCGGCGGACTTGAAGGCCGGGCTCGTGGTGAAGAAGACCATCAAGGAGGCATGGGATGCAGTGAACAGGATGAGGATGTGTGATGTGTGCATGAAGGAGGTGAACGTGCAGCTGCTTTTGAAGCAGTACGAGACCATCGTATTCGGCGACAGTGAGTCCATTAACGAATTTGTCATGCACATCACCGTGCTTGTTGGAAACCTGCGTGAATTGGGCAAGAAGATTTAGGAGAGTCACGTGGTGAAAAAGATCCTTCGCGTGCTTCCATCAAGGTACAACCAAATTGCTTATTCCATGGAGATGCTTCTTGATTTGAACAATATGACGGTGGAGGAGCTCGTTGGTCGACTACGAGATGCTGAAGATCATTGCGGTGCTTAGGCGGCTGCAGAACGTCTGGAGCGCTTGCTGCTTACTGAGGAGCAGTGGGAGTCACGTCGACGTCAGCACGGCAAAGATCGGCATCAGCAAGGCAAGAAGAATGATGAACGGCATGGCAGCGGTGAGAAGGCGGCAGCCGCAGCGGCGACGACTGCGACGACGACAACAGCAGCATGGTCTCGGGGAGCAGCAGGTGTGCCAAGAGCCGCTATTGAGGGTGGTGCTTCAAGTGTGCTGAACGCGGGCATATTGCCAGAGATTGCCGCATGAAAAAGAAAGAGAAGGCACTCCTCATTGACGTCGATGAAGAACCGGCACTACTGTGAAGATGACGTTGCGCTGTCGTAGTTTATGGTGTGTGTGTTAGAATAAACTATGCCACGACGTGATACGGGTGTACGTGACACGTGCGCGTCGCAATATGATCGTCGGTGCTGCATGTGTGGGTGTGTGTTGTGCGTTCATGGTGCTCACCTTGTGATGTACGTGCTGTTGCCGCATGAGTCTGTAACAGGCAGAACCATGGTGAGGCGTGAGATGCGATAGAGTTTGGACCGTGCCCGGTTCTTGTGGAGGAATGAGTGGTTCATATGAGGGGAGGCCGAGTCTGCAGGAGATCGAGCGTATCAGCGCGCAAATGACGCAGGAAGCTGTTGCTTTACACCAGTGCCGATAAAACGTATATGTATCAGGGTGGCCCAGTGAGGAAAAAAAACAGCGTTCATGCTGTCCAGAGGTTGTAGCCTGGCAACAAACAAAACTTCGTATGTGTTCCAGCAAGTGATTATGAGTTGTGAGTTCCTCTGTGTTTTTATTTTCGAGTCTCATCCCAAACAATTCCTACACCCCCACTGGTGCCACCACCGCCGCCGCCGCCTCACAACAGATTGAGAGAGTTCATGAGGACTAGGTCGCCTACTTTTGCACAGGCTAATGACCTTATGGAAGCTGATGATTGGCTGGAATCTGTTGAGAAGAAGCTCGCTATTGTTCAGTGCAGTGATCGAGAGAAGGTTCTCTTTGCATCAGATCAACTAATCGGAGCAGCCACGGATTGATGGGACGCTCCTTGCAACGCTCATGCTAATCAGGAGGCAATCACTTGGGCTGAACTCAAGGAGAGTTTCCACTTGCACTATGTACCTGAAGGCATCATTATACTGAAATGACAAGAGTTTGAGAGTCTCAGGCAAGGGAGGATGAGCGTGAATGAGTACCTAAACATGTTCACACAAATGTCAAGGTATGCTCCATAAGATGTTAACACGAACCGCAGGAAGCCATACTTGTTCATGAGAGGTCTAAACAATGAGATTCAAGTTCAGCTGGTCAATGGTGACTATGCAAACTTTTAAAAGCTTTCTGACAAGGCTATAGTGGTGGAGAGCAAGGTTCGCGAAATAGAACAAGAGGGCAAAAGGAAGATGCCATATCAAGGACAGCCGCAAGGAAGCAATGTGTGCCCCCGCTTTATGTCACCAACCGCACCATACTACATCTTGTCAGCATCCGCTATTCGCCCCACAAATCCACCTTGCCCAAATCAGCCACTGCAGCAATGCCCCACCATGCAAGCACCCCGCTTACCTATGCCACCTGCGCCCCGTCCTGACATGGACGCCTATGCTCGAAATCAGCCTCGCCCCAACTTCTCTGGCGCTAGTGGCAATAAGACATGCTATACATGTGGAGAGACAAGACACTTTGCAAATCAATGCCCCATGAAAGGCATTAGACAACCGAACAGTGCACCCAGGTGGAACCCACGACCAAATGGAGGAGCAACACAAGGCAACCATGGACAGCAGAATTTTGCTCGTGGCCATGTGAATCACGTCTCCACTGAGGAAGCACAACAAGCTGAGGACGTCGTGATTGGTATGTTTCTAGCCAACTCCAACCCAGCGACTGTTTTATTTGATTCTAGAGCATCTCATTCATTCATCTCATCAAAGTATGTTGCCAAGTATAATCTGCCTATATGTCACATGAAGCAAACTATGTTGGTTAATTCTTCTGGTGGAGAGATGAGGACAAATATAGTATGTCCGAGAGTAAGCATTAAAAGAAGGGGGGTAGAATTCCTTGTGAAACTCATCATATTGGATTCCCAAGGGATAAATATAATACTTCGAATGGACTGGCTAAGCATGTATAATGGAATGATTCAATGTGCCAAGAGGATCATACAGTTGACAAGCGAGCACGGTACCCACATCGAGTTTGAGGCAGCCCAACATTGGAAAGTGTAACACTAAACCTACAACAGAGAAGACAGTGCTCAATCATGTGGAAGGTGTAACATTGAAAAGCATTCCTGTGGTTCGAGAATATTCAGATGTGTTTTTAGAGGAATTGCTAGGTATGCCACCTAATCGTGACATAGAGGTTGTCATTGATTTAATACCTGGAAAAGCACTTATATCTAAGAGGCCGTATAGGATGCCTACTAATGAATTAGTGGAGCTCAAGAAGTAAATTCAAGAGCAGCTAGAGAAGGGTTTTATACACCCAAGCTCACCACTATGGGGAGCCCTAGTGCTTTTCATAGATAATAAAGATGGAACCCAGAGGACGTGTGTGGACTACAGGGCTCTCAAGAAGATGACGTTCAAAATTAAGTACTCTCTGCCCTGCATAGAGGATTTGTTTGATCAAATGAAGGGCGCACGGATTTTCTCCAAGAATGACCTTCGATCGGGATACTTCCAACTGAAGATTAAACTCTCAAACATACCCAAGACGGCTTTCTGAACACGGTATGGTTCATATGAGTACACCGTCATGTCATTCGGATTGACAAATGCGCCTGTGTACTTTATGTACCTCATGAATAAGATATTCATGGAGTACATGGACGTGTTCGTCGTAGTGTTCATCGATGATACTATGGTATATTCGAGAAGTGAGGAAGAACACAAGGAGCATTTGAGGCTGACATTGCTGAAACTACGAGAGCATTAGTTGTATGCTGTAAGGGCCTCAGTTTTTGACACATGCTTGAAGTGTTCATCACCACACACCCCACACACACCTCATTTGAAGCAAGTTGATGAACACATTTGAAGGGCAAGTAACCACCATCAACATGCTCATTAGAGAACAAACTTACATATTGCAAAAGTGGTATTTCCTACATGTAATATAGGGGCTGGGCATGTGAAAAGCTCCTACACATTGCTAGGAATGTCCATGCCAAGTTTCACCCAAATTCAAAACCTTTTGAGGTCATTTTGGGTATAGCTAGAAAGAGGGCAGTTTGAACTCAAATTCAAATTCAAACTGCTTTTGTCCCATGGATTAAAAAGTGGGAGGCATATTCTAACTCAGCACATTTTTGTGAGCTCACACACCAATTTTCACTCCATTTGGAGTTGATCTTGACATGAGCTAAGTGGGGCAAATTCAAACTTTATTTGAATTTCAAACTGAACATGTGCTGAAATCTATCCAAACCAAACCCAATTTGAATCCTAACCAATTCAAATGGTTCAGGGGTGAATAATTCAAATCACCATGGTCATTTTGGGGCTTACTGTTTACAACAGTGAATTGGAGTTAATTTCAGGGGTTAAAAGTGAGGGTGGGACCCACTGGTCAGCCACTGAAGAGAACCCAGCCGACTGAACTCTGCACTCGGGTTCTTGCGCTGAACCGAGCTGCCGCCACGGCGAAGGAACAGCAAAGCCACCAGCTGCTTGCCGATCTCAGCTGTGGAACCGACTCTCGGGGTCTTTATATAACCGCCCGAGCGGTCACCGGTGCCTTCCACCGTTACCTCGTCGCGTTTCCACCCAGAAAGCCGAAACTCCTCGCCGCCCGAGTGAACTTTCGGTTCCTCATCGCCCGGCCGATCCAGTGATCCTCCCGGCGATCTGAGACCAGCACCGGGTGCGCCAAGCCATCTTCGACACCCTCACGCCGGTTCCAGACCCTGCGCAGTCCTCCCCGAGCTCCACCGCGGCGATCCTCCCTCTGCCGGTTCAGCTCGAGCTGCCGCTGCAGGAACCATCCTTCCGGCCACCACAGCCCACCGATCACCGAGCTGTGAACAGCAAAGAGGTTCTCCTTCAGTCCCTCTTTCATTCCCGCAAGCTCCGGCGGCGTGACAAACACTGCTCAGGCCGGAATTTCGTGTTTTCGCGACGGTGTGCAAAAGTGGAGTCGGCACCGATCAGAGAAATTCGTAAGCCACACTGCATCACTCATCCTCTCATGGAGAGGATCACTTCTAGTTGCCCGTACGAGTCCATAGGAGCAGGAATCACGAAGAACCATGGAGGGAAACCGCTATTCTTCAAGTTTTAGTAGAAATCCCGATTTCTGGCCTAGGTCGCAAGGTGACAGCCCAACACAGCCCTTGCCGAGCTCCGTGGAGCTCATGTCGACCTTTCCTGTGGTCCACTAATGCTCGACGACCTTAGTCGATCGGGTGAGGTGCTAGGGTGGACAGGCAACACGGCCGAAGTTCTCCCGAGGCTGCTGCTCGTCGCCGACCATGTGCCGGCCATTTTCATGACGAGCTGAGCCCGGAATCGTGTTCCCCGAGTGAAAATAGGCAGGGGCGGCCGGAATCATGAAGCATGGAGCTCCACAGAGGCTGCCGGCGAGCTCTCCGGCGAGGTACCCCGGCGGCAGAGCGCGGGCGGCAGGAGGAAGAAGAAGACGTGGGGCCCGGCTGTCAGCGGCAGATAAATTCAAATCGGGATCAGGCTGCGGCTTGGATCCGGTGTTCTGGCGCGCAGAAACTCCGTAGACCCCGGTGTGCCGACGCCTCAGTACACAACACGTGTCCCCGTGGCCCACCGGCAGATTTAAACTTTTTCCCGATTTTCAGATTTCATTCAAACTTCAAATCCTCATAACTTGGGCTAGGAAACTCCAAATCGAGTGAAACAAATTTTGTTGGATTCAGCTCTTTGAGCACTTTCCAGCAAATCAAGTTTCACTGCATGAAAATCCTTAATTCTCCATAATTAATTCCTCAAATTTAAACTGTTGTGGAATTTTAACTGGAGAATCCATTGGAGGAAAATTCTGAAATTTTTCTGGGATATTCACCATAATATTCCTGAACTACCATAAAAATTTCAAGTCCATTTGAGCTAATTTGATCCACCTAATGGTGTGATTAGTGAAACTGTTCCAGAGGAAATAGAAAATGTTCAGAAACATTTTTCAGAATTTTCCATGAAATTGTTTAGCTCATATCTTTAGTCAGGAACCTTCAAATTAAGTGAGACCAACTCCATTAGAACCCTCTGAAAATCTAGTTTTCAGAAAGTCATGGCTTGTTCCATGAAAATCCCTAGAGCACCCTAAGAGTTCCAATTAAGGTCAAGGATATAATTAATTGTGGAGGGCTCAAATGAGCTTTGCTGCAATTAAAACTTGACCAAGTCTCTGTTTAGTTTGTAACCGAGCCACAGTAAAAGTTTCACAGTCTTTGGGTCTGTCTAGTGAGGCTTAGAAGGTTCACAAGTTTAAAACTCAATTCAAATGCATTTAATAAATACATGTACTTCTTATATCATGTAGTCGCTAAGGTCGAGGAGGAACCCGAAGTCCTAGACTTCGTTACTCCGGAGGAGCAGCTAGCCTAAGACCAAGAGCAGCAAGGCAAGCTTCGGTTTGCATTAACCTATTTACAAATTTTTATTGTTTTGAGCACTTTCTTTGAGTATCACTTATTTCCTTGCATTAGAGTCTTGTTGGAAACCCAATTGCATAGCCAAGAAAACCATGGGTTGGGTTTAGGATTGCAAACCCCGTTAGCTACTGCAAAGCTAACTTAGGGTATGCTTCGGTACAAGTCGAGTAGTTGGAACTACTCGCGAGCATAGGCTAGAGGCACTCGACTCAGGTAGAGATAGCACATGATACACATGGCAAGAAAGATGAGACCGAGCGGAGAGTAAGGGCAGCAGGACTTTGGGGCCTGTGTGCTGTAGCTCCGCTTGTGTCGATTGAGGACCGAGCCGTGTGCGGGCCTGTTGAACAAGCTAAAACAGTACCGAAGACCTACCGGCTATATGGGAACCGGGAAACCGATGTAACTCGGGTAGCTGGGTGTTGAGGCATAGCTGGTCGTTCAGAGGGTAGGTTGAGAGGTTGAGGTGTAAATCGGCTGGCGGCACTGAGATGCGCGTGCAGAGACCTCTTGCTCGGGACGATTGGACTGGTTCAACATTTGGCTGACGGGTGAAAGGTGGTTGCGTACGACGTCCGTGATGGTTGTTGAAGGCAACATCGAGTACGGGCGTACGTGACGGGTTATTCGGGTAACCCTACAGGTGTAAATCGATTATAATCGCCATCCCTCACGGTCAGTGAGTACCACTTGTTCACTGTACCGTGACGTAGAAAGAACAGGCTAGTTACATGTTAAAGTATTGCTGATTTAATGATGGACTTTGATTGTTGATGATTTGCTGTAGTTTAGAGCTAAATAAATTTCTTTTCAACTTTTGGCAAAGTACATGAGAGAAATGCGTTTCTTGTTTGATTGCGGCTCTCTCATGTGCCTTAGCGTAAGGTTCTCTACCACCTGCTGCTAAAACTGGAAAGTATGGTTCTACTAATTAGGTGAGTTCTTGCAACTGATTTTGCCTCATGTAACCCATCACCCTCCATGTAGCAGTTTCATGTTTAGGAGAGACGGGTCAGTCTTGCTGAGCCTTCATGCTCACTGCTTGTGTTTGAAGCTTTTGTAGGGTTCTATGAAAAAGGGACTCCCGAAGAGGAGATGGAACCCCAGGAGGGGAACCCCGTCGAGTGGGAGTCATGCACGCCGCCGTGTTAGTGTCCGTGTGTGCTAAGCAAGGACACGTTCACGGGCTGAACGTGAACTTGATGCGTAGTCTACGCCCGTGAGTGTAGACTGGACCTATTTTGATGTAAAAATGTTCATAAACCACTTTATGTAATAAAAGTTTTGCTTCCGCTTTGTACCTTTGATGTGTGTTATCCGGTGTTGTGCAACGCAGCATCCCTCAGCATGATCCTGGCTTCGACAAGACCGTGGGGTCGTGTCAGCGCTGGTATCAGAGCTCACTTGAGGTTTAACGCACTAAAAAGGTCATCTTTTTCAAAAAAAATTCACTGGGGAACGAGTTAGTAGCCCATATAAGGATGTTATTAGTGTATAGAAAGTGGCATACTAACCTATTTGATTATGTCGGAAAATCGTGCATCTCGGGATGTTTATGTCTTGGGGGTGCACGTAAGCGCTGTCCACCAGTGCGCACAAGCTGAAGGGTGGAGCCCCACGGGTGGCAGGTAACCCGACCCGCTTTGATATCCTCTACGACTCTTCATGTCGTTTGGGGTATTCGAGCAACGTCTGTCCCTGGCGTGCGTAGTTCAATTTGGGAGACCCCGTCACGTGGTCTGAAACGTGAACACGTAACTCAAGGCGTGTTTGGCTTGAGAACATCCGAGCGAGTGATGACGGCCGGGTGTATGAACTGTATGGATACCGGGCTCGGTGTGCAGCCGAGTCTGACGATTGTTTGAGTTTCTGCAGGTAGTCTAACCACGAAACGGTAGACGTGTAGCATCCGTGTGCGAGTGACATTTAGTGCCACTGAACTAACGAAGCCGGCTAAGTCCGGTATAGGTTTTTCTTTGTGAGGACGTAGTACCGACATGATCTGGTGACGCATCCACGTCACACCCCACTAAATGAACAACTTCATTGTAAAACTTGAAAGTTTTGCTCCAGAGCACTAAAACTTGATGTAACTCCTTCCCCTAATCAGGATATTCAAAGTAAACGAGTTTTCAACTTATACGATACTAAGGACAGAGTCCTCTGTTTTCAGCTGAATTAGGGCTGAAGTTAATCAGAGGTTAGAGGTTGAGTTATTTCGAGGTTGGGGTCATATGATACATTTCTGGAAAGCTTTGGAAGAGCTTTACAACTTTTCTGTTGAGTTCCAGAGGTGTTTCATCCCTTAACCAATCGAAAAATGCAGTAGAGTTGAAACTGTCCAGAAAACAGGGCAGAGCAAACACTCTCTGTAAACTCTCTGTAAATTGAGCATAACTTCCTGCATAAAAATCCAAAAATAGAAAATGAGGTAGTTCTTGAAATCTTATGAGATGGGTTACAACTTTTTAACAGAAAGTTTTGTCAGATTGGGGGTAGAATTAACTGGAATTCTTGGATTAAATCAGTGCCTAAAGCAGGGAGGTGGTGTCCAATTTTCTCCAGAAATTCTGTTAACTTTGACATCTCATAACTTTTGAACCAGGACAGATCTTAGGCCAAGCAAACACTTTATGGAAAGCTATTGAAGTTAGATTTAACTTTGATGTTGATCTCCAGAATTGGTTTTGCCTTTAGCATGGCCTAAATCAGGTGTAAATGGAAACTGTTCAGGGCTGTCATGCAGACAGCAGATCAGCAGTCAAATTTGTTTAAATTTGAACTATATTTCCAAGTTTTATGGGTTTAATAACATGTCTTATGTTATAACTCAATGGTTTACTGTTTAAATAAATATTTGACATTTCTAAAATATATTTTTACAGATGACAGCAGACAAACAGTTGGAGAACGGGTGGGTGGTGTCCTACTGTTCTCACCGCAGCGGCTATCCGGAAGCATTGTGGCAAATGCTTCAATTTTTCGGGTACGACCAAATGCCGCAGTACTTCGCCAAGGAAAAAGGCCAGGAGGGGAAGAAGACGTGGACAATCCATGTCGAGGTTCCTGCAGGACCTATGCCACCTGGTTGGGCGCCGTTCACCGTTACGGTGAGAGGTAGACAACCAGAGGCAAGGTGGCAAGTGGCAGCCCGTGACACTATGTCACGTTTCTGCCAGCTACACGTGAGAGCGATGGAGGGCACTCCATACGCGCTCGTTCCGGTGGAGGGACGGGCTCATCATGTGTGGGAAGAGAGGTATCTAGAGGCAACAGACCCGGGTTGCCCAAGGTACAACCCCGTGGAGGCAAACCTCAGCCTCCAGATGAGGGCGGGAAAGGCCATGATGGACAGCCAAGTTGTTCATACGGAGCATCTCGCTGCAAAGCTCAAGAAGAGCACATGCCGTGGAGACCATTTCGAGAGTGCTCACAGCGCACTCCGCAATGTGCTCCTTCCGATGATCAAGCGACTGAATGAACAGCACAATCAGTTGCATCGTCTGAAGAAGGCAAAGAAGAAGAGCCGTGTTGACATCGCGGCGCTAGAAGAGCTGGTGCAGACTCTAACCCAGCAAAATGAGGACCTTACTCAAGAGCGAGATGACGCTATTGAGGAAGGGCAAGGCTGGGAAGAAGACTACAACCAAGCCATGGACGAGGTGCATGCATTGCAGGACCTCGTGCCTCCAGTATTGGGCATACCGGTGGTCTTGGGTCTTCCGGCAATGGGAGAACCCGAGATGGGAGAAGAGGTGGTAGATCCGGAGCCACCAGCAGAGGTACCGGAGGAGGACGACCCACAGGAGGTCGAGTTCTACTCCGAGTAGGGGGTTACAGTTGCCATGTAGGGCAGCTAGGGTAGGGTAACCCAAACTTTTGTAATCGGTGACATGTCGTGTAGGCAGTAGCGTATGTATAGGTAGTGACGACATGAGCACGACTTCTCGGACACCCGAGAATAATGTATCTTGTATAAAGTTTATGCTTTATCAATATATGTGAATGTTGTGCAAATTATTCATGTGTCACTTCAATACCTACTGTTGCATATGGGATTTAAGTATGACATGTGCTAATCGCTGCTGTTTTGAATTTCAGAATGACTCGTACTCGTGCCAACCCGGACGTTGGGGGTACTAGCCAAGGGGAGAAACCTCCTAACAGCCTCCCGAGGACTCCTTGGGACCGCAGCAGCAACAGCAGCAACAACAGCAGCCAACACCACCACCGCCACCGCCAATGGTTACATTGGCCGACATCGTGGCGGCAATGGCGGGTTCTCATCAGCAGCACACGGAGTTGATGCAAACTCTCATCGCCAATACGTCTCACCCAGAGAGACGTCAAGACCGTGAGGAGCGTCAACATAGCTCCTACTCCGACTTCCTAGCGACTCATCCCGTGGTATTCTCAAGGGCGGATGAAACTCTCGATGCGGACAACTGGCTCCGCATGATAGAGATGAAGTTCGGGCTGCTCCAGCTAAGTGAGCAGCACAAGACTCAGTTCGCGGTCCAGCAGCTCCAAGGATCCATGAGCGCGTGGTGGGCAAACTTTTGTGCTTCACAGCCCACCGACCGAGTAATGACCTGGTTGGAGATCCGGACGACCTTCAGGGCCTATCACATACCGCCAGGTCTGATGAAGAGGAAGACGCAGGAGTTTCTACACCTGCAGCAAGGGAGCCGGAACGCGCTGGAATACTCCAGGGCGTTCAATGATCTCACGCTCTACGCGTCGTATCATGCCGATACCGACGAGAAGCGACAGGGCCACTTTTACCAGGGGCTTAACCCGCTCCTGAAGGACAAGCTGGCGATGTTCAATCGCGGCAGCCTCAACGACATCATCGATGCTGCGATTGTTCAGGAGGACTCCGGCAAGGAGTTAGCAGCGGCGGAGAGAAAGCAAAGCGCGCCGCAAAGCAGTGGAGAAGAAGGCGGTCCTTCTCAGAAATTTCGAATGGTGAATCGCCCACCATCAGGTCCACGCTGGCAGCCACCACAGAGGTCGATGCCGTTCCGCAGTCGGCCGTATTCTTCACCGGCATTCAGGCTGGCACTGCCAGCACCACCTCCACAATAACAACAGCAGCAGCGGGCGATGCCTCGCGCGTATGCACCTCAGCAGCGCATGCCGGGCTTTCGTCCCACGAGCACCGCACAAGCAGCGGCCACATGTTACAAGTGTGGTCGTCCAGGACACTTCGCCAGCAGTTGTCCGGAGAGGCAAGGGGGTGGAGTTGCACCGCAGTTTCCGGGGAGGAATCAACCCCGGAACCCTACTAATGCGTGGCGGGCAAACCCTAGGCCCGGCACTGTCCACCAGCTTGCCATAGATGACGTGCCGGAGGGTGAGCCAATTTTTGCGAGTATGTTCCAACTCCACCAGCATCCCGCTATAGTATTATTCGATTCGGGCGCCACGCATAGCTTCATTAGCCAAGCTTCCATTGATAAATAAAGCTTGCAAATACTACCCACCGATAGTCCTTATGTGATCTGTTCACCGGGTGGGAAAATTTCAGCAAGCATGATGGTCCCAAAAGTGCCACTGTGCTTAGAGGGTAGAGTATACCCTACGTCTCTCATAATTTTAGAGGGACAAAAGGTCGATGTCATCTTAGGGATGTCGTGGTTAACCCGCCACGGCGCTGTTTTAGACACCGTCCTCCGAGTTGTGCGCTTAAACTCAGAAGTGCACGAATCTCACTCCTTATTTCTGGACAGTCCAGAAATAAAACTTCCAAGTGTCTATCAGGCCACAACCATCAGATTGGAAGATATTCCAGTGGTCCGAGAGTTCCCTGACGTGTTCCCGGACGAATTGCCGTGGATGCCGCCTGATAGAGAGGTGGAGTTCAAGATTGAACTTGCACCGGGAACCATGCCAATATCCCGAAGGCCGTACAAGATGGCGCCCAAGGAATTGGCTGAATTCAAAACCCAGCTAACGGACCTGCTGGAAAAGGGTTTTATTAGGCCGAGCTCCTCGCCATGGGGCTGTTCGGCATTATTTGTGAAGAAGAAGGACGAGACGTTGCGGCTTTGTGTGGACTATCGTCCACTAAACGCCGTAACCATCAAGAACAAGTACCCGTTGCCACGGATCGACATGTTGTTTGATCAGTTGGTCGAAGCAAAGATCTTTTCCAAGATGGATTTAAGATCTGGGTACCACCAGATTAAAATACGGGCTGAGGACATTCCGAAGACGGCTTTCTCGACGAGGTACGGACTTTATGAGTACCTGGTCATGTCCTTTGGCCTCACCAATGCTCCAGCTCATTTCATGTATTTGATGAACTCGGTATTCATGCCGGAGCTGGACAAGTTTGTCGTGGTCTTCATCGAAGACATACTGGTATATTCCAAGTCGGAGGAAGATCACAAGAAACATCTGCGTATAGTCTTGCAACGGCTGCGGGATCACAAGCTATACGCAAAATTCAGCAAGTGTGAATTCTGGATATCGCAAGTGCCTTTTCTCGGGCATATCATCTCAGCGGAGGGTATCGCTGTAGACCCGAGTAAGATCACTCAAGTGCTGAATTGGAAGTACCCGACGACTGTTCACGAGGTACGGAGTTTTCTCGGACTCGTGGGATATTATCGGAGGTTCATCCCGAACTTCTCAAAGATTGCCAAGCCTATGACGGAGCTGCTGAAGAAGGGTACCAAATATGTTTGAAGTCCAGCATGTGAAGCAGCATTCAAGGCTTTAGTCAAGCACCTAACATCAGCACTGGTTTCGACGCAGCCAGACACAACAAAACCGTTCGATGTGTACTGAGATGCATCCGGCATTGGGCTCGGATGTGTGTTGATGCAAGACCGAAGAGTGGTCGCGTATGGGTCACGGTAGCTTAGAAACCATAAGCAGATTTATCCAACTCACGACTTGGAGCTCACTGCCGTGGTACTTGCACTTAAAATGTAGAGACACTACCTACTCGGTAACCTCATGCATTTATATACCGACCACAAGAGCCTCAAGTACATATTCACTCAGAAGGAGCTGAACATGAGGCAGCAAAGATGGTTAGAATTGATAAAGGATTACGAAATAGAGATCCATTATCACCCGGGCAAGGCAAACGTAGTGGCAGATGCGCTGAGCCGCAAGTCACACGTCAACAATCTGACCATCACGCCGTTGGAAGAGAGCGAACCACCATTGCATGTGATCCCACATGGAGCTCTCTACAACCTAGCTGTGATCCCCACCATCCGTGAAGAGATAGCGGCAGCTCAGAAACATGACAAGGGTATGTCGCATTTGCGGAGACGTGTAGACAGTGGGGAGTTGAAATGTTTCCAGAAGGACGGAGACGACGTCCTATGGTTCAAGGACCAGATCGTCGTACCCCGTAACCCGGAGCTATGGAAGAAATTTTTTGATGAGGCTCTCTTATCAAAATTTTCTATTCACCCCGGCAGCAACAAAATGTATCAAGAACTCAGAAGCAAGTTTTGGTGGACACGGATGAAGCGAGAAATTGAAAAGTACGTGTCCGAGTGTGATACATGTCGAAGGGTGAAGGCAGACCATATGCGGAAACCGGGACTGCTGCGACCACTTGGCATTCCTGCCTGGAAGTGGGAAGATGTGAGCATGGACTTCATCGTCGGTTTACCCACCACTTTTCAGAAGCATGATTCTGTGTGGGTGATCATCGATCGGCTCACCAAAGTTGCCCATTTCATCCCGGTCAACACCACCTACAACGCCAGGAAGTACGCTGAACTGTATATCTCACGGATCCTATGCTTATACGGCGTGCCCCGTAGCATCATATCGGATCGGGGCACTTTATTTGTGTCCCATTTTTGGGAGAAGCTGCACGCTGCATTGGGGACGAAGCTGATCCGTAGTTCAGCATACCACCCGTAGACGGATGGGCAAACCGAGCGGGTAAATCAGATCCTGGAAGACATGCTACGGCTTGCGCTATAAACCACGGCAAGAATTGGGATGATCACTTGCCGTTAGCCGAGTTCTCGTACAACAATGGGTACCAAGCCAGCATTAATATGGCGCCTTATGAGGCGCTATACGGGAGGAAATGCCGCACACCACTGAATTGGTGTGAGTCTGGTGAAAGGGTTACCTTCGGGATTCACCTTGTGAACAACGCGGAAGAAAAAGTTTGACTGATTCAAGCGAACCTAAAAGCCGCCCAATCCAGTCAGAAACAGTATGCGGACCGGAGAAGACGCCCATTGCAGTTCAAATTCGGGGATCACGTATACCAACGTGTGTCTCCAATGAAGGGCGTAAACAGATTTGGGGTGAGAGGAAAGTTGGCACCCCGATTCATCGGTCCATTCCAGATTACCGAAAGATGTGGATCAGTAGCAGACTGGCTGAAATTACCAGAAGCACTTTCCAGTGTGCACGACGTCTTTCACATTTCCCAGCTGAGGAAGTGTCTCAAGCTATCAACTACCGTTCAGCTGGAGGACATTGAAGAACTGCAACCGGATCTCACCTATGGGGAGGAACCGGTTCAGATCATTGACGAAAAAGCCCGAACCACACACAACCGCACGTTGTGATTCTACAAAGTTCTATGGAGCAATCACTCCGTGGACGAAGCGACATGGGAGAGCGAAGGATTTCTTCGCGCTAACTACCCCGACTTTTTCACGTCACATATCCGGTAATTTCCACCGTCCTCTCTCTCATCTCTACCTTATAATCTCGGGACGAGATTCTTTTAAGGGGGGAGGAATGTTAGGGCCTCAGTTTTTGACACATGCTTGAAGTGTTCATCACCACACACACACACACACCTCATTTGAAGCAAGTTGATGAACACATTTGAAGAGCAAGTAAGCACCATCAACATGCTCATTAGAGAACAAACTTACATATTGCAAAAGTGGTATTTCCCACATGTAATATAGGGGATGGGCATGTGAAAAACTCCTACACATTGCTAGGATTGTCCATGCCAAGTTTCACCCAAATTCAAAACCTTTTTGAGGTCATTTTGGGTATAGCTAGAAAGAGGGCAGTTTGAACTCAAATTCAAACTGCTTTTGTCCCATGAATTCAAAAGTGGGAGCAATATTCTTACTCAGCACATTTTTATGAGCTCACACACCAATTTTCGCTCCATTTCGAGTTGATCTTGACATGAGCTAAGTGGGGCAGATTCAAACTTTATTTGAATTTCAAACTGAACATGTGCTGAAATCTATCCAAACTAAACCCAATTTGAATCCTAACCAATTCAAATGGTTCAGGGGTGAATAATTAAAATCACCATGGTCATTTTGGGGCTTACTGTTTACAACAGTGAATTGGAGTTAATTTCAGGGGTTAAAAGTGAGGGTGGGACCCACTGGTCAGCCACTGAAGAGAACCCAGCCGACTGAACTCTGCACTCGGGTTCTTGCGCTGAATCAGCTGCCGCCACGGCGAAGGAACGGTGAAGCCACCAGCTGCTTGCCGATCTCAGCTGCGGAACTGACTCTCGGGGTCTTTATCTAACCGCCCGAACGGTCACCGGTGCCTTCCACCGCTACCTCGTCGCGTTTCCACCCAGAAAGCCGAAACTCCTCCTGCCCGAGTGAACTTTCGGTTCCTCATCACCCGGCCGATCCAGTGATCCTCCCGGCGATCTGAGACCAGCACCGGGTGCGCCAAGCCATCTTCGACACCCTCGCGCCGGTTCAAGACCCTGTGCAGTCCTCCCTGAGCTCCACCACGGCGATCCTCCCTCTGCCGGTTCAGCTCGAGCCGCCGCTGCGGGAACCATCCTTCGGGCCACCACAGCCCACCGATCACCGAGCTGTGAACAGCAAAGAGGTTCGCCTTCAGTCCCTCTTTCATTCCCGCAAGCTCCGGCGGTGTGACAAACACTGCCCAGGCCATAATTTTGTGTTTTCGTGACGGTGTGCAAAAGTGGAGTTGGTACCGATCAGAGAAATTCGTAAGCCACACTGCATCACTCATCCTCTCATGGAGAGGATCACTTCTAGTTGCCCGTACGAGTCCAAAGGAGCAGGAACCACGAAGAACCATGGAGGGAAACCGCTGTTCTTCAAGTTTTAGTAGAAATCCTGATTTCCGGCCTAGGTTGCACGGTGACAGCCCAACACAGTCCTTCCCGAGCTCCGTGGAGCTCATGTCGACCTTTCCTATGGTCCACTGATGCTCGACGACCCTTAGCTCGATCGGGTGAGGTGCTAGGGAGGACGGGCAACATGGCCGAAGTTCTCCCGAGGCTGCTGCTCGTCGCTGACCATGTGCCGGCCATTTTCACGACGAGCTGAGCCCGGAATCGTGTTCCTCGAGTGAAAATAGGCAGGGGCGGCCGGAATCATGAAGTTTGGAGCTCCACAGAGGCTGCCGGTGAGCTCTCCGGCGAGGTACCCCGGCGGCAGAGCGCGGGCGGCGGGAGGAAGAAGAAGACGCGGG
Organism: Neostapfia colusana; assembly: GCA_030760725.1. Taxonomy (NCBI): domain Eukaryota; kingdom Viridiplantae; phylum Streptophyta; class Magnoliopsida; order Poales; family Poaceae; genus Neostapfia; species Neostapfia colusana. The sequence continues at coordinate 56,904,001 of JASWHV010000005.1, read as the reverse complement.
GCCCGGCTGTCAGCGGCAGATAAATTCAAATCGGGATCGGGCTGCGGCTTGGATCCGGTGTGCTGGCTCGCAGAAACTCCATAGATCCCGGTGTGCCGACGCCTCAGTACACAACAAGTGTCCCCGTGGCCCACCGGCAGATTTAAACTTTTCCCCGATTTTCAGATTTCATTCAAACTTCAAATCCTCATAACTTGGGCTAGGAAACTCCAAATCGAGTGAACCAAATTTTGTTGGATTCAGCTCTTTGAGCACTTTCCAGCAAATCAAGTTTCACTGCATGAAAATCCCTAATTCTCCATAATAATTCCTCAAAATTTAAACTGCTGTGGAATTTTAACTGGAGAATCCATTGGAGGAAAATTATGACATTTTGCTGGGATGTTAACCGAAATATCCCTGAACTACCATAAAAATTTCAGGTCCATTTGAGCTCATTTGATCCACCTAATGGTGTGATTAGTGAAACTGTTCCAGAGAAAATAGAAAATGTTCAGAAACATTTTCAGAATTTTCCCTGAAATTGTTTAGCTCATATTTTTAGTCAGGAACCTTCAAATTAAGTGAGACCAACTCCATTAGAACCCTATGAAAATCTAGTTTTCAGAAAGTCATGGCTTGTTCCATGAAAATCCCTAGAGCACCCTAAGAGTTCCAGTTTAGTTCAAGGACATAATTAATTGTGGAGGGCTCAAATGAGCTTTGCTGCAATTAAAACTTGACCAAGTCTCTGTTTAGTTTGTAACCAAGCCACAGTAAAAGTTTCACAGTCTTTGGGTATGTCTAGTGAGACTTAGAAGGTTCACAAGTTTAAAACTCAATTCAAATGCATTTAATTAATACATGTACTTCTTAAATCATGTAGTCGCTAAGGTCAAGGAGGAACCTGAAGTCCTAGACTTCGTTACTCCGGAGGAGCAGCTAGCCTACGACCAAGAAGCAGCAAGGCAAGCTCCGGTTTGCATTAACCTATTTACAAATTTTTATTGTTTTGAGCACTTTCTTTGAGTATCACTTATTTCCTTGCATTAGAGTCTTGTTGGAAACCCAATTGCATTGCCAAGAAAACCATGGGTTGGGTTTAGGATTGCAAACCCCGTTAGCTACTGCAAAGCTAAGTTAGGGTAGTATTCGGTACAAGTCGAGTAGTTGGAACTACTCGTGAGCATAGGCTAGAGGCACTCGACTCGGGTAGAGATAGCACATGATACACATGGCAAGAAAGATGAGACCGAGCGGAGAGTAAGGGCAGCAGGACTTTGGGGCCTGTGTGCTGTAGCTCCGCTTGTGTCGATTGAGGACCGAGCCGTGTGCGGGCCTGTTGAACAAGCTAGAACAGTACCGAAGACCTACCGGCTATATGGGAACCGGGAAACCTATGTAACTCGGGTAGCTGGGTGTTGAGGCATAGCTGGTCGTTCAGAGGGTAGGTTGAGAGCTTGCGGTGTAAATCGGCTGGTGGCACTGAGATGCGCGTTTAGAGACCTCTTGCTCAGGACGATTGGACCAGTTCAACATTTGGCTGATGGGTGAAAGGTGGTTGCGTACGACGTCCGTGATGGTTGTTGAAGGCAACATCAAGTACGGGCGTACGTGACGGGTTATACGGGTAACCCTGCAGGTGTAATCGACTATAATCACCGTCCCTCCCGGTCAGTGAGTACCACTTGTTCACTGTACCGTGACGTAGAAAGAACAGGCTAGTTACATGTTAAAATGTTGCTGATTGAAAGATGGACTTTGATTGTTAATGATTTGCTGTAGTTTAGAGCTAACTAAAGTTCTTTTCAACTTTGGGCAAAGTACATGAGAGAAATGTGTTTCTTGTTTGATTGCGGCTCTCTCATGTGCCTTAGCTTAAGGTTCTCTACCACCTGCTGCTAAAACTGGAAAGTAAGGTTCCACTAATTAGGCGAGTCCTTGCAACTGATTTTGCCTCATGTAACCCATCACCCTCCATGTAGCAGTTTCATGTTTAGGAGAGACGGGTCAGTCTTTCTGAGCCTTCGTGCTCACTGCTTGTGTTTGAAGCTTTTGCAGGGTTCTATGAGGAAGGGACTCCCGAAGAGGAGACATAACCCCAGGAGGGGAACCCCGTCGAGTGGGAGTCGTGCACGCCGCCGTGTTAGTGTGCGTGTGTGCTAGTAAAGACACGTTCACGGGCTGAACGTGAACTTGATGCGTAGTCTACGCCCGTGAGTGTAGACTGGACCTATTTTGATGTAAAAATGTTCATAAACCACTTTATGTAATAAAAGTTTTGCTTTTACTTTGTACCTTTGATGTGTGTTATCCGGTGCTGTGCAACGCAGCACCCCTCAGCGTGATCCTGGCTCGACAAGACCGTGGGGTCATGTCATATGCCAAGTTCCGCAAGTGTCAATTCTAGTTAAGGGAGATATCATTCTTAGGCTACATCATCTCCAAAAGAGGAGTATCGGTTGATCCGAGGAAAGTGAGGGATGTGTTAAAGTGGAAATCACCGCAGAATGTGAAGGACATTCGGAGTTTCCTCGGGATGGCTAGATATTACCGCTGATTCATCAAGGATTTCTCGAGGATAGCGAAGCCTATGACTGAATTGCTAATAAAAGGGAAGCTCCAGTGGACGCAAGCTTGTCAGGACAGCATTGAGGAGTTAAAGAAGAGGTTGACAACCACACCGGTGTTGGTATTGCCATACATGAGCAAGAGCTTCGATATATGTTGTGATGCCTCAAGACAGGGACTTGGATGTGTGCTCATGCAAGAAGGCCAAGTGGTAGCTTATGCATCGAGGCAACTAAAGAAACATGAGCTGAATTATCCTACACATGATCTGGAACTCGCAGCCGTGTTACACGCTTTAAACATTTGGAGGCACTACATTCTTTGTCATTGATGTGAGATTTATACGGATCACAAAAGTCTCAAGTACATATTCATGCAAACGGATCTGAATTTGAGACAACGACGATGGTTGGAGCTCATCAAGGATTATGATGTAGGAATCTACTATCACTCGAGGAAAGCCAATGTAGTTGCGGACGCCTGGAGCTAAAAGGGAGCATGTTACCAACTCACGGTTCTGGATCTACCACCCAAGCTATATAAGGAGTTTGAACATTTGCATCTCGGGTTCGTGAATGAGATGGACGTGGTGGAGATAAACCCGACATTAGAACAAGAGATACGAGATGATCAGTCAACGGATGAGGAGATAAAGGAAATCAAAGAAAGAATCCGACAGGGGATAGAAAAAGATTCAAGGAAGATGAAAATGGCACGCTTTGGTTAAGGAGAACGATTTGTCTACCTAACGTGAAGCACATCCGTGACACAATATTAAAGGAGGCACATGTCTCGCCTTATTCCATTCATCCCGGTTGCACGAACATTTACAAGGACTTGAAAACTTGCTATTGGTGGGATGGCATGAAAAGGACATAGCCGAATACGTTGCCCTATGTGACACGTGTCAACGAGTGAAAGCTGAACATCAAAGACCAGCTGGATTATTGCAGCCGCTGAAAATAGCCGAGTGGAAGTGGGAAGACATTGGTATGGATTTCATAGTCGGGTTACCACGTACTCAGTCCGGTTACGACTCTATTTGGGTTATCATGGACAGGTTGATAAAATCTGCTCACTTTATTCCTGTCAGGACCAGTACACCGTGATGCAGTTAGCCGAGCTGTAATGGAGAATATAGTATGTCGGCATAGAGTTCCAAAGAGGATAGTTTCTGACTGAGGTTCTCAATTCACCTCTAGGTTCTGGAAGAAACTACATGAAGCTATGGGTACCCGGTTGAATTTCAGCTCCGCGTATCACCCACAGACCGATGGGTAAACCGAGAGAACGAATCAAATATTGGAGGACATGTTGAGAGCTTGTGCCTTGAAACATGGGCATAGCTGGGACAAGAGCTTGCCGTATACTGAATTCTCTTACAACAATAGTTACGAAGCCAGCCTGAAGATGTCACCCTTCGAGGCGATATATGGTAGAAGGTGCAGGACCCCCTTGTTCTGGAATGAGATAGGAGAAAACCAAGTGTTTGGACCTGATGTGTTACAGGACGGAAAGAAGCAAGTTCAAATAATATGTGAAAGCCTGAAGGTTGCTCAGTCACGTCAGAAAGGTTATGCCGATAATTGGCGAAGGGATCTAACTTTTTAAGCCGAAGATTTCGTGTATCTCAAGGTGTCGCGTATCCGAGGTCAACGGCAGTTCAACGTCAAAGGCTACATCGGACTATTTAAGATTTTGGACAAGCGAGGACAGGTAGCATATCAACTAGAGATGATGGCGCACCTCTAAAAGTACACGACGTGTTCCACGTGTCTCAGCTCGAGAAGTGTCTAAGGGTGCCGGAAGAACAAGTACTGATAGATGCGTTGAAACTCCAGGAGGATTTGACCTATGCCGAACAACCTATCAAAATCCTGGATACGAAGGAAAGAGTCACGAGAAACAAGAGAGTCCATTGATTCAAGGTACAATGGAACAATCATACTGAAGCCGAAGCTATGTTGGAGCTCAAGGCGGAATTCCCTAATATTTTCTCCACTTTATCGAATCTCGAGGGTGAGATTCATTTTAAGGGGGCTAGGGATGTAAAACACTCAATTTTATCATCATGCACTGCATTCATTCTCATGTAGAGATCATTTAAAAAAGAAAAGTGACACGACCCCAAACGGCCTTGTCGAGCCAGGATCATGCTGAGGGGTGCTGCGTTGCACAGCACCGAATAACGCACATCAAAGATACAAAACGGAAGCAAAGTTTTATTACATAAACAGGTTTATGAATATTTGTACAACAAAATATGTTCAGTCTACACTCACGGGCGTAGACTACGCATCAAGTTCACGTTCAGCCTGTGAACGTGTCCCCGCTAGCATGCACACACACTAACACGGCGGCGTGCACGACTCCCACTCGACGGGGTTCCCCTTCTGGGGTTCCGTCTCCTACTCGGGAGTCCCTTCATCATAGACCCCTGCAAAAGCTTCAAACACAAGCAGTGAGCACGATGGCTCAGCAAGACTGACCCGTCTCTCCTATACATGAAACTTCTACATAATGGGTATAGGGTACATGAGGTAAATAATTTGCAAAGGACTCACCTAATTATTTGAACCTTACTTTCAATGTTTTAGCAGCAGGTTGTGGAGAACCTTACGCTAAGGCACATGAGAGAGCCGCAATCAAACAAGAAACGCATTTCTCTCATGTACTTTGCCCAAAGTTGAACAGAACTTTAATTAGCTCTAAGCTACAACAAGACATTAACAAGCAAAGTATAACTTTCAAATCAGCAAACTTTTAACATGTATCTAGCCTGTTCTTCCTACGTCACGGTACAGTGAACAAGTGGTACACACTGACTGCGAGGGACGATGATTATAATCAATTTACACCTGCAGGGTTACCCGAATAACCCGTCACGTACGCCCGTACTCGATGTTGCCTACAGCACCCATCACGGACGTCGTACGCAACCACCTTTCACCCGTCAGCCAAATGTTGAACCGGTCCAATCGTCCTGAGCAAGAGGTCTCTGCGCATGCATCCACAGTGCCGCCAGCCAATTTACACCTCGAGCTCTCAACCTACCCTCTGAACGACCAGCTATGCCTCAACATCCAGCTACCCGAGTTACATCGGTTTCCCGGTTCCCATATAGCCGGTAGGTCTTTGGTACTGTTCTAGCTTGTTCAACAGGCCCGCATACGGCTCGGTCCTCAATCGACACAAGCGGAGCTATAGCACCCAGGCCCCAAAGTCCTGCTTCCCTTACTCTGCACTCGGTCTCATTTTTCTTCCCATGTGTTTCATTTGCTATCTTTACCCGAGTCGAGTGCCTCTAGCCTATCTTCTCGAGTAGTTCCAACTACTCGACTTGTAACGAATCCTACACTGTCTTAGCATTGCAGTAGATAAATGGGGTTTTCAATCCTAATCCCAACCCATGGTATTCTTGGCTATGCATTTGTGTTTCAAACAAGACTAATGCAAGAAGTAAGTGGTACTCAAAGTAAGTTTTCAAAACAGTAAAAATTTGTAAAAAGGTTAATGCAAACCGGAGCTTGCCTTGATGCTCTTAGTTGTAGGATAGCTGCTTATCTGGAGTGACGAAGTCTAGGACTTCGGGTTCCTCCTCAACCTTAGCGACTACATGAGATAACATGTATATATATCAATTTAAATGCATTTGAATTGAATTTAAAATTGTGAAGACTGTAAGTCTTACTAGACAGACCCAATGACTCTGAGATTTTTACTGTGGTTTGGTTACAACCAAAACAGAGACTTGGCCAAGTTTTATTTGCAGCAAAGCTCATTTGAGCTCTCCACAAATGATTATGTACTTGACCTTAATTGGAGCTCCTAGGGTGTTCTAGAGATTTTCATGGAGCAAGCAATGACTTTCTGAAAACTATATTTTCAGAGGGTTCTAATAGAGTTGGTCTCACTTCATTTGAAGATTCCTAGCTAAAGATATGAGCTAAACAATTTCAGAGAAATTCTGAAAATGTTTCTGGACATTTTCAATTTTCTCTGGAACAGTTTCATTAATCACACCATTAGGTGGATCAAATGAGCTCAAATGGATCTGAAATTTTTATGGTAGATCAGGTATATTTTGGTGAACATCCTAGCAAAATTTCAGAATTTTCCTCCAAAGGATTCTCCAGTTAAAATTCTAAAAAGTTTAAATTTTGCAGAATGAATTCTGGAGAAATAAGTATTTTCATAGGGTGAAACTTGATTTGATGGAAAGTACTCAGAGATCTGAATCCAACAAAATTTGGTTCACTCGATTTGGAGCTTCCTAGCCAAAGTTGTGTGGGTTTGAAGTTTGAACTAAAACTGAAAATCAGGAAATGTTTAAAACACTGCACATGGGTCCCATGCACAGTGCCTTCATCTACCTCCCACCAGCGCCCGAGCGCGCGACGTCCAGCGACAGTGGCGCGGTTCGTTGTCGGCCGCTACTGTCTAATTTTCGATGCGGTTTCTTCCTACGTGATCCTTGGAGCACGGCGCACACGCCGGGCACCTTCTCGGACCTCGACATCGCCAGAAACCTAGTCGGCGACGGTGGAGGCGGAAGAGGAGCTCGGGTCCGACGGTGCTAGCTCGTCTCGGCAGTGAACATGATAAGCCAATGGGTTGCAAAGCACCACTGGGGTACCAGGAAGCTAACCCTGCCCTCCTCTTGGCCGGGGATCGCCGGAAAAGTAGACCTCACCGGCGACCCGAGCCGTTTTCACCAGCGATGGCCAAATTCCGGTGCTCTGCTCACTGGGTCGATCATCACCACTAGGATTTGGCTGAAGTGACCGTGAGGTGCTACTCTAGCTTCAGCTCGACCTGGATTATCAGTGATCAAGTGATCACGATGAATTTTGAGTTTTTGTCCTCGGTTCTCTATACGGTGATCATCGGGAAAAATAGAAATTCCGGCTAGCCGGCGCTAAGAGGCACCTAGGGAGTTCGGGAGAAGCTACTAGACTTGGATGCTAACCTCAGAGACGCGTTGGTCGCGCTAGAGAATCTTTGCGCTGCTCGGGCGACGGCGTCGAGTCGGAGGAGCTCTCGAGTTGACAGAGCGATGGAAGATCGGCTCGGACAAGCCTCACGGAAGCTGATCACGAGCAACTGATGGCTGTAACACGTTGAGCAAGGATCGGAGGTGTCGTTTGTGGCCTCAACTCGCAATGGAAGGCACTGCTTTGGCCGGTCGACGGCGGCGTGAGGCGGTAGGGCTGTGCGGCGGTCAGCTCGGTGTTTTCAGTGTTGGAAACATCGAGGCAGTGGGAAGATAGGCTGCTGCCGGCGGCAGATCGCAGCTAAATAGCTGGGGACGTCGGTTCGTGGCTCTGATCGGCGACCAGGAGGTGGCAGCAGTCGGCAATTGCCGTGGCGCCCGCGTGGTCGCGCGCAGGAACTTTGTCACTTCATCTGCGGAGTGATTACTCCATAGAACTTTGTAGAACCACAACGTACGGTTGCATGTGGTTCGGGCCTTTTCATCGATAATCTGAACCAGTTCCTCCCGATACGTGAGATCCGGTTTCAGTTCTTCTATATCCTCCAGATGAATGGTAGTTGATAGCTTAAGACACTTCCTCAGCTGGGAAATGTGAAAGACGTCGCGCACACCGGAGAGTGCTTCTGGTAAATTCAGCCGGTGTGCTACCGATCCACATTATTCGTTAATCTGAAGTGGACCGATGAATCTGGGTGCCAACTTTCCTGTCACCCCGAATCTGTTCACGACCTTCATTGGAGACACACGTAGATATACGTGATCCCCAACTTCAAACTGTAATGTGCGTCTTCTCCAGTCCGCATATTGTTTCTGTCAGGATTGGGCAGCTTTTAGGTTCGCTTGAATCAGCCGAACCTTTTTCTCCGCATTATTGACAAGATCAATCCCGAAGGTAACCCTTTCGCCAGAGTCACACCAATTCAGTGGTGTGCGGCACTTTCTCCTGTATAGCGCCTCGTAAGGCGCCATCTTGTTGCTGGCTTGGTACCCATTGTTGTACGAGAACTCGGCCAACGGCAAGTAATCATCCCAATTCTTTCCGTGGTTGATAGCGCAAGCTCGTAGCATATCTTCTAAAATTTGGTTTACCAGCTCGGTTTGCCCATCCGTCTGCGCGTGGTATGCTGAACTACGGATCAGCTTCGTCCCCAACACAGCGTGTATCTGCTCCCAAAAACGGGACACAAATAAAGTGCCCCGGTCCGATATGATGGTGCGGGGTACGCCGTACAAGCATAGGATCCATCAGATGTACAGTTCAGCATACTTCTTGGCGTTGTAGTTGGTGTTGACCAGGATGAAATGGGCAACTTTGGTAAGCTGGTCGACGATCATCCACACAGAATCATGCTTCTGAAAAGTGGTGGGTAAACCGACAATGAAGTCCATGCGCACGTATTCCCACTTCCAGGCAGGAACGCCCAGTGGTTGTAGCAGTCCCAGTTTCCGCATATGATCTGCCTTCACCCTCCGACATGTATCGCACTCGGACACATACTTTGCGATCTCCTGCTTCATTCTTGTCCACCAAAATTTGCTTCTGAGTTCTTGATACATTTTGTTGCTGTCGGGGTGAATATAAAACTTTGACAAGTGAGCCTCATCAAAGATTTTCTTCCGTAACTCCGGGTTATGGGGTACGACGATCCGGTCCTTGAACCATAGGACGCCGTCTCCATCTTTCTGGAAACATTTCAGCTCCCCCACTGTCTATACGTCTCCGCAAATGCGACATGTCCTTGTCATGTTTCTGAGCTTCCGCTATCTCTTCACGGATGGTGGGGATCAAAGCTAAGTTGTAGAGAGCTCCATGTGGAATCACATGCAATGGTGGCTCACTCTCTTCCAACGGTGTGATGGTCAGATTGTTGTCTACAGCGATTCCCTCCGCTGAGATAATATGCCCGAGAAAAAGCACTTGCGTTATCCAGAATTCGCACTTGCTGAATTTCGCGTATAGCTTGTGATCCCGCAACCGTTGCAAGACTATACGCAGATGCTTCTTGTGTTCTTCCTCCGACTTGGAATATACCAATATGTCGTCGATGAAGACCACGACAAACTTGTCCAGCTTTGGCATGAATACCGAGTTCATCAAATACATGAAGTGAGCTGGAGCGTTGGTGAGGCCGAAGGACATGACCAGGTATTAATACAGTTCGTACCCCGTTGAGAAAGCCGTCTTCAGAATAACGTCAGCCCGTATCTTGATCTGATGGTACCCGGATCTTAAGTCCATCTTGGAAAAGATCTTTGCTTCGACCAACTGATCAAACAACATGTGGATCCGTGGCAACGGGTACTTGTTCTTGATGGTTACGGCGTTTAGTGGACGATAGTCCACGCAAAGCCACAACGTCTCATCTTTCTTCTTTATGAATAATGCCGAACAGCCCCATGGTGAGGAGCTCGGCCTAATAAAACCCTTCTACAGCAGGTCCCTTAGCTGAGTCTTCAGTTCAGCCAACTCCTTGGGCGCCATCTTGTACGGCCTTCGGGATATTGGCATGGTTCCCGGCGCAAGTTCAATCTTGAACTCCACCTCTCTGTCGGGCGGCATCCCTGGTAAATCATCTGAGAACACGTCAGGGAACTCACGGACTACTGGAATGTCTTCCAATCTGATGGTTGTGGATTGATACACACTTGGAAGTTTTATTTCTGGACTGTCCAGAAATAAAGGATGACACTTGTGCACTTCTGAGTTCAAGTGCACAATTCGAAGTACGGTGTCTAAAACAGCGCCGTGGCGGGTTAACCATGACATCCCCAAGATGACATCGACCTTTTGTCCCTCTAGAACTATGAGAGACGTAGGGTATACTCTACCCTCTAAGCATAATGGCGCTTCCGGGACCATCATGCTTGCTGAAATCTTCCCACCCGGTGAACAAATCAAGTATGGACTATCGGTGGGTAGTATTTGCAAGCTGTATTTAATAATAAAGGCTTGGCTAATGAAGTGCTATGCGTGGCACCTGAATCAAATAATACTATGTCGGGATGCTGGTGGAGTTGGAACATACCCGCAAGGATTGGCTCTCCCTCCGGCACGTCCTCTATGGCAAGTTGGTGGACGGTGCCGGGCCTAGGGTTTGCCCGCCGCGCATTAGTGGGGTTCCGGGGCCGATTCCTCCCCAGAAGTTGCGGTGCAACTCCGCCGCCTTGCCTCTCCGGACAACTGCTGGCGAAGAGTCCTGGACGACCACATTTGTAGCATGTGGCTGCTGCTTGGCCAGTGCTTGGGGGATGAAAGCCCGGCATGCGCTGCTGAGGTGCATATGCACGCGGCATTACCCGCTGATGTTGTTGCTGCAGAGGTGGTACTGGCAGTGCCGGCCTGAATGCCGGTGGAGAATATGGCCGACTGTGGAATGACATCGACCTCTGTGGTGGCTGCCAGCGTGGACCCGATGGTGGGCGATTCACCATATGGTATTTTTGAGAAATACCACCTCCTTCTCCGCTGCTTTGCAGCGCGCTTCGCTTCCTTTCTGCCACCGCTAACTCCTTGCCGGAGTCCTCCTGAACAATCGCAGCATCAATTATATCGTTGAGGCTGCTGCGATTGAACATCGCCAGCTTGTCCTTTAGGAGTGGGTTAAGCCCCTGGTAGAAATGATCCCGCCGCTTCTCGTCGATATCAGCGTGATACGAAGCGTAGAGCGCAAGATCATTGAACTCCCTGGAGTATTCCAGCGCGTTCTGGCTCCCATGCTGCAGGCGTAAGAACTCCTGCATCTTCCTCTTCATGAGACCCGGCGGTATGTGATAGGCCCTGAAGGCCGTCCGGAATTCCGCCCAGGTCATAACTCGCTTGGTGGGCTGCGAAGCACAGTAATTCGCCCACCACGCGCTCGCGGATCCCTGGAGCTGTTCGACCACGAACTGAGTCTTGCGCTGCTCACTCACTTGGAGCAGCCCGTACTTCATCTCCATCGTGCGGAACCAGTTGTCCGCATCGAGGGGTTCATCCACCCTTGAGAATACCGGGGGATGAGTAGCCAGAAAATCGGAGTAGGAGCTCTGTTGGCGCTCCTCACGATCTTGACGTCTCTCTGGTCGAGACGTATTCGCAATGAGGGTTTGTAGCAACTCTGTGTGCTGCTGATGAGAACCCGCCATCGCTGCCACAATGTCAGCAAAAGTAACCGTTGGCGGTGGCGGTTGTTGCTGTTGCTGCTGTTGCTGTACCGAGGAGTCCTCAGGAGGTTGTTGGGAGGTTTCTCCCCCCTGACTGGAACCCCCAACGTACGGGTTGGCACGAATACGAGTCATTCTGAAATTCAAAACAGCAGCGATCAGCATATGTCATACTTAAAATTCCATATGAAACAGTAGGTATTGAAGTGACGCATGAATAATTTGCACAACATTCACATATATTGATAAAGCATAAACTTTATGCAAGATACATTAGTCTCAGGTCTCCGAGAAGTCATGCTCATGTCGTCACTACCTATACATGCACTACTATCTACAGGACATGTCACTGATTACAAAAGTTTAGGTTACATCACCCTTGCTGCCCTACTTGGCAACAGAACCTCCTACTCGGAGTAGAATTCGACCTCCTGTGGGTCGTCCTCCTCCGGTACCTCTGCTGGTGGCTCTGGGTCTATAACCTCCTCTTCCGGCTCGGGTTCCCCCATTGCCGGAAGACCCAAAACTACAGGTTCCCCCATTGCCCATTACTGGAGGTACGAGGTCCTGCAACGCGTGCACCTCGTCCATGGCTTGGTTGTAGTCCTCTTCCTAGCCTTGCCCCTCCTCAATAGCATCATCACGCTCTTGAGTGAGGACCTCATTCTGCTGTGATGTGGACATCACTCCTGCAGATATACACAACACTCACATGGTAGACATGCAAGGTCCAATTACTAGAGCTCGAGCACGACAATTGAATTTAGAGGTGAGCTCGTTCCTGAACAATTCTTTATATGTGAATTTTGAGAGTATGTTGCTACCTAATAGATTAATTATGATTAGAAACCATGGAGAGGACATAGAGATACATGGAGAGGTGTTTGGAGGCGTGGAGGACCAGAAAATACGCCAACAAGAAGTTAGAGACCGAGCCCAACTAAAACTCGAGTCCAACTCGGGCCTAGGAGCAGTCCACCTTAAAATGGATGCACATGAGGCATACGGACTCTGTTTTTGACGTTCTACATATGCACGGAAAGCTGATAGGATAAACTTTCCAATGGAACTGGCTCCACGTCAAAATTCCCTTGGAGTCGACAGGAAACTTCAAAACAATATAAAGTTTAGAGTCTGTCAGGGTGTTGCATGACCTAGTTGGGCCATTAGGCCTTATATCGAGTCCAAGGCCATTATGTACGTGTCTTAGGGTTAGGTCACGACCCCAGCACCCCCTGGTCGTCCTCCACCTCCTTTATACCCCCTAGCCGCCGTCACAAACAGCTGGGTTTTGCTTAGATTATTCTGTCAAGAACAGTTTCGCCGTTCATCAGTTTGTGAGACCCCAACTTGAGTGCTTCATATCTTTCAGCAATTTGGTTGCATTCTTTCTTTTTCTTGCTTGTGTTCTTCGATTTGCAGTCGAGGATTAGCCTTCTTGGCAAGGTCAACCGTGCAATATCGGTTGATAACCTGAGGAGACGTGGTGCTGCGATTGCAGGGTTCAGAACGTGTTGTTCAGAAGCCGAATCGATTTGTGTCAAGTCTCCACCAAATCGAGAGTTATCAGAACCTTTCGGAAGATCGGGACCCCTGTACACATCAAGTGGTAATCAGAGCTTTAGGTGCACCATCAGGTTCGCCTTCCCCTAGTTTTGTTTATCTTGAACTTGTCCTATCGTCCACGAAAAAGCCAAAAAAAAATTATAGTCATAGGTTTACCCATCCCAGACCAGGTTTAGCCTTTTGCACAATTCTGTTTTGGAGTCCGTAGTGTTGAATTTGTGTCCTAGTTCGTGTTTTGTTGCTGGTTTAATTGTGTTTTGTTCCTACTTTGTTATTCCATCCGCTGCATTCAATCGAAACCCTAGCTGCCACAATCGTTATCAAATCGATCACCATAACTATTCATTGTGCTAGGGTTATCCTTGTTCTTCAGTTTTCATCACATATTACATGAGTTTATCCTCCTTGATATACGCACACCATCCCACATGTTGTCACCATCATATCCAATTTTTTTCTCACCACCGTTTCCAATTCAGCTCCACCAAAAACATAATCCTGTGGTGCTGTCTTAAAACAGCCATAACCTTGGCATTGGGTTAAATTACAATGCCCAGATTCACTTTGGAAGATTGATTATTTGGCATCTAAAGGCTCAACAATAGTCATAAAGAAACATATTAAATTTCTGTTGTCCACATCTTCTTTTTTCAAGTGAGCTGAAAATTTGTGTGACGTGTATATTAGTACTCCTGATTTCACTGCAGATATAAAAAATCAAAGAAAATATATAGAAAAGAAAATTTGTGAAGAGGAGAACCAATATCAAAACTTGGGTGTGTTATTTTTCCTTGTGGTGTAATTGTTCCTGCTCATTTATTTTCCTTATCATTCATACTTCTTGCTGTCTTGTTCATAACATCCGGGATAAGACACGAGTAGGCCAGCAATTAGGACAAGTGTTTGGACATCTATTCAGCATTACTATCTGTTATTGAATTGTGTGCTACTCACATATATTTGGCCATCCAAACTCCACATTCATCCTTTCGAACAGCACAAGTTTTTGACCCTTGCAATCGCTGAATCACGTCGTCCAGGTATCCTTTGTCTTGTTGTGCTAAGAAACTTGTAAGAGCTTGGTAAGACTCGACCCATTGCTTTGTGAGTTCCACCATCATTGCGTAGTAGTTGATAGGGATAATCTTGTTGTTTTCCATATTATTCTTGCTAACAATGTCAGATCATGTTGATCCTACAGAGTGTGTTTTGAAAAGTGAGATGAAGGGTTACATAGAACAAATGATGAAGTCTGTCAAGGAAGCAATCGCACAAGGGGTAAAAGATTATCTTGCTGAACAGAGAATACCCCACACCCTTGAGAGGTTGGGCAAACGCTTAAGCTTGCTAGTTGGAAGGATTGATGATATGGAGACCCACCTACCATTCAGCCATGATGCTACCCACCACAACAACCTTGAAGAAGAAGAAGACGTGTTGTGTGATGTCAATGGAGAGATGGATACACGTGCTGCGTGTAACACCCTAAAATTCTGTTAAGAGGGGAATTTAAAAATTTTTGGACGTATTGCATGTGGTGCAGAAATTAAAATTAAATTGGAATTCAAATTCAAATCAAAACCAGAAAAGAAATGGAAAAAGAAAAAGAAAAACAGAAAACCCCGGCCAGTGGGCCGAAACCCACCAGCTGGCCCACCTTTTCCCGCGCCAGCCCACAGCCACGCGCTCCTCTCTCCCTCTCACTGACACGCGGGGCCCACGTGTCATCCCCCACCTCTCGCTCGCGCCAATAGCCAGGACTTCTCCGCGCGCCCGAATCCAAACTACCCCGGAATCTCGCGTCCCCCAGCCGAATTCTGGTCCCGGACGACTCCAACTCGATCACAACCGACATTCCGCCCTCCCCCATCTATATAAACACCGGCATCGCCCCGTTTTCCCCACCCGATCGGCTGTTTTTCCTCCCGATGAGAAACGAAGCTCCGATCACCGTTTTCTCTCGATCTTTGCTCGGGTTTTCTGATCTAACACGCTGATCCTGTTCCACCGCCTCCAGGGAATCATGCAGGTGCAGAAAACTCGGTAGATTGCGCCCTAGACACAGCTCTGACGAGCATCGCCATGATTCCATCTCGGACCTCGTCGCCGACCGCCTTCCAGGGCCTCCGAGCTCAAGAAAAACCCCGAGGTGAGATCCCGACCTCCCCTCTACCGATCTATGCCATGAAATCCCAGTTTTAGGAGGAATACACGAAGATACGAAGTTTTCCGGCGAGATCACCGCCTCCCGCCGCCGCGCGCCGCCGGGCAGCGCGGGCTGACTCCGGCCAGGGCGACGTGGCCGCTTGCGCGCCGTCTATTTTAAATCGCACGGTAGACATAAAACCCCCCGCGTACCGGTTCGACGTTATAATCTCAGCCGTCTGTTTTAAATCGGACGGTCCACATCGTCCCCGCATTATAAAGGCCGGGATTCTTACGTGCTACCCCCTGGGGATCTCGGAAAATACGAGCTAGCCCCGGAAACTTCTGATCTAGCACCTGGAACTTCAGAAATTCATGTAAATTCGATTAAAAATCAGTTTTAGCCCCTGGACTTAATAAAAATTAGCAAAACCCCTCTGTTATGCATAGTTAGACCCCTAGAAATTTGTAAAATAATAAATTAGACCCTATAGTAGGGTGAACTTACCTTTTTGACCCTATATGGTATTAAGTTTAGAAATTTGAATGTGTGACTAGGATTTAAATTTAAAAGGAAAGACAAACACATGTGCTAATTCAAGTTTAAACTCTACCAACACTTGGAAAACTTTAGAATGAACTAAAATAAATTTTAGGCTGAAATGAAATCTGTTTGGGTGTTGTTCATATTTATTAGTTCTAGGAACACATTTTTAGGTTAATAAATAATTCTGAAAATTGGTAAAATAAATTTAAATTAGTTCACATCAGAGGAAAAGTTCAAAAACATATTATTTAATATATTAGATCAGAACCTATTCTGTTTAGATGTTATGCCCTACTATTTAATATTTAAAACTCACTTTTAGGTATAGAAAATAAATCTGGAAAATAAAGGAAAAATAGGTATGCATAGTTAGAAAATGATAAGTGAAGTCTCCAAATCCAAAGACTTCAGTTTGGGATTTGGTAGAAGGTTTAAAAACCCATTTGAAATAGGAAATTACCTTCCATGCAAACTTGGTAGCAAAAGAGTGTGTTAATTGAATATAAAGAATTTGTTTAGAATTGAAATTCATATATATAGTGTGCAAATAAAAATCTGAATACAAAAGTTAGAAATCATATACATATGTTTAAAAGTGCATGTAGGCCAAAAATCAACACATGTAGAGTAACCCCAACACTTAGAAATGTGAATGACTTTCATAGGTATGTATGTGTGTTTTGCATGAAGTGAAAGTGTGAACTATGTCTTATGGATTGTGTTTTCTTTTGCTATGTGTATTGGCATGAGTAGAACCTGCCCCAGAGCAAGTTCTCCCCTTCCAACACCAAGACTTTCCATTCTCATAGCAGCAAGAAGAAGGCAAGTGTCCTTGACCACTTTGATCCTATACTAGGATGTGTAGCTAGAATTATTTGCATTGTCAATTGAAATATGAAACCCATGTTAGGAAGTTTCCCTAGAATTGCATTACCATGTTTCCTTGTAGCTTGGGTTGGGAATTATTTTATCATGTCATTTATTTATGCTTAGCCATGCTTAGAATGGGATAATTGGGATATGAGATCATCAATTTATTTACCTTACTCTTGAATGAGATATTATGAGTTATGTAGAGGTAGGGATCATGGCAAGTTGGATGATTTGGTTGGTGCTGGGAGCACGAGACTCGGGTTTGTGTTTAGTACTTGCCTGGATTCTAAGGACCGGTTCATGGAGCATGTAACCTGGCTTTACCGTGCCAACTACATGCTGAGATGGGGCAGATTGGCCAATTAATTTGGTGTATCTCCGGCGTAGTATGGGTGTGTTGGATGGTGCGGGGAATAGGTGTCAGCTGGACTACCATATGAACCGCAAGGCTCAAGAGGGGGCCACTGCAGCGGGGTTGGAGCCTCTTGTATGCTGTTAGGGGTGAAACCTCAGTGGGCCCACGCTCGTCGGGAATCCCTTTGTAAAGGCTTCGTAGTGGTCTCCTGGCTACACACCTGGGAAGTGTGAATGTGGTTCATAGCCACTGGCATAATGGAGGTTCTTTTAGTCCACCCGGCAACGGGGGATGAAATCACTATGTGGGTACAGTGGTGCAAACTCTGCAGAGTCAAAAAACTTTCATGACAGCCGTGCTCACGGTCAAGAGCGGCTTGGACTTATTCATGATTAGAAGATGATGACTTTGGAAGTTGTGGATGTTAAGCGGGGAGCTTAACATTGGAAATGATGTTATGGTTATTTGATTATGATGATGGGATGGGAGATTGGGACCATTTCACCTATGTAGTAATGTAGGTGCTTAATAAGCTAAGGTGATAGATATTAATTGCGTAGTGCTTTAACCATGAGTTCAACCTCTCCTTGCTCTAGCCATGCATGACATAACTTTCCCACACTTGCTGAGTACCCACGGTACTCAAACTTGCTTTTCTGTTGGTTTATATTGCTGCTCAGGTCAAGAGAATGATGTGGTGTTTAATGACCAAAACTTTGGTCCCGAGGAAGGATTCTAGGTTCACGGAGTCCCCCGGGCAACGCCTGCAACGGAGCCCACAAGATTTACATTCCGCTGCTGTTTTATTTACCTATTATGAACTTATTATCGTCCATCGAGATGTATGCTATGTAAGACTTATTTATATTCGAACACCTGGCTTGTAATATGATGATGCTTCACTATTTTTCATCACATGTATGAGAAAATGATCCTGGCATACATGTGATATTCACTCGGTTGTTCTTCGGAGAAACCGGGTGTGACACTGCACAGAATGTACATCTACATCAACGCCTTCGTCAAAACACTCATGAAAAGGAGTTACAGGGTCGTCAACAAAAGAACAAGAGCAGCAGCGGTGCCTCCTACACTCCACGCACGACAACATCTTCGGGGGCGTCCAAGTCGTTCTGTTTTGATGCCCTTTCACCAAAACCAACAGCCAAGCTTCTTCTGGCAGCAACAACATGTCAGCAGCACCGAAATCATCACCTTTACGACCTGCGGATTCGGGTAAAAATTCCATGCAAGTACCCGCCAAAAGTGCTTCATCCATTGCTTCAACAGGACGCACTTCCGGCATTCAGTGCCACTGCTGCCATGGTCTTGGTCATGTGCAAAAAGATTGTCCTAGTCAGCGGGCATACGTGGCTACAGAAGAGGGAGGATACATCAGCACCTCCGATGTCGAAGACAACAATGATGATGAAGCTGCCACGGACAATGATGAGGGACATGTTTTTGGGAGTGAAGACACATCAGCCTACATGAACATCATTGTGCAGCGGGTGCTGAACACACAGGTACAACAACTTGATAGATTACAACGCCATAATTTGTTTCAGATTTTCTTTGTCATCAAGAACCGGCGAGCATGTGTCATCATTGATGGAGGAAGCTGCAACAACTTGGTGAGTTCTGAATAGGTCAAGAAGCTTAGCTTGAATACACGACCACACCCACATCCGTACTATATTCAATGGTTGAATGATTATATAAGATCTATGGTAACACAAACTTGCATAATTCCGTTTTCCATTGGTACATATGTTGATTGTGATGTGGTACCCATGCAAGCGTGTTCACTTTTATTGGGTCGACCTTGGGAACATAATAAGGATGCTTTGCACCATGGTAGAAGTAATAAATATACTTTTATGCATAAAGGAAAAAATTACTTTGCTACCTTTACCTCCTGCTGAAATTGTACAAGCTGATAGGGAGAGAGCTGGAATTTTTAGTAGTTCTAAATCAGAAAATCAACAAGTCATTAATTTTGTGTTACCACCAAATAATGAGAGATCTACACCTAGTTCTAAGACTGAGGGAATTAAATTGAAGGGTCATGTAATGCTTGCTACAAAATCAGACCTTGCTGAAATTTCTGATCATGATATTTGCTGTGCATTGGTGTGGAAACAAGTTTTGTTCTCCATTGATGATATTGCTAGGTCTTTGCCTCCAGCAGTTACTAACTTGTTGCAAGAGTATGAGGATATTTTTCCAGCTGTGATACCCCCGGGACTTCCACCTTTGAGAGGGATTGAACATCAAATTGATTTGATTCCAGGTGCAATTTTGCCAAACCGTGCTGCATATAGGACCAACCCCGAGGAGACTAAGGAAATTCAGCGGCAAGTCCAAGACCTTTTGGACCGTGGGTATGTACGTGAAAGCCTTAGTCCTTGTGTTGTTCCTGTACTTTTGGTTCCTAAGAAAGATGGTACTTGGCGTATGTGTGTTGATTGTAGAGCCATTAACAATATTACTATAAGGTATCGTCATCCTATTCCTAGGCTAGACGACATGCTTGATGAGTTGTGTGGTTCTATAATTTTCAATAAGATTGACTTGCGTAGTGGTTACCACCAAATAAGAATGAAATTGGGAGATGAATGGAAAACAGCTTTCAAAACCAAATTTGGGTTGTATGAGTGGTTAGTAATGCTTTTTGGTTTAACTAATGCACCAAGTACATTCATGCGTTTGATGAATGAGGTTTTGAGAGCTTTTATTGGAAAATTTGTGGTGGTTTACTCTGATGATATCTTGATTTATAGCAAGTCATTGGATGAACATAGGGATCATTTACGTGCTGTTTTTAATGCTTTGAGAGATGCACGTTTATTTGGTAACCTTGAGAAGTGCATCTTTTGTATCAATCGAGTTTCCTTTCTTGGCTATGGTGTGACTCCACAGGGAATTGAGGTGGATGAGATGAAAATTCAAGCGATCAAGAGCTGGCCAATACCTCAAGCCATCACACAGGTAAGGAGTTTTCTTGGTCTTGCAGGTTTCTACCGACGTTTCGTCAAGGATTTTAGCACTATTGCTGCCCCATTGCATGAGTTGACTAAGAAAGGTGTGGTGTTCCATTGGGGGAAAGCACAAGAGGAGTCCTTTGACACCTTGAAGGACAAGCTTACACACGCACCATTGCTGCAACTTCCTGATTTTAGTAAGACTTTTGAACTTGAATGTGATGCTAGTGGAGTTGGCATTGGTAGTGTCTTACTGCAAGGTGGTAAACCGGTTGCATACTTTAGTGAAAACTTAATGGTCCTGTCCTGAATTACTCCACACATGATAAAGAATTTTATGCTCTCGTACGATGCTTAGAGACATGGCGTCATTATTTATGGCCTAAAGAATTTGTTATTCATTCTGATCATGAATCGCTAAAGCATATTCGTTCTCAAAATAATCTGAATCGTAGACATGCAAAATGGATTGAATTTATTGAGTCTTTTCCTTATGTCATTAAACATAAGAAAGGGAAGGATAATTTGATCGCTGATGCATTGTCTAGACGATATAATATGCTATCCCAACTTGATTGTCGAATTTTTGGACTTGAATCAAATAAAGAACAATATGCTCTTAATGCTGATTTTAAAGATGTGTTGCTGCATTGTAGAAAAGGTCATACCTGGAATAAATTTGTACTGGATGATGGATTCTTGTTTAGAGCTAACCGCCTATGCATTCCAGTTGGTTCCATTCATCTTTTGTTATTACAGGAGGCAATGGTGGAGGTTTGATGGGCCATTTTGGCGCAAAGAAGACGGAGGATGTTCTGGCCACACATTTCTTTTGGCCAAAGATGAGGAGAGATGTAGAGCGGTTTGTGGCTCGCTGTCAGAAAGCTAAGTCCCGTTTGAATCCACATGGTTTATACATGCCTCTTCCCACTCCTTCCATTCCTTGGGCGGATATCTCTATGGACTTTGTTTTGGGATTGCCTAGGACTAAGAGGGGGAGGGACAACATTTTTGTTGTGGTGGATCGTTTATCTAAGATGGCACATTTTATACCGTGTCAGAAAAGTGATGATGCTGTACATATTGCCGACCTTTTTTTTCAAAGAGATTGTTCGCTTGCATGGTATGCCTTCTACTATTGTTTCAGATCGTGATGCTAAATTTTTTAGTCACTTTTGGCGCACCCTAGGGAACAAGTTGGGTACAAAACTGTTGTTCTCTACAACATGTCACCCACAAACTGATGGGCAAACAGAAGTAGTGAACCACACTTTGGGCACCATGTTGAGAGCTGTTTTGAAGAAAAATTTAAAGATGTGGGAAGAATATTTGCCACATATGGAGTTTGCATATAATCGGGCAACACATTCTACCACCAAGGTAAGTCCTTTTCGGGTAGTGTATGGATTCAATCCTCGTGCTCCTATTGATATCTTGCCTTTACCTACTAGTGAGAGAACTCATAATGATGCAAAGGAACGTGCTGATTTTATTTTGAAAATTCATGAGACCACTAAACAGAATATTGAAAGGATGGATGAAAAATATAGAATTGCTGGTTGTAAAGGTAGGCAGGAAGTTAGACTTGAACCGGGTGATTTAGTTTGGTTACACTTGAGAAAGGATAGATTTCCAGAACTAACAAAGTCTAAATTGATGCCTAGAGCTGATGGTCCTTTTAAAATACTTGAGAAGATTAATGATAATGCATATAAACTTGAGTTGCCTCCTGAGTTTGGGGTTAGTCCCACCTTTAACATTTCAGATTTGATGCCATATTTGGGAGAAGAAGATGAGCTTGAGTCAAGGACAACTCCAATGCAAGAGGGGGAGGATGATGTGGACATCACTCCTGCAGATATACACAACACTCACATGGTAGACATGCAAGGTCCAATTACTAGAGCTCGAGCACGACAATTGAATTTAGAGGTGAGCTCGTTCCTGAACAATTCTTTATATGTGAATTTTGAGAGTATGTTGCTACCTAATGGATTAGTTATGATTAGGAACCATGGAGAGGATATGGAGATACATGGAGAGGGGTTTGGAGGCGTGGAGGACCAGAAAATATGCCAACAAGAAGTTAGAGACCGAGCCCAACTCAAACTCGAGTCCAACTCGGGCCCAGGAGCAGTCCATATTAAAATGGATGCACAGGAGGCATACGGACTCTGTTTTTGATGTTCTACATATGCAAGGAAAGCTGAGAGGATAAACTTTCCAATGGAACTGGCCCCACGTCAAAATTACCTCGGAGTTGACGGGAAACATCGAAACAATATAAAGTTTAGAGTCTTTCAGGGTGTTGCATCACCTAGTTGGGCCATTGGGCCTTGAATCGAGTCCAAGGCCATTATGTACGTGGCTTAGGGTTAGGTCACGACCCCAGCACCCCCTGGTCATCCTCCACCTCCTTTATACCTCCTAGCCGCCGTCACAAATAGCTGAGTTTTGCTTATATTATTCTGTCAAGAACAGTTTCGCCGTTCATCGGTTTGTGAGACCCCAACTTGAGTGCTTCATATCTTTAAGCAATTGGGTTGCATTCTTTCTTGTACTTGCTTGTGTTCTTCGATTCGCAGGCAAGGATTAGCCTTCTTGGCGAGATCAACCGCGCAATATCGGTTGATAACCTGAGGAGACGTGGTGCTGCGATTGCAGGGTTCAGAACGTGTTGTTCGGAAGCCGGATCGATTTGTGTCAAGTCTCCACCAAATCAAGAGTTATCAGAACCTTTCGGAAGATCAGGACCCCTGTACACATCATGATGGGTCAAGGCTTGCACTTGCTGTTGCAAAGACGTGATGTCGACGCGGCTTTTCCTTTTCACCTTCTTCAGACGATGCAACTGATTGTGTTGTTCGCTCAGTCGCTTTATCGTTGGAAGGACAACATTGCGAAGTGCGCTGTGAGCACTCTCGAAATGATCTCCATGGCTGGTGCTCTCCTTGAGCTTTGCGGCAAGACAATCCGTATGAACATCTTGGCTGTCCATCACGGCTTTTCCTGCCCTCAACTGGAGGCTGAGGTTCGCCTCCGCGGGGTTGTACCTTGGACAACCCGGATCTGTTGCCTCCATGTACCTTTCCCCCCACACATGATTAGCTCGCCCCTTTCACCGGAATGAGCGTGTATGGAGTGCCCTCCATAGCTCTCACGTGTAGCTGGCAGAAACGCGACATGGTGTCACGGGCTGCCACTTGCCACATCCCCTCCGGTTGTCTACCTCTCACCGTAACGGTGAACGGCGCCCAACCGGGTGGCGTAGGTCCTGCAAGAACTTCGACATGAATTGTCCACGTCTTGTTACCCTCCTCGCCTTCTTCCTTGGCGAAGAACTGCGGCATCATGCTGTACCCGAAATATTGAAGCATTTGCCTCAACGTTTCCGGATAACCGCTGCAGTGAAAACAGTGGGATACCACCCACCAGTTCTCCAATTGTCTATCCGCTGTCATCTGTAGAAACATATTTGAGAAATGTCAAATATTTGTTTGAACAGTAAACCATTGAGTTATAACACAAAACATGTCATTGAACTCATAAAACTTGGAAACATAGTTCAAACTTAAACAACTTTGACTGCTGATCTGCTGTCCAATATGACAGCCCTGACCAGTTTCCATTTCAACCTGATTTAGACCATCCTAAATGCAAAACCAATTCTGGAGCTCAACAACAAAGTTAAAGTTAACTTCAAAATATTTCCATAAAGTATTTGCTTGGCCTAACATCTGTCCTTGTTCAAAAGTTATGAGATGTCAAAGTTGACATAATTTCTGGAGAAAATTGGACAGCACCTCCTTGCTTGAGGTGCTGAATTGATCCAAGAATTCCAGTTTCAAGCTTTCCAGAACTACCTCATTTTCTATTTTTGGATTTTTATGCAAGAAGTTATGCTCAATTTACAGAGAGTTACAGAGAGTGTTTGCTCTGCCCTGTTTTCTGGACAGTTTCAACTCTACTGCATTTTTCGATTAGTTAAGTGATGAAACACCTCTGGATCTCAACATAAAAGTCGTAAATCTCTTCCAAATCTTTCCAGAAATGTATCATATGACCCAACCGCAAAAGAACTCAACCTCTAACTTCTGATTAACTTCAGCCTTATTTCAGCTGAAAACAGGGGACTCTGTCCTTAGTATCCTATAAGTTGAAAACTTGTTAACTTTGAATGTCCTAGTTAAGGGAAGGAGTTACATCACAATTTTAGTGCTCTAGATTGAAACTTTTTAGTTTTACCATGAAGTTGCTCATTTAGTGGGGTGTGACGTCGATGCGTCACCAGTTCATGTCGGTACTACGTCCTCACAAAGAAAAACCTATACCGGACTTAGCCGGCTTTGTTAGTTCAGTGGCATTAAGCATCTCTCGCACACGGATACTACACGTCTACCGTTTCATGGTTATACTACCAGCAATTAACTCAAACAATCGTCAGACTCGGTTGCACACCGAGCCCGGTATCCATACAGTTCATACACCCGGCTGTCATCACTCGCCCGGATGTTCTCAAGCCAAACACGCCTTGAGCTACATGTTCACGTTACTGACCATGTGACGGAGTCTCCCAAATTGCCCGAAGCACGCCAGGGACAGACGTTACTTGAATACCCCAAACGACACGAAGAGTCGTAGAGGATATTAAAGCGGGTCGGGTTACCTGCCACCCGTGGGGCTCCACCCTTCAGCTTGTGTGCACTGGTGGACAGCGCTTACCTGCACCCCCCAAGACATAAAGCTTACCGAGATGCACGATTTTTCGACATAAGCAAATAGTTTAGTATGCCACTTTCTATACACTAATAACATCCTTATATGGGCTACTAACTCGTTCCTCACCGAATTTTTTAAAAAAAAATGACCTTTGTAGTGCGTTAAACCTCAAGCAAGCTCTGATACCATGCTGACACGACTCCAAACGGCCTTGTCGAGCCAGGATCATGTTGAGGGGTGCTGCGTTGCACAGCACCGGATAACGCACATCAAAGATACAAAGTGGAAGCAAAGTTTTATTACATAAACAGGTTTATGAACATTTGTACAACAAAATATGTTCAGTCTACACTCACGGGCGTAGACTACGCATCAAGTTCACGTTCAGCACGTGAACGTGTCCCCGCTAGCACGCACATACACTAACACGGCGGCGTTCACGACTCCCACTCGACGGGGTTCCCCTCCTGGGGTTCCGTCTCCTCCTCAGGAGTCCCTTCCTCATAGACCCCTGCATAAGCTTCAAACACAAGCAGTGAGCACGATGGCCCAGCAAGACTGAGCCGTCTCTCCTATACATGAAACTTCTACATGATGGATATAGGGTACATGAGGTAAATAATTTGCAAAGGACTCGCCAAATTATTTGAACCTTACTTTCAATGTTTTAGCAGCAGGTTGTGGAGAACCTTACGCTAAGGCACATGAGAGAGCCGCAATCAAAGAAGAAATGCATTTCTCTCATGTACTTTGCCCAAAGTTGAACAGAACTTTAATTAGCTCTAAGCTACAACAAGACATTAACAAGAAAAGTATAACTTTCAAATCACCAAACTTTTAACATGTATATGGCCTGTTCTTTCTATGTCACCGTACAGTGAACAAGTGGTACTCACTGACCGTGAGGGACGGGCGATTATATTAATTTACACCTGCAGGGTTACCCGAATAACCCGTCACATACGCCCGTACTCGATGTTGCCTACAGCACCCATCACGGACGTCGTACGCAACCATCTTTCACCCGTCAGCAAAATGTTGAACCGGTCCAATCGTCCTGAGCAAAAGGTCTCTGCGCGCGCATCCACAGTGCCACCAGCCGATTTACACCTCGAACTCTCAACCTACCCTCTGAACGACCAGCTATGCCTCAACATCCAGCTACCCGAGTTACATCGGTTTCCCGGTTCCCATATAGCCGGTAGGTCTTCGGTACTGTTCTAGCTTGTTCAACAGGCCCGCACACGGCTCGATCCTCAATCGACACAAGCAGAGCTATAGCACCCAGGCCCCAAAGTCCTGCTGCCCTTACTCTCTGCTCGGTCTCATTTTTCTTGCCATGTGTTTCATTTGCTATCTTTACCCGAGTCGAGTGCCTCTAGCCTATCCTTGCAAGTAGTTCCAGCTACTCGACTTGTACCGAATTCTACACTATCTTAGCATTGCAGTAGCTAAACGGGGTTTTTAATCCTAATCCCAACCCATGGTTGTCTTGGCTATGCATTTGGGTTTCAAACAAGACTCTAATGCAAGAAGTAATTTGTACTCAAAGTAAGTTTTCAAAACAGTAAAAATTTGTAAAATGGTTAATGCAGACCGGAGATTGCCTTGCTGATCTTTTTCGTAGGCTAGCTGCTCTTCCGGAGTGATGAAGTCTAGGACTTCGGGTTCCTCCTCAACCTTAGCGACTACATGAGATAACATAAATACGTATCGATTTAAATGCATTTGAATTGAATTTAAACTTTTGAAGACTGTAAATCGTACTATACAGACCCAATAACTCTGAGATTTTTACTGTGGTTTGGTTACAACCTAAACAGAGACTTGGCCAAGTTTTATTTGCAGCAAAGCTCATTTGAGCTCTCCACAAATGATTATGTACTTGACTTAATTGGAGCTCCTAGGGTGTTCTAGAAATTTTCATGTAGCAAGCCATGACTTTCTGAAAACTAGATTTTCAGAGGGTTCTAATAGAGTTGGTCTCACTTAATTGGAAGATTCCTAGCTAAAGATATGAGCTAAATAATTTCAGAGAAATTCGAAAATGTTTCTGGACATTTTCTATTTTCTCTGGAACAGTTTAATTAATCACACCATTAGGTGGATCAAATGAGCTCAAATGGATCTGAAATTTTTATGGTAGCTCAAGGATATTTTGGTGAACATCCTAGCAAAATTTCAGAATTTTCCAGCAAAGGATTCTCCAGTTAAAATTCTAAACAATTTAAATTTTGCAGAATTAATTCTGGAAAAATAAGGGTTTTCATGGGGTGAAACTTGATTTGCTGGAAAGTAATCAGAGAGCTGAATCCAAAAAATTTGGTTCACACGATTTGGAGCTTCCTAGCAAAAGTTGTGTGGGTTTGAAGTTTGAAGTAAAACTGAAAGTCGGGAAATGTTTAAAACACTGCAGTGGGTCCTATGCACAGTGCCTTCGTCTACCTCCTGCCAGCGCCCGAGCACGCGACGTCCAGCAACGGTGGCACGGTTAGTTCTCGGCCGCTACTGCCTAACTTTCGATGCGGTTTCTTCCTACATGATCCTTGGAGCATGGCGCACACGCAGGGCACCTTCTCGGACCTCGACATCGCCGGAAACCTAGTCGGCGACGGTGGAGGCGGAAGAGGAGCTCGGGTCCGACGGTGCTATCTTGTCTCGGCAGTGAACATGATCAACCAATGGGTCGCAAAGCACCACTGGGGTGCGAGGAAGCTAACCCTGCCCTCCTCTTCGCCGGGGATTGCCGGAAAAGTAGACCTCACCGGCGACCCGAGCCGTTTTCACCGGCGATGGCCAAATTCCGGTGCTCTGCTCACTGGGTCGAAAATAACCGCTAGGATTTGGCTGAAGTGACCGTGAGGTGCTACTCTAGCTTAAGCTTGACCTGGATTATCAGTGATCAAGTGATCACGATGAATTTTGAGTTCTTGTACTCGGTGCTCTATACGGTGATCATCGGGAAAAAAAGAAATTCCGACTAGCCGGCGCTAAGAGGGACCTAGGGAGTTCGGGAGATGCTACTAGACTTGGATGCTAACCTTAGAGACACGTTGGTCACGCTGGAGAAGCTTTGCGCTGCTCGGGCGATGGCGTCAAGTCGGAGGAGCTCTCGGGTTGACAGAGCAATGGAAGATCGGCTCGGACAAGCCTCACCGAAGCTGATCACGAGCAACTGAGGGTTGTAACATGTCGAGCAAGGATGGGCGGTGCCATTTGTGGCCTCAACTCGCGGTGGAAGGCACTGCTTTGGCCGGTCGACGGCGAGGTGAGGCGGTAGGGCCGTGCGGCGATCAGCTTGGTGTTTTCAGCGCCGGAAACGTCGAGGCAGTGGGAAGATGGGCTTCTGCCGGCGGCAGCTTGCAGCTAAACAGCTGGAGACGTCGGTTCGTGGCTCTGATCGGCGACCAGGAGGTGGCAGCGGTCGGCAATCGCCGTGGCGCCCGCGTGGTCGCGCACAGGAACCGAGCTGCGGTGACTTCAGTCGGTTGAAACACTAGTGAGGCTGACAAGTGGATCCCACTCTGGTTTTAACCTCTGAAATTGAATTTTCCCCACTGCTATAAATAGTAGAGACCCAATTAACCTTGGTCATTTGAATTATCTACCCCTGGGCCATTTGAATTGGATAGAATTCAAATTGGGTTTTGTTTGAATATATTTTCAGCACATATGCAGTTTGAAATTCAAATAAAGTTTGAATTTGCTAAACTTAGCTCATGTCAAGATCAACTCCAAATGGAGTGAAAATTGGTGTGTGAGCTCACAAAAATGTGCTGAGTATGAATATGCCTCCCACCTTTGAATTCATGGGATGGAAACAGTTTGAATTTGAATTTGAGTTCAAACCACCCTCTTTCTAGTTATACCCAAAAGGACTTCAAAAAGGTTTTGAATTTGGGTGAAATTTGGCATGAGCATTCCTAGCAAGATGTTGGAGTTTTTCACAAGCTCAGCCCCTAGATGATGCATGTGGGAAGTGCCACTTTTGCATCTTGTGAGTTTATTCTCTAATGAGCATGTTGATGGTGTTTACTTGCTCTTCAAATGTATTCATCAAGTTTCTTCAAATGAAGTTTGTGTGTGGTGCTGAACACTTTGAATACGTGCCAAAAACTTAGGCCCTTACAAAAAGAAATGGAGATAAAAAGAATATACATAGATATAGCATTAGAAATAGATAAAAGAATATAAAAAAGAGAAGAAACAAAAAAAAGGAAAATCCCAGCCGCCCCTGCCCTGTCCGAGTGGGACTCCCCGCTGCCCTTGGCCGCGCCCCAGACGGGAGAAAAAGCCCTAGCTTCTGCCACCAACGGGAGAAAAAGGCAGCCACCAGGGATGGGAAAAGAAGGAAGAGGAGGAGGGAAGAGGAGGAAGAAAAGGGAAGAGGCACCGTTCCCACCGGGGATCGTCGCATTGTCGCAGTTCTTCGTTGCTACGTTGCTACCGTCTTTTTTGTCAACGCCTCGTCGTCGTATTTTTTGTCTATGCTATGTCACGTCACATGAACAACAAAGCCGCTGCACCTTGATAGGTTATTTTCTGGTTCAGATTTTTCACGACGGAATTGATCTACTACCTGGGATTAAACTGTAGCTGCACCTATTTGATTTTCAGCAGCACTGATCATCACAAAAATCCCAATGTAACCTATCCAAACTCGCATGAACATATATGAACTAGTTACTGTCATTAGTAAACAGCCGTAGGAAATTATTAGTATAGATTGCATCGTAAAATTTTGCATGCATCTGCATCATTGCATATTGATTAACATGTATGCATTATATTGATTGAATGTAATTGTCTTGTAAGTTTGTGAAAGAGAGTAGAGGGACACACTCAAGAGGCCGAGTACGAGGATCTCCAACACCAACAATTTGAAGCACTTGAGCAACCCAACCCGTTGGAGCAAGTAAAGTGACCTTGAACATATTGATCCGATATTTTTGAAGTGTTTTGTTTACGAAACTGCATGCTTGTGTCAACTTGATGGGAAACCACGTAGGAGTTTACTAGTATTGCTTGCCACTCCTTGTCGCTGGGTACATGATGAATTGGGTATGGGTGTTTTCTCTTTTGCGTCGCATCGCTTTACGGTGTTATGGGAAATCAAATAAATTTACTTAACGACTAAAACCATGTGGATGAATGATGATGAGATAGTGGTGACTTTTTAGCAACATGGAACTTAGGTGATGTAAGAAAGAATGGTTTTGTGGCTGGTTTAGATGGTATGGTGGTTTTGCTTGCCTTGGATCTAAGGACCGGTTCATGCGAAACTATGCTAGGACAACAGTGCCACCACAAGGCCAAGTATGAGTGTGGCATAGCTGAATAATTAGGTGTGCTGCTAGCATTCTATGGACCATTGGATGGCGCAGGGAATGGGAGTCAATGAGGACTGCTCTGGGATCTACATGGCACACGAGGGGGCCCGTGGGCGGGAGAATGTGGATTCAAGGCTGCCGGTGAAACCTTAGTGGATCCGTACGTACTAGTAGTCCATTTGTAAAATCTATTTTGTGATCTCTTGGCCATACACCAACGGTAGTGTACTTTGGCATAATGGAGGTTCTCTAGTCGTTGACGTGTGATGAAATCATAAACTTGTGGGTAAAGTGGTGCCACCTCTAGAGAGTGTAAAACTATCATGATAGTCGTGCTTAAGGTTATGAGCACCTGGACAACTTCCATAGTTAGAGGATAAACATGGTTTTGGTTGGGTTTTGGTTATGTCACATGGGATTTGCTTTCGGTTATTTCATATGAGAAGTTATTAATTTGGGATAGACTTTGATAATGAATGTTGTCTGGTTATATATGATGAAAGATGGTATATGATGGCATTGGACATGAGGCATACTGATTACCTGGTTATGTTGGGTATATGATGGCATTGGACATGAGACACCATATGAAGCTCTATACGGCCGGAAGTGCCATACACCATTGAATTGGTGCGAGTCCGGCGAACGAGTCACGTTCGGTGTTGATCTTGTCAATGAAGCCAAAGAGAGAGTTCAGATAATACAAGAGAACATCAAAGCTTCCCAATTTCGTCAGAAAAGATACGCGGATCAGAGGCGTCAACCGCTGCATTTCGACATCGGAGAGCACGTGTATCTTCGTGTGTCTCCGATGAAAGGGATTCATCGGTTCGGTGTGATGGGGAAACTTGCTCCCCGATTCATCGGTCCGTTTGCTACCACGGAGAAGTGCGGGATTGTAGCCTACCGGCTGGAACTACCGGCAAGCCTTGCTGGTATCCACGACATATTTTACGTGTCCCAGCTGCGAAAGTGTCTCAAGTTTACCGCTGCTGTCTGCACCGAAGACATTGACGAGTTGAAGCCGGATCTCACATACACCGAGCAGCCTATTCTGATTATCGACGAAAAGACCTGGATCACCCGAAACCGAACTTTGAAATTTTTCAAAGTCCTGTGGAGTAATCATACCCCGGAAGAGGAGACTTGGGAAAGCAAAGATTACGTCCACAAGAACTATCCGTTGTCATAAAATTTGTAATTACCCTCCCATCTCATTCTCCTTTTGTAATGTCGGGATGAGATTCCTTTTAAGGGGGGGGGGGGGGGGGAATGTAAAGGTCCCAAAATGGGAATACAAAGAAACTCTTGCTTGCAAAAGTTGGTTTCATATGTATGAAAAATGGGACTTGTTAAAACCTTTTCCACATGTGATAACACACATGAGAGCTTTCTTCATACAAGTTCAAATATTTATTTGAAGACTTGGAACCAAAGAAGCATCTAAAACCAAGGTGGGAAGTTCCCATAGGCGTGAGAAAGCTAAAGTCAGATTTGGAAAAAATTTGTTCAATTCAAAATTCAAATAAGAGCAACACAATGAATTCAAACTGTTGTACTAAAATTCTCATTTGCAGCAGCCAAATTTAAAATCAGATTTTATATTTGAATTCCTTAGGTCCAAAATAGTGGGTATGCAAAGTTTCATGAATTGTTGAAATGTTTTGCAACTCATTTTACAAAATGGACTTTAAATGGCAAAGAATTCAAATAACCATTTGAATTTGGATGAATCTTTCCCAATTGTCCAAATGCACCTCAGATTTGAACTCCCACAATTTGATTTCACCATTTGTAAATTTTGGGAGATATTTTTGAGAGGGATAAGGAGGGACTTAACTGTGGGACCCACATGTCATTGAGGGAGTTAAAATTTGCAAAAAGATCTCAGAGTGCAGTCTCTGTTTGAGTTCTTCAGTCGGTTCACGCGAGTCAGACCGAGGCAGAGCGCGGGTGACACCGAGGGCAGCTGAGACACCTCCTCATCGATTTTCATCACGCTGGAAAGCTGCCTGGGTGCTTTTACCCCACTGCCTTACTCCTTTTCACCACAGCACCGAAGCCACGGCGCTATCCTTTCTCCCTCGAGCAAGGAACTGATCGTAGCCGCCGCTACTCTTCCGATCCCTCGGCCACCCGCCAAACTTGCGTGTGAGCCTCGGCTGAGCAGCAAAACGGCACCACAGGACTCCCCACAACCTCCTCAAGCCATCACCGAGTGAGCTCGTGCTCCCTACACCGAGAAACAATCTCTCCCGCGGCGGCCGACACAAAACCGAGAGGAGGTGCTCTCATGGAAAGCCTCACCCAGGGCTTGTCACAGCCAAGCAAAGCCTCCTCTGGATGCGCACGACATCCACACAGCTCACCTCCCAAGGTCAGGTCCGACCGCGGATCATCGACGGTGAATTTTAAGATTCTCTTCCGATCGGTACAAACCGACCATCGGGATATGAATTCATGAAATTCCCGATTGATTCTTGTTTAGAGGAAACAAAATTTCACACAAGAGATAGACTTGAGGGCGCACCAGTTTTCTTTGCGAACCTAGCATGAAACTACGTGTAGCCGGTGTAGTTTGAGCTTTTCCGACGGCGGCAATGTCGGGCAGCTTCGGGCGCACAGTGAGAGTATAGTTAGAGCTATTCCCGGTCTCTTTTGCCACCATGCCGAGCTTCTCCAGCCCTCACTGGTGCTGTAGGGCCCTTCCAGAGAGCTTTTGGCGGGCTAACACGGCGAGGTGACATCACCGGAGTTGGATGAGTGCCGCCGCACGTCGCGGGCTACGTTGGAGGCTCTACCGGCTCGGGTAGACCACACCAGTCTGTTCCTCACATGTTTGTTGGTCCTAGCAGCGTGTGGCAGCTCAAGAGAGGGCCGGGAAGTCAGAAACAGGTGAGCTCCGGCGAGCTCCGGCGGCGCTATCGCGTGGGGGCGAGAGGTAGACGAAGGGGTCGCCGGGCCCGCGTGTCAGTGGTTCTAGAGGGGGAGGCCGGATTGTCTGTCGACTCGGATCAGATGTGACAGTGCGGGAATTAAACCTGTGGCCCTGTGTGGCGCTGTCCTGACACTAGACATGTGTTCCCTGGACCCACCGTCAGTGTATGAACTTTTCCACGATTAATTCAAATCCCAGATTTTTCCCCAAACTTTAGAAGAGCATAACTTTTGCAAGCAAACTCTAAATTTAGTGACTCAAATTGGTTTAGATTCAGATTGCCGAACTCTATCCAAATATGCAACCCAATTTGTACGAAAGTCAATATTTAATTCTGGAAAAATCTTTAAAGCTTTTCAGCAAAAGAATTTTAGAGGGAGTTTGGTTTATCCAAAAATCCTCAAATTTTGTCAGAATATCCTTTATGGTGTTATTGAACTCCTGCTAACATTTCAGCTAATTTGGAGTTAATTTAATCAGGAGAATTCAGATTTTAAGTTGCTGTGTTCAAATGAATACAGAAACATTTTCCGAGAATTTCCAAAACTTGGAAATTCAGTTCTGGGCAATTCTTAGCTCCAAAAATCCTAGGAAAATTCATGCAGGCTCTATGAACTATAATTGAAATTGTAGTTCACTAAGTTTGACATTAACATGGGTGTTACCTCAAAATTAGTTCCTCTTTGCTTGATTGCTTAGAGAATTATTCTGAATAAACCACTCAATGAAAAGTGCTAATTTTTGGTCCAGATGACTTTCTTGTTACAAGGAACTCACATGGAAATTTTCAGCTCCATTGGAGCTTTGGATACCCACTGTTCTGATCATCCTCTTGAGGTGATCAACACACAAGTGGAGATAGCACTCAACACTTGATCATAGTGCTTAAACCCAACCCAAACCACTAGCACCAGTGTTATTTTAAATTCTTAAATAGAGTTCCAGTTTTTAAACTTGTCATTAGAGCTTATTAGCAAAAGCTTTACAATTAAATACATATGCATATTCATATCGTGTAGCATCTACGTGAGAACGTGAGAAGGATTTGAAGTGAAGAT
Organism: Neostapfia colusana; assembly: GCA_030760725.1. Classification (NCBI taxonomy): domain Eukaryota; kingdom Viridiplantae; phylum Streptophyta; class Magnoliopsida; order Poales; family Poaceae; genus Neostapfia; species Neostapfia colusana. Next base: position 56,869,797 of record JASWHV010000005.1, on the reverse strand, counting down.
CAAGGAAGGAGGAAAGCGAGTGATCAAGCCCCATGTGATCTTCACTAACTGATTGGAATCTTAGTCACCTGCAAAAAAGGCAAGTCCCGGTTTGCACTTGAACCGTTTTATAAAGCACTTCCATTTTTAGAGATCATAGCTTTGAATTGTTTGATTGCATTAAGTCTAGTTGATAGTGAAAACCCCAGTTACATGACCAGAACTACCTAAGAGAGAAAGGGTAGAATAGCACCTCCTCGAGTGGATTTGGCTATGCTAAATGTTAGTAGGAAAGGTCCGGTAGAAGTCGAGTAGTTGAAATCTACTCGCGAGTTTAGGGCTGGTTTATTCGGAGCGGGTCAAGAATATAAATGATGAGGAAAGCTCACACATAAGAAATGGAGACCGGGCAGGGAGGTTTAGATGCAGCAGGCTGCGGACTGTGCGTGCATATCCCTGCCTGTGTCGGTTAAGGCCCGTCCGTGCTTGGCCCTGTTGGACAAGTTTGAGTTGTGTACCGGGCGCATACTGGCTATATGGGACCCAGGAAACCGATGTACCTCGGGAGATCCACATTGGAACTTTTCTAACTGTCTTAGGCTTTTGGCGTCAGGGTAGCAGGAGGTAACTCGCTCAAGAACATACCACTGCAGGTATGTACCTTGAGGGAGCTTGCAGACTCGGGGCATTTAGACCGCGTCCTGTGTGGAAGATCATGGGAAAGGTGGCCGCGTACGACATCAGTCGAGCTTGCTGCCGGCAACTCGGAGTACGGGTGTACGTGTCGTGTAGTCCGGGCGTGTACTGATTTGAATCACTATCGCTCGCGGTCATATGTGCATACTTGCCCACTGCGTCTTGACGTAGTAACAACTGAACTGGTTTTCTTTTGAACTTTATAAGGCTGTGATGTAACTTGTATTGCAACCATGTTTGAATTAGAGATAGGCTCAATAAACTTTACTTTCACTTTGTGCAAGGAGCATCGCAACAAAGAGTTTCTTGTTTGATTGTGGAGTTGCGATGCTGTTCAGCTCAAGGTCTGTAGAATGAGGCTTAAAATCTGAAAGTTAAGGATCAACATTAGGCGAGTCCTTTATGCAAATCTAGCTAACCCAATTGCAACCGTCGTGCATGTAGAGTTTCTTGTTTAGGAGAGACGGATCAGTCTTGCTGAGCCTATGTGCTCACGCTTGCTATATGAGTGGTTTTGCAGGTTAACAGCGATGCTAAGAAGAAGGTTATCCGGTGAGACTCGGAGACTCCCAAGTCGTTTAACACATGGAGAACCCAGCCGCTGCTGTTGTCTTCGTGTTACTAGTGAGAGGAGTCCGCGGGCTGGACCTCTCCTCGAGTGCTCTTTAGTTATTTGACTTGAGCTGTTTATAGACTTCCGCTGTAGCTACTTGATGTAAACTATTTGCAAAGAAAAACTTGTAAGCTTCCGCTATTGTTTTATGTAATACATTGTTCCTTATATGTGTGCTGTTGGGTACCGCACAACACGGCACCACCCAATGCGATTCCCGGGTAAGCGGCACGTCCCTGTGATTGAGCGGGCGGCGTGGACCCCATCAGCGTGGTATCAGAGACGCATTGATAATAGCGCACGGAATAAGGATCGTATTATGACAAAAACTTAGGTTACGGTGAGGATACGGTACTAGGCCCACATAAGGATTACTATTAGCCTAATATGAAGGTGGCAACCTAACTTGTTTGCTATGTTGGAAAATCGTGCATCTTGGGACGTTTTATGTCTTGGGGGTGCACGTAAGCGCTGTCCACCAGTGCGCACAAGCTGAAGGGTGGAGCCCATGGGTGGCAGGTAACCCGATCCGCTTTAGTATCCTCTACGACTTTTCATGTCGTTTGGGGTATTCGAGCAACGTCCTTCCCTGGCGTGCTATGGGCAAGTATGGGAGACCCCATCATGTGGTTAGTAATGTGAACACGTAGCTCAAGGCATATTTTGCTTGAGAACACCTGTGCGAGTGATGACGGATAGGTGTACGAACTGTATTGGGACCGGGTTCGGTGTGCAGCCGGACCTGATGATTGAGTGTCACTCATGCAGGATTAACCACGAAATCATAGTACAAGTAGTACACGTTGGGGATTGACCGTTTTAGTGCCACCTATGATACGTTTATGCCGGTATAATGCGGTTAGATTTTTCTTTTGTGAGGCTACGTAGTACCCACATGCTTCTTACGGTGCATCGACGCTGTACTGAACTTAATAACCTCTTCCCTCTAAAGAAATGACTCATGAACTAACTTTCAAATAAAAATGGAAGTTTTAAACAAATATTATTATTGAACTCTTATTTTGAGCTAAGATTCAAATGAGAGGATGACTAGGCTTCAAAGATTTCAAAAACAGAGTGCTCTGTTTTCAGCAGGAATTCTTGCTGGAATTGGACAGGGCATAACTCTGAGTATCTTTAACCAAGTAGGGTGTATGATACAGTTCTGGAAATAGTTTCAAGTGCTCTACAACTTCTTTGTATACCTCCAGAGCAAAATCACAAGTGAAGTTGGTATAAAGTTCAGAGGAAGGTAAACTGTCCAGAATAAGGACAGTAGCAAAACCTCTCTGGACCTTTCTGTTTTTAAACCATAACTTTCTGTAGAAAAATCCTCAAGAAGAATATGATACACCGTTGGAAAGTTTATGAATTGTGCAACATTTTTGTATTTCAAAGTTTGTTCAGATTCTTATTGTATTTTCATATACAACTGTGATAAAAATAGCCACATACAAAGGAGATGCTGGCAAATTTTATCCAGGAATTCTGTCAACATTTGAAAACTCTTAACTTTTAATACACAGATGATCTGAAGGCATATAAATACTTGTTGGAAAAATACTGAAGTTAACTTTGACTTTGGTATTCAACTTGAGTTATGAAAATGCTGTTAACTAGATCAAAATCTGGAGATAGTGCATAAAGGTCTGTTCTGTACAGATAGGCTGGATAGCTATGCCTACTAAGGAGTTGTGTAAACATGGATTTTGTTACTGCTTTCATAAAGTTTTGACATATTCATGTTTTCATTAGTCTCACATACTGCTGAGTTCATGTTTAACTCATCTCGAATACATTTTTGCTGTATGGTTCGTATTCGCTCTAGGAGTAGGGCCGGGAGTTCTCGCCGAGGCGGTGATGCTTCTATTCCACCGTCGGAACCACCATCAACGGGATGGATGGATCTTATGACTCGAGTCGTTGAGTCTAACCATGAGAACACAAGGCTACTCCAAGAAGCAACACAAGAGAACACACGCTTACTCCAAGCCTTGGTACAGCAAGGCGTACTCCATTACACGCAACAAGTCGTTCCACCTCGGAACGCTTATCTGGATTTCTTGGCGACTCAACCTCCAATCTTTACTGAAGCCACCGAACCTGTGGAAGCAGATCAATGGCTTCGTGTCATGGAGTTAAAATTTGGAGTATTCGAGTGTGATGAAGTGCAAAAGACAAGGTTTGCCGCTCAGAAACTCCATGGAGCCGCTAGAAACTGGTGAGTTGACCATCTTGCCACCATTCCGGAGGGCCATCAAGTAACATGGAGTGAATTCTGTGAATCCTTTCGTACTCATCACATACCACTAGGTATTGTCAAGGCAAAGCAGGAGGAATTCTTGGGCTTGAAGCAAGGGAACATGAGTGTCCTCGAGTATGTTAGAAGGTTTAACCTTTTGGCCCAATATGCTCCCGAATATGTGGCGAAAGAAGAGGAACAGTGTGACTTATTCTTCCATGGCCTGAGTTCCATATTACAAGAGAAGTTGGCCGTGCACAATAACGGCAGTTACACCGACATGGTCGATGCGGCTCTCATACAAGAAAAGCCGACACTTGAGTGGCAAGCTGAGAAAAGAAAAATGAGTGAGATCGAGCAGGCCAGAACAAGTTATGTGCCTCAGAAGTACCGTTTGGTGTACCAAATGCCATCCGGTGAAAGATGGAGGCCACCTGTACGATCCACTCCTCAGAGGTTGATCGTTGGTCAAGTTCCACAACTTGCACCACATCCAAATCAGCAGCATCAGACGGTGGTTTGTGCTCCATCGCTACAGCCATGTGTACCTAGCATCCAACCGCAAGTCAACGAAGAACCAGAGAGACATCTGTGTTTCACATGTCGGCGTATGGGCCATTATGCTAGGTATTGTCCGGAGGAAACTCAAGGCTGCGGGTCATCATATTTACAACAATACGACCCGTACCTAAATCTGCAGAGAGGAGGGCAGACATGGGGCAGCATTCATTATACTGTGATTGATGATGTTCCAGAAGGAGAAGCCGCTTTTGCAGGGATGTTTTCTCTGAATCAGCTACCGGTTTTGATTCTCTTTGATTCAGGTGCCACACACAACTTCATTAGCCAATCCATTGTGGCTCAACATCAGCTCTAGGACCGTTGAGCTCAACTCCCAACAGCACGGTCTTCATATATTAATTCTGGGCGCCAGACGGCAACAGATTGCAACAGTGAACCACATGGAAGCTGTGAAAATAGAGGACATTCCGGTGGCACGTGAGTATCTGGATGTGTTTCCCGATGATTTACCGGGCATGCCGCCTGAGTGAGACGTTGAGTTCAAGATTGAACTTATACTGGGAACAACACCGATATCACGAAGGCCGTATAAAATGGCACCCAATGAACTGGCAGAATTGAAGACACAGCTGAATGACCTAATGAGCAAGGGATTTATACGACCGAGTTCGTCACCTTGGGTTTGTTCAGCATTGTTTGTCAAGAAGAAGGACGAAACACTACGGCTTTGTGTTGATTATCGTCCTTTAAACTTCGTTACCATAAAGAACAAGTATCCACTACCTCTCATTGATATGCCCTTCGATCAATTAGTGGGTGCTAAAGTATTCTCAAAGATGGATCTTCGGTCCGGATATCATCAGATTAAAATCCGGAAGAAGATATTCCGAAGACGGCATTCTCAACGAGATACGGGCTGTATGAGTATCTCGTTATGTCTTTTGGTTTGACCAACGCCCCGGCACACTTTATGTACCTGATGAATTCAGTGTTCATGCCGGAGTTGGATAAATTCGTCATGGTCTTCATCGACGATATCTTGGTGTACTCCAAGTCAGAGGAAGAACATGCTGAACATCTGCATATTGTGCTACTAAGATTGCGAGATCATCAGCTCTATGCAAAATTCAGCAAGTGTGAATTCTGGATTAATCAAGTACCTTTTCTTGGACACATTATTTCAGCGGAGGGCATCGCTGTAGATCCGAGTAAGATTATCCAAGTACAGAAATGGGAGTCACCAAAGTCTGTGCATGACATCCGTAGCTTCCTCGGTTTAGCGGGTTATTACCGCAGGTTCATTCCGGGCTTCTCCAAGATTGCTAAACCGATTATGGAATTATTAAAGAAGAATACCAGGATTGTGTGGGGTTCTGCATGTGAACAAGCCTTTAAGACTCTAGTGAAGCATCTCACAACAGCCCCAGTTCTTGCTCAGCCGGATACGACGAAGCCATTCGATGTTTATTGTGATGCATCTGGCATCGGTCTTAGCTGCATGCTGATGCAAGAAGGAGGAGTGGTCGCGTATAGATCTCGTCAACTCAGAAATCACGAGCATCGTTATCCAACTCATGATCTTGAGTTAGCTGCCATGGTCCTTGCTTTGAAAATGTGGAGGCATTACTTGCTCGGAAATCTTGTACACCTCTACACTGACCACAAGAGCTTGAAATACATCTTCACTCAGAAAGAATTGAACATGAGGCAACGGAGATGGTTAGACCTCATTAAAGATAATGAACTTGAGATTCATTATCATCCAGGAAAGGGGAATGTGGTCGCTGATGCGCTCAGTCGTAAGGCGCATATCGATCATGACGCGGCCCCATGGCCTCGTTGAGCCAGGATCATGCTGAGGGGTGCTGCATTGCACAGCACCGGATAACGCACATCAAAGATGCAAAGTGGAAGCAAAGTTTTATTTCATAAACCAGTTTATGAACATTTTTACAGCAAAATAAGTTCAGTCTACAGTCACGGGCATAGACTACACATCGAGTTCACGTTCAGCCCGTGAATGTGTCCCCGCTAGCACGCACACACACTAACATGGTGGCATGCACGACTCCCACTCGACGAGGTTTCCCTCTTGGGGTTCCGTCTCCTCCTTGGAAGTCCCTTCCTCATAAACCCCTGCAAAAGCTTCAAACACAAGCAGTGAGCACGATGGCTCAGCAAGTCTGACCCGTCTCTCCTATACATGAAACTTCTACATGAAGGGTTTAGGGTACATGAGGTAAATAAGTTGCAAAGGACTCGCCTAATTATTTGAACCTTACCTTCAAATTTTAGCAGCAGGTTGTGGAGAACCTCACGCAAAGGCACATGAGAGAGCCACAATCAAACAAGAAACGCATTTCTCTCATGTACTTTGCCCAAGGTCGAAAGAGCTTTAATTAGCTCTAGACTACAACAAGTCATTAACAATCAATGTATAGCTTTCAAATCAGTGAACTTTTAACATGTATCTAGCCTGTTCTTTCTACGTCACAGTACAGTGAACAAGTGGTACTCACTGACCGTGAGGGACGGCGATTATAATCGATTTACACCTGCAGGGTTACCCGAATAACCCGTCACGTACGCCCGTACTCGATGTTGCCTACAGCAACCATCACGGACGTCATACGCAACCACCTTTGAACCGTCAGCCAAATGTTGAACCGGTCCAATCGTCCCGAGCAAGAGGTCTCTGCGCGCGCATCCGCAGTGCCGCCAGCCGATTTACACCTCAAGCTCTCAACTTACCCTCTGAACGACCAGCTATGTCTCAACACCCAGCTATCCGAGTTACATCGGTTTCCCGGTTCCCATATATCCGGTAGGTCTTCGGTACTGTTCTAGCTTGTTTAACAGGCCTGCACACGGCTCAGTCCTTAATCGACACAAGAGGAGCTATGGAACCCAGGCCCCAACGTCTTGCTGCCCTTACTCTCCGCTCGGTCTCATTTTTCTTTCCATGTGTTTCATTTGCTACCTTTACCCGAGTAGTGTGCCTCTAGCCTATTCTCGCAAGTTGTTCCAACTACTCGACTTGTACAGAATCCTACACTAACTTAGCATTACAGTAGCTAACAAGGTTTCAACACCCAAGTCCAACCCAGGGTTTTCTTGGCTATGCAATGGGTTCTCAAACAAGACTAATGCAAAATTCGGTGGGTGCTCAAAGTAAGTTCTCAAAACAGTAAAATTTATAAAAATGGTTAATGCAAACTGGAGCTTGCCTTGCTGCTCTTGGTCGTAGGCTAGCTGCTCCTCAGGAGTGATGAAGTCTAAGACTTCAGGCTCCTCCTCATCATTAGCGACTACATGAGATAAATATGTATATGTATCAATTTGAATGCATTTGAATTGAAGTTGAATTTGGGAAGGCTATAAGTCTTGCTAGACAGGCCCAATGACTCTGAAATTTCTACTGTGGTTTGGATACAACCTAAACAGAGACTTGACCAAGTTTCATTTGCAGCAAAGCTCATTTGAGCTCTCCACAAATAATTATGTACTTGGCCTTAATTGGAGCTCCTAGGGTGTTCTAAGGGATTTCATGGAGCAAGCCATGACTTTCTGAAAACTATATTTTCATAGGGTTCTAATGTAACTGGTTTCACTTAATTTGAAGGTTCCTAGCTAAAGATATGAGCTAAACAATTTCAGAGAAATTCTGAATATGTTTCTGGACATTTTCTATTTTCTCGGGAACAGTTTTATTAATCACACCATTAGGTGGATCAAATGAGCTTAAATGGATCTGAAGTTTTTATGGTAGCTCAGGTATATTTTGGTGAACATCCCAGCAAAATTTCAGAATTTTCCTCCAAAGGGTTCTCCAGTTAAATCTCTAAACAGTTTAAACTTTGAAGAATTAATTCTGGAGAAATCAGGATTTTCATAAAGTGAAACTTGATTTGTTGGAAAGTACTTAGAGAGCTGAATCCAACAAAATTTGATTCACTCAATTTGGAGTTTCCTAGCCAAATTTATGTGGGTTTGAAGTTTGAACTAAATCTGAAAATCGGGGAAATATTTAAATCTGCCTGTGGGTCCACGGGACACGTGTCGTGTGCTGAACCGGTGACACACAGGGCTACGGTTTAATTCCCACGCTGCCACAGCCGATCCGCACCCACAAACGATCCAATCCCCCGGTTTCCTCCCACTTACAAGGGGCCCGGCCCCGGTCTTCGTCTACCTCGCACCTCCCGCGCGGTAGCGCCGCCGAGGTTGCCGGAGCACCGCCGGACTCGATCGTCCGGTAAGCTTCTGTGCCCTAACTCGCCGCCAGCCCCTAAGTTTGTGCGCTGAACATGCTGGAAGGGTTTACCCATCTCGACGTTGGCTCTAACCGAGCCCGCGATGGTGCGGCGGCTCGAGAAGAGTTCGGCGACATCGCTCCGACGTGCTAGTCTGCCAAAAGCTTGGCGGAGTGTCTCTACAGCACCAGTGGTGGCTCAGTAAGCTTGCCATGGTGGTGGAAAGGCCCGGGAATAGCTCCAAGGTGGGTCTCACCGTGCGCCCGATGCTTCCCGATAAAGCCGCCGTGGGAACGCATGGAAATACGCCATGCACAGGGGTTTTCATGCTAGGTTTCGTGAAGCTAACTTATGCGCTACTAAGTCTAGTCCCTGTGTGTGAAGTTTCGTGGAATCTAAACGAGAACCAAATGGGAATTTTAAAGTTTCTTACCCAAAGGTGACTTTGCACCGGCTGGAAGCAAACTGCAAAATTCGCCGTCGACGCTCAACCTCTCAGCTCAAGCTTCGGAGGTGAGCTGTAGGAGGTCCTTGCGCGTCCAGAAGTAGCTTTTCTTGGCCGTGACAAGCCCGGGGTGAGGCTGCCCACGAGAGCACCTCCTTTCGGTTTTGTATCGGCCGCCCCGGAAACGAGTGTTTCTCGGTGTAGGGAGCACGAGCTCACTCGGTGATGGTTTGAGGGGCTGGTGGAGAGTCCTGTGGTGCCATTTTGCTGCTTCGCCGAGGCTCACACGCGAGCTTGGCGGGTGGCCGAGGATCGGAGGAGTCGCGGTGGCTACGGTCAGTTTCTTGCGCGAGGGAGCAAAAAACTGATCGGTTCTGCCTCCGGTCGGCTCGGCTGCGGGGATAAGAGGGAGGGGGCGACGTCGGTTGACACAGCTCAGACCGAGCAGGAGCTGGCACCGGTGATCATCTCGGTGGCGCGCTCGGCTGAAGCCCGAGAACCTGAGTGCCCTGTCTCTCAGTCGGTTGAATTGCTAGTGAGGCTGACATGTGGGACCCACTCCCCTTTAACCTCTTCAATTTTCCCCACTGCTCTAAACAGTAGAGACCCAAAAACCCTTTGCCATCTGAATTATTTACCAACTGCCCATTTGAATTGGATAGAATTCAAATTGCGGAGTGTTTGAATATATTTTCAGCACATATGCAATTTGAAATTCAAATTGAGCTTGAATTTGCTAAAATTAGCTCATGTCAATATTAACTCCAAATGGAGTGAAAATTGGTGCGTGAGCTCACAAAAATGTGCTGAGTGTGAATATGCCTTCCACTTTTGAAGTCATTGGATAAAAGTAGTTTAAATTTAAATTTGAGTTCAAACTAGCCTCTTTCTAGTTACACCAAAAAATACCTCAAAAAGGTTTTTGATTTGGGTGAATTTTGGCATGAGCATTCCTAGCAAGGTGTTGGAGTTTTCCATATGCTCAGCCCATATGTGATGAATGTGGGAAATGCAACTTTTGCATTTTGTGAGTTCATCCTCTAATGACTATATTGATTGTGGTTACTTGCTCTTCAAATGTGTTCATAACTTTTCCTCAAATGAGGTGATGGTGTGATGAACACTTTAGATGTGTGCAAAACTTAGGCCCTTACACATCACCCGACTATTGCTGAAATGGATGATGAAGAACCAAGCCTCCGTGTCATCCCGTATGGAGCTCTCTATAATCTCGCTCTCATTCCTACCATTCGAGAGGAGATTATTGAAGCTCAACAAAAAGACAATGGAATGTCACACATACGGCGAAAGATAGACAACGGAGAGATGAAATGCTTCCGGAAGGACGATGATGTGTACTGTGCGGTTCAACGACCGGATTGTAGTACCCTGGGATATGGGACTACGGAAGGAAATTTTGGATGAAGCTCATTTGTCCAAATTTTCCATTCATCCGGGCAGCAATAAAACGTACCAAGATCTCCGGAAGAAGTTTTGGTGGACACGTATGAAAAGTGAAGTTGCAAAGTACATTTCAGAATGTGATACGTGTCGAACAGTCAAGGCCGACCATGTGAAGAAGTCAGGCCTGTAACAGCCATTGCAAGTACCGGCATGGAAGTGGGAAGACTTGAGTATGGACTTCATCGTCGGGTTTCCGATGACCTCCCACAACCATGATTCGATTTGGGTAATCGTTGATCGGTTAACCAAATCAGCACACTTCATCCCGGTGTATACAAGATATAACACAAAGCAGTATACGGAGTTGTACATAGCACGGATCTTGTGCTTACATGGAGTTCCCCGCACCATTGTGTCCGACAGAGAATCGCTGTTTGTAGTCCATTTCTGGGAGCAGCTACATGCATCCTTGGGAACCAAATTGATTAGAAGCTCCGCGTATCACCCTCAAACCGATGGGCAAACTGAGAGGGTGAATCAAATACTGGAAGATATGCTAAGAGCGTGTGCCATCCACCACGGTAAGAGCTGGGATGATCACTTACCGTTGGTGGAGTTCTCGAACAACAACGGTTATCAGACGAGCATCAAAATGGCACCTCAAAGCTGCCCAATCTCGTCAGAAAAGCTACGCGGGTCAGAGGCGTCAACCGCTGCATTTCGACATCGGAGAGCTCGTGTATCTTCGTGTGTCTCCGATGAAAGGGATTCATCGGTTCGGTGTCAAGGGGAAACTTGCTCTCCGATTCATCGGCCCGTTTTCTATCACGGAGAAGTGCGGGACTGTAGCCTACCGGCTGGAACTACCGGCAAGCCTTGCCGGTATCCACGACATATTTCACGTGTCCCAGCTGCAAAAGTGTCTCGAGTTTACCACTGCTGTCCGCACCGAAGACATCGACGAGTTGAAGCCGGATCTCACATACACCGAGCAGCCTATTCAGATTATCGACGAAAAGACCCGGATCACCAGAAACCGGACTTTGAAATTTTACAAAGTCCTATAGAGTAATCATACACCCAGAAGAGGCGACGTGGGAAAGCGAAGATTACATCCACAAGAACTATCCGGAACTTTTGTCATAAACTTTGTAATTACCCTCCCGTATCATTCTCCTTTTGTAATTTCGGGACGAGATTCCTTTTAAGGGGGGAGGAATGTAAAGGTCCCAAAATGGGATACAAAGAAACTCTTGTTTGCAAAAGTTGGTTTCATATGTATGAAAAATGGGATTTGTTAAAACCTTTTCCACATGTGATAACACGCATGAGAGCTTTCTTCACACAAGTTCAAATATTTATTTGATGACTTGGAACCCAAGAAGGATCTAAAACCAAGGTGGGAAGTTCCCATAGGTGTGAGAAAGCTAAAGTCAAATTTGGAACAAATTTGTTCAATTCAAAATTCAAATGAGAGCAACACAATGAATTCAAACTGTTGTGCTAATATTGTCATTTGCAGCAGACAAATTTAAAATCAGATTTCATATTTGAATTCCTTAGGTCCAAAATAGTGGGTATGCAAAGTTTCATGAATTGTTGAAATGTTTTGCAACTCATTTTCCAAAATGTACTTTAAATTGTAAAGAATTCAAATAACCATTTGAATTTGGATGAAACTTGCCCAATTGTCCAAATGCACCTCAGATTTGAACTCCCACAATTTGATATCACCATTTGCAAATTTTGGGAGATATTTTGGAGAGGGATAAGGAGGGACTGAATTGTGGGACCCACATGTCATTGAGGGAGTTAAAATTTGCAAAAGATCTCAGAGTGCAGTCTCTGTTTGAGTTCTTCAGTCGGTTCACGCGAGTCAGACCGAGGCAGAGCGCGGGCGACACCGAGGGCAGCCAAGACACCTCCTCATCGATTTTCATCATGCTGGAAAGCTGCCTGGGCGCTTTTACCCCACTACCGTGCTCCTTTTCACCACAGCACCGAAGCCACGGCGCTATCCTTTCTCCCACTCGCAAGAAACCGACCGTAGCCACCACTACTCTTCCGATCCCTCGGCCACCCGCCAAACTTGCGTGTGAGCCTCGGCTGAGCGGCAAAACGGCACCACAGGACTCCCCAGAACCTCCTCAAGCCATCACCAAGTGAGCTTGTGCTCCCTAGACCGAGAAACAATCTGTCCCGCGGCGGCCAACACAAAACCGAGAGGAGGTGCTCTCGTGGACAGCCTCACCCAGGGCTTGTCATGGCCAAGAAAAGCCTCCTCTGGACGCGCACGACATCCACGCAGCTCACCTCCAAAACTCATATCCGACTGCGGATCGTCGACGGTGAATTTTGAGATTCTTTTCCGATGGTCATGAATTCTTGAAATTCCCAATTGATTCTTGTTTAGAGGCCACAAAACTTCACACACGAGAGCTAGACTTGAGGGCGCACCCGTTTGCTTTGCGAACCTAGCATGAAACTACGTGTAGCCGGTGTAGTTTGAGCTTTTCCAACGGCGGCAATGTCGGGCAGCTTCGGGCGCACGGTGAGAGTATAGTTAGAGCTATTCCCGGTCTCTTTTGCCACCATGCAGAGCTTCTCCATCCCTCACTGGTGCTGTAGGGCCCTTCCAGAGAGCTTTTTGCGGGCTAACACAGCAAGGCGACGTCACCAGAGTCGGATGAGTGCCGCCGCATGTCGCGGGCTACGTTGGAGGCTCTGCCGGCTCGGGTAGACCACACCAGCGTGTTCCTCGCATGTTTCTTGGGCCTAGCTGGGAGTGGCAGCTCCAGAGAGGGCCGGGAAGTCGGAAACCAGCGAGCTCAGGTGGCGCTATCGCGCGGGGGCGAGAGGTAGATGAAGGGGTCGCCGGCCCGCGTGTCAGTGGCTCTGGAGGGGGAGGCCGGATCGTCTGTGGACTCGGATCAGCTGTGACAGCGCGAGAATTAAACCTGTGGCCCCGTGTGGCGCTATCCTGACACTAGACACGTGTCCTCTGGACCCACAGTCAGTGTTTGAACTTTTCCACAACTAATTCAAATCCCAGAGTTTCCCCCAAAATTTAGAAGAGCATAACTTTTGCTAGAAAACTCCAAATTTAGTGATTCAAATTGGGTTAGATTCAGATTACCAAACTCTATCCAAATATGCAACCCAATTTGTATTAAAATCATTTTTTAATTCTGGAAAATTCTTTAAATATTTCAGCAAAATAATTTTAGAGGGAGTGTGGTTTATCCAAAAATACTAAATTTATTCCAGAATATCCTTTAGGATGTTATTGAACTCCTGTAAAAATTTGAACTCATTTGGAATTGATTTGTTCAGGAGAATGCAAATTTTAATTTGCTGTGTTCAAATGAATACAGAAACATTTTCCAAGAATTTCCAAAACTTGGAAATTCAGTTCTGGGCAATTCTTAGCTCCAAAAATCCTAGGAATATTCATTCGGGCTCTATGAACTATAATTGAAATTGTAATTCATTAAGTTTGACATAAACATGGGTGTTACCTCAAAATTAATTCCTCTTTGCTTGATTGCTTAGAGAATTGTTCTGAATAAACTACTCAATGAAAAGTGCTAATTTTTGGTCCAGATGACTTTCTTGTGACAAGGAACTCACATGAAAATTTTCAGCTCCATTGGAGCTCCGGGTCACCACTGTTCTGTTCAACCTCTTAAGGTGATCAACACACAAGTGGAGATAGCACTCAACACTTGATCATAGTGCTTAAACCCAACCCAAACCACTAGCACCAGTGTTATTTTAAATTCCTAAACAGAGATCCAGTTTTTAAAATTGTCACTAGAGCTTATTAGCAAAAGCTTTACAATTAAATACATATGCATATTCATATCGTGTAGCATCTACGTGAGAACGTGAGAAGGATTTGAAGTGAAGATCAAGGAAGGAGGAAAGCGAGTGATCAAGCCCCAAGTGATCTTCACTAACTGATTGTAATCTTAGTCACCTGCAAAACAGGCAAGCCCCGGTTTGCATTTGAACAGTTTTATAAAGCATTTCCATTTTTAGAGATCATAGCTCTGAACTGTTTGGTTGCATTAAGTCTAGTTGATAGTGAAAACCCCAGTTGCATGACCAGAACTACCTAAGAGATAATGGGTAGAATAGCACCACCTTGAATGGATTCGGCTACGCTAAATGTTAGTAGGAAAGGTCCGGTAAAAGTCGAGTAGTTAGAATCTACTCGCGAGTTTAGGGCTGGTTTATTCGGAGCGGGTCAAGAATATAAATGATGAGGAAAGTTCACACATAAGAAATGGAGACCGGGCAGGGAGGTTTAGATGCAGCAGGCTGTGGACCGTGCATGCATATCCCTGCCTTTGTCGGTTAAGGCCCGTCGATGCTTGGCCCTGTTGGACAAGTTTGAGTTTTATACTGGGCGCATACTGGCTATATGGGACCCCGGAAACCGATGTACCTCGGGAGATCCACATTGGAACTTTTCTAACTATCTTAGGCTTTTGGCATCAGGGTAGCAGGAGGTAACTCGCTCAAGAACACACCACTGCGGGTATGTACCTTGAGGGAGCTTGCGGACTCGGGGCAGTTAGACCGCGTCCTTTGTGGATGATCTTGGGAAAGGTGGCCGCATACAATGTCAGTCGAGCTTGCTGCCGGCAACTCGGAGTATGGGTGTATGTGTCTTGTAGTCCGGGCGTGTACTGATTCGAATCACCGTCACTCGCGGTCATATGAGCATACTTGCCCACTGCGTCTTGACGTAGTAACAACTGAACTGGTTTTATTTTGAACTTGATAAGTCTGTGATGTAACTTGTATTGCAACCATGATTGAATTAGAGATAGGCTCATTAAACTTTACTTTCACTTTGTGCAAGGAGCATCACAACAAAGCGTTTCTTGTTTGATTGTGGAGTTGCGATGCTGTTCGGCTCAAGGTCTGTACAATGAGGCTTAAAATCTGAAAGTTAAGGATCAACATTAGGCGAGTCCTTTATGCAAATCTAGCTAACCCAATTGCAACCATTGTGCATGTAGAGTTTCTTGTTTAGGAGAGACGGATCAGTCTTGCTGAGCCTATGTGCTTGCTTCCTATATGAGTGGTTTTGCAGGTTAACAGCACTGCTAAGAAGAAGGTTATCCGGTGTGACTCGGAGACTCCCGAGTCATTTAACACATGGAGAACCCAGCTTCTGCTGTTGTCTTCGTGTTGCTAGCGAGTGGAGTCAACGGGCTGGACCTCTCCTCGAGTGCTCTTTAGTTATTAGACATGAGCTGTTTATAGACTTCCGCTGTAGCTACTTGATGTAAACTATTTGCAAAGAAAAACTTGCAAGCTTCCGCTATTGTTTTATGTAATACATTGTTCCTTATATGTGTGCTGTTGGGTGCCGCACAACACGGCACCACCCAATGTGATTCCCAGACGAGCGGCACGTCCCCATGATTGAATGGGCGGCATGGACGCCGTCGTAGGCGTGCGTGTTACCGTCAACTGCCCATGGAGTCAGGGTCCTACTATTTAGTTTCCTACTGCTGCAATAAAGTTAGAGACTTTAATTTGAGATCATTGCACCGTTGTAATAAAGTACTTAACTACTATTCGTGATGTGGTTAAATTCTGAACACAGTTTGTGATGTACTCATGTATGTGTGATGAATATCCTGGGCACACATACACTTCACTTGGTTCAATTTTGGAACCGGGTGTCACAATGTGGTACTCATCCTTGGGTGTAGCCCTGTTTAGGTCTTGGAAGTCTATGCAAATCCTTAGTTTTCCTGTGTTTTTCTTTTCCACAGGGACTATGTTCAAGACCCACTCGGCATACCTACACGGCCGAATGAAATTGGCTTTGAGTATGCGAGTTACCTCTTCTTTTATCTTGTTGTGTATGGTCGGGTTAAATCGTCTAAAGCGCTGCTTGTGAGGCCTAAAACCCGTCTTGATCAGCAACTTGTGCTTCACGAGGTCTCGGCTCAACCATGGCATCTCGGTGTACTGCAAAGCAATCCACGTATTCTTTGAGGAGTTTACTCACCTCTTCTTTCTGAACACGCCCGAGATTTGTGTTGACGAAGGTTGGCCGATGTGCCGATCCCTCTTCGAGGATTACCTCTTCGAACTCGTCCACAGAAGAAAACCCTTACCCATGTTTTCCCAAGTTATTGAAGTCCTCAACCAGTTTGCCTATATCTTTTTTACCTAAATGATATCACTCAGTGTTCTCCTGCACCCAAGTAAAATGGCCATGTTTATCTAAAATCATCAAGTTACATTGCTAAGCCGAGTGATATCAGTCGGCTTTATGCACACGGGTACAAAACCATCTCTTCCAACACTTCAAAATCGTAGTCCGTGAGGTCCCGACCCATGAGACATCTAATGTCGTTGTGTTGGAGCTCAAACGTGTCGCAGACCCGACTTTCCAGGATCTCGCTGAGGGGTGCTGCAATGGACAGCACCGGATAACACACGAAAAAGGCAATAAGCGGAAGCTAAATTTTATTACATAAGCTGTTTATAAACATAGTTACAACAAAATAACGTTATATTCTACACTCGCGGGAGTACACTAAGCAAAAAGTTCACGTTCTCCCATTTGATGGTGGTTCCCTCTTGGAGGTCCGTCTCCTCCTCGGGAACCTCCTCCTCATAGAACCCTGCAAACGCTTCAACCAACAAGCAGTGAGCACGATGGCTCAACAAGACTGACCCGTCTCACCTAAACATGTAACTCTACATGATGGATTTACAGTGTATAATAGGTAAGTACTTTGCATAAGACTCGCCTAAGTAGTTGACTCATACTTTCAAGTTTTAGCCTCAAGTTAGTGGAAAACCTTGTGCTAAGCCACATAAGGAGCCCGCAATCAAACAAGAAACACATTCCTCTTATGTTCTTTCATAAGGTTGAAAAGAACTTTTATTTGCTCTAACCTAAAGCATGTCATTAACAATCAACGTAAAGCTTTCAACCAGCAACTTTTATCATGACAACTAGCATGTTCCTTCTACGTCATGGTATAGTGAACAAGTGGTACTCACTGACCGCGAGGGACAGCGATTATAATCGATTTACACCTGCAGGGTTACCCGAATAACCCGTCACGTACGCCCGTACTCGATGTTGCCTACAGCAACCATCACGGACGTCGTACGCAACCACCTTTCATTCGTTAGCCAAGTGTTGAACCGGTCCTGTTGTCCCGAGCAGGAGGTCTCTATGAGGAGCATCCTCAGTGCCCGCTAGCCAATTTAAACCTCGCTGCTCTCAACCTACCCTCTGGAAAATAAGTAATGCCTCAACATATTGCTACCCGAATTACATTGGTTTCCCGGTTCCCATATAGCCTGTAGGTCTTCGGTGCAGTTCTAGCTTGTTCAACTGGCCCACACACGGCTCGGTCCTCAATCGACACAAGCAGGGCTATGGAACCCAGGCCCCAAAGTCCTGCTGCCCTTACTCTCCGCTCGGTCTCATTTTCTTGCCATGTGATTCATTGTGTATCTCTATCCGAGTTGTGTGCCACTAGCCTATTCTCGCTACTAGTTCCAACTACTCAACTTGTACTGAATCCTACACCGATTTAGCATTGCAGTGGCTACTCGTGTGAAATCCCAAAAAGTCTAGCAGTGGAGCTGAAATTCACACCGAGAAAAGGTGAGGGAATTTAAACTTTTGAATTTAAAGGTGTGAGCTCCAAGTCTAAACTCGAACTTGCCAAAAATTCCCGAACACGGAGATCTAAAGCTACCATTTAGTTCTCCACACATCCACAGGTAGCCCGGCAAATTTTCAGCTCATTTGGAAAAGATTCCCTATTTGTTGGAATTTAAACGGGAGACAATTCAAATTTGAATTCAAACTTCAGTTTCAAATTCCGACTTCACCGGAATTCATATTTGAGAGCACCATTGTGTTCCTCATATTCCTTTTGGCTTATCCTCCAAGTTTGATCAAATTTGGTGTTTGTTTGCAAGTTCAAATAAAAATGGAAAGAAAAAAAAGAGGGAAAGGGGGCCCACTGGCCAGTAGACTTACACTCGAAGTCAATTCTCGCGGGTTTCACTCGGCAGCCGATCTCACCGTGCGCCACCTCCTGCTCCTGCGCCCGAGTGAGGAGGACACCGCACACCCACGCTGTGCCGTGGAAGCACCGGCTGCAGTGATCAACGCACGATCAACCCACGTGAACTCCCTCACACTTTCCCATCGTCCTCGCGCACCGAAGCAAAGAACCGCACGCCCGACACCTCTCTGCTCCCCGGCGCCTGGCTGCTAGGAGCCCGCTCGTGGCTGATGCCCTACACAAAAAAGGTCCGTCATAAGGTGCTGAACACAACCGTGCCGACCTCTTCTCCTCTCTCGCACGATCGGTGGAGAATTTTTCTGATTAGTGGGTCGGTACTCGTAGAACCGAGCCACACAAATTTCAGAAATTCGTAGTAACAAGCCATCATCACTTGTGCCGAGCCATAGACAAGATCTAGACTCTCCCACGCTCCTCTAGGATCAAGAACCATCGAGTTTCATCGAGTGTTGGCGCTGTTCTTGGAGAGTTTTGCACCGGTACCGGTTTTGGCCCTAGGTCGCCGATGAGCTCGTAGTTGCAGCCTCTTTTGAGCTGATGTAAGTTCGTGCCGGTGATGAGGGAGACACCACGGTGCTCTAGGAAGAAAAACCAAAGGATTTGTGCCCTCCTAGCACGAGTGCGATGCTGCCGAACTCCAACCGCCGCTGCCGCCCGTCGCCGAAGGATTTCCAGTGACCGGGGTCCCCGGCCGACACGGGGATGAGTTGCCCGTGGTCCAAAATAGGGAGGCAGCGAGTTTCGGGGCAGGGGAAGGCCGGGGAGGCACTTTCTGAGGGGCTCTCCGTAGAGCGCCGCCGCAGCTCGGCTGTTTGCGCGTGGATGAAGAAGGGACTGTGCTGTGGGACCCGCGCGCAAGAGTTTAAACATTTCCAGATTTTCCCTAATTCGGTTTAAACACTCTCCGAGGGGAATCCAACAAAATTTGTTTGACAATTTTTGGACACTCCTACCCAAAGTTATGGCTCTTCAAAGTATCCAGGGGTGCATCCCAATTGGTATGAAAATCCTTATATTTTGCTCATTAATTCAATTAAGGAAAATCTTGTAGAACTATTTACAGAAGTTCTGTGTATTCGAAAATTCCCAAATTTTGGCAGGACATTCTTCAAAAAATCCTTGAACTTCAGTTAAAGTTTCAGAGGCATTGAATTCCATTTGCTTGGCCAAATGTTGTTTCAATCCGCTATGTCTCTGAAAAATGGGAAAAATAACAGAGACCTTTTTCAGAGAATTTCTCCAAACTTGTAAAATCCATATCTCTGACTAGGAAGCTCCAAATTGAGTGAAACAAATTTTGTTGGATTCATCTCTTTTAGTACTATCCAGCAAAATAAGTTTCAGCTCATTAAACTCATTCCTTTTCCAGAAGTAATTCCCTCAAGTTTAAACTGTTGGGAATTTTATCTGGAGAAGTCCTTTATGGAAAATTCTGAAATTTTGCTAGGATGTTCATTTGAAAATCCTCGATTCACAGGAAAAATTTCAGATCCATCCAAGTTCATTTAGTCCCCCTAATGGTGTGATTAAGTGAACTGCCCTGATAAACTGAAAAAATGTACAGAAACATTTTTCAGATTTTCTCAAATCTTGTTTAGGACATAACTTCCTCTAGGATTATTTAAATGACCTGAAACACTTTCCATTAGAACCATCTCAAACTCTAGTTTCCAGAAAGTAATGGTTTGAGCCATGAAAATGCAAAAGCCCAAGAAAAGGGACTTGCAAAAACTTTTCTTCACCTCACAACACCACTGTTTTTGTTGTGGATATCTTAGAACATATTGTGAAGAGCAAGTAACCTCCATCAAAAGAGTGATTACAGGGGAAAGCCCTCACTTTCACAAAGTAGGGTTTCCACACATGAACATGAGAGGTTGAGCTCACCCCTAGAACTTAAAAAGTCTTGGGAAGGTTCAGTCCAAGTTTCATGTAAATCCAACACTTTTTGAGGCACTTTTGGAGGAATTTGAAAAAGAGGCCAATTTGAATGTAAATTCAAGTGGCAGCAACTTTCATCACTCAAATTCAAAAGTTAGCTTCATATTCAAACTCAGCACATTTTTCAGAATTAGCCCACCAATGTTCATCCCATTAGAGTTCATCTTGTAGGGAGCTAGATTTGCAATAATTTAAAACTGAATTTGAATTTCAGTTTAAATATGAAGCAAATTGGACCAACCAAAATTCAAAATGGAGAACTCAAATTTAAACCAAAACTTGGGGGCTAAGTTTCACATTAAATTTTGAGTATCTGGTGGGATATTCAGCAAAAACAGAAAAGAAATATTGGAGAAAAGAAGTAAAGGGAAGGTGTAGGATCGAAGAGCACGTGAAAAGCTACCAGAGGGGGGGCGAATGGTAGATTAAAACTTTTCACAGCGGAAACAACAAAAATCCCTCAGCAAAAAATCAATCGGTTAAAGAAACCGTGTGTGCAAGTGTTTTCAAACGTGTTCAACCGTGACAAATTAAGTAGAGCGGTATAGAATCAAGTCACGGATCTAATGCAACAAGAATCACTTGAAAACACGAAGTAAAACTTGAGATACGATCAAAACATTAAACGAAGATCAATCGGTTCTACCCGATATAAAACAGATCTGCAACGCTGCAAAGAAACTCGTGTATATCAAAAACTGCAGATCCGAAGCTCGTTAAAATTTCACAGATGATAGATAATTGAGTTGTGAAGACAACCCAAAAAGAATCACATCAATCGGATCTGTAAAACTCGAGTTATGAACGAAACACCAAAGCAACGTCGGTCTGTCCAGAAACTCGGCGAGAAAGACTTGACGAAAAACAAATCGGACGAACAAGGCACAAAAGCTCCTCGAAACTATGAACTTTATTCAATAGAAACACAAGAGAAACAGCCCAAAGTTCTCTACCCACGAGAGCTCTGGCCTCCCTTGCTTTTATAGCCAGCCCTCATGCTAATCAATCCAATCTAGGACTCCTACTCCTAATTGGACTCGTATCCTAACTTATCATAACTGCTTAGGACTCTCCTATTCGCAGATAGAAGCAATCGTGAGACTTCCAAACACCTTAGGAACGTCCTAAACATTCCTAAAACAACTCAACTTCTTGCCTAGCACGAAATCCTATCATAACCAACTCAAATCTTCCATATTTGAGCCATATCCGACTCAGCCTCAGCCTGAGTACGCAATCCAGCCGGTTGGACCTTTCTGACCAATTCTTTACGTCCACTTCTCTTCATCACGCCTTGGAACAATGTTGCCACGTCCATGCACTCCTTGCACATGTGCAAACACCTTCCAACGACGTACACGCAACCTTCATATGCACTGCCCTTGATCCAAACATGCTGCGCGACCTCCCGATCAACTCAACCACAGCTCCTCCAGAACTTGGTTGTTGGAACCTCATCTCCTCCCTGAGACTAGTCCAAGGATCCCGTCACCATCCATGTCTTGAACTCAAGCAACACCTGCACATGAATAAACAACCAATTCTTCCGAGCACAAGTCCTCGACTTGACTCACGTTAGTTCGAAAACCACAACACCTTACATGAGCACGTCACATAAGCATGTTGCAAACCATATCAAATGATAACAGCTATAACCACCAAAACACACCAAAAACTTAGCAAATTAATACTAAGAAAACCTTCCCATAAAGCAAGTTTGAAACATTGCGAGTTAAAAGAAAAAACAAGACGCTGCAGTTCTACGAGTTGAACTTCACGGGAGCTCCCTAAAAACAAGCTCTGGACCTCACAGAAGCTCTCCGGACCTTGCAGGAGCTCTCCGGACCTTGCCAGCACTTGGCGGACCTAACAAAGAACTTGTCGGACCTTGCCACAGAAGAATGTTTTGGCAATATTCAAAACTTTGAATGTTAATGCTAACTTTTATCCTAATTGCCAATGTATTCAGCACAAATAGGTCTCACAATCTCCCCCTTGATGAATGCATTGGCAACACCAATTAAAATCCGAACATTGGCTTATGAAAAGTTTTGAAAAGCTTTGAAAACTCATTTCTCCCCCTTTATTAATTTCTACCCATTTTTTAAAATCAGAGAAGGAAGAAAGTGTATAACATATGCAAAGTGTAAAAAAAATCTCTCCTTATACATATTTCTTCCCCTTTGACAATGTATTCAGCAAGGTTCAAAGGAGAAATTTTTAAATGTTATGAGCATATTATAACATATACATACAAAACAAAGCTCATCCAAGTCATACTATCAGGTTACTTACACTATCACATCAATGAGATACATAAAGTAGTGTAAGCCATGCTAGAGATCAAATGTATTTTTCAGTTTAAGCAAGTCATGATCTCCCTTACTCAACTATTTCAAAACCTGAAAACATGACACTTGTTGCTGCATTTTTATTATTCATAATCATTTAAGGCACAAAGTTGATCATATGATATTTGCAAGAGATTATATGCCGCATCAGCCTTATTCTAACCAACCAAGCCAAGCCTATGTCATTTGACAATCAGAAGCTTAAGGACATGGTTTTAGTCATACACAATTCCTTCCAAGTTCAAATCTTAGTGCAATGATAAGCAATCTCAAAAGAAGAAGTGCGATGCATGCATATTCTCTTGATCTTTTCTCAATTTTTATTTGAAAACTCAACTTGTGAGCTGATCACTTGATTAATTTTTTATGATTAAAAGCACTTGTGAGCACGCAACAAGTTCAAAACAGCAAAAAAGTTTGATCATGACCAGATTTAGTGTAAGTAATTATTCCAATTACTAGTCATGGCAAAAACTACAAAATGTATAACATGAGTAATGTAGTAAGAACTTTCAGCCTGTAAAAGGAATCACAAAGTCATATATGTATGAAATACTATGCTCATATTATTTTAGTTTCAGATTCACACATAGACTTTCAAAGTTTCAAAAAATCCCCCTCAATTTAAGCCATGAGGATGCATAACCCCTATTTCACTACGAATGAAACAAAAACGAGTGAAATCCAAAGGTTTTGTAAAAATATCAGCCAATTGTTGTTCGGTATCGACATGGTGAAGCACAATGTTTCCTTTTTCAACATTATCACGAAGAAAGTGATACCTAATGTCAATGTGCTTAGTTCTAGAGTGTTTCACGGGGTTTTTAGCAATACAAATTGCACTACTGTTATCACAAAACAGTGGAACACTATCTAAATCAACCCCATAGTCCTTAAGTGTTTGAACAATCCAAAGAATTTGTGAGCAAGCGCTAGCCGCAGCTACATATTCAGATTCGGCCGTGGATTGTGCAACTGAACTTTGTTTTCTAGAGGACCAAGCAACAAGTGAATTACCAAGAAAATGACAAGCACCCGAAGTACTTTTCCTATCAATCCTACAACCCCCAAAATCAGCATCCGAAAAAACTTTCAAAGAAACGGTTGAGGAAGAAGGAAGAAAAATGCCAAATTCTTGAGTTCCATGTAGGTACCTGAGAATCCTTTTGATGGCTTGGCGATGTGAAGCACGTGGAGAAGCTTGAAAACGTGCACAAGAACATACGCTGAATTGTATGTCCGGTCTTGACGCCGTGAGATACAAAAGTGATCCAATCATACTTCTGTATTCTTTTTTATCGATCGGGTCACCATCTTCGTCAAGTTCAAGTGTTGTTGCTGTTCCCATTGGTGTCCGAAGAGGCTTGCATTTGTCCATGTTGAAGCGCTTAAGAAGGTCCTTTGTATACTTAGTTTGATGCATAAAAGTTCCTTCTTTTGTTTGCTTGATTTGCAGCCCCAAAAAGTATGTGGGTTCTCCCATCATACTCATCTCAAATTCTGAACTCATCATAGCTGAAAACTTGGACACGAGATCATGAGAAGCACAACCAAAGATAATATCATCCACATACACTTGAACGAATAATGAGTCATTGCCATGCTTAAGTACAAAAAGAGTTTTATCAACCTTGCCTATGGTAAACCCCTTTTCAAGTAAGAATGTTTTTAACCTATCATACCATGCTCTAGGGGCTTGTTTTAGACCGTACAAGGCTTTGGACAGTTTGTAAACATGATTAGGAAAATTTGGATTTTCAAAACCCGGTGGCTGCTTAACATAAACCTCCTCCTCTATTTAGCCATTAAGAAAAACACTTTTAACATCCATTTGATATAACTTGAAACCTTTAGATGCAGCAAATGCTAATAAAATTCTTATAGCTTCTAATCTAGCAACAGGAGCAAATGTTTCATCAAAATCTAGACCTTCAATTTGAGTGAAACCTTGAGCAGCCAACCTAGCTTTATTCCTAACCACAACCCATACTCACTTTGCTTATTTTTAAATACCCATTTAGTTCCAATTAATGTGTGTAAGGGCCTCAGTTTTTGACACATAATTGAAGTATTCATCACCACACACACACACACCTCATTTGAGGAAAGATGATGAACACAAAGGAAGAGCAAGTAACAATTATCAACATGCTCATTAGAGAACAAACTTACACATTGCAAAAGTGGTATTTCCCACATGTGATATAGATGGGCTGGACATATGAAAACTCCTACACTTTGCTAAGGATGTCCATGCCAAGTTTCACCCAAACTCAAAACCTTTTTGAGGTCATTTTGGGTATAGTTAGGAAGAGGGCAGTTTGAAACCATATTCAAATTCAAACTGTTTTTATCCACTGAATTTAAAAGTGGGGGGCATATTCTTACTCAGCACATTTTTGTGAGCTCACACACCAATTTTCACTCCATTTGGAGTTGATCTTGACATGAGCTAAGTGGGAGAAATTCAAACTTTATTTGAATTTCAAACTGAACTTGTGCTGAAATTCATTCAAACCAAACCTCATTTGAACTTTGATCAATTCAAATGGCTCATGGGTGAATAATTTGAATTGCCAAGGGTAGTATGGGGTTCACTGTTTACAACAGTGATTAGAAGTAAATTTCAGAGGTTAAAAGGAAGGGTGGGACCCACATGTCAGCCTCTACTTCAACACAAACCGACTGAGACTTTTCACTCGGGTCGCCGAGCCGCAGCGGTGATCGCCACCGAGGCCAGCCACCGCGCCACCAGCTGCTTGCCCACGCGCGGGAACGAGGCGGTGCAGAGCCTTCTTAAGGCGCCTGCCCCCCGTCCTCGGCCGAGGTACCGACGTGTTTTCCCGCAAGAACCCAGCACTGGCCGAAAGTTTCCGCAGTTCGGACTTGATCGGAGGACGCCGATCGCAGCTCCCTCCTTCCACTCCAGAGTTCCAGCAAGGTACTAGAGACCTTCCTCCATCCTCCCCATTGCTAGAATTCGGTTGAAACCGATTGATATCGGCTGTGCCGAAAGATCAAACTTGGAACTTGGAACCGCCGCACCTCGGGCTCTCGTGGACAGCCCAACCTGGGCGTTGTCACGCCCGGGCCAAGGCACCCTTGGAAGCGCGAGTGACCGGTGCTGCTCATCCCCGAGCCACAGCTCGAGTGGTTGCTCACCGGCGGCGAATTTCCACTTTTCCCCTTTCTGTGTGCAGAACGACCTTCGGGTACGATTCTGTTTAATTCGTGCTCTAGAAAGGATTAGAGGGCCTCAGGCCACTCCCACACGAGCTAGACACAGTAACGCACCAGTTGCCTTCACAACTCTGGGCCGGAGAACCTCTGTGCCCGGCGTAATTTAAGGTCTACTAATGGCGGAACGAACGGGGGGTATCGGGCGCACGGTGAGGACCTATTTCGGCCCTTCCCCGAGCTGCCTCGAGCTCATGTCGACCTTCTCTGAGGTCCACTGATGCTCCCCGACCGATTTCCCAAGTAGCTGAGGTACCAGGGGAGTCAGCCGACATGGCCGAAGTCATTCCGATATGGCGGCCCGTCGCCGACCATGCTCCGGCCATTGTCATGAGCAGCTGACCCTAGAATCCGATTCCCCAAGTAAAAGTAGGCAGGGGCGGCCAGAATCAAGAAGTTTGGATCTGTACAGCAGCCGGCGGCGAGCTCTCCGGTGAGGTCCCTCGGCGGCGGAGCGCGGGTGTCGCGAGGTTGAAGAAGGGGGTGGACCCCAACTGTCAGCGGCCGATATTTTGAATCGGGATCCGGCTGCGGCCGGGATCGGGTGTGCTGGCGCGCAAAATCCTTGTGGGCCGCGGTATGCCATCGCCTAGGCGTGCGACGCGTGTCCCCCTGGGCCCACGCGCGAGTTTAAACTTTTCCCCGATTTTCAGATTTCCTTCAAACTTCAAATCCTCATAACTTTGGCTAGAAAGCTCCAAATTGAGTGAACCAAATTTTGCTGGATTCAGCTCTCTGAGTACTTTCCAGAAAATCAAGTTTCACTTCATGAAATTCCTTAATTCTCCAGGATTAATTCCATAAAGTTTAAACTGTTAGGAATTTTAACTGGAGAATCCTTTGGAGGAAAATTCTGAAATTTTGCTGAGATGTTCACCAAAATATCCTTGAACTACCATAAAAATTTCAGATCCATTTGAGCTCATTTAGTCCACCTAATGGGGTGATTAGGGAAACTGTTCCAAAGAAAATAGAAAATGTTCAGAAACATTTTCAGAATTTTCTCTGAAATTATTTGTCTCATATCTTTAGTTAGAGACTTCCAAATTAAGTGAGACCAACTCCATTAGAACCCTCTGAAAATCTAGTTTTCAGGAAGGCATAGTTTGTTTCATGAAAATTCCTAGAACACCCTAAGAGTTCCAATTAAGGTCAAGGACATAATTATTTGTGGAGGGCTCAAATGAGCTTTGCTGCAACTAAAACTTGACCAAGTCTCTGTTTAGGTTGTAACCAAGCCACAGTAAAAGTTTCACAGTCATTAGGTCTATCTAGCAAGGGTTATAGACTTCACAACTTCAAACTTAATACAAATGCATTAAATTAATACATGTATTGTTTCTATCATGTAGTCGCTAAGGTCGAGGAGGAACCCGAAGTCTTAGACTTCGTCACTCCAGAGGAACAGCTAGCCTACGACCAAGAGCAGCAAGGCAAGCCCCGGTTTGCATTAACCTTTTTACAAATGTTTATTGTTTTGAGCACATCTTTGAATATTGTTCTGTGCATTAGAGTCATGATTGGAAACCCAACTGCATAGCCAAGAAAACCATGGGTTGGGTTTAGGATTGAAAACCTCGTTAGCCACTGCATTGCTAGGATAGAGTAGGATTCGGTACAAGTCGAGTAGTTGGAACTACTCGCGAGAATAGGCTAGAGGCACATTGCTCGGGTAGAGATAGCACATGATACACATGGCAAGAAAATGAGACCGAGCGGAGAGTAAGGGCAGCAGGACTTTGGGGCCTGTGTGCTGTATCTCCGCTTGTGTCGATTGAGGACCGAGCCGTGTGCGGGCCTGTTGAACAAGCTAGAACAGTACCGAAGACCTACCGGCTATATGGGAACCGGGAAACTGATGTAACTCGGGTAGCTGGGTATTGAGCCATTGCCCGTCGTTCAGAGGGTAGGTTGAGAGCTCGAGGTGTAAATCGGCTGGCGGCACGGAGATGCGCGTGCAGAGACCTCTTGCTCGGGACGATGGGACCGGTTCAATATTTGGCTGACGGGTGAAAGGTAGTCGCGTACGGCGTCCGTGATGGTTGTTGTAGGCAACATCGAGTACGGGCGTACGTGACGGGTTGTTCGGGTAACCCTGCAGGTGTAAATCGATTATAATCGCCGTCCCTCGCGGTCAGTGAGTACCACTTGTTCACTGTACCATGACGTAGAAAAAACAGGCTAGTCACATGTTAAAATGTTGCTGATTGAAAGTTGGACATTGATTGTTAATGATATGCTGTAGCTTAGAGCTAATTAAAGTTCTTTTCAACTTTGGGCAAAGTACATGAGAGAAATGCGTTTCTTGTTTGATTGCGGCTCCCTCATGTGCCTTAGCGTAAAGTTCTCCACAACCTGCTGCTAAAACTTGAAAGTAAGGTTCCACTAATTAGGCGAGTCCTTGCAGATGATTTTTACCTCATGCAACCCATTACCCTCATGTAGAAGTTCCATGTTTAGGTGAGATGGGTCAGACTTGCTGAGCCTTCGTGCTCACTGCTTGTGTTTGAAGCTTTTGCAGGGTTCTATGAGGAAGGGACTCCCGAAGAGGAGACGGAACCCCAGGAGGGGAACCCCGTCGAGTGGGAGTCGTGCACGCCGCAGAGTTAGTGTGCGTGTGTGCTAGCAAGGACACGTTCGAGGGCTGAACGTGCACTTGATGCTTAGTCTACGCCCGCAAGTGTGGACTAAACTTATTTTGATGTAAACAGGTTCATAAACTTGTTTATGTAATAAAATTTCCGCTTCCGCTTTGTACCTTTGACGTGTGTTATACGGTGTTGTGCAACGCAGCACCCCTCAGCGTGATCCTGGCTCGACAGGACCAATGGGGTCGTGTCAGCGTGGTATCAGAGCTCGCTTGAGGTTTAACACAGTACAAAGGTCTTCTTTTTCAAAAATCCAGTGAGGAACGAGTTAGTAGCCCGTATAAGGATGTTATTAGTATATAGAAAGTGGCTTAGTAACCTAATTGTTATGTCGGAAAATCGTGCATCTCGGGACGTTCATGTCTTGGGGGGTGCACGTGAGCGCTGTCCACCAGTGCGCACAAGCTAAAGGGTGGAGCCCCACGGGTGGCAGGTAACCAGACCCGCTTTAGTATCCTCTACGACTCTTCATGTCGTTTGGGGTATTCGAGCAACGTCTGTCCCTGGCGTGTGTGTTGCAACATGGGAGACCCCGTCACGTGGTCTGAAACGTGAACACGTAACTCAAGGCGTGGTTGGCTTGAGAACATCCGGGCGGGTTATGACGGCCGGGTGTACTAACTGTATGTATTCCGGGCTCGGTGTGCAGCCGAGTCTGATGATTGCTTGAGTTTATGCAGGTAGCCTTACCACGAAACGGTAGACGTATAGTATCCGTGTGCGAGTGACGAGTAGTGCCACTGAACTAACGAAGCCGGCAAGTCCGGTATAGGTTTTTCCTTTGTGAGGACGTAGTACCGACATAATCTGGTGACGCATCGACGTCACATCCAACTAAATGAACAACTTAATTTAAAAATTTGAAGGTTTTGATCCAAAGTAGTAAAACTTGATGTAACTCCTTCCCTTGAACAGGATATTCAAAGTTAACAAGCTTTCAACTTATAGGATGTTAAGGACAGAGCACTCTGTTTTCAGTTGAAATCAAGGCTGAGGTTAATCAGAGGCTAGAGATTGAGTTCTTTCGAGGTTAGGGTCGTATGATACATTTCTGGAAAGCGTTGGAAGAGCTTTACAACTCTTCTGTTGAGGTCCAGAGGTGTTTCATCCCTTAACCACTCGAAAAATGCAGTAGAGTTGAAACTGTCCAGAAAACAGGACAGAGCAAAGACTCTCTGTAAACTCTCTGTAAATTAAGCATAACTTCCTGCTTAAAAATCCAAAAATAGGAAATGAGGTAGTTCTGGAAAGCTTATGAGATGGGTTACAACTTTGTAACAAAAAGTTTTGTCAGATTAGGAACAGAATTAACTGGGATTCTTGGATCAAATCAGTACCTAAGGCAGGGAGGTGCTGTCCAATTGTTCCCAGAAATTCTGTTAACTTTGACATCTCATAACTTTTGAACCAGGACAGATATGAGGCCAAGCAAACACTTTCTGGAAATCTATTGAAGTTAGCTTTAACTTTTATGTTGAGCTCCAGGATTAGTTTTGCTGTTAACATGGCCTAAATCAGGTTGAAATGGAAACTGGTCAGGGCTGTCATGGTAACAGCAGATCAGCAGTCAAATTTGTTTAAAAAAAAAATTGAACTATGTTTCCAAGCGTTATGGGTTCAATGACATATCTTATGTTATAACTCAATGGTTTACTGTTTAAATAAATATTTGACATTTCTCAAATATATTTTTACAGATGGCAGCAGATAAACGGTTGGAGAACGGGTGGGTAGTTTCCCACTGCTCTGACCGTAGCGGCTACCCGGAAGCATTGTGGCAAATGCTCCAATATTTCGGGTACAACCAGATGCCGCAATACTTCGCCAAGGAAGAAGGCGAAGAGGGGAACAAGACGTGGACGATCCATGTCGAGGTTCCTGCAGGGCCTATGCCACCCGGTTGGGTGCCATTCACCGTCACGGTGAGAGGAAGACAACCGGAAGGGATGTGGCAAGTGGCAGCCCATGACACTATGTCACGTTTCTGCCAACTACACGTGCAGGCTATGGAGGGCACACCATACGCACTCGTTCCGGTGGAGGGACGAGCTCAGCATGTGTGGGAAGAGAGGTACCTGGAGGCAACAGACCCGAGTTGCCCAAGGTACAACCCCGCGGAGGCAAATCTCAGTCTCTAAATGAGGGCGGGAAACGCTGTGATGAACAGCCAAGCTGTTCATACGGAGCATCTCGCCACCAAGCTCAAGGAGAGCACAAGCCGTGGAGATCATTTTGAGAGTGCTCACAGTGCACTCCGCAATGTGCTCCTTCCGACGATCAAGCGACTAAATGAACAACACAATCAGTTACGTCGTCTGAAGAAGGCAAAGAAGAAGGGCCGTGTTGACATCGCGGCGTTGCAAGAGCTGGTGCAGACCCTAACCCAGCAGAATGAGGACCTTGCTCAAGAGCGGGACGATGCTATTGAGGAAGGACAAGGCTGGGAAGAGGACTACAACCAGGCTATGGACGAGGTGCATGCATTGCAGGACCTCGTGCCCCCGGTATTGGGCGTACCGGTAGTCTTGGGTCTTCCAGCCATGGGAGAGCCCGGAATGGGAGAAGAGGTGGTAGACCCCGAGCCACCAGCAGAGGTACCGGAGGAGGACGACCCACAGGAGGTCGAGTTCTACTCTGAGTAGGGGGTTACGGTTGCCAAGTAGGGCAGCTAGGGTAGCGTAACCCAACTTTTGTAATCGGTGACATGTCGTTTAGACAGTAGCGTATGTATAGGTAGTGACGACATGAGCACGACTTCTCGGAGACCCGAGAATAATGTATCTTGTATAAAGTTTATGCTTTATCAATATATGTGAATGTTGTGCAAGTTAATCATGCGTCGCTTCAATACCTACTGCTGTTTATGGAATTTTGAGTAAGACATGTGCTAATTGCTGCTGTGCTGAATTTCAGAATGACGCGTACCCGTGCCAACCCTGATGTTGGAGGTACTAGCCAAGGGGGAGAGACCTCCCAACCGCCTCCCGAGGACTCCTCGGGACAGCAGCAGCAACAGCAACAGCAAACACCGCCACCGCCACTGCCGACGGTTACATTGGCCGACATTGTCGCGGCAATGGCGGGTTCACATCAGCAGCACACAGAGCTGCTGCAAACGTTAATTGCGAATACGTCTCGCCCAGAGAGACGTCAAGATCGTGAGGAGCGCCAACAGAGCTCCTACTCTGATTTCCTAGCGACTCATCCCCCTGTATTCTCAAGGGCGGATGAACCACTTGACGCGGACAACTGGCTCCGCGCCATAGAGATGAAATTCGGGCTGCTCCAAATCAGCGAGCAGCGCAAGACTCAGTTCGCGGTCCAGCAGCTCCAAGGATCCGCGAGCGCGTGGTGGGCCAACTTCTGTGCTTCACAGCCCACCGACCGAGCGATGACCTGGGCGGAGTTCCGGACGGCCTTCAGGGCCTATCATATACCGCCCGGTTTGATGAAGAGGAAGACGCAGGAGTTCCTACACCTGCAACAAGGGAGCCGGAATGCGCTGGAATATTCCAGGGCGTTTAACGATCTCGCGCTCTACGCGTCGTATCACGCAGATATGGACGAGAAACGGCGGGACCATTTTTACCAGGGGCTTAACCCGCTCCTGAAGGATAAGCTGGCGATGTTCAATCGCGGCAGCCTCAACGACATAATTGATGCTGCGATTGTTCAGGAGGACTCCGGCAAGGAGTTGGCGGCGGCAGAGCGAAAGCGAAGCGCGCCGCAGAGCAGCGGAGAAGGAGGCGGTCCTTCTCAGAAGTTTCGGATGGTGAATCGCCCACCATCAGGCCCACGCTGGCAGCCACCACAGCGGTCAATGTCGTTCCGCGGTCGGCCGTACTCTTCACCAGCATTCCGGCCGGCACTGCCAGCACCACCGCAACAACAACAGCAGCAGCGGGCGATGCCGCGTGCGTTTGCACCTCCGCAACGCATGCCGGGCTTTCGTCCCCCGAGTACTCCACCAGCAGCGGCCACATGTTACAAGTGTGGTCGTCCAGGACACTTCGCGAACAGTTGCCCGGAGAGGCAAGGCGGCGGAGTGGCACCACAGTTTCCGGGGAGGAATCAACCCCGGAACCCTACTAATGCGCGGCGGGCAAACCCTAGGCCCGGTACTGTCCACCAGCTTGCCATTGAGGACGTGCCGGAGGGCGAGCCAATCCTTGCGGGTATGTTCCAACTCCACCAGCATCCCGCTATAGTACTATTTGATTCAGGCGCCACGCATAATTTTATTAGCCAAGCTTTCATTGCTAAACACAGTTTGCCAATACTACCCACCGATAGTCCCTATTTAATTTGTTCACCGGGTGGGAAGATTTCAGCGAGCGTAATGGTCTCCAAAGCACCATTATGCTTAGCGGGTAGAGTGTACCCCACGTCTCTCATTATCTTAGAGGGACAGAAGGTCGATGTCATCCTAGGGATGTCGTGGTTAACCCGCCACGGCGCTGTTTTAGACACCGTCCTTCGAGTCGTGCACTTAAACTCAGAGGTGCACGGTTCTCACTCATTATTTCTGGACAGTCCAGAAATAAAACTTCCAAGTGTCCATCAAGCCACAACCATCAGATTGGAAGACATTCCAGTGGTCCGAGAGTTCCCGGATGTATTCCCGGACGATTTGCCGGGGATGCCACCCGATAGAGAGGTGGAGTTCAAGATTGAACTTGCACCGGGAACCATGCCAATATCCCGAAGGCCGTACAAGATGGCGCCCAAGGAGTTGGCTGAACTGAAGACTCAGCTCACGGACCTTCTGGAGAAGGGTTTTATTAGGCCAAGCTCCTCGCCATGGGGCTGTTCGGCATTATTTGTCAAAAAGAAGGATGAGACGTTGCGGCTTTGCGTGGACTACCGTCCATTAAATGCCGTAACCATCAAGAACAAGTACCCGTTGCCACGCATCGACATGTTGTTTGATCAGTTGGTCGAAGCAAAGATCTTTTCCAAGATGGATTTAAGATCCGGGTACCATCAGATTAATATAAGGGCGGAGGACATTCCAAAGACAGCTTTCTCGACAAGGTACGGACTTTATGAGTACCTGGTCATGTCCTTCGGCCTTACCAATGCTCCAGCTCACTTCATGTATTTAATGAACTCGGTGTTCATGCCGGAGCTGGACAAGTTTGTCGTGGTCTTCATCGACGACATCCTGGTATATTCCAAGTCGGAGGAAGATCACAAGAAACATCTGCGTATAGTCTTGCAACGGCTGCGGGATCACAAGTTATACGCAAAATTCAGCAAATGCGAGTTTTGGATATCGCAAGTGCCTTTCCTCGGGCATATCATCTCAGCAGAGGGTATCGCTGTGGACCCGAGCAAGATCACGCAAGTGCTGAATTGGAAATCCCCGAGAACTGTTCATGAGGTACGGAGTTTCCTCGGACTCGCGGGATATTATCGGAGGTTCATTCCGAACTTCTCGAAGATTGCCAAGCCAATGACAGATCTGCTGAAGAAGGCTACCAAATATGTTTGGAGTCCAGCATGTGAAGCAGCATTCAAGGCTTTAGTCAAGCACCTGACATCAGCACCGGTTTTGGCGCAGCCAGACACAACAAAACCGTTCGATGTGTACTGCGATGCATCCGGCATTGGGCTCGGGTGTGTGCTGATGCAAGACCGAAGGGTGGTCGCGTATGGATCACGGCAGCTTAGGAACCATGAGCAAAATTATCCAACTCACGACTTGGAGCTCGCTGCCGTGGTACTTGCACTAAAAATGTGGAGGCACTACCTACTCGGTAATCTCGTACATTTATATACCGACCACAAAAGCCTCAAGTACATATTCACTCAGAAGGAGCTGAACATGAGGCAAGAAGATGGTTAGAACTGATAAAGGATTACGAGATAGAGATCCATTATCATCCGGGCAAGGCAAACGTTGTGGCAGATGCGCTGAGCCGCAAGTCACACGTCAATAATCTGACCATCACACCGTTGGAAGAGAGCGAACCACCACTACATGTGATTCCACACGGAGCTCTCTACAACCTAGCTTTGATCCCCACCATCCGTGAAGAGATAGCGGCAGCCCAGAAGAATGACAAGGGCATGTCACATTTGCGGAGACGTGTAGACAGTGGGGAGTTAAAATGTTTCCGGAAGGACGGAGACGGCGTCCTATGGTTCAAGGACCGGATTGTCGTACCCCGAAACCCGGAGTTATGGAAGAAAATCTTTGATGAGGCTCACTTATCAAAGTTTTCTATTCACCCCGGCAGCAACAAAATGTATCAAGAACTCAGAAGAAAGTTTTGGTGGACACGGATGAAGCGAGAGACGGCAAAATACGTGTCCGAGTGTGATACATGTCGAAGGGTGAAGGCAGACCACATGCGGAAACCGGGACTGCTGCAACCACTGGGCATTCCTGCCTGGAAGTGGGAGGACGTGAGCATGGATTTCGTCGTCGGTTTACCCACCACCTTACAGAAACATGATTCTGTGTGGGTGATCGTCGATCGGCTCACCAAAGTTGCCCATTTCATCCCGGTCAACACCAACTACAACGCCAAGAAGTACGCTGAACTGTACATCTCACGGATCCTATGCTTATACGGCGTACCCCGTACCATCATACCGGACCGGGGCACTTTATTTGTGTCCCGTTTTTGGGAGCAGCTACACGCTGCCTTGGGGACGAAGCTGATCCGTAGTTCAGCCTACCACCCGCAGACGGATGGGCAAACTGAGCGGGTAAATCAAATCCTAGAAGACATGCTACGAGCTTGCGCTATCGACCACGGCAAGAATTGGGATGATCACTTGCCGTTAGCCGAGTTCTCGTACAACAATGGGTACCAAGCCAGCATCAAGATGGCGCCCTACGAGGCGCTATACGGGAGAAAATGCCGCACACCATTGAACTGGTGTGAGTCTGGCGAAAGGGTTACCTTCGGGATTGACCTTGTCAACAACGCGGAAGAAAAGGTTCGACTGATTCAAGCGAACCTAAGAGCCGCTCAATCCCGACAGAAACAGTATGCGGACCGGAGAAGACGCCCATTACAATTCGAAGTTGGAGATCACGTATACCTACGAGTGTCTCCAATGAAGGGCGTAAACAGATTTGGGGTGAGAGGAAAGTTGGCACCCCGATTCATCGGTCCATTCCAAATTACCGAAAGATGTGGATCGGTGGCATACCGGCTGAGATTACCAGAAGCACTTTCCGGTGTGCACGACGTCTTTCACATTTCCCAGCTGAGGAAGTGTCTCAAGCTATCAACTACCGTTCAGCTGGAAGACATTGAAGAACTGCAACCGGATCTCACCTATCGGGAGGAACCGGTGCAGATTATTGATGAAAAGGCCCGAACCACACGCAACCGTACGTTGTGGTTCTACAAGGTTCTATGGAGTAATCACTCCATGGATGAAGCGACATGGGAGAGCGAAGAATTCCTTCGCACTAACTACCCTGACTTTCTCACGTCGCATATCCGGTAATTTTCCACCGTCCTCTCTCTCATTTTCACCGTATAATCTCGGGACGAGATTCTTTTAAGGGGGGAGGAATGTAAGGGCCTCAGTTTTTTACACATAATTGAAGTATTCATCACCACACACACACACACCTCATTTGAGGAAAGATGATGAACACAAAGGAAGAGCAAGTAACAATTATCAACATGCTCATTAGAGAACAAACTTACACATTGCAAAAGTGGTATTTCCCACATGTGATATAGATGGGCTGGACATATGAAAACTCCTACACTTTGCTAAGGATGTCCATGCCAAGTTTCACCCAAACTCAAAACCTTTTTGAGGTCATTTTGGGTATAGTTAGGAAGAGGGCAGTTTGAAACCATATTCAAATTCAAACTGTTTTTATCCACTGAATTTAAAAGTGGGGGGGCATATTCTTACTCAGCACATTTTTGTGAGCTCACACACCAATTTTCACTCCATTTGGAGTTGATCTTGACATGAGCTAAGTGGGAGAAATTCAAACTTTATTTGAATTTCAAACTGAACTTGTGCTGAAATTCATTCAAACCAAACCTCATTTGAACTTTGATCAATTCAAATGGCTCATGGGTGAATAATTTGAATTGCCAAGGGTAGTATGGGGTTCACTGTTTACAACAGTGATTAGAAGTAAATTTCAGAGGTTAAAAGGAAGGGTGGGACCCACATGTCAGCCTCTACTTCAACACAAACCGACTGAGACTTTTCACTCGGGTCGCCGAGCCGCAGCGGTGATCGCCACCGAGGCCAGCCACCGCGCCACCAGCTGCTTGCCCACGCGCGGGAACGAGGCGGTGCAGAGCCTTCTTAAGGCGCCTGCCCCCCGTCCTCGGCCGAGGTACCGACGTGTTTTCCCGCAAGAACCCAGCACTGGCCGAAAGTTTCCGCAGTTCGGACTTGATCGGAGGACGCCGATCGCAGCTCCCTCCTTCCACTCCAGAGTTCCAGCAAGGTACTAGAGACCTTCCTCCATCCTCCCCATTGCTAGAATTCGGTTGAAACCGATTGATATCGGCTGTGCCGAAAGATCAAACTTGGAACTTGGAACCGCCGCACCTCGGGCTCTCGTGGACAGCCCAACCTGGGCGTTGTCACGCCCGGGCCAAGGCACCCTTGGAAGCGCGAGTGACCGGTGCTGCTCATCCCCGAGCCACAGCTCGAGTGGTTGCTCACCGGCGGCGAATTTCCACTTTTCCCCTTTCTGTGTGCAGAACGACCTTCGGGTACGATTCTGTTTAATTCGTGCTCTAGAAAGGATTAGAGGGCCTCAGGCCACTCCCACACGAGCTAGACACAGTAACGCACCAGTTGCCTTCACAACTCTGGGCCGGAGAACCTCTGTGCCCGGCGTAATTTAAGGTCTACTAATGGCGGAACGAACGGGGGGTATCGGGCGCACGGTGAGGACCTATTTCGGCCCTTCCCCGAGCTGCCTCGAGCTCATGTCGACCTTCTCTGAGGTCCACTGATGCTCCCCGACCGATTTCCCAAGTAGCTGAGGTACCAGGGGAGTCAGCCGACATGGCCGAAGTCATTCCGATATGGCGGCCCGTCGCCGACCATGCTCCGGCCATTGTCATGAGCAGCTGACCCTAGAATCCGATTCCCCAAGTAAAAGTAGGCAGGGGCGGCCAGAATCAAGAAGTTTGGATCTGTACAGCAGCCGGCGGCGAGCTCTCCGGTGAGGTCCCTCGGCGGCGGAGCGCGGGTGTCGCGAGGTTGAAGAAGGGGGTGGACCCCAACTGTCAGCGGCCGATATTTTGAATCGGGATCCGGCTGCGGCCGGGATCGGGTGTGCTGGCGCGCAAAATCCTTGTGGGCCGCGGTATGCCATCGCCTAGGCGTGCGACGCGTGTCCCCCTGGGCCCACGCGCGAGTTTAAACTTTTCCCCGATTTTCAGATTTCCTTCAAACTTCAAATCCTCATAACTTTGGCTAGAAAGCTCCAAATTGAGTGAACCAAATTTTGCTGGATTCAGCTCTCTGAGTACTTTCCAGAAAATCAAGTTTCACTTCATGAAATTCCTTAATTCTCCAGGATTAATTCCATAAAGTTTAAACTGTTAGGAATTTTAACTGGAGAATCCTTTGGAGGAAAATTCTGAAATTTTGCTGAGATGTTCACCAAAATATCCTTGAACTACCATAAAAATTTCAGATCCATTTGAGCTCATTTAGTCCACCTAATGGGGTGATTAGGGAAACTGTTCCAAAGAAAATAGAAAATGTTCAGAAACATTTTCAGAATTTTCTCTGAAATTATTTGTCTCATATCTTTAGTTAGAGACTTCCAAATTAAGTGAGACCAACTCCATTAGAACCCTCTGAAAATCTAGTTTTCAGGAAGGCATAGTTTGTTTCATGAAAATTCCTAGAACACCCTAAGAGTTCCAATTAAGGTCAAGGACATAATTATTTGTGGAGGGCTCAAATGAGCTTTGCTGCAACTAAAACTTGACCAAGTCTCTGTTTAGGTTGTAACCAAGCCACAGTAAAAGTTTCACAGTCATTAGGTCTATCTAGCAAGGGTTATAGACTTCACAACTTCAAACTTAATACAAATGCATTAAATTAATACATGTATTGTTTCTATCATGTAGTCGCTAAGGTCGAGGAGGAACCCGAAGTCTTAGACTTCGTCACTCCGGAGGAACAGCTAGCCTACGACCAAGAGCAGCAAGGCAAGCCCCGGTTTGCATTAACCTTTTTACAAATGTTTATTGTTTTGAGCACATCTTTGAATATTGTTCTGTGCATTAGAGTCATGATTGGAAACCCAACTGCATAGCCAAGAAAACCATGGGTTGGGTTTAGGATTGAAAACCTCGTTAGCCACTGCATTGCTAGGATAGAGTAGGATTCGGTACAAGTCGAGTAGTTGGAACTACTCGCGAGAATAGGCTAGAGGCACATTGCTCGGGTAGAGATAGCACATGATACACATGGCAAGAAAATGAGACCGAGCGGAGAGTAAGGGCAGCAGGACTTTGGGGCCTGTGTGCTGTAGCTCCGCTTGTGTCGATTGAGGACCGAGCCGTGTGCGGGCCTGTTGAACAAGCTAGAACAGTACCGAAGACCTACCGGCTATATGGGAACCGGGAAACTGATGCAACTCGGGTAGCTGGGTATTGAGGCATTGCCCGTCGTTCAGAGGGTAGGTTGAGAGCTCGAGGTGTAAATCGGCTGGCGGCACGGAGATGCGCGTGCAGAGACCTCTTGCTCGGGACGATGGGACCGGTTCAATATTTGGCTGACGGGTGAAAGGTAGTCGCGTACGGCGTCCGTGATGGTTGTTGTAGGCAACATCGAGTACGGGCGTACGTGACGGGTTGTTCGGGTAACCCTGCAGGTGTAAATCGATTATAATCGCCGTCCCTCGTGGTCAGTGAGTACCACTTGTTCACTGTACCGTGACGTAGAAAGAACAGGCTAGTCACATGTTAAAATGTTGCTGATTGAATGTTGGACATTGATTGTTAATGATATGCTGTAGCTTAGAGCTAATTAAAGTTCTTTTAACCTTTGGGCAAAGTACATGAGAGAAATGCGTTTCTTGTTTGATTGCGGCTCCCTCATGTGCCTTAGCGTAAAGTTCTCCACAACCTGCTGCTAAAACTTGAAAGTAAGGTTCCACTAATTAGGCGAGTCCTTGCAGATGATTTTTACCTCATGCAACCCATTACCCTCATGTAGAAGTTCCATGTTTAGGTGAGATGGGTCAGACTTGCTGAGCCTTCGTGCTCACTGCTTGTGTTTGAAGCTTTTGCAGGGTTCTATGAGGAAGGGACTCCCGAAGAGGAGACGGAACCCCAGGAGGGGAACCCCGTCGAGTGGGAGTCGTGCACGCCGCAGAGTTAGTGTGCGTGTGTGCTAGCAAGGACACGTTCGAGGGCTGAACGTGCACTTGATGCTTAGTCTACGCCCGCAAGTGTGGACTAAACTTATTTTGATGTAAACAGGTTCATAAACTTGTTTATGTAATAAAATTTCCGCTTCCGCTTTGTACCTTTGACGTGTGTTATACGGTGCTGTGCAACGCAGCACCCCTCAGCGTGATCCTGGCTCGACAGGACCAATGGGGTCGTGTCAATGTGTGACCTTGAGGTGGAGGTACAAGTTTCCAAACATTATTTCTTTCAAAATTTTCTAACTCTTCTTGCATGGCATTAATCCAAGATCCATTAGTGAGTGCGTGTGATATATCCTTGGGTTCAAAAGAAGCAACAAAAGCAGAATGAGCATGAGAGTTTGGATCGCAAAACCTGGACCGAGTGACTCGTTCATGCAAGCTTCCAATGATTTGTTGTGGAGGATGACTTTTGAGTACTCGGAGGGGAGTAGACACTTCACAAGCACCTTCTTATTCATGTTCGGACCTTTGATTAGGAGAGCTTGTTGATTGAGTAAGGTCCGAACCAGCAGTAGTGACTGTTGGTGCTGGTTGTGGTGCAAAATAAGCAGCTTGATCGTTATTTACTTCCGAGTTTTCGGGCAGCAGCACCACTTCTTCATCTTCTTCAATAAAAATACTCT
Organism: Neostapfia colusana; assembly: GCA_030760725.1. Lineage (NCBI taxonomy): Eukaryota > Viridiplantae > Streptophyta > Magnoliopsida > Poales > Poaceae > Neostapfia > Neostapfia colusana. Next base: position 56,829,352 of record JASWHV010000005.1, on the reverse strand, counting down.
CCCCCTACGGATATGGATCCGGACCTGCAATATCGGAGCTAGTACTTGGGCTAGCTTCATCAAAAGAAACCTCGCAAGTCTCCACAATTTTGTTAGTGTCAAGTAAAAGCACACGGTAGCCTGTAGTATGAGATGGATAACCAAGAAACATGCCATCAACAGATCTAGCTTCAAATTTATCAAGATTACCATATTTCTTAACAAAGCATTTGCAACCAAAAACCTTAAAGTGCGTAACACTAGGCCTATGTCCAAACCGGAGCTCATATGGGGTTTTTCAAGCTTAGCATGCAAGAAAACACGATTTGAGACATAACAAGCGGTTGCAATTGCATCAGCCCAAAATTTCCTAGGAGTTTGATATTCATCAAGCATAGTCCTAGCCATCTCAACTAAGGTCCTGTTCTTTCTTTCTACGACACCATTTTGTTGTGGTACATAGGGTGAAGAGTATTAATGATCTATTCCATTTTCAGCACAAAAGTGATCAAATGATTGGTTTTTAAATTCAGTTCCGTTATCACTTCTAATTGCTTTTAATGATCCTGGGTGATCAATAGATAATCTAAGAAATAAAGTACTAAAATGACTAAAAGCTTCATTCTTAGATGCCATAAAATAAACCCAAGAATATCTGGAATAATCATCAACAATCACAAGCACATACCATTTACCTCCGAAGGATTGAACACGTGTCGGACCTACTGAGTCAAGATGTAAAAGTTGTCCCGATTCAGCTGTCATGGTCATTGTGAGAGGAGCATGTGAACCTGCAACAAACTTAGCATGTCTACAAGAAGAGCACACAATATCATTGTCCTTTTTAAGCTTCGGCAGCCCACATATGCGATCGAGAGCACTAAAACGAGTGAGATGATCAAAGCCTATGTGACCAAGTCTACGATGCCAAAAATATAGATCCTTTGTATCATTAGCAACTAGACACCGATGCTTAGAAGTTGACAAATCAAAATCAGCTTTAAAAACTCTTCCAAACCTAGACATGTTAAACAAAAGCTCACCTTTTGAATCTACAACCTTGCAGCAATTTTTAGCAAAGCTAACCTCTAGATTTTCATCTAGCAATTGTGAAACCGAAAGCAAGTTGTATTTCAAATTTTTAACAAGTGCCACATCTTTCAAAGTGTATAGATTGTTTACTCTAACCGAACCTTTAGCAATTATGGGAGTAGAAGAGTTATCGGTGAAAGTAACATTTTCTACACGTGACACAAAAGAGAGAGAGGAGAACCATTCTTTGTTACCGGTCATGTGGCGTGAGCAACCTGAATCCACAATCCAAATGTTCTCCTTCCTCAAACGTGAAACCTACACAGCAGCACAATACGTCGATGACTCAATACTGGGGTTGGTTAAAAGACTTTTAGGAATCCAGTACTGAGTCACACGACTCCAGCAGGAATAACACGCGAAAGCTGAGAAGATACAGCAGGTTTATGAGCCAAACATCGAAAATTTTTGTTCCCAACTACTGACTTAGAAGATGTGTTATATGTAGCACAAAAAACAGTAGGTCCAGGAGCAAGTTTTTGACTCATTACAGCAGGTTGCAAGCTCCGAACATTCGGTCTAGCAGATTTTGCTTCGTTGTTATGTGATCTAGCAAGTATTCTTTGTTTCTTATCGTGTTTAGCTAGTCTATAACAAAAATCCATGACATGACCATCTCTACCACAGTAGGTACAATGAAAAATAACCTTATTATCATGTCTAGATGAGCAAGCAACACGTTTATTAGAACCCGAATGGGACAGTACTCCTGCAGATTTGAAAATCACCTCTTTTTGTCTAGGAGCTGTTTGAATCAAACCGCTTCCTAATGACTTTACAACTTTAGGTGGGCGTGCCTTAGCATGAGCATGAGAATTAAAACCTAACCAGTTTTATCATTACAGGACTTGGAAGAATTCAGCAGCAAGTTTAGGTTCTTATTTGCATTAGAAAACCGATCTAGTGTCCTATGCATGTCATCAAGTTTATTGGACAGATCAAAGCAGTTTTCACATGAAGTTTTTCCTTTTAGTTTGCAATTTGAACAATATTTAACTTCATGCACACGTAAAGCATTGTTCAAAATAGAAATCTCATTCATAGCATCATTTAGTTTCTTATTCAGATCATCACATGAAGAACAATGCAAATCAATTGTAGAACAACAAGCATCTTTCAAATTTTTATTATTAAGTGCAGCAAGCTCTTTGTTCTTTTCAATTTCAAGTTCAAGTTTATCAAGTGTGGATGCGTGTGCACTTCTTAAAGAGGATAATTGTTCATAAATTAAATCACATGAGGAACAAGAATCATCACTAGAAATCAATGTTTTTAAACGATTAATTTCAGATTCTAGTGATTCAATTTTAACAGCATTGTTCCTAAGTTTTTTATCCTTTTTCTTTAATATAACAGTGGCACGAGAAATAGCATCACACATTTCTTCGCAAGTGGGACATACCTCTTCATCGTCGCTGTTGTGTTCTGCCTCCTCAGAGCTTGAACTTGACTTGCTCGCCATGCAGCACATATTTTCCATAGCTTCTTCATCTTCATCACTACCGGTGTCCACATCACTTGAGCCGAAATCTTGAAGTGCAGAGATCATACTATGCACTATGTTGCGCATTGATAAATCTTTATTCTTCTTATTCTTTGCAAACGATTTCTTCGGCCTTGTTTGCTTTTCTTCACGTGAAGTTGGACCTGAAAGGTTAGGGCACTCCGTACGAAAATGTCCTGTCTTACCACATTCAAAACATCGTTGAGTCCGGAGCTTCCTCTCCTTCTAGTTCTCACATTTTGCAATGCTTTTGAGAACCGAGTATTGATGAGTGCAAGCTCCTCCTCTGGAAACTCTTCAATCTGTTCAAGGGTTAGAGAGGACAGCAAAGAGAGTGCACCACTAGATGATGATTGACTAGAACTAGACATGTCACGTTGCGAAACAAATGCAATAGACTTGTTGGGGTTTTTACGTGAGATGATGTCAATTTCATGAGTTTTTAATTTAGAATAAAGCACGTCTAAAGTAAGAGAACTCATGCCAGTAGATTCACGAATAGATGTAACTTTCATCTCCCAAATTGACATATCTAATGATCCTAACAATTGTCTAGCATTTTCAGCATCGGAAAAGTTAACATTGACACTACACAAGTTGCTGAGAATTTTATTAAAGCGAGCAAAAAGGTCGTCAATTGACTCACCGGGTTGCATCTCAAAACGCATGTATTCTTTCTTGAACATATCTTTCCTTACCTACTTGATCGTATTGGATCCTTCATGGTAGTCACAAAGAGCTTTCCAAACATCATATGCAGATCGGAGGTGTGCAACACGGTCGAAGTCACTTTGAGTCAATCCTTGGATGATCAAGTTGCGAGCCTTGTTGTTGTTGTCAACATCTCTCATGTTCGCAGCCGTAACTTGATCGTTGGGTGGTACATCGAAGTTCCGGTAGACCTTTTCCCATATGGTGAAGCCTTGCGCCTGTATGTAGGCCTCCATCCGCGCCTTCCAAACCTGAAAATCGATGCCATTGAACACACAAGGTTTTGCGGAGTACTTCTCCATGATGGTTAGTCAAAACACATGCAAATCACAAATATTAGAGCACCTTGGCTCTGATACCAATTGTAGGATCGAAGAGCACGTGAAAAGCTACCAGGGGGGTGAATGGTAGATTAAAATTTTTCGCAGCGGAAACAACAAAAACCCCTCAGCAAAAAATCAATCGGTTAAAGAAACCGTGTGTGCAAGTGTTTTCAAACGTGTTCAACCGTGACAAATCAAGTAGAGAGGTAGAGAATCAAGTCATGGATCTAATGCAACAAGAATCACTTGAAAACACGAAGTAAAACTTGAGATACGATCAAAACATTAAACGAAGATCAATCTGTTCTACCCGATATAAAACAGATCTGCAACGCTGCAAAGAAACTCGTGTATCTCAAAAACTACAGATCCAAAGCTCGTGAAAATTTCACATTTGATAGATAATTGAGTTATGAAGACAACCAAAAAAGAATCACGTCAATCGGATCTGTAAAACTCGAGTTATGAACGAAACACCAAAGCAACGTCGGTCTGTCCAGAAACTCGGCGAGAAAGACTTGACGAAAAACAAATCGGACGAACAAGGCACAAAAGCTCCTCGAAACTATGAACTTTATTCAATAGAAACACAAGAGAAACAGCCCAAAGTTCTCTACCCACGAGAGCTCTGGCCTCCCTTGCTTTTATAGCCAGCCCTCAGGCTAATCAATCCAATCTAGGACTCCTACTCCTAATTGGACTCGTATCCTAACTTACCATAACTGCTCAGGACTCTCCTATTCACAGATAGAAGCAATCGTGAGACTTCCAAACACCTTAGGAACGTACTAAACATTCTTAAAACAACTCAACTTCGTGCCTAGCACGAAATCCTATCATAACCAACTCAAATCTTCCATATTTGAGCCATATCCGACTCAGCCTCAGCCTGAGTACGCAATCCAGCCGGTTGGACCTTTCCGACCAATTCTTTACGTCCACTTCTCTTCATCACGCCTTGGAACAATGTTGCCACGTCCATGCACTCCTTTCACACGTGCAAACACCTTCCAACGACGTACACGCAACCTTCATATGCACTGCCCTTGATCCAAACATGCTGCGCGACCTCCCAATCAACTCAACCACAGCTCCTCCCGAACTTGGTTGTTGGAACCTCATCTTCTCCCTGAGACTAGTGTAAGGGCCTCAGTTTTTGACACATAATTGAAGTGTTCATCACCACACCACACACCTCATTTGAGGAAAGATGATGAACACAAATGAAGAGCAAGTGACCACCATCAACATGCTCATTAGAAAACAAACTCACACATTGCAAAAGTGGTATTTCCCACATGTGATATAGGTGGGATGGACATATGAAAACTCCTACACTTTGCTAAGGATGTCCATGCCAAGTTTCACCCAAATTCAAAACCTTTTTGAGGTCATTTTGGGTGTAGCTAGAAAGAGGGCAGTTTGAAACCATATTCAAATTCAAACTGTTTTTATCCCATGAATTTAAAAGTGGGAGGCATATTCTTCCTCAGCACATTTTTGTGAGCTCACACACCAATTTTCACTCCATTTGAAGTTGATCTTGACATGAGCTAAGTGGGACAAATTCAAACTTTATTTGAATTCAAAACTGAACTTGTGCTGAAATTCACTCAAACCAAACCCAATTTGAATTCTATTCAATTCAAATGGCTCATGGGTGAATAATTTGAATTACCAGGGGTAGTATGGGGTTCACTGTTTACAACAGTGATTAGGAGTAAATTTCAGAGGTTAAAACTGGAAGTGGGACCCACCTGTCAGCCTCTACTTCAAATCAAACCGACTGAGACTTTCTCACTCGGTTAACCGCGCCGCCGCTGCGATCGCCACCGAGGGAAGCCGCCGCGCCAGCAGCTGCTTGGCCACGCGCGGGCGTGAGGCGGTGCAGAGCCTTCTTAAGGCACCTTTCCCCCTCCTCGACCGAAGCATCGCCCGTTTCTTCCCCCGCAAGAACTCAGCGCCGGCCGAAACTTTCCGCAGCTCAGAATCGATCGGAGAGCGCCGATCACAGCTTCCTCCGTCTCCTCCAGAGCCCCGGCAAGGTACTAGAGACCTTCCTCCGTCTTCCCCGCTGCTAGAATTCAGTTGAAACCGATTGATATCGGCTGTGCCGGAAGATCAATTCGGTGACTTAGAACCGCCGCACCTCGGGCTCCAGTGGACAGCCCAACCAGGGCGTTGTCACGCCTGAGCCAAGGCACCCTTGGACGCGCTGGTGACCGGTGCTGCTCACCCCCGAGCCACAGCTCGAGTGGTTTCTCACCGGCAGCGAATTTCCAGTTTTCCCCTTTCTGTGTGCAGACGACCTTCGGGTGCGATTCCGTTGAATTTGTGCTCTAGAAAGGATTAGAGGGCCTCAATCTGCTCTCACACAAACTAGACACGGTAACGCACAAGTTGCCTTCACCACCCTTGGCCGGAGAACCTCTGTACCCGGCGTAATTCGAGGTTTACCAATGGCGGAATAAACGGGAGGCATCGGGCGCACACGGTGAGGACCTACTTCGGGCCTTCCCCGAGCTGCCTCAAGCTCATGTCGACCTTCCCTGAGGTCCACTGATGCTTCCCGACCACTTGTTCGAGTAGTTGGGGTGCTAGGGAAGTAAGCCGACATGGCCGAAGTCTTTCCGAGGTGGCGGCTCGTCGCCGACCATGCACCGGCCATTGTCATGAGTAGCTGACCCCAGAATCCTGTTCCCCGACTGAAAGTAGGCAGGGGCGGCCAAAATCGTGAAGTTTGGAGCTGTACAGAAGCCGGCGGCGAGCTCTCCGGCGAGGTCCCTCGGCGGTGGAGCGCGGGCATCGCGAGGTTGAAGAAAAGGGTGGGCCCCAGCTGTCAGCGGCCGATATTTTGAATCGGGATCGGGCTGCGGCCGGGATCGGGTGTGCTGGCGCGCAAAATCCTTGTGGGCCGCGGTGTGCTGTCGCCTCGGCGTGCGACGCGTGTCCCCGGGGCCCACGCGCGAGTTTAAACTTTTCCCCGATTTTCAGATTTCCTTCAAACTTCAAATCCTCATAACTTTGGCTAGAAAGCTCCAAATTGAGTGAACCAAATTTTGCTGGATTCAGCTCTCTGAGTAATTTACAGCAAATCAAGTTTCACTTCATGAAATTCCTTATTTCTCCAGAATTAATTCCTCAAATTTTAAAGAGTTTGGAATTTTAACTGGAGAATCCTTTGGTGAAAAATCCTGAAATTTTGCTGGGGTGTTCACCAAAATATCCCTGAACTACCATAAAAATTTCAGACCCTTTGGAGCTCATTTAATCCACCTAATGGTGTGATTAGTGAAACTGTTCCAGAGAAAATAGAAAATGTTCAGAAACATTTTCAGAATTTTCTCTGAAATTGTTTAGCTCATATCTTTAGCTAGGAACCTTCAAATTAAGTGAGACCAACTCCATTAGGGCCCTCTGAAAATCTAGTTTTCAGAAAGTCATAGTTTGTTTCATGAAAATCCTTAGAACACCCTAAAAGTCTTCAATTAAGGTCAAGTGCATAATTAATTGTGGAGGGCTCAAATGAGCATTACTGCAACTAAACTTGATCAAGTCTGTACCTAGGTTGTAACCAAGCCACAGTAAAAGTTTCACAGTCATTGGGTCTGTCTAGTGAGAGTTATAGACTTCACAACTTCAAACTCAATACAAATGCATTTAAATTGATACATATATTGCTTCTATCATGTAGTCGCTAAGGTCGAGGAGGAACCCGAAGTCCTAGACTTCGTTACTCTGGAGGAACAGCTAGCCTATGACCAAGAGCAGCAAGGCAAGCTCCGGTTTGCATTAACCTTTTTACAAATTTTTATTGTTTTGAGCACATACTTGTTTACTCTATTCTTTGCATTAGAGTCTTGTTTGGAAGCCTCACTGCATAGCCAAGAGAACCATGGGTTGGGTTTAGGATTGCAAACCCCGTTAGCTACTGCATTGCTAGGATAGAGTAGGATTCGATACAAGTCGGGTAGTTGAAACTACTCGCGAGAATAGCCTAGAGGCACATTGCTCGGGTAGAGATAGCACATGAAACATGTGGCAAGAAAATGAGACCGAGCGGAGGGTCAGGGCAGCAGGACTTTGGGGCCTGTGTGCTATAGCTCCGCTTGTGTCGATTGAGGACCGAGCTGTGTGCGGGCCTGTTGAACAAGCTAGAACAGTACCGAAGACCTACCGGCTATATGGGAACCGGGAAACTGATGTAACTCGGGTAGCTGGGTATTGAGGCATTGCCCGTCGTTCAGAGGGTAGGTTGAGAGCTTGAGGTGTAAATCGGCTGGCGGCACTGAGATGCGCGTGTAGAGACCTCTTGCTCGGGACGATGAGACCGGTTCAATATTTGGCTGACGGGTGAAAGGTAGTTGCGTACGGTGTCCGTGATGGTTGTTGTAGGCAACATCGAGTACAGGCGTACGTGACGGGTTGTTCGGGTAACCCTGCAGGTGAAAATCGATTATAATCGCCGTCCCTCGCGGTCAGTGAGTACCACTTGTTCACTGTACCGCGACGTAGAAAGAATAGGCTAGTTACATGTTAAAATGTTGCTGATTGAAAGATGGACTTGATTGCTAATGACTTGCTGTAGTTTAGAGCTGACTAAAGTTTGTTTCAACTTTGGGCAATGTACATGAGAGAAATCCGTTTCTTGTTTGATTGCGGCTCTCTCATGTGCCTTAGCGTAAGGTTCTCCACAAACTGCTGCTAAAACTTGAAATTAAGGTTCCACTAATTAGGCGAGTCCTTTGTAAATGATTTTTACCTCATGTAACCCATCACCCCTCATGTAGAAGTTCCATGTTTAGGTGAGACGGGTCAGACTTGCTGAGCCTTGGTGCTCACTGCTTGTGTTTGAAGCTTTCTGCATGGTTCTATGAGGAAGGGACTCCCGAGGAAGAGACGGAACCCTAGGATGGGAACCCCGACGAGTGGGAGTCGTGCACGCCGCAGAGTTAGTGTGTGTGTGCTAGCAAGTACACGTTCAAGGGCTGAACATGGACTTGACGCGTAGTCTACGCCCGTGAGTGTAGACTGGACTTATTTTCTTGTAAACATGTTCATAAACTTGTTTATGTAATAAAATTTCGCTTCCGCTTTGTACCTTTGACGTGTGTTATCCGGTGCTGTGCAACGCAGCACCCCTCCGCGTGATCCTGGCTCGACAAGACCGTGGGGTCGTGTCAGCGCTGGTATCAGAGCTCGCTTGAGGTTCAACGCACTACAAAGGTCGTATTTTTTTCAAAAATCCAGTGAGGAACGAGTTAGTAGCCCGTATAAGGATGTTATTAGCATATAGAAAGTGGCATATTAACCTAATTGTTATGTCGGAAAATCGTGTATCTCGGGACGTTTATGTCTTGGGGGTGCACGTAAGCGTTGTCCACCAGTGCGCACAAGCTGAAGGGTGGAGCCCCACGGGTGGCAGGTAACCCGACCCGCTTTGATATCCTCTATGACTCTTCATGTCGTTTGGGGTATTCGAGCAACGTCTGTCCCTGGCGTGCGTGGTGCAACTTGGGAGACCCCGTCACGTGGTCTGAAACGTGAACACGTAACTCAAGGCGTGTTTGGCTTGAGAACATCCGGGCGAGTGATGACGGCTGGGTGTACGAACTGTATGGATTCCGGGCTCGGTGTGCAGCCGAGTCTGACGATTGCTTGATTTTTGCAGGTAGCCTGACCACGAAACGGTAGACGTGTAGCATCCGTGTGCGAGTGACGTTTAGTGCCACTGAAATAACGAAGCCGGCTAAGTCCGGTATAGGTTTTCTTTGTGAGGACGTAGTACCGACATAATCTGGTGACGCATCGACGTCACACCCAACTAAATGAACAACTTTATTTAAAACTTGAAGGTTTTGATCCAAAGTAGTAAAATTTGATGTAACTCCTTCCCTTGAACAGGATATTCAAAGTTAACAAGTTTTCAACTTATAGGTTGTTAAGGACAGAGCACTCTGTTTTCAGCTGAATCAAGGCTGAAGTTAATCAGAGGTTAGAGGTTGAGTTCTTTCGAGGTTAGGGTCATATGATACATTTCTGGAAAGCTTTGGAAGAGCTTTACAACTCTTCTGTTGAGGTTCAGAGGTGTTTCATCACTTAACCAATCGAAAAATGCGGTGGAGTTGAAACTGTCCAGAAAACAGGACAGAGTAAAGACTCTCTGTAAACTCTCTGTAAATTGAGTATAACTTCCTGCTTAAAATCCAAAAATAGAAAATGAGGTAGTTCTGGAAAGCTTATGATATGGGTTACAACCTTGTAACAGAAAGTTTTGTCAGATTAGGAACATAATTAACTGGGATTCTTGGATCAAATCAGTACCTAAAGCAGGGAGGTGCTGTCCAATTTTCTCCAGAAATTCTGTTAACTTTGACATCTCATAACTTTTGAACCGGGACAGATCTTAGGCCAAGCAAATACTTTCTGGAAAGCTAGTGAAGTTAGCTTTAACTTTTATGTTAAGCCCCAGAACTGGTTTTGCCTTTAGCATGGCCTAAATCAGGTTGAAATGGAAACTGGTCAGGGCTGTCATGGGAACAGCAGATCAGCAGTCAAATTTGTTTAAAATTTGAACTGTGTTTCCAAGTTTTATGGGTTCAATGACATGTCTTATGTTATAACTCAATGTTTTACTGTTTAAATAAATATTTGACATTTCTCAAATATATTTTTACAGATGACAGCGGATAAGCAATTGGAGAACGGGTGGGTGATTTCCCACTGTTCTCACCATAGCGGCTACCCGGAAGCATTGTGACAAATGCTCCAATATTTCGGGTACGACCAGATGCCGTAATACTTCACCAAGGAAGAAGGAGAAGAGGGGAACAAGGCATGGACGATCCATGTCAAAGTCCCTGCAGGACCTACGCCACCCGGTTGGGTGCCGTTCACCGTCACGGTGAGAGGAAGACAACCGGAAGGGATGTGGCAAGTGGCAGCCCGTGACACCATGTCACGTTTCTGCCAACTACACGTGCAGGCTATGGAGGGCACTCCATACGCGCTCGTTCCGGTGGAGGGACGGGCTCAGCATGTGTGGGAAGAGAGGTATCTAGAGGCAACGGACCCGAGTTGCCCAAGGTACAACCCCGCGGAGGCAAATCTCAGCCTCCAGATGAGGGCGGGAAACGCCGTGATGGACAGCCAAGCTGTTTATACGGAGCATCTCGCCACAAAGCTCAAGGAGAGCACGAGCCGTGGAGACCATTTCGAGAGTGCTCACAGCACACTCCGCAATGTGCTCCTTCTGACGATCAAGTGACTGAATGAACAACACAATCAGTTGCGTCGTCTGAAGAAGGCAAGGAAAAAGAGCCGTGTTGACATCGCGACATTGCAAGAACTGGTACAAAATCTGACCCAGCAGAACGAGGAACTTACTCAAGAGCGGGACGACGCTATTGAGGAAGGGCAAGGCTGGGAAGAATATTACAACCAGGCTATGGACGAGGTGCATGCATTGCAGGACCTCGTACCTCCGGTGTTAGGCGTACCGGTGGTCTTGGGTCTTCCAGCAATGGGAGAACCCGGGATGGGAGAAGAGGTGGTAGATCCAGAGCCACCAGCAGAGGTACCGGAGGAGGACGACCCACAGGAGGTCGAGTTCTACTCCGAGTAGGGGATTACAGTTGCCATGTAGGGCAGCCAGGGTAGTGTAGCCCAAATTTTGTAATCGGTGACATGTCATGTCGACAGTAGCGTATGTATAGGTAGTGACGACATGAGCACGACTTCTCGGAGACCGAGAATAATGTATCTTGTATAAAGTTTATGCTTTATCAATATATGTGAATGTTGTGCAAATTAATCATGTGTCACTTCAATACCTACTGTTGCATATGGAATTTTAAGTAAGACGTGCTAATCGCTGCTGTTTTAAATTTCAGAATGACGTGTACTCGTGCCAACCCGGACGTTGGAGGTACTAGTCAAGGGGGGGAGACCTCCCAACCACCTCCTGAGGACTCCTCGGGACAGCAGCAGCAGCAGCAACAGCAAACACCGCCACCGCCACTACCGACAGTTACATTAGCCGACATCGTCGCGGCAATGGCGGGTTCACATCAGAAGCACACGGAGTTGCTGCAAACGCTTATCGCCAATACGTCTCGCCCAGAGAGACGTCAAGACCGTGAGGAGCATCAACAGAGCTCCTACTCCGACTTCCTGGCGACTCATCCCCCTGTATTCTCAAGGGCGGATGAACCTCTTGACGCGGACAACTGGCTCCGTGCCATAGAGATGAAGTTCGGGCTGCTCCAGATAAGCGAGCAGCGCAAGACTCAGTTCGCGGTCCAGCCGCTCCAAGGATCCACGAGCGCGTGGTGGGCCAACTTCTGTGCTTCACAGCCCACCGACCGAGTGATGACCTGGACGGAGTTTCGGACGGCCTTCAGGGCCTATCATATACCGCCAGGTTTAATGAAAAGGAAGACGCAGGAGTTCCTGCACCTGCAACAAGGGAGCCGGAACGCGCTGGAATACTCCAGGGCGTTCAACGATCTCGCGCTCTACGCGTCATATCACGCAGATACTGACGAGAAGCGGCGGGACCACTTCTACTAGGGGCTTAACCCGCTCCTGAAGGACAAGTTGGCGATGTTCAATCGTGGCAGCCTCAACGACATCATTGATGCTGCGATTGTTCAGGAGGACTCCAGCAAGGAGTTAGCGGCGGCAGAGCGAAAGCGAAGCGCGCCGCAAAGCAGCGGAGAAGGAGGCGGTCCTTCTCAGAAGTTTCGGATGGTGAATCGCCCACCATCAGGTCCACGCTGGCAGCCACCACAGCGGTCGATGCCGTTCCGCAGTCGGCCGTACTCTTCACCGGCATTCAGGCCAGCACTGCCAGCACCACCTCCGCAACAACAGCAGCAGCGAGCGATGCCGCGTGCGTTTGCACCTCAGCAACGCATGCCGGGCTTTCGTCCCCCGAGCGCTACACCAGCAGCGGCCACCTGTTACAAGTGTGGTCGTCCAGGACACTTCACGAGCAGTTGCCCGGAGAGGCAAGGCGTCGGAGTGGCACCGCAGTTTCTGGGGAGGAATCAACCCCGGAACCCTACTAATGCGCGGCGGGCAAACCCTAGGCCCGGCACCGTCCACGAGCTTGCCATAGAGGACGTGCCGGAGGGCGAGCCAATCCTTGCGGGTATGTTCCAACTCCACTAGCATCCCGCTATAGTATTGTTTGATTCGGGTGCCACGCGTAATTTTATTAGCCAAGCTTTCATTGCTAAACACAGCTTGCCAATACTACCCACCGATAGTCCATATTTAATTTGTTCACCGGGTGGGAAGATTTCAGCAAGCGTAATGGTTTCCAAGGCGCCATTATGCTTAGCGGGTAGAGTGTACCCCACGTCTCTCATTATCTTAGAGGGATAGAAGGTCGATGTCATCCTAGGGATGTCATGGTTAACCCGCCACGGCGCTGTTTTAGACACCGTCCTTCGAGTCGTGCACTTAAACTCAGAAGTGCACGGGTCTCACTCATTATTTCTGGACAGTCCAGAAATAAAACTTCCAAGTGTCTATCAAGCCACAACCATCAGATTGGAAGATATTCCAGTGGTCCAAGAGTTCCCTGACGTATTCCCGGATGATTTGCCGGGAATGCTGCCCGATAGAGAGGTGAAGTTCAATATTGAACTTGCACCAGGAACCATGCCGATATCCCGAAGGCCGTACAAGATGGCGCCCAAGGAGTTGGCTGAACTGAAGACTCAGCTCACGGACCTTCTGGAGAAGGGTTTTATTAGGCCGAGCTCCTCACCATGGGGATGTTCGGCATTGTTTGTGAAGAAGAAGGATGAGACGTTGCGGCTTTGCATGGACTATCGTCCATTAAATGCCGTAACCATCAAGAACAAGTACCCGTTGCCACGGATCGACATGTATTTTGATCAGTTGGTCGAAGCAAAGATCTTTTCCAAAATGGACTTAAGATCCGGGTACCATCATATTAAGATAAGGGCGGAGGACATTCCAAAGACAGCTTTCTCGACGAGATACGGACTTTATGAGTACCTGGTCATGTCCTTCGGCCTCACCAATGCTCCAGCTCACTTCATGTACTTAATGAACTCGGTATTCATGCCGGAGCTGGACAAGTTTGTCGTGGTGTTCATCGACGACATCCTGGTATATTCCAAGTCGGAGGAAGATCACAAGAAACATCTGCGTATAGTCTTGCAACGGCTGCGGGACCACAAGTTATACGTGAAATTCAGCAAATGCGAGTTCTGGATATCGCAAGTGCCTTTTCTCGGGCATATCATCTCAGCGGAGGGTATCGCTGTGGACCCGAGCAAGATCACTCAAGTGCTGAATTGGAAATCTCCGAGAACTGTTCACGAGGTACGGAGTTTCCTCGGACTCGCGGGATATTATCGGAGGTTCATTCCGAACTTCTCGAAGATTGCCAAGCCAATGACAGAGCTGCTGAAGAAGGCTACCAAATATGTCTGGAGTCCAACATGTGAAGCAGCATTCAAGGCTTTAGTCAAGCACCTGACATCAGCACCGATTTTGGCGCAGCCAGACACAACAAAACCGTTCGATGTGTACTGCGATGCATCTGGCATTGGGCTCGGATGTGTGCTGATGCAAGACCGAAGGGTGGTCGCGTATGGATCACGGCAGCTTAGAAACCATGAGCAGAATTATCCAACCCACGACTTGGAGCTTGCTGCCATGGTACTCGCACTCCAAATGTGGAGGCACTACCTACTCGGTAACCTCGTACATTTATATACCGACCGCAAAAGCCTCAAGTACATATTCACTCAGAAGGAGCTGAACATGAGGCAACGAAGATGGTTAGAATTGATAAAGGATTACGAAATAGAGATCCATTATCATCCGGGCAAGGCAAACATAGTGGCAGATGCGCTGAGCCGCAAGTCACACGTCAACAATCTGACCATCACACCGTTGGAAGAGAGCGAACCACCACTACATGTGATTCCACACGGAGCTCTCTACAACCTAGCTTTGATCCCCACCATCCGTGAAGAGATAGCGGCAGCCCAAAAGAATGACAAGGGCATGTCACATTTGCGGAGACGTGTAGACAGTGGGGAGCTGAAATGTTTCCGGAAGGACGGAGACGGCGTCCTATGGTTCAAGGACCGGATCGTCGTACCCCGTAACCCGGAATTACGGAAGAAAATCTTTGATGAGGCTCACTTGTCAAAGTTTTCTATTCACCCCGGCAGCAACAAGATGTATCAAGAACTCAGAAGCAAGTTTTGGTGGACACGGATGAAGCGAGAGACTGCAAAATACGTGTCCGAGTGTGATACATGTCGAAGGGTGAAGGCAGACCATATGCGGAAACCGGGACTGCTGCAACCACTGGGCATTCCTGCCTGGAAGTGGGAGGACGTGAGCATGGATTTCATCGTCGGTTTACCCACCACTTTTCAGAAGCATGATTCTGTGTGGGTGATCGTCGATCGGCTCACCAAAGTTGCCCATTTCATCCCGGTCAACATCAACTACAACGCCAAGAAGTACACTGAACTGTACATCTCACGGATCCTATGCTTGTACGGCGTACCCCGTACTATCATATCGGATCGGGGCACTTTATTTGTGTCCCGTTTTTGGGAGCAGCTGCACGCTGCCTTGGGGACGAAACTGATCCGTAGTTCAGCATACCACCCGCAGACGGTTGGGCAAACGGAGCGGGTAAATCAAATCTTAGATGACATGCTACGAGCTTGCGCTATCAACCACGGCAAGAATTGGGATGATCACTTGCCGTTAGCCGAGTTCTCATACAACAATGGATACCAAGCCAGCATCAAGATGGCGCCCTACGATGCGCTATATGGGCGGAAATGCCGCACACCACTGAATTGGTGTGAATCTGGCGAAAGGGTGATCTTCGGGATTGACCTTGTCAACAACGCGGAAGAAAAGGTTCGACTGATTCAGGCGAACCTAAAAGCCGCTCAATCCCGATAGAAACAGTATGCGGACCGGAGAAGGCGCCCGTTACAATTTGAAGTTGAAGATCACGTATACCTACGGGTGTCTCCAATGAAGGGCGTAAACAGATTTGGGGTGAGAGGAAAGTTGGCACCCCGATTCATCGGTCCATTCCAGATTACCGAAAGATGTGGACCAGTTGCATACCGGCTGAAATTACCAGAAGCACTTTCCTGTGTGCACGACGTCTTTCACATTGCCCAGCTGAGGAAGTGTCTTAAGCTATCAACTACCGTTCAGCTGGAAGATATTGAAGAACTGCAACCGGATCTCACCTATCGGGAGGAACCGGTGCAGATTATCGATGAAAAGGCCTGAACCACACGCAACCGTACGTTGTGGTTCTACAAGGTTCTATGGAGTAATCACTCCATGGACGAAGCGACATGGGAGAGCGAAGAATTTCTTCGCGCTAACTACCCCGACTTTTTCACGTCGCATATCCGGTAATTTTCCACCGTCCTCTCTCTCATTTTCACCTTATAATCTCGGGACGAGATTCTTTTAAGGGGGGGAGGAATGTAAGGGCCTCAGTTTTTGACACATAATTGAAGTGTTCATCACCACACCACACACCTCATTTGAGGAAAGATGATGAACACAAATGAAGAGCAAGTAACCACCATCAACATGCTCATTAGAAAACAAACTCACACATTGCGAAAGTGGTATTTCCCACATGTGATATAGGTGGGCTGGACATATGAAAACTCCTACACTTTGCTAAGGATGTCCATGCCAAGTTTCATCCAAATTCAAAACCTTTTTGAGGTCATTTTGGGTGTAGCTAGAAAGAGGGCAGTTTGAAACCATATTCAAATTCAAACTGTTTTTATCCCATGAATTTAAAAGTGGGAGGCATATTCTTACTCAGCACATTTTTGTGAGCTCACACACCAATTTTCACTCCATTTGGAGTTGATCTTGACATGAGCTAAGTGGGACAAATTCAAACTTTATTTGAATTCAAAACTGAACTTGTGCTGAAATTCACTCAAACCAAACCCAATTTGAATTCTATTCAATTCAAATGGCTCATGGGTGAATAATTTGAATTACCAGGGGTAGTATGGGGTTCACTGTTTACAACAGTGATTAGGAGTAAATTTCAGAGGTTAAAACTGGAAGTGGGACCCACCTGTCAGCCTCTACTTCAAATCAAACTGACTGAGACTTTCTCACTCGGATAACCGCGCCGCCGCTGCGATCGCCACCGAGGGAAGCCACGGCACCAGCAGCTGCTTGGCCACGTGCGGGCGTGAGGCGGTGCAAAGCCTTCTTAAGGCACCTTTCCCCCTCCTCGGCCGAAGCATCGCCCGTTTCTTCCCCCGCAAGAACTCAGCGCCGGCCGAAACTTTCCGCAGCTCAGAATAGATCGGAGAGTGCCGATCACAGCTTCCTCCGTCTCCTCCAGAGCCCCGGCAAGGTACTAGAGACCTTCCTCCGTCTTCCCCGCTGCTAGAATTCAGTTGAAACCGATTGATATCGGCTGTGCCGGAAGATCAATTCGGTGACTTAGAACCGCCGCACCTCGGGTTCCCGTGGACAGCCCAACCAGGGCGTTGTAACGCCTGAGCCAAGGCACCCTTGGACGCGCTGGTGACCGGTGCTGCTCACCCCCGAGCCACAGCTCGAGTGGTTGCTCACCGGCGGCGAATTTCCAGTTTTCCCCTTTCTTTCTGCAGAACGACCTTCGGGTGCGATTCCGTTGAATTTTTGCTCTAGAAAGGATTAGAGGGCCTCAATCCGCTCTCACACAAACTAGACACGGTAACGCACAAGTTGCCTTCCCCACCCTTGGCCGGAGAACCTCTGTACCCGGCGTAATTCGAGGTTTACCAATGGCGGAATAAACGGGAGGCATCGAGCGCACGGTGAGGACCTACTTCGGGCCTTCCCCGAGCTGCCTCAAGCTCATGTCGACCTTCCCTGAGGTCCACTGATGCTTCCCGACCGCTTGTTCGAGTAGTTGGGGTGCTAGGGAAGTCAGCCGACATGGCCGAAGTCTTTCCGAGGTGGCGGCTTGTCGCCGACCATGCACCGGCCATTGTCATGAGTAGCTGACCCCAGAATCATGTTCCCCGAGTGAAAGTAGGCAGGGGCGGCCAAAATCGTGAAGTTTGGAGCTGTACAGAAGCCGGCGGCGAGCTCTCCGGCGAGGTCCCTCGGCGGTGGAGCGCGGGCGTCGCGAGGTTGAAGAAAAGGGTGGACCCCAGCTGTCAGCGGCCGATATTTTGAATCGGGATCGGGCTGCGGCCGGGATCGGGTGTGCTGGCACGCAAAATCCTTGTGGGCCGCGGTGTGCTGTCGCCTCGGCGTGCGACGCGTGTCCCCAGGGCCCACGCGCGAGTTTAAACTTTTCCCCAATTTTCATATTTCCTTCAAACTTCAAATCCTCATAACTTTGGCTAGAAAGCTCCAAATTGAGTGAACCAAATTTTGCTGGATTCAGCTATCTGAGTACTTTCCATCAAATCAAGTTTCACTTCATGAAATTCCTTATTTCTCCAGAATTAATTCCTCAAAATTTAAAGAGTTTGGAATTTTAACTGGAGAATCCTTTGGTGAAAAATCCTGAAATTTTGCTGGGGTGTTCACCAAAATATCCCTGAACTACCATAAAAATTTCAGACCCTTTGGAGCTCATTTAATCCACCTAATGGTGTGATTAGTGAAACTGTTCCAGAGAAAATAGAAAATGTTCAGAAACATTTTCAGAATTTTCTCTGAAATTGTTTAGCTCATATCTTTAGCTAGGAACCTTCAAATTAAGTGAGACCAACTCTATTAGGGCCCTCTGAAAATCTAGTTTTCAGAAAGTCATAGTTTGTTTCATGAAAATCCTTATAACACCCTAAAAGCCTTCAATTAAAGTCAAGTGCATAATTAATTGTGGAGGGCTCAAATGAGCTTTACTGCAACTAAAACTTGACCAAGTCTGTACCTAGGTTGTAACCAAGCCACAGTAAAAGTTTCACAGTCATTGGGTCTGTCTAGTGAGAGTTATAGACTTCACAACTTCAAACTCAATACAAATGCATTTAAATTGATACATATATTGCTTCTATCATGTAGTCGCTAAGGTCGAGGAGGAACCCGAAGTCCTAGACTTCGTTACTCTGGAGGAACAGCTAGCCTATGACCAAGAGCAGCAAGGCAAGCTCCGGTTTGCATTAACCTTTTTACAAATTTTTATTGTTTTGAGCACATACTTGTTTACTCTATTCTTTGCATTAGAGTCTTGTTTGGAAGCCTCACTGCATAGCCAAGAGAACCATGGGTTGGGTTTAGGATTGCAAACCCCGTTAGCTACTGCATTGCTAGGATAGAGTAGGATTCGATACAAGTCGGGTAGTTGAAACTACTCGCGAGAATAGCCTAGAGGCACATTGCTCGGGTAGAGATAGCACATGAAACATGTGGCAAGAAAATGAGACCGAGCGGAGGGTCAGGGCAGCAGGACTTTGGGGCCTGTGTGCTCTAGCTCCGCTTGTGTCGATTGAGGACCGAGCTGTGTGCGGGCCTGTTGAACAAGCTAGAACAGTACCGAAGACCTACCGGCTATATGGGAACCGGGAAACTGATGTAACTCGGGTAGCTGGGTATTGAGGCATTGCCCGTCGTTCAGAGGGTAGGTTGAGAGCTTGAGGTGTAAATCGGCTGGCGGCACTGAGATGCGCGTGTAGAGACCTCTTGCTCGGGACGATGGGACCGGTTCAATATTTGGCTGACGGGTGAAAGGTAGTTGCGTACGGTGTCCGTGATGGTTGTTGTAGGCAACATCGAGTACAGGCGTACGTGACGGGTTGTTCGGGTAACCCTGCAGGTGAAAATCGATTATAATCGCCGTCCCTCGCGGTCAGTGAGTACCACTTGTTCACTGTACCGCGACGTAGAAAGAATAGGCTAGTTACATGTTAAAATGTTGCTGATTGAAAGATGGACTTGATTGCTAATGACTTGCTGTAGTTTAGAGCTAACTAAAGTTTGTTTCAACTTTGGGCAATGTACATGAGAGAAATCCGTTTCTTGTTTGATTGTGGCTCTCTCATGTGCCTTAGCGTAAGGTTCTCCACAAACTGCTGCTAAAACTTGAAATTAAGGTTCCACTAATTAGGCGAGTCCTTTGTAAATGATTTTTACCTCATGTAACCCATCACCCCTCATGTAGAAGTTCCATGTTTAGGTGAGACGGGTCAGACTTGCTGAGCCTTCGTGCTCACTGCTTGTGTTTGAAGCTTTCTGCATGGTTCTATGAGGAAGGGACTCCCGAGGAAGAGACGGAACCCTAGGATGGGAACCCCGACGAGTGGGAGTCGTGCACGCCGCAGAGTTAGTGTGTGTGTGCTAGCAAGTACACGTTCAAGGGCTGAACGTGGACTTGACGCGTAGTCTACGCCCGTGAGTGTAGACTGGACTTATTTTCTTGTAAACATGTTCATAAACTTGTTTATGTAATAAAATTTCGCTTCCGCTTTGTACCTTTGACGTGTGTTATCCGGTGCTGTGCAACGCAGCACCCCTCCGCGTGATCCTGGCTCGACAAGACCGTGGGGTCGTGTCAGCGCTGGTATCAGAGCTCGCTTGAGGTTCAACGCACTACAAAGGTCGTATTTTTTTCAAAAATCCAGTGAGGAACGAGTTAGTAGCCCGTATAAGGATGTTATTAGCATATAGAATGTGGCATATTAACCTAATTGTTATGTCGGAAAATCGTGTATCTCGGGACGTTTATGTCTTGGGGGGTGCACGTAAGCGTTGTCCACCAGTGCGCACAAGCTGAAGGGTGGAGCCCCACGGGTGGCAGGTAACCCGACCCGCTTTGATATCCTCTATGACTCTTCATGTCGTTTGGGGTATTCGAGCAACGTCTGTCCCTGGCGTGCGTGGTGCAACTTGGGAGACCCCGTCACGTGGTCTGAAACGTGAACACGTAACTCAAGGCGTGTTTGGCTTGAGAACATCCGGGCGAGTGATGACGGCTGGGTGTACGAACTGTATGGATTCCGGGCTCGGTGTGCAGCCGAGTCTGACGATTGCTTGATTTTTGCAGGTAGCCTGACCACGAAACGGTAGACGTGTAGCATCCGTGTGCGAGTGACGTTTAGTGCCACTGAAATAACGAAGCCGGCTAAGTCCGGTATAGGTTTTCTTTGTGAGGACGTAGTACCGACATAATCTGGTGACGCATCGACGTCACACCCAACTAAATGAACAACTTTATTTAAAACTTGAAGGTTTTGATCCAAAGTAGTAAAATTTGATGTAACTCCTTCCCTTGAACAGGATATTCAAAGTTAACAAGTTTTCAACTTATAGGTTGTTAAGGACAGAGCACTCTGTTTTCAGCTGAATCAAGGCTGAAGTTAATCAGAGGTTAGAGGTTGAGTTCTTTCGAGGTTAGGGTCATATGATACATTTCTGGAAAGCTTTGGAAGAGCTTTACAACTCTTCTGTTGAGGTTCAGAGGTGTTTCATCACTTAACCAATCGAAAAATGCGGTGGAGTTGAAACTGTCCAGAAAACAGGACAGAGTAAAGACTCTCTGTAAACTCTCTGTAAATTGAGTATAACTTCCTGCTTAAAATCCAAAAATAGAAAATGAGGTAGTTCTGGAAAGCTTATGATATGGGTTACAACCTTGTAACAGAAAGTTTTGTCAGATTAGGAACATAATTAACTGGGATTCTTGGATCAAATCAGTACCTAAAGCAGGGAGGTGCTGTCCAATTTTCTCCAGAAATTCTGTTAACTTTGACATCTCATAACTTTTGAACCGGGACAGATATTAGGCCAAGCAAATACTTTCTGGAAAGCTAGTGAAGTTAGCTTTAACTTTTATGTTAAGCCCCAGAACTGGTTTTGCCTTTAGCATGGCCTAAATCAGGTTGAAATGGAAACTGGTCAGGGCTGTCATGGGAACAGCAGATCAGCAGTCAAATTTGTTTAAAATTTGAACTGTGTTTCCAAGTTTTATGGGTTCAATGACATGTCTTATGTTATAACTCAATGTTTTACTGTTTAAATAAATATTTGACATTTCTCAAATATATTTTTACAGATGACAGCGGATAAGCAATTGGAGAACGGGTGGGTGATTTCCCACTGTTCTCACCATAGCGGCTACCCGGAAGCATTGTGACAAATGCTCCAATATTTCGGGTACGACCAGATGCCGTAATACTTCACCAAGGAAGAAGGAGAAGAGGGGAACAAGGCATGGACGATCCATGTCAAAGTCCCTGCAGGACCTACGCCACCCGGTTGGGTGCCGTTCACCGTCACGGTGAGAGGAAGACAACCGGAAGGGATGTGGCAAGTGGCAGCCCGTGACACCATGTCACGTTTCTGCCAACTACACGTGCAGGCTATGGAGGGCACTCCATACGCGCTCTTTCCGGTGGAGGGACGGGCTCAGCATGTGTGGGAAGAGAGGTATCTAGAGGCAACGGACCCGAGTTGCCCAAGGTACAACCCCGCGGAGGCAAATCTCAGCCTCCAGATGAGGGCGGGAAACGCCGTGATGGACAGACAAGCTGTTTATACGGAGCATCTCGCCACAAAGCTCAAGGAGAGCACGAGCCGTGGAGACCATTTCGAGAGTGCTCACAGCACACTCCGCAATGTGCTCCTTCTGACGATCAAGCGACTGAATGAACAACACAATCAGTTGCGTCGTCTGAAGAAGGCAAGGAAAAAGAGCCGTGTTGACATCGCGACATTGCAAGAACTGGTACCAAATCTGACCCAGCAGAACGAGGAACTTACTCAAGAGCGGGACGACGCTATTGAGGAAGGGCAAGGCTGGGAAGAATATTACAACCAGGCTATGGACGAGGTGCATGCATTGCAGGACCTCGTACCTCCGGTGTTAGGCGTACCGGTGGTCTTGGGTCTTCCAGCAATGGGAGAACCCGGGATGGGAGAAGAGGTGGTAGATCCAGAGCCACCAGCAGAGGTACCGGAGGAGGACGACCCACAGGAGGTCGAGTTCTACTCCGAGTAGGGGGTTACAGTTGCCATGTAGGGCAGCCAGGGTAGTGTAGCCCAAATTTTGTAATCGGTGACATGTCATGTCGACAGTAGCGTATGTATAGGTAGTGACGACATGAGCACGACTTCTCGGAGACCGAGAATAATGTATCTTGTATAAAGTTTATGCTTTATCAATATATGTGAATGTTGTGCAAATTAATCATGTGTCACTTCAATACCTACTGTTGCATATGGAATTTTAAGTAAGACGTGCTAATCGCTGCTGTTTTAAATTTCAGAATGACGTGTACTCGTGCCAACCCGGACGTTGGGGGTACTAGTCAAGGGGGAGAGACCTCCCAACCACCTCCTGAGGACTCCTCGGGACAGCAGCAGCAGCAGCAACAGCAAACACCGCCACCGCCACTACCGACAGTTACATTAGCCGACATCGTCGCGGCAATGGCGGGTTCACATCAGAAGCACACGGAGTTGCTGCAAACGCTTATCGCCAATACGTCTCGCCCAGAGAGACGTCAAGACCGTGAGGAGCATCAACAGAGCTCCTACTCCGACTTCCTGGCGACTCATCCCCCTGTATTCTCAAGGGCGGATGAACCTCTTGACGCGGACAACTGGCTCCGTGCCATAGAGATGAAGTTCGGGCTGCTCCAGATAAGCGAGCAGCGCAAGACTCAGTTCGCGGTCCAGCCGCTCCAAGGATCCACGAGCGCGTGGTGGGCCAACTTCTGTGCTTCACAGCCCACCGACCGAGTGATGACCTGGACGGAGTTTCGGACGGCCTTCAGGGCCTATCATATACCGCCAGGTTTAATGAAAAGGAAGACGCAGGAGTTCCTGCACCTGCAACAAGGGAGCCGGAACGCGCTGGAATACTCCAGGGCGTTCAACGATCTCGCGCTCTACGCGTCATATCACGCAGATACTGACGAGAAGCGGCGGGACCACTTCTACTAGGGGCTTAACCCGCTCCTGAAGGACAAGTTGGCGATGTTCAATCGTGGCAGCCTCAACGACATCATTGATGCTGCGATTGTTCAGGAGGACTCCGGCAAGGAGTTAGCGGCGGCAGAGCGAAAGCGAAGCGCGCCGCAAAGCAGCGGAGAAGGAGGCGGTCCTTCTCAGAAGTTTCGGATGGTGAATCGCCCACCATCAGGTCCACGCTGGCAGCCACCACAGCGGTCGATGCCGTTCCGCAGTCGGCCGTACTCTTCACCGGCATTCAGGCCAGCACTGCCAGCACCACCTCCGCAACAACAGCAGCAGCGAGCGATGCCGCGTGCGTTTGCACCTCAGCAACGCATGCCGGGCTTTCGTCCCCCGAGCGCTACACCAGCAGCGGCCACCTGTTACAAGTGTGGTCGTCCAGGACACTTCACGAGCAGTTGCCCGGAGAGGCAAGGCGTCGGAGTGGCACCGCAGTTTCTGGGGAGGAATCAACCCCGGAACCCTACTAATGCGCGGCGGGCAAACCCTAGGCCCGGCACCGTCCACGAGCTTGCCATAGAGGACGTGCCGGAGGGCGAGCCAATCCTTGCGGGTATGTTCCAACTCCACTAGCATCCCGCTATAGTATTGTTTGATTCGGGTGCCACGCGTAATTTTATTAGCCAAGCTTTCATTGCTAAACACAGCTTGCCAATACTACCCACCGATAGTCCATATTTAATTTGTTCACCGGGTGGGAAGATTTCAGCAAGCGTAATGGTTTCCAAGGCGCCATTATGCTTAGCGGGTAGAGTGTACCCCACGTCTCTCATTATCTTAGAGGGATAGAAGGTCGATGTCATCCTAGGGATGTCATGGTTAACCCGCCACGGCGCTGTTTTAGACACCGTCCTTCGAGTCGTGCACTTAAACTCAGAAGTGCACGGGTCTCACTCATTATTTCTGGACAGTCCAGAAATAAAACTTCCAAGTGTCTATCAAGCCACAACCATCAGATTAGAAGATATTCCAGTGGTCCAAGAGTTCCCTGACGTATTCCCGGATGATTTGCCGGGAATGCTGCCCGATAGAGAGGTGAAGTTCAATATTGAACTTGCACCGGGAACCATGCCGATATCCCGAAGGCCGTACAAGATGGCGCCCAAGGAGTTGGCTGAACTGAAGACTCAGCTCACGGACCTTCTGGAGAAGGGTTTTATTAGGCCGAGCTCCTCACCATGGGGATGTTCGGCATTGTTTGTGAAGAAGAAGGATGAGACGTTGCGGCTTTGCATGGACTATCGTCCATTAAATGCCGTAACCATCAAGAACAAGTACCCGTTGCCACGGATCGACATGTATTTTGATCAGTTGGTCGAAGCAAAGATCTTTTCCAAAATGGACTTAAGATCCGGGTACCATCATATTAAGATAAGGGCGGAGGACATTCCAAAGACAGCTTTCTCGACGAGATACGGACTTTATGAGTACCTGGTCATGTCCTTCGGCCTCATCAATGCTCCAGCTCACTTCATGTACTTAATGAACTCGGTATTCATGCCGGAGCTGGACAAGTTTGTCGTGGTGTTCATCGACGACATCCTGGTATATTCCAAGTCGGAGGAAGATCACAAGAAACATCTGCGTATAGTCTTGCAACGGCTGCGGGACCACAAGTTATACGTGAAATTCAGCAAATGCGAGTTCTGGATATCGCAAGTGCCTTTTCTCGGGCATATCATCTCAGCGGAGGGTATCGCTGTGGACCCGAGCAAGATCACTCAAGTGCTGAATTGGAAATCTCCGAGAACTGTTCACGAGGTACGGAGTTTCCTCGGACTCGCGGGATATTATCGGAGGTTCATTCCGAACTTCTCGAAGATTGCCAAGCCAATGACAGAGCTGCTGAAGAAGGCTACCAAATATGTCTGGAGTCCAACATGTGAAGCAGCATTCAAGGCTTTAGTCAAGCACCTGACATCAGCACCGATTTTGGCGCAGCCAGACACAACAAAACCGTTCGATGTGTACTGCGATGCATCTGGCATTGGGCTCGGATGTGTGCTGATGCAAGACCGAAGGGTGGTCGCGTATGGATCACGGCAGCTTAGAAACCATGAGCAGAATTATCCAACCCACGACTTGGAGCTTGCTGCCATGGTACTCGCACTCCAAATGTGGAGGCACTACCTACTCGGTAACCTCGTACATTTATATACCGACCGCAAAAGCCTCAAGTACATATTCACTCAGAAGGAGCTGAACATGAGGCAACGAAGATGGTTAGAATTGATAAAGGATTACGAAATAGAGATCCATTATCATCCGGGCAAGGCAAACGTAGTGGCAGATGCGCTGAGCCGCAAGTCACACGTCAACAATCTGACCATCACACCGTTGGAAGAGAGCGAACCACCACTACATGTGATTCCACACGGAGCTCTCTACAACCTAGCTTTGATCCCCACCATCCGTGAAGAGATAGCGGCAGCCCAAAAGAATGACAAGGGCATGTCACATTTGCGGAGACGTGTAGACAGTGGGGAGCTGAAATGTTTCCGGAAGGACGGAGACGGCGTCCTATGGTTCAAGGACCGGATCGTCGTACCCCGTAACCCGGAATTACGGAAGAAAATCTTTGATGAGGCTCACTTGTCAAAGTTTTCTATTCACCCCGGCAGCAACAAGATGTATCAAGAACTCAGAAGCAAGTTTTGGTGGACACGGATGAAGCGAGAGACTGCAAAATACGTGTCCGAGTGTGATACATGTCGAAGGGTGAAGGCAGACCATATGCGGAAACCGGGACTGCTGCAACCACTGGGCATTCCTGCCTGGAAGTGGGAGGACGTGAGCATGGATTTCATCGTCGGTTTACCCACCACTTTTCAGAAGCATGATTCTGTGTGGGTGATCGTCGATCGGCTCACCAAAGTTGCCCATTTCATCCCGGTCAACATCAACTACAACGCCAAGAAGTACACTGAACTGTACATCTCACGGATCCTATGCTTGTACGGCGTACCCCGTACTATCATATCGGATCGGGGCACTTTATTTGTGTCCCGTTTTTGGGAGCAGCTGCACGCTGCCTTGGGGACGAAACTGATCCGTAGTTCAGCATACCACCCGCAGACGGTTGGGCAAACGGAGCGGGTAAATCAAATCTTAGATGACATGCTACGAGCTTGCGCTATCAACCACGGCAAGAATTGGGATGATCACTTGCCGTTAGCCGAGTTCTCATACAACAATGGATACCAAGCCAGCATCAAGATGGCGCCCTACGATGCGCTATATGGGCGGAAATGCCGCACACCACTGAATTGGTGTGAATCTGGCGAAAGGGTGATCTTCGGGATTGACCTTGTCAACAACGCGGAAGAAAAGGTTCGACTGATTCAGGCGAACCTAAAAGCCGCTCAATCCCGATAGAAACAGTATGCGGACCGGAGAAGGCGCCCGTTACAATTTGAAGTTGAAGATCACGTATACCTACGGGTGTCTCCAATGAAGGGCGTAAACAGATTTGGGGTGAGAGGAAAGTTGGCACCCCGATTCATCGGTCCATTCCAGATTACCGAAAGATGTGGACCAGTTGCATACCGGCTGAAATTACCAGAAGCACTTTCCTGTGTGCACGACGTCTTTCACATTGCCCAGCTGAGGAAGTGTCTTAAGCTATCAACTACCGTTCAGCTGGAAGATATTGAAGAACTGCAACCGGATCTCACCTATCGGGAGGAACCGGTGCAGATTATCGATGAAAAGGCCTGAACCACACGCAACCGTACGTTGTGGTTCTACAAGGTTCTATGGAGTAATCACTCCATGGACGAAGCGACATGGGAGAGCGAAGAATTTCTTCGCGCTAACTACCCCGACTTTTTCACGTCGCATATCCGGTAATTTTCCACCGTCCTCTCTCTCATTTTCACCTTATAATCTCGGGACGAGATTCTTTTAAGGGGGGGAGGAATGTAAGGGCCTCAGTTTTTGACACATAATTGAAGTGTTCATCACCACACCACACACCTCATTTGAGGAAAGATGATGAACACAAATGAAGAGCAAGTAACCACCATCAACATGCTCATTAGAAAACAAACTCACACATTGCGAAAGTGGTATTTCCCACATGTGATATAGGTGGGCTGGACATATGAAAACTCCTACACTTTGCTAAGGATGTCCATGCCAAGTTTCATCCAAATTCAAAACCTTTTTGAGGTCATTTTGGGTGTAGATAGAAAGAGGGCAGTTTGAAACCATATTCAAATTCAAACTGTTTTTATCCCATGAATTTAAAAGTGGGAGGCATATTCTTACTCAGCACATTTTTGTGAGCTCACACACCAATTTTCACTCCATTTGGAGTTGATCTTGACATGAGCTAAGTGGGACAAATTCAAACTTTATTTGAATTCAAAACTGAACTTGTGCTGAAATTCACTCAAACCAAACCCAATTTGAATTCTATTCAATTCAAATGGCTCATGGGTGAATAATTTGAATTACCAGGGGTAGTATGGGGTTCACTGTTTACAACAGTGATTAGGAGTAAATTTCAGAGGTTAAAACTGGAAGTGGGACCCACCTGTCAGCCTCTACTTCAAATCAAACTGACTGAGACTTTCTCACTCGGATAACCGCGCCGCCGCTGCGATCGCCACCGAGGGAAGCCACGGCACCAGCAGCTGCTTGGCCACGTGCGGGCGTGAGGCGGTGCAAAGCCTTCTTAAGGCACCTTTCCCCCTCCTCGGCCGAAGCATCGCCCGTTTCTTCCCCCGCAAGAACTCAGCGCCGGCCGAAACTTTCCGCAGCTCAGAATAGATCGGAGAGTGCCGATCACAGCTTCCTCCGTCTCCTCCAGAGCCCCGGCAAGGTACTAGAGACCTTCCTCCGTCTTCCCCGCTGCTAGAATTCAGTTGAAACCGATTGATATCGGCTGTGCCGGAAGATCAATTCGGTGACTTAGAACCGCCGCACCTCGGGCTCCCGTGGACAGCCCAACCAGGGCGTTGTAACGCCTGAGCCAAGGCACCCTTGGACGCGCTGGTGACCGGTGCTGCTCACCCCCGAGCCACAGCTCGAGTGGTTGCTCACCGGCGGCGAATTTCCAGTTTTCCCCTTTCTGTCTGCAGAACGACCTTCGGGTGCGATTCCGTTGAATTTTTGCTCTAGAAAGGATTAGAGGGCCTCAATCCGCTCTCACACAAACTAGACACGGTAACGCACAAGTTGCCTTCCCCACCCTTGGCCGGAGAACCTCTGTACCCGGCGTAATTCGAGGTTTACCAATGGCGGAATAAACGGGAGGCATCGAGCGCACGGTGAGGACCTACTTCGGGCCTTCCCCGAGCTGCCTCAAGCTCATGTCGACCTTCCCTGAGGTCCACTGATGCTTCCCGACCGCTTGTTCGAGTAGTTGGGGTGCTAGGGAAGTCAGCCGACATGGCCGAAGTCTTTCCGAGGTGGCGGCTTGTCGCCGACCATGCACCGGCCATTGTCATGAGTAGCTGACCCCAGAATCATGTTCCCCGAGTGAAAGTAGGCAGGGGCGGCCAAAATCGTGAAGTTTGGAGCTGTACAGAAGCCGGCGGCGAGCTCTCCGGCGAGGTCCCTCGGCGGTGGAGCGCGGGCGTCGCGAGGTTGAAGAAAAGGGTGGACCCCAGCTGTCAGCGGCCGATATTTTGAATCGGGATCGGGCTGCGGCCGGGATCGGGTGTGCTGGCACGCAAAATCCTTGTGGGCCGCGGTGTGCTGTCGCCTCGGCGTGCGACGCGTGTCCCCAGGGCCCACGCGCGAGTTTAAACTTTTCCCCAATTTTCATATTTCCTTCAAACTTCAAATCCTCATAACTTTGGCTAGAAAGCTCCAAATTGAGTGAACCAAATTTTGCTGGATTCAGCTATCTGAGTACTTTCCATCAAATCAAGTTTCACTTCATGAAATTCCTTATTTCTCCAGAATTAATTCCTCAAAATTTAAAGAGTTTGGAATTTTAACTGGAGAATCCTTTGGTGAAAAATCCTGAAATTTTGCTGGGGTGTTCACCAAAATATCCCTGAACTACCATAAAAATTTCAGACCCTTTGGAGCTCATTTAATCCACCTAATGGTGTGATTAGTGAAACTGTTCCAGAGAAAATAGAAAATGTTCAGAAACATTTTCAGAATTTTCTCTGAAATTGTTTAGCTCATATCTTTAGCTAGGAACCTTCAAATTAAGTGAGACCAACTCTATTAGGGCCCTCTGAAAATCTAGTTTTCAGAAAGTCATAGTTTGTTTCATGAAAATCCTTATAACACCCTAAAAGCCTTCAATTAAAGTCAAGTGCATAATTAATTGTGGAGGGCTCAAATGAGCTTTACTGCAACTAAAACTTGACCAAGTCTGTACCTAGGTTGTAACCAAGCCACAGTAAAAGTTTCACAGTCATTGGGTCTGTATAGTGAGAGTTATAGACTTCACAACTTCAAACTCAATACAAATGCATTTAAATTGATACATATATTGCTTCTATCATGTAGTCGCTAAGGTCGAGGAGGAACCCGAAGTCCTAGACTTTGTTACTCCGGAGGAACAGCTAGCCTACGACCAAGAGAAGCAAGGCAAGCTCCGGTTGCATTAACCTTTTTACAAATTTTTATTGTTTTGAGCACATACTTGTTTACTCTATTCTTTGCATTAGAGTCTTGTTTGGAAGCCCCACTGCATAGCCAAGAGAACCATGGGTTGGGTTTAGGATTGCAAACCCCGTTAGCTACTGCATTGCTAGGATAGAGTAGGATTCGGTACAAGTCGGGTAGTTGAAACTACTCGCGAGAATAGGCTAGAGGAACATTGCTCGGGTAGAGATAGCACATGAAACACGTGGCAAGAAAATGAGACCGAGCGGAGGGTCAGGGCAGCAGGACTTTGGGGCCTGTGTGCTGTAGCTCCGCTTGTGTCGATTGAGGACCGAGCCGTGTGCGGGGCTGTTGAACAAGCTAGAACAGTACCGAAGACCTACCGGCTATATGGGAACCGAGAAACTGATGTAACTCGGGTACCTGGGTATTGAGGCATTGTCCGTCGTTCAGAGGGTAGGTTGAGAGCTTGAGGTGTAAATCAGCTAGCGGCACTGAGATGCGCGTGCAGATACCTCTTGCTCGGGACGATGGGACCGGTTCAATATTTGGCTGACGGGTGAAAGGTAGTTGCGTACGGCGTCCGTGATGGTTGTTTTAGGCAACATCGAGTACGGGCGTACGTGACGGGTTGTTCGGGTAACCCTGCAGGTGTAAATCGATTATAATCGCTGTCCCTCACGGTCAGTGAGTACCACTTGTTCACTGTACCGTGACGTAGAAAGAATAGGCTAGTTACATGTTAAAATGTTGCTGATTGAAAGATGGACTTGATTGCTAATGACTTGCTGTAATTTAGAGCTAACTAAAGTTCGTTTCAACTTTGGGCAAAGTACATGAGAGAAATGTGTTTCTTGTTTGATTGCGGCTCTCTCATGTGCCTTAGCGTAAGGTTCTCCACAAACTTCTGCTAAAACTTGAAAGTAAGGTTCCACTAATTAGGCGAGTCCTTTGCAAATGATTTTTACCTCATGTATCCCATCACCCCTCATGTAGAAGTTCCATGTTTAGGTGAGACGGGTCAGACTTGCTGAGCCTTCATGCTCACTGCTTGTGTTTGAAGCTTTTTGCAGGGTTCTATGAGGAAGGGACTCCCGAGGAAGAGACGGAACCCCAGGAGGGGAACCCCGTCGAGTGGGAGTCGTGCACGCCGCAGAGTTAGTGTGTGTGTGTGCTAGCAAGTACACGTTCAAGGGCTGAACGTGGACTTGACGCGTAGTCTACGCCCGTGAGTGTAGACTGGACTTATTTTCTTGTAAACATGTTCATAAACTTGTTTATGTAATAAAATTTCGCTTCCGCTTTGTACCTTTGACGTGTGTTATCTGGTGCTGTGCAACGCAGCACCCCTCAGCGTGATCCTGGCTCGACAAGACCGTGGGGTCGTGTCAACTAGTCCAAGGATCCCGTCACCATCCATGTCTTGAACTCAAGCAACACCTGCACATGAATAAACAACCAATTCTTCCAAGCACAAGTCCTCGACTTGACTCACGTTAGTTCGAAAACCACAACACCTTACATGAGCACGTCACATAAACATGTTGCAAACCATATCAAATGATAACAGCTATAACCACCAAAACACACCAAAAACTTAGCAAATTAATACTAAGCAAACCTTCCCATAAATCAAGTTTGAAACATTGCGAGTTAAAAGCAAAGACAAGACGCTGCAGTTCTATGAGTTGAACTTCATGGGAGCTCCCTGAAAACAAGCTCCGGACCTCACAGAAGCTCTCCGGACCTTGCAGGAGCTCTCGGGACCTTGCCAGCAGTTGGCGGACCTAACAAAGAACTTGTCGGACCTTGCCACAGAAGAATGTTTTGGCAATATTCAAAACTTTGAATGTTAATGCTAACTTTTATCCTAATTGCCAATGTATTCAGAACACATAGGTCTCACAGGAGGCCCACATGTCAGCTGCACATACGGGGGTTCAGTCGGTTGCTGCAGCCGGCCTCTGCTTCGTGCGCAAGGCACGGGAGAGGCGGCGAGCCACCGAGGCATCGAGCGGCCACCTCACGGTGCCAAAGTCGCGGCTCAAAGGCCAGCGTACACCCCACGCCGTCCCTTATCCCGTTTTCCGAACAAGAAAGACCACCAACCGAGTTTCCTCCTCGGTTCCGCGCGGGAACAGAAACGCCGACCTCCATCGATCGCCAGCGTCTGAGCAGCACAGGCGTTCTCGTGCCCGACGCACAACACAAGAAACGACCGCCATAAGGTGCTGGTTCTGCTCGTCCCTACCGTTCAGCAGTTCATGCACCCTCGGGGGAGAATTTCTCCCGGGAACGTTTCGGTGTTCTTAAGGCCGAGCTATACCAAATCCGGAAATTCGCGGGTACTAGCTCATCACCGGGCATACCGAGCCACACACACGCTCTACACCCTACCACGACCACCTAGGATCAAAAACCAGCAAGAACCATGGGCTAGAGTTACGGTTCTTCGAAGTTTTCTGAGCACAGCCGATATCCGGCCTAGGTCACCGGTGAGGTCGTGGTTGCAGCCGTTTTCACGGGGATCGGTGTCCATGTCCGTGACCAGCAGGTGTCAGCGGAGCTCCCCGAGCAAACGGCATCGAAAAAGGTGCAGGGGATGCCGAGTTCGACGTCGCCGGTGAGCTCCCGGCCGCTGTTGCCGGCGGGAGCACGGTTCCGGCCGTTGTCAAGCTCTGGTAAGGGCACCACCGTGTTCCCCAGGCCGAGATAGGCACAGGCGGCGAGTTTCGTCGGAGGTCGGGCAGCAGAACGCCCGGCGGCGAGTATTCCGGCGAGGTGGGCGGCGGGGAGCCGCGGGAGCGCGAGGTTGAAGAAGCCTTGCGGGCCCCGCGTGTCGGTCTCTGCTGAGAACACCCGGGATTTGCTGCGGCGCCGGGATCCCATGTGACTGCATGGGGGGTTCTGCGGGCTCCGGTGTGGGTTAGCTGGGAGGCTGACACGTAGCCCGGGGGACCCCACCCGCAGAGTTTAAACTTTATTCGAATTTCCAGTTTTAATTCAAACTTCAAATGAATAGAACTTTGGATAGGAAACTCCAAATTTGATGAACCAAATTTTGCTGAACTCAGAATTCTGAGTACTTTCCAGCAATACCAAACTCATCTCATGAAAGTAAATAGTTTTCCAGAATTAAATCCCTAAAATTTAAACTGTTAGGAAATTTATCTGGAGAATTACTTTATGAAAAATGCTGAA
Organism: Neostapfia colusana; assembly: GCA_030760725.1. Taxonomy (NCBI): domain Eukaryota; kingdom Viridiplantae; phylum Streptophyta; class Magnoliopsida; order Poales; family Poaceae; genus Neostapfia; species Neostapfia colusana. Next base: position 56,795,986 of record JASWHV010000005.1, on the reverse strand, counting down.
ATTTGGCTGAGAGGTTCATTGGAAAATCCTTGAGTCACAGTAAAATTTCCAGACTCATCCAAGTTCATTTAGTCCCCCTAATTGGGTGATTAAAAGAACTGCCCTGAGAAAATGGAAAAATGTACAGAAACATTTTTCAGATTTTCTCAAATCTTAATTAGGGCATAGCTTTCAGTAGAATTTTTCAAATGACATGAAACCAATTCCATTAGAACCATCTTAAATTCTAGTTTCCAGAAAGTAATGGTTGGAGCCATGAAAACCCCTGGATTTACTTAGAGGCTCAAATATTGACCAAATGGGCTTTTAATTGTACAAGGTTCAAATGAACTTTGTTTCAAATGAATTTGTCAAGACTCTGGTTAGAACCCTACCAAGCCACCATAAAAATTTCAGAACCATAAGGGAGGGCTAGCTAGAGTTATTAGTAATTATGTATTCAAGTTTACACATTGCATATAAATTGCATGTAGTATTTCATTAAACATGTAGTCGCTGTAGAAGAGACTCCGAAAGTGTTGGACTTCCTCCTTCCGGAAGAAGAACTAACCCCTAACCAGCAGCAACAAGGCAAGCCCCGGTTTGCATTAACTCTTTTATCAAGTTTTGCTTTATTCACATAATTAGGGTGATGTATGAATGTGCATTAGGTGTAGGATGAATGGAACCCCACTTGTATGACCAGAAAATTTCCATAAGAGTGAGGGTAGTGTCTAAGACCTCAAGTAGACAGGCCATGCTTAATGTTTCATAGGACTTCGGTACAAGTCGAGTAGTTGGAATCTACTCGCGAGTTTAGGCTTGGGACACACGGGTTCGGTTGAGTGATGTGAGATCACTTTAGTAATGAAACTGAGACCAGGCAGGGGCTAGGGCGCAACAAGAGGAAGTCTTGTGTGTGCGGCCCTGTATGTGTCGATTGAGGACCGATCCGTGTGCGGCCCACGCTGATCAAGTTTGAACGTACCAAAGGCATATCGGATATATGGGCCCCGATAAACTGATGTAGCCTAAACCTCCGGGCGTCGAGGCATAACGCATCGATTTATAGGTATAGGTTGAGGGCAGCAAGGTGGAAATCTGCCAACGGGCATAGAGAGATGCTCCGTGTGGGGAACCTCCTGCTCGTTTCGGTGCGACCTGTTCGACGTTTGGGCTGTTGGGTGAAAGGTTGTCCCGTACGACATCGAGTGAGCGTGCTGTGCAGCTCCACGGGTGGGCGTACGTGACATGCTCTTTGGGTTTCCCTGCAGGTGTATATCGAGTCGATTCACCGTCCCTCGCGGTGAAGAGTACCACTTGGTCACTGAGTCGTGACGTAGGCTAATGTATGAAATATGATGATTCAATATTGCTGATTGATATAATTGCATTGCTACATGTGTGCCACCAAATATTGCTTACTAAATTTCAGATTCATGAACTGTTAACTTGTTGCTAAAAGATGAACTAAGGATGAACTTGTAGGCGTGTCCTTTTGCTGCAATATTACTATCCTATATCATTGTACACCTCATGTAGAGTTTCATGCTTAGGCGAGTCGGTTAAGCCTTGTTGAGCCATCGTGCTCACGGTTGCTGCTTAAGTGTTTTTCAGGTGAGGAGCCACCCACGGACTCGGAGTACGAGTCCACTGGCGAGGGTTATACTCCGTCAGGGACCACGGCTGAGTGGGAGCCGTACACGCCGCGCTGAGCTGAGACGTGCAGCTAGTGTGGGTTGCCCTAGGGCTGGGCAACCAACTTTTGCTAGATAGGCGGGCGTGAGTTGTACAGAGTAGACTTCCGCTGTGTCAAATAAATACTAGTTTGTAACTGAAGATTGTACCTGTTTGTACAGTTCAGTTTGTTTTTCCCATGTAATATATTGTGTCCTTATGACGTGTGCTGTCGGGTGTCGCATCGCGTGGCACCACCCTCTGCGATCCTGGATGAGCGGACCCCGGTCCGCCACAGCCTGGTATCAGAGCTGCATTGGGGATAGCACAGTACTTAAGGGTTGTATTACGGGAAAAACTTAGGTTACGGTGAGGTTTCGGTAGTTGCCCAAGTAAGGACTATCTTAGCATAGTTACTTAAAGTGGCAAAGACTAACCTATGTGTTATAATTCTGAATTTCAATTATGTAACGACGCACCTACGCTTTGGTAAGAATGGTAAGGAACGCCACCGAAAGCGGTTCAATTTCGGTTAGCTCCCCTGACGAGGAACGTGGTTCAGGGATAGGTCTCACAGCTTGGTGTGAGACGTCAATATGAAACTCTTGGACTCTTCATATCCCTGAGTTCATATGAAACGCTGATCCCTAGCGTGCATTAGGCAAGTAAGTGGCTACCCCATCTTGTGGTCAGTAACGCGATAGTGTGTTCATTTGGAAATAGCCCAGGAGGACATACGCAGCGCTTGCCATCGGCGTGCCCTGCAGGGCAGTAGGTGGTATCCTTTGGGTTGATAACATTCACAACCGTGACTGATCTAACTCAGCCACACGTCCGCATCGAAGAAACACGACCAGGTCGCCCTATCGAGCCTGACCTCCAGGCAAACATCGCTGAATCGGGGTGGCAGACCCCATACGTTGAGTACTTGACAAACGGGAAGCGACCAAGTGGTACTCTTCACCGCGAGGGACGGCGAATCGACTCGATATACACCTGCAGGGAAACCCAAAGAGCACATCACGTACGCCCACCCATGGAGCTGCACAGCACGCTCACTCGATGTCGTAGGGACAACCTTTCACCCAACAGCCCAAACGTCGAACCGGTCGCACCGAAACGAGCAGGAGGTTCCCCACACGGAGCATCTCTCCGTGCCCGTTGGCAGACTCCCACCTTGCTGCCCTCAGCCTACACCTATAAATCGGTGCGTTATGCCTCGACGCCTGGAGGTTTAGGCTACATCGGTTTATCGGGGCCCATATATCCGATATGCCTTCGGTACGTTCAATACTTGCTCAGCAGGGCCGCACACAGATCGGTCCTCAATCGACACGGACAGGGCTGCGCACACAAGACTTCCTCTTGCTGTGCCCTAGCCCCTGCCTAGTCTCATTTTCATTACTAAAGTGATCTCACATCACTCAACCGAACCCATGTGTCCCAAGCCTAAACTCGCGAGTAGATTCCAACTACTCGACTTATACCGAAGTCCTATGAAACATTAAGCATAGCCTGTCTACTCGAGGTCTTAGACACTACCCTCACTCTTATGGAAAATTTTTGGTCATGCAAGTGTGGTTTTCATCCATCCTACACCTAATGCACATATACACTTCACACTACGTATATAAACAAAGTAAAACTTTATATAAGGCTTAATGCAAACCGGGGCTTGCCTTGTTGCTGCTGGTCAGGGGTTAGGTCTTCGTCCGGAAGGAGGAAGTCCAGCACTTCCGGAGTCTCTTCGCCTTCAGCGACTACACGTTAATGAAATACTATATGTCAATTTAAATGCAATGTGTGAACTTGAATACTTAATTACTAATAACTCTAGCTAGCCCTCCCCTTTGGTTCCGAATTTTTTATGGTGGCTTGGTAGGGTCCTAACCAGAGTCTTGACCAAGTTTCATTTGAAACAAAGTTCATTTGAACCTTGTACAAATAAAAGCCCATTTGGTCAATATTTGAGCCTCTAAGTAATTCCAGGGGTTTTCATGGCTCCAACCAATACTTTCTGGAAACTAGAATTTAGGATGGTTCTAATGGAATTGGTTTTATTTCATTTGAAGAATTTTACTGAAAGTTATGCCCTAATTAAGATTTGAGAAAATCTGAAAAATGTTTCTGTACATTTTTCTATTTTCTCAGGGCAGTTCTCTTAATCACCCCATTAGGGTAACTAAATGAACTTGGATGGGTCTGAAAATTTTACTGGGATTCAGGGATTTTCCAATGAACCTCTCAGTCAAATGTCAGAATTTTTCATAAAGTAGTTCTCTAGAAAAAATTCCCAACAGTTTAAAGTTTAGGGATTTAATTCTGGAAAACTATTCACTTTCATGAGCTGAATTTGGTATTGCTGGAAAGTACTCAGAATTATGAGTTCAGCAAAATTTGGTTCATCGAATTTGGAGTTTCCTAGCCAAAGTTCTATTCATTTGAAGTTTGAACTAAAACTGGAAATTCGAATAAAATTTAAACTGTCGGGTGGGGTCCCCAGGGCTACGTGTCAGCCTCACAGCTAACCCACACAGGAGCCCGCAGAATCACCCGTGCAGCTGCACGGGATCCCTGTGCTGCAGCAAATCCCGGGTGCTCTCAGCAGAGACCGACACGCGGGGCCCGCAAGACTTCTTCAACCTCGCGCTCCCGCGGCTCCCCGCCGCCCACCTCGCCGTAATACTCGCCGCCGGGCGTTCTGCTGCCCGACCTCCGACGAGACTCACCACCTGTGCCTATCTCGGCCTGGGAAACACGGTGGTGCCCTCACCAGAGCTTGACAACGGTCGGAACAGTGCTCCCGCCGGTAACAGCGGCCGGGAGCTCACCGGCGACGTCGAACTCGGCATCCCCTGCACCTTTTTCGATGCGGTTTGCTCGGGGAGCTCCGCTGATGCCTGCTGATCGCGGACATGTGCACCGATCCCCGTGAAAACGGCTGCAACTACGACCTCACTGGCGACCTAGGCCGGATATCGGCTGTGCTCAGAAAACTTCGAAGAACCGTAACTCTAGCCCAGGGTTCTTGCAGGTTTTTGATCCTAGGCGGTCGTGTACCAGTGCAGAACGTGTGTGTAGCTCGGAATCCCTGGTGGTGAACTATCTACTCCGAATTTCCTCGTTTTGCAACCTTCAGTATTTTGAACACCGAATGGATAAACGGCCAAATACTAACCCGACGACGTACGAGAGGAGGAACGGTCGGCACTAGCGTATCACGCACCTTGTAGCGGACCTTTTTCGTATAGCTCGCCGGGCGCGAGACGGGCTCTATCTCTCGGACGCCGGGGATCAACGGAGGTCGGCGCTCTGTTCTTGCGCGGAACCGAAGAAAGAGCTCGGGTGGTGGTCGTTCTCGTTCGGGAAACAGGAGAAAGGGCAGTGTGGGGTGTGCGCTGGCCTTTGAGCCGCGACTTTGGCACCGTGAGGTGGCCGTTCGATGCCTCGGTGGCTCGCCGCCTCTCCCGTGCCTTGCGCGTGAAGCAGAGGCCAGCTGCAGCAACCGACTGAAACACTCGTATGTGCAGCTGACATGTGGGCCTCCCCTTTAATCCTTTTTTTTCCAATTTTTCTTTTCTGTTTTTGCTGAATATTCCCCCCGCTACTCACAATTTAATGTGAGACTTAGCCCCCAAGTTTTTGTTTGAATTTGAGTTCTCCCATTTGAATTTTTGTTTGGCTGAATTCACCTCCTGTTTGAACTGAAATTCAAATTCAGTTTTGAATTCTTGCAAATTTAGCTCTTGACAAAATGAACTCCAATGGGGGTGAAAATTGGTGGGCTTACTCAGAAAAGTGTGCTGAGTTTGAATATGAAGCTAACTTTTGAATTTGAGTGATGAAAGTTGCTGCAATTTGAATTTACATTTAAATTGGCCTCTTTTTCAAATACCTCCAAAAGTGCCTCAAAAAGTGTTGGATTTACATGAAACTTGGCCTGAACCTTCCCAAGACTTTTTAAGTTCTAGGGGTGAGCTCAACCTCTCATGTTCATGTGTAGAAATCCTACTTTGTGAAAGTGAAGGCTTTCCCCTCTAATCCCTCTTTTGATAGATTTTACTTGCTCTTCACAATATTTCCTAAGATATCCACAACAAAAACTGTGGTGTTGTGAGGTGAAGAAAAGTTTTTGCAAGTCCCTTTTCTTGGGCTTTTACAGACAATTTCACCAAGTGAATCGAGGCAAGGCCATTCGTCACAGCATCGTTATAGAAGGCGGCGAGCTTCGTCTGGGACATCGTCTACCGCTTCGGAGTACCGAACGCCATCATCACTGACAACGGCACCCAATTCACGTGGAGAAAGTTCCTTGAGTTCTTCAACAGCTTACACATCCGTATTGGCTGGTCATCGGTAGCCCACCCACGCACCAACGGGCAGGTCTAGTGAGCCAAAGTCCTGATACTGCAGGGGCTCAAGCCCCAGATCTTTGACCGCCTAAACAAATGCATGGGGCGCTGGGCCACCGAGTTACAATTTATAATATGGATCCTGTGTACCACACCCAACCGCTCCACTAGTTTCACACCTTTCTTCAGTGCGTACGGCGCGGAGGCCGTCCTACCGACCGAGCTTAAGTACGGCTCGCTCGAATCAAGGCATATGAAGAAACCTGATCTGAGCGGGCAACGCAGGACTCTGTCGACCAACTTGATGAAGCCTGCGACGTCGCACTCTTGCGATCAGCTAAATATCAACAAGCATTGCGGCGCTACCAAGAACGGTGAGTCCACCCTCGAGTTCTCCAAGCGGGGGATCTGGTCGTCCGAAGTATTCAGACCAATAAGGACAGACACAAGTTGTCTTCTCCATTGGAATGCCCGTACGTCGTCTCTAATATTCTTCGACCCGGCTCCTGCCGCTTGGCTGACGTCGACGGCAATCCCCTCCCCAACACATGGAACATCGAGCAACTCATATGATTCTAGGAATAATAACGTCAAGCCCCGACGTGGTGCCACAATCAACCGACCACAAGGAACACCGCGCGGCAGAGAAAATAGACCTCCTGCCCCGCGGTGCTCGGGGGCTACACGACCACATGAGGCCTCGAAAGCATGCATTGAGACAATCAACTCCCCCCAAGTCGTGCAACCCATGGCTAAGGGACAACGAAGACCCTGAGTGAAGCCACAGTCCAAACAAGACAGAGGGGGCATCTTTCCCAAGTCACGCGAGACCCGAAGACTCGCGTCTGGAGACCTGAACCTAGCAAATCCGAGGCTGCGCGACCGATCGCCAAGAGACAACGACAACCTAGAGAGTAGCCATGGTCCGAACGAGGCATAGCAGGTGAAGCGCCCAGGGCCTTTTTCTTCCAAGCCGCGTCATGGGACCCATGGCCAAGGGACAACGACAAACCGGAGCGCGGCCACGTTCCGAATGAGGCACAACAGATGAAAGCCCAGGCCCAAGCTCAGGAGACGGCAGAGCGAACAGGACGAGGAGCCCGAGACCAACCCCTGAGCGGGCCGCAAGACCTTCCCTTAGGGTATAGACAAAGGAAAGACCATGAAAGAAGGGCCCAAGCCCGACCTCGAGTAGGAGACAAGCAGGTGGCCTTCAATGTGGAGCAGGTGCCGCCCATGCCAAGTGGGGAGGCACTCTAGTGTCATCCCAGGCTACGGCATTGAAGGCCCATCACCTCTGAAGGAACTCAAGCGGAGTAATATGCAGGGTGCGCGTGCGCCCCGGTATGATCAGCCCAAACGACAACACGGGAGCAGGCACCATTGCATACTATGGGTATGGTGAGCCATCAGGTGTCCTGTCGGACGCACGACGGGATAGGCGGTACATGTAGCCACAACTTTTCCCTCACCTGTAAAATGAGAGGAGGCGAGAGAGAGGATAAAAGAGAGGGACCTGTTGATCCCTTGGGGACAGACTCTCGCATTTGTAAGAACCGCCCCCATTCTTGAGTAAGAACAAGCGAGACACCCCGGCTGAACATAGGGCACCTTACCCAAATCAGATAAATCCTTTGTGCTCATAGCTAGGCCACCTCAAGGTAGAATGCATGACACATTCGTTTACAATTTGGAAATCTGAACACCAACAACTTAGGTAGATTTCGGTGTTAGCTCACCGAAACTAAGATAAAATGAGGTTCCTAATCAGGAACGTGGTACCTCTCACTTACATGGAGAGGGACAGATGCTTTCCTCGGCAAAGCAACAAAGAAGCTACGAACTAAGCTATTAACTATGAAAACATAAGAAAAATAAAGTAGATAAACAAAAATTTGTTGTATTGAATTGATCTGTCGTCTGATTTTTTCTCAGCAAAGATCTGCCTTTTTGTAGATTCGATACAAACTGATCTGATCTCCTAAGTTTAAAATAGACTCAATTTATCTCTAAAGCACGATCGAATGTCATGCAATACCTTAAAGAACACTTGACATGATGCAATCTAATATTTACAACATTTTTAGTTCTACCAAGAATGCCTAGGTCTGCTTGGCCTTTGTATCTTGCGGTTTAGCTGATTTATCTTGCGGCCGCGAGGTAACTCGGTCTTCTCGGGTCGAACTCCCACCCAGGTGCTTGTATCTTGACTTTCCAAGGTAAAAAAGCATTCCCGCTTGGTTCCTCCAGTATCAGGTAGGTTCTTATGCCGAAGTCCTCTGCACCTTGAATTCTTGAGATAAAAAGGCCCTTCCCACCTTGTTTCTCGGCTTCTCATACCTGCAAAACATCACAACCATTTTTTGCTCCCAACACATGCCCCCTGTTTTGTGGCAAACATAGTATGCCAAAAAACACTCACTAAGCGCTGATTCACTAGATAAATCGGTTGTTTCACAATGTAAGTTTTAGATGTTTTAACTTTTTGTCAAACAGTCGGGTAGAATCGTTTTAAGTACAATCTTAACATTGTCTTTCACCACTGATCTGCTAGATTGCAAGCTTGAAATCACCAAAAACTTCGACATCCTTGATCCCCATGTCGACCAAATGCTCTAAGCCATTCAGCAGGGCCTCAGATTCGGCTTGATTGTTGGTGCACATGAAGTTGAGCCAAACAAAGAACTCATACATCACACTTGTGCATGAAACCAACACATACCCGACTCCTTGACCCCCGTCGCAGACTGATCCATCAAAGAACAACTTCCAAGGACGTACCTAGACCATGCACTCCTCCTCGAGTTGCACATCGTGCTCCACGATGAAGTCTGCTACAACCTGGCCCTCCACGCTCCGGAGAGGCTCGAACACCAGATCATATTCCACCAACGAGTACGCCCTTTTGCCTATCCTGCCACTCAAAATTGGTTGTTGAAACATGTGTTTGACGATGTCGTGTTGACATGTCACGAAGCACATACTGGGAAGGAGATAATGCTGAAACTTCGAACACGCGTAATACAAATATAGACAAAGTTTCTCAATGAAAGTGTACCTGGTTTCGGCAACTAGGCGTCATCTGCTCAAGTAAGCCACATAATGCTCTTTACCTTGGCTTTCCTGAGTTAAAACGGCCCTGATAACTTGGCTTTGGACAGCTACATAGAGTCAGAAGGGCTGCCTCATCTGTGGTGTACGCAAGACCGGTGGCTTCATCAAGTATTATTTGATCCTCTCGAAAGCCTCCTTTTGCTCTGCCCCCCATGTAAACTCCTGCTCCTGCTTGAGTTTCAAGAGTTTCATGAAGGTTCCGATCTTCCGAGCCAAGTTTGCAATAAACCTCTAATTGACCTTCCCTAGCAAACTTTGCACGTCTTTCTTGCATGTTGGCTCTCTTATCCTTCTAATAGCTTCATCTTTCTTGGGGTCGACCTCTATGCCGTGTCCATGCACGATAAATCCCAAGAAACGTCCAGCCGACACGCCAAATGCACATTTGAGAGGGTACACCTTAAGGCCATATTTTCCCATCCTCTCAAAAGATATCCTCAAGTCAGCCATATGCCCTTGGAATCCAGCCGACTTTACCATGAGATCATCAATATACACCTCAATAATATCTCCCAACATGTCGTGGAAGATCAGATTCATGGCACTTTGATATGTTGCACCGGTGTTTTTCAACCCGAAGGTCATGACAACCCATTCAAACAAACCAATGAACCCAGGGCAACAAAAACTTGTCTTCAACGTGTCTTCCTCAGCCATGAAGATATGGCTGTACTCACATTGCCGTCCAAGAAGTTGATCATCTTGTGCCCTGAAGCATTATTGATCAACACATCGGCAATGGGCAGGGGGTAGGTGGGGACCCCTGTGGCCCTCCCACTCCGGGATCGCAAAGGGTGGTGTCGTGCGATGCGGCACCCAACAGCACACAAGAAAAGAATACGAAAACATACAAACTTTTATTTCCATAAACAGCGGAAGTCTTTTACAAACTTATTTACAGCGGAAGTCGTATTCATAACTAAACTCTCAGCCTAGCAACGCAAAAGTGCAGCCATCCAGCCTGGGGACGCTACACACTAGCTACACACATCCGGAGATCACGGACCTGACTTGGGCCTCCCTCCTCGTGGGTCGAGCGTGTACGCACCATTCTGCATTCACACCATTCAAACGATTAGCACATGTTTTTTACTTCATCCAGTCTATACAATAGTAGTTGTGAAATCCCTAAAATTCTAGCAAGTGAACCGGCAAATTCCCACTTAGGAAAATGAGGGTTGATTAAAACTTTGAATTATAACGGTGTGAGTTCAAAGGGCTGAGTCAAATATGCAAAAACTTCCAAACATGGGGAGCTAAACTGAAAATTTAGTTCTCCATAATTCAAATATTAAGCCTCCAAATTTCAGCTCATTTGGAGGGGTTTTATTATTTGGAATTAAAAGAGGAAGCACTCAAATCTGAATTCAAGTTTCAGTTTCAAATTCAAACTTCTCCAAAATGGAAAATTGGGTTCACAAATGTGTTCACATTTGAAATAGTATGCATGCCGAAATTAGGATTATTTGGGTTTAGTTTGCTAGGGTTTTAAATCAATGGAAAAGGGGAATTCAATTCCTAATTCAAATTCAATAACCCAATTGCAATTCAAACTTTTAAACTGAAACAGAATTCAGTGGAATTCAAATTCAAACCCATTACTTTGTGAGGAAGCAAAGGGTTTAATTTGGAGGAAAAGATCAGCAGCTATTAGGTGGGAGGGGGGCCCACATGTCAGTGAGACATAAACAAACAGTGGAAATTTCTTCTCTGCGAGCTGAACAGCGGGGCAGCCACCGAGCTGTGCCCCTGCTTCTCACCGAGGTGATTTCATCATTGAGGCTTGCTACTTGATAAATATCAGAGGCTGCAGAACTCAAACGCCCTTCCCTCTCTCGTGCGCTCACCCGAGAAACAGGGCACGGTTCCGCTGCTCTCGGTGCTCATCGCCGATCAGCTCCCGGCCACTTTGGTGCCCAGCCGAGCCGCCCATAGCTGCACCGACGACTCCTTGACGTCCTCGACCCATCACCAGCCTCTGATCGGGGTTCCCTTCGACGTTGATGAGCCGTTCTTCTTCCACAAGTTTGAGCAAGCCGCACCTCTCGATTCCTCGGTGTTCTGACGATACAGTCCGTGTTACGGCCAAAGCTCTACAGCAAAAACACGTGCCACCCTCTACTCGACACTCCGGTGAAAATCCCCTACCCTTTCGTGCACCGGCGAGTGAGAATTTTTCAGTTGTCCGAGAGCGAGTTCATAAGAGTCCCGAGATCATTTTTGCAAATTCTTGCTCCTCGCTCCATACTAGCTAATTCTGATCTAGCCATACGTCCTAGGCCTTCAAACGATCCTCTAGGATCAACAAACGTCGAAAACCATCAACCATAGGTGCTGTTCTTCGAGTTTTTCCGGTCGCCGTCGTTTTTAGCCCTAGGTCGACGGTGAGGTCATAGCTCCGGCCACTTCTACGGCAAACTGAAAGTGCATCTAGGGTATCCCTTGTGGGTTTTGGAGAATTGATGACAAGCATATGAGATCCTAATGAAACTATTGAGATGATTGCAGGACAAACAAAGTGAACTAGCTCGGTGCACACAAAAAGTTGAAAAATAGAGTGGTGTCCGAAAAGGAAGACTTTAATGGAACTTAGAAGAGCAAAGTAGATTTAAATGTAAGAGTGTGTGTGAGAGACACATCCCAAGAGCTCATAACTTTGCGTAAGGGTAAGGGGTTTAAAAATCAACTAAAGTCCACTGGACACCGGACTAGTCCGTTCATGGACCGGACTAGTCCGGTCAGCTTACTGGAATGCACCGGACAAGTCCGGTTTTAGACCGGACTAGTCCGCTCATGTTTCTGTTGTCCTCTTTAGAGGACTGCGGACTAGTCCGTCCATGCGACAGGACTAGTCCGCTAAACTTTCTAGAACCCCACTTCACATAGCACCGGACAAGTCCGGTTTTAGACCGGACTAGTCTGCTTAGCCCACTGGAAGTAGACCGGACAAGTCCGATCATATACCGGACTAGTCCGGTATTAGGTTTTACAATGATAACTTTTTGGAAACCATATAAATTGGTGATCCACGGCCTTCCAACAGAGAGACACGACTCACACTGCTAGAAACTCAAACCCTAGCGCCGCCACCTGTCCCAAGAGCCCAAAAACACATCTCCCCACACATCTAAGGTGTGAAAAAGGTGAAAATCAATTAAACACTTGGATTTGGGATTGGGAGATCGTCGTTCCTTCATTGTGAGCTCTTGGGGTTTGATCTCTCTACACTCATATTCTGCATTGTAATCTTTTTGAGTGTATTTGATCGCTTGTTCATTGTAATTCTCGTGGGAGTCCTCATCGTGTGAGGTTGCCCCACAAACTCGGTGATTACCCGTGCTAGTGGAGTCAAGTCGGCCTTGTGTGGTGACTTGAAGAGGGAAAGGGTTAGAGACCCGGCTCTATGTGAGCTTCCACAACGAGGACGTAGATCTCTTGGTGAGATTGAACCTCGGTAAAATTTGTGTCTCGCGTGCCTCTTTATTTTTGTTGATTAGAATATCTAGTTGCTAAACTTCATAATTTGAATTGCTAAGTTTCATTCACGGGCATAATCACACCTCACATTGTAAACTCAAAATAAAATAACTGTTGTTCTTATTTCCGCTGCTAAACAAGTTAATTTTCCTGAACAACACTTAATACAATCTACACACTTCAGGCACACCGGACTAGTCCGCTCACACAACCGGAATAGTCCGGTCAAGCAAGTTTTTGACAACTACATTAAGTGTGCGGGAAACTCTGTAAGGCCTATTCACCCCCCTCTAGGCCACATTCACTTGGTATCAGAGCAAAGTTCTCCACCAACGAGACTCACATCAAGGAGAGATCAATGGCCTCTGAGAAGAACAACGATATCCCAAAGACGAACATCAACGATGAGGAGCAAGAAGCCAAAGCCTTCGATGTGCTGAAAGAAAGTCCACATGACGATGAAGAAGTGAGACAGCTAAAGGCACTACTGAGAAAGAAATTAATGGCACAAAAGGGAAAAGAGGAAGAAAATACGATGGGGAGTGGTCATCACGACTACTCCCGATATCCTTACAACTACAACCGTCTCAATTCAAATAATCACTATCTCTCCATTCCTATGGGAAGGCCCCCGCAGTTTGACGGAAGTGACTATACCATGTGGAAGTACAACATGAAAATGCATCTAATATCCTTGAATCCTAGCATTTGGCATATTGTCTGCACAGGTATAGATATCCCAGACACAGATGAAGAACTCACTCCGGAACAAGAACAAGAGATTCACAGAAATGCACAAGCCGTTGCAGTAATCACATCGTCACTGAGCAGGGAAGAATTCACCAAGATCGATGGACTAGAGAGTACAAAAGAAATCTGGTATACACTCAAAACAGCTCATGAAGGAAATAGGTCTGTACGTGAAGCCAAAATTGAGATGCTTGAAGGAGAGTTGGGGAGATTTGCTATTGAAGAAGGCGGATCACCTCAAGACATGTACAACCGGATGAAGGCACTCATCAACAAAATCCGTGCCTATGGAAGTAAGAAATGGACTAATTACGAGGTGGTCAAAAGGATGATTAGAGCCTTCATACCAAGAAACGTCACACTTTGCTCAATGATTAGAGAAAGCCTCGGGTTTCACAAAATGACTCCCGATGAGTTATTGGGGAAGATCATAAATCATGAAATGATGGAGAAGGAGGCTCAATACGTCAAAGACTTAGCCGAGCTTACCTCTTCCAAAAAGAAAGAAGTTGCTCTCAAAGCAACATGCAGACCCAAACTCAAAGAAACCCGTGAAGACCAAGATGACGGAGATACAAGCGACGTGAGTACCGATCTAGATGATGAGGAAATGGTACTCTTTATCAAAAAGTTCAAGCGCATGATGAGGAGAAGACATGGCAACAACTCAAATGAAGGGAAAAGCAAGGATAAAGGGAAATCCAAGGCTCGACGTACTTGCTATAATTGTGGAGAGTACGGTCACTTCATGTTGGATTGTACTTATGAAGAAAACAAGAAGAAGAAGGAAACAAAAGCACATGAGAAGAAAAATTTCAGATAAAGGAGACAAGCTCATCAAGCTCACATTGGCAAGGAGTGGGACTCAAACGATGAGTCCTCCTCCGATGAAGAAGAGGAGATGGCCACCATTGCCGTTAAGAAACCCACCATGAGAGCTACACTCTTCCCAAACATGGGAGGACGGGATATGAACAACCATACTTGCCTTATGGCTAAAGAATGCAGGAAAAAGGTTCGACTTACTCCTCCTGCGTTAAATACCTCTATTGATGACTTTGATAGCTCTAGTGATAATGAACAAATGTTTAGAGGATTAAGTAAAATTGCTTTAAAGAAAATGGAAATGTTGTCGAACGAAATCTTTGAAAAGGAGGAACTTGTCAACCGACAAGAAGATATGCTCATCCATGAAAGAAAGAGATATCAAGAAGTTGAAAAACTTCTTGAGCTTGAAAGAGAGAAGAACAAGTCACTTGAGTTTGAGCTAGCCTTGAGTAAGGAGGCTTACTCAAAGCTAGAGGACTCACATATTGCAATCAAGGATGAGCTTGCTAACTTGTCAAGAGTTAACAAGATCCTTGAGGTGCAAGTTGAGTCGCTCGAGCAAAGTGACTCATCTTCCTCCAAGAGCTCTTCCTCCAAAGATATGAGTTCGACAACAATTGGAACCTGCACATGCTCTAGTAAGAAAAATATCATTTCTAATACTTCAACTTCTCATGATATGCATCCTTCCCAAAACGGCATCTTTGATAAGGAGAAGATCAAATATGCACATAGTGCATATATGGTCACTAGACCTCCCAACGTCAAAGATGGTCTTGGGTTTGACAGGAACAAACACATGTCCACTCTTAATCATGCAAAGAAAAGAATCACCTTTGGTAAGGAAAAATCACATGAATCTGATTTACAAATATTGTTTCGTACATTTGATTCTTCCTATGTTCTTATGAAAAACAAATATGGAAAAGTTATTGCTAAATACACAGGGCCACGCCACAAGAACTCGAAACTTGTGTGTGGGTGCCCAAGACTCTTGTGACTAACCTGAGAGGACCCAAGCAAGCTTGGGTACCTAAAACCAAGGAATAATTCTGTTTTGCAGGCTTACTCCTCCGGTGGATCTAAGTGGGTGCTAGATAGCGGATGCACAAATCACATGACCGGAGAGAGAGATATGTTTGTGGAGTACGAGTACAACGAGGATCCAAGTGAAGGCATATACTTTGGAGACAACAGCCAAGGAAAGGTCCTTGGTAGCGGTAACATTGAAATATCTCCTCAACACACTTTATCTAATGTTTTACATGTAGACTCCCTAGATTATAACCTTTTGTCAATATCTCAACTATGCGACAAAGGTTATAATTGTTTATTCACTAATGAGGGTGTGACCGTTTTTAGAAGGAGTGATGGCTCGATTGCATTCAAGGGAATGTTGAAGGGAAAGCTTTATCTTGTCGATTTCAACAAAGATAAAGCCGAACTCAACACTTGCTTGGCTGCTAAGACCAACATGGGATGGCTGTGGCATAGACAGCTAGCCCATGTTGGGATGAGAAATCTGCAGAAACTTCTAAAAGGTGGTCACATCCGAGGTCTAAAGGATGTGGTCTTTGAGAAAGACAGGCCGTGCAGTGCTTGCCAGGCGGGAAAACAAGTCGGAGCACCACACCCCGCCAAGAACGTAATGACCACTACAAGACCACTGGAACTTCTTCATATGGATCTATTTGGTCCAATTGCTTACATAAGTATCGGTGGTAACAAATACGGTTTAGTAATTATTGATGATTTTTCAAGATTTACCTGGGTATTTTTCTTGTATGATAAATCAGAAACTCAGGGAATCCTCAAGAAGTTCCTGAAAAGAGCCCAGAACGAATTCTCATCAACCGTGAAGAACATCAGAAGTGACAACGGGATAGAATTCAAGAATACACAAGTTGAAGAGTATCTCGATGAAGAAGGGATAAAGCATGAGTTCTCAGCACCCTACTCTCCTCAACAAAACGGGGTGGCCGAAAGGAAGAACAGAACATTGGTTGAAATGGCAAGAACAATGTTGGACGAATACAAGACATCAGATCGATTTTGGGCAGAAGCGGTGAACACCGCTTGTCATGCCACAAATCGGTTGTATCTTCACCGACTACTGAAGAAAACTCCATATGAGCTCCTTACCGGTAAAAAGCCTAATGTTTCTTATTTCAAAGTTTTTGGTTGTAAATGTTTTATTCTGAAAAAGAAACCGAGGGCTTCGTAGTTCGCTTCGAAGTCTGATGAAGGGTTCTTGCTCGGCTATGAATCGAATGCCTATGCCTATCGTGTCTTCAACAAGGTGTCCGGTCTTGTTGAAGTAGCACGTGACGTAGTGTTCGATGAAACTAACGGCTCACAAGTGGAGCAAGTCGATAAGTGTATGCTAGATAAAGAGGAAGGTCCATGTGAAGCGTTGAAGAAAATGGCACTTGGTGATATTCTACCACAAGAGCAAACGCAAGACTCAAATGCACAAGGTAAACCTCAACAAGGAAGCAATGATCAAGGGGGAGCTTTTACAAAAGATCAAGTGGAGGAAGATCAAGGAGATCAAGATAATCATGGAAGCAATGATCTAGGGGGAGACAATGAACATGAAGATGATGAAGAACAAGCAGCTACACAAGTTCCTCACCAAAGAGTACATCAGAGTGTGCAAAGAGACCATCCTCTCAACAATATTATTGGTGATATTGCTAAGGGAGTAACTACTAGATCTCGCGTTGCAAATTTCTGTGAATACTATTCTTTTGTCTCTTTTCTGGAACCATATAGGGTAGATGAAGCCTTAAGGGATCCAGACTGGGTGATTGCAATGCAAGAAGAATTGAACAACTTCAAAAGAAATGAAGTGTGGGAGCTGGTGGAAAGACCAAGGGCGAACATCGTTGGAACCAAATGGGTCTTTCGGAACAAGCAAGATGAACATGGAGTAGTAACAAGAAATAAAGCGAGGCTGGTGGCCAAGGGTTATTCTCAGGTCGAAGGTTTGGACTTCGACGAAACTTTCGCTCCTGTAGCTAGACTTGAGTCCATTCGTATTTTATTGGCATATGCTACTCACCATAATTTTAAGTTGTATCAAATGGACGTCAAAAGTGCCTTCCTCAACGGTCCGATAAAGGAGGAAGTTTATGTGGAGCAGCCACCAGGATTCGAAGACCAAGAGTATCCTAACCACGTCTATAAACTGCGTAAGGCTCTCTATGGCCTCAAACAAGCTTCTCGAGCTTGGTATGAGTGCCTTAGAGATTTTCAAACTCAAAATGGATTCAAAATTGGTAAAGCTGACTATACACTCTTCACTAAACATTTTGATGATCATATATTTGTATGTCAAATTTACGTTGATGATATTATCTTTGGATCCACTAACAAGTCTTTCTGTGAGGAATTTAGCAAAATTATGACACATAGGTTCGAGATGTTGATGATGGGCGAATTGAAGTTCTTCTTGGGATTCCAAGTGAAGCAACTGAGAGAAGGCATATTTATAAGCTAAACCAAATACACACAGGACATCCTCAAGAAATTCAATATGGACAAAGACAAGCCCATCAAGACACCCATGGCAATCAACGGATATCTCGACCTCAATGAAGAAGGTCCAAATGTGGACCAAAAGGTATATAGGCCAATGATTGGCTCCTTACTTTACTTATGTGCATCTAGGCTAGATATTATGCTTAGCGTATGCATGTGTGCAAGGTTTCAAGCCGCACCTAAAGAGTGTCACTTAATTGGTGTAAAAAGAATCCTAAGGTATCTTGTGCACACACCTAACTTGGGCCTTCGGTATCCCAAAGGATCCAAGTTTAACTTGATAGGTTATTCCGATGCCGACTATGCAGGATGCAAAGTCGATAGAAAGAGCACTTCAGGGACTTGTCAATTTCTTGGCAGATCCCTAGTTTCTTGGTCATCTAAAAAGCAAAACTCTATTGCTCTTTCAACAGCGGAAGCAGAGTATGTTGCAGCTGGTAGTTGTTGTGCACAACTACTTTGGATGCGACAGACTCTTAGAGACTACGGCTACAATCTAAATCATATTCCGCTTCTATGTGATAATGAAAGCGCTATAAAAATTGCACACAACCCAGTAGAGCACTCAAGAACTAAGCACATAGATATTCGTCATCACTTTCTTAGAGATCATTCATTAAAAGGTGACATTGAAATTTCACATGTTAGAACTGAAAAACAACTAGCAGATATCTTTACCAAACCATTAGATGAGAAAAGGTTTTGTGAGCTAAGAAATGAACTTAATATTCTTGACTCTCGAAACGTGGCTTGAAACGTTGCATGCCCGGTTGCAACCTCAAATGTTACATTTTATTGTAAAAACTGCTCCCCATCTCTTTTTCTTCTAGAAAACTATTTTAATGAAGAAATCTTGCGAAATATGACCATTGTTTGATTGTTGCTTGCCTACTGGTCATAATTACCAAGATTATTTGCATAAATTAGTGTCCTTGGATCACTTTTAAACTTTACTATTCGCATCAAGTCTGTTGGAACCGGACTTGTCCGGTTGTCAACCGGACTAGTCCGGACAGACGATATAGTTAGGTTAACTCAGGGGCACCGGACTAGTCCGCTACTATGACCGGACTAGTCCGGTCAGTCGCACATATAAGCGTTTGGCCGGCCCAGACCCCTCCTTCTCCACTCATAAGCATTTGGTCTCACCCCCCTCTCCTAAACCTTAGCTCCCAAAGTGATTTTTTGGTTGAGCCCTCAAACTCGAAGTTTTCTCCATGGAAAATCCTCTCCTCGACGAGTGGATTCTCCTCTCCGGACTCATCCGGATAGATTATTGCTCCTTCAGCGCGAATATTCAATTCTTGGTAAATTCCCCCCTAAAACCTGACTCTCAAACTTTTCTAATTCTAGCTCGTTTCCTTTGATTTCAAAAGGATGTACATTGCCTCTATAGATGTATTCCTACCACTTTCCTACCTTTGTTTCTTTAGATAGGAGATTTGATTCAAATGGAAACGTTAGGGTTCTTATGCCAGGCCGGACTAGTCCGGTGCACAGATGCGGACAAGTCCGGTACACCGGACAAGTCCGCACTCTGAAACCGGACAAGTCTGGTCTCTGACAGTTGAACCCCTACATTCCTATTTGAAGTCGATAATGAGTCCATTCATATCTAATCCTTGAACTCCTTATCAGGCACCATGTCTTCAGGCTCAGATGACGGCTCTTTTCACCTTGATGAAGAGGTTCAACGTGAAAGAGTGAGGAGAGCCAAGGAGGGAGTGATGAAGAAAAGACATGATGTCAATGTCCACTCTCCACCTTCCGATGAAAATTTTCCTAAGAAGAGGAAGGTGATTGTGAAGAAGCCTCGAGGAAAGGCTATTGCCGAGAGCTCCTCGGGACCTAAGAGGGCTCCCAATAAAGGGAAGGGACTTGCTAGTGGCCCCATTGGGCCTCTGAAAATGAAAAATCCCATTCATCGCAATAGGTAACCTTTGAATGATGATTACACTGGAAAAGGGGTGAACTAGCTGACAAGTTCAGAAAAGTAGAAGTGTATAATCAGCCCAGAGAGTCAGCTGACCCAAGATTTTGGAGTAATTTTTATGTTGACTACTATGAACATGTGTATCGGAAGATGAAGCATCCAGTTGTCGAAAGTCAGTGGGATGATATTGCTTATCTTCAGTCCAAGAGATGTCAAGCTTATCAGGAGGTTGTGACAGCTCTCGAGCTTCATGGGCTGAAAGAACTATTCTCCTTCCAGTGTGACTGGAATGATGAAGTCATCACGCAATTCTACTCTACTCTCTACTTCGCTCGTGATGACAACGACAGGATCATTTGGATGACACATGGATCTCAGTACAGTGTCACCTATGAAGAATTTGCAAGAATCCTTCATCTTGAGCATACCTTGGACAATGAACTTGTAATTCACAACCTAAAACCACTGGAGAAAGATCGGCTGGACTTTCTCTATGATACACGAATGCCATTCAAGCCTCCAACCACTAAATACATGAAGCCTTTGTTTGTAGTTCTCAATCAGATATTGAGGAAGACTATAGCTCCCAAAGAGGGAGATGCAGGGACTGTTCAGGGCACTCTCAGAACCTTGATGAAGGTCATAAGCAAGAAGAGGAAATTCAATGTGTTTGAGTACATTTACAATGACATTGTCAATATCTCTATCAATCCCATCCGGTCTTGCGGCTATGCACCCTACATAATGTTCATGATTGAAAAAGTGACAGGACTGGAGTTCATAAAGGATGTGCCTCACACTAGACTTAGGCCCCAAAAGCCCACTATATATTCTGCTCCTTCTGCTCCTGCCTCACCCGGAGAAGAAATAAGGTCCAAGAGAGCTTAAGAGGAGACAAGATCTGAGGCTGCAGCTACCACTCATGCAACCTCATCTACTCGGGAATCCTCAAGTGGCATCTTCAAGATGCTATCTTCTATCTTTGCCTCTTGCCGCAATGTTGAAGTTAAGCAACACGAAGAGAGATTGGCCAGGAAGAAGCATCAAAGATATGTAAAAGCCAACATCCAGGCCATTTGTGCCAAACTGGAAATTGAGCCACAAGGGTCACTTGAGGTTTCTGAGGACTCAGCTAAAGACTTCACTGAAATGCCAACTTTCACTGACCAAGAGTTGAGTTCCCTTGGGTTTGGTGGTGGTTCAGCTGCTAACCCTCTACATGGTCAAGATGATGAAGATCAAGGTGGAGAGGAAGATGAAGATAGGACTGAGAGTGAAAGTGGGAACGACGATGAGTGATTCCACTCGATTTTTCCTTTTTTTGGTGTCTTGATGCCAAAGGGGGAGAGATTGAGACTAGAATAGCTATCTAGGATAAGTTATTAAGGACCTGTGATCGAGGACTTGTAGTTATTTTTAAAACTATTGTAATTTGACTATTCACCTTATGTGTGATGCTTCATAGTATTGTGATGCTTCATAGTATTGTGATGCTTACATCTATGGTTATTATCTTTTATCCTCGTTCATCACATTTTTCTTGATCACACATTTGTTAGGCACCCCACCATAAGGTGTGTGTATATGAGAGAAGTTTTTCTTGTTAGTTATTCATTATTCTCATATATGCACACTTTATAAAAAAATCAATTTTGTCCTCTTAATTGTGATATCTCAAATGGTTGTCATCAATCATCAAAAAGGGGGAGATTGAAAGTGCATCTAGGGTATCCCTTGTGGGTTTTGGAGAATTGATGAAAGCATATGAGATCCTAATGAAACTATTGAGATGATTGCAGGACAAACAAAGTGAACTAGCTCGGTGCACACAAAAAGGTGAAAAATAGAGTGGTGTCCGAAAAGGAAGACTTTAATGGAACTTAGAAGAGCAAAGTAGATTTAAATGTATAGGGTGTGTGTGAGAGACACATCCCAAGAGCTTGTAACTTTGCGTAAGGGTAAGGGGTTTAAAAATCAACTAAAATCCACTGGACACCGGACTAGTCCGTTCATGGACCGGACTAGTCCGGTCAGCTTACTGGAATGCACCGGACAAGTCTGGTTTTAGACCGGACTAGTCCGCTCATGTTTCTGTTGTCCTCTTTAGAGGACTGCGGACTAGTCCGTCCATGCGACAGGACTAGTCCGCTAAACTTTCTGGAACCCCACTTCACATAGCACCGGACAAGTCCGGTTTTAGACCGGACTAGTCCGCTTAGCCCACTGGAAGTAGACCGGACAAGTCCGATCATATACCGGACTAGTCCGGTATTAGGTTTTACAACGATAACTTTTTGGAAACCATATAAATTGGTGATCCACGGCCTTCCAACGGAGAGACACGACTCACACTGCTAGAAACTCAAACCCTGGCGCCGCCACCTGTCCCAAGAGCCCAAAAACACATCTCTCCACACATCTAAGGTGCGAAAAAAGTAAAAATCAATTAAACACTTGGATTTGGGATTGGGAGATCGTCGTTCCTTCATTGTGAGCTCTTGGGGTTTGGTCTCTCTACACTCATATTCTGCATTGTAATCTTTTTGAGTGTATTTGATCGCTTGTTCATTGTAATTCTCGTGGGAGTCCTCAACGTGTGAGGTTGCCCCACAAACTCGGTGATTACCCGTGCTAGTGGAGTCAAGTCGGCCTTGTGTGGTGACTTGAAGAGGGAAAGGGTTAGAGACCCGGCTCTGTGTGAGCTTCCTCAACGAGGACGTAGATTTCTTGGTAAGATCGAACCTCGGTAAAATTTGTGTCTCGCGTGCCTCTTTATTTTTGTTGATTAGAACATCTAGTTGCTAAACTTCATAATTTGAATTGCTAAGTTTCATTCACGGGCATAATCACACCTCACATTGTAAACTCAAAATAAAATAACTGTTGTTCTTATTTCCGCTGCTAAACAAATTAATTTTCCTGAACAACACTTAATACAATCTACACACTTCAAGCACACCGGACTAGTCCGCTCACACAACCGGACTAGTCCGGTCAAGCAAGTTTTTGACAACTACATTAAGTGTGCAGGAAACTCTGTAAGGCCTATTCACCCCCCCCCCCTCTAGGCCACATTCACAAACTAACACCATATTCGTGCTTAACATGCCACCAAGGAGCTGTAGGAAGAAACCGCGCTCGAAATAAAGCTTTGTAGGGCTCAAGCGACCTCGCCGGAGTTAGAATAGCCACTGCCGCCGTCGGTGACTAGGTTCCGGCCACCAAGAGCCCTAGCTGACCCCACCACCGAGTTCCCCGAGGTCAAAAACCTAGGGGCGGCAAGCCTCAGCGCCGGAGACGGCCCGGAACGCCGTTCCGGCGGACCTTGCCGGCGTGCGCCGCCACCGAGCTCGGTTGGCGCGAGGAGGAAGACGCTTGGGTGGGACCCACTGTCAGCCGTTTAAACATTTCTGATATTTTCATATTTCCATTTAAACTTTGAAACCCCATAACTTTCAGTAGGAATGTCCAAAATTTTGTGAAACAAATTTTGTTGAATTCCTCTCAGTCAGTACTTTGCAGAAATGCAAAGAAATTGGTCTGAAGATCCCTGGATTTTCTCCAAAATTCATCAAAGTTGAATCTTTGGGAATTAATTTCAGGAGATCCCTGTTATGGGATTTTCTCAAGATTGGCTAGAAGATCATTCATAACTCTAGAGATCTCATGTAAAAGTTTGAGCTTCATTAGAGTATATTTGCTAGGCTAAAACTTGATCCAAAGTTCAGCCTTCATTAGAGATTACAAATTTAAACAGAAACTTTTACAGCAATTCGCCCCAACTTCAAAAATCCATTTCTCCCTGGATACAACTCAAAAAATTATGAAACAAATTTGGCTAGAACCAGGGAGACCTCCTTTATTCAGATCTTCCACTTTTATCTATGTCAAAACTTCAGATTTGAGATCAAAATTCAGAGGATCCATATACTTGTGGGAATTTTGGAGACCACAAGCTTCCATGAAACTTCCTCAAATTTTGCTCAGATCATCCTCATAGAATCTAGTCTCCACTGGAAAAGTTCCAAAGCCAATTAAGAAACCTTGATAGTAGTAACTATTAGTAGAAGCTTGCTTCTTATAAATCATTATCACTTATACATATATTTTGTTGCATCTCATATAGTAACCGAAGTCGAGGACGCTCCGGAGGCCTTGGAGATCCTCCCACCAGAAGCTAAGTTCCCTTTTGATTCACAACCAGGCAAGCCCCGGTTTGCATTTAGTTACCTTTTGCAAAGTTTTCATTTGTATCACTTATGTCTAGGATGAAATGCTTGCATTAGAGTTAAGGTGATTGAAACCCCACTTGCATGACCTCTAAATCCTATGGAGGGTTGGGTAGTTTGCAGCTCGATGAGTATAGAATGTCATGCTAATGTTCTTAGGATCTCGGTAGAAGTCGAGTGGTTGGAATCTACTCGCGAGATAGGATTTTATCACACGGGCTAGAATGAAGTATAGAATGGCTTAAGAATGTGAAATTGAGATCCAGCAGGGATGATAGGAGGAAGTGAGCGGAGTTCTCAAGTGCGTAGCTCTGTTGGTGTCGGTTGAGGACCGAGCCGAGTGCGGCCCAGCTGGACAAGTTAGAACAGTACCGGACACATACTGGCTATATGGGAACCAGGAAACCGATGTAATTGGTTAACCTGGGTGCCGAGGCTTACCCAACCGTCATAGGAGTGGGTTGAGGGTAGCAAGGTGTAAATCTGCCGGCGGGCACAGACACGCTCCACGCGGGGACCTCCTGCCCGTTACGGATGGACCGGTTCGCATTTGGGTTTCCTTTGAAAGGTTGTTGCATACAGCAGAGTAGGAAGGTATGAAGCACCACACTTCTGAATAGGTGTATGTGACGTGTTATCCGGGTGTCTATTGATTGCAATCACCGTCCCTCGCGGTTATTTGAGTACCGCTTGTTCACTGCGCTGTGATGTAGTAAGAATTGAAAGAGGCCAGAAGAATATAATGCATTGATCTATCATTGTATTGCAACCATGTATGCTGTAGATGTAGAGTTCACTAAGTTTATATTCCACTTTGGGCATAACCACATCCGAAGGAAGCGTTTCTTGTTTGATTATGGAATTCCGATGTGAGGGCTGCTCAAGGCACATTATATTGCTGCTAAAAATGAAAGTAAGGATTAACAGTTAGGCGAGTCTTTATTGCAATATCATTTCCCTATATTACTAATCCCTGCATGTAGAGTCATGTTTTGGAGTGACGGATAAGTCTTGCTGAGCCATCGTTCTCACGGTTGCTATAGTTGAGTTGCTGCAGGTGAGGCTTATGAGGAAGGCTCCGAGGATGAGGCGATGCCCCCTTCGGGGTACACGGCTGAGCTGGAGCGCTGCACGCCGCCGTGATCTTCAGTTGTATGCTTCTAGTGTGTAGCCAACCCACTGTTTTACAACAGCCGCTGGATATCGAAATGTGAAACCAAGTGATTTGAATTGAAAACTTCAAACATGGTTTCCCTGTCCAGATTCTGGTACAGCTGACCAGTCTGGAGAATTTAACTGTTTTGACCACTTTTGGAGGCAAAATTTGGACTGGAGTTCAACAACAAAGTTGTAGTAAACTCGGAAAGGAATCCAGATTGTGTTTATTTTCCTCCATTTGCTTTCTTCTTTAGGAGTTATGGTTTTACAAGTTGACCATTTTTCCAGAAAAAATTTTGATAGCACCTCCGGCACGGATATGATCGTCCACGTGCCTGAGGAAACTGCGATGCAATGTCGGTACTACGCCCTCACCAAAGAAAATCCTAAGCTGGTATTCCGGCATATTCGTATCAAATGGTGGAACTAAGAACGTCACTCACAAATGGTTTTTAAACGTCATGCTCTAATGTGGTCAATGTACCTGCGGAAAACCTTTCAATAATGGAGCACACAATGGTTGATCATTTCAGGCAGGTCCATATCATAGTAAAAACATACGGTCCGTATCATTTCCATGCGGATCGTCCTCGAGTCATGCCACGTCTCAAGGTACATGGTCGTGTTTTCACACCACACTACGGGGAACCCGAGTAGAGCGCGAACGGATCGTCACGGTTGGGAATTTTATCAACCCAATGGATACCACCTACTGCCTCATAACCGTTGAGGCACGCTGATGGCGAGCACTGCGTATGGCCCTTTGAACATTAAACGTTCAAGAGTTGCATACTATCGTGTTTCTTACCACACAATGGGGTATCCTCACTTTTGCCTAAAGCACGCTGGGGAACAGCATTCTCATATGCTCTCAGAACTATGAGAAGGTTCAGAGACTCATATTGACTACCGTGCCAAGCCACAACAAACCATTCCATACCACTGCTTGTATGGCGACCTTACCGCAATTGATCCGCCTGTGGTGGCGTACCTTACCTCTTACCCGACGTCGGAGCGTCGTTACTGAATAATAACACATATGTTAGCTTTTCCACCATAATATCTACTATTATAATAGACCTTATGTGGGCATAGTGATTAACCTCCTCACTCGACTACTTCTAAGTTTTCAAAATAGGCTCTTTTCGAGTGTGTTATTCCCAATGTGGCTTTGATACCACGCCTGTGGGAGACCCTGTGGCCCTCCCACTCCGAGATCGCAGAGGGTGGTGCCGTGCGATGCGGCACCCAACAACACACAAGAAAAGAATATGAAAACATACAAACTTTTATTTACATAAACAGCGGAAGTCTCTTACAAACTTATTTACAGCGAAGTCGTATTCATAGCTAAACTCTCAGCCTAGCTATGCAAAAGTGCAGTCGTCCAGCCCGGGGACGCTACATACTAGCTACACACATCCGGAGATCACGGCGGCATGCAGGGATCCAACTCGGCATTGTACCCCGATGGGGGCATCGCCTCATCCTCGCCTTCGTCACAAGTCTCACCTGCAGCAACTCAGTTATAGCAACCGTGAGCACGATGACTCAGCAAGACTTATCCGTCACTCCTAAACATGAGACTCTACATGCAGGGATTCTTAATATAGGGAAAATGATATTGTGATAAAGACACACCTACAGTTTAATCCTTACTTTCCGTTTTCGGCAGCAATCTAATGTGCCTTGAGCAGCCCTCACATCGGAATTCCACAATCAAACAAGAAACGCTTCCTTCCGATGTGGTTATGCCCAAAGTGGAATATAACTTTAGTGAGCTCTACATCTAAAACATACATGATTGCAATATAATGAAATTCAATACATCATATTCTTCTGGCCTCTTTCAATTCTTACAACGTCACAGCGTAGTGAACAAGCGGTACTCAAATAACCGCGAGGGACGGTGATTGCAATCAATAGACACCCAAATAACATGTCACTTACACCCATTTCAGAAGTGTGGTGCCTCACATCTTCCTACTCTGTTGTATGTAGCAACCTTTCAAAGAAAACCCAAATGCTGAACCGGTCTATCCGTAACGGCCAGGAGGTCCCCGCGCGGAGCGTGTCTATGCCTGCCGGCAAATTTACACCTTGCTACCCTCAATCCACTCCTATAAAACGGTTAGGTAAGCCTTGCCCAGGTTAACCAATTACATCGGTTTCCTGGTTCCCATATAGCCAGTATGCATCCGGTACTGTTCAAACTTGTCCAGCAGGGTCGCACATGGCTCGGTCCTCAATCGACACAAACAGGGGTACGCACGTGAGACCTCCGATCACTACATCCCATCCCCCCTGTTGGTTCTCAATTTCACATTCTAAAGCCATTCTTTGTTTCCTTCTATCCCGTGTGATAAAATCCTATCCCACGAGTAGATTTCAACTACTCGACTTCTACCGAGATCCTAAGAGCATTAGCACGACATTCTCTACTCATCGAGCTGTAGACTACCCAACCCTCCATAGGATTTAGAGGTCATGCAAGTGGGGTTTCAATCACCTTAACTCTAATGCAAACATTTCATCCTAGATATAAGTGATACAAAGCAAAACTTTGCAAAAGTAATTAAATGCAAACTGGGGCTTGCCTGGTTGCAAGTCAAATGGGAAGTTAGCTTCTGGTGGAAGGATCTCCATGGCCTCCTGAGCGTTCTCGACTTCGGTTACTATATGATATGCAACAAAATATACTTATAAGTGATAATGATTTATAAGAAGCAAGCTTCTACTAATAGTTACTGCTATTAAGGGTTCTTAATTGTCTTTGGAATTTTTCCAGTGGAGACTAGATTCTCTGAGGATGATCTGAGCAAAATTGGAGGAAGTTTCATGAAAGCTTGTGGTCTCCAAAATTCCCACAAGTACATGGCTTCTGTGAATTTGTTATCTCAAATCTGAAGCTTAACATAGCTAACAGTGGAAAATATGAGTAGAGGAGGTCTCCCTGGTTCTAACAAAAAAAATTTCATAATTTTTCGAGTTGTATACAGGGAGAAAATGATTTTTGAAGTTGGGGTAAATTGCTGAAAAAGTTTCTGGTTAACTTTGTAATTTCCAATGAAGGCTGAAATTGGGAAGACAATTTGGACTAGCAAATGGAGTCCAATGAGGTTCAACTTTTTACAGGAGATCACTAGATATATGAAGGATCTTCTGGCCAAATTTTAGAAAATTTCATAACTGGGATCTCCTGAAATTAATTCCCAAAGATTTAATTTTGATGAATTTTGGAGAAAATTCCAGTGACCTTCAGCCAAATTTCTTTGCATTGCTGCAAATTACTGATTTAGATAAATTCAACAAAATTTGTTTCACAAATTTTAAAAGTCCCTACTGAAAGTTATGGAGGTTTGAAGTTTGGCCTAAATCTGAAATTCGGGAAAAGTTTAAACCTGGTGTGGGCCCCACCCTGGCGCTATCCACTCAGATGGCGGCAACACCGAGACCCCAGGGTTATTTCCGCGTTGTAGCAGAAAATCCCAGCACCACACCGGATCCTTCCGGGTTCTCCCGCTCACTGACCGCCGGGCCCCATCCGGTCTTCTTCCTCCTCGCGCCCTCGTGCTTCCCCGCGGCTGCCCTCGTCGGAGAGATCGCCGGAACTGGGTTCCCATGCTCCAA
The DNA here is from genome assembly GCA_030760725.1 of Neostapfia colusana. NCBI lineage: Eukaryota > Viridiplantae > Streptophyta > Magnoliopsida > Poales > Poaceae > Neostapfia > Neostapfia colusana. The sequence goes on along the minus strand of JASWHV010000005.1, from coordinate 56,767,316 downwards.
GCTTCACCAAATTTGCCGCCACTACTTATTTACACACGGGGAACATGCTGCTGGTCTTAACCCTCACCGACGATGGCCGGAGATGGGCGTGCGACGGCGGCAGTGACTTCGGTGAGTCCAGCGATCGTGCACTCACTCGGTGAGCGTGGAAAACTGCCACGGCTTGGTCCTATAGCGCCGCCATTACCTGGGGAACACGGATCACTACCCTGATCTTGCAGGAAATGGCTGGAACCATGAGCTTACCGTGCGACCAAAGTGTTTTCCGCCGTCGTGAGAAAAACTCGGGAAACCCTTCTGATTCTTCATAGTTTTGCTCACCGTTTGCTCGAGGAGGATCGCAATGACTTGGAGAATCTATGCCTAGACCCTCGTGAACCCTAACTCCACATGGCCGATGAATTTCTCGTTTCCTTCACCTTGGTTCAAACAAACCACCGACGACAAACTTCAAATTCCGGCCAACCTAAGCTACGACCTAGCTCCAAACTTGGAGGACAGCAAGAGGGGTTGACAACGAACCTAGAACGCAGGTTGGTCGAGTGTGAAAGGTCCTGTAATGCTGGGGCAACGGTGTACCGAGGAGGTGTCCAACGTCGGATCGCCGAGGGAACTTTTGTCGCGCCCGAGCTCGTGCAAGCCGAAGGTCGAGTGTTTTCACGTTCGGGACATCGAGGATGAGCTCAGGGTTCCTTTTTGCTGCCCAGCTGGGCTGAGCATGGCAGAGAGCGTCGGTTCCTGATCAAGGTCCGAGACAGCGTGGATGTGTCGCCAGGAAAGGCTCTGTTTCGCCTGCTCTCGGTGCTTGGCTCGATGGCATGACGACTGAGTAAGGTGGAGTGTCGAGGGCTCTCAGCTGAGGCTGAAGACGTGGAGAGCAGCGCTGAGGTGGAGGGCACATCGATTGCCAGCGCTTCGTGCTGCCGCTCGCTGGCGCGCCGGGGTGAAAACAGAAACCGATTGAACTCTCGTGTGGCTGACTGCTGGGTCCCACCACCTCAATTCTTTTTCATTTTTCACTGATATTTGTACCACAGCTACTCACAGTTAAAAGCTATACTTCCACACCAAGTCATGTTTGAATTTTTGGAATTCAAATGGATTCCATTCTGGTGTGGAATTTGAACTGCATTTGGCTCTTTGAATTTGAATCTTCCTCCTTCCATTCTCCAAATCCATAGCAAACCAAACTCAAATAATCTGAACTTGCATGGATGATAATTCAAACGTTGGGAACACATTTGTGAAACCCAAATTGCAGTTTGGTGAGGTTGGAATTTGAAACTGAAATTTGAATTCAGATTTGAGTGCTCTCTCTCTCTCTTAATTCCAAACAAATAGTAAACCCCCTCCAAATGAGCTAAAATTTGGCAGGGTTATTATTCGACTTTTTGGGCACCAAATTGTAGATTTAGCTCTCCATGTTTGGAATTTTTTCAAAAATTTGAATCAGCACTTTAAACTCACACCGTTATAATTCAAAGTTTTAATTCCCTCATTTTCCTAAGTGAAAATTTGCTGAATCACTTGCTAACATTTTTGGGGATTTTACAGGGTACTCATCCTTGGGTGTAGCCCGGTTGAGGTCTTGGAAGTCTATACATATCCTCTACTTCCCCGTGTTTTTCTTTAATACCGGGACTATGTTTGACACCCATTCGGCATACCTGCAGGGCCGAATGAACTTAGCATGGAGTAGACGATTCACTTCTTCTTTGATCTTGTCATGGATGGCCAGGTTGAATCGTCTGAATGGTTGCTTGTGAGGTCTAAATCCTGTATTGATCGGCAGCTTGTGTTCCACGGGGTCTCGGCTAAGTCCTGGCATCTGGTATATTCCCATGCAAAATAATCCGTATATTTTCTGAGTAACTGGCTTACCTCTTGCTTCCGGGAACATCCGAGGTTTTTGTTGATGAAGGTTGATCGATGTGCTGATCCATCCCTGAGGTTTATCTCCTCTAGTTCATCCACCAAGAAAAACCTTGTCGCTTCCCTAAGTCGTCAAAGTCCTCTACTAACTCGCCCATATAATCTTTACCTACACGATACTGCTCGGTTACCTCCTGTAGCCAAGTTAAATGACCTTGTTTATCTTGCATTTTCAAGTTACATTGTTGAGCTGAGTGAAGTCAGTCGGCTTTACACATACGGGGACAAACCCGTCCCTTCCTACGCTCACAAAGTTATAGTCGGTTAAGTCTCGACCTGTGAGACACCTAATATCTTCATGTTGAAGATAAGATGACTCGGCCATTGCTATGCAAGCCAAATTACCAGCTTCAACCACTTCTACATCATTGCCAACCCAATGGACAAAACACTGATGAAGTGTGGATGGAACACACCCATTGGCATGAATCCAGTCTCGTCCAAGGAGCAAGTTGTACGGACTCCTCACGTTGAAGACAAAGAATTGTTGTGGGCTATGTCTTGCTTCCAATCGTGAGCTCCACCAACAATATTCATTTGGCTTCAGTTTGGTCTCCAGCAAACCCACTCAATGTTCTGTTGATCGCTCTCTCGGTATCCAAGCTTCTCAAACATGGATATAGGCATGATGTTAACTCCCGCTCCTCCATCGACCAACATCCTTCCAACTGGTGTTCCATCTATGTGTCCTCGGATGTACAACTTCTTCATGTGTTGGTCGAGCTATTCTGGTTTCTCAAAAACCATGTTCTTAGCTCCTAGATCTAGCTTGACCACCTCAACATCCGGAAGACAGAATTCAAAAGACAAATGAAACACATGTTTACCTCGACTTGGTTTTAACCCTTGCTCGTGGGGTTTTCTTCGTTCTCATCGTCTCCAGCTTCCTCCCGAGCAATCCTCTTCTCCTTCCAAGTCTTCTTAGTGATAATTGGTCGTGTTTGGTTGAACCAACGATCCCTCTGCTCCTCCTTCCTCTTCTAATCAAGCCGGAGCCCTCAACCTTTGCCACGTCTCTTTTGTGTCTTGTTGAGCCCTATGGGACACCATTGGGGTTCTGGCTTTGTTCCCGGAGCCACTGTCTTGATCATGTCTTATTTCATCCCCTCTAGCTTCATGTCCCACTTGTTTAGCCGTCTTGAAGCTGCTCTGGACTGGCCAGTTGACGTCTTGGGTTGTTGTGGTCATGCACATTCAATAGGCCCTTTATCTTGTACTTGGGTGTTGGTGTGATGCCTGGTCCAACAATGATCCTTCCCTCTAGAGACACCAGCTGAGAGCGCTTGCTAGGAGGTCTTGGGTCGACCTTGGGTCTCTCGGCCTTGCTTGGATCAACACCCATCTTCACGTTGGAGCTGCCAACCTCAGACCGTTTCCCCAAACTTTGCTTTATAAAGTGGCCTTCATCCCCTGAGTTGCTAGGGACAAGTTTATCTTGGATCACGCAAGATACCAATCCAATCATCAGCACTTGGTGTCCCGAGCTCGTGTCCTCTTTGATCTGGGTCTTCTCAGCGTGTATCTGAGGCTGGGCCGGGAAATCAGTGTTTTCTCATGGTTTTTGCTTTGGTCTCTAAGTTGAACCATTGATTCCTCGCTTGCCCGGGTGATGCTCCCGCACCCGAGGTTCATGATCCGCTCGGGAGGGCGATTTGCCTTGGAAATCCACCAATTTCCTGAGGTAACACCAATCTTCGGGTTGCGTCCCGTGAGCCTCTTGGGAGGGCGATTATCTTGGATAATAACTGGATTCTCAAGGTGCCAAGGCATCCCGAACCCAGTTTTCTCGAGAGTGCTCCCAAGGCTTTTGTTGGTGAAGATCTTTGACCCGTCACACTTGCACTCTTTTAGCCTGTGGAAGACACTTCCTGCCCTACCTCTTCCTAAGGTATTTGGTGATCAAATACTCTGAGGTCGGCTTGAACTGAGTTGTCTTTCTTGGCTCGTTGAGCTTCCATCTGTCGACCTCGAGGTTCCGAGGCCTGATCATCTTCTTTCGCAGGTCATCAGACACAATCACGTTCTTTCCTTTGGTTGTCAACGCCTGATCGGTCCTCACAAGAAACTTCTTTCCTTCAAGGTTGACCATGTTGATGGGAAAAGGATATGTGTCCAGCTTCATTCGGTGGCTATCACTGAGTGTCAAACGGCCATCGTTTAGAGCCGATTGTACCTGCCGATGAAAGGAGTTACACTCATTAGTCGAATGAGAATAAGCAGCGTGCCACTTACAATATCTTTTGTTGGCTAGCTGCTCGGGTGGTGGAATAACATGGCCATTCTTCAACTTGATCACTTTATTTTGTAAGAGCATGTCGAAGAGTTTGTCACACTTTGTTACATCGAAGGTGAACTTCATCTCTTCTTTCTTCACTGGGTTGGGCTTCAAGAAAGTGCAAGCTAGAGGCTTGTTCTTATTGTTTTCAACCGACACGGCCACACACACTTTCATGCCCTCATCACTGGCCAAGTTGGTTGACATGTTGCTTCTCCCGGTCTTTGTGGTTGATCTCTTTGAACCGGACATGTACCTTAGCCTCTCTGGCTCGGTTCTCGTGTGCCACAGCTTGTTGCAAGACTTGGTTGACGTCCCCGAACTCGACGCCATCCATCTTCTCCTTAAGATAAGGTAGGAGCCCTGCAAACGTTAGATCGGCCATATCTTTCTTCCCTATGGTTAAGCTAAAACATTTGTTTCTTGTTTCCCTAAACCGTTTGATGTATTCAGCTACAATTTCATTATGCCTCTACCTTACTACGGTTAGATGGAACAATCTTAGATCGACCTTGCCAGTGAAGAAGTATTCATGGAACTTTTCTTCTAGATGCGGCCAAGTTAGGACATAATTAGGAGCTAGTGAAGTGAACTAACTAAAGATTGTGCCCGGTTAGGGACTTGGGAACAATCTAATCCGGTGAACATCAGTGGTTCCTACATTGTTGCACTAGATAAGAATTGGCCTACATGTTCTTGAGTAGTTTTAGAGTCCTCCTCACTAAACATAGTGAAATTTGACACCCTAAATCCTCTGAGATACGGGACATTATCACAGCGGACAGGGTAGGGCTTTCGATAATTCCTAATAGTTGCTTTGGTTGCCACCCCGAGCTCTCTAAGCGTTCTAGTCACTTGTTCCCCGAGTTCTTTGTGTGGTGCATGGTTCTGTCGCATGGGAGGCTCAAGCAAGTTGCAAGGTGCAACTTGTGGAGGTATTGGAGGGAGGTAAGCGTCGGGTACTTGCCTGAGAGGTACACCACTCCCTGTGGGTGGAACTGCAGGTCCATATGCCACCATTTGGTAGTATGGTTGTTGCACGTTTACGGTAGGCTGCCTTTGGCTTGCGTGTACGTAGATGGCATGCAAGGTGATGGCGCTGTAACACCCTCATATTCATCACCTTGCATTGCATCCATTTTCATGTAGAGAAGCATTTAAGAAGAAGAAGAAAAGGAAGGAATGAATATAGAAATAAATAAATAGATAAATAAAAGGAAATAAAAATAGGAAATAATAAAAATAAATAGAAAATAAAGATACATTAAAAAGAAAAAAATATAAAATAAAGAAACTCTAGCCGCACCAAATCCCCCCCCTTTTTGGGATTTTCTTTTCCCCATTTAATCTCAGCCCTTGATGGAAAATATTGGATTAAATCTCAGCCCATAGCTCCCACCTTTTCTCAAATTAAATCCCAGCCCTTGATTAAAAGTTTGCTGAAATCCTAGCCCCCATGGCTATTTTCCCCCTTATAAATAAAGCCCTCCCCTTTCCTAGCCGCCACCACTGCCCCAAAATCTCCGGCCGCCATCCTCTCCTTGCTGCCCAGCCTTGGTCGCCGCCCTGCTTGGTGGTTTGGCCGCCGTTGAAGCTCTACCCTACCTCGCCGTCGCCATAGAAGAAGACCCCTGCACTCTGCCCGAGGAAAAATCCCAGCTGCTTCCATTGCAAGGAAAAAGGCTAGCCGCAAGGAGGAGAGGAGGAAGAAGAGAGGTAGGTCCCCGTCACCCCTCTTACCATGTCGCTGCTGTTGCTACTAACCCCGTTTTCTCCACCCCCTGCAAGCAGGAGCTACTGCACGTGGGTAGATCACGTTCCGGTTACGTTTTGACGATGGAATTGATCTACCACTCAAGTTAGGATCATAGCCACGTCCACACTTATTTCCAGCAGCATCATTCATCGTAAAACCCCATGAAAGCTTACTAAAACTTGCAAGAACACATGCAAACTGATCATTATAGGCTGCACTATAGGATTTGCATGCATCCACATCATTGCATCTTGATTAAAGTTTGTGCATGCAATTGATTGATGTATTATTTGTATGTACGTGGTCGTGAGTAGAAGAACAGGCTCAAGAGGCCATCTACGAGGACCTCCAGCACCAAGACTTCGAGACGTTTGAGCAACACATACCGCATGAGCAAGACAAGTGCCCCTTGACCATGTTGAACCTAAGTTTTCAAACTGTTTTGCTTGTGAAAACCGCATGCTCGTGTCAACTTGATGGGAAACCCTTTAGTAGGAGTTTACTAGTTTTGTTAGCCATCATTATCACCGGAAAACATAATTGAGTTGGGTATGGTCGATTTTCCCTTTTGCTTCGCTTAACTTACCGGATATGGGAAAAACTGAAATAAAACTTGTTTAGCTACTGCACTCACAAAGATTAAAGATGATGAGAACATGATGATGTTAATGAGCATGTAATTGGGGAGATCTAGGCAAGCTTGGTTCGTGGATTGTGCTTAATGGGATGGTAGTTTTGCTTGCCTTAGATCTAAGGACCGGTTCATGCAAGAACATGCCAGGAAAACGGTGCCACCATAAGGCCAAATATGGGTGCGGCTTAGCTGACTAATTAGGTGTGTTGCTAGTTTGTTATGGACCATTGGATGGCGCGGGGAATGGGAGTCGAGGAGGACTGCCCTGGGAACTACACGACACAAGAGAGGGCCCGTGGGTGGGAGAATGAAGATTCGAGCCTGCCGGTGAAACCTCAGTGGGTCCGTACATTCTAGTAGCCCCTTTGTAAAGGTTATTTTGTGATCTCTTGGCCATACACTGACGGTTGCGTAGTGGTAGAATGGAGGGTTTCTCTAGTCACCGAAGGGTGATGAAATCACGAACTTGTGGGTAAAGTGGTGCCACCTCTACAGAGTGTAAAACTATCATGATAGCCGTGCTTCTGGTTACAATCACCTGGCCAACTTCCATGATTAGAGGCAAAACGTGGGATGGTTATTTAGGTATGGTCATTGGGACTGGTTTTGGTCATGAATATGAGATTGGGTTCGGTTATATGAATATGTGTTGATCATGAGCATTTGTGATTATGAGATGAACTTCAGACTGAGAATTGGCTGGTTGAGACTTGATAAATGATGAATTATGATGGTATAGAACATGAGGGATGATGAATTATTTGGTTATCTTGGAATTTAACTCACCTAGAGATAGTTGTTGTTTTTATCACGTTTGTGAAATAAAACATTCTTGTTACAATGAAACCATTTATTTCCTACCTTGTTTTAAGCTACATGTCATACTTTTCCCGCACTTGCTGAGTACGACATGTACTCACCCTTGCATTCCCACATATACTTCAGCTACAGGAGAAGAGTACTTCGAAGAGGAGGCGGAGTACTAGGCATGCGCACTACAGTCAACATGCCCGTGGAGTCGGAGTGGGGCCCCATCGTTTTAGTTTACTTCCACTGTCGTTAGAGTCTTCCGCTGCAGAATAAGTTATATACTATGATTGAGTCATTGAGTTATTGTATAAGGTACTTAAATACTATTTGTACGTGGTTATATTCTGAAATTCAGTTTGTGAAGTATGTGTGTATATGCGATGAACATCCTGGGCACACATGTGCATCACTTGGTTCATTTTTCCGAACCAGGTGTCACAGGCACGCTGGCTGCGTTCCCTGTTGCATTGCTCGCGTTAGCTTCTACACGTTTGCCTACTGCCTCGTCTTGCACTTGCTGCACGGTAGATCAGATTTGCCGGCGAAGGTTCCGATCTATCGTGTGTTCTATGTCGGATTTGAACGTGTCGAACGAGTTTTTGAGTTTGTCCACTACCGACGATGTCATCTGCTCTAGATCGGCGTTGTACTTCACGGTGACCGATACATCTACAAGTTTCATGAGTTCTTCAAGTGATATCGGTGCATTTACCTTATGAGCTGTTGCTTTGCGCGTGTCGACCTTCTGGACAATGCCCACTCGCGTCTTGTGGAAACAAGCAAGTTTGGCTTGAAGTCGCGCCATCTTTTTCTCTTGTATCTCTCGCTCTAGTTCTGTGACGCCCTCAATTCTGTGGAAAACCACGGAACCGAGAACTGATACATATGTGTGCCCAGGATGTTCGTCACACATATACACATCATCCACAAACTGAATTTCAGAATATATATGACCACGAATAACAGAGTTTATTACAATGTCTCATGAGTCTTGGACTCATGCTCACAGCGGAAGTCTTAATCTAACAGCAGGAGTCTTTATTCTAATGCGCAAGCAATCTAAGCAGCAGTAGCGGCTCCATCTCTGCTCCATTCCCATAGGCAAGGTTGAGGACAGATTACACGCCTAATGCTCCACTTGATCTTCATAGTAATCTTATCTTGTTGCTGATGATGAAATAATAATGCAAGTTTGAGTACAATGGTGTACTCAGCAAGTGCGGGAAAATATGATATGTAGCTTTCAACAAGGTAGGTATAAAAAGGCTCATTGCAGAAAGCAAAGTTATTTATCAAAACCATGATAAAACAGCAACTTATCTTTACGTGAATGTAATCCCAATATGTATTAAAATACCAATCATACCTCCTTTAGGTTCATTACCTTCCATGTCCCAACCAGACATTAATCAACCTCATTCTTGCTCATGAATACCTTCTCGTATTCGCTACCATCTCACGAATACCGTCTCGTATTCGCTACCATTTCATCTCATAAACAATTTCGTCTCACACCGAGACCAACCTCGTTGCCATGACTCAACAGTCATGCAACCCATCTTATCACCCGGACTCAACAATCCCGAAAACAAAAACCAAAACCAAACCATCCAAAACCATAACCAATAACCATCCCAACTAATCATGGAAGTTAGCCAGGCGATCGTGACCGTAAGCTCGGCTATCATGATAGTTTTAGACTCTGTAGAGTTTGCACCTCTTTACCCACAAGTTTGTGATTTCGTCATCCGTCGGCGACTGCAGAACCTCCGTTATACTAGTACACAACCGTCGGTGTATGGCCAAGAGATCACAAAATAGCCTTTACAAAGGGGTTACTAGATGTATGGACTCACTAAGGTTTCACCGGCAGGCTAGAATCTCCAATTCTCCCACCCACAGGCCCCCTCTTGTGCCATGTAGTTCCCAGGGCAGTCCTCACTCGACTCCCATTTCCCGCGCCTTCCACGGTCCATAACAATCTAGCAACTTACCTAATTAGTCAGCTAAGCTGCACCCATACTTGGCCTTGTGGTGGCACTGTTATCCTGGCATGTGCTCGCATGAACCGGTCCTTAGATCTATGGCAAGTAAACCACCATCTCATGCTACCTCATTCACAAACCCAGTCTTTCCTAGATCTCCCTCCGATCCATGTTCATTAACAACTTCAGTTTCTCATTATCGTTACGAGTGCAGTTAGCTAGACACATCTATCTCGCTTCCCAATCCCATGGACTCAGCGAAGCTTAAAGCAAAAACCATACCTTATTCATAAACTTCCCTGGCGACAAGGGTGGTCTAACCAAAACTAGTAAACTCCTATAAAAGGGTTTCCCATTATGTTTGACTCAGCACACACACCTTTTCGTGAAACAAAACAGTTTTTCCCAAACATAGGATCAATATGGTCAAGGGGCACTTACCTTGTTCTTGCGGTTCCGGTTGCTCTTGGATCTCGAAACCTTGTTGTTGCAACTCGTCGTAGACGTCTCCTTGAGCTTGTCCTTCTATACAGGATCACACACATACAAGATTCATAACAATCAATACCATACACAAACTTTAACCAGACGTGATGATACTTATGCATGTAAATCCTATGATGCAGTTTAGTTTGTATGTGTTCTTGCATGGCTTGCATGGTTTTACGATGAACAGAGGTGTTCGGATCAAATGTGGACGTGGCGATGATCTCGTCTTTAGATCAACCCGATCAAAAAGTGATCTATCCACGAGAAACCTTCTGTTCGAAAGGAATCAAAGAACAGATGCAAAGAAAACACGATGATGTCGCAAGGTGATATTGGAGACCTACTTTATGTTCTTCTTGGTCTCGGGGTCCTTCTCTGATCAGACAGATCGTTGGGGCTCTCTTCCGGTGATCTCTCTCTCGACCGAACTCCGACGATGGGCTTACTCGGCGAGTTGGGGCTAGGGCTCTAAGTCGTCGGCTCAGGAGAAGTTCGTGGTTTCGGCCAAGGGTTCTGGGTTCTATTTATAATCGGGAGAAGAAGAGTCCTAATCTGATTATATTTTGAATAAGAGTCCTATTCAGATTATCGTTGAATCTTAACAACTTATCTTTAGTTGATTTGGTGCAGTAACATTGTGGAATTCAGGTCGGTTTCCTCTCCGCACCGGTATTCCCATGCGTACAGAATACAAAAACCGCTCCAGAACTCGTTACCTCCACGGTGATGAGCTCCGAAAGCTCCACGTGTCCACCGGGGCTTGGTCTCCCCCTTTCCGCGGAGACGAGCTCCAGTTGTGCCGCGTGTCAAGCGAGCGAGACCTCCCTCTCCTTCGGAGGTGAGCTCCGCGTGCGCCACGTATCCTTTTCGGACCTCCCTCTCTTCGGAGGTGAGCTCCGTGAATGCCACGTGTCAGTGTCGGACCTTCCCTCTCTTTGGAGGTGGCTCCGAGTGTGCCACGTATCCTAACAGCGCCAGACTTCCTTTCTTCTCAGAGACGAGCTCCGAGGTTGACACGTGTCCAACAATGTCAGACCTCCCGGAGATAAGCTCCGGCGGTGACACGTGTCCAATAGAACCGGACCTCTTGAAGGTGAGCTCCGAAATCGACACGTATCCTGCGCAACTGGTCCTCTGATTTTCGCGGTGACTAGCTCCGAAGGTGACATGTGTCCTGCGGTTGGCCTTGCTTCTCCGCAGAGGCTAGCTCCGGGGGCAACACGTGTCCCACGGGGTCGGACCTCTCCCCCTTTGTGGGGATGAGCTCCAAAGGCGCCACGTGGCCAGCGGGCCGCGGGAATTGTCTTTGGCGCTCTTGGTGAACTGGATTTTGCTCTTTTTGGCTATCTTTTTTATTCTTTCTTTGTTCCCACTTCTTTTAAAATGTTTTCTCTACATGAAACATGCAGAAACCAAAAATGAGGGTGTCACAAATCTACCCCCCTTGAACTGAATCTCACCCTCGAGATTCGTTAGTAGAGAATAGATGAGGGAATTCTGCCTTGATGTCTTCTTCACGCTCCCATGTGGCTTCAGCTTCGGTGTGATGGCTCCACTGTACCTTGCACCATCGGATCACTTTGTTCCTTGTGACCCTTTCCTTTACGTCCAAAATTTGGACAGGGTGCTCCGCATAAGTTAGGTCCTCTTGAAGTTCAAGCTCTCCCATTGGTACTTGCTCCTCTGGTACTCTCAAGCACTTCTTGAGCCGGGATACATGAAACACGTCATGTACGTCGGAGAGATATGTTGGGAGCTCTAGTTGATAGGCTACTTCTCCTCGCTTGTCCAAAATCGTAAATGCTCCGATGTAGCGAGGTGCCAGCTTGCCTTTGACGTTGAAACGTTGTTGGCCACGGATAGGTGATACCTTAAGGTATACGAAGTCTCCTACTTCGAAGGTCAACTTCCTTTGCCTATTGTCAGCATAGCCTTTTTGTCGTGACTGAGCAGCCTTTAAGTTCTCCCGTATTATTTGGACTTGCTTTTTAGCTTCTTGTAGCACTTCGGGTCCAAACACCTGGTTCTCTCCGGTCTCGTTCCAAAACAACGGCGTTCTACACCGCCTACCATACAATGCTTCGAAAGGCGACATCTTCAAGCTAGCTTAATAGTTGTTGTTATAGGAGAATTCGGCGTACGGTAAACTCCTATGCCAACTACGCCCACGTTTCAAGGCGCAAGCTCTCAACATGTCCTCCAAAATTTGGTTTGTCCTTTTGGTTTATCCATCCGTTTGTGGGTGATACGCGGAGCTAAAATCCAGTCGTGTACCCATAGCTTTCTGCAGCTTCCTCTAGAATCTAGAGGTAAACTGAGAACCTCGATCTGAGACTATCCCCCTCGGGACTCCATGACGGCACACGATCTGCTCCATGTACAACTCGGCTAATTGTGCAACGTTGAACTTGGCCCTTATAGGGAGAAAATGGGTGGTTTTCGTCAATCGGTCCACGATAACCCAGATGGAGTCATACCCGACTGAGTACGTGGCAATCCGACGATGAAATCCATACTGATGTCCTCCCACTTCCACTCGGGTACCTTCAAGGGTTGCAACAATCTAGCGGGTCTTTGATGTTCGGACTTCACCCGTTGGCATGTGTCGCATAGGGCAACGTATTCGACTATATCCCTTTTCATACCATCCCATCAATAACAAGTCTTCAAGTCCTTGTACATTTTGGTACTTCCGGGATGTATGGAATAGGGTGAATCATGTGCCTCTTTTAATATCATGTCGCGGATGTGCTTCACGTTAGGCACACAAATCCTTTTTCCTAGCCAAAGCATACCCTTCTCATCTTCTTTGAAATCCTTCTCTATTCCTTGTCGGATCCTTTCCTTGATCTCCTTAATCTCCTCATTTGTTGCATGGCCATCTCTTATCTCTTGCTCCAATGAAGAGTGGATCTCTATCACTTCCATCTTGTTCAAGAATCCGAGGTGTAACCATTCGAACTCCTTACGTAGTTCGGGTGGTAGCTCCCGAACCGTAAGTTGGTGACATGCTCCATTCCGGCTCAATGCATCAGCTACTACATTGGCCCTCCCAGGGTGGTAGTTGATTCCAACATCGTAACCCTTGATGAGTTCCAACCATCGATGTTGCCTCAAATTCAAGTCCGTTTGTGTAAATATGTACTTGAGGCTTTTATGATCCGTATAGATCTCACATCGATGACCAAGGGTATAATGTCTCCAAATCTTCAATGCATGCACTACTGCTGCTAGCTCCAAGTCATGTGTAGGATAATTAAGCTCGTGCTTCTTTAATTGTCGTGAGGCATAGGCTACCACTTGTCCTTCTTGCATGAGCACACATCCGAGCCCTTGTCTGGATGGGTCACAATATATGTCAAACCTCTTGCTCACATCCGGCAATACCAAAACCGGCGCTATGGTTAGCCTTTTCTTGAGTTCTTCAAAACTTTCTTGGCATGCTGGTGTCCATTGAAAGGCTTTTCCCTTCGTTAGCAACTCCGTCATAGGCTTTGCTATCTTATAGAAGTCCTTGATGAAGCGTCGGTAGTATCCCGCCATCCCAAGAAAGCTCAAAATATCCCTCACATTTTGCGGTTGGTTCCACTTCAGAATATCTCCCACTTTCCCGGGATCAACCGATACCCCTTCCTCGGAGATAATGTGGCCTAGGAACGATATTTCCTTTAGCCAAAATTGACACTTGTTAAGCTTGGCATACAATTCATGCTCACGCATTTTCTGTAAGGTCAATTCCAAATGTTCTTCATGCTCCTCCTCACTTTTTGAATACACCATAATGTCGTCGATGAAAACCACGACGAACTTATCCAAGTACTCCATGAAAACCTTGTTCATAAGGTACATGAAGTATGCGGGTGCATTTGTTAACCCAAAAGACATGACTGTATATTCATACGAACCATACCGTGTTTGAAAGGCAGTCTTGGGTATATCGGAGGGCTTAATCTTCAGTTGGAAGTATCCCGACCGAAGATCAATCTTGGAGAACACTCGAACTCCTTTCATTTGGTCGAATAGGTCCTCTATACAAGGCAGAGGGTATTTGTTCTTGATTGTCACCTCATTGAGAGACCTATAGTCCACGCACATCCTTTGGGTCCCATCCTTCTTGTCCACGAAGAGCATAGGAGCTCTTCATGGTGACGAGCTTGGACGTATAAAACCCTTCTCCAACTGCTCCTGAATTTGCTTCTTGAGTTCTACTAGTTCATTTACGGGCATCCTATAGGATCTCTTTGCTATGGGTGCAGTTCCAGGTACCAAATCAATGGCAAACTCAATGTCCCGATCAGGTGGCATACCTGAAAGCTCCTCTGGAAACACGTCCGAGAATTCTTGAACCACTGGAATGTTGTCCAATGTTGCTCCTTCGACGTGGTTCAAAATTGCCTTTTCGGTTGTTTGTTGGGCTGACTCAAACTCGACACGAATACTGTGCTCATTTGTCAACTGCACGCTTATTTCAGCACATTGGATTACCCTGTTGTGCTTGCTTAACCAATCCATCTCGAGTATTATGTCAATCCCTTGGGAATCCAAGACAATGAGGTTGGCAAGGAAGTCTACCCCCCTTATTTTAAGGATTACTTTCGGACATACTATATTAGTCCTCATCTCTCCACCGGGACAATTAACTAACATAGCGCATTTTAAGTGTGATATGGGTAGATTATGCTTGGCAACATACTTGGATGATATGAAGGAATGTGATGCTCCAGAATCAAATAAGATGGTGGCCGGGTTGGAGTTGGCAAGGAACATACCAATTACGACGTCCTCAGCCTATTGTGCTTCTTCAGCAGAGACATGGTTCATGTTGCCGCGAACATAGTTCTGCTGTCCGTGGTTTCCTTGATTGTCCCCTCCGTTCGGTCACGGGTTCTGCTTGGGCACATTGCCTTGCTGTACAGGGCCTCTCCTCGGGCACTGGCTTGCGAAGTGTCATGTTTCCCCGCATGCAAAGCATGCCCTGTTGCCTACGGCAGCAGGTACGTTGTGGCGGAGGTTTTGAACAGGAGCGCCCATGTTGGGTCGGGGCACAGGAGGCAAAGGCACACGAGGTGCTTGTGCAACGGGTCATTGCTGGGGTGGCTGACTAGGGCGGTATGCAGGAGCGGTCGATCCATACTGCGGTGCGGTCGGGGGCATGTACCGAGGTCGTACGTTGCTCCCGTGGGGCTGGTATGGCATCTTCCTCTTGCACTCTCGCTCGATCTCTTGGATCTTGCTTTCGACTACTATAGCCTTGTCAACCAGCTTCTGGAAGCTCGCGTAGTCATTGTTGAGGAGTTGAACCTAAATCTCATTGTTCAACCCTCTCATGAATAGGTATTGCTTCCTGTGGTCTGAGTTGACATCTTCGGGGGCATACCAGGACAGTTGTGTGAACTTGTTGAGATACTCATTCACGTTTCTCTGTCCTTAGCCGAGACCTTCAAACTTCTGTCTCTTGAGCATCATTACACCAGCAGGGATGTAATGAGAGCGGAAACTCTCCTTGAACTCAGTCCAAGTGATCGTCTCCGGGTTGACATGAGCGTTGCATAGGGCATCCCACTAGTCAGCGGCAGCTCCCATGAGTTGGTGCGACGCAAAAAGAACCTTCTCTCGGTCATTGCACTGCACTATGGAAAGCTTCTTCTTCATGGATTTCAACCAGTCGTCGGCCTCCATGGGGTCGTTAGCTTGAGCAAAGGTGGGTGGTCGAGTCCTCATGAACTCACCCAGTCTGTTATGAGCCGGTGGTGGTGGTGATGGAACGGGGTTGTTGTTGTTGGCCTGCAACTGACCCAAAGTTTGGATCATGGTTTGCATAAGTTGATTCTGCATGGCCATCAACCGTTCCAGGTTGTTCTCACCAGCTCTGGGGTTAACAGGAACTTCATCGTGGCCATCCTCTTGGTTGTCACGGACGTTCCTTCGGCCGGCGTTTCCTCTCACCATCTGTGAGAGAGAACGAAATAGAATAGAAGGTTAGAAGGTTAGATAGATCCCCTCAACTATATGCATCAAGGTGGATTGGACTATATATATTAGCCCATATGAGGATGTGAACAAGTGCCGAAGCATCTCACTCCTCTTTCTACTTATGTGTGGATATGGACAACGTCTTGAGACGCCCCACAACTCATACTAAGAACACAATCACAAACAATCATCACAAGGGCTCACACAACTCCTATTCAAGGCTTGTTTAATGGGGGTCCTATATGGCTTAGGGTGTTGCCAATTTTGTGATCCAACTATGGCCTTTCCTAGGATTTTATCCTATGATCCTATGTCAAGGTAGTTTCAAGGCTAATATATGCATCCTAGGCTTGCATCCTATGGTCAGCGTGGCTTAGCTACCAATCCGTGTCTGATACCAATCTATGATCTATCTAAGCGTGTAACCTACCGTCAACCCGTGGCTCTGATACCAGTCTGTGACGCCCTCAATTCTGTGGAAAACCACGGAACCGAGAACTGATGCATATGTGTGCCCAGGATGTTTGTCACACATATACACATCATCCACAAACTGAATTTTAGAATATATATGACCACGAATAACAGAGTTTATTACAATGTCTCATGAGTCTTGGACTCATGCTCACAGCGGAAGTCTTAATTCTAATGCGGAAGCAATCTAAGCAGCAACAGCGGCTCCATCTCTACTCCATTCCCATAGGCAAGGTTGACGACAGATTACACGCCTAATGCTCCACTTGATCTTCATAGTAATCTTCTCCTGATGCTGATGATGAAATAATAATGCAAGTTTTAGTACAATGGTGTACTCAGCAAGTGCAGGAAAATATGATATGTAGCTTTCAACAAGGTAGGTATAAAAAGGCTCATTGCAGAAAGCAAAGTTATTTATCAAAACCATGATAAAACAACAACTTATCTTTAAGCGAATGTAATCCCAATATGTATTAAAATACCAATCATACCTCCATTATGTTCATTACCTTCCATGTCCCAACAAGACATTAATCAACTTCATTCTTGCTCACGAATACCTTCTCGTATTCGCTACCATCTCACGAATACCGTCTCATATTCGCTACCATTTCATCTCATAAACAATTTCGTCCCACACCGAGACCAACCTCATTGCCATGACTCAACAGTCATGCAACCCATCTAATCACCCGGACTCAACAGTCCTGAAAACAAAAACTAAAACCAAACCATCCAAAACCATAACCAATAACCATAGCCAATAACCATCCCAACTAATCATGGAAGTTAGCCAGGCGTTCGTGACCGTAAGCTCGGCTATCATGATAGTTTTAGACTCTGCAGCGTTTGCACCTCTTTACCCACAGGTTTGTGATTTCGTCACCCATCGGCGACTGCAGAACCTCCATTATACCAGTACACAACCGTCGGTGTATGGCCAAGAGATCACAAAATAGCCTTTACCAAGGGGTTACTAGATGTATGGACTCACTAAGGTTTCACCGGCAAGCTAGAATCTCCAATTCTCCCACCCACAGGCCCCCTCTTATGCCATGCAGTTCCCATGGCAGTCCTCTCTCGACTCCCATTCCACGCGCCTTCCACGGTCCATAACAATCTAGCAACTTACCTAATTAGTCAGCTAAGCCACGCCCATACTTGGCCTTGTGGTGGCACTGCTATCCTGGCATGTGCTCGCATGAACCGGTCCTTAGATCTATGGCAAGTAAACCACCATCTCATGCTACCTCATTCACAAACCCAATCTTGCCTAGATCTCCCTCCGATCCTTGTTCATTAACAACATCCGTTTCTCATTATCGTTACGAGTGCAGTTAGCTAGACACATCTATCTCGCTTCCCAATCCCATGGACTCAGCGAAGCTTAAAGCAAAAACCATACCTGACTCATAAACTTCCCTGGCGACAAGGGTGGTTTAACCAAAACTAGTAAACTCCTATAAAAGGGTTTCCCATTATGTTTGACTCAGGACACACACCTTTTCGCAAAACCAAATAGTTTTTCCCAAAATATAGGATCAATATGGTCAAGGGGCACTTGCCTTGTTTTGCGGTTCCGGTTGCTCTTGGATCTCGATACCTTGTTGTTGCATCTCGTCGTAGACAACTCCCTGAGCTTGTCCTTCTATACAGGATCACGCACATACAAGATTCATAACAATCAATACCTTGCACAAACTTTAACCAGACGTGATGATACTTATGCATGTAAATCCTATGATGCAGTTTAGTTTGTACGTGTTCTTGCATGGCTTGCATGGTTTTACGATGAACAGAGGTGTTCAGATCAAATGTGGACGTGGCGATGATCTCGTCTTTAGATTAACCCGATCAACAAGTAATTTGTCCACGAGAAAGCTTCTGTTCGAAAGGAATCAAAGAACAGATGCAAAGAAAATACGATGATGTCGCAAGGTGATATTGGAGACCTACCTTACGTTCTTCTTGGTCTCGGGGTCCTTCTCTGATCAGACAGATCGTTGGGGCTCTCTTCCGGCGATCTCTCTCTCGACCGAACTCCGGCGATGGGCTTACTCGGCGAGTTAGGGCTAGGGCTCTAAGTCGTCGGCTCAGGAGAAGTTCGTGGTTTTGGCCAAGGGTTCTGGGTTCTATTTATAATCAGGAGAAGAAGAGTCCTAATCTGATTGTATTTCGAATAAGAGTCCTATTCAGATTGTCGTTAAATCTTAACAACTTATCTTTAGTTGATTTGGTGCGGTAACATTGTGAAATTCAGGTCGGTTTCCTCTCCGCACCAGTATTCCCATGCGTATAGAATCCAAAAACCGTTCCAGAACTCGTTACCTCCGCGGTGATGAGCTCCGGAAGCTCCACATGTCCACCGGGGCCTGGTCTCCCCCTTTCCGCAGAGACGAGCTCCGGTTGTGCCGCATGTCAAGCGAGCGAGACCTCCCTCTCCTTCGGAGGTGAGCTCTGTGTGCGCCACGTATCCTTTTCGGACCTCCCTCTCTTCGGAGTTGAGCTCCGTGAATGCCACGTGTCAGTGCCGGACCTTCCCTCTCTTTGGAGGTGGCTCCGGGTGTGCCACGTATCCTAACAGCCCCAGACTTCCTTTCTTCTCAGAGACGAGCTCCGAGGTTGACACGTGTCCAACAGTGTCAGACCTCCCGGAGATAAGCTCCGGCGGTGACACGTGTCCAATAGAACCGAACCTCTTGGAGGTGAGCTCCGAGATCGACACGTATCCCGCGCGACTGGTCCTCTGATTTCCGCAGTGACTAGTTCCGAAGGTGACATGTGTCCTGCGGTTGGCCTTGCTTCTCCGCAGAGGCTAGCTCCGGGGGCAACACGTGTCCCACGGGGTCGGACCTCTCCCCCTTTGCAGGGATGAGCTCCAAAGGCGCCACGTGGCCAGCGGGCCGTGGGAGTTGTCTTCGGCGCTCTTGGTGAACTGGATTTTGCTCTTTTTGGCTATCTTTTTTATTCTTTCTTTGTTCCCACTTCTTTTAAAATGTTTTCTCTACATGAAACATGCAGAAACCAAAAATGAGGGTGTCACAAGTTCTTCCTGAATGCATTCACGTTCCTCCTGCCAATGATCCTCGAGTTGGACGTCGATGATGTTGCTCACGTCGATGGTTTTTTCGTCGGCCTTCCTTCTGGACACATCGGCCATGCTCTTCCTAGATGCGATCGGTACAAGAATGTGTCGATCACGTAGTAGATGCATCTGGTCGATGCGAATGACGTCTCTCCCTAGTGGAGTCGTCAATTCTGTTCATGGAACAGAGAGTCGAAGTCGTTTGGAGTCGCCAACAGATGATCCAATTCACCTGCACTTCGGTAGATTTCGGCGCTAGATCAACTAAACTAAGATAAACGAGGTTTATAAGATCAGGAACGTTGTACGTCTCACTTACATGGAGAAGGACGAATGCTTTTCCCGGCAAAGCAACAAAGAAGCTATAAACTAAACTATGAACTACGAAAACATAAGAAAAACGAAGTAGATGAACGAAAACTTGTTGTATTGAATTAATCCGTTGTTTGTTGTTTTCTCAATAGAGAGCTTCCTTTTTATAGACTCGATACAAACTGTTAGATCCGATCTCCTAAATTTAAACTAGACTCAATCTATCTCTAAAGCACGAATGAATGTCGTGCAAAACCTTCTAGAACACTTGAGACGACGCAATCTATAATTTACAACATTTTTAGTTCTACCGAGAATGCCTAAGTCTGCTCGGCCTTTGTATCTTACGGTTTAGCTGATTTATCTTGCAGCCGCGAGGTAACTCGGTCTTCTCGGGTCGAACTCCCACACGGACACTTGTATCTTGAGTTTCCAAGGTAAAAATGCATTCCCGCAAGGTTCCTCCGATCTCGGGTACGTTTTTATGCCAAAGTCCTCTACACCTTGAATTCTTAAGATAAAATACCCTTTCCACCTCGTTTTTCAGCTTCTCATACCTGCAAAACATCACAACCATTTTTTGCTCCCAATAGGGAAGGCTCCCCACTTCCCCTGGGGGGGTCAGGGTTAGGAACCCGTCAACATGTGTGAGTGGGGCTATATTTTTCTCCACACTTGAAACACAGAGTTTTATTCCTCTTCTCCAAATCTCTAGTAATTAGGTGAACACGGAAGAACAAAAGGGAAAGGCGGGGAAGAAAAATCCGCGTGGAGAGGAGAGTTGGTTACCTCAATTGATCTATCCCCTCTTGGGGCCAAAGGCCATTACAATTTGATCACAAAATGAGCCTATTACTTTTTCCTGCCTAAGTGTTTTTCTCTTGGAGTTGATCTCATGTCGTTTCCCTACTACTGTAGATCGTCCGACAACAAGGGTCCTAGTGCTGATATGCGAGAGAGCTTTCTGATCAATTACAACAATATTAATTAATCTATCTCTAATTATTTTGTGGGGTACTTCAATAGTTATCCAAGTAAGGATGTATCTTCAAACTCCCTTATTATGTTTGTGTTAATCGAGTCATAAATCTCTAGGTAATTATATGTCCCACTTGACCCACCTAATTTGGGCTTGTTACTCATGACACACATGCTTGACACTAGGCTAAGTATGAGCTGATTAACTAGGAGAAACTAGTTATAGCCATGAATTCAATCACCTTGGAGTGAAAATTGTGCACAGGTAGGGGCTAGGGCCCACGCTGGCTGACGCCTAGCCCCGCCAGTGGTTACTAGCATTATACTTCCTCAGCTCTCTTTTATTTGATGTTAGGACAAGATTCTTAGCTCAATTTTGATCTAAACAATATGTCTTAACGTCAAATAATAAGTAACTTAGTAGTGTTCTTTTTATTCTCTGAATTGAATGAAAATCATGGTATGTAACTTCTCGAAAAGATGTAAAAGACGATTTTACATCCTTAAGAAAAAACGTATAGCAATCTTACAGAAGCGGGGCCGAGGAAAGAAATCGCTTGTTAAATATCGGACGCGGATCGCCTGACTAGGCATTTTACTGCACTCGTGCAGTAACGCATGTTTCCTGCTTTCAACTCCAGTTTTGCCTAACCCAACATAATTTTTATGATAGTAATCTTCAGTTTTGTGTAAGCCAACATACTTTTTAGGATAGTAGTGAGAGTTTTAAAAGATATTAGATCATCCGTTAGTTTACGTAACTGTTAATTAAGAATTAATTAAACACTTGTCATAGTATATAGAGTAAAATATATTTTTCTCCTTTATAAAAAGAAATAATATATTTAGCTAAAACCATTCATCAATATTATTATCAAACTACATGAATGGTGTTAGGTAAATATATTCTTTCTTTTTATAAATCAGAAAATATATTTTACTATATGTAGTGTTTAATTAATTCTTAATCAACAGTTATATAAACTAACTGATGGTCTAATATCTTTTAGAACTCTCACTAGTGTTCTAAAAAGTATATTGGCTTACACAAAACTGAAAACTACTATGTAAAAAATATGTTGGGTTAGGCAAAACTGGAGTGGAAACCAGGAAACAGGCGTTACTGCACGAGTGCAGTAAAATGCCTGACTGATCCGCGTCCTAAATATCCTCGACCCAACAGAAGAAACAGCCAAACAGCGGCTTGAGCGCCGGCGACGGCACCTCTGTTCCCCCTCGCTCTCGCGCAATTGGACCGCTGCGGGCTTCCCCCTAATGGCGGAGGACTCTGGCGCCATCCTCCGCCACATCACTTCCCTCAAGGACATGCTCGACAAGGTACATTATCCAAGACCCCCTCTGCTCCGCGCATTTGTTTAGTTGTTTGCTTCCATTCTTGCCCCTCGGTGTGGAAAGAGCTGGTAAGGGGTTAGTGTTGTTGCGGCGTCGCTCCGCCTGTGCTGGCCGGTACCCAGGTCCGCCTCGCCTGGGATCTGCGGGAGTCAACCCCGTCGACCAACAACTGGGTTTTGGTTTGTCTGGACGCTTGTTACAGAGAAAAGGGTGGGGTGGGGAAAGATAGGAATTCGAGTGGCGGACATTTCATTGATGAATCCCTTAAACTAGACTAATAGTATATGAGAGTTCAGGCTTGAGGTTGCGTGATTGCAGACTCACTGGACTTCTTTTAATCATCGATTTGGTGGACCTATGATTTGTCGTTAAGAATCTGTAGAGTTTTAGTATTTTTATTATGCTGACCCCGTAGCATCTGAATGCCTCGCCTAGGCACGATCAGTGTCGTTATCAACTTTTTCCTGAGTTTTCAAAAATAAGAATGGTGCTCCACTATTGATTTTTTAGTTAGTGTACTAAACTACATCTCCTTCATATGTGAATGCATGATTAAATTGTAAACCGCACTCGTAATTGTGGAAATGGGTGGTCAACATGTTGACTGCATTTGAGTGGTTGAACACCAAATATTTCCTAGTGCCTATGCCATGTGTTAAGGCTCATGAGTATATTTTTCCTGTAAAAAAACTAGAAGTTGTTATGTGTTCAAGGAATGTGCTGTCCTTTGTAGTTAACACACAATCCAAACTCACTGTGTTTGGAAAATTGGACCTCTTACTTCATGATAACTCAATCTGGTGTCACACAAATGAGAACAATATGAGAATGGTATGATGTAAGGATGTGACTGGTGTGGCACATGCTATATTTTTTCTCCTAAAGCATGTACGTACACTTAGCTATTAACTGATATCATGACTTTATTTCAGAATTTTCCATGTACTAATCCATGTTATATACATGCTTAATTTTTATATTCAACTTCTCGTGACACCTAACCATGCTGTTACTTTCTGTTCTATCATCTTAACTAGGTCAATGAAGAGATTGAACAGCATATACAAAAAACTAGGGAAATAGAATCAGAAATAGTGAAGCATTCTGAAACTGAAAAGCTCTATCTCGACAAAGAGTCTGAGTTGGTGAAAGAAGTATCAATTGCTGAATTTGAACTCAATGGCCTTATCCAAGTGGCTGGTAATTGTTACTTTTAACATTGCAGTTATTAGATTATTGGCATGGATGGTAAAAGACTCGCTAAGCTGTGAGAATATTCATCTGTACATGCATAAAAAATGCATAATGAAAGAGCATTGAATTCCTGAGTTCAGATCAGATGTTACTTCATTCGGTCATGTCCACTTGTTTCACATCAAATCAGAAAATATGGTTCTTTCTTACGGGCGGCGAACTTATCCCAGCTTAATAAATTCTACCTTGGGTCAATTAGGAGACCGAAAATGACCAGAAGGTGGTTCCATTTTCAGTATCGCACTCTTTTGCAGAATAATTTCGTATCTCTGTTCATTTTATATTATTGTATATCTTACTTTCAAATCATTACACATGGTATCAAGCATATCTATATCATGTTTCCAACACAGCTTGGTTTGACAGTCCTAGAACATTCTCCCTCTCTAAGAATAATAGATGTTTTGGACATCGAGATTTCCTACTACGCAACTTCGACCAATAGTTCTTTTTATGTGCAGAAATGAAGTTCCTTTCCATGACAAATCTATTGCATTTTCACAGAACCAATTCAAATAGTTTTTTATTGATGGTGACTTGTTGCAAGTTGAGAGGATAGATTGCCAGCTTTCTAAAATTAAGTTAGAGAAGTTAAACTGCTCGCTTTCTAAATATTCTTATATATCTAAACTTGCATTTGAATCATTTATAAACAACACGGGTACTATGTCGTTCAATTCCATCTTTGGTCGCCAGCCAGTGGCCACATAATAAATCCCTCAGTGATTCATGTTTCATGTTTTGACTAATTGCTGTTACTCGTGTTGTTTGGTGATAGCTCTGTATATGATCATTATTGTACATCAATGCAAACTGGTTTCTCAAATTCCAATACAACAGCAACAACAACAAAGCCTTTGTCTAAAGCACTTTGATGTAGGCTAGATATGAAACCCAAACTGGGTTTCATATCCATAGTGTTAGACTCTGTAATTGTGTGGGTGACACAGAGGTAGTTTAGTCATTAGTGAGGGATTAGGGTTAGGGGTAGTTTAGTCTTTTCCCCTCACCTAATCCCTCTACATAATGGACCCTGTACCCTGTTGATTAACATCATCTAATACAGCCACAATTATCCCTCTATTATGGTATCAGATTAGCTAGGATTGATTAGGATTAGGGCTTAACCCTAACCCTAATGCACTGCCTTTAGCCGCCGCCACCAGCACGTCGCCACCTAGGGCCGCCGCCGACGCTCCTGTGCCGCCACCCTACGCCGCCGCCGGCACCCCTGCGCCGCCGCCCTGGGTCACCGCGACCCCTACCGCCGCCGCCCTTGTCCCGCCGCCGCCGTCGCATGAATCTGCGCTGCCGCCGCCGCGCGGATTCGGGCCGAATCGGCCGCCGCCTCAGGGCCGCCGCCAGCCGGTGGTGCCCCTGACCAGCGCGCACGGGGGAGCCGCCGCCGCCACCCATCGGCCCGCAGTCGCCGCCTCTGGAGGGGCCGCCGCTGCCGCCGCCGCCCCTGGTCCGCTGCCGCCACGCCTTGGGCCGCCGCCGCCAACCCATGGGCCGCCGCTACCTCTGATCCAGCCACCACCTTGTCAGCCGCCGCCGCCACCCCTTGGGCCACCACCGCCGCCCACCCTCAGACCGCCGCCACCTCAGATCCAGCCGCCCCCTGGGCGGCTGCTGCCTCTGCAGCCAGGGTGCGCGGGGGGGGGGGGGGGGGGGGGGTGGATCCGCTGCCCTGGGAGGTGTCTCCCCGAGGGGGCCCGCGGCCGCTGCTGGAGGCGCCGCCGCCCCCTGGTCCGTTCGGCCAGCCATCGTTTCTGTCCCGGAGGTGCTGCCGCCCCTCCTATGACTCCGAAGACCGGTCCGGCCGCCGACGGACCTCTTGTAGGTACCACCGGCAAATCCGCCACCGCTGTCGTTTTCATGGCAGGTACCTCTGGTCCACGAGACTCTACCGCCGCCGGCCTCGACATCGACGGGAGCACCACGACCACTGTCCCGCCGATTTTGTTTCCAGTCGCCGGTGCCGGTGCTGATAACGCAGCTACTTCTTTCTACGACACCGACACAACGGACACCTCCGACATCACCGCAGCACTGGCTGCCTCTCGTGAGCGCGAGCGGGCACTCGCTCTCGCCCTAGAGCAGGAGCGTGCCTCCGTGGTCGCTCTATCTCACCAGCTCGAGGAGAGTGCTCACCGACCGATGAGTGCTGCCCACGAGCCTCCCTCGGACGCTGGTACGTACTCGGCTTCACTTGTGGCTGCTCTTCATGCGCAGGCCGCCGGGATTCAGAACATCCGGACGCTCGTGCCGGTTGTTCTCAGCTCCGAGTCCACTTCATATGTCCGGTGGCGTGACCTGGTGCTCCTCACGCTGAGGCGTTATTGCCTCGATGACCACGTCTTCCAGGACGATTCTTCAGTGGAGGTCTCCTGGATCAACATGGACAACCTGGTCCTATCTTGGATCCTTGGCTCCCTGTCGGAGGAGCTACAGGACATCGTCAGGCAGCGCGGTGGCGGCACTGCTCGACGGGCCTGGTTGGTCCTTGAGCAGCTGTTTCTAGGGAACCACGCGACTCGAGCCCTCCACATCAGCGCTCGGTTCCAGAACACCGTCCAGGGTGACCGCTCTGTCTCCACCTACTGGCGGGAGATGAAGGGCATGGCGGATGCTCTACGTGACCTTGGCGAGCCGGTCACCGATAGCGCTCATGTTCTTCGGGTCCTTCAGGGCCTGAATGAGCGCTATTGTCACCTAGGGACGTGGCTACTTCGTCTGGAGCCACTCCCTACTTTCGAGAAGGTATGGTCTGACCTTGAGCTTGAGGAGATCACCGCATGAGTCTCTACTGGCTCTGGGTCTGCCACACCCTTTTACGGCTCTGGGCAGTCCTCTCGTCCACCCTCACCAGTTGCTGGTGGACCACCGTCACGACCACCTTCCATCCCAAGCACTCCTGCCAGTACTGGAGGTGGAAATCGTCGCCGCCGAGGAAAACACAGCGGCCGTGGTGGAGGTAGCAGTGCAGGCGGCACTCCTTCACCCACTACTCCGGCTACTGGTGGTAGTGGTGGTACCGGCCGGAGAGGTGCACCCTGGCCCACACCCTACAACCCGTGGACTGGCCAGATCTACATGTGGCCTGGGCCGTCTCCGGGTTCTCAGCCACCACGCCCACCACGCCCCCAGCCGTCGTTCGTCGCCACCCCGGGCTACAGTGGACCAGCCTACAGTGCTGGTGGGCCGCCGACTCAGGCATACGGTTGGCCTGGCTACCCTTCTGGTGGACAGTCAGCCTCGACCTACGGAGGCACCGACTATCCTGTTGGGCACTCAGAGCTGTCGGCACCTCTCCAGGAGCCACCCTCGACGTGGGATCGACAATCGAAGGCTTCTTCCTTCAGCACCATGCACCTTACTCCACCAGGTGCCGACTGGGTAGTTGACTCTGGAGCGTCATACCATACCACTCCAAATGTTGGTATACTCTCTTCCACCCACCCTCCCAATCCCTCTTTTCCTTCATCTATTGTTGTTGGGAATGGGTCTGTTCTTCCGGTCACCTCAGTAGGTCATTCCGGTCTCCCGGGTTCTTTCCAGCTTAAAAACATTCTTGTCACTCCGGATGTCATTCAAAACTTGCTTTCTGTCCGTCGTTTTACCACTGACAAGAATGTTTCCATTGAGTTTGATCCATTTCGTTTGTCTGTGATGGATCTTTCTACCTAACGACCTCTTTTTCGATGTGATAGCTTGGGGCCCCTGTACACACTTCGACTTCCTACTTCCGCTGCATCACCGCCTTTTGCTTTGACTACGACAGCTTCATCCACCATTTGGCATCGCCGGCTTGGCCACCCTGGTGCAGATGCTATGTCGAAGTTGTCCAGTAGTTCTGTTATCTCGTGTTCTAGGGGCACATATGACTCCTTATGTCATGCTTGTCAGCTTGGTCGCCATGTTTGGCTTCCTTTTCCCACTTCTGTGACTCATGTTGAGCACGTTTTTGATTTTATACATTGTGATTTGTGGACATCACCCATCACCAGTGTATCGGGCTTTAATTATTACTTGGTGATCATTGATGTTTTTTCTCACTTTTCGTGGACTTTTCCATTACGATTGAAGTCTGAGACTTTCGTTACTCTTTCTCACTTCTTCGTTTGGATTTCCACTCAGTTTGGACGCACCATCTGAGCTGTCCAGTGTGATAATGGACGCGAGTTCGATAACTCTACGTTTCTTAACTTTCTCTCCGCACATGGGGTACAACTACGCATGTCTTGTCCGTATACCTCTCCTCAAAACGGCAAGGCAGAGCGCATGATTCGCACCACCAATGATGTCATGCGCTCCCTGATGTTCCAGGCATCTGTTCTAGCCTGATACTGGGTGGCAGCTCTCCATACTGCCACACTTCTGATTAATCGCCTTCCTACCAAGGCGATTCGTGCCTCCACCCCCTACTTTACTTTATATGGCACCGATCCTCTTTATGATCACCTTCGAGTTTTCGGATGCGCTTGCTACCCAACCTTTCCGCCACTGCCCCGCATAAGCTTGCGCCCCGCTCGACACGATGTGTTTTTCTCGGGTATTCCCTTGATCATAAGGGGTACCGGTGCTTAGATCTCACTACTCACCGCCTTTTGATCTCTCGGTACGTCGTATTCGACGAGTCCTTCTTTTCCTTCTCTACCACCTCTTCCGGTTCCACCACAAAGCTGGATTCCCTTTTCCCACTGACCCCGAGGCTGCTCCCCAGTTGCCTTGGCCTCTTTCTTCTGCAGGTCCGACACACGCTACGCCTCAGGTGCCCCCGGCGTCACCTGCTGCACCATGTGCGGCATCGACATCTCCAGCGTCGCCTGCTGCGCCACGCGCGGCATCGACGTCTCTAGCGTCGCCTGCTGCGCCACGCGCGGCATCGACGTCTCCGGCGTCGCATGCTGCGCCTCGGGTGACCCCTAAGTCACCAGCTGCGCCACGCGCGGCATCGACGTCTCCGGTGTCGTCTGTTGCACCTCGGGTGACCCCTACGTCACCAGCTGCGCCATGCGCGGCCTCGGCTTCCCCGACGTCACCGGCAGCGAGCCCGACGTCCACGACGCCACCAGTCGCAGCTCCGACGACGACTTCTCGCTTCGCCGACTCCGCGCTTGTCTACCAGCGAGGAGCACGGGATGGGGCCCCAGCTCCAGCTGCGCCACGCACGGCACCGGAGCCCTCTACACCAATCGTCGCGCCACGCGCGGCCTCGAGACCCACTCTCGTCTACCCACGATGAGAGAAGGTTGTTGTACCCGAGCGCCCGGTGTACAATCCTCCTCTTCTCCACAGGGATCCTAGTCATGTCCACTCGATAGTGACTCGACGTGCGTCTGGGAGTCTCCGACCGGTTGAGCGCTTTGTCGGAGCTGCCTTCTCGTCGACGACATCTCCACCAACCAACTCTTCTTCGATCTCACCCATACCGACTTCTATGCGTAGCGCCCTCGCCGACCCTCACTGGCGCCGCGCTATGGAGGAAGAGTATGAGGCCCTGCTTGCCAACCGGACCTGGGACCTGGTTCCCCGCCCCGGTCGTGGCAATGTTGTCACGGGCAAGTGGGTGTTCACACATAAGAAGGCGAATGGTACCTTGGAGAGGTACAAGGCTCGGTGGGTACTTCGGGGTTTTACTCAGCGCCCTGGAGTCGACTACGACGAGACCTTCAGCCCAGTGGTGAAGCCGGCGACGGTTCGTACCGTTCTGTCGCTGGCTCTCTCGCGTTCTTAGCCCGTCCACCAGTTGGACGTCAAGAATGCCTTCCTCCACGGTACACTGACCGAGATGGTGTACTGCAGTCAGCCGACATGATTTGTTGATTCAGCTCACTCAGACATGGTCTGTAAGCTGAACAAATTCCTATACGGTCTGAAGCAGGCACCGAGAGCCTGGTATAGTCGGTTCGCCTCCTTCTTGGTCTCACAGGGGTTCGTCGAAACTAAGTCGGACACTTCGCTGTTTGTCTATCGACGTGGCAGTGACACTGCTTACCTTCTACTGTACGTCGATGACATTGTACTGACAGCGTCCTGTCCGGCTCTTCTTCGGCGCACTATTTCTGCTTTACAGCAGGAGTTCGCTATGAAGGACCTGGGCCGTCTCCACCACTTCCTGGGTATTGCGGTCGAGGACCGACCAGGCGGCTTGTTCCTTCACCAGCGACAGTACTGCCTATATATCCTCCAGCGAGTGGGCATGGCTGAGTGCAAGCCGTGCTCCACTCCAGTGGATACTCAGGCGAAGCTCTCCGCTACCGACAGGACACCCGTCACTGACCCCACTGCTTACAGGAGTCTTGCAGGTGCTCTTCAGTACCTCACCTTCACCAGGCCGGATATCTCCTATGCGGTTCAGCAGGTGTGCCTCCACATGCATGACCCGAGGGAGCCGCACCTCACCGCTGTGAAGCGGATTCTTCGGTACCTACGAGGCACCCTCGACTACGGCCTCCTCCTTCGACGTGACGCGACCTCCGAGCTGGTCGTGTATACCGACGCTTACTGGACAGGCTACCCGGACACTCGCCGGTCTACCTCTAGGTACACCGTCTTCCTGGGCGGTAACCTCGTCTCCTGGTCCTCGAAGCGACAGCCCGTGGTGTCGCGTTTGAGTGCTGAGGCGGAGTATCGTGCCGTGGCTAACGGCGTGGCTGAGGCTTCCTGGCTTCAGCAGCTGCTTCAGGAGCTCCACACTCCCGTCGCCAGGAGCACCCTGATCTACTGCGACAACGTCAGCGCCGTGAACCTCTCCATCAACCCGGTCCAGTATCAGCGCACGAAGCATGTGGAGATCAACCTCCATTTTGTTCGTGAGCGGGTTGCACATGGCGAGGTTCGGGTACACCATGTCCCGACGACGACGCAGTTCGCCGACATCTTCACGAAGGGCCTCCCGTCGTCGCTGTTCTCCGAGTTTCGGTCTAGTCTCAACATCTGCAGTGGCTAGATGTTGTGACTGCGGGGGGTGTTAAGACTCTGTAATTGTGTGGGTGACACAGGGGTAGTTTAGTCATTAGTGAGGGATTAGGGTTAGGGGTAGTTTAGTCTTTTCCCCTCACCTAATCCCTCTATATAATGGACTCTGTACCCTGTTGATTAACATCATCTAATACATCCACAATTATCCCTCTATTACATAGGAATGGCTGGTTTTGATGCTGGCTCGCCAAGCCTATCACGACCCTCCTCCTTTACCCGGGCTTGGGACCGGCTATACTACAAAGGCATAGGCGGAGTTGTTCCTCAAATTTCAATACCAATGTTAATTTCATTTTGAAAATTTATATTAGCTGGAGATAAACATGGTTGCCGAATCTGAGAATCAAACTACTTGGATTACACAATCTTATGTCCCTGCTTTAGAATCATCTGGTTCACTTTTGCCGATAATAAGATGTTAGTAGTTGAATTCTTACTCTCATTGGAAGAGAGAATGACACTAGGAGTTGGGGCAATTTTCTTGTCTATCTCACACAATGCCATACCAAACCAAGGGGTTGAGGCTACATATTTATAGCTGCCATGGCAGCCAAGCATATGCCACAAAGATGCTAGTCTAAGATGCTTAGATGCTGTCCTAATATGCTGTCCTTGGCTGACACTAAGATGTTGTCCTAGTGTCCTTAATATGCTGTCCTAATTGGGGCCACAAAGACCAAAGGACTAGAGTACAACAAGGACCAAGGACCAAGGACTAAAGTGCAACAAACTAAAGGACTAGGGTACAAGGGACTAGGTGACCAAAGACCAAAGGACTACAAGACTTATTCCAGCATGATACCACCATACCAACCCAAGGGGTTGAGGCTACATATTTATAGCTGTCATGGCAGCTAAGCATATGCCACAAAGATGCTAGTCTAAGATGCTTAGATGCTGTCCTAATATGCTGTCCTTGGCTGACACTAAGATGCTGTCCTAGTGTCCTTAGATACTGTCCTAATTGGGGCCACAAAGACCAAAGGACTAGAGTACAACAAGGACCAAGGACTAAAGTGCAACAAACTAGGGACTAGGGGACCAAACACCAAAGGACTACAAGACTTATTCCAGCATTCTCCCCCTAAGTCTTGTACGTCGTCTTCTGAGAGGGTTGGACCATCCCGATCTTGGTGCGAAGTTCAATGAACTTGAGCCTCCCAAGGGGCTTCGTGAGCAGGTCCGCAAGCTGGTCATTGGTGTTGATGTAGTTCGCCTTGATGCTCCCTTCCTCCAAGCATTTTCGGATGAAGTGGTACCTCACCCGGATGTGCTTGCTCCGTTCATGGAAAACGAGATTCTTTGCCAGGGCCAGAGCGGACACGTTGTCCACCCTGAGTTCGACCGCTTCAGTGTCTCTGCTGAGGAGATCACCAAGCAGTCGACTAAGCCAGAGCGCCTGAGTCGAAGCGGTGGAGGCCGCTATGTACTCGGCCTCGCAGCTGGACAGGGCCACCACCTGCTGCTTGACCGACTGCCAGCTAACGAGGCACTTGCCGAAGAAGAAGAGGATCCCGCTCGTGCTCTTGCTGGTGTCGATGTCGCCGGCGTGGTCGCTATCGCTGTACCCGACAAGGTGTGCCTCCCCAGGACACCTCGGGTAGTGGAGGTCGTGATCGAGAGTCCCCGCAACATAGCGGATGATCCTCTTCACAGCCTGCTGGTGATCCGTCGTCGGTCGTTGCAGGAACCGACTAACGTAGCCGACGGAGAATGCCAAGTCCGGCCGTGTGTGGGTGAGGTAGCGAAGGCACCCCACAAGACGCCGGTACTGCGTAGCGTCCACCTCCTCCGCCGTGCTGTCGCGGCTCAGCTTCAGCCTCTCCTCCATCGGAGTGAGAGGTGGATTGCAGTTTGTGAGCCCAGCTAGCTCAACAATGCGCTTGGCGTAGGCGGTCTGTCGAAGTGTGATCCCGGAGTCGGCCTAGTGCACCTCAATCCCAAGGTAGAAGGAGAGAGATCCCAGGTCACTCATCTGGAAGGTGGCTTTCATCTCTTCCTTGAACGCTGCCACCTCCGCATCCTTGGTGCCTGTGATCACCAAGTCGTCGACGTAGACACCCACCAGTAGGGTGTTTCCTCCATTGCCCCGCCGGTAGATGGCCGCCGCGTGCGGGCATTGCCCGAAGCCCATCCTCTTGAGCGTGGAATCCAACTTGGCATTCCACGCCCTTGGTGCTTGACGCAAGCCATAGAGGGCCTTGCGCAGGCGCAACACCTTGCCCTCCTTGCCAGAGACCGCAAACCCGGCGGCTGGTGTATGTAGACCTCCTCCTTCAAGTCGCCGTTGAGGAGCGCCGACTTGACGTCCATGTGCTGGACACGCCAGCCTTCTTGGGCAGCGAGTGCAAGAAGGAGTCGCACGGATTCCATCCGTGCCACGGGGGCAAAAGCATCGTCGAAGTCGATCCCCTCCCGCTGCACGAAGCCGCGTGCCACCAAGTGAGCCTTGTGCTTGACGATGGCGCCGGCTTCATCCCTCTTCAACTTGAACACCCACTTAAGGGTGATCGCACGGTGACCGCGAGGGAGATCAGCAAGCTCCCAAGTGCGGTTCGTCTCAACCGCGTCCATCTCCGACTGCATCGCGGCACGCCATGCCGTGTGTCTCTCAGCCTCCGCGAAAGACCGAGGCTCGCCGTCGTCGCACGCAAGATGCAACTGCGCCTCCAGATCGCGAGGGACCAGTCCCGGCACTGACTGGTCACCGAGAAGATCCTCCATCGTACGATACCGCAACGGCTCGCCGTCGTGGTATGCGTCGATGCGCTCCTCGTTGTGGGAGAGCACAGTAACGAACTGCACTGGTTTGTGCTCGACATGAGCTGGTGTCAGAGTGGACGTACCCGGAGGGATGGCAGTCGGTGCTGGAGTGTGTGGGGTCGCCGGCTGTGGTGGTGGAGAGGTCGTCGCAGCCGAGGTCGTGACTGGGGAGCGTGGCGCTGAAGTTGGTGGAGAAGAGCTGCCCACTCCCCCAGTTTCCTTGAAGTGGACGTACTCGACGATGAAGTTGTCGTATGTCGGAGTCGAGCCGTCGTCCACCGCCTTGTCCCATGCCCATCCTCGCCCTTCGTTGAACACAACGTCGCGCATCGTGCGCACACGCTGTGTCTCCGGGTCGAGAATGCGGTAGGCCTTCGAGCCCTCCGCGTAGCCGATGAACACCCCCGGAGTGCTCCTGTCGTCGAGCTTGCTGATGTGGCCAAGCTCCTTGGCGAACGCGAAGCAGCCGAAGACCCGTAGATGAGATACCGCCGGCTTGCGCCCATACCAAGCCTCGTACGGCGTCCTGCCGTTGAGAGCCTTGGTGGGCGAGCGGTTGAGGATGTAGACAGCCGTCACCACCGCCTCTCCCCAGAAGATAGCCGGCATTCCCCTCTGCTTGAGGAGGGTCCGAGCCATCCCCACGACCGTCTGGTTGCGCCGCTCGACGACGCCGTTCTGCTGCGGGCTGTAGGGCGCGGAGTAGTGGCGCTGAACACCCTCATCCACGCAATACGACGCAAATTCAGCCGCCGTGAATTCGCCACCGTTGTCGGTGCACAGCACACGCAGCTTGCGGCCGCACTCCGCCTCCACAATGACCTGCGCGCGCCTGATGGCGTTCGCAGCCTCTCCCTTGCTGCCAAGGACCACGACCCACATGAAGCGGGAGAGGTCGTCGACGAGCAGAAGGAAGTAGTGTCGTCCTCCTGATGTAGCTGGTGTCACCGGGCCACACAAGTCCCCGTGAACGAGCTCGAGCCGTTCCTTAGCTCGAAAGCTCGACTGCTGGGGAAAAGGAAGCCGCCCCTGCTTCGTCAATACGCAGACGTCATAGAGCTGCTCCACGTGGTCAAGACATGGTATGCTTCGCACCATCTCCTTGGCACTGAGCTGCTTTAGGGCCTCGAAGTGAAGATGCCCAAAGCGCTCGTGCCAATGCCATGCCTCGTCGTCCCGACGAGTGGCAAGACACACAAGCTGTGCTACCTGCACGTGAAGGACATAGAGTCGATTGGTGCCTCTAGTTACCTTGGCAAGAAGGCGACGATGGCGATCCCAAATCTTCATGACTCCGTCCTTAATCTCCACGCGCAAACCATTCTCATCCAGCTGTCCCAGGCTGATGATGGAGTTTCTCAACGCGGGGATGTAGTAGACTCCGACGAGCAGCCTGTGCTCACCAGACTCGGCGGTGAGGATGACGGAGCCGACACCCTTGACCTCCACGCTAGAGGCGTCACCAAACTTGACAGAGCCTCGGACATTGGAGTCAAGCTCAACGAAGAACTCCCGTCGACCGGTCATGTGATGGGTGGCGCCGGTGTCGAGGCACCACCCGTCAGTCTTGTCGTTGCTGGAGTCGTCGCCGAGGAAAGCGTGTGCTCTTGGCTCATCAAGATGAAGGAGAGCCGCTGCAGTCGATGCCACTAGAGGTGGCTTGATGCTTCCGTGTGCCAGAAGCAAAGCTGGCTCCTCCTCTACCTGTGCCACGTGGACCTCCTCCTCCACTTGTGCCATGGGGCTTGGCCACGTCGTGGCTGTCGACACTCCCTGGCCCAATGACCAAGCTTGCCACAGTTGTGGTAGGTGTCGTCTCGTGTCGGCTTGTGGTTGCCGATAGTGCCGCCCTGGGCGCCTCCGCGGGCGCCACCCTCGGTACGTCCGCGTACCCCGGCCTGGGTACCTCCGCGCCCCTTGCGCAACTTGCCGCGCTTGCGGCTGCCTGTCGAGGAAGAGGACTCCCCCTTCTTCCGGTCACCCTGGCCAGCCTCCCACTGCTCGCGAATGAGATGAAGCTTCCCGCCAATGGTGATAGGCCCCGAGAGAGGTTGTGGTTCGTCACTGTCGACGACCTTGAGGCGACCTATCGCCTCTTCGATCGACATCGTGGAGAGGTCCAGCAGAGACTCGATCGAGCGAGCGATCTGCTTGTACTTCTCGGGGATGCACCGAAGGAGCTTCTCGACAGCTCTCTCTTCGTCGTAGCTCGTAGGTGTCGTCGCCGAACTGCACCAACTTCTGCAACAAAGTGTTGAGACGGAGAGCAAAGTCATCAACGTCCTCACCTGGCTTAAAGGCTAGGTTCTCCCACTCCTTGCGAAGCACCTGCAATGTGGAATTGCGGGCGCGGGCGCTGCCGATGCGTGCCGCAGCGATGGCATCCCATGCCTCCTTAGCAGTCCGCTTCTTGGAAAGCGAGAACTGCATCTCGGGCGGGACTGCAGCAATGAGGGCATCCAACGCCCGTCGATCCTCGTAGTAGTCGACGTCGCCGTACTGAACTGCTTCCCACATGTGTCACACCTGGAGCCGTACCCTCATCACCGCGGCCCACTCGACGTAGTTGGACTTGGTGAGGGTAGGCCACCCACCGCCGAGACCGACGTCCCTGACAATGGCCTGGACCTCGTGGTGTACATGGTACCTGTCCGGGGAGGGAGAACCGCGCCGCATATAATGGCCGCGTTCTCCGTCGACCCAACCGAACACCTCACTAGCTACCTTCCTAATGCAAGTTGCCATCTTCATCCACATACTATCTGCATCTCCATTTTCTGTCTAGGGTCCTTCTGTGATCACCATATTTTTAAAGGATTCCTGTGATTCTCCCTTCAACTTCCACCACTTTGTTCTTGTGATTTTGACACCTTTGTCCCGCACAGAACATGTATGAAAGCGAAAGTCAGCTACCACAAGCTTATGTTGTGTCACAACACACTCCCCGGGGATCACCTTACAATCTAGACACTCCCGTCTATCCTTTCTCCTAGTGAGGACAAAGTCAATCTGGCTTAGAGTGTTGGGCACTACTAAAGGTCACTAGGTGAGATTGCCTCTTCCTAAAGAGGGTGTTAGCTATCAACAGATCATAGGCTACGACAAAGTCTAGGATGTCCTTACCTTCTTGATTTCTATCGCCGCATCCAAAACCTCCATGTACTCCCTCAAATCCTAGGTTAGTTGCACCCACATGACCATTGAGATCTCCCCCTATGAGGAGTTTCTCGGTTATCGGTACCCTACTAACCATATCCTCCAAGTCCTCCCAAAATTGCCTCTTAGCACTCATGTTGAGCCCAACTTGTGGGGCATAAGCACTAATGACGTTCAAGACAATGTCCCCAATTACTATCTTGATTAAAATGATCCTATCCCCTCGTCTTCGAACATCCACCACTCCATCCTTAAGACTCTTATCTATTAGAACATCTACGCCATTCCTAGTCCCAGCCGAAGCAGAATACCAAAGCTTGAAACCGGTATTCTCGACTTCTCTCGCTTTTTGACCCGTCCATCTAGTCTCTTGTACACAAAGGATATTTACTCGTCTCCTAATGGCAACATCTACTAACTCACGTAGCTTCCCCGTAAAGGATCCTACATTCCAACTACCCACCCGAAATCTATGTTCCTCGGCTAGCTTCCTTACGCTTTGCACCCGTCGAGTAAGATGTAAAGACCCTTGCTCACTTATCACTACATCCGGGCGATGATGTAGCGCGCCACTAAGGTGGTAGCGATCCGGCCCTTGCTCATTTAACACCATATCCGAGTTCCGATATGGCGTGCCACTAAGGCGGTGGCGACCCGGCCCTTGCCCACTTAACACCATACCCGGGTTCCGATGTGGCGCGTCGCTAAGAGGGTTACGCCCCAACGAATTTCTATTGGGTTTCATTTTCATGAGAATGATTAAGCGTAGTTGTTGGCTCGCCAAGCCTATCACAACCCCTCCTCCTTTATCCGGGCTTGGGACCGGCTATGTCATTACAACATAGGCGGAGTTTTTGCCGATAATAAGATATTTTCCAAATTTTTTTTGGACAAGTCATTTTGCTCTCTGTTGCATATATACTCTAAATGATATTAATATTTCTATCTTATGCTCATATCTTCTGTTTTTAACCTTTCAAACAGCGGCTGAAACAGATATACTTAAAGTGACGGAGGGAAATTTGAAGTTGCAGAAAGTTTCTCTCAATGGGATTACAAAAAGATTTTCTGATAAAATGTATGGTTTACATTTAAAACATTACCGAATTCTAGTGCTACCCGGACTGAATTATTTTGAAAAATGTGCTATAATATTGGTGTATGCACAGAATTTTGGCACATTTTCTTGTTACGTTAAAACCCTTTATAAATCTTCATTGTACAAGACAAAGCAAATATCAATCCGTTGTATGAACCACTCTGGGTGTTTCAGTTGAACAACACTCAGTACCCTGGCTGATACTGAAATTACCTTTGATTGTAGCTCAATAAACTCAGTAAACCCACTGTTGCATTAGGCACCAGTGGCTAGCCAGGTGAAGACCTATCGCCTAGAGTCTAGACGTGCCTAAGCGTTCCTAGGCAGTGCTTAGGTGTTTTGTACTGTAGCAATGATGTATTATAAATTTTTTAAAAACACAAAAGTGTATCCATACCTTATTTTTGCTGCAAGGCTGATTTTTATTCAATCCTTTTCTTCATTTTGTCAACTCCTAAGAGTAACATGGAGATGACAAATATTAGTGGAGTATCATTAACTCATGAAGACATAATAGATGAATAAAGAATACTAATAGAACATAACTAGTACTCATCTTAGTGATCTCATAGGCTCTTGTTGTTGCCGTCCATAGCATCTTCTCCTTCTGAATTCTAATGCACAATTCACAAACATGGAGAGCTATGGCAGATCTCAAGTTGCATGAAAAATTCATAAATAAAGTTCTTGCTGAGTTAAAATTAAAAGATACATGAGAGCTGCACTCAAGAGTTCATTACACACTTAAAAAGATAAAACAACACATGCCAATGCATTGCAGATTTGTTTAGCCCCCTCAACACATGTAATGACTGCAGGTATTAGCAAAAAGTTAATGTGAACAAAGATAATAATACAGAGTAAATGACAATATGAGAAAATAAAACAGTTACTGATTGCTTACCTTCACCCAGCATTGCGCTTTGCTAAAAGATTCTGGACTAGTTATGTCATAGACAATGATTGCAGCAGCAGTTCCTCTGTAGTAAAGTGGTGCTAATGCAGCATACCTGGAATTGAACGTGGATACACTTGTTTCAGGGATATACATGCAAGTAACATGGATTGACATTTCAGTGGGTAAAAACAATTTTGATAGCAAAAAGATGTAGATTTTTCATCCATGGCTCAACTAGCTTGAGACAGTTCAGTAAATCACCTTGGACGTTGAATCAAACTGACCACGAACAAAGCGAAGAACAATGCAGCCTTTTTACCAACACCTGAGTCTGCTGTGGATGCCTGTGGGGAACCAGTACCACAGGCGCACCCACAAAGGGTCCACCAGGGGGGCGTTGGTTGGATAGAGGGGAAACAGATCCGGTTGTTGATCTGTTGCTTAATAAACAGATCAGGTTGTTGATCTGGTGGTAGATAGAGAGGATTTTTTAGGGATAGGATCTATTAAGATCAGATATGATAAGATCTGATCTGTTGGGCGCCTTGCTCTCTATAAAAGGAGCCCATAGTTGTACTAGGATTTCATCAAGGAACAAGATGTCTCCCTAATGGGCGATTGCTTGATCACCCTGGCTAGAATCCCTTCCAGCATAGGGAACTCAGCCAAAAAACCGTCCAGCAGGGCTCCCTACCCACTTCGTTCACATCCCACTTCCATCTTCTCATCCACTGTCCCCCGTGCACCCCCACTAGGAAGAATCACAACAGTCTCCCTGCAATATCAACTACAAAGTAATAAGGCTGAAACCATCAAAAAAATCTTTAGTTAGATGTTGTCAGAACAGCTCAGAACATCAATGTGCAAAGTAGTAAACAAAGGGCATAAAGTGGACACTTGGTTTACTCCCTGCATTACACAAACATAAGTCCATGGCTTTGCATCCTCCGACAGAGCTGGAGGGAGGAGCTCAGGCAGAGGCGGAGGCAGAGGGAGGAGCTCAGGCGGAGGCGGAGGGTGAAGCGAGTGAAGCTGAGAACAAAGGTGTGAGAAGGAAATGAAGTCGTTGTTGATAATGCAAGAGGAGGGTTACATATATAGGCTATGAAGCCCAACTCAAAGGACCACAATACCCCTTGACACACACACAGTCTAACATCCCCCCGCAGTCGAAACTCTGGCTGCGACAGATGTTGAGACTGGACAACAACACACTTACTACATGAGTAAACACAAAGACACTCTAATAAGACCCCCTCGCAGTCACAACATCTAGCCATGGCAGATGTTGAGACTGAACCAAAAGACCCTACATACATGAGTAAACACACACGCTAACAGCTTCCCGCGGAGGACACCGTAGAAGAGCCCACTCACGCTCCCGAGCAGTGGCGAGGACGGAGTGGGCCGCAAACACCTCGCCATGAGGGGCACGGCCGGTAGAGATGGCCCAAGTGCGCGTGGCGGAGGGCGGCAACGCATGCGAAAGGTGCGGAGTAGGGGGGATGGACACGCGGGGAAGGCCGACAACACGGAGGAGGAGGAACACACGCAGCGAAGACCGACGGCGTGGGGTAGGAAGGCAAGGACGCACGTGGAAGGCCGGCAGCGCGGGATAGGAGGGCAGAGACGCACGCGGAAGACCGACAACGCGAGGTAGGAAGGATGCGTGTGGCGAAGGCCGACGGCGCGGGGTAGGAGGGCAGGGACGCGCGCGGAAGGCCGACATCGCGGGATAGGAGGGCAGAGACGCGCGCGGAAGGCCGACATCGTGGGATAGGAGGGCAGAGATGCGCGCGGAAGGCGGACAACGCGGGATAGGAGGGCAGAGACGCGCGGAAGGCCGACAGCGCAGGGTAGGAGGGCAAGGACGCGCGCGGAAGGCTGGCAGCGCGGGGTAGGATGAGTGATGCGCGCGGAAGGCCGACAACGCGGGGTAGAAGGGGTGCGCGCGGCGAAGGCCGACAGCGCAGGGTAGGAGGGAAGGGACGCGTGCGGAAGGCCGACAGCGCGGGATAGGAGGAACGCGCGCGGAAGGCCGACAGCGCGGGGTAGGAAGGATGCGCGCGGCGAAGGCCGACAGCGCGGGATAGGAGGAAGAGGGACGCACACCAAAGGCCGACAACGTGGGATAGGAGGGATGAAGGCGCCACGACCGCCATGGGGAGGAGCGGAGGCGCTGCTGCGGTCATCGGGAGGCGCTGCTGCCGGCTTGGAGGGCGGAGCCATCGTGCAGTGCTCTGGTGGGTCCAGAGGCGCGGCGGCG
Source organism: Neostapfia colusana (assembly GCA_030760725.1). Lineage (NCBI taxonomy): Eukaryota > Viridiplantae > Streptophyta > Magnoliopsida > Poales > Poaceae > Neostapfia > Neostapfia colusana. The sequence continues at coordinate 56,726,834 of JASWHV010000005.1, read as the reverse complement.
ACGCGCGGGAAGCCGGCGGCGGCGGGTAGATGAGAGGGGGCCAGCAATCCCAGATCGGGCCTCCACAGAGCCATGGAGAGGGGCGGCGACCCCAGATCCAGTCGCAAGGATGTCGGAGACGCTCCCCGGGACAGCCGCGCTGACGGCGCCAGAGGCGGCGGCCAGAGGGGCGCAGTTGCGTCCACGGCCAGAGGAGCGCGACGGTGGCTTCCAGTGAGCAGGAGCGGCTGTGGAGGGCGGCGGAGGAGGTGCCTCACCCGGCGGGCAGAGGTGCGGCGGCAGATCTGGCCACCGCTGGGCCCGGGGAAGCCGGTGGTGGCGGATCCATCAGCGCCGGCCCGAGGAAGGCCGGTGGCAGCGGGCGGAGAGGGGGGTCCGGTAGGGGCGTGGCCGGTCGAGGCGTGCAGAGGCGGCGATGCTCGGGCGCGTAGGGGTGGCGGCGCTCGAGCGAGCAGAGGGGGCGGCGCGGCCGCGACGCGCGAGGAGGGGGCGGCGCGGGGCGGCGCGCGGCGGCAGGCGGCGGCCGGGCGTCCAGCGCGGCAGCTTGCGCGTGTCCGGCGGATCTCGGGGCGGGCCACATGAGGCGGGCCGCCGCCGGCCGGTGGCGGCGGCTCCTACATGGAGGATGGGGCGGCGACTGGTGGTGATGGGAGAGAGAAGAGGGAGCAGAGGGTGGCGGCGGGTGGGAGAGAGGCCCAGAAACCCTAACTCTAATCTGATACCATGTGAGAAGGAAATGAAGTCGTTGTTGATAATGCAAGAGGAGGGTTACATATATAGGCTATGAAGTCCAACTCAAAGGACCATAATACCCCTTGACACACACATCCTAACAAAAGGAGCTCATCTTGCTTAGCATTTCTTGCTAGGGCAGAAGCGGTCGGAGCGGGGTCGAGCAGAGGAGGCATGGCGGCGACGATTCAGGCAAAGAATGTGGGCAGAGGAGATGGTGGCCCAAGGTCTGGCGCTAGCGGCAACAAATCGGTGATTCGGGCGGCTAGCACTGTGATGGTAGGATTGCAATATCGTTGCCGGGCTAGGGATATCCGTAGGCGACAGAATAAGTCAGGATCATGGAATTGCTTGCCAAGAGTCTGTCAGGAATAAAATTGAGTTTGTTGAAATTCAGGTCGAGTCTAGGAAGGAGTCCAGTCGATTTTTAGAGCACACATTAGATGACTGGGTTATTAGATAAAGATAGAGTCTAGTTTAGATTGTATTCGGTTGTAACAAATTGAGTCAGGGAATTATCCCTAAGGTTGTACCATTGGGTTAGGCTAATATATGCCAACCGACATTGATGAATAAAGTAAGCAGGTTAAGAGTCCTTCCATACCTCTGGTGCTGCGAGTTGGTAGCACCACGACGCCGCTGGCGAGCAGATATCGGGCTCGGCGGGAGCGCCCCCTGCCTCCATCCTTCCAACCCTACAACCTTCGATCCTGCATGAGACGGGATAACATCTGTCACAATTTGGTATCAGGATCCACATTCAGATCCCATGGGCAACACCAAGGACGCAATAGAGGCTCTGCGCGCTACAATCAAGGACATCAGTGAGAAGCTCGCCAGGCTCAACACCTCCGTCAATGAGATCAGTGGACAGGTCAAACTTCAGGCTACACAACTCGCTGGCATCACGTCGATCAAGGCTGGTGTCCATGATCTTAAACAGTAGCTTGCCGTGCACAGTATCACAACCTCGCGGTTGGAAACCTCTTCCAGCTCGCAGAACAGGGTTGACCCTGAACCTGGGACGTTCGACGGCCACAAAAAGCCGAGTGGCACTGTTATAGATGCATTCTATGGGCAGTAGTATCATAGGCGGCCAAAGATCCATAAAAGTGGTTGAATGCGGCAATTAAAGATTTAGATAAGGGGAGAGTAGTTAGTTTTCTATTTTTGGATTTACTTCTATTTTATTTGACTTGTTGAATTCTGTTGAGATCACAACAGTTTATATACTGAAGTCTGTTGAGATCACAACAGAAAATAAGAGGGCACCTGATCTATAAAGGCAGCCTGGTAGAATGTATTAGGCATCAAAGGAATAAATTCTCTCCTCTTGGGCGAGTTCTCCTTTGGTCATCGTGGCTGGACCTTCTTCCAGTCAGGGCGACAGGGGCTCCCTGGATCAACCCCGGTACCCACTGCGTTCTTCTCCCCAATCTAATATTCTCTTGTGTTCTCCCCTGCGCACTCTCCCCCGAAGACCACGCCATAATAGCTTGGTATCAGGGACGGTACAACGACCTCCATCAATGGCGGGCGCTAGTGATCTGGAGACTTTTCGATCTCACAGCAGCTTGATCGCATATCAGATCGCCTATCGGCTCAGATTTCCACTTTGAATGGCCGTATGGACAACCATGACATTCATATAGCCAAAACAGAAGATGCCCTCTCAGAAATCAAGGAGGCCATCAAGGAACTGGCGGCCACAAGATCCCCTAGGCATCCCGATGATCTGTCCTCCGGCAGCAGAATCAACCAGAGGGAAGATCGGCGCCCTGTTCACAGATTTCCAAAAATAAACTTCTCATATTTTGATGGGGAGTCTGATCCCCTGACTTGGCTCACTAAATGTGAGTCCTATTTTAGTGGTATGAGGACGTTAAATGAAGACAAGGTTTGGTTGGCCGCTCTACATCTAGAAGGAGCAGCAGCCCAGTGGTATTATGCTTTGGAGAGGGATCATGGAGTTCTGTCCTGGCCCCGGACTGCTGATTTTGTCAACCTGAAGTTCGGGCCCCCCCATCCGTTCCAATGGTCTGGCAGAAATCAAGGAGCTATACAGGACAGGAACTGTGGACGAATATCAACGTCAATTTCTTGCCTTGCTCTGCAGGTGTGAGGATCTTTCAGTGCAGCAGCAAGTGAATTTGTTCACGGCAGGATTGGGGCAGCCCTCACGCACTGATGTTGAGCCTTGCTAGGGCCTATGAACAACGGTTGTCCCATGACCAGGAAGGACGCCATCATATGTCAAAAGGGGGCTCACGAGGTGGTTTCAGAAGCACATCAGTGAATACACCAACATCTAGCAGGGGTTCGGCCTCCCAAGTCTCCACTGTAGCGTCCAAACCAAAGTTGAGATTGTCCTCTGAAGAGCTGGCCAATAAGCGGGCAAAAGGAGAGTTTTACAATTGTACTGAGCAGTACACACCAAAGCATAAATGCAGTGGCAAAGGTATATTTCTGCTAGAGTTAGATGATGGGGATGAGGTCCAGGCAGAAGACTTGGGCATCTCCTTAAATGTCTTGATAGGAATTGGACTTGCCAAAACCATGCAACTAACTATCCAGGTGGGCAATTTGTACTTGAAGGCATTGGTGGACTCAGCTCAACATACACTTTCATTGATGAATCCATAGCAGAAAAACTGCACCTTCCAATCATGCAGAAAGGGGGACTGTCAGTGACAGTTGCTAATGGTGACAAACTCACCAGTAAGGGTGTGTTCTCAAACACCAGGGTGAAGATTGAGGCTGAAGAATTTCTAGTGGATTGTTTTGTGATTCCACTGTAGGAATTTGATATGGTTCTAGATGTTAAATGGCTACAGACACTTGGACCTATTTTGTGGAATTTTGAAGATCTCACCATGACCTTCTGGCGAGCAGGGAGAAAAATCAAGTGGGACGGCATAAGAAGGCAGGGCCATGTAGTCCTGCAGTCAGCTACAGAGACAGGGCTGATGGAAGTCTTGTTACAAGAATTTGACGAGCTATTTAAACCTCCACAGGGGCTTCCAACGAGGCGCCACCATGATCACCGTATACGTTTACGGCCAGGAACATCACCTATCACAGTGAGGCCATGCCGCTATCCACAATTATTAAAAGATGAGACAACAGGGAATTATTCGGCCAAGTACTTCTGCTTTTTCTTCCCCAGTACTCTTAGTGACGATGGCACTTGGCGGTTTTGTGTGGACTACAGGGCCTTGAATAAGCACATAGTCAAAGATAAGTTCCCTATACCAGTGGTAGATGAACTATTAGATGAGCTGCGGAGGACAAAAGTTTTCACCAAATTAGATCTCAAAAGTGGCTATCATCAAGTCTGCATGAATGCTGAAGACATAGAGAAGACGGCCTTTAGAACTCGTCATGGACATTTTGAGTTCCTAGTAATGCCGTTTGGCCTCACAAATGCTCCATCTACTTTTCAGGCTTTGATGAATGAAGTGTTGAAGCCTTTTCTCAGGAAATCGGTTCTGGTGTTCTTTGATGACATATTAATCTTCAGCTCATCTTGGACAGAGCATTCACAACACGTTAAGACATTATTTCAAGTGCTACGGGATAATCACTTGGCTCTTAAAAAATCTAAGTGTTTCTTTGGTCAAGACTCGATCTCATACTTGGGTCATATTATCTCTAATGGAAGTGTGTCCATGGACCATTCAAAGGTGGCAGTAGTGGAAGCATGGCCAAAGCCGAAGACAGTGAAAGCACTACGGCGTTTTTTGGGGTTGGCAAGCTATTATCGAAAGTTTATTGCTGGTTATGGTGCTATAGCCAAACCCTTGACCGCTCTATTAAAAAAGAAGGCATTCACATGGTCTGAAGAAGCAGAGGATGCTTTTAGAAATCTAAAGACAACATTGACAACAACACCAATTCTGCAATTACCAGATTTTCAGAACAGATTTTTTGTAGATTGCAATGCATCAGGAACAGGTTTTGGTGTTGTCCTTCATCAGGGTGAAGGAGCAGTGGCATTCTTCAGCCTCCCTGTTGCACCACAACATGCGAAACTAGCTGCATATGAAAGGGAACTGATTGGACTAGTCAAAGCAGTGAAACACTAGAGGCCATACCTATGGGGAAGAGAATTTACGGTGCGGACAGATCACTATAGTCTCAAGTTCTTATTGGATCAACGTTTGACAACTTTCCTCAACATACATGGGTCAGCAAATTATTTGGGTGTGATATTGCTGAGAAACAGGGAGGGGAGAGACCCCTTGGCTGCGCTTAGGGCTGCGCAGGGGAGAAACCAGCAGCGAGGAGGCGTGGGGGCAGCTGCGCAGTACGTAACGTGGGGGACAAAGTAGCTGGTCACGGCGGCTAGGGTTAGGGTTCGAAGCCACCGTGATCCAAGGAGAAGAACAGCCCTCAACGGGGATTCTTATTTTTTTCCTGGATGCTCAAAACATGAGGGAGGGGGGCTGCTTATAAAGGGGGGACAGGACCCCCCTTTGGCCGCAGCCTACTCCTAGTCTGTTTGGGGATAATCCCCCAAACTGACTAGGATTCCTTTCTTCCCTTTTTTTAGTCTATTTCTTTCTATCTAAACTGATTCAATCTATAACTCCCTTTTATTCCTAAACATTATCTAATTAATTCTTCTAAATATCTTCCTGGTGCGGCTGCAGGGCCTGGCCGGCCTAGTTGTGGCCTTTGTGGGCCCCACGCCGACCATATTGACGGCCCACAAATGCATCCACAACATTTCCCCCCTTCCCGACAAAGAGCTCGTCCTCGAGCTTAAAGGAGGGGTGCTTCATCCTGAAATCTTCTAGTTGCTCCCATGATGAATCAGCTTCAGAATGTCCTGCCCATTTGACGAGTAGCTCCCAGACACCTCTGTTCAAACGCGCCCTTTGTACTTTTTCAGGCGTAGGTACAACACGTCCATGCAGAAGTGGTGGTAAAGGCACCACCTGTTTGGGAGTAGGACCTTCAAATTTCTTTAACAGGGACACATGGAAGACATCATGTATCCTTGCTTGAGGAGGCAGCTGAAGTTTATATGATACAGTCCCAATGCGTTGAATGATCTGATATGTTCCAAAATATTTTGGTCCAATCTTTGAAGAAGGCGTCGTCATTACTCCGCAGCTGTCCTCTGATGAAGCCGCAGCCAAACCCAATCACCGATCTAAAATTCCACCTCTCGGCGGAACTTATCTTCATAGCTTTTCATGGTGACTTGTGCTTGTACCAGCCTGTTCTTGATTTCAGCTAAGAATTCATCTCTATCCTTTAGCTGTTTTTATCCACTGCTGCTACTCTAGATACGCCCGGTTGGTAACCAACAAGAGCCGGAGGGTCCCTGCCATAGACCACTCTGAAGGGCGAGCATTTGAGGGCCGTCTGGTAGGAAGTGTTGTAGCAATACTCAGCCCAAGGAAGCCACTGCAACCAAGTCTTTGGTCGGTCACCAGCCAAGCAGCGAAGGTACACAGTGATGATCTTGTTGACGACCTCAGATTGGCCGTCAGACTGCGGGTGGAAGGCCGAGCTGAGCTGAAGTTGGACACCGGCTAGCCGGAACAAATCTGACCAGAAGAGGCTGGTGAAGATGGTATCACGATCACTGACGATGGAGCAGGGAAAGCCGTGTATTCGTACAATGTCGTCGAAGAATGCCCGCGCCACTGATGCAGCACTGTAAGGGTGGCTTAGGGGAATGAAGTGGGCATACTTGGAGAAGCGATCTACCACTGTCAAGATCACTGATTTCGCACCAACTTTCGAAAAACCTTCAATGAAGTCCATGGAGATATCACTCCAGACTTCCGACGGTATAGGCAGCGGTTGTAGCAGGCTGGCTGGATGAAGATGATCAGTCTTGTTGCGTTGGCACGTAGCACACCCGCGGACATACTCATGCACCCGCCGTAGCAAGGACGGGTTGTAGAAGGAGAGGCGTAGCCGATGCACTGTCTTCTGGATGCCTTCGTGGCCCCCATCATGCGCCTCAGCTAGGAGAGAGGGCCACAAGGAGGACTTGTCGGGAACGAAAAGCTTCCCCTTGTGAAGTAGAAGGCCGTCGCGTTCGTGCGACTCCCTCCTGGAGTTGGGTACATAGCTGCTACGCCTGCTGGTCTGCGCGGAGCGAGTCGAAGAGTGGAAAGACTAGCGCGGATATGGCGTGAATAGCTATGTCTTCCTCGTCGCGGCGGGACAGGGCGTCAGCTGCCTCATTCAAGCGCCCCGGTCGGTACTCAACCTGCAGATCATAACCAAAAAGTTTGCTCACCCAAGCATGTTGGGAAATCGTCGTGAGTCGCTGATCCAGGATATATTTCAGGCTGAAGTGATCAGTCCGAACAGTGAAGGGACGACCCCACAAGTAAGGCCGCCAATGACTTACGGCCTTCACAAGACCGATTAGCTCACGCTCGTATGCCGGTAGCTTATGATGGTGAGTCGCTACAGCGCGGCTGAAGAATGCTATGGCGCCGTCGCCCTGGTGTAGAACCGCCCCAAAGCCGGCGCCGGACGCGTCGCAGTCGACGATGAAGCGCTTGTCGAAATCCGGCATTTGAAGTAGAGGCGCTGTCATCAACGCCTGCTTGAGTTGGGAGAAAGCGTCCTGCGCATCATCAGTCCAGCGGAATGCTTCCCGCTTTAGTAGGGCGGTGAGGGGTGCAGCCACCGCACCATACCCCGCAATGAACTTGCGGTAGTAGCCGGTGAGCCCGAGGAAACCTCGCAAGGCTCGTAAGGACCGAGGTGTAGGCCAACGTTCCACGGCCTCCACCTTGGTCGGATCCATTGCCACGCCGTGAGCGGATATGATGTGTCCTAAGTAGGACACAGTCTCCTGGCCGAAGAAGCACTTAGATTTCTTTAGGAACAACTTGTTTGTCCGTAGTGTCTGGAACACCTGCTTGACGTGCTGAAGGTGTTCGACCCAGGACCTTGCGCCGCGAAGCTCGTCAACCACTGGGATCGGGAACTTGTCTTTCAAAGTTCTGGCGTTGAGCTCGCGGTAGTCGATGCAGAAGCGCCACGTGCTGTCGGCTTTTCGGACCAACAGTACTGGCGAGGAAAATGCAGATGTGCATTCTCGGATGATGCCTTGGCGAAGCATCTCGGCGCATTGCTTCTCAATCTCGTCTTTAAGAAGCTGGGGGTAGCGGTACGGCCGAACAGCTACTGGAGTTGTGCCCGGCAGGAGCCTGATTTGGTGGTCGTGGCGTCGTGCAGGAGGAAGCCCGCGTGGCTCGTCGAAGAGGTCCTGGAAGCCATTCAGGAGGGCGCCCATCATATCAGTAGGTGGTGCTAGAGAGGCACATACCGGAGCTGAACTTCGCAGCCCCGTCCAGATCACCTCACGGTCCCCACGCCACAATTTCATCGTGAGGTCCTCAAGGTTCCAGAGAATGGGTCCCAAAGATCGTAGCCACTGGACTCCTAGAACAAAGTCGAAGCCGTCCAGTGGGAGTGCGTAGCATGTGACGTCGAAGCGATCCCCTGCAATCATCAAGGGTACACGTGGACAGATGCCTGTACAGGAGATAGAGTCGCCGTTGGCGACTCGGACGCCGACGCCTGATCGTGGCAACATCATCAGGCCGAGCTCCTTGATGAGTGGTTCCCTGATGAAGGTGTGAGTGGACCCTGTGTCGACCAATGCTGTCAGTAGGTTGCCGTGGACGTAGACCTGGAGCTTCATTGTGTTGGCGAAGTCGATGCCGGTCAGGGCGTGTAAGGAGATGCCCATATCAGCTACGGTCGCGTCAACGTCATCATCGTCGTCAAGCTCCAGAAGGAAGATTCCTTTGCCGGCACACTTATGGTCCGGTGTGTACCGCTCAGGGCAGTGATAGCACTCGCCGCTTGCCCGCTTAGCAGCCATCTCATCGGGTGTAAGGCGTTTGAAGCGCGGGCGAGAAGATGCCGTTGTTGACGATGTCGGGGCGGGTGCTGTAGAACTGCAACTTGAGGCCGTAGTAGAGGCGCGGGACACAATAGAAGAGCGCGTGGAGCGTTGAGAGGCGGCGCCCTTCTGTATTCCGCTATCTGTTATTGCCGCAAGTCGACGTTCAAAGGCTCTGGCCAGACTCATGGCGGTTTGTATATTAGTGGGAAACTGCAGCTCCACATCCGTTCTAAGTGGCTCGCCGAGGCCAGCTGTGAAGAGGTTGATCTGCTGGCGCTGGCTGAGGTCCTCGCAACGACAAAGAAGGACCAGGAATTGACGCTGATATTCCTCAACCGTGCCAGTACGACAGAGATCTTTAATTTCCGCCAGGTCATTGGAGCGGAGCGGAGGCCCGAAGCGCATGTTGACGAAGTCCGCGAACCGCTCCCAGGACACGATGCCACAGTCACGTTCTAGAGCAGTGTACCACTCGGCCGCGACACCCTCCAGGTGGAGAGACGCGAGCCACACCTTTTCTTCTGGCATCGTACGTGTCCCTCGGAAGTATGTCTCACACTTGGTGAGCCAGGGCAGCGGATCTGTTTCTCCGTCGAACTTGGGGAAATTGACCTTGTGACAACGCAGCCCGCTGTCGTCGAAGGTCGGGCGTCCCGGTGGGCGCCTGGTACTGTAGTGGTCGTCGTTGCCGCCATGGCCGCCGCTGCCACCGCCGCCGCCCTTGCCGCTGCCGCAGCTGCGGGGAAGGTTGCTGCCCTGCGGTGAGTTTTGTTGCAAGTCCTCGCCACCGGAGAGCTCCCGCTCCGGTGCCTTCTCAAAGCGCGCAAGGCGCATATCGTGGCGGTCCAAGCGCTTGTTGATGGTGTCTATCTGCCCCATCATCTTGCGCATCATGTTGCCGAGATCTTGGAGGGTGAAAGTCCCAGAATCGTCCACGGGGCCGGACATGGTCGCTGCCCCGGAGTCTCTTGATACCAAATGCTGAGAAACAGGGAGGGGGGAGACCCCTTGGCTGTGCTTAGGGCTGCGCAGGGGAGAAACCAGCAGTGAAGAGGCGTGGGGGCGGCTGCGCAGTACGTAACGTGGGGGACAAAGTAGCTGGTCACAGCGGCTAGGGTTAGGGTTCGAAGCCACCGTGATCCAAGGAGAAGAACAGCCCTCAACGGGGATTCTTATTTTTTTCCTGGATGCTCAAAACATGAGGGAGGGGGGCTGCTTATAAAGCGGGGACAGGACCCCCCCCTTTGGCCGCAGCCTACTCCTAGTCTGTTTGGGGATAATCCCCCAAACTGACTAGGATTCTTTTCTTCCCTTTTTTTAGTCTATTTCTTTCTATCTAAACTGATTCAATCTATAACTCCCTTTTATTCCTAAACATTATCTAATTAATTCTTCTAAATATCTTCCTGGTGCGGCTGCAGGGACTGGCCGGCCTAGTTGTGGGCTTTGTTGGCCCCACGCCGACCATATTGACGGCCCACAAATGCATCCACAACAAATGCTGAGAAACAGGGAGGGGGGAGACCCCTTGGCTGCGCTTAGGGCTGCGCTGGGGAGAAACCAGCAGCGAGGAGGCGTGGGGGCAGCTGCGCAGTACGTAACGTGGGGGACAAAGTAGCTGGTCACGGCGGCTAGGGTTAGGGTTCGAAGCCACCGTGATCCAAGGAGAAGAACAGCCCTCAACGGGGATTCTTATTTTTTTCTTGGATGCTCAAAACATGAGGGAGGGGGGCTGCTTATAAAGGGGGGACAGGACCCCCCCCTTGGCCGCAGCCTACTCCTAGTCTGTTTGGGGATAATCCCCCAAACTGACTAGGATTCTTTTCTTCCCTTTTTTTAGTCTATTTCTTTCTATCTAAACTGATTCAATCTATAACTCCCTTTTATTCTTAAACATTATCTAATTAATTCTTCTAAATATCTTCCTGGTGCGGCTGCAGGGCCTGGCCGGCCTAGTTGTGGGCTTTGTGGGCCCCACGCCGACCATATTGACGGCCCACAAATGCATCCACAACAGATATCAAGGTCAAATATAGGCCAGGGAAGCAGAACAGTGCAGCAGATGCATTCTCAAGGCGTGATACACCTGGACCCCTTTTGGCAGCTATCTCTGGACCGACATTTGATATATTTGACATCCTGCGCAGTGAGTTGAAGACAGACCCACAGGTGCTGTCATTGTGGGAACAAGTAGAGCAAGGTGCTGCTCCGGATGGTTGGACCATTTCTGACCAGTTACTCATTTTCAAGGGAAAAATTTTGTTCCAAAGAATTCTGAATTATGGCCGCAGTTACTTGACCAAGCACACATGGGACATGAAGGGATCCAAAATACTCTTCATCGGTTCAAGACTTCATTTTTCAGTGAGAAAGCTCATAAGAGGGTGAAGGAATTTGTGAGATGTTGCACAGTCTGTCAAAAGAACAAAACAAAACACTTACATCCAGCGGGTGTTCTGTAGCCACTAGAGATCCCAAGCGCAATTTGGCAGGATATATCTATGGATTTCATTGAGTGATTTCCAAAAGTAGGAGGTAAATCAGTTATTATAACAGTGGTTGATAGATTTTTAAAGTTTACACATTTTATACATCTGGCACATTCTTATTCATCATACACTGTTGCTAAAGCTTTCTTTGACAACATTGTTAGACTCCATGGTTTTCCCTGTTCTATTGTTAGTGACCGGGATGTGATCTTCACTAGCAATTTTTGGAAGGATTTGTTTCAGCAGGCCAATGTCAAACTGAAAATGAGCTTCGCTTTCCACCCTCAAACTATGGGCAGTCAGAAGTGGTAAATAGAATCATCACTATGTATTTGAGGTGTACTCGTTCCTGGTTGCAATGGCTTCCGTGGGCCGAATACTGTTATAACACCTCATACCAATCTGCTCTGCGCACTACTCCCTTTAAGGTGGTTTATGGGTGTGACCCTCCTTCACTGTTGTCTTATGAACTGGGGGCAGCAAAAGTAGCAGTTGTTGATCAACAGTTGGTCAACAGAGATGATTTTTTGAGGAAAATCAAAGACAGACTCCTGTTGGCCCAAGATTCTATGGAACACTCTCATAATCAGAAGACTCGACCATTGACTTTCAAGGAAGGGGATTGGGTATGGTTGATGTTGCAGCACCGCAATGCTATTGGCATCACAACAACAGCTCCAGGGAAGTTGAGGCAGAGATGTTATGGACCTTTCAAGGTGATTAACTGTATTGGACAGGTTTCATATAGACTAAAGTTGCCTGAAAATTCAAGAATACATGATGTTTTTCATGTTTCCTTAAGCACTTTGTTGGAGAGCCACCAAAAGAACCTGTGCAGCTGCCAGACATTCTTTATGGGAAAGTTATACCGTCTCTAGAAAAAGTGCTAAAAACACGATTTAATAAGGGATTTTGGCAAGTCCTGGTCTACTGGATGGGAAGGTCAAAGGAAAATGCGTCATGGGAAGCCTTAGCAGAATTTAAGAAGAAGTATCCCAACTTTCTGCTTGAGGACAATCTGTTTGAAAAGGATGGGAAAATGTTATAGATGCATTTTATGGGCAGCAGTATCATAGGCGGCCAAAGATCCATAAAAGTAGCCGAATGCGGCAATTAAATATTTAGATAAGGGGAGAGTAGTTAGTTTTCTATTTTTGAATTTACTTCTATTTTATTTGGCTTGTTGAATTCTATTGAGATTACAATAGTTTATATACTGAATTCTGTTGAGATCACAACAGAAAATAAGAGGGCGCCTGATCTATAAAGGCATCCCGATAGAATGTATTAGGCATCAAAGGAATAAAGTCTCTCCCCTTGGGCGAGTTCTCCTTTGGTCGTCGTGGCTAGACCTTCTTCTAGTCAGGGCGGCAGGGGCTCCCTGGATCAACCCCGGTACCCACTGCGTTCTTCTTCCCAATCTAATATTCTCTTGAGCAATCCTTATCCTAGTCAAGGCGGGCCAGGGGGTCATAACCCTAATCACCCCGGGGGTCATGATCATGGGCAGAGTCCTAGATTCTCTCAACAACTTCATCGAATCCGATTTTCGGTGTATGAAGGCTCATCAGATCCGTTACCATGGTTGAATAAATGCCAGCAATTCTTCAAGGGGCAAGAAATACAGGAAGCGGATACAGTATGGTACGCCACCCTTCACTTAGAAGGTGCGGCTGACCTATGGTATTATCGTCTGTCCCGCGACCATGGGGAACCATCTTGGTCTGACTTTGTGTCGTTTGTCCACCACGGTTCGGACCTCCATAAGTTCCAACATGCTGGGTGAACTCGCCAAGTTAAAGCCAAGTCGGCCAAGTTTCTGAGTACCAGGAGCAGTTCTTGCAACTGTTATGCAGATGCGACCCAATGAGCGACAGAAGTGCTATGAATCTGTTCACAGCAGCGCTTCGCCAACCCCTTCGATGTAATGTTGAACTGCAAAGACCTTCTAATCTGGAAGAGGCCATGAGCCTGGCATGCGCCTATGAACAGCGCAATACATTCATCCCTTACACAAGACAAAAGTCGTTCGGCACTATAGCAGCAGTCAAAGACAAAGGGGATACATCAGCTACTGCTACTTCAAACTCAGCATCTGGGAACGCACGATGTGTCTTCAGATTTCTCAATAAAGATCAGATGGCTGATCGGAAGGCTAAGGGCCATGGTTGCAATTGTGACGAGAACTTTTCGGTGGAACACAGGAGAACCTGTCCAAAGCTCTTCCATATTGCTCTGGATCATGATGGCGGGGTGACCTGCATGTTTTGGATGACTATGAACAGGCACTGAAAATTTCACTGTACGCCATCACTGGTATTCAGAACAGGGACTCAATGCGCATCCTTATTCAGATTGGCAGCTAGCGTCTCACTGCTCTCATTGACTTGGGGTCCACCCATAACTTCATATATGAGGAGGCTGCAAGAAAGGCTGGGTTGCGGCTCTCTTCTCAGCATGGTTTACAAGTTACAGTGGCCAATGGTGACAAGGTGGACAGCCCAGGATATTGCTGCAATGTTACAACACAGATCACTGACACCATATTTCATATTTAATTTTTTCGCTATACTACTGGGTGATCATGATGTCGTCTTGGGTGTTCAATGGCTTCGGACACTGGGCCCAATTTTGTGGGATTTTGACACCATGACTATGTCCTTTTGGCAAGATCAACAGAAAATTATCTGGAAAGGGCTACCTGCACACACACTGTTCAAACAAAATCACCAGCTCTGTTCGGCCCGCCTGCCACTGGATTCTCTTTTAGAGGAGTTCGCCGATCTTTTTGCACCCCCACCGGCTTGCCATCAGCACGTGAATGCGACCACAAGATACATCTGCTGCAGGGACAACACCAATTGCGGTCAGGCTATACAGATATCCACCAACTCAGAAAGCCGAGCAGGAACGCCAGTGTGCTGAACTCCTGGCCCAGGGATTCATCCGCAAAAGCACATCTGCATACTCCTCATCGGTACTCCTAGTGAAGAAACAGGACGACACTTGAAATTGTGCATTGACTACCGGGCACTCAATGACAAAACTGTGAAAGACAAGTTTCCAATTCCAGTTGTCGATGAATTACTAGATGAACTCAACGAAAGTTGCTTCTTCACTAAACTTGACCTACGCTCGCGGTATTACCAAGTACGTATGTACCCAGATGATATCGCAAAGACCGCGTTCAGAACACATGAAGGGCTGTTTGAGTTTGTGGTAATGCCTTTCGGCTTGACAAATGCCTTCCAGGCTTTGTTGAATTCGATCCTTCAACCTTACTTAAGACGTGGTCTAAACATCTGCAAAACATCTTAATGGTGTTTTTGCTGCTGCGCCATCATAAGCTCTTTTTGAGCAATCCAAGTGTGCCTTCGATGAGGAATCATTAGCCTATTTAGGGCATGTCATCTCTAGGCAGGGGGTGGCTATGGACACTTCTAAGGTCAATGCAGTTCAGGGATGGCCTCCACCAAAGTCAGTCCGAGCACTCAAGGAATTTTTGGGTCTTGCAGGATATTACCGAAAGTTTATCAAAAATTTTGGATCTATCGCTGCTCCGCTCAATTACTGTCCAAACAAGGGTTCAGATGGTCCTCTGAAGCAAAATTGGCATTTTCATCTCTGAAATACGCATTAACACTTCTATCGCTGCTCTACTCAATTACTGCTTAGCACAGCGTTCCACCCACAGACTGATGGATAATCCGAAGCTGTTAATAAAGTTATTGCCATGTACTTGCGATGCATGACAGGGAACAGACCTCGCCGATGGGTTTAGTGGCTACCGTGGGCAGAATATTGCTATAACACATCTTATCATACCTCCCTCCAGTCTACCCCATCCAAAGTTGTTTATGGCTGAGATCCTCCTCAGCTTCGATCCTATACTAAAGGTACTGTAGCTGAAGTCCTTGCTGTGGACTAGACACTTCGATCGTGATGCCTTTCTAGAGGAAGTGAAGGAGTGACTTCATCAAGCATAGCAGCATGATAACTATTAGAGGAGGAAAGTGAATTGATTAATCCTAGTGTCAAGGGGTACATTACATAGAGGTGTTAAGGGGTGGAAAAGGACTAATCTACCCCTAACCCTAATCACATCCAAATGACTAAAATACCCCTAAGCACACCTCTAATTATATAGTCTAACACCCTCCCGCAGTCACAACATCTAGCCACAACAGATGTTGAGACTGGACCAAAATTCGGAGAACAGCGACGACGGAAGGCCCTTCGTGAAGATGTCGGCGAACTGTGACGTCGTCAGGACATGGTGCACCCGAACCTCGCCACTCGCAACCCGCTCACGAACAAAGTGGAGGTCAATCTCCACATGCTTCGTGCGCTGATGCTGGACCCGGTTGGTGGAGAGGTACACGACGCTGACGTTATCGCAGTAGATCAGAGTACTCTGGGCGACGAGAGTGTGGAGCTCCTGAAGTAGCTGCTGAAGACATGACACCTCAGCCACGTCGTTAGCCATGGCGCGGTACTCCGCCTTAGCACTCAAACGCGACACCACGTGTTGTCGCTTCGAGGACCAGGAGACGAGGTTGCTTCCTAGAAAGACGGGATAACCAGAGGTGGACCAACGAGTGTCCGGGCAGGCTGCCCAGTCAGCGTTTGTGTACACGACCAGCTCGGAGGTCGAGTCACGCCGAAGGAGGCCGTAGTTGAGGGTGCCGCGCATGTACCAAAGAATCCGCTTCACAGCGGTAACGTGCGGCTCCTGCGGGTCATGCATGTGGAGGCACACCTGCTGAACCGCGTAGGAGATATCTAGCCTGGTGAAGGTAAGATATTGAAGGGCACCTGCAAGACTCCTGTAAGTAGTGGGGTTAGTGACGGGTGTCCCGTCGGAAGCGGAGACCTTCGCCTGGGTATGCACTAGAGTGGAGCACAGCTTGCACTCAGCCATGCTCGCTCGCTGGAGGATGTCCAGGCAGTACTGTCGCTGGTGAAGGAATAGGCCGTCTGGTCGGTCCTTGACCGCAATACCCAGGAAGTGGTGAAGGCGGCCCAAGTTCTTCATAGCAAACTCGTGTTGTAAGGCAGAGATAGTACACCGAAGGAGAGCCGGACTGGACGCTGTCAGTATAATGTCATCGACGTACAGTAGAAGGTAAGCAATGCCACTGTCACGTTGATAGACAAACAGCGAAGTGTCCGACTTGGCCTCGACGAAGCCCAGTGAGACCAAGAAAGAGGCGAACCGGCTATACCAGGATTGCGGTGCCTGCTTCAGACCATACAGGGACTTGTTCATCTTACAGACCATGTCTGGATGAGCTGAGTCAATGAACCCTGTCGGCTGACTGCAGTACACCATCTCTGTCAGTGTGCCGTGGAGGAAGGCGTTCTTGACATCCAACTGGTGGACGGGCCAAGAACACGAGAGAGCCAGCGACAGAACGGTACGGACCGTCACCGGCTTCACTACCGGACTGAAGGTCTCATCGTAGTCGACTCCAGGGCGCTGAGTGAAACCCCGAAGTACCTACCGAGCCTTGTACCTCTCCAAGGTACCATCCAACTTCTTCTTATGTGTGAATACCCACTTGCCCGTGACAACATTGCCACGACCGGGGCGGGGAACCAGGTCCTAGGTCCTATTGGCAAGTAGGGCCACATACTCTTCCTCCATAGCATGACGCTAGTGAGGGTCGCCGAGGGCGCTACGGACGGAAGTCGATATGGGCGAGATCGAAGAAGAGTCGGGTGGTGGATACGTCATCAACAAGAAGATGGCCTCAGAGAAGCGCTCAACCGGCCGGAGAGCCCCAGCAGCACGTCGAGTCACCACTGGGTGAACGTGACCCGGGTCACTGTGGAGCAGAGGAGGGTGGTACACCGGGGGCTCGGAGCGAGCAGGAGTCGGAGCACCCCGCTCTCACCGCTGATAGATAAGAGTGGGTCTTGTGGCCGCGCGTGGCGCGACGAGTGGCGTGGGGGGCTCCGGTACCGCACGTGGCGCAGCTGGAGCTGGGGAACCAACCCGCGCTCGTCGCTGGTAGACAAGTGCGGGTGCGGGGTTGGTGAAACGAGAAGTCGGAGTTGCAGGAGACACGACCGGTGAAGTCAGAGATGCCGGGGCCTCGCGTGGCACAGCTGGTGACGCCGGGGACGTTCGGGTCGCGGCTGGCGGCGTCGGGGATGTTGGGCTCACAGCAGGTGACGTCGGGGACGTCGAGACTGCGCGTGGTGTAGCTGGTGATGTCGGGGCCACCTGAGGTGCAGCGGGCGACGTCGAAGACGCCGATGCCGCACCTGGCGCAGCAGGTGACGTCGGAGGCTCCTGGGTCGCGCATGGCGTAGCACGTGTTGTGCCTGCAGAAGAAAGAGGCCAAGGCAGCTGGGGAGGAGCAGCCTCGAAGTCAGTAGGAAAAAGAGAATCCAGCTCTACGATGGAACCGGAAGAGGAGGTGGAGAAGGGAAAGGAGGACTCGTCGAAGACGACGTGTCTAGAGATCAATAGGCAGTGAGTGGTGAGATCTAGGCACCGATAACCCTTATGATCAAGGGAATACCCGAGGAAAACACAACGTATCGAGCGAGGCGCAAGCTTATGTGGGGCGGTGGCGGAAAGATTAGGGTAGCAAGCGCACCCAAAAACTCGAAGATGGTCGTAAAGTGGAGCGGTGTCGTATAAAGCGAAGTAGGGGGTGGAGGCACGAATCACCTTGGTGGGAAGGCGATTAATCAGAAGAGTGGCAGTGTGAAGGGCCTCTACCCAGTATCGGGCAGGAATGGATGCCTGAAACATCAGGGAGCACATGACATTGTTGGTGGTACGAATCATGCGCTCAGCCTTGCCGTTCTGAGGAGAGGTGTACGGACAAGACATGTGCAACTGGACTCCATGTGCGGAGAGAAAGTTATGAAACGCCGAGTTATCAAACTCGTGTCCGTTATCGCACTGAATAGATTGGATAGTGCGCCTAAACCGAGTGCATATCCAAACGAAGAAGTGAGAAAGAGTAACATATGTCTTAGACTTCAGTCGTAATGGAAATGTCCATGAAAAATGAGAAAAATCATCAATTATCACCAAGTAATAATTAAAGCCCGACGTACTGGTAATAGGTGATGTCCACAAATCACAATGAATAAGATCAAAAATGTGTTCAACATGAGTCACAAAAGTCGGAAAAGGGCGCCGAACATGGCGACCAAGGTGACAGGCATGACATAAATAATCATGTGTGCCCCTAGTACACGAGATAACTAGGAACCCGTCAACATGTGTGAGTGGGGCTATATTTTTCTCCACACTTGAAACACAGAGTTTTATTCCTCTTCTCCAAATCTCTAGTAATTAGGTGAACACGGAAGAACAAAAGGGAAAGGCGGGGAAGAAAAATCCGCGTGGAGAGGAGAGTTGGTTACCTCAATTGATCTATCCCCTCTTGGGGCCAAAGGCCATTACAATTTGATCACAAAATGAGCCTATTACTTTTTCCTGCCTAAGTGTTTTTCTCTTGGAGTTGATCTCATGTCGTTTCCCTACTACTGTAGATCGTCCGACAACAAGGGTCCTAGTGCTGATATGCGAGAGAGCTTTCTGATCAATTACAACAATATTAATTAATCTATCTCTAATTATTTTGTGGGGTACTTCAATAGTTATCCAAGTAAAGATGTATCTTCAAACTCCCTTATTATGTTTGTGTTAATCGAGTCATAAATCTCTAGGTAATTATATGTCCCACTTGACCCACCTAATTTGGGCTTGTTACTCATGACACACATGCTTGACACTAGGCTAAGTATGAGCTGATTAACTAGGAGAAACTAGTTATAGCCATGAATTCAATCACCTTGGAGTGAAAATTGTGCACAGGTAGGGGCTAGGGCCCACGCTGGCTGACGCCTAGCCCCGCCAGTGGTTACTAGCATTATACTTCCTCAGCTCTCTTTTATTTGATGTTAGGACAAGATTCTTAGCTCAATTTTGATCTAAACAATATGTCTTAACGTCAAATAATAAGTAACTTAGTAGTGTTCTTTTTATTCTCTGAATTGAATGAAAATCATGGTATGTAACTTCTCGAAAAGATGTAAAAGACGATTTTACATCCTTAAGAAAAAACGTATAGCAATCTTACAGAAGCGGGGCCGAGGAAAGAAATCGCTTGTTAAATATCGGACGCGGATCGCCTGACTAGGCATTTTACTGCACTCGTGCAGTAACGCATGTTTCCTGCTTTCAACTCCAGTTTTGCCTAACCCAACATAATTTTTATGATAGTAATCTTCAGTTTTGTGTAAGCCAACATACTTTTTAGGATAGTAGTGAGAGTTTTAAAAGATATTAGATCATCCGTTAGTTTACGTAACTGTTAATTAAGAATTAATTAAACACTTGTCATAGTATATAGAGTAAAATATATTTTTCTCCTTTATAAAAAGAAATAATATATTTAGCTAAAACCATTCATCAATATTATTATCAAACTACATGAATGGTGTTAGGTAAATATATTCTTTCTTTTTATAAATCAGAAAATATATTTTACTATATGTAGTGTTTAATTAATTCTTAATCAACAGTTATATAAACTAACTGATGGTCTAATATCTTTTAGAACTCTCACTAGTGTTCTAAAAAGTATATTGGCTTACACAAAACTGAAAACTACTATGTAAAAAATATGTTGGGTTAGGCAAAACTGGAGTGGAAACCAGGAAACAGGCGTTACTGCACGAGTGCAGTAAAATGCCTGACTGATCCGCGTCCTAAATATCCTCGACCCAACAGAAGAAACAGCCAAACAGCGGCTTGAGCGCCGGCGACGGCACCTCTGTTCCCCCTCGCTCTCGCGCAATTGGACCGCTGCGGGCTTCCCCCTAATGGCGGAGGACTCTGGCGCCATCCTCCGCCACATCACTTCCCTCAAGGACATGCTCGACAAGGTACATTATCCAAGACCCCCTCTGCTCCGCGCATTTGTTTAGTTGTTTGCTTCCATTCTTGCCCCTCGGTGTGGAAAGAGCTGGTAAGGGGTTAGTGTTGTTGCGGCGTCGCTCCGCCTGTGCTGGCCGGTACCCAGGTCCGCCTCGCCTGGGATCTGCGGGAGTCAACCCCGTCGACCAACAACTGGGTTTTGGTTTGTCTGGACGCTTGTTACAGAGAAAAGGGTGGGGTGGGGAAAGATAGGAATTCGAGTGGCGGACATTTCATTGATGAATCTCTTAAACTAGACTAATAGTATATGAGAGTTCAGGCTTGAGGTTGCGTGATTGCAGACTCACTGGACTTCTTTTAATCATCGATTTGGTGGACCTATGATTTGTCGTTAAGAATCTGTAGAGTTTTAGTATTTTTATTATGCTGACCCCGTAGCATCTGAATGCCTCGCCTAGGCACGATCAGTGTCGTTATCAACTTTTTCCTGAGTTTTCAAAAATAAGAATGGTGCTCCACTATTGATTTTTTAGTTAGTGTACTAAACTACATCTCCTTCATATGTGAATGCATGATTAAATTGTAAACCGCACTCGTAATTGTGGAAATGGGTGGTCAACATGTTGACTGCATTTGAGTGGTTGAACACCAAATATTTCCTAGTGCCTATGCCATGTGTTAAGGCTCATGAGTATATTTTTCCTGTAAAAAAACTAGAAGTTGTTATGTGTTCAAGGAATGTGCTGTCCTTTGTAGTTAACACACAATCCAAACTCACTGTGTTTGGAAAATTGGACCTCTTACTTCATGATAACTCAATCTGGTGTCACACAAATGAGAACAATATGAGAATGGTATGATGTAAGGATGTGACTGGTGTGGCACATGCTATATTTTTTCTCCTAAAGCATGTACGTACACTTAGCTATTAACTGATATCATGACTTTATTTCAGAATTTTCCATGTACTAATCCATGTTATATACATGCTTAATTTTTATATTCAACTTCTCGTGACACCTAACCATGCTGTTACTTTCTGTTCTATCATCTTAACTAGGTCAATGAAGAGATTGAACAGCATATACAAAAAACTAGGGAAATAGAATCAGAAATAGTGAAGCATTCTGAAACTGAAAAGCTCTATCTCGACAAAGAGTCTGAGTTGGTGAAAGAAGTATCAATTGCTGAATTTGAACTCAATGGCCTTATCCAAGTGGCTGGTAATTGTTACTTTTAACATTGCAGTTATTAGATTATTGGCATGGATGGTAAAAGACTCGCTAAGCTGTGAGAATATTCATCTGTACATGCATAAAAAATGCATAATGAAAGAGCATTGAATTCCTGAGTTCAGATCAGATGTTACTTCATTCGGTCATGTCCACTTGTTTCACATCAAATCAGAAAATATGGTTCTTTCTTACGGGCGGCGAACTTATCCCAGCTTAATAAATTCTACCTTGGGTCAATTAGGAGACCGAAAATGACCAGAAGGTGGTTCCATTTTCAGTATCGCACTCTTTTGCAGAATAATTTCGTATCTCTGTTCATTTTATATTATTGTATATCTTACTTTCAAATCATTACACATGGTATCAAGCATATCTATATCATGTTTCCAACACAGCTTGGTTTGACAGTCCTAGAACATTCTCCCTCTCTAAGAATAATAGATGTTTTGGACATCGAGATTTCCTACTACGCAACTTCGACCAATAGTTCTTTTTATGTGCAGAAATGAAGTTCCTTTCCATGACAAATCTATTGCATTTTCACAGAACCAATTCAAATAGTTTTTTATTGATGGTGACTTGTTGCAAGTTGAGAGGATAGATTGCCAGCTTTCTAAAATTAAGTTAGAGAAGTTAAACTGCTCGCTTTCTAAATATTCTTATATATCTAAACTTGCATTTGAATCATTTATAAACAACACGGGTACTATGTCGTTCAATTCCATCTTTGGTCGCCAGCCAGTGGCCACATAATAAATCCCTCAGTGATTCATGTTTCATGTTTTGACTAATTGCTGTTACTCGTGTTGTTTGGTGATAGCTCTGTATATGATCATTATTGTACATCAATGCAAACTGGTTTCTCAAATTCCAATACAACAGCAACAACAACAAAGCCTTTGTCTAAAGCACTTTGATGTAGGCTAGATATGAAACCCAAACTGGGTTTCATATCCATAGTGTTAGACTCTGTAATTGTGTGGGTGACACAGAGGTAGTTTAGTCATTAGTGAGGGATTAGGGTTAGGGGTAGTTTAGTCTTTTTCCCTCACCTAATCCCTCTACATAATGGACCCTGTACCCTGTTGATTAACATCATCTAATACAGCCACAATTATCCCTCTATTATGGTATCAGATTAGCTAGGATTGATTAGGATTAGGGCTTAACCCTAACCCTAATGCACTGCCTTTAGCCGCCGCCACCAGCACGTCGCCACCTAGGGCCGCCGCCGACGCTCCTGTGCCGCCACCCTACGCCGCCGCCGGCACCCCTGCGCCGCCGCCCTGGGTCACCGCGACCCCTACCGCCGCCGCCCTTGTCCCGCCGCCGCCGTCGCATGAATCTGCGCTGCCGCCGCCGCGCGGATTCGGGCCGAATCGGCCGCCGCCTCAGGGCCGCCGCCAGCCGGTGGTGCCCCTGACCAGCGCGCACGGGGGAGCCGCCGCCGCCACCCATCGGCCCGCAGTCGCCGCCTCTGGAGGGGCCGCCGCTGCCGCCGCCGCCCCCTGGTCCGCTGCCGCCGCCAACCCATGGGCCGCCGCTACCTCTGATCCAGCCACCACCTTGTCAGCCGCCGCCGCCACCCCTTGGGCCACCACCGCCGCCCACCCTCAGACCGCCGCCACCTCAGATCCAGCCGCCCCCTGGGCGGCTGCTGCCTCTGCAGCCAGGGTGCGCGGGGGGGGGGGGGGGGGTGGATCCGCTGCCCTGGGAGGTGTCTCCCCGAGGGGGCCCGCGGCCGCTGCTGGAGGCGCCGCCGCCCCCTGGTCCGTTCGGCCAGCCATCGTTTCTGTCTCGGAGGTGCTGCCGCCCCTCCTATGACTCCGAAGACCGGTCCGGCCGCCGACGGACCTCTTGTAGGTACCACCGGCAAATCCGCCACCGCTGTCGTTTTCATGGCAGGTACCTCTGGTCCACGAGACTCTACCGCCGCCGGCCTCGACATCGACGGGAGCACCACGACCACTGTCCCGCCGATTTTGTTTCCAGTCGCCGGTGCCGGTGCTGATAACGCAGCTACTTCTTTCTACGACACCGACACAACGGACACCTCCGACATCACCGCAGCACTGGCTGCCTCTCGTGAGCGCGAGCGGGCACTCGCTCTCGCCCTAGAGCAGGAGCGTGCCTCCGTGGTCGCTCTATCTCACCAGCTCGAGGAGAGTGCTCACCGACCGATGAGTGCTGCCCACGAGCCTCCCTCGGACGCTGGTACGTACTCGGCTTCACTTGTGGCTGCTCTTCATGCGCAGGCCGCCGGGATTCAGAACATCCGGACGCTCGTGCCGGTTGTTCTCAGCTCCGAGTCCACTTCATATGTCCGGTGGCGTGACCTGGTGCTCCTCACGCTGAGGCGTTATTGCCTCGATGACCACGTCTTCCAGGACGATTCTTCAGTGGAGGTCTCCTGGATCAACATGGACAACCTGGTCCTATCTTGGATCCTTGGCTCCCTGTCGGAGGAGCTACAGGACATCGTCAGGCAGCGCGGTGGCGGCACTGCTCGACGGGCCTGGTTGGTCCTTGAGCAGTTGTTTCTAGGGAACCACGCGACTCGAGCCCTCCACATCAGCGCTCGGTTCCAGAACACCGTCCAGGGTGACCGCTCTGTCTCCACCTACTGGCGGGAGATGAAGGGCATGGCGGATGCTCTACGTGACCTTGGCGAGCCGGTCACCGATAGCGCTCATGTTCTTCGGGTCCTTCAGGGCCTGAATGAGCGCTATTGTCACCTAGGGACGTGGCTACTTCGTCTGGAGCCACTCCCTACTTTCGAGAAGGTATGGTCTGACCTTGAGCTTGAGGAGATCACCGCATGAGTCTCTACTGGCTCTGGGTCTGCCACACCCTTTTACGGCTCTGGGCAGTCCTCTCGTCCACCCTCACCAGTTGCTGGTGGACCACCGTCACGATCACCTTCCATCCCAAGCACTCCTGCCAGTACTGGAGGTGGAAATCGTCGCCGCCGAGGAAAACACAGCGGCCGTGGTGGAGGTAGCAGTGCAGGCGGCACTCCTTCACCCACTACTCCGGCTACTGGTGGTAGTGGTGGTACCGGCCGGAGAGGTGCACCCTGGCCCACACCCTACAACCCGTGGACTGGCCAGATCTACATGTGGCCTGGGCCGTCTCCGGGTTCTCAGCCACCACGCCCACCACGCCCCCAGCCGTCGTTCGTCGCCACCCCGGGCTACAGTGGACCAGCCTACAGTGCTGGTGGGCCGCCGACTCAGGCATACGGTTGGCCTGGCTACCCTTCTGGTGGACAGTCAGCCTCGACCTACGGAGGCACCGACTATCCTGTTGGGCACTCAGAGCTGTCGGCACCTCTCCAGGAGCCACCCTCGACGTGGGATCGACAATCGAAGGCTTCTTCCTTCAGCACCATGCACCTTACTCCACCAGGTGCCGACTGGGTAGTTGACTCTGGAGCGTCATACCATACCACTCCAAATGTTGGTATACTCTCTTCCACCCACCCTCCCAATCCCTCTTTTCCTTCATCTATTGTTGTTGGGAATGGGTCTGTTCTTCCGGTCACCTCAGTAGGTCATTCCGGTCTCCCGGGTTCTTTCCAGCTTAAAAACATTCTTGTCACTCCGGATGTCATTCAAAACTTGCTTTCTGTCCGTCGTTTTACCACTGACAAGAATGTTTCCATTGAGTTTGATCCATTTCGTTTGTCTGTGATGGATCTTTCTACCTAACGACCTCTTTTTCGATGTGATAGCTTGGGGCCCCTGTACACACTTCGACTTCCTACTTCCGCTGCATCACCGCCTTTTGCTTTGACTACGACAGCTTCATCCACCATTTGGCATCGCCGGCTTGGCCACCCTGGTGCAGATGCTATGTCGAAGTTGTCCAGTAGTTCTGTTATCTCGTGTTCTAGGGGCACATATGACTCCTTATGTCATGCTTGTCAGCTTGGTCGCCATGTTTGGCTTCCTTTTCCCACTTCTGTGACTCATGTTGAGCACGTTTTTGATTTTATACATTGTGATTTGTGGACATCACCCATCACCAGTGTATCGGGCTTTAATTATTACTTGGTGATCATTGATGTTTTTTCTCACTTTTCGTGGACTTTTCCATTACGATTGAAGTCTGAGACTTTCGTTACTCTTTCTCACTTCTTCGTTTGGATTTCCACTCAGTTTGGACGCACCATCTGAGCTGTCCAGTGTGATAATGGACGCGAGTTCGATAACTCTACGTTTCTTAACTTTCTCTCCGCACATGGGGTACAACTACGCATGTCTTGTCCGTATACCTCTCCTCAAAACGGCAAGGCAGAGCGCATGATTCGCACCACCAATGATGTCATGCGCTCCCTGATGTTCCAGGCATCTGTTCTAGCCTGATACTGGGTGGCAGCTCTCCATACTGCCACACTTCTGATTAATCGCCTTCCTACCAAGGCGATTCGTGCCTCCACCCCCTACTTTACTTTATATGGCACCAATCCTCTTTATGATCACCTTCGAGTTTTCGGATGCGCTTGCTACCCAACCTTTCCGCCACTGCCCCGCATAAGCTTGCGCCCCGCTCGACACGATGTGTTTTTCTCGGGTATTCCCTTGATCATAAGGGGTACCGGTGCTTAGATCTCACTACTCACCGCCTTTTGATCTCTCGGTACGTCGTATTCGACGAGTCCTTCTTTTCCTTCTCTACCACCTCTTCCGGTTCCACCACAAAGCTGGATTCCCTTTTCCCACTGACCCCGAGGCTGCTCCCCAGTTGCCTTGGCCTCTTTCTTCTGCAGGTCCGACACACGCTACGCCTCAGGTGCCCCCGGCGTCACCTGCTGCACCATGTGCGGCATCGACATCTCCAGCGTCGCCTGCTGCGCCACGCGCGGCATCGACGTCTCTAGCGTCGCCTGCTGCGCCACGCGCGGCATCGACGTCTCCGGCGTCGCATGCTGCGCCTCGGGTGACCCCTAAGTCACCAGCTGCGCCACGCGCGGCATCGACGTCTCCGGTGTCGTCTGTTGCACCTCGGGTGACCCCTACGTCACCAGCTGCGCCATGCGCGGCCTCGGCTTCCCCGACGTCACCGGCAGCGAGCCCGACGTCCACGACGCCACCAGTCGCAGCTCCGACGACGACTTCTCGCTTCGCCGACCCCGCGCTTGTCTACCAGCGAGGAGCACGGGATGGGGCCCCAGCTCCAGCTGCGCCACGCACGGCACCGGAGCCCTCTACACCAATCGTCGCGCCACGCGCGGCCTCGAGACCCACTCTCGTCTACCCACGATGAGAGAAGGTTGTTGTACCCGAGCGCCCGGTGTACAATCCTCCTCTTCTCCACAGGGATCCTAGTCATGTCCACTCGATAGTGACTCGACGTGCGTCTGGGAGTCTCCGACCGGTTGAGCGCTTTGTCGGAGCTGCCTTCTCGTCGACGACATCTCCACCAACCAACTCTTCTTCGATCTCACCCATACCGACTTCTATGCGTAGCGCCCTCGCCGACCCTCACTGGCGCCGCGCTATGGAGGAAGAGTATGAGGCCCTGCTTGCCAACCGGACCTGGGACCTGGTTCCCCGCCCCGGTCGTGGCAATGTTGTCACGGGCAAGTGGGTGTTCACACATAAGAAGGCGGATGGTACCTTGGAGAGGTACAAGGCTCGGTGGGTACTTCGGGGTTTTACTCAGCGCCCTGGAGTCGACTACGACGAGACCTTCAGCCCAGTGGTGAAGCCGGCGACGGTTCGTACCGTTCTGTCGCTGGCTCTCTCGCGTTCTTAGCCCGTCCACCAGTTGGACGTCAAGAATGCCTTCCTCCACGGTACACTGACCGAGATGGTGTACTGCAGTCAGCCGACATGATTTGTTGATTCAGCTCACTCAGACATGGTCTGTAAGCTGAACAAATTCCTATACGGTCTGAAGCAGGCACCGAGAGCCTGGTATAGCCGGTTCGCCTCCTTCTTGGTCTCACAGGGGTTCGTCGAAACTAAGTCGGACACTTCGCTGTTTGTCTATCGACGTGGCAGTGACACTGCTTACCTTCTACTGTACGTCGATGACATTGTACTGACAGCGTCCTGTCCGGCTCTTCTTCGGCGCACTATTTCTGCTTTACAGCAGGAGTTCGCTATGAAGGACCTGGGCCGTCTCCACCACTTCCTGGGTATTGCGGTCGAGGACCGACCAGGCGGCTTGTTCCTTCACCAGCGACAGTACTGCCTATATATCCTCCAGCGAGTGGGCATGGCTAAGTGCAAGCCGTGCTCCACTCCAGTGGATACTCAGGCGAAGCTCTCCGCTACCGACAGGACACCCGTCACTGACCCCACTGCTTACAGGAGTCTTGCAGGTGCTCTTCAGTACCTCACCTTCACCAGGCCGGATATCTCCTATGCGGTTCAACAGGTGTGCCTCCACATGCATGACCCGAGGGAGCCGCACCTCACCGCTGTGAAGCGGATTCTTCGGTACCTACGAGGCACCCTCGACTACGGCCTCCTCCTTCGACGTGACGCGACCTCCGAGCTGGTCGTGTATACCAACGCTTACTGGACAGGCTACCCGGACACTCGCCGGTCTACCTCTAGGTACACCGTCTTCCTGGGCGGTAACCTCGTCTCCTGGTCCTCGAAGCGACAGCCCGTGGTGTCGCGTTTGAGTGCTGAGGCGGAGTATCGTGCCGTGGCTAACGGCGTGACTGAGGCTTCCTGGCTTCAGCAGCTGCTTCAGGAGCTCCACACTCCCGTCGCCAGGAGCACCCTGATCTACTGCGACAACGTCAGCGCCGTGAACCTCTCCATCAACCCGGTCCAGTATCAGCGCACGAAGCATGTGGAGATCAACCTCCATTTTGTTCGTGAGCGGGTTGCACATGGCGAGGTTCGGGTACACCATGTCCCGACGACGACGCAGTTCGCCGACATCTTCACGAAGGGCCTCCCGTCGTCGCTGTTCTCCGAGTTTCGGTCTAGTCTCAACATCTGCAGTGGCTAGATGTTGTGACTGCGGGGGGTGTTAAGACTCTGTAATTGTGTGGGTGACACAGGGGTAGTTTAGTCATTAGTGAGGGATTAGGGTTAGGGGTAGTTTAGTCTTTTCCCCTCACCTAATCCCTCTATATAATGGACTCTGTACCCTGTTGATTAACATCATCTAATACATCCACAATTATCCCTCTATTACATAGGAATGGCTGGTTTTGATGCTGGCTCGCCAAGCCTATCACGACCCTCCTCCTTTACCCGGGCTTGGGACCGGCTATACTACAAAGGCATAGGCGGAGTTCTTCCTCAAATTTCAATACCAATGTTAATTTCATTTTGAAAATTTATATTAGCTGGAGATAAACATGGTTGCCGAATCTGAGAATCAAACTACTTGGATTACACAATCTTATGTCCCTGCTTTAGAATCATCTGGTTCACTTTTGCCGATAATAAGATGTTAGTAGTTGAATTCTTACTCTCATTGGAAGAGAGAATGACACTAGGAGTTGGGGCAATTTTCTTGTCTATCTCACACAATGCCATACCAAACCAAGGGGTTGAGGCTACATATTTATAGCTGCCATGGCAGCCAAGCATATGCCACAAAGATGCTAGTCTAAGATGCTTAGATGCTGTCCTAATATGCTGTCCTTGGCTGACACTAAGATGCTGTCCTAGTGTCCTTAATATGCTGTCCTAATTGGGGCCACAAAGACCAAAGGACTAGAGTACAACAAGGACCAAGGACCAAGGACTAAAGTGCAACAAACTAAAGGACTAGGGTACAAGGGACTAGGTGACCAAAGACCAAAGGACTACAAGACTTATTCCAGCATGATACCACCATACCAACCCAAGGGGTTGAGGCTACATATTTATAGCTGTCATGGCAGCTAAGCATATGCCACAAAGATGCTAGTCTAAGATGCTTAGATGCTGTCCTAATATGCTGTCCTTGGCTGACACTAAGATGCTGTCCTAGTGTCCTTAGATACTGTCCTAATTGGGGCCACAAAGACCAAAGGACTAGAGTACAACAAGGACCAAGGACTAAAGTGCAACAAACTAGGGACTAGGGGACCAAACACCAAAGGACTACAAGACTTATTCCAGCATTCTCCCCCTAAGTCTTGTACGTCGTCTTCTGAGAGGGTTGGACCATCCCGATCTTGGTGCGAAGTTCAATGAACTTGAGCCTCCCAAGGGGCTTCGTGAGCAGGTCCGCAAGCTGGTCATTGGTGTTGATGTAGTTCGCCTTGATGCTCCCTTCCTCCAAGCATTTTCGGATGAAGTGGTACCTCACCCGGATGTGCTTGCTCCGTTCATGGAAAACGAGATTCTTTGCCAGGGCCAGAGCGGACACGTTGTCCACCCTGAGTTCGACCGCTTCAGTGTCTCTGCTGAGGAGATCACCAAGCAGTCGACTAAGCCAGAGCGCCTGAGTCGAAGCGGTGGAGGCCGCTATGTACTCGGCCTCGCAGCTGGACAGGGCCACCACCTGCTGCTTGACCGACTGCCAGCTAACGAGGCACTTGCCGAAGAAGAAGAGGATCCCGCTCGTGCTCTTGCTGGTGTCGATGTCGCCGGCGTGGTCGCTATCGCTGTAC
Source organism: Neostapfia colusana (assembly GCA_030760725.1). Taxonomy (NCBI): domain Eukaryota; kingdom Viridiplantae; phylum Streptophyta; class Magnoliopsida; order Poales; family Poaceae; genus Neostapfia; species Neostapfia colusana. Next base: position 56,697,004 of record JASWHV010000005.1, on the reverse strand, counting down.
CCGACAAGGTGTGCCTCCCCAGGACACCTCGGGTAGTGGAGGTCGTGATCGAGAGTCCCCGCAACATAGCGGATGATCCTCTTCACAGCCTGCTGGTGATCCGTCGTCGGTCGTTGCAGGAACCGACTAACGTAGCCGACGGAGAATGCCAAGTCCGGCCGTGTGTGGGTGAGGTAGCGAAGGCACCCCACAAGACGCCGGTACTGCGTAGCGTCCACCTCCTCCGCCGTGCTATCGCGGCTCAGCTTCAGCCTCTCCTCCATCGGAGTGAGAGGTGGATTGCAGTTTGTGAGCCCAGCTAGCTCAACAATGCGCTTGGCGTAGGCGGTCTGTCGAAGTGTGATCCCGGAGTCGGCCTGGTGCACCTCAATCCCAAGGTAGAAGGAGAGAGATCCCAGGTCACTCATCTGGAAGGTGGCTTTCATCTCTTCCTTGAACGCTGCCACCTCCGCATCCTTGGTGCCTGTGATCACCAAGTCGTCGACGTAGACACCCACCAGTAGGGTGTTTCCTCCATTGCCCCGCCGGTAGATGGCCGCCGCGTGCGGGCATTGCCCGAAGCCCATCCTCTTGAGCGTGGAATCCAACTTGGCATTCCACGCCCTTGGTGCTTGACGCAAGCCATAGAGGGCCTTGCGCAGGCGCAACACCTTGCCCTCCTTGCCAGAGACCGCAAACCCGGCGACTGGTGTATGTAGACCTCCTCCTTCAAGTCGCCGTTGAGGAGCGCCGACTTGACGTCCATGTGCTGGACACGCCAGCCTTCTTGGGCAGCGAGTGCAAGAAGGAGTCGCACGGATTCCATCCGTGCCACGGGGGCAAAAGCATCGTCGAAGTCGATCCCCTCCCGCTGCACGAAGCCGCGTGCCACCAAGTGAGCCTTGTGCTTGACGATGGCGCCGGCTTCATCCCTCTTCAACTTGAACACCCACTTAAGGGTGATCGCACGGTGACCGCGAGGGAGATCAGCAAGCTCCCAAGTGCGGTTCGTCTCAACCGCGTCCATCTCCGACTGCATCGCGGCACGCCATGCCGTGTGTCTCTCAGCCTCCGCGAAAGACCGAGGCTCGCCATCGTCGCACGCAAGATGCAACTGCGCCTCCAGATCGCGAGGGACCAGTCCCGGCACTGACTGGTCACCGAGAAGATCCTCCATCGTACGATACCGCAACGGCTCGCCGTCGTGGTATGCGTCGATGCGCTCCTCGTTGTGGGAGAGCACAGTAACGAACTGCACTGGTTTGTGCTCGACATGAGCTGGTGTCAGAGTGGACGTACCCGGAGGGATGGCAGTCGGTGCTGGAGTGTGTGGGGTCGCCGGCTGTGGTGGTGGAGAGGTCGTCGCAGCCGAGGTCGTGACTGGGGAGCGTGGCGCTGAAGTTGGTGGAGAAGAGCTGCCCACTCCCCCAGTTTCCTTGAAGTGGACGTACTCGACGATGAAGTTGTCGTATGTCGGAGTCGAGCCGTCGTCCACCGCCTTGTCCCATGCCCATCCTCGCCCTTCGTTGAACACAACGTCGCGCGTCGTGCGCACACGCTGTGTCTCCGGGTCGAGAATGCGGTAGGCCTTCGAGCCCTCCGCGTAGCCGATGAACACCCCCGGAGTGCTCCTGTCGTCGAGCTTGCTGATGTGGCCAAGCTCCATGGCGAACGCGAGGCAGCCGAAGACCCGTAGATGAGATACCGCCGGCTTGCGCCCATACCAAGCCTCGTACGGCGTCCTGCCGTTGAGAGCCTTGGTGGGCGAGCGGTTGAGGATGTAGACAGCCGTCACCACCGCCTCTCCCCAGAAGATAGCCGGCATTCCCCTCTGCTTGAGGAGGGTCCGAGCCATCCCCACGACCGTCTGGTTGCGCCGCTCGACGACGCCGTTCTGCTGCGGGCTGTAGGGCGCGGAGTAGTGGCGCTGAACACCCTCATCCACGCAATACGACGCAAATTCAGCCGCCGTGAATTCGCCACCGTTGTCGGTGCGCAGCACACGCAGCTTGCGGCCGCACTCCGCCTCCACAATGACTTGCGCGCGCCTGATGGCGTTCGCATCCTCTCCCTTGCTGCCAAGGACCACGACCCACATGAAGCGGGAGAGGTCGTCGACGAGCAGAAGGAAGTAGTGTCGTCCTCCTGATGTAGCTGGTGTCACCGGGCCACACAAGTCCCCGTGAACGAGCTCGAGCCGTTCCTTAGCTCGAAAGCTCGACTGCTGGGGAAAAGGAAGCCGCCCCTGCTTCGTCAATACGCAGACGTCACAGAGCTGCTCCACGTGGTCAAGACATGGTATGCCTCGCACCATCTCCTTGGCACTAAGCTGCTTTAGGGCCTCGAAGTGAAGATGCCCAAAGCGCTCGTGCCAATGCCATGCCTCGTCGTCCCGACGAGTGGCAAGACACACAAGCTGTGCTACCTGCACGTGAAGGACATAGAGTCGATTGGTGCCTCTAGTTACCTTGGCAAGAAGGCGACGATGGCGATCCCAAATCTTCATGACTCCGTCCTTAATCTCCACGCGCAAACCATTCTCATCCAGCTGTCCCAGGCTGATGATGGAGTTTCTCAACGCGGGGATGTAGTAGACTCCGACGAGCAGCCTGTGCTCACCAGACTCGGCGGTGAGGATGACGGAGCCGACACCCTTGATCTCCACGCCAGAGGCGTCACCAAACTTGACAGAGCCTCGGACATTGGAGTCAAGCTCAACGAAGAACTCCCGTCGACCGGTCATGTGATGGGTGGCGCCGGTGTCGAGGCACCACCCGTCAGTCTTGTCGTTGCTGGAGTCGTCGCCGAGGAAAGCGTGTGCTCTTGGCTCATCAAGATGAAGGAGAGCCGCTGCAGTCGATGCCACTAGAGGTGGCTTGATGCTTCCGTGTGCCAGAAGCAAAGCTGGCTCCTCCTCTACCTGTGCCACGTGGACCTCCTCCTCCACTTGTGCCATGGGGCTTGGCCACGTCGTGGCTGTCGACACTCCCTGGCCCAATGACCAAGCTTGCCACAGTTGTGGTAGGTGTCGTCTCGTGTCGGCTTGTGGTTGCCGACAGTGCCGCCCTGGGCGCCTCCGCGGGCGCCACCCTCGGTACGTCCGCGTACCCCGGCCTGGGTACCTCCGCGCCCCTTGCGCAACTTGCCGCGCTTGCGGCTGCCTGTCGAGGAAGAGGACTCCCCCTTCTTCCGGTCACCCTGGCCAGCCTCCCACTGCTCGCGAGTGAGATGAAGCTTCCCGCCAATGGTGATAGGCCCCGAGAGAGGTTGTGGTTCGTCACTGTCGACGACCTTGAGGCGACCTATCGCCTCTTCGATCGACATCGTGGAGAGGTCCAGCAGAGACTCGATCGAGCGAGCGATCTGCTTGTACTTCTCGGGGATGCACCGAAGGAGCTTCTCGACAGCTCTCTCTTCGTCGTAGCTCGTAGGTGTCGTCGCCGAACTGCACCAACTTCTGCAACAAAGTGTTGAGACGGAGAGCAAAGTCATCAACGTCCTCACCTGGCTTAAAGGCTAGGTTCTCCCACTCCTTGCGAAGCACCTGCAATGTGGAATTGCGGGCGCGGGCGCTGCCGATGCGTGCCGCAGCGATGGCATCCCATGCCTCCTTAGCAGTCCACTTCTTGGAAAGCGAGAACTGCATCTCGGGCGGGACTGCAGCAATGAGGGCATCCAACGCCCGTCGATCCTCGTAGTAGTCGACGTCGCCGTACTGAACTGCTTCCCACATGTGTCACACCTGGAGCCGTACCCTCATCACCGCGGCCCACTCGACGTAGTTGGACTTGGTGAGGGTAGGCCACCCACCGCCGGGACCGACGTCCCTGACAATGGCCTGGACCTCGTGGTGTACATGGTACCTGTCCGGGGAGGGAGAACCGCGCCGCATATAATGGCCGCGTTCTCCGTCGACCCAACCGAACACCTCACTAGCTACCTTCCTAATGCAAGTTGCCATCTTCATCCACATACTATCTGCATCTCCATTTTCTGTCTAGGGTCCTTCTGTGATCACCATATTTTTAAAGGATTCCTGTGATTCTCCCTTCAACTTCCACCACTTTGTTCTTGTGATTTTGACACCTTTGTCCCGCACAGAACATGTATGAAAGCGAAAGTCAGCTACCACAAGCTTATGTTGTGTCACAACACACTCCCCGGGGATCACCTTACAATCTAGACACTCCCGTCTATCCTTTCTCCTAGTGAGGACAAAGTCAATCTGGCTTAGAGTGTTGGGCACTACTAAAGGTCACTAGGTGAGATTGCCTCTTCCTAAAGAGGGTGTTAGCTATCAACAGATCATAGGCTACGGCAAAGTCTAGGATGTCCTTACCTTCTTGATTTCTATCGCCGCATCCAAAACCTCCATGTACTCCCTCAAATCCTAGGTTAGTTGCACCCACATGACCATTGAGATCTCCCCCTATGAGGAGTTTCTCGGTTATCGGTACCCTACTAACCATATCCTCCAAGTCCTCCCAAAATTGCCTCTTAGCACTCATGTTGAGCCCAACTTGTGGGGCATAAGCACTAATGACGTTCAAGACAATGTCCCCAATTACTATCTTGATTAAAATGATCCTATCCCCTCGTCTTCGAACATCCACCACTCCATCCTTAAGACTCTTATCTATTAGAACATCTACGCCATTCCTAGTCCCAGCCGAAGCAGAATACCAAAGCTTGAAACCGGTATTCTCGACTTCTCTCGCTTTTTGACCCGTCCATCTAGTCTCTTGTACACAAAGGATATTTACTCGTCTCCTAATGGCAACATCTACTAACTCACGTAGCTTCCCCGTAAAGGATCCTACATTCCAACTACCCACCCGAAATCTATGTTCCTCGGCTAGCTTCCTTACGCTTTGCACCCGTCGAGTAAGATGTAAAGACCCTTGCTCACTTATCACTACATCCGGGCGATGATGTAGCGCGCCACTAAGGTGGTAGCGATCCGGCCCTTGCTCATTTAACACCATATCCGAGTTCCGATATGGCGTGCCACTAAGGCGGTGGCGACCCGGCCCTTGCCCACTTAACACCATACCCGGGTTCCGATGTGGCGCGTCGCTAAGAGGGTTACGCCCCAACGAATTTCTATTGGGTTTCATTTTCATGAGAATGATTAAGCGTAGTTGTTGGCTCGCCAAGCCTATCACAACCCCTCCTCCTTTATCCGGGCTTGGGACCGGCTATGTCATTACAACATAGGCGGAGTTTTTGCCGATAATAAGATATTTTCCAAATTTTTTTTGGACAAGTCATTTTGCTCTCTGTTGCATATATACTCTAAATGATATTAATATTTCTATCTTATGCTCATATCTTCTGTTTTTAACCTTTCAAACAGCGGCTGAAACAGATATACTTAAAGTGACGGAGGGAAATTTGAAGTTGCAGAAAGTTTCTCTCAATGGGATTACAAAAAGATTTTCTGATAAAATGTATGGTTTACATTTAAAACATTACCGAATTCTAGTGCTACCCGGACTGAATTATTTTGAAAAATGTGCTATAATATTGGTGTATGCACAGAATTTTGGCACATTTTCTTGTTACGTTAAAACCCTTTATAAATCTTCATTGTACAAGACAAAGCAAATATCAATCCGTTGTATGAACCACTCTGGGTGTTTCAGTTGAACAACACTCAGTACCCTGGCTGATACTGAAATTACCTTTGATTGTAGCTCAATAAACTCAGTAAACCCACTGTTGCATTAGGCACCAGTGGCTAGCCAGGTGAAGACCTATCGCCTAGAGTCTAGACGTGCCTAAGCGTTCCTAGGCAGTGCTTAGGTGTTTTGTACTGCAGCAATGATGTATTATAAATTTTTTAAAAACACAAAAGTGTATCCATACCTTATTTTTGCTGCAAGGCTGATTTTTATTCAATCCTTTTCTTCATTTTGTCAACTCCTAAGAGTAACATGGAGATGACAAATATTAGTGGAGTATCATTAACTCATGAAGACATAATAGATGAATAAAGAATACTAATAGAACATAACTAGTACTCATCTTAGTGATCTCATAGGCTCTTGTTGTTGCCGTCCATAGCATCTTCTCCTTCTGAATTCTAATGCACAATTCACAAACATGGAGAGCTATGGCAGATCTCAAGTTGCATGAAAAATTCATAAATAAAGTTCTTGCTGAGTTAAAATTAAAAGATACATGAGAGCTGCACTCAAGAGTTCATTACACACTTAAAAAGATAAAACAACACATGCCAATGCATTGCAGATTTGTTTAGCCCCCTCAACACATGTAATGACTGCAGGTATTAGCAAAAAGTTAATGTGAACAAAGATAATAATACAGAGTAAATGACAATATGAGAAAATAAAACAGTTACTGATTGCTTACCTTCACCCAGCATTGCGCTTTGCTAAAAGATTCTGGACTAGTTATGTCATAGACAATGATTGCAGCAGCAGTTCCTCTGTAGTAAAGTGGTGCTAATGCAGCATACCTGGAATTGAACGTGGATACACTTGTTTCAGGGATATACATGCAAGTAACATGGATTGACATTTCAGTGGGTAAAAACAATTTTGATAGCAAAAAGATGTAGATTTTTCATCCATGGCTCAACTAGCTTGAGACAGTTCAGTAAATCACCTTGGACGTTGAATCAAACTGACCACGAACAAAGCGAAGAACAATGCAGCCTTTTTACCAACACCTGAGTCTGCTGTGGATGCCTGTGGGGAACCAGTACCACAGGCGCACCCACAAAGGGTCCACCAGGGGGGCGTTGGTTGGATAGAGGGGAAACAGATCCGGTTGTTGATCTGTTGCTTAATAAACAGATCAGGTTGTTGATCTGGTGGTAGATAGAGAGGATTTTTTAGGGATAGGATCTATTAAGATCAGATATGATAAGATCTGATCTGTTGGGCGCCTTGCTCTCTATAAAAGGAGCCCATAGTTGTACTAGGATTTCATCAAGGAACAAGATGTCTCCCTAATGGGCGATTGCTTGATCACCCTGGCTAGAATCCCTTCCAGCATAGGGAACTCAGCCAAAAAACCGTCCAGCAGGGCTCCCTACCCACTTCGTTCACATCCCACTTCCATCTTCTCATCCACTGTCCCCCGTGCACCCCCACTAGGAAGAATCACAACAGTCTCCCTGCAATATCAACTACAAAGTAATAAGGCTGAAACCATCAAAAAAATCTTTAGTTAGATGTTGTCAGAACAGCTCAGAACATCAATGTGCAAAGTAGTAAACAAAGGGCATAAAGTGGACACTTGGTTTACTCCCTGCATTACACAAACATAAGTCCATGGCTTTGCATCCTCCGACAGAGCTGGAGGGAGGAGCTCAGGCAGAGGCGGAGGCAGAGAGAGGAGCTCAGGCGGAGGCGGAGGGTGAAGCGAGTGAAGCTGAGAACAAAGGTGTGAGAAGGAAATGAAGTCGTTGTTGATAATGCAAGAGGAGGGTTACATATATAGGCTATGAAGCCCAACTCAAAGGACCACAATACCCCTTGACACACACACAGTCTAACATCCCCCCGCAGTCGAAACTCTGGCTGCGACAGATGTTGAGACTGGACAACAACACACTTACTACATGAGTAAACACAAAGACACTCTAATAAGACCCCCTCGCAGTCACAACATCTAGCCATGGCAGATGTTGAGACTGAACCAAAAGACCCTACATACATGAGTAAACACACACGCTAACAGCTTCCCGCGGAGGACACTGTAGAAGAGCCCACTCACGCTCCCGAGCAGTGGCGAGGACGGAGTGGGCCGCAAACACCTCGCCATGAGGGGCACGGCCGGTACAGATGGCCCAAGTGCGCGTGGCGGAGGGCGGCAACGCATGCGAAAGGTGCGGAGTAGGGGGGATGGACACGCGGGGAAGGCCGACAACACGGAGGAGGAGGAACACACGCAGCGAAGACCGACGGCGTGGGGTAGGAAGGCAAGGACGCACGTGGAAGGCCGGCAGCGCGGGATAGGAGGGCAGAGACGCACGCGGAAGACCGACAACGCGAGGTAGGAAGGATGCGTGTGGCGAAGGCCGACGGCGCGGGGTAGGAGGGCAGGGACGCGCGCGGAAGGCCGACATCGCGGGATAGGAGGGCAGAGACGCGCGCGGAAGGCCGACATCGTGGGATAGGAGGGCAGAGATGCGCGCGGAAGGCAGACAACGCGGGATAGGAGGGCAGAGACGCGCGGAAGGCCGACAGCGCGGGGTAGGAGGGCAAGGACGCGCGCGGAAGGCTGGCAGCGCGGGGTAGGATGAGTGATGCGCGCGGAAGGCCGACAACGCGGGGTAGAAGGGGTGCGCGCGGCGAAGGCCGACAGCGCAGGGTAGGAGGGAAGGGACGCGCGCGGAAGGCCGACAGCGCGGGATAGGAGGAACGCGCGCGGAAGGCCGACAGCGCGGGGTAGGAAGGATGCGCGCGGCGAAGGCCGACAGCGCGGGATAGGAGGAAGAGGGACGCACACCGAAGGCCGACAACGTGGGATAGGAGGGATGAAGGCGCCACGACCGCCATGGGGAGGAGCGGAGGCGCTGCTGCGGTCATCGGGAGGCGCTGCTGCCGGCTTGGAGGGCGGAGCCATCGTGCAGTGCTCTGGTGGGTCCAGAGGCGCGGCGGCGACGCGCGGGAAGCCGGCGGCGGCGGGTAGATGAGAGGGGGCCAGCAATCCCAGATCGGGCCTCCACAGAGCCATGGAGAGGGGCGGCGACCCCAGATCCAGTCGCAAGGATGTCGGAGACGCTCCCCGGGACAGCCGCGCTGACGGCGCCAGAGGCGGCGGCCAGAGGGGCGCAGTTGCGTCCACGGCCAGAGGAGCGCGACGGTGGCTTCCAGTGAGCAGGAGCGGCTGTGGAGGGCGGCGGAGGAGGTGCCTCACCCGGCGGGCAGAGGTGCGGCGGCAGATCTGGCCACCGCTGGGCCCGGGGAAGCCGGTGGTGGCGGATCCATCCGCGCCGGCCCGAGGAAGGCCGGTGGCAGCGGGCGGAGAGGGGGGTCCGGCAGGGGCGTGGCCGGTCGAGGCGTGCAGAGGCGGCGATGCTCGGGCGCGCAGGGGTGGCGGCGCTCGAGCGAGCAGAGGGGGCGGCGCGGCCGCGACGCGCGAGGAGGGGGCGGCGCGCGGCGGCAGGCGGCGGCCGGGCGTCCAGCGCGGCAGCTTGCGCGTGTCCGGCGGATCTCGGGGCGGGCCACATGAGGCGGGCCGCCGCCGGCCGGTGGCGGCGGCTCCTACATGGAGGATGGGGCGGCGACTGGTGGTGATGGGAGAGAGAAGAGGGAGCAGAGGGTGGCGGCGGGTGGGAGAGAGGCCCAGAAACCCTAACTCTAATCTGATAACATGTGAGAAGGAAATGAAGTCGTTGTTGATAATGCAAGAGGAGGGTTACATATATAGGCTATGAAGCCCAACTCAAAGGACCATAATACCCCTTGACACACACATCCTAACAAAAGGAGCTCATCTTGCTTAGCATTTCTTGCTAGGGCAGAAGCGGTCGGAGCGGGGTCGAGCAGAGGAGGCATTGCGGCGACGATTCAGGCAAAGAATGTGGGCAGAGGAGATGGTGGCCCAAGGTCTGGCGCTAGCGGCAACAAATCGGTGATTCGGGCGGCTAGCACTGTGATGGTAGGATTGCAATATCGTTGCCGGGCTAGGGATATCCGTAGGCGACAGAATAAGTCAGGATCATGGAATTGCTTGCCAAGAGTCTGTCAGGAATAAAATTGAGTTTGTTGAAATTCAGGTCGAGTCTAGGAAGGAGTCCAGTCGATTTTTAGAGCACACATTAGATGACTGGGTTATTAGATAAAGATAGAGTCTAGTTTAGATTGTATTCGGTTGTAACAAATTGAGTCAGGGAATTATCCCTAAGGTTGTACCATTGGGTTAGGCTAATATATGCCAACCGACATTGATGAATAAAGTAAGCAGGTTAAGAGTCCTTCCATACCTCTGGTGCTGCGAGTTGGTAGCACCACGACGCCGCTGGCGAGCAGATATCGGGCTCGGCGGGAGCGCCCCCTGCCTCCATCCTTCCAACCCTACAACCTTCGATCCTGCATGAGACGGGATAACATCTGTCACAATTTGGTATCAGGATCCACATTCAGATCCCATGGGCAACACCAAGGACGCAATAGAGGCTCTGCGCGCTACAATCAAGGACATCAGTGAGAAGCTCGCCAGGCTCAACACCTCCGTCAATGAGATCAGTGGACAGGTCAAACTTCAGGCTACACAACTCGCTGGCATCACGTCGATCAAGGCTGGTGTCCATGATCTTAAACAGTAGCTTGCCGTGCACAGTATCACAACCTCGCGGTTGGAAACCTCTTCCAGCTCGCAGAACAGGGTTGACCCTGAACCTGGGACGTTCGACGGCCACAAAAAGCCGAGTGGCACTGTTATAGATGCATTCTATGGGCAGTAGTATCATAGGCGGCCAAAGATCCATAAAAGTGGTTGAATGCGGCAATTAAAGATTTAGATAAGGGGAGAGTAGTTAGTTTTCTATTTTTGGATTTACTTCTATTTTATTTGACTTGTTGAATTCTGTTGAGATCACAACAGTTTATATACTGAAGTCTGTTGAGATCACAACAGAAAATAAGAGGGCACCTGATCTATAAAGGCAGCCTGGTAGAATGTATTAGGCATCAAAGGAATAAATTCTCTCCCCTTGGGCGAGTTCTCCTTTGGTCATCGTGGCTGGACCTTCTTCCAGTCAGGGCGACAGGGGCTCCCTGGATCAACCCCGGTACCCACTGCGTTCTTCTCCCCAATCTAATATTCTCTTGTGTTCTCCCCTGCGCACTCTCCCCCGAAGACCACGCCATAATAGCTTGGTATCAGGGACGGTACAACGACCTCCATCAATGGCGGGCGCTAGTGATCTGGAGACTTTTCGATCTCACAGCAGCTTGATCGCATATCAGATCGCCTATCGGCTCATATTTCCACTTTGAATGGCCGTATGGACAACCATGACATTCATATAGCCAAAACAGAAGATGCCCTCTCAGAAATCAAGGAGGCCATCAAGGAACTGGCGGCCACAAGATCCCCTAGGCGTCCCGATGATCTGTCCTCCGGCAGCAGAATCAACCAGAGGGAAGATCGGCGCCCTGTTCACAGATTTCCAAAAATAAACTTCTCATATTTTGATGGGGAGTCTGATCCCCTGACTTGGCTCACTAAATGTGAGTCCTATTTTAGTGGTATGAGGACGTTAAATGAAGACAAGGTTTGGTTGGCCGCTCTACATCTAGAAGGAGCAGCAGCCCAGTGGTATTATGCTTTGGAGAGGGATCATGGAGTTCTGTCCTGGCCCCGGACTGCTGATTTTGTCAACCTGAAGTTCGGGCCCCCCCCCATCCGTTCCAATGGTCTGGCAGAAATCAAGGAGCTATACAGGACAGGAACTGTGGACGAATATCAACGTCAATTTCTTGCCTTGCTCTGCAGGTGTGAGGATCTTTCAGTGCAGCAGCAAGTGAATTTGTTCACGGCAGGATTGGGGCAGCCCTCACGCACTGATGTTGAGCCTTGCTAGGGCCTATGAACAACGGTTGTCCCATGACCAGGAAGGACGCCATCATATGTCAAAAGGGGGCTCACGAGGTGGTTTCAGAAGCACATCAGTGAATACACCAACATCTAGCAGGGGTTCGGCCTCCCAAGTCTCCACTGTAGCGTCCAAACCAAAGTTGAGATTGTCCTCTGAAGAGCTGGCCAATAAGCGGGCAAAAGGAGAGTTTTACAATTGTACTGAGCAGTACACACCAAAGCATAAATGCAGTGGCAAAGGTATATTTCTGCTAGAGTTAGATGATGGGGATGAGGTCCAGGCAGAAGACTTGGGCATCTCCTTAAATGTCTTGATAGGAATTGGACTTGCCAAAACCATGCAACTAACTATCCAGGTGGGCAATTTGTACTTGAAGGCATTGGTGGACTCAGCTCAACATACACTTTCATTGATGAATCCATAGCAGAAAAACTGCACCTTCCAATCATGCAGAAAGGGGGACTGTCAGTGACAGTTGCTAATGGTGACAAACTCACCAGTAAGGGTGTGTTCTCAAACACCAGGGTGAAGATTGAGGCTGAAGAATTTCTAGTGGATTGTTTTGTGATTCCACTGTAGGAATTTGATATGGTTCTAGATGTTAAATGGCTACAGACACTTGGACCTATTTTGTGGAATTTTGAAGATCTCACCATGACCTTCTGGCGAGCAGGGAGAAAAATCAAGTGGGACGGCATAAGAAGGCAGGGCCATGTAGTCCTGCAGTCAGCTACAGAGACAGGGCTGATGGAAGTCTTGTTACAAGAATTTGACGAGCTATTTAAACCTCCACAGGGGCTTCCAACGAGGCGCCACCATGATCACCGTATACGTTTACGGCCAGGAACATCACCTATCACAGTGAGGCCATGCCGCTATCCACAATTATTAAAAGATGAGACAACAGGGAATTATTCGGCCAAGTACTTCTGCTTTTTCTTCCCCAGTACTCTTAGTGACGATGGCACTTGGCGGTTTTGTGTGGACTACAGGGCCTTGAATAAGCACATAGTCAAAGATAAGTTCCCTATACCAGTGGTAGATGAACTATTAGATGAGCTGCGGAGGACAAAAGTTTTCACCAAATTAGATCTCAAAAGTGGCTATCATCAAGTCTGCATGAATGCTGAAGACATAGAGAAGACGGCCTTTAGAACTCGTCATGGACATTTTGAGTTCCTAGTAATGCCGTTTGGCCTCACAAATGCTCCATCTACTTTTCAGGCTTTGATGAATGAAGTGTTGAAGCCTTTTCTCAGGAAATCGGTTCTGGTGTTCTTTGATGACATATTAATCTTCAGCTCATCTTGGACAGAGCATTCACAACACGTTAAGACATTATTTCAAGTGCTACGGGATAATCACTTGGCTCTTAAAAAATCTAAGTGTTTCTTTGGTCAAGACTCGATCTCATACTTGGGTCATATTATCTCTAATGGAAGTGTGTCCATGGACCATTCAAAGGTGGCAGTAGTGGAAGCATGGCCAAAGCCGAAGACAGTGAAAGCACTACGGCGTTTTTTGGGGTTGGCAAGCTATTATCGAAAGTTTATTGCTGGTTATGGTGCTATAGCCAAACCCTTGACCGCTCTATTAAAAAAGAAGGCATTCACATGGTCTGAAGAAGCAGAGGATGCTTTTAGAAATCTAAAGACAACATTGACAACAACACCAATTCTGCAATTACCAGATTTTCAGAACAGATTTTTTGTAGATTGCAATGCATCAGGAACAGGTTTTGGTGTTGTCCTTCATCAGGGTGAAGGAGCAGTGGCATTCTTCAGCCTCCCTGTTGCACCACAACATGCGAAACTAGCTGCATATGAAAGGGAACTGATTGGACTAGTCAAAGCAGTGAAACACTAGAGGCCATACCTATGGGGAAGAGAATTTACGGTGCGGACAGATCACTATAGTCTCAAGTTCTTATTGGATCAACGTTTGACAACTTTCCTCAACATACATGGGTCAGCAAATTATTTGGGTGTGATATTGCTGAGAAACAGGGAGGGGAGAGACCCCTTGGCTGCGCTTAGGGCTGCGCAGGGGAGAAACCAGCAGCGAGGAGGCGTGGGGGCAGCTGCGCAGTACGTAACGTGGGGGACAAAGTAGCTGGTCACGGCGGCTAGGGTTAGGGTTCGAAGCCACCGTGATCCAAGGAGAAGAACAGCCCTCAACGGGGATTCTTATTTTTTTCCTGGATGCTCAAAACATGAGGGAGGGGGGCTGCTTATAAAGGGGGGACAGGACCCCCCTTTGGCCGCAGCCTACTCCTAGTCTGTTTGGGGATAATCCCCCAAACTGACTAGGATTCCTTTCTTCCCTTTTTTTAGTCTATTTCTTTCTATCTAAACTGATTCAATCTATAACTCCCTTTTATTCCTAAACATTATCTAATTAATTCTTCTAAATATCTTCTTGGTGCGGCTGCAGGGCCTGGCCGGCCTAGTTGTGGCCTTTGTGGGCCCCACGCCGACCATATTGACGGCCCACAAATGCATCCACAACATTTCCCCCCTTCCCGACAAAGAGCTCGTCCTCGAGCTTAAAGGAGGGGTGCTTCATCCTGAAATCTTCTAGTTGCTCCCATGATGAATCAGCTTCAGAATGTCCTGCCCATTTGACGAGTAGCTCCCAGACACCTCTGTTCAAACGCGCCCTTTGTACTTTTTCAGGCGTAGGTACAACACGTCCATGCAGAAGTGGTGGTAAAGGCACCACCTGTTTGGGAGTAGGACCTTCAAATTTCTTTAACAGGGACACATGGAAGACATCATGTATCCTTGCTTGAGGAGGCAGCTGAAGTTTATATGATACAGTCCCAATGCGTTGAATGATCTGATATGGTCCAAAATATTTTGGTCCAATCTTTGAAGAAGGCGTCGTCATTACTCCGCAGCTGTCCTCTGATGAAGCCGCAGCCAAACCCAATCACCGATCTAAAATTCCACCTCTCGGCGGAACTTATCTTCATAGCTTTTCATGGTGACTTGTGCTTGTACCAGCCTGTTCTTGATTTCAGCTAAGAATTCATCTCTATCCTTTAGCTGTTTTTATCCACTGCTGCTACTCTAGATACGCCCGGTTGGTAACCAACAAGAGCCGGAGGGTCCCTGCCATAGACCACTCTGAAGGGCGAGCATTTGAGGGCCGTCTGGTAGGAAGTGTTGTAGCAATACTCAGCCCAAGGAAGCCACTGCAACCAAGTCTTTGGTCGGTCACCAGCCAAGCAGCGAAGGTACACAGTGATGATCTTGTTGACGACCTCAGATTGGCCGTCAGACTGCGGGTGGAAGGCCGAGCTGAGCTGAAGTTGGACACCGGCTAGCCGGAACAAATCTGACCAGAAGAGGCTGGTGAAGATGGTATCACGATCACTGACGATGGAGCAGGGAAAGCCGTGTAGTCGTACAATGTCGTCGAAGAATGCCCGCGCCACTGATGCAGCACTGTAAGGGTGGCTTAGGGGAATGAAGTGGGCATACTTGGAGAAGCGATCTACCACTGTCAAGATCACTGATTCCTCACCAACTTTCGAAAAACCTTCAATGAAGTCCATGGAGATATCACTCCAGACTTCCGACGGTATAGGCAGCGGTTGTAGCAGGCTGGCTGGATGAAGATGATCAGTCTTGTTGCGTTGGCACGTAGCACACCCGCGGACATACTCATGCACCCGCCGTAGCAAGGACGGGTTGTAGAAGGAGAGGCGTAGCCGATGCACTGTCTTCTGGATGCCTTCGTGGCCCCCATCATGCGCCTCAGCTAGGAGAGAGGGCCACAAGGAGGACTTGTCGGGAACGAAAAGCTTCCCCTTGTGAAGTAGAAGGCCGTCGCGTTCGGCCCAGTCAGCAGGTGCGACTCCCTCCCGGAGTTGGGTACATAGCTGCTACGCCTGCTGGTCTGCGCGGAGCGAGTCGAAGAGTGGAAAGACTGGCGCGGATATGGCGTGAATAGCTATGTCTTCCTCGTCGCGGCGGGACAGGGCGTCAGCTGCCTCATTCAAGCGCCCCGGTCCGTACTCAACCTGCAGATCATAACCAAAAAGTTTGCTCACCCAAGCATGTTGGGAAATCGTCGTGAGTCGCTGATCCAGGATATATTTCAGGCTGAAGTGATCAGTCCGAACAGTGAAGGGACGACCCCACAAGTAAGGCCGCCAATGACTTACGGCCTTCACAAGACCGATTAGCTCACGCTCGCATGCCGGTAGCTTATGATGGTGAGTCGCTACAGCGCGGCTGAAGAATGCTATGGCGCCGTCGCCCTGGTGTAGAACCGCCCCAAAGCCGGCGCCGGACGCGTCGCAGTCGACGATGAAGCGCTTGTCGAAATCCGGCATTTGAAGTAGAGGCGCTGTCATCAACGCCTGCTTGAGTTGGGAGAAAGCGTCCTGCGCATCATCAGTCCAGCGGAATGCTTCCCGCTTTAGTAGGGCGGTGAGGGGTGCAGCCACCGCACCATACCCCGCAATGAACTTGCGGTAGTAGCCGGTGAGCCCGAGGAAACCTCGCAAGGCTCGTAAGGACCGAGGTGTAGGCCAACGTTCCACGGCCTCCACCTTGGTCGGATCCATTGCCACGCCGTGAGCGGATATGATGTGTCCTAAGTAGGACACAGTCTCCTGGCCGAAGAAGCACTTAGATTTCTTTAGGAACAACTTGTTTGTCCGTAGTGTCTGGAACACCTGCTTGACGTGCTGAAGGTGTTCGACCCAGGACCTTGCGCCGCGAAGCTCGTCAACCACTGGGATCGGGAACTTGTCTTTCAAAGTTCTGGCGTTGAGCTCGCGGTAGTCGATGCAGAAGCGCCACGTGCTGTCGGCTTTTCGGACCAACAGTACTGGCGAGGAAAATGCAGATGTGCATTCTCGGATGATGCCTTGGCGAAGCATCTCGGCGCATTGCTTCTCAATCTCGTCTTTAAGAAGCTGGGGGTAGTGGTACGGCCGAACAGCTACTGGAGTTGTGCCCGGCAGGAGCCTGATTTGGTGGTCGTGGCGTCGTGCAGGAGGAAGCCCGCGTGGCTCGTCGAAGAGGTCCTGGAAGCCATTCAGGAGGGCGCCCATCATATCAGTAGGTGGTGCTAGAGAGGCACATACCGGAGCTGAACTTCGCAGCCCCGTCCAGATCACCTCACGGTCCCCGCGCCACAATTTCATCGTGAGGTCCTCAAGGTTCCAGAGAATGGGTCCCAAAGATCGTAGCCACTGGACTCCTAGAACAAAGTCGAAGCCGTCCAGTGGGAGTGCGTAGCATGTGACGTCGAAGCGATCCCCTGCAATCATCAAGGGTACACGTGGACAGATGCCTGTACAGGAGATAGAGTCGCCGTTGGCGACTCGGACGCCGACGCCTGATCGTGGCAACATCATCAGGCCGAGCTCCTTGATGAGTGGTTCCCTGATGAAGGTGTGAGTGGACCCTGTGTCGACCAATGCTGTCAGTAGGTTGCCGTGGACGTAGACCTGGAGCTTCATTGTGTTGGCGAAGTCGATGCCGGTCAGGGCGTGTAAGGAGATGCCCATATCAGCTACGGTCGCGTCAACGTCATCATCGTCGTCAAGCTCCAGAAGGAAGATTCCTTTGCCGGCACACTTATGGTCCGGTGTGTACCGCTCAGGGCAGTGATAGCACTCGCCGCTTGCCCGCTTAGCAGCCATCTCATCGGGTGTAAGGCGTTTGAAGCGCGGGCGAGAAGATGCCGTTGTTGACGATGTCGGGGCGGGTGCTGTAGAACTGCAACTTGAGGCCGTAGTAGAGGCGCGGGACACAATAGAAGAGCGCGTGGAGCGTTGAGAGGCGGCGCCCTTCTGTATTCCGCTATCTGTTATTGCCGCAAGTCGACGTTCAAAGGCTCTGGCCAGACTCATGGCGGTTTGTATATTAGTGGGAAACTGCAGCTCCACATCCGTTCTAAGTGGCTCGCCGAGGCCAGCTGTGAAGAGGTTGATCTGCTGGCGCTGGCTGAGGTCCTCGCAACGACAAAGAAGGACCAGGAATTGACGCTGATATTCCTCAACCGTGCCAGTACGACAGAGATCTTTAATTTCTGCCAGGTCATTGGAGCGGAGCGGAGGCCCGAAGCGCATGTTGACGAAGTCCGCGAACCGCTCCCAGGACACGATGCCACAGTCACGTTCTAGAGCAGTGTACCACTCGGCCGCGACACCCTCCAGGTGGAGAGACGCGAGCCACACCTTTTCTTCTGGCATCGTACGTGTCCCTCGGAAGTATGTCTCACACTTGGTGAGCCAGGGCAGCGGATCTGTTTCTCCGTCGAACTTGGGGAAATTGACCTTGTGACAACGCAGCCCGCTGTCGTCGAAGGTCGGGCGTCCCGGTGGGCGCCTGGTACTGTAGTGGTCGTCGTTGCCGCCATGGCCGCCGCTGCCACCGCCGCCGCCCTTGCCGCTGCCGCAGCTGCGGGGAAGGTTGCTGCCCTGCGGTGAGTTTTGTTGCAAGTCCTCGCCACCGGAGAGCTCCCGCTCCGGTGCCTTCTCAAAGCGCGCAAGGCGCATATCGTGGCGGTCCAAGCGCTTGTTGATGGTGTCTATCTGCCCCATCATCTTGCGCATCATGTTGCCGAGATCTTGGAGGGTGAAAGTCCCAGAATCGTCCACGGGGCCGGACATGGTCGCTGCCCCGGAGTCTCTTGATACCAAATGCTGAGAAACAGGGAGGGGGGAGACCCCTTGGCTGTGCTTAGGGCTGCGCAGGGGAGAAACCAGCAGTGAAGAGGCGTGGGGGCGGCTGCGCAGTACGTAACGTGGGGGACAAAGTAGCTGGTCACAGCGGCTAGGGTTAGGGTTCGAAGCCACCGTGATCCAAGGAGAAGAACAGCCCTCAACGGGGATTCTTATTTTTTTCCTGGATGCTCAAAACATGAGGGAGGGGGGCTGCTTATAAAGCGGGGACAGGACCCCCCCTTTGGCCGCAGCCTACTCCTAGTCTGTTTGGGGATAATCCCCCAAACTGACTAGGATTCTTTTCTTCCCTTTTTTTAGTCTATTTCTTTCTATCTAAACTGATTCAATCTATAACTCCCTTTTATTCCTAAACATTATCTAATTAATTCTTCTAAATATCTTCCTGGTGCGGCTGCAGGGACTGGCCGGCCTAGTTGTGGGCTTTGTTGGCCCCACGCCGACCATATTGACGGCCCACAAATGCATCCACAACAAATGCTGAGAAACAGGGAGGGGGGAGACCCCTTGGCTGCGCTTAGGGCTGCGCTGGGGAGAAACCAGCAGTGAGGAGGCGTGGGGGCAGCTGCGCAGTACGTAACGTGGGGGACAAAGTAGCTGGTCACGGCGGCTAGGGTTAGGGTTCGAAGCCACCGTGATCCAAGGAGAAGAACAGCACTCAACGGGGATTCTTATTTTTTTCTTGGATGCTCAAAACATGAGGGAGGGGGGCTGCTTATAAAGGGGGGACAGGACCCCCCCCTTGGCCGCAGCCTACTCCTAGTCTGTTTGGGGATAATCCCCCAAACTGACTAGGATTCTTTTCTTCCCTTTTTTTAGTCTATTTCTTTCTATCTAAACTGATTCAATCTATAACTCCCTTTTATTCTTAAACATTATCTAATTAATTCTTCTAAATATCTTCCTGGTGCGGCTGCAGGGCCTGGCCGGCCTAGTTGTGGGCTTTGTGGGCCCCACGCCGACCATATTGACGGCCCACAAATGCATCCACAACAGATATCAAGGTCAAATATAGGCCAGGGAAGCAGAACAGTGCAGCAGATGCATTGTCAAGGCGTGATACACCTGGACCCCTTTTGGCAGCTATCTCTGGACCGACATTTGATATATTTGACATCCTGCGCAGTGAGTTGAAGACAGACCCACAGGTGCTGTCATTGTGGGAACAAGTAGAGCAAGGTGCTGCTCCGGATGGTTGGACCATTTCTGACCAGTTACTCATTTTCAAGGGAAAAATTTTGTTCCAAAGAATTCTGAATTATGGCCGCAGTTACTTGACCAAGCACACATGGGACATGAAGGGATCCAA
Organism: Neostapfia colusana; assembly: GCA_030760725.1. Taxonomy (NCBI): domain Eukaryota; kingdom Viridiplantae; phylum Streptophyta; class Magnoliopsida; order Poales; family Poaceae; genus Neostapfia; species Neostapfia colusana. The sequence goes on along the minus strand of JASWHV010000005.1, from coordinate 56,677,432 downwards.
AATACTCTTCATCGGTTCAAGACTTCATTTTTCAGTGAGAAAGCTCATAAGAGGGTGAAGGAATTTGTGAGATGTTGCACAGTCTGTCAAAAGAACAAAACAAAACACTTACATCCAGCGGGTGTTCTGTAGCCACTAGAGATCCCAAGCGCAATTTGGCAGGATATATCTGTGGATTTCATTGAGTGATTTCCAAAAGTAGGAGGTAAATCAGTTATTATAACAGTGGTTGATAGATTTTTAAAGTTTACACATTTTATACATCTGGCACATTCTTATTCATCATACACTGTTGCTAAAGCTTTCTTTGACAACATTGTTAGACTCCATGGTTTTCCCTGTTCTATTGTTAGTGACCGGGATGTGATCTTCACTAGCAATTTTTGGAAGGATTTGTTTCAGCAGGCCAATGTCAAACTGAAAATGAGCTTCGCTTTCCACCCTCAAACTATGGGCAGTCAGAAGTGGTAAATAGAATCATCACTATGTATTTGAGGTGTACTCGTTCCTGGTTGCAATGGCTTCCGTGGGCCGAATACTGTTATAACACCTCATACCAATCTGCTCTGCGCACTACTCCCTTTAAGGTGGTTTATGGGTGTGACCCTCCTTCACTGTTGTCTTATGAACTGGGGGCAGCAAAAGTAGCAGCTGTTGATCAACAGTTGGTCAACAGAGATGATCTTTTGAGGAAAATCAAAGACAGACTCCTGTTGGCCCAAGATTCTATGGAACACTCTCATAATCAGAAGACTCGACCATTGACTTTCAAGGAAGGGGATTGGGTATGGTTGATGTTGCAGCACCGCAATGCTATTGGCATCACAACAACAGCTCCAGGGAAGTTGAGGCAGAGATGTTATAGACCTTTCAAGGTGATTAACTGTATTGGACAGGTTTCATATAGACTAAAGTTGCCTGAAAATTCAAGAATACATGATGTTTTTCATGTTTCCTTAAGCACTTTGTTGGAGAGCCACCAAAAGAACCTGTGCAGCTGCCAGACATTCTTTATGGGAAAGTTATACCGTCTCTAGAAAAAGTGCTAAAAACACGATTTAATAAGGGATTTTGGCAAGTCCTGGTCCACTGGATGGGAAGGTCAAAGGAAAATGTGTCATGGGAAGCCTTAGCAGAATTTAAGAAGAAGTATCCCAACTTTCTGCTTGAGGACAATCTGTTTGAAAAGGATGGGGAAATGTTATAGATGCATTTTATGGGCAGCAGTATCATAGGCGGCCAAAGATCCATAAAAGTAGCCGAATGCGGCAATTAAATATTTAGATAAGGGGAGAGTAGTTAGTTTTCTATTTTTGAATTTACTTCTATTTTATTTGGCTTGTTGAATCCTATTGAGATTACAATAGTTTATATACTGAATTCTGTTGAGATCACAACAGAAAATAAGAGGGCGCCTGATCTATAAAGGCATCCCGATAGAATGTATTAGGCATCAAAGGAATAAAGTCTCTCCCCTTGGGCGAGTTCTCCTTTGGTCGTCGTGGCTAGACCTTCTTCTAGTCAGGGCGGCAGGGGCTCCCTGGATCAACCCCGGTACCCACTGCGTTCTTCTTCCCAATCTAATATTCTCTTGAGCAATCCTTATCCTAGTCAAGGCGGGCCAGGGGGTCATAACCCTAATCACCCCGGGGGTCATGATCATGGGCAGAGTCCTAGATTCTCTCAACAACTTCATCGAATCCGATTTTCGGTGTATGAAGGCTCATCAGATCCGTTACCATGGTTGAATAAATGCCAGCAATTCTTCAAGGGGCAAGAAATACAGGAAGCGGATACAGTATGGTACGCCACCCTTCACTTAGAAGGTGCGGCTGACCTATGGTATTATCGTCTGTCCCGCGACCATGGGGAACCATCTTGGTCTGACTTTGTGTCGTTTGTCCACCACCATAAGTTCCAACATGCTGGGTGAACTCGCCAAGTTAAAGCCAAGTCGGCCAAGTTTCTGAGTACCAGGAGCAGTTCTTGCAACTGTTATGCAGATGCGACCCAATGAGCGACAGAAGTGCTATGAATCTGTTCACAGCAGCGCTTCGCCAACCCCTTCGATGTAATGTTGAACTGCAAAGACCTTCTAATCTGGAAGAGGCCATGAGCCTGGCATGCACCTATGAACAGCGCAATACATTCATCCCTTACACAAGACAAAAGTCGTTCGGCACTATAGCAGCAGTCAAAGACAAAGGGGATACATCAGCTACTGCTACTTCAAACTCAGCATCTGGGAACGCACGATGTGTCTTCAGATTTCTCAATAAAGATCAGATGGCTGATCGGAAGGCTAAGGGCCATGGTTACAATTGTGACGAGAACTTTTCGGTGGAACACAGGAGAACCTGTCCAAAGCTCTTCCATATTGCTCTGGATCATGATGGCGGGGTGACCTGCATGTTTTGGATGACTATGAACAGGCACTGAAAATTTCACTGTACGCCATCACTGGTATTCAGAACAGGGACTCAATGCGCATCCTTATTCAGATTGGCAGCTAGCGTCTCACTGCTCTCATTGACTTGGGGTCCACCCATAACTTCATATATGAGGAGGCTGCAACAAAGGCTGGGTTGCGGCTCTCTTCTCAGCATGGTTTACAAGTTACAGTGGCCAATGGTGACAAGGTGGACAGCCCAGGATATTGCTGCAATGTTACAACACAGATCACTGACACCATATTTCATATTTAATGTTTTCGCTATACTACTGGGTGATCATGATGTCGTCTTGGGTGTTCAATGGCTTCGGACACTGGGCCCAATTTTGTGGGATTTTGACACCATGACTATGTCCTTTTGGCAAGATCAACAGAAAATTATCTGGAAAGGGCTACCTGCACACAAACTGTTCAAACAAAATCACCAGCTCTGTTCGGCCCGCCTGCCACTGGATTCTCTTTTAGAGGAGTTCGCCGATCTTTTTGCACCCCCACCGGCTTGCCATCAGCACGTGAATGCGACCACAAGATACATCTGCTGCAGGGACAACACCAATTGCGGTCAGGCTATACAGATATCCACCAACTCAGAAAGCCGAGCAGGAACGCCAGTGTGCTGAACTCCTGGCCCAGGGATTCATCCGCAAAAGCACATCTGCATACTCCTCATCGGTACTCCTAGTGAAGAAACAGGACGACACTTGAAATTGTGCATTGACTACCGGGCACTCAATGACAAAACTGTGAAAGACAAGTTTCCAATTCCAGTTGTCGATGAATTACTAGATGAACTCAACGAAAGTTGCTTCTTCACTAAACTTGACCTACGCTCGCGGTATTACCAAGTACGTATGTACCCAGATGATATCGCAAAGACCGCGTTCAGAACACATGAAGGGCTGTTTGAGTTTGTGGTAATGCCTTTCGGCTTGACAAATGCCCTGGCGACGTTCCAGGCTTTGTTGAATTCGATCCTTCAACCTTACTTAAGACATGGTCTAAACATCTGCAAAACATCTTAATGGTGTTTTTGCTGCTGCGCCATCATAAGCTCTTTTTGAGCAATCCAAGTGTGCCTTCGATGAGGAATCATTAGCCTATTTAGGGCATGTCATCTCTAGGCAGGGGGTGGCTATGGACACTTCTAAGGTCAATGCAGTTCAGGGATGGCCTCCACCAAAGTCAGTCCGAGCACTCAGGGAATTTTTGGGTCTTGCAGGATATTACCAAAAGTTTATCAAAAATTTTGGATCTATCGCTGCTCCGCTCAATTACTGTCCAAACAAGGGTTCAGATGGTCCTCTGAAGCAAAATTGGCATTTTCATCTCTGAAATACGCATTAACACTTCTATCGCTGCTCTACTCAATTACTGCTTAGCACAGCGTTCCACCCACAGACTGATGGATAATCCGAAGCTGTTAATAAAGTTATTGCCATGTACTTGCGATGCATGACAGGGAACAGACCTCGCCGATGGGTTTAGTGGCTACCGTGGGCAGAATATTGCTATAACACATCTTATCATACCTCCCTCCAGTCTACCCCATCCAAAGTTGTTTATGGCTGAGATCCTCCTCAGCTTCGATCCTATACTAAAGGTACTGTAGCTGAAGTCCTTGCTGTGGACTAGACACTTCAATCGTGATGCCTTTCTAGAGGAAGTGAAGGAGTGACTTCATCAAGCATAGCAGCATGATAACTATTAGAGGAGGAAAGTGAATTGATTAATCCTGGTGTCAAGGGGTACATTACATAGAGGTGTTAAGGGGTGGAAAAGGACTAATCTACCCCTAACCCTAATCACATCCAAATGACTAAAATACCCCTAAGCACACCTCTAATTATATAGTCTAACACCCTCCCGCAGTCACAACATCTAGCCACAACAGATGTTGAGACTGGACCAAAATTCGGAGAACAGCGACGACGGAAGGCCCTTCGTGAAGATGTCGGCGAACTGTGACGTCGTCAGGACATGGTGCACCCGAACCTCGCCACTCGCAACCCGCTCACGAACAAAGTGGAGGTCAATCTCCACATGCTTCGTGCGCTGATGCTGGACCCGGTTGGTGGAGAGGTACACGACGCTGACGTTATCGCAGTAGATCAGAGTACTCTGGGCGACGAGAGTGTGGAGCTCCTGAAGTAGCTGCTGAAGACATGACACCTCAGCCACGTCGTTAGCCATGGCGCGGTACTCCGCCTTAGCACTCAAACGCGACACCACGTGTTGTCGCTTCGAGGACCAGGAGACGAGGTTGCTTCCTAGAAAGACGGGATAACCAGAGGTGGACCAACGAGTGTCCGGGCAGGCTGCCCAGTCAGCGTTTGTGTACACGACCAGCTCGGAGGTCGAGTCACGCCGAAGGAGGCCGTAGTTGAGGGTGCCGCGCATGTACCAAAGAATCCGCTTCACAGCGGTAACGTGCGGCTCCTGCGGGTCATGCATGTGGAGGCACACCTGCTGAACCGCGTAGGAGATATCTAGCCTGGTGAAGGTAAGATATTGAAGGGCACCTGCAAGACTCCTGTAAGTAGTGGGGTTAGTGACGGGTGTCCCGTCGGAAGCAGAGACCTTCGCCTGGGTATGCACTAGAGTGGAGCACAGCTTGCACTCAGCCATGCTCGCTCGCTGGAGGATGTCCAGGCAGTACTGTCGCTGGTGAAGGAATAGGCCGTCTGGTCGGTCCTTGACCGCAATACCCAGGAAGTGGTGAAGGCGGCCCAAGTTCTTCATAGCAAACTCGTGTTGTAAGGCAGAGATAGTACACCGAAGGAGAGCCGGACTGGACGCTGTCAGTATAATGTCATCGACGTACAGTAGAAGGTAAGCAATGCCACTGTCACGTTGATAGACAAACAGCGAAGTGTCCGACTTGGCCTCGACGAAGCCCAGTGAGACCAAGAAAGAGGCGAACCGGCTATACCAGGATTGCGGTGCCTGCTTCAGACCATACAGGGACTTGTTCATCTTACAGACCATGTCTGGATGAGCTGAGTCAATGAACCCTGTCGGCTGACTGCAGTACACCATCTCTGTCAGTGTGCCGTGGAGGAAGGCGTTCTTGACATCCAACTGGTGGACGGGCCAAGAACACGAGAGAGCCAGCGACAGAACGGTACGGACCGTCACCGGCTTCACTACCGGACTGAAGGTCTCATCGTAGTCGACTCCAGGGCGCTGAGTGAAACCCCGAAGTACCTACCGAGCCTTGTACCTCTCCAAGGTACCATCCAACTTCTTCTTATGTGTGAATACCCACTTGCCCGTGACAACATTGCCACGACCGGGGCGGGGAACCAGGTCCTAGGTCCTATTGGCAAGTAGGGCCACATACTCTTCCTCCATAGCATGACGCTAGTGAGGGTCGGCGAGGGCGCTACGGACGGAAGTCGATATGGGCGAGATCGAAGAAGAGTCGGGTGGTGGATACGTCATCAACAAGAAGATGGCCTCAGAGAAGCGCTCAACCGGCCGGAGAGCCCCAGCAGCACGTCGAGTCACCACTGGGTGAACGTGACCCGGGTCACTGTGGAGCAGAGGAGGGTGGTACACCGGGGGCTCGGAGCGAGCAGGAGTCGGAGCACCCCGCTCTCACCGCTGATAGATAAGAGTGGGTCTTGTGGCCGCGCGTGGCGCGACGAGTGGCGTGGGGGGCTCCGGTACCGCACGTGGCGCAGCTGGAGCTGGGGAACCAACCCGCGCTCGTCGCTGGTAGACAAGTGCGGGTGCGGGGTTGGTGAAACGAGAAGTCGGAGTTGCAGGAGACACGACCGGTGAAGTCAGAGATGCCGGGGCCTCGCGTGGCACAGCTGGTGACGCCGGGGACGTTCGGGCCGCGGCTGGCGGCGTCGGGGATGTTGGGCTCACAGCAGGTGACGTCGGGGACGTCGAGACTGCGCGTGGTGTAGCTGGTGATGTCGGGGCCACCTGAGGTGCAGCGGGCGACGTCGAAGACGTCGATGCCGCACCTGGCGCAGCAGGTGACGTCGGAGGCTCCTGGGTCGCGCATGGCGTAGCACGTGTTGTGCCTGCAGAAGAAAGAGGCCAAGGCAGCTGGGGAAGAGCAGCCTCGAAGTCAGTAGGAAAAAGAGAATCCAGCTCTACGATGGAACCGGAAGAGGAGGTGGAGAAGGGAAAGGAGGACTCGTCGAAGACGACGTGTCTAGAGATCAATAGGCAGTGAGTGGTGAGATCTAGGCACCGATAACCCTTATGATCAAGGGAATACCCGAGGAAAACACAACGTATCGAGCGAGGCGCAAGCTTATGTGGGGCGGTGGCGGAAAGATTAGGGTAGCAAGCGCACCCAAAAACTCGAAGATGGTCGTAAAGTGGAGCGGTGTCGTATAAAGCGAAGTAGGGGGTGGAGGCACGAATCACCTTGGTGGGAAGACGATTAATCAGAAGAGTGGCAGTGTGAAGGGCCTCTACCCAGTATCGGGCAGGAATGGATGCCTGAAACATCAGGGAGCACATGACATTGTTGGTGGTACGAATCATGCGCTCAGCCTTGCCGTTCTGAGGAGAGGTGTACGGACAAGACATGTGCAACTGGACTCCATGTGCGGAGAGAAAGTTATGAAACGCCGAGTTATCAAACTCGTGTCCGTTATCGCACTGAATAGATTGGATAGTGCGCCTAAACCGAGTGCATATCCAAACGAAGAAGTGAGAAAGAGTAACATATGTCTTAGACTTCAGTCGTAATGGAAATGTCCACGAAAAATGAGAAAAATCATCAATTATCACCAAGTAATAATTAAAGCCCGACGTACTGGTAATAGGTGATGTCCACAAATCACAATGAATAAGATCAAAAATGTGTTCAACATGAGTCACAAAAGTCGGAAAAGGGCGCCGAACATGGCGACCAAGGTGACAGGCATGACATAAATAATCATGTGTGCCCCTAGTACACGAGATAACCGAACTACTGGACAACGTCGACATAGCATCTGCACCAGGATGGCCAAGCCGACGATGCCAAGTAGTTGATGAAGCTATCGTAGTCAAGCCATAGCTGGTGATACAGCGGAAGTAGGAAGTCGAGGAGTGTACAAGGGCCTCGAGCTATCACATCGAAAAAGAAGTCGTCGGGTAGAAAGATAGATAAATCAAAAGAATCAAACTCAATGGAAACATTGTTGTCAGTGGTAAAACGATGGACAGAAAGCAAATTCTGAATAATATCCGGAGCGACAAGAATGTTCTTGAGCTGGAAAGAACCCGGGAACCCATTCCCAACAACGATAGATGAAGGAAAAGAATGGTTGGGAGGGTTGGGTAGAAGAGAGTATACCGACATTAGGAGTGGTATGGTATGATGCTCCGGAATCAGCAACCCAGTCGGCACCCGGTGGAGTGAGATGCATGGTGCTGAACGAGGAGGCCAGTGACTGGTGGTCCCACGTCAAGGGTGACTTCTGGTGCGGTGCCAACGGCTCCGAGTGCCCAACAGGGTAGTCGGTGCCTCCGTAGGTCGAGGCCGACTGTCCACCAGAAGGATAGCCAACCCCACTGTAGGCCTGAGTCAGCGGCCCACCAGCACTGTAGGCCGGTCCACTGTCGCTCGGGGTGGCGGCGAACGTTGGCTAGGGACGCGGTGGACGTGGAGGCTAAAGACCTGGAGACGGCCCAGGCCACATGTAGATCTGGCCAGTCTACGGGTTGTAGGTGCACCTCCCAGGCCGGTACCACTACCACAAGTAGTAGGAGTAGGGGCAGAAGTAGGAGTTGCCACTTGCACTGCTACCTCTATTACGGCCGCCGGGTTTACCACGACGGCGACGATTACCATTCCCAGAGCCGGCAGGAGTGCCTGGGGTGGTGGGTGGTCGCGATGGTGGTCCACCAGTAGCTGGTGAAGGTGGACGAGGGGACTGGCCAAAGCCGTAAAAGGCTATGGCAGACCCGCAGCCAGTAGAGCCTCCTGCAGTGATCTCCTCGAGCTCGAGATCAGACCGTACCTTATCGAAAGTCGGGGGTGGCTCCAGACGGAGAAGCCACGTTTGTAGGTGACAGTAGCGCTCGTTCAGGCCCTGAAGGACCCGAAGGACGAGAGCGCTGTCAGTGATCGGCTCGCCAAGGTCACGTAGGGCATCCGCCAAGCCCTTCATCTCCTGACAGTAGGCGGAGACGGAGCGATCACTCTGGACGGTGTCCTGGAGCCACTGCGCTGACGTGGAGCGCTCGAGTCGCGCGGTTCCCTAGGAAGCGCTGCTCAAGGACCAGCCATGCCCGGCGAGCAGTGCCGCCACCGCGTTGCCCGACGATGTTCTGTAACTCCTTAGAGAGGGAGCCAAGGATCCAGGACAGAACCAGGCTGTCCATGCTGACCCAGGAGACATACACCAGAGGGCCATCCCGGAGGACGTGGTCGTCGAGGCGGAAACGCCTCAACGTGAGGAGAACCAGGTCACGCCATCGAGCGTATGAGGTGGATTCAGAACCGAGGACAACTGGCACGAGCGTCCGAATGTTTTGAATCCCGGCGGCCTGTGCGTGAAGAGCAGCGACAAGGGAAGCCGAGTACGTACCAGCGTCTGAGGGAGGCTCGTAGGTAGCACTCAATGGTCGCTGAGCACTCCCCTTGAGCTGCTGAGATAGAGCGGCCACAGAGGCACGCTCCTGCTCTAGGGCGAGAGTGAGTGCCCGCTCGCGCTCGCGAGAGGCAGCCAGGGCCGCGGCAATGTCGGAGGTGTCCGCCGTGTCGGTGCCGTAGAGGGACGCAGCAGCCGCGCTATCAGCAGCGGAGCCAGAGTTGAAAACGGGATCGCCGACGGGACGATGGTCGTAGTGCTCTTGTCCGGCGGGAGCTCGAGGCCGGCAGAGGTGGTGCGGTACCGTGTGACCCGGAGGTGGTACCTGCCATGAAGACAACGGCGGCAGGTCTGTCGGTGGCACCTACAAGAGGTTCGCCGGCGGCCGGACCGGTCATAGGAGATAGGGCGCCGGTGGAACCGGTTTCGGTTGGCGCGCCGTGGATCGGAGAGACGGCGGAGGCAGCACCCTTGCCAGGGGTGGTGCTAGCCACCCAGGCGGCGGCGGGCACCCACGGGGTAGCGGCCGTCGGCCAAGAGGGGCGGCCGACGCCCCCCTCCCCCCCCTCCCGGAGCCGCGCCAACGTTGGCTACCCTGTTGCAACTCTGGTCCTGTTTCTTACTGAAACAGCGTTTGATCTTGCTGTATAGTCAGTTCTGAACTAGCAGATCAATCTACTCTCAAAGGAGATAGACCAGAATTGATCTACAGCAAGAACAGAGGCTAGAACAGAAGAAAAACAGAAGCTTCTGGTTCTGTCCTGGACAGAACAGAAGCAGGGAGAGAGATACTTCTGATCTAGGCGATCGGAACAGGGAGAGGGGAGAGCTGCCGCCTGTTCCTTAGTTGGAGGCGCAGAACAGGGAGATCAGCAGGGGCGGCAGCTAGGGTTTGGCCCCTGGTGGTGGTGGCTGCTCCAGGGAGAGAGAGAGGTGGCAGCTAGGGCTAGAGAGGTGGAGGAATTTTACTTTATTGATCTGAATAAAACTGGGGTGTTTGGCTTTTTTATATAGCCTTCCTTACAAGAGTCCTGATCTATTACAACTCAATCTTTTAGTTTATCTTTAATTCTATCTCTAAGAAGACTAATCTCTAATTTCATCTAGAAGGAGGATCCGGCCCAGTTCTGGCCGCCCTAGGCCAGGGGCAAATCAGCCCACATTCTTCTCATGATCCTGTCGCTGGCCCATATCTAGGATCCCGATCCTTCCTCTCATCTCCACGAACTTCTGTCTTCCAAGGGCCTTGGTCAAGATGTTCGCCATCTGGTCTTGGGTGGAGATCTGCTCAAGCACAATAGTACCGCTGTCCGCACACTCCCGTATGTAGTGGTACTTGACATCGATGTGCTTGCTTCTGTCATGGTGTACCGGGTTTTTGCTCAAGTCTATAGCTGACTTGTTATCAACCCGTAGCACCGGTGCCTTCGACTTTTCAGCTAAGTCCTCCATCAGTCGTCCATCCATACACCTTGACATGCCCCTTGAGCTACTGTGATATATTCTGCTTTACATGTGGACAAGGCCACCACCTTCTGCTTGCAGGACTGCCATGAAATGGGGTTGTTTCTAAGACAGAACAGCACCCCGCGTGTGCTCTTGCAGTCCTCCACGTCTCCCGCATAGTCACTATCCGAGTACCCAATAAGCTCCATGTCTCCTCCTCTTGCATAGAGGAATCCATAGTTGATTGTACCCGCTATGTAGCGTACAATGCAGTTGACTACAGCAAAGTGCTCCTCCTTTGGCTCCTCCAGAAACCGACTCATGTACCCGACTGAGTAGGCGAGGTCGGGACATGTGTTCACCAAGTATCGCAGCCCTCCAACCAAGCTCCTATAGTTCGTTGCATGCACCAATGGACTATCACTTGTCTTGTAAAGCTTTAGGCCTTGCTCCATGGGGAAGGCACAGGGGTTGCATCCCTCCAGGCCAGCTTCAGAGACAAGTTTGAAAGCGTAGGCCACCTACCCAACGCTTATTCCTGCATCAGCTTGCCGCACCTCCAGGCCAAGATAATATGACAAGAGCCCCAAGTCGCTCATCTTGAACCTCTTCATCATCCCCCCTTTGAACTTCTTGAGGTCGCCTCCTCCTGTGATCACAAGATCATCGACGTACACTCCAACAATGAGCTTCTCATCTTCAGCTCCACGGAAATAGATCCTGTGCTCTCTCGTACTCTTCTGGAAACCAAGCAATAGCAAGCTATCATTGAGCTTGGCATTCCAGGCCCTGGGTGCCTGACGAAGTCCATATAAAGTCTTCTTAAGCCGATACACCTTGTGTTTGGCTCCGTCGATGATGAAGCCAGTGGGCTGGGAGACGTACACCTCCTCCATTAAGTCGTCGTTCAGGAAGGCGCTCTTCACGTCCATGTGGTGTACCTCCCACCCCTTGTGCGCAACAACTGCAAGGAGCAAGCAAACAGATTCGAAACGAGCTATAGGAGCAAATACCTCATCAAAATCTATTCCTTGCCGCTGGACATAGCCTTTTGCCACCAATCGAGCCTTGTGCTTCACCACCTCCCCATGCTCGTCCCTCTTCACCTTGAACACCCATTTGATGCCAATGGGCTTATGTCCCGCAGGAAGATCAACAAGTTGCCAAGTCTTGTTTTCTTCTATGAATTGGATTAGGGAAAATGATTAGTTCACTAACAGCCTGTCAAGGAGGATACATATATAGGGGGACACAGCTTAAGGGCTAAGTAACCCTAATACAAAGGACTAAAATGCCCCCTAATACACGTACAGTCCAACCCCCCCCCCCCCCCCCCCCCCCCCCCGCAGTCCCAACATCTAGCCACGGCAGATGTTGAGACTGGACCGAAACTCGGTGAACACCGTCGAAGGGAGTCCCTTGGTGAAGATGTCGGCGAACTGTGACGACGTCGGAACGTGCAGGACTCGCACCTCCCCGAGAGCCACCCGCTCACGAACGAAGTGAAGGTCGATCTCCACGTGCTTCGTGCGCTGATGCTGTACCGGGTTGGTGGAGAGGTAGACGGCGCTGACGTTGTCGCAGTAGACCAACGTACTCCGGGCGAGGGGGGAGTGTAGCTCCTGAAGCAGCTGCTGAAGCCAGGAGGACTTGGCCACGCCGTTGGCCACGGCGCGGTATTCCGCCTCGGCACTCGAGCGGGACACCACGTGCTGCCGCTTCGAGGACCAGGAGACGAGGTTGCCGCCCAGGAAGACGGCGTAGCCGGAGGTGGACCGGCGGGTGTCCGGGCAACCCGCCCAGGCAGCGTCGGTGTAGACAACCAGCTCGGAGGCAGAGTCGCGCCGCAGAAGGAGTCCGTAGTCGTGGGTGCCACGCAGGTACCGAAGGATCCGCTTCACTGCCGTGAGATGCGGCTCCCGCGGATCATGCATGTGGAGACACACCTGCTGAACCGCGTAGGAGATGTCCGGCCTGGTGAAGGTGAGGTACTGCAGTGCACCTGCAAGACTCTTGTAAGTGGTGGGGTCGGCGACCGGGGCGCCGTCGGACGAAGACACCTTCGCCTGGGTGTCCACGGGAGTGGAGCACGGCTTGCAATCAGCCATGCCCGCTCGCTCGAGGATATCCAGGCAGTACTGGCGCTGGTGGAGGAAAAGAGCACCAGGGCGTTGCTCGACCGCAACACCCAGGAAGTGGTGGAGCTGGCCGAGATCCTTCATCGCGAACTCGCGCTGCAGGGCGGAGATCGTGCGCTGAAGAAGACCCGGCCTGGACGCCGTGAGGACAATATCGTCCACGTACAGAAGGAGGTAGACAGTGTCACCCTCACGCCTGTAGACGAAGAGCGAAGTGTCCGACTTGGCCTCGACGAAGCCGAGCGAGGCAAGGAAGGAGGCGAACCGGCTGTACCAAGCCCGAGGCGTCTGCTTCAGCCCGTACAGGGACTTGTTCAGCCGGCAGACCATGTCTGGACGGGCTGAATCAACGAACCCTGTCGGCTGACTGCAGTACACCGTCTCCGTCAACGTCCCGTGGAGGAAGGCGTTCTTGACGTCCAGCTGGTGGACAGGCCAAGAACGCGACAGAGCCAGCGACAGAACGGTGCGAACCGTCGCCGGCTTCACCACCGGGCTGAAAGTCTCGCCGTAGTCGACGCCGGGACGCTGCGTGAAACCGCGAAGCACCCACCGTGCCTTGTACCTCTCCAGAGACCCATCCGCCTTCCTCTTATGCGTAAACACCCACTTGCCCTTGACAACATTGCCACGACCAGGACGGGGAACCAGGTCCCAGGTCCGGTTGGCAAGCAGGGCCGCATACTCTTCTTCCATAGCCCGACGCCAATGAGGATCGGCGAGGGCGCTACAGACAGAAGAGGGGATAGGCGAGATGGGTGACGAGGCAGGCTCCGGGGGGGGGGGGGGGTCGAGGACGAGAGAACGACCCCGGAGAAGCGCTCCACAGGACGAAGGACGCCGGCGGCCCGTCGAGTCACCATCGGGTGAACATGACGAGGGTCCCGGTGAAGCAGCGGAGGGTGATATACCAGATCCTCAGGACGCGAAGAGGACGATCCACCATCCCGCGCTCGTCGCTGATAGACAAGAGCGGGGTCGGCGTGCCGCGCTGCAGGAGCCGCGCGTGGTGCAGTAGTCGAAGTTGGGGACGCCGAGGCCGCGCTCGGCGCAGCAGGCGTCGGCAGGGACGCCGGAGCTACGCTCGGCACAGCAGGTGTCGACGGGGACGTCGGGGCCGCGCGTGGCGCAGCAGGTGTCGTCGGGGATGTCGGGGCCGCGCGTGGCGCAGTGGGCGACGCCGAGGACATTGGGGCCACGCGTAGCGCAGCTGGCGGCGTCAGGGACGCCGGTGCCGCGCGTGGCGCAACAAGTGGTGTCAGGGACACCGGGCCCACGCATGGCGCAGCAAGTGGCGTCAGGGACGCCGGGGCCGCGCGTGGCGCAGCAGGTGGCGTCATGGGCGTCGGTGTCACGTAAGGTACAGCAGGTGGCGTGGAAGACGCCGATGCTGCGCGTGGCGCAGCGGGAGGGTAACCTGCAAGAGGTAAAAGACAAGGTCGCGGTACAGGAGCAGCCTCAGGGTCGGTGGAGAAGAGGGAATCTAACTCAGCGACGGAGTCAGAAGACGGGGTGGAAAAAGGAAAGGAAGACTCGTCGAAGACGACGTGTCGGGAGATCAAGATACGACGGGTGGTAGGGTCAAGGCACCGGTACCCCTTGTGGTCAAGGGAGTACCCAAGGAAAACACACCGAGTCGAGCGAGGCGCAAGCTTATGGGAAGCTGTGGCGGAGAGGTTTGGGTAGCAAGTGCACCCGAACACTCGAAGGTGGTCGTAGAGAGGAGGGGTGCCGAACAAAGCGAAGTGAGGGGTGGGAGCACTAATCGCCTTAGTAGGAAGGCGATTAATGAGGTAGGTGGCGGTGTGAAGCGCCTCCGCCCAGTAACGAGCAGGGATAGAAGTCTGAAACATCAGAGAGCGCATGACATCGTTGATGGTCCGAATCATGCGCTCAACCTTGCCGTTCTGGGGGGAAGTGTACGAGCAAGACATGCGCAACTGAACACCGCGAGAAAGCAGAAAGTCACAGAACGCAGAGTTGTCAAACTCGCACCCGTTATCGCACTGGACCGCACGGATCGTGCGCCCAAACTGGGTGGATACCCAAGCGAAGAAGTGAGAAAGAGTGCCGAACGTATCAGACTTCTGTCGCAAGGGAAAAGTCCACGAATAGTGCGAAAAATCATCAACGACCACCAAGTAATACTTATATCCAGAAACACTGAGAACAGGTGAAGTCCAAAGATCACAGTGAATCAAATCAAAGATGCGCTCGACATGAGTGACGGAATGCGGAAAAGGAAGTCGAACGTGGCGATCCAACTGACAAGCATGGCAAAGAGAGTCATGAGTACCCCGAGTGCACGAAATCACTGAACTACCAGACAACTTCGACATAGCATCAACACCAGGGTGACCAAGCCTACGATGCCAAATGGTCGAAGAAGCTGTCGTAGTCAGGGCAAGAGGCGGAGCGGAAGCAGGAAGACGCATCGTGTATAGGGGACCCGTACTATCACAAAGAAAGAGAATGCGTCGAGTAGTAAGATCCTTCACAGTTACACCATAAGGATCAAACTCAAGGGAAACATGGTTGTCAGTAGTTGTCGAAGTGTTCGGTCGACACTTCCCCCGGGCCTGCACTGGGCAGCCCGCGGAGGTTCTTTTTTCGGTGGGGCTAGTCCCTTGCGGAGAGCTTGCGCGGATGGACGAGTTAGTAAGAGCTTGACGCGGTGAGTTTTACGTGGTTCAGGCCGCCGGAGCGTAAAACTCTACGTCCACGGCGAGCTATGGAGCTCGCTGTATTGCTTCTGCTCAGGGCCGGAGTCTTGAGCTTGGGGGTGAGTTACAGCTTGGGAGTGAATGGCTAGCGTATGAGTTGCAGAAATGCGAACCCTTGCTATCGTTGCCTACCCGAGCCTTTTATAGTCCAAGACTCGAGCGGCTTACAAGGGGGGCCGGGACCCGACAGGTGGTCCCGGAAAGAATGTCTATCATCTACCGTATCTGCAGTTATGCCGGTAGTTGTCTCTAGCCGAAGGCTTCTGAGTCTTCGTCTTGCCGCCCTGCCCATGCCGCATGCTAGTCGTAGTGGTTGATGACGGCGCAGGCGGCATGGGATGTCTTGTCGCGGTGTTTATTGGCTGGCAGGTTCTGACACCGCGCGCCAGTCTGTGATGCGACTGGGCGCAAGAGGCGTGCTCCGCGTCTCCGCGTCTTGGGAAGGCGCGGGCCTTGAATACCTTGCCCGGGCAAGGTATGGGGCGTCTTTACGCCCGCTGCCTACCGCTCGGGGGCAGGCAGCGCTGTTCTGCTGGACACGTGGCGGGCCCGGAGCCCTCCTCAGTGGAGAGGGAGGTCCGGCCCCGCAGGACACGTGGAACCTTCGGACCTCTCCCCGCGGAGGGGGAGGTCCAGCTTCTGCCGGCCACGTGGCGGGCCCGGAGCTCTCCTCTGAGGAGAGGGAGGTCCGGCCCCGCGGGACATGTGGCACCTTCGGAGCTCTCCCCTCGGAGGGGGGAGGTTTGGCTGCTGTAGGCCACGTGGCGAGCCCGGAGCTCTCCTCTGAGGAGAGGGAGGTCGGGCCCCACTGGACACGTGGCACCTTCGGAGCTTTCCCTGCGGAGAAGGGCGAGATCCTTAGGCATTTTCCCCTGTGCGCGGGGGTACCCCATATCACGGGTACCGACAGTGGCCCCCGGGCTCTCCTCGGGGGAGGTAACGAGTCCGAGGTGAGGCCTTCTCCTACCCGCACACTTTCTTGTCTTGAGTACTCCCTGTGCTGGCAGGGTCTTGACGGCTTCGGAGTTCAGCCTCTTAGGAGAGGGTGAAACCTGGCATCGGAGCTCGGCCCGGCTATGGGGGCGGAGGTCCGGAAGTCATCGGAGCACAGGTTCACGAAGGGCGTGAGGTCCGGCATCAGGGCTCGCCTCTGAAAGGAGGGCGAGGGCTGGCATCGGAGCTCGGCCTGGCTGTGGAGGCAGAGTCCGGAAGTCATCGGTGCTCAGGCCAACGAAGGGCGTGAGGTCCAGCATCAGCGCTCGCCTTTGAAAGGAAGGCGAGGGCTGGCCTCGGAGCTCGGCCTAGCTGTGGAGGCGGAGGTCCGGAAGTCATCGGAACTCAGGCCAGCAAAGGGCGTGAGGCCCAGCATCAGCGCTCGCCTCTGAAAGGAGGGCGAGGGCTAGCATCGGAGCTCGGCCCAGCTGTGGGGGCGAAGTCCGGCACTGCTCAGTGGTCCCCCCTTTTCCTGTCCCTTAGTCTCATTTGGCTTACTGTCCCAGGCCGGAATACGGGGCTTGGGTAATCCAGTGCACTTGGTCCCGGAGGTCTGGCCCCAGCCCCAGTCAGGGTGTAACCGTCCGGCCCCCTGGTACTCAGACCGTAGCGCTGGGGGGCAGAGTGCGCATGCTTTGGGTGCAAGACTGGGCAAAGCAAGGCTCCTGACCCCCCGGTCTAGCGTAGGTCTTTTCTCGGAGGAGACCAACTGGCGGTACAGTACCCTTACAGGGGGAGATCCAAAAGGCCACCGGGCCTCTGGCAGGTACCCCAAGCACTACCGTTTTCGGCAGGACGGCAAATATCGACTATGCATGAGAGCAGGAAAGAGGAACCAAGTGTACAATGGACGTACACTTTCTAGAGCGTGGGGAGGTGTTCATATAAATTAATGCGTAATTTAAATAAACACCTAAGTAAGCATGGTGAACTTACTGGGGTGGCGTCGGAGCGCCTGTCTTCACGCAGAGCAGGTCATGCGTGGCTTCGTCGTACGCCGGACACGGGGGGACCCCATGGCGATCTCAGGGGGAAGCACGGCTTCGGCCCCGCATACCATGTGGAAGGGTAGTTCCCGTGACCCGGCCCTGGGAAGTCCGGCTGGCCCTCGACATGGAGGAGCCGGTATCCCCCGACGGCTTTGGGTGCGCGTCTGCACCGGTTGTGTGGGTCTGTTTGGCGTGGACCTGGCACGCATTGCATCCCTAACCGGTTTGACGGCGTCCAGGTGGCTCTCGGTCAGTAGGAGCCATGCCGGGTGGCTTAACCGACCAGCGTGTGGGACGATGAGCGTTCCCAGCACTCGCCTCCTTGGACTACTGCGAGCTAGTCGCAGCCTTCCTCCTGGGTTATGCACCGCAATAGGATGTCGTGGCGCCACGCCAGTAAAGATACCAGCGCGTAGCACTTAGCCATCCGCACCACCCGTTCAGCGAATGCACGTTCATCAGGAAGGATGTCCTTCAAGGAGTCCCGGACCTCCGTGGTCCATGCATCGGGACTACTTGAGCTTCTGGATCTTGAGCCCTGGGTTGCACGGAGTCCCCAGTGACGCTTACGATCCTTTGGCGGCATCCATGGCTGCCGGGACTGCCTAACTTCAAGGCACTGGTTCAGCCCCCTTCGCCCGGCTCGGCGGGCCGGGCTGTGGACCGCAGCAACGTCCTCTCGAAGACTCCTTTGGGCGCAGGGGCTCCGATGGAGGCCTTCGTTGAGAGGTCGTCAGCTGCAGCCTTGCCAGCGCGCGGTACATGGCGCAGGTCCAAGGCGAGGAAGTCTTTCTCCAACATCCGCACCTGGAGCAGATAAGCAGCTAGCTGTGGATCATTGCAGGGGCATTCACCCTTAACTTGCTTGATAACTAGCTGGGAGTCGCCCTGCGCCAACAACTGGCGAGCGCCCGGAGACAGGACTGTCTTTTAGGCCAAAGATGAGTGCTTCATACTCTGCCAAGTTGTTGGTTGCCTTGGAATTGAGACGCACCATGTACCCAGACTGCTCCCCCGATGGCATGAGAAGCAGTACGCCGGCACTGGCCCCCTACTTTCGCAAGGAGCCGTTGAAGAAGAATGTCCAGTGAGGCCCGGTGAAGACCGGAGCTCGGTACATTGGTTCACCGTCTTCGCGGCCCCCTGGGTCAGCCTTCGTTGGTGTCCACTCAGCCACAAAGTCAGCCAGTGCTTGGCTCTTGCCTGTTTGACATGGTCTGGAGCTCAGCTTGAACTCCGCCGTCTTCGGGCTATCTTCCGGCTTCGGAAGCTGGCAGTGAGTGCCAATTCCGCCCTTCGGCTGCTCTGGCGCACTTGTCCGCCAGGCTGAAGAGCTCAGAGGCATCACAGACCTCTCTGGTCGCAAGCTTCTCAAGCATCTTCTCGTCCCGGACACCCTGTCGGAACGCTACCACCACAGAAGGACTTCGAATGTGCGGGATGGTGTTGCGTACCTGGGAGAACCGCTGGATGAAGGAGCGCAGTGACTCCCCAGGTTGTTGCTTGATGGCGTGGAGGTCAAGCTCCGTGCCGGGACGGGTGTAGGAGCTGCCGAAGTTGGCGATGAACTGCCGGCAGAGCTCTCCCCAGGAAGTTATGGAACCCTGAGGGAGGTTCATTAGCCAAGACCGGGCTGGGCCGGTCAAGGCGACGGGGAAGTAGTTGGCCATGACAGCCTCATCCCCTCCTGCGGCAAGTACGGCGGTGGAGTAGATCTGGAGGAACTCCGTCGGGTTGACGCTGTTGTCGAACTTTTCGAGCAGGTGCGGCCGAAACTTGCGTGGCCACCTCGCGAAGCGAAGGTGGGGCGCCAGGGCCGCACATCCTGCTCCTGTTGCTGCAGGTGTTGGCGCCGCGAACGCTTGGTTCGCCGCTGGCACAGTGTACCCCGGTATGGGCAAGCCTGCACCATAGGCCGGGGACGCCGTTTGCAAAGCATATGGCTGTGGCATATGCTGTGCGGCGTATGCCTGGGGCAGAGATCGCATGGCGAAGATCTGCTCTTCAGGCTGGGTCGAGGCCGACGTCATGTTGTCGCGAGCCTCTTGGTTGCGACGCCTTTCCCGACGTCGCTCGAGGTATACCCGGGCATCCTGGCCCAAGTGGCACCGTTCCAGCTCTGTCCTCAGGTCCGTCGACGGAAGCCTGGTGGAGCTGGAACCCGCCGTCTGCGCGTCAACCGTTGGCGTGCGCGTCAGCGACACAGCCGGTTGGCCGGAGTGCCGTCCCAGCCGAAGTCGAGGGTTCGCGGCGGCGACGACGAGACGGTCTACCTCGCGAATCCACTGCTGGGTCGCTGCCTGAGGCGCGTCCCCAGCAGGCGGATTGTGCAGTAGCGCTCTTGCTGCAGCTAGCGCATCCCCGTCGGGTACGCCCAGCGCTACTGAAGACCTGACGCTGGTTGGAGCCTGCATTGCCGGGGTCGGCGCTGCCAGAGCCGACTGCTGGCTCCCAGCTTGCGCCGACACACTCCGTCCTGAGTGTGTCGACATGTACTCCCCACTGGTCACGGTTCGCCGTGAACGCTGAGGGGGAGAGTTTGCCGCTGAGGGAAGCTTGGTCATCTTCGTTGGCAGAAACTCGTCGCGCAAGGGGAAAAGTCCCCTACCTGGCGCGCCAAATGTCGAAGTGTTCGATCGACACTTCCCCCGGGCCTGCACTGGGCAGCCCGCGGAGGTTCTTTTTTCGGTGGGGCTAGTCCCTTGCGGAGAGCTTGCGCGGATGGACGAGTTAGTAAGAGCTTGACGCGGTGAGTTTTACGTGGTTCAGGCCGCCGGAGCGTAAAACCCTACGTCCACGGCGAGCTATGGAGCTCGCTGTATTGCTTCTGCTCAGGGCCGGAGTCCTGAGCTTGGGTGTGAGTTACAGCTTGGGAGTGAATGGCTAGCGTATGAGTTGCAGAAATGCGAACCCTTGCTATCGTTGCCTACCCGAGCCTTTTATAGTCCAAGACTCGGGCGGCTTACAAGGGGGGCCGGGACCCGACAGGTGGTCCCGGGAAGATTGTCTATCATCTACCGTATCTGCAGTTATGCCGGTAGTTGCCTCTGGTCGAAGGCTTCTGAGTCTTCGTCTTGCCGCCCTGCCCATGCCGCATGCTAGTCGTAGTGGTTGATGACGGCGCAGGCGGCATGGGATGTCTTGTCGTGGTGTTTATTGGCTGGCAGGTTCTGACACCGCGCGCCAGTCTGTGATGCGACTGGGCGCAACGGCACCTGACAGAGGCGTGCTCCGCGTCTCCGCGTCTTGGGAAGGCGCGGGCCTTGAATACCTTGTCCGGGCAAGGTATGGGGCGTCTTTACGCCCGCTGCCTACCGCTCGGGGGTAGGCAGCGCTGTTCTGCTGGACACGTGGCGGGCCCGGAGCCCTCCTCAGTGGAGAGGGAGGTCCGGCCCCGCAGGACACGTGGAACCTTCGGACCTCTCCCCGCGGAGGGGGAGGTCCGGCTTCTGCCGGCCACGTGGCGGGCCCGGAGCTCTCCTCTGAGGAGAGGGAGGTCCGGCCCCGCGGGACATGTGGCACCTTCGGAGCTCTCCCCTCGGAGGGGGGAGGTCTTGCTGCTGTAGGCCACGTGGCGAGCCCGGAGCTCTCCTCTGAGGAGAGGGAGGTCCGGCCCCACTGGACACGTGGCACCTTCGGAGCTTTCCCTGCGGAGAAGGGCGAGATCCTTAGGTATTTTCCCCTGTGCGCGGGGGTACCCCATATCACGGGTACCGACAGTAGTAAAACGACGAACGGAAAGAAGGTGCTGAATGATGTTAGGAGCAACAAGAACATCACGTAGCTGAAACGAATTCGGTGAACCCGAGTCACCTACTGAGGTGACTGGAAGAGCCTTCCCATTCCCAACAACGATAGATGAAGGATCAGAGGGACGGGAAGGGCGGGTAGAGGAGAGGATACCGACGTCAGGGGTAGTGTGATACGAGGCTCAGGAGTCTACCACCCAGTCAGGGCCAGACGGCGTGAGACCCCGCAGGTAGACCGACGGTGTAGAACGGGTCGCGAAATGCCCCGGCGGTGGCGGCGCCGGGAAGGAAGGCAACACGCTCGAACCCTCGACAGTGGTGCCAACTGAGTAGGCAACAGCCGATCCAAGTTCATCAGCCGATGACGGCTGAGAAGTACCTCCTAGGGCAGCAGGACCGGCGGCCCAAGGGGCGGCTGCAGCTGCTGCGGGCCAGGTAGCGGCACCATCGTAGGGTGCTGCAGAGGCGACGACGGTAGGCCAGGCAGCGGCTCGAGGTGTGGCAGCGCTGGGGGCTGTAGGAGCACCGGCGGCCAGCGGTGGGGTCGCGCCGGCGGGCGGGTGGCAGCAAAGGGCCCTGAGGAGGCGGGCCAGCTGTGAAGGGACCCTGAGGCGGCGACGCGGAGGTGAAGAGACCCTGAGGCGGCGTCGAGCCCCTGAACCCACCCGTTGCAGCGGGAGGCGGGGCTCCGAACGGCAGCGCCGGGCCAACGCTGGGGCGCACGAACGGTCCACCGGCAGGGAACAGCGAAGACGTCCCTAGCAGCGGCGGCGGGGTGGCGGCGCTGGGTACGAAGGCGGTCACGGCACGGCCGGGCCTCTCGTTCCCCATCGCCGGCTGCACCGCGAATGGCATCACTGGCGCTGGAGCAGGGCCGACTTCTTCCCGGAGCCCTCGTTCTGGACCTGGCGCGCGCACGAGTTGACGGTGGAGGTGAGGCGCGCCCTGGAGACGGCGAGCGAGGAGGACGAGGACGGCGATTGGGTCGAGCAGGTTGAACCCGTCAGCGAGCGCGGGGACGTGGACGCGGAGCGCGTTGCTGTCGAGGCCGATGAGGGCGGCGAGGTAGGACGTCCAGGAGTGGCCCAGCCCCGCGGCGCCGACGACGGCCTCGAGCAGGATGTTCCCGGCGGCGAGGAAGGCGGCCAGGTCGCCCAGCTCGATGCGGAGGTAGGAGGAGGCCCCCCCCCCCCCCACGGAGAGGATCTCGGTGGCGAGCTCGGCGTAGCAGAAGGAGGAGAGGGGAGGGGGGGCGCGGCTGCCAGGAGGCGTGCGGCGCGCGGCGAGGGCGGCGCGCAGCCGCCGGTAGAGAGAGAAGGGCAGAGAGAGATAGGCAATCTAATACCAAATTGGATTAGGGAAAATGATTAGTTCACTAACAGCCTGTCAAGGAGGATACCGGGGTCCGACAGTAGTTTCGTGCCGTCGTCGTAGTAGGCGTCGACGACTTTGCTGCCGGGGTCCGACAGCGGTGTGGCGAAGCGAATAGGCCGTGGAGGATTCCGGGGCGTGTCGAAGGTGCTGGAATCTTCAAGTCCGAAATCCCCCACGCAGGACTTTCTCAGCCCTGATTTGCGCTGGACAGTCCCTGCAGGGGCCTTTGAGGCGACACTGCAGGTGCTGGACCCTCTCTAGCAGGTCTGGAGGCTGGCGCAGGAACTCCTAGGGTCTAGACAGACCCTTCTGTGCCCCTCCTGGGCACTGCTGGGGTGCTGTTCGGCCCCTCCGGACCCTGCAGCACCTCTTCGGTTGCTGGAACAGCAGGTCCAGCAGGTGCTGGACCTAAGGAGTCGACGTGGAAGGCGGTGTAGTCCTCTTCTCCTGCTCCTTCTCCCCAGTCCCACTTGGCCGCCTCGTCGAATATCACGTCACGTGATATGTGTGTGCGCCTATCCTCGTCCCTGCAGCATAGCCAAGAAAAATCATCGGAGTACTCCGGTCTTCCAACTTTTCAGGTGGGGGCGCGTGTTCTTGACATGCCCCACGCATCCAAAAGTTCAGAAGTAGCTGACGACTGGTCGCTCTCCATGCCAAGCTTCATATGGCGTCTTCCCGTCGAGGCCGCGGGTGGGGGACCAATTTAAGATGTAGACAACTGTGATAACTGCCTCACCCCAAAAAATCTCAGGCATACCCTTTGCCTTCAACATACTCGTTGCCATGCCGACCACTGTCTGGTTGCGCCGCTCCACAACCCCGTTTTGCTGCGGCGTATATGGGGCTGTGAGCTGACGTTGTACTCCGTGCTGAGCGCACTACTCGCCGAACTCCCGTGAGGTGAACTCCCCTCCTCGATCAGTACGGAGTAACTTCAGCCTCCTCTCGGACCCTAATTTCGTCGTTGCCTTGAATTGTTGAATTAAGTCAGGGTCTGGTCCTTGGTTGCTAGAAGATAGAGCCACATATAGCGGCTCATGTCATCCACTAGCAACAAGAACATCTTCTTGCCACCTGGAGTCGTAGGCGTGATAGGCCCGCGGATGTCGCCGTGGACGAGGTCGAGCGCGCCCTCCGCGCGCCGTCGAGCTTGCTTGGGAAGCTGGAGCGCCTCTGCTTCCTGACCAAGCAAGCTTCGCACAATTGATCGACGTGATCAATTTGCGGAAGCCCGAGCACCATCTCCTCTCGTGCCAACTTCCGAAGTGCCTGGAAGCCAACGTGTCCGTAGTGTTCGTGCCAACGCCACACAACATTATCACGCCTCGCGGTTAGGCAAACCTGATGTGTGATGTTAAGCCTGATGGAGTACAGCTTGCTGTCGTCGCGTTGTACACTTGTGAGGAGACGCTGCTGCTCATACCGTATGTGCATCACTCCTCTATGCATCGTGATGTTGTAGCCATCCTCATCTAGCTGGCCGACGCTGATAGGGTTGGTGGTGAGGCGCGAGATGAGGTAGATGCCGGTGAGCCTCCTGTGCTCACCCGTCTTGGCGGCGAATAGGACTGTACCCTTCCCCTGGATACGCACGACAGAGTTGTCGCCGAACTTGATGGTTCCGACGACGTTTTCGTCGAGGTCGGAGAAGACGGCGCGTGAACCCGTCATGTGGTTGGTCGCGCCCGTGTCGAGGTACCAACGAGTGTCGTCAAAGCCGTCGTCGTTGCCACGGTGAGCGAAGACACGTCCGTCCACTATCTCCAGTGGGCGCGTAGGACGTTCGTGTACAAACTCCTCCTGTACTGAGGCCACCCTTGTCATGAACAAGGTGCCCTCCTCCTCCGCCTTCGCCACGAAAGCCTGCTGCTGCGGCTCCTGCTTATGCTTCAACCGGCACTCCCTGGCCCAGTGGCCCTTCTTCCAACACTTCCTGCACTGATCTTGCGGAATATCCTTCCCGAAACCTCCCTTCTTGCCTCCGTTCTTCTTGGGCGGGCCCTTTCGGCCACCCCTCTTAGAAGAACCCGCGGACTGGGTAGACCGCTCCTTCCGTTGTGCCTCCCACTCCTCTTGAGTGAGGTACAACTGGCCGTCGTGTACTCCTCCCTTTCGCTGCGTCGAGTCGAAGACGTTCTCCGTCACCCTGAGACGCCCTGTCACCTCCGACAAGGTGAGGGTCGACACGTTTAGCAGTGTAGTGATCGCCACCACGATTTGTTGGAAGCATTCTAGAACGCTTCGCAGGAGCTTCTCCACGGCCCTCTCTTCTCCTATCTCCTCCCCTAGCGATGCAAGCCGTGATAGCATGCTGCTCAGGCGGAGAGGGAGAAGTCCTCCACGCTCTCGCCATCCTTGAAGGCCGCGACTTCGAAGTCCTTCCGTAGTTGCCGTGTCGCCGTCTTCTTCACGCGGTCGGCCCCGACCCGCATGATGGCGATCGTGTCCCATGCCTCCTTTGCCGACCTCTTCTCTTCTCTCCGATCGTCGTGATCATCTCCGGCGGGACAACGCTGACCAAGATGTCAAGCGTCGTCATATCTTCTTGCTCACTCACGTTGCCCTCCTCCACGGCCTTCCAAAGCAGCCGTGCCTTCAGCTTGATCTTCATCATGACAGCCCACTCCGCGTAGGTGGTCTTGATGAGCACGGGGAACCCTGTCCCAGTGTTCACCTCACGAGCTGCCGGAGAGGTGTTGCATGGCTGATGGCGCTGTCGCTGCTTGGAGGTGTAGACGACATCGTGCTGAATTCAACTTGTGGTCGAACCGGCTCTGATGCCACGATTGTTGCAAATCTGGTCCTGTTTCTTGCTGAAACAGCGTCTGATCTTGCTGTATAATCAGATCTAAACTAGCAGATCAATCCGCCCTCCATGGAGACAGACCAGAATTGACCTACAGCAAGAACAGAAGAAAAACAGAAGCTTCTGGTTCTATCCTGGACAGAATAGAAGTAGGGAGAGAGATACTTCTGATCTGGGCGATCAGAACAGGGAGAGGGGAGAGCTTCCGCCTGTTCCTTAGTTGGAGGCGCAGAACAGGGAGATCAGCAGGGGCGGCAGCTGGGGATTGGCCCCTGGTGGCGGCGGCTGCTCCAAGGAGAGAGAGGTGGCGGCTAGGGCTAGAGAGGTGGAGGAATTTTGCTTTATTGATCTGAATAAAACTGGGGTGTTCGGCTTCTTTATATAGCCCCCTTACAAGATTTCTGATCTATTACAACTCAATCTTTTAGTCTATCTTTAATTCTATCTCTAAGAAGACTAATCTCTAAATTCATCTAGAAGGAGGATCCAGCCCAGTTCTGCCCCCCTGGGCCAGGGGCAGATCAGCCCACATACCCAAGGGGTGGTAGCCGTCGGCCAAGGGAGGGTGGCGCCGGCTGATCCGGCGGCGGCCCCCCAGGGGACGGCGCTAGCCAGTCCGGCGGCTGCGCGTCCGAGGGTTGTGACGGCAGAGCCGGCGACGACCTGCCCCGGGGCAGCCCTGGCCGATCCGGCGGCGGCCCGCCCAAAGGCGACGTGAGCCGATCTGGCAACGGTGGCCTGCCCGGCCGTGGCACCGACGGCGGCTGCGTGCCGGAGCCCGGCGGCGGCGGCGGCCCGAAGGGAGAGGGAGGTGGCGGTGGCGCGCTGGGGGAAGGCGGCGGCAGCGGCGCGCTGGGGGAGGGTGGCGGCGGCGCCATTAGGGTAGGAAGATTAGGGTTAAGCCCTAATCCTTGATTAACCTAGCTGATACCATATTAGAGGGGAAAAGTGAATTGATTAATCCTGGTGTCAAGGGGTACATTATATAGAGGTGTTAAGGGGTGGAAAATGACTAATCTGCCCCTAACCCTAGTCACATCCAAAGGACTAAAATACCCCTAAGCACACCTCTAATTATATAGTCTAACAATAACCACTATTACAACATCAAGCATCGCCCACTGGAATTTGAAGTTGGGCAATGGGTTTGGCTTCGTATTCACCATGGTATAACAGATGGGCCAAAATCTAAACTATCAGCACGTTTTTGTGGTCCATATCAGATATTGTAGAAGATTGGTGAAAGATGCCTAGAGGGGAGGTGAATATGCGAAAAATCTGAAATTCGGCTTAATAAAACGATTAGTTCACAGAGAGCGGACTAGTCCGGTCCTAAGGGCGGACTAGTCTGGTCACAGCAAATAATAGCTTAATGAGACAAGAACGCAGTGTTTATCCTGTGGTTCTGCTATACAAAAGAGGCTACGTCCACGTTGAGGAGTCCACTAAGTACCAGGTCGCTCTCAACCTTTTTCTCACCAAGCCACCACCAAGGTTGGCTTGTTCTTCCACTATATCACAAATGTTTCACAATATGTCGTGGGGCAACTCACAGCTTGAGGTTCCCACGAGAACTCAGCTCAAAGCACTTACAAACAATTCTCTTCAACAACACACCTCTGACTCAGTGCCGGAGAATCAACCAAGAGCTCTAAGTGCACACTCCCCTTCTTCTCCTCTTCCCACAACTCACAAATCCTTAAGAATTACACTTAGGGTTCCAAGAACTCAAAGAGAGAGGACTAGAAAAGCTCTAGGAAGGCTATTTCGCTGTTGGGGTACTTATTACTTTCCTTTGAGGCCCGGGCAACCTCTTTTTATAGAGGTCCCGGGGACTAGCCGTTGCCAACTGCCAAACCCCGGACTAGTCCGGCCTGCGGGGACCGATGACATCACTCTTCACCTACTAAACGGTCGGATCTCACCAACTAAACGGTTGGATTTCACCAATTAAACGGTCACATACCACGAACTAGTCCGGTCCACAACGGACTAGTCTGATCTCACTCAGAAACCATTGTTCCGGTTGAGAACGGACAAGTCTAGTCCATCGGACTAGTCCGGCCTTTATGGGCGGACAAGTCCGGCCATCCAAGACTTAGTCCCTGCAGCTACTTCCTAGTTTCACACGGACTAGTCCGACACACAGAGGACTAGTCCGATCTCACTCAGAAACTCCTGTTCCGGTTGGAAACGGACTAGTCTGAACCTGCGGACTAGTCCGGCCCTTCAGCACTTAGCTCCTGCAGAGCTCAGAAACTCTTTCCACGGACTAGTCCGTCCCATGACGGACAAGTCCGAACTCACAGAAACTCATGTTCCGTTCTATATCGTATTAGTCCGATGTGCCGGACTAGTCCGGCTCCCAGCCCGGACAAGTTCGGCCCTATTACCAGGGCTTATCCCAAATCTTCTCTCCACTCAACCTAAACTCGGACTATGAGCTCTTAGATGATTTTCAGCACTTTACTCTATAATCACACTCACACTCAAGGGCTGAACTCAACACAAAAGAATTAAAAACCCTAGATTCTATTCCTCTTTTGCATTTGCCTTTTTCTCCTCTTTTCTTTTTTGAGTGTATCCATCTTCGTGAATTTCTTAATCACCTGTACTCATACTTGCAAAGCTCATTAGTTCGTTAAGTGTTGTCATTAATCATCAAAACCCACGGGGAATTAGTCTAGATGCACTTTTAATTGGTCAAGTGGCATATAAGTTATAGTTACCACGGAAAAGTCGGCTTTGCCCAGTTTTTCACGTAGGCCTCCTCAAACCATTCATTGGAACACCTCCGCGTCTCCTCCCAGCTTACCAGCACTTTGCAATGGAAGAACAGCCCAAACTCCAGCTACAGTCTTAAGATCTCGGCTTTACAGAGTCACATGGCAAATTCTAGTGCAGTGGGAAGGTTGTGCTGCCTCAGATGCTTCCTAGGAAGATGTCTTTGAGTTCAAGAAGTCCTATCCACTATTCTGTTAGTAGTTGAATTCTCACTCATTGGAAGAGAGGATGACACTAGGAGTTGGGCAATTTTCTTGTCTATTTCTCACACAATGCCATGCCAACCCAAGGGATTAAGGCTACATATTTATAGCTGCCATGGCAGCCAAGCATATGCCACAAAGATGCTAGTCTAAGATGCTTATATGTTGTCCTAATATGCTGTCCTTGGCTGACACTAAGATGCTGTCCTAGTGTCCTTAATATGTTGTCCTAGTGTCCTTAGATGCTGTCCTAATTGGGGCCACAAAGACCAAAGGACTAGAGTACAATAAGGACCAAGGACTAAAGTGCAACAAACTAAAGGACTAGGGTACAAGGGATTAGGGGACCAAAGACCAAAGGACTACAAGACTTATTCCAGCATTCTCCCCCTAAGTCTTGTATGTCGTCTTCTGAGAGGCTTGGACCATCCCGATCTTGGTGCGAAGTTCAATGAACTTGAGCCTCCCAAGGGGTTTCGTGAGCAGGTCCGCAAGCTGGTCATTGGTGTTGATGTAGTTCGCCTTGATGCTCCCTTCCTCCAAGCATTTGCGGATGAAATGATACGTCACCCGGATGTGCTTGCTCCGTTCATGGAAAACGGGATTCTTTGCCAGGGCCAGAGCGGACACGTTGTCCACCCTGAGTTCGACCGCTCCAGTGTCTCTGCTGAGGAGATCACCAAGCAGTCGACTAAGCCAGAGCGCCTGAGTCGAAGCGATGGAGGCCGCTATGTACTCGGCCTCGCAGCTGGACAGGGCCACCACCTACTGCTTGACCGACTGCCAGCTAACGAGGCACTTGCCGAAGAAGAAGAGGATCCCGCTCGTACTCTTGCTGGTGTCGATGTCGCCGGCGTGGTCGCTATCGCTGTACCCGACAAGGTGTGCCTCCCCAGGACACCTCGGGTAGTGGAGGCCGTGAACGAGAGTCCCTGCAACATAGCGGATGATCCTCTTCACAACCTGCTGGTGATCCGTCGTCGGTCGTTGCAGGAACCGACTAACGTAGCCGACGGAGAATGCCAAGTCCGGCCGTGTGTGGGTGAGGTAGCGAAGGCTCCCCACAAGACGTCGGTACTGCGTAGCGTCCACCTCGTCCGCCGTGCTGTCGCGGCTCAGCTTCAGCCTCTCCTCCATCGGAGTGAGAGCTGGGTTGCAGTTTGTGAGCCCAGCTAGCTCAACAATGCGCTTGGCGTAGGCAGTCTGTCGAAGTGTGATCCCGGAGTCGGCCTGGTGCACCTCAATCCCAAGGTAGAAGGAGAGAGATCCCAGGTCACTCATCTGGAAGGTGGCTTTCATCTCTTCCTTGAACGCTGCCACCTCCGCATCCTTGGTGCCGGTGATCACCAAGTCGTCGACGTAGACACCCACCAGTAGGGTGTTTCCTCCATTGCCCCGCTGATAGATGGCCGTCGCGTGCAGGCATTGCCCGAAGCCCATCCTCTTGAGCGTGGAATCCAACTTGGCATTCCACGCCCTTGGTGCCTGACGCAAGCCATAGAGGGCCTTGCGCAGGCGCAACACGTTGCCCTCCTTGCCAGGGACCACAAACCCCGGCGGCTGGTGTACGTAGACCTCCTCCTTCAAGTCGCCGTTGAGGAACGCCGACTTGACGTCTATGTGCTGGACACGCCAGCCTTCTTGGGCAGCGAGTGCAAGGAGTCGCACGGATTCCATCCGTGCCACGGGGGCAAAAGCATCGTCGAAGTCGATCCCCTCCTACTGCACGAAGCCGCGTGCCACCAAGCGAGCCTTGTGCTTGACGATGGCGTCGGCTTCATCCCTCTTCAACTTGAACACCCACTTAAGGGTGATCGCACGGTGACCGCGAGGGAGATCAGCAAGCTCCCAAGTGCGGTTCGTCTCAACCGCGTCCATCTCCGACTGCATCGCAGCACGCCATGCTGCGTGTTTCTCGGCCTCCACAAAAGACCGAGGCTCGCCGTCATCGCCTTGGTGGGCGACCGGTTGAGGATGTAGACAGCCGTCACCACCGCCTCTCCCCAGAAGATAGCCGGCATTCCCCTCTGCTTGAGGAGGGCCCGAGCCATCCCCACAACCGTCTGGTTGCGCCGCTCGACGACGCCGTTCTGCTGCGGGCTGTAGGGCGCGGAGTAGTGGCGCTGAACACCCTCATCCGCGCAATACGACACGAATTCAGCCGCCGTGAATTCGCCGCCGTTGTCGGTGCGCAGCACACGCAGCTTGCGGCCGCACTCCGCCTCCGCAATGGCCTGCGCGCGCCTGATGGCGTTCGCAGCCTCTCCCTTGCTGCCAAGGACCACGACCCACATGAAGCGGGAGAGGTCGTCGACGAGCAGCAGGAAGTAGCGTCGTCCTCCTGGTGTAGCTGGTGTCACCGGGCCACACAAGTCCCCGTGAACGAGCTCGAGCCGTTCCTTAGCTCGAAAGCTCGACTGCTGGGGAAAAGCAAGCCGCCTCTGCTTCGTCAATACGCAAACGTCGCAGAGTTGCTCCACGTGGTCAAGGCATGGCATGCCTCGCACCATCTCCTTGGCACTGAGCTGCTTTAGGGCCTCGAAGTGAAGGTGCCCAAAGAACTCGTGCCACTGCCATGCCTCGTCGTCCCGACGAGTGGCAAGGCAGACAGGCTGTGCTACCTGCACGTGAAGGACATAGAGTCGATTGGTGCCTCTAGTTACCTTGGCAAGAAGGCGACGATGGCGATCCCAAATCCTCATGACTCCGTCCTTAATCTCCACGCGCGAACCGTTCTCATCCAGTTGTCCCAGGCTGATGATGGAGTTTCTCAACGCGGGGATGTAGTAGACTCCGACGAGCAGCCTGTGCTCACCAGACTCGACGGTGAGGATGACGGAGCCGACACTCTTGATCTCCACGCCGGAGGCGTCACCAAACTTGACAGAGCCTCGGACATTGGAGTCAAGCTCAACGAAGAACTCCCGTCGACCGGTCATATGATGAGTGGCGCCGGTGTCGAGGCACCACCCGTCAGTCTTGTCGTTGCTGGAGCCGTCGCCGAGGAAAGCGTGTGCTTTTGGCTCATCAAGATGAAGGAGAGCCGCTGCGGTCGATGCCACTAGAGGTGGCTTGATGCTTTCATGTGCCAGAAGCAAAGCTAGCTCCTCCTCTACCTGTGCCACGTGGGCCTCCTTCTCCACTTGTGCCACGTGGGCCTGGCCACGTCGTGGCTGTCGACATTCCGTGGCCCAATGACCAAGCTTGCCACAGTTGTGGCAGGTGTCATCTCGTGTCGGCTTGTGGTTGCCGACGGTGCCGCCCTAGGCGCCTCCGCGGGCGCCACCCTCGGTACGTCCGCGTGCCCCGGCCAGGGTACCTCCGCGCCCCTTGCGCGACTTGCCGCGCTTGCGGCCGCCTGTCGAGGAAGAGGACTCCCCCTTCTTCCGGTCACCCTGGCCAGCCTCCCACTGCTCACGAGTGAGATGAAGCTTCCCGCCAATGGTGATAGGCCCCGAGAGAGATTGTGGTTCGTCGCTATCGACGACCTTGAGGCGATCTATCGCCTCTTCGATCGACATCGTGGAGAGGTCCAGCAGAGACTCGATCGAGCGAGCGATCTGCTTGTACTTCTCGGGGATGCACCGAAGGAGCTTCTCGACAGCTCTCTCTTCG
The DNA here is from genome assembly GCA_030760725.1 of Neostapfia colusana. Classification (NCBI taxonomy): domain Eukaryota; kingdom Viridiplantae; phylum Streptophyta; class Magnoliopsida; order Poales; family Poaceae; genus Neostapfia; species Neostapfia colusana. The sequence goes on along the minus strand of JASWHV010000005.1, from coordinate 56,645,612 downwards.
TTGTAGGTGTCGTCGCCGAACTGCACCAACTTCTGCAACAAAGTGTTGAGACGGAGAGCAAAGTCATCAACGTCCTCACCTGGCTTAAAGGCCAGGTTCTCCCACTCCTTGCGAAGCGCCTGCAGTGTGAACTTGCGGGCGCGGTTGCTGCCGATGCGTGCCGCAGCGATGGCATCCCATGCCTCCTTAGCAGTCCACTTCTTGAAAAGCGAGAACTGCATCTCGGGCAGGACTGCAGCAATGAGGGCATCCAACGCCCGTCGATCCTCGTAGTAGTCGACGTCGCCGTACTGAACTGCTTCCCACATGTGTCACACCTGGAGCCGTACCCTCATCACCGCGGCCCACTCGACGTAGTTGGTCTTGGTGAGGGTAGGCCACCCACCACCGGGACCGACGTCCCTGACAATGGCCTGGACCCCGTGGTGTCCATGGTACCTGTCCGGGGAGGGAGAACCGCGCCGCCTGTAATGGCCGCGTTCTCCATCGACCCAGCCGCCGCCGCCGGGAGCGCCACCGGCGCGTCCGCGCCCGTCTGGGCTGCGGCTGTCGCGCCCATGGGGGCGCGCGGCTGCTCGCTGCACCTCTCGTGCTCGCGCCGCCTCCCTCACCGGCCTGAGCTCATCGTCGACGCCGCCGTCGACAGAGCTGCTGGAGCTACTGCCGCGCAGAGCCTCCAGCTCCGCTGCCGCCGCACGTGCTACAGCCGCCGCCGCCGCTGCTTCCACTTCCGCCCTCGCTGCTGCCAGTTCCGCCGCCGCCAACCTTGCCGCCATTGCCGCTGTCGCCGCAGTCTCTGCCGCCGCTCGCTCGCGCTCCTCTGCCGTGACGACCTCCTTCTGCCGCGCGCTCGAGGCGACCGAGCGCTGAGATTGTCCGTCGGACATGGCGCACTAGTGGGGGAGGGCTGTTGTGTGTGGAAGACAAGCTACTGCTCGTCTGTGCAGGAGAGGAATGAGCTGGAACAGCCGGTGTTCCTGCTGCCGGTTGCGGACAGAGAGAGGTGCGGGAAGGGGATGAGCAGGAGATGTTTAATCTGCAGGATACAACGGCTCTGATACCAGATGTTAGTAGTTGAATTCTCACTCTCATTGGAAGAGAGGATGACACTAGGAGTTGGGGCAATTTTCTTGTCTATTTCTCACACAATGCCATGCCAACCCAAAGGGTTGAGGCTACATATTTATAGCTGCCATGGCAGGCAAGCATATGCCACAAAGATGCTAGTCTAAGATGCTTAGATGCTGTCCTAATATGCTGTCCTTGGCTGACACTAAGATGCTGTCCTAGTGTCCTTAATATGCTGTCCTAGTGTCCTTAGATGTTGTTTTAATTGGGGCCACAAAGACCAAAGGACTAGAGTACAACAAGGACCAAGGACTAAAGTGCAACAAACTAAAGGACTAGGGTACAAGGGACTAGGGGACCAAAGACCAAAGGACTACAAGATTTATTCTAGCATATTCAAACTCGAGGACGCGCCTTTTCCCAAAGGAGGGAGAGATGTGATGGTAGGATTGCAATATCGTCGCCGGGCTAGAGATATCAGTAGGCGACAGGAATAAGTCAGGATCAGGGAATTGCTTGCCAAGAGTCTGTTAGGAATAAAACTGAGTTTGTTTAAATTCAGGTCGAGTCTAAGGAGTTCAGTTGATTTTTAGAGCACGCATTAGAAGATTGGGTTATTAGATAAAGATAGAGTCCAGTTTAGATTGTATTCCGTTGTAACAGATTGAGTCAGGGAATTATCCCTAAGGATGTACCGTTGGGTTAGGCTGTATATGCCAGCCGACGTTGATGAATAAAGGAAGCAGGTTAAGAGTCCTTCCATACCCCTGGTTATGCGAGTTGGCGACACCACGACGCCGCCAGCGAGCAGATATTAGGCTCGGCAGGAGCGCCCCCGGCCTCCATCCTTCCACCCCTACAACCTTCGATCTTGCAAGAGATGGGATAACAGCCGTCACAAGCACTGGAAGTACGGGGCGGGAAAAAATGAAACGAGCCAGGCTGTCGGCCACTCCGTCTCTTTAACCGCGACTCCGCGAGGGTGACAGACTCGAGCAGGAATGACGACTTGATTGGGAACGACGACCCGCGCTACTACTGATTTCTGCCCAAAGGGAACTTACTCCCGCCGCGTGCGCTTCCGCCCCACCTCCGCGCGACTCCGCGCCTTCGTGCACCTACGCCCGTGTCTAGGTGCTCAGCCCACCTCGCTTCTGATTAGCCACCAAGGCTATGCGGCTGGCCAGTGCGTAGCACCTAAGCACGCTTGGGCAACTGACTAGGAGCGCCTCTTGCAATTTATCAGATAATTTTTACAGGTAATGGTGTTCTGTTGTGTATCACTGTTGATGTTCTATGCTATCAGGGAAAGGTTCATCAATGAATCCAAGGGGTTTCAAGCAAACATGCAGGGAAATTCCAGTGAGGATTTAGTTCTCTTACTGAAGGAAAAACATTCACTAGAAGGTGAGAGTGACAACTTGAAAATGAAGATCAATACAATACATAGTTCATCCAAGGAATATATTGCAGAAATTCTTGAGGAAGTTAATATAGAGAACTTAGGTAAGTGAAAATGTGCAAAGTTCTTTGAGCTGAAGTTCCAGGCATCATTTTTCATTCAAGCCCATTTTTACTAATAGATCTTGTTTATGTCCAATGTTCTATACTTCTTGCATTTTGTTCAATTATGTTGGTCAGCTGGTAATTTAAGTGTGCTATTAATACGTTGTGATACAACAACAAGCCTTTTAGTCCCAAGCAAGTTGGTGTAGGCCAGAGATGAAACCCACACAATCCAAACAAAAAGACAAACACAAAGAAAAAAACAGAAAAGGGTAAAAACAGAGAGGGGGGACTTAACTGTACGTTGTGATCATCTGGTAATTTAACTGTAGGTTGTTCTCAAGTTTTCTGGAATTCCCATCACTTATTTGTGCCTTTCAGTGAATTTAACGTGGACTAGTATTGCCCTTAACATCTAAAGTACTATAGTGGTAATAACCATGTACATTATACTTGATTTATTGTGTGTTAGAATTGTATTGTTTCATGTGACTTGCATTTCTTATCAATCTGTCTTCTCGTCTGTCAAAAGAAAAACTAGCAGTTATTATACTTCCCCCCTCTTATTCTGTGCTTCTATGCAATCTGGAAATTGATTGACCTCATAAACCTTTTACATGTTCACAGCTCCATCTCTTAAACAGCTGGTTATTCCACCGTGGTCTATAACCAAAATTTGATGTTAATTTGTTTTTTCCAACTTGTGCATCAAGGTAGTCCTCATTTTTGCCATGATTCCCAGAGTATGGTCAAACTCATTTGACCGAGTGGTACGATAAATTTGCTTTCAAAGAACATTATACCTCTTGGCAAAATGAAACCTATGGAAAGTTAAAAATTCCCGTCTTTTTAAACTTTCCTGTATCGCTATTAGATTATGACATATGCCAAAGAAAGGATTGATTTGTTGTCCCAATGTCATGATATTCAATTAGCTAAATTCTTGTCATGGAGGCTGGCTGCCCAGCCTTATGGCCCCAAGGAGCACCATGCACTGCAAGATTTGTTCCAACATCTATCACCTTGTTAGGATCTCTTTATGTATCACATGATATCTTTTACACATCAGGTCATTTACTAGTACTAGACATCATGTAGCTGGGTTTGTTATCTCTAAGCTGTTAGGCCAGAGGATTATTTTGATCCTGTTAGGGGCTGGCTATATTTATTCCAACCAATCATCTCATTTGAAATTAGCAAGGAATTACGAGGAGAAATCTGTGCATTACCCTGGCCTTGAGTTTCAGCGCTACCATCCCTGGCATGTGATCTTTGGTGTCAGGTTCTGCGTTTGTTTTGCCTGGTATTCAGATTCCTATGCTCCTCTCCTCACAGCCCTCTTTGTGACAGGTCTATAGGTGAGGACTGAGGAGATCTTAACTGGATTTTTTTACCTCTAAATGGCATGGAGTCAGTGTAGCCACGTTTCCATATTTCAGTCTGTAGGCGATGTGGTAGTTGTGCGGCTGTGAGCTAACAGGAGTGGAGCCATCTGGGCGGCTGGGTGACATAGGTGACAGGTGGAATTATGTGGATCTTGCAGGAAGGGTTATATCTAGACAGCTTTACCTTTGCTTTTGTAGAGAGGTTGGATATTGCATGAAGCATTATTTTTTCTTATTCGTACATCTGGGTGGTCCTCGTCTTTGCCATTATTCTTGAGCTCATTTGACTGAGTGGTACGGTAGATTTTCTTTATACCTTTATGCAAAATGAAACCAACGGAAAGTTGGAAAGTCCCATCTTAAATTTTCCTGGATCGCTATTAGATCATCTCATATGCTAAAAAAGATGTAGCTGCTCACTAGATGGAGAGAATGATGGCTCATAGACTTCCTGGTAGTAAGAAGATAATTGGCAGTGACTAGGAGCTGGGATGAGAGGTTGAACTTGGGCAAAATAGCAAAAACGAAAATCATACAAATGCGAGTACAGAATTTCAGAGGCAGATTGAAAATAATATTGCACCATGTATTACACGTTCAGTGACTTATTATCGTCGGTATTTTCCACTTTATACAGTTGATTGGTCAAGAACTTGAATCATTAGTGCACGCCTGCGAATTCTATTTGGATATACATTTGACTCACGTTATAACAAAAGCTAAACCCCTTGTGTTGTTGACTGCTGCAGTTCTTGAGTCTGAGTTACAGTACAAGATTTCAGAATATAGGGAAGTTCTGAAGGATATAAACAACCTGAAGATTCTACTTAGTTTGAGCAGTTCATAAGATGGATCTGGGCAATTGCAGGTATATTAACTTCGCTCAATAATTGGCCTTGCCGCAGGGTTCCGATATTTTTGTTTGACTTGTTTAGGTATCCTATGTCCTCATGACCAAAATACATACAAGATTGCTACTGACAACTGGTAGAAGGGAACGAATGCCATACTCTTCTGTAGCTTACAACAATATCTTGAATCAGTCTTCTTAAATATGTCGAGGAACATTGAAGTGCATTGAGACCCATTATCACGTTCCTATATATAGCTACTTTCCTAAGATTCTACCATGCTACAACACCAAACACGTTGAAAAAGAGCGTGAAAAGAGAAGCAGAAGCCCAAAATAGAAGAGAAGCAAAACAAAACAATTGTGGTCATTTCTTACCTCACCTGCATGTATTTATCCGTGGGACTCCTCTATGCATTCAGAACCTCGTTCTCCTTAGCTTCCATCTGTAAAAGTTTTAAAAATGTATATGAATAAACCGATCTCCTTAGCTTCCATCTGTAAAAGTTTCAAAAATGTATATGAATAAACCGAGATTTGAATTCATATGTGTGGCAAAGTTATGAAAAATGAGACTTGCTAAAACTTTTTTCATGTAAAGTGCTACGTGGATGTTCATCTAAAAAGAGGCTCACATTTTTATTTGGAGGTGTTGAACCAATAAGGACTTAAATACCTCTTTGCATGAAAGATTAAAAATCAGATTTTAAATTCAAAGTTCACACAAATAGTGGTCAAACCTTTGAATACTTTTGTAGCCATATAGTTTTGAATTGAGGAAAAAGTGGGATGATAAACTTTTCATTTTAGAGTGGGCTAAAAAGGAATTAAATGGAAGCATTTTTAAATTCAAACTGAATTTGGTTTGCAAGTCATATTTAAACTGAATTTGGTGAATTCAAATTCTAGCCCACCTTTGAAATTCAGAACTTTGGAATTGGAGAGGATTAACTTGAGGAGATCTTTTGGGGAGGAAATTGAGGAGGAAAGTGGAGCCCACATGTCATTGAGCAAAATGACTTGCAAAGGAAGCAAATGGCTCTCTGTTTTCAACTCAACCGAGTATGTTCCTCCTGAGCGCCACCGAGGGCTGTGGCTCCCACCTCCTGCTCTCTTAAGCGCTGGCAATCGGGGGTGTGCTTCATTTCTACGTGATCCTCTCTACACTGACCGAGCAAAACGATCTTCGTTACCTCCTCGCAAGCAAATGCACCAACCGAAAGCTCCGCAGCGCCGCCTCCTCGGTGATCTTCCGAGAAGCCGAAAGACTCGCGCCCCTTTCCACCCGAGCTTCTAAACGGCACCGCGAGCCCATTTTCCACTTCCTCAACGCACAAACAGCAGAGTTCCGGCGTTCCCGAGCCCTAAAACACCCCCCTCTGTGGCGACCTAACTCAAACCGACGGTCAGCTTCACGTGGACAACGCTCCACAGAGGTTGTCACGCCCGAGCAAGCGCGGCCACAGGAGCGCGCTACTGTGGTGCTACTCTCCTGCAAATCTTGGAGCAAACCGTGGATCATCGCCGACTAATTTGAAGGTTTTGCTCCGGCGGCTTCAAATCGAGCGTCCAGTACTAGACTTCCAAATTCTCACTCTCTAATCCTCCATAGATCATCAAACTTTGCACACATGAGCTAGACTAGCTGGCGGTCATTTTTCTTTTAGCAACCATGACGTGAAATCAACTTGGAGCGATGTACTTCGATGAGTTCCGAGGGTGTTCACGGTGGAGCCGATCGGGCGCACGGTGACAACCACCTTGCGACCTTCCCCGAGCACTTTGGAGGCCATGCCGAGTTTTGTGATCACCCACTGGTGTTGTAGAGCAAGTTAGTCAACGTTTTGGCGGGCTAGAACCCTCGGTCGACGGCGCCGAAGTCCTCCCGTAGCCGCCGCTCGTCGCCAAGGGTATTGCGGTCGCCGGCAGCCCGAGCTAGTGCCACAGTTGCATTCCTCGATGTCCCAAACTCACTGGCGGTGAGCCTCAGCCCCGGCGGCAGCCGGAAACGGCGAGCCGACGAACTCCGGCGTCAGGCCGGCGAGCTGAGCGGTGCGCTCGCAAAGAGGCGGCGGGAGGAAGAAGAAACCCGATGGCCCCACACGTCAATGGCTGAAATTTAAATCCTGGATCTGCTGTGGTTCGGGGATCCTCTGTGGCTGCACGCCAAAACCCTGTGAACCTGGTGTGGCCCAATTCCTATTGGCTCAGTTTAAAACAGTGGGTCCAGCAAACTTTTCAATAGCAAAATAATTCCAGAGTGGGTTTCAACTTTGGAAAATCATATCTCCATGTAGAAACCTTCAATTTGAGTGATTCCAATTGGGTTGGATTCATTTTGCAAAGATCTATCCAAATATGAACTCCAATTTGTATGAAAGTCAATATTAAATTCTGAAAAATTCTTTGAAGGTTTTCTAAAAAAGAATTATTGAGGGAGTTTGGTTCATCCAAAAATTCTCAAATTTTGCCAGAATATTCTTTTGCATATTGTTGACCTTCTAGCAAATTTTCAGCTCATTTGAAGATCATTTGAGTAGAAATTTTTTAAATACAAACTGCTGTGTTCATAAAAGTCCAGAAACATTTTCAGAAAATGTTGCCCACATGTAAGTCTATTCTAGAAAAATCATGGCTCCAAAAATCATAAGAAAATTTAGATAAACTCTCTGAGACATACTTGAAATTGTAGTTCACTTAATTGGGCATGAAAATGCACATTACTCCAGAATTAATTCTTTTGAGTAGAAGTGCTTAAGGAATTGTTCTGGAGGAACTACTCAAGTAAAAGGTCTAAATTTTGGATCAAATTACTTTCATGTGACCAGGAACTTACATGTAAATTATCAGCTCAAGTTGAGCCTTAGAACTCACTGTCCTTGTTCTACCATACTTATGTATGTGGGAAAATACATAAGACTCTTGTGGAAATTTTGGTAGACATAATTTGCACCCACATTTGCTGCAATTTGGCAAGCTAAATCTCTGGTTAGTATAGAACATGCTGTAAAAGTTTTGGAGCCATTGGAGTTTTTGTTTTTCAGTTGCATTCAATTCTTTTCAGCTCATCTCTTATGGTTATTAGGAAACATAGATAGTTAGAAACTAAAACAATAAGACAAATTTAGTTCATTCAAACTTCTTTGCACAACAGAGGCAAACCAAACCCTTCATGGCATTTTCACACCACCTCTGTTCTTAAGAAAACCAGTCTTTAATTCTTTCCATTGCATTCTATAAAATTATGCATATACATTTAAATAAGAATCACAACGAAGGGGATTCGAAGGAGCGATTTATTGAAGTGGATCAAACTCCGTAGAATCAAGAGTTGATCAACAAGGATCACGAACTACTTATATACTACTACACTGAGCCAAGCTCCGGTTTGCATTTAACAGCTTTTAAGTTTTTTCTTTGTATTCACTTTTAGTTAAGATATGAAATGTGTGTTAGGTCTTGTGCTTTGATACTCCTCTTGCATGACCAAATGAACCCATGGAGTATTGGGTAGGTGTCTTTTTCCGTGTAGAACTGTCATGATTAAGTAAGGTTCGGTAGAAGTCGAGTGGTGAGATCCTACTCGCATGATCAGGACAACAGAGGCATACGGGATTGGTTCAGAAAATGTGTAGCAAGTTAAATTTGAGATCAGAAGGATGTAGGGGCAGCAGGACATAGGAGCTTGGGTGCTATATACCAGTCCGTGTCGGTTAAGGACCGATTCGTATGCGGCCCTATTAAACAAGTTTGAGTTGTGTACCAGACTCATGCTGGCTATATGGGACCCGGTAAATCGATTTACCTCGGAAAGCTTGTATTGAGCCTTTTCGGGTCGCCTCAGGCGAGACGGCCGGTGTACAGTATGTGGGTAGCATTCTCATGACATCTCATGTCGGTAGGTGCACCATGAGAGTGGCTACTGTACGGGGCGATTTGATCGATTCAACGTGGGTGAAACAGGGGAAAGGCTGCCACGTACGACGTCAGTGATGGTTGCTGTAGGCAACGTCGAGTACGGGCGTACGTGTCGTGTAGTCCGGGTGTTATTGATTCGAATCACCGTCGCTCGCGGAAAAGAACCGAGCATACTTGTTCTCATAGTCGTGGCGTAGTAAGAACTTGCATGAGAATGGAACTAATCAATATGGTTTGAAGTTTCATACTAGCTTTGTGATGGATCTTGATGTATAGTTAGAGCAAACTCGATTCATTTACACTCTGAGCAATTTACATCGGGGAAAAGTGTTTCTTGTTTGATTGTGTACTCCCGATATGGCGTGCCCAAGGTCATTATTAAATTACTGCTAATAACACTTAAAAGTTAGGATTCACATTTAGGCGAGTTTATTATACATTATGCCATCCTACTTTATGTTCATAACCTCATGTAGAGTTTCATGGCTAGGGTGACGGTTAAGTCTTGCTGAGCGTTATGCTCACGGATGCTATCTGAGTTGTTTTACAGGTATTGACCTCATGCTTATGAGGAGGGATGCCGATGAGACTCGGAAACCTCCGAGTGGTTACTCAAGAGCATCCTTGCCGCTGCAGTTTGTTCTTCGTGTTGCTAGTAAGAAACATCCGCGGGCTGGACTGTTTCTTTGATGCTAAGTAGAAATGAGTCGTGAGACTAGTTTATTTTGAGATAAGTATTTGTAAAATACTCTTGTACGCTTCCACAAATGATTTATGTAATGTGATGCGTTTTCTCGACCCGTATATTATTGGATGCCGCATATCACGGCACCACCCGACGAGGTCCGGGGCCGCGTCCCCCACACCATCCCCCGTGCAGCTCTTCCATCATTAAGCGTCTAGTTGCTCCCGCTCTTTTTTTTCCCTGACTATGGCTGCCTACCAAGCCACGGAGATCGAAGACATCCACCGGTGGCTACCCCTTGAGATCCTTGATGACATCGGCGTTGGCAATGCCGATGAGTTACGCACCATGGCGGTTGTCGAGGAGCTCGCCTCTCGTCTGAATGCCGTCCTCGGTAGCGCAATGGAAAACGGCCAGCGCCATGCTCTGCCTCCGGCGAGGGCAGCCAGCTCTTACCAGCCCCAAGTCTGTGAACAGGCCGGCCAGGCTCGCATACCCGGTGGCGGCAATACACAGATGGTGATGGCAGGAGCGCCACCATTTTTGAGCTTGAACTGCCGATGTTTGCTCCGGCTTGGCCGCCACTACCTCGGTTTTGTTCTGCTGCCAGTGAAGCAGGGCGGCACTGGCACCGGTGTTTTCTTGCCGCGCACCGGAACGGCTACGCCTTCATGGAATGGCTCCCGTGCAGAGTCGCGTAACAGCAAGCAACAATGCAGGCAAAAGCAAACGGCTTCGCGTAACAGCTAAATACGATGCCGACCGCGTACTTCTGGGATCTCGCCTTCCCACAAAAATCTCTATTGACAGCACGTCACGTGTTTGAAATATGTTTATAGCTGTATGAAACAATGATAAAGATATTCTTGTAGCAAAAGAAAACGACAGTAGATTTGTAGCACGTGACTGTTGTAGTTAGCACCATGAGCTTGTATACTAGCAAAAACAAATTACGTGCAACAGCAAAAGAAAAAGAAGCTTGAAGTCCATAAAAACACTGAACCGAATTAGCGACGAACCATGACACAAAGATGCTAAGAGGGGTCCCCTGGAGTTGTCAGCCATTGCCTTATCGTCCCGTGGGCCGTGACTTCAATTCTCTCCATTTTATCACTGTTTTTTCTCCCAATATATCCTCGTCACGGCTCCGAACTGCATGCTTGCTTGCTCGCCCGGCCGTGCCCTAAATTGAAATTGAGAGAGCTCGCATGCATGTACGGCTGCTCTGCACAAAATCTAGAGCTGAGAACAACCTAATTTCTGATGTTCTTCTCTACCGGTTGTAGTAGTTTTGGCACAAACGATCCGTCCTTGATGGGCCTAGCTATTGCCAGCCACGTTGTCAGGCCGCTAAGGTCCATATACCCAAAGCACACACAAGCATCGCTCTACGAGGATTTTTATTTCGCTCTTGAAAATGATCTGGCCGTCCATCTGAGTATCCGACGAATTCCGTGAAAATTCTCTACAGCATATCAAGCATTAAACGCAGAGGATCTCTTTTTCCGTGAATAAGTCTCGTAATGCATGAGGCGTAAGGAACAGAGGCAAAGCTTCCTTATATATATGTAGATAGACCGGGAGAACGACGACGCCATTGTAAGCGAGGAAACTGAATGCTACCTCTTGCTTCGATCGACGAGGGCCAAGTGTGAAGACTGCAAAGGCAGGTTCAGATCTCTCTCTTGCATGCGCCTCTCCGTTTCAACATGCTTGCTAGTTCAGATGAACAATATGCTACATACATGCTTTGCGTGGTAGCTTTTCCATGTTCTTTTCTTTTTCTTTTTCTTTTTCTTGTGTTAAGGCCGTCGTGAATCGGTTGAGTTAAGATTGTCTTGGTCGTTTCTTGATCTTGTTTTCTGACTTAACCTTGCAGTGTATACTCGAAGATGTACTCTTATCCTTGCAGTGTATGCTCAGTTTTTACCTCTTCCCATTGTGTTGCTGCAATAATAAACCGATGCATGCACACACCAATTCGACGATTTGAAAACTTTGCATGCCATGTCATTCTTGTTTCTACGTGCTTCACAGTTCAGGTCATAATTTTGTACTCCAGAATTATTGAAGCAACAAAAACAAACCGTGGCACTCTCAGACCAATCGATCTATCTCAATGCAAAGAGGTACCTGCGCATCGACGTACGGTCGGTGAGCAGGCCAGTTATCGTACTACATGTATTCTAAGCATTACATATCCATCTTATCCCGTGGCTTGTATAGATTGTTAATGTCGGTGTCAATTTAGCGTTTGTCCTCCTCTATTTTATGCATGGAAATCATCATTTTTGCGGAATAGAAAATACAATCTTTCTATACCTAACACTGCGTAGAAGATCGGGGCGACTCAATCAGAATCACGAAGATTTGCAGTTCCCTTAATTACATCATACGTGTTTGTATATCACGCCATACATATATGCATGCAACGCGGCCTTACTTTTTTTTTCGTCCAACAAAAAAATCATCCCGCAGAGACCCAACGAGAGGATGCCTCGGAACAAGGTGGAGATGAAGCTGATCGAGGACCACAAGAAGCGCAAGCTGACGTTCAAGAACCGCAGCGACGGCCTCATAAAGAAGACCGAGCAGATCGCTACCCTCTGCGGCAGCGACGCCCTCTGCATCTGCTGCGATCCCATGGCCGCATCAGGAGCCGGACTAGCCGACGGCGGAGCGGCGTCGGTCAAGACGTGGCCGGCGGACCGCGAGAAGGTGCAGAAGCTGATCCGCAGGTACCGGGACATGCCAGCGGACCGGTTCCGGCAGGTCCTGACCCCTCTCACCTTCAACGAGGAGGAACTGAAGAAGGAGCAGAGCCTGGTCCTCAAGGTCCAGCAGTGCGGCGCCGGGAAGCTTGGTCCTTGGGACAGCAGCTTCGATGACGCCTCCGTCGCTGATCTCAACTCCGTGCTTGGCAAGCTGGACGAGACGATGCAGAGGGTCCAGCAGCGTATGGTCGCGCTCGGCCTAGTCCGCAACGACATGATCGTGCCGACGTCCAGTGCAGCGGTCCCCGCGCCCATGCCACACGCCATGTTGCTGCCGGACAAAGCCTTCAGCTTCGGCGGCATCTTGTGGGACGCTGACTCCATGGTACCGCAGCATTACGACCTTCCTCATGATCACATGCTGGCACAGCCGTTTCCCTTCCAGCCACCGTGCCACAGCTACCAGATGCCGCTGCCATACCTCAGCTACCAGATGCCGCCGCCGCTCCTCAGCTATCAGATGCCGCCGACGACACTACTAGGATCAACGGAGTTTGGTGAGACCGGTTATGCCACGAACGCTGTCAACAGGGCTTCCTCAGCGTCCGAGTTCTATGATGATCTTATGCAGGGTTTTGATGCTGGTGGAGCGTACGTTAGCGACGATGTCCTTGGGCAAGCATTCTCTGCCGGATCTCCCAGCACCGGGTACAATCTTGCGCACCACGCGACCGCCAGCATTTGGCCCGGCAGCAAACAGGACAATCCCATTGATGGTGCTGCCTTCCAGTTCCCTCCTAGGAATGACTTTGATGGGCCGCCTGGGAGTGCGAGCTGCTGCAGCAGTACTATCTTTCAAGGAGGGTTTCAGAATTAGCTAGTCGTCCTAAGAGTCACTATTCATGATGCATTTTTGTTATGAACTAATCCAGCTTAGCTCAAGATCTAATTGGCTTTCTTGCTGTTAATCGTAGGTAGCTAGTTTTTTCCTATGAACTAAAGGCCTACAAACTCTTATATATGTAGATGGCTAGAATAAGGTAACACGGCGAAAGTGTAACTTATGATCTGAAGACAATGGGTCGTGAACTTATCTGAAATTGGAACATCAATAATGTTTCTACTTTTCAGAAAAAAAAACGACAACCTATAAAGCTTGGCTAAATAACTAGGAAATCAATAAATTAAGACCTCTGTTGCAGTGTTCCTAAATTTCTTTGCACTACAGAAATATAAACAATTAACGACGGCTGAAAACCATCGTTAATAAAGGGTAAACCGTCGTGAATAAGTTATTCACGACCGGGAAAACTTATTCACGACGGTTTTTGGCCGTCACCAATAATTAGTCGTAAATAAGACTGTTGACGATAGCACCCTTCGTAAATAAGCTTATTCGTGACGGCTAAATTATCCCGTCGCGAATAAGCTCCCCGACTGCCACATTGAGAGGGGGATTTGTTCAGCACGGGGTCGTAGTGAATACTCCACTTTATCCACGACAACCCCGTCATGAATAAGCATGATACTATTGATGACGGGGCAGGCCGTCGTAAATAATTATGGCTTATTTACAACGGCCGTAACCAAAAAACCGTCGTAAATAAGGTTGGTAACTTTTTTTAAAATGAAAAAATTCCGCCCTGGCTTCGAGGCCAACCCTGACTCGATGGCCAGCTCACACAGGCAGTCAAAACATTATAAACATAATAGTAATTCATAAGCACTAGACACACACATCACACTACACACTACCACGTCCGCTACCTCCACAACCTGGGAAGACGTCCTCGTGCCTTCGTCCTCCCGGTAGTTGCGGCGATGGCATGTGAGCCTCGGTCGCGAAGCACTATTACGTATAAGTGTAGTTAGACAAGTTATACGTTTAAAAATGCATGTTTGGCTAAGTTAGCTTACTATAACCTATAATTGATCAAGTTAAACTAGGTTTGTCTATGTTTGACTAAGTTTGATGATATTCTAAGAAATTTAGTTAAATTTATCAAATATGGCTATGTTGTGGAAGTTTGAGGAAATTTGTACCTCTGCTCCGGTAAACGGGGCTTGTGGCTCCTGTGAGGCTGCCACTATAGGAAGACGGTCGGCTGCCCTGCCGCCATAGTCTGTGAACACAAAATATTATCACATAACCATCATTGATATGTTAGACATATTAAGTAAAACGACCAGTACATACCTACATTGCTGCTTGCATCTGTAGCATGAACAAGACTTGATACTCGCCCCGAGCCCTCTTATCCGCGGCTTGACGCTCCCATTCTAGCCGCAGCTCCTCCTGTGTCCTGCGGAGCTCCTCCCGGACACTCAAGAGCTCCAGGGAGCTAGGTCTGTCTCGCTCCTGTCTGCTGTGATGAAGAACAACTCGAGGAAGGTCGTGCCTCCCTCGAGTCGACAACTCCATCGAAGATGGCGAACCTACAGAAGAAGAAAGATTATTAAATTTTTGTATCTCAAATTCATTGACATTAAAAAAAATTAGAGAACTTACCGTTCGTGATGTTTCACGCCTCCGGTTGCATATGCGGCTTTTGAGATGACTGGCACACTCTACCGATCGAAGCCTTTACCATGAAGTCGCTCTGCCTACTACCCATACCCTGTCTACAAACATGAAATGATAATATCATCAAAACTATTTAAGAAAACTCAATACAAATACAATACAACTCACCAGCGCTTCTGACGCCGCCTGAGAACACAGCTGGTCAGGCTGTGACGGGTCATTTCCCCTATGACCCCTCTTCTAGTCCTCAATCGGGGTCGGCTGCTGACCGCTCTTGCACTCCTATATATATATATATATATATATATATGTGTGTGTGTGTGTGTGTGTGTGTGTGTTAGTACAATGAATAATTTAATCATATTTGAAACAATAGTAATCACACTTACCATGCGTTTAGCCAGACGTAAGTAGCCGTCTGTATCAAATGTGTGCTTCCCATCCATCCCTCTGTTCCGTCAGCGGGTTCTAGAAACTTCTTGGAACCCTTGACTCGCCCACAGAGCACACAGGACACGGTAGTCCCCCGGGCGGTCGTCTAACCAGGCTACACCAACATTCATACATTTATTATTAGGTTATAGACATTATACCTATTGTGCCTCTTCCATATTTTAAAATAAATATTTTACAATTTACCTCTGCGTACTGCTCCGCCGTCAAGTACCTGGGAGCCACGTTTCTGAATGCCCCCAGCTCACCCTCTTTCTGGATGTAGCTTTATATACGCTCTTGTCGCTTGAATTCTTATGTTCGATAGCGACTGCGTAACAACCTTCCGGGCGTTCTTATGGAACAAGACCCTGACGTAGTCCACCTTGCCCTTGTCCTCCAAACGATATCATGCCTGGAACAACATATTTATACCATTGGTATTAACCATATTATAGACTTGTATTACAGAAATATATATTTCATGCTTACAATGAAGTCAGACCACACAACCTCCTGGTGGTTGCTGTGAGCAACGTGCTGGGCGGTAGCTTAATCGTCCCACGACGTGGTGGGGACACCGTTCACTACACCGGGGTAGTGCAAACGAATAAGCCGCCTGAGGACACTATTCACCTACTTGTGTCGTCCATGACCCGTGAACGAGTCATCGTACTAAGACCTGATAAAGAATGATAAATCAATACATCTATAACACTAAAATAATCTAAATTAAAGAGTTAGAGATTTACTTACATATGGCCCACCGGACGAATAACTATCCGACCATCTGGGTTTGCAGAGCCGGAGGAGGAGCCACATAATGACTCCTCCTAGTCCGACGCCTCTGAGGTGGCTCAACGACAGGTGACCCAGAGGAGTGGTCACCCGAAGAGTCCGAAAAGGGGTCCACATGCTGGCTACTGGACCCCGAAGAGTGGTCAACCTGTGCTGGCTGCAAAGGACCTCTCGTATCTGAGTCCTAGAACCTAGAGTCCTCCTGATATTTAAAAAAATAGTAATGTAGATGAATGAAGTAATTATTGACATTACAAGATTCACAAACTAATATTTACCTCGTCTGACCACTGTAAGGCGACTGCTATGCCTCTCAGCTTTGGTAGCTGACTCATAAAAGCATCCCGTCTAGCAGAAAGCCCTCTAGACATACTGCCCTGAAAGACGTCAGCTGCCCTGCGCAGGAAACTTATAGCTACACTTCTCGCCTTTCGCTTTCCTCTACCATCGATCGACGATATCCTATTGAAAAGAAAAATGTGTAGTGAATGTAAAAATATATATAAGACGAAAGAAGGGATAAAAGAAACGTTAGTTGAAATCTGTTTCAAAATTTATCAGTATGACTACCATGAACTCTACTCCTTAGTCTGGACCACCGATATTCTGCCGTGATTGTTTTTCGTTTTTGTTTTTGCATTTGACGAGTCTGTAAATCTTGAGCATCTCCAAGTAACTCATCGAGGCCTAGACCAAGTTGAATGACAAAAGAGTCCGACAACTCTTGTTCTTGATAAAACTCATCAATCTCAGCGTTCAAGACAACAAATTATCTCGGCACCCAGCATCATCTGGTGTATGTAACTGCTCACGAGGATTCACCTTGTGTACAACCCATCAAGCATGTAGATTTTTGCATGGATAATATAAATAATACACCTGTTGGACTTGATATGCAAGGACAAAGGTTTCATGGCCTCGTAGCCTTTCGTTGTGATTAACTTCTATCATGCCAAATTGGTTATGTCAAGTTTTATTATTTATTGATAAACCATTAGCAGTCAAAGAATACTACTTTAAGCTCCTTATTCCTGGCAAAACTGAATTCCAGGATTTTTTAATGATCCCATAATAATTAGTTTCTCATCCTTCGGTGTCAACAGTCGTAGTAACAACACCGCAAGAGGACGGAGAGCTTCAAATTCAGTTGAGTGGAATCAGAAATCATTGACGTCATATCGACCGTAGCTTCTAACTTTAATGGATCCGTAGGATAGTTGATGCACGTCCTCATGGACACCGACATCTTTTTTGCACTGTCCAAAATATAGATGTTAGAAGACTATATCGTGCAATACTCGTAAGTTATATGAGAATAAAGACAAGAAAACATTACATGATCTCTAAACCAGGATTGAAAGTTAGACCCTCCATTTAGCCCATAATGTCGCATCGTTTCTACTTGCTCGCTCATCAGTTGATGCTTAGATTTTCAATTTTGGCGATCAAATCACTGTATATATAATAAAAAATAACAATTAGAATATATGTATGGCAAACTAGTACCAATTAGTATAGACGGTGAACAAGCACTTACTGAAAATATTTATCCATCACGTCCATATTAGCGTACATATAGAGCAAAGCAGCCATCTTTTCTTCTGTTGTGGCGTTGTAGCTCATGCTACTACCAACGGTGGTGCCTCTCATTTGAAAAATAGAGAGGTCGCTAAGAGAGGGTGCTTCATCGACATTGTAACGCAACTTAGGAGCATTAACATTGTGTTTCTCTGCAAAGTAAACACTTGAGAAGTAGCCTATCTCCTGAAATGTAAATGTTTCGGCGATGCATCGTCCAACCCTTGCTCTATTGCGAACAATTGGTTTAAGACACCTGAGTGCTCTTTCAATGTGGTACATCCAGCTATATTGAACAGGGCCACCCACTTTAATTTCATATGGAATATGGATTAGAAGGTGTTGCATTGGGTTGAAGAACCTCCTTTTTCTATCTAACACACCAAAACTGGTATCTCCTTTTCCAACTTCTCCATCATCTCCTTTGTGATTTCTTTAGCACAAAGCTATATATAAAAATAGCTCATCTCAGCTAACATCTTCCATACTGCATCGTCAAGGTAGCTCCGAAACATAAACGGCAAAAGTCTTTCCATGATTATGTGATAATCATGACTTTTTAACCCAGTGAGCTTTCCTGTCTTCACATTCACAGCTCGTCTCAGGCTAGCAGCATAACCATCTGGAAATTTCAAAATTTTCAACCACCGCAAGACTTCTTTATTTTCTTTAGGTCTAAGACAGAAAGTAGCGTGTGGTTTGCCACCGGTTTCAGAGAGCTCAAGACTTTGGCGGTTACAAACCTCTGCCAAATCTTTTCGAGCCTTAATATTGTCTTTTGTTTTGCCCATCACATCTAGCATGTGCTTATGATGCATTCGCTCATATTACGCTCCTGGTGCATGACATCAATGTTATGCATTAGGATTAAGGACTTAACATATGGTAATTCCTATAATACACATACATGAGTCCAATTATTGTACTCTCCGTAACCAACAAAATATCCAGGATAATTTTTATCTTGCACTAGCTTGTCCAACATGGCACATATCTCTGACCCGTTCAAACGTTGAGGTCGTCCTTTTGTGGCAACGGTGTTATTTGTGAAGGCATTCCTCTGTTGTCTGAACACGTGATTCGGAGGTAGCCAACGTCGATGATAATCGAAGTAACATATCTTGCCACCATGACTAAGATGAAAATATTCTATGCCCGCGGCACATATCGGACATGTCAAACGACCATGAGTACTCCAGCCGGAAAACATGTCGTATGCTAGGAAATCATGAACAGATCACAAATATGCAACTCAAAGGATGAATTTTTGGTTTTTTTGTAACAATAGTATGCTTCGATTCTATCCATAACAATTTTAACTCTTCAATCAATGGCTTCAACATCACGTTGAGTCGCGAACCAGGATGATCTAGTCCAGGAACGTTGAGGCAAAGGAACATGAATTCATACTTCATACAGAGGGATGGTGGTAAGTTGTACAGAATTACGAACACGGGCCAACATGAGTATGGTGTGGCGTTTGTACTAAACGGTGAGAAGCCATCTGTCGCTAACCCGATGCGAATATTTCTTGCATCACTGGTGAAATCTGGATCAAAGCGGTCCAACGCCTTCCATTCCTCACCATCAAACGGGTGCACCATGACTCCGAGGTTCTCAAGTACACCTTCTTTGTGCCATCTCATATGTCTAGCAGTTCTTTTCGAGAGAAACAAACGCTTAAATCGAGGTGTGACGGGAAAGTAACGAAGCTTCTTATGTGCGACTTCAGTCTGTACACGCTCTCCTTCGTCATTATCAGCCTCGACAAACCTCAATTTGCCACATTGTAAGCACTTCTTCTCGTTGGCGTGCTCTTTCCAAAAAGCATGCAGTTCGCTGGGCAGACGCCAATCTTCTCATATTTCATACCAAGACCAGAAATTAATTTCTTGACTGGTACATATCTTTTGGCATTTTATGCGGTTGAGGAAGGATATCACAGATCAATTTGATGAGATTGTTGTAACAATAGTTGGAGAAGAAATACTTAGACTTTATTGCGATAAGTCTGGTCATAAAATTAAAAAGAGTCACTTTTGTGTGTTCATGAAGTGGCTCTTTGGAAGCTTTGAGAAGCTTAAAGAACATTTCAACCGTCGTTATAGGAGCATCCTCCTTCAACTCAGGATATATGGCTTCAAGCATTTCATCCATCCTATCGATCCCCGTGCTATCATCCACCACTTCATCTTCTAGAACTTCGAAAGTACCATATCTCATACTTTTGCATAAAACCATTTCGACACAAGTGAAACGTCAACGTCACCTTGTCGAGAAATTTCGTATTCTGGCATTTGGTACATGGGCACCGCACCCTACTGTTATTGGGCAACAAAAAAAGCTCGTTGTATAAAAGCATCTATCTTGGTGAACCACTCCTCTGAGTGATGCCCATTCTTTTTTCAACCAGAATACATCCAAGTCCGGTCTTCAGCCATGTGACACCCTCATTCTTGGTTTCTGCATGTATTCATGTTTCATGAAGAGAACATTTTAAAAGAAGTGGGAATGGAGAAAATATCAAAAAGATAGCCAAAAAGAGCCGAATCCAGTTTACCAAGAGTGCCGAAGACACTTCTCGCGGCCCACTGGCCACGTGGCGCCTTTGGAGCTCATCTCCGCAAAAGGGGGAGAGGTCCGACCCTATGAGGCATGTGTTGCCCCCGGAGCTAGCCTCTGCGGAGAAGCGAAGGCAGTTCCGCAGGACACGTGTCACCTTCACAGGTAGTCACAGCGAAAATCAGAGGACCAGTCGCGCGGGATACGTGTCGATCTCGGAGCTCACCTCCGAGAGGTCCGGTCCTATTGGACACGTGTCACCGCCGGAGCTTATCTCCGGGAGGTCCGTCACTGTTGGACACGTGTTAACCTCGGAGCTTGTCTCTGAGAAGAAAGGAAGTTTAGCGCTGTTAGGATACGTGGCACACCCGGAGCCACCTCCGGAGAGATGGAAGGTCCGACACTGACACGTGGCATGCGTGGAGCCACCTCCGAATAGAGAGGAGGTCCCGACCGCCGAGATACGTGGAGCACGCGGAGCGCACCTCCGGAGAGAGGGAGGTCTCGCTCGCTTGACACGCGGCACAACCGGAGCTTGTCTCTGCGAAAAAGGGGAGACCAGGCCCCGGTGGACACGTGGAGCTTCCGGAGCTCATCACCGCGGAGGTAACGAGTTCTGGAGCAGTTTTGGATTCTGTACGCGTAGAAATATCGGTACGGAGAGGAAACCGATCTGAATTCCACAATGTTACCGCACCAAATCAACTAAAGATAAGTTGTTAAGATTCAATGATAATCTGAATAGGACTCTTATTCGAAATACAATCAGATTAGGACTCTTCTTCTCCTGATTATAAATAGAACCCAGAACCTTTGGCTGAAAACCACTAACTTCTTTTCCACCTCCTGAGCCGACGACTTAGAGCCCTAGCCCCCAACTCGTCGAAGTAAACCCATCGTCGGAGTTCAGTCGAGGAAGATCGCCAGAAGAGAGTCCCAACGATCTGTCTTGCTAAGAGAAGGACCCGACACCAGAAGAGCGTAAGGTAGGTCTCCAATGCTACCTTACGACATCATCGTGTTTTATTTGCATCTGTTCTTCGATTCCTTTCGAACAGAAACTTTCTCGTGGACAGATCACTTGTTGATCAGGTTGATCTAAAGACAAGATTGTCGCCACGTCCATAATTGATCTCTACAACTCTGTTCATAGTAAAACCCATGCAAGCCATGCGAAAACACGTACAAACCGATCTAATAAAAACTGCATCATAGGACTAACATGCATATGCATCACCGCATCTGGTTAAAGTTTATGCATGGTATTGATTGTTATGAATCTTGTATGTGTGTGATCGCGTATAGAAGGACAAGCTCAGGGAGCTGTCTACGACGAGCTGCAACAACAAGGTTTCGAGATCCAAGAACAACCAGAACCGCAAGAACAAGGCAAGTGCCCCTTGGCCATTTTGATCCTATGTTTTGGGAAACTATTTTGTTTTGCGAAAAGGTGTGTGTGCTGAGTCAAACATGATGGGAAACCCTTTTATAGGAGTTTAATAGTTTTGGTTAAACCACCCTTGTCGCTAGGGAAGTTTATGAGTCGGGTATGGTTTTTGCTTTTATGCTTCGCTGAGTCCATGGGATTGGGAAGCGCACTCATAACGATAATGAGAAACTGATGTTGTTAATGAACATGGATCGAAGGGATATCTAGGCAAGACTGGGTTTGTGAATGAGGTAGCATGAGATGGTGGTTTACTTGCCGTAGATCTAAGGACCGGTTCATGCGAGCACATACCAGGATGACAGTGCCACCACAAGGCCAAGTATGGGTGCGGCTTAGCTGAGTAATTAGGTAAGTTGCTAGATTGTTATGGACCGTAGAAGGCTCGGGGAATGGGAGTCAAGTGAGGACTGTCCTGGGAACTGCATGGCGCAAGAGGGGGCCCGTGGGTGGGAGAATTGGAGATTCTAGCCTACCGGTAAAACCTTAGTGAGTCCATACATCTAGTAACCCCTTTGTAAAGGCTATTTTGTGATCTCTTGGCCATACACCAACGGTTGTGTATTGGTATAATGGAGGTTCTGCAGTCACCGACGGGTGAAGAAATCACAAACTTGTGGGTAAAGAGGTGCGAACTCTACAGAGTCTAAAAACTATCATGATAGCCGAGCTTACGGTCACGAGCGCCTGGCTAACTTTCATGATTAGTTGGGATGGTTATTGGATATGGTTATAGGGTATGGTTTTGGTTATAGTTTGGTTTTGGTTTTGTTTTCGGGACTGTTGAGTCCGGGTGATAAGATGGGTTGCATGAATGTTGAGTCATGGCAACAAAACTGGACGGTTTGAGACGAAATTATTTATGAGATGAAATGGTAGCGAATACGAGATGGTATTAGTGAGATGGTAGCGAATACGAGGAGGTATTCGTGATCAAGAATAAGGTTGATTGATGTCTTGATGGGGCATGGAAGGTAATGAACATAAAGGAGGTATGATTAGTATTTTAGTACATGTTGGGATTACATTTACTTAAAGATAAGTTGTTGTTTTTATCATGGTTTTGATAAATAACTTTGCTTTCTGCAATGAGTCTTCTTATACCTACCTTGTTGAAAGCTACATATCATATTTTCCTGCACTTGCTGAGTACACCATTGTACTCAAACTTGCATTGTTACTTCATCATCAGCAACGGGAGAAGATTACTATGAAGATTAAGTGGAGCATTAGGCGTGTAATCTGTCCTCAACCTTGCCTGTGGGGATGAAGTAGAGATGGAGCTACTGCTTAGATTGTTCCGCATTAGTTAGAAGACTTCCGCTGCATAAAAATAAGACTTCCGCTGTTAGATTAAGACTTCCGCTGTGAGCATGGGTCCAAGACTCATGAGACATTGTAATAAACTCTATTATTCGCGGTCATATATATTCTGAAATTCAGTTTGTGAATGATGTGTATATGTGTGATGAACATCCTGGGCACACATATGCATCAGTTCTCGGTTTCGTGGTTTTCCACAGAATTGAGGGCGTCACATGTATGAGGTTATATCTTCGAAGCGGACAAATCATTATTAGTACATTTTTATGTCTTGTCACGGCCTCTACAACTAGGCAGATAGGTCCTAAACCCACCCAAGAGTGACCGAGGTAACATGCTTATGACGAGACACGGAGTCCGAATTCGGACAAAATTTTGGCAGCATAACCCCGTTGTTCTCCAACTGCACGCCTAAAAGTAGTGCAACAGAGAACATTAGGATTATGTTTTCAAAATCAAGTCCAGATCCAGACCACGTACCTAAATCGTCAAAAGCTTGTTCTCGGTCACTCTCAGGCTGTCCAAAAACGGACAATTCCGAACCTGCCCGCCTCACATGCCTATCGCATATGAGAAATGTAAATTCAAAACGGGTAATTAATTTGTATAGATTATGTTACTCATTTTCATTTATCATTCATTTACGTGAGAGGAAAGAATGAGAAATAGGGGGTAAGTTGGTCAGAGTTGAAAGTTCAAAGGGCCTATGCCGGGTCGGGCCGTGTCGTGCCGGGTTGGGCCGTGCCGGTTCGGGCCGTGCAGGTCGGGTCATGCCGGGTCGTGTCGGCTCGAAACCCGTTAATATGCGTATAATTACTAAACACTCGTCATCAATTAATTAAGTAATTCAAAACTAATTGAATAATTCAAAACTAAATAAACAAATAAATAATTAAAACTACTTAACTTATGAAAGTAATTGAACAATTAAAAACTAACTAAACAATTACAAACTAGTTAAACAAACTAATTAAAAACTAAAACAAACTAATTGCAAACTAACTAAGTGATTAATTAACAAATTAATCACCTAAATTATTCTAATTGAACTAAAATAAACTAATTAAAACATAATTACAAACGAAACTAAACAAATTGAACTAACCTAATTATAAACTAAACTAAACTATTAACATTAAACTAATTATAAACTAAAATAAAGAACTAATTAAACTAAATAACTAAACTAATTAAATTAGATTACTAATTAAACTAAATAACTAAACTAATTAAAGTAAACTACCGGAATTCATCGATAGGGCGTTGGCCATATGAGCGTCGGTTGGCTACAGAAACCGACACACATAAGATAAAGGCGTCGGTCAACCGACGCACTTAGCCGACGAAATATATTGGACACCTTTACATCTAAGTGCGCCGGGGCCGACGCATTTAGGGAGTATGTGCGTCGGTTTCTCTCAGCCGACGCACTTAGGATTAAATGTGTCGGCCCAGAGAACCGACCCACTTAAGTCACTTATATGCGTCGGTTTCTAAAGGACCGACGCACATAAAGCGACACGTGCCGAACGCACCGAGCGCGTTTGTGTGCGTCGGTCCTGTAGGAACCGACGCATATAATCCACTTAAGTGGGTCGGTTTTGAGGAGACCGACGCACATAACGTGTTTTTTTTTAAAATCTGCTTAATTTCTCTCCCTCCCCGGATGGGGGCCTCCATTTTACACACAAAACAACAATATATATAGCAGAACAGATATAATTCAACAATATTTCAAACATAGTATCGTACACAAGTTTTTAAACGTTTCAAACACAAGCACAACAGTACGAAAATGAGTAAACAAAATTCAAATATCATCGTGGGAGCCTCCACTCGCACGTCCTGCGCTCCCATCTCCTCCACTTGCACCTCCGTCGTTGATGTTAAAGAAAGCATCGACACCTTCGGAAGTTCCATGACGAGATCCCAGCGATAAAAATAAAATAGAAACTTAATAATGTAATATGTTAACTTCGACTAACTTAATAACATAACTTTAAAAAAGAGAAGCATATTGGTTTGAACTAAAACTTATCAACGCTCTCGTATTTCCTCTCACTCTCCCTAACTCCCTCGCCCTCACTCGCTCTCCCACTCTCTCTATCTCTTCTCCTCTCCCTCTATCTCTTTCTCTCTAGCTCCCTCTCTATCTCTTCTTTTCTCTCTATCTCTTCCTCTCTCCCTCTATATATTTCTATTCCTCTCTATCTATCACTTCTTTTCTCTCTCTATGTACCCCTGTCTCTCTATGTCTTCCTCTCCCTCTCTATCTATCTCTGCCTCTCTCGCTCTCTCACTTGTTCCCTCTTTCACTTCATATCTCTGCTAGTATTTCTATTTTCTTCTTAATATTGTGCTAATTAATATATGATGTTATAATGAAAATATTGTAACAAGTATACAAGTCATACATACCGCTGCTTCTCCAACTTGTGATGGGTGAGTCTACACCGGAGGGAAAGGCATCGGTGGGCAAACTGCTTCAAGTTGTCAGATTGTAATTAGAATCATTTTGGAATTGAATAAAGTGGTCAAATGCGAAAATTACAGTTTACCTGAATCATTTAGCTGCAATCCAGAAGCCAACAGTGACATGAATCCGTAAGGTTGTGGAACACATGATTGACCACTCTCGGAACCCTGCAACACAAATGGTTACGATATTGCATTATATAACCCAAGTCAATAAGATAAGCATTTTTACCTGTGAGGAGGAGCCAATCTGTAGTGTTGGCTGCATTGGTCGAGGCATCATGTCGAGGTAAGGTTGCTGCGGCGGACCAAACTGAGAACTAGAGCTACCTTGACCCATGAACTGCATCAAGTAAATTAGTTGTGATATTTTGAGTAGAAACATTTGTAAATCGAATAATATTTTTAAATATGAAAATTACATGTTACCTGAGACATATACAAATAATGCATCTGTTGCTGCAGCATCTGTGTCTGTTGCTGCTGTTGTTGCAGTAACATCTGTGTCTGTTGCTGTTGTTGTTGCATCGCCTCCTTTGTGCGTCTTAATTCTTCTCGTAATTCAGCCTCTGTAGAAGATTGAAATCGACTACCACTAACATTGGACGGCCGTCGTCTAGCATAAGCCTCACGCTCTACGTACCCGTCGCCCAACCCAAGTCTACAAAAAATACAAGTGTAAATAATCGACATTCATTAACATACAAATCATTATTATCTTTACACATACCTCCCATGCGGTAGACCTCCGCCGGCATCGTACGCCGCAGCGACATCCAACGGCTCTCTCAAATAGTCTGAATCAGGTCCATGGTTTTTAAAACTCTCAACATACTTTTGTTGTGATACATTTAGTTAACGGATTAATGTAATACAAGATAAATTGAGTTGATAGATAAAAGCAACAAAGAATCAACATACGTACCAATTTCTGCGTTGATGCCTCGTCACACAACACCTCGTTACAAACATATAATTAGTCGTCATATCGCAAATGCCAAAAAGAAGCGATCACATGCATGATACGGACTTTTAATCCATTTAGATGAAAAAAATGTAAGCCTTTTTAATTCATATCGAAAAGAAGTAATCCCATAATATAAGCTTGAACATTCAACTTCACACAATATAACATGATATGAATCACATTCAATTCATATAGCATAATGGATATGAATTACATTCACGAGTTAGCAACTATATAATATGAATCACATACACGAGTTAACTCTAATCACATGATATGATAAAGCATTACTTTCACAAGTTAGCAACTATATAATATAACATTCAACTCTAATCACATTCAACTCTAATCACGTATTTGCAATACACCTAATATTTTACCTTCACTTAGAGTTGAACCGGATGAAAGTGGCCGGGATAACGGGGGCACCGGCCACAAGGAGGCGCCGACGCAGGGGTGGACGGGGGCGCTGGGGCACCAAACGACTGTCGGAACGGGCGCCGGCGAGCGAGGCGGAGGGGGGCGCCGGAGAGGGGGCGGACGGGGGAGGCAGAGGGGACGCCGAGGCGGCGGGCTGGCGGCGGGCGAGGTGGACTACGGCGCCGGGGGCGCCGGCGGCCGAGGTGGACGGGGGCGCCGGACAGGGGGGCGGACGGGGGGCCGGACGGGGAGGCGGTGGGGACGCCGATGGGTAGGAGCGCCGGCGAGGCGGCGGGGGTGGCGGCGGGATGGCGGCGGCGGGCGGGGGCGCGGGCGAGAAGGCGCGCGGGCGACAGGGAGAATGAGGAGAAGAGAAGAGGCGAAGGGATTAGGTTTCGAGTGGGGCCCGCTTAAGAGCGTCGCTTTTGCTAGGGCCGACGCTCTTAGAGCTTGAGCCAGCCGGGCCCACCGTATGAGCGTCGGTTTATCCGACACATTTCACATAAACGTCGGTTTGGCTGACACATTTAATATGTGCGTCGGTTGGATCCAGAAAAACCGACGCCTCTAACTTATGGGTGTCGGTTCGCTTAAACCGACACCCCTAGACGTGTTAAATGCGTCGGGGCCGACGCATATAGATAAAACGACACCCTATTCGTTGTTTCCTGTAGTGCGCGGGGTAGCTGGGGGCGGCGCGGATGAAGACGGCGGCAACACCGGGGGCCGGGGCACGCGGGGGCGGCTCGGCGTGGGCCGGGGGAGGCCGGCGCGGCGGCGCGCGGGAAGGCCGGGGTGCGGCGGTGGCGCTTGAGAGGCGGCGGCGGCGCGCTTGAGAGGTGGTGGTGGCTCGGTTGGGCGGCAGTGGCGGCTCGATAGGGCGGCGGCGGCGGCGCGAGAGGGTGGCGGCGGCGCAACTGCTCAGGTCAGCGCGACCGACCCCCGGGACGGGCGGGTATATAACCCTTATTTACGATGGCCGGTCCAAGGCCGTTGTAAGTAAGGTGGTATTTACGACGGTGGTTGGTCCCGTCGTGAATAAGGACATTGTTCACGACGGTCTAGGTCAACCGTCGTGAATAAGCGCATTATTCACGATGGCCAAAATACATCGTCGTGAATATTTTAATTAACAACGGTACCATCATTAATAATTTTGACTGTCGTTAATTTGATATTTTCTTGTAGTGTTGGTGGTGTTCCGAAAAAATTTCTTTGGCATTTTTATGTATTTGCTGAAGTTTTATCAATGATTGCCATTGAAATTTGTGTTCGCCTCCAAATCCATGAAAAGGAACCGAAAAACCAATTATGTTTTTTATGAGGTGCCACAAGAAAAAATGAAGGGTAGCATTGTCGTGGAAAGTAGCATGCTTACTATTTTCGTTTTCTTTGTTATCATGTTGGAGTTGGGAAAACCGTGCATACGACGACGGCGGGACAAAGGTTTGCTATTGCTTGAGCAAGCTGTATGTACTGTGTATAAAATTAAAGAACCATCTTGTGCTATTGATAGCTCATTAGG
Source organism: Neostapfia colusana (assembly GCA_030760725.1). Taxonomy (NCBI): domain Eukaryota; kingdom Viridiplantae; phylum Streptophyta; class Magnoliopsida; order Poales; family Poaceae; genus Neostapfia; species Neostapfia colusana. The sequence goes on along the minus strand of JASWHV010000005.1, from coordinate 56,617,435 downwards.
GCACTGTTAGGATCGAGCGTGCGTTGGTGATGTATGTTATTCGGTACCTGTAGAATTACTCATTAGAGTTTTATCTTTATATTTTAGTAATATATATACAAAATTATTTTGATCTTGAGTTTTGTATATGGAGAGTATATTGACAAGTACATTCATACAATTTCCCAAAAAATTTCATCATAGCAGTGTGTGCGCAGGGCGCTCGTAGTACTGCATGGTGTACTCACATTTAGGTGCTGCGCTGGTTTCATGGTCCAGTTGTACCATAAACGTTGCACGAAAAGTTCCAGAAAATATAGATTTATAGTGCATAATCATCTATTATCATGCAAATTTTAGATGCAATAAATACTTGAGCAAGATGCAATGAAAAAAGGAAAATCAGCTTCAATACTTGTGGATTACAACTATTCATTTCAGACCCTCAACCCATTACTATATATTCAAATGTTGATTTCTGTTTTTCACTACATCTTGTATAAGTATTTGTTGCAACTCGATTCTACATGATGATAGAGTGCGACACACTCTACCCATTCATCATTTTGTTAGAATTGTATATATATATATATATATATATATATATTTAGTGCAACTCTATCACTGGAGCGCGTGCTTCTAAACAAAACCAGGTCTGCACCGCCCGTTTGAACTCAGCGGGAGCACTCGATATGTTTCCCTTTTTACTGTAAACTAGTTCCGCACAGCCCCTTCGGATGAGAATATATGCAACCAGCAACGCGCAGAAGGCGCTGCTTCTCTATGTTTCAACTCCCATATTGCCCTCTAGTCCCGACCCGACAAATGCGACCTAGACGAAAGGCAGATTTTAAATCTGAAACATTTTGGATCAAAACACCTGGTTTTTACGAGATTGTGAGGAACGCTTGGGGAACACCAAGTCAAGGTAGATCACCTTTGAACATGGCGTGCACCGAGGAGGAGGGTGAGCGGTATCTCTGAACCATTGCTGTCGTGAAGCCTGCACGAGGGACGGCAATAAGATTTCTAGGTAGCGCATCTGCGCGACCGCTCGAAGCTAGTTGATTTCGATCTACGCTGCCTCACGGAGGAACTGCAACTTCTACATTAACGATTTGTTTCAACTGTAATTTGTGCTTATCAAAGCACCGACAAAACCAAAGTGAGTCCATATGCCTCCCCTAGTTTTTATTGTATTGATCTACCTACTGCTCAGTAAAATTCGCATAGCAGTTTTAAATATTCGTGAAACTTGCCTCAATATTGAATCTGTATTTAGAATAATACGCAATTTTCTAACATTCCAGAAACCTCATAGTTGTGTTTATTCTATTATTCTAGCAATGACTGGTGCTTCGGATGCAATGAAACCTGAGAGGTTTGGAGGTGGCGAAAACTTTCGGAGATGGTAGACTAAAGTCAAATTTTGGCTTAGGTCAATGGGGCTGTGGTGGGTGATCCACCCTGTAGTGCCATTCACAGTTGAGCAGACTGCCACCTATCCAACTGTGCGTGACTCCACGCTTGATTGCATTTTAACCCTTTTGGCTAATAATCTCTGTGATGTGTATATGAATTACACTGACCCCACTGAGTTCTTGGAAGCACTGGAGCGTAAATATGCCGTCTCTAAAGCCGGACGCTTGTTGTACTCTTGTGAGCAACTCTTTGATTTCAGCATTGATGCTATAAAGTCTGTTGTTACCCAAGCTCACGAGATACAACTGTTAGCTAGAGAGATCGCAAATTTGGGATGTGCTTCGCCTGACAGGTTTGTGGCAGCAGGCATTATTGCCAAACTCCCTGCTTCTTGCAAGGATTTTGCCACGAGCTTGAAACACAAGAGGGAAGATATCTCTACTGAGAATCTGATTATAGCCCTCTACCAGGACCCACCTCTCGCTGGGCCCACTTGTGCATCTTGTACCAATCCCTGGATCAGTAGTTGGTACGCACAACAGAATGTATCGAGTTCCATACATTAACTTATTCCCGACGGGACCGTTAAGTTCTTACAAGCAATTCTGAGGTTACAGTCCATGGGCCTCGCAGGGCCACTAAATAAACAGAAAGATAATGTCAAACTATAGCGGAATGGGCGACACCCAGCCCTCAGGCACCCTTGGGCGTAGGACTAGACCTACTCGTCATTGAATCACACTTCGTCTTCTTTGCTTTCTTCCTCTACATCTGAGGGTTGTGAAGAAGGCAAGAGTGAGTACGGAAGGTACTCAGCAACCCCTAACACTACTCAAGGGTATGTGTTTCATGCAAGGAGGTCATAGCAAGGCAGAGCTATATAACATAGAGTTGCCGAAAAGCATTCATGCAAGGTTGCTTTTGAAAGAAGGTTTTGCAAAGCAAAAGGAGGTAACCGTATCCTGATTTTAGTTGGTGGGACCTGAGAGAGTTAAACTCCATCCCACCAGTTCCCTAAGTTTTATTCGAACGTTCAAGCCCCATGGCTTTACTAGTTCCGGCACACAGCCGTAATATCCAAAACACGGCAAACACTACTACTCAACTACATCAAGGAAACATGCTAAGACTAATCAACAAGAGCTCGGAACATAGTGTGTCAAGACCGTGACAACGGTTATCCGGATTTTACACTCTGCAGAGGTTGTACACTTTACCCCCAGGTCAAGCACTCCTAGCAAGGGAGTAGCGTAACGTTCACCTCATCTTCCCCGAGTAACCCCACAATCACACCTCGGGACGCACCCAGGGGTATTTGGGCAATTACTCTCCCAGCCGGACCATGGGTAATGACTCCCCCGTGTCTTTTCCTGGTCCCTCGTGCCCTACTGGCCGCCAGATGGCTCATGTGGAAGTCACCAAGAAGGTAGAGGGAGTCTTGCCCATACAGGTTCTGTGGTTGTACGAAATCACTATGATGAGGTCATATGAACCGGTCCTTGAGTTGGTGAGGCGGCTCCATCAAGGTCCACGACAGGTGGACTACATCGAAGCACGCACTACACATTCACCAAATCCCACCTCAACCACTCCCTTTTTCCCCACTTCACCCACACAAGTTGTATAACACAAATTCCCATCCCACTTCCTAACTCACACCATCAAGACACACCTTTCAACACTTTTCGCAAATCCGATGATTAATTGTAGTGAGTCACGATGCGAACATCGCGAGGGTTCCTGAGCATTCTACTTTCAAGGAATCACACACGTCATCAAATTATAGTGTGACGACGGGGCTTTAGGGCATCAACGAAGAGTCGACAAGGTCAAGGAGGGGTTCGTGGTACTTCACATGTCAAGCACGTGGCTATCACCTAGCAAGTACTCTGGCCTTGAGTGGAGAGAGGCGGTATGCTACTTGCTAGTGTAACGGCTAGCCGACGCCATCGAGCTACGTTAACTGAGGAGCAAGTAGCCACTATCAAACCATCGTGTCGGCCAGACAACTTACACGGAGAAGCTACCACTAGTCAAGCGGGTCTTAGCTACCACAACGTTTAAAAGTAATCACGGAAAAAATGCATATTAAAAATAGGTTATCAGGGCAATTTTGCAAATTCATAGGAGCGATGATGATCAAGGAAGTTAGAGCTTGCCTTCACCGACTTCTAGAAGTCCTTCGTAATCTGGGTCTTCGGGTTCCTCGGCGAGCTCCTCGTTTGCTACAGTACGTAACTTTCACGAATAAGAGCTAAGCCCGAGGTAACCCCCAAGAAATTGAAACAAACTATGAAAGTATCAATACTGATAAATCTTCGAGAATTGTTGGTGAATGGATTACTTATTTTAAAGCTTTATGTAATTTTTCTAGAACTTTTGTACACTAAGGAACACATTCCTCAAATCCTGTGTACACTTGGGTGTGTATTTAGCATTTATGTGTGGTTCTTGTGGCTGACAGATGGGCTAGGGGACCCAGTGTGTGTATGTGTCCTTGGTGTGTGTGGACTATGTCTACCGAACTGGTTTGAATCCTATGGCCTATGATGATTTGGCAGTATGTGGCAGCTGACTGGACTGCCACATGGGCAGCACTGCCGAGGTGGCAGGTGAGTGGACTGCCACATAAGAATTGTCATGATGTGGCTGCCACATCTACTGCCATGCGGACATATGTGTGTGTCATGCCTGTGTAGGTGAACCCAGTCTACATGGCTGATTTCCTCGGGTTCTTGCGACCCGGGGTGAGGTGGTAGCTATGTGGTCGTTGACTGGGCTGCCACATGGGTCAGATTTCTGAGGTGGCTGATGACCGTCCTGCCACCCAAGATAGATGTTGAGGTGCTAGCTTGGATGCCATGTGTTCTAAACTGCTTATGTGTCATGCACGCGTTCACTACGTGTGTGCCACATGGGCGCCACCTAAGTGGCTGCCACATGTGTGCCTTCGCTGAGGTGGTGCTGAACTGGCTACCATGCATGCGTGTCTATCTACGTGTTGTACCATGTGGCGCCAATTGTGTGCCAAGCTGGCTAGGGGGGGTCCTCAGGTTACTGTTCTGTGGACTCGAACCTAGCCTATAGCCGCTGGGTCTGTGGTCCACAGGGGCCGAGCCCACGGCGGCCTAGGCGGGGCATGCGGCTAGCACCCATGACGTGCTGACTCGGCTGCCACGTCCGCATGCCTAACCGTGTGGCCTGCCACTTGGCTGCCACGTGAGCGGGTGGCCGGAGCGACTGCCGGCACGGCGGGGGCGGCTGGCAGCTAGCCGGAACCGCGCCATTTGCTTTCGGGTTTAACCTAACGTGGTGTCAGTGTTCCTCCCGTTCACTGAGGTGGGGGGAACGTCCTAGAAGGATCAGGCGAGCTGGGGAGTGCCATATGGTCGCTACCTAGGACAAAGGGGTAGGGTGGCAGCCGGCAGGAGTAGCTCGCCGGTGGCTAACCGGTCGTTGGACTTTTTCTTTGCACGGGGCAACTATTTACGTGCCGGTGATCTACGTAGCATGGTGAGGGCAGCGGTCACGTTCCTAGGCTGAGAAGGTCACCAGAATGGCGGCTAGACCTCGCCGGAGATAGCAGTGGGTCGTTGGTGTCCGAACCTTTTCTTCGCGCTACCTTACAAACTGTTTGCCGTTGGTCTATGCGACATAGGGAATCTAGTGGCTGTGACGCCGGGCCTAGAACGTCACTGTTTTGCCGGTGAGACCTCGCCGGAGTTGGGCACGACGGTGGTTTTCGGTGGTAGCATGCATGTGGATGTTTCCTACCGGGTTTCCATGCCCTATACGCACACTGGGATGGCATAAACGTTTCGGAGGGGTTGGTGAATCCGAGGAGTGCCCCATGGCTGCCGGAGACAGCGTGCAGCGGCTAGGAGCGGCGGTCCAACGGCGCGGACGGAAAAATGTGCGTGGATGGAGCTTTTCTCGGAATGGGACGTCGCGCACGTGCCCAGAAGCATGTGGGTGTGTTTGGCAACGTTGACTAGGCCTGAACAACCTCTATGGCGGCCGGCGACAAGCCGTGGCGGCGACCCTCACCGGTGACTTGCGTTCCCATGAGTGCGTGTGGTTTTTCCCTCGGCTAGGACGTCGATCACATTCTATCGTGTGTGTGTGTGCGCGCATTTGGGCACCTCGGCCAAGCCATGGCGCGGTCTGTGGAGGCCGGCGCCGGTGAGGGTGGCGGTGCACCCGTGACACGCCGAGGGGAGAGTTGCTCCGCTGCTTCCGGGTCCGAACCAACACAAGGAATGTGTTTGCTAGGTGCTCAAGCTGCTCTGGAAGGGATGAATTGAGGAGTGATGGCTTACCTGAGCATTGCCACGGTGGCGGCCGAACTTGAGGAAGGAGCTGCCGTCTTGCAAAATTGGTGATCGGGCGGCCTCTTTCTCTCCTCAAACGGGTGCTTCCGGCTCGGTGGTGATGGTGTGAAGGAGTTTGGGGGAAGTGGCGACCCTTAAATAGCCCACCCATGGCGGTTCTCGGGTGAGGCTGTGGCGGCCGATGTCGCTTCATGCAGGCTATGGCACGGGTGGCCGGGGATTCCGGGAAAAGAGAGGCGGTGCGGTTCCTAGCGATCGTGGCAATCCAGGGATAGGCGCAGCGGGGCAGCAGGCGGGCGGCCGGCGCGAATCCGGGCGGCAGTGTGGCGGCTCTCGCTCAGGAAATCAGGAGACGTGACCGGAGGTTGAAGATGATGGGGGCGATGGGGATTTTGGGCCAACCTGGGCCGGGCTGCGCGAAGTGAAGGAAGAGGAGGGAGGAGGGCTGGGCTGGGCCAGGCTGCACGCACCGAGATCAAGAGAAGGAAGGGGCTGAGCCGCCTGGGGGGAGGAGAGTGGGCTGCGCCAGAAAAGAAAAAAAAAAGAGAGCAGGCTGGGCCCTGCTGGGGGGGAAAGAAAACAGAAAACAAAAGAGATGGGTGCAGCCCAGGGAGAGGAAGGTTCTCATCATTTTTTTATATTGTGTTTTTGAATCTGTATTTGAATCTGATTTTTGGCTTCGGAGTTGGTTTTGGCTTGCAGTGGGTAATTCACTAGCGATTCGATTTAATATTTCTGGTACGTAATTTGCTTACGGATTTAAATTAGATGTTGTCACCTCTATACGCATATATGCGTATAAATGCCACTTGGACCAATTAAACTCATTCATTCTAATTGATTTATTAGTTGGGTATACACATACTTAAATGCATACATGTATACGTGAGTGTATCCCTATATCTACACACATACTTATATATATACATGCGCACATGTCGTCTCACCTTTATTTTATTTATTATTTTGCTTTTAGATTCTTGTGTTGCATGTATGTGTTGATATTCTTGGAATTTTTATTTGAGACGACTTGTACTCGATTTCCTTATTATTATTAATTTTTGGTTGTAATGACCTATATATATATATATATATATATATATATATATATATATATATATATATATATATATATATATATATATATATACGCACACACACATGTGTGTGTGTACACATATACATACGTGTCACCGCCACTCCTCTTTCGAGCTCTACTATTAAAACATACTAGGTGGTTTGAAGTGCACCGTGTGTATGTTGTTTTTAAGTTATTTATTTTCTTGGTTCAAGATTCAATTTCATACTCCTGTCTATCATTTTAATGAGGGATTCTTTATCGATGACAACGCATATACATACATATATATATATGCCTCAATTTTAATTAGAAATAATGTATGCTCAAGAACGCCCAAAATTTTTAGTTTGGGTCGATTTCTATTTGGTTCTAAAAATTCGGGATGTGACACCCTCGACGTAGAAGAAAAAGCAAGGGCAAAAGACGCTCCTAGCACATCTGCTGTTGTACAAAATAGTGCTAGTGCAAACATGGTTGAGAAGAAAGCCTACCATAAAAATAACTATAAGGGTAAGATGCAAGCCAGTGGTAAAGCCAAAAAACCACTAACTTTAAAAAGAAGAAGAATGAGAAAGACAACAGGGCATGTTTTGTGTGTGGCAAAGAAGGGCATCTTGCAAAAGATTGCCGTTACCGCAAAATCAAAGATAATGGACAGCAAAAGAAGGCTGTGAATGTGACCGTTGGCAAAAAAAAAACGGCAGTGGAGCCGATCCTTTTGGGTATAGTAGTTTACCATTTGTTTTTTCAGCCATACAATCTTCAGATTGGTGGGTTGATACATGTGCCAATGTTCATGTGTGCTCTGACTGGCCTTTGTTTTTTCTTACCAGGGAACACGGTCTTCCACCATCTTGATGTGAAACGGATCAGCTGCTTCTGTTCTTAGTGTTGTTACGGTCGAACTGAAGCTCACTTCAGGAAATACTATCCCTTTGAAGAACGTACAACATGCTCCATCAATAAATATGAATCTGATTAGTGTTTCCTTGTGTATGTTGAGTCAAATAAAATTGTAATATCCAAGTTTGGAAACTTTATAGGCAAAGGCTATGTGAGCGGAGGCCTGTTCCGCCTAAGTACTTTTGATATGAGTCATCACTTGAACTTTGCATCCATGAGTAATAAAGCTTGTGAAGCTGATATATGGCATTCACATTTTTGTCATATTGGTTTTGACACGTTGCTAGAATGTCCATATTAGATTTAATTCCTAAGTTTAATATTGTCAAAGGATCAAAGTGCCAATCTTGTGTGCAAGCAAAACAACCTCGAAAACCATTCAAAAGTTTAGAGGAAAAGAGAGACTTGGCACTATTAGATCTTATTCATTCTGATTTGTGTGAGATGAATGGATTATTGACTAGAGGAGGCCAGAGATATTTCATGATTTTTATAGATGATGCTACTCGTTTTTGTCATATTTATTTGCTAAAAACTAAAGATGAATCTCTACATTACTTTAAAATTTATAAGGCCGAGGTTGAGAACCAACTTGAGAGAAAAATTAAACGGTTGCGCGATGACCGTGGAGGAGAGTATACCTCAAACGACTTCGCTCAGTTTTGTGTTGAACATAGTATTATCCATGAAGTGACACCACCATATTCACCTCAATTCAATGGGATGGATGGAGGAAAAACCGAACTCTAACAGATTTGGTAAATGCCATGTTAGAGAGCGCCGGTATGTCCTACAAATGGTGGGGGGAAGCTATTTTGATAGCAAATTTTGTCCTAAATAGAGTAGTGACTAAAAACAGAGAAGTCACACCATGTGAGGGATGGAATGGAAGAAAATCCAATGTCAATTTTTTGAGGACTTGGGGCTGTTTGGCAAACGTTAATTTACCTGAGCCGAAAAAGAGAAAGCTTAGACCAAAAACAGTAGATTGTGCATTCTTGGGATATGCACATGACAGCACGGTCTATAGATTTTTAATAGTTAAATCTGATACTCTATAGCAAAATGTGAATACTATCATGGCGTCAAGAGATGCTTCATTTTTTGAGAATATATTTCCAATGAGAGCAGTAGGTAGCACATCTTATAATGAGAATAACCATAATCATATAACTGCTCTTGAGGAGTAACACCACCTCAATAAAATGATGAAATGCACGCACCATCTAGGGAAGATAACAATTTAGTCGATCATGGATCCCCTCATAGTAGTAAGAGACAAAGGATTGCGAAATCCTTTGGTGATGACTTTATTGTTTATCTTATAGATGATGTGTCCAATACTATTTCAGAGGCATATGCTTATCTAGATGCAGAGTATTGGAAAGAGGTGGTCCACAGTGAGATGGACTCCATCATGTCAAATGGGACTTGGGAGATCACCGATTGCCCAAGTGGGTGTAAACCAATAAGCTGTAAGTGGATCTTCAAAAAGAAATTGAATCCGGATAGTACTATTGAGAAGTACAAGGCTAGGCTTGTGACCAAGGGGTTTACACAAAAATAAGGAGAGTTTTTCTTTGACATATACTCTCCTGTTGCTCGAATTATCACTATTAGAGTGTTGCTTACGATTGCTTCTTCTTATGGTCTACTTGTCCATCAAATGGATGTAAAGACGGCTTTCCTTTATGGAGAGTTAGAGGAAGAGATATATATGGAGCAACCAGATGGTTATAAAATTCCTGGGCAAGAGAATAAAGTGTGTAAATTAATAAAATCTCTCTATGGTCTAAAGCAAGCACCAAAATAATGGCATGAAAAATTTGACTACACTTTAACATCAACCGGATTCAGCGTGGATGAGGCAGACAAGTGTGTGTACTATCGTTATGGTGGGGGTCAAGGAGTAATATTATGCTTGTATGTCGATGACATATTGATTTTTGGAACAAGCACAAGCGTGATTAATTAGATCAAATCTTTCTTGTCTCGATGCTTTGATATGAAAGACTTAGGACCGGAAGATGTAATTCTGAATATAAACTTGATTAAAAGTGAGGATGGGATCACACTAAATCAATCTCACTATATGGAGAAAATTCTTTCTCGCTTTGGCTTTGAAGACTGCAAAGTCTCTCCAACCCCTATGATGCAAGCATCAAGCTTAAAAAAATCATGGGAGAAGGAAAAGGTCAACTGAGATATTCACAAATAATCGGTTCTCTTTTGTATCTAGCTGGTGCCACGCGACCTGATATCTCCTATGCCGTGAGCAAACTTAGTCAGTTTACATCAAACCCAGGAGGTAATCATTGGAAGGCACTTGAATGAGTGTTGTGTTATTTGAGGGGCACGACCTCACTTGGAATTCACTACATGGGATATCCCCCAGCGTTGGAGGGATATAGTGATTCTAATTGGATCTCAGATACGGATGAGATGAAGGCCACGAGTGGCTTTGTGTTTACGCTTGCTGGTGCTGCAGTTTCATGGAGATCTTGTAAACAGACTATATTAACAAAGTCCACTATAGAGGTAGAAATTGTAGCACTAGAAACAGCTACAAATGAGGCTAAATGGCTAAGAGAGCTATTGATAGACTTACCTTTTGGTGAAAAGCCGGTATCGCCTATCCTAATGTATTGCGATAACCAATCAATGCTAGCTCAGGTTATGAATACAAAGGATAATTCGAAGTCCAACAAGCACATCAAGCATAGACTGAAATTTGTCAGGAAGATGAAAAACTCCATAGTTATAGCTGCGAGCTATGTGAGAAGTGAAAATAATCTTGCAGACTCTTTCATAAAGGGATTATCACAAAATTTAATTTCCGTGATGTCTAAGAACATGGGTATGAGTCCCACTTGAAGTTACATCACAATGGTAACCTGTCCTTTTGATCGGAGATCCCGTGATTTAGGTACGAGGAAAAACAAGTTGCCTGATGTAACCATAGAGTACATTGTAAATAAAAAATGTACCCATGTTCAAATGACATCAAGTACTCTTTATCGTATGGAAGGTTGGCATAAATTAAGCCTTAATATTTTCTTTATAAAGATATTAGCCTACAGGATATCTTGAAGGGAAACACCTACTTGAGCTCAACTGTAGGTCGCAGTTCGTGAGAATAGGGTGTTCTCATAAAGGGTCATTAGAAGATACGCGAGCAAACCATTAACGCTCTAAATAGGTGAGGTTGTTTGGCAGCCTAGTATCAGTCATGATCTCAAGTGAAATCTTTACACAAGAGGCTGAGAATTCAAGGCCTAGTCCATTCTTCAGTCGTGGAAAGATAAATCTTGTTATTCTCGATATAAGTTCAACCCGTATGGGACTTATACCAAAAGATTGATATATAAAACAACACTAAAACACACTGATCTTTTGTCCTCCATTCCTTGCTTTGGAATTGGTGGGGGATTGTTAGAATTTGGGCCATTCAAGTGGCCCATTCAGCTGAAATTCCAAAACAACGTGGTTGTTGGTTTTAGTCCCATATTGCTAGTTCAAGGTGGTGCAAACCAACTTATATAGTAGCCCTCATACCTATGCATGGATAGAGAAAGCAATATTATAATGAGGGGCTGGTTACATATATACTCACACACACGCGCGCGTATCCTCGATTTTTCGCGTGTTCTTCCGCGTGACTTGTGACTTGCGACTGCATTGAGTGTATTTTGCCACTTGTATCCTTTACAATATCTGAATTATGTTGTACTAATAGAGAATTAGTGCACGTTTTATTGCCATAAACACCATTCCTTTTATTGTCATAAACACCATTTGTTTATTGCCATAAACACCATTTGTTTAATTCCATGAACATCATTTTTTTATTGTCATAAACACCATTAATTGGCCAGCGGTCATTAGTGGTCGTTATTGAAGGGAAACGACTCCTAGAGAGCAGCCATGCCTATATAAGGTCCTGGAAACATTCAGGTTTGAACACAGAAAAATTTTACTTCCATATATTCTTCTTCCTTCCTTTGGAAAGTTGTGATGTGGTGTTTGAGTGGATATACTTCACCGGCCTTTTTCTTGGTGTGCACCGAGGAGGAGGGTGAGCGGTATCTCCGAACCATTGCCGTCGTGAAGCCTACACGAGAGACGACAATAAGGTTTCAATGTAGCGCATCTGCGCGACCGCTCGAAGCTGGTTGATTTTGATCTTCGCTGCCTCACGAACGAACTGCAACTTCTACATCAACGGTCTGTTTCATATGTAATTTATGCTTATCAAAGCACCGACAAAACCAAAGTGAGTCCATATGCCTGTCCTAGTTTTTATTGTATTGATGTAACTACTGCTCAGTAAAATTTGCATGACAGTTTTAAATATCTGTGAAACTTGCCTTAATATTGAATCTAAATTTAGAATAATACGCAATTTTCCAACACTTATGGCAAATGAAGTGATCTTTCAATTGGATTTGGCTCAGGAAGAAAGAGAACTTTCAGACGATGAATTGATTCTGCGCCGGGACCTAAAGTCCGGAGTGTTAGGCCTGGCTGTAGTGGACCATGCTCGTAGACGTCAGGCCTCAAGGATGACTTGGCTAAAAGAAGGGGACGCATGTATTGAATTTTTCCAACTCCATGCAAATGCCCGGGCACGGAAACATTACATACCGAGGCTGAAGATGTATGATGGTTGTTTCATCTGGTCACACAACGAAATGGAAGACACTCTGTATCAGCATTTTCACAATACTCTGAGTTCTAGGCAGAGTAGAACAAAGACCATCAACTGGAACATGTTGGGATTACATAGACTCAGGGAGGACCACCACCTCGAAGACGCATCCATCTGAGAAGGCTCCCAGGCCCGATGGCTTCACAAATGATTCTATAAAAGCTGTTGGCACATAATCAAGTCGGATTTGTTGGCGGCGTTCCAAAGTTTTTTTTTTAATTTGTGTACTGGACCAATGACAAAGCTCAACCATGCGGTGATCAATTTAATACCGAAGGCCGAAGTGGCAGAGCGGCCGACGGATTTCAGGCCAATAAGTTTGATTCATTCATTTGCAAAACTCCTATCCAAAGTACTGGCTATGAGGCTTGCTGAACACATGAACTACTTAGTATCCCCTGCTCAAAGCGCCTTTGTCAGGGTCGGTGCATACAAGACAACTTTCTCTACGTGAGAAATCTAGCAAGAATTTACCAACGAAAATGGCAGAAGGTACTCATGTTTAAATTGGATATATCCAAGGCGTTTGACTCAGTTTCATGGGGCTATCTGTTTGAGATATTACTCAGCAGAGGATTTCCATGGAGATGGATCAACTGGATATTGGTTCTGCTCGCCACTTCGTCGTCGCCAGTCAAGCTTAATGGGGATCGATCCAGGGCTCTAGATATGGCACGAACGGGGACCTCGGCAGGGTGATCCGCTTTCACAATTTTTGTTCATATTAGCTTTCGATGCCCTCCACCATATATTCAATCAAGCAACAAGGACCGGACTCCTGTCTGAACTGAGGGAGCCAGCAGCTAAAGTTCGCGTCTCTCTATATGTCGACGACGCAATGGTATTCGTTAACCCGGTGCAGCAAGATATTAGATCGATGATGTGTTGGCTCCGAGGTCGGGTGAGTTTTGTTGCCTTTGTGGCTGGTGATGCACGTAGTAGGAGACAGAAGGTGTATTTTGGCAGCGCTGATCAGCTGTGTCGCTGGGCCTGCCTTTTTCCATTAATCACGATAACTAAGACAACAGAATGACATCAGGAGAGGCCGAGCTCTCCGGCACTCGCGCACGATCTCAACTGATCGTGAGATTCGCTCGCCAGACTGACTACGTGCTCGCCATGCAGTGCATGCACGAGCTAATTATTCTGCTCGTCACCAGGACGTGCATGCATCTGAAAACAGAACTAACAAACGTCCTACGTACAAGGCTTATCTAACAAATCTCCCCCTAAGTCTTGTACGTCTTCTCAACGTCACGAACGCCGATTCTCGTTCGGAGCTCAACGAAACGATCGCGTCCAAGTGACTTGGTGAGCATGTCCGCAAGCTGATCTTCCGTTCCCACTGGCTCAATCTTGATCACACCCTCTTCAACACATTGTCGGATGTAGTGAAACCGAGTGTCAATGTGTTTGCTTCTATCATGGAACACAGGATTTCTTGTGAGCTGAATTGCAGACAAGTTATCGATCTTGAGTGTGACCGTACTGATTTGTTCTCCCTTGATCTCAGACAAAAGATGTGCCAACCAGACTCCTTGACATGCGGCGGTTGCCGCAGCTATATATTCTGCCTCGCAACTCAATAATGCCACCACGCGCTGCTTGTGTGACTGCCAGGACACGACACTTCCACCAAGGAAATACAGGACTCCGGTGGTGCTGCGACGGGTATCAACATCTCCGGCGAGATCACTGTCACTATATCCGATCAGCTCAAGCCCCTTCTCCTGTTTCTTGTAAACACACCCTAGATGTATGGTGCCAGCAACATACCTCAGCAGTCTTCTTACTGCCAACAAGTGTTCTGTCTTCGGCTCTTCCATAAACCGGCTCACAAAGCCCACAGCATACGCCAGGTCTGGTCTTGTGTTTACAAGGTACCAAAGAGCTCCAACTAACTTTCTGTACTCCGTTGGGTCAACAGCAGGTGCATTGCTAGCTTTGCTCAGCTTCAAACGAGTTTCCATGGGAGTATGACTTGGGTTGCAATGGAGCAAATTTGCTGCTTTCAGTATTTTGATTGCATATGCACCTTGACTAACCTCAATGCCTTGCCCAGTTTGATTCACTTCCAACCCAAGATAGAAGCTGTGTTTTCCCAAGTCTGCCATCTTAAACTCCCCCATCATTTCTCCCTTAAACCTCTTGATCTCTACTGCATCTCCTCCGGTGATGATTAAGTCATCGACGTAAACACCGACAATTAGCCGTTTTTCACCACAGCCGCGGGTGTACACAGCATGCTCAGCCTCCCCACGCTTGAAACCAAGTTCAACCAGAGATAGATCCAGTTTTGCATACCAAGCGCGTGGGGCTTGCCTGAGGCCGTATAGTGCTTTCTTGAGCTTCAGCACTTTGTCTTCCTCCCCCACAATCACGAAACCAGGTGGCTGAGATACATAGACTTCCTCTTTAATGTCGCCATTGAGAAAAGCCGATTTAACATCCATGTGATGAACTGTCCAGCCCTTGTGTGCAGCATATGCTAACAGCAGTCACACTGTCTCAAGACGTGTCACCGGTGCAAAAACTTCCTCAAAGTCTATGCCTTGCTGTTGCACATATCCCTTCGCCACCAGACGCGCTTTGTGCTTGCTGATCACCCCCTTGGCATCCCGTTTAGTCTTGAACACCCACTTCAGTCCGATGGGGCGTTGATGAGTTGGTAACTCCACCAGCTCCCATGTATCATTTGCCTCAATCGCAGTCATTTCATCAAGCATTGCTTGTTTCCAACAATCGAACTTCTGTGCTTCCTCAAAGGCAGTAGGTTCATCAGTATTGAGAAGCAGGAGATCCTCACCTTGTTCCAACTCATCGAGGTGCATTGGGTCCGTGGCCTCCATGAGATCACGGATAGCACGGTATCGAAGTGGAGCATCATCATGATCGGCGTCAAACATACTTGATGGAGGAGACGCCGACCTCCCTTCTTGCTCGGGCACAGCTGCCATAGGTGGGCTTGGCGATCGGTATGCCCGATGCTCTGCCGGTGACGCCCCGGCCTCATTCGGGTGTGCAGCTGCCACTGCATCATGTGATACCATCACATAGTCGATGACGAAGTCATTGACAGAATCTCCCTCATCCCACTTCCATGCTGCATCTTCATCAAACACAACATCTCTTGAGATTTTCACTTTCCTAGTGCGAGGATCATACATACGGTAAGCCTTTGATCCAGGCTCATACCCTACAAATATCGTCGGGATGCTTCTGTCATCAAGTTTCCTCAGATGACCCGTGGTCTTGGCATGGGCGATGCACCCGAAAGTGCGTAGATGATGCACTGCAGGGGGTGTTCCTTCCCACATTTCGTGTGGGGTTTTCCCACCGTTCCCCTTTGTCGCCGTGCGGTTTAGTATATAAACCGCTGTCACCACGGCTTCCCCCCAGAACACTCCGGGAAGATTCTTTGCCTTCAGCATGCTCCTGGCGGTTCCAACGATCGTCTGGTTCTTTCTTTCCACGACGCCGTTCTGCTGTGGGGTATACGGCGCTGTCAGCTCCCAACGGACTCCCAACTCTGCAAAGTAGTCGTTGAGCTGATTTGCAGTAAACTCCCCACCCCGATCAGTGCGTAGTGCAGCGAGATGCTTGCCACTCTTGCGTTCTGCTGCAGCTTGAATCCTTTTAATCGCCTGCGGTGCTTCATCTTTTGTAGAGAGGAGCGCAACCCACATATAACGTGTGTAATCATCCACAAGTAATAGGAAGTAGGCTTTACCACTTGGGGTTGAAGGAGTGATTGGTCCACAGATGTCACCATGCACAAGTTCCAGTACACTAGTAGCGTGATGAGTGCTTTGAGCTGGGAACGGCGCTCGACGATGCTTCCCGGCCAAGCATGCTTCACAAACTCGGTCCACTTGCTTTAGGAGCGGCAATCCCCGGACTAGTTCCTCTCGTGCCATCTTGCGAAGTACCCCAAAGTTTGCGTGTCCGAAACGTGCATGCCACCTCCAAGCACCGTCTCCCGCCACGGCGTTCAGACACACCGGACGAGCCAGTTCCACTTCAAGTGCATACAATCTTCCTGGTGTTCGTTGTACTTTGGCTACCAGTTGCAGATTGTCGTCCCGTACCTGCATGAAACCTCCATGCACCAAGATCTGATAGCCTGCTTCATCTAGTTGTCCACAGCTAATTATGTTTGCAGTGAGCCTAGGTATGAAATACACCTTAGGCAGAGCATGGTGTGCTCCATTCTTGCCATTGAAAAGAACGGCTCCGCAGCCTTCAATCTGCACGACCGACCCGTCACCGAACTTCACCGTCCCTGTCACGCTGGTGTCCAGAGTGCTGAATGCTCCACGTGCCCCGGTCATGTGGTTCGATGCACCGGTATCAAAGATCCATCGTCGGGCACTCCGGTCTTCCACATCGTCGACGACATTGAACACGGTCTCTTCTACGAGTTCAACTACCTTTGCAGACTTCGCCCGTGAGGAAATAACCAGTGTGTCAGTTTGTGTTGCTGGGCTCACAACTGCTGGTGACAATGCCCGTCTCGGCCTGGTCACCGTTCCCTCCATCAGTAGAAGGCTTGATTCTTCATCATGTGCAAGGTGGACTTGTTCTTTCACTTGTTCCCTCTTTGCCTTGCTGCGACAGTCCCGTGCCCAGTGGCCGATTTTACCACAGTTGTGGCACTTATCTTTGCTGCGGGTTTGCTTGGATGTACCATCACCTTGGCCGGACCACCCAGAACTCCGGTTAGATCGCCCGTTCCGGCTACTCCTTCCTCGGTTCCCTGAATTTCCAGACCGGTTTGAACCGGTGTTCTCCTTCTGTTTGTACCTCTCAAGCCACTGTTCTTCGGTCAGATATAGTTTTCCCTCTTCTCGTGGCTCACTGGTGTCACAATCATCCTCGGCTGCCCTCAGACGCCCTGTAATCTCCTCAACGGATAAACTGGCAGAATCCAGCAGGGTCTCAATAGAAATCACCAGTTGTTTGTACCTCGTCCGTGCGATGCGAAGGTATTTGTCGACAACCTTCTCTTCAGGCTCCGGATCACCGAGCGTTGCGAGCTGATTTGTGAGGCCGTTCAGACGCATCGCAAAATCTTCGATGGACTCCTTCTCCCGGAATGCGAGTAGTTCGTACTCACGACGGACCTTCTGCAGAGTTGCTTTGCGCACGCGATCATCACCGATGCGCATGGTCTTGATGCAGTCCCACGCCTCCTTCGCCGTGGGCTTGACCGCCAGTGTTGAGATCATGTCAGCCGGCACCGCGCTGCAAATGGCATCCAATGCCATCCGGTCCTGCTGGAAATCAACGTCACCTTTGTTCACTGCCTCCCACAGCGACCGAGCCTCAAGTTTGATCTTCATGAGCAGGGACCATTCGTTGTAGTTGGTCTTCGTCAGAATGGGATAGTTCGCCGGCCCCGCCGGCGCCATCTTCTCGACGATCCTCTCCACTACTCGCTCGCCGCCGACACGCGATCCTCTCGGCCTGCGCGAGAGGGAACGTCCCCGACGTCCATCAGCAGCCGGTGATCGCGATCCATATCCGGCCATCTCCCTCGCTGGCTCTGGTACCAATTGTTGGCTCCGAGGTCGGGTGAGTTTTGTTGCCTTTGTGGCTGGTGATGCACGTAGTAGGAGACAGAAGGTGTATTTTGGCAGCGCTGATCAGCTGTGTCGCTGGGCCTGCCTTTTTCCATTAATCACGATAACTAAGACAACAGAATGACATCAGGAGAGGCCGAGCTCTCCGGCACTCGCGCACGATCTCAACTGATCGTGAGATTCGCTCGCCAGACTGACTACGTGCTCGCCATGCACTGCATGCACGAGCTAATTATTCTGCTCGTCACCAGGACGTGCATGCATCTGAAAACAGAACTAACAAACGTCCTACGTACAAGGCTTATCTAACATGATGCGTCTGCTACAAGATTTTGGCGAAGCAACTGGGTTCAAAATAAATAATGAAAAAGGGTCTGTACTGCCAGTGAGATGTGAAGGTACAGACTTACAGACGCTGCTATATTTCTTCAGAGGGCAAGTGCTACAGCCTCCGATCAACTATCTAGGATTACCTTTAACCTTGGGACGTCTAAGACTTGTACATTTGCAAAGAATATCAAGGACAAGATGTCAGCCAAGCTTGCTGGCTGGCAGGGAGGGTTGCTATCTATTGCTGGACGCCGGGAGCTCATTAGGTCAGTTCTTAGCTCTCTCCTAACATACCTCATAACGGCCCTCAAAGTTCTAAAACAATTCTACAAGGAACTAGAAAAAATTTCGGAAGAGGTTTCTTTGGGTCGGCATGCAGGATATCCAAGGTGGAAAATGTAAAGTATTTTGGCTCTGAGTCTGTAGACCGCTTAACAGAGGCGGCTTGGGCATTATTGATTTTGAGAGATTTAGCCGGGCTCTGAGGCTACGATGGCTATGGCACTACTGGATTTTACCACAGAAACCATGGAGAGGTTCGGAGCTGCCCATCGATCCTACTGATGAGAACCTGTTTGCCGTGGCAACGGTGGTCAAGGTGCACAATGGAAAGCAGACACTCTTCTGGACTTCAAGCTGGATGCACGGCAAGGCCCCTGCTCAAATGTATCCATCCTTGTACCAGCACAGTAGGGGAAAGAAGAAGGTGGTGGCCGACGCACTGCTTGCCAATGCCTGTATTAGGGATATTGCTTACAACCTTACCGTACCACTTTTGGTACAATTTACAGAACTCTTGGATGAGGTTTAGACCGTACTGTATGACCCCACAGATACCGAAGAAGATCAAATCGTCTTGACTATATCTGCTAGTGGGATTTATTCTGCTAGGTCTGGGTATCAAATGCAATTTGAAGGTGGCATAATTTCAGAGCTTCCGAAGAAGATGTGGAGAGCCTGGGCACTGACAAGGTGTAAGGTCTTTGTGTGACTACTCACTTAAGATAGGCTCTGGACGGCATCAAGGCTGCAGGTCCGGGGTTGGGAGAATCCTTACTTGTGTCAATTTTTTTACAGGAACCTTGAAACGGTGGGCCACTTGTTCTTTGAGTGCCCCATTTTAAGGCACATTTGGACGCATGTTGCACGACAACTATCTACCCTTCGCTTTGTCCTACAACCTAGAAATCTGAAGACATTGCTTCCTAGTTTTTTAATCTTTCAGGTGGCTCATCTGGCAGAACTTTTAAGTGTCTTTGTTCGTTGGCAATAATGATATGTTGGGCATTATGGAATGAGAGGAACTGATGGATTTTCGACAAGCATGCACGCTCGCTTGATCAGATCATAAGCGATATTCAGGGGATGGTTAGTACTTGGCGATTAGCCGGAGCTACCAACCTTAGTCCTCTCCCTCTGTAACATAAAGAATAGCGGGCCACAATATAATGTGTACTTGTAAACTGCTTCGTGCTTATTAATATACATGCCGCGTAAATCCAGATCTTTCGAAAAAACTGCAAATTGATTTTTGGTTTTTACCCAAGACTTTTAGTCAGTTTTCTTCCTGAAACTTTGCTCAGAACTACTGCTTAGCCCCTGTTTCACACAACTTAAAGTTGTTGAAAAAACAGCTTGTATAAAAAGCTGGTGAATAGCAGATTAAACTCATATCCTACTTTTAGTTTATTCTGAAAAGTTATTTGGTACACCCCAGCTTATTTTTATAAAAAAAAACTAGTTCCGAAGCTATGCTAAATAGGGTCTAATCTGTTTCAAAACTTTTTTTGTCATTTACAGGAGGTAAATGCAAGGTTAACTGGGCTCGTGTTTGTCGCCCGGTCCAGTGGGGGGACCTTGGTGTGATTGACCTTGACCGTTTCAGCAGAGCTCTGAGATTACGATGGTTATGGCTTTCATGGTTCTCACCGCATAAGCCATGGCAGGGGATGGAGCTACCTGTGGACCGGACTGATGAGATGTTGTTCGCAACAATGACTTCAGTCACTGTACACAATGGGAGTCGAGCTCAGTTCTGGACGTCCAGCTGGCTCCATGGGAGCTGCCCCGCGGCCAGATTCCCCAATCTGTACAAGCACAGTAAGAGAAAAAAATCGGGTGCTGGCAAGCGCAATACAAAACAATAGTTGGATCACTGATGTGGCGCGTGATCTAACGGTGAGCCTATTGGAGGACTTTGTAAAACTGTGGGATATGGTACAAGGCTTTCAGCTCGATCCGGAGGATAACAGGGATGATGAGATTAAATGGCTAGGGGCTGCAAATAGACAATATACAGCTCGGTCTGTGTATGGAATACAATTTGTAGGAAGCACTGGATCGTGGCTCCACAAGAAGCTTTGGAAAGTTTGGGCCCCTAGCAGATGTAAGATTTTTATATGGCTATTATTACAAGACCGGCTCTGGACAGCGGCAAGGTTGCAGGCCCGAGGGTGGGAAAATCAATACTTTTGCTCGATGTGCCGCAGGAGCCTAGAGACGTCCACCCACCTATTCATGCAGTACCCTGTGGCGAGGGAGGTCTGGGAGCGCACAGGAGTTACCTTCAAACATGTGAGGCTGCAACCGGCAAGTTGGAAATATGGTCTCGACATTGCTACTTGGTATGAAAATCTTGTTAAGGGACAAGCACGATTAGCCATTGGCTCACTAGTCATTCTTGTTTGCTGGATGTTGTGGAAGGAGAGAAATGCGCGGATTCGAGGAAAGGACAACGCATCAGCTTCTTAAGATAATTCATGAGGATGCCTCTCTTTGGTCGTAAGCAGGGGCAAAAAACCTGTTCCAACAAACGCCGAACCCTGCCCAATAGGTTAATCTCGGAGACGACAACCAATTGCTGCTGAAGTTTGATCAGTTGCTGAAATCCAAGCGCTTAGCTGTGTCTCGGAAATCAGGATGTAAACTGTAGTGTGTGATGTATAAACTAGCCTGCGCTCAGCACTTCTTGTGCTATTCCTTTCTTTTCCGTCTTTTCTGTAACACTCTATTCATCTTAATGAAAGATGCTCAATTAGCTTTCTAAAAAAATAAAAAAAAGACGCCTTCAGCGTCGTTCTGAGATTGGTTGATCCTCCGCTGGGAAACGATGAGAGCTTCGCGAAGAGAAAGGAGATGTGGATGAGCCGCGCAACAGCCCGATTTCCTCTGTCATCGTCCAGCGCGGGTCATCGCGGCGTCGGGTTTCGGTAGCAGACGGGGAGCAACGCGTGAAAAGATGGCGGTCGGCCGGATCCATGCATGTTGCTCCATGCTGACTGAGCATGACATGGATTCAGGTGTATAACGTGTTTGTTTTCTTTCATTCATGGGATCTCAACTCTTCCTAATTCTTGGTTTATGAACTATCTTTCTGGAAAACGTTTCATAGCTTCTACTTCTTAGGATGCCCGCTTCAATTCCTCCAGTCTTATGAGCTGATGATTCAAAATGACGGAAAAGCCAGCAGAACTTTATTTTTAATGAAGATGAACGCTTGCTGCTTCCAAAAAGAGGGGTTTGGATTCGACTAGTCGCAGTCGCAGCGAACCAAACCAAGAGGGGAACAATCCATCCAAGCAAGCTAGCTAGGTAACTAGAAAAAGTCGATCCGCTCCGGCACAAGTCAAACAGCCACCGGGGCGCAGCCCTCGACGACAGAAGACCTCGGCGGGAAGATGAGAGCGGAGGCGGTCGAAGGATGGAGGCGGCGGAGAAGACCAGGCTCGGTACTCGTGGGTCGTGGCGGCGCTCGGAGGAGGCGAGTCGCTGCCGGTGGAGCGGCGGAGCAGCTCTCGCGCCGGGACTGAGTAGGGAGGGGATAGGACACACGGTGCACGAGAACTGGCTCGGTCCAGCCAGTTGGTTCGACCAACCAGCCATACATACTCCAACCTTTTTTTCACAAAAAAAAATATCTGCCGCAAAGGTTGCAGTATGTCAAGGAATATTGGACGTTTTTATTCTCGAAGAATTAGAGATCCTGCTCCAACTTGGATTGATTGGAAATCTCACTGCATCTTTGGCTCGCCAATCTCCATATTATTTAGTATGGCGTACCATAGTTATCTATTATATATGAAAGATTATATACTGATTTTCAAGTGAGTGAACCAAACTCTCTCCATGTTCACTTTGATTTGTCTATTTTATTGTTCAGGTGAATTTTAATCCGAATATCTTTCAACCTTCTGATATATGTTTTTTGCAATCTTTCATCCAATCCATCTTCTGAATATCAAGTTCCAGTTTCTCTTAACCAAGAGGACTACAAAAGCATTTTATTATTGACATATTTGATATAGCCCAAGGAATATAATCACATAATGCAAGTTGACTGCACCGACTATATTACCAAAAGTCTATATTCTTTTCCTTTTTCCAACATAAAGATTCTACCTTGCAGGCAATGTTTTTTTAGTTTTAGTAAATCGCTTCCACATACTTTTTCCACTCTTTTATACTACATATTTGTTGGCGATATGCCCAAGAGGCAATTATAACAATTCGGGTTAAGACCTGTTGGATATTTGATCCATAAGTAATTAGGGTACTAATAGGCATGCGACCTAAAAGCCCATTAGTACGTCTATAAATACGAGGGGTAGTATTAGGGGCTGATGACTCCACCACGTGACAGACCTAGCCACCACCCCTCACAGGCCTCACGTCGAGACGCTTGCCGCGTGCGCGGTGCTAGCACACCAGCGCACGACGTTCCTCCCCGTGCGTGTGGACTCCGTGGAGGCACTACTGCTACTGCTGCACTGATTGGCTACGAACGTGATCGTCTACCTGCTGCCTGACGAGGACGAGGAAGAGACGAACGTGGCCGTCTACCTTCCCTACACCGACGCGCGTCTACGTTCCGCTGCGCTGCGCGTCTAGTGGTAACGATCTATGACCTCTGTACTCGCATGTTTCCTGGGTGACGTGGTAGAATTGCTAGAGTATCGTACCGCCAATTTTCCAACAACGGCATCATAGCCGACTTGCGTAGTTTTAGTTTGGATCTTGTTAGTAGATGCGATCTACTGCAGATATGTTCATACAAGGAATTTTTATTGCATATTTTTTGGGGTTCGGAATCGGTTAGAGTAGATTGCGATCGTATATAAGTTCGTGCTCTTTGTATGTTGTGTGCGCAAGCTGTCCCTACTGGTTGAAATCACTATCGGGACTAATCACGTACATATCTAACAGACCACAGTCATGAGTCACGATCTTCTCATCAATAACTAGTCACATTGAAAATTGAGGCATTTTGAATGGCTCGGATTCGGGTTGATTTGATCAATCCGATGAGATTTTCATAGTGATTTTATAGATGCAATCTATGTAATTCCGTTCATTGCTGTCTGCTATAGCGATTACATATTATCGTTTCGCGCTAGAAACAGTTCTACGCTCAACTCATTTTTACAGAGAATGATGTGAATGGTATGGCCTAATTGTGATGTGGTGATTTGTATGTAATATTCATACAACCTGCGTGTAGTAAATTTAACACAACTGGGTTGAGTTTGTCATAAAATTGTATAACGACTGTGTGTCGACCTATGATGCTTTATCTCTCATGTAATTTATTTGGTAGCTATTAGTTGTATTAGCTTCTTTTATATTTATGGAGATATCTTCAAGCATGGTGGAGATGGTGATCACCATAAGAAGGGAGGCACAACAGCTTAGATCATGATAGAACCATGGCGAGGGAGACCACTATGATTCTAAAGATCCATACTATTCACAATGTGATATGATCGTATGCCTTGCCTGTAATGTTTATTTATTACTATTCTTTTCATGCTTTTCATATGGCGAATGTTTTGTCATGATAGAATAGCTTCCCTCGCAAAAGTTGAGTATTTGATGCCTGTCGGAGTGTGAGTTGCGACACTCCTCCCGGCCTGCTCGGAAGCAGCCCGCGAGGTTCTTTTTTTCGGAGGGGACTTGGCGCCCTACACGACCTGGGCTCGAGAGAACGGATGAACACCGAGATTTACGTGGTTCGGTCCACCGGAGCGTAATACCCTACGTCCACGGGAGTGCTTGTTCTATTGCCTGCGAGTGAGTGCTTGTGCAATGTGGGATGTGGGATCGGGAACCCTCTACAGGGCGGTCACCCCGGCCCTTTTATAGCTCAAGGCCGGGGTGGTTACAATGAGGCCTGGGGCCTGACAGGTGGCTCCAAAGCTAAGTGAACCCTATGCACAATCTAGGGCTTTGTCATCTGACTAGAGTGGCCGGTGGAAGAGTTAAGTCCCGCCGTCCAGCATGCTGAGTGCCCCTGACCGCGTGTCAGGTGATGATGAAGACGCCGTCTTGTTGCCGCGTCTTCTCGCCCTGCTTGGGCGGCTTCTTACCGTTGGGGGGAACTATACTGTTGTCACGCCTTGTCGTCCTGTCTTGTCACCGTAATGTCGAACGGGCAAGGGACGGAGGCATGTGCTATGCGCCATGTTTCTGGGGAAGGCGCGAGCCTTGAATGCGAAGCCTGATAGCGCACTTCCTTCTTGACTTCGTCGACCCACAGCCCATGATAGATCATGGGGCACGTGGCGGCTCTGGAGCTCTTATCGAAGGGCTTGGTACTAGGGGACACGTGGAAGCTCTGGACCTCACCTCAGCGGGGAGGATCGGGCCGGAGCCTAGGGCACGTGTCTGCACCGGTGCTGTCCTCAGCGGGGAGGCGAGGGAGCCAGAGGACACATGGCAGCCCCGAACCTCACCTCAGCAGGGAGGCTCGGGACGGAGCCCGGGGCACGTGTCTGCCCCGGAGCTTTCCTCAGCGGGGAGGCGGCTCAGAGCCAGGGTACACGTGGAAGCCCCGGACCTCACCTCAGCGGGGAGGCTCGGGTCGAAGCCCGGGGCACGTGTGTGCTCCGTAGCTGTCCCTAGCGGGGAGGTGGCTCGGAGCCAAGGGGACACGTGTCAGCCCCGAACCTCACCTCAGCGGGGAGGTTCAAGCCAGAGCCTAGGGCATGTGTCAGCTCCGCAGCTCATGCGGACGTGGCGGCCCCAGGGCTGACCATGGGGCCATGGGTACGTGGCTTACGCTTGGGCCGCCTCGGCGGGGAGGAGGGACCAGACTGTCTTTTACCATCTACGTGGGGGTACTCGGTCTGCAGGATACTGATAGTGGCCCCGGCCCATCTCGGGGGAGGCATTGAGCCTGCAGGTGGGGCCACCATCTCTCCTGCATGGTGGTTTTGAACCTGTGCTTTGGAAACTGTAGTGGTGGCGAGATTTTCATGTAGCGGGCGAGTGGTTGTACCTGAGAGATGAAAAGGCTGCACGTCCTTGGCGTAGTGGGCATATCCACCAGTCGAAATGGCAGCACATCATCGGCATAGTGGACGCATGCTCGCTCCTGACTGGTGGATCGTGGCGACGTGCTCGAGGGATTGCCTCGGGGCTTTACTGCGGCAGCCTTTGGGTCGCCCACCGCAGCTCCACACTGCCGCTTTTCCCGAGAACCGCTGGACGTTCCCGAGAAGTTACCCACCTGGCCCCCTGGTAGGTGTGGCCCTTGAGTTGGGGTGTACCTACCATTGGATGAGGCAGGATACCGGCATCGGGCCCCCTGGGAGGTCCGAATCACCAAGGACCTGTGCGGACCTGCAGTCATGGCAGGAAAATGGAGTAGTCGTGCTATCTGGTCATGCTTCCTTGCTTGATAGCTTTGATGTGGCTTACGGTCCTCAGTTAAGCTGCGGGGCTTGGGTAATTCGATGTGGGGTCGTCTGGGCTATGGTTAAAGCCTTGCCGAGGGGTATGAGCCATCCCGTTCCCCGGTACCGAGCTGTAGCGCTAGAGAGGTAGGGTACACACGCTAAGGGTACGGAACCAGGCATAGCAAGCTACGCCCCTGGACCTCCCTCTGGCGTAAGCTTTTCGGGGGAGGGTCGTTAGACGCCATAGGGCCCCCAGGCAATGAGACAACCAAAAATCCCTATGTTACGGTCAAGACTTTGCTCGGGGGTATGAGCTGTCCGGCTCTCAGGTACCGAGCTGTAGCGCTGGAGAGGCAGGGTACACATGCTAAGGGTACGGAACCAGGCATAGAAGGCTATGCCCCGGGACCTCCCACTGGCGTAAGCTTCTCGAGGGAGAGACCATTCGGTGCCATAGGGCCCCCGAGCAACGAGACAACCGCAGGACCCTGGGTACGCCACACGTACTTCAAGCAAACCCGCCTGTTCAAGGATAGCACAGCCCTTGCTACGGTTGGGCACAAGGAAAAGTGACTGGCCACACAGCCAGAGTGGTATGGAAAGAAAGCATGGAAAGTATGGGGCAATGTCCAGGTTCCGGTCACTTCTCTTTTCCATAGACGTGTTCTTTCTAGCCCCCAAGTACTCAGTTATAGCGCAGGGGAGGCAGGATGTGCATGCTATGAGTATGAAACCAGGCATAGTAGGCTACACACTCTAGACCTCCCGCGGGTGTTAACCTTTCAGCGAGGAGACCCTTCAGTAGCATGGGACCTAGGACAAGTGTGTAGGACAGGCTCCGGACACGCCATTTACAGTTGATATGCTTGAGGAAGCACAAACTGTAATAAGTTACGCAGTAGGATAATTTTTTTTATTTCTGACTTCCTCTGGGTGATAGGAGGGAACTGTCCATACAAGAAGGCAACGACCCGCTCCGGATGACAATAGTAGCGGGACTCCTCCAGGGCTTAGCTGTTCTAAGCGCTCTCCCTAGACATTATGACACCCTTACAAGAAAGAGAAAAAGAAAAGATACCCTACTACTGCGCTAAGGGTAGAACTTACAGAGATGTTCTATGTCCTGTGGTCAGGGTAGAGGTACTCATTTCCTGTGGCTAGGCGGGTGCACGTGGGGCGGCATACTTATGCTGGTTAGGAGGGACCCTCCCAGCTGGGGGAGGGTTTGTCACCCCTCCTTGAGAAAGTATTAGCTGAGGCACCAGGTGGCCCTACCTTGGGCTGTCTACTCTGTGTGTACCATTGCTGGAGCGTTTTGTGGTGTAGCGCATTTCAAGCAGCCTCTAGCCATGTTGCCTCGTCGACGAGGTCGATTTCTTCACGCAGGTGCTTGTCATGTGTGGCTTCGTCGTATGTCTGGACGTCCAGTGAGCCCTTAGTGTGTTCTGGGGGGGAGGGCAGCCTCGACCCCCTACACCAGTGTAAGAGGGCGTTTCGCTTGTCGCATGACAAGGGGAGGGAATGTTCGACTAGATGTGGAGTGCCTTGCATCGCTCATTGTCGGCGCTTGACTTGGAGTTGGATTGGTCGTAGATGGCTTTCAACGCCCTCTAGGCGTCTTGATACTCCATCTCCTGCTCAGCGTTGGCCTCTGGTTGGGCCTTTTGTTTGCCCTACCGCTGGCGGGAGGGTGCGCCGTCTTGGCGCGACTGCTGTTGTTGCAGCTCGCGGAAGCGTTCCGCAAGCTCCTTGATCTCGCGTCATCTTTAGCACCGTGACTGCCGGTGTTGTGCACCGAGCACCACTGGCCATCGTCGTTGGTAGACGACGGTCGCGGGCGCTTGTCAGAGCACGGGGCTCAGCCTCCACTAGCCGCTGCCAGGGCGGCAGTGGACGCCCCGGCCAGAGGCTTGTTCCCGCCTCCGGCCTTGTTCTTATTGCTGCTGCGCGGAGCAACAACTTCTCTTGCACTCCCTGCCGTGGAGACAGGTCGTGAGTGCCGGTCTCGGCCTTCCGCCGCCCTGGCACATTTTTTGGCCAGGCTGAAGAGCTCGGAGACGTCTTGCACGTCGTGCGTGGCTAACTTCTCGAGGATCTTCTTGTTGCGGACACCTTGCCGGAAGAAGACGATGACGTAGGCGTTGGAGATGCGGGGGGTGGTGTTCCTGACCTGGGAGAACTGCTAGATGATGGACCACAGCGACTCCCCATCACGTTGGCGCATGGCATGGAGGTCAAACTCGGTGCCGGGGCACGTGTAGGAACTCCCGAAGTTGGCCGTGAATCTCCAGCGCAACTCTTCCTAGGATGTGATTTATGTTAGGGGAAGTTTCATGAGCCATGACCGGGCTGTGCCGGTCAGGGCCACGGGGAAGTAGTTGGCCATGACGGCCTCATCTCCTCCTGCAGCTAGGATGGAGGTGGAGTAGATCTGCAGGAAATCAGCGGGATTGACCGTCCCGTCGTATTTTTCCAACAGGTGGGGCCGGAACATGGGTGGCCAGACCACCATACGAAGGTGCAGGGAGAGCGCTTTGCAGCCCCCTACTGCCCCCGGAGAGGCAGGGGTAGGCGGAGCACGGTTTGCCAGTACTGCGCTCGGGGAGCGGTACTCTCCTTCGAGGTCGTGGCGCCTCTCGCGGCGTCGCTCGATGGTGGTGCGGCCATCTTCGCTTGCGAGGCGGCGGTTGAGCTCGACCCTGAGGTCAGGTGTGACCATCGCGCGTGGGGCTGCCACCCCACGGGCCACTGTAGGAGTACGCGAATGGGCCAGCGAGGGTTCAGCCGGCTGTCTCCTATAGACAGATGAGTTCATGGCAGCGGAGACGAGATGATTGACGTCATGCCGCCACTGCTCCGCCGCCTCGGGGTGGCACCCTCACCCGGAGGGTTGTGGAGCAGAGCGCACGCTGCAGCCAGCACGCTCTCCGGGCTCGACCATGGCGGCACTGTCGCCAGTGCCGGAGAAGAGGGTGGCCGCGAGGAAGCGACCACTAGCAGTGTGTGAGCCAACAGCGCACTGTCCGTGCGGTTGCCGGCCCGTCCCAACCTGGGCACCACGGACGCCTCGGAGGCACCATCGTTCTGGTCATCGGTTTGGCCGGATTTGGGCACTGGGGGTGCCAGTGGCATGCGAGTCGTCTGACAGCTGGCCTGGCCAGACCTGCCCGCCATGGAGCGGGAGGTAGCCTCATCCTCTCCCATCTGGAGACGACGGCGAGCTGGGCGAGGAGGATCGCCATGAGAAGTAATGTTCACCATGGTCGCGTGGAGAGCGCGGAAAGCCCCCCTACCTGGCGCGCCAAATATCGGAGTGTGAGCTGCGACACTCCTCCCGGCCCGCTCGGAAGCAGCCCGCAAGGTTCTTTTTTTTGGAGGGGGCTCGGTGCCCTACGTGACCTAGGCTCGAGAGAGCGGATGAACACCAAGATTTACGTGGTTCGGGCCGCTGGAGCGTAATACTCTACGTCCACGGGAGTGCTTGTTCTATTGCCTGCGAGTGAGTGCTTGTGCGTTGTGGGATGTGGGATCGGGATCCCTCTAAAGCACGGTCACCCCAGTCCTTTTATGGCTCAAGGCTGGGGTGGTTACAATGAGGCCTGGGGCCCGATAGGTGGCCCCAAAGCTAAGTGAACCCTATACACGATCTAGGGCTTCGTCCTCTGAGTAGTTTGGCCGGTGGGAAAGTTAAGTCCTTTTGTCTGGCGCGCTGAGCGTCCTTGACCGCGTGTCGGGTGATGATGAAGACGCCATCTTGTCGCCGCATCTTCTCGCCCTGCTTGGGCGGCTTTGTACTGTTGGGTGGCAATGTACTGCGGTCACGCCTTGCCATCCTGTCTTGTCACCGTAATGGTGAACGGGCAAGGGATCGAGATGTTTGTTGTGCGCCATGCTTCTGGGAAGGCGCAGGCATTGAATGCAAAGCCTTACAACACACTTCCTTCTTGACTTCGTCGATCCACGCCCCATGACAGATCGTGGGGCATGTGGCGGCTCTGGAGCTCATATCGATGGGCTTGATACCAGGGGACATGTGGCAGCTCCGGACCTCGCCTCAGCGGGGAGGCTAGGGCCGGAGCTTAGGGCGCGTGTCTGCATCGGAGCTGTCCTCAGCGGGGAGGCGGCTCGAAGCCAGGGGACACATCAGCCCGGGACCTCACCTCAGCAGGGAGGCTCGGGCCGGAGCCCGGGGCACGTGTTAGCTCCGGAGCTGTCCTTAGTGGGGAGGTGGCTCGGAGCTAGGGGACACGTGGTAGCCCCAGACCTCACCTCAGCGGGGAGGATCGGGCTGAACTCCGGGGCACGTGTCTGCTCAGGAGCTGTCCCCAGTGGGGAGGCAGCTCGGAGCCAAGGGAACACGTGTCAGCCCTAGACCTCACCTCAGCAGGGAAGTTTGGGCCGGAGCCCATGGCACGTGTCAGCTCCGCAGTTCATGCACACGTGGCGGCCCCAGGGCGGACCATGGGCACATGGGCATGTAGCTTACGCTGGGGCCTGCCTTGGTGGGGAGGCGAGACCCAGACTGTCTTTTACCCACTACGAACTTGTTTAAGTACTCCATGAAGACCTTGTTCATGAGGTACATGAAGTATGCGGGTGCATTTGTTAACCCAAAAGACATAACGGTATATTCATATGAACCATACCGTGTTCGAAATGCAGTCTTGGGTATGTCGGAGGGCTTAATCTTCAGCTGGAAGTATCCCGACCGAAGATCAATCTTGGAGAAAATTCGAGCACCTTTCATTTGGTCGAACATGTCCTCTATATGGGGCAGCGGGTATTTCTTCTTGATCATCACCTCATTGAGAGACCTATAATCCACACACATCCTCTGGGTCCCATCCTTCTCGTCTACGAATAGCACGGGGGCTCCCCACGGTGACGAGCTTGGATGAATAAAACCCTTTTCTAGCTGCTCCTGAATTTGCTTCTTAAGTTCCACTAGTTCATTAACGGGCATCCTATATGGCCTCTTTGCTATAGGTGCAGTCCCCGATACTAAATCAATGGCAAACTCAATGTCCCAGTCAGGTGGCATACCTAGAAGTTCTTCCGAGAACACATCTGAAAATTCTTGAACCACCGGAATGCTTTCCAATGTTGCTTCTTCGACATGGTTCAATGCTGCCTTCCCGGTTGCCGGTTGGGTTGACTCGAACTCAATATGAGTACCGTGCTCATTTGTCAACTACACGCTCCTCTCAGCACATTGAATTACTCCGTTGTGCTTTCTTAACCAATTCATTCCAAGTATTATATCAAGCCCTTGAGAATCCAAGACAATAAGGTTAGCAAGGAAGTCTACCCCCCTTATTTTAAGGTTTACTTTTGGACATACTATATTAGTCCTCATCTCTCCATCGGGAGAATTAACCAACATAGTATATTTCATGTATGATATGGGCAGATTATACTGGGCAACATACTTGGATGATATGAATGAATGCGATGCTCCAGAATCAAATAAAATAGTAGCTGGGTTGGAGTTGGCAAGGAACATACCAATCACGACGTCCTCAGCTTGTTGCGCTTCCTCAGTGGAGACATGGTTCACATTGTCACGAGCATAGTTCTGCTGCCCATGGTTACCTTGCGTAGCTCCTCCATTTGGCCGTGGGTTCTGTCTTGGCGCGTTGGTCGGCTGTCCAAGGCCTTTCTTCGGGCATTGACTTGCAAAGTGTCCCGCTTCTCCGCATGCAAAGCATGCTTTGTTGCCCAAAACAGCAGGAACGTTGGGGCGAGGGTGGTTTTGGGCATAGGCGCCCATGTTGGGATGGGGCGCCGGAGGCAAAGGCACACGAGGTGCTTGCATGATAGGACGTTGCTGCAGTGGCTGATTAGGGCGAGGTGGGTTTGCAGGGCGGAAAGTAGAAGCGGACGAGCCATACGGTGGTGCAGCTGGGGGCATGAAACGGGGACGTACATTGCTCCCTTGTGGCTGGTATGGCATCTTCCTCTTGCCCTCTTGCTCGATCTCACGGATCTTGCTCTCAACCACTATAGCTTTGTCAACGAGCTTCTGGAAGTTTGCATAATCATTGTTGTGCAGCTGAACTTGGATCTCATTGTTCAATCCTCTCATGAACAAGTATTGCTTCCTTTGATCTGAGTTGACATCTTCGGGAGCATACCTTGACAGCTGCGTGAACTTGTTGAGGTACTCATTCACACTATTCCTTCCTTGGCGGAGACCTTCAAACTCTTGCCTTTTTAGCATCATGACTCCACCAGGGACGTAATGAGAGCGGAAACTCTCCTTGAACTCAGCCCAAGTGATAGTCTCCTGGTTGACATGAGCATTGTAAAGAGCATCCCACCAGTCAGCGGCTGCTCCCATAAGTTGGTGCGATGCGAAGAGAACTTTCTCCCGATCATCGCGCTGAACGATAGCAAGCTTCTTTTACATGGATTTCAACCAATCATCAGCCTCCATGGGATCATTAGCTTGTTCAAAAGTAGGCGGTCGAGTCCTCATGAACTCTCCCAACCTGTTGTGAGCCGGCGGTGGTGGTGGTGCAGGAACGGGGTTAGGATTGTTGTTGTTGTTGGCTTGCAGCTGACCCAAAGTTTGGATCATAGTTTGCATGATTTGGTTCTGCATATCCATCAACCGTTCAAGGTTGTTTGCATCAGCCCCGGGGTTAGCATTCTCAGGAACTTCATCGTGGCCATCCTCTTGTGGTTCATGGTTGCCACGAACGTTCCTCATTTGACGGCTGGTGTTTTCCCTCACCATCTGTGAGAGAGAGTTGAGTAGAATAGAAAAGAGAAGTTTAAGTTGATACCCCAGCTATATGCATTAGGGTGTATGAACTAAATATCTTCTTCTATTAATATCAGCCTATACAAGGTTGTGAGCACATGCCGAAACATCTCACATCTCTCTACTATGTGTGGATGTGGATATTCATAGAAGTGTCCCACAACTCACACTCAAGCACACAAACACAAGCAATCGTCACAAAAATTCAACACGCCACTCCTATTCAAGCTATTATGATTTAACGTTCCTATTACAGCTTATTCAATAGGAATCCTAAACTTAATCATGTGAACTGGTGCTATTCCCGCCGTGTGACGGGGGTGGTCCATCAGACACCTCAATGGGGTTAAGTGCGCTCCCACGTGGTGGTGAACGAGTGCTTATGTGTGTCGTGCTCCGGATCACCGGTATCTAAAAGTAGGACATGATAAACTTTAGAAAAGGAAGAAATAACTCCAAAACTTCAGAAGTTATGGAGCAAGGAAGCAAAGGTGTGGCTGTCCAAAAGAAGAGAAAAGAGGGGCTGAAAATAGCACTTTGCGGTGGCTGAATTGACAAGGAAGTGCACCAGCAAGCAATTTTCAAAAATAGAAGTTTGAGGGGTGTGCCTATGTGTTTTAGAGTGTCCATCCTTTGAGGGGTGTGCCTAGTGTTTTAGAGTGTCCATCCTACCTAGGCTTGCGTCCTACGATCAACGTGGCTCTGATACCAATCTGTGACGCCCGGTCCCGTGAAAATGGAACCCAGCTAATGCATATGTGTGCCTAGGATGTTCATCACACATGTACATGTAATCCACAAACTGAATTCAGAATATAACCATGAATAAATAGGGTTTACGTATTTTATTACAATGACTCATGAATTTCTAACTTATTCTAGCAGCGGAAGTCTCTAAACGATAGCGGAAGCAAAAATAAACAGCAGCGACTCCATCTTCAACTCCACAGGCAAGTTGACGGTAGTTCGCACGCCTAGTACTCCACTTGATCTTTGAAGTACTCCTCTCCTGTTGCTGATGTTTGTATGATAATGCAAGGGTGAGTACATGTCGTACTCAGCAAGTGCGGGAAAAGTATGACATGTAGCTTACAGCAAGGTAGGAAATAAAAAGGCTCATTGCAGAAAGCAAAGTTTATTTCACAAACATGATAAAAACAGCAACTATTTTTAAGTGAATTTAATCCCAACATATATTTAAGTAAAACAGCAACATACCTCCTTCATAATTCACCACTTTTCATGTCTCAACCAACCATTAATCTTTCTCAACTTTATCTCATGCTCATCTCATGTTCATATCCATCTCATAATCATATAACCGAAAACCAAACTCATTGTCATGACTCAACAGTCTCGAAACCAATCCCAATAACCATACCATAACCATAACCAAATAACCATCCCAAGTTTCTATCCCAAATTTCCCTCTAATCATGTGAGTTGGCCAAGCGCTTATGACCGTAAGCACGGCTATCATGATAGTTTTACACTCTTAAGAGGTGGCACCACTTTACCCACAAGTTTGTGATTTTGTCACCCGTCGGCGACTGCAGAACCTCCATTGTACCAGTACACAACCATCGGTGTATGGCCAAGAGATCACAAAATAGCCTTTACAAAGGGGCTACTAGATGTATGGACTCACTAAGGTTTCACCAGCAGGCTCGAATCACAATTCTCCCACCTATGGGCCCCCTCTTGTGCCATGCAGTTCCCATGAAGTCCTCTCTCGACTCCCATTCCCCGCGCCTTCCACGGTCCATAACAATCTAGCAACTTACCTAATTAGTCAGCTAAGCCGCATCCATATTTGGCCTTGTGGTGGCACTGTTTTCCTTGCATGTGCTGGCATGAACCGGTCCTTAGATCTACGGCAAGTAAACCACCATCTCTTTCTATCACATCCACGAACCAAGCTTGCCTAGATATCCCTCGATTCTATGCTCATTATTATCATCAAGTTCTCATCATCATTATTCATATGAGTGCAGTACTTAGACATGTTCTACTTCGCCTTCCCGTATCCCGTAGCTTAAGCGAAGCAAAAAAGGAAAAACGACCATACCCAACTCATCAACTTTCCCGGCGACAAGGATGGTTAATCAAAACTAGTAAACTCCTATAAAAGGGTGTCCCATCAAGTTGACTCAAGCATACGAGTTTTCACAAACAAAACAGTTTCAAAACATGGGATCAATATGGTCAAGGGGCACTTGCCTTGCTCCTGTGGCTCTTGTTGCTCACGTGTCTCAAAGTCTCGGTGCTGTAGTTCTTTGTAGATAGCTTCCTGAGCTTGTACTTCTACTCACGACCACACACATACAAAATTATAGCAATTAAACATCATGCACAAACTTTACTCAAGATGCAATGGTGCAAATCCTATGATGTGGTTTTATTAGACCAGTTTGTACGTGTTCTTGCATGTTTTACTGGGCTTGCATGGGGTTTTATGGTGAACAAGGGTGTAAGGATCAAGTGTGGACGTGGTGGTGATCTTGACTCAAGATCTAGATCAATTCCACCATCAAAAACCGATCAACATGTGATCTGTCCACACGAAACAGCTTCTGTTCGAAGGGAACGAAGAAAACAGATGCGAAGAAACCGCAACGAGGTCGTAAGATGGGTACAAAGACCTACCTCACTTCTCTTTGGTGGCGGGGCCTTCCTCCTAGCAATGGCAGCAGCGACGGCGAGGCGCGACGGTGCTCGTCGGCGGGCTCACCGGTGGGCTCACCATTGACAAACTCCGGCAGGGGTTCAACTCGGCGAGTTGGGGGCTAGGGCCTCTAAGTTGTCAACTTGGGAAAGGTGTTATGGCCAAGGGGGTTTTCAGGTACTATTTATAAAAGAAAAAGAAGAGTCCTACTTCGATTGGAGCTCAAATAAGAGTCCTATTCAATTTGTTTTTGGATCTTATCAAACTTATCTCCAATTGATTTGGTGCGGCAGCTACATGGGGGAAATTGTGTCGGTATCCTCCGTACCGGGTACTCCCGCGCACAGGAGGAAAAACCGCCTAAGGACCACGCATCTCCGCAGTGGTGAGCTCCGGAGACGCCACGTGTTCAGCGGGGGCCGGTCCTTGCTTCTCCTCAGAGGCGAGCTCCGGACCTGCCACGCGTCCAGCGGGGCGGGGCCTCCCTTTTCCTCAGAGTCGAGCTCCTCGTGCACCACGTGTCTGGCGGGGCGGGGCCTCCCTTTTCCTCAGAGGTGAGCTCCATGTGCGCCACGTGTCTGGCGGGGCGGGGCCTCCCCTCTCTACAGAGGCGAGCTCCGGTGGTGACACGTGTCCAACAGCGTCGGACCACCCTTCTCCTCGGAGGTGAGCTTCGAGGACGACACGTGTCCAGCAGGGCCGGACCTCTCGGAGGCGAGCTCCGAGAGTGACACGTGTCCAGCGGGGTCGGGCCTCATCCCTTCCGCAGGGGTGAGTTCCAAAGTCGACACGTGTCTGGCAGGGCCGGACCTCATCCCTTCCGCAGGGGTGAGCTCCGAGAGCGACACATGTCCCGTGGGGCTGGGCCTCGCTTCTCTACAGAGACTACCTCCAAAGTCAACACGTGTCCGGCGGGGCTGAGCCTCGCTTCTCCGTAGAGACTAGCTCCGAAGGCGACATGTGTCCAGCGGGGCCGGACCTCGCCCCTTCCACAGAGGTGAGCTCCGAGGCTGCCACGTGGCCAGCAGTGCCGGACCTCACCCCCTCCTCAGGGATGAGCTCTGAAGACGCCACGTGGCCAGCGGGCCGCGGAAAGTGTCGACGGCGCTCCTCGGCGAATTGGATTTGGCTCTTTTCAGCTATCTTTCTCCCATTTTTATGATTCTTTCCCATTTCTATTTCTTTTATAATGTTTTTCTATATGCAATGCATGAATATGAAATTGAGGGTGTTACACTTCCCTCAGACTCCATCACGTCCTGGGAAGAGTTGTGCTTGAGGTTGATAGCCAACTTTGGGAGTTCCTACACGCGACCCGGCACCGAGCTCGACCTCCATGCCATGCGTCAGCGTGACGGGGAGTCGCTGTGATCCTTCATCCAGCGGTTCTCCTAGGTCAGGAACACTATCCCACGCATCTCCAACGCTTCCGTCGTCGTCGCCTTCTGGCAAGGCATCTGCAACAAGAAGATGCTCGAAAAGTTAGCTACGCACGATGTGCAAGACGTCTCTGAGCTCTTCAGCCTGGCTGAAAAATGTGCCAGGGCGGCGGAAGGCTGAGATTGGCACTCACGACCTGCCACAGTGGCGAGGAGTGCCTAGGAGGCTGCTGCTCCATGCAGCAGCAAGAAGAACAAGACCGGGGGCAGGAACAAGCCTCTGGCCGGGGCACCCACTGCCGCCCTGGCAGAGGCCGGTGGGGGCCGAGTCCCGTGCACTGACAAGCGCCCACGACCGTTGTCTGCCAGCAACGACGGCCAGTGGTGCCCGGTGCGCAACTCCAGCCGCCACGGCGTTAGCGACTCTCGTGAGATCAAGAAGCTTGCGGAGCGCTTCTGTGAGCTGCAACAACAGCAGCCGTGCCAAGACGGCGCACCCTCCAGCCAGTGGGAGGGCAAACAAAAGGCCAAACCTGAGGCCAACGCTAAGCAGGAGATGGAGTATCAAGACGCTGAGTAGGCGTTGAAGGCCGTCTACGGCCACTCCGACTCCGACTTCAGTGCCGACAGCGTGTGACAAAAGACGCTCCATGTCTAGCCAGACGTTCCCCCCATCATGCAACAAGGGAAACACCCTCTTACACTGGTGTAGGGGGTCGAGGCCGGCCTCCCCTCGGAACATACCAAGGGCTCATCCCGCGTCCAGACATACGATGAAGCCATGCAGGACCAGCTTCCGCGTGAGAATATCAACCTCATCGACGAGGAAACATGGCTACAGGCTGCTCGAAATGCGCTACACCACAAAACGCTCTGGCGGTATCAGCAGTGACGCGCAGAGTAGACAGCCCAAGGTAGGGCCACCTGGTGCCTCGGATAATACTTTTTCGAGAAGGGGTGACAAACCCACCCCCAGCTAGGAGGGTCCCTTCTGAGCAGCACAAGTGTGCCGCCCCAGGTGCATCCACCTAGCCACAGAGGATGGGGTACCTCTACCCAATCCACAGAACATAGAACACCTCTTTCTTTGTAAAGGTGTCATAGTGTCAAGAAACAATGCTTAGAACAGCTAATCTCCCGAGGAGTCCTGCTGTTATTTTCATCTGGGGCAGGTCGCTGCCTTCTTGCATGGCCTGTTTCCTCCTATCACCCGAAGGAAGCCAGAAATAAGAAAAATTTATCCTACCTTGCATACCTTCTTTACAGTTTGTGCTCGTTCAAACATATCAACTGTAAATCACTTGTGCGGAGCCTGTCCTACATACTTGTCCTAGGTCCCGTGGCACTAGAAGGTCTCCTCGCTGAATGGTTAACGCCCGCGGAATGTCCAGGACGCGTAGCATGCTTAGCCTGGTTCCGTACCCTAAGCCTGCCGCACTGCCTCCCCTGCGCTACAACTGAGTACTTGGGGACCAGATAGAACACGCCTACGGACAAGAAAAATAACCGGACCCCGGACATTGCCCCCACTCTTTTCGTGCTTTCTTTCCATACTGCTCCGGCCATGTGGCCAGACATTTTTCTTGTGTTCAACCATAGCAAGAGCTGTGCTATCCTTTTACAGGCGGGTCTGCTTGAGGTACCTGTGGCGTACCCGGGGTCCTGTGGTTGTCTCATTGCTCGGGGGTCCCATGGCACCGAATGGTCCCTCCCCTGAAAGGCTTACACCAACGGGAGGTAAAGGGTGTGTAGCCTGCTATGCCTGGTTCCGTACCCCTAGCATGCACACTCTACCTCTCCAGCGCTACAGCTCAGTACCGGGGACCCAGATGGCTCATACCCCTAAGCAAAGTTTTAACCGTAACTTGGGGACCTTTGGTTGTCTCATTGCCTAGGGACCCTATGGCGCCAAATGGTCCCTCCCCTGAAAGGATTACGCCAGCGGGAGGTCCAGGGTGTGTAGCCTGCTATGCCCGGTTCCGTAACCCTAGCATGCACACCCTGCCTCTCTAGTGCTATAGCTCAGTACTAGGGAACTGGACGGCTCATATCCCTGGGCAAGGCTTTAACCATAGCCCGAATGAACCACATCGAATTACCTAATCCCCGTAGCTCAGCTGAGGACTGTAAGCTGCAGTAAAGCTACCAAACAAGGAAGAGTGACCAGAGAGCATGATTACTCCTCCTTTCTGCCATGTCTGTAGGTCCGAACAGGTCCTGGACGTCCCGGACCTACCAGGGGGCCCGATGCTGACGTCCTACCTCATCCAGTGGTAGGTGCGCCCCAACACAAGGGCCACACCTACCAGGGGGCCATCACGATGAACCACCTGGGCAGGACGTCGGACCACTGCAGCAGCAAGCAGAAGACTCAGAGCACCAGCTACAACAAGCTGAAGACACAGGCCAAACTTCCCTCGGGTCCTTGCGCTACTAAGGACCCGAAAGATGTGGTAGTCACAATGCTGGAGCGCCATGGGTCCTTACACTGCTAAGGACCCGGAGGAACAAGCTCGGGACATCGGGAAAGAGCTATCCATGTCGGCTAAGTCATTCCGGAGCTTTCCGCTGCCAAGGGTCCGAAGTCTACATCGACAACTCAAGACAACGTAAGACTTGAAACAAAAAGTCTTTAGTAACAACAGAGCTCTGGCATACATAGGAGGATACAAGGCAAGCGGGAGACCAAGGAGCTATCCATGCTGGAACCTAGCAGCGACAAGTCAGTCGACCTCCTCCACGGAAGACTTTGCGGCCCCCGACAACTCTGCATTGTGGCCCTGCACCACAGGATCCAGGGAGATGCTGGGGCCACAGATCCAAAGGCAGGCGAGCACATGCCCTTCCACCATCTGGGCCAGAGCCTTGCCTTTGGCCTCCAGCTTCTCCCCCGTGATGTTCTACAGTGCCAGGAGCTTCTCCTCGACTGACTCCAGGGCAGGGAGCACCTGGCTCACCTCTTGAACCGGCACTCCGGTGTGTAAGGGGCCAAAGCCGAAGGGTTCCATAGCCGCCTCCGCGTGACCGAGGAAGTCCTAGTACTTCTTTGCCTCAGTGGCACGAGAAGCCTAGAGATCTTCGACCACCTTGGCGGAAGAAGCCAGCTCCCCCACCAAACTCCTCCTCGCCAGCTCCTATTCCCCGGTGGCCAGCTCCTGCTCTAGATCAACCAGGACCTGCTCCTTGGTGGCCATCCACGCGGTCCGCTCGTCCAGGTCAGACTCCCTGGACGCAGCGACAAGCTCTCGATCATGGATGCCGTGAAGCCGCTCCGCCCCTGCTCCTCCTCATGGGCAGCCAGACGGTCAGAGAGCTCCCTCGCCTCCGCCTCCTTCTCCCGACGATGGAGTGTCTCTTGGAGCTCTGTCAGGCCCGCAAGACATGCATCGGCGGTGCCATGGAGGTTATTGGCCTCAGCCAGGAGATTCACCGCATTCTTGTGGAGGTCGGCGACGGCAGCCTCTTTCTCCTCCAGCACCTCCTCCCGAGCCTAGAGCTGCTCCTCTCGAGCCCGAGCCTTCGCCCTGGCAAACTAGACCCGCCCCTTCAACAGGTCGTCCCAGTCTTGGAGGCGCTCCCGCTTAAACCTCAGCTCATCCCGCTCCTGCTTGAGCACGTCGTGCATCTGGTCCAGGCTAGAGCGGACAACTCTCACGGCCCTGGGGATTGGGACAGCCTTCGGTATTGCTAGGCGAAGTATCGCCTCGACAGCCTCCAACTCTTCATCCTCCGGTGGGGTTGCCACCATGGCAACCTGCGAAGAAAGAGGAGGAAGGCTAGCAGCCCGCTCAGCAGCAGCCACACCGCTACCAGTGGCGTCCGTGCCCGTCGGTTGGCTGGCCTCAGGGGCCCGGGTACCGACATCCGGAGCCGCCGCAGGCTCAGGCACTGCCACCGGCGTTGGAGCTTTGGCAGAGAAGGAGCTCCGGCTCCTGGACTGCGGAGGAGGAGGAGGAGGAGGAGGAGGAGGAGGAGGAGGAGGAGGAGGAGGAGGAGGAGGAGGAGGAGGAGGAGGAGGAGGAGGAGGAGGAGGAGGAGGAGGAGGAGGAGGAGGAGGAGGAGGAGGAGGAGGAGGAGGAGGAGGAGGAGGAGAGGTGCTCTGTTGAGGAGCACTGCAAAAAGAAGCAACAAGGGTCAACTATGCCATCCAGCGGCTCAATACACAACCCTCTGCAGCACTAGCGTGTAGGTGTCCTGCAGGTCGGGGATCTCATCCCCAACGGCCACTTCGGCCATTGGCGGGCCACCCGGCAACTCCAGGCGGTCAAGGACATCCGTCTGGGCGATCATCCAGTCCTCCCTCTAGTGCCCCCACTTCTCGGGAGTGAAGGGCGCAATGTAGGGCGTGGAGTTTCTCCCTCGGTGCTGGAAGTAGTAAGCCCCCACATGGCTTGTGCTTCTCCTCGAGGCCTTCAAGGAGAAAAATACTCTAAAGATTCGCACTAAAGGCTGCACGCACACGAACATCTCGCAGAAATGGACGAAGACGACCACCAAAGTGAGGGTGTGTGATGTAAGGTGATGGAGCTGGAGCCCATACGCCTCCAGCAAGGTGAGGAGGAAGGACGACACTGGGAGTGCGAACCTGGACAGCACATACGAGGTGAAGAGAATCACCTCGCCTGGTTGCATGTCGGTTAGCAGGACCCTCTTGTGACGGATGTTTCCATCGAATGTGGCTGACTGCCAGCCAAGCAGGTGCCTCACAATAGCAATGTCGCCATCGTTGTGAAGCCTGGACGAGTGGAGGCCGAAAGACATGGTGGCAAGGAAAGGTTGTGAGCGCTGGGGAGCGGAGGCTTGAAGCGCACAGGAGGAAGACGAAGATTGCAAAAGGCCGAAGGTAACCGTCCTTCTTCAAAGGCTTCCTTTTCTACGTACGCAACCTATGGCAAGGCAACAGGCACGACATTTGCGTTTCCACCGTACCACGCCACGGGCTACCTGCCTCCCCCAATGATGGGTAGGACCCAGGTCCTCCCGTCAGACACTGGGGGCCAGGTGGGTAACTTCTCGGGAGCGTCCGACGGTTCCTGGGAAAAGCGACACGGCAAAACTGCAGCGGTCGACCCTAGGGCTGCCACAGTAAATACCCTGGGGCAACCCCTCGAGCACGTCGCCACGACCCACCAGTCAGGAGCAAACACGTGTCCACTACGCCGATGACGTGCTGCTGCTTCGACTGGCGGGTAAGCCCACTACGCCAAGGATGTGCAGCCTTCTCGTCTCCCAGGTACAACCACTCGTCCGCTACACAAAAATCTCACCACCACTTCGGTTTCCAAAGTGCAGGATCAAAACCACCACGTGGGAAATATGGAGGCCTGACCTGCGGGCTCGTCGCCTCCCCCAAGATGGGTCTGGGGGCCACTGTCAGTACCCTGCAGACCGGGTACCCCCGCATAGAGGTTAAAAGATAGCTTGGGCCCCCGCCTCCCTGCTGAGGCGGGCTCCGGCATAGCCACGTGTCCTTGGCCCCGAGGTCAGCCCTGGGGCTGCCACGTTTGCTTGAGTTCCATAGCCGACACGTGCCCTGGGCTTCGGACCGAGCCTCCCCGCTGTGGTGAGGTCCGGAGCTGCAACATGTCTCTAGGCTCAGAACCCCCTCCCTGCTAAGGAG
Organism: Neostapfia colusana; assembly: GCA_030760725.1. Taxonomy (NCBI): domain Eukaryota; kingdom Viridiplantae; phylum Streptophyta; class Magnoliopsida; order Poales; family Poaceae; genus Neostapfia; species Neostapfia colusana. The sequence continues at coordinate 56,574,996 of JASWHV010000005.1, read as the reverse complement.
GTTCTCCGAAGCTAACACATGCCCTGGGCTTCGGTCCGAGCCTCCCCGCTATGAGGTCCGGAGCTGCCACGTGTATCTGGGCTCCGACACTCCTCCCTGCTGAGGAGAGCTTCGGAGCCGACACGTGCCCTAGGCACCAGTCCGCGCCTCCCTGCTGAGGTGACGTCCGGAGCTGCCGCGTGTCTCTAGGATTGGAATCTCCTCCCTGCTGAGGAGAGCTCTGGAGCCGACACATGCCTGGGCTCCGCTCCGAGCCTCCTTGCTGAGGTGAGGTCCGGAGCTGCCACGTGTCTCTTGGCTCAGAGCCTCCTCTCTGCCGAGGAGAGCTCCGGAGCCGACACGTGCCCTAGGCTCCAGTCCGAGCCTCCCCACTGAGGTGAGGTCCGGAGCTACCACGCGTCTCCTGGCTCAGAGCCTCCTCCCTTCTGAGGAGAGCTCCGGAGCTGAAACGTGCCCTGGGCTCCAGTCCGAGCCCCCCCCCCCCCCCCCCCGTCGAGGTGAGGTCCGGAGCTGCCATGTGTCTCCTGGCTCCAAACCCATCGATAAGAGCTCCGAAGGCGCCACGTGCCCCACGATCCATCGAGGGTCGACAAAGTCAAGGTGGAAGTGCATAGTCAGGCTGCACATTCAAGGCTCGCGCCTCCCCAGAAGCATGGTGCACTACACGCGCCTCCATCCTCTGCCTGGTCGCCATTACGGTGACAAGACAGGACAACAAGGCTGACAGCTGTACAGTACCACCCAACGACATGAAGTCGCTCAACCAGGGCGAGAAGATGCGGCGATAAGACGGCGACCTCATCATCACCTGACACTGGGACAGGGGCGCCCAGAGTACAAAACCCTAGATCATGTATAGGGTTCCCATAGCTTCGGGGCCACATGTTGGGCCCCAAGCCACATTGTAACCACCACGACCATGGACTATAAAAGGACCAGGGTGACAACCCGACAAAGGGGTTCGCGACCCAGCACCCTCTCACTAATACAAGGAAACAATAGAACAGAAACTCCAGTGGACGTAGGGTATTACGCTCGGGCGGCCCGAACCACGTAAATCTCAGTGTTCATCCTATCTCTCGAGACCTATCGCGTGAGGGCGCCAAGCCCCCTCCAATAAAAGAACCTCCCGTGCTGCTTCCGTAGCAGGCCGGGAGGAGTGTCGCAGCTCACACACTCCGACAGAGCCATGGAATCCGAAATTGAATCCATGCATGAAAATCAAGTTTGGTACTTGGTTGATCCAATCGAAGGTTGAGACCTATCGATTGTAAATGGATTTTTCAAGAAAAAGACTGACATGGATGGAAATGTACACATCTATAAAGCGCGATTGGTGGTGAACGGTTCAAATAAATTCAACGTGTTAATTATGACAAAACTTTCTCACCCGTCGCAATGCTAAAGTCTGTTTGGACTCTCCTAGCAATTGCTGCATATTTTTATTATGAAATATGGCAAGTGGATGTCAAAACAACATTTCTTACTGGAAGTCTGACTGGAGATATCTACATGACACAACCTGAGGGTTTTGTCGATCCTAAAAATGCTAGTAAAATATGCAAACTTCAAAAGTCCATCTATGGATTGAAGCAAGAATCTCGGAGTGGGAATCTATGTTTCGATGAAGTTGTCAAAGGGTTTGATTTCATTAAGAACGTAGAAGAACCTTGTATTTACATGAGGTTTAGTGGGAGCACACTTGTATTTCTGGTTCTATATGTAGATGACATATTATTGGTCGGGAATGACATTCCAATACTGGATGATGTTAAATCCTCACTAAGAAAAAGTTTCTCAATGAAGGATTTATGAGAGTCAGCGTACATTTTGGGCATAAAGATCTATAGAGATAGATCTAAAAGACTAATTGAATTAAGCCAAGATACATATATTGACAAGATATTGAATCGGTTCAATATGCAACATTCCAAGAAAGGTTTCTTGCCAATGTCACATGGCATTACTCTAAGTAAGAGTTAGTGTCCTTCGACACTTGATGAGCAAAAAAGGATGAGAGTGATTCCTTATGCTTCAACTATTGGATCCATCATGTATGCCATGCTATGTACACCTCCATATGTATCGTATGCTCTAAACATCACAAGCAGATATCAATCAGATTATGGTGAGACTCACAGGACCGTTGTCAAAAACATACTTAAGTACTTGAGAAGAACTAAGGATGAGTTCTTAGTGTTTGGAGGTCAAGAAGAGCTCGTTGTAAAAGGTTACACCGATGCTAGCTTCCAAACTGATAAGGATGATTCTAGATCGCAATCCGGTTTTGTATTTTACCTCAATGGAGGGCAGTGAGCTGGAAAAGTTCCAAGCAAGATACAGTAGCAGATTCAACAATGGAGGCGGAGTATATTGCAGCTTCTGAAGCTGCAAAGGAAGTTGTTTGGATCAGAAAAATTATTTCTGAGTTGGGTGTTGTTTCTAGTGCGTCCGGTCCTGTGGATCTCTATTGTGACAATAGTGGAGCCATCGCATAGGCAAAGGAGCCTAGATCACACAAAATATCCAAACACATACTACGACGCTATCACCTCATTCGAGAGATCATCGACCGAGGTGATGTGAAGATAAACATGGTGCACACGGATTTGAATGTTGTAGATCCGCTGATAAAGCCTCTTCCACAATCAAAGCATGAGGTGCACATGAGAGCTTTGGGTATTAGATACTTACATCAGTGATATTGGTGTGTCGTGGGAGACTTGTGCCGTAACTATGTTTATGTACTATTAAATAAATTGTTATATGAGTAATCATTATTTACTTTGATCATCAAGTATGTGAATTGTTCGTGAAACTCTTTGTTAATAATAATGTTACTCTAAATGATCCCTAGTCTATATCATTATATGAGATAATGATGTCATACAGACTAGCACATGTATTAATTGATGATCACGTTTCATGGGTCATAGATATGGAGATATCAAATTAATAATGTGAACATATGTTAGTGAACATGGTGTTGGATTGACCCACTCCGAGACACTGCTGGGATTGTTATTTTCATATGTGTCATCAGTTGGTCTTGAGTGATACACCTACTAGATCCTTAGACCTGAGATCACCATTGTTTCTCACTGTGTGTAGTTGTGTACTTTGAGACTACCAAATGCTACTCTGTAACTGGGTAGTCATAAAATTAGTCTTCCGATAAATAATGAAACATAGAATGGGATGTGCTTGGATCAAGATGGGATTTGACTCTCCTTAATAACTGGAGAGATATCTCTAGTCCCCTCGAGATAGTTGGATTTGAAAGTACATGACCTATGCCAAGGTGATTAAAGGTTAATTACAATGACTAAAAGTTAGTCATGGAATGAATCCACTATTCGATCAAGTGAATGGTCGAGCTATCACAAGGATGGCACGCATCTCGCCTTGAGCTTGAATGGTATCGTGAGGCAAAGGGATTAGCATGTGAATGTATCTAGGTTCAGCCGATATGATCTTTATGTACATTTGGGAGTCAGTATGTCCTGCTAGGTACCTCTACTGACTTGTGGTTGGAAACGGTTTCCATTCACAACCGACTGCACATGAACCTAACAGATCACACACTTAAGGGGTTGGAATATCAAAAAGCTTGGGTAGTGATTGTCTCTAGTGCAACTGGGAGATTGTTGGTGATATGCCCAAGAGACAATCATAACAATTCGGGTTAAGGCATGTTGGATATTTGATCCGTAAGCAATTAGGGTACTAATGGGTCTGCGACCTTAAAGCCCATTACTACGCCTATAAATACGAGGGGTTGGGTTAGGGGCTGATGATTCCAACATGTGACAGCCCTAGCTGCCAACCCTCCCAGGCCTCATGCCGAGACCCTTGCCGCGCGCGCGGTGCTAGCACACCGGCGCACGACGTTCCTCCCCGTACGTGTGGACTCCGTGGAGGCGCTGCTGCTACTTCTGTGCTGATCGGCTATGAAGAACGTGATCGTCTACCTGCTGCCGTGATGAGGTGGAAGGGACGAATGTGGCCGTCTACTCCCTTGTTTTCTGGGTGACACGGTAGAATTGCTAGGGTACGTACCGTTGATTTTCCAATAATATTTTTGCTCTCCACGACCACATGTCTTGTTTGGGACAAGAATCATTTTTCTTCCTGTATGATCGAAGTACACGTGTAAAGCTACCATAGGGGGTGAATGGTAGATAAAAACTTTTCAGCGGAAGCAACAAAACACCCCTCAGCAGAAAACCGATCTGTTAAAGAAACCGTATGTGCGACTAATCTAAACGTGTTCAACTGTGACAAAACTAGTATATATTGTAGAGAATCAAGTCACGAAGACGTCACAACAAGAATCAAGAAAATCCATTGAGAGAAACTCAAGTTACGATCGAACGATCGAACAAAGGTCAATCTGTCCTACGCGAGAAAAACAGTTCTGGAATACTGCAAAGAAACTCGTGTAGATCAGAAACCACAAATTCAATGACCGTGAAATTTTCACAGATGATAGATAATCAAGTTGTGAAGACAATCCAAAAATAATCACATCAATTGGATCTGTAAAACTCGAGTTATGATAAAACCACCGAAGCAAGGTAGTGCTGAACAGAAACTCGACGAGAAAAACTTGTCTGAAACAAGTCGGACGAACAAGGCACAAAAAATCCTTTAGAATACGAATTTTATTTATAAAAACACAAGAGGAATAGCTCCAAAGTCGTGCTCTACACTAGCCTTGGCCTCCCTTGCTTATATAACCAGCTCTATGGCCAATCCAATTCAAACTAGGACTCCTACTCCTACTTGGATTCAAACTGTAACTTTCCAATACTGCTCAAGACTCTTCTATACGCAGATAGAAGCAATCTTAAAACTTCCAAACACCTTAGGAACGTCCCAAACATTTCTAAAACAACTCTACTTCATGCTTAACACGAAATCCTGTTATAACCAACTCGAAACTTTCCATAAACAAGCCATAACCGCCTCAGCCGCAGCCTGAGCGCAAAATCCAGCCGGTTGAACCTTTTCAACCATATTTCCACTTCCATATCTCTTCACCACACCTTGGAACCATGTTGCCACGTCCATGCACTCCTTGCACACGTGCAAGCACCTTCCAACAATTCCACGATACCTTCATATGCATTGTTCTTGATCCAAACATGCTGCGCGATCTCCCGATCAACTCAACCACAATTCCTCCCGAACTTGGTTGTTGAACCTCATCTTCTCCCTAAGACTAGTTCAATGGATCCCGTCACCAGCCATCTCTTGAGCTCAAGCAACACCTGCACATGAATAAACAACCAATACTTCCGAGCACAAGTCCTCGACTTGACTCTCGTTAGTTCCGAAACTACAACATCTTACGTGAGCACCTCACATAAGCATGTTGTAAACCATAGCAAAATGATATCAGCCATAACCACCAAAACACACCAAAAATTTAGTAAAATAATACTAAGTAAACTTTCCATAAGAGTAAAGCAAGTTCGAAACATTGCAAGTTAAAAGCAGAACCATTGCAATGAAGCTTCGAACTTTACCAAAGCTAACCGGACCTTCAACCGGATCTTACCAAAGCTAGTCAGACCCAGCGCCGGAGCTTACTAAAGCTTAGTCGGACCTAGCAGGAACTTACCAAAGCTAGTCGGACCTAGCACCGGAGCTAGCAAAAATAAGTCGGACCTAGACAAAGCAAGTCGGATCCACGTCGGACCTTGCCGGAGCTACCCAAAACAAGTCGGACCTATCGTCGGACCTTGTAGGAGCTTGGACCTAGAGTCAGACCTTGTTAAAAAGGTGTTTTTGGTAGTATTTAAAACTTTTATCGTCAAAGCCAATGTATTCAGCACACATAGGTCTCACAATCTCCCCCTTGATGAATGCATTGGCAACACCACTTAAAATCCGAACATTGGCTTATTCACATGAAAAGTTTTGAAAACAATTTCTCCCCCTTTGTAAATCAGAAATAAAATGAGAAGAAAAACAAAAATACCAAAAATTCTCTCCCTGAGAAGAATCATGCCAAAATACTTGTGAATGTGTGCAATGTGTGATCAATTTCTCCCCCTTTGACAATGTATTCAGCAAGGTACAAAAGAGAAATTTTAATTTGTTATGAGCACATTATAACATATACATATAAAACAAAGCTCATCAAAATCATACTATCAAGTAACTTACACTATCACATCAATGAGATACATAAAGTAGTGTAAGCCATGCTAGAGATCAAGTGTAATTTTCTATTTAAGCAAGTCATGATCTCACAAACTTAACTATTTCAAGACCTGAAAACATGACATTGTTGCTGCATTTTATTTATCATTTAAAGCACAAATTTTGATCTTATGACATTTGCAAGAGATTATATGCAGCATCAGCCTTATTCGAACCAACCAAGCCAAGCCTATGTCATTTGACAGTCAGAAGCTTAAGGACATGGTTTTAGTCATACACAACTCCTTTCAAGTTCATATCTAAGTGCAATGATAAGCCATCTCAAAAGAAGAAGTGTGATGCATGCATATTCTCTTGATCTTTTCTCATTTTTTTATTTAAACATAAAAACTCAATATGTGAGTTGATTACTTGATTAATTCTTTATGATTAAAAGCACTTGTGAACATGCAACAAGTTCAAAACAGCAAGAAAGTTCGACCATGACCAGATTTAGTGTAAGTAATTATTCCAATTACTAGACATGGTAAAAACTACATAATGTATAACGCGAGTAATGTAGTAAGAACTTTCAACATGAAAAGGAATCACAAAGTCATATATGCATGAAATACTATGCTCATATTATTTTAATTTCAGATTCACACATAGACTTCACAAGTTTTAAAATTCTCCCTCAATTTAAGCCATGAGGATGCATAACCCCTATTTCACTATGAATGTAACAAAAACGAGGGAAATCCAAAGGTTTTGTAAAAATGTCAGCCAATTGTTGTTCGGTATCTACATGGTGAAGCACAATGTTCCCTTTTTCGATATTATCACGGAGAAAGTGATACCTAGTGTTAGTGTGCTTAGTTCTCGAATGTTGCACGGGGTTTTTAGCAATGCAAATGGCACTAGTGTTATCACAAAACAGTGGAACACTATCTAGATCAACCCCATAGTCCTTCAGTGTTTGAACAATCCAAAGAATTTGTGAGCAAGCACTAGCAGCAGCTACATATTCAGATTCGGCTGTGGATTGTGCAACTTAACTTTGTTTTCTAGAGGACCAGGAAACAAGTGGATTACCAAGAAAATGACAAGCACCAGAAGTACTTTTCCTATCCATCCTACAACCCCCAAAATCAGCATCGGAAAAAGCTTTCAAAGTAATGGTTGAGGAAGAAGGAAAAAAATGTCAAATTCTTGAGTTCCATGTAAGTACCTGAGAATCCTTTTGACGGCTTGACGATGTGAAGCACGTGGGGAGGCTTGAAACCGTGCACAAAGACATATGCTGAATTGTATGTCCGGTCTTGATGCCGTGAGATACAAAAGTGATCCGATCATGCTTCTATATTCTTTTTGATCAACGGGATCACAATCTTCATCAAGTTCAAGTGTTGTTGCTGTTCCCATTGGTGTCCGAAGAGGCTTGCTTTTGTCCATGTTGAAGAGCCTTAGGAGATCTTTTGTATACTTTGTTTGATGCACAAAGGTACCCTCCTTGGTTTGCTTGATTTGCAGCCCCAAAAAGTACGTGAGTTCTCCCATCATACTCATCTCAAATTCTGAACTCATCATAGCTGAAAACTTGGACACAAGATCATGAGAAACACAACCAAAGATAATATCATCCACATACACTTGAATGAATAATGAGTCATTGCCATGCTTAAGCACAATAAGAGTTTTATCAACCTTGCCCATGGTAAACCCCTTTTCAAGTAAGAATGTTTTTAAACTATCATACTGATGTGTACAGGGGTCCCGATCTTCCGAAAGGTTATGATAACTCTCGATTTGGTGGAGACTTGACACAAATCGATCCGGCTTCCGAACAACACGTTCTGAACCCTGCAATCGCAGCACCACGTCTCCTCAGGTTATCAACCGATATTGGGTGGTTGACCTTGCCAAGAAGGCTAATCCTTGCCTGCGAATCAAAGAACACAAGCAAGAACAAAAAAGAATGCAACCAAATTGCTGAAAGATATGAAGCACTCAAGTTGGGGTCTCACAAACCGATGAACGGCGAAACTGTTCTTGACAGAATAATCTAAGCAAAACCCCGCTGTTTGTGACGGCGGCTAGGGGGTATAAAGGAGGTGGAGGACGACCATGGGGTGCTGGGGTCGTGACCTAACCCTAAGACACGTACATAATGGACTTGGACTCGATACAAGGCCCAATGGCCCAACTAGGTAATGCAACACCCTGACAAACTCTAAACTTTATATTGTTTTGAAGTTTCTCGTCGACTCCGAGGGAATTTTGACGTGGGTCCAGTTCCATTGGAAAGTTTATCCTCTCAGCCTACCGTGCATATGTAGAACGTCAAAAACGGAGTCCGTATGCCTCCTGTGCATCCATTTTAAGGTGGACTGCTCCTGGGCCCGAGTTGGACTCGAGTTTGAGTTGGGCTCGGTCTCTAACTTCTTGTTGGCGTATTTTCTGGTCCTCCACGCCTCCAAACCCCTCTCCATGTATCTCTATGTCCTCTCCATGGTTCCTAATCATAATTAATCCATTAGGTAGCAACATACTCTCAAAATTCACATATAAAGAATTGTTCAGGAACGAGCTCACCTCTAAATTCAATTGTCGTGCTTGAGCTCTAGTAATTGGACCTTGCATGTCTACCATGTGAGTGTTGTGTATATCTGTAGGAGTGATTTCCACATCATCCTCCCCCTCTTGCATTGGAGTCGTCCTCGACTCAAGCGCATCTTCTTCTCCCAAATATGGCCTCAAATCTGAAATGTTAAAGGTGGGACTAACCCCAAACTCGGGAGGCAACTCATGTTTATAGGCATTATCATTAATCTTCTCAAGTATTTTAAAAGGACCATCAGCTCTAGACATCAATTTAGACTTTCTCAGTTCTGGAAATCTATCCTTTCTCAAGTGTAACCAAACTAAATCATCCGGTTCAAGTCTAACTTCCTGCCTACCTTTACTACCAGCAATTCTATATTTTTCATTCATCTTTTCAATATTGTGTTTAGTGGTCTCATGAATTTTCAAAATAAAATTAGCACGTTTCTTTGCATCATTATGAGTTCTCTCACTAGTAGGTAAAGGCAAGATATCAACAGGAGCACGAGGATTGAATCCATACACTACCCAAAAAGGACTTACCTTGGTGGTAGAATGTGTTGCCCGATTATATGCAAACTCCACATGTGGCAAACATTCTTCCCACATCTTTAAAATTTTCTTCAAAACAGCTCTCAACATGGTGCCCAAAGTGCGGTTCACTACTTCTGTTTGCCCATCAGTTTGTGGGTGACATGTTGTAGAGAACAACAGTTTTGTACCCAACTTGTTCCATAGGATGCGCCAAAAGTGACTCAAAAATTTAGCATCACGATCTGAAACAATAGTAGAAGGCATACCATGCAAGCGAACAATCTCTTTGAAAAAAAGGTCGGCAATATGTACAGCATCATCACTTTTCTGACACGGTATAAAATGTGCCATCTTAGAAAAACGATCCACCACAACAAAAATGTTGTCCCTCCCCCTCTTAGTTCTAGGCAATCCCAAAACAAAGTCCATAGAGATATCCGCCCAAGGAATGGAAGGAGTGGGAAGAGGCATGTATACACCATGTGGATTCAAACGGGACTTAGCTTTCTGACATGTGGTGCAGCGAGCCACAAACCGCTCTACATTTCTCCTCATCTTTGGCCAAAAGAAATGTGTGGCCAGAACATCCTCCGTCTTCTTTGCGCCAAAATGGCCCATCAAACCTCCACCATGTGCCTCCTGTAATAACAAAAGACGAATGAAACCAACTGGAATGCATAGGCAGTTAGCTCTAAACAAGAATCCACCATCCAGTACAAATTTATTCCAGGTATGACCTTTTCTACAATGCAGAAACACATCTTTAAAATCAGCATCAAGAGCATATTGTTCTTTAATTGATTCAAGTCCAAAAATTCGACAATCAAGTTGGGACAGCATATTATATCGTCTAGACAATGCATCAGCGATCAAATTATCCTTCTCTTTTTTATGTTTAATGACATAAGGAAAAGACTCAATAAATTCAATCCATTTTGCATGTCTACGATTCAGATTATTTTGAGAACGAATATGCTTTAGCGATTCATGATCAGAATGAATATCAAATTCTTTAGACCATAAATAATGACGCCATGTCTCTAAGCATCGTACGAGAGCATAAAATTCTTTATCATATGTGGAGTAATTCAGGACAGGACCATTAAGTTTTTAACTAAAGTATGCAACCGCTTTACCACCTTGCAGTAAGACACCACCAATGCCAACTCCACTAGCATCACTTCTAAGTTCAAAAGTCTTACTAAAATCAGGAAGTTGCAGCAATGGTGCGTGTGTAAGATTGTCCTTCAAGGTGTCAAAGGACTCTTGCGCTTTCCCCCAATGGAACACCAAACCTTTCTTAGTCTGCTCATGCAATGGGGCAGCAATAGTGCTAAAATCCTTGACGAAACGTCGGTAGAAACCTGGAAGACCAAGAAAACTCCTTACCTGTGTGATGGCTTGAGGTATTGGCCAGCTCTTGATCGCTTGAATTTTCATCTCATCCACCTCAATTCCCTGTGGAGTCACAATATAGCAAAGAAAGGAAACTCGATTCGTACAAAAGATGCACTTCTCAAGGTTACCAAATAAACGTGCATCTCTCAAAGCATTAAAAACAGCACGTAAATGATCCGTATGTTCATCCAATGACTTGCTATAAATCAAGATATCGTCAAAGTAAACCACCACAAATTTTCCAATAAAAGCTCTCAAAACCTCATTCATCAAACGCATGAATGTACTTGGTGCATTAGTTAAACCAAAAGGCATTACTAACCACTCATACAATCCAAATTTGGTTTTGAAAGCTGTTTTCCATTCACCTCCCAATTTCATTCTTATTTGGTGGTACCCACTACGCAAGTCAATCTTAGTGAAAATTATAGAACCACACAACTCATCAAGCATGTCGTCTAGCCTAGGAATAGGATGACGATACCTTATAGTAATATTGTTAATGGCTCTACAATCAACACACATACGCCAAGTACCATCTTTCTTAGGAACCAAAAGTACAGGAACAGCACAAGGACTAAGGCTTTCACGTACATACGCATGGTCCAAAAGGTATTGAACTTGCCGCTGAATTTCCTTAGTCTCCTCGGGGTTGGTCTTATATGCAGCACGGTTTGGCAAAATTGCACTTGGAATCAAATCAATTTGATGTTCAATCCCTCTCAAAAGTGGAAGTCCCGGGGGTATCTCAGCTGGAAAAATATCCTCATACTCTTGCAACAAGTTAGTAACTGCTGGAGGCAAAGACCTAGCAATATCATCAATGGAGAACAAAACTTGTTTGCACACCAATGCACAGCAAATATCATGATCAGAAATTTCAGCAAGGTCTGATTTTGTAGCAAGCATTACACGACCCTTCAATTTAATTCCCTCAGTCTTAGAACTAGGTGTAGACCTTTCATTATTTAGTGGCAACACAGAATTAATGACTTGTTAATTTTTTGATTTAGAACTACTAGAAATTCCAGCTCTCTCCCTATCAGCTTGTACAATTTCAGCAGAAGTCAAAGGTATCAAAGTAATTTTCTTTCCTTTATGCATAAAAGTATATTTATTACTTCTACCTTGGTGCAAAGCATCCTTATCATGTTCCCAAGGTCGACCCAATAAAAGTGAACACGCTTGCATGGTACCACATCACAATCAACAGAATCAACATATGTACCAATGGAAAACGGAATTCTGCAAGTTTGTGTTACCTTAGCTCTTCCAGAATCATTCAACCATTGAATATAGTACGGATGTGGGTGTGGTCGTGTATTCAAGCTAAGCTTCTTGACCAATTCAGAACTCACCAATTTGTTGCAGCTTCCTCCATCAATGATGACACGTGCTCGCCGGTTCTTGATGACAAAGAAAAATCTGAAACAAACTATGGCGTTGTAATCTATCAAGTTGTTGTACCTGTGTGTTCAGCACCCGCTGCACAATGATGTTCATGTAGGCTGATGTGTCTTCACTCCCAAAAACCTGTCCCTCATCATTGTCCATGGCAGATTCATCATCATTGTTGTCTTCGACATCGGAGGTGCTGATGTATCCTCCCTCTTCTGTAGCCACGTATGCCCGCTGGTTAGGACAATATTTTTGCATATGACCAAGACCATGGCAGCGGTGGCACTGAATGCCGGAAGTGCGTCTTGTTGAAGCGACGGATGAAACACTTTTGGTGGTTACCTGCATGGAATTTTTACCCAAATCCGCAGGTCGTGCAGGTGGTGGTTTTGGTGCTGCTGAAACGTTGTTGCTGCCAGAAGGAAGCTTGGCTGCTGGTTTTGGTGAAAGGGCATCAAAACGGAATGACTTGGATGCCCCCCGAAGATGTTGTCGTGCGTGGAGTGTAGGAGGCACCGCTGCTGCTCTTGTTCTTTTTTTGACGACCCTGTAACTCCTTTTCTGCAAGCATAGAAAGCTGGAACAACTGGTTGACAGTATTAAATTCCTTATAATCAACAATATCATGTATCTCATGTCTCAACCCCCCATAGAAACGACAAATTTTATCTTCAGTGTCCTCTACTACCCCACATCGTATCATACCCTTTTGAAGCTCCGCATAATAATCTTGGACAGAATTATTTCCCTGCTCTAAGCGCTGCAATTTCTTTCGTAAATCACGTTGGTAGGATGGAGGAACAAAACGATTACGCATAGCTTCTTTTAAATGTTCCCATGTATCAGGTTGTAAGCATGTGGTACCTAGTTCATTCCACCATATTATAGCAAAATCCTTAAACTCACTAGTGGCTTGTCGAACTCTATGTTGTTCAGGAACAAGGAGCGAATTAAATTTCTGCTCAACCGTCATTTCCCAATCAAGATATGCCTCAGCATCATAAGCACCAGAAAATGAAGGTATGGAAAATTTAACTTTAGCAAAAGGGTCATCAAGAGGGCGGTTATTGTTACCACGCATGTTGTTTCCTACCATACCATGAGTGTTTTGACGAAGGCGTTGACGTAGATGTACATTCTGCGCAGCACGTGTATCCACCTCTCCATTGACATCACACAACACGTCTTCTTCTTAAAAGTTGTTGTGGTGGGTAGCATCATGGCTGAATGGTAGGTGGGTCTCCATATCATCAATCCTTCCAAGTAGCGAGCTTAAGCGTTTGTCCAACCTCTCAAGGGTGTGGGGTATTCTCTGTTCAACAAGATAATCTTTTACCCCTTGTGCGATTGCTTCCTTGACAGACCTCATCATTTGTTCTATGTAACCCTTCATCTCACTTTTCAAAACACACTCTGTAGGATCAATATGATCTGACATTGTTAGCAAGAATAATATGGAAAACAACAAGATTATCCCTATTAACTACTACGCAATGATGGTGGAACTCACAAAGCAATGGGTCGAGTCTTACCAAGCTCTTACAAGTTTCTTACCACAACAAGGCAAAGGATACCTGGACGACGTGATTCAGCGATTGCAAGGGTCAAAAACTTGTGATGTTCGAAAGGATGAATGTGGAGTTTGGATTTCTAAATATATGTGAGTAGCACACAATTCAATAACAGATAGTAATGCTGAATAGATGTCCAAACACTTGTCCTAGTTGCTGGCCTACTCATGTCTTGTCCCGGATGTTATGAACAAGACAACAAGAAATATGAATGAGAAGGACAATAATTGAGCAGGAACAATTGCACCACAAGGCAAAATAACACACTGAAGTTTTGATATCTGTGCTCCTCTTCACAAATTTTCTTTTCTATAGTTTTTTTTCTTTGATTTTTTTATATCTGCCGTGAAATCAGGAGCACTAATATACACGTCGCACAAATTTTCAGCTCACTTGAAAAAAGAAGATGTGGACAACAGAAATTCAATATGTTTCTTTATGATTATTGTTGAGCCTTTAGATGCCAAATAATCAATCTTCCAAAGTGAATCTGGGTAATGTAATTTAACCCAATGCCAAGGTTATGGCTGTTTTAAGACAGCACCTGTAACACCCCAAAACCTGTTAAGAGGGGAATTTAAAAATTTTTGTACGTATTGCATGTGGTGCAGAAATTCAAATTTAAATTGGAATTCAAATTCAACTCAAAACAGAAAAGAAAACAAAAAAGAAAAAGAAAAAACAAAACCCCGGCCAGTGGGCCGAAACCCACCAGCCGGCCCACCCGCCCCCGTGCCAGCCCGCAGCTGCGCGCTCCCCTCTCTCTCTCACTGACACGCGGGACCCGCGTGTCATCCCTGACCTCCCGCTCGCGCCAACTACCCGGACTCCTCCGCGCGCAGCCGATCGCAACTAACCCAGAAAACCGCACTTTCCCAGCCGAATTCTGGTCCCGGACGACTCCGACTCGATCACAACCGACACGCCGCCCTCCCCCGTCTATATAAACGCCGGCATCGTCCCGTTTTTCCCCCACGATCGGCTGTTTTTCCTCCCGGTGAGAACCGAAGCTCCGATCACCGTTTTCTCTCGATCTCTACTCAGATTTTCCGACCTAATGTGACGATCGTGTTCCACCGCCTCCGGGGAGTCACGCAGGTGCAGAAAACTCGGTGGTTTGCGCTCTAGGCACAGCTCCGACGAGCACCACAGCGATTCCATCTCGGACCTCGTCGCCGACCGTCTTCCAGGACCTCCGAGCTCAAGAAAAACCCTGAGGTGAGATCCCCGACCTCCCCTCTACCGATCTATGCCATGAAATCCTAGTTTTAGGAAGAATAGACGAAGATCCGAAGTTTTCCGGCAAGATCGCCGCCTCCCGCCGCCGCGTGCTGCCGGGCAGCGCCGCCCGGGCACGGTCAGAGCGACGTGGCCATTTATGCGCCGTCTATTTTAAATCGCACGGTAGAATTAAAACCCGCGCGTACCGGTTCGATGATCTAATCTGAGCCGTCCACTTTAAATCGGACGGTCCACATCAGCCCCGCATATAAAGGCCGGGATTCTTACGCGCTACCCCCTGGGGATCTCGGAAAATACGAGCTAGCCCCGGAAACTTCTGATCTAGCCCCTGGAACTTTAGAAATTCATGTAAATTCATTTAAAAAACAGTTTTAGCCCCTGGACTTAATAAAAATTAGGAAAACCCCTCTGTTATGTGTAGCTAGACCCCTGGAAAATTATGAAATAATATAATAAACCCTGTAGTGAGGTGAGTTTACCTTTTTAACCCTATATGACATTAAATTTAGAAATTTGGATATGTAATTCAGATGTAAATTTAAAAGGGTGAGACAAACACATTGTAAATTCAAATTTAAACTCTCCTAGCACTTGGAAAACTTTAGAATGAGTTAAAAATAGATTTTTAGCTGAAATGAATCTGTCTAGTTGATTGTTCATATTTATTAGTTATAGAAACATATTTTAGGCTAGGAAATAATTCTGAAAATTGGAAAATGAATTTAAATTAGTTCACATCAGAGGAGAAGTTCCAAAATATATTATTTAATGTTTTAGATCAGAACCTATTCTGTTTAGATGATATGCCCTACTATTTAATATTAAAACTCACTTTTAGGCATAGAAAATAAATCTGGAAAATATAGGAAAATAGGAATGCATAACTAGAAAATGACAAATGAAGTCTTCAAATCCAAAGACTTCAGTTTAGGATTTGGTAGAAGATCTGAAAACCCATTTGGAGTAGGAAATTATCTTCCATGCAAACTTGGTAGCTAAAGAGGGTATTAAAGAATTTGTTTAAATTGGAAATTCATATATAGTGTGCAAACAGAAATCTGAATACAAAAGTTAGAAATAATATACATATGTTTAAAAGTGCATGTAGGCCAAAAATCAACACACATAGAGTAACCACAACCTTTGAAATGTGAATGACTTTCATAGGTGTGAATGTGTGGTTTGTATGAAGTGAAAGTTTGAACTATGTCTTATGGATTGTTGTTTTCTTTTGCTATGTGTGTTGGCATGAGTAGAACCTGCCCCAGAGCAAGTTCTTCCTTTCCAAGACCAAGACTTTCCATTCCCAGAGCAGCAGGAAGAAGGCAAGTGTCCTTGACCACTTTGATCCTATGCTAGGATGTGTAGATAGAATTATTTGCATTGTCAATTGAAATATGAAACCCATGCTAGGAAGTTTCCCTAGAATTGCATTATCTTGTCCTTGTAGCTTGGGAATTAGGATTTATTTTATCATATCATTTATTTACATGCTTATGCTTAGCCATGCTTAGAATGGGATAATTGGGATATGAGATCATCAGTTTATTTACCATACTCTTGAATGAGATGTTATGAGTTATGTAGAGGTAGGGATCAAGGCAAGTTGGATGATTTGGTTGGTGCTGGGTGCACGAGACTCGGGTTTGTGTTTAGTACTTGCCTGGATCCTAAGGACCGGTTCATGGAGCATGTAACCTGGCTTTACCGTGCCAACCACATGCTGAGATGGGGCAGCTTGGCCAATTAATTAGGTGTATCCCCGGCGTAGTATGGGTGTGTTGGATGGTGCGGGGAGTGGGTGTTAGTTGGACTACCAAATGAACCGCAAGGCTCAAGAGGGGGCCACTGCAGCGGGGTTGGAGCCTCTTGTATGCCTTTAGGGGTGAAACCTCAGTGGGCCCATGCTCGTCGAGAATCCCTTTGTAAAGGCTTCGTAGTGATCTCCTAGCTACACACCTGGGAAGTGTGAATGTGGTTCGTAGCCACTGGCATAATGAAGGTTCTTTTAGTCCACCCGACAACGGGGGACGAAATCACTACATGTGGGTACAGTGGTGCAAACTCTGCAGAGTCAAAACTGTCATGACAGCCGTGCTCACGGTCAAGAGCGGCTTGGACTTATTCATGATTAGAGGATGATGACTTTGGAAGTTGTGGATGTTAAGCGGGGAGCTTAACATTGGAAATGATGTTATGGTTATTTGATTATGATGATGGGATGGGAGATTGGGACCATTTCACCTGTGTAGGAATGTAGGTGCTTAATAAGCTAAGGTGGTAGGTAATAATTGCATAGTGCTTTAACCATGAGTTCAACCTCTCCTTGCTCTAGCCATGCATGACATAACTTTCCCACACTTGCTGAGTACCCCCGGTACTCAAACTTGCATATTTGTTGGTTTAAATTGCTGCTCAGGTCAAGGGGATGATGTGGTGTTCAATGACCAAGACTTCGGACCCGAAGAAGGATTCTAGGTTCATGGAGTCCCCCGAGCAACGCCTGTGACGGAGCCCACAAGAATAATATTCCGCTGCTAGTTTATTTATATGTTATGAACTTATTATCGTCCATCGAGACGTATGCTTTGTAAGACATATTTATATTCGACACCTGGCTTGTAATAAATGATGCTTCACTATTTGTCATCACATGTATGAGAAAATGATCCTGGCATACATGTGATATTCACTCGGTTGTTCTTCGGAGAAACCGGGTGTGACAACACCACAAGATTATGTTTTTGGTGGAGCTGAATTGGAAACGGTGGTGAGAAAAAATTGCATATGATGGTGACAACGTGTGGGATGGTGTGCGTATATCAAGGTGGATAAACTCACGTAATATGTGACGAAAACTGAAGAACAAGGATAACCCTAGCACAATGAATAGTTATGGTGATCGATTTGATAACGATTGTGGAAGCTAGGGTTTCGATGGAATGCAGCGGATGGAATAACAATGTAGGAAGAAAACACAATTAAACCAGCAACAAAACACGAACTAGGACACAAATTCAACACTACGGACTCCAAAACAGAATTGTGCAAAAGGCTAAATCTGGTATGGGATGGGGAAACCTATGACTATAATTTTTTTGGCTCTTTCGTGGACGATAGGACGAGTTCAAGATAAACAAAACTAGGGAAAGGCGAACCTGACGGTGCACCTAAAGCTCTGATTACCACTTGATGTGTACAGGGGTCCCGATCTTCCGAAAGGTTCTGATAACTCTCGATTTGGTGGAGACTTGACACAAATCAATCCGGCTTCCGAACAACACGTTCTGAACCCTGCAATAGCAGCACCACGTCTCCTCAGGTTATCAACCGATATTGGACGGTTGACCTTGCCAAGAAGGCTAATCCTTGCCTGCGAATCGAAGAACACAAGCAAGAACAAGAAATAATGCAAACAAATTGCTGAAAGATATGAAGCACTCAAGTTGGGGTCTCACAAACCGATGAACAGCAAAACTGTTCTTGACAGAATAATCTAAGCAAAACCCCGCTGTTTGTGACGGCGGCTAGGGGGTATAAAGGAGGTGGAGGACGACCAGGGGGGTGCTTGGGTCGTGACCTAACCCTAAGACACGTACATAATGGACTTGGACTCGATACAAGGCCCAATGACCCAACTAGGTGATGCAACACCCTGACAAACTCTAAACTTTATATTGTTTCGAAGTTTTCCGTCGACTCCGAGGGTATTTTGACGAGGGGCCAGTTCCATTGGAAAGTTTATCCTCTCAGCTTTCCGTGCATATATAGAACGTCAAAAACGGAGTCCGTATGCCTCCTGTGCATCCATTTTAAGGTGGACTGCTCCTGGGCCCGAGTTGGACTCGAGTTTGAGTTGGGCTCGGTCTCTAACTTCTTGTTGGCGTATTTTCTGGTCCTCCACGCCTCCAAACCCCTCTCCATGTATCTCCATGTCCTCTCCATGGTTCCTAATCATAATTAATCCATTAGGTAGCAACATACTCTTAAAATTCACATATAAAGAATTGTTCAGGAACGAGCTCACCTCAAAATTCAATTGTCGTGCTCGAGCTTTAGTAATTGGACCTTGCATGTCTACCATGTGAGTGTTATATATATCTACAGGAGTGATGTCCACATCACATACCATGCTCTAGGTGCTTGTTTGAGACCGTTCAAGGTTTTGGACAGTTTGTAAACATGATTAGGAAAATTTGGATTTTCAAGACCAGGTGGTTGTTTGACATAAACCTCCTCATCTATGTAGCCATTAAGAAAAGCACTTTTAACATCCATTTGATATAGCTTAAAACCTTTAGATGCAGCAAAAGCTAACAAAATTCTTATGGTTTCTAATCTAGCAACAGGAGCAAAAGTTTCATAAAAATCTAGAACTTCAACTTGTGTGAAACCTTGAGCAACCAACCTAGCATTATTCCTAACCACAACCCCATCCTCACTTTGTTTATTTTTAAACACCCATTTAGTTCCAATTAAAGTGTGACCTTGAGGTGGAGGTACAAGTTTCCAAACATTATTTCTTTCAAAATTTTCTAACTCTTCTTGCATGACAATAATCCAAGATTCATTAGTGAGTGCGTGTGATATATCTTTGGGTTCAAAAGAAGCAACAAAAGCAGAATGAGCATGAGAATTGGGGTCGAAAAACCTGGATCTTGTAACTCGTTCATGCAAGCTTCCAATAATTTGTTGTGGAGGATGACTTTTGAGAATCCGGAGGAGAGTGGACACTTCACAAGCTTCTTCTTCTTCTTCTTCTTCTTCTTCTTCTTCTTCTTCTTCATGTTCATCACAAATAGATGAGCTTGTGACGTGAGGAGGATCTGGACCAGCAATGGTGGTTGTCGGTGCTGGCTGTGAATCAAGATCAGGAGCTGGAACAATGTCATTAGCTGCTGAATTTTCGGGCAGCAGCACCACTTCTTCCTCTTCTTCAAAGAAAATACTCTCCCCCTGTGGATATGGATCCGGACCTGCAATATTTGAACTAGTACCTGGGCTAGCTTCATCAAAACAAACCTCACAAGTCTCCACAATTTTGTTAGTATCAAGTTACACGGTAGCCTCTAGTATGAGATGGATAACCAAGAAACATGCCATCAACAGATCTAGCTTCAAATTTATCAAGATTACCATGTTTCTTAACAAAGCATTTGCAACCAAAGACCCTAAACTGTGTGACACTAGGCCTATGTCCAAACCTGATCTCATATGGTGTTTTACCTAGCTTAGCACGCAAGAAAACACGATTTGAGAGATAACAAGCGGTTGCAATTGCATCAGCCCAAAATTTCCTAGGAATTTCATATTCATCGAGCATAGTCCTAGCCATATCAACTAAGGTTCTGTTCTTTCTCTCTACAACACCGTTTTGTTGAGGTACATATGGTGAAGAAAATTGATGATCTATTGCATTTTCAGCAAAAAAGTGATCAAACGATTGATTTTTAAATTCGGTTCCATTATCACTTCTAATTGCTCTTAAAGATCCTGGGTGATCAATTGATAATCTAAGAAATAAAGTTCTAAAGTAACTAAAAGCTTCATTCTTAGATGCCATAAAGTAAACCCAAGAGTATCTAGAATAGTCATCAACAATCACAAGAACATACCATTTACCTCCGAAGGATTGAACACGTGAAGGTCCTACGGTGTCAAGGTGTAAAAGTTGACCCGGTTCAGTTGTCATGGTCATTGTGAGAGGAGCATGTGAACCCGCAACCATCTTAGCATGTCTATAAGAAGAGCACACAATTTCTTTGTCCCCTTTAAGCTTAGGCAGCCCACTTATGCGATCAAGAGCACCAACACGCGTGAGATGATCAAATCCTACGTGACCAAGTCTACGATGCCAAAAATATAAATCTTTGAAATCATTTGCAACTAGACATCTATGCTTAGAGGAGGACATATCAAAATCAGATTTAAAAACTCTTCCAAACCGAGACATGTTAAAAATAAGCTCACTATTTGAACCTACAACTTTGCAGCAGTTTTTATTAAAAATAATTTCAAATTTTCATCTAGCAATTGTGAAACGGAAAGCAAGTTGTATTTCAAATTTTTGACAAGTGCCACATCCTTCAAAGTGTAGTGATCATTTACTCTAACCGAACCCTTAGCAATTATAGGAGTTGAAGAATTATCGGCAAAAGTAACATTCTCTACACGTGACACAAAAGAGAGAGGAGAACCATTCTTTGTTACCGGTCATGTGGCGTGAGCAACCTGAATCCACAATCCAAATGTTCTCCTTCCTCAAGCGTGTAACCAACATAGAAGTACAATGCGTCGATGACTCAATACTAGGGTTAGTCAAAAGGCATTTAGGAATCCAGTACTGAGTCACACGACGTCCAGCAGGAATAACATGCGAAAGCTGAGATAAAACAACAGGTTTATGAGTCAAATTTTGAGATTTTTTGTTCTTAACTACTGACCTATGAGGTATTACTTGTGTAGCACGAAAATCAGTAGCTCCGGAGGCAAAAACAGAAGGTCCGGAGGCAAAAACTGAATCTCCGGAGGCAAAAACTGAAGCTCCGGAGGTAAACTTTGAATATTTCTGACTCATAACAGCAGGTTGCATGTTCCTGACATTCGGTTTAGTATGTGCAGCAAATTTTGCATGAGAGTTATAAGATCTAGCTTGCATTCTTTCCTTTTTATGTTGTTTAGCTAGTCTATAACAAAAATCTATGACATGACCATCTATACCACAATAGGTACAATGAAATTTAACTTTGTGTTCATGTCTAGATGAGCATGCAGTATGCTTATTTGAACCCGAATGTGACAACACTCCTGCAGATTTAAAAACCACTTCTTTTTGTTTAGGAACTGTTTGAATCAAACCACTTTCTAATGATTTTACAATTTTAGGTGGATGTTCCTTAGCATGAGCATGTGAATCAAAACCTAAACCAGTTTTATCATTGCAAGACTTGGAAGAATTCAGCAGCAAGTTTAGGTTCTTATTCCCATTACAAAACCGATCTAATGTCCTATGCATGTTATCAAGTTTATTTGATAGATCAAGACAATTTTCACATGAACTTTTTCCTTTTAATTTGCAATTGGAACAATATTTAACTTCATGAGAACGTAAAGCATTGTTCAATATAGAAATTTCTTTCATAGCATCTTGTAGTTTCTTATCAAGATCATCGCAAGTAGAACAATACAAATCAATTGTAGAACAACAAGCATCTTTCAAGTTTTTATCATTAAGTGCAGCAAGCTTTTTGTTCTTTTCGATTTCAAGTTCAAGTTTATCAAGTGTGGAGGTGTGTGCACTTCTTAGAGAAGACAATTGCTCATATATTAAATCACATGAGGAACAAGAATCATCACTAAGAATCAAGGATTTTAAACGATTAATTTCAGATTCTAGTGACTCAATTTTAACAGCATTGTCCCTAACCTTTTTGTCCTTTTTCTTAACAATAATAGTGGCACGAGAAATAGCATCACACATTTCTTCACAAGTAGGACATACCTCTTCGTTGTCACTGTTGTGTTCTGCATCCTCCATACTTGATTTTGATTTGCCCGCCATGAAGCACAAGTTTGCCAGATCATCTTCATCACTTCCAATGTCTACATCACTCGAGCCAAGTTCTTGAAGTGCGGTGATGAAACTGTTTATCAGTTTGCGTCCTGTAAAACCCTTCTTTTTCTTGTTGGTGTTGCCAAAATAGGACTTGACTTTATTCTGCTTTTCATCACGGTTAGAAGGACCTGAAAGGTTAGCGCAATCTGTACGAAAGTGTCCTGTCTTACCACATTCAAAGCATCGTTGAGGTCCGGATCTTCCTCTCCTTCTAGTTCTCACATTTTGTAATGCTTTTGAGAACCTAGTAGAAAGAAGTACAAGCTCCTCCTCTGGAAACTCCTCAATCTGTTCCAGGGTTAGTGAAGACAGCAAAGCAAGTGTATTGCTAGATGATTGGCCGGAGCTAGGCATATCACGTTGTGAGACAAATGCAATAGTCTTATTTGGGTTCTTACATGATATAATGTCAATTTCATGAGTTTTTAGCTTAGAATAAAGCACATCTAATGTAAGCGTACTCATGACAGTGGATTCACGTATGGATGTTACTTTCATCTCCCAAATTTACATGTCTAATGCACTTAGTAATTTCCTAGCATTTTCAGCATCTGAAAAAATTAACACTGACGCTACGCATGTTGCTGAGAATTTTATTAAAGCGAGCAAAGAGGTCATCAATGGACTCACCGGGTTGCATCTCAAAGCGCATGTATTCTTTCTTGAACATATCCTGCCTTACTTCCTTGATCGTGTTGGATCCTTCGTGGTAGTCACAAAGTGCTCTCCACACATCGTACGCCGATCGGAGGTGTGCAACACGGTCGAAGTCGCTCTGAGTTAGTCCTTGTATGATCAAGTTTCGAGCCTTGTTGTTGTTGTCGACATCTCTCATGTTTATAGCGGTGACTTGATCGTTTGAAGGCACATCGTAAGGCTTGTACACCTTTTTCCATATTGCAAAGCCTTGCGCCTGTATGAAAGCTTCCATGCGTGCCTTCCAAACCTGAAAATCAATACCACTAAACACACAAGGTTTGGCGGAGTATTTCTCCATGATGATTAGTTAAAACACATGCAAATCAAAAAGATTAGAGCAACCTGGCTCTGATACCAATTGTAGGATCGAAGTACACGTGTAAAGCTACCAGAGGGGGGTGAATGGTAGATAAAAACTTTTCAGCGGAAGCAACAAAACACCCCTCAGCAGAAAACTGATCTGTTAAAGAAACCGTGTGTGCGACTAATCTAAACGTGTTCAACTGTGACAAAACTAGTATAGACTGTAAATAATCAAGTCACGAATACGTCACAACAAGAATTATGAAAATCCGTTGAGAGAAACTCAAGTTACGATCGAAAGATCAAATAAAGGTCAATCTGTCCTATGCGAGAAAAACAGTTCTGGAATACTGCAAAGAAACTCGTGTAGATCAGAAACAACAAATTCAATGACTGTGAAATTTTCACAGATGATAAATAATCAAGTTGTGAAGATAATCCAAAATAATCACATCAATTGGATCTGTAAAACTCGAGTTATGATAAAACCACCGAAGCAAGGTAGTGCTGAACAGAAACTCGACGAGAAAACTTGTCTGAAACAAGTCGGACGAACAAGGCACAAAAGTTCCTTTAGAATACGAATTGTATTTATCAAAACACAAGAGGAACAGCCCCAAATTCATGCTCTACACGAGCCTTGGCCTCCCTTGCTTATATAACCAGCTCTATGGCCAATCCAATTCAAACTAGAACTCCTACTCCTACTTGGATTCAAACTGTAACTTTCCAATACTGCTCAAGACTCTTCTATACGCAGATAGAAGCAATCTTAAGACTTCCAAACACCTTAGGAACGTCCCAAACATTCCTAAAACAACTCTACTTCATGCCTAACATGAAATCCTGTTATAACCAACTCGAAACTTTCCATAAACAAACCATAACCGCCTCAGCCACAGCCTGAGCGCAAAATCCAGCCGGTTGAACTTTTTCAACCATATCTCCACTTCCATATCTCTTCACCACGCCTTGGAACCATGTTGCCACGTCCATGCACTCCTTGCACACGTGCAAACACCTTCCAACAACGTCCATGATACCTTCATATGCATTGTTCTTGATCCAAACATGCTGCGCGACCTCCCGATCAACTCAACCACAATTCCTCCCGAACTTGGTTGTTGAACCTCATCTTCTCCCTAAGACTAGTTCAATGGATCCCTTCACCAGCCATGTCTTGAACTCAAGCAACACCTGCACATGAATAAACAACCAATAATTCCGAGCACAAGTCCTCAACTTGACTCTCGTTAGTTCCAAAACTACAACATCTTACGTGAGCACCTCACATAAGCATGTTGTAAACCATAGCAAAATGATATCAGCCATAACCACCAAAACACACCAAAAACTTAGTAAAATAATACTAAGCAAACTTTCCATAAGAGTAAAGCAAGTTCGAAACATTGCAAGTTAAAAGTAGAACCATTGCAATCAAGCTCCAAACCTTACCAAAGCTAACCGGACCTTGAACCGGAGCTTAACAAAGCTAGTCGGACCCAGCGCCGGAGCTTACTAAAGCTTAGTCGGACTTAGCACGGAACTTACCAAAGCTAGTCGGACCTAGCACCGGAGCTAGCAAAAACAAGTCGGATCTAGATAAAGAAAGTCGGACCTTACGTCGGACTTTGCCGGAGCTACCCAAAACAAGTCGGACCTATCGTCAGACCTTGTTAAAAAGGTGTTCTGGTAGTATTCAAAATTTTTATCGTCAAAGCCAATGTATTCAGCACACATAGGTCTCACACTTCCTTTGATGAAAGCATTTTGGTACATGTTCATACTTTGTCTATATGCCTTTCCATCATAATTGTTAGAAATTTATAAAAAGTATATCTAACATTAACAAACACTACGGGCCTACAATCTGTGGATTTTATATGCTTACTTGAATTTGGGTAAGAGAGTAGTCATTCCATAATAGATGCCAGAAGCATTTTTTATAATCTCTCAACATCTTTGCTGAAACTCAACGGGTATATTATCAAGATCAGGAGAAGTATTTTTCTCCATTTGAAATCAGTAAATTTGATTTGCTCATCTGAAAAACTCTTAGTTAGGAATCATAATAGATTCTTGGTTTCCCTTGGCGGGCCCCAGATAGTGTTCCAAATCTCTACTGTTACAATGTAGCTGTCCTTGGTTGGGCCGTCCAATTGTCTCGCTGGCTTGATCCCTGCACGTTCTCATGAATCTGTCGGAAGTTAGCCAGAGTAAACTCGATGATCGTCATGGTGGTTTTGGTGCAACGCACGCGAACATGAAGGTATACACACGGGCGAGTTCTGGAGCAACTGCTACTCCTTTTTCCACTCTCTGTTTAACTTAAGCAACGAACAAGGTGGGAGATCGTGGACCAGGCCACTTCCCCGATACACGCTGCATGGCAACAGCACGACGCGCTCTGGACGCCTAAATCCAGCTGAGCTTGATCAACTCTAACAAACACGACTCATACATGCAAAGCAACGTGAAAGGCTGAACACAACAAAAACCTAACGTGACAAATGACAATGCACACAAGGATTATTCCTGACAATCTCCTCCTAATCCTTGTTGTGTGAAACACCAACTTTGATCAGTCCCATACTACTACGGAACTCCTGAAATTTCCCTTTTCCGAGCGGCTTGGTGAGAACATCACTCAGCTGTTCCTCACTTTTGATGAACTCCATGTTGATCAGCTTCTTCTCTGCATACCCCCGCACCAATTGGTACTTCACCTCAATGTGTTTACTATAGCCATGCATCACTGGATTCTTGATCAGTGCTATAGCTGACTTGTTATCCACCTTTAGAGTTGGTGCAATAATCTTCATGCCTTGCACCTCTGCCAGAACCCGGGCTAGCCATACTCCCTGACATGCTGCATTAGCTGCTGCAATATATTCGGACTCACAACTAGATTGGGCTACCACCTTTTGCTTTATTGACTGCCAAGTGATTGGGCTGCTTGCTAAGAAAAACAATACGCCTGTTGTGCTTTTACTCGAATCAACATCTCCTGCAAAGTCACTATCACTATAGCCAGTCAAAATTAATTTCTCCTCCTTCTTCCTAAACCACAGACCCCAATCCTTAGTTCCCTTCACATAGCGCAAAATATGTTTCACTGCAGTCATGTGATCTTCTCGTGGATCTTCAAGAAGCCTACTTACATAACCCACAGCAAAAGCAAGATCAGGGTGAGTATTCACCAAATACCTGAGGCTTCCTACAATGCTCCAATATTCCTTTGCATCCACTGGTGCTTCACTGCTAGATTTGCTCAGTTTCAGTCTCGTTCCCATCGGCACTTGGCACGGGTTACAGTCCAACATACCAGCTTTCTCAAGGATGTTTCCTGCATACGCACTTTGACACAATGTGATGCCTTCGTGACTCTTTTTAACCTGGATACCCAGATAGTAATGAAGAAGACCTAAATCACAAATTTTAAATGCCTTGGCCATCCGCAACTTGAATTTCTGGATGTCTTCTTTTTCTGCCCTGGTAATCACCAGATCATCTACAGATACTCCAACTGTCAATTGATGACCATCAGTCTATTTAGTATAAATAGCATGCTCAGATGTACTCCTTTTGAAACCGAACGACAACAAGGTAGAATCTAGCTTCTCATTCCATGCTCGAGGTGCCTGGTGTAGACCATAAAGAGCCTTCTTCAGTTTGTATACCAAGTGCCCACTCCCTTTTCTCACAAACCCTGCTAGTTGTTCCACGTAGACTTCTTCTTGAAAATTACCATTCAGAACTGTGGACTTGACATCCATATGATGCACCTCCCAACCATTGTGTGCAGAAAGAGCTCTAAGCAGCCGTACCGTGTCAAGACGTGCCACCGGTGCAAACACCTCGTCATAGTCTATACCAGACTTCTGTGCGTACCCTATCACAACCAGCAGGGCCTTGTGTTTTGATATTTCACCATTCTATTTTCTCTTGACTTTGTAAACCCACTTAACAATTATTGCTCGACGGTCTTGTGGTAGATTCACCAGTGTCCATGTATTGTTTTCTTCTATTGAATTAATTTCCTCCTCCATTGCTTTTCTCCAACACGTCACACGAAAAGCTTCTTCAAAAGATCTAGGTTCATCTGAGCTCACCACGTTGAGTTCCTCCATACCTAGTGTTAAGCTACTATGCACCAACCAGTTGACCCAAAAGCTTAAGCTGATGGGGAAGGGTGGGCAATTCACTTATATTTCAACACTCCCCCTCACGTGCAGGCTCCCTCGGGCCACAAACATGGAATAGGAGTCGGCTGCAATTTATTTAATAAATCGGGCCCGCCAAGATTCAAACTCGAGACCTCTGGCCCTGATACTATGTTAAGCTACTATGCCCCGACCATTTGACCCCAAAAGCTTAATCTGATGGGGAAGGGTGGGAAATTCACTTATATTTCAACACCTAGCACTCGTGGTACAATATCATCAATTCTCCTAAAATGTAGAGGAGCTTCATTACCATAATCTGCATCCAGATACTCTTCATATCTGCTGGGGGCGTCACAAATCCAATTTCATCTCCTGGTGCAGCTTCTTGACCATGCTCTTGAGGTGTACCCATCTCTCCTCCAGGTGCTTCCACACCATAGGGTTCACTTTCATTTTCAAGAGCTTGACGCTCCCTACTGCCAATGCTATACTCCACTGTGAAAACTTCATCTCCACCAGACGCTATTTCTCTTACCACATCTCCACTCCATTCCCATTGTGCTTCTTCGTCGAACACCACATCACGTGTCACGTGAACTCGACCAGTAATAGGATCATAAGCACGATAAGCTTTTGTACCTTGTTCATAGTCGACAAATATCATTCTTTGACCTCCGTCTTCCAATTTCTTGATATGTGGTGTTGTGTTCCGGACGTAGGCAATGCAGCCAAACACCCTCAAGTGTTGCACCGCCGGTTTCCTTCCATGCCACGCTTCATAAGGAGTCATCCTGTAGACACTTTTCATGGGGCACCTGTTGAGAACATACACTGCTGTGGTTAGTGCCTCTCCCCATAGCCATCCCGGCAGATTCTTTCCCTTCAACATGCTCCTTGAAGC
Source organism: Neostapfia colusana (assembly GCA_030760725.1). NCBI lineage: Eukaryota > Viridiplantae > Streptophyta > Magnoliopsida > Poales > Poaceae > Neostapfia > Neostapfia colusana. Next base: position 56,546,415 of record JASWHV010000005.1, on the reverse strand, counting down.
AACCATGACGGTGCCATTTCGGCATTCAACTACACTGTTTTTTGTGCGGAGTATGGCACCGTATGTTGACGTCGAACACCTTCACTTGTGCAGTACTCCATGAACTCTTGCGATGTGAATTCTCCTCCACGGTCGGTTCAAAGACCTCCAAGCTTCTGACCCGACTCAGCTTCAGCTCGTGCTTTGAATTCTTTGATCGCTTCTGCAACACATCCTTTAGAGGGTATTGGAGTCACCCACATGTATCTACTACGATTGTACACCAGGAGGAGGAAGTATTTGTTCCCCCTTGGTGTCTGGTGAGATTGGGCCACATAAATCACCGTGAACCAACTCCAATACCCGTTCTGCCCGGTAGCCTCCCTGCTCAGGGAATAAGGTCCTCTTCTGCTTTCCCGCCAGACAGGTCTCGCACAGGTTCTCTAGGTGTCCCAACATCGGCATACCACGTACCAGTTCCTTACTGGCCATCTTTCTCAATGCTGCCATATTCACGTGCCCAAAACGTGCATGCCACTTTCTTGCATCCTCTGCCCCTTTTGAGATCATGCACCCTTCTTGTAACGTGCTCACACGAAGCATGTACAGACGATTTTCCTCACGCTTTACCTTCACTAGAAGCCTTCCTCCCGGCTCATGGACCTCCAAGACTCCTTTCAAGATCGTAACCCGGTATCCGGCTTCATCTAACTGCCCGATGCCAATGATGCTCATCGTAAGTTGAGGAATGAAATACACGCCGGAGAAAGAGCGATGCTCACCATTCTTGCACTGGAACACAATCATTCCCCGTCCTTCGATTTTGGCCACTGAGTCATCACCAAACCACACGGACCTGAGTACACTAGTGTCAAGTTCAGCAAATACCTCTCGAGATCCTGTCATGTGGTTCGTTGCCCCAGTGTCCAAAACCCATGTGTCCTCCTTGTTCTCATCTCCTCCTCCATGTTGGGCTAATACCCTTCCTTCATTCACCTCAAAATGACTTCAAGACAATCTCTTGTTTATCAGCCTGAGCAACCTCCGAACACTCAATACCTACTTTTTCCATAGGAGTAACTAGAGAGTCTGAATGATCATCATCCAGCGTTGGCAGGATCGTAGTGAGTGCGATGATTTTGCCACTAGCAGAGAGGCCTCTTCTTCGTCATGCACGACATGAGGTTGCTCCTTCTTAGGTTTCACCCGGCAGTCCCGAGCCCAGTGGTCGAGCCTGCCGCATATTCTACACTCGTCATTACTCGGCCTTCTCGTGTTGCTAGATGATCCACCCGAAGATGATCCTCTGCCTCCACCATGGCCGTGACTGTGACCACGTCTACCACCACGTCCACGACCGGCACCCCCGAAATTTCCACCACCTGATCTGTGCTCGCCTTCTTGCCTCCTATGCCTCAGCTCCTACTCTTATTCTGTGAGATAAAGTTTCCCATCATGATGGAACGCAGGTGATGAATCTTCGAACGCATCTTCGGCGGCTGTGAGACGACCCGTAAGATCTGCCACAGTGAGCGTCGACACATCGAGTAACGTGGTAATGGCGACCACAACTTGCCTGAAATGTTGCGATACACAACGAATCATTTTCTCTACTACTTGGGTCTCTGTGATCTTGTCTCCCAATGTAGTAAGCTTCGACGCCATGCCACTTAAACGCAAGGCGAAATCTCCATCTTTGAATGTCGCTGAGTCAAACTGACGACGCAGATTCTGTTCCGTGGTTTTCTTCATCCGATCATCTCCGATCCTCATTTTGGCGATGGCATACCATGCCTCTCGCGTGGTCTCCTCATCAGCGATCACCGGCCACATCTCTGGTGGCACGGCACTGCACAACGCGTCCAGCGCTTGCATGTCTTCGTGTGGTTCGACGTCCCCAATCTCAATCGCCTCCCAGAGTAGACGATCTTTGAGCTTCACCTTCATGAGTAAGGCCCAATCTGAGTAACTCGTTTAAGTGAGAACGGGGTAGCTAGTCCCGCCGCTCACTTCACGGATTACTCGTCGAACCGAGCTGCTGCTACCCTCACCGACTTCATCGCCTTTGCCGCTAGCACTGTCACTCTTTCCTCCGATCTTCCCCATCAGATCGTATGTGGCCACGACTCCAGCCACAATCCTTCGCCGCGATCGCCAACCTTCCCGTCGTCGGGCTCTGATGCCACTTGTTGGAAGTTAGCCGGAGTAAACTCGACGATCGTCACGGTTTTGGTGCAACGCACGTGAACACGTAGGTATACACACGGGTAAGATCTGGAGCAACTACTACTCCTTTTTTCACTCTCTGTTTAACTTAAGCAACAAACAAGGTGGGAGATCGTGGACCAGACCACCTCCCCGATACACGCTGTATGGCAACAACACGACGCGCTCCGGACGCCTAAATCCCGCCGAGCTCAATCAACTCTAACAAACATGACTCATACATGTAAAACAACGTGAGAGACTGAACACACAACGAAAACCTAACGTGACAAATGACCGTGCACACAAGAATTATTCCTGAGCGAATCATCGATCCTCCCTTCCGAGTCATCGATCCCCTTCCCGATTCCTCCCTCGCCTCGCTCCTCTGTCCTTTCCGCTCCCCAATCATCGCCCCAACCAGCGATGATCCACCAAACCTCCTCCCTTGAAGCGACATTAGCTCAGATCAGCTTGCTTCCACGGCGGTACCTGCAACTGCGGCGGCTGCAGCATGGATCGATTCGGCTCCTCCCCCACTGCGGTGCCTAGGCGAGCAGAGAGGAGCGCTTCTTGCGGCGGCAACCCAGCTTTCCCACGGCTTGCAATGGCCCGTCGTTACCCCCCAGCATGGAATACGGGGAAAAAGCTCCTGGCGCCACGCCTTAATCAAACCAGCCACCCCTTGAGATCTCTCTTGGTGTCGCACACGCGCCATGTTCTGGATTATCTTCTGCCTTGAAAGTTCCCTGCTGATTGCCTGACGATTTCTGGTCTCCTGCCTCATCAACGGCATCCAAGAAGCTGAGCCTACAGCCTGCATTATTGGCTGACTAGGGTTACCAATCTGCTGCTAATCTCAAGGACGACACATTGGTATGTTTCCTGATGTCGACTTTATGGTTGCATAAATTAGGCTTATTCAGGCAAATTAGTTGGCCTAATTTTTTTTGTAACGAGATGCTACTTTTTTAAGTGAACTAAGTTAAAAGTTTAATTCACTAGTCATCTCGCTGACTGAGATTGTCACACCCGGTTTTTCCGCAGAACAACCGAGTGATTCCCACAGGTATGTCAGGATCATTTTCTCATACATGTGATGACAAATAGTGAAACATCATTATATCACAAGTCAGATGTTCGAATACGAATAATTCTTACATAACGTCTAGATGGACGATAATATGTTTACAACAATGTAAATAAACACACAGCGGAAATAAAGTCTGTGGGCTCCATCACAAACGTTGCCCGGAGGACTCTGTGAAACTAGAATCCTTCTTCGGGTCCAAAGTCTTGATTGTTGTACACCACATTATTTCCTTGCCCTTGGAAGCAATTTAAAAACCAACGAAAAGCAAGCTTGAGTATCATTGGTACTCAACAAGTATGGGAAAGTTATGTCATGCATGGATAGAGCAAGTAAAGGATGAATACATGGTATAAATACTATGCAATTAATACCTATCTCCTTAGCTTATTTAGCACCTACATTACTATGCAAGTGGAGTGGCCCAACACCATACACCCAATCCGTTGCTAAGCTCCCCGCTTAACATCCTCAACGCCACCATTCCTCATCATCTAATCATGAATAAGTGCAAGCCGCTCTTGACCGTGAGCACGACTGTCTTGACAGTTTTGACTCTGCAGAGTTTGCACCACTGTACTCACATGTAGTGATTTCATCCCCCATTGTCGGGTGGACTGGAAAAACCTCCATTATGCCAGTGGACGCGAACCACGTTCACACTTCTGAGGTGTGTAGCTAGGAGGTCACTACGAGGCCTTTACAAAGGAATTCTCGTTGAGTGTGAGCCCACCAAGGTTTCACCCCTAACAGCATCCAGGAGGCTCCAACCCCCGCTACAGTGGCCCCCTCTTGAGCCTTGCGGTTCCTAGAGTAGTCCAGCTGACACCTATTCCCCGCACTATCCAAACACCCATACTACGTCAGAAATGCACCTAATTAATTGGCCAAGCTGCCCCATCTCAGCATGTGGTTGGCACGGTAAAGCTAGGTTACATGCTTCATGAACCGGTCCTTAGGATCCAGGCAAGCACTAAACACAAACCCAAGTCTCGTGCACGCAACACCAACCAAAGCATCCAACTTGCCTAGATCCCTACCTCCACATAGTTCAAAATATGCCACTCAAGGTAATTAATCAAAGAGGTGACCTCATATCTCATTTATTCCATTCTAAGCATGGCTAAGCATGAGTAGCATAAATGAATGACATAATAAAACAACTCCCAACCCAAGGCTACAAGAAAATAAGATAATAAAATTCTAGGGAAACTTCCTAGCATGGGTATCATATTCCAGTTGACAATACAAATAATTCTAACTACACATCCTAGTATAGGATCAAAGTGGTCAAGGACACTTGCCTTCTTCCTGCTGCTTCGGGAACGGAAAGTCTTGGTCTTGGAAGGTGAGAACCGGCTCTGGGGCTGGTTCTACTCTTGCCAACATACACATAGCAAAGGAAAAAGAACATTCCATAAGCAATAGTCCACATATACACTCATGCAAACCACACGTACATACACATGAAAGCCATACACATATTTAAGTTTTGTTTTTACCCTCGATAGGTTTCTTCTATGCATGCATGCACTTTTAAACATATATATTATTTCTAACATTGATATTCAGATTTCTAAGTGCACACTTAATCAAGGTTTTCAATTTGAACCAATTCCTATATTAAATATTACCCTTCTTATCTAACAACTTGCACAAAAATGTATACTTCAACTCCAAACTGGTTTTCAAGTCCTCCACACTACTTTAGCCTTGAAACCTTGAATTTAAGAACCTTATATGACATTTACTAAGTGTATATACATATTTCTCCATATTTTCAGATTTATTTTCTAGGTAGGAAAATGAATTTCAGCACTAAAACAGAAAAATATATCATCTACACAGAATATATTTTGCTCAAATGCCCAACAAAATATCTATTGGCTTCCTAATTGTTTGAATCAATTTAGATATATTTTTACATATATTTCAGAATTATTTTAAACCTAAAAATGAATTTTCAGCAATAACAAAATTAAATAGCCCTTTTTCAGATTTTCTTTACATCCTAAAATCAGTTCTCAAATCATTCTATATATTTTCCAGGTGCTAGAAAAATTTAAATTGTATTTGCACATGTGTTTGCATCACTAATCTGAATTTAAATTCTATTCACATGTTCAAATTCCTGAATTTGACATTCTTCAGGGGCTGATGTGCAAATCCGTACTACTGTGGGGGTCCAATTTCTTATTTTCTAAATCTTCAGTGATCTATGCATCAATTACAGAGGGTTTTTCCTAATTTTTATTAAGTCCAGTGGCTAGAACTTATTTTTAAACGCATTTGCATAAATTCGAGAGGGTCCAGGGGCTAGATCAGAAGATTCTGGGGACTAGGTCTTCTTTTCCCATAACCCCAGGGGGTAGCGCGTTAAAATCCCGGCGGGAATCAGTGTTTCAAACATGGGCCGCTGGATTTTAAATGGACGACCGAGATTATAAAACAAAGGGGTACAGGGGTTTCAGTTTCCTGGCCGCACGATTTAAAATGGGCGGAGATCCGAGAGCCACGTCGCCCTGTCGGGTGCGCACGGCGGCGGAAGGCGGTGAGCTCGCCGAATCTTTGCGAAACCCGTCTACCAGCCCTAGACCTTCATTTTCTTTGTACAACTCGAAGGAGGGGGAGTAGGGGAAGCTCACCTAGGGGTTTTCTCGAGCCCGAAAGGGTTGGAAACGGCTCGGCGATGGCGACGGACGGCGGAGCTCCTCGGTGCTCGACGGAGAAGCGGTTTGGGTCGGTGATCCTTCGAGTTCTCCGGTCGTGAGGCTTCCCTATGGTTGGTAGAGGGTGTACCGAGGGTCAGAATGGATCGGGACATGAAAATCCGGTGACTTCAAAGATGACCGGCAGCTAGACCTCACCGGAGCTCAATGGCGTCGGTATTCTCGGCAGCAAATTGTCCCGGAGTGAGCGTCACTGGCTAGTGCTCGATGCTGGGACGAAGTAAAATCGGTTAGATGGACCAGAACGGCGTTGTGCCGGGGGGAATTTGAAGGTATGGCAGCGTGCTCACCGGTGGCGGAAACTTGCGAGCGGGGTGGAGAGCAGAGGGGGTTTGCGGGAGTTTAAATTGGCCTGGAGTCCTGGGGTGGGTACGTGCGTGCTGAACTGGCACTAGTGGGGGCGGATCAGTTGGTTGCGAGCGGGGAGTTTGGCCGGGCGGCGCGCGATCGGGCGCGGAGAGTTCACGGCGGTTGGGAGGGGGCAGAGGAAGATGATGACAGGCGGGCCCGGCTCGTCAGCAGGAAGGAGAGGCGGGAAAGGCCGCGGCTGCGGGGCTGGTTTGGGTGGGTTTTGGCCCAGTGGCCCTTTTTTATTTCCTTTTTCTATTCTACATTCAAATTTGAATTCCAGTTTGAATTTGAATTTTTCTCCAACATGCATTACGTCCACTTGATTTGAATTTACATTTGCCACATTTTGGGGTGTTACAACTCTACCCCCCTTAAAAGAAATCTCGTCCTCGAGATTGGTGGCCCTAGGGAAACAGGTCCGGAAACTGCGCCTTGAGCTCGTCTTCTCTCTTCCATGTGGCCTCTTCTTCCGAGTGATGCTTCCACTGCACTTTACACATTTAGATTCTTTTGTTCCTTGTGATGCGTTCCATCGTCTCAAGAATCTTGATCGGCCGTTCGGCATACGAAAGGTCTTATCGGACGTCTACCTCATTCATTGGTAACCTCTCTTCGGGTGTTCTTAAGCATTTCTTGAGTTGTGACACATGGAACACGTCGTGCACATCTGATAGGTGAGCCGATAATTCCAACTAATATGCCACTTCGCCTTTCCTCTCTAGTATCTGGAAATGTCCTATATACCGAGGTGATAGTTTCCCTTTCACTTTGAAACGACGAAGCCCTCTGATAGGAGACACCTTGAGATAGACAGAGTCCCCTACGTTGAAGGTGAGCTCTCTTCTTCGTATGTCCGCATAACTCTTTTGTCTGGTCTGAGCTATTCTTAAGTTGTTGCGGATTTCTCTTACTTTCGCCTCGGCATCTTGTAGCACCTCTGACCCAAATACTTTGCTTTCCCCTGTTTGATTCCAAAACAATGGAGTTCTGCACTTCCTCCCATACAACGCCTCAAAGGGTGACATCTTAATGCTAGCTTGGTAGCTGTTGTTATAGGAGAACTCAGCGTATAGTAAGTTTTTATCCCAACTCCTATTGTTCTTGAGTGCACAAGCCCTCAACATGTCCTCAAGGATCTGATTGGTTCTTTCGGTCTGCCCGTCGGTCTATGGGTGATATGCAGAACTGAAATTCAGATGAGGCCCCATGGTTTCATGTAACTTCTGCCAGAACCTTGAGGTGAACTGCGTTCCTCGATCTGACACTATTTTCTTCGGCACCCCATGAAAACACACAATTCTTGACATGTACAATTCTGCCAATTTGGATCCACTGTAGCTTTCTTTCACAGGGATGAGATGAGCTACCTTAGTCATCCTATCGGTTATGACCCATATCGAATCATATCCCGATTGGGTCTTAGGCAGTCCCACTATGAAATCCATGCCTATTTCTTCCCATTTCCATTCGGGCACTTTTAGTGGTTGTAACAATCCAACGGGTCGTTGATGTTCTGCTTTCACTAACTGACATGTGTCACATAAGGCAACATGCTCCACGACATCTCGCTTCATGCCATACCACTAATATCTTCTTTTGAGGTCATGATACATATTCGTACTCCCAGGATGAATGGAATAGTCGGAGTCATGAGACTCTCTCAAGATTAATTTATGGATCTCCTTTACCTCAGGCACACATATTCTCTTTCCATGCCATACCATACCTTATTCATCCTCTCTAAACCAAGGAGCTTTATTCTCTTTGATGAGTCTTCTTATTTCCTGTATTTTCTCATCATTCTTCTGACCGTTGCGTATGTCCTGCTCCAATGTGGAGTCCACTTCCATTGCGATGGCCTCGCCGTTATTCACGAGACATAGATTGAGTCTTGCGAATTCCTCTCGTAATTCTGTAGGTGTGTTGTTTAAGCTCAACATGTTGACATGTACCTTTCGGCTTAAAGCATCTGTCACGACGTTCGCTTTTCTAGGATGATAGTTGATACCCACATCAAAGTCGTTTATCAGCTCTAACCACCTCCTTTGCCTGAGGTTAAGATCTGGTTGTGTGAAAATGTACTTTAGACTTTTATGGTCAGTATATATCTCTGTCCTCTTTCCCATGAAGTAGTGCCTCCAAAGCTTAAATGCGTGGACCACTGCGGCTAGCTATAGGTCATGCGTAGGATAGTTCTTCTCGTATTTTCGAAGCTGCCTGGATGCATATGCAACAACATGTCCTTCTTGCATGAGAACATATCTCAGTCCGTGTCCAGAAGCATCACAATATACTGAAAATTTTTTCTGCATATCTGGCATAACTAGCACTAGGTCTGTTGTCAATCTTTTCTTCAACTCTTGAAAACTCGCCTCACACTCTGGTGTCCACGTGAATGTGATTCCCTTCTCTAACATTTTGGTGAGGGGTCTTGAGATCTTGCAGAACCCTTCAATAAATCGTCGGTAGTATCCAGCCAAGCCTAAGAAGCTCCGGATTTCCCCGACATTTTCAAGGGTCTTCCACTTCTGCACATCCGCGATCTTGGTGGGATCCACGGAGATTCCTCCTTCCGAGATTATATGTACCAAGAAGGGGACTCTCTTAAGCCAAAACTCACATTTGCTTAGCTTGGCATATAGTTGGTGTTCTCCCCTTGGTATGTAATGGTTGCGGAAGCTGCACTTGAACTCCTCCCAAGTTATGTTCTCGGGGTCATGGTGGGCTGCCACGTAGGCGGTCCACCAGTCAGCAGCGGGTCCGTGCAATTGGTGAGATGCAAACAACACCCTCTCATATCCTTGACATTGTATGATCCTCATCTTGTTTTCAGTGGTCTTCAGCCAATCATCTGCCTCCAAGGGTTCAGCGGCACTTGCAAACTTTGGGGGTTGAGTTCCTAGAAACTCACTCAACCTTGGTTGACGTGTTGCAGCCTGTGGGGGTGGAGCTTGATGTAAGTTGGCCACCACTTGAGTCAAATTTTGGATGATCTGATTTTGGTTGTTGAGCATTTGATAAATGGGATCAGCTCCTCCTCGGCGACCACCCCTGCCTTGCCATCCAGGGAGGGGAGGATTGGCAGCCTCATTGTTATTGTTGTTGTGGTTGGCACCACGACCTCTTCCTCTTCCGGCCATCTATCATGATTAACCAAATATCAACTTAATTATTACGTATTAATTTCCCACATCGCTTGCATGAACTTAAACTTTTAGAATATTATAGTTTAGACAAATTCAGAAAATCTCACATAAACCTTCAATCACCATGTCTCATACGAAAACAAATGCAACTATTGATTCATAAGGTCTCACACAAAAGAAAATGCAAACATAAAGACAAGGTTGTTGACAAGTGCCCATGGCTCCCACAACTCACGTCACACACCAAATATTAATAAGCAAATAGATAGGTTCTTGACTTGACTACTCGATAAAATGCTAGAATAAGGGAAATGACTCTAAACGACTCGTATCACTGTGCTGGCTCATCGGGGTCTTCATCATCATTGTGGCTGCCCTCTAACTCCGCTCTAGGTGGGGAAGCTGCTGGTGGAGAAGTGCGGCGACGCTTGTTCGCTCTGCAGTCTGGGGAGTCAGGAGTCCAGGTGTCATTCTCTGTGACACACAGTTCGTTCTGATCTCCTCTCTCCCTCGCCCTCAAGCTGGCGGAGAGTACAGCCTCAGTCTCCTTCAGGGTGTCACAGACATTCTGAAGCTCCTGCTGGCACTCCTGCAGCCTAGTGCTAAGCATAGCTGCATCCTCCAAGCACATGTCCATGTGGTCATGAGAAGTCCCCTCTTGCACCGGCGGGTACTTGTACTCCGCGGTTGCCACTCTCGCGCTGGAGGACATACATATACTCAGTCATGTCCAGGTGGCCACAGTTGATGTAACTCTGACAGGTGATGGCCTCCCAGGTGATATCCTTCTCAGCATCGGCCAGAGTCGCGCGACAAGCTGAAGAGCGGTGGATCTTCAGCAACTTGTTATCATGGATGATCCTCATCTCTGAGCTCCATTCTTCACGCTTTTCATGGATGGTCTTGGTGGAGCTGTAGTGTATGACCAGCTTGCCAACGTTGCCGACGGTGTGGAGCATACGCCGAAGACGGCGCAACAAGCTCCCTACTGCCAACCCGTAGGAGTGGTACGTCACCAGGCGGTTCTCCTCCCTCAAGGCAGGTGCAACTATAGGAACTCTCTCTCCGGTGGTCTTGCGAGCGTTGCGGACCATGCGAACCATCTAAAACATAAAACATTTAAAATCCAAGTTAGACAATAATCAAATAAATAATGTATTTTGAATAAAAGTTAAGGCAAGATGAACAAATAAAATAAAGGGACAACGTTAATTAACACTTTTACCTCACACATTTTATAAAATAGTTTTTAAGAACATAAGGTCCTTAAATACGTCCATTTCTACCTAGGTTCACGTTTCTACGGGAAACCTGACTCTGATACCACTTCTGTCACACCCGGTTTTTTTTTGCAGAACAACCGAGTGATTCCCACATGTATGCCAGGATCATTTTCTCATACATGTGATGACAAATAGTGAAGCATCATTATATTACAAGACAGATGTTCGAATACAAATAAGTCTTACATAACGTATCGATTGGCGATAATATGTTCACAACAATGTAAATAAACAAACAACAAAAGTAAAGTCTTGTGGGCTCCATCACAGGCGTTGCCCGGTGGACTCCGTGAACCTAGAATCCTTGTTCGTGTCCATAGTCTTGATTGTTGTACACCACATCATTTCCTTGGCCTAGGCAGCAATTTAAAAACCAACGAAAAGAAAGCTTGAGTACCGTTGGTACTCAGCAAATGTGGGAAAGTTATGTCATGCATGGCTAGAGCAAGGAAATGATGAACATATGGTATAAACACTACGCAATTAATACCTATCTCCTTAGCTTATTAGCACCTATATTACTATGCAAGTGGAGTGAACCAACCCCATACACCCAATCCGTTGCTAAGCTCCCCACTTAACATCCTCAACGCCACCATTCCTAATCATCTAATCATGAATAAGTTCAAGCCGCTCTTGACCGTGAGCACGACAGCCATGACCGTTTTGACTCTGCAGAGTTTGCACTACTGTACCCACATGTAGTGATTTCATCCCCTGTTGTTGGGTGGACTGGAAAAACCTCTATTATGCCAGTGGCTGCGAACCACGTTCACACTTGGGTGTGTAGCCAGGAGGTCACTACGAGGCCTTTACAAAGGAATTCCCGACGAGTGTGAGCCCACCAAGGTTTCACCCCTAACAGCATCCAGGAGGCTCCAACCCTCGCTGCAGTGGCCCCCTCTTGAGCCTTGCGGTTCCTAGAGTAGTCCAGGTGACACCTATTCCCCGCACTATCCAAACACCCATACTACGTCAGAAATGCACCTAATTAATTGGCCAAGCTGCCCCATCTCAGCATGTGGTTGGCACGGTAAAGCTAGGTTACATGCTTCATGAACCGGTCCTTAGGATCCAGGCAAGCACTAAACACAAACCCGAGTCTCGTGCACGCAGCACCAACCAAAGCATCCAACTTGCCTAGATCCCTACCTCCACATAGTTCAAAATATGCCACTCAAGGTAATTAATCAAAGAGGTGACCTCATATCCCATTTATTCCATTCTAAGCATGGCTAAGCATGAGTAGCATAAATGAATGACATAATAAAACAACTCCCAACCCAAGGCTACAAGGAAATAAGATAATAAAATTCTAGGGAAACTTCCTAGCATGGGTATCATATTCCAGTTGACAATGCAAATAATTCTAACTACACATCCTAGTATAGGATCAAAGTGGTCAAGGACACTTGCCTTCTTCCTGCTGCTCCGGGAATGGAAAGTCTTGGTCTTGGAAGGTGAGAACCGACTCTGGGGCTGGTTCTACTCTAGCAACCATACACATAGCAAAGGAAGAAGAACATTCCATAAGCAATAGTCCACATCTACACTCATGCAAACCATACATACATACACATGAAAGTCATACACATATTTAAGTTTTGATTTTACCCTAGATAGGTTGCTTCTATGCATGCATGCACTTTTAAACATATATATTATTTCTAACTTTGATATTCAGATTTCTAAGTGCACACTTGATCTAGGTTTTCAATTTGAACCAATTCCTATATTAAATATTACCCTTCTTATCTACCAACTTGCACAAAAATGTATACTCCAACTCTAAACTGGTTTTCAGGTCCTCCACACTACTTTAGGCTTGAAACTTTGAATTTAAGAACCTTATATGACATTTACTAAGTGTATATACATATTTCTCCATATTTTCAGATTTATTTTGTATGTAGGAAAATGAATTTCAGCACTAAAACAGATATCACCTACACAGAATATATTTTGCTCAAAAATGCGCAACAAAATATCTATTGGCTTCCTAATTGTTTGGATCAATTAAATATATTTTTACATATATTTCAGAATTATTTTAAACCTAAAAATGAATTTTCAGCAATAACAGAATTAAATAGCCCCTTTTCAGATTTCCTTTGCAGCCTAAAATCAGTTCTCAAATCATTCTAAATATTTTCCAGGTGCTAGAAAAATTTAAATTGTATTTGTACATGTGTTTGCATCGCTAATTTGAATTTAAATTCTATTCACATGTTCAAAATCCTGAATTTGATATTCTTCATGGGCTGATGTGCAAATCCATACTACTGTGGGGTCCAATTTCTTATTTTCTAAATCTTCAGTGGTCTATGCATCAATTACAGAGGGTTTTTCCTAATTTTTATTAAGTCCAGTGGCTAAAACTGATTTTTAAACACATTTGCATAAATTCCAGAGGGTCTAGGGGCTAGATCAGAAGATTTCGGGGACTAGCTCTTCTTTTCCCACAACCCCAGGGGATAGCACGTTAAAATCCCAGCGGGAATCACTATTTCAAACATGGGCCGTTGGATTTTAAATGGACGGCCGAGATAATAATGCGAAGGGGTACGGGGGTTTCAGTTTCCTGGCCGCACGATTTAAAATGGGCGGAGATCCGAGGGCCACGTCGCCCTGTCAGGTGCGGGCGGCGCTGTCCGCCGGCGCATGGCGGCGGAAGGCGGCGAGCTCGCCGGATCTTTGCGAAAACCCGTCTACCAGCCCTAGACCTTCATTTTCTTTGCACAACTCGAATGAGGGGGAGTAGGGGAAGCTCACCTAGGGGTTTTCTCGGGCCCGAAGGGGTTGGAAATGGCAAGTGTGGGAAAGTTATGTCAAACATGGGCCGTTGGATTTATAGAGTTAATTTCGGTTACTTTATAAACATTATTTTACTGTAATTTGAAATTCAGTAGCAAATTTAACTATCTCACCCATTAAAATTTATGAGTTACAAATTTGGGTAGTTATGTGTTATTAAGAATATGCTTCTGCTGTTATAATTAACTTTGTTATTTTTAATTAAATTTTGACACAAACATGAGGAATTTAATTAGACAAATTTTGATTAAGTTTGTTGTAATTTTTTGTAATTATTGTCTAATTAAAATTTTGCACCGACATGATAAATTTAATTAGTACAATATTATGTTCATTTTATCATAAAAAATTTCGTCTATCAACTAACGTGGAAGATAAAAAAAACTTACTCTGATTGGTAAGATTGAATATTATTTCTACTTGTGTGCAATGGCGATGTGGAGACAATAATTCTGAGTGATATTGTATGATTATTTTGACCAACGTTAAACAATAACTGTAATATTATTATGTTATTTTCTATATTTTGAAGTTAGTTCAATGATGTCTTCAACACTAAGTTTCATCTTATAGAGCCACTCAATGGAGGTAATTACAGCTCTTGAAAAAAGAAGTTAGAGATCACTCTAGTGATCTCGAAGATCGATATTGCACTTACAACACCACACCCTACTGATTCTGAGTTTTTGATTCCTCTCGGGGGAGAGCATAAATATGAAAGTCTGAGATTTAAGTACAATGGAGATAAACTTATCTGCCTTTCCTGGTACTTCAAAGTCGAATGCCACTGCTGCTACATACAGGAGAAGATAGATTTTTTGCTAGAGGACGGATGTTCAACGGGTCATCGCAAAGAAAAAGAGCTAGAGGTGAGTGAGCCTACGACCACCAATTGCTTATCTCCAATTACCAATTGCAGCAGACTTGGACTAATGGAATTGCTTGAAGTGAAGACCAGTGAACAAAAGGCTTTACACAGAAGAATTGTTGACCTCTTTCGGGATAAGGCCTGGAAGAAGCAGGGATTGAACCAGGGCTTGTTGACAGAGCAGATATCAAAAGCCTATGTTATCTCATTTTCAGGGACCGAGCAAGGGATGAGCGCCCTCTGATCTAACGACCAAACAAGCAACGGCCCTTGTTACTAGAAATATGAAGCGTGCTAGCGCGCACTTCCTATTAACCAATTCACCAATTTGAAGATTGGTAAACAAAGATGAAGTGGAGTCAATCAAATAGGAAATGTTTGATGATAATCAGAAGTTTTATCACTCACGTTATTAGGGGAGCAATCCCTGACCGTGAGAAAGTTACTGAGTACCTCCAGAATGTAGAGAGTCGAGAGGGTCAATTCACTAGCGCATTCAATACTTATTCTACCGTCTGATAAAGAGGCTAGTTACTAAGAAATACACTGGAGGTGGTTTGCATGAGCATTGAGGGTGACAATTATGGACTTAAAGTTGAAGCCTTTGGATACGGAGCTTAAAGATAAGAATGAGTTCTTTGTGCATCTTATTTTGTCTCACTTTCTAAGAAATTTAATGTGTTTGTCATCAAATACAACTGGAACATCAGAAACTTGTGACCATCTATGGTAAAAAAGAAGAACGTATTAAGTCTTTGTATAATGACTCTATCAATTACATAAAAGAAAAATGTAAAGTCTAGAAGAACTACTTCAATAATAATTCTTCTATTCAATCATTTAAGATACATGACTCTCCACATAGGTTATTATATGGGTAAGGGTAAGACTCTTCAACATTGTCCATACAAGGATGTAAAAGTTGACAAAGATAAGTGTAGATTTTCTAACTTGAAAGGCTATTACTAGAAGGATTACGTTGGTTTTCTAAAATGGTGATGTAAGACGTAATGATTTTATTACTTTCGTCGATGAATCTCTATTTTTCGATTATTCTCAATATACTTGGTTGATTGACTCAAATGTAACTGTGCACGTTTATAATTCATTATATAATTTGCTACGATAAGGATTCTAATAAGAGGAGAAAAGACCATTATAGTTGCTAATGGTGTTGAAGGTGAAGTTGAAGCTATGGAAGAACCCCCTTTCGTAATAAGTGATAGTTTTATACTTCATCTTTCTGATTTCCTTTATCTACCCTATCTTAAGAGGAATTCGATTTCATATCATTCTTGGACAATGATGGTTTTGATTGTCATTTTAGTAATAAATGATGTTTATTTAGGTATGATAATATAGTTATGGCTCTGTCTTTCAGCAGACAAGCTTTATTTATTATTTTTACATGATGATGTGAATGTTGTAAACAATGCAAATTCCTCCCATATGGATGTTGTAAAAAACGCAAACAAATCGATCTCGAAACGTATTCAAAATTATGGCATTATCATTTAGCTCATATTCCGAGAGAAAATTGACAGATTAATTTCAGAATTGATTCTCTCTCTCTTAGACTTTTGAGATTACGAACAATGCATATAATGCATTAAAAGAAAATATGCTAAAAATAAGAATAATGTCAAACAGAGTACCAGTATTTTTGAAATAATTCACACGGACATTTGCGGTCTGTTTCACGTATCATTCGTGTATGGGTATGACTCATTAATAAAAATTTACATATGGTTATTCTCTGTGCTATTAAGGAAATATACGAATCATTCCTTGAATTTAGAATATTTAAGCCTGAAATACAAAATCAGCATAATCTAAACTTTAAAATAGTAATATTTGACCGTGGGCAGAGGCGGGGGAGTACTACGGTCGTCATACCCCATATGACCAAATTTCTGGACCATTTACAAGTTTTTTCTTTAAAAAATGGCATATGCTAGAATTATACACCGAGCGAGCCTCAGTAGAATAGAGTAGAAAAAAGGCGTAATCACACTTTAATGAACATAGTAAGAAGTAAGTTAAGTTACTCCGCTCTATCGATTGATATTTGGATGGAGGCGTTAAAAATTTTGATTCCAATTCTAAATCAGGATCTTAGTAAGTCAGTGCAAAAACACCGTTTTGAGTTGTGTATACCACGTAAGCCAACATTTAATTATTTTCTTATGTGGTACCGTCCCGCGGTGGTAAAAATATTTAACTCTAAAATTGGTAAGTTGGATTCTAATGTTGTATGTATGTTGAAACGAGATAGCTATCTTTTCAGAGATGTTGTGATCAGGGGTGTACGGTAACTCGAGAAATTAATCTTAAAAAGAAGCGGGTATATGCACCCACTCTAATAGTTCAAGAACCATATTTCTTGATACCTACTGTAGTTGAACCAATAATGTCTGCCACTGCCATTTCAACAGCTGTTGGTAGTTTTCCATCGACAACTCTAGAAGTAAGAGAGGTTTACAGGAACCTATTGAGCTTGTTGGAACTAATGATGAAGGAAAACAACCGCCTTGCATGTAAGATAATTTACCAACTAGAAAATCTCAAAGAGTACGAAAATCATTCATTCGTAGTGCTTTTGATATCTTTATGAGCAAAGAAATTCAAAAAGAAGATAATCCGCCTCATTTGAAAAAGTTCTGAGAAGTCCCAAATCGTACGAATGGTAAAAAATTATAAAGCATGAGATGAGGTCTATGTATGTTAACAAAGTATGAGAAGTAATTGAGATTTCTAATGGAGCGAAAGTAGTAGGTTGTAAATGAGTGTACAAAACTAAACGTAACTTGAAAGAAAACTCAAAACATTTAAAGCCAAACTCGTGGCAAAGGGTTCACTCAAAGACAAGGCATAGACTATAATGAGTTGATATCACCCATCTCAACTAGGCATTCGTTTTAAAACATTATGGCTTTGGTGGCATATTATTACTTAGAATTATATCAAATTGATGTAAAGATGGTGTTTTTCAAGGAAGATCTATATAAGAATGTCTATATGACAACCTAAGCGTTTTGTCATTAAATGTAAGGAATGTATATATATCGATTAAGAAAGTCCATTTATGGACTCAAACAAACCTATAGTCAATGGTATCTCAATTTTCATGAGATTGTTAAAATGCTTGGGTTTAAATAAAATGAGCAGGACAACTATATTTACATTAACTTTACGTGCGGGAAATTTGTTTTCCTAGTCTTATACGTAGATGACATACTAGTAGCTAGTAGTGATATTAATGTACTATTAGAGGCAAAAAAAGTTCTTATCTTGAAACTTTGAAATGAAAAATTTTGGTGAAGCTTCTTGCGTGTTAGCATTGAGATTCGCCGAGATAGAAAGTGTCGGTACCCTCAATATGGGGTACCCCCCGCGCACAGGGGAAAATCGTCTAAGGACTTCGCCCCTTCTGCAGGGGCGAACTCCTAGGGCATCCAAGCCGGACCTCCCTTCTACGCAGGGAGAGATCCAAAGGCTCCACGTGTCCTGCGGGGCCGGACCTCCCTCTCCTCAGAGGATAGCTCCGGGCCCGCCACGTGGCCAGCAGAACCGGACCTCCCCCCCTCCGCTAGGAGAGCTCCGAAGGCTCCACGTGTCCTGCAGGGCTGGACCTCCCTCTCCTCAGAGGAGAGCTCCGAGCTCGCCATGTGGCCAGCAGAGCCAGACCTGCCCCTCCGCGGGGAGAGCTCCGAAGGCTCCACGTGTCCAGCAGGGCCGGACCTCCCTCTCCTCAGAGGAGAGCTCTGGGCCCGCCACGTGGTCAGCAGAGCCGGACCTCCCACCTCCGCGGGGAGAGCTCCGAAGGCTCCACGTGTTCAGCGGGGCCGAGCCTCCCTCTCCTCAGAGGAGAGCTCCAGGCCCGCCACGTGGCAGCAAAGCAGCGTTGCCTACCCAGCACGGTTGGCAGCAGGAGTAAAGCCGCACCATGTCTTGTACGTACAAGGTATTCAAGACCCGCACCTTCCCAAGACGCGGTATTGAAGACCCGCGCCTTCCCAAGACGTGGGGACGCAGGGCACGCCCCTGCCAGGAGGCGTTGCGCCCAGTCACATCACAGTGAAGACAGGCATGCAATGTCAGAAGCTGTACACCAATAAACACAATGACAAGACATCCCCTGCCGCCCCTGCCGTCATCAACCACTACGCCTAGCTTGCGGCGTGGGCAGGGCGACAGGGCGGAGACTCGGAAGCCCTCACTAGTGGCAACTACCGGCATTACTACAAGATATGGTAGATGGCAGGCAATCTCCCCGGGACCACCGTTCAGGTCCCGGGACCCCCTTTGTAAGCCGCCCGAGCCCTGGACTATAAAGGGCTCGGGTAGGCAACGTTGCCAGGGGTTCGGTTGAAACTCTGCTCGGCTCATTGCACTCTCACAACACTCTAGCACTTAGCTCATCCTCAAGCTCAGAACTCCGGTTCTGAGCACCAAGCAATACAACGAGCACCTCTGCTCACCGTGGACGTAGGGTATTACGCTCCGGCGGCCCGAACCACGTATAAAACCCTTGTATTCATCTGTTTCCTTCGTCCAGTACAGCGAGACTCACGCAGGGGGACTAGCCCCTCCGAAAAAGAAACTCCGCGGGATGCTAGTGCAGGCCCGGGGGAAGTGTCGACAGCTACACTTCGACATTTGGCGCGCCAGGTAGGGGGGGCCTTTCCCTCTCCCGCATCGAGTCTTCGCCCACGAAGATGACCAAGCTTCCTTCTGCGGCAAGCTCTCCTCGCCCTCGTTCCCGGCAAACGATGACCAGCGAGGCTTTTGTCTCGACGCACTCAGGGAGGAGTGTGTCGGGACAAGCTAGAAGCCAGCAGCCGACTCCGGCAACATGGACTCCAGCAAGCCCAAGATCTGCTGCAGCGCCGAGTGTCTCCCATGGGAGCGCACTAGCTGCAGCACGAGCGCTTCTACGCAATCCACCTGCTGGGGACGCGCCTCAGGCAGCGACCCAGCAGTGGATTCACGATGTAGACCGTCTCGTCGTCGCCGCCGCCAACCCTCAGCTACGGCGGGGACGACGCCCCAGTCAACCGGATGTGTCGCTGTGTCGCGCGCCAACGGTTGACGGGCAGACGGCAGACTCCCGCTCCACCAGGCTCCCACCTGTGGACCTGAGGTCGGAGCTGGAACGACGTCACCTAGGCGAAGATGCCCGCGTGACCATCGAGCGACACCGAGAAAGGCGTCGCAACCATGAGGTCAGCGACAGCATGTCGACTGCCTCGACCCAGCCTGGGCTGCAGACGTTCGCCACGCGATCTCTGCCCCAGGCATACGCCACGCAGCATATGCCTCCGCCATATGCCCTGCAAATGGCGCCCCCGGTTTATGGCGCACCTTTTCCCATGACGGGGTACACCGTGCCAATAGCGGACCAAGCGTTCGCGGCACCAACACCTGCAGCAACAGGAGCGGGGTGTGCGGCTTTGGCGCCACACCTTTGCTTCGCGAAGTGGCCGCGCAAGTTCCGGCCACATCTGCCAGAGAAGTACGATGGCAGCGTCAATCCGGCGGAGTTCCTCCAGATCTACTCCACCTCCATCCTTGCTGCAGGAGGGGATGAGGCCGTCATGGCCAACTTCTTCCCCATCGCCTTGACCGGCCCAGCACGGTCTTGGCTCATGAATCTCCCCTAGGGTTCTATAACCTCCTGGGGAGAGCTCTGCCGACAGTTCACCACCAACTTTGGAAGCTCCTACACCTGGCCTGGCACGGAACTCGACCTCCACGCCACCCGACAACAGCCCGGAGAGTCGCTGCGCTCCTTCATCCAGCGGTTCTCCCAGGTACGGAACACCATCCCACATATCTAGAATGCTTCTGTGGTGGTGGCATTCCGGCAGGGTGTAAGGGACAAAAAGATGCTCGAGAAGCTCACCACCAGAGAGGTGCGCGATGTCTTGGAGCTCTTCAGCCTGGCGGACAAGTGTGCCAGAGCGGCGGAAGGGCGCAACTGGCACTCACAGCCAGCCTCATAAGCCGGAGGACAGCCCGGACCAAGCGCTGCTCCCCATGGGAGCGGCAAGAAGGTCAAGAAGGCCAGCGGCAAGATCATGCTGTCGACTGAAGCTCCCGTTGCGGCAGCTGCAGCACCCACCGGAGCTCGGGGGCCGCGCCTCGACAAGAGGCCGCGACAGTCACCAGCCCCTGGCGGTGACCACAGCGAGCCGTGCCCCGTGCACAACACCAGCAGCCATACTGCTGCTGAGTGCCGGGAGATCCAGAAGCTCACAGAACGCTTCCGCAAGGGAAAGCAACCGTGCGCGGATGCCCCTCCCCTCCGTCAGAGGGAAGGCAAGCAGAAGGTAGACACCTGGGACAACGTTGACCAGCAGATGGAGTTCCAGGAGCCCCAGCGCGCTCTGAAGACGGTTCACCACCGCGAGGGCTCCACCTCCAGCGACGACGAGCGCCAGAAGGCGCTCCACATCATCTACAGAGGGTCCTCCGTCCGGAGCACAGTCAATACTCTGCGTCGAGCTGTGGCGTCGGTGGCCCCTACCCCATGCACAACACCGCACCTCAAGTGGGTAGGGACCCCATCACCTTCGATGCCTCCGACTGCCCCAAGAACATGGCTGGGGCCGGGTAGCTATCGCTCTTGGTAGCTCCCACCATCACCAACGTGAAGATGTACCACGTCCTGGTGGATGGCGGGGCCGGCCTCAACCTCATCAGCCGTGCAGCCTTCCAGAAGCTGCAGATCCCGATGGCCAAGCTCGTCCCCTCGAGACCGTTCTCAGGGGTAGGGCCGGGACAAGTTGTCCCGTACGGCAACATCAGCCTACCGGTGACCTTCGGGCCACCGGACAACTTCCGAACAGAGTACATTCTGTTCGACGTGGCGGAGGTCGACCTCCCCTACAATGCCATCATCGGCAGGCCAGCCCTGTACCGGTTCATGGCAGTAGCCCACTATGGCTACCTCGTCCTGAAGATGCCTACACCAACTGTAGGATCGAAGTACACGTGTAAAGCTACCAGAGGAGGGTGAATGGTAGATAAAAACGTTTCAGCGGAAGCAACAAAACACCCCTCAGCAGAAAACTGATCTGTTAAAGAAACCGTGTGTGCGACTAATCTAAATGTGTTCAACTGTGACAAAACTAGTATAGATTGTAGAGAATCAAGTCACGAATATGTCACAACAAGAATCATGGAAATCCGTTGAGAGAAACTCAAGTTACGATCGAAAGATCGAACAAAGGTCAATCTGTCCTACGCGAGAAAAACAGTTCTGGAATACTGCAAAGAAACTCGTGTAGATCAGAAACCACAAATTTAATGACCGTGAAACTTTCACAGATAATAGATAATCAAGTTGTTAAGACAACCCAAAAAGAATCACATCAATTGGATCTGTAAAACTCGAGTTATGATAAAACCACCGAAGCAAGGT
The DNA here is from genome assembly GCA_030760725.1 of Neostapfia colusana. NCBI lineage: Eukaryota > Viridiplantae > Streptophyta > Magnoliopsida > Poales > Poaceae > Neostapfia > Neostapfia colusana. The sequence goes on along the minus strand of JASWHV010000005.1, from coordinate 56,524,524 downwards.
AGTGCTGAACAGAAGCTCGACGAGAAAACTTATCTGAAACAAGTCGGACGAACAAGGCACAAAAGTTCCTTTGGAATACAAATTTTATTTATAAAAACACAAGAGGAACAGCCCCAAAGTCGTGTGCCCACGAGCCTTGGCCTCCCTTGCTTATATAACCATCCCTAAGGCCAACCCAATTCAAACTAGGACTCCTAGTCCTACTTGGATTCAAACTGTAACTTTCCAATACTGCTTAGGACTCTTCTATACACAGATAGAAGCAATCTTAAGACTTCTAAACACCTTACGAACGTCCCAAACATTTCTAAAACAACTCAAATTCATGACCCACACGAAATCCTATCATAACCAACTCAAAACTTTCCATATTTGAGTCAAATACGACTCAGCCGCAGCCTGAGTCCATAACCTAGTCGGTTGGACCTTTCCGACCAATTCTTTACGTCCACATCTCTTCATCACGCCTTGGAACCATGCAGCCACATCCATGCACTCCTTGCACACGTGCAAACATCTTCCAACGACGTCCAAGACACCTTCATATGCATTGTTCTTGATTCAAACATACTGCGCAACCTCCCGATCAACTCAACCACAATTCCTCCCGAACTTGGTTGTTGAACCTCATCTTCTCCCTAAGACTAGTTCAATGGATCCCGTCACCAGCCATGTCTTGAACTCAAGCAACAGCTGCATATGAATAAACAACTAATACTTCCGAGCACAAGTCCTCGACTTGACTCTCGTTAGTTCCAAAACTACAACATCTTACGTGAGCACCTCACATAAGCATGTTGTAAACTATAGCAAAATGATATCAGCCATAACCACCAAAACACACCAAAAACTTAGTAAAATAATACTAAGCAAACTTTCCATAAGAGTAAAGCAAGTTCGAAACATTGCAAGTTAAAAGCAGAACCATTGCAATCAAGCTCCGAACCTTACCAAAGCTAACCGGAGCTTACCAAAACTAGTCGGACCTAGCGCCAGAGCTTACTAAAACATAGTCGGAACTAGCACGGAACTTACCAAAGCTAGTTGGACCTAGCACCGGAGCTAGCAAAAACAAGTCGGACCTAGCCAAAATAAGTCAGACCTAGACAAAGTAAGTCGGACCTTACGTCGGACCTATCGTTGGACCTTGCAGGAGCTCGGACCTAGAGTCAGACCTTGTAGCAAAGGTGTTTTGGTAGTATTCAAAACTTTTATCGTCAAAGCCAATGTATTCAGCACACATAGGTCTCACAATCTCCCCCTTGATGAATGCATTGGCAACACCACTTAAAATCCAAACATTGACTTATTCAATGAAAAGTTTTGAAAACAATTTCTCCCCCTTTGTAAATCAGAAATAAAATGAGAAGAAAAATAAAAATACCAAAAAATCTCCCCCTGAGAAGAATCGTGCCAAAACACTTGTGAATGTTTGCAATGTGTGATCAATTTCTCCCCCTTCGACAATGTATTCAGCAAGGTACAAAAGAGAAATTTTAATTTGTTATGAGCACATTATAACATATACATATAAAACAAAGCTCATCCAAATCATACTATCAAGTAACTTACACTATCACATCAATGAGATACATAAAGTAGTGTAAGCCATGCTAGAGATCAAGTGTAATTTTCAATTTAAGCAAGTCATGATCTCACAAACTTAACTATTTCAAGACCTGAAAGCATGACACTTGTTGCTGCATTTTATTTATCATTTAAAGCACAAATTTTGATCTTATGACATTTGCAAGAGATTATATGCAACATCAGCCTTATTCTAACCAACCAAGCCAAGCCTATGTCATTTGATAGTCAGAAGCTTAAGGACAAGGTTTTAGTCATACACAACTCCTTTCAAGTTCATATATAAGTGCAATGATAAGCCATCTCAAAAGAAGAAGTGCGATGCATGCATATTCTCTTGATCTTTTCTCATTTTTTTATTTGAACATAAAAACTCAACATGTGAGTTGATTACTTGATTAATTCTTTATGATTAAAAGCACTTGTGAGCATGCAACAAGTTCAAAACAGCAAGAAAGTTTGAGCATGACCAGATTTAGTGTAAGTAATTATTCCAATTACTAGACATGGTAAAAACTACAAAATGTATAACACGAGTAATGTAGTAAGAACTTTCAGCATGAAAAAGGAATCACAAAGTCATATATGCATGAAATACTATGCTCATATTATTTTAATTTCAGATTCACACATAGACTTCCCAAGTTTCAAAATTCTCCCTCAATTTAAGCCATGAGGATGCATAACCCCTATTTCACTACGAATGTAACAAAAACGAGTGAAATCCAAAGATTTTGTAAAAATGTCAGCCATTTGTTGTTCGGTATCTACATGGTGAAGCACAATGTTCCCTTTTTCGACATTATCACGTAGAAGGTGATACCTAATGTCAATGTGCTTTGTTCTCGAATGTTGCACGGGGTTTTTAGCAATGCAAATGACACTAGTGTTATCACAAAACAGTGGAACACTATCTAGATCAACCCCATAGTCCTTAAGTGTTTGAACAATCCAAAGAATTTGTGAGCAAGCACTAGCAGCAGCTACATATTCAGATATGGCTGTGGATTGTGCAACTGAACTTTGTTTTCTAGAGGACCAGGTAACAAGTGAATTACCAAGAAAATGACAAGCACCAGAAGTACTTTTCCTATCAATCCTACAACCCCCAAAATCAGCATCGGAAAAAGCTTTCAAAGTAACGGTTGAGGAAGAAGGAAGAAAAAAAGCCAAATTCTTGAGTTCCATGTAAGTACCTGAGAATCCTTTTGACGGCTTGACGATGTGAAGCACGCGGGGAGGCTTCAAACCGTGCACAAAGACATATGCTGAATTGTATTTCCGGTCTTGATGCCGTGAGATGCAAAAGTGATCCAATCATGCTTCTATATTTTTTTTTATCAACGGGATCACAATATTCATCAAGTTCACGTGTTGTTGCTGTTCCCATTAGTGTCCGAAGAGGCTTGCTTTTGTCCATGTTGAAGCGCCTTAGGAGATCTTTTGTATACTTTGTTTGATGCACAAAGGTACCCTCCTTGGTTTGCTTGATTTGCAGCCCCAAAAAGTACGTGAGTTCTCCCATAATACTCATCTCAAATTCTGAACTCATCATAGCTGAAAACTTGGACACAAGATCATGAGAAACACAACCAAAGATAATATCATCCACATACATTTGAACAAATAATGAGTCATTGCCATGCTTAAGCACGAAAAGAGTTTTATCAACCTTGCCCATGGTAAACCCCTTTTCAAGTAAGAATGTCTTTAACCTATCATACCATGCTCTAGGTGCTTTTTTGAGACCGTTCAAGGCTTTGGACAGTTTGTAAACCTGATTAGGAAAATTTAGATTTTCAAAACCAGGTGGTTGTTTGACATAAACCTCCTCATCTATGTAGCCATTAAGAAAAGCACTTTTAACATCCATTTGATATAGCTTAAAACCTTTAGATGCAGAAAAAGCTAACAAAATTCTTATGGCTTCTAATCTAGCAACAGGAGCAAAAGTTTCATCAAAATCTAGACCTTCAACTTGTGTGAAACCTTGAGCAACCAACCTAGCCTTATTCCTAACCACAACCCCATCCTCACTTTGTTTATTTTTAAACACCCATTTAGTTCCAATTAAAGTGTGACCTTGAGGTGGAGGTACAAGTTTCCAAACATTGTTTCTTTCAAAATTTTCTAACTCTTCTTGCATGGCAATAATTCAAGATTAATTAGTGAGTGCGTGTGTATCTTTGGGTTCAAAAGAAGCAACAAAAGCAGAATGAGCATGAGAATTGGGGTCGAAAAACCTGGATCTTGTAACTCGTTCATGCAAGCTTCCAATAATTTGTTGTGGAGGATGACTTTTGAGAATCCGGAGGGGAGTGGACACTTCACAAGCTTCTTCTTCTTCATGTTCATCAAAAATAGATGAGCTTGTGACGTGAGGAGGATCTGGACCAGCAATGGTGGTCGTCGGTGCTGGCTGTGAATCAAGATCAGGAGCTGGAACAATGTCATTAGCTGCTGAATTTTCGGGCAGCAGCACCACTTCTTACTCTTCTTCAACGAAAATACTCCCCCCCTGCGGATATGGATCCAGACCTGCAATATTTGAACTAATACCTGGGTTAGCTTCATCAAAAGAAACCTCACAAGTCTCCACAATTTTGTTAGTATCAAGTAAAAGCACACGGTAGCCTCTAGTATGAGATGGATAACCAAGAAACATGCCATCAACAGATCTAGCTTCAAATTTATCAAGATTACCATGTTTCTTAACAAAGCATTTGCAACCAAAGACACTAAAGAGTGTAACACTAGGCCTATGTCCAAACCTGAGCTCATATGGTGTTTTACCTAGCTTAGCACGCAAGAAAACACGATTTGAGACATAACAAGTGGTTGCAATTGCATCAGCCCAAAATTTCCTAGGAGTTTGATATTCATCAAGCATAGTCCTAGCCATCTCTACTAAGGTTCTGTTTTTTCTCTCTACAACACCGTTTTGTTGATGTACATATGGTGAAGAAAATTGATGATCTATTGCATTTTCAGCACAAAAGTGATCAAACGATTGATTTTTAAATTCAGTTCCATTATCACTTCTAATTGCTCTTAAAGATCCTAGGTGATCAATTGATAATCTAAGAAATAAAGTTCTAAAGTGACTAAAAGCTTCATTCTTAGATGCCATAAAGTAAACCCAAGAGTATCTAGAATAGTCATCAACAATCATAAGAACATACCATTTACCTCCGAAGGATTGAACACGTGAAGGTCCTACGGTGTCAAGGAGTAAAAGTTGACCCGGTTCAGTTGTCATGGTCATTGTGAGAGGAGCATGTGAACCTGCAACCATCTTAGCATGTCTACAAGAAGAGCACACAATCTATTTGTCCCCTTTAAGCTTAGGCAGCCCACGTATGCGATCAAAAGCACTAACACGCGTGAGATGATCAAAGCCTACGTGACCAAGTCTACGATGCCAAAAATATAAATCTTTGGAATCATTTGCAACTAGACATCTATGCTTAGAGGAAGACATATCAAAATCAGCTTTAAAAACAGTTCCAAACCGAGACATGTTAAAGATAAGCTCACTATTTGAACCTACAACTTTGCAGCAGTTTTTATTGAAAATAATTTCCAGATTTTCATCTAGCAATTGTGAAACAGAAAGCAAGTTGTATTTCAAATTTTTGACAAGTGCCACATCCTTCAAAGTGTAGTGATCATTTACTCTAACCGAACCCTTAGCAATTATAGGAGTTGAAGAATTATCGGCAAAAGTAACATCCTCTACACGTGACACAAAAGAGAGAGAGGAGAACCATTCTTTGTTACCGGTCATGTGGCGTGAGCAACCTGAATCTACAATCCAAATGTTCTCCTTCCTCAAGGGTGTAACCTACATAGAAGCACAATACGTCGATGACTCAATACTGGGGTTAGTTAAAAGGCATTTAGGAATCCAGTACTGAGTCACACGACATCCAGCAGGAATAACATGCGAAAGCTGAGATAAAACAGCAGGTTTACGAGTCAAAGTTTGAGATTTTTTGTTCTTAACTACTGACCTATCAGGTGTTACTTGTGTAGCACGAAAATCAGTAGCTCCGGAGGCAAAAACAGAAGGTCCGGAGGCAAAAACTGAATCTCCGGAGGCAAAAACTGAAGCTCCGGAGGTAAACTTTGAATATTTCTGACTCATAACAGCAGGTTGCATGTTCCTGACATTCAGTTTAGTATGTGCAGCAAATTTTGCATGAGAGTTATAAGATCTAGCTTGCATTCTTTCCTTTTATGTTATTTAGCTAGTCTATAACAAAAATCTATGACATGACCATCTCTACCACAATAGGTACAATGAAATTTAACTTTGTGTTCATGTCTAGATGAGCATGCAGTATGCTTATTTGAACCCGAATGTGACAACACTCCTGCAGATTTAAAAACCACTTCTTTTTGTTTAGGAACTGTTTGAATCAATCCACTTCCTAATTATTTTACAATTTTAGGTGGATGTTCCTTACAATGAGCATGTGAATCAAAACCTAAACTAGTTTTATCATTGCAAGACTTGGAAGAATTCAGCAGCAAGTTTAGGTTCTTATTCCCATTACAAAACCGATCTAATGTCCTATGCATGTTATCAAGTTTATTTGATAGATCAAGGCAATTTTCACATGAAGTTTTTCCTTTTAATTTGCAATTGGAACAATATTTAACTTCATGAGAACGTAAAGAATTGTTTAATATAGAAATTTCTTTCATAGCATCATGTAGCATCTTATCAAGATCATCGCAAGTAGAACAATGCAAATCAATTGTAGATCAACAAGCATCTTTCAAGTTTTTATCATTAAGTGCAGCAAGCTTTTTGTTCTTTTCGATTTCATGTTCAAGTTTATCAAGTGTGGAGTTGTGTGCACTTCTTAGAGAGGACAATTGTTCATATATTAAATCACATGACGAACAAGAATCATCACTAGGAATCAAGGATTTTAAACGATTAATTTCAGATTCTAGTGACTCAATTTTAACAGCATTGTCCCTAAGCTTTTTGTCCTTTTTCTTAACAATAACAGTGGCACGAGAAATAGCATCACACATTTCTTCGCAAGTAGGACATAGCATTTGTTGTCACTGTTGTGTTCTGCATCCTCCATACTTGATTTTGATTTGCCCGCCATGAAGCACAAGTTTGCCAGATCATCTTCATCTTCATCACTTCCAATGTCTACATCACTCGAGCCAAGTTCTTGAAGTGCGGTGATGAAACTGTTTATCGTTTTGTGTCCTGTAAAACCCTTATATTTTATTGTTGGTGTTGCCAAAAGAGGACTTGACTTTATTCGGCTTTTCATCACGGTTAGAAGGACCTGAAAGGTTAGGGCAATCTGTATGAAAGTGTCCTGTCTTACCACATTCAAAGCATCGTTGAGGTCCGGAGCTTCCTCTCCTTCTAGTTCTCAAATTTTGCAATGCTTTTGAGAACCTAGTAGAAAGAAGTACTAGCTCCTCCTCTGGAAACTCCTCAATCTGTTCCAGGGTTAGTGAAGACAGAAAAGCAAGTGTATTGCTAGATGATTGGACGGAGCTAGGCATATCACGTTGTGAGACAAATGCAATAGTCTTATTTGGTTTCTTACATGATATAATGTCAATTTCATGAGTTTTTAGCTTAGAATAAAGCACATCTAATGTAAGAGTACTCATGACAGTGGATTCACATACCGATGTTACTTTCATCTCCCAAGTTTACATGTCTAATGCACTTAGTAATTGCCTAGCATTTTCAGCATCTAAAAAATTAACATTGACGCTACGCAAGTTGCTGAGAATTTTATTAAAGCGAGCAAAGATGTCATCAATGGACTCACCGGGTTGCATCTCAAAGCGCATGTATTCTTTCTTGAACATATCCTGTCTTACCTCCTTGATCGTGTTGGATCCTTCGTGGTAGTCACAAAGTGCTCTCCACACATCGTCCGCTGATCGGAGGTGTGCAACACGGTCGAAGTCGCTCTGAGTTAGTCCTTGTATGATCAAGTTCCGAGCCTTGTTATTGTTGTCGACATCTCTCATGTTTGTAGCCGTGACTTGATCGTTTGAAGACACATCGTAAGGCTTGTACACCTTTTCCCATATTGCAAAGCCTTGTGCCTGGATGAAAGCTTCCATGCGTGCCTTCCAAACCTGAAAATCAATACCACTAAACACATAAGGTTTGGCGGAGTATTTCTCCATGATGATTAGTCAAAACACGTGCAAATCACAAAGATTAGAGCAACCTGGCTCTGATACCAATTGTAGGATCAAAGTAAACGTGTAAAGCTACCAGAGGGGGTGAATGGTAGATAAAAACTTTTCAGCGGAAGCAACAAAACACCCCTCAGCATAAAACCAATCTGTTAAAGAAACCGTGTGTGCGACTAATCTAAACGAGCTCAACTGTGAAAAAAACTAGTATAGATTGTAGAGAATCAAGTCACGAAGACGTCACAACAAGAATCATGAAAATCCGTTGAGAGAAACTCAAGTTACGATCGAAAGATCAAACAAAGGTCAATCTGTCCTACGCGATAAAAACAGTTCTGAAATACTGCAAAGAAACTCGTGTAGATCAGAAACCACAACTTCAATGACCGTGAAATTTTCATAGATGATATATAATCAAGTTGTGAAGACAACCCAAAAAAAATCACATCAATTGATCTGTAAAACTCGAGTTATGATAAAACCACCGAAGCAAGGTAGTGTTGAACAGAAACTCGACGAGAAAAACTTGTTTGAAACAAGTCGGATGAACAAGAAACAAAAGTTCCTTTAGAATATGAATTTTATTTATCAAAACACAAGAGGAACAGCCCCAAAGTCGTGTGCCCATGAGCCTTGGCCTCCGTTGCTTATATAACCAGCCCTAAGGCCAACCCAATTCAAACTAGGACTCCTACTCCTACTTGGATTCAAACTGTAACTTTCCAATACTGCTTAGGACTCTTCTATACGCAGATAGAACCAATCTTAAGACTTCCAAACACCTTAGGAACGTCCCAAACATTCCTAAAACAACTCAAATTCGTGACCCACATGAAATCCTATCATAACCAACTCAAAACTTTCCATATTTGAGTCAAACACGACTCAGCCGCAGCCTGAGTCCGTAACCTAGTCGGTTGGACCTTTCCGACCAATTCTTTACGTCCACATCTCTTCATCACGCCTTGGAACCATGCAGACACGTCCATGCACTCCTTGCACACGTGCAAACATCTTCCAATGACATCCAATATACCTTCATATGCATTGTTCTTGATTCAAACATACTGCGCAACCTCCCGATCAACTCAACCACAATTCCTCCCGAACTTGGTTGTTGAACCTCATCTTCTCCCTAAGACTAGTTCAATGGATCCCGTCACCAGCCATGTCTTGAACTCAAGCAACACCTGCACATGAATAAACAACCAATACTTCCGAGCACAAGTCCTTGACTTGACTCTCGTTAGTTCCGAAACTACAACATCTTACGTGAGCACCTCACATAAGCATGTTATAAACCATAGCAAAATGATATCAGCCATAACCACCAAAACACACCAAAAACTTGGTAAAATAATACTAAGCAAACTTTCCATAAGAGTAAAGCAAGTTCGAAACATTGCAAGTTAAAAGCAGAACCATTGTAATCAAGCTCCGAACCTTACCAAAGCTAACCGGACCTTGAACCGGAGCTTACCAAAGCTAGTCGGACCAAGCGCCGGAGCTTACTAAAGCTTAGTCGGAACTAGCACGGAACTTACCAAAGCTAGTCGGACCTAGCACCGGAGCTAGCAAAAACAAGTCGGACCTAGCCAAAATAAGTCAGACATAGATAAAGCAAGTCGGACCTTACGTCGGACCTATCGTCGGACCTTGCAGGAGCTCGGACCTAGAGTCGGACCTTGTTAAAAAGGTGTTTTGGTAGTATTCAAAACTTTTATCGTCAAAGCCAATGTATTCAGCACACATAGATCTCACACCAACAGGCATCCTCAAGATCCGTGGAGACCGCAGTGCTGCAGTGTCAGCCTTGGAGAAGCTCCAAGCACTTGCAGCAGCCCGAGCACCAGCCGCTGGCGATGCGGAACCGGGCCAGCTCCACCCGAGTGCACGCCACCGTGCCTCGGACTTACCTCCCGAGGGCTGCCCTGGCTCTGTCAACCTCTTGTCAGCCTGAGCCAATGGAGTAAGATATCCCGGGTCCCCCAGGGAGAAGCCACGCAGGACCAGCTCCGGCGTGAAGACATCGATCTCGTCGACGAGACTCGATTACACGCAACGGTCCGCAACGCACAGTACCGGCAGGCGCTCCGGCGCTACCACCAAAGGATCGTGCGTGTCTGGGAGCTCAAAGAAGGAGACCTGGTGCTACGGCGCATACTTTCTCGCGAAGGGACCAACAAACTCTCCCGCAGCTGGGAAGGTTCCTTCCGAATCACAAAAGTTTGCCGCCCCGGGTGCGTACGCCTTTCCACTGAGGATGGGGATCCGCTCCCGAACCCTTGGAACATAGAACATCTCAGTAAGTTCTATCCCTAGAGCATTGGTAGCACAGGTCTTTTCCTTTCTGTAATAGATCCCATAGAGTCCAGGAACAGCGCTCGAAGCAACTAAGCCCCAGGGGACGGTCCAGGACTACGTCCAGCTTGGCCTGGTTCCGACCCTAAGCGTGTATGATCTTGCTTCCCCTCATAATGGGGTGGTCGTTGCCTCCATGTTTAACCTGCCTTCCTCCTATGGGCATTTATACAGAAAGAATCCTGTTCTACCACATTCTTACTTATGTGTTCATTTAAATTACGCATTAATTTTTATGATCACTTTCACATGAACCCAGTGTATGCTCATCGTACACTTAGCTCTCTCTTCCCACTCTCATCCCTAGTCGGCATTTGCTATCCTACCGAAGACGGTCGCGATTGAGGTACCTGCCGATGGCCAGGGGGCCTCTCGGGCCTCCCAGTCAGGTGCTGCGATGCCAGTTGGTCACCTCCAGGAAAAACCTGCGCTGTGCATGGGGGATCCAGGGTGTGTAGCCTGCTTTGCCTGGTTCTGACCCAAAGCGTGCGCACCCTGCCCTTCGGAGGTCTAGGGGAGTACAGCCTGCTTTGCCTGGTCCCATACCGAAAGCCTGTGCACTCTGCCTCCCCAGCGTTACGGTCCAGTACTAGGGGCCGGACGGTCGTACCCTGACCTCGGAGGGAGCCAGACTCCCAGCGCCGGGTGCACTGAATTGCCCAAGCCCCGTATACCGAACCAGGACCGTAAGCCAAATAAGACTAAGAGACAGGGAAGGGAGAGCCCCCGAGGAGAATTACAGTTCCCCTACTTGTGTGCAGGACCTCCTGGCCTTAGATCCCCTGCAGGAATATGGTAGGTGTGACCAAACAATTGGCGACACCTATCAAGGGGTCACTACGGGGACCGCGCAAGGAAGGATCGGAGCTCCCGACTACTCCAACTCAAGACCGGAGGAGCCGGACCCTGCCCCCTCCGCAGGGACGGGCTCCGAAGGCCCCACATGTCCGGCAGGGCCGGAGCTCCCCTCTCCTCAGAGGATAGCCCTGGGCCCGCCACGTGGCCGACAGAGCCGGACCTCGCCCCCTCCGCAGGGGCGAGCTCCGAAGGCTCCACGTGTCCAGCGGGGCCGGACCTCCCTCTCCTCAGAGGAGAGCTCCGGGCCCGCCACGTGGCCAGCAGAGCCGTACCTCCCCCGTCCTCACGGGGCGATCTCCGGAGACCCCTTGGGTCCTTAACTCAGCAAGGACCTAAGGAAGGTGTCTGCGCAAAGCTTCAAGATCGGTGAAAGACCCCCCGAAGCCCTTGCGGAGCTAAGGGCTCGGGCAGGCATAGCCAAGAAGAGGTCAAAAGCACAAGACACACAAATGCAAAAGTCCATTCATTCATTGAAAGCTCCATGAGCTGGACTACAGACTGAACAAAAACAAAAAGATACAAGCCCTTCGGCTACAAGGGCAGACGCCTAGGAGTTTCCGGACTCCCGCTGGAACCTAGAGACAACAAGGGCAGCAATGTCTCCCACTCCGGCCATGGCGACTTCCTCCTGCTCGGCGATGGGGCCCTGAACAACCGGCTCTAGAGAGATGGAGGAACCCCAGCTCCAGAAGCACGCCAGCACATGCGTGGCAACCTCCTTCGCCAAGTTCCTCCCCCCAGGTTCGAGCTCGTCAGCAACAAAAGTCTTGAGCCACTCCAGCTTAGCGCCGATAGCCTTGAGCACCGGGAGCGCATCGGTCACCTCCTGCACCGGAGCTCCTGGCCTCACGGGACTAAAACCGAAGGGCGCCAGAGCGGACTCCGCTTCGCCAACAAAGCTCCAGACCGCTTTAGCCCTGACGGACCGCAAAGCCTTGAGCTCCTCCGCCTCCTGGCGGGCTGCCAGCAGGGCGCCGAGCTCTTCCTCAGAGAATCTCTTCTCCTTGGCCGCCAGAGAGTCCTCCTGAAGCTGGAGATCCCGGGTGAGCTGCTCCAACTCCGATGCGGAAGTCGGCCGCCAACTCCCGGTCCAGCGCCGCCTGGAGCTTCTGGGAGGCCTGCTCCTCCCTCTCGGCCAGAGTTGCCTCCCGGAGCTCCAGCTCTTCGGTCTGGGCCCTCAGGTCGCCCTCGCCAGCCTCCAGCCACTTGGCGACCTTCTTCTCCTTGGTGGCCACGGCTCGCTCTTGATCTGCAACGGCGCACTCTCGACGCGCCAACTGCAGCCGCAACTCCTCCATGACATCGGCAGCCGCTGACCTTCGAATAGGCGAAGGAGGAGGAGCGGGTGCCGCCGCTGACGTCGCAGGAGCCGGTCCAGCCGGCACAAAAGGTGGAGGCACCCGCACCGGCTCGGGGGCCGGAGAAGCCGCCGCAGCCTCTGAACGATGCGGCCCAGGACCTCCGCTAACCGGAGAAGGCCGGGGAACAGACGTGTCCCCGGCAGCCGGTTAGTCCCTGCAAGCGTGGGGACCCCTCAAAATAAGAAGAAAGGAAATACACAAGTGTCGAGATTTGGGGAGTACGAACTTACCGAGTAACTCGAACACTCCAGCGGGCATGGAGCCCGGGCTTCCAAGTCGGGGCAGAACCGCCGGAGCCTCCTGTCGCCGCCAGGGCCAGCGCTGAAGGAGCCCGGACCGGTGAAACAGGGGGTGCAGCCGGAGCCTCCCTGGGAGACGGAGCAGCAGGGCTCCCGCCAGCAGTGCTCATGGCTCCGCTCGCTGATCCAGCCCCTGAAGCCCGGGGCGCCTGCGTCCCTGGATGAATCCCGGCGGTGCTCCCTCCAGCGCCACCGCCTGCCGAAACTGCAGCCGGGATGCTCGTCGGATGGGGCGCCTGAGCCCTCGGCTCGCCCCCGGACACAGCAACACCGGCGTCCCTCCTTGGAGCTCCACCGCCCGTGGAGGAAGGGTGGTGGGACGCCCGGGGCTCCTCGGACCGCCGCTGGCCAAGAGGAGATCCATCGGAGAGGAAGATCCGTGGCCTCTTGGGGTCACCGCCCGACAAGCTGATACCCCCTGAATGAGGGTGCAGGGGTGCTCCGGACCCCTGGCCTGGCACAACCGACACCCTCGGAGGGGACCTGGCACACTTCTTCTCCGGCAGGCCGGAGGCCGGCTCTTTGCCCTTCTCCTTGTCGGCGGTCCGAGCTCCGTCGACCCTCAGCGCGGGTTGGGCATCGGCCGACGCCTCGCGATCTGCTCCAGAGCGCTCAACCACGGGAATCGAGATTCCCCGGAAGGTGTCCCCGACCTGATGAACGGCGATGCCAATATCGTCCAGCGTCGGCAGCTCCCGCAGCAGCCTCGACCTCAACAACGGATCCATGGAGAGAGGGGGGCAGGAAGCTGGCAACGTAAGAGAGTTGTCATCGAGGAGATCGCTGCTGACATACGACAGTATTTCCCTCAGTTCTTCCTAGGAAGGAACTGAGTCCAAGCCCCCCTCCACCCTGATGCCGTCGTGGATGCCGCTGAAGTACCACGCCGGGCGGATGCGCTGCTGCAGCGGAGCAATGCGCCGCGACAGGAAGCTTTCCAGCACCATCAGAGATGTCAATCCCCGCTCCGCCAGGGACCGGATCCGCGCCAAGATTGGCGTGTATTCCGGCTCCATCACCGGACTCTCCTCCCAGAGGCGACGCTCGGTGGTTGGAGCACCAGTTGGCAACTGGAGGCAATCGTGCTCATCAGTCTTCACGATCACCCAGTGGTCCCTCCAGCCTTCCCACCTCACCGCACTGAAGGGCAGAAGGTACCCGGAGACCTTCGGATCCTTGCAGCGATGCTGGAAGTAGTATGCCTCCAGCTGGATCCTCGATTCGCGCCCGGTCGTCCGCAGCACGAAGAAGTGGCGGAAGAGCGTCACCGAGGCACGCACTCCCATGAACATTTTGCAGAAGTGCACGAAGACGACGGCCATGGCAACGGAGTTGGGGGAGAGGTAATGGAGCTGGAGATCGTATGTCTCCAGCAACGTCACAAAGAACGAAGAGATTGGCGGGACGAATTCCGCCAAGGCATAGGCGGTGAAGAAAACCATCTCCTTCTTATCCAAGAACAGGGGAGAGATCCCCTCCGGAGCCAGCGCTTCTGCTCCTCCGCGTGCCAGCCTAGCAGCTTACACACTGGCTCGAGGTCTTTCGACCGGGCAAGGCGTGACGGAGGCAAGTTGGAAGCCATCTGCGGTGGAAGCGCAAGACTTGGAAGGTGAAGACGCAAGAGCTCGAAAAGACAAAGAGGGCTCGGGCGCAGGGAAGTTTGCAAAGGGAAGCCTGCGATGCAGATGAGATCCCCTTTTAAAACTTCCAGAAGTGATTCAAAACGCTTCGTATGCGCCGCTTAGAGCAACTGCCTCGGGGCCAAGCCCCGGAGTCCATGACAAGCGGGCCCAAGCCGCCCTGCAAAAGCGGTGGACCGGGCAGTCAGCCTCCCAGGCGGGGAACGCGGCGGTTCCCGATGTGCGCTGCGACGTGCAGTAGTGGCATTGGTGGCAGCCTTGGGAACTGCCTCAGTAAAAGCAACCATCGAGCAGGTCTCACGCCCCCATGATCCCACGACTGTTTGTGCTCCAGCAATGGTCAAGGGGAGTCGCCGAGAAGGTGTATGGGTAGAAGGGATGAAGCCCCCACCTCGGGCTCGCTCTCTCCCCCGAGATGGGCCCAGGGGCCACTGTCGGTACCCTCAATATGGGGTATCCCGCGCATAGGGGAAAATCATCTAAGAAATTCGCCCCGTCTGCAGGGGCGAACTCCTAGGGCATCCAAACCGGACCTCCCTTCTCCGAAGGGAGAGCTTCGAAGGCTCCACGTGTCCAGCGGGGCCGGACCTCCCTCTCCTCAGAGGATAGCTCCGGGCCCGCCACGTGGCCAGCAGAGCTGGACCTCCCCCTTCCGCGGGGAGAGCTCCGAAGGCTCCACATGTCCTGCGGGGCCAGACCTCCCTCTCCTCAGAGAAGAGCTCCGGGCCCGCCACATGGCCAGCACAGCCGGACCTCCCCCTCCGCGGGGAGAGCTCCGAAGACTCCACATGTCCAGCGGGGCCGGACCTCCCTCTCCTCAGAGGAGAGCTCCGGGCCCGCCACGTGGCTAGCAGAGCCGGACCTCCCCCCTCCGCGGGGAGAGCTCCGAAGGATCCACGAGTCCAGCGGGGCCGTGCCTCCATCTCCTCAGAGGAGAGCTCCGGGCCCGCCACGTGGCAGCAAAGCAGCGTTGCCTACCCAGCGTGGTTGGCAGCAGGAGTAAAGCTGCACCATGCCTTGTACGTACAAGGTATTCAAGACCTGCGCCTTCCCAAGACACGGTATTGAAGACCCGCTCCTTCCCAAGACGCGGAGACGCAGGGCACGCGCCTGCCAGGAGGCGTTGCGCCCAGTCACATCACAGTGAAGACAGACACACAATGTCAGAAGCTATACACCAATAAACACAGCGACAAGACATCCCCTGCCGCCCCTGCCGTCATCAACCACTACGCCTAGCTTGCGGCGTGGGCAGGGCGACCGGGCGGAGACTCGGAAGCCCTTGCCAGTGGCAACTACCGACATTACTGCAAGATATGATAGATGGCAGGCAATCTCCCCGGGACCACCTGTCGGGTCCCGGGACCCCCTTTTTAAGCCGCCCGAGCCCTGGACTATAAAGGGCTTGGGTAGGCAACGTTGCCAGGGGTTCGGTTGAAACTCTGCTCGGCTCTTTGCACTCTCACAACACTCTAGCACTTAGCTCATCCTCAAGCTCAGAACTCCGGTTCTGAGCACCAAGCAATACAACGAGCACCTTTGCTCACCGTGGACGTAGGGTATTATGCTCCGGTGGCCCGAACCACGTAAAAACCCTTGTGTTCATTTGTTTCCTTCGTCCAGTACAGCGAGACTCACGCAGGGGGACTAGCCCCTCCGAAAAAGAACCTCCACGGGATGCTAGTGCAGGCCGGGGGGAAGTGTTGACAGCTACACTTCGACAGAAGTAATGGGTTATTAGGCTTATCATAAAAGGAATACTTAGCGAGTGTGTTTAAAAGTACAGTATGCATGACTGTAAAGTTTTGCCTGCTACTGTAGTATAGGACGATAAGTTTGATAATTTTTTATTGTTCTAGGAGCTAATATGAGGTCCATCATTATGCTTTTGCTGTCGTAAGTCTAGATTTGCACTCTTGCTGGGTTAGATTTTATAATCAGGATGCTTTACAGATATGAGGCCAATCTAGAGATAGATTTGTGTTAGACACAGAAGATCTTATGTTGACGTATAGTAAATCAGACATAAGATAGTGAGATATTGTTGGTGTTTCGGACTTCTGACTAGTAATCGAATGTACCGCGCATTCTATATCGAGGTGGCCCAGCTAAAAACAAAAGGAGGATAATTCTGGTTCGGGCAAGAATGCCCTACGTCCAGCTGGGGTGTCTCGCTTGTTCTTACTAAAAAAAGGGGTTGTTCTTATAAGTGCGAGAGCCTGCCTTTTCAAACCGGCATGTCCATCTTTTTATACTCTCTCTTTCTCTCTCTTTCCGCATCATGGTGGGAAGACAGGTCATGGGCGCAGGGATAGCCTGTCCCATCGTATGCTCGACAGGGTACTCAATGGAGTCATCGTATCTGTAGCTTGCGGCCGCACCTTCTCTTGTTCCGTCATCGGGAGTAGTCCACCGAGGCGCATGCGCGCCCCGTGTTCCACTCTCCTTCGGTTCCGTCAGAGGTGACGGGCATTCAATGCCAGGAATAGAGGGGTACTCGAGTGCCCCTCCACTCAACTGAGGCAACGCCTGCTCCACATGGAAGGCTATCTGCTTCTCTACTGCCCGAGGTCGGATTTGGGTCCTCCATTCGGGGCTCAGGCTTCCTTATGAGCTGCCTTGAGAACGGGCCTTGCGTCTCCCTCAGGGGTCGACCCCTGGCTCCTCGTCTCGCTTCCTCCAGAGATCGAGCTCGGGCCCACTCCGTCGTCCCTCTCAGGATCCCCACGTGCTGCTTCCCCGGGGGTCTGAGCATAGAACCCCGTTAGTATCCCCCGACCCCCTAACCGACCTCAGTGTTTGGCCAGGGGGTTAACCTCGATCGGCCCTGCTCCTGCATAACCAAAAACAAGACAACAAACAAAAAGGGTCATTAGTACTTGCCTAATTTGGATAGTCACGATGTATGAACCTCTAGTTGCCGGTCATGACCATTGGTCGTCCCCGCTGGGGTCCTACGGCGTGCCCAAGGTTGCTCTTTCGATTGGCCGGTTTGTTGTTCATTGCGAGTTTGCCTCGTCCCGCATCCACGAGCCGTTTATGGCTCAGAGGGGTCGGATCGCTCGGAGGCTTGCCTTGATGGCCGAGCCCTCGAGCCCGATGAGCTTCCTAACAGGTGGAGCCGAGTGAAACCTATTCGTTTTGGACGACCGCAACCATTGGCCCTGCTTTGCGCCGAGGGTCTTTCTGGTCGAGGCTTCAGTGCCCATGTTTCATTGTATTCTTGCTCATAGCATGCGTGTGGTTCCCGTGCTCGTCGCTGGCTCGGGCGGCTCATTTCTGACCCTTCGAGGGATTACCTCAAGACACTTGCGGTGCTAGGACTTGACTACAATCTTAGAATCGTCGGGAGGATTCATCCTGCCCGAAGTTGTCGTTTTTGCGGACTGCTTCACGTCGCTTGCCACTTGCTCGGGATCGTCCCAAGCGGCTCCTAAGTCATCCGCTGGTCGGCCATGCGGGCTAGAGACTTACCTTCCTTCTGTGGTCGTTCCGCCCTTCGTGCCCTCTGATTTCGCCAGGGTTGAGGAGGCGCTGCTCGACTCAAATCCCGTGACGTGTTCGCGATTTCATGTCATAGTGCCCAACGGTTATGGCCCGGTGGGCCCCTTGTGCCTTTTTGGGCGGCTTCGCCAAGGGAGAACCGAGAAGGCGCCGCTCGTCTCGGTTCTCTTGCAATGCATCCGGTTTTAATCCGAAGGTTGATGACGTTACAGTGGCGGTTCGCTCGAGGCTGCGGTGGTCATGAGGGGCCACCTGCCGCCTAATGGTTGTCATCCCATGGACGTCCACGGACGCTGTCCTACCCACCTTATATTTTTTTCTTGTCCCACAGATTTTTTCGCACTCGCCTCCTTTGTGTTCGCCAACCTTTCCTCTTTGCCCTTCTGCCTTGCGCGGTGCCCCATCTTCTTCCTGCCTCCTTCATCTCCGTCCCCGCCATCTCTCCTTTGTCTCGTTGTCCCCACCATAGGGGAAAAGGGAATGTTCTGCTCCCTCTTGCGCGACGCATTCTCCCATTTTTCCTAGCGATGACTTCATAGTCAAAGTTAGAATTCTCGGAGGGCCGCATCGCCGCTCTCCAGGAGATGGGGCTGTTGTCGGAGCGCGATGCCTACGGCATCAGCATCCCTGAGGAGGAGCAAATTCCCATTCCACAGGCCGGCGAGGTTGTGTCGCTGGGACCATTTCACTTGTGCGGTCTGTGTTTTCCGGTGCAACATTTCTTTCATGGCTTGCTGCACGAGTACGGGTTGGAGCCCCATCATTTGACGTCGGACGACATTCTCCAAGTGTCGCACTTCGTTGTCTTGTGCGAAGCGTACTTGTGAATGGCTTCTAACTTCATATTGTGGAAATTCTTCTTTTGGGTGTGACCGTCGTCTGATCAAGCCCCGCTCTCGCCCGGGGAGCGCTGTCATCGAGCCGTGCTGTGGGCCGTCAGACTTCGTCTACGTGCCAGGAGTCGGTCGAGGAGCTTTACCAGGAGTAGATGTCTCACCGTTTCCATGTGATCTTGGGGTCGAGTGCCAGCGAGCCCTGCTCCCTTGAGCCACCTTCTCTCAGTGCGGTTTCTCCGAATCCTTACGGGCTATGGGGCATCATCAGCCTTCCCAAAGTCACCGATGACTGGGAGACGCGGGCGTCACGGGCTGCCTTGGAGGCTGCAATGAAGCGGAAGAGGCATGAGGCCAAAGCTCGCCATATTCAATGCGAGAAGTGGAGGCGCGCGTTGCATGCTGCTGGTGAATCCACCCCCCCCCCCCCGAGTCATCATCGGAGGACGATACCGGGTCGATGGAGAGCGGGGATAGACCTGCTGAGGCTCCGGCTCCTGCCGTTCTGGTGGTGCCGAAGCAGGTCTCCGAGCCCGCTCGTGACCAAAGGCGCAAGTACAGGGCGAGCATCGTCCCCTTCGAGCGTCCATGCGTGGGGCTCGACGCCAGCCCCTCGGGGGCCTGGGCGCCGGGTGCTCCGGTCGTTGGGGGCCCTCGCCCTCCGAGGGATTAGGGTGGACAGGTGGTCGAGCATTGGAAGAGGGTCGATCGGGCACCGAGCCCAGATCGACGGCTCTTGTCGAGCGCGACTCTATGTCCTCGGGTGCTCGAAGGTCGAAAGTGATGACTCCGGCTTTCGCTCCGCTGCCCCCTGTTCCATGTTCCCTGGATAGCGCGTCCTCATTGTGCAGGTCATGCGCCACTCGTCGACAGCGGGAGAGGTACTTCCCTTTTCCTCTTGCTGTATTATCCTTCTCCCGATTCGGCTTTCTGATATGCGCATTTGTGCAGGAGGCCCGTCCACGTGCGGGAGGCTCTCCCGAGCGCCCCGGCCCTGCGTGAGGACCTGGAGAGGGGGCCCGCCCTTGTTGATGACTGAATCGATGAGGGAGATGCCTGCCCTGGCCTCTGTTTCAGCGACTGTCCCGGGCACTGCTATCCCCGGAGAAGAAGTGGTGGTTGTATTGTCATTCTCCAACTGCCGATGCCAGGGCGCCTACCGGCCCTGGGTGTGGGGGTTGCCGGTGCCGAAGCCGGTGGCGTCCCGGGGCCGGTTGAGTGGGGGAGAGAAGGGGACCAGGGCTCCCTGTGCTCCCAGCTCATTGGCATCCAGTCGAGTCTGTCGGCGGAGCGCGGCCGTCTGGACGCCGTGCTTTGGCAACTAGGGGAAGTGGCTTCGAGCGTTCTGGTGAGCCTTCTTCTACTTTCCTTGCTGTTGTGGATTCTTTGGTCTTGACAAGGGGTCTTTCCCTTGTCGTTAGGAGCTGTTTCGGTGGCCTGCTGAGAACTCCCAGCGTCTCCACGAGCGCGAGGATTGTCGTCGCCGTGCGGAGGCTGAGCTGGCCGAGGTGCGGGCTGAGCTCGAGAGGGCCCGTGCTGTTGTGGAAGAAATAGCTCAGGTAACTAAGGCCGCGATCAAGGGGGCATCGTCGTCTTTCATGGAGCTCGCCCGCCTTCGTGCAGACTTCGAGACCGCGCGAGGGGGCATAGCTCAGGCCACGGAGGAGTTATCGGCTTATAGCTGGGAGATCCAGGAAGCCCTAGTCGTCGTGGAGAGTACTTGGTACCAAATCGTGGGTTTGTCCTTTCTTCTATTTCTTCTTTTGAGTTCCTGCATCCACGCCGGCTTGACATCTTTGTGGTATGTCTTGTTGCAAAAACGCAGGGGCGCATTACCGTTGTGGGGATCTGGCTGAGGCTCGGAGGGAGGACGTCTAAAGTCTTCGCGATTGTCTCTTTGCTGAGGAGAAAACTTTGGAGAAGGCTCGACGCCTGGTGGGGGCGACTTGCGACCGGATGTTCGGTCCGATGCTGGCTACCACTTTGGCGGACGTCACTTCCCTGGAGCCGCGGCTTTGGCAAGTCACCTAGCGCTTTGCAGCGCTTCAGACAGAGCTCGCCAGCCTCCGAGACACCGGGCGGTCGATATGTGGCCTACTGCTCGGCGACCGGTCCGTTGTCAGGCTCTGCGGTTGGCTGGTCAGGGCGCTTAGCATGGTGGATGGTCGGCTACGGGCCGCAGGGGAAGTCGGGATATTCTGCGTGGCCCGAGTGGCGTTAGGGGTGGTGCTGTCTCACTACCCCGCCCTCGATCTCCATCTTCTTCGTGACTTTGATGAGCCGACGGCGAATGCTGAAGGGGCTAGGGCTGTGGTCACTCTGGCTGCACTTTCCTTGGCCGAGCTCATCCCGGAGGAGGCAATCAAGAATGAGGCGGATAGGAAGCGGGGGATGAGTGGTCCCTCTTCGTAGTTAGGATTCCTCCTCGGGCTTTTGTTCCGCTTTTGTAGTTTGTGAGGGATATTGGCTCTCCTTTTGTGAAATGAAGAAAACTTTTGGTATTTTGACTGTGTTTGGATCTCTAGTGGATGGGTAGCCCTCGAGCACCGTTCGCGGGTTGGTCCGCTCCTACCGTCGCGTGGTGCTTCTTCATGCGTATATTTCTTTTTTGTTAGTTGTCTACAAGTCGACCCACTTGTCCTCCATTGGGGTTGGATGGCTCTGGGCATTGTGCTATCGCCCTTACCCTGGGGTCAGCCTCGTGCCTATTTGGAGAAGTCTTTTCTGACAACCCCTCTGATGCAGAGTCGAGGGAGTTCCTTAGCCAGGCCGTGTTGATGGCCCGACCCATAGGCCCTTCTTTCCCGTCGTGCCTCATTTTGATCATGTCTACGATTTGGGTTGTCGTTGTCCTTTGGCCATAGGTCGCACGGATCGGCTTGGGGAGGAAGAGGCCCATGTACTTTTTCCATTATGCCTCATTCAAACCATGGCTACGCTCAGGGTTGTCGTTGTCCCATACCCATAGGTCGCGTGGCTCAGTTTCGAGTGGGAAAAGGGCCCGGGCACTTTGTCCGTTGCGCCTCGTTCAGACCATGGCTTTGCTCCCGGTTGTCGTTGTCTCTTGTACATAGGTCGTGCGGCTCACTTTTGAGAGGGAAAGGGGCCCGGGCTCTTTGTCCGTTGTGTCTCATTTGGACCATGGCTTTGCTCTGGGTTTTCTTTGTCCCTTGGCCATAGGTCGCGCGGCTACATACTTGATAGGGTCCGGTTTATTGGCGCGAGTCCTCGGGTCTCACACATACTTTGTAAGGAAAAGACAAATGTCCCCTTCATCTTGTTCGGACCGTGGCTTCGTTTAGAGTTTTCGTTGTCCCTTAGCCACGGGTCGCGTGACTCAAGGAGGGAACCGTCGTTTCGGTGTGAGCCCCCAAGGCTTTATGCGCGGGGGTTGCGTGGTGCCGGAGGTCGGGTCCGGCTTCGCTGTGAGGGGAAAAGGTGTCGAATCGCTAAGAGCTCTGAACACAAAATATGGATAAGACTCGGTGTCTATATATAAACTCCACCCAACTAGGGGGCTTTACAAGTATATTTTTAGTGGCACCTAGCCTATGCTTCCGTGGCGAGCGGCGCCCCCCTTCTATCTGTTGGGTGGTGCGGATGCCATCTTCCTTCGCTGAGCCCCCGGTGTGGACGTTGGCCATCTTCGCTGGTCAGGGGGGGTTCTTGCTGTTGCTCGACAAGCCGAGCTGGGTGGCCACTGCTGTGGCCGCTGCTGCGTCCTGTTTCCAACCATGTTGCTCGCATAGCAAGGCATGCAAGAACTTCGCCTCCACTGTGATGACACCTCTGGGGTCGGGCATCTTCAACTTGAGGTATGTGTAGTTCGGAATGGCCAGAAATTTCGCGTAAGCCGACCTTCCCAGAATGGCGTGATAGGCGCCGTCAAAGTCGGGGACCTCGATGGTGAGGGTCTCGTTGCGGAAGTTGGACTCGTCCTTGAAAGTGACGGGGAAGTCGATCTTCCCCAACGGCACGACTTTTTGGCCGAGGATGACCCCGTGGAAGGGGGCTCGGTTCAGACGGAGGCTCATGAGTGGGATCCCCATCGTGGTGAGGGTCCCAACATAAAGTATGTTGAAGCCACTTCCTCCATCTAACAGTACCCTGGTCAAGTGCTTTGTGCCTGCGACCGGGTCCACAACCAGGGGAAAGCGCCTGAGTCGTGGAATGAGGTCGGGGTGGTCTGATTGGTCAAAAGTAACTGTCGCTTGGGACCACCGTAAGAAGGTTGGGATGGCAGGTAGGTGATACTGACCTCTCAGGCTGCCAGCTTATGCCTGCGATGACTCATGTGGGTTTGGCTCTCCCTAAAGATCATGAGGCATCCCTCCGACATGGGGAAGCTTGGTTCGTCGGGCTCGGGGCTTGTCTCGACAGGTCCCTTGCCCTTGTCTCCTGCTGCATCCGTCTCCGTGTGCCGACGGAGTGTTTTATCAGGGCGCAGGGTATGAGGAGGTGCCTTATCGGGTAGGCGTGATTGGTTCAAGACTTCTCGAGGAGCCTCTCATAGTAGTCGGTCATGTTTTGTTGCCGGTCTCTTGCCTTCGCTGCGCTCCACGGCCGCGACGAGGTTTAAACCACTGTTGGCCGGGAATGGAAGCATGATGTTGTTTGTTCGCCTCCTCTTATCGCCCCTATGGGTCGCTCTTTGCTCCCCACGTCGGGGTTCTTCGGCTTTCGCTTGTCGAAGATGGACCCAATTGCCTCTTCGCCGGAGGCATGGTCCGTGGTGATGTCGAGGAGGTCCCTTGTGCTTCTTTGTATAATGCATCCAAGCTTATGTACGAGGGACTCGCAGGTCGTCCCTGATAGGAAGGTCGCGACGACGTGTGCATCGACGATGTCGGTGAGCTCGTTGCACTTCTTCAAGAAATGATGGATGTACTATCGCAGGGTTTCATCCGGCCTCTGCCGGTAACCCTTGATTCCCCAAGAGTTGTCAGGGCGTGCCTAGGTCCCCTGGAAGTTTCCGACAAATATTTCCTTTAGCTCGGCCCAGTTTTGGATGCTGTCAAGGGGAAGGTACTCGAGCCATGTGCGTGTTGGCTTGCCTAGTAGATGGGGAGGTATTGGATGACGAAGTCGTTGTCCTACGCTCCGCCGGCTCGGCAAACGAGGCGGTAGTCCTCCAACCATACGCCGGGGTTGGTCTCTCTATCGTATTTCTCGATGTTGGTTGGGGCCCAGAATCTTTGCGGGAAGGGAGTTGCTTATCGCCTTCCTGAACGCTTCGGGGCCTAGGGGGACGGGGCTTAGGCTCCGCCTCCTCCCGCGGATAGGGTGGCTGGCCGGGCGAGGACTTTGGGGCCGAGAGTTTGAAGGCAACCTAGAGGGGCCTTCCCGAGCTCGCCGCCTGGCTTCGAGAGTCCGGCGGAGGCCGCAAGCTCCCATACGATCGTGTAATGAGTTACGCGAGGTGGTTGACGACCCGACCCTTTTAGGTTGGGTTGCTTGGCTTGGCGCATGGGTTCCGGTGCGACTCATTCTGCGCTGGTCGGACCTTCGGCTCTGGCTGGGGGGCTTATGGGCCCTGGGTTCGGGCGAGGGAGCTCTCAATCCGCTGGGCGGCAGCTGACGCCAAGAGCGTATGAAGGTCTAAATGAAACCTCCGTGTTTCATGGTCGGCGGGTTACGGCATGCCGCATAGTATGGCAGCGGCTGCCACGTTTTGGCTAGCCCTTTGGAAGTGCAGGGGCCCTGCGGTCGTTGATGATGTTGGCCTAGACCTATCGAGTGTGGAGGCGAGCCGCGTTCGAACCCGAGCTGGAACCATGTCACGCTTGGTGGGCCCTCGCGGCGATGCGTTGCTCCACGAGCTGGTCGGCCAACTCGCGGTGTCGTGCCTTTGACGACCCGGGGTCACCTCGGGGACTCACACCAGACGGTGTTGCTGACTGTGAGGCATTGGACGTTTCGGCGACTTGGCACTCGCGGGACGGGTGCTCACCAGCTTCAAAGTCGTCGCTAGAGTTGGGGTCGAACTCCAGGATGTGGTGAAGGGAGGTCGGGGCGTGCTCGATCATCCCTACAAACATTGACGCTAGAGCGTCGTACGCGGCACCCGAGTTGGTGGAGAGTCGGAGGGTGCCGAAGCGGTTAGTGAAGAAATCCAGGCTCCCGGAGCAAAGGGCCTGGTGGGTGAGGGCGAAGCCGTTTGCTTCCTCGCTGCCTGCGGTGGCGGTGAAATCAAAGTCGCCGAAGGACATCGTCGCCGGGTGCAAGAATTGGTCATGGGGAAGCCATTGAGGTGGTGGAAACAGAACACGCGCTAACTGTCGGTGTTTTGGACATCCGACTAGTAATCGAATGTACCGCGCGTTCTACTTAGAGTTGACCTAGCTAAGAACACAAGGATGACTATCCTTGTTCGGGCAAGAATGCCCTACGTCCAGCTGGGGTGTCTCGCTTGTTCTTACTCAAGAACGGGTGTTGTTCTTACAAGTGCGAGAGCCCGCCTCTTCGAACCGGAAGGTCCCTCTATTTATACTCTCTCTTTCTCTCTCTCTCTTTTCGCATCGTGGTGGGAAGACATGTCATGGGCGCAGGGATGGCCTATCCCATTGTACGCTCGACAGTGTACTCGATGGAGTCACCGTATCCTAGTGTGCGGCCGCACCTGTTCCCGTCCCATCGTCGGGAGTAGTCCATACCGAGGCACACGCGTGCCCCACGTTCCACTCTCCTTCGGTTCTTTCGGAGGTGATGAGCATTCAATGTCGGGGCCAGAGGGGTACTCAAGTGCCCCTCCACTCGGCTGAGGCGACGCTTGCTCCACGTTGAAAGCTATACGCTCCTCTCCTACCTGAGGTCGGATTTGGGTCCTCCCTTCGGGGCTCAGGCTTCCTTCCGAGCTGCCTTGAGAACAGGTCTTGCGTCTCGCCCAGTGGTCGGCCTTGGGCTCCTCGTACCGCTTCCTCCCGAGCTCGGGCTTGGGCCGCTCCGTCATCCCTCTCGGGATCCCCTCGTGCTGCTTCCCCGAGGGTTTTTGCGTAGAACACCATCAGATACCCAGACATAGATAGCACAGGTTGGTGTGTATGCTAAGCAGTCCATGTCCTATACATACTCACACTCACAAATGAAAATATACAAATAAAAACTATCAATGCTTGCGGATCCGTTTACAAAAGTGAATGCTTGCAGATATTAAGGGGCATATAAGTACCATTGAGCATCAAGTCACATCATATCGTTAACCTTGAGCATATAAGTACCAGACGAGTGCTTGCGGATCCGCTTATAAAAGGTCTTCTATCTAGTATGTTCAGAGAACACGTAGCCAATATAGGTTTAATGGAGAACCTATGACCACACTTGATACTATGGGGCCAACTAAGAATAAAGTTTATTGAAACAGTCTAGGTTGCAAAACTCCAGGATGTTGAATTCTAACGACACTCAAGTAGGACCGGTGTCAAAGATTGAACTACAACTGAAGTTAATTTGGAGAGCCTGTACCATCCTAAGCCATACCTGCATACATTGACACATAAACATCAGATAAACGTTAACAAATAATACTAAAATTAAATGTAATAACATGAGCAACAATATAATTCTACAACATAGTTATGAGACAACAGTAAAGTAATTATGACATAGTTTCGGTACAACAAACAACATATTGCATGATACTTTTTAACATGGAAGTACCTTATATAACACAGTTCCTAGACATCAAATTACATATTACAAATGCTACTACGTAGGTTACACATTAACAAGTCAAAAAGTACTGCCATCCCATCCAATGTGTGCATGATGTACACGAGATAATTGACCGTCCCACGGATTCCCCGAAGGTCCCGCTTCAATGACACAAGCAATGTTGGTGTTACTGTAGTTCTTGTTACTATGTCTAGTTTTGTTGCACTTGCTGCATCTAGTCTGAGACCTTCCTGCTTCGAAATCATACATATCATTTTTGATACGAGTCTTACGATGCCCCGATTCCGCTTTAACCTGAGTGTCAGGATCTCTCAAATATTTACGCCATGGGTTCGTAGTGGATGGGCCAAAAATAGCAAAATAATATATCTCAGCATTACATGTGGTCATAGCAATCTCTTTGAAGAAATACTGCAATAGATAATGTCTCGGAGCAAAGTAGGTAAGTGCACATTCTGCAATGACATGTGAACATGGTCTGTGTAGGAGCTTCGGCTTCTTGCATTAGCATGTACAGGAGTCGTTACGGAGAATACACACCTTTCAATTTACATTTTCCATGGGTTACCACCATGCCTACTCCTGTCACTGCATAGAATCTCAAATCTATTCTCTATAATTTCCATGGGCCTTGCACGATACAGTGTAGCCCTTTTAATCTTCTCTTCCATGTACTTGGACATGAAGGTTGTGTACAATAAGCAGGGGTTTGTTGTAGCATTAACAGCTATTGCGTATCGCTAACGAAAATACTTGCACGTCCCATGTAACACCTCTTCAACAAAAGCAACTAGAGGTAATCCTTTTAAACCACGTATGACCCATTTATATACCTGTGTAGGTATAATGGGTAATTAGTATAACAAGATTAGGAGGGTATTATTCAAGTAGCATTTATAAGCGTTGTAAAACAATCACATAACTCCGCCAAATTTATTGTCATGATTTCATATCTAGCCCCATCTGTGTCATATAGCAATAACCACTTCTCTTTTGCCTTGCTCGATCCAATATGATAAGCATCACATATGTGATCCTGCCCTCTGAATAGCATTCCTGAGACCATCCATGGAAGGTTACATAGATGAACAACCATTTCATTAGGATTGACCGTACCTAATACCTCCTCAGTGTATTTCGTAGTCAATTTATCAAAGCGCTACCACAGAGCATTGAATCTCCCCTACTGATTATGACTATACAACCTATTAAACAAGTTAACAAGTTGTTTGTTTTTAAAATGGTTGTAAAAATTTGCACCCAAATGTCTTATGCACCATTTGAATTGTATGTCTGGCCAACAAGCTCGAACACCGAGCTCCATGCAGCCATACTTCATATCCAATATAGACTTAAGCAGGCCGGCGTGTCGGTCATGTATGATACCCACATTTGGGTGACCTTGCACTACCGTCATGTTCACCAGATTGAGAAACCAATACCAACTATTAGTGGTCTTGCTCTCAACGAATGCAAAGACCACAGACAACACTTGATCATTCCATCCACTCTATTGGTTGTCAGAATCTTGTCTTTTTACTTTTAAGCTAGTAAGGTACAATCCATACAAAGGACAGGCCTATAATGCCTAAATGCATTTATACAGTTCCCCAATGCAAAGAATGCATGGTGAAGAATTAACTTTGCATCGTTGTGTTCTCCACATCTATGATGTCATAATAAGTCCCGACATTCCTGTGTCTTATGCTCTGGAGAAACTTCAAAAGATTGTCATAGGATGCTTCATATGAACTAAACCTCTGCTCTTTATCTTTGAAGCCTTCGAGTAGCTTATGGTGTATTTGAAATCATTCTATCTAGTGTTAACTATTGATCTTGGCTTGAAAAAAATATTATCCGCAATTTGAGCATACATGTAATTTGCAATAAACTACAACTTGAGACTCGTATTTCACTTCTCTAATTATTGCAACTCACATGTATGGTACTTGAGTATGGAAGATTTTCACAACTTGCTCTGCTTCTACTTATAACCATGCACCCGAAATGGGCAGCTTGTGCATATACATTTAAAATCATAAATTTAACTTGACTATGGAACATTTTCATAACTTGCTTCGCTTCTACCTACTCCACAAAATCAGTGTACTACGTATTATTGTAATAACATAGGTACGCTAAATTTGCACATGTAACTCATATAAATTCAATAAATATTAAAAGAACTATTTACTTACAATTAAAAGATAAATACACATACACAGAACTAAAAATTACAATAAATACCAACCAAATCTACCACTAATATTAACTAAAACTAGTATTACGTACATCAACTACTAATACTATGTAAATGTAATACATATATTACCTAAATCACTGAATAATCTTAACTAAATTTATTAAATATATTAAGTTAACCTATTACTATTATTAACTAAATCTATTTCATCAATTCACTACATGTACTATAAATATATATACAAACAACTATATCAATTCTAATCTATATCAGTTCTAATCTTAACTAAAACTAAGTATATATAGAAACAACTATATTAATGCTAGTATTACACTAATACAATATTTCTTAAAAACTATCATAACCTAATTATTAATAAAAATTACCTTCTTTTCTTATTTTTCTCTTTTATCATCTCCCTCTTCTCTTCGTCTTCTCTTCCTCTCCTTTCTTTCACTTCCTTCTCTTCTCTCACCGGAGAGCCTCCCCTTTTATCAGCCACATATGACCGTTGCAGCGCGGCACACAGCCCTATGAAGACCTTTCTCCAATCGCCCGATGGTGGGGTGACTGGTCCCATCACTACAGGAAAATCAACATTTTACGACGGCTGAATTTATTTACGTGGGTCAGCCGTCGTAAATTAACGTACTTACAATGGTCGTTGCGAGCCGTCGTAAGTAAACTACCTTACGACGGCTACGGGCCCATGGCCGTCGTAAGTTACTGGACCGTCGTAAGTTACTGGACCGCTGTAAGTTATCCATAACTTACGACGGCCGTAACCCTAAGCCGTCGTAAGTTACAACACCGTCGTAAACTAAGTTTAACTTACGACGGTTATAACCTAAGCCGTCGTAAGTTACACGGCCGTCGTAAGTGTATGGTTTTAACCGCCGCGTCGCCCCGATCTCGGGCTCATTTAGCCCGAGCCCGCACCGCCGCCACCGCCCACACTGCCACCGCCACGAGCCCGCACCACCACCGTCGTCGCCCTGCGCCACCCCAGCACCGCCGCCGTGCGCTGCCCCCGCCGCCCGAGCTGCCCAGCGCCGCCGCCCCGCACCGCTCCAGCGCCGCCGCCGCACGCCGCCCCGCCGCCCGAGCCGCCCCGGCGCCGCCGCCACGTTGAGGTACGTTTTATTTAGTAATTAATTTAGTTCATCTAGTTGATTTAGTAATTAATTTAGTTTATTTAGTAATTAATTTAGTTTGTTTAGTTCATTTAGTAATTTATTTAGTTTATTTAGTCGTCTAAACGTTGTAAACAGGCTGAACAAAACAGTTTTGGGTCGGGTTTTAACGCTGTTTTGCCCCGTTTACGTGAAGTATGTAAAACGAATACAAATTGGACCCTATCTGCACCCGTTAAGCGTCAACCAAATCGAGCACGCGCTGCAGCCTGCAGCCGAGATGCCTTCCGTGCGCCGCCGCCGCTGAGCCCGCGCTGCTGCCGCCGCCACCACTACAGAAAAATCAACATTTTACGACGGCTGAATTTATTTACATGGGTCAGCCGTCGTAAATTAACGTACTTACGACGGCGCGTGGTAGCCGTCGTAAGTTTACTAACTTACGACGATAGCTGGCTCTCGGCCGTCATAAATAAAAGGACCGACAGAATTTAAGTACCATTTACGACAGCTAAAACCTAAACCGTCGTAAGTAAAGAAGCTTTCGTAAATAAAGAACATAACCCTACATCTCACGGGCCGCGCGCGCGGCCCACTCACGCGCGTGACCCGCCGACTGCCGCCGCACCGCTCCGCCTCCACCACCACGCCCCGCCCTGCCGCCTCGCACCACCGTCCCGCGCCTCGCCCCACCGCGCACCACCGTCCCACGCCCCGCCGCAGCGCGGCCGCCCCGCCCTGCCGCAGCCGCCGCCGTCCCGCCCCAAGCCCCGCCCAGCCGCCCCTGCTCGCGCTGAGCCCCGGCTGCGCCTCGGCTGCCGCCGCTCGCCGCGCCCCGCCCCGAGCCCCGCCCTGCTGCGCCGCTCGGCCCCGCCCCAAGCCCCGCCACGCCCGGCCCCTGCTCGCGCCGCCCGGAGCCCCTACTCGCCGCGCCGCCTGGCCCCTGCTCGCCACGCTCCGAGCTCCTGCTCGCCGCGCCGCCCGGCCCCTGCTCGCCGTGCCGCCTCCCGACGCCGTGGGCACCATGACCCGACACCCTGGGCGCCGCCTTCCGACGCTGTGGCCGCGCCGCCTCCCCGACGTCGTCACCGAGTCAAGGTCTGCCTCCAACGTCCACGTGTTAAATTGATGTTCCTCCTGTTAAATTGATTGTTATGTTCATGACATGCATGTGTATTGTTGAATTAGGTGGTAATTAGTTTTTTTACGTGTGTATGTGTGTATGTGGAGAAAGAGACAGAGAGAAAGAATCATTAGTTAAATTAGCTAGTAATTAGTTGTTTTCTTGTTGAATTATGGTAGCTTTCCCTTTGTTGAGTAATTAGTTATTTTCTTGCTGATTAGTTGTTAATTTATTTGTTGATTATTTGTTGAATTGTTGGTTATTTGATTAATAGAATAATTAGTTGTTTAAATGGTTGAATTAGTTGATTACATGTTTAATTTGATCTTAATTGATTAATTGTTTAATTAGTATTGTAATTGATTATTGTTTAATTAATACTTTGATTAACTGCGTGATTAGTTACTATATGTAAATAAATGGGTTTCGGCCCGGTCCAGCCTGACACGACCCATTTAGGGTCTGTCACAGCCCATTTAGTGGTAATGTATTAGTCGAGACAGGCACGGAGGACGACAAGCTCCCACGCGTGGACGGCAGGCCCCGACAGGGCGGTTTCATCTTTGACCCACTTACGATGGGGCATAACGTACGACGGCTAACCCTAAAGGCGTCGTAAGATAATGGCAGGCCCCAGCGGGGCATAACTTAGGACGGCTGGCCCACTTCTTTGTCTCTCTCTCGTTCTTTCCTTCTCTCTCGTTCTTTTCTCTCTCTCTTTTAAATGACTCAAAAATGAAAGATTGACATAAACCTATACAACATGCGTCACCCGTTTCGAACTGGCCCGTCTCACATGTGTTACGCATGTGAGGCGTGTAGGTTCGGAATTGTCCCTTTTTCGACAGCCTGGGAGTGAACGAGGGAGCGTGGCTTGTGATGAGACGCTGGTTTAGATCTAGACGGGATTTTGACGGCATAACCCTGTTGTTCTCTGCTGCACCATTTTCGGACGTGCAGTGGAGAACATCGGGGTTATGCTGCCGAAATTTAAAATAACTATAATTTCTTTGACATTAAACTGCAGATTCAAACATGGGTGACGACCGTAGTTGAATGTATACCGGTTGGAAGAACAGTTCTGGTGGTCACCCGGATGAGTGGTTCGTCAAGACAGATGCTTTTGTAGATCGAGCTTTTTCATTGTCAATGATCGATAAGGTGCGGTGCCCATGCACGAGGGTTCCTCAATCGGTCACGGGACCTCTTCTCAGGTAGCTCGTCAGGTGCGAGCAGACGCTCTCAGGTAATGAGGCACCTACTAGACTTTGCGGGCCGAGCTCTGGCCTTACAGTGCACAGAGGTAAATTTCAGTTGTCAATCACGTTATTTTAAATTGCACTTATAAATAATTTATTCTTATCAATCCTTTAATTTTGCAGTCTGACTCACAGTCGTCAGATTCAGAGTCAGAGGTTAGGGCGCCGCCACAGGCTAGCCAGCCCTCGGAGTCGGCTACCCTACCTTCGGAGCCAGCGAGCGTGGAGCCTTCAGGCTCTAGTGGTGACCAGCCTTCCGGGTCACCGGACGTGGTGCCAGCATAGAGGCGACGGACGAGGAGGACCCACTTTACGGCTCCTCCTCCTGTTCCTCGTGAGCGGGTCACTATTCGTCCATTTGGAGACAGGTAAAAAAAATCATATACTTGGTACATATTTCATGATGTCTACAGATACTTACTGAGATAACAAATTTTGTAGATCTTGGTACGACTGTTCGTTCACAGGCCAGGGACACCACAGGCAGGTTAACGGTGTCATCGGGGCTTTAGTGCGTTTGCACTATCCCGGTGTCATCGATGGTGTCCCTGCTTTGTCGTGGGACGACTACGCTCGTGTCTCGCACGAGGTGCACGACACTCTTTAGGGGGCCGTGTGGAACAATTTTATGGTAAGTTTAAATGTTTACATTCTTCAACTCATTTAAATTGTTAATGCATATTGATTAAATGTTTGTTTTCTTAAAGCTGAGGTACCAGTTAGAGGAAACGAGCGAGAGCATGATGGAGCACACGACACTTGTGTTCCACACAAACGCTCGGAAGCTCGTGACGCAGGCGTTGTCGTACGCCCGCATATAGGCCGTTAACGACTACCAGAAACGGGATCAGCAGCAGCAGGAATGGGGTCCCTTTAGAAGGGACTCTGACACGTACTTGACAGAGGATCAATACGTAGAGGTAAGTTCTAATTGTTAAAAAAACTCAATAGTTACTTATGTTAACAGTTAATAATATACTAAATATGTGCAGGTTAGTATTTCCTGGTTAAAGGGTCAACCAGACACATACCGAGCTCTCTGTCGGTATTGGGCTAGCGATGACTTCAAAGCTAAGTCCATGAGGGCTCGAGGATGCAGAGGGTCTGACGGGAAGCACACCTATGGCGCCGACGGTAATTTGCGTTTGGCTAAACGCATGGTAAGTGTATTATAAGTTTGTTTATGTGTTCATAACATATTTATCCTACTAACACGCATCTTCAGGAGCGAGAGACCGACCAGGAGCCTAGCGTGACCCAGGTTTGGAAGAGAGGTCACAGGGGAAGTGACCCTTCGCAGCCGGGGCAGTGCAGTCAGGTCGCGACCGATTGATTGGTAAGTTTTCAGAATTATTCAATTTAATTATAACTAATATTATTATTGACACACTAACACCATTTCTATGTTTTTTAGGAAAAGTACGGGCAGGAAGTCGTCAAAATACACGATGAACGGTACGATTGGGAAAACGTGCCAATCGACCCTGAAGCCGTGTATGCAAGCAGCGGTGGGAAGGCCCATGGCCGGTGAGTTGGTTTCTTTGATTTAGGTTTTTCACTCTTTCTTCTTTTACTTATTATTTTTCTTTCTTTTGTAAGTTTGTTATTTTCGATGGAGTCGTCGACTCGAGGTCGGCGCGACCTGCGAGAGGCACTTCATCGATGCAGACTTCGTCGGTTGGGCCGTCGAGTGGCCATCTCTCGTAGAGGGACATGGAGTTTCGTGCCATGCAGGAGAGGCTGACGCAGACCCAGGAGGAGCTCGACAGGACGAGGGCCATCCAGGAGTACCAAGCTAACTAAATGGCCCAGATGCAGGCAGCGATGGAGGTAAGTAATTTTAATTACTGTAGTTTACTTTCATAATATTTCAGTAATACATATGTTCTAATATTTTTCAATTATAGGCCTTAGCTCGACAGAATGGCCAACAAATCGTGATTCCTGCGTGGCAGCCGCCATAGGTGACCCCGTCACATGAGCCCGCAGCCCAGGTGCCTCCGGTACAGTTAATAAACTCTTTAATATTGTATTTTTCATCTAACATAAGGAGAGAGGGAGATGTAGAGTGGTACAGAAGGGAGAGAGGGAGTGCGAGAGAGAGAGAGAGAGAGAGTGAGAGTGAGATGGAGAGATGGAGTGTTGCAATAGAGGGAGAGAGAGAGTGCGAGAGAGGGTGTGAGTGAGACTAACTGTGACGCTCTCAATTCTGTGGAAAACCACGGAATCAAGAACTAATGCATATGTGTGCCCAGGATGTTCATCACACATACACATACGTTCCACAAACTGAATTCAGATTAATATTACCACGAATAACAGAGTTTATTACAGCGTCTCATGAGTCTTGGACTCATGCTTACAGCGGAGGTCTTATTTCTATGCAGCGGAAGTCTTATTTTAATGCGGAAGCAAAAACTAAGCAGAAGTGGCTCCATCTCTACTCCTTCCACAGGCAAGGTTGAGAACAGACCACACGCCATAATGCTCCTCTTGGTCTTCATAATAGCCTTCTCTTGCTGTTGATGACGAAATAATAATGCAAGTTTGAGTACAATGATGTACTCAGCAAGTGCGGGAAAAACACATGACATGCAGCTCATAAACAAGGCAGGTATAAACAGGCTTATTTGCAGAAAAGCAGATTTATAAAACCATGATAAAACAACAACTT
Source organism: Neostapfia colusana (assembly GCA_030760725.1). NCBI lineage: Eukaryota > Viridiplantae > Streptophyta > Magnoliopsida > Poales > Poaceae > Neostapfia > Neostapfia colusana. The sequence goes on along the minus strand of JASWHV010000005.1, from coordinate 56,489,820 downwards.
AACTTCAGATGAATACAATCCCAGCATGTATTAAATTACCAACATACCTCCATCACTTTCCGTGTTCCATCTGAACATTAACCAATCCTTTATTCATACTCACGAATACCTCCTCGTATTCGCTACCATCTCACCTTGCAAATCAACCTCGTCTCACACCGAGACCGAACTCGTTGCCATGACTCAACAGTCATGCAACCATCTCATCACCCAGATTCAACAGTCTCAAACCATATCCATAATCAACCAATAATCGTAACCAAGAACCTTCCCAATAACCATCCCAATAACCATCCCAACTAATCATGGCAGTTTAGCCAGGTGCTCGTGACCGTAAGCTCGGCTATCATGATAGTTTTAGACTCTGCAGAGTTTGCACCTCTTTACCCACAAGTTTGTGATTTCGTCACCCGTCGACGACTGCAGAACCTCCATTATACCAGTACACAACCATCGGTGTATGGTCAAGAGATCACAAAATAGCCTTTACAAAGGGGTCACTAGATGTATGGACTCACTGAGGTTTCACCGGCAGGCTAGAATCTCCAATTCTCCCACCCACGGGCCCCCTCTTGTGCCATGCAGTTCTCAGGGCAGTCCTTACTCGACTCCCATTCCCCGCGCCTTCCACAGTCCATAACACTCTAGCAACTTACCTAATTACTCAGCGAAGCCGCACCCATACTTGGCCTTGTGGTGGCACTGTTATCCTGGCATGTGCATGCATGAACTGGTCCCTAGATCTATGGCAAGTAAAACCACCATCTCATGCTACCTCATTCACAAACCCAGGCTTGCCTAGATCTCCCTCCGATCCATGTTCATTAACATCATCAGTTACTTATTATCAATACGAGTGCAGTTAGCTAGACACATCTATCTCGCTTCCCAATCCCATAGACTCAGCGAAGCATAAAGCAAAAACCATACCCGACTCATAAACTTCCCAGGCGACAAGGGTGGTTTAACCAATACTAGTAAACTCCTATAAAAAGGGTTTCCCATCATGTTTGACTCATCACACACACCCTTTTTGCAATACAAAATAGTTTTATCCAAACATAGGATCAATATGGTCAAGGAGCACTTGCCTTGTTCTTGCGGTTCCGGTTGTTCTTGGATCTCAAAACCTGGTTGCTGCAGTTCGTCGTAGACAGCTCCCTGAGCTTGTCCTGCTAGGTAGGATCACGTGCATACAGGATTCACAACAATCAGTATTTATGCACAAACCTTAAACTAGATGCGATGATGCACATGCATGCTATCCTATGATTTTTATTAGATTGGTGTGCTCTTGCATGGCTTGCATGGGCAGAGGTGTTCGGATCAAAGGTGGACATGGCGATGATCTTGTCTTTAGATCAAACTGATCATCGAGTGATCTGCCCACGAGAAGGCTTCTGTTCGAAAGGAATTGAAGAACAGATGCAAAGAGATGAACACAATGATGTCGTAAGGTGGTATTGAAGTCCTACCTCACGTTCTTCTTGACTTCGAGGTCCTCCTCAGACCACTTGGTCCTTCTCCGATGATCTCCCTTGTTGCGCTTCGGTGATGTTTTGCTCGGCGAGTTAGGGCTAGGGCTCTAAGTCGTCGGCTCAGGAGTTGAAAGAGAAGTTTGTGGTTTCGGCCAGAGGTTTTGGGTTCTATTTATAATCGGGAAGAGAAGAGTCCTAATCTGATTGTATCCCGAATAAGAGTCTTATTCAGATCTTTGTTGGATCTTAACATCTTATCTTTAGTAACATCGTGGAATTTGGATCGGTTTCTGTTGCGCACCGGTATCTTTACGCGTAAAAACCGCTCCAGAACTTGTTACCTTCGTGGTGATGAGCTCCAGAAGCTCCACGTGTCCTCCGGGGCCTGGTATCTCCTTGTCCGCAGAGACGAGCTCCGGTTGTGCCGCGTGTCACGAGCGAGACTTCCCCCTTCTTTGGAGGTGAGCTCCGCGCACGCCACGTGTTGGCGCCGATCTTCCCTCTCTTCCTTCCTCAGGAACATGCCCCGAGGTCGACACGTGTCCAGCAACGACAGACCTCCTGGAGATAAGCTCCGGTGGCGACACGTGTTCGATAGATCCGGACTTCTCTGAGATGGGCTCCGAGATCGACACGTACCCCGCGCGACTGGTCCTCTGATTTCCGCGAGGACTAGCTCCGAGGATGACACGTGTCTTGCGGAAATGCCTTTGCTTCTTCTGCAGAGGCTAGCTCCGTGGGCAACACGTGTCCCACAGGGTCGGACCTCTTTTCAATTGCGGAGGTGACCCCCGAGCCTGCCACGTAGACAGTTTAGCGGCGGACCTCTCCCAACTTCTCGGGGATGAGCCCCGAACACGCCGCGTGGCCAGCGGCCGTGGTAAGTTGTCTTCGGCGCTCTCGGAGGGCTTTATTGGCTATTCTTTTGATAATTCTCTCTGTTCCTATTTTTCATTAAAATGTTTCCTCTTCGTAGAACATGAAGATATGCTGACACCCGAGGCGAGGGTGTCACAAATCTACCCCCCTTAAATTGAATCTCGCCCTCGAGATTCGTTAGTAGGAAATTGATGGGGGAATTATGCCTTAATATCCTCTTCACGCTCCCATGTGGCTTCAGCTTCAGTGTGATGGCTCCATTGTACCTTGCACCATCGAATCACCTTGTTTCGGGTGACCCTTTCCTTTACGTCCAAGATTCGGACAGGTGTTCTGCGTAAGTCAGGTCCTCTTGAAGTTCAAGCTCCTCCATTGACACTTGTTCCTCTGGCACTCTCAAGCACTTCTTGAGCTGGGATACATGAAACACGTCATGTACGTCGGAGATGCGGTTTGGGAGTTCTAGTTGGTAGGCTACTTCTCCTCGCTTGTCCAAAATCTTAAAGGGTCCGATGTAGCGAGGTGCTAGCTTGCCTTTGACGTTGAAACGTCGTTGGCCTCGGATAGGCGATACCTTAAGGTATACGAAGTCTCCTACTTCAAAGGTCAACTTCCTACGCCTATTGTCTGCATAGCCTTTCTGTCGTGACTGAGCAACCTTTAAGTTCTCCCATATCGTTTGGACTTGCTTTTCAGCCTCTTGTAGTACTTCGGGTCCAAACACCTGGTTCTCTCCAGTCTCGTTCCAGAACAGCGGCGTTCTACACCGTCTACCATACAAGGCTTCGAAAGGCGACATCTTCAAGCTAGCTTGATAGCTGTTGTTATAGGAGAACTCGGCATACGGTAAACTCCTATCCCAACTACGCCCACGTTTCAAGGCACAAGCTCTCAACATGTCCTCCAAAATTTGGTTCGTCCTTTCGGTTTGTCCATCTGTTTGTGGGTGATAGGCGGAGCTAAAATCCAGTCGTGTACCCATGGTTTCCTGCAGCTTCCTCCAGAATCTAGAGGTAAACTGAGAATCTCGATCTGAGACTATCCTCTTCGGAACTCTGTGACGGCACACGATCTGCTCCATGTACAACTCCGCTAATTGTGCAACGTTATAACTGGTCTTTACCGGAAGAAAATGGGCAGTTTTCGTCAATCGGTCCACAATGACCCAGATGGAGTCGTATCCCGACTGAGTACGTGGTAATCCGACGATGAAGTCCATACTGATGTCCTCCCATTTCCATTCGGGTATCTTCAAAGGTTGCAACAATCCAGCGGGTTTTTGATGTTCGGCCTTTACCCGTTGGCATGTGTCGCATAGGGCAACGTATTCGGCTATATCCCTCTTCATACCATTCCACCAATAACAAGTTTTCAAGTCCTTGTACATTTTGGTGCTTCCTAGATGTATGGAATAAGGTGAATCATGTGCCTCTTTCAATATCATGTCACGGAGGTGTCTTATGTTTGGCACACAAATCCTTTTTCCTAGCCAAAACATACCCTTTTCATCCTCCTTGAAATCCTTCTCTATTTCTTGTCGGATTCTTTCCTTGATCTCCTTGATTTCCTCGTCCGTTGATTGACCCTTTCTTATTTCTTGCTCCAATGGGGAGTGGATCTCCATTATCTCCACGTTATTCAAGAATCCGAGGTGTAACCGTTCGAACTCCTTCCGTAGTTCGGGTGGTAGCTCCCAAACTATGAGTTGGTGACATGCTCCCTTTCTGCTCAATGCGTCCGATACTACATTGGCCCTCCCGGGGTGGTAGTTGATTCCCACATCATAATCCTTGATGAGTTCTATCCATCGACGTTGCCTCAAATTCAAGTCCGTTTATGTAAATATGTACTTGAGGCTTTTATGATCCGTATAGATCTCACATCGATGTCCAAGGATATAATGTCTCCAAATCTTCAATGCATGCACCACTGCTGCTAGCTCCAAGTCGTGCGTAGGATAGTTAAGCTCGTGCTTCTTTAATTGTCGTGAGGCATAGGCTACCACTTGTCCTTCCTGCATGAGTACACACTCGAGCCCTTGTCTGGATGCGTCACAATATATGTCAAAGCTCTTGCTTACGTCTGGCAATACCAGAACTGGTGCTGTGATTAGCCTTTTCTTGAGTTCCTCAAAACTTTCTTGGCAGGCTTGTGTCCATTGAAAGATTTTTCCCTTCATTAGCAACTCCGTCATAGGTTTTGCTATCTTAGAGAAGTCTTTAATGAAGCGCCAATAGTATCCTGCCATCCCAAGGAAACTCCGAATATCCCTCACGCTCTTCGGTTGGTCCCACTTCAGAACATCTCTCACTTTTCCAGGATCAACCGATACCCCTTCCTTGGAGATAATGTGGCCTAGGAAAGATATTTCCTTTAGCCAAAATTGACACTTGTTGAGCTTGGCATACAATTGATGCTCACGCAACTTCTGCAGGGTCAATCTCAGATGTTCTTCATGCTCCTCCTCACTTTTTGAATACACCATAATGTCGTCGATGAAAACTACGACGAACTTGTCCAAGTACTCCATGAAAACCTTGTTCATAAGGTACATGAAGTATGCGGGTGCATTCGTCAATCCAAAAGACATAACAGTATATTCATATGAACCATACCGTGTCCGAAAGGCTGTCTTAGGTATATCAGAGGGCTTAATCTTCAGCTGGAAGTATCCCGACCAAAGATCAATCTTGGAGAATACTTGGGCTCCTTTCATTTGATCGAACAGGTCCTCTATACGGGGCAGAGGGTATTTATTCTTGATTGTTACCTCGTTGAGAGACCTGTAGTCCACGCACGTTCTTTGGGTTCCATCCTTCTTGTCCACGAAGAGTACCGGAGCTCCCCATGGTGACGAGGTTGGACGGATAAAACCCTTCTCCAACTGTTCTTGAATTTGCTTTTTGAGTTCAACTAGCTCGTTGACGGGCATCCTATATGGTCTCTTAGCTATAGGTGCAGTTCCGGGTATCAGATCTATGGCAAACTCGATGTCCCGATCAGGTGGCATTCCTGGAAGCTCTTTCGGGAACACGTCCGAAAATTCCTGAACCACTGAAATGTTGTCCAATGTTGTTCCTTCGATGTGGTTCAAATTTGCCCGTTCGGTTGTTTGCTGGTCTGACTCAAACTCGACACGAATACCGTGTTCGTTTATCAACTGCACGCTCCTTTCAGCACATTGGGTTACTCCATTGTGCTGGCTTAGCCAATCCATTCCAAGTATGATGTCCATCCCGTGGGAGTCCAAGACAATAAGGTTGGCAAGGAAGTCTACCCCCCTTATTTTAAGGCTTACTTTAGGACATACTATATTAGTCCTCATTTCTCCTCCGGGAGAATTAACTAACATAGCACATTCTAAGTGGGATACGGGTAGTTGATGTTTGGCAACATATTTGGATGATATGAAGGAATGCGATGCTCCGGAATCAAATAAAATGGTGGCTGGGTTGGAGTTGGCAAGGAACATACCAATTGCGACATCCTCAGCTTATTGTGCTTCTTCAGCAGTGACATGGTTCACGTGGCCACGAGCATAGTTCTGCGGTCCACGTTTCCCTTGGTTGTCCCCTCTGTTTGGTTGCTGGTTCTGCTTGGGCACGTTACCTTGCTGTCCAGGGCCTCTCCTCGGGCACTTGTTAGCGAAGTGGCCTACTTCCCCGCATGCAAAGCATGCCCTGTTTCCTACGGCAGCAGGTACGTTGGGGCGGGGGTGAACAGGGGCGCCATTGTTAGGTCGGGGCGCTGGAGGCATGGGCACACGAGGTGCCGGTGCAACGAATTGTTGCTGTGGTGGCTGACCAGGGCGGTACGCAGGAGTGGTCGATCCATACTGCGGGGCAGGGGACATGTACCTAGGTCGTACGTTGCTCCCTTGGGGCTGGTATGGCATCTTCCTCTTGCACTCTCGCTTGATCTCTCGGATCTTGTTTTCAACCACAATAGCCTTGTCAACCAGCTTCTGGATGCTTACGTAGTCATTGTTGAGGAGCTGAACCTGGATCTCATTGTTCAACCCTCTCATGAACAGGTACTGCTTCCTCTGGTCTGAGTTGACATCTTCGGGGGCGTACCGGGACAGTTGTATGAACTTGTTGAGATACTCATTCACACTCTTCTGTCCTTGGCGGAGACCTTCAAACTCTTGCCTCTTGAGCATCATTACACCAGCAGGGATGTAGTGAGAGCAGAAACTTTCCTTGAACTCAGTCCAAATGATTGTCTCCGGGTTGGCATGGGCGTTGCTCAAGGCATCCCACCAGTCAGCAGCGGCTTCCGTAAGTTGGTGCGATGCGAAGAGAACCTTCTCTCGGTCGTTGCACTGAACAATGGCAAGCTTCTTCTCCATGGATTTCAACCAATCATCGGCCTCCATGGGATCGCTTGCTTGAGCAAAGGTGGGTGGTCGAGTCCTCATGATCTCTCCCAACCTGTCATGAGCCGGCGGTGGTGGTGGCGGTGGTGCCGGAACGGGGTTTTGGTTGGCCTGCAACTGACCCAAAGTTTGGATCATGGTCTGCATAAGCTGATTTTGCATGGCCATCATCCTTTCCAGATGGTTTTCACCAGCTCCGGAGTTAGCAGGAACTTCCTCGTGGTCATCCTCCTGGACGTTCCTTCGGCTGGCGTTTCCTCTCACCATCTGTGAGGGAGAACGAAATAGAATAGAAGGTTTAGAAGGTTAGGTAGGTCCTTTAAACTATATGCATCAAGGTGAGTTAGACTGTATATATTAGCCCATATGAGGATGTGATCAAGTGCCGAAGCATTTCACACCTCTTCTTACGTATGGACAACATTTTTGAGACGTCCCACAACACATTTAGCACATAATCACACACAATCATTGCAAGGGCTCATACAACTCCTATTCAAGGATGGTTTTCAAGGCTAATCTAAGCTATTCACCCTAGGATGCTTTCTTTGGTCAGCGTGGCTTAGCTACCTGGGACTTCTATTTAGGGGTGTAACTTGCTGTTAACCCGTGGCTCTAATATCAATCTAAGGTTTCTATCTAGGGGTGTGACCTACTGTCAACCCGTGGCTCTGATACCAATCTGTGACGCCCTCAATTCTGTGGAAAACCACAGAATTAAGAACTAATGCATATGTGTGCCCAGAATGTTCATCACACATACACATACGTTCCACAAACTGAATTCATATTATATATTACCACGAATAACAGAGTTTATTACAGCGTCTCATGAGTCTTGGACTCATGCTTACAGCGGAAGTCTCATTTTAATGCGGAAGCAAAAACTAAGCAGAAGTGGCTCCATCTCTACTCCTTCCACAGGCAAGGTTGAGAACAGATCACACGCCATAATGCTCCTCTTGGTCTTCATAATAGCCTTCTCTTGCTGTTGATGACGAAATAATAATGCAAGTTTGAGTACAATGATGTACTCAGCAAGTGCCGGAAAAACACATGACATGCAGCTCATAAACAAGGCAGGTATAAACAGGCTTATTTGCAGAAAAGCAGATTTATAAAACCATGATAAAACAGCAACTTAACTTCAGATGAATACAATCCCAGCATGTATTAAATTACCAACATACCTCCATCACTTTCCGTGTTCCATCCGAACATTAACCAATCCTTTATTCATACTCACGAATACCTCCTCATATTCGCTACCATCTCACCTTGCAAATCAACCTCGTCTCACACCGAGACCGAACTCGTTGCCATGACTCAACAGTCATGCAACCATCTCATCACCCAGACTCAACAGTCTCAAACCATATCCTTAACCAACCAATAATCGTAACCAAGAACCTTCCCAATAACCATCCCAATAACCATCCCAACTAATCATGGCAGTTTAGCCAGGTGCTCGTGACCGTAAGCTCGGCTATCATGATAGCTTTAGACTCTGCAGAGTTTGCACCTCTTTACCCACAAGTTTGTGATTTCGTCACCCGTCGGCGACTGCAGAACCTCCATTATACCAGTACACAACCGTCGGTGTATGGTCAAGACATCACAAAATAGCCTTTACAAAGGGGTTACTAGATGTATGGACTCACTGAGGTTTCACCGGCAGGCAAGAATCTCCAATTCTCTCACCCACGGGCCCCCTCTTGTGCCATGCAGTTCCCAGGGCAGTCCTCACTTGACTCCCATTCCCCGCGCCTTCCACAGTCCATAACACTCTAGCAACTTACCTAATTACTCAGCTAAGCCGCACCCATACTTGGCCTTATGGTGGCACTGTTATCCTGGCATGTGCATGCATGAACCGGTCCTTAGATCTATGGCAAGTAAAACCACCATCTCATGCTACCTCATTCTCAAACCCAGGCTTGCCTAGATCTCCCTCCGATCCATGTTCATTAACATCATCAATTACTTATTATCAATACGAGTGCAGTTAGCTAGACACATCTATCTCGCTTTCCAATCCCATAGACTCAGCGAAGCATAAAGCAAAAACCATACCCGACTCATAAACTTCCCAGGCAACAAGGGTGGTTTAACCAATACTAGTAAACTTCTATAAAAAGGGTTTCCCATCATGTTTGACTCATCACACACACCCTTTTTGCAAAACAAAATAGTTTTATCCAAACATAGGATCAATATGGTCAAGGAGCACTTGCCTTATTCTTGCGGTTCCGGTTGTTCTTGGATCTCAAAACCTGGTTGCTGCAGTTCGTCGTAGACAGCTCTCTGAGCTTGTCCTGCTAGGTAGGATCACGTGCATACAGGATTCACAACAATCAATATTTATGCACAAACCTTAAACTAGATGCGATGATGCACATGCATGCTATCCTATGATTTTTATTAGATTGGTGTGCTCTTGCATGGCTTGCATGGGCAGAGGTGTTCGGATCAAAGGTGGACGTGGTGATGATCTTGTCTTTAGATCAAACTGATCATCGAGTGATCTGCCCACGAGAAGGCTTCTGTTCGAAAGGAATTGAAGAACAGATGCAAAGAGATGAACACAATGATGTCGTAAGGTGGTATTGAAGTCCTACCTCACGCTCTTCTTGACTTCGGGGTCCTCCTCAGACCGCTTGGTCCTTCTCCGATGATCTCCCTTGTTGCGCTTCGGCGATGTTTTGCTCGGCGAGTTAGGGCTAGGGCTCTAAGTCGTCGGCTCAGGAGTTGAAAGAGAAGTTTGTGGTTTCGGCCAGAGGTTTTGGGTTCTATTTATAATCGGGAAGAGAAGAGTCCTAATCTGATTGTATCCCGAATAAGAGTCTTATTCAGATCTTTGTTGGATCTTAACATCTTATCTTTAGTAACATCGTGGAATTTGGATCGGTTTCTGTTGCGCACCGGTATCTTTACGCGTAAAAACCGCTCCAGAACTTGTTACCTTTGTGGTGATGAGCTCCGGAAGCTCCACGTGTCCTCCGGGGCCTGGTATCTCCTCGTCCGTAGAGACGAGCTCCGGTTGTGCCGCGTGTCACGAGCGAGACTTCCCCCTTCTTTGGAGGTGAGCTCCGCGCACGCCACGTGTTGGCGCTGATCTTTCCTCTCTTCCTTCCTCAGGAACATGCCCCGAGGTCGATATGTGTCCAGCAACGACAGACCTCCCGGAGATAAGCTCCGGTGGCGACACGTGTTCAATTGATCCGGACTTCTCTGAGATGGGCGCCGAGATCGACACGTACCCCGCGCGACTGGTCCTCTGATTTCCGCGAGGACTAGCTCCGAGGATGACACGTGTCTTGCAGAAATGCCTTTGCTTCTTCTGCAGAGGCTAGCTCCGTGGGCAACACGTGTCCCACAGGATCGGACCTCTTTTCAATTGCGGAGGTGACCCCCGAGCCTGCCACGTAGACAATTTAGCGGCGGACCTCTCCCAACTTCTCGGGGATGAGCCCCGAACACGCCGCGTGGCCAGCGGCCGTGGTAAGTTGTCTTCGGCGCTCTCGGAGGGCTTTATTGGCTATTCTTTTGATAATTCTCCCTGTTCCTATTTTTCATTAAAATGTTTCCTCTTCGTAGAACATGAAGATATGCTGACACCCGAGGCGAGGGTGTCACACTAACATAAAAAGGGGATGAATAGTACAGAGATAGAGGAACAGAATGAGAGAGATGATGAAAAGTATAGAGAGAGGAAGAGAGTGAGAAAAAAGAGAAAGACATTGATATCTGAATCCAAACTGTCGTAACTACTCATGTGTTTTGTAGGGTTCGGCGACGGAGGCCTCTACTCCATCGCCACAGCTACCAGTTCCAAGAGAGACGCGTGGAGATGATTTCTTCGGCTTCGGAGGTAGTTGAGGGGGTAGTGTGTAGCCCGTTTGTAGTTTATGTTGTGTTTGATGCATATGAACTGTTGTATGAACTGTTTTATGATTGTTTACTCCTGTTTTATAACTGTTTGTTCTGTGAGCTGGCCATCGAGCCAGCTTAGTGCGTTTCTGTTTTTTTAAATACAAACATAACTTACGACGGCTACTGCCCAGAAGCCGTCGTAAGTTAGCTTCTGCTGCTTACGACGGTCAGTAAAACCGTCGTAAGTTAGCTTCTACTACTTATGACGGTCACCAGAACCGTCGTAAGTAACGTGCCTTGAGCCACCACGTGGTCTGGGCCGTTACTTACGACGGATGCGCGACGCCGTTGTAAGTTACTTTATTTACGACGGTAGCCGTCGTAAGTTAGCTTATTTACGACATAATAATTACCTCGGCTTTATACCGCCGTAAGTAACGAAATACCGTCGTAAGTAGCTAACTTACAACGATTTATGACTTAATTACGACGGTCGTAGCCGTCGTAAATCCGTTGTATCCCTGTAGTGCATGGCCTGCAAGCACACCGCAGCACGGACTTTTTTCTACCACGTGGCGGCACGACCTGCCATGCATGTCATCAGCCAGGTCAGCGACCTGTCGCCCGTTGCATGTGCGAAAGTGGCCATGTCACCACGTGTAGTCCGTTCGTGCGGCAGATGCTGAGACAGCCATCACGTCAGTCTGTCGCCTGATAAGCAGATGACAAATAGTCATTTTTGAAAATTTGAAAACTGACAGTTATTTTTATTAAATTCCATGGCCCAGCTTGAGATGACCACCGAACCGAGTGGTCACGTATGATTGTACCCGCACTAGCCTGCCCTGTATGCTCCAAGAAGCTTGCGTCCACATCATTGAGCTTGATGTACAGCTATTTGTTCAAGTGACATGGTAATTGATGTAGCTATTGAATACCAGTAAAATGAGGCTCAACATTCCCAAGCTTGAATTCGCATATAGAGTCTTCATTGATTAAAACAAAAGTTGCATTACAATCCTGGAGCTGTGGAATAATAAGAGCTGTTAGACACGCGGCCGACGAGTTGATACGACTTGCATCTTAACATAATTCGTCGGCCACTGTAACCTGGACTATCTTGTCATTCTTTTAGCATATGCTAACCTTGCTATCAGTTTTAGAAATAGAATTAAGGAACCAAACTGCATTTAAAATTATGGCGATGTCTGAACTGACTTTGTCACCTCACGAAGTATTAGAAAGGTCGCCCGGAATCAGTCCCAGTTATGTAATTCATATGTAAAAGTGGAAACTTTTGTAGCAGGAGTGCAAAAATGGTGCATAATTTTTTAGTATATCGTGAAAGATTGAATATGTAGAAAAAGATTTGTTAAGTTAGTTGTGGGATTGTTCAAACTAAACAGACTGTAACCTCTTTCTATGAAAATAGAAAGAGACAGATTGTCCCCTCAATATTATAGAAAACCAGCAGAACGCTTATACGGAACTAGACAGATGTATATTGTTCTTGACAGAGCACATCTTTAGATGTTGTTCTAAGTAACTGAAGAAATCATAATTTGAGAATTCTCTACCAGCAAGTTGCCGAAATAAGCCCCAACAGGGCCACAGTCCATACATTGTGGTGTGTGTGGCCTATTAGTTGTAGCTTGGTAAATTTGGAACGTGTGGTTGTTGCATCTCAACATCAAGAGCTCTTGATCCTCAATTAGCTCCCTCATGCTATTGCTTACCAAAAATAACTTGTCCATGCTATTCCTCAATTAGCTCCCTCATTTCAACTATTAACCCTTGATTCGACGCGACGCATTCCAGCTTGATTTCAAACCATTCAATTTCTTTTTCTACTCTTACTCTCTATCGTCATCAGCCGTGTGCTGTCCAAATGTACTATCATCCCCCATATGTGAACGCCGGCTATTGTGTATCTCTGTGTCTAAAAATACTTTTATGCAACAAATAGGTTAGTGCATGCGGCAGACAATCACCTCTCGTTTTACGCTCCTCTTCATGGCTTTTCCTTTCCCCTGTGGTGGTAGGCTATACGACAGCCGGGGAGGGAAGGAGGGATACAATGGTCGACTCGGCAGCCCTGAAGCCGATGAAGGCGACGTCGCACGGCGTCTTCCAGGGGGAAAACCCGTTGCACTCGGCGCTGCCGCTCGCCATCCTGCAGATATGCGTCGTCGTGGTCCTCACTCGAGTGCTGGCCTTCCTCCTCCGCCCGCTGCGGCAGCCGCGCGTCATCGCCGAGATCATCGTGAGTTCTTGTTGCCGCCAACTATCCATTTGATACGATACGCGCCTCTTCATTGGTTGGTTGTTCGTTGTGGCTCCGCTCTATGGATTGATTTCGTTTTGTTTAATTTGCTTCAATCAGGGTGGCATTCTGCTGGGCCCGTCGGCCCTGGGCCGCAGCAGCGCGTTCCTCGATACGGTGTTCCCCGAGCAGAGCTTGACGGTGCTGGACACGCTTGCCAACATCGGCCTCATCTACTTTCTTTTCCTCGTCGGCCTCGAGCTCGACCTCCGCGCCATCCGCCGCACCGGTGGCACCGCCCTCGTCATCGCCGTCACCGGCATCTCCTTGCCCTTCATCCTAGGCATCGGCACCTCCGTTGTCCTCCAGCACACAGTCAACCGCGGCGTGCCCACGGGGCCGTTCCTCGTCTTCATGGGCGTCGCGCTCTCCATCACCGCGTTCCCCGTCCTGGCACGCATTCTGGCCGAGCTCAAGCTCCTCACCACCGACCTCGGGCGCATGGCGATGTCGGCCGCCGCGGTCAACGACGTCGCCGCGTGGATACTCCTGGCGCTTGCCATCGCGCTGTCGGGCACCGGCTCGCCTCTTGTCTCGTTGTGGGTGCTGCTGACTGGAGCTGCCTTCGTCCTCGCGGCGTTCTTCTTGCTACGTCCTGTGCTCTCTTGGATGGCACGCAGGTCCCCCGAGGGCGAGCCTGTGAAGGAGCTGTACATCTGCGCGACGCTGGTCATCGTTCTTGCTGCCGGGTTCATAACGGACACCATTGGCATCCACGCGCTCTTCGGGGCGTTCATCGTCGGCATCGTCGTGCCCAAGGACGGTCCCTTCGCTGGAGTCCTCCTGGAGAAGGTGGAGGACCTCATCTCTGGCCTGTTCCTGCCGCTGTACTTCGTGTCCAGCGGCCTCAAGACGAACGTACTGACCATCAGGGGCGGCGAGTCGTGGGCGCTCCTCGCGCTCGTCATCGGGACTGCGTGCATCGGCAAGATCGGAGGCACGGTGATCGCGTCGCTCATGGCGCGCGTGCCGTTGCATGAGGCGGTCACGCTCGGGTTCCTGATGAACACCAAGGGGCTCGTGGAGCTCATCGTGCTAAACATCGGCAAGGACCGGCACGTCCTTAACGACGAGACGTTCGCCATCCTCGTCCTGATGGCGCTCATCACCACCTTCATCACCACGCCCGTGGTCATGGCGATCTACAAGCCGGCGCGGCGGGGAGCGCCGTACAAGAACCGCGCCGTGCAGCGCGCGAACCCCGAGGACGAGCTCCGCATGCTGGTGTGCTTCCACAGCACGCGCAACATCCCGACCATGATCAACCTCATGGAGTCGTCGCGCGGCACGCGGAAGCGGGGCATCGCCGTCTACGCCATGCACCTCGTGGAGCTCTCGGAGCGGTCGTCGGCCATCTCCATGGTCCACAAGGCGCGGCGCAACGGCTTGCCGTTCTGGAACAAGAGGCGCAACGGAGACGGCGACCAGCTCGTGGTCGCCTTCGAGACGTACCAGCAGCTCAGCCGCGTGTCCATCCGCGCCATGACGGCCATCTCCGACCTGCACACGATCCACGAAGACATCGTCACGAGCGCGCACCAGAAGCGCGCGGCCCTGATCGTGCTCCCCTTCCACAAGCTCCACCAGATGGACGGCCACATGGACTCACTCGGCGATCAGTACCAGAACATCAACCAGCGCGTGCTCCACCACGCGCCGTGCTCCGTTGCCATCCTTGTCGACCGCGGCCTGGGCGGCGCCGCGCAGGTAGCTGCCAGCGATGTGTCCTACTCTATCGCCGTCATCTTCTTCGGCGGACGCGACGATCGCGAGGCCCTGGCCTATGGCATGCGTATGGTCGAGCACCCAGGCATCACGCTCCACGTGCTGCGCTTCTTGACACCATCCGGCTCCAACAGCGGAAGCGAGGACGACGCGTTCCTCAAAGAATTTCGTGCCAAGGTGGCCGACGGTAACGAGTCTGTCCGGTACGAGGAGAAGGCTGTAGGTGGGAAGGCGGATGTCATCGAGGCGGTCAAGGCGGCAGGGAGATGCAACCTGTTCCTTGTGGGGCAGGGGACGCCGTGCATGCCGCTGGCTGACCGTAGCACGGACTGCCCGGAGCTCGGGCCGGTGGGGAGCTACATGGTGCTGCCGGAATTCTCGACAGTGGCATCCGTCCTGGTGATGAAACAGTATGATCCAACGGCGAAGCACTATGATCTCGTCGAGGAGGTGGCTGATGTCACAGTGGACGTCGACACGCCGGGCCCCAAGGACCTTCGTAGCGACTGAGATGCCTCATCAATCCACGCATTAAAAAGAGCATGCAACAAGCAAATACTGTCTCGGTTTTGAATTATTTAACGCTAGTTAGTTTAAAATTAAACTAATCAATCAAATAATTCGAAACAAAGAGAGTATACAAGACGTCTAATTAATATATATCAGGTAATGTAAACTGATAGTGGTGTAATTTGAACAAGATAGAGGGTTTGCATTTCGTTGTTTGGGTATCATTTCAGCCAACCAAACGTTGTAAAGGATATAGAAGAAGTAACCCAACTAGAAGTATGGTCTTCACAAATATAACTAACAATCCATCATATGGATGTGATATGTTCATCGTAACGACAGGTTCCCAAATAAACTGTATGTGATACTCTGCTGAGCAGAGATGCATGGTTAATGATATCGGTGATAATGATCAGTGAAGTTTGATTAACCGATTTTACATTCAAGGGAGTAAAATTAGGCTTTCAAGATTCCATCGGGAGCGAGGCTGTCCCCCTGTCCCATAAGTTTTATAGCTGAACGAGAAAATGAGACTTGCGTTAGTCAAGGGAGGTTGGTACATGTGCCTTTCTTATGCAAGCCAACAGAATATTATTGAGTTCGTCTATTTTTCACGCATCTGAAATCAGAGATTGTTTTAGATGACGTTTAGAGCCATTTGATTTGAATCGGACGGCTGCGATTTTGTTGTAAAGTTGTGCTTTTACTTGTTAACGGGCCCGCTAAAAAGATCCAATAAGAAAATTACCCTGAAAACGGGTGCACCATGCTTGAAGCAGAGCTGGTAAGACGCAACGGTGCGCAATGATGGATCGAAAATGAAACGGGTGCCCAATGCGGGATCAGAACGAAACAGGTGCCCAATGCTGGACCGGATCGAAACAAAACGGGTGTCCAAGCCCAATGCTGGATCGAAACAAAACGGATGCCCAATGCTAGATGGAAACGAAACAGGTGCACAAAAGCAGATCCGGTAAGACACAATGGGCACATAATGATAGAAGCAAACCCGGTAAGACCCAACAATGCTTAAACGAAGCTGTATCTGAACCTGATAAAGTGAGAACATGCATGTTTTATTGATACAGGCATTAAATGGCTCATGTTTATACCCGATAGCACAGAACATCTCACTACAGTTTGCTGCCAGGTAGGCTTGCATTTGGCTCTGATTTTTTAAAAATCTTTATTGCCATGTTAACATATGGTAAAACATATTGTGGTTACCATAATGCAACAAAAAAATCAATGTCACGTTCAAGTACTGAGATCCTTTTTTCAGTATTGGAGTGAATAAATAATTTGGTATTAAAAAACATATGTTAGTGATGTGTATATCAATACAATGTGTTAAAAAGCATATGTTAATGCACTCCTGGTACAAATAAAAAAGAATAAATATGACTGTTATTATTCTTGCAAAATAAAGTCAGGGCCAGCCCTAGGGCAGTGCCCGTGGGGCGACCGCCCCGGGCCCCCGAAAATTAGAGGCCCCATTTAGATTTGTTCTATATATTTGATCACGTCACATAACTATAGAAGTGAACATTATAACTAACAAATAATTAATTAAACAGAAAAGTAGGTTTAGATTTAGCTCGGTCCAACTTAGAATCAGGAGTTCTCAACAATATCATTGCCACGTAGAGGCAGAGCAGCCCTACGCAATCAGGAGTTCTCAACAATATCATGAACATCAATCATTAGATACGATCACGTACTCTCGTATGTTTGATGCCATACCGCGATCCGATCTGGAATTTTAATTTGCCAATTGCAGGAACTGTGAACCAATCTCGTATTTTCGCTTGCCAGCTGCTGCGATCATGAGACCACTTGAGTGCTCGTATTCTTACTTTTAAGGCTCTAGGTTTGTATACCAACAATCCAACGTTTGATCCCTCATGCTTTAAACCGTTTATCTTTATGCAATGATCAAGATTAATCTACATATATACTAGACTAACTAATTGTCTTATTTAAACTTAATTGAGTGATAGTTCAAAATCTTTGACGTATTTTTATATCATTAGAAAATTTTCAAATATCAATAATTTTCTTTCAAATCAATAAATTAATTATAACAATGTTGTATAACATAATTATATTTAATATATTATCTTTTTATATTTATATTTAACGAGGGCCCTTATTTTTTGTTTGCCCTAGGCCACATGAAAGTCAGGACCGGCCCTGAATAAAGTACACTTACTGATAAAAACAACTACTTTTTTGTATATCATCACAAATATAAATTTAGATGTGTACTCAAAATAATAATATTAAATAATCCCTTATGAATCACAAATACATGCAAAGTCCTGGTGAATGCAAGACAAAAGCACCAAACGATATGGTCAAGTTAACAATTGAATATACAATTACAAAATCACATTATGGAAATTGCATATACTAATTTATGTAATTTCCTGTTTGGAATAATACATTTTCAATATTTACATTGATCAACTTAAAGAAAGAGTATAAATGCATCGTGTTATAGTGACATGCATATTTGCCATCTGTAGAGACAAGTATACTTAAGTTAACCTTTTTTTCCAAACATCCCCTAAAAGATCCATTGATATTAAAGATTGTTATGATCAGCATTTTTTGGCAAATCAACCGCTTGAGAGTTAACGTGTTCATAGACATCCAAATAAACTGGAGAATGAGATGAAGATCTATCACACCGTAAATGATTTATAATTGGTAATGCCACTCCTGATTTTTCTGATCTACCATCATATTTGGTGCAGCCTTGTATGTTTGAAAATATAGGGAAAACTGTTGCACCCGTGCAAGAGAAGACTCAAAGATGATCCCAGCTAGCAGTCCAAAATGCACAAAATACCACCATCCAAGTTCCTCTAGTGGAAGTGGAACAAATTTCAAGAACCAAGATCCAAGAATAAGTCCTCCGCCAAGGCCAATACCAACTAGAAATCTTAGAAAAATCAGTGACTGATAGTTAGCAGCAAAAGAACTTAAGAATCCAGCGCTACTTGTCTGACGGCAGTAAAGAGAAATCCTCTCCTGTAAAACTCAAATGTAACAGTGTCAGACTTTTTATAATCTAAGCAATCATTCAAAAAAACATATACCACTATAGGAAAAAGACAAATTTACGACGTCCAAAGTTATTAATGATGATACCGTCGTTAATTAAAATGTTCACGACAGTGTCCAACGGCCGCCGTAAATAAGTGCATTATTCACGATGGTTGACCTAGACCATCGTAAATAAGCACATTATTTACGACGGTAGGCCTTGACCGTCATGAATAAATTTCTTATTTACGACAGGGCCAGTTTCTGTCGTAAATACCACCTTATTTACGACGGCCAGGGACCTGGCCGTCGTAAATAAGGGGTATATACCCGCCTGGGCCGAGGTCGGGGCGGGCATTCACGCCCGCGCCAACCCTGACAGTTCTTCCGCCGCCGCCTCTCGCGCGCCACCACCATCTCACGCCGATGTCGCCGCCCTCTCGCGCCGCCGCCGCCCTTGCTCGCCACCGCCGCCGCCGAACAGCGCCGCCGCCGCCGCCCCGTCCTCCCCGTCGCCCCCCTGCGCGCCCTGGCCCGTCCCAGCGCGCCCCGGCCCCCCGCGCCCCTACGCGCCCCGGCCGGCCACCCGCAGGAGGCTCGGCCCCGACCCGGCGCCGCCTCGCCCCGACCGCCTCGCCGCAGACCCGGTGCCGCCCCGCCCCGCCCCGAACCGAGGTTTTTTAATTAGTTTGATTAATTAGCTTAGTTTAGTTTAGTTTAGTTTACTAGTTGTAATTAGGTTATTTTAATTAGTTTAGTTGATTTTATAATTAGTTTAGTTTAGCTTGTAAGTATGCTTTAATTAGTTTTGTTTAGTTTAATTACTTTAAATTAGTTTAGTTTAGCTTATTCAACCTGCCCGGGTCGGGGTCGGTGCGGGCATTCACGCCCGCGCCGTCCCCGACCGGTTCCGTCGCCGTCACCGCCGCCCACCCCGGCCTCCCTGTCACACCCGATTTCTCCGAAGAACAACCGAGTGAATATCACATGTATGCCAGGATCATTTTCTCATACATGTGATGATAAATAGTGAAGCATCATTTATTACAAGCCAGGTGTCGAATATAAATAAGTCTTACATAGCATATGTCTCGATGGACGATAATAAGTTCATAACATGTAAATAAAATAGCAGCGGAATATTATTCTTGTGGGCTCCGTCACAGGCGTTACCCGGGGGACTCCATGACCTAGAGTCCTTCTTCGGGTCCAAAGTCTTGGTCATTGAACACCACATCATCCCCTTGACCTGAGCAGCAATTTAAACCAACAAATATGCAAGGTTGAGTACCGTTGGTACTCAGCAAGTGTGGGAAAGTTATGTCATGCATGGCTAGAGCAAGGAGAGGTTGAACTCATGGTTAAAACACTACGCAATTAATACCTATCACCTTAGCTTATTAAGCACCTACATTACTACACAGGTGAAATGATCCCAATCCCTCAACCCATCATCAATATCAAGTACACATAGTCTCAACTCCAATGTTAAGCTTCCCGCTTAACATCCTCAACTTCCCAATCCATCATCCTCTAATCATGAATAAGTCCAAGCCGCTCTTGACCGTGAGCACGGCTGTCATGACAGTTTTGACTCTGCAGAGTTTGCACCACTGTACCCACATGTAGTGATTTCATCCCTGTAACAGCCCTAACTTTTGTAAAGTTTGATTTCAACTTATAAAACAAAGTTAAGGTGAAGAAAGGCTATAATTGTGTCACACGAAATGATGAACACACAAATGGACATGTGAGGAGTTAAAAATTTCCTCTAGCCCATGCTCAACACATGTTAACCTAGGGGAAAGAATTACACTCACAAAACTCTAACTCATGTGCACCTTCTCTATGAGTAGAGTGGAGGAAATTTAAATGCAATTTGAATTCTTTTAAAAGGATTCCTATTCAGATTGTACAAAGGCCCATATGTGAGAGCATAGATGCATTTCTCATGTATTCAAGAGCCTAAGTTTCAAATTTGGAGAATTTTAGGTTTCATATACTATTTATTCCGAGGACTAAATGAGGGCACGTTCAAATTCAAACTTAAATTTGAATTTTTAACCGAACATACTCAATTTCAAAATCTGATTTCAGATTTGAGTTCCTCATAATTCTTTTGACCTATCCTCCAAGTTTGATCAAATTCAGAGCTAGTTTGCTATTTTAAATCGAAATGGGGGATAAGAGGGAGAATTGTGGCTGTGGACCTCACATGTCATAGACTGTTCTAAACCGACGTGCTCTACTCCTCAGCGTGCGACAGGAGCTGCTCGTTCACCGACGCCACCTCCTGCTGGATCGTATTCTGCTCATCCTCATCACCTCACACGAGTGCCACAACACCATTTTGCTTCTCCCAGCTCGAGCTCAGCCTCTGTGGGGGTGCTCCCGTGAAACACAAACAGCTGCCGTGTTCTCTGTTTTCCTCTGATCGCCCCAGCAAAACCAGCGACCTTTGCTCGAGCTCCCTACAGAAAAAACCTTCGCCCAGGAGTGCCCTAGCCGGCTGACAACTTCCCTCTGCCGTCCCGAGCTCACCGGCGCCTAGAAACGGCAAAGTTTCCACTGCCCCGAACTGAAACTGAAGAAGCTGGAACTGGACGCCGTGGACAGCCCAAACCAGAAGGGATCACGCCCAAGCAAGCCACCCCATCTGTGCACCTACAAGCCTAGTTGCTCACCTCCAAAGCTCAGCCCTAGCCATTGATCACAGAGGGAGAATTTCAAGTTTTTCTCCCGGGCGGCAGAAACGGACCTTGAGGTAAGGAATTGTAAAATTCGTCCTCAAATCGTGTTTGTTGGGTTTCAAACTTCACACACAGGATGTTAACTGCCTAGCACACCTCCTCCATCGATTTTAGACCAAGAAATTGAGTGTAGAGTGAGCAATCCGAGCTCTTTTAGAGGGTATGCCGCTGGACCCTATCGGGCACACGGTGCCGATAGGTTTAGAGCACTCTCCAGCTAGTTTAGACCTCATGCCGGTCTTCTACATGATCCCCTGGTGCTGTAGAGCCCAAGAACCGACCATTTGGTGGAGAATTCACTGTGCAAGACCTCGCCGGAGCCCTAGGGTTTGCTGTGGCCGGTGCACCCTGTTTTCCGGCGAGTTTCAGCCGCCGGCGACCTCACCAACGTGTTCAGCGTGGGGAAATATGGGGGGCGGCCAGCAGGGGGTGTGGAGGTGGCTGGGAACTGGTTTTCCGGCGACCTCACCGGAGGGGGCCGCCACTGGTGTGTTTGGCGCGAGTCTGGAGGTTAGGGATGACAGGTGGGACCCACTGTCAGCATTTAAACATTTTCCAGATTTTCCCACTCTAGTTCAAACTTTGGAGAGCCATAACTTTGTGTAGGAGTGTCCAAAAATTGTGAAACAAATTTTGTTGAATTCCTCTCAAAGCGTACTATCCAGGGGTGCAGACCAATGTTTATGAAAATCCTTGAATTTAGCTCATTAATTCATTTAAGGAAAATATTGTCTGAATTTTTACAGGAGTTCTGTTTATTGGAAAATTCCCAAATTTGGACAGGACATTGTTCCAAAATTCTTTGAACTTCAGTAAAAATTCATAGGCATTGGACCTCATTTGCTTGGTCAAATGATGTGTTCATTCCTTATGTCTCTGAAAAATGGGAAAATGAACAGAGACAATTTCAGCTTTTCCCCATTCTTTGTAAAATCCATATCTCCATGTAGGAAACTCCAAAAATGGTAAAACCAATTCCTATGGACTCAGTACATTTTGTACTTCACAAAAAGTCTACTTTGCAGCATAGGAAAGCTTAATATCTAGGGGGTAACGGAAGATTAGTGAAAACCACATAAGAATTTGTTGTGCTCACATGAAGCCATTTCATGACCTCAATTTTTGCACACTGCCTAAATACCTACCATAGAAGCTGTGGTTAAAGTTTCAGCTTTATTGGACCTCTGGAACTTGAGCTACCATCTTTTAGGTTTAAGTGTTCATATAATGGACTTAATCACATGGTGATTACTAGTATCCCTTTTCACCCAAGCTTTCATCTTCTCTAAGGTTTAAATCCAACAACAGAAACCTTACTGTTGTTTATCTCTTTTAGGTGTGAGTTAACTGGTACAACAGTTTTGAATCATTTTCTAAAGTACTTTTGAATACATGTGCATAAATCATCTTAATAGCACGTGACATCGGCGTTCGACGAGGACTCGACTCTGCAGCGAGGATCTCCATCTCGTGACGAGTTTGGTGGATTCTCCGGAGGAAGACTAACTCCTAGCTTCTAACAAAACCGTTGAGCAAGGCAAGCCCCGGTTTGCATATCGTTACCGTTTTAAATTTTGCTTTACTCCACATCATGTTTATTAGACTTGATATTGTGCATTATGTCTAGTATGATTGAAACCCACTTGCATGGCTTTTACATCCCTTAGTAGAAGGTTTAGTGTAGTCTTTGACTCGTTGTAGATGCTAGGCTAATGTTGTAGCTAGCTCGGTAGAAGTCGAGTAGGAAAAAGCTACTCGCGAGAAAGTTCGAGTAATGGAGTTACTCGCGAGAGATAAATGATAAGAGCACCCGCATGAATATGAGATGGGGACGGGGATGTTCCTGTAGGATGGAGCGCTCAAGGTTGGTCTCGACCTGCGATGGGTGTGACAATGCTTGAGACCACATTTGGCCTGGACCGGGATGGTAAGGCAAATGTGGAGGTTGGTTGTAGCCCCGTCCGTGTCGGTTAAGGACCGTATGTATGCGGCCCTGCTGGACAAGATTGAGCTGTACCGGATATATAGTGGGGTATGGGACCCATGAAACCGATGTAACTCAATGGACCGTGATGTAGAAAACCATCCTTCGCGTGGGAATGGCGTTGAGAAGGCGGGAGGTGTAAATCCTTTAGCGGGCAACTTCGACGTGTCCGCGTAGAGGACCATCCTGCTCGGCGCGAAGCGTTTTTCCATGTCGGGGTGTCGTGTGAAAGGTGTCTGCATACAACATAAGAAAGAGCTCTTGAGAGAGTCTTTCGAGGCGGGTGTATGTGTCGTGTATTCCGGGTTGTTATTGATTCGAATCACCGTCGCTCGCGGAAGAGGATTGAGCATACTTGCCCACTGCGCCGTGACTTAGTAAGAAGAGGAACTAAGTCTCTTAACTTGCTGTTTGTGGATTAATCACTGTATTGGAACCTTGACTGAAGTAGATATAGAGCCAACTAAATTTCACTTCCTCCTTAGGCTAGCAACATCGGGATAAGCGTTTCTTGTTTGATTGTGGACTTCCGATGTTGTGAGGCGTGAGGACCACTAAAATGAAGGCTAAAAGAATCTGAATATAGGGATCAAGTTTAGTCGAGGTGCATTTTGCAAATTCCTATTCCTACTGTCTTGCTACCCCTGCATTTAGAGTTACATGTTTAGGAGTGACGGTTAAGTCTTGCTGAGCCTTAGTGCTCACGGTTGCTTCTGAGTTGTTTTGCAGGTAGCAGGATGCCTGCTATGAAGAGGGTTGTTCGGTGAGACAACGAACCTCACGGTTTGTTCAACTCATCGGAAACCTAGCCGCTGCCTTTCTTCGGTGAAGCTAGTAGGAAGCGTTCACGGGCTGAACGACTTCTCTTCGGCGTAGTTAGGGTCGAGAGTGAGTAGTTTGTCCAGCTAGTTTTAATTTCCGCTGCGTGTGTACTTATGTTATAAAAGAAATTATCTTGAGTAACAAAATGGTTCCGTTATGTTCTTATCGTCTCTTTTCGTGCTTGCTGTTGGGTGCCGCATCGCACGACACCACCCACTGCGATTCCTGGGCCGGGCGTCACAGATGTGGTATCAGAGCCGCATTGGGAATAGCACACATGAAAAGAGTCTATTTTCGAAAACTTAGAGGTATACGAGCGAGGAACGTATAGTATGCCCACATAAGGAGTATTATTAGCATAGTTACTTAAGGTGGCAAGCTAACAGTGTGTTATCATTCAATATTTCAATTCTGTAACGACGCACCTACGTGGAGGTATGAATGGTAAGGAACGCCACCGAAAGCGGATCAATTTCGGTTAGCTCACCCATATGAGGAAAGTAGTGTGGGATGTCCCGTTCATCAATGGACGGGAAGTGAATATGTTTTCTAAGACTCTTCATGTCTTAGAGACATATGAATGGCACTAGCCTCCAGTGCGCAAACCCAGGGGCAAGAGGAGGAGACCCCATCGTGTGGTTTGTAACACGAAGTATGTTCTCTAGGACTCTTCATGTCCTATGAGGCTTACGAAAGCGCTGTTCCACCGGTGAGCTTTATTGCAAAGGTGTGGAGCCCCGTCGGGTGGTGAATAACCCGATCATGTACCTTGAGACGTGGCTTGACTCAAGGACGGCCCGTATGGCAATGATACGGGGCGTATGTTTTTACTATGATATGGACCTGCCTGAAATGATAAACCAATGTGTGCATCATTATTGAGTGATTTTCTGCAGGTACCTTAACCACGTTAGAACATGTCGTGTAGAAAACGTTTGTGAGTGATCGTTTTAGTGCCACCACTTGAGACGTATAAGCCGGTATAAAGCCGGATAGGATTTTAATTTGGTGAGGCAACGTAGTACCGTGATGTGTTTTGAACTGCAAGAAAATGAAGGTTTGAAAAGAAAAAGAGGAAATTTGGAGTCTAGGATTTCATTAAGGGTTAATGAACTCCTATATTGAACTAAGAGTCAATTGGGAGTATAGATTCATTCACAAAGACTTAGTAATAACCTCCCCTGTTTTCAGCAAAATTTTTGCTGAAGTTGAACAGGACAAAACTTTTGTTTGGCTGAACCAATGGAGGTGAGTGATACATTTATGGAAAGCTATTGAAGTATTCTACAACTATTCAGTAGAACTCCAGATCAGAATCACCCTCCAAATGGATGAAATTCTCAGAGGAGTGTGAGCTGCCCAATAACAGGGCAGTCACAAATTGCTCTCTGGAAATTTCTGTATTTCGACCATAACTTCCTGTAGAAAATTTTATAAAGGTCAAGTAATCCAACGTTGGAAAGCTTGTGATATATGTGACTTTGTAGTTCAAAGTTTCTCCAGATTTGGAGTTTAAAGGGATGAAATCTTGCGGACAAAACAGCCATATTCAAAGGAGGTGCTGTCAAAATTGTTCCAGATTTCTGTTAACTTTGAAATATCACAACTTTTGATCCATGACTGATATGAAGGCAAATGAATACTCGTTGAAAAGATATTGAAGTTAACTATAACTTTGATATTCAACTTGAGACATGAAGTTGCCATTTTCATATTCAAATTCTGGGATTCAGACCAATTGGTCATTCTGAACAGAGTAGTGCTTATTGCCTATGTAACTTAAGACTTGTTGTGGACAGGGATGTTTCAGACTTCTCTAAGCTCCATAACATGTTCTTGAGTTATTTCTCAGTTTGTCCTACTGTTGGAATTAAGGGTTTGGACAAACTTGCTCATGTTTGATAGATTCCATAATTGTCGAAACCCTGGTTAGATTATGTGTGCTGCATTATTGAAGTGATGCTTTGATGGTTAATGTTTTTGAATTCAAGTTGAGTTTGAACTTTGAATTTTAACCGTAAATTGCTCATTCTTGCAGCATGGATCGTGCTCATTCCAGGAGTGAGGTTGGTGAGTCGAGTCACGGTGAAAGTAATTCGCCATGACAAGAAGTGCCGACATCATCAACCGGATTGGCGGAAATCTTGGCAAAGATGGCTGAGTCTCTAGATCTGTTGGTGCGACAAGGCATACGAGGAGACATTACAGCAAAATCCCCCTCCAAGCACTTATCTAGATTTCTTAGCAAGACAACCACCGGTTTTCTCGGAAGCGAAAGAACCGTTGGAGTTGGCTCATTGGTGTGGGGACCACCCCGTGGTTCACCCACTCCAGGATCGCATAGGGTGGTGCCGTATGATGCGGCATCCAACAACACACACGAAAAGAATAAAGAACAACATACAAACTTTTATTGGTTATAAAACAGCGGAAGTCTTTTACAAAACCTATTCAAACAGCGGAAGTAATATACATATACAGCCTCTCATCCTAGCTATGCAAAAGTGCAGCCGTCCAGCCCGGGGACGCTACACACTAGCAGCATGGAACCGGAGATCACAGCGGCGTGCAGGGCTCCAGCTCGGCCGTGTACCCCGATGGGGGCATCGCCTCGTCCTCGGAACCTTCCTCATAACTCTCACCTGCACACAGCTCAAATATTGCAACCGTGAGCACGAAGGCTCAGCAAGGCTTAACCGTCTGACCTAGGCATGGAACTCTACATGCAGGGAGGTGTATGATAGGAAAAGGAATTTGCGATAAAGACACGCCTATAAGTTGATCCTTACTTTCAGTTTTATAGCAGCAAATTCATGTGCCTTAAGCAGCCCTCACATCGGAAGTCCACAATCAAACAAGAAACGCTTTCCTCCGATGTGGTGATGCCCAAAGCGGAAAGGAAACTTAATTAGCTCTACATCTACAGCAAACATGGTTTCCAAAACATTACTCTATCATGACAGCATATTATCATTCAACTGGCTTAATTTACTTATTACTACGTCACGAAACAGTGAACAAGCGATACTCAAATAACCGCGAGGGACGGTGATTGCAATAAGGAGACACCCGGACAACACGTTGCATACACCCACTTTCAGAAGCGTGATTCCACACCCCTTCCTACTCTGTTGTATGCAACAACCTTTCAACGGCAACCCAAATGTCGAACCGGTCCATCCGTAACGGGCAGGAGGTCCCCGCGTGGAGCGTGACTGTGCCCACCGGCAGATTTACACCTTGCTACCCTCAACCCACTCCTATTTACGGTTGGGTAAGCCTCGGCACCCAGGTTAACCATTTACATTGGTTTTCTGCTTATGTCAGTATGCCATCCGGTACTGTTCGATACTTGTTCAGCAGGCCCGCACACGACTCGGTCCTCGATCGACACCAACAGGGCTACGCACGTGAGACCTCCGCTCACTGCTTCCTATCCCCTCTGCTGGGTCTCATTTTCACCACTCTTAAGCCATTTTCTATTCTGACCAAACCGTGTGATAAACCTTACCTCGCGAGTAGATTCCAACTACTCGACTTCTACCGAGGTCCTAAGCATATTAGCGGGGCCTTGTCTACTCGTCGGCTCTGTAAGCTACCAAACCCTTCATAGGATTTAAAAGGTTATGCAAGTAGGGTTTCAAACACCTTAACTCTAATGCAAACATTCACCCTAGACATAAGTGATACAAATAAAGAATTTTATAAAAGGTACTTAAGTGCAAACCGGGGCTTGCCTGGTTGCGAGTTAGATGGGAAGTCAACTTCAGGTGGCAGGACGTCCAAAGGCTCCGGTGCGTCCTCAACTTCGGTCACTAAATGAAATGTAGCAAAATAGATGTATAAGTATTAAGGATTTATAAGAATTGAACTACTATTCATAGCTATTGCTATTTAGGATCCTTAATTGGCTTTGGGAATTTTAAAGTGGATACTAGGCCCTATAAGGATGAATTGAGCCAAATTTGGAGACATGTCATTGCATAATGTAGTCTTTAAAATTCCTACAAGTACAATGCTTATCTGAATTTCGAGCCCAAATCAGGAGCTTGATATAGCTAGAAATGGAAGATCTGATTAGGATAAGTCTTCATGGTTCTAACAAAATTTGTTTCACCATTTTTGGAGCTACCATCAGAGAGATATGAATTTTTGAAGTTTGGACAGGAGTGCTAAACAATTTCTGTTTAAATTTGAATTTCCAAATAAAGTCTGAATTTGGGAAGGTAATTTGACCTAGCAAATGAACTCCAATGAAGCTCAAATTTTTTACTGGAGATCATTAATGTCATGAGGAACTTCCTGGCCAAATTTGAAGAAATTCCATAACAGAGATATTCTGGACTAAATTCCCAAAGATTTAACTTTGATGAATCTTGGAGAAATATCCAGAGATCTTCAGATCAATTTCTTTTGCATTTCTGCAGAGTACTGACTGAGATAAATCCAACAAAATTTGTTTCACAAATTTTGGACATCCCTACAGAAAGTTATGGAGGTATGAAGTTTGAACCAATTTTCTGGAAATCAATTCTATGATTTTTAGCTAATTTATTTAATCCTGAGATAACCTACTGATTAAGCCCTCTAAATAATCTCCAAAAATCTTAAAAATTTTTACTGGAGGTCAGGCACTATGAAAAGGACTAGCTGCCCAAATTTGGGAATATTTCATAAAGAATTGCTCCTGTAATAAATCCCTAAAGGATTTACTAAAAACAATTCTACAGAAATTCCTGGGCATTTTCATAGCATGCAATTTGTTCCTCTGTAAAGTACTCCTCCTAAGGATTCAGACAAAATTTGTCTCACCCTTTTTGGAGCTGTCTACACAAAGTTATGAATTTTTCAAACTGTGATAGCTCTCTGTTTAAAATCTACACAGAGACTTAACAGGGGGGCCCACTGGTCAGGTCCTTCTTCAACCTCCCACCAGAGGCGCGCGTGCACACCAGTTCAAATCGTGGCATGACTCGTTCTCCCTCATTTCTCCACCAAATTAGCTCCGGTTTCGCCCTACATGCTCCTGGGAACATGGCGCAGCTGCCGGGCAATGTTTCCACGTATGAAACCGGCCGAAAAAAGGCCAGCACCGGTGGGGCGCCTCGGGAGCTCGGCATCAATGCGTTCTGGCGCGTCCGAAGCTTCTCCCGGCGAGCTACCTTGCCCTAAAGCATCACCAATGATCGGGGAACATGGAACGCAGGCTAAACCTTGCAGCAAATGGCCGGAACATAGGGTTCACCGGAGGACCGACCCATTTTCGCCGCCGCCGGCGATTTCTCGTCGCCCGGGGCATGTGGTGGACGGTTTGATGCGTGCTTTGGCATGGGAGGGCGCTAGGATCCCTAGTTTCTGTGGCTTGAATTGTAGAACCGATGATCAACCGCGTTGGACGAATTTCCAGTTTTGGTGTGGATCGGTTCTTCACGTGTACCGGCGCCAAAATCCAAATTCCAGCGAGACAGTGATGGGGAAGGGCAAGGGGACTGCGGTAGCATGATCCACACACCTTGGCGCACCTTAGGGAGGTGCCGGACGTGTGGGAGAGGCTTTGGAGCGGCCGGAAGGCGAGGTGCAGTGAGGGTGACGGTGCTCTGCTTTGTTCCGGCGAAGAACGGCTCCGGCACAGCGAGGGGAGGCCGGGGACGAGCTGAGAAAGGGTGGATGACGTCCAGTGGAGGTCGGCGCACCTCCCAGTCGGCTCAGCTGGGCGCCACAGAGGCTGTAGGTTGATTGACAATGAAGAGCAGAGCGCACGGTGTGTTTCTCCTTCGGTTTAGCGTGCGTGAGGTAGCTATCAGCAAAAAAATTTCTGCACTGATGTCTATCGGCAGCTGAAGCAAGGCAACGAACCGCCTCAGAGTAAGGACACAGGAAGCTCTGTGGTTGCCTCGGTGGTGCATGCCTCCCCCCGTGTCGAGCTCACACAGAAAAGAAACGTCGAGGATTATCTCTGTTTCACTGCCATACGGGTCCCACTGAAGCCCCTCCCTCCAAACAACAGTGGCTCCACCATTTAAATTCAAAATTCACAGCCATTCCCACAAACTGAATTTTTATTTCTGGGAGTTAACCTTCGGTCGTGTTCAGTTCATATTTCAAATTCCGTGTTGTCGGTTCAGTTCCTGTGCGAGGGAAAATAATGCCTAGGGTTACTGTTTTTGGGTGAGCAAAAGATCACGCCGAGAGCTACTCACTCCACGAGCTGGTCGCCAGCGCGACAGAAACAGCGATGAGGTGGTCTCCGCTTGCAGCTCAGTTGGTGAGTGAGAGGATCACGCCATGAGGTGTTGAAGCCACGAGCAGGTCGCCAGCTCGATGTAAGAAGCTGGAGGTGGCTGCCCTCGGTGGCGCTCTGAGGAGGCTCGGGTGGTGTTCGACACCGAACAGAGAAAGGCTTCGGGAGCAAGTTAAAGCAGCACAATGACATGTGGGGTCTACCCCCTACTCCTCTTCTTATCCTCCAAATGTCCAAAAAGTCTTTATTCCAGTAAATCCCCTCAGTCTGATATTTCAGGGGTTTAATCGTGGGCTGAAGTTTGAATAAACCGAATTTAGTGTGAAGTTCACTATCATTTTGAATTCAGATCACATTTGGAAATTGTCATATTTGACTCCTTTTTAGCCCACCCTGAAATCAGGATGTGGCCACCATGAGTTTCCCAGAATTTAATGTTATGAGTTCAAATCTGAATTTTAGACTCCCTCTTACACATGAGAACTTTACACAGGGTGTTAATCCAACCTTGGCTTAACACATTTCAAATGAACGTGAGAGCTCGTTTGGTTGGACACCTATGTGCATCATCATGTGTACAAAATTTTTTGTAAGTCCCATTTTCATGCATTCCAACATAAATGGGAATCAACATTCACTTTATTGACTTTGCATTTTTGGGACTTTTACATTCCTCCCCCCTTAAAAGAATCTCGTCCCGAGATTCCAATGAGAAGAGGAAAGTAGAGAATGTTATCGGTAATATGACGATCACTCACCGAACAGATATAACGATCTCCTAGCTTTTCCATAGTGCTTCCCTTGACAGTAGGGCGAGTCCATAAAACTCTATAGACCCATATCGACCGGGTTGATTGGCTGGAACCTTTACTTTCCTAATCTTGACATGAATAATAAATACTTGTCTAGATTAACTGAGTCCTTAGAAACTTAGTATAGTACTGCCCCAAACATGAAACGAGATGTTTGGTGAGATTAAACAATGAATCGGAAACCTCACCTCGAGTTGGCATCTCAACCCTTTAGTCAAAACCGATTGCTTTGCTTGAACATAAGAGCAGCACAAGTCAATTTCACTTATGTTACCAACATAGCAAAGGCCAACTATCTATGGTGACCACAAGGTTGTCAAAGTCACCATATGATCTCTCAAGACTTTAGATTGTGTTCAAGGATTGTCACGAGGTTGAGCAATCGATCGGTAAGCCCCGCGATGAGAAATTAGTTTAGTTCCAACAATTATGGCACTCGGAGCTAAACAAGTCATATATGAAAGTTCAAAACATTCTTAGGTACAAGGGATGTTGAGTAACTGGTTTCCCTTGTATTGTCCAATGAGTTAGAATTAACAGCTTGATCAATAATACAAGGTTACTAGACACCACTTAATGGTTTGAAGAGAGGTACAAAATTTTGCTCAGTACTTTGGTATTTCACATGTTATATGGTATGCATATGCATATGGTATGATGCAAATGGTGCATATGTATGATGCAAAATGGTGCATATGTATGATGCAAAATGGTGCATCATCTTTTTATAGTTTGAGCAAGAATTAGTACGATAATTCAAACATGGTTAAGAAGCATCTCAAACTTTGCCAAGTACAGATAACTTGGTCAAGAAAGGTGCTAAACAAGGCATGCCACTTTCATTTGGTGACCAAGTTTTAAGGAAAATATGTCAAATGTTTGACAAGATCATTGGAAAATACTCCATAATAACTTAACCTAGGAAATCTTCATTCTTACGTTGACTTCACTTTCTCTTTTCTCCTAAGGCTTCACAATACCCGTTTAGCGTGAAACACTAGCTACTAGTTCTAGCTCCTAGCCTTGTTCTCTCAAGTTTTGTGATTCGAACGAGCATTGGGGTGTACATGGTGAAGACGCTAAAACTACACCTTCCTCGATGATGACGGATCTTGTACTTGAACTTTGATCACAAAAAAATGTAATTTCCTCTTGTCTCTTGGTAATGTCATACTTCGACGTATAGCCGCTTGGTTATCTATGCTATGGTTTACATGGATGCACTCCTCCCCCCTTAAGTTCCAATGTAGGAAATTGAAAACTTAATCCATAATCTTCTTATGGGAAGGTAATGCATAACCATAGCCTTCCAGAGCCATATCACACAGACTTTGATAACAAGGTATACCTGAGGCTATGGTCCAACAACAGCAAGGTACAGAAACTGAACCATCTTTTATTCGATGGTTTAAATCCTAATTCACTGTTTTAACTGTTGTGGCAGTGACCAGAAAAGTTGGAGAAGACTTCCATATCTTTCCAACGGGTATTTATTTGCCTTCAACTAAGTTCTAGATCAAAAACTATGAGCTTCTAAAGTTGACATAAATTCTGTAGGAATTTCAGCAGCACCTCCCCTGTAAGTGCTCACTTTGGTCAACCTTTCCATATAGTTAGAAACATGTATGGACCGAACTCATACTTACAAAGTCAAAACATGATTCATAAGATTTCTAGAATTGTAAGATTTCACCTTTTACAATTCTTATACCGGAAGTCATAAGCAAAATCCAAATCAGTAAAGAAACTATGCACAGACTTTGATACTCTGGACAGTTTCACTTGTACTGCGAATTTCACCTCTTTACAGGAGGATTCTGTCCTGGGTTGAACATAAAAATTGTAAATAACTTCCCAAGCTCTCCAAAAATGTATTTATATGATCTATTTGCATTCCAGAATCAAAAGATATGATGGTTCAAAGTTAACAGAATTTCTGGCAGGATTTTGACAGCACCTCCCCAGAGGTACCTAGTTTCAATCCACAATTCCAATTAATTCTGCTCCAGTTTTGGCAAAACTTTGAATTACAAAGTTGTAGAATATCTCATGTCCTTTCCAAAGGTTTCTTACCTGACCCTTAGGAATTTTTCTACAGAAAATTGTGGTAGAAATACAGAAAATTCCAGAGAGCATTTTGGTCTGCCCTGTTTCTGGACAGTGCCCACTCATCTGACATTTTCATCCCATTGGAGGGAGATTTTGTTCTGGAGCTCTACAGAAAAGTTGTAGAGAACTTCTAAAACTTTCCAGAATGGTATCCCACACCTCCATTGGTTCAACCAATATTAAGTTATGCCCTGTTCAAGTTCAGCAAAAATTCCTGCCGAAAACAGGGGAGATTATTCCTAAGTTTTTGAGACTGAATCTATACTCCCAATTGACTCTTAGTTCAATATGGGAGTTTACTAACCCTTAAATGGAATCCTAAACTTCATTTCGACTCTTTTCTTTGAAAATAAACTTTTATGCAGTCGGTACTACGTTTCTTCACCAAAGAAAAAATCCTAAACCGGTATTCCGGCATATACGTGTCAAATGGTGGAACTAAAGTCGTCACTCACAAACGGCTTCTACACGTCATGCACTAACATGGTTAATGTACCTGCAGAAGAACACACAATAATTGTGCACACAAGGGTTTTTGACATTTCAGGCAGTTCCATATCATAATAAAGACATACGGTCCGTATCATTGCCATACGGATCGTCCTTGAGTCAAGCCACGTCTCAAGGTACATGGTCGTGTTTTCACACCACACGACGGGGAACCCGAGTAGAGCGTGAACGGGTCGTCACGGTTGGGAATTTTATCAACCCAATGGATACCACCTACTGCCTCATGACCGTTGAGGCACGCCGATGGCGAGCGCTGCGTATGGCCCTTTGAACATTGAACGTTCAAGAGTTGCATACTATCGTGTTGCTTACCACACGATGGGGTATTCTCACTTTTGCCTAAAGCACGCTGGAGATCAGTGTTTTCATATTCTCTCAGAACCATTGAGAGGTTCAGAGACTCATATTCACTACTGTGCCAATCCACGGTATACCATACCATACTATTACTCGTATGGGGAGTTACCGCAATTGATCCGCCTGCGGTGGCGTACCTTACCTCTTACTTGACGTTGGAGCGTCGTTACAGAATGTATAACACATAAGTTAGCTTTTCCACCTTAGTAACTACTACTATCATAGACCTTATGTGGGCTTAATGACTAATCCTCACTTGACTACTTCTAAGTTTTCAAAATAGGCTCTTTTCGAGCGTGCTATTCCCAAATGTGGCTCTGATACCACGACTGTGGGGACCACCCCGTGGTTCACCCACTCCAGGATCGCATAGGGTGGTGCCGTACGATGCGGCACCCAACAGCACACACGAAAAGAATAAAGAACAACATACAAACTTTTATTGGTTATAAAACAGCGGAAGTCTTTTACAAAACCTATTCAAACAGCGGAAGTAATATACATATACAGCCTCTCATCCTAGCTATGCAAAAGTGCAGCCATCCAGCCCGGGGACGCTACACATTAGCAGCATGGAACCGGAGATCACGGCGGCGTGCAGGGCTCCAGCTCGGCCATGTACCCCGACGGAGGCATCGCCTCATCCTCGGAACCTTCCTCATAACTCTCACCTGCACACAGCTCAAATATTGCAACCGTGAGCACGAAGGCTCAGCAAGGCTTAACCGTCTGACCTAGGCATGGAACTCTACATGCAGGGAGGTGTATGATAGGAAAAGGAATTTGCGACAAAGATACGCCTATAAGTTGATCCTTACTTTCAGTTTTATAGCAGCAAATTCATGTGCCTTAAGCAGCCCTCACATCAGAAGTCCACAATCAAACAAGAAAAGCTTTCCTCCGATGTGGTGATGCCCAAAGCGGAAAGGAAACTTAATTAGCTCTACATCTACAGCAAACATGGTTTCCAAAACATTACTCTATCATGACAGCATATTATCATTCAACTGGCTTACTTTACTTATTACTACATCACGAAACAGTGAACAAGCGGTACTCAAATAACCGCGAGGGACGGTGATTGCAATCAGGAGACACCCGGACAACACGTTGCATACACCCACTTTCAGAAGCGTGATTCCACACCCCTTCCTACTCTGTTGTATGCAACAACCTTTCAACGGCAACCCAAATGTCGAACCGGTCCATCCGTAACGGGCAGGAGGTCCCCGCGTGGAGCGTGACTGTGCCCACCGGCAGATTTACACCTTGCTACCCTTAACCCACTCCTATTTACGGTTGGGTAAGCCTCGGCACCCAGGTTAACCATTTACATCGGTTTTCTGCTTATGTCAGTATGCCATCCGGTACTGTTCGATACTTGTTCAGCAGGCCCGCACACGACTCGGTCCTCGATCGACACCAACAGGGCTACGCACGTGAGACCTCCGCTCACTGCTTCCTATCCCCTCTGCTCGGTCTCATTTTCACCATTCTTAAGCCATTTTCTATTCTGACCAAACCGTGTGATAAACCTTACCTCGCAAGTAGATTCCAACTACTCGACTTCTACCGAGGTCCTAAGCATATTAGCGGGGCCTTGTCTACTCGTCGGCTCTGTAAGCTACCCAATCCTTCATAGGATTTAAAAGGTTATGCAAGTGGGGTTTCAAACACCTTAACTCTAATGCAAACATTCACCCTAGACATAAGTGATACAAATAAAGAATTTTATAAAAGGTACTTAAGTGCAAACCGGGGCTTGCCTGGTTGCGAGTTAGATGGGAAGTCAACTTCAGGTGGCAGGACGTCCAAAGGCTCCGGTGCGTCCTCAACTTCGGTCACTAAATGAAATGTAGCAAAATAGATGTATAAGTATTAAGGATTTATAAGAATTGAACTACTATTCATAGCTATTGCTATTTAGGATCCTTAATTGGCTTTGGGAATTTTAAAGTGGATACTAGGCCCTATAAGGATGAATTGAGCCAAATTTGGAGACATGTCATTGCATAATGTAGTCTTTAAAATTCCTACAAGTACAATGCTTATCTGAATTTCGAGCCCAAATCAGGAGCTTGATATAGCTAGAAATGGAAGATCTG
The DNA here is from genome assembly GCA_030760725.1 of Neostapfia colusana. Classification (NCBI taxonomy): domain Eukaryota; kingdom Viridiplantae; phylum Streptophyta; class Magnoliopsida; order Poales; family Poaceae; genus Neostapfia; species Neostapfia colusana. The sequence goes on along the minus strand of JASWHV010000005.1, from coordinate 56,453,913 downwards.
ATTAGGATAAGTCTTCATGGTTCTAACAAAATTTGTTTCACCATTTTTGGAGCTACCATCAGAGAGATATGAATTTTTGAAGTTTGGACAGGAGTGCTAAACAATTTCTGTTTAAATTTGAATTTCCAAATAAAGGCTGAATTTGGGAAGGTAATTTGACCTAGCAAATGAACTCCAATGAAGCTCAAATTTTTTACTGGAGATCAGTAATGTCATGAGGAACTTCCTGGCCAAATTTGAAGAAATTCCATAACAGAGATATTCTGGACTAAATTCCCAAAGATTTAACTTTGATGAATCTTGGAGAAATATCCAGAGATCTTCAGATCAATTTATTTTGCATTTCTGCAGAGTACTGACTGAGATAAATCCAACAAAATTTGTTTCACAAATTTTGGACATCCCTACAGAAAGTTATGGAGGTATGAAGTTTGAACCAATTTTCTGGAAATCAATTCTATGATTTTTAGCTAATTTATTTAATCCTGAGATAACCTACTGATTAAGCCCTCTAAATAATCTCCAAAAATCTTAAAAAATTTTACTGGAGGTCAGGCACTATGAAATGGACTAGCTGCCCAAATTTGGGAATATTTCATAAAGAATTGCTCCTGTAATAAATCCCTAAAGGATTTACTAAAAACAATTCTACAGAAATTCCTGGGCATTTTCATAGCATGCAATTTGTTCCTCTGTAAAGTACTCCTCCTAAGGATTCAGACAAAATTTGTCTCACCCTTTTTGGAGCTGTCTACACAAAGTTATGAATTTTTCAAACTGTAATAGCTCTCTGTTTAAAATCTACACAGAGACTTAACAGGGGGGCCCACTGGTCAGTTCCTTCTTCAACCTCCCGCCAGAGGCGCGCGTGCACACCAGTTCAAATCGTGGCATGACTCGTTCTCCCTCATTTCTCCACCAAATTAGCCCCGGTTTCGCCCTACATGCTCCTGGGAACATGGCGCAGCTGCCGGGCAAGGTTTCCACGCATGAAAACGGCCGAAAAAAGGCCAGCACCGGTGGGGCGGCTCGGGAGCTCGGCATCAATGCGTTCTGGCGCGTCCGAAGCTTCTCCCGGCGAGCTACCTTGCCCTAAAGCATCACTAATGATCGGGGAACATGGAACGCAGGCTAAACCTTGCAGCAAAAGGCCGGAACATAGGGTTCACCGGAGGACCGACCCATTTTCGCCGCCGCCGGTGATTTCTCGTCGCCCTGGGCATGTGGTGGACGGTTTGATGCGTGCTTTGGCATGGGAGGGCGCTAGGATCCCTAGTTTCTGTGGCTTGAATTGTAGAACCGATGATCAACCGCGTTGGACGAATTTCCAGTTTTGGTGTGGGTCGGTTCTTCACGTGTACCGGCGCCAAAATCCAAATTCCAGCGAGACAGTGATGGGGAAGGGCAAGGGGACTGCGGTAGCATGATCTACACACCTTGGCGCACCTTAGGGAGGTGCCGGACGTGTGGGAGAGGCGTTGGAGCGGCCGGAAGGCGAGGTGCAGTGAGGGCGACGGTGCTCTGCTTTGTTCCGGCAAAGAACGGCTCCGGCACAGCGAGTGGAGGCCGGGGACGAGCTGAGAAAGGGTGGATGACGTCCAGTGGAGGTCGGCGCACCTCCCAGTCGGCTCAGCTGGGCGCCACAGAGGCTGTAGGTTGATTGACAATGAAGAGCAGAGCGCACGGTGTGTTTCTCCTTCGGTTTAGCGTGCGTGAGGTAGCTATCAGGAAAAACGTTTCTGCACTGATGTCTATCGGCAGCTGAAGCAAGGCAACGAACCGCCTCAGAGTAAGGACACAGGAAGCTCCGTGGTTGCCTCGGTGGTGCATGCCTCCCCCCGTGTCGAGCTCACACAGAAAAGAAACGTCGAGGATTATCTCTGTTTCACTGCCATACGGGTCCCACTGAAGCCCCTCCCTCCAAACAACAGTGGCTCCACCATTTAAATTCAAAATTCGCAGCCATTCCCACAAACTGAATTTTTATTTCCGGGAGTTAACCTTCGGTCGTGTTCAGTTCATATTTTAAATTCCGTGTTGTCGGTTCAGTTCCTGTGCGAGGGAAAATAACGCCTAGGGTTACTGTTTTTGGGTGAGCAAAAGATCACGCCGAGAGCTACTCACTCCACGAGCTGGTCGCCAGCGCGACAGAAACAGCGATGAGGTGGTCTCCGCTTGCAGCTCAGTTGGTGAGTGAGAGGATCACGCCGTGAGGTGTTGAAGCCACGAGCAGGTCGCCAGCTCGATGTAAGAAGCTGGAGGTGGCTGCCCTCGGTGGCGCTCTGAGGAGGCTCGGGTGGTGTTCGACACCGAACAGAGAAAGGCTTCGGGAGCAAGTTAAAGCAGCCCAATGACATGTGGGGTCTACCCCCTACTTCTCTTCTTATCCTCCAAATGTTTCCAAAAATTCTTTATTCCAGTAAATCCCCTCAGTCTGATATTTCGGGGGTTTAATCGTGGGCTGAAGTTTGAATAAACCGAATTTAGTGTGAAGTTCACTATCATTTTGAATTCAGATCACATTTGGAAATTGTCATATTTGACTCCTTTTTAGCCCACCCTGAAATCAGGATGTGGCCACCATGAATTTCCCAGAATTTAATGTTATTAGTTCAAATCTGAATTTTAGACTCCCTCTTACACATGAGAACTTTACACAGGGTGTTAATCCAACCTTGGCTTAACACATTTCAAATGAACGTGAGAGCTCGTTTGGTTGGACACCCATGTGCATCATCATGTGTACAAAAATTTTCGTAAGTCCCATTTTCATGCATTCCAACATAAATGGGAATCAACATTCACTTTATTGACTTTGCATTTTTGGGACTTTTACAATTGGCTCCAATGTATTGAAGCCAAGTTCGATATGCTTGAGTGCGATGAATATCAGAAGACTTTATTTGCCGCTCAACAACTCCACGGAGCTGCTGGAGTTTGGTGGGCGGAGTACATTGCTACTCTTCCTGAAGGTCATCGAGTGACGTGGGATGAATTCCGGAATGTTTTCCGGTCACGTCACGTTTGTTCGGGAATTCTTCGAACAAAGTATCAAGATTTTCTGGAGCTAAAGCAAGGAGAAAGGAGTGCGTACGAGTACTTCAAGGAGTTTGAAGACTTGATGCAATACGCAACTCATATGGTTGACTCGGAAGCGTTGAAGTGTGAGTATTTCTTCCGAGGTTTGAATGTCGAACTTAAGGAACAAGTGACCTTGTTCAATAACGGTATTTACAATGAGTTGGTAAATGCCGCTATCATTAAGGAAGACATGCATCTTCGTTGTGAAGCGGAACTGAAAAGAAGTATACCGCCGGATAGTGATATCGAGGTTCGTCCGAACTATCGAGTGCGGTACTACTCGCCAGTTAGGCAACAAATTCAGCCTGTGGTGCAACTCTCACAACCACGGCTGGAGTTGATCACTTATGAGCCTCCACCTCAACAGCAGCGGACAGAAATTATTCGTGCAACCCTACTGCAACCAGCTACGCACGAATTATCTCCACCTCGTGTTAGTAGAGAGCTGAAGATTCCTACAACACGAAACCATCGTGGAGCTGAGCAGAGTCACACTCGTGTGCTGCCTCATCAATGCTCAGATCAGCATCGTGAACCTTCACAGAAGAATCTTTCAAAAGCTGGCAGGGTTAATTATACTGCTATTGAGGACATTGCAAAAGGCGAACCAGTTTTGGCGGGCATGTTCACTTTACATGAACAGCCCACTTTCGTGTTGTTTGATTCCGGAGCCACCCACAATTTTATTAGCAGAGACTACGTGCTGAAGAATAATCTTCCATTTAGCACAGTTAAGCATCCGTTTCATATCAGCTCACCCGGAGGCAAGATATCAACAGATGAGATGGTCTCTCGGGCACCGTTATGTTTGGGTGGAAACATCTATCCTGCAAGCCTTATCATACTCAAAGGCAAAAGGATTGATATTATCTTGGGGATGTCATGGTTGACACATTATGGAGCTATCTTTGACATCAGCTCTCGGACTGTCCAACTGAATTCCCCAATACATGGTTGCAACACATTGAACCTTGTGGATCCATCACAACAAGTTGCAGCAGTGCATCATATTGAAGCTCCTAAACTTGAGGATATTCCAGTGGTATGTGAATATCCAGATGTGTTTCCCGAAGACTTGCCGGGCATGCCGCCTGAACGTGATGCAGAGTTCAAGATTGAACTAGCACCGGGAACAACACCTATTTCTCAGCGACCATACAAAATGGCACCGAAGGAGCTAGCAGAACTGAAGGAGCAGCTTAATGACCTCATGGACAAAGGTTTTATACGCCCAAGTTCATCACCTTGGGGCTGTTCCGCACTCTTCGTGAAGAAGAAGGACGAAACTTTAAGACTATGTGTAGATTATCGTCCACTGAATGCTGTCACTATCAAGAATAAGTATCCACTACCTCGCATCGATATTTTATTTGATCAACTAGTGGGTGCTAAGGTATTTTCCAAGATGGATCTTCGGTCCGGGTATCATCAGATAAAAATCCGGGCAGAAGATGTACCTAAGACGGCATTCTCAACAAGATATGATCTTTATGAATATCTTGTCATGTCCTTTGGGTTGACCAATGCTCCGGCTCACTTTATGTATCTCATGAACTCGGTGTTCATGCCGGAGTTAGACAAGTTCGTCGTGGTTTTCATCGACGACATTTTGGTCTATTCAAAGTCAGAAGAAGAACATGTTGAACATTTGTGTATTGTACTCCAACGTTTGAGAGATCACAAGCTTTATGCAAAGTTCAGTAAATGTGAGTTTTGGATCAGCAAAGTGCCGTTTCTTGGGCATATTATTTCAGTGAAAGGCATCGCTGTGGACCCAAGTAAAATGGAGCAAGTGCTGAATTGGAAATCTCCAACATCTGTTCATGAAGTGAGGAGTTTCCTAGGTTTAGCGGGTTATTATCGGAGATTCATTCCGAACTTCTCCAAAGTCGCTAAACCTATGACGGAGCTGTTGAAGAAAAGCACCAAATATGATTGGAGTAATTCATGTGAACAAGCTTTTCAAACTCTAGTGAAGCATCTCACTACAGCTCCAGTTCTGGCCCAACCGGACACCATGAAGCCTTTTGATGTCTACTGTGACGCATCCGGCATTGGTTTGGGTTGTGTGTTGATGCAAGAAGGATGTGTGGTCGCGTATGGATCCCGACAACTCAGGGGTCATGAGCAGAATTACCCGTCGCACGACCTTGAACTAGCTGCGGTGGTCTTAGCTTTGAAAATGTGGAGACATTATCTACTAGGCAATTTAGTACATCTCTACACTGACCACAAAAACTTGAAGTACATCTTCACACAGAAAGAACTGAATACGAGGCAGCGAAGATGGCTCGAATTGATCAAGGATTACGAACTTGAAATTCATTACCATCCGGGCAAAGCGAATGTGGTTGCCGACGCACTTAGTCGGAAAGCCCACATTCACCATTTAGCCATGGATGCACATGAAGGAGGGGAACCAAGCCTGCGCTTAGTTCCCTACGGATCGCTGTTCAACCTCGCTCTTATTCCTACAATCCAAGATGAGATTGTAGAGGCTCAGAAGAGAGACAGAGGTATGTCTCATATCCGGAGAAGAGTGGACAGCGGTGAATTGAAGATGTTCCGCAAGGATGAAGAGGGTACTCTATGGTTTAACAACCGCATAGTGATACCCCGAAACATGAAATTGCGGAGGAAGATATTGGATGAAGCACATTTATCCAAGTACTCCATTCATCCGGGAAGCAACAAGATGTACCAGGACTTAAAATCTAAGTTCTGGTGGACACGGATGAAAAGAGAGATTGCGAAGTACGTATCCGAGTGTAATACGTGTCGGCGGGTTAAAGCCGACCATATGAGGAAAGCCGGACCACTTCAACCGCTGAAGGTTCCAGCATGGAAGTGGGAAGACATAAGTATGGACTTCATCGTCGGTTTACCCATGACCAGCAACAAGCATGATTCTATTTGGGTAATCGTCGATCGTTTGACCAAGACCGCTCATTTTATTCCAGTCCATACTAAATATGTGGCAAAGAAGTATGCGGGGTTCCCCGCACCATCGTGTCTGACCGAGGTGCGTTGTTCATATCCAGATTTTGGGAGCAACTGCATGCTTCCTTGGGAACCAAGTTAATTCGGAGTTCAGCGTATCATCCGCAAACTGATGGTCAAACGGAGAGGATAAATCAGATTCTGGAGGATATGCTACGAGCATGTGTCATCAATCATGGGAAGAATTGGGATGACCATCTACCGTTAGCAGAATTCTCATATAATAACGGTTATCAATCGAGCATCAAGATGGCCCCGTATGAAGCTCTTTATGGCCGGAAGTGCCGCACACCGCTGAATTGGTGTGAGTCCGGCGAGAGAGTAGTCTACGGGATTGATCTTGTGAATGAAGCCGAGGAATGAGTGCGAGTGATTCAAGCTAATTTAAAGGCTGCTCAGTCTCGGCAGAAGAGTTATGCAGACAAACGACGTCGACCTCTTCACTTCGACATCGGGGACCATGTGTATCTTTGTGTCTCTCCGATGAAAGGGGTTCATCGTTTCGGAGTGAAGGGAAAGCTTGCTCTGCGATTCATCGGGCCGTTTGCTGTCACTGAGATATGCGGACCCGTGGCCTATCGTCTGGAGCTACCGGCGTCACTTTCGGGTATTCACAATGTTTTCCACGTCTCTCAGCTGCGGAAATGTCTTAGGTACCCAACCGCAGTTCCTAGGGAGAACATTGAGGATCTCCAACCGGATCTCACTTATTCTGAGTATCCGATACAGATTATTTACGAGAAGACTCGCGCCACAAGAAATCGGACATTGCGATTTTACAAAATCTTGTGGAGCAACCACACCGCTGATGAAGCTACGTGGGAAAGCGAAGATTTTCTCCATTTAAATTTTCCCGACTTGTTTGTACCATATGTCCAGTAGTCATTCCCCCTTCTTCTTTCTTTTTGTAATCTCGGGACGAGATTCTTTTAAGGGGGGGAGGAATGTAACAGCCCTAACTTTTGTAAAGTTTGATTTCAACTTATAAAACAAAGTTAAGGTGAAGAAAGGCTATAATTGTGTCACATGAAATGATGAACACACAAATGGACATGTGAGGAGTTAAAAATTTCCTCTAGCCCATGCTCAACACATATTAACCTAGGGGAAAGAATTACACTCCCAAAAACTCTAACTCATGTGCACCTTCTCTATGAGTAGAGTAGAGGAAATTTAAATGCAATTTGAATTTTTTTGAAAGGATTCCTATTCAGATTGTACAAAGGCCCATATGTGAGAGCATAGATGCATTTCTCATGTATTCAAGAGCCTAAGTTTCAAGTTTGGAGAATTTTAGGTTTCATATACTATTTATTCCGAGGATTAAATGAGGGCACATTTAAATTCAAACTTAAATTTGAATTTTTAACCAAACATACTCAATTTCAAATCTGATTTCAGATTTGAGTTCCTCATAATTTTTTTGACCTATCCTTCAAGTTTGATCAAATTCAGAGCTAGTTTGCTATTTTAAATTGAAATGGGGGATAAGAGGGAGAATTGTGGCTGTGGACCTCACATGTCATAGACTGTTCTAAACCGACGTGCTCTACTCCTCAGCGTGCGACAGCAGCTGCTCGTTCACCGACGCCACCTCCTGCTGGATCGTATTCTGCTCATCCTCATCACCTCACACGAGTGCCACAACACCATTTTGCTTCTCCCAGCTCGAGCTCAGCCTCTGTGGGGGTGCTCCCGTCAAACACAAACAGCTGCCGTGTTCTCTGTTTTCCTCTCATCGCCCCAGCAAAACCAGCGACCTTTGCTCGAGCTCCCTACAGCAAAAACCTTCGCCCAGGAGTGCTCTAGCCGGCTGACAACTTCCCTCTGCCGTCCCGAGCTCACCGGCGCCTAGAAACGGCAAAGTTTCCACTGCCCCGAACTGAAACTGAAGAAGCTGGAACTGGACGCCGTGGACAGCCCAAACCAGAAGGGATCACGCCCAAGCAAGCCACCTCATGTGTGCACCTACAAGCCTAGTTGCTCACCTCCAAAGCTCAGCCCTAGCCATTGATCACAGAGGGAGAATTTCAAGTTTTTCTCCGGGGCGGCAGAAACGGACCTTGAGGTAAGGAATTGTAAAATTCATCCTCAAATCGTGTTTGTTGGGTTTCAAACTTCACACACAGGATGTTAACTGCCTAGCACACCTCCTCCATCGATTTTAGACCATGAAATTGAGTGTAGAGTGAGCAATCCGAGCTCTTTTAGAGGGTATGCCGCTGGACCCTATCGGGCGCACAGTGCCGATAGGTTTAGAGCCCTCTCCAGCTGGTTTAGACCTCATGCCGGTCTTCTACATGATCCCCTGGTGCTGTAGAGCCCAAGAACCGATCATTTGGTGGAGAATTCACTGTGCAAGACCTCGCCGGAGCCCTAGGGTTTGCTGTGGCCGGTGCACCCTGTTTTCCGGCGAGTTTCAGCCGCCAGCGACCTCACCAACGTGTTCAGCGTGGGGAAATATGGGGGGGCGGCCAGCAGGGGGTCTGGAGGTGGCTGGGAACTGGTTTTCCGGTGACCTCACCGGAGGGGGCCGCCACTGGTGTGTTTGGCGCGAGTCTGGAGGTTAGGGATGACAGGTGGGACCCACTGTCAGCATTTAAACATTTTCCAGATTTTCCTACTCTAGTTCAAACTTCGGAGAGCCATAACTTTGTGTAGGAGTGTTCAAAAATTGTGAAACAAATTTTGTTGAATTCCTCTCAAAGCGTACTATCCAGGGGTGCAGACCAATGTTTATGAAAATCCTTGAATTTGGCTCATTAATTCATTTAAGGAAAATATTATCTGAATTTTTACAGGAGTTCTGTTTATTGGAAAATTCCCAAATTTGGACAGGACATTATACCAAAATTCTTTGAACTTCAGTAAATTTTTCAGAGGCATTGGACCTCATTTGCTTGGTCAAATGATATATTCATTCCTTATGTCTCTGAAAAATGGGAAAATGAACAGAGACAATTTCAGCTTTTCCCCATTCTTTGTAAAATCCATATCTCCATGTAGGAAACTCCAAAAATGGTAAAACCAATTCCTATGGACTCAGTACATTTTGTACTTCACAAAAAGTCTACTTTGCAGCATAGGAAAGCTTAATATCTAGGGGGTAATGGCAGATTAGTGAAAACCACATAAGAATTTGTTGTGCTCACATGAAGCCATTTCATGACCTCAATTTTTTCACACTGCCTAAATACCTACCATAGAAGCTGTGGTTAAATTTTCAGCTTCATTGGACCTCTGGAACTTGAGCTACCATCTTTTAGGTTTAAGTGTTCATATAATGGACTTAATCACATGGTGATTACTAGTATCCCCTTTCACCCTAGCTTTCATCTTCTCTAAGGTTTAGATCCAACAACAGAAACCTTGCTGTTGTTTATCTCTTTTAGGTGTGAGTTAATTGGTACAACAGTTTTGAATCATTTTCTAAAGTACTTTTGAATACATGTGCATAAATCATCTTAATAGCACGTGACATCGACGTTCGACGAGGACTCGACTCTGCAGCGAGGATCTCCATCTCGTGACGAGTTTGGTGGATTCTCCGGAGGAAGAAACTCCTAGCTTCTAACAAAACCGTTGAGCAAGGCAAGCCCCGGTTTGCATATCGTTACCGTTTTAAATTTTGCTTTACTTCATATCATGTTTATTAGACTTGATATTGTGCATTATGTCTAGGATGATTGAAACCCACTTGCATGGCTTTTACATCCCTGAGTAGAAGGTTTAGTGTAGGCTTTGACTCGTTGTAGATGCTAGGCTAATGTTGTAGCTAGCTCGGTAGAAGTCGAGTAGGAAAAAGCTACTCGCGAGAAAGTTCGAGTAATGGAGTTACTCGCTAGAGATAAATGATAAGAGCACCCGCATGAATATGAGATGGGGACGGGGATGTTCCTGTAGGATGGAGCGCTCAAGGTTGGTCTCGACCTGCGATGGGTGTGACAATGCTTGAGACCACATTTGGCCTGGACCGGGATGGTAAGGCAAATGTGGAGGTTGGTTGTAGCCCCGTCTGTGTCGGTTAAGGACCGTATGTATGCGGACCTGCTGGACAAGATTGAGCTGTACCGGATATATAGAGGGGTATGGGACCCATGAAACCGATGTAACTTGATGGACCGTGATGTAGAAAACCATCCTTCGCGTGGGAATGGCGTTGAGAAGGCGGGAGGTGTAAATCCTTTAGCGGGCAACTTCGACGTGTCCGCGTAGAGGACCATCCTGCTCGGCGCGAAGCGTTTTTCTATGTCGGGGTGTCGTGTGAAAGGTTGCTGCATACAACGTAAGAAAGAGCTCTTGAGAGAGTCTTTCGAGGCGGGTGTATGTGTCGTGTATTCCGGGTTGTTATTGATTCGAATCACCGTCGCTCGTGGAAGAGGATTGAGCATACTTGCCCACTGCGCCGTGACTTAGTAAGAAGAGGAACTAAGTCTCTTAACTTTCTGTTTGTGGATTAATCACTGTATTCGAACCTTGACTGAAGTAGATATAGAGCCAACTAAATTTCACTTCCACCTTAGGCTAGCAACATCGGGATAAGCGTTTCTTGTTTGATTGTGGACTTCCGATGTTGTGAGGCGTGAGGACCACTAAAATGAAGGCTAAAAGAATCTGAATATAAGGATCAAGTTTAGTCGAGGTGCATTTTCAAATTCCTATTCCTACTGTCTTGCTACCCCTGCATTTAGAGTTACATGTTTAGGAGAACCGGTTAAGTCTTGCTGAGCCTTAGTGCTCACGGTTGCTTCTGAGTTGTTTTGCAGGTAGCAGGATGCCTGCTATGAAGAGGGTTGTTCGGTGAGACAACGAACCTCACGGTTTGTTCAACTCATCGGAAACCTAGCCGCTGCCTTTCTTTGGTGAAGCTAGTAGGAAGCGTTCACGGGCTGAACGACTTCTCTTCGGCGTAGTTAGGGTCGAGAGTGAGTAGTTTGTCCAGCTAGTTTTAATTTCCGCTGCGTGTGTACTTATGTTGTAAAAGAAATTATCTTGAGTAACAAAATGGTTCCGTTATGTTCTTATCGTCTCTTTTCGTGCTTGCTGTTGGGTGCCGCATCGCACGGCACCACCCACTGCGATTCCCGGGCCGGGCGTCACAATCCCCCGTTGCCGGGTGGACTAAAAGAACCTCCATTATGCCAGTGGCTACGAACCACATTCACACTTCCCAGGTGTGTAGCCAGGAGATCACTATGAAGCCTTTACAAAGGGATTCCCGACAAGCGTGGGCCCACTGAGGTTTCACCCCTAACAGCATACAAGAGGCTCCAACCCCGCTGCAGTAGCCCCCTCTTGAGCCTTGCGGTTCATATGGTAGTCCAGCTGACACCTACTCCCCGCACCATCCAACACACCCATACTACGCCGGGGATACACCTAATTAATTGGCCAAGCTGCCCCATCTCAGCATGTGGTTGGCACGGTAAAGCCAGGTTACATGCTCCATGAACCGGTCCTTAGGATCCAGGCAAGTACTAAACACAAACCCGAGTCTCGTACACCCAGCACCAACCAAATCATCCAACTTGCCTCGATCCCTACCTCTACATAACTCATAATATCTCATTCAAGAGTAAGGTAAACAAGTTGATGATCTCATATCCCACTTATCCCATTCTAAGCATGGCTAAGCATAAGCAATATGAATGAATGACATAATAAAATAAACCCAACCCAAGCTACAAGGAAACAAGATAATGCAATTCTAGGGAAACTTCCTAGCATGGGTGTCATATTTCAGTTGACAATGCAAATAATTCTATCTAGACATCCTAGTATAGGATCAAAGTGGTCAAGGACACTTGCCTTCTTCCTGCTGCTCTGGGAATGGATAGTCCTGATCTTGGAAGGGAAGAACTTGCTCTGGGGCAGGTTCTACTCATGTCAACCCACATAGCAAAAGAAGATAACAATCCATAAGACATAGTTCACACTTTCACTCCACACATACATACATATGATAATCATTCACATTTCTAAGTGTCGTGTTTACCCCAGCTGTGTTGATTTTTAACCTTCATGCACTTTTAAACATATGTATATGATTTCTAACACTTGTATTTCAGATTTCTGTTTGCACACTATATATGAATTTTCAATTTGAATAAATTCTTTATATTAAATTAATATACTTCTTAACTATCAAGTTTGCATGGAAGGTACTTTCCTACTCTAAATGGGTTTTCAGATCTTCTACCAAGTCCTAAACTGAAATCTTTGGATTTGGAAACTTCATTTATCATTTTCTAGTTATGCATACCCATTTTTCTATATTTTCAGATTTATTTTCTATGCCTAAATGTGAACTTTATTACCAAAATATTAAGACACATCATCTAAACAGAATAGGTTCTGGTCTAAAATAATATATTTTTGAACTTCTCCTCTGATGTGAACTAATTTAAATTTGTTTTACCCATTTTCAGATATATTTCCTAACCTAAAAATGTGTTCCTATAACTAATAAATGTGAACAATCAATTCGACAGATTCATTTCAGCTTAAATCTACTTTTGAACTCATCCTAAAGTTTTCCAAGTGATAGGAGAGTTAAAATTTGAATTTACCATGTGTTTGTCTCACCCTTTTAAATTTAAATCTGAATTACATATCCAAATTTCTAAATTTAATGTCATATAGGGTTAAAAGGTAAAACTCACCCCACTACAGGTTCTATTATATTATTTCATAAATTTCAAGGGGTCTAGCTACACATAACAGAGGGGTTTTCCTAATTTTTATTAAGTCCAGGGGCTAAAACTGATTTTTAAATGAATTTACATGAATTTCTTTAGTTCCAGGGGCTAGATCAGAAGTTTCCAGGGCTAGCTCGTATTTTCCGAGATCCCCAGGGGGTAGCGCGTAAGAATCCCGGCCTTTATAATGCGGGGCTGATGTGGACCGTGCGATTTAAAACAGACGGCTCAGATTAGATCGCCGAACCGGTACGCGCGGGTTTTAATTCTACCGTGCGATTTAAAATAGACGGCGCATAAGCGGCCACGTCGCTCTGACCGTGCGCGGGCGGCGCTGCCCGGTGGCGCGCGGCGGCGGGAGGCGGCGATCTCGCCGGAAAACTTTGGATCTTCGTCTATTCCTCCTAAAACTGGGATTTCATGGCATAGATCGGTAGAGGGGAGGTCGGGGATCTCACCTCGGGGTTTTTCTTGAGCTCGGAGGCCGTGGAAGGCGGTCGACGACGAGGTCCGAGATGGAATCGCGGCGATGCTCGTCGGCGCTGTGTCTGGGGCGAAATCTACCAAGTTTTCTGCACCAGAGTGACTCCCCGGAGGCGGTGGAATAGGATCGGCGTGTTAGATCAGAAAACCCGAGCAAAGATCGAGAGAAAACGGTGATCGGAGCTTCGGTTCTCACCGGGAGGAAAAACAGCTGATCGGGTTGGGAAAACAGGGCGACGCCAGCGTTTATATATACGGGGGAGGGCGGCGTGTCGGTTGTGATCGAGTTTGAGTCGTCCGGGACCAGATTTCGGCTGGGGAACGCGGGTTTCCGGGGTGGTTTGGATTCGGCGCGCGGAGGAGTCCCGGCGGTTTGCGCGATCGCGCGAGGAAGACGATGACCGCGGGTCCCGTGTGTCAGTGAGAAAGAGAGGGGAGCGTGCGGCTGTGGGCTGGCGCGGGGGCGGGTGGGCCGGCTGGTGGGTTTCGGCCCACTGGCCGGGGTTTTGTTTTTTTCTTTTTCTTTTTCTTTTTCTTTTCTGTTTTGATTTGAATTTGAATTCCAATTTGAATTTCTAGACCACATGCAATACGTCCAAAAATTTTTAAATTCCCCTCTTAACAGAATTTTGGGGTGTTACAGCTCTACCCCCCTTAAAAGAAATCTCGTCCTCAAGATTGGTGGTTCTAGGAAAACAATTCCGGAAACTGTGCCTTAAGCTCGTCTTCTCGCTCCCATGTGGCTTCCTCTTCCGAGTTATGCTTCCACTGCACCTTGCACATCCGGATTCTTTTATTTCTTGTGAGGCGTTCCATTGTCTCCAAAATCTTGAATGGTTGCTCGGCATAAGACAGATCCTCAGCTACGTCAACCTCATTCATGGGTAACATCTCTTCAGGCGTCCTCAGACATTTCTTGAGCTGTGACACATGGAATACGTCATGCACATCTGATAGGCGAGCCGACAGTTCTAGTTGATATGCCACTTCACCTTTCCTCTCTAGAACTTGAAAGGGTCTGATGTATCGTGGTGATAACTTCCCTTTCACCTTGAACCGACGAAGTCCTCGGATAGGGGCACCTTGAGGTAGACATAGTCCCCCACGTTGAAAACGAGCTCTCTTCTTCGTACATCAGCATAGCTCTTTTGTCGTGTCTGTGCTATCCTCAAGTTGTTGCGGATTTCCCTCACTTTCGCCTCGGATTCTTGTAGTACTTCAGGCCCGAACACTTTACTTTCCCCCGTTTGGTTCCAAAATAGGGGAGTTATGCACTTCCTCCCATACAAAGTCTCAAATGGTGACATCTTCATGCTAGCCTGATAGCTGTTGTTATAGGAAAACTCCGCATACGGTAAGTTCTTATCCCAACTCCTATTGTTTTTGAGTGCACACGCTCTCAGCATATCCTCAAGGATCTGATTGGTTCTTTCCGTCTGCCCGTCAGTTTGGGGATGATAGGCAGAACTAAAATTCAGATTAGTTCCCATGGTTTCATGCAACTTCTGCCAGAACCTTGAGGTGAACTGCGTCCCTCGATCTGTCACTATCTTCTTTGGTACTCCATGGAAACACACGATCCTTGACATGTACAATTCTACCAATTTGGATCCGCTGTAGCTTTCTTTCACGGGTATGAAATGAGCTACCTTGGTTAGCCTATCGATGATGACCCATATCGAATCATATCCGGATTGGGTCCGGGGTAGTCCCACTATGAAATCCATACCGATTTCTTCCCATTTCTATTCAGGCACTTTGAGTGGTTGCAATAATCCCGCGGGTCGTATGTTCTGATTTCACCAACTGACATGTGTCACGTAGGGCAACATGTTCCGCGTCATCTCGCTTCATGCCATACCACCAATATCTGCTCTTGAGGTCATGATACATCTTCGTACTCCCAGGATGAATGGAATAGTCGGAATCATGAGCCTCCTTCAAAATCAATTCACGGATCTCCTTTACTTCAAGCACACAGATTCTTTTCCCGTGCCACACCATACCTTGTTCATCCTCTCTGAACCCAGGGGCTTTATTATCCTTGATGAGTTCTCTGATTTCTTGTATCTTCTCATCAGTCTTTCGACCGTTGGGTATATCTTGCTCTAATGTGGAATCCACTTCCATGGCGATGGCTTCACCACTATTCACCAGACATAGATTGAGTTTTATAACCTCTTCCTTCAATTCTGTAGGCACGTCCTTCAAGCTCAACCTATTGACCTGCACCTTCCGGCTTAAAGCATCTGCCACGACGTTCACTTTCCCAGGATGATAGTTGATGCCCACATCAAAATCGTTGATCATCTCTAACCATCTCCTTTGTCTTAGGTTGAGATCTGGCTGTGTGAAAATGTACTTTAAGCTCTTATGGTCCGTATATATCTCTGTCCTTTTCCCCATCAAGTAATGCCGCCAAATCTTCAACACGTGTACCACTACGACTAGCTCTAGGTCATGCGTAGGATAGTTCTTCTCGTGTTTCCGGAGCTGCCGGGACGCATAAGCCACGACATGCCCCTCTTGCATGAGAACACATCCCAACCCGTTTCCATAAGCATCACAGTACACCGAAAAGTTCTTCTGCATATCTGGCATAACTAGCACTAGGGCTGTTGTCAATCTTTTCTTCAGTTCCTGAAAACTCGTCTCGCACTGCAGTGTCCATGTGAATGTGATTCGTTTCTCCAACAGTTTGGTGAGGGGTCTCGAAATCTTGGAGAAACCCTCGATAAACCGTCGATAGTATCCAGCCAATCCTAAGAAGCTTCAAACTTCCCCGACATTCTCAGGGGTCTTCCACTTCTGTACATCCTCGATTTTGGCGGGATCTACGGAGATTCCTCCCTCCGAGATTATATGTCCTAAGAAGGGAACTCTCTTTAGCCAAAACTAACACTTGGCATATAGTTGGTGTTCTCTCAGCATCTGCAACACCAACCTTAGATGTTTCTCATGTTCTTCTTCATCTTTGGAGAAGACGAGAATGTCATCTATGAAAACCACCACAAATTTGTCCAGATATTCCATGAATACCTTGTTCATAAGATACATGAAGTATGCCGGGGCATTAATTAGCCCGAAAGGCATGACGGTGTATTCATACAGTCCGTACCGAGATACGAAAGCTGTCTTTGGAATATCAGTTTGCCTTATCTTAAGTTGGTGGTATCCCGACCTGAGATCAACTTTCGAGAACACACAAGCTCCCCTCAACTGATCAAACAAGTCTTCAATGCGGGGTAATGGGTACTTGTTCTTGATGGTTACTTCATTCAAGGCACGGTAGTCTACGCATAACCTTTGGGTTCCGTCCTTCTTGGGCACAAATACCACTGGAGCTCCCCATGGTGAGGAACTAGGACGAATGTACCCCTTCTCTGTCAATTCTCTTAAATGATCCTTGAGTTCTCCCAGATGCTTGGAGTCCATCCGATAAGGTCTCTTGTATATCGGAGCTGTTCCAAGCACTAGCTCAACCGCGAATTCCACTTCACGATCGGGAGGCATACCTGGCAACTCCTCCGGAAAAACGTCTGGATATTCCCTGATAATCCTGATCTCCTCCACTTTCACCTCAACTTGATTTAATTTAATGTCCCTCCTAGGCTCTTGTATTGTTATGAACTTTACTCTTGTGCCACTAGGGTGAGTTAGTTCCACCGTTCTGGTCGAACAATGGATGATTCCCTTATGTTTGGTCAACCAATCCATGCCCAAAATAATATCTATCCCTTGTGAATCTATCACTATGAGGTTGGCAGTAAATACTACCCCATTAATGTCTAGATTCACCTTGGGACACACTTGTCTTGTCCTTATTTCTCCACCTGGAGAGTTTACTGGTAGCATATGGTTCATTTGTGTTGTTGCTAGATCATGCTTCTTAACAAACCCTTGGGCAATGAACGAGTGGGTAGTACCAGAATCGAACAACAGGGTTGCAATGTGTAAATTGGCACGAAACTTACCAACTACCACGTCGGGTGCCTCTTGCGCTTCCTCCATGGTCACGTGGTTCACCCGTCCTCGCATCACATTCTGCTGTTGCGGCTGCACGGGCTTCTTCTTTGGGCACTTATGGGCGTAATGCCCCACTTCACCACAGTTAAAGCATTGCACCCCGACCTTAGGTGCCTGGCCTTTGTTGTCTTGGGGGGTGTTCGGGGGTCGTTGTACTGCTGGTCGAGGTTGATATGCGGGGCGAGGCTGCTGTACAAACTGACTTTGTGGCTGTGTTGGTGCTGACGGAGGCCTGAAATTCGGGTTGTACCCTCTCGGCGCGGAGTAGGGTACCGCAGCACGACTCGTCTGCCCCGTGGGTTGCTGCATCAGACGTGGGCGGGTGTTGCTACCCGAGGCTTGGTGTGACCATCCCGCCTTCCTCTTGTTTTCATTTTCCAAGGCCTTCAGCTTCCTTTCTACAACAAATGCTCTGTCCACCATCTTTTGGAAGCTTTCATACTCGTTGGAGGACATTGCACACTGCATTTCTGCTGTAAGTCCTTCCACGAAGCAGTCCTGTTTCTGCTCATCAGTCTCGATGTCCCGTGGTGCATAACGGAATAGTTAGGTGAATTTAGTGAGGTATTCCCTCACAGTCATGTTTCCTTGCTGCAGCCCCAAGAACTCCTTCCTCTTGTTTTTGAGTTTACCCCTTGGTATGTAATGGTTGCGGAAACTGCGCTTGAACTCTTCCCAAGTGATGTTCTCAGGGTCATGATGGGCTGCTACGTAAGCGGTCCACCAATCAGCAGCAGGCCTATGCAATTGGTGAGAGGCAAACAACACCCTCTCATACCCTTGGCATTGTATGATCCTCATCTTGCTCTCAATGGTCTTTAGCCAGTCATCTGCCTCCAGAGGTTCAGCAGCACTTGCAAACTTTGGAGGTTGAGTCCCTAGAAACTCACTAATCCTTGGTTGGCGTGGTGCAGCTTGTGGGGGTGGAGCTTGGTGTAAGTTGGCCACCACTTGAGTTAGGCTCTGGATGAGCTGATTCTGATTTTCAAGCATTTGGTGGATGGGATCAGCTCCTTCACGGCGACCACCCCTATCTTGTCCTCCAGAAAGATGAGGGTTGCCGACCTCATCGTTGTTGTTGGCGGGGTTGGCACCACGACCCTTTCCTCTTCCGGCCATCTATCATGATCAACTAGATGTTAATTTAAAGCATTATGCATTAACTTCCCAATTTGCTTGTTTAAACTTAAACTTTTGAGGCCTTATTATAGTTACATTTTATGAGGGTTTCACGTCTCACGTGAAAATAAATGCACTCTTAATTCATAGGGGTTCACACATCAAAGCAAAACAACCTAAAATTCTTTCGAAGGGATCCTTTTCCTCGTTCGAGAGACGAGGTTGTGCACAAATGCCCATGGCTTCCACAACTCATGTCACACACCAAACATTAACACACCATTAACTAAGGTATTGACTCGACTACTCGATAACCTGCTGAACTACGGGAAAGGACTCTACACGACTCGTATCACTGAGCTGGCTCCTCGGGATCTTCCTCATTATTGCGGCTGCCCCCTGACTCCGCTTTGGGTGGGGAGGCTGCTGGTGGAGAAGTGCGGCGACGCCTACTCGCCCGGCGATCTGGGGAGTCAGGAGTCCATGTGTCATTCACGGTGACACACAGTTCATTCTTATCTCCTTTTTCTCTCGCCCTCAAGCTGGCTCGAAGCAACGCCTCAGTCTCCTTCAGGGTGTCACGAACATCCCGAAGCTCCTGCTGGCACTCCTGCAGTCGAGTGCTGAGCATAGCAGCATCCTCCAAGCACAGGTCCATGTGCTCATGGGAAGTCCCCTGCTGCACTGGCGGGTACTTGTACTCCGTTG
This sequence comes from Neostapfia colusana, assembly GCA_030760725.1. Classification (NCBI taxonomy): domain Eukaryota; kingdom Viridiplantae; phylum Streptophyta; class Magnoliopsida; order Poales; family Poaceae; genus Neostapfia; species Neostapfia colusana. Next base: position 56,434,798 of record JASWHV010000005.1, on the reverse strand, counting down.
TACCACTCTCACGCTGGAGGACATACATGTACTCAGTCCTGTCCAGGTGGCGACGGTAGATGTGACTCTGGCAGGTGATGGCCTCCCAGGTGACATCCTTCTTCACATCGACCTGTGTCGCTCGACAAGCTAGAGAGTGGTGGATCTTAAGCAGCTGATTTTCATGGATAATCCTCATTTTTGAACTCCATTCTTCCCGCTTCTCACGGATGGTCTGGGTGAAGCTATAGTGTATGATTAGCTTGCCCGTATTGCCGGCGGCTTGGAGCATACGTCGAAGACGGCGCAACAAGCCTCCTACTGCCAATCCGTAGGAGAGGTACGTCACCGGACAGTTCTCCTCTCTCAGGGCAAGGGCAACTACAGGAACTATCCCTCCGGTGGACTTGCGAGCGGTGCGGATCGTGCGAATCATCTAAAACATAAAGCATTTAAACTTAAGTTAGATAAGATTTTAAACAAAAATCCTATTTTGAGTAAAAGTTGGGTAAGATGAATAAAGTAACCCCATTAAATAACACTTTTCAACCCACACCTTTGTAAAAATAGTTTTTAAGAAAATAGGGTCCTCAAATACGTCCATTTCTACCTAGGTCCATATTCCTACGGGCAACCTTGGCTCTGATACCACTTCTGTCACACCCGGTTTCTCCGAAGAACAAACGAGTGAATATCACATGTATGCAGGATCATTTTCTCATACATGTGATGATAAATAGTGAAGCATCATTTATTACAATCCAGGTATCGAATATAAATAAGTCTTACATAGCATATGTCTCGATGGATGATAATAAGTTCATAACATGTAAATAAAATAGCAGCGGAATATTATTCTTGTGGGCTCCGTCATAGGCGTTGCCCGGGGGACTCCATGAACCTAGAATCCTTCTTCGGGTCCAAAGTCTTGGTCATTGACACCACATCATCCCCTTGACCTGAGCAGCAATTTAAACCAACAAATATGCAAGGTTGAGTACCGTTGGTACTCAGCAAGTGTGGGAAAGTTATGTCATGCATGGCTAGAGCAAGGAGAGGTTGAACTCATGGTTAAAGCACTACGCAATTAATACCTATCACCTTAGCTTATTAAGCACCTACATTACTACACAGGTGAAATGGTCTCAATCCCTCAACCCATCATCAATATCAAGTACACATAGTCTCAACTCCAATGTTAAGCTTCCCGCTTAACATCTTCAACTTCCCAATCCATCATCCTCTAATCATGAATAAGTCCAAGCCGCTCTTGACCGTGAGCACGGCTGTCATGACAGTTTTGACTCTGCAGAGTTTGCACCACTGTACCCACATGTAGTGATTTCATCCCCCGTTGCCGGGTGTACTAAAAGAACCTCCATTATGCCAGTGGCTACGAACCACATTCACACTTCCCAGGTGTGTAGCCAGGAGATCACTACGAAGCCTTTACAAAGGGATTCCCGACGAGCATGGGCCCACTGAGGTTTCACCCCTAACAGCATACAAGAGGCTCCAACCCCGCTGCAGTGGCCCCCTCTTGAGTCTTGCGGTTCATATGGTAGTCCAGCTGACACCTACTCCCCACACCATCCAACACACCCATACTACGCCGAGGATACACCTAATTAATTGGCCAAGCTGCCCCATCTCAGCATGTGGTTGGCACGGTAAAGCCAGGTGAAACTGCATCTAGGAAATCCCTTGTGGGTTTTGGCTAATTGATGACAAGCATATGAGATCCTAACGAAATGTTTGCAGGACAAACTAAGTGAACTAGCTAGGTGCGCACAAAAAGATGAAAAATAGAGTGGTGCCCGAAAAGGAAGACTTTAGTGGAATTTGGAAGAACAAAGTAGATGAAAATATATAGGGTGTGTGTGAGAGACACATCCCAAGAGCTCATGACTTTGAATAAGGGTAAGGGGTTTAAAAATCAACTAAAATCCATTGAAAACTGGACTAGTCCGTTCAGGGACCGGACTAGTCTGTTTAACTTTCTGGAAGACGCAAACATAGTGCACCGGACTAGTCCGCCTTGTGAACCGGACTAGTCTGGTCAGCTCACTGGAATGCAACCAGACAAGTCCGGTTTTAGACCGGACTAGTCCGGTCATGTCTCTGTTGTCCTCTTTAGAGGACTGCGGACTAGTCCATCCAAGCGACAGGACTAGTCCGCTGAAGTTTCTGAAACCCCATTTCACATAGCACCGGACAAGTCCGGTTAACCCACTGGAAGTAGACCGGACAAGTCCGATCATATACCAGACTAGTCCGGTAGTAGGTTTAACAACGGTAACTTTTTGGGAAAGCCTATAAAAAGAGGTCCTTCGTCTTTTCCCTGAAAGGACACGACACATATTGTCAAAAGATTGAACCCTAGCGCCGCCACCTGACCCAAGAGCCCAAAAACACATCTCTCCATACATCTAAGGTGCAAAAAGGCCAAGATCAATCAAATACTTGGATTTGGGATCGAGAGATCGTCGTTCTTTCGTGAGCTCTTGGGGTTTGATTTCTCTACACTCATATTCTGCATTGTAATCCTTTTGAGTGTATTTGATCACCTTCTCAGTGTAATTCTTGTGGGAGCCCTCAACGTGTGAGGTTGCCCCACAAACTCGGTGATTACTCGTGATAGTGGAGTCAAGTCGGCCTTTGTGGTGACTTGAAGAGGGAAAGAGTTGGGAACCCGGCTCTGTGTGAGCTTCCTCAACGAGGACGTAGATCTCTTGGTGAGATCGAACCTCGGTAAAAATTCGTGTCTCTTGTCTCTCATTTGTTTTACATTTTGATACATTAGATAACTAGTTTGCTAGTCATCGTTTGAGTTCCTTATAAGTTTGCACGTGCATCCATACAATAAATTTAATTTATAAAAACTGTTGTTCTCATTCCGCTGCTGAAAGATTAAATTTGTGAGACACACTTAATTAACTCAAATAATTCAGCACACCGGACTAGTCCGCCCACACAACCGGACTAGTCCGGTCAGTCAAGTTTCTGATAACTTTATTAAGTGTGCAGGTTTCTTTAAAGGCCTATTCACCCCCCCTCTAGGCCACATTCAATTGGTATCAGAGCCAAATTCTCCATCAACGAGACTCACATCTCGGAGAGATCAATGGCCTCTGAGAAGAACAACGATATCCCGAAGACGAGCAACAACGATGAGGAGCAAGAAGCCAAAGCCTTCGATGTGCTGAAAGAAAGTCCACATGACGATGAAGAAGTGAGGCAGCTAAAAGCACTCCTGAGAAAGAAACTGCTGGCACAAAAGGGAAAAGAGGAAGAAAAGACGATGGGGAGTGGTCATCACGACTACTCCCGGTATCCTTACAACTACAACCGTCTCAATTCAAATAATCATTATCTCTCTATTCCTATGGGAAGGCCCCCATAGTTTGATGGAAGTGACTACACCATGTGGAAGTACAACATGAAAATGCATCTAATATCCTTGAATCCCAGCCTTTGGCATATTGTCTGCACAGGAATAGATATCCCAGACACGGATGAAGAACTCACTCCGGAACAAGAACAAGAGATTCACAGAAATGCACAAGCCGTTGCAGTAATCACATCGTCACTGAGCAGAGAAGAATTCACCAAGATCGATGGACTAGAAAGTGCAAAAGAAATCTGGGATACACTCAAAACTGCTCATGAAGGAAATAGGTCTGTACGTGAAGCCAAAATTGAGATGCTAGAAGGAGAGTTGGGGAGATTTGCTACCGAAGAAGGCGAATTACCTCAAGACATGTACAATCGGATGAAGGCACTCATCAACAAAATCCGTGCCTATGGAAGTAAGAAATGGACTGATCACGAGGTAGTCAAAAGGATGATAAGAGCCTTCATGCCAAGAAACGTCACACTTTGCTCAATGATTAGAGAAAGTCCTGGGTTTCATAAAATGACTCCCGATGAGTTATTGGGAAAGATCATAAATCATGAAATGATGGAGAAAGAGGCTCAATACGTCAAAGACTTAGCCGAGCTCACCTCTTCTAAAAAGAAAGAAGTTGCTCTCAAAGCAACGTGCAGACCCAAACTCAAAGAAACTCGTGAAGACCAAGACGATGGAGATACAAGCGACGAAAGCACCGATCTTGATGACGAAGAAATGGTACTCTTCATCAAAAGTTCAAACGCATGATGAAGAGAAGACACGGTAACAATTCACATGAAGACAAAATCAAGGATAAAGGAAAATCCAAGGCTCGACGTACTTGCTACAACTGCGGAGAGTATGGTCACTTCATGGTGGACCGTACTTATGAAGAAAACAAAAAGAAGAAGGAAACAAGATCTCAAGAAAAGAAAAAATTTTAGAAAAAGAAGACAAGCCCATCAAGCTCACATTGGGAAGGAGTGGGACTCCAACGACGAGTCCTCCTCCGATGAAGAAGAAGAGATGGCAACTATCGCAGTCAAGAAACCAACTATGAGAGCCACACTCTTTCCGAACATGGGAGGACGGGACATGAAGAACCACACTTGTCTTATGGCTAAGGAAGTCAAGAAATAGGTTAGACTTACTCCTCCTATACTAAATTCCTCCATTGATGACTTTGATAGCTCTAGTGATAATGAAGAATTATTTAGAGGGCTAAGTAAAATTGCTTTAAAGAAAATGGAAATGTTGTCGAACGAAATCTTTGAAAAGGAAGAACTTGTCAACCGACAAGAAGATATGCTCATCCGTGAGAGGAAGAGATATCAAGAAGTTGAAAAGCTTCTTGAGCTTGAAAGAGAGAAGAATGAGTCACTTGAGTTAGAGCTAGCCTTGAGTAAGGAAACCTACTCAAAGTTAGAGGACTCGCACATTGCAATCAAGGAAGAACTTGCTAACTTGTCAAAAGTTAACAAAATCCTTGAGGTGCAAGTTGAGTCGCTCAAACAAAGTGACTCCTCTTCCTCCAAGAGCTCTTCCTCTAAAGATATGAGCTCGACAACAATAAGAACCTGCACTTGCTCTAGTAAGAAGAATGTAATTTCTAATGCTTCAACCTCTCATGACATGCATTCTTCTCAAAACGGCATCTTTGATAAGGAGAAGATCAAATATGCACGAAGTGCATATATGATCACTAGACCTCCCAATGTCAAAGATGGTCTTGGCTTTGACAGGAACAGACACATGTCTACTCCTAATCATGCTAAGAATAGAATCATTTTTGTTAAAGAAAAATCCCATGAATCTGAGCTACAAACACTGTTCCATACATTTGATGCTTCTTATGTTCTCATGAAAAACAAGTATGGAAAAGTCATTGCTAAATATACAGGGCCATGCCACAAGAACTTAAAAACTTGTGTGTGGGTGCCCAAGACTCTTGTGACTAACCTGAGAGGACCCAAGCAAGCTTGGGTACCTAAAACCCAGAAATAATTCTATTTTGCAGGCTTACTCCTCCGGTGGATCTAAGTGGGTGCTAGATAGCGGATGCACAAATCATATGACCGGAGAGAGAGGTATGTTTGTGGAATACGAGTGCAACAAGGATCCAAGTGAAGGTATATACTTTGGAGACAACAGCCAAGGAAAGGTCCTTGGTAGTGGTAGCATTGAAATATCCTCTCAACACACCTTATCTAATGTTTTACATGTAGACTCTCTAGATTATAATCTTTTATCAATATCTCAACTATGCGACAAAGGTTACAACTGTTTATTCACTAATGAGGGTGTGACCGTCTTTAGAAGAAGCGATGGCTCGATTGCATTCAAGAGATTGTTGAAGGGAAAGCTTTATCTTGTTGACTTCAACAAAGATAAAGCCAAACTCAACACTTGCTTGGTTGCTAAGACCAACATGGGATGGTTGTGGCATAGACGGCTAACCCATGTTGGAATGAGAAATCTGCAGAAACTTCTAAAAGGTGGTCACATCCGTGGTCTTAAGGATGTGGTTTTTGAAAAAGACAGGCCGTGCAGCGCTTGTCAAGCAGGAAAACAGGTTGGAGCACCACACCCCGCCAAGAATGTGATGACCACCGCTAGACCACTGGAACTTCTCCACATGGATCTCTTTGGTCCAATTGCGTACATCAGCATCGGCGGTAACAAATACGGTTTAGTAATTGTTGATGATTTTTCAAGATTTACCTGGGTATTTTTCTTGTATGATAAATCAGAAACTCAGGGAATCCTCAAGAAGTTCTTGAAAAGAGCTCAAAATGAATTCTCATCAACCGTAAAGAATATCAGATGTGACAATGGGACAGAATTCAAGAACACCCAAGTTGAAGAATATCTCAATGAAGAAGGTATAAAGCATGAATTCTCGGCACCCTACTCTCCTCAACAGAACGGGGTGGCCGAAAGGAAGAACAGAACATTGATCGAAATGGCGAGAACAATGTTGGATGAATACAAGACGTCAGGCCGATTTTGGGCAGAAGCGGTGAACACCGCTTGTCATGCCACAAATCGGTTGTACCTTCATCGACTACTGAAGAAAACTCCATATGAGCTTCTCACGGGTAAAAAGCCTAACGTTTCCTATTTCAAAGTTTTTGGTTGCAAATGTTTTATTCTGAACAAGAAACCAAGGGCCTCGAAGTTTGCTTCGAAGTCCGATGAAGGATTCTTGCTCGGATATGAATTGAATGCCTACGCCTATCGTGTCTTCAACAAGGTCTCTGGCCTTGTTGAAGTAGCGCGTGACGTAGTGTTCGATGAAACTAACGGCTCACAAGTGGAGCAAGTCGATAAGTCTATGCTAGATAAGGAGGAAGCTCCATGTGAAGCGCTGAAGAAAATGGCACTTGGTGATATCCTACCACGAGAGGAGACACAAGATGAATTTCAACAAGGAAGCAATGATCAAGGGGGAGCTCCTACACAAGATCAGGTTGAGGAAGATCAAGAAAATCAAGATGATCATGGAAGCAGTGATCTAGGGGGAGACATGACACATGAAGACAATGAAGAACAAGCAACTATACAAATTCCACACCCAAGAGTACATCAGTGTGTGCAAAGGGACCATCCTGTCAACAATATCATTGGAGATATTGCTAAGGGAGTAACTACTAGATCTCAAATTGCAAATTTTTGTGAACACTATTCTTTTGTGTCTTTTCTGGAGCCATACAGGGTAGAAGAAGCCTTAAGGGATCCAGACTGGGTGATTGCGATGCAAGAGGAGCTGAACAACTTCAAAAGAAATGAAGTGTGGGAGCTGGTGGAAAGACCAAGGGCGAACATTGTTGGAACCAAATGGGTCTTTCGGAACAAGCAAGATGAACATGGAATAATGACAAGAAATAAAGCGAGGTTGGTGGCCAAAGGTTATTCTCAAGTGGAAGGTTTGGATTTCGATGAAACCTTCGCTCCTGTAGCTAGACTTGAGTCCATTCGCATTTTATTGGCATATGCTACTCACCATAATTTTAAGTTGTATCAAATGGACGTCAAGAGTGCCTTTCTCAATGGTCCGATAAAGGAGGAAGTCTATGTGGAGCAGCCACCGGGGTTCGAAGATCAGAAGTATCCCAACCATGTCTATAAACTGCGTAAGGCTCTCTATGGCCTCAAACAGGCTCCTCGAGCCTGGTATGAGTGCCTTAGAGATTTTCTGATTCAAAATGGATTCAAAATTGGTAAAGCTGACTATACACTCTTTACTAAACATTTTGATGATCATTTATTCGTATGTCAAATTTATGTTGATGACATTATCTTTGGATCCACTAACAAGTCCTTCTGTGAAGAATTTAGCAAAATAATGACAGACAGGTTCGAGATGTCAATGATGGGTGAATTGAAGTTCTTCTTGGGATTTCAAGTGAAGCAACTGAGAGAAGGTACATTTATAAGCCAAACTAAATATACACAAGACATTCTTAAGAAATTCAATATGGACAAAGCCAAGCCCATCAAAACACCCATGGCCATCAACGGACATCTCGACCTCAATGAAGACGGTCCAAATGTGGACCAAAAGGTATATCGGTCCATGATTGGCTCCTTACTATACTTATGTGCATCTAGGCCAGATATTATGCTTAGTGTCTGCATGTGTGCAAGGTTTCAAGCCGCACCTAAAGAGTGTCACTTAATTGCTGTAAAAAGAATCCTAAGGTACCTTGTGCACACACCCAACTTGGGCCTTTGGTATCCTAAAGGATCCAAGTTTAACTTGATAGGGTATTCCGACGCCGACTATGCAGGATGCAAAGTCGATAGAAAGAGCACGTCAGGGACTTGTCAATTTCTTGGTAGGTCCCTAGTTTCTTGGTCATCTAAAAAGCAAAACTCCATTGCTCTTTCCACAGCGGAAGCAGAGTATGTTGCAGCCGGTAGTTGCTGTGCGCAACTACTTTGGATGCGACAAACTCTTAGGGACTACGGCTACAATCTAAGTCATATCCCGCTTCTATGCGATAATGAAAGTGCTATAAAGATTGCACACAACCCTGTAGAGCACTCAAGAACTAAGCACATAGATATCCGTCATCACTTTCTTAGAGATCATTCATTAAAAGGTGACATAGCTATTTCACATGTTAGGACTGAAAAACAACTTGCGGATATTTTTACCAAACCATTAGATGAGAAAAGGTTCTGTGAACTAAAAAATGAGCTAAACATTCTTGACTCTCGAAATGTGGCTTGAAACATTGCATACCTGGTTGCAACTTAAAATGTTCCTCCGTATTGTTAAAAATGCTCCTCCTCTCCTTTTCTACTCAGAAAACTATTTTTATGAAGAAATCTTGAGGATTATGACCATTGTTTGATTGCTGATTGCCTACTGGTCGTAATCACCAAGACTATTTGCAAAATTAGTGTCCTTGGATCACCTCTAAACTCTACTATCTGCATCAAGTCTGCTGGAACCGGACTTGTCCGGTTGTCGACCGGACTAGTCCGGACAGACCATAGTTAGGTTAATTCAGGGGCACCGGACTAGTCCGCTACCATGAATGGACTCGTCCGGTCAGTCGCATATAGAAGCACTTGGCCGGCCCAGATCTCTCCCTCACCCCTCATTAGACTTGCTCTCCCTCTCCTCTTCCAAACCCTAGCCCCCAAAGTGATTTTCTGGTTGAACCCTCAAAATCGAGTTTTTCTCCGTGAAAAAGACTCCCCCTTGTCGAGTGGTCTTCCTCCTCCGGACTCATCTGGACTGATTTCCACTTCTTCGACGCGAATCTTCAAATCTTGGTAAATTTCCCCCTTTAAACCAAAATCTCAACTTTTCTAGTTCTAGCTAGTTTTCTTTGATTTCAAAAGGATGTACATTGCCTCAATAGATGTATTACTACCATGTTCCTACTCTTGTGCCCTTAGATAGGAGGTTTGATTCAAATGAAACATTAGGGTTCTTATGCCAGGCCGGACTAGTCCGGCGCATAGAGGCGGACAAGTCCGGTCCACCGGACAAGTCCGCACTCTGAAACCGGACAAGTCCGGCCTCTGACAGTTGAACCCCTATGTTCCCATTTGAAGTCGATAATGAGTCCATTTGCATCTAATCCTTGAACTCCTTATCAGGCATCATGTCTTCAGGCTCAGATGACAGCTCCTTTCACATTGATGAAGACGTTCAATGCGAGAAAGTGAGGAGGACCAAGGAGAGAGTTATGAAGAAGAGACATGATGTCAATGTCCACTCTCCACCCTCCGACGACAATCAACCTAAGAAGAGGAAAGTCATTGGCAAAAGGCCTCTAAGGAAAGATGCTGCTGAGGGCTCGTCAGGGCCAAAAAGAATCCTCAATAAAGGGAAGGGACTTGCTAGTGGTCCCCTTGGGCCCTTGAAGATGAAAAACCCTATTCACCGCAACAGGCAGCCTTCAAGTGAGGATTTCACTGGAAAAGGGAGTGAGCTAGCTGATAATTTCAGGAAGATTCAAGTGTATGACCGACCTAAGCAATGTTCTGATCCAAGGTTCTAGAGCAACTTCCATGCAGACTACTACGAGCATGTGTACATGAAGATGAAGAACCCTGTAGTAGAGAGCCAGTGGCTAAATGTTGAATATCTGAAGTCGAAGAGGTATCCTGCCTTTCGTGAGATGGTGGAAGCGTTAGAGAGGCACAGTCTGACGGACCTGCTATCTTTGAGTATGACTGGAACAATGAAGTAATTACCCAGTTTTACTCCACTCTGTACTTTGCTCGTGATGATGGAGACAGTCTTACTTGGATGACTCATGGTTCAAGGTATAGTGTCACGTATGATGAATTTGCTAGGATTCTTCACCTCCAACACACTTTGGATCATGAACTGGTCATTCATAATCTGAAACCCCTGGAGAAGGAGGAACTTGAATTTCTCTATGACACAAGGATGCCATATGTTCCTCCCACCATCAAATATCTAAAGCCCTTCTTTGTGGTCCTAAATAGAGTCTTGAGAAAGACTATAGCTCCGAAGGATGGAGATGCAGGAACTATACAAGGGACCTTGAGGACTCTCATGAAGGTCATTAGTGGGAGGAGGCCATTCAATGTCTTTGAGTATATCTACAACGACATTGTGAACATCTCAATTACCCCCAATAGGTCCTGTGGATACGCACCGTATATCATGTACATGATTGAGAAAGTGACGGGACTCGAGTTTGTCAAGGATGTCAAGCATACGGGGTTGAAGCCGCAAAAACCCACCGAGTACACTCTCCCTCCGGCTCCAACTGCCCCGTCCTCTCCACCAGTGGAGAGGAGATCAAAGCAAGCTCATGATGACACTAGATCTGCAGCTGCTCCTCCTGGATCTCCACCAGCCCAAGAATCATCCAGCGGCATCCTCAAAATGCTCTCCTCCATCTTTGCCTGCTTCCGTAAGATCGAAGACAGGCAGCACAAAGAAAAGCTTGCAAGGAAGAAACATCAACAGTACGTCAATGCCAATATCAAGTCTATCTGTGCAAAGCTTGAGATTGAGCCCGTTGGATCACCGCCCGCCTCCGAGGACTCAGAGGAAGATCCTGCTCCCGTGGATGCTGAAGATGAAGATCAAACTGAGACTGACGGAGGAGGCAGCGATGAGTGATTCCCCTCAATTTTTCCCTTTTTGGGTGCCTTGATGCCAAAGGGGGAGAGATTGAGAATAGGGAAGATTGAGATTAGATTTGGACTATTTCTATCTAGTATTAGTTATTAAGCTCTATTGTGGTCAAGGACATGTACCTATTTTAAAATCTTGTAATGCACTATTTCTTTTCTTATGTGTGATGCACTATATGTTCACTATTGTTTGTCTTTATTCTATCACATTTTGTTTATCACACACTTGTTAGGCACCCCACCATAAGGTGTGTGCATATGTGAGAAGTTTTTTTGTGAATTCTTTATTATTCTCATATGTGCACACCTTATGAAAATCAACCTTTTATTCTCAATTGTGATATCTCAAATGGTTGTCATCAATCACCAAAAAGGGAGAGATTGAAAGTGCATCTAGGAAATCCCTTGTGGGTTTTGGCTAATTGATGACAAGCATATGAGATCCTAACGAAATGATTGCAGGACAAACTAAGTGAACTAGCTAGGTGCACACAAAAAGATGAAAAATAGAGTGGTGCCCGAAAAGGAAGACTTTAGTGGAATTTGGAAGAACAAAGTAGATGAAAATGTATAGGGTGTGTGTGAGAGACACATCCCAAGAGCTCATGACTTTGAATAAGGGTAAGGGGTTTAAAAATCAACTAAAATCCACTGAAAATCGGACTAGTCCATTCAGGGACCGGACTAGTCCGTTTAACTTTCTGGAAGACGCAAACATAGTGCACCGGACTAGTCCACCTTGTGAACCGGACTAGTCCGGTCAGCTCACTGGAATGCAACCGGACAAGTCCGGTTTTAGACCAGACTAGTCCAGTCATGTCCCTGTTGTCCTCTTTAGAGGACTGCGGACTAGTCCATCCAAGCGACAGGACTAGTCCGCTGAAGTTTCTGAAACCCCATTTCACATAGCACCGGACAAGTCCAGTTTGTGGACCGGACTAGTCCGGTTAACCCACTGGAAGTAGACCGGACAAGTCCGATCATATACCGGACTAGTCCGGTAGGTTTAACAACGGTAACTTTTTGGGAAAGCCTATAAAAAGAGGTCCTTCGTCTTTTCCCTGAAAGGACACGACACATAATGTCAAAAGCTTGAACCCTAGCGCTACCACCTGACCCAAGAGCCCAAAAACACATCTCTCCATACATCTAAGGTGCAAAAAGGCCAAGATCAATCAAATACTTGGATTTGGGATTGAGAGATCGTCGTTCTTTCGCTGTGAGCTCTTGGGGTTTGATTTCTCTACACTCATATTCTGCATTGTAATCTTTTTGAGTGTATTTGATCACCTTCTCACTGTAATTCTTGTGGGAGCCCTCAACGTGTGAGGTTGCCCCACAAACTCGGTGATTACTCGTGATAGTGGAGTCAAGTCGGCCTTTGTGGTGACTTGAAGAGGGAAAGGGTTGGGAACCCGGCTCTGTGTGAGCTTCCTCAACGAGGACGTAGATCTCTTGGTGAGATCGAACCTCGGTAAAAATTCGTGTCTCTTGTCTCTCATTTGTTTTACATTTTGATACATTAGATCACTAGTTTGCTAGTCATCATTTGAGTTCCTTATAAGTTTGCACGTGCATCCATACAATAAATTTAATTTATAAGAACTGTTGTTCTCATTCCGCTGCTGAAAGATTAAATTTGTGAGACACACTTAATTAACTCAAATAATTCAGCACACCGGACTAGTCCGCCCACACAACCGGACTAGTCCGGTCAGTCAAGTTTCTGATAACTTTATTAAGTGTGCAGGTTTCTTTAAAGGCCTATTCACCCCCCTCTAGGACACATTCACCAGGTTACATGCTCCATGAACCGATCCTTAGGATCCAGGCAAGTACTAAACACAAACCAGAGTCTCGTGCACCCAGCACCAACCAAATCATCCAACTTGCCTCGATCCCTACCTCTACATAACTCATAATATCTCATTCAAGAGTAAGGTAAACAAGTTGATGATCTCATATCCCACTTATCCCATTCTAAGCATGGCTAAGCATAAGTAATATGAATGAATGACATAATAAAATAAACCCAACCCAAGCTACAAGGAAACAAGATAATGCAATTCTAGGGAAACTTCCTAGCATGGGTGTCATATTTCAATTGATAATGCAAATAATTCTATCTAGACATCCTAGTATAGGATCAAAGTGGTCAAGGACACTTGCCTTCTTCCTGCTGCTCTAGGAATGGATAGTCCTGATCTTGGAAGGGAAGAACTTGCTCTGGGGCAGGTTCTACTCATGTCAATCCACATAGCAAAAGAAGATAACAATCCATAAGACATAGTTCACACTTTCACTCCACACATACATACATATGATAATCATTCACATTTCTAAGTGTTGTGTTTACCCCAGCTGTGTTGATTTTTAACCTTCATGCACTTTTAAACATATGTATATGATTTCTAACTTTTGTATTTCAGATTTCTGTTTGCACACTATATATAAATTTTTAATTTGAATAAATTCTTTATATTAAATTAATATACTTCTTAACTATCAAGTTTGCATGGAAGGTACTTTCCTACTCCAAATGGGTTTTCAGATCTTCTACCAAGTCCTAAACTGAAATCTTTGGATTTGGAAACTTCATTTATTATTTTCTAGTTATGCATACCCATTTTTCTATATTTTCAGATTTATTTTCTATGCCTAAATGTGAACTTTATTATCAAAATATTAAGACACATCATCTAAACAGAATAGGTTCTGGTCTAAAATAATATATTTTTGAACTTCTCCTCTGATGTGAACTAATTTAAATTTATTTTACCCATTTTCATAATTATTTCCTACTAAAAATGTGTTCCTATAACTAATAAATATGAACAATCAATTAGACAGATTCATTTCAGCTTAAAATCTACTTTTGAACTCATCCTAAAGTTTTCCAAGTGCTAGGAGAGTTTAAATTTGAATTTACCATGTGTTTGTCTCACCCTTTTAAATTTAAATCTGAATTGCATATCCAAATTTCTAAATTTAATGTCATATAGGGTTAAAAAGGTAAACTCACCCCACTACAGGGTCTATTATATTATTTCATAAATTTCCAGGGGTCTAGCTACACATAACAGAGGGGTTTTCCTAATTTTTATTAAGTCCAGGGGTTAAAACTGATTTTAAATGAATTTACATGAATTTCTGTAGTTCCAGGGGCTAGATCAGAAGTTTCCGGGGCTAGCTCGTATTTTTCGAGATCCCCAGGGGGTAGCGTGTAAGAATCCCGGCCTTTATAATGCGGGGCTGATGTGGACCATCCGATTTAAAACAGACGGCTCAGATTAGATCGCCGAACCGGTACGCGCGGGTTTTAATTCTACCGTGCGATTTAAAATAGACGATGCATAAGCGGCCACGTCGCTCTGACCGTGCGCGGGCGGCGCTGCCCGGCGGCGCGCGGCGGCAGGAGGCAGCGATCTCGCCGGAAAACTTCGGATCTTCGTCTATTCCTCCTAAAACTGGGATTTCATGGCATAGATCGGTAGAGGGGAGGTCGGGGATCTCACCTCGGGGTTTTTCTTGAGCTCGGAGGCCCTGGAAGGCGGTCGGCGACGAGGTCCGAGATGGAATCGCGGCGATGCTCGTCGGCGCTGTGTCTGGGACGAAATCTACCGAGTTTTCTGCACCTGCGTGATTCCCCGGAGGCGGTGGAACAAGATCGGCGTGTTAGATCAGAAAACCCGAGCAAAGATCGAGAGCAAACGGTGATCGGAGCTTCGGTTCTCACCAGGAGGAAAACAGCTGATCGGGTGGGGAAAACGGGGCGACGCCGATGTTTATATAGACGGGGGAGGGCGGCGTGTCGGTTCTGATAGAGTTTGAGTCGTCCGGGACCAGAATTCGGCTGGAGAACGCGGGTTTCCGGGGTGGTTTGGATTCGGCGCGCGGAGGAGTCCCAGCGTTTTGCGCGATCGCGCGAGGAAGACGATGACCGCGGGTCCCGCGTGTCAGTGAGAAAGAGAGAGGAGCGCGCGGCTGCGGGCTGGTGCGGGGGCAGGTGGGCCGGCTGGTGGGTTTCGGCCCACTGACCGGGGTTTTGGTTTTTTTCTTTTTATTTTTCTTTTTCTTTTTCTTTTCTGTTTTGATTTGAATTTGAATTTCAATTTGAATTTGAATTTCTGCACCACATGCAATACGTCTAAAAAATTTTAAATTCCCCTCTTAACAGAATTTTGGGGTGTTACACTCCCTGCGTGCCGCCGCCCACCCCGGCCTAACCGCGCGCCGCCGCCGCCACCCACTCTGCCCTCCCCGCGCGCCTTTGCTGCCGCCGCCCCGGCCGGCCCTCACCCCCCCGCCCCACCACAAAACGGTCGGCCCCGACCGTCCCGCCGTAGACCCGGCCCCGCCCCGACGCCGCCCCGCCCCGGCCCATTGTGGTTTTTTAATTAGTTTTAGTTAATTATATTATTTTTAATTAGTTTTAATTAATTGGCTCCCTAACCGTCGGGTCCCTGCCCTGCCCGCCCCGCCTGCCGAGTCCCTCCCCTGCCCGCCCCACCCGCCAGGTCCCTCCCGTGCCCGCCCCGCCCGCCGACTCCTTGCCCACCACCTTACTATTGTTTAAATTATTTAATTCTCAATTAGATTATAAGTAGTTAATTTATTGATTATGAGTGTGCACTATTTATACGTATATTAATGGGTTTCTTGAGCCGGTCCGACCCGGCACGGTCCAATCTGGCCCAACCCGGCACGACCCAACCCTGCCCGACCCGGCAAAGCCCAATCCAGCCCGACCCGGCAAGGCCCAACCTGACGTGACCTGGCACGACCCAATCGCGCCCCGACCCGGCACGACCCAACCCGGCCCGACCTGGCAAGGCCCAATCCAGCCCGACCAGGCATGGTTCAATCCCGCCCTGACCCGTCACAGCCCAGATGGTTTTAGTCGCAACTTATGTGTCGAGATGAGCACGAAGGCGAACGGCGACAATGACTTGTAACTTTCAACTGTTACGTGTCGCCCCTTTGAACTTTCAACTCTGACCAACTTACCCCTCTTTCTCGTTGTTTCCTATCTTGTAAATGACTGAAAAATGAAAATGAGTAACATAACCTATAGAAATTTATTACCCGTTTCGAATCTGTACGTCTCACATGCGATAGGCATGTGAGGCGTGCAGGTTCGGAATTGTCCCTTTTTGGAGAGCCTGAGAGTGACCGAGGACGTGCTTTTGACGAGTTAGGTACGGGATCTAGATCTGGATGTGATTTCGACAACATAACCCTAATATTCTCTACTGCACCATTTTTGGGCGTGCAGTTGGAGAACAGCGGGGTTATACTGACAAAATTTCGTCTAGATTTTGACATCGTGTCTCGTCATAATCATGTTACCTCGGTCACTCTTAGGTGGGTTTAGAACCTATCTGCCTAGTTGTAGTGGCCGGGACAAGACATAAAAATGTACTAATAATGTCTGTTTTGAAGGTATAACCTCAGACATGGCTGAAGACCGAACTTGGATGTATTCTGGTTGGAAAAAGAATGGGCATCACTCAGAGGAGTGGTTCACCAAGACAGATGCTTTTATACAACGAGCTTTTTCGTTGTGCAACAACAGCAAGGTGCGATGCCCATGTACCAAATGTTAGAATGCGAAATTTTTTGACAAGGTGACGTTGATGTTTCACTTGTGTCAAAATGGTTTTATGCAAAAGTATGAGGTATGGTACTTTCACGGTGAGACACATTCTCAAGCTGTAGAAGATGAAGTGGTGGATAATAGCATGTGAGTCGATAGGATGGACGAGATGCTTGAAGCCATAGATCCTGAGTTAACGGAGGATGCTCCTACAACGGAGGTTCAAACGTTTGGCAGAGGTTTGTAACCGTCCAAGTCTTGAGCTCTCTGAAACTGGTGGCAAACCACGCGCTACTTTTTGTCTTAGACCTAAAGAAAAGAAAGAAGTGTTGCGGTGGTTGAAAAGGTTGAAATTCCCTGATGGCTATGCTTCTAGTCTGAGACGAGCTATGAATGTTAAGACGGGAAAGCTCATTGGGCTGAAAAGTCATGATTATCACATAATCATGGAAAGACTTTTGCCGGTTATATTTTGGGGCTACCTTGACGATGCAGTGTGGAAGGTGTTAGCCGAGCTGAGCTATTTATAGACAGCTTTGTGCTAAAGAAATCACAAAGGAGATGATGGACAAGTTGGAAAATGAGATACCAGTTTTGGTATGTAAGATGAAAAAAGTTTTCCCTACAGGGTTCTTCAACCCAATGCAACACCTCCTAATCCATCTTCCATATGAAGCTAAAGTGGGCGGCCGTGTTCAATACAGGTGGATGTACCATATTGAAAGAGCACTCAGATGTCTTAAACCAATGGTTCATAATAGAGCAAGGGTTGAAGTATGCATCGCCGAAGCATTTACATTTCAGGAGATAGGCTACTTCTCAAGTGTTTGCTTTGCAGAAGAACACAATGTTAATGCTCCTACGTTGCGATCTACGACGCCAAAACTGAAGAAAAGATGTCTGCTTTGCTCTATATGTACGCTAATATAGACGGGATGGACAAATATTTCAAGTAAGTGTTTGTTCACCATCTATACTAATTGGTACAAATTTGCCATACATATATTCTAATCGTTATTTTTTATTATATATATAGTGAGTTTGATCGTCAAAATTGGAAATCTAAGCATCAACCTACGAGCAACCAAGTAGAAATGATGCGACATTATGGACTAATTGGAGGGCCTAACTTTCAATCTTGGTATAGAGATCATGTAACATTTTCTTGTCTTTATTCTAATATGACTTACGAGTATTACTCGATATAGTCTTCTAACGTCTATATTTTAGACAGTGCAAAAAAGATGTCGGTGTCCATGAGGACTTGCGTCAGCTGTCCTACGGTTCCATTAAAGTTAGAAGCTATGGTCGATACGACATTAATGGTTTTCGATTCCGTTCAACTAAATTTGAAGCTGTTCGCCCACTTGCGGCAACTTGTAATACCGGTGTTGTGACTACGGCTGTTGACGCCGAAGGATGGGAAATTAATTATTATAGGAACATTAAAAATATCCTTGAATTCAGTTTTACCAGGAATAAGGAGCTTAAAGTAGTCTTCTTTGACTGCAAATGGTTTGACAACAATAACGAAACTCGACGTAACTAATTTGGCTTAATAGAAGTCAAACACAACGAATGGCTACAAGGCCACGACACCTTTGTCCTTGCTTATCAAGTCCAGCAAGTGTATTATTTACAATATCCATGCAAAAAACTACATGCTTGTGGGTTGTACACAAGGTGAATCCTCGTGAGCAGTTATATACACCAGATGATGCTTGGTATCAAGATAGTTTGTTGAACGTTGAGATTGATGAGGTTTACCAAGAACAAGAGTTACCGGACTCTTTTGTCATTGAACCAGGTGTAGGTCTCGATGAGTAAGTTGGAGATTCTCAAGATTTAGAGACTCGTGAAATGTAAAAACAAAAACGAAAAACAATTACGACAGAAGATCGGTGGTCCGGATTAAGGAGTAGATTTCATGGTCGTGATACTGATGAATTTTGAAACTGATTTCGAGTAACATCTTATATATTTTCAAGTAACATCTTATATCTTTTCTTTCGTCTTATATATTTCCCTTTACATTCATTAACAATTTTTCATTCAATAGGATGTCGTCGAGAAGTGGTAGAGGAAAGGGAAAGGTGAGGAGCATAGCTAGAGGTTTCTTGCATAGGGCAGTATGTCTAGCGGACTTTCTTCTAGACAGGAGGCGCAGCAGTCGCCTTACAACGGTCAGACGAGGTAAATAACATTTTGTGAATCTTATAATGTTAATAATTACTTCATTCATCTACAATACGGTTCTTTTAAATTATCCAGGAGGACTCTAGGTCCGAGGACTTAGAGACTAGAGGTCCTCTGCAGCCAGCACAGGATGACCACCCTTCGGGTCAGGTAGAAAGCTTGTGGACCCGCCTGTGGACTCTTCTGGTGACCACTCCTCCGGGTCACCTGACATCGAGCCACCTCAGAGGCGTCAGACTTGGAAGAGTCACTATGTGGCTCCTCCTCCGGATCCTGCAAACCCAGATGACCAGATAGTTATTCGTCCGGTTGGTGATATGTAAGTAAATCTCTAGCTCTTCAATTTAGATTATTTTAGCGTTCTAGATGTATTGATTTATCATTCTTTATCAGGTCTTAGTACGATGACTCCTTCACAGGTCAAGGACGCCACAAGCAAGTGAACAATGTCCTCGGGCGGCTTATCTGTTTGCACTACTCCGGTGTAGCGAACAGTGTCTCCGCCACGTTGTGGGATGATTACGCCACCGCCCAACACGTTGCTCACGGCAACCACCAGGAGGTTATGTGGTCCGACTTTATGGTAAGCATGAATTATATATTTCTGTAATACAAGTCTATAATATGTTAATACCAATGATGTATAAATATGTTTTTTAGGCACGATACCGTTTGGAGGACGAGGCCGAGGTGGACTACGCCCGAGCCGTGTTCCAGAAGAACGCTCGGAAGCTCGTTACGCAGTCGCTATCGAACGCAAGAATTCAAGCGACGAGAGCATACATGAAGCTGCATCCAGAAGAGGGCGAGATGGAGGCATCTAGAAACGTGGCCTCCAAGTACTTGATGGCGGATTAGTACACAGAGATAAATTGTAAAATATTTATTTTAAAATTTGGAAGAATCACAATAGGTAAATAGTCTATAACCTAATAATAAATGTATGCAGGTCGGTGTAGCGTGGTTAGACAGCCGTCCGGAGGACTATCGTGCCTTGTGTGCTCTGTGGGCGAGTCAGAGGTTCCAGGAAGTTTCTAGGACCCGTCGACAGAGCAGAGGGACGGATGGGAAGCACATGTTTGGTACGGACAGCTACTTACGTCTGGCTAAATGCATGGTAAGTGTGATTACTATTGTTTTGAAATATGTTAAAATTATTTATTGAACTAACAAATATACATAGGAGCGCGAGAGCTGTCAGAAGCCGATTCCGATTCAGGTCTGGAAGAGGGGTCATAGGGGAAGTGACCCGTCACAGCCTGACCAGCTGTGTTTTCAGGCGGCGTCGGACGCACTGGTGAGTTGTTTTATATTTGTATTGAGTTTTCTTAAATAGTTTTGATGATATTATCTTTCCATCTTTGTAGGCAAGGTATGGGCAGGAGGCAGAGCGGCTTCACGGTGAAGGCTTCGATTGGCAGAGCTCGCCAATTATCCCAGAAGCCGTGTATGCAACCGGAGGCGGGAAACCTCATGGACGATAAGTTCTCTTTTTTATTATTTAATCTTAATGAATTTGAGATTCGAAAATTTAATAATGTTTCTTCTTTCATAGGTTCGCCGTCTTTGATGGAGTTGTCGACTCGAGGGAGGCACACCCTTCCTCAAGTGGCTCTTCATCGCGGCAGGCGGGATCGATACAGCCGAGCTCCTTGGAGCTCCAGAGTCTTCGGGACAAGCTCCATAGGACACAGGAGGAGCTCCGGCTAGAAAGGGAGAAGCTCCGGCAAGAAAGGGAGCGTCAAGCCACGGCAAGCAGGGCTCGGGACGACTATCAAGCCTCGTTCATGCTACAGATGCAAATGGCAATGCAGATATGTAACAGTTGTTTTAATTAATATTTCTAACATATCAATGATGGCTGTATAATAATGTTTTCTATTCACAGGCTAGGGCGGCAGGGCAATCGGTCGTCTTTCCACAGTGGCAGCCCCCACAGGAGCCACAAGCCCCATTTACAGGAGCAGAGGTACAAACATAGCCATATTTGATGAAATTTAGGCAAATTTATTAGAATCCCCAAACTAAGTCAAACATAGCCGAAACTATTTTAACTTGATCAATTCTAAGTTATAATAAGCTCAGTTATGCAAATATGCATTTTAAAACTTATAACTTATCTAACTACACTTATACATAATAAAGCTCTGCGACCGAGGCTCACACGCCATAGCCGCAGCTACCGGGAGGACGAAGGCTAGAGGACGAGTTCCCGGGTTCTGGAGGTAGCGCACGTGGTAGTGTGTAGTGTGGTGTGTGTCTAGCTAGTGTAGATGTTTATAATATTTTTGCTGCATATTGTTGTTATTATTATTGATTGCCTGTGTGAGCTGGCCATCGAGCCAGGGCTGGCCTCGAAGCCAGGGCAGTATTTTCTAATTTTAAAAAAATACCAAACTTATTTACAATGGTTTCCTCGTGCTGGCCGTCGTAAATAAGCCATTACTATTTACGACGGCCAAGACCAGCCGTCGTAAATAAGCCACTCTATTTACGACGGCCAAGACCAGTAGTCGTAAATAATGGGTCTATTCACGACGGCCAAGATCATCCCGTCGTGAATAAATCCCCCCAGCCACGTGGCAGTCGGGGGAGCTTATTCGCGACGATATTATTTAGTCGTCGTAAATAATCTTATTTACGACGTGAGCCGTCGTTAACAACCTTATTTATGACTATTTGTCAGTGACGGCCGAAAACCGTCGTGAATAAGTCTTCCCTATCGTGAATAACTTATTTACCAGACAGTTTTCCCTTTATTAGCGACGGTTTCCAGTCATCAACAATAATTGTTCAGATTCCTGTAGTGTACAGTTTCCCAACTTATTATTCCAGGATAAGAAAGTTATTCTCCAAAATCATTCATTAATCACCATAAGTTTTCATAAGTAAAAAAAGAAATGCACCTTCCTGTCGGTGTACTGAGAATTAAGGGTGGGGGAGGCCCTCCTGTAAAAGCCTAAGATTTCACTTGCTAGAGTGTTCATCACATTACCACACCACAGCTCATCTTGTGGAGAGCTCATGAACACATGTTAAGAGCATGTAACTACCATCAATAGGTTGATCAGAGGAAAAACTCACAAACCCCAAAAGTAGGGTTTACCACATGTAAACATGAGGGACTGAGCTCACAATTAGGCCCTAAACCTTATTAGGAATGCTCATGCCAAGTTTCACGCAAATCCAAAACATTTTTAGGCACTTTTGTATACAATTGTAGAAAGGGCTAATTTGAATGCAAATTCAAATTTCAGCTACTTTCATCACTTGGATTCAAAATGTGACTTCATTTTCAAACTCAGCACATCTTTCCGAGTTATTCCACAAATTTTCACCCCCATTGGCGTTGATCTTGTCGGGAGCTAGATTTGAATTAATTCAAAAGTGAATTTGAAATTCAAATTCAAGTGTGAATCAAATTTAGCTAAATCAGCTAAAATTTGGGGGAATAAAATTCAGTTCATGACTTTGTGGCTAAGTCTACAATTGAATTGTGAGTAGCTGAGATATTATCAGTAAAAACAAAAGAGAAGAATTAGAGGGGAAGGAGGGGCCCACTGTCAGTGACTGGAACCACAGTGAACCGACTCAACCAGCAGGGTTCCTCGCGAGAGAGCACGACAGCGCCACGTGAAATCAAGCTCTCCCTTTTGATCCACCTCACGGTGAAATTTTGGCTCAAAGGCCAGCAAGACAAGCTGCTCAGTCTGTTCTCTTCGTTCCCGAGTGAAAAATAGCTCACACTCGCCGTTCGCGAGTTTCCTTCCACCTCCCTCTGATCACTGCCGACTTGAGGATCCCGGCAGTTTCACGCACCGCACCTGAAGAAGAAAAGGTGTGCCTGATCACGCTGGGGCTGTAGGAAGAAGCCGTGTTCCATTTCATGCGGTGTAGAGGAAGTATTGCTAAGATCTTTCCATGGTGTGCTTTAGGGTTAGAAAGTGATCGATAGTGAAATTCATTGCACAGAGGCAACCGCCGCTCGAGCTGTACACCACACACGTCCTATAGGTCCTTGTGCTCCTCCTCGATCAAAAATCAGTGCGAAGACCCACCGGAACCCTAGTTTCACCGAGAGGCAGTTCGGCGGGAGAGGGGGTCGCCGGTGAGGTCCGGTTTGCCGGCCTTTTGGGTCCAAACCGAGCCAAGATGAGCTTCCCGAGGCTGCCTGAACGTGGTGACGCGATTAGTGCATGAAGAGGGTGGCCGGAGTGACGGGAACACATTGCCGATGCGGCACAGTGTCATAGCGCTCGTCTCCATCGAGCTATGGCGGTTAGCCGTCGGCAGCGAGGTGTCCATCGTGTTCAGCATCCGAAATTAGGTGGGAGCGGCGAGTTTCACCGTCGCCGGCGAGCAAGGTCGCCGGGAACGCCGACCTCGTCGGAGCTCCGGCGGCTCGGGGCGGCGACGTCACGAGGTAGGCGAAGAACCCGGCCCCACGTGTCAGCGACCTGGCAAAGCGTGCACGGCATCGGTTTAGTGTAAACAAAGCACACGGGGCCCACTTTCAGTGTCTGTTTAGGCGCGGGAAAGAAATTCTTTAGGAAAATAAATCAGGAATCAACTCAAGCTTTAGAAATTCATAACTTTGTGTAGAATTGTCCAAATTTAGTGAACCAAATTTTGTTGGATTCAGATCTCCGAGTACTTTTCAGAAAAACAAGTTTCAGTCCATGAAGCCCATTATTTTCCCGAATTAATTCCGTAAAATTTAGACTGTTGGGATTTTTATGGAAAATTCTGAAATTAGGCTAGGATGTTCATTTGAATATCCTTGAGTCACATGAAAAATTTCAGATCTATCGGAGTTCATTTAGTCCCCCTAATTTTGGGATTAATTTAACTGCCTTGAGAAAAATAGAAAAATATAAAGAAACATTTTCAGAATTTTCTTAATCTTGATTAGCCCATAAATTTCTCTAGAATTCTCCAAATTACATGAAACCAACTCAATTAGAACCATCTCAAACTCTAATTTCCATAAAGTAATGGTTTGCTCCATGAAAATCCCTGGAAATATTTAGAAGCTCTAGTATAGGCCATTTAGACATTTATTTGTGCAGGGCTCAAATGAGGGTTGTTATAAATGAAATTTGGTCAAGTCTCTGGTTAGGTTCTCACCAAGCCACAGTATAAATTTCAAAGTCAAAAGGGATGGCTAGATAGAGTTGTGGTCTTTATAATAGTCAATTCCATCCATTTGCATTAAATTTGACACATATCATTAATTTGATTACATGTAGTCACTGAAAGCGAGGAGACCCTGGAGATCTTGGACTTCATAAATCCGGAGGAAAATCTAACCCCTGACCAGCAGCAACAAGGCAAGCCCCGATTTGCATTTAACAAAATTTATAAAGTTTTGCTTTATATTCACTTAGTTTGAGGTATGTATGTGCATTAAGTTTAGGATGGATGAAACTCTAATTGCATAACCAGATTTTTCCCAAGAGAGTGCGGGTAGTGTCTAAGTCCTCGAGTAGACTTCGGTACAAGTCGAGTAGCTGGAATCTACTCGCGAGTTTAGGATTCGCCACATACGCGATTGGTTCGAGATGTGAGATCACTTAAGTAAGAAAAATGAGACTAGGCAGGGGGCTTAGGATGCAGCAAGAGGATGTCTTGTGTGCGTAGCTCTGCCCGTGTCGATTGAGGACCGATCCGTGTGCTGCCCCGCTGAACAAGTTTGAATGTACCGAAGGCATATCGGATATATGGGGTCCGATAAACTGATGTAACCTATACCTCCGGGGGTTGAGACATAACGCACCGATTTATAGGTGTAGGTTGAGAGCAGCAAGGTGGAAATCCGCTAACGGGCATAGAGAGATGCTCTGTGCAGGGAACCTCCTGCTCATTTTGGTGCAACCAGTTTGATGTTTGGTCTGTTTGGTGAAAGGTTGTCCCGTACGACATCGGTTGAGCGTGTGGTGCAGCTCCGAGGATGGGCGTACATCACATGCTATTCGGGTATCCCTGCAGATGTATAACGAGTCAATCCACCGTCCCTCGCGGTTATGGGTACCGCTTGTTCACTGTGTCGTGACATAGTAAATCTATGGAATTATTGTGATACACTACTGCTGTTATGAATAACTTGTATTGTTACATGTGTGCCACCAACTATTGCTCACTAAATTTCAGATTTGTGAAATGTTAACTTGTGGCTAAAAGATGAATTAAGGATGAACTTGTAGGCGTGTTCGTTGCTGCAAACTTCCATCCTACTTTCGAGTATGACTTGCATGTAGGGCTTCATGTGTAGGAGAGTCGGTTAAGACTTGCTGAGCCATCGTTCTCATGGTTGCTGTTATAAATGTTTGCCAGTGAGGAGTACCCCACGGACTCGGAGTACGGGTCCACCGGCGAGGGCTATCCTCCATCAGGGACTACGGCTGTGCCGTACAAGCCATAGTGAAGCTGAGTGGAGCTAGTGTGGGTTTTCCATAGAGCTGCACAACCAACTTTCGCTAGATAGGAGTAGGTGTGAGCTGTATAAATAATTTCCGCTGCAGTAAACTCTGTACAGTAGATGTAAACTGAAGGTTTGTACTATTTGTGTACAAATTCAGTAAGTTCGAATGTAATACTATGTTTCCTTATCGTGTGTGCTGTCAGGTGTCGCATCGTGTGGCATTACCCTCTGTGATCCTGGAGTGTACGGATTTCAGTCCATCACACCTCCTGCTGCGCCTAGGGCTGCGCAGGGGAGGGAGCAGCAGGGCTGCCGCACTAGGATGGCTGCGGAGAGGGTAGCGCAGAGGGGAAGAGGTGTCACAGCGGCTAGGGTTAGGGCTTGTAGCCACGGTGACCAAGGGGAGGGAACAACCCAATGAGCAATTCTCTATTTCCTTGATGGAGATTACATGGGGGAGGGGTGCTGCTTATATAGAGGTCTAGGGACCCCTGCCGCCCTCCTAGGGCCTGCTGCTGCACCGGGGTCAGTTGGGACACCCCCAACCAACTCAATCTCTTATTTATTTAATTCTATCTATAACAGATTGGATCATCTAATTCTATCTATAACAAATTTATTCTAATCTTAAACAAATCTTCTAGAATACCATTCTATCTATAACAGATTTATTCTAATCTTAAACAAATCTTCTAGAAGACGCTTAGGCAGGGGGATGGTGCGGCTGGGCTGTGGGCGCCATGGGTCCTGCATCGGTAGGGATGAAAGCGGTCGGATACGGTCAGATAAAAGGCTAAATCATTTTCATTTTCATATATATATATATATATATATTTCGGAATCGGTATCATCGAAAACGGATTCGGTATCAGATATTTCAGATATATCGGAAACGGATCAATCGGTTCGGAAACACGTCGATATCGGATGGAATCGGAGATTTATTTTGGGAAAAAACTTTTTTCACACCACTTCACATAATCTATAGTTAATAGATTCACATATCACACAACCACACATGACAAATATAATTGAAGTTTGTAAATACTAACACATAATCGACACAATAAATCCACACATGATACATGTCATACATCAAGTTTGCACATAATATTTTGTTTACCTTTTCAATTATTTAGCCTCGGTTTGTAACTTTGGAGCCGATTTGATGTACCATCCTCTATAAGTAGACCACAAAGAATGTATTACTTCAAATGGAGAATGAAGTAGGAAAGATACGTCTGAAAAACTAGAGCTTTGCCTCTTCTGTACTTTATTCCTGCCTTATCTTCCCAAATGAGTCTCATGAAGCCAGTAGACTCGGTGGCTTCTTTATTCTCGCAATTACTTATATCTTTCTTCCTACCTAAGATTATCATCTTAAACCAATATGCTGCTATCAAAGGGATCCTCAGCATCTCTGGAGGGTCTCAAGCCTTGGGCAGTGAGCATGGGGAAGGAGCGCAAAACTGGTGAAGGCATTCACGCGAGGGAGCTAGCGGAGGACAGGAGCTGCACCGTGACCTCGCCGTCAGTGGCCACGGTATCGCCGGCCCAGTTAATTGCAAAAGGATGCTCGGGTCTCGGAAGCAGAAGCTGGTGCATCGGTGGCGGGTGGCGGCCGGGGCGGCGCGTCAAGGTCGGGCGGTGGGGTCTTGGGGACGGCAGCCGGCGGCCTGGCCTGTCGGGGCTTCGGGGGCGGCCGCCAGGGCGGCAGCCGGCGCATCGGGGCCGGTGGGCGGTGGCCGGGGCGGCGTGCCGCTGACGGGCATGCGGGCGGTGGCTGGCGTGTCTTGTCTCGGGTGTGGGTGCTGGCCGAAGGGGACGGGCAGGCGCAGCAGCGGCCAGCGGATAGCTGGCAGAGTGGAGCCGGAGCTGAGAGGGGCGGTGGGCGGCGGCAGCCTCTCGGAATAGGTTGGTGCGGGTGCCAGCTTTGGCTGCAGGAATGCGGGTTAGGGAATAGGGCAGTTAGGGTTTTCTCCACAGAAAACGGGCTAAGGTCCTACAAGAGTCGGATATCCGATTTAAATAAATTCGGATATATCCGAACAGAAATGGATATCCGGCAAAATGGACGGATATGTACTGAAACCATTTCCGATCCGATATCCAAATTCAAATATCCGAATCCTACTCCGAATCCGAAAAATATCCGAACAAAATGGATATGGATCAGATATTTCTAAAAACGGTAGCGGATAGATCGGAATATATCTGATCCGTTTTCAAACTTGTGCGCCGACCATATTGGTGGCCCACAAAGGCGTCCATAGAATTTCCCCCCTTCTTGACAAAGAGCTCGTCCTCGAGCTTGAAGGTGGGGGTGCTTCATCTTGAAATCTTCTAGCTGGACCCATGTAGAATGTGCATCAAAATGGCCAATCTACTTGACTAGCAGCTCTCACACTTCTATATTCAGCCATGCCCATTGAATCTTCTCTGGTTGTGGTATGACGCGCCCATGGAGGAGAGGTGGCAGAGGCGCCACTTGAGTTAGTGCAGGACCTTCAAACTTCTTCAAGAGGGACACATGGAAGACGTCATATATCCAAGCTTGAGGAGGTAGTTGCAGCTTATATGAAACCGCACCAATGCACTATATGATCTGATATGGTCCAAAATACTTAGGATCAACCTTTGATGGTGGTTCCACTATCATGCCCACTGCAGTGCGCTGATGAACACGTAGCCAAACCCAGTCTCCAATATTAAAGTCCACCTCATGCCAAGTCTTGTCTTCATAGCTCTTCATGGCAATCTGAGCCTGCACCAACCTGTCTTTAATTTCAGCTAAGAACTCATCTCTGTTCCTTAGCTGTTGGTCAACTGCTGCTACCTGGAGACTCCCTCATGATAAGAGATAAGTGCTGGAGAATCTCTGCCATAGATCACTCTGAAGGGTGAGCACTTGAGGGCTGTCTGGTACGATGTGTTGTAGCAGTGCTCAGCCCAGGGAAGCCATTGCAGCCATGACTTGGGTTGATCACCATCCCGGCAAAGAAGATACATGGTGATGACCTTATTGACGGCCTCAGACTGGCCGTTGGACTGTGGGTGGAAGGCCGAGTTGAGCTGCAGACGAACACCAGCGAGCTGAAACAGGTCTGACCAGAACAGACTGGTGAAGACGGTGTCGCGGTCATTGATGATGGAGCAGGGGAAGCTGTGTAGACGTACAATGTCATTGAAGAATGCCCTTGCCACGGATGCAGCACTGTATGGGTGGCTCAATGGAATGGTATGAGCCTCGTGGAGAAGCAATATGAGGGTACATGAAGAGGCTGTATCAGGCCGGCCGGATGTAGATGGTCCGTCTTGCTGTGCTGGCATATGGTGCAACCGCGGATGTACTCACGCACCCGTCGCAAGAGTTACGGGCTATAGAAGGAGAGTCGCAGCCGGTGCGCTGTTTTCTGGACGCCCTCGTGGCCCCCATCATGCACCACAGCTAGTAGAGAGGGCCACAAGGAGGACGTGTTGTGGATGAAGGGCTTCCCCTTGAGCAGGAGGAGACTGTCACGTTCGGACCAGTCAGCAGGTGCGGCTCCCTCCTGGAGCTGGGCCCGCAACTGTTGCGCCTGCCTGAATATGGCATGAATAGCCATGTATTCTTTGTCGTGGCGGGACAGGGCGTTAGCTTCCCCGTTCAGACGCCCCGGCCTGTACTTAACCTGCAGATCATAGCCAAAGAGCTTGCTCACCCAAGCATGCTGGGGAATTGTCGTGAGGAGTTGATCCAGGATGTATTTCAGACTGAAGTGATCAGTCTGAATGGTGAACGGGCAGCCCCATAAGTAAGGCCACCAGTGGCGCACGGCCTTCACAAGGCCGATCAGATCATGCTCGTATGCCGGTAGCTTGTGGTGGTGAGGAGCTACGGCGTGACTGTAGAAGGCGATGGCACCGTCGCCGTGGTGCAGAACCGCCCCAAAGCCGGCGCTTGACGCATCGTAGTCGATAATGAAGCGCTTGTTGAAGTCTGGCATTTGGAGAAGAGGTGCTGTCATCAGCGCTTGCTTGAGCTGGGAGAAGGCATCCTGCGCATTGTCAGTCCAGCGGAACGCTTCCCGCTTGAGGAGGGCAGTGAGGGGCGCGGCCACTACGCCCTACCCCGCAATGAACTTGTGGTAGTAGCCGGTGAGCCCAATGCGATGACCCGACGGTCTCGACTAGCCCAGATCACGCTGAGGGGTGCTGCGTTGCACATCACCGTATAACACACGTAAAAGGTACAAAGCGGAAGCAAAAGTTTCATTACAATAAACTGTTTTTGAACATGTTTACAACAAAATACGTCAAGTCTACACTCACGGGCATAGACTAAGCAAAAGAGTTCACTTTCAGCCCGTGAACGTGTTCCCACTAGCACACACACCTACTAACACGACGGCATGCACGATCCCCACTCGACGGTGTTGCCCTCTTGGGGGTCCGTCTCCTCCTTGGGAGCCTCCTCCTCATAGCACCCTGCAAACGCTTCAAACACAAGCAGTGAGCACGATGGCTCAGCAAGACTCACCCGTCTTACCTATACATGAAACTCTACATGCTGGGTTTGCAGTGTGTAATGGAATGAAAGTTGCAAAGGACACGCCTAAATAGTTGTACCTTACTTTCAAGTTTTTTAGCACAAGTTATGGAAGAACCTCATGCTAAGGCACATAAGAGAGCCGCAATCAAACAAGAAACACATTTCTTTTATGTGTTTTGCCCAAGGTTAAAAAGAACATTAATTAGCTCTAAACTACACAAATCATTAGCAACCAAGGTACATCTTTCAATCAGCCACCTTTTAACATGACTATAACCTATTCTTTCTACATCAAGGTACAGTGAACAAGTGGTACTCACTGACTGCGAGGGACGGCGATTATAATCGTTTTACACCTGCAAGGTTATCCGGATAACCCGTCACGTACGTCTGTACTCGATGTTGCCTACAGCAACCATCACGGACGTCGTGCGCAACCACCTTTCATCCGTCAGCCAAGTGTTGAAACGGTCCTATCGTCCCGAGCAAGAGGTCTCTGCACGCGCATCTGCAGTGCCATCAATCGATTTACACCTCATGTTCTCAACCTACTCTATGGACGACAAGCTATGCCTCAACAGATCACTACCCGAATTACATCGGTTTCCCGGTTCCCATATATCCGGTAGGTCTTCGGTACTGTTCTAACTTGTTCAACAGGCCCGCACACGGCTCAGTCCTCAATCGACACAAGCGGAGCTATGACACCGAAGCCCCAAAGTCCCGTTGCCCTTACTCTCCGATCGGTCTCATTTTTCTTGCCATGTGTTCCATTTGCTATCTCTAACCGAGTGGTGTGCCTCTAGCCTATTCTCGCGAGCAGATCCAACTACTTGACTTGTACTGAATCCTACACTATCTTAGCATTGCAGTGGCTAATCAAGGTTTAAAAACCTAAGCCCGAAACCCTGGTTCTCTTGGCTATGCAATTGGGTTTTCAAACAAGACTCTAATGCACAATTGAAGTGAATACTCAATGTAAGTTCTCAAAATAATAAAGTTTATAAAATGGCTAATGCAAACCGGAGCTTGCCTTGCTGCTGGTCGTACGCTAGCTGTTCCTCCGGGGTGATGAAATCCAACACCTCCGGCTCCTCTTCAACCTTAGCGACTACACAACATAAATATGTATGCGTGTCAATTTAAATGCATTTGAATTTGAAGTTGATACTGTTAAGACTGTAGGTACTGCTAGACAGGCCCAATGACTCTGAAATTTTTACTGTGGTTTGAATACAACCTAAACAGAGACGTGGCTAAATATCATTTGCAGCAAAGCTTATTTGAGCCCTGCACAAATAAATGTGTATTTGGCTTTAATTGGAGCTCTTAGGGTTTTCTAAGGATTTTCATGGATCAAGCCATGCCTTTATGGAAACTAGATTTTCAAAGGGTTCTAATGGAATTGGTTTCAGCTAATTTGAAACTACCTAGCAAAAGATATGAGCTAAACAAGTTCAGAGAAAATCTGAAAAATGTTTCTGGATTTCATTTTCTCTGGAACAGTTTCATTAATCACACCATTAGGTGGATCAAAAGAGCTCGGATGGATCTGAAATTTTTATGGTAGCTCAGGGATATTACAAAGAACATCGTGGCAAATTTCAGAATTTTCCACTAAAGGGTTCTCCATTTAAAATTCTAAACAGTTTAAACTTTGAAGAATTAATTCTGGAGAAACAAAAGTTTTCATGAAGTGAAACTTGATTTGTTGGAAAGTACTCATCGAGCTGAACCCAACAAAATTTGGTTCACTCGATTTGGAGTTTCCTAGCCAAAGTTATGTGGGTTTGAAGTTGAACTAAGTCTGAAAATCGGGGAAAAAGTTTAAACGACTGCCCGTGGGTCCCACATAAAGTTCTTCTTCCGCCTCTCGCGCGTGCGCCCACGCTGTCCCCTCGCCGGAGCTCAATCATCTCGCTACTACGGCCACCTCTCGCCACGAGAAACCCATCTGTGGCACGAGCTAGAGCTACCGGCGGCTGGAACACCGTCGGCGGCGTGCGGCGGCTTCGGTACAAATTCGGCGCCGTCGGCCGACCGACCTAGCCCGCCAAAAGTGCGGCTAAACGGCTCTAGAGCACCAGTGGACCTCGAGGATCATCTACATGACCTCAAACTCGCTTGGGAGTGGCTCCCACTAGGTTGTCACCGTGCGCCCGCTCCATGCCGACATGCGCATGCTCGGGAGAGCTTGAAATACGCCTCTCTGAGTCGGTTTCAAGCTTGGATCACTAAAAAGAAAATGATCGCCGGCTAGTCCATCCTCTGTGTGCAAGATTTGGTGATCTAACAACGAATAGGTAGGAAGAATTCGGAGTTCCCATACTGGAATGTCGGTTTGTGCACGCCGGAAGAACTTCGCAGAATTTGTCGGCGACGATCCACGGCTTGATCAACCGGTTGGACAGAGGCAGCGCTGTGGTCTAGCGGCCCTCTGAGTGTATTCTCTTGGGCGTGAAAACCACCCAGTCAGGCTGTCCACGAGAGCACCTCGTGGCGGTCACTTTCGGGTGCTGCGAGTAGCGCCAGTTCTAGGGTCAGGAAGCTCGAAGATGGAGCGCTTGCGTGCTGTGGAAGTGTAGGGCGAGAACCCAGTGCGGTTTTGCATCTCGGGGATAGATCGTGCACGAGGGTTGCCGGTTTCCCGATCGGAACCGAGGTAGCGGCGGTGATGGGCAGTTTTCTTGCGCGAGGGAGCAGAGGAACGAGCGAGTGGTTCTTTTGCCGGCTCGGGCTCGAGGATAAGAGCCTCTAGACGTCGCTCGGCTGCTGGACTCGGCGAGCAGGTGCTGGCAGTGGCTTCGGCGCCGTGGCGCTCGCGAGCGCAGCACGGGAAACAGAGCACGGCACCTCAGTCGGTTCTCTTCGGCTGTGACACTGACAGTGGGTCCCACTTTTCCATTTTGTCCTAAAAACTTGAATTTCTCTACTGCTCTTAATTTGGGGGGCCCTAATACCCTTTGCAATTTGAGTAATCCACCAAATGCCCATTTGAAATTGGTAGAACTCAAATTGTGAACTGTTTGATTGTATTTGGATTCAAATGGCAAACTGAAATTTAAATTCAGTTTGAATTTTTCTGAAAATACCTCATGTCAAGATCAACTCCATATGGAGTGAAAATTGGTGTGTGAGCTCACCGAAAATGTGCTGAGTGTGAATATGAATCCCACTTTTGAATTCATGGGGTGAAAGGAGTTTGAATTTGAATTTAAGTTCAAACTAGCCTTTTTTCTAATTATTCCCAAAAATATCTCAAAAGGTTTTGGATTT
Organism: Neostapfia colusana; assembly: GCA_030760725.1. Lineage (NCBI taxonomy): Eukaryota > Viridiplantae > Streptophyta > Magnoliopsida > Poales > Poaceae > Neostapfia > Neostapfia colusana. Next base: position 56,401,773 of record JASWHV010000005.1, on the reverse strand, counting down.
GGGTGAACATTGGCATGAGAATTCTTAACCAAGTTTATGAGTTAAACATGTGCTCAGCCCCTATGCGATGCATGTGGGAAATACCACTTTTGCATTTTGTGAGTTTCTCCTCTAATGACTTTCTTGATGGTGTTTACTTGATCTTCAAAGGTGTTCATAAGATCTCCTCAAATGAGGTGAGTGTGGTGTGATGAACACTTTGAGTATATGCAAAACTTGGGCCCTTACACCCAAGGAAGCCTCGCAAGGCCTGTAAGGACCGAGGTGTAGGCCCACGCTCCACGGCCTCCACCTTGGTTAGATCCATCGCCACGCCCTGAGAGGAGATGATGTGTCCTACGTAGGACACGGTCTCCTAGCCGAAGAATCACTTGGACTTCTTCAGGAACAGCTTGTGTGCCCGGAGTGTCTGGAACACCTGCTTGACATGCTGGAGGTGTTCGGTCCAGGACCTGCTATACACCAAGATGTCATCAAAGAAGACAAGCATGAATTTCCTGATTACGGGTCGAGGACGTCGTCCATCAACGACTGGAACATGGACGGCGCATTGGTGAGGCCGAACGACATCACCAAGAACTCATAGTGTCCTCGATGAGTTCAGAATGCCGTATTGTCAATGTCATCGGGTGCATGCGCACCTGGAAGTAGCCGCTGTGGAGGTCAAGTTTGGTGAAGAACCTCGCGCCGTGGAGCTCATCCAACAATTCACCGACCACCGGAATACGGAACTTGTCTTTCAAAGTTCGGGCGTTAAGCTCTCGGTAGTCGATGCAAAAGCGCCATGTGCCATCGTATTTTCAGACAAACAACACTGGCGAGGAGAATGCAGAGGTGCACTCCTGAATGATGCCCTAGTGAAGCATCTCGGCGCACTGCTTCTTTATCTCGTCCTTGAGAAGCTGGGGGTAGTGGTATGGCTGGACAACTACTGGAGCTGTTCCCTGCAGGAGCCTGATGCGGTGGTCGTGGCGCCGTGGAGGAGGTAGACCGCGTGGCTCATCAAAGAGGTCCTGGAAGCTATCCAGGAGGGTACCCATCATGTCCGTAGGAGGCGCCAGAGAAGAGCACACGGCAGCGGAGCTGCGCAGCTCCGTCCAGATCACCTCACGTTCCTCGCGCCACAACTTCATCGTGAGGTCCTCGAGGTTCCAAAGGATGGGTCCAGGGACCGCAATCACTTAACTCCCAGAACGACGTCGAAGCCGTCAAGTGGCAGCGCATAGCACGTGACGTCTAAGCGATCTCCTGCAATCATCAATGGTACACGTGGAAAGATGCCTGCGCAGGAGATGGAGTCGCTGTTGACGACCCGAACACCAACGCCTGGCTTCGGCAACATCATCAGGCCGAGCTCTTGGATGAGGGGCTCCCTGATGAAGGTGTGAGTGGAGCTCGTGTCAACCAATGCGGTCAACAGCTTGCCGTGGATGTAGACCTGGAGCATCATTGTGTTGGCGATGTCGATGCCGGTCAGGGCATGTAGGAAGATGCCCATGTCGGCAACGGCCGCGTCAACGTCGATATCGTCGTAGTCAAGCTCCAGGAGGAAGATTCCGTTGCCAGCGCACTTATGGCCCGGCGTGTACCACTCCAAGCAGTGATAGCACTCACCGCTCGCCCGTTTGGCAGCCAACTCATCGGCCGTGAGACGTTTGAAGCGCGGGCGGGAGGATGCCTTCACCGAAGATGTCAGAGCAGGTGCGGCAGAACCACCATTAGAAGCCGTGGTGGTGGCGCGTGATACAGGAAAAGGGCACGTAGAGTGTTGAGAGGCGGCGCCCTTCTGTGCCCCGCCGTCTGTTGTTGCCGCGAGTCGACGTTCGAAGGCCCTGGCCAGGCTCATTGCGGTCTGCAGATTTGTGGCTCAGCCAAGGCCAGCTGTGAAGAGATTGATTTGTTGGCGCTGACTGAGATCCTCGCAGCAGCAGAGTAGGACCAAGAACTTATGCTGGTACTCCTCAACCTTACCAGTATGACGGAGATCTTTATTCTCAGCCAGGTCGTTGGAGCGGAGCGGAGGTCCGAAGCGCATGTTGACGAAGTCCGCAAACCGCTTACATGACACGATGCTGTAGTCGCGTTCCAGAGCCGTGTATCACAAAGCCGCGACTCCCTCTAGGTGGAGAGACGTGAGCCACACCTTCTCCTCAGGCATGGTACGTGTCCCGCGGAAGTATGTCTCACACTTGGTGAGCCAGGGCAGCGGATCAGTTTCCCCGGTCGAACTTTGGGAAATTGATCTTGTGGCAGTGCAGCCCGCCATCGTCGAACGTGTGACGCCCCTAGGGATGTCGACTGTAGTTGCGCGGGCTGAAGTCGTCACTGTCGTTGCTGCCGTTGCTGCCGCCACGACCACCGCGTCCCCGGCCAGCGTCGCGTGCCCGGCCGCCGCTGCCGTCGACGTCCATGTTGTACAGATCACGGCGCCTCAGTCGGTTCTCTTCGGCTGTGACAGTGACAGTGGGTCCTGCTTTTCCATTTTGTCCTAAAAACTTGAATTTCTCTACTGCTCTTAATTTGGGGGACCCTAATACCTTTTGTAATTTGAGTAATCCACCAAATGCCGATTTGAAATTGGTAGAACTCCAATTGTGAACTGGTTTGATTGTATTTGGATTCAAATGGCAAACTGAAATTTAAATTCAGTTTGATTATTTCTGAAAATACCTCATGTCAAGATCAACTCCAAATGGAGTGAAAATTGGTGTGTGAGCTCACCAAAAATGTGCTGAGTGTGAATATGAATCCCACTTTTGAATTCATGGGGTGAAAGGAGTTTGAATTTGAATTTAAGTTCAAACTAGCCTTTTTTCTAATTATTCCCAAAAATACCTCAAAAGGTTTTGGATTTGGGTGAACTTTGGCATGAGAATTCTTAACCAAGTTTATGAGTTTAAACATGTGCTCAGCCCCTATGTGATGCATGTGGGAAATACCACTTTTGCATTTTATGAGTTTCTCCTCTAATGACTTTCTTGATGGTGTTTACTTGCTCTACAAAGGTGTTCATAAGATCTCCTCAAATGAGGTGAGTGTGGTGTGATGAACACTTTAAGTACATGCAAAACTTGGGCCCTTACATTCCACCCCCTTAAAAGAATCTCGTCCCGAGATTATAAGGTGAAAATGAGAGAGTGGACGGTGGAAAATTACCGGATGTGCGACGTTAAAAAGTCGGGGTAGTTAGCGCGAAGAAAGCCTTCGCTCTCCCATGTCGCTTCATCTACGGAGTGATTACTCCATAGAACCTTATAGAACCACAACGTACGGTTACGTGTGGTTCGGGCCTTCTCATCAATAATCTGAACCGGTTCCTCCCGATAATTGAGATCCGGTTTCAGTTCTTCAATATCTCCCAGCAGAACGGCGGTTGAAAGCTTGAGGCACTTTCTCAGCTTAGAAATGTGAAAGATGTCGTGCACACCGGTGAGTGTCGCTGGTAATTCCAGCCGGTATGCAACTGATCCATATCTTTCCACAATCTGGAATGGACCGATGAATCGGGGTGCCAACTTTCCTCTCACCCCGAATCTGTTCACGCCCTTCATTGGAGACACATGTAGATACACGTGATCCCCGACTTCGAATTGTAGAGGACGTCTTCTCCGGTCCGCACACTTTTTTTGTCGGGATTGGGCGGCTTTCAAGTTCGCTTGAATCAGCCGACCTTTTTCTTCCGCATTGTTGACAAGATCAATCCCGAAGGTGACCCTTTCGCCAGACTCACACCAATTCAGCGGTGTGCGGCATTTTCTCCCGTATAGCGCCTTGTAGGGCGCCATTTTAATGCTGGCTTGGTACCCATTGTTGTACGAGAACTCGGCTAACGGTAAATGATCATCCCAATTCTTACCATAGTTGATAGCACAAGCTCGTAACATGTCTTCCAAAATCTGATTTACCCGCTCGGTTTGCCCATCCGTCTGCGGATGGTACGCTCAACTACGGATAAGCTTTGTCCCCAAAGCAGCATGTAGTTGCTCCCAAAAATGAGACACAAATAAAGTGCCCCGATCCGAGATGATGGTGCGCGGTACGCCGTATAAGTACAAGATCCGTGAGATGTACAATTCAGCATACTTCTTGGCATTGTAGTTGGTGTTGACCGGGATAAAATGGGCAACTTTGGTGAGTCGGTCGACGATCACCCACACCGAATCATGCTTCTGAAATGTGGTGGGTAAACCGATGATGAAGTCCATGCTCACATCCTCCCACTTCTAGGCAGGAATGCCAAGCGGTTGTAATAGTCCCGGTTACCTCATGTGGTCAGCTTTCACCCTTCGTCGTGTATCACACTCGGACACGTACTTTGCGATCTCCCGCTTCATCTGTGTCCACCAAAACTTGCTTCTGAGTTCTTGATACATCTTTTTGCTGCCGGGATGAATAGAAAACTTTGACAAGTGAGCCTCATCAAAGATTTTCTTCCGTAACTCCGGGTTACGGGGTACGACGATCCTGTCCTTGAACCACAGAATGCCGTCTCCATCTTTCTAGAAACACTTCAACTCTCCCCACTGTCTACACGTCTCCGCAAATGCAACATGCCCTTGTCATCTTTCTGAGCTGCCGCTATGTCTTCACGGATGGTGGGGATAAGAGCTAAGTTGTAGAGAGCTCCATGTGGAATCACATGCAATGGTGGCTCTCTCTCTTCCAACGGAGTGATGGTCAGATTATTGACGTGTGACTTGTGACTCAGCGCATCCGCCACTACGTTTGCCTTGACGGGTTGATAATGGATCTATATTTCGTAATCCTTTATTAACTCCAACCATCTTCGTTGCCTCATGTTCAGCTCCTTCTGAGTGAATATGTACTTGAGGCTCTTGTGGTCGGTATATAAATGTACGAGATTATCGAGTAGGTAGTGCCTCCACATTTTAAGTGCGAGTACCACAGCAGAGAGCTCTAAGTCATGAGTTGTATAATTTTGCTCATGGTTCCTGAGCTGCCGTGATCCATACGCGACCACCCTTCGGTCTTGCATCAGCACACATCCGAGCCCAATGCCGGATGCATCGCAGTACACATCGAACGGTTTTGTTGTGTCTGGCTGCGCCAAAACCGGTGCTGATGTTAGGTGCTTCACTAATGCCTTGAACACTGCTTCACATGGTGGACTCCAAACATATTTGGTAGCCTTCTTCAGCAGCTCTGTCATAGGCTTGGCCATCTTTGAATTTCGGAATGAACCTCTGATAATATCCTGCAAGTCCGAGGAAACTCCGTACCTTGTGAACAGACCTCAGGACTTCCAATTCAGCACTTGTGTGATCTTACTCAGGTCTACAGCGATGCCCTCCGCTGAGATGATATGCCCAAGGAAAGGAACTTGCGATATCCAGAACTCGCACTTGCTGGATTTCGCGTATAGCTTGTGATCCCACAGCCTTTGCAAGTCTATACGCAGATGCTTTGCGTGTTCTTCCTCCGACTTGGAATACACCAATATTTCATCGATGAAGACCACGATAAACTTGTCCAGCTCCGGCATGAATACCGATTCCATCAAGTATGTCGAAGTGTGCCGTCGACACTTCGCCCGGGCCTGCTCCAGGAGCAACCCACGGAGGTTCTTTTTCAGAGGGGCTAGTTCTATCGGGAGGTCACGTTGGTTGTGAGAGGATTGACACCAGGATTTTTACGTGGTTCGGGCCGCCGGAGAGTAATACCCTACGTCCACGGGAGCTGTATTGCTCAGAGCTTAGAACCGGAGTTCTAAGCTTGGTGGTCTGGATGAACTGAGTTGCCCTAGGCGCTAGAGGGAGCCGACCCTGGAATGGTCGAACCCCCTGCAACATTGCCAACCCGAGTCTTTTATACTTCAAGGCTCGGGCGGCTTACAAGGTGGGCCCTGGGGCCCGACAAGTGGCCCCGGGGAGATTTCCTGCCATCTACCATATCTTGCAGTGAATGCTGGTAGTTGTCTCTGGCAAGGGATTCTTAGTCGTCGTCCTGCCGTCCTGCCCATGCTGCAAGCTAGGGATAGTGGTTGATGATGGCAGGGACGATAGGGCATGTCTTGTCGCCGTATTTATTGGCCAACAGCTTCTGACATGGCGTGCGCCACGTCTCCGCGTCTTAGGAAGGCGTGGGTCTTGAATGTCTTGATCGGACAAGGCATGGCGCGCCTTTACTCCTACTGCCTACCGAGCCGGGGTGGGCAGCACGGCACGTGGCGCCTTCCGAGCTCACCCCTGCGGAGGGGGCGAGGTCCGGCACTGCTGGCCACGTGGCAGGCCCGGGGCTCGCCTCTGAGGAGAGGGGAGGCTCGGCCCCGCTAGACACATGGCGCTCTCGGAGCTCGCCCCTGCAGAGGAGGCGAGGTCCGGCTCTGCTGGCCACATGGCAGGCCCGGGGCTCGCCTCTGAGGAGAGGGGAGGCCCGGCCCCGCTGGACACGTGGCGCCTTCAGAGCTCACCCCTGCGGAGGGCGTGAGGTCCGGCTCTGCTGGCCATGTGGCAGGCCCGGGGCTCGCCTCTGAGGAGAGGGGAGGCCTGGCCCCGCTGGACACGTGGCGCCTTCAGAGCTCACCCCTGCGGAGGGCGTGAGGTCTGGCACTGCTGGCCACATGGCAGGCCCGGGGCCCCCCTCTGAGGAGAGGGGAGGCCCGGCCCCGCTGGACACGTGGCGCCTTCGGAGCTCGCCCCTGTGATGGCGGTGAGGCCTGGCACTGCTGGCCACGTGGCAGACCCGGGGCTCGCCTGTGAGGAGAGGGGCGGCCTGGACCCGCTGGACACGTGGCGCCTTCGGAGCTCGCCCCTACGAAGGCGGCGAGGCCTGGCTCTGCTTAGCACGTGGCAGGCCCGGGGCTCGCCTCTGAGGAGAGGGGAGGCCCGGCCCAGCTGGACACGTGGCGCCTTCGGAGCCCGCCCCTGCGAGGCGGCGAGGTCCTTAGGCGGTTTTCTCCTATGCGCGGGGGTACCCGGTACTGAGAGTACCGACAGTGGCCCCCGGGCTCATCTCGGGGGAGATAACGATCCCGAGGTGGGGCCTTCTCCTTTTCTACCCTGCGCACTTTCTTGGAAACTCCTTTAGGCCGTTGCAAGAGCAGCACGACCGAACCGCGCGGGCCCATGCATACTCCTGCACTGCTGGCCACGTGGCAGGCCTGGGGCTCGCCTCTGAGGAGAGGGGGCGGCCTGGCCCTGCTGGACACATGGCGCCTTCGGAGCTCACCCCTGCGGAGGCGGTGACGTCCGGCATCGGAGGTCACCCTTGCGGAGGGGATGATGTCCAGCATCGGAGCTCATCTCTGAGAAGAGGGGAGATGTCCGACTTCGGAGCTCACCTCTGAGGAGATGGGAGAGGTCCGGTATTGGAGCTTCACCCCTGTTGAGGGGGTGACGTCCGGCATCGAAGCTCACCCTTGCTGAGGGGGTGACGTCCGGCATTGGAGCTCACCTCTAAGGAGAAGAGAGATGTCCGGCATCGGAGCTCACCTCTGAGGAGAGGGGAGATGTCCGGCTTCGGAGCTCACCTATGAGGAGAGGGAGATGTCCGGCTTTGGAGCTCACCTCTGAGGAGAGGGGAGAGGTCCGGCATCGGAGCTCACCCCTGCTGAGGGGGTGACGTCTGGCATCGGAGCTCACCTATGAGGAGAGGGGAGATGTCTGGCATCGGAGCTCACCCCTGCTGAGGGGATGACGTCTGGCATCGGAGCTCACCTCTGAGTAGAGGGGAGATGTCCGGCTTCGAAGCTCACCCCTGCTGAGGGGGTGACGTCCGGCATCGGAGCTCACCTCTGAGGAGAGGGGAGATGTCCGGATTCGGAGCTCACCTCCGAGGAGAGGGGAGATGTCCGGCTTCAGAGCTCTCCTCTGAGGAGAGGGGAGAGGTCCAGCCTCGGAGCTCACCCCTGCTGAGGGGGTCATGTCCGGCATCGGAGGTCACCCCTGCTGAGGGGGTGACGTCCGGCATCGGAGCTCACCTCTGAGGAGAGGGGAGATGTCCAGATTCGGATCTCACCCCTACGGAGGGGGTGAGGGCCATCATCGGAGCTCACCCCTATGGAGGGGGTTATGTCTGGCATCGGAGCTCACCCCTGCGGAGGGGGTGAGGGCCGCCATCGGAGCTCACCCCTGCGGAGGGTGTGATGTCCGGCATCAGAGCTCAGCCCTGCGGAGGGGGTGAGGGCCGGCACTGCTGGCCACGTGGCAGGCCCGGGGCTCGCCTCTGAGGAGAGGGGAGGCCTGGCCCCGCTGGAGACATGGCGTCTTCGGAGCTCACCCCTGCGGAGGGGGCGAGGTCCGGCACTGCTGGCCATGTGGCAGGCCCGGGGCTCTCCTCTGAGGAGAGGGGAGGCCCAGCCCTGCTGGAAACGTGGCGCCTTCGGAGCTCACCGCTGCGGAGGGGGTGAGGTCCGGTACTGCACCATCGGAGCTCACCCCTGCGGAGGGGGCGAGGTCCGGCTCTGCGCCTTCGGAGCTCACCCCTGCGGAGGGGGCGAGGTCCGTGTAAAGGGCTCAGTTTTTGACACATTAAAAGTGTTCATCATCATCACACACACACACACCTCATTTGAAGATAGTTGATGAACACATTTGAAGAGCAAGTAACCATTATGAACATGCTCACTAGAGAATAAATTCACAAATGCAAAAGTGGTATTTCCCACATGCATCATCTAGGGGCTGGACATTTGGAAAACTCCTACACCATGCTAGGAATGTCCATGCCAAGTTTCACCCAAATTCTAAACCTTTTGAGGTCCTTTTGGGTATATCATGAAAGAGGGTAGTTTGAACTCAAATTCAAATTCAAACTGTTTTTATCCCATGGATTCAAAAGTGAGAGGCACATTATTACTCAGCACATTTTTGTGAGCTCACACACCAATTTTCACTCCAATTGGAGTTGATCTTGACATGAGCTAAGTGTAGCAAATTCGAACTTTATTTGAATTTCAATCTGAACATGTGCTGAAATTTAGTCAAACCAAACCCAATTTGAATTCTAACCAATTCAAATGGCTCAGGGTGAATAATTCAAATCACTATGGGCAGTTTAGGGCTTACTGTTTACAACAGAGAAATGGAGTTAAGTTCAGGGGTTAAAATTGAAAGTGGGACCCACATGTCAGCCACTGATTCAAATGAAACCGACTGAAACACGGAACACTCGGTTCTCGGGTGCAGCCCGAGCGCGCCACCGAGGGGCCGGCCGGCGCCAGCTCCTGCTGTGTTCCCCGAGCTGGAGACCAGCCGCCCGGGCTTCTTATCCCCCCCCCCCCTGCGTGCCCCTGTTGAATATCTCCTGAGCCCCGGTGCGATCAGTTGGTTTCCACCTGAGCGCCACCGCAACCAGCCGCCCCTCGATCCTGCTTGTGATCAGGCCGAGTACTGGCAAGCCAAGCCCCCTCTGCAGCAAGACGGCACCGGGAGCTCGTGAGCAACATCCTAGACCCCGTGTTGGCCAGTGAGCGGGCGCCCTCGAGCTACACCGGACATCTTCTCCGGCGGACCAAACGTCGCCGCTGTTCGGGCTCTCGTGGGCAGCTCAGTGCAGCCGTTGTCACGCCCACTTCTCTACACAAGAAAGATGTGTTATTTTATGTAGATGGAGTAGCCGAAAGCCATTCGGCAATTGATCAATCATCGGTTGAGAATTTCCAAGTTTACTGCCAGCCAGTTCATATGAGCCGAGCTCACCTCCAAGTGAAATTCGGACTCCACACGCTAGGGTTGGTCAGGCCGGTTGTCCAGTAGGTTCTACACGTACTAGCATGCACGCTCGAGAAGGAAGTAAGGAAAACAGTTGAGGATCGGCCGTGTTATGGCCGTTTTCCTCGCCACCATTGCAAAGTACCTCGACTCACCGTCGAGGGTAGGGTTGTCGGCGTTGCTAGCTTCCACAAATCCCGGGTTCGTGTTCCTCGTGCTCCACTGATGCTCTCCGAACGATGTCGATTTGGTGCACGGTAAAGCAAAACCGACTTCACCGGAACCCTAGCCGGTGCTGTCACTGGTGCGCACGGATTTCCGGCCATCGCCGGTGGCCAGCGAGCCCACAGTCGAGTTCAGGATGTCAGGAAAGGGGCAGGCGGCGAGTTTCGGGCCAGGGGGTGGCCGGGAGCTCGATTCTGGCGAGTCTCTCCGGAGACCGCCGCCGCCGAGCATTTGGCGCGAGGAGGGAGACGAAGCCCTGTATGCGGGGCCCATGGGCAGAAGTTTAAACTTTTTATCGATTTTCAGTTTTAGTTCAAATTTCAAACCCACACAACTTTGGCTAGGAAGCTCCAAATCGAGTGAACCAAATTTTGTTGGATTCAGCTCTCTGAGTACTTTCCAGCAAATCAAGTTTCACTTCATGAAAATCGTTATTTCTCAAGATTTAATTCTTCAAAGTTTAAACTGTGTGGAATTTTAACTGGAGAATCCTTTGGAGGAAAATTCTGAAATTTTTCTGGGATGATCACCAAAATATCCATGAGATACCATAAAAATTGCAGATCCATTTGATCTATTTGATCCACCTAATGGTGTGATTAATAAAACTGTTCCAGAGAAAATAGAAAATGTTCAGAAACATTTTAAGAATTTTCTCTGAAATTATTTAGCTCATATCTTTAGCTAGGAACCTTCAAATTAAGTGAGACCAACTCCATTAGAACCATCTGAAAATCTAGTTTTCAAAAAGTCATGGCTTGCTCCATGAAAATCCCTAGAACACCCTAAAGGCTCCAATTAAGGTCAAGGACATAATTAATTGTGGAGAACTCAAATGTGCTTTGCTGCAACTAAAACTTGATTAAGTATCTGTTTAGGTTGTAACCAAGCCACAGTAAAAATTTCAGAGTCATTGGGTCTGTCTAGTAAGAGTTATAAACTACACATTTTAAATTCAATCAAATGCATTTAAATTAATACATGTACTTATATCTCATGTAGTCGCTAAGGTCGAGGAGGAACCCAAAGTCTTAGACTTTGTTACTCCGGAGGAGCAGCTAGCCTACGACCAAGAGCAGCAAGGCAAGCTCTGGTTTGCATTAACCTCTTTACAACTTTTTATTGTTTTGAGCACCTTCTTTGAGCATCACTTATTTCTTGCATTAGAGTCTTATTTGAAACCCAAATGCATAGCCAAGAAAACCATGGGTTGGGATTAGGATTGAAAACTTCGTTAGCCAATGCAATGCAAAGATAGAGTAGGATTCGGTACAAGTTGAGTAGTTGGAACTACTCGTGAGAATAGGCTAGAGGCACATCGCTCGGGTAGAGATAGCACATGATACACATGGCAAGAGAAAATGAGACTGAGCGGAGAGTAAGGGCAGCAGGACTTTGGGGCCTGTGTGCTATAGCTCCGCTTGTGTCAATTGAGGACCGAGCGGATTGTGGGCCTGTTGAACAAGCTAGAACAGTACCGAAGACCAACCGGCTATATGGGAACCGGGAAACCGATGTAACTCGGGTAGCTGGGTGTTGAGGCATAGCTGGTCGTTCAGAGGGTAGGTTGAGAGCTCGAGGTGTAAATCGGCTGGCAGCACTGAGATGCGCATGCAGAAACCTCTTGCTCGGGACGATTGGACCGGTTCAACATTTGGCTAAAGGGTGAAAGGTGGTTGCGTACGGCGTCCGTGATGGTTGCTGTAGGCAACATCGAGTACGGGCGTACATGACGGGTTATTCGGGTAACCCTGCAGGTGTAAATCGATTATAATCGCCGTCCCTCGCGGTCAGTGAGTACCACTTGTTCACTGTACCGTGACGTAGGAAGAACAGACTAGTTACATGTTAAAATGTTGCTGATTGAAAGATGGACTTGATTGTTAATGATTGCTGTAGTTTAGAGCTAATTAAAGTTCCTTTCAACTTTGGGCAAAGTACATGAGAGAAATGTGTTTCTTGTTTGATTGCGGCTCTCTCATGTGCCTTAGTGTAAGGTTCTCCACAACCTGCTGCTAAAACCTGAAAGTAAGGTTCCACTACTTAGGCGAGTCCTTGCAACTGATTTTTAACTCGTGTACCTATCATCCCTCATATAGAAGTTTCATGTTTAGGAGAGACGGGTCAGTCTTGCTGAGGCTTCGTGCTCACTGCTTGTGTTTGAAGCTTTTGCAGAGTTCTATGAGGAAGGGACTCCCAAGGAGGAGACGGAACCCCAGGAGGGGAACCCCGTCGAGTGGGAGTCGTGCACGCCGCCGTGTTAGTGTGCGTGTGTGCTAGCAAGGACACGTTCACGGGCTGAACGTGAACTTGATGCGTAGTCTATGCCCGTGAGTGTAGACTGAACATATTTTGTTGTAAAAATGTTCATAAACCCGTTTATGTAATAAAATTTTGCTTCCGCTTTGTACCTTTGATGTGTGTAGGGGTCGTGTCATGTAACACCCCAAAACCTGTTAAAGAGGGGAATTTAAAATTTTTGGACGTATTGCATGTGGTGAAGCAATTCAAATTTAAACTAGAATTCAAATTTGAATCAAAACAGAAAAGGGAAAAGGAAAAAGAAAAATGTCCAGTGGGCCGAAACCCACCTCAGCCGGCCCAAAACCCACTGCTGTTTCCCCCCCTCTCCCTCTCTCTGACGCGCGGGGCCCGCGTGTCATCTCCTTCCCCACGCGCCCCCAACCGCTTCGGTTCTTTCGCTCTGATCGCGCGCCCCGCTCCCGGATTCCTCGCGCTCGACCGAACCCCGAATCCCTCGCGCCGTCCTGCTCGATCGCAACAAACCCCCGTGCCCCCGGCCCTGATAAAAACATATGTCCCCGCCGCCCTCCCCTTGCGCAAGCAGTTTCTCTCCCGGTGAGCACCGCCGCCGCTGGGCTTGGAATTCCCCAAGAGCGTCACCGTTTCCCTCTGTGACACCTATCTTGTGGCCCCGCAGCACCGCGCACAAGCTGTAGACGCCGACCCCGGAGAGAAACGCCACCGGAAACGACCATCCCGCCGCTCGCCGGTGAGTACCGCCGCCGCTCGCCAGTGAAACCTTCGAATTACACGGTTTCAAACCACACTAATCATCGGTGTGCCATCTCTAGACCCCAGGGAAGCATCACGACCCGAGAGCTTGAAGGGATCACCGCCCCAACTGCCACTTCAACGAGCACAGCAAGTCGCCGCCGCCTGTCCTCGTCGCCGACCGGGTTTCGAGTCCTTCAGGTCTAAGAAATTAGCCTAGGTGAGCTCCCCTACCTCCCATCTGCCGAATTATGCCTAGAAATCCGAGTCTTAGCGTGTGTAGGCGAAGATCCGAGACCTCACCTGCAAGATCGTCGCCTCCGCCGCCGCACGCCGCCGTGCGCTATGTTTCCCCTGGTCGGAGCGACGTGGCGCAATGTGGCGTGTCCATTTTAAATCGCACGGCAGAAATTAAATGGGCGCATACCCCTTCGGCGATCTACTCTGAGCCGTCTGTTTTAAATACAACGGCCCACGTCAGCCCCGCATTATAAAGGCCAGGAATCTTACGCGCTACCCCCTAGGGATCTCGGAAAACACGAGCTAGCCCCGGAAACTTCTGATCTAGCCCCTGGACCTTCAGAAATTCATGTAAAAATTCATTTAAAAATCAGTTTTAGCCCCTGGACTTAATAAAAATTAGGAAAATCTCTCCGTTTTGTGTAATTAGGCCCCTGAAAATTTAGGAAATAGTGAAATAGACCCTGCAGTAGGGTGGATTTGCCCTTTTAGACCCTATAGGGTATTAAATTCAGAAATTTGAACATATGAGTAGAATTTAAATTCAAATGGTGATGTAAACACATGTGCAAATACAAATGTAAATTTTTCTAGCATTTGTAAGACATTTAGAATGAGTTGAGAACTGATTTTAGGCTGAAATGAAATCTGACTAAGTGCTGTTTACTTTTATAATTTCAGGAAATTCATTTTTAGGCTAGAAAATAATTCTGAAAGTGAGTAAAATAAATTTAATTTGATCCCCATCAGAGAGGAATTTCAAAGATATTTTATTGAACATTTTAGGTCAGAACCTATTCTGTTTATGTGATATGTCTTACTATTTTAATATTAAAGTTCACTTTTAGGCATAGAAAATAAATCTAAAAATATAGGAAAATAGGTAGGCATAATTAGAAAATGATAAATGAGGTCTCCAAATCCAAAAACTTCAAATTAAGATTTTGTAGAAGATCTGAAAACCTATTTGGAGTAGGAAATTATCTTTCATGCAAATTTTGTGGTTAAGAAGTGTATTAATTAAATATAGAGAATTTGTTCAAATTGGAAATTCATATATAGTGTGCAATTAGAAATCTGAATACAAAAGTTAGACATAATATATATATTTAAAAGTGCATGTAGGCCTAAAATCAACACATCTAGGGTAACCACAACACTTAAAAATGTGAATGACTTTCATATGTATGTATGTGTGGTTTGCATGAGTGGAAGTGTGGACTATGGCTTATAGAATGTTGTTCTCTTTTGCTATGTGTGTATTGGCATGAGTAGAACCAGCCCCAGAGCAGGTTCTCACCTTTCAATGTCAAGACTTTCCATTCCCAGAGCAGCAGGAAGAAGGCAAGTGTCCTTGACCACTTTGATCCTATACTAGGATGTGTAGTTAGAATTTAATTAATTGCATTGTCAATTTGGAATATGGTACCAAGCTAGGAAGTTTCCCTAGATTTTCATTATCTTACTTCCTTGTAGCCTGGGTAGGGATTTATTTTATTATGTCATTCATTCATATTACTTTTGCTTAGCCATGCTTAGAATGGGATAAGTGGGATATGAGATCATCAACTTGTTTACCTTACTCTTGAATGAGATATTATAAGTTATGTAGAGGTAGGGATCGAGGCAAGTTGGATGATTTGGTTGGTGCTGTGTGCACAAGACTCGGGTTTGTGTTTAGTGCTTGCCTGGATCCTATGGACCGGTTCATGGAGCATGTAACCTGGCTTTACCGTGCCAACCACATGCTGAGATGGGGCAGCTTGGCCAATTAATTAGGTGCATCCCCGGCGTAGTATGGGTGTTTGGATGGTGCGGGGAATAGGTGTCAGCTGGACTACCATATGAACCACAAGGCTCAAGAGGGGGCCACTGCAGTGGGGTTGGAGCCTCTTGTATGCTGTTAGGGGTGAAACCTCAGTGGGCCCACGCTCATCGGGAATCCCTTTGTAAAGGCCTCGTAGTGATCTCCTGGCTACACACCTCGGAAGTGTGAACGTGGTTCACGGCCACTGGCATAATGGAGGTTCTTTTAGTCCACCCGGCAACGGGGGATGAAATCACTACATGTGGGTACAGTGGTGCAAACTCCGCAGAGTCAAAACTGTCATGACAGCCGTGCTCACGGTCAAAAGCGGCTTGGACTTATTCATGATTAGAGGATGATGAATTTGGAAGTTGAGGATGTTGAGCGGGGAGCTTAACATTGGAAATGATGTTATGGAATTACTTGATTTTGATGATGGGTTGGGAGATTGGGACTATTTCACCTGTGTAGTAATGTAGGTGCTTAATAAGCTAAGGTGATAGGTATTAATTGTGTAGTGCTTTAACCATGAGTTCAACCTCTCCTTGCTCTAACCATGCATGACATAACTTTCCCACACTTGCTGAGTACCAACGGTACTCAAGATTGCTTTTCTATTGATTTTAATTGCTGCTCAGGCCAAGGGAATGACGTGGTGTTCAATGACCAGACTTCGGACCCGAAGAAGGATTCTAGGTTCACGGGGTCCCCCGGGCAACACCTGTGATGGAGCCCATAATATTTATATTCCGCTGCTGTTTTATTTACATGTTATGAACCTATTATCATCCATCGAGACATTATACTATGTAAGACTTATTTTATATTTGAACTCTTGGCTTGTAATAAATGATGCTTCACTATTTGTCATTACCTGTATGAGAAAATGATCCTGGCATACATGTGATATTCACTCAGTTGTTCTTTGGACAAACCAGGTGTGACATGTCAGTCCGGCTCTGCGCCTTCGGAGCTCACCCCTGCGGAGGGGGTGATGTCCGGCTCTGCGCCTTCGGAGCTCACCCCTGTGGTGGGAGCGAGGTCCGGCTCTGCGCCTTCGGAGCTCACCCCTGCGGAGGGGGTGAGGTCCGGCTCTGCGCCATCGGAGCTCACCCCTGCGGAGGGGGTGAGCTCCGGCTCTGCACCTTTGGAGCTCACCTGATGAGGACATCACAACAGTGGATACTCACATTGATATACAAGGACCAATCACAAGAGCACGAGCACGGTTACTAAATCAGCAGGTGAACTCGTTCCTAACTTCCTACCCATGTGAGTTTGAGAATGGATTGCTATTTAATGATTTAATTGTTATTAGGAACCATGGACATGATCAACAAGTAAAGGGAGGAGGATTTGGGTACGTGGAGAACCAGATGGGACGTCCACAAGTTGATGGAAACAGTCGCCAACTCGGACTCGAGTTCAACTCGGAGTCCAGGAGCAGTCCATCTTAAAACGGACGCCCAAGATGCATACGGACTCTGTTTTTGACGTTTGACATATGCATGGAAAGATGAGAAGATAAACTTTCCAATGGTTCTAGTCCCACATTAAAATTCGCCAGGAGTCATTGGGAATTGTCGAAACAAATCGAATTCAGAGTTCTGTCCGGTGTTGCACCACCGTATTGGGCTTTTGGGCCTTGTATCCCGTATGAGTCCATTAGGGACGCGTCTAAGGGTTTTATGGACGAACCCTAGCCTTTAAATACTGCATCCGCCGGCCATATTCGGTGGATTTTGCTTAGATAAACAGCCGCCGTTCTACGGTTTTGGTGAAACCCCAACTTTGTGACTTTCAGATCACATCTTCTATGTTCTTGCTCGTGTTCTCGGTTGCACCTGCAGGGATTAGCCTTCTTTGCAAGGTCAAGCGTGTGCTGCATGGTTGATAACCAACGGAGCAGTGCTGTAGTGATTGCAGGGGTGTTCGAACTGCTCGAGTGCCGCGGATCATCAACGTCGAGTTCTCCACCTCAATCGACCTACCTTTCGGAAGGTCGGGCCTAAACCACTCATCATTTGATATCAGAGCCAGGTTGCCCGTGAGGTACATTGATTTCAATCTAGATTAGTTTTTGTTTTTCATACCTAGAGTCCACAGAAAAAGCCACAAAAAAATCATATCGATTTACCGGTTCCTAGACCATAGTGCCTGAAAGTTTCATTTTTCAGTTTGCATTGTTGAGTTTGCATTTGTGTGGTCGAGTCTTGTTGCTGGTTTAGCATTGTGTTTTTGGGTCGTAGTTATCATTTTTCTTCCTTGTTTCTCTTGCTGCTCACCTACTCCACAATCCCTAAAAAACAAACCGAGCCAACAACATCATCGGTTTGCCCTAGCTAGCCGCCTCGCGTGAACTCCCGCATCGCCAGCCCTACAACAGGTGACAAACCATTGCGACAGTCCTCCTTGATTCATCACACAACATCCCATCATTCGTTGTTGCTAAATTCCAATTGTTTGTCACATCCTATCGTGAGATCTTTTTCAAAACCGAGGTTGAATCAACATAAAAAACAGTAACTCGGATAGCCTACCTTAAAACGGCCATAACTTTTGCATACGAACTCGAAATCGGGCGATGTTTTTTTTTTTCAAATTGATCTACTCAAAATTTCGCAACCGATTTTCCATAGCTTTGCCGTGTTCGTCGATATTTGTTTGGCCAAATTCCCCTCAGAAGATAGACTATCCGGCCTCCGAAGTTTCAGCCCTAATTTTAAAGAATCTTCCTGATTTTCTATAGGCCACATCTTACATCCAATTGAGCTGCAAAGTTGTGTGCTTTCTATTTTCGTGCCCTCTAGTAAACAAAAAATATCAAAAAATATTAAAAAAAAGAAAAAATAGTGAAGAGAGCACAGATATTAAAGCATTGACAGCACACACTTGAAAACAGTTGGCCTATACACTTGTGCTGTACTTCATGGTTATATCTTTCTGATTTTCTATTTGCCTTTCTACTGCCTTGTATTGTGCTAGGCCTAGAACACTTGTTAACCAGCAACAGTTCCTACATTGAGTACTTATTCAATTTTGTTTACTGTTAACGATTTCTTTTTGCTTATTAGCCACCATATTGTGCCATCCAAGCTCCACTTTTCCTCTTGAGCAGAACAGGTACCTTTGCAATCACTCCATGCTTCATTGATTCTCACCGTCCACTGTTTACCACCTGCTGTGTCGGTAAGAACACTTGTAGGAACGTGGTAAGACGCTTGAGAGAGAGAGAGAGATTGTTTCCTTCCACTTTTCACATTGCCACTATCCCTTGTAGTTGATAGGAATAACATATTTTTGTTGTCTTTTGTTTACTACTAACAATGGCAGAAGATAAAAGGGATGATGAATGTGTTCAACATGCTGAGTTGCGTGACATTATGAGGGAAATGACAGATATGTTCACCAAAACCTAAGCATCGATAGAGGCGTCATTGACGACCTTGAATCGCCAACTTGCTGATCTTGGTGTTCGGATGGATACTTTTGAGGTGCAGCTGCCTCTCGCTGAAGATCGTGAAGACGGTGCTTATAATATGGAAGATTATAACAATCAACCACGACTTCCACTTTATCTACGTGGTATGGGAGCTAATAATCGTTATAATTACAATGATCGTCATAACAATTTTAATCACCCTCTTGATGATCCTTTTGCTAAAGTCAAATTTACTATACCCTCTTTTTTTGTGCTTATGATGCTGAGGCATATCTTGATTGGGAGATGACAGTAGAGCAGAAATTTAATGCCCACCTTGTTCCTGAACAACATAGAGTTCGTCAAGCCACTAGTGAGTTTAAGGATTTTGCTATCATATGGTGGAATGAACTTGTTAAAACTAGAACTGATCCTCCAACATTAGATAGATTAAAGGATGCTATGCGTGTTCGTTTTTTTCCTCCTTTTCAGCGGGACCTTCGCAAAAAATTGCAGCACTTAGACCAAGGTAACAGGTCCGTGGAGGAGTATTATCAAGAGTTACAAAAGGGTATGTCACGCTGTGGGTATTAGAGGACATGGATGATAAGATAGCTCGTTTTTATGGGGGTTGAGGCGTGAAATTCAGGACATTTTATTATAAGGAATATGATACTGTTAACAGATTATTTCAGCTGGCTATGTTGGTAGAAAAAGAATTGTAGGGCCACCAACAGCAGCTGCACCAATGCACGAGGAGCACCTTCACACCGCGTTCGACATCTACACCATCCAAAACAGCACCATCTTCGAGTTTTCCTACTGCCACTACACCATCCAATTGTGGCCAACGAATTTCATCTACTGCTGCATTTTCTCGCGCGCCGAGGGCAGCAAGACGACACCATTCAAGCCTACTTCTTCCACTCCTTCCACGAGTCGAACTTCGAACATTAAGTATCACCGCTGCCAGGGAGTTGGTCATGTGATGAAAGATTGCCCTAGTAAACGAGCATACATAGCACGAGATGATGGCGGGTATGATAGTACTTCGGATGTTGAAGATGAATATTCTCTTGCTACTAACGTTGCAGGACCAAAAGATGACCACTATAGCACAGATGAAGAGGTACTTGGTACTGCAGCAATGGAAAATTATAGAAGCATAATTGTGCAGCGTGCTTTGAGCTCCAAAGTTGAGGTGGATGACAAGCTACAGCGACACAATCTTTTTCACATGTTTCTCATCGTCAAGGACTGCCATGTGCACACTATAATTGATGGAGGCAGTTGCAATAACTTGGTGAACACGGATGTGGTCAAGAAACTTGGGTTGACAACAAGAGCACGCCCTCATCCATACCACATTCAGTGGTTCAACAACAGCGGTGAGGTTAGGGTAACATAAACAGCGAGAGTACATTTTTCGATTGGTTCTTACCATGATTTTGCCAATTTTGATATCGTACCTATGGATGCTTGTTCTCTTTTGTTGGGATGTCCTTGGGAATTTGATACGGATGCTATTCATCATGGTAGAACTAATAAATATACTCTGATGCGTAAAGGAAAGAAAATCACTTTGCTTCCTATGACTCCTGCTGAAATTGTACATTTGGAGAAAAGTAAAACACGTGATGATAAGGCAACAAAATCACTAGACTCTGAAAAACAGCAAGTAATTAAGTTAAAATCACCTTTGCTGCTCACAACTAAATCTGACCTTGCTGATTTATTTAATACCAAGGGGATGTACTATGCTTTAGTATGCAAAGAAGCCATGTGTTTCACTTCATGAAGTGTCCATTGCATTACCCCCTGCTGTTGCTAACCTTTTGCAGGATTTTGCGGATGTGTTTCCCCCCGAGATACCCCCTGGATTACCACCTATGAGGGGCATTGAACATAAGATCGACTTGATTCCAGGGGCAAGTTTGCCAAATCGTGTGGCGTACAGGGCGAATCCGGAAGAGACAAGAGAAATTCAGCGACAAGTTCAAGATCTTTTGAACCGCGGGTATATTCGTGAAAGCCTTAGTCCTTGTTCTGTTCCTGTTCTTTTGGTTCCTAAGAAAGATGGTAGCTGGCGCATGTGTGTTGATTGTAGAGCGATTAATAACATCACCATTCGATATCGTTATCCTATTCCTCGCTTAGATGACATGCTTGATGAATTGAGTGGTGCTATTATTTTCACAAAAATTGACTTGCGTAGTGGTTACCACCAAATTAGAATGACACTAGGAGATGAATGGAAAAATGCATTTAAAACCAAGTTTGGACTTTATGAGTGGTTAGTCATGCCTTTTGGTTTAACTAATGCACCTAGCACTTTTATGCGATTAATGAACGAGGTTTTACGTGCTTTTATTGGAAAATTTGTGGTGGTTTACTTTGATGATATCCTCATTTACAGCAAGTCATATGACGAACATCTTAATCATTTACGTGCTGTTTTCAATGTCTTGAGAGATGCACGTTTGTTTGGTAACCTCAAAAAGTGCGTCTTTTGCACCAATCAAGTTTCGTTTCTTGGATATGTCGTTTCATCGCAGGGAATTGAGATGGATGAGGCAAAAATTGTGGCGATCACTAGCTGGCCAGCTCCATCGATCGTCACACAGGCGCGTAGTTTTCTTTGTCTTGAAGGTTTTTATCGACGCTTTGTGCAGGATTTCAGCACCATTGCAGCACCTCTCCATGAACTGACAAAGAAGGGAGTGCAGTTTCGATGGGGCGAACAGCAGCAACAAGCTTTTTATGTTCTCAAATCAAAGCTTACACAAGCACCATTGCTACAACTTCCTGATTTTGACAAGACATTTGAGCTAGAATGTGATGCAAGCGGCATTGGTATTGGAGGTGTTCTCATACAAGGAGGTAAACCCATTGCATTCTTCAGTGAAAAATTGCATGGTCCTTCTCTGAATTATTCTACTTATGATAAGGAATTGTATGCCTTAGTGCGAGTTCTACAAACTTGGCAACATTACCTGTGGTCTAAGGAGTTCGTCATACATTCCGATCATGAATCTTTGAAGTATCTTAAGTGTCAAACCAATCTGAATAAACGACATGCTAAATGGATTGAGTTCATAGAATCGTTTCCATACATCATTAAGCATAAGAAAGGGAAGGAGAATGTTATTGCAGATGCATTATCTAGACGTTACACCATGCTGTCCCAACTTGATCATAAAATATTTGGTTTGGAAACAATAAAAGGATTATATCCTACTGATTTGGACTTCAAAGATGCCTTTGAAAATGGTAGAGAAGGAAGAACTTGGAATAAATATGTACTACGGGAGGGCCTCCTCTATCGTGCTAACAAGCTATGTGTTCCTGCTAGTTCTGTTCGCCTATTACTTTTGCAGGAAGCACATGGAGGAGATTTGATGGGACATTTTGGAGTGAAGAAAACTGAGGACGTGCTGGCCACACACTTCTTTTGGCCAAAGATGAGACATGATGTCGAGCGCTACGTGTCACGATGCACTACTTGCAATAAAGCTAAGTCTCGACTTAACCCACATGGCCTTTATATGCCTCTTCCTGTTCCTAGTGTACCTTGGCAGGATATTTCCATGGATTTTTTTTTTGGGATTGCCTAGTACTAAGAGGGGGAGGGATAGTATTTTTGTGGTTGTTGATCGTTTCTTCAAAATGGCACATTTTATACCTTGTCATAAGAATGATAATGCCTCACACATTGCTGATTTATTTATGACGGAAATTATTCATTACATGGTGTGCCAAATACCATTGTTTCTGATCGTGATGCAAAATTTTAAGTCATTTTTGGAGAACTTTGTGGTATAAATTGGGTACCAAGCTGCTATTTTCAACCACATGTCACCCACAAACCGTTGGACAAACTGAGGTAGTAAATCGTACTCTATCCACTATGTTGCGGGCTGTTTTAAAAACAAATTTAAGGGGTTGGGAGGATTGTTTACCACATACAGAATTTGCTTACAACAGGTCAGTTCACTCTACTACAAAGGTAAGCCCATTCCAGGTGGTGTATGGTTTCAATCCCCGTGCTCCTATTGATTTATTACCTTTGCCTCCTTCTGAAACTATACATTTCGATGCTACACAACGATCTGAATTCATTCTTAAGATGCATGAAACTACAAAGAAAAATATTGAAAGGATGAATGAGAAGTATATAATTTCTGGTAGTAAAGGTAGAAAAGAAGTAAAACTTGAACCAGTGGACTTGGTATGGATACATTTGAGAAAAGAACGATTCCCTCACTTGAGAAAATCTAAACTTATGCCACGAGCTGCTGGTCCTTTTAAGATTGCTGAAAAGATTAATGACAATGCATATACGCTTGAGTTGCCTCCGGATTTTGGGGTTAGTCCCACATTTAACATTTCATATTTACGACCATACTTGGGAGAAGAAGATGATCTTAAGTCGAGGATGACTCCGATTCAAGAGGGGGAGGATGATGAGGACATCACAACAGTGGATACTCACATTGATATACAAGGACCAATCACAAGAGCACGAGCACGGTTACTAAATAAGCAGGTGAACTCGTTCCTAACTTCCTACCCATGTGAGTTTGAGAATGGATTGCTATTTAATGATTTAATTGTTATTAGGAACCATGGACATGATCAACAAGTAAAGGGAGGAGGATTTGGGGACGTGGAGAACCAGATGGGACGTCCACAAGTTGATGGAAACAGTCGCCAACTCAGACTCGAGTTCAACTCGGAGTCCAGGAGCAGTCCATCTTAAAAAGGACGCCCAGGATGCATACGGACTCCGTTTTTGACGTTTGACATATGCATGGAAAGAAGAGAAGATAAAATTTCCAATGGTTCTGGTCCCACATTAAAATTAGTCAGGAGTCATTGGTAATTGTTGAAACAAGTTGAATTCAGAGTTCTGTCCGGTGTTGCACCACCGTATTGGGCTTTTGGGCCTTGTATCCCGTATGAGTCCATTAGGGACGCGTCTAAGGGTTTTATGGACGAACCCTAGCCTTTAAATACTGCAGCCCCCGGCCATATTCGGTGGATTTTGCTTAGATAAACAGCCGCCGTCCTACGGTTTTGGTGAAACCCCAACTTCGTGACTTTCAGATCACGTCTTCTACGTTCTTGCTCGTGTTCCCGGTTACACCTGCAGGGATTAGCCTTTTTAGTGAGGTCAAGCGTGTGCTGCATTGTTGATAACCAACGGAGCAGTGGTGTAGTGATTGCAGGGGTGTTCGAACTGCTCGAGTGCCGCGGATCATCAACGTCGAGTTCTCCACCTCAGTCGACCTACCTTTCGGAAGATCGGGCCTAAACCACTCATCATCACCCCTGCGGAGGGGGTGACGTCCGGCTCTGCGCCTTCGGAGCTCACCCCTACGAAGGGGGTGAGGTCCGGGAAGCCTCTCAGGAGGTCCTGCACATGAGTAGGGAAACGGTAATTCTGCTCAGAGGTCCTCTCTTCCCTGTCTCTTAGTCTTATTTGGCTTACAGTCCTGGGCCAGTATACGGGGCTTGGGTAATTCAGTGCACTCGGTACCGGAGGTCCGGCTCCCTCCTTGATCAGGGTGTAACCGTCCGGCCCCTAGTACTAGACCGTAGCACTGGGGAGGCAGAGTGCGCACGCTTTGGGTGCAGGACCAGGCAAAGCAGGCTGCACACTCTGGACCTCCCACTCTGGCGTAGGTTTTTCCTGGAGGAGACCAACTGGCGTCACAGTACCCTAACAGGGGGAGGCTCGAGAGGCCCCCGGGCCTTTGGCAGGTACCTCAAGCACAATCGCCTTTGGCAGGATAGCAAATGCTGACTAGGCATGAGAATGGGGAAGGAGAACCGAATATACGATGAACGTACACTATCTTGAGCATGGGAAGGTGATCATAAAAATTATTGCATAATTTAAATGAACACATAAGTAAGCGTGGTAGGACATGGTTATTTTCATTCATGTAAGTCCATAGGAGGAAAACAGGTCGTACATGGAGGCAATGACCCGCCCCATTGTGAAGGGGGGGGGGCAGGGCCTACGCGCTTAGGGTACAGGACCATGCTAAGACGGACGTAGTCCTGGACCACCCCCTGGGGCTTAGTTGCTCCGAGCGCTGCTCCTGGGCTCTATGGATCTGTTACAGAAAGAATAAACATGTCCTACCACTACTCTATGGGTAGAACTTACAGAGTGGGGAACGGGTCCCGGTCCTCCGTAGCAAGGCGCGTGCACCCGGGGCGGCAAACTTTTGTGACTTGGAAGGGACCTTCCCATCTAGGGGAGTTTGTTGGCCCCTTCTCGAGAAAGTATGCGCCGCAGCACCAGGTCGCCTTCCTTGAGCTCCCATGCACGGACCTCTGGTGGTAGCGCCGGAGCGCCTGCCGGTACCATGCATTTTGGAGCGTTGCTTGCCATCTTGCCTCGTCGACGAGGTAGATGTCCTCATGCTGGAGTTGGTCTGCGTGGCTTCGTCTTACGCTCGGACACGGGGGGTCGCCATGGTGATCTTCGGGGGATGCACGGCTTCTGCCCCGAATACCATGAAGAAGGGTGTTTCCCGTGACCCGGCTCTGGGATGCCTGGCTGGCCCTCGACGTAGAGGAACCAGTATCCCTCGACGGCTCTGGGGCTCGCCTCTGAGGAGAGGAGCCCTAGGATTTGCAACGTCTGCAACGGTATGTGGATCTGCTTGGCATGGAACTGGCACGCCTTGCATCTCTTAACCGGCCTGATGGCGTCCAGGAGGCTGTCGGCCAGTAGAAGCCATGCCGGAAGGCTTTACCAACCAGCGTGCGGTAAGATGCGCATTTCCCGCACTCGCCTCCATGGATTACTGCAAGCATGTCGCAGCCTTCCTCCTGGGTTGCTCACCACAATAGGATGCCGTTGGCGCCACGCCGGTAGAGATACTAGCATGTAGCTCTTAGCCATCCGCACAATCCGTTCAGCAGATGTACATTCATCAGGAAGGATGTTGTCTTTCAAGTAGTCCCGGACCTCCGTGGTCCATGCATCGGGGCTACTTGAGCTTCTGGATCTTGAGCGCTTGGTAGAACGGAGTCCCCAGTGGCGCATACGATCCTTGGCGGGCACCATGGCTGCAGGGCCGCCGGGACCGCCAGCTTCGAGGTGCTGGTCTCGCCCCTTTCGCCCGGTTCGGCAGGCCGGGCTGTGGGTCGCGGCAACGTCCTTTTGAAGGCTCCTTCGGGCACCAGGGCTCCGGTGGAGGCCTTCGTTGACAAGTTTTTGGCGACGGTGTTGTCGGCGCATGGTACATGGCACAGGTCCAAGGCCATGTTGTTGGTTGCCTTGAAGTTGAGGCGCACCATGTACCTGAACTGCTCTCCCGTTGGCATGAGGAGCAGTACGCCAGCTCCGGCCCCCTGCTTCTGCGAGGAGCCGTTGAAGTAGAACATCCAGTGAGGCTCGGGGAAGACCGGTGCCGTGGCTCCGGTTCTCCACCTTCAGGGCCCCCTGGGTTGCTTGGTGATGGCGTCCACTCGGCCACGAAGTCAGCCAGTGCTTGCCTCTTGACTGCATGACGTGGTCGGAAGTCCAGCTCCAGGCTGCCCTCCTGCTTTGGAGGCTTGCTGTAAATGCCAATTACGCCCTTCTTCTGCTCTGGCACACTTGTCCGCCAGACTGAAGAGCTCTGAGACGTCTTGCACCTCCCTGGTGGCCAACTTCTCGAGCATCTTCATGTCCCTAACACCCCATCGAAATGCAACCACAACTGATGCACTCTGGATGTGGGGGATGGTGTTCCGTACCTGGGAGAATCGCTGGATAAAGGAGCGCAGTGATTCCCCCGGTTGTTGTCGCACGGCGTGGAGGTCCAGCTCCGTGCCGGGACGCGTGTAGGAGCTTCTGAAGTTCATCTTGAACTGTCG
The DNA here is from genome assembly GCA_030760725.1 of Neostapfia colusana. Lineage (NCBI taxonomy): Eukaryota > Viridiplantae > Streptophyta > Magnoliopsida > Poales > Poaceae > Neostapfia > Neostapfia colusana. The sequence continues at coordinate 56,375,516 of JASWHV010000005.1, read as the reverse complement.
GCATAGCTCCCCCCAGGAAGTTATGGAGCCCTGGGGCAGGTTCATGAACCATGACCGTGCCAGGCCGGTCAAGGCGACGGGGAAGTAGTTGGCCATGATGGCTTCATCCCCTCCTGCCGTGAGGATGACAGTAGAGTAGATCTGCAGGAACTCTGCAGGGTTGACGCTTCCATCGTACTTCTCCGGCAGGTGTGGCCGGAACTTGCATGGCCACACTGCGTAGCGGAGGTGAGGCGCCAGGGCCGCACACCCCGTCCCTGCAGCTGCAGATCCTGGTGCCGCGAACCCTTGGTCAGCTGCTGGCACGGTGTACCCAGGCATGGGTAGTGGTGCACCATATACCAGGGGCGCCGACTGCAAGGCATATGGCTGCTGCATATGCTGCGTGGCGTACGCCTGGGGCAGAGGTCGCATGGCGAACGTCTGAGGCCCAGGCTGAGTCAAGGTAGTCGACATGATGTAGACGGCCTCATGGTTGCGACGCCTTTCCCACTGTCGCTCGATGGTCACGCGACCATCTTCCCCCAAGCGACATCGCTCCAGCTCTGTCCTCAGGTCTGCGGTTGAGAGCCTGGTAGAACGGGAGTCTGCCGTTTGCATATCAACCGTTGGTGTGCGCGACAGCGACACATCTGGTTGACCGGGGCGTCGTCTCCGTCGCAGCGCAGGGTTGAAGGCAGCAGCGACGAGATGGTCGACGTCGCGGATCCACTGCTGGGTGGCCCTCTAGAGAGCGTCCACATCAGGCGGATTGTGCAGGAGCGCTCGTGTGGCAGCTAGTGCACTATATTGAGTAGCACTCCGCGCCGCAGCAGATCTTGAGGTTGTAGGAGTCCGTGTCGTTGGAGTCCGATGCGGGCGACCCTCACTGGTCATCGTTCGTCGGGAATGAGGACACGAAGAGATTTCCTTTAAAGGAAGGTTGGTCATCTTCATTGGCGCAGACCTGTCTCGATAGATAAAAGCCCCCTTCCTGGCGCGCCAAATGTTAAAGTGTGACGTCGACACTTCCCTTGGGCCTGCTCTAGGAGCAACCCGTGGAGGTTCTTTTTCGGAGGGGCTAGTTCTCTCGGGAGGTCACGTTGGTTGTGAGAGGATTGACACTAGGATTTTTACGTGGTTCGGGCCGCCGGAGCGTAATACCCTACGTCCACGGGAGCTGTATTGCTCAGAGCTTAGAACCGGAGTTCTAAGCTTGGTGGTCTGGATGAACTGAGTTGCCCTAGGTGCTAGAGGGAGCCGACCCTAGAACGGTCAAACCCCCTGCAACGTTGCCAACCCGAGTCTTTTATACTTCAAGGATTGGGCGGCTTACAAGGTGGGACCCGGGGCCCGACAGGTGGCCCCAGGGAGATTTCCTGCCATCTACCGTATCTTGCAGTGAATGCTGGTAGTTGTCTCTGGCAAGGACTTCTTAGTCATCATCCTCCCGTCCTGCCCGTGTGTAAGTGCATCTAGACATCCCCGTGGGTTTTGGACGATTGATGACGACAAATTAAGAGACTAATGAGCTGAGATGATCATAAGCACATGACATTTCCAAGGCGGGCACCTAAACTCTCAAAAAAAGGAAAAAGATGAAGAACGGCGTCGAGGACTCGAAGAGTAGAAATTAGGGTTTCACTTGAGTTTTTAGTAGGCTAGCCATGTAAAAGAAAGAGTGTGTGTGTCAAGTGCATTGAGATCATCGAAGAGATCTCAAAGCGTTAGAAGTGTCAAATCCTTAGTGGAGAGAGGTAAAGTTGGGCAGGCCGGACTTGTCCGGGGGAAGAGGCCGGACTAGTCCAGAAGTCCTACGACTTAGTCCGTTATAGGGTGGACTAAGAGTTCCTGAGTGACATCGGACCTGTCCGTTTTTGACGGACTAGTCCGTTTCTCTCTAGGTGAGAGTGTTTTTTGGGGCTAAGTCCTGGTAGACCGGACTTATCCGCCTGAGTGGCCGGACTAGTCCGGGCTAGCCAGACTTGTCCGTTTTCACACGGACTAAGAGTTCCTGTGTGAGTTCGGGCTAGTCCGTTCTAAGGCGGACTAGTCCGTATGGGTGTGAGATGAGAGCTACCACGACTAAGTCTTGGTGGACAGGACTTGTCCGCCTTAGTGGCCGGACTAGTCCGTGTCCTCCAGACTTGTCCGTTCTCACCCGGATAAATTGTTCCTGTGTGAGATCGGACTAGTCCGGTTTGAGGCGGACTAGTCCGGACTTTTGATAGGTGGCAACGGTTGGCTTCGGGACTTCTATAAAGGAGATGCCCCGACATTATTTAAAAAAAGATGGAACCCTAGAGCCGTTACAGTGATCCAAGAGGCCCCCTAATCCTTCTCTCTTGCCTACTCACCCTCTAGAGCTAATTCTTAAGTGAATTTGGGTGTGTGAGAAGAGGAGAAGGAAGAACTTCGCGTTTAGGCTCTTGGAGTGATCTCGTGCACTTGGTGTGATCTGTGGCTTGTGAGATCTGTGAAGTTTATGGAAGAGATCAAGTAGGAGCCTTGGATTGTGAGCAGCCCCAAAACTTTGTAAGTTCACCCTTGAGATAGTGAAGAACCGGGTTGGCCTTAGTGGTGACTTGGTGAGGAAAGGGTTGTTAGACCCGGTCCTTTGTGGACTCCTCAACGGGGACGTAGATTCCTGAGTGGAATTGAACCTCGGGAAAAATCCTCAGTGTCTCTCTTGCATGTACATTTCTTTGAAGATCAAGATTGCTTAGGGTTTGTTTTAATTATTTCGCTATACATCGTCACACTCTTGCAATTCATTTTAATATTCTGTCACACTTGTCGTATAGAAGTGCTAGTTGTCTCATCCACATTTTGTTAAACTAAAATTTGAAGAAAAACCCTTAAAAATCAAGTTTTAGATCTTTCCGGTAGTTTGACCAGACTAGTCCGCCTCCAAGGCAGACTAGTCCGACCTTTTAGGCCTTTCTAGCAGGTTGATCAGACTAGTCCACCCCTGAGCTAGACTAGTCCGGCTCGTGAGTTCTAATCTCGTTTAATTAAGTCATTTCAGGTATTTTAGCCTATTCACCCCCCTCTAGGCAATTTCAATTGCTATCAGAGCAGGTCTCTCCATCAAGAGTCTAACCACTCGGAGAGAATATGGCCAGAGTAGAGGAACACGAGATTCCGTCGACGTCACAAGGTGACAACACATATGACAAGAAAAAGGACACGGATGTGCTGCAAGACCACTCGAGTGACAATGAAGAAGTTCGCCAGCTCAAGGCACGACTTCGCGAGAAGCTAGGTCACTCAAGTAAAGAGAAGAAGAAGCCACAGGATCAAGAAAGGAGTAGTCAACCGGACTACTCCCAATATCCTTTCAACTATGAACGATTAACTTCCAACAATCACTACTTATCTATCCCTCTGGGCAAACCTCCTCAATTCGATGGAAATGATTACTCAATGTGGAAGCATAATATGAAGATGCATCTAATATCCTTAAACCCTAGCTTGTGGCACATTGTCTTAACAGGTGTCCATCTTCCAAGAAATGAAGAAGACATTACCCCAGAGCAAGCCATTCTACTTCATCGCAATGCTCAAGCAGTTGGGGTGATCACCTCATCGTTGACTCAAGAAGAGTTCAACCGAGTCGATGGATTAGAGGTGGCCAAAGACATATGGGACACACTCAAGACAACACATGAAGGAAACCAAGTCATTAGGAAAGCCAAGATCGAGATGATTGAAGGAGAGTTTGGGAGGTTCACCATCATGGATGGTGAGTCCCCTCAAGACATGTACAACCGTCTCAAGATCCTCGTCAACAAGATCCGATCTTATGGATGTACCCGGTGGAGGATCATGAGGTGGTGAAGAGGATGCTTCGGGCATTCATGCCTCGAAACATTGCTCTTTGGTCCTTGATACGTGAGAGCCCGGGATATGCTCAAATGACCTCGGAGGAAGTGCTTGGAAGAATCATCAATAACGAGATGATGGAGAAGGAAGCCATGTTCTACAACGACCTCCAAAGGCTCGCCTCCTCAAAGAAGAAAGATGTTGCTTTCAAAGCAACATCCTCATCACAAGACTTCGAAGCAAGTGATGACGAGGGTCTCTACACCGATGAAGAAGAGGCACTCTTCATCAACAAATTCAAGAGGATGATGAGAAGAAGGAAGGGGAGCAACCATTATGAGAACAAGAACAAGGAAAGGTCCAAGCCCAAGACGAAAAGAGCATGCTACAACTGTGGTGAATATGGACACTTCATTGTGGATTGTCCATATGAAGAGAGTAAGAAGAAGAAAGATGGCAAGTCTCAAGAGAAGAAATTCTTCAAGAAGAAGAAGCCATCAATACATGCTCACCTTGGGAAGGAATGGGACTCAAACGAAGACTCATCCTCCAAGGATGAAGAGAAAGTGGCAACACTTGCCATTGGAAGGAGCAAGCTCTTCTCAACAATTGAAGACATCAAGTCTACATGTCTCATGGCTAAGGAGGGAAGAAGAAAGGTTAAATCTAAACCATCCTCCTCTACCTCTTCACTTGATAGCTTTGATAGTAGTAGTGATAATGAATCCATGCTTAAGGATCTAAGTAGGAGCACCTTGAAAAAGATGAGATTGCTGTCGGAAGAAATCTTTGAGAAGGATGAACTCATCAACCGTCAAGAAGACATGCTCATCCTTGGAAAGGAGAGATGTCATGAGCTTGAAGATCTCCTTGAGGTTGAAAGGGAAAGAAGCAAGGCACTTGAGTGTGAACTCGCTTTGAGCAAGGAAACTTGCTCAAATCTTGAAGACACAACTGTTGTGCTCAAGGATGAAATTGTTAACTTGACAAAAGTCAACAAGATCCTTGAAACACAAGTTGAGTCTCTCAAGATCAATGCACCTTCTTCCTCTATGATTTCACCCTCCTCAAAGAAATCTCCCGAAGCAACTCAAACTTGCAAGTGCTCAAACTTAATCCTAAAACTCAAAGATGAACTTAAGTTGGCACAAAACAAGTAGTCACCGAAAGGTGGTATTTTTGACAAGGAAAAGTGGCATACGCACGAAGTGCATATACCAATGTAAGACCTCCACATGTCAAAGATGGTCTTGGCTATTCTCGGGAGTGGAGGCAACATGATAAAACTTCCAAGAAGAGAAAAGACTTGATTGTTTTTTTCAAGGAAGGTTCATCCAACAAAGAAAATGTAAAGAACATTGCAAACTCATCTAACATGCCTAAAAATAAACCTCATCCTTTGTTTCATGATTTTGATGCCTCATATGTTTTTGTTGAGAAACAAATTTGGAAAGATCTATGCTAGGTATGTTGGGTCACTCCGCAAGAGTCCAAAACCTTGTGTGTGGGTGCCCAAGTGCCTCTTGACTAACATTAAAGGACCCAACCCCGCTTGGGTACCGAAAGGTAAGACATAACTCTATTTTGTAGGCATACTCCTCCGGTGGATCAAAATGGGTGCTTGACAGTGGATGCACAAACCATATGACCGGAGAGAGAAGGATGTTTGTTGAATATGAGGAAAACGAAGATCCATGTGAAGGAATATATTTTGGGGACAATAGCCAAGGGAAAATCCTTGGCACTGGTAAAATTGCTATCTCTCCCCATCATACTCTCTCAAATGTTTTGCATGTTGACTCCCTTGATAATAACCTTCTATCCATATCCCAACTATGTGATACAGGTTATAATTGTATTTTCACTAACGAGGGTGTGACTGTCTTGAGAAGAAGCAATGACTCAATCGCCTTTAAGGGTGTGCTCAAGGGAAAGCTTTACCTTGTGGATTTTACCACGGATAAAGCTCAACTTGACACGTGCTTAATGGCAAAGGCTAACATGGGATGGCTTTGGCATAGAAGGCTAGCCCATGTTGGGATGAGGAACTTGCAAAAACTTCTCAAGGGAGAACACATTCGAGGCTTGAAAAATGTTGTTTTTGATAAGGACAGACCATGTAGTGCTTGTCAAGCCGGAAAGCAAGTTGGAGCTCAACATCCATCCAAAAATGTCATGACGACCACAAGACCCTTGGAGCTACTTCACATGGACCTTTTCGGCCCAATCGCCTACATAAGCATCGGCGGTAACAAATATGGTCTTGTTGTTGTAGATGATTATTCTCGTTTCACTTGGGTGTTCTTTTTGCATGACAAAGGAGAAACTCAAGGTGTGCTCAATAAATTCTTGAGAAGATCTCAAAACGAGTTCTCCTTAAGAATTAAGAACATAAGGAGCGATAACGGCACCGAGTTTAAGAACACTCAAGTAGAAGAATACTTGGATGAAGAAGGCATCAAGCATGAGTTTTCAGCCCCTTACTCCCCTCAACAAAATGGGGTTGCTGAGAGGAAGAATAGAACTCTCATTGAAATGGCATGAACCATGCTTGATGAGTACAAGACGTCGGACCGATTTTGGGCGGAAGCGGTTAACACCGCTTGCCATGCCATAAACCGGTTGTATCTTCATCGACTTTTCAAGAAGACGTCTTACAAACTTCTAACTAGTAACAAACCAAACATGTCGTATTTTCGTGTCTTTGGGAGCAAGTGTTATATTATCAACAAGAAGCCTAGGACTTCGAAGTTCGCTTCAAAGTCCGATGAAGGTTTCTTTCTTGGTTATGACTAAAACACCTACTCCTATCGTGTTTTTGTGATGGCCCAGCCCGGTGATCGCAGTGGGTGGTGCCGTGCGATGCGGCACCCAACAACATGCACGAAAAGAGGCTCAATAACATAACAGAACCATTTTATTACTCAAGATAAGTTCTTTTACAACATAAGCACACACGCAACGGAAATTAAAACTAGTTGGACAAGCTACTCACTCTCGACCCTAACTACGCCGAAGAGAAGTCGTTCAGCCCGTGAACGCTTCCTACTAGCTTCACCAAAGAAAGGCAGCGGCTAGGTTTCCAATGAGTTGAACGAACCGTGAGGTTTGTCGTCTCACCAA